>CM070772.1:26069259-30869259 GCA_036346955.1 Dipus sagitta
TCATAGAAGTAAATTTCAAGTACTCTTAAAAAATGTAGAACATACAAGTTTTAGTTTACTGATTGTTTCAGATATTTCTATTGCATGAAAAATTTACCCTTCATAAATAGCACAATTAATAATATGCATATAAATTAGTGGCTTAGATAGATATTATTGCTTTCTACATCTTACTGTAAATGATTTTGAGAGTAATAAGTTGGGTAGACATTATTTTCATAATGATGGACATGATGAACATATTGACAGCTATATTTTGATTACTATTGTTCTATACTTGGCATTTTTTAAATTTTTGTTAAAATTTGTGTTTATTTATTTGAGAGAGTGAGAGAAAGAGAGAAAAATGGGCACACCAAAGCCTCTAGCCACTGCAAATGAACTCTAGACACATGCACCAACTTGTGCATCTGGCTTACATGGGTCCTGGGGAATCTAAACAAGGTCCTTTGGCTTTGCAGGCAAATGCCCTAATGGCTAAGCCTTCCCTCCAGCCCTATACTTGACATTTTGTTGAATATGCCAGTATTAATTTGTTGGATTTTACTATTTATGTTCAACAGATCCTCTATATTTCTATATTTCTAAACTAATTTTGGATAATAGGCAGATTTCTAGGGACTGTGGTAAATAAATTATACACTTCGATGTGCAATTGATCTTTGGGCATCAGTGTAGACAATAGTCTTTCATGTTATGTGACTGAAAACATATTTCATTTCATGAACAAAAAATAGAGATCATTTGTCTTAGGTTTATGGGTTAGCATATATAGGGTGTGTCTTTCTACACCTAGTTAAGTTCACTTAACATGTTAATATTATTCTTAAATATTTGATCATCTTTGTTGTATTTATACAGACAAAAATGCTGACAATGAAGAAACATGACATTTCTGGACATACAAGGCATAAGAAATGATTGCAGAAAGTAGAAATTCATTCATGCAGTTTTCAGCTATAATATAAATATGTCAAATATATTATACATAAATATTTATATAAGTATGCTTTATGTAATTAAAAGACACTGTGTACTTGTGTACACATATATGTATAAAATTTTATTAATGTACATTTATATGAGTATATGTATACATAGAGAAAGTAAGATATAATGATTGACATGTATAAACATATATATCATATTATGCTACTTAGAGACTGGACCAAAACTTATAAAAGATAGACAGTATGCCTGAAATCTAATAGCCACTTCCATTTAGACTTTAATATAATTGGCATATTTTTACTAGTTTAATTTATTAAACCTAAAGTAATTTCTGAGATTGATTTAAACATGAAAAATACATTTGGCATTTTATATGTTTGTATAAACAACAATAAAAAGAAGAGAAATACTTTTCTTATTAATAAAACTCAAAGCAATAATGATAATGATAACAATGCTAATAATATTGATTATAGTAATTTGTAAATTTAGTTCTCTTGGAAAAAAATATACTGAGTCCTACAAGGTCCCCAAAACAAGACTGTCCAAACACTTGATTACCTGAGACAAAGTGAGACCCTATTGCTGAAGACACAATGTACTGCTGACACCAAGCATGGGAGTATGGAGAGACCTGGCTCGAGCCCAGAAAAGAGCCAGTCCCAGATGCTATCCACTCAGTGGAAAGAAACCTACATCTGGAATTGGAAAACAGGTCAGAATCCTATGGAGACAAGGATTATGCTCTCCAGTGTCAAGCTCTCAGTAGTCTTTAGCTAAATAGGGGCTTCCTAAGTTAATAATGTTTATCCATTTATCCCATTTAACCTATGCTGACTTCACTCTACATTGAAGAATCTGTTTTTTCTTTTTCAAAATGTACTGAGACCCGAGGAGATAAACTACACCATACACTTCAGCCATTTCACAGCTGAAACCACAGAGGAATTGCAGAGATGAGTAAGAGTGCTGCTCCCATGGGGAACCTGACAATCAGTGCCAGGCTGAAGCAGACAGATACTGAGGACAGTCAACCCTTACCAAAGCAGAGATCCAGAGGCTCCTATGAGCTCATCACTGAAGTAGATTTAAACCACACTCACAACAGCTCAGGGAATTTTGCAGAAAGAGCAGAAAGAATGTTAAGAGTCACAGGCTGAGTCATCATGCATGGAGGCATTGCCTCCTCACCAAAACTGTCTGCTGCTCCCACAACATATAAGTCACAACCCCATGGAGAAACCTGCAACCCCACATTGGAGGGTCCTCAGCAGAATAGGAGCAGGCACGAGAGAAAAGAGGACACCGACACATGATGTTTCCATACAAATACGTTGTTAATGAATTATTTAGTCTCTTGAAGGTTTATTTCCAGTTTGAAAAGGCAGAGAATTGGTATCAATTAAAGCTCTAAGTTAGAAGATAGATTTAATCACCAATCATACATATTGTATATAAAACACCTCCAAGTACAATTCCACAGAACATAAGAATTTAATAGGACTGACTGAGGCAGGTACTTAATGTCAGCTCAGATGCAATACTGTCAGATGAAATTACTTGTTAGGCTATAGTAAAGGAAATACCCAGCAATTTTCTACAAACAATTGTCATTGACTGCTCCAAAGGAAGCAAGTGTTAAAAAGAAATTTATAAGTCCAGTTTTGGCTTCTGAATTTTCAGTTTATATTCTAACACTGCATTTATATCTGATTTCTATTAAAGTTGGAGATGAAAGGGAGTGTAGGTTTTCAGACACCATTAAATTGGAGTTTAGATTCTATTGTTAATTCAGAATGGACATGTGGTATCATGTATGCAATTTCAATGCACCTATTTAGGGCACATATTTTACTATCTGTTTCTTCTTTTAATGTCAAAACTTATTTTAACACTATTAGCATGATGAAATTATGTAACTCATGTTTACATAATTAGAACAAACTCATAAAATAACCAGAGAACACAGACCATAGGATTAAAAAAAAAAGTAATTTGAAAAATAAAAGGTTACATGGAGATATACAGTTGTGTAGTAGATTTCATTTTAGGAATATATTGTTAAATTTTAAAACATATTAATATGTGACAATAACTAGGTATAATGTGGATAAACAAAATGATCGACGTTTGTGTAAATGTGTAGATACAAAATTTATCCTTCTCCTTAGTATTTAAACAATTTAGTAAAAAGGGAATCTCAGACTCATGGTATTATTAACTTTTCATGGTTATATAACTAGATTCAGTAGACCTGCAATTCAAAGCTACATGTTACTGTTATGAAACATTATTTATATTAGTATTGAACATTGAGTAAGTAAAGGGATACTTTCTTAAATTATTTATTTGATATATATATATATATATATATATATATATATATATATATATATGGAGAGAGAGAGAGAGAGAGAGAGAGAGAGAATGGGTGTGTTTGAGCCTCTAAACTTTAGTTCAAACCTAGTGAATTTGAACCCATCCTTGGCTATATGTAGTGGGACTGAATCTGAAGAACAAATATAAACAAAGATAAACATTAACAAAATATGTTATTTCCACCTGAACAGTGTAACTGTCAAATATCCAAATGACATGAGTAATTAAAGTATGAAAACAACAGCCTTATCACATGCGCAGCACTCTCAATGCAAATGCACAAACGACAATTGGCACTGTAGGGGAAGACTACAACCCATAAATTTGGGAGGTACAAAGTTTCTGTCTTAAAATACCGTCTTTTTGTTTTGGTTTCCTTTTGTTTCTGTAACTATGGGGATGGACGGAGTTTTGTTTTCTTTGGAGGTCATTGTTCTTTTCTCAAACAATTTTTCTTTTTGTATAAAAAGAATCATTTCAACGGGGCGTGGTGGCGCACACCTTTAATCTCAGCACAGAGATAGGAGGATGGCCGAGAGTTCGTGTCCACCCTGAGACTACATAGTGAATTCCAGGTCAGCCTGAGCCACAGTGAGACCCTACCTCAAAAAAAAAAAAAAAAAAAAAGAATCATTTTTACTTGTGTATATTGCATACACTGAATCTTAATTGTAGTGTCTCTACTCTTTAGTGAAGCCCATCTAATGTGGGCTAAATTTTATCAAGGAACTAATAAATTATTTTTTATTATTTATTTATTGATAATTTATAGAAAAATTCAGTGTCTGGCATTTGCCTTTTATGATCCTTGAAATCACATCAAGTCTTCAGTTTGACTGATTTGTAGCTGTATCTACCATTTCTTGACCAAAAGTTAAATCTTTACTTACTGAAGAGTTTGAGGTTTGACACAGTCATTTAAATAACAAGATTAGCCAGAAGTGTTGGAACCTTTTGTAAAAGATTCAGGTTGTTGTTGTATTTTTTTTTTTTTTTTGAGTACTTGGGAAAGTTTAATGATGGTAAGGACAATACATGGTTATGAATTCAGCAACAGTTTATTGTGCATTCACTATGTGCTGGGAACTCAAGTAGGTACTAGAGGAATAATGCTGAGAAATGGCGTTAGGTGGTAAGTCTGGTAGCAGGTGTGGGAAAAGAGGTAGGAGACAAGGGGACCGATAAGAAGGACAGAATTAAATGTTCTCAGAACCTGATAAACTAAAAGGCTATGAAACAAGGCTTGGGGCTCCATCAGAATTACTTGTTAGAACAGGGTATAGTGGTAGAGCACATACTTAGCCTGCACAATGTTCTGGGTTCAAACCTCAGCATGCCAAGATAAAGGAAAAAAAAAAAAAATACTAAAGCTGTTTTTCCAAACCAGCAAGGAAAAAAGCAATGTTGTATCTTACTTTCCAGTCTCTTCAAGATTAACAACCTTATTCCACCAAAGAAAGAACAGGAAAATGTCAGTGAAAATCTTCACCTTTCACATAGACTATTTAGCCTCTTTCTATGATAGTTTTTTTTTTATTTAAAATTTTTTTATTTTATTTTATTTTTTTATTTATTCTTTTTTTAAGTTTATTAATTTTTTATAAATTAGTTTGGAACTCAGTAAATACAGTCAAGTTGGTACCATTCTTAGGCTAGTCCATGTCCTATCCCCTCCCCCTGGCCCCTCCTTGTTGAGGTATATGGGTTATACATAGTGGAATTAGCCCACAGTTACGGGTGGAAGAAGTGTCTCTACTATCATGACCCAGCCTGTGGCTCTGACATTCTTTCTGTCCCCTCTTCCGCAAAATTTCCCTGAGCCATGTTGGGTTCATTTTTGGTCTGCTTCAGTGATGAGGTGTTGGGAGCTTCTGAGGCTCTGGCTCTCTGATTTGATAGGAGTTGATTGTTCTTTGTGTTGATCTCCTTCACCCTTGTGTTGGTACCAGATTCTCCAAGTAAACAGCACCCTTGCTTGTTTCACTGAATATTCTGAGTTTCAGCTGGGGCCCTTTGGAGGTATGATCGGGTGGTTCTCTCTTTAGGATCTGTATCTATCTGAAAAAGAGAAGCAGATTCTCCAACGGAGAGTAAAGTTAGCACCAGATAAATGGGGTAACCCTTAATTTTTAAAGGGAATTTAATAGGTGTAGGCCTTCTTGTAGCCCACAATTGGTGGTAGCTTGATAGTGGAGAGCAGGCTTATGTTTGGATATAGTTCTGACTTGTTTCCCAGCTCCAGCTATGGGTCCCATACTACTGAGGGGATCAGTAAGCCAAATCAAGAGCAGTTGGTTTCCCACCATGGCTGTGTGCCACTATTGCACTTGTGTGAGCATCACGACAGTTTATTTGCTGCTAAGTAGGTTAGACCATGAGTTGCTTGGACAGATATTGGTCATTTTCCCCCAGTCACCCATGTAGCACCTTCTGGCACTAGACGCACTGACTGTCTAGGGACTGACTCTCTACCAGCTTCTAGCCATGTCATTCCATTTTAAGTGTCAACCACATAAGGTGTCTTCCGCAATAGGGTCTTACCACTAACCTTTTGTAGGTCATCAAGTACTCTGACAGAAATCTGTCATTCTTTTAGGAAACCTTGTAGGTCTCTCTGATCAAAATCTCAATGTAGATGATAGCCACATGCTGGTGCTGGGAGTTACAGGTCAGTGCCCACTAAGAGAAGGAAAAAAAAAAGATAACTAATATATAAGAGTTAGAGAGATGAGAGAGAGAGAGAGAGAGAGAGAGAGAGGGAGAGAAGCTGTAGAAGATTAAGGTCAGTCTTCTTCATACACTCTCCAGTGCCTTGTGACTCAGTGTTTTATTTTTATTTTTATTTTTATTTTTATTTTTATTTTTATTTTTTTTAAACCAGAGTTTTCATGTTTTGTTCTTTTTACCTCTGATTTATCCGTGACACAGCTAGGAAAATCTCTGTCCTCCATTTCTTTAATTGAACATATTTATGCTTACTAAAAGAGTTTTTATTGGCTCTGATAAAGGAAATTGTTGTCAAATCTTAGAAAGTATGGATAGACTCCAGGTCACGGATGAGCCTAATAATGGTACCAAACTGACTGTTTTTGCTGAATACAGAACTGACTAATAAAAAAAAAAAAGAAAGTATGGATAGAATACTATATTTTCTTCCAATCCCCAGTAATGAAATTATTTTATTCATTTTTATGTTTTGTTGATCAAATCTCTATTTATCTGTAAGATTAATAAACTAATTAGGGCTATCTATCTATGACCACAAGCCCTTTTCTTTAAGAACTGCACACAATAGGAAATATAATGCATGTTATAATAAAGAATGTTATAATAATATTATTATTCCTGGCCGGGCATAGTGGCACACGCCTTTAATCCCAGCACTTGGGAGGCAGAGGTAATAGGATTGCTGTGAGTTCAAGGCCACCCTGAGACTATGTAGTGAATTTCAGGTCAGTCTGGGCTAGAGTGAGACCCTACCTCAAAAAAACAAACAAACAAAAAAAAAATCCTAACATTAACCTAAACTCTAACCCCTACCACCTAACCCTACATCTTAATCCTACCCTAATACGTATGCACTACCTTTCATAAGTGAATAGAGCATATTTAGCTCCTACACATCACCTTCATTACCATGGTGCCCTGGTCAGTTTTATTCCAATCTGGGCTCCCATGACATAGATTCTGACTTTGATATGTACCCCATTAATGAACATTATTTTGTTGTCATCCTGTTGTCTCTTGGCTGCTTTGTACATTCCTTTCAAGTATGGGTATTTCTTCTGGGTTTATTGAATTGGCTCTGCAGTGTTCACTCTAATCTTGTTTGAATAGCCAGTCTTTGGATTTTGCAATGTTATTTTGTATTCTGACATATTAAAATAAATCAAACACTTTGTAAAGATTTAATAAACTTTTTCAATGTTTGTGAGTTGTGAAATGTCTTAGCAGGAAGGAAGGAATGAATGAATGAAGGAAGGAAGGAAGGAAGGATAACAGAAAGGAAAAAATACAAAATTCCAAGTAAGTTATTATTGTGCATTTTTTATTGAAAGACTGAAAAGAATTAAGAAGAGTCAAGCACCAATATGTTTTCTAATTCTGTGATATTCAGGTGAGCTATTATATATGAATCTGAAGTCACCAATACAGAATATATCTGCCACACTCAATATTGGGCTTAATTCTTGGACCAGACAAAGATGTTCATATGTGCTTATGCATCAAGGCAAGAAATACTTTTTCAACTTCAGATTTTCAATAGAATAGTCTATCAAAGTGTTTTTCCTTCTATTGTTTTCCTTCTATTCTGAAAGAGGTATACAAAGTGCTAGGAAATAGGGTAGAAAGGAAGACAATCATGGTACAGAAAAAGAAGGAAAAAAGAACTTTAAGTTAGCCAGATTCCTTTCCTGGATCTCCATTACTCCAAGAACAATTTGAGGCCCTAGGTAGCCTAGATCACATAGACATTTTTAATGTCCTTCCAGGAGACAAAAATTCCCCACAAGCTTTCTACCCCATGTAGGCTGTAATTTTCCAAGCTTCCTCAGGGGTCACTACAGGGAATTTTGCTGTTTTCCAGATGGAGTACACAAAATATTCCTAAGCCATACATACCCAATCATGAGGAGTGAATGCTACTTTTTTTTTCTTTAATTGGTGTTGTGTATGTATATTCATGTGTCTATTGAAAATGAAATATTTTAGCAGTGCCAAATACTTTCTGAATGTGCCGTTCAGACATATGGTGCAATATGTTTATACCTATTTCAGACCATCTGTTGTCTAGGCTCAATTGCACATTTATTTTACTTTTAATTCACAAAGAAAATGGAAAATAGGACTGGCCTATGTACCATAATTTGGCTGAGCTTTAAGCAGGTGCAAATTCAATAAGAAAACATATTTGGAACTATAAAAACTTCACTTACTCTGTCCCCATGTGGCATTTTCTTTCCAAAGCAACACAAATGTTCAGTCTTTTATGCTTAGATCTTTTGCACTGTAGAAGAGGGTCAGGGGAAATGAAACTGATGGAGAAACCAGTGAAAACAGAAGGTATTGATCTTTTTCACAAGTAATAGCTATAAAAATATTTGTTATTTTGTTGATACTTCACAAGTTTTATGTTTGTTGTGAAGACAAATTCAAGAAAGCTTACTATTAATACTCTAAATATCAAGAACAATAAAATCACATTAGGTATTCACAGTCATACTTATCCTTCTTACATAAAACGTGAATATGAAACAGGAATAAAACCACAAGTATAAAACTGAAAAAGAGAAAAGTGGACTGAAGACTACATAGACTTTTTTCAAGTAAAAATTAGAAATTAGGGCACTAGAGAGAAGGCTTAGCAGTTAAAGTGCTTGGCAACAAACCCTAAAGACTCAGGTTCCATTCTCCAGTACCCTCTTAAACCAGAAGCACAAGGTATCTGGAATTTGTTTGCAGTGGCTAGTGCCCCATTCCCTACCTTCTTGTCTCTTAAAATGGATTTGAATTTTAAAAATTATAAATTAAAGAAATGAAACTGATTACATATATGCATATTTTAATTATAATTCCAATGTAAAAGTTTTCTTATCTTCTTTATTGCTAGTTTGTTTGAAGCGGAGAGTCTCCTCAGGCTAACTTCAATGTATTGGGTAGCTAAAGATGTCCTTGAGTTCTTGAACCTCCTGTCTCCACCTCCCTTATGCTGGGATGGGCATTTGCTCCATACCTTTCTTGAAAAGATTTTTTTTCCTATCAAATCTTGTGTTGCTTTCATTCTTATTACATCTGACCTCTTTAGTCAATCCACTCTTCCTGCCATCAATTCAAGGAGCTACTAACACATTTAGTTAGGATTTCATGTGCTTTTAATATTAGCATAAATGTGTTACTTGATAGTGGTCTGAAAACAAAATTTTAAGAATCATGGAGTTCTCTTTTCATGGTAAATGGTACCAAACAGTGACTGATTAGTATATTCCAAGTTCACTTGAAATGTACATTTTTCAGTCTTATGAAATCATGGCTTCCAGTCTACCCACAACATCTAGTAGCACAAGACTTACATTTGGAGTGAACAAGCTGGAAGTCTTTTCACAAAATAATTTATTTACATTCAAGCCTAATCAAAATGGGCCCAAAGGAATCACAGGATAGATTAAGTCAATTAATTAAACATCTTGACTTTTCAAGACACTGCCAGTGGATTCCTCTGCCCTTCTCTACAGTGGTCACAGGGGGAACACCAAATCTTTAGCTAAATTCAAAGTATGAGAGTATATAGATTCTGCTGGGTGCTTTCAGTGACAATGTGTCTGAATTACAATTTGTAGGAGACAGTGATTTCATCACTTGCCAAAGAACCTTTGGCTATGAATTGACTCCCATAGAATATCTGACCTGTTTTATGTCCTTTTCTATCCAATATACCCACCAAAAAAATGTGTATGTCATGTATATTACATTTTGAGAAGAATACCCAAATAAGACTAAGAAATCATTTAAGACGACAGTTATTTTCATCTGATTAACAACCAGAATCTTAACTCTATAATCTTAATCTGGGACTATACAATGAAAATATATGTGAGTCTAAAAGGTCTTTTTTAATTAACTTTAGACTATGTGTATATATATATATATGTTGGGATTTGAAACTACATGCAATTAAAGAAAAACTTGAACTTAATATCCTTTTATGTAATATAGCCTATAAATGTAAAGCCTACATGAGTACATAAGTATATATATATATATGTCAGAATGTTACAACTAACAAACTAACATAGGGAAGGATTTTGTTCAATGTAATACTTTTCTTCACATTTGCAACAAAAACGTTTTTGTGATTAACAAACCTTCTATTTTCAGTTAGTAAATGTTTTTCCATTCTGCAACAAATACACAAATACAAGCCAAAAGAGGAAAAAAAAAAGCTCTTTATAAAATAGGAAGTATTTTATTCTCACTTTAACCTCCAAAGATAGGAATTTCAAAGGACATATGTATTTCCTGGTGAATTCCCATGAAATTTGGTACAGACTTGGCTAATGCATTTCATTAGAAAGTACGAGGGCCTCACATAAAGTGTTACTTTCAGTACATCTCTCTGCCATATGGAATTATTTCTATTTGCTTGATGTATCTTTTCAATCAATTTCAAATATTTTTGATTTTGTTTCTTTTTCATCATTTTATCTCTATTTCTTTGCACTTATTCTTCAAGGTCATGTTCTTGTGTATTTGTTTATCACTATTGAGAGCCCTTCTCTCCTTAGTTTTCCAGAACAATAATCCATTCCATAGTACTGACGAACTGACCATTTCTGTCACGTCTGTTTTTATTTTTTAAAATATTTTAAATTTATTTATTTATTTATTTGAGAGAGAGAGGAAGAGGCTGAGAGAGAGAAGTAGAGAGAAAAAATAGGCATACAAGAGTCTCCACCTGTTGTAAACAGACTCCAGATGCATGTACCACCTTGTGTAACTGCTTATGTGGGTCCTAGGCAATCAAACCTGGGTCCTTTGGCTTTTCAGGGAAGCACCTTAACCTACAAAGCCATTTCTCTAGCCCACATGCCTGATTTTTAAAGAAATAACATTTTTTCAGTTCTGCCCACATGTGTCTGAAATGCTTTCCCTGATAGTTACTATTCTTGAAAAGTTTATCATTAGTTCCATGTCAAAAGAATGTATCTTTATTATCCTTACTACTGCCCATGTAAGTCTTACACATTCATTTTATATGAATTGTATTTTTGTGTTGATTTGCAGCTAAATGAGCCGATTAAACAGTATTTTTGGTTGTCCCTCCCAAGTTGGTTCATCACTAAATAACATAACCTACATATTTGGGGGACATTAAATTAAAATTAATTAAAAATATATGAATGTAGTATCATTCTCATTTTATCAATAGTAAAGTGGTAGCTACAAGATTCATCATAAAAATATGAAGTACATATGTCTAGAATATGTTATTTTAAAATTTGAGTTCACATTATCAATATTCTATCTTCATAATAATACATGAATACAAAAAAATCATTGTCATTTTTGTAGGTAATTTTCTGGGCACACAAACATTATGTAATTTTAATTAGATCACGAAGTTAATAGAATGATAAACTTTGGATTTAATTCAGTAAAACGTGACTCCCACTTTCACACTCTGTCTCCACATTTTATTTCGCTGTGTTTTACTCCTTCCGTTACTTCTGTATATGGCCACCAAATTATTTCATATTGTCCTGGGAAAACCTTTCTATATTCCCAGATAGGGCAAAATGACAGACCAAGGGAGGGTTAAACCAAAACCAGCATGGTTTACCAATGAGGTTTTTATGGTTCCTTGCAGAGAAGGTTGAGGCGTTGCGTACAGGAGCAATAGATGACTCAAACACACCTGCACAAGAGAAGTCTCCTCCCAACCTTGATGATGACCTCCCCACAGCTGCCTCTACTCAAAGGCAGCTAAATAACCAGAAAGCACATGCTTATGTGATGATTCACAGAAGCTGCATCTATGGAGCCTACTGCATCACTAGCCGGCAGCTCCATGGGAGAATTTCTCCTGCGCAAGCACTTGATTCTCTTTTATACAGCCTTAAGTCTTACCACTCTCCCAGACTTGTTGACTTCCTGAGTCTCTGGAACTTCCTTCTTGCCTTGACCCTAATGGATGCTTCATTTTCTAGCTAACATAACCTTGGGGAGTGGATGTGTGAACATTAAGATTCAGGACCACCAGACATGATTTCCTAAATCCCTAGAGCCTCCTTTCTCTCTTCAGTTGGGACACATACTGTGCTACACAATTCACCTGTTCTCCTGTCTATTCTTATGCTAACATTTTTCCAGAGCATTCAAAGGTGTCATCATAAAGTATTCAGTCTACATAGTGTTCTTAAAATATACTCATTAATATACTAAATGATGATATATTAAAGATATATGTATGGGTTTATCTATCTACATGCACATATACGTATTAACATGCTGATTATGCTGATTGCCTGACTATGGAAGATAAGGGTGTTTCATATTTCATATATTTTTTTGTACACACTTATTTTTCTTCTGTATTTTTTTCAAGGTGGGGTTTCACTCTAGCCCAGGCTGACCCGGAATTTAGTATTTAGTCTCAGGGTGGCCGCAAACTCACAGTTATCCTCCTGCCGCTGACTCCAGAGTGCTGGGCCTAAAGGAGAGTGACACCATGCTTGGCTTTATTTCTATTTTCTCATGTAGTGACTTTTGGTAAGTTTCTTTTTCAAATGTTTATTACTTGTTTTCACAAGGGCTATGAAACAAATGAGTTCTTATTTCCCACAGTCTTCTGTGTGATAATTGTCCACTAACTGAAAACTAAATTCCATAATGTATAAAAATGAAGTATATTTTCAGCGAAAGATTGCATCATTAAAATAAGTTTGAAGGCACTTCTGGTCAAGACATCGTTCACCTAACCATGCTGCACCTCGCGGGGAAGGAAAGGCAAGAAATTAAGGGTTCATTGGGCCATCTAGGGGGGAGAAAAACTCTAACAAACCTCTAGTGAGAGGGCACGGAGGGGCCAAAAAAAGGGGGAATCAGCTGATTCCCACACTCTCGGGTAGTCCACCAGTCCCCCAGTCCTCCCAAGCAACCATCGTAGCCATAGTTCCAGCCGCGGGTTCCCCCTGCACTAACTGCAGGCTAGAGGACCTTAGCCAGCATAACTCCACCTGCACCACCAAGTGCAGAAAAACGCCATCACACTCTTGAACACACATACGAATGCCACCCCACTCTCCACCACACGGTGTCCCAATGCTGTCCCACCCGCCACCTCACAGGCCAGTGCCATCCCACTCACCTCCACGTGCACAAACACTGTCCCACCCCCCACTGCCCCCCACCCCACGCCAAGACACAAGCCAGCAGGTCAGCACAGCTCCACATGCGCATCCAGGCTTGGGAACACCATCCCACTCCCCACCGCCCCCCAATCACAGGCGCAGACCCAGCTCAGCAATCCAGCATAATTCCACCCATGCCTCCAGGTTTGGGATTACCATCCCACTTGCTGCCATCCCCCACCTCCTTGCACGAACCCAGGCAGGCCAGATGAGCTCCACTTACATCTCTAGGTTTGGGAAAACTATCCCACTTGCTACCACCCCCACCCCCGCCCGTGCACAGGCCCAGGCAGACCAGAGTAGCTCCACAAGTGCCTCCAGGCTTAGAACACCATCCCGTTAGCCTGTGACCCCATCCCCTCCAGAATTCAAGCAGGCCAGATTAGCTCCCCCCACATCTCCAGGCTCAGGAAGGCCATTTCACTGGCCCTGCCCCCCCATCCTGCTGTCCACTTCAGTCCTCTGACCACACACTCCCATACCCCAAATCATGGAACAAGCCTCTACATCAGGTCCTCAACCCCCACCAGAGCCTCAGTCTCATTCCCTCGGAGCACGCAGGCCCAATTGCCACCAGAAGCCTAGTGAAAGCAAACATAAAAGGGAATAAACCCTGACACACTTCAATGGTAGAATATAGCTTCATCCTAAATTAAATAAGGGTCTTATATTGTGACAGGTAGAATACAGCTCAAAAGTAATAACATGAATAAACAAATGCAAGTAAATCCAATCTGATCACCCAGTCCCACAATGGATGTTTCTAATCAAGACATAGAAAAGACATTAGGATAAGAACACCAAAATGAAGATATAAACTATGCAACCATGTCCAAGCAAATAGCAGAACTTTCAGAAAAGCAACAAAGGGCCAATAATCACATGAATGCTGTCCTTCCTAGACTAGACCTAATTGATAAGAACCTGGAAGGGTTCCAAACACAGTTAAATGAACTGAAGGAATGCAAAAAGAAAAAAGAAAAAAGAAAAAAGAGGACCTCAATAACCAGCTGGCTAAGGTCAATGAAGACATAAAGAAATGCAAAGGTGAATTCCAAGAAGCATCAAGAAAATCAGAAAATTACATGAAAAGGGAACTTGATAGAGGTATGGAAACCCTGCATAAAAAAAGTAGTAGAAAATGCAAATCAAATTGAACAATCCCAAAACTCTATAGAAGCTCTCAAAAATAGAGTTATCCATGTGGAGGATAGACACTCAGAACTAGAAGATGAAACAGAAGAAACAGTTCATGAGTCCAAAAGTTTCAATAAGTTCAAATTTTTTTGTGAACAGAAAATGAGAGAACTGTGATACACCCTTAAACATCCCAACATTTGGATCATGGGAGTACAAGAAGGGGGAGAAATTTAGACCAAAGGCATGGAGAACATATTCAACAAAATTATCAAAGGAAATTTTCCCACTCTCTCAAAAGAAAGGCCCATCAAGTTACAAGAAGCTTACAGAGCTCCAAACAGACTGGACTAAAGGAGAAATTCTCCAAGACATATTGTCATTAAAACTCTAAACATAAATACCAAAGAGAAAGTCCTAAAAGCAGCTAGAGAAAAACAACACATTATATATAAAGGTAACCCCATCAGAATTACTTCATACTCCTCAACAGAAACCCAGAATGCCAAAAGGGCCTGGAATGGAACACTGCAAAGTCAAAGAACCTATGGCTTCCAATGCAAAGTACTCTACCCAGCAAAAATATCCCTCATAATAGATGGTGAAAGAAAAATTTTCCACCATAAACCTCAGGTATACAACTATATGAATACAGAGCTAAACCCACAGAGAGTACTTCAGGGAATTCTCCACACAGAAGAAAAAAATAATCAACCTCAAGTGTCTACAAAAAGCAGATGACAATAACCAAACTCATAGAAGACACAAAAAACTACAAAGTCCAAGAAAACACCAAACAATTTAAACCACAACAATATGGCAGGGATCAAATAAAACATCAAAGTCATTACCCTAAATATCAATGGCCTTAATTCACCCATCAGGAGATATAAGCTAACAGGTCAGAAATTTAGACCCCTTAATCTGTTGTCTTTAAGAAACCCACCTCAACACTAAAGACAAACACCTCCTCAGATGTAAAGATCCTGAACAAAAACCTTGAAAACTGAATTCAACAACAAAGCCAAAGGATTATCCAACTGGATCAAGTAGGCTTCATCCCAGGAATGCAGGGGTGGTTCAACATATGGAAATCTGTCAATGTAATACACAACATACATAAGTTTAAAGACAAAAACCACATGATCCCTATCAATAGATGCAGAAAAGGCCTTTGAGAAAATACAACATCACTTCATGATCAAAACATTGGGGAGAATTGGCATAGACAGTTTATATCTCAACATAATAAAGGCTATATATAAAGCTCCTAAAGCTCAAATAATACTTAATGGAGAGAGACTGAAGTAATTCCTGTTGAGATCAGGAACAAGACAGGGCTGTCCAATCTCACCTCTGCTCTTCAATATTATACTGGATGTACTAGCTCAAGTAATAAGACAGGAGAAAAAATAAAAGGGATACAAATTGGAAAGGAAGAAGTGAAGTTAACTCTATTCACAGATGAAAGGATTCTGTACATATGAGACCTGAAAGCCTCCTTCTGAAAACTTGTAAAGGTAATTAACTCCTTCAGTAAAATAGCAGGATACAAAATCAATGCACAAAAATCAGTAGTCTTTCTATATGCAAAAGAAAAAGATACAGAGATATAAATAAGTGACCTTGTCCCATTTTTGTTATCAACAATTAAAAAATAACATACCTTAGAATAACAATAACCAAGGAAGTGAAAGATCTATACAATGAAAACATAAAACACTCAAAAACAAAATTGAGGAGGGCTTGAGAAAATGGGAAGATCTCCCATGATCCTGCATAGGCGGAATTAACATTGTGAAAATGGCAATCCTACAAAATGAAATATACAGATTTAATGCAATATCAATCACAATCCCAACATTTGTTCTTCACAGAGATAAAAGAAATTATCTCAAAATTCACATGGAAAGGCAGAAGGCCTCAGTTATCCAAACATATCCTTAGCAAAAGAAATACGTCTGGAGGCATCACCATACCTGATCTAAAGCTGTATTACAAAGCCATAGTAATAAAAACAGCATGGTACTGGCATTAAAACAAGATTATAGACCAATAGAATAGAATTGAGGACTGGACTTTGGCTCAAGTTACTACAGCCACTTGATATTTGACAAAGTCCTTAATAATATTGGCTGGAAAATAGACAGCATCTTCAACAAAGTCTGCTGGACAAACTCATTAACCATATGCAGGAAATTGAAGCTTGATCCACACATCTCACCATGCACAATAGTCAAGTCCAAATGCATCAAATACCTCAATATGAAAATGGAAACTTGTCCACAACTGGGGGAAAAAGTGGGAGGAACTTTCCATGACATAGGAATGAGAAAAAATTTCCTGAACTAAACCCCAGTAGCTCAGGATCTTAAACAATCACTCAACCATTGGGATCTCATGAAGCTGAAAAGGTTCTTCACAGACAAGCATATAATAAGCAAAGCCAATAAATTACCCACAGAATGGGAGAAAATATTTGCTGGCTATCCAACTGACAGAGGTCTAATTTCTAGAATCTACAAAGAATTCAGAAACCTCAACAAACACTCACAAAATGGGGCAAAGAACTGGACAGATAGTTCTCAGAGGAAGAAATACAAATGGCAAGCACACACTTAAGAAAATGTTTATCATCCCTAATCATCAGGGAAATGCAAATTAAAACAACTATGAGATCCCACCTTACCCCAGTAAGGATAGCAAACATTAAAAAAAATGAAATGAAAATAAATTCTGGGGAGGATGTTGAGAAACAGGAATCCTCATCCACTGTTGGTGGGAATGTAAGATGGTACAACCAGTTCAGAAAGCAAAATTGAGACTCTTAAAAAGGTTGACGATAGAGTTACTAACAGACCCAGTTATTCCCGTACTGGGCATTTATCCTAAATGCCCACACTTCAGTTCAGAGGGATTTGCTCAACCATGTTTATAGCCAATCAATTCATAATAGCTAAGAGCTAGAATCTATCCCAACATCCATCATTAGACAAATGGATAACCAAGATGCAGTATATCTACATAATGGAATTCTACACAGCAGTAAGGAAAAATGACATGATGAAATTTGAAGAAAATTAGTCAAACCTTGAAAAGATCATTCTTAGTGAGTCAAGCAATCATAGAAATATAGTTGTCACATAAACTCACTCATCTTTGGCACCTAACCTGAATCTACACAAGATACTGACATACATAATAAGCATCTCGAGGACTGGATAATAATAGGGTTAGTGGGGAGAGAGGAGAGGGTAAGGGTGGGGATGAGGAACACAAAACCGGACCCAAATTGCAATGGTACATAAAATTCTACATCCTAAAAGACGGAATAAATTGTTGAACTTTCATCAGGTCCTTAGAGGGAACACCTGAATCAGAAGGCCCTGGAGAGGATATGATGAAAACTGACCTAAATCTTCTCCTGTTTTCTCTCTCTCTCTCTCTCTCTCTGTCTGTCTCTCTCTTTCCCTCCCCCCTTCCCCTTCCCTCCCTCTCTCTCTCTCTTCTTTCTATATCTTTTATATTACATAACCTTTTGTCGCTTCTCTTCTTTGTGGTGCTGGCCTGTAACTGCCACTACCAGCATGTGGCTGACATCCACAAAGATCTGTTGATCAGAGAGACATACATGGTTTCCCAAAAAAAGACAGATTTCTGTCAGAGTACTTGATGACCCACCAAAGGTTAGTGGTAAGACCCTAATGCTGAAGATACCATATGCTGTTGGTATGGAACATGGAGTGAACTGGCTGGAATCTGGAAGAGAATCAGTCCCCAGGCACTTAGCTCATCTAGTGCCAGATGGTGACACAGGAGTGACTGGGGTAAAATGACTAACATCTGTCCAAGCAACTCATGGTCTAAGCTACTCAGCAGCAAACAACCTGGTGTGATGCTCACACAAGTGCAATAGTGGCACACTGCCATGGTAGGAAACCGACTGCTCTTGTTTTGGCTGACTGATCTACTGAGTGGAATGTAACCCATAGCTGAATCTGGAACAAGACAGAACTATATCCAAACAAGTCTGTGCTCCATTATCAAGCTCCCACCAATTATGGGCTACAAGAAGGCCTATACATATTAAATTCACTCTAAAGTGAATCGTTATCCCATTTATCTGGTGCTAACTTCACTCTCTATTGGAAAGTTTGCTTCTCTTTTTCAGGTGGACACAGATCCTAAGGAGAGAACCAGCCCATCACACCTCAAAGGGCCCCAGAGGAAAACAAAAGTAATTGAGAAAATGAGCAAGAGTGCTGCTTTCTTGGTGAACCTGGCACCAGCACAAGGGTGAAGGAGAAGGACACAGAGAACTCTCAAATCCTACCAAACCAGGTATCCAGAGACACAGAGGCCCTCAAGACCTCATCACTGAGGCAGACCTAAAAGGAACCCAATGTGGCTCAGAGAAATTTGCAGAAGAGTGGATGGAAAGAATGTTAGATCCTCACATTGGGTCATTATTCACAGAGACGTTGACTCTTACCCATAAGTGATGGCTAACCCCACAATTCATGACCCATATTCTCCAATGAGGAGGGTCCCTTCAGAGAAGGAGGAGAGGGAGGAGGCTAACGATGGTATCAATATGACTGTATACACACTGTGTACATAAGTAATAATAAAAAAATAAAAGTTTAAAACGAAATACATAGACACTCATTCCAGCTCAGGAACTTAAAACCAAAGGCAAACACATAGTTGGTTTAAATCAACAAATGCCTACCTATCCACAGCTAAAAAAAAAAAAAAAAAAAAAAAAAAATCAACTGTTCAATATTGCTGTGCAATTCTCTAATGATGGTCAAAAAATATACCCCCAAGTGAAAGAACACCCCCTTGAGGGGGAGTCTCTTTCCCCAGGAAGAGACCCGAGAACCCAGAGACCGATCCGAGACCACGAGATGTAAACAGCAAGAGGCTTTATTGGGGGTACCGGTGCACCGGGGCTCGACACGGAGTCCTCACGCAGGAGGGGTGAAGAGCCCTGAGCAGCCGGGAGGTAGGGGTTTTAAAGGCAAACATGCAGAAATATCTCAAACATGTTTCAGTTCAGGGACTTTTCAGACGTCACCAGGCAGTCGCCCGGGCCGTGCTGTTCCCGTATTATCTTGACCTTGTACATGGAGCTCAGGATGTCTCCTCAGCCGGCCGTGTTATCTTAACCTCGGCAGGGAGTTAGGGCCCCTGCAGCTAGGCGTGGGGCTTCCCAGGGAGCGGAGGCTTTTCAGAGATTAGGTATGCACAGGTTACTAAGGCAACGGCCGGTACTTTAGTTAACTATTTCTTTACCTGAGCCCGGGCAGCTGGTTGCAGAAAGTCACTGTTAAGCAAGCGATTGTACAGAAGCCAAAGAAGCAGGTTAGATGTATTTATTAGTGTAGCAGCGGTCTAGCCGGGGTTTTTCATTCCCCCATTTTCTTTTAGCATTGAGTGAAATCTTTTACTCAAACCAGATTATGGGATTTCAGTTTCTTGCTGTTGCAGTCTCTGATATTGCTGTGTCAGAACAAAAGTCTGGATGACTGACAGCCTGTCTTTTATGAATTGGACCAGCCGATTTAGAATGCATGGCCCGAACAGGAGTATTAAAAGGAAAATTATTAGAGGTCCCATCAAGGTGGAGATTAAAGTTGTAAACCAGGGAGATTTATTAAACCACCCTTTGAACCATCCCTGTTGGGATTCAAATAACTTCTGTCTTTGTTTGAGTCTTTCCCTAAGTTTTGCCATGTTATCTCTTACCAATCCAGTATGATCGGCATAGAAGCAGCATTTTTCTTTTAGGGATGCACATAATCCCCCCTCCTTCAAAAACAGCATATCTAAACCTCTCCTATTTTGAAGGACTACCTCCGAGAGGGAGGTGAGTGACTTTTCAAGGGCACTGATTGATTCCTCTAGGGCCTTGATATCAGCATGCATAGCTATTTGCAGCTGCCGAAACTGATTGGTTTCTATGAGGGCTGAGGTTCCTGTCCCTATCCCGGCAGCTATTCCCCCCATGGTAATACCCCCCAAGAGTATGGCCATGGTCAAGGTGACAGGTTCTCTTTTGTACCTAGATTTGTCCTCAAATTGGCTATAGATATAATCAGGTTCATGGTAAGTAATTTTGGGCCATAATTCTATGAGTACACAATAATCTGATGTCGCATAGAGTACTGAGGCTGAGACACAAGGGGTTAACCCAGTACTACATGCCCAATAAGTTCCGCTGGGGGCGGCCAAGTAGTAGGAACCAGTGGGTACTTTTATTGTGAGGTTACATAGGGCCTG
Source organism: Dipus sagitta (assembly GCA_036346955.1). Taxonomy (NCBI): domain Eukaryota; kingdom Metazoa; phylum Chordata; class Mammalia; order Rodentia; family Dipodidae; genus Dipus; species Dipus sagitta. The sequence continues at coordinate 26,089,920 of CM070772.1, forward strand.
ATGGGTTTTAGGGACTGTCCCTAAGCAAAGCCCCTTTCCAGAAACTTCTGACAGGGTTAATCCGTGTTGGGGACTGGAGATGCAACTAGGGGAAACTGAAGTCTGATTGGAGTAATTACCCAGGACAGCTACTCCTTTATAATAAGGGGGTCTTGAAATTAGGCATAACCAGCAGTCTGTGGTTTTGTCTGGGCTGGTGATATTGAGAGCCAAATATGCCCCTCGAACCAGGCCTATTAGTCTGTCTCCTGTCCCAGGAGAAGGAGGGGGTACGTCAGTGTTAGAAGGGGTTTTTAGGGTAAGGAGGGGAGTTACGGGTTTAATTTGTTCTGGCAGAGAGGGAGGCTTCTCAGAGGGGGACTTTTGTTTTGGCAGGGTGGGAGGCCTTTGTTGTGGCACCACCTTGTTAGGTCCTATAGAGTGGGTCGTTGCCTGGACTTTAAGCTTAATTTTAAAAGTCAGTCCCTTGCCTATCCGATACCATTGGAGTCCCCAGGTATACCCTTCTTGCCAGCCAGTGGCTTTCTTTCCTGAGTCTGTAAAGTCAATGTGAAGGGGTAAGCAGGTACCATTTACACATTGAAAGTTTCCCCAGTTTTCCTTAGTGGATTCTTCTCCACATCCCCCCTTATAATTGTTTGGCCACCATTCCTTGGGGGGTTTATTCCAACCTCTGGTGACCTTGATTTTATCCCAGCTAGAGTGGGGCTTCCAGTAGGCATCTCCTGTCGTTTCACATCCCCAGGCCGCACAAAAAGTTTTTTCATATCCCCCACAGCGATATGCTTCGGCCCTGCTTCTGTCATCTCTGGGGCATAGGAAAAAGTCTGCTCCTGCCAATATACATCGTCTTGTCGGGGAGGAACACCCTTCTATGGTTATACCCCCCGAGGTGGACCTTATTGTTTTTTCTAACTTTCTGGGGTCTGCATCAGCGATGTCCCATGAATCCATGCCTGCAGCTAATTGGCAAAAGTCAGGTGTTAGAGTAGGCCACCAGGTATTGAATGCGTGATTTTCTTGGATTTCCCAAACAATTTCACCCATTTGAGATTGAATCTGCCAAGTCAAGGTATGTACCTGGTGGGGACTCTGGTTTTTAGTTGCCCTGCCTATATGTAGCAGGGCCCACCACACCAAGATTAGGAGTTCCCATCTCCATGAACAAGTCTTAACTTTAAGGGGTTTTGGGTGCGTTGGATTTTCCATGTTGGACCGGTGGTTGGTTTTGTCCCTTCATGTAGCCCGCGTAGTCGTCTCGCCAGCAAGAACGCACGTGGACACCAGGATCCTTCTGCAGCAAGCGTTTATTCTAGTTAACAGATGGAGAGAGGAAAGACCCAGAGCCCCGAAATGGCGCCGCTTATATAGCCCCTAGGTGGCGTGTACTCTGCTGATTGGCTGCGCGCTCATATGACGCTCATATGACGCTCATATGCCCGGGCTGGGCAGTGACTTGGCGCGCTTTTGCCACTTGCACATGCGCTATTCTACTTGTTCACCAGGGCCGAGGCCGGATGTCAGCGCCATCTAGTAATGGCGGTCACCTCTCGGCTCTCTACATCTCCCCCTGTTTGTTTTAATAAGATGACAACTGCCTCATAGCCCAACCAGCGCAGCACCAAACAACCCTATGCTCGATCAAGCAAATTCCTTCCTTGGGGAATAAGCGATCAAGAGCTCACTCCCTCACCTTATCAGGTGCAATGGAGACAAGTCCTCTGAGTGCAAAGGCCAAGGGAGAGACAAAAAGGGGAGTTAACACCCATCCCTGTGCAATGGAATATTGTTCCTGGGGGTGCAAGGGCTGTCAATCTCATATTTTGGTGCTGCAGCCACTTAGGCAAGGGCTGATTAGACTTAGATCTCCCATCGACTCAGTGCAATGGGCTAAACCCCTGAGGTGCATCGACTGAGGGTCTCAGTCTAATTAATTAACCAAATTTCAGGAGATGATCCCTGTTCCATAGCCACAAGTGCTTGCGCAATAACGGCCTTGTCACCTTGCTATTGAGCTCTGAGCTTGCAGAACAACCAAAACAGGAACACTAAGCCACAACATAGGGCTGCACCAAACAGCGCCACTCCCACCCACTCCTTAAAGAAGGAGAAGGCTGAAGAAATCCAGGATGTCAGGCCCACAGCTAGGGAGGGGTCAACTCTAGTAGAATAGGGTCTTCATAATGGATCTTGTCCACTTCTTCGGCTCCCGCACAGGATCTCGATGATTCATCAGGTATCACAAGTCTACGTGTTAGGCGTTCTGGTAGCCAGAATGGATTGTCTTCTTCCTGTGGAAAAACACAAACAGCTCCCCTGGATCTTATTAAAATAGGATCCGGGCCTCTCCATTGACCAGTCAAAACATCTTTCCACTTAACCATCTCCTGTGGCCTGTTAGGCTCTGAGCAATGACGGTCAGCCGCCGAATGGCCCTGACTGTCCAAATTTAAAAAATTAAGAGTAAAGAGTGCTATGGATATAGTCACTTGTGGGACTGAGGGCAGAGCCTCATCGACTCCCCCTTTTTGTTTTATTAAATAAGACTTTAGAGTGCGATGAGCCCGTTCTATAATACCCTGTCCTTGAGGATTATATGGGAGACCTGTCAAATGGGTCACTCCCATCTGGTGACAGAACTGTCCAAATTTTTGAGAAGTATAAGCTGGTCCATTGTCAGTTTTAAGAATTTTGGGCTTCCCCCAGGCACTCCACGCCTCGAGGCAGTGTTGAATAACATGGGCTGCTTTCTCCCCGGTTAATGGGGAAGCAAACATAACTCCAGAACAAGTATCAATGGAAACATGTAAATATTGTAATTTGCCAAAAGATGGGACGTGAGTAACATCCATCTGCCAAATTTGTAATGGGCGAATTCCTCTGGGATTAATTCCTACATGAGGCACAGGTAAAAATTGACAGCAATTTTGACATTGAGTTACTATATCTCTAGCCTCTTTTCTAGTGATGTCAAACCGACGACGCAATGTCTCAGCTGTGACATGAAACCTTTTATGAAAACTTTTAGCCAACTCCAATTTTGATGAAAGAACAAGCATGATAAACTTCGTGGCCCGATCTGCCAAGTCATTTCCACGGGACATGGGCCCCGGTAGGCCCGAATGAGCCCTGATATGCGTAATGAAAACAGGAGATCTCCTATTAATCAAGGCAAACTGAATCTTTTGAAAAATTGTTGCAAGCTTGCTAGATGCCTTAATCAACCCAGCAGCCTCTAAAGTTTTTGTTGCATTTACTACATAACAGGAATCCGAAACAATATTCAGGGGACCTGGGAATTTTTCCAAAACTTCTAATACTACCAAACATTCCACAACTTGAGGTGAGGTTTCATGATATTGTTTAGATATAATCTTATCATTAACCACATAGGCCCCTACTCCTGTTTTTGACCCATCTGTATAGACCACCAGCCCATCTTGAAGTGGCTCCCGAGATATAATGCGCGGGAACACAACCTCTTGGGTTAAGGCAAATTGTAAAATAGGGTGTCTAGGGTAATGATTGTCTATTAAACCACCAAAGGAGGTGATTAACACCGCCCAAGTATCAGAAGTAGCAGTTAATATCTGAACTTGATGGGCTGTATAAGGCACAATTAAAGACCTGGGTTCTTTTCCAAAATGAGTAATGGCTGCCTTTAATCCACGAAGGGCAAGCAGAGCAATTGCATCTGGGTACCAATCAATAATCTTAGCAGGAGAAGCGTTGGGATGAACCCACAATAAGGGTCCATCTTGCCACAGCACGGCAGTTGGTAAATGCCTAGTTTTAAAAACGCACAGGTCGAAAGTTTTGGCTTCCTCTATGCGTTTCAACTGAGCATCTTGTAAAGCTTCTTCTACCACTTTTAGGACGCGGCTTGCAGCTGGTGTTAAGGCTCTAGGTGAAGAAATATGAGCATCTCCTTCCAGGATGTCAAACAATGGCTTCAATTCAGCAGAGGGAATTTTTAGAAACGGTCTCAACCAATTTATATCACCCAATAATTTCTGAAAATCATTTAACGTTCGTAAATGATCTCTGCGAATCTCTAATTTTTGAGGAACTATTTTTTCTGGGTAAATAACCGTCCCTAAAAAGGAACCTACTTCTGAAACTTGAACCTTCTCGGAAGCAATATGCAGGCCCCATTGTCTTAAGGTTTTTAATAATAAAGGATATACAGTCTGTAAAACAACTAATTCCTTATGGCACATAAGAATATCATCCATATAATGGATTAACAGCAGAGAGGGAAATTGTTTTCTAACTGGTTCAAGGGCCAATTGCACATATAACTGACATATAGTGGGGCTATTGGCCATGCCTTGAGGCAAAACTTTCCATTGATATCTTTTATCTGGCTCAAAATGATTAACAGCAGGTAGAGTAAATGCAAATCTATGTCTATCTTGTGGGCATAAAGGAATGGAGAAGAAGCAATCCTTAATATCTATAATTATAATTTTCCATTGTTTAGGCAAAGCAGAGAGCAAAGGCAGGCCTCGTTGCACGGAGCCAAATAGCCGCATCTGTGCATTGATGGCCCTCAAATCATGGAGAAGTCTCCATTTTCCAGATTTCTTTTTTATAACAAAAATAGGTGTGTTCCAAGGAGAGGTAGAGGGCTCCAAATGACCAAGCTGTACTTGTTCTTTAACCAGCCTTGTAGCAGCTTCTAACTTTTCAGAGGAAAGAGGCCATTGAGGAACCCATATGGCTTCCTCTGTGAGCCAGGATATGGGCATGGAACCCTCAATGGCAGCTAATGAAAACCCAGACCTTGCTTCCCTGCATTACCTTCTTGTGGGATCGGGCTTAATCTCCCTTGCTCTTTTTTGCCAAGGCCTCTTCCTTCCTTATATCCCATCCTTTTCATAATATCCAGAGCTTGCTGAGAGTATTCGTTAGTCAATGCTAGTCCTAATTCCTGTAAAATGTCTCTTCCCCATAGATTAACAGGGAGAGGGAGCACATAGGGTATAAAGCTTCCTGTTTGACCTTCTGGTGTTTGCCAAGTCAGTGACCGTGAACTCACTGCAGGGCTAGCCTCATATCCTAACCCTTGTAAAGAGTGAGACGATTGTGTAACAGGCCACGCCTTAGGCCACCATTGGGAGGAAATGATACTTTTATCAGCTCCAGTGTCCAAAATGCCAGAAAAGCTCTTCCCTTCTATCTGTAGTTGTAAAGTAGGCCTAGTTGAAAGATCAACTACCAAATGAGCGCAGTCAGTTCCTGAAGAACCAAGCCCCTTTGTGCCTCTTGGCATTTGGGTGGAAGGAAAATGGTCGTGCAAGCTGGGGAGGAGAACTAATTGAGCAATCTTATCCCCAGGGGAAATTGAAAATATGCCTTGCGGGCAAGAGCAAAGAACCTGAAGCTTTCCAGTATAGTCTTGATCCATTATTCCAGGATGAATCATAAGCCCCTTTAGGGTAAGAGAGGAGCGTCCTAAAATAAGGCCGACACTTCCTTTAGGGAGGGGACCTTCAAATTCAACCGGGACTGGTTGCACTCCCATATGTGGCATTAATAAGAATTGGGAGGTGGAACGGAGGTCCAGTCCTGCGGAACCTCTTGTTGCTCTACAGCTAGACATGCCCTCCTGTTGTCCACTTGTGTCCCATATCTTTTGGGGCCCTGAGACCTGGGGCCCTGAGACCCGTTTTTTGGAACATTCTCATTTCTTTCTTCAGAAGGGGTATCATGCTGAATAAGTTTTCCCTGAATATCTCTAACTGAGTGACACTCATTGGCCCAGTGATTGCCCTTCTTACACTTGGGGCATAGTCCTGGAATTTTCTTTTGTGCAGGAGCACGACAATCTTGTTTTAAATGACCCGCTTTGCCGCAGTTATAACAAGCTTTATTGCCTCCGAGACTCTGGCGGTTTTTAGCTTGTAATATAGCCGCTGCAAGGCCAGCATTAGTGAGTGGGCCTCCGAGTCCTCGGCAAACCTTTATCCAGTCTGTCAGCCCTTTGCTTCTCCTAGGAGCAATGACTGTCTTACACTCTGGGGAGGCATTTTCAAACACTAGTTGTTCTATCATTGGCTTAACTCGTTCTGGGTCCCCAAATATCCTGCCCGCTGCATCCGTCATCCTGGCTACAAAGTCCGAGAATGACTCCTGGGGGCCTTGAATAATCTTTGTTAGGTGTCCCCCGGCCTCGCCCTTTTTTGAGAGGGCTTTCCATGCTTTAATAGCAGCGGCAGAGATCTGACCATATGCTCCCCAGTCATAGTTTGTTTGATTATGAACAAATTGGCCTTGCCCTGTTAGTAAATCAAAGGTCCAGTGCCGTTGATTATCTTCTGCACTGGCATTAGCCCTTGCCTGAGTTTGAGAAGCATCGTGCCAAAGGGCTTTCCATTCTAAATATTGTCCCATATTAGGAAGAGCAGCTTTTACTGTAACTTGCCAATCATTTGGAGTCATTGCCATAGTGGCGAGTCTCTCAAGCTGCATAACTGTAAAATTAGCATCTACTCCATACTTATTAACTGATTCAGCAAGTTCCTTAATGAGGGCATACTCTACCGGCGCATGAACGCGGCCTCCATCCGCAGCCTCAAACACCGGGAAGGCTTGTAAGCACCTCCTTCTGTCCCCCTCTGAAAGGAAGGAATCTGAACAATGCTTGCCAGCATAAGGCGGAGGAGCACTGGGAATGACAGGGGCGGCAGATTGAAAAGCCGCCCGGTTCTTATCTCCTATCTTCTTTTGCTTTCGATTTTGCGGTAGGGGCTCATCAAGATAGCGAGCCGCTTCTCTATCTAATTCTTCCTCCTCGGAGGGACTAAGATCCTCAGACTCTGAGCTATCAATTCCTAAAGCCTCCAATTCTTTTATCGGATAAAGAAGCCTCCTTTTTGGACTTCTCTTTTCCCTCTCATGTTTCTCTCCCAGGGCGTCCTTTCCCTTGTCTTTTCTTTCTGTGGACTTAGCATCCGCGGAAAGGCCTTTTTTCTTAGAGACGTCTTTTTCTTTTTCCTCAAGGGCCCCTAAACTTTTATCCCGTTCTGTTTCTGACATGCTGTCTTGTAGCTCCGAATGTGAGGCTCCCATGTTCACAAAGAAGAGAACGAGAGCCACCATCACAATAGGGAGAGCGAAAATTGCTCCTACCAATTTGGATGAAAGATGAGACAAGTCAAGACCAAACATGCCTCTCAGAACCTACCTCAGTCCTGCAGTTCTGAATCCTTCCCCGTGAATGGGGGGTCTCCTCGGCGCCGGCGATGACAGGCACCCGGCGTCCCGGATGTTTCGGCACCAGTTGTAGCCCGCGTAGTCGTCTCGCCAGCAAGAACGCACGTGGACACCAGGATCCTTCTGCAGCAAGCGTTTATTCTAGTTAACAGATGGAGAGAGGAAAGACCCAGAGCCCCGAAATGGCGCCGCTTATATAGCCCCTAGGTGGCGTGTACTCTGCTGATTGGCTGCGCGCTCATATGACGCTCGTATGACGCTCATATGCCCGGGCTGGGCAGTGACTTGGCGCGCTTTTGCCACTTGCACATGCGCTATTCTACTTGTTCACCAGGGCCGAGGCCGGATGTCAGCGCCATCTAGTAATGGCGGTCACCTCTCGGCTCTCTACACCTTCAGGCGTATGAGCCGCTTTGACGTGGGATGCGTGGATCCAAGCTGCAATTTCGTCGACTTTTAGCGCCGTTGGGGTGGTCAGGAGGACGGTGTAGGGACCCTTCCACCGAGGTTCCAAGTTCTTAGTCTGGTGTCGGCGTACCCAGACAGTATCCCCGACCTGGAAGGGGTGTGGCAGTACCGGCTGGTTCAGTTGTTCGCGATAAGCTGCTGCAAGGGGTCTCCAGACTTCTCTCTGCACGATCTGCAGGGCCTGCAAATGAGCTTGCAGAGAGGGACTGTTAGCAAAATCAGCAATGTCTGGATCAAAAAAATTTATAAATGGGGGTGGTGCCCCATAAAGTATTTCAAAAGGAGTGAGTCCATGGGGGCCTGGTGTGTTGCGGGCCCTATATAGAGCTAACGGAAGGAGGAGCACCCAGTCCTTAGAGCCAGTTGCAAGCGTTAATTTGGATAAAGTCTCCTTAATTGTTCTATTCATGCGTTCTACCTGTCCTGAACTTTGGGGTCTATAAGCACAGTGTAATTTCCAATCGATCCCCAATAGCTTAGCCACCAACTGACTTACCTGGGAGACGAAGGCGGGCCCGTTATCTGTGCCTAGGACCTGGGGCATTCCGTACCTGGGGAAGATTTCTTCCAGAAGCTTTTTAGTTACTATTTTGGCAGTTTCATGTTTGGTGGGGAAAGCTTCTACCCACCCTGAAAAAGTATCCATGAACACCAGTAGATATTTGTATCCATATAGTCCGGGTTTGACCTCAGTGAAATCTATTTCCCAATGTACCCCCGGCCGGTGTCCCCGCATCCGAACCCCAGTCCCAATCTTAGTTCTTCCTGCATTTATTTGGGCGCAGGCTGCGCATTCATCAGTTATCTTTTGTAGGGCCTTGTCTCTGTTCAGGAGGTAGGGACCAGCTTCACTGCGTTCTAATAGGGTTTTTATCTTTTTTGGTCTCAAATGGGTCAATTTATGTAAATACTTGATTAGTTCATAGGTATCTCATATTGGCATAACAGTCTTCCCTTCAAAGACCCAATGGTGTTTATTTGGGTCATATGTGGCCCCCATTTTCTTTAGGAGGTCGGTATCCTCCCTACTATATTGCAATGAGCATTGATGCTGTTTATCTTCCCTTGGGTCCATCAAGGGGAAAGATTGAGAGGTGTCAAGCGGCTTTAGGGCAGCCTCTCTGGCAGTGGCATCTGCCAAGCGGTTCCCTTTTGCCTCAGGGTGGTTTCCTTTCTGATGGCCAGGGCAATGCATGATGCTCAGTTTTTGAGGCAAGAATAGGGCTTTAAGTAGCGCCAGGATTTTAACTTTATTTTTAATTTCCTTTCCCTCTGATGTTAATAAACCGCGCCTCCGGTAGATTTCCCCATGGATGTGGGCAGTAGCAAAAGCATAGCGGCTGTCAGTGTAAACATTTAGTTTCTTACCTTCTGCCATTTGGAGGGCCTGGGCCAGCGCTATGAGTTCCGCTCTTTGGGCTGAGGTGCCTGGTGGTAGGGCTGTAGCCCAGATTACCTCAGTTTCAGTGGTCACTGCTGCTCCCGCCTTTCGTTCCCCATTTGCCAGGAAGCTGCTACCATCGGTGTACCAGGTGTAGTCTGCATCCCGAAGAGGTTGGTCCGTCAGGTCTGGTCGGGTTCCATGTACTTCCGCAAGAATCTGGAGACAGTCGTGTTGTTCTGTTGCTTCCGGCAAGGGAAGCAGGGTGGCGGGGTTGAGAGTGACCACAGGTCCAAATCGCACCCGGTCAGCGTCCAGGAGCAGGGCTTGGTAATGAGTCATACGGGTATTGGAAAGCCAGCGGTCTGGGGGTTGCTTGATTAAGGCCTCCACAGCATGGGGGGCTCGAATAATCAAAGGCTGACCCAGCGTCAGTTTTCCTGCGTCCTTAACAAGGACCGCAATGGCTGCCACCATTCGCAGACAAGGTGGCCAACCGGCTGTTACCGGATCCAGTTTCTTAGACAGATAAGCCACAGGTCGCCTCCAAGGACCCAGCCTTTGGGTCAGTACCCCCTTGGCATAGCCCTGTTTTTTATCTACGAACAGTTCAAAGGGCTTAGTGATGTCAGGGAGGCCTAAGGCGGGGGAAGTTAGCAAAGCCTTTTTGATGTCTGTGAAGGCTCTTTGTTGTTCTTCCCCCCATGTAAATAAGACTCCCTGCTTGGTGAGGGGGTACAAAGGTGCTGCCATTTCTGCAAACCCGGGAATCCAGAGACGGCAAAAGCCCACGGTCCCCAGGAATTCCCTCAATTAGCGAGGGGTTCGAGGGGCAGGGATGTGAGTGATAGTCTGTTTGCGTGCCTCGGTTAGCCATCTCTGTCCATCCTGCAACTGATAGCCCAGATAGTTGACCTTTCTCCGGCATATTTGAGCTTTTTTTGCTGAGGCCCGATAGCCTAATTGTCCCAATGTCTGTAAAAGGGCCCGGGTACCCTCCTGACATTTCTTTTCTGAGGTGGCCGCTAGGAGGAGGTCATCAACATATTGGAGCAAAATTAGAGCCGGGTATTGTACCCAAAAGTCCGCCAGATCCCTATGCAAGGCCTCATCAAAGAGAGTCGGGCTATTTTTGAATCCCTGGGGAAGCCTAGTCCAGGTTAGGTGGCCTGAAAGTCCAAGTTCTGGATCTTTCCATTCAAAGGCAAAAAGAGACTGGCTTTTAGGATGTAGGCGTAGGCAAAAGAAGGCATCCTTTAGGTCTAGTACGGTGTACCAGACATGAGACGGTGGCAGGGTGCTCAATAGGTTGTAAGGGTTAGGAACTGTGGGGTGGATGTCTTCCACCCGTTTATTAACTTCCCTTAGGTCCTGTACCGGCCGATAGTCTCCCGTCCCTGGCTTCTTTACTGGCAACAAAGGGGTGTTCCATGGAGACCGGCAGGGTATAAGGACACCCTGGTCCAGCAGTCTCTTAATGTGGGGGCGAATGCCCTGGTATGCTTCATGGGACATGGGGTACTGTCTAATGGAAATAGGAGTAGCTGTAGCCTTTAGTTGGATAACAAGCGGAGCTTGTTGCAGAGCTAGTCCCATTCCCCCAGTTTCAGCCCATGTTAATGGAAAGTCATTGAGCCAGGAGGACATGTCAGTCTCCTGTGGCTCTTGAGATTCATAGAGTCTATATTCATCTTCTAAGTGCAATGTCAGGATTTGGAGGGGATCACCCTCAGGGCCTGTTATTTTAGCCCCTTTCTCATCAAAATGAATTTGGGCCTTTAATTTAGTGAGGAGGTCCCTCCCCAGCAGGGGATAGGGGCAATCTGGAATATGTAGGAAAGAATGGGTTACTTTACCAGTAGCAAGTTGCACCTTCCGTTCCGTGGTCCATTGGTACCTTTTTCCACTGGTTGCTCCTTGTACCCAAGCAGATCGATGGCTGAGTGGGCCTGATGTCCGAGTCAGGACCGAGTGCTGGGCCCCAGAGTCTACTAGGAAGGTGACTGGTTGCCCCCCAACTTTTAGGGTTACCCTGGGCTCAGGGGGGGGGCTCCTGGCCCTGACTTCCCTAGTCTTCATCTAGAGCAAGGAGGGAAGTCTGCGGCTTAGGTTTTCGGGATCCCTTAGATTTCTTTGGGCAATCTCTGACCCAATGTCCTCGCTCTTTGCAGTAGGCACATTGATCTTTATCTATTTTTGCCTCCTTCTGGCTTCCCGGCCTGCCTCCCTTTCTATCTTGTCCCTGTACTACGGTGGCCAGCAACCTACTTAATTCCTTATTTCTTTTTTTATCTCTTTCTTCCTGAGCCTTCCATAGCCTTTCTTCCTTTTCTTCAGGAGTCTCCCTCTTATTATAAATTCTTTCTGCCTCCTTTAATAGGTCCGGCAATGTATATCCCTGTAGACCCTCCAACCTTTGTAATTTACTTTTAATGTCTGGACTAGACTGTCAGATGAAGGACATAGCCATGCCAGTCGCCTGACCGGGGTCGTCAGGGTCATAGGGAGTATACATCCTATATGCTTCCTTGAGTCTTTCTAGAAATGCTGATGGAGTCTCATCACTTCTTTGTATCACCTGTTTAACCTGTGCCAAATTGGTGGGTCGGCGTGCTGCCCCTCGGAGACCCGCTATGAGCAACTGGCGATAAAGACGTAGGTGTCCCCTACCTGCGTCCGTTGCGAAATCCCAATCAGGGCGAGTCAGGGGGAAAGCTTTATCAATCTCGTTTGGTAACAGGGTTGGGCGCCCGTTGTCACCCGGAACATTCTTTCGTGCTTCTAGAAAGACTCTTTGTTTCTCTTCTGAAGTCAGAAGAGCCTGCAAGAGCTGTTGGCAATCGTCCCAGGTGGGCTGGTGAGTGACTAAAATAGATTCAATCAAGTTAGTCAGTGCTATTGGATCTTTAGAGAAGGGGGGGTTATGTTGTTTCCAATTATAAAGGTCAGAAGCTGAAAACGGCCAATATTGTGGTCGGCCAGTCGGGCCCTCCCTGAGAGGGAAAGCCTGAGAAGTAGGGTCAGGTGGCGGCTCGCGTTTGCTTCTCAGCCGGGCAGCCATGGGCGAGGGGGCCGGAGGCTCTTGTAGAGGGGTAGTCGCTGCGGCGGCTGTAGCCTCTGGTTCTCCCCTGTGTCCTGCATATGGAGGGGGTTCTTCTGAAAGAAGATCAATGAGGGGTGAATCAGGGTCAGGAGGGAGGACAGGGGGAAGAGACTGAGACTTTGGAGGGTCCTTTTTGAGGAGGGTAGGATATAGGGAAGAGGAAGAAGGAGCGGGAGAAGAGGAGGGGGAGGGAGAAGTGCAGGAGTTGCCTCCCGACGGAGGAGGCGCTTCGGGAGCTGAAGGGGTGAAAGGAAGTTGAGGTTTGCCCGAAATGACAAAGGGTTTGACCCAAGGAGGGGGGTCGTAGGCCAGGTCTTCCCAGGTCACGATATAAGCCACCTGGTCTAGATGTCCATGGGGTCCGGTATCGAACACTTTAGCTTTGACCTGGGAAATAATGTGAAGATCGAAAGTGCCATCTCGAGGCCATCCCACATTAAATGTGGGCCATTCTGCTGAGCAGAAAGTTGTCCATTTTTTCTTTTTCACTACAACCGACTGATTGCCTGCCCGACGCTGGACTTCAGACCAGTGATCTAGAGTCAAACTAAGAGGGGTAGTTAAAGTTTGTCCCATAGTGTCGAGAGACAAGAGATAAAGGGTTAGAAATACACAGAAGAGACCGACAAATAACAATACAGCAGACAGACGCGCAGCGCGGCTTCGGCGTAAAACCGAAAGCAAAAACTCAGATGGAGACGGAGAGGGTCCAGGTCCCTCGTCTTCCAGCAGAACCACGTATCCCTCCGATACGGGCTGAGCTCCGAAAAATCGGGCTCCAGACACCCTTGGAACGTCTTCCAGGGCTGCGGGGGATAAGTCCGAACTCGTCAGTTCCTTTCTCCACCCGCCAGATACGGATAGATCCGATCGAATCTTACTGAGTGAACATATAACAAGTCGAGACACAGACAAGACCTAGAAACAAATAACACTGGCCAGCTTACCTCCCTGTGGTTGGTCGGTGGTCCCTGGGTGGGGGTCTCAAATCCCGGGCAAGCCCCCAAGTGAAAGAACACCCCCTTGAGGGGGAGTCTCTTTCCCCAGGAAGAGACCCGAGAACCCAGAGACCGATCCGAGACCACGAGATGCAAACAGCAAGAGGCTTTATTGGGGGTACCGGTGCACCGGGGCTCGACACGGAGTCCTCACGCAGGAGGGGTGAAGAGCCCCGAGCAGCCGGGAGGTAGGGGTTTTAAAGGCAAACATGCAGAAATATCTCAAACATGTTTCAGTTCAGGGACTTTTCAGACGTCACCAGGCAGTCGCCCGGGCCGTGCTGTTCCCGTATTATCTTGACCTTGTACATGGAGCTCAGGATGTCTCCTCAGCCGGCCGTGTTATCTTAACCTTGGCAGGGAGTTAGGGCCCCTGCAGCTAGGCGTGGGGCTTCCCAGGGAGCGGAGGCTTTTCAGAGATTAGGTATGCACAGGTTACTAAGGCAACGGCCGGTACTTCAGTTAACTATTTCTTTACCTGAGCCCGGGCAGCTGGTTGCAGAAAGTCACTGTTAAGCAAGCGATTGTACAGAAGCCAAAGAAGCAGGTTAGATGTATTTATTAGTGTAGCAGCGGTCTAGCCAGGGTTTTTCACTAATGATGGTCAAAAAATATACCAGCAGAAGCAAACACAATTACATCTAGAGGAGACACTTTCATTTTGGATATCAGAACCTATATTTTATTTTTCAAGGTTTCTGTGATAGATGATGCTAGTTTTTTTATCTTGACAGGACAAAGACTTATATGGAAACACAATTTTGTACATGACAATGAAGAATTTTATAGGTTAGGTTACTGATGTTGGAGAATCTACCCTAATATTGGATAGAGTCATTCCATGTGCTTGGGGCCTGTGTCCATAGAGAAAGGTAGCTTAACAGCAGCATGCTTAACTAGACATGATGTGATCAGCCCACTCCCGCTACCTGCTGTCATGCATGTCTTAATTCCTGGATGGACTGTAACCCCCAACACTGTAAACCAAAACAAATCATTCTTCTGGTAAATAGCTTCCTGCCAGGTATTTGACCACAGCAATGAAAAATATAATACATTAGATTTGTATAAAGAACTGGTGCTATTATTATAATAAACATTCAAAAATGGTTCTTAGGCCTTTGGAACTGGATTGTAGGGGGTATGTGGACGAGTTTGGAATACTGAGCTAGAAGAACCATGAATACCAAAAGAAGAGTTTAATGGACTATTCCATTTGCAGTTTGATAGATATGATGTTAAGACAATGTGGGAATGAATGTTTATTTTTTTTCAATGAAAATGTTAAAGCAATATATTCCTCAGATTGTGACAGGGTTGTTGTTCACTACTTTTTCCTGTGTATATGATGAAAATCATTAACACATGGAAAGAAAGATGTCAAAAAGCAATGCTCAGTTAGTCATGGAAAAGAATTTCCACTCTTATAGGCAATGCAAACACTGAGATGGACTCCAATAGAGAAAAAAGAACATTAGGTGCTATACAGGCATAATAATAAAGGTCTCCTGAGTACAAGACCTCATCCCCTGGAGGCTATGTCTAGTGAGGATACAAATTAACTTTAATGAAAAGAGCCAAAATTGAAGGTGTTCCCTGCTCCAAAACTATCCCCTAGGGGTATGTTCTGAGTTCAGCCTGGAAGGCACACAGAGACCTTTGCATCCATAGTTCAAGGGGATCAGGATGCATCCTGGAGCAGGCAGTTCACAATGCTGAGATGAATATCCAACCAGACACCATTTATGAGAGGGATGGGGTTTATTTCAGATTACAGATTCAGGGGATGTTCCATCAGTGGTGCAAGAATCCAAGCACAGGGACACCACCAAGCAGCCAGCACCACCGGGAAACACCAATACCAGCACACACAAAAATTCCAAGCCTGCAGTATAACATGACAGCAACATCTACTTGATACTCATTTTGGAAGCACGAAAATATGCATGATATAGGAGGTCATTGAGTTTTTAACCAGTTACCTGCTGAAGCCAGGTGATCCCTGAAAGAAGACCTGTACTGGCCACTGAAAAGAGTCATGATGAACCTTAAGTTCCAGTTGAGATCCCAAGATAATACAGATGCAGAAACCAGCCAGTGTTAGAAAAGCCACCATCTTGGACTGGAGGTGCCCAGACAGAGGGCCTATGTCTACTGTAGATAGCAAAGCGGAGAAGCTGGGCTCACCCAAAACCTTTCAAGCCTAGATGATTCCATTATGAGGCTCTGATGCAGAGAGCATGGAGCTGGAAATTGTGCCCTGTTTGGTTTCAGTCTTGCTTTAGCCTGACATTTCCTTTTGATGTCCCTGTTTCTACTACATGGGTTTAGAAAGTCTATCGGTACCATTGTATGTTGAATGCACATATAATTTAATTTTTTTTATGTGATAGAAGCTCAGAGTTATGTTTGCCAAAGCTTCAGGATGCATCCTGAACCCCTTGAAATATGGATGCAGAGGTCTCTGCATGCCTTCCAGGCTGAATTCTGAGTAAGCAGAGTAAGACTCTGCACTTATACTTTTGAGTGAATTTGGAACTGAGAAAAATGATGGGAACACCCAAAGGTCATGCATGAGCTGTGGGGTGAAAGGATGGAAGGTTCTAGCTTAAAAATTATATATCTGTGGACTGAAGAAATGGCTTAGTGGTTAAGGCACTTGCCTGCAAAGCCAAAGGACATTGGTTTGATTCCTCAGGACCCACATAAGTCAGATGCACAAGGTGGCACATGCATCTAGAGTTCATCTGCAGGGTCTAGAGGCCCTGGTGTGTGCCAATTCTCACCCTCTCTGTCTCTCTTTCTCTCTCTCTCTCCCTATTTCTATCTCTCAAATAAATTAAAATAAAATTATATATGAGTGTCAAGTTGACAAGGAGTGGAGTTGTGATAGTTAGTCTCTGATTAGAAGTTGACAGGACATAAAATCACCATAGAAATAAATCTCTGGGATGTCTGTGAGGCATTTTCTAGATTAAGTTATTTTGAGGTGAGTGATGCCTTTTCTTGAGTTGGGGTCCTGGACTGACAGCAGGAGAAGACAGCTGAGTAACACAGCTTAATTCTTGGTTTCCTACCTGTGATCTTAATACCACCCACTGCTTCATGTTATTCCAAATGTGGTTTGCTCATTATGATGGACTGAATCTCCTGGATCCGTAAGCCATAACAAAATGTCCCTCCATTTGGTTGCTTCTTGCCAGGTGTTTGATTATACCAATGAGAAAATTAACTGATTCCATGACTAGTATAAAAAAATAAAACCAGTCACAACAAGAAACAGCTCAAAAGTATGAATAATGCACAAGAAGCAGAAAGTGTAAAGACACTCACATATTGAATCTGTTAGAGACAGTTTTCAAAAATAATTTTGATATTGATAAAAGTTTTGAAATATGCACTGAGTTTGTAAATATGTACTGAGAAAAAGAATTTTAATGTATAAGATTATTTGGAAAAAAAAAAGAACTCCAAATTTTATAGAAACTAAAGAAAGGGGAAAAATAGAAACTACAATTAAATTTTAGTGAATAAGTTCTAGCAGAAAAAATAAAGACAGAAATTATGTAATTGATAAAGAAACAGAATTAGTGAGTGTGTGAGACAGCAATTACAAGAATGTGAAACAAAAAGTGAGAAAGACAAAGAGTATACCTTCCAGAGGAAGTGACAAATGAGTGATTCTCTTGTAAGCTAACTACAGAGCCTTTTCTCTGAAAATGGCTATAGATATGAAAGAGATTCAGAATTCATCAAAGGAGAAAATGAAAGGCTGTTGAGAGAACACAGCACAAAGAGATGGTTAATATGCTCTTCAAGGCTCAGAGAACACCATGGAAGAGGGAGCATAAAGAATGTAATAATCACAAGGTGAGAAGCTGTACTGTGGGTGGGGCACTGCCCTTGAAACACTACTGGTGAATTCATGACCCTGCAGAGATTGCCAGCACCCTCATAATACCTGTACTGTTGTAAGCTCACAAACAATTTTTCATTGAGGATAGAGTGGGACAAAGGAATAAGACAACAAAACAGGAATAACAACTTTGAAAGAGAAGGGTCCTCAGTGGAATGGAGGCACAGAACCGAGGAAAAGGAGTTAGTGTGAGCGGAACATGACCAATTCACAATAGGTTCATATATTCAAGTTCCAAATAAACTTTAAAAGGAAAAGAATTCATGAAGACAAAGGCAATATTACAGGGTGATTTACTGGGTGTTTTCTAAAAATAAATTAAAAATTTTCTCATCCAAATGAACTTACACAAATCATTAATATTTCTCATAGACTCGACAGGATTTCATCCTATGCTGAGGAATTCTGCATGTGCAGTAGCACATACTTGGGATTATGGTGTCCATTTATACTGGAACATATGGACTAGGGCAATTCTGTCGCTCATAAACACAATGGTCAGTAATTGGAAGTTGACCTGAATGGCTTCAAAGTCTGATCCCTTCAAATAAAGGTTAGTCTTTTGCATTTATTCTAACTGCTTCATTTCACCAAATCGATACCTGACAAAAAGAATGAGAAAAGTAGCTAGTTGGTTCTAAGTCCAGTAAAGAAAATTAAGAACATGAAGCTGAGAAAGAAGAAAAAAATCCAAGATGAAAGTTCAAAGAGACAAAGAAATTTCAAGAGCAATTTATCTATTTCTCCTACCTGTCTTTCTCCCTATCCTTCCCTCTCACCCCTGGCGCTGTCCCTCTCTCTCTTTGTCACACACACACTGAAGGACAAAAAGAGACATTTTTATCTGGAGAAATGCCAATAAAATTCTTTACATTATTAATAAAAATGAATTTTGTGGCTCAAACAAATAAAAGTATGAAACAACCAGAAACAAGAAAATAATGAACTTAATGAGTCAAGTTACTCATAGGTATCTGATAGTGTGCTTCAATTATAATAATCATTAAAATAATAGGAAGAGAATATATATACTAAAGAAATCAAAAACAAGAATGAATACCACTCAATTAAAAGGAATGAAAGGAGCAAATAAAGATGAATTATCAAAATGTAAATAAAAGATTCAATGAAACATGTAAAGAACATTTTAATCCCAGCAATATCAGATATTATATTATGTCATCATAGAATATTTATTCTGAGCAAATATGTTGATTCTCTAATTGTTCATAAGCACATTATTAATGACACAAATTTGTAAATATATGAATACTATAAAATTAGGAATTTGGAGGATGTATAAGGTACAAATAAGCATGAAAACTGCAGTAACATAAACCTATTATATTAAGCCAAATGAAAAACATTTGGCAAACATATCAATAAAATATATAAGATAAATGGTAGATATATATGTTGATAGATATATGATAATCAATAAATAAATATGAATAAAATATATAAGATAATGACTAAAATAAAATTAAACTTGAAGTTAAATAGGAAATATAGACATACAAGCATAGCCAACAGAAGAATGAGTCTAATATTTAATGTGATGACCATCATGAGAACAATATAAGAAACATCAGAGAGACCTACAAGGTTCCCTAAAAAACAGACAGATTTCTGTCAGAGTACTTGATGACCCACCAAAGATTAGTTGTAAGACCCTACTGCTAAAGACAGCATATGTGGTTGACATGCAAAATAGAATGGCATGGCTGGAAGTTGGAAGAGAGTCAGTAGCCAGACAGTCAGCACGTCTAGTGCCAGAAGGTACTACTTGGGCGACTGGGGGAAAATAACCAATATCTGTCCAAGCAACTCATGGTCTAACCTACTTAGCAGCAAATGACTTGTTGTGATGCCCCCACAACAGCCATGGTGGGGAACCAACTGCTCTCAATTCGGCTAACTGATCCCCTCACTGGTATGGGAACCATAGCTGGAGCTGGGAAACAAGTCAGAACCATATCCAAACATAAGCCCACTCTCCAATATCAAGCTACCATCAATTGTGGGCTAAAAGAGGGCCTACACCTATTAAATTCTCTATAAAAAAAAAGGGGGGTTATCTCATTTGTCCTGATGCTAACTTACTCTCCGTTGGAGAATCTGCTTCTCTTTTTCAGATAGATGTAGATCCTAAGGAGAGAGCCACCCCACCATACCTCAAAAGGGCCCCGGCTGAAACTAAGAAAAATTGGAGAAACAAGCAAGGGAGCTGTTTTCCTGATGAACTGGATACCAGCACAAGGGGGAAGGAGAGCAGCACAGAGAAAAATCAACTCCTACCAAATCAGAGAGCCAGAGCCTCAGAGGCCCCCAACACCTCATCACTGAAGCAGACCAAAAATGAACCCAACATGGCTCAGGGAAATTTTGCGGAAGAGGGGGCAGAAAGAATGTCAGAGTCACATGTTGGGTCATGATATGCAGAGACATTTATCTTACCCATAACTGTGGGCTAACTCCAGAATGCATGACCCCTATACCTCAACAAGGAGGGGCCAAGGGGAGGGGGTAGGTCACAGATGAGCCTAATAATGGTACCAAACTGACTGTATTTGCTGAATACAAAAGTAACTAATAAAGAAAAAAAAGGAAAAAAAAAAGAAAAAAAGAAAAAAAAAGAAAAAAAGGAAAAAAGAAACATAAACTAAAATTATTGTCTGGTAAAATGTAAAAACACAAATGAAAATATTAACAAAATATAAAAATTCAATAGTATGATTATACTTAACATTGACCATTCCAAAATTAGTAATTAATTTGATAAGTTTTTAATATTTCTTACCATAAAATGAAAAAACTGGGAATCACTATGGAACATGAATATTATAAAAATAAACACAAGGTGCAGGGGTTGGAGGATGATCTTAAATTCAATCCCAGTGTAGACTACAGAGTGAATTCCACATGAGTCTGTGCCAGAGTGAGACCCTGCTTCAAAATACATGCCTCCCAGACATGAATTAATGGACAAACGCATACACCATGTTGTAAAAATATATACATTTAGGTTTAATAGAAAAAGTTGTTCCACCCAATGAATTAACCTTACATACCATGAAACATAGATATAAAGTTTCTAAAGTTAATTAAGGAATTAATTAAAAATCAATATTTTAAAAAGGACTATACCAAACAATCAAGGCCTTTGAGTATTCTCAGAATTGGTATAGATAAAGATATATGGAATGAAATTTTCAATACTGTAAATATGTCAGGTGTCCTCAAATAAATATTTTGTGTGTGTGTAGAGAGCTTGAGGAATTGACTCTAAATTTACATGAAACTGCATATGGGAACTGAGCAGAATGATCAGAATCTCAAAACTATACTTGCACCATAGTGAACATTCTGCTAGCCTTGGCTACTTGACACACAATTTCAAAGCAAACAAAGTAATCAATTCACATGGAAACAAAATAAAACTGTTTTAATTTAAACAGTTTGAATATCAAAATGGGAATTGAGATTTATTTGATGTCAAATTCAATTTTGTTTTTATTAACATGGTTGATTGAAAATATGGAACACTTCACAAACTTATGGGTTATTCTTGAGCAGGTAATATGCTAATCTTTCTAACTTTATTACATGTGTTGCTGAAGCAAGAACGCAAACCATTTTAAATCCCTGCTATGAAAAATTAGTATCAACATGCATATACTTTTTCCATCTTACAGCACCCAGTATTCCAAGGTGGTCTCCCATCCAAATATTAACCAGACCCTGTCCTGCTTAGCTTCCAAGATCGGTGGAGATCAGGTACATTCATGGTGGTGTGGCAGTAGACCATAAAATTTTTGACAAACAATAAAATAGAATGCCTAAATATGACTTATGCATCTATAGATGCCCATCACATAGTAGGAGTGGCTTCCAACCTATAGAGAAGAATAGAACTATAGTAAATGGTAATTTTAAAATGAAATATTCATTTAATAAAAAAGAATTTTCCATTTCAATGAGAGTCATATATGTGTGTGTGGGGGGGGGTATCTGGAGAAGATGGGTTCTTAGGTTTCACAGATAAGTGCCTTAACAGCTAAGCCATCTCTCCAGCCTGAGAGTCCTATATTGTGTTAACTGGAATAATGATGAATTTAAAAATAATATAGAAAATACCTTCATAACCCCGATGTTGAAAAATAAATACAATCAGTAGTGAAGCTAATGAAGAAAGAAATAAGATTCTCTAAAAATTAGAAGTATTACTGTCAGTGCCACAAATTGGAAGTGAAAACAAATATGGGAAATAGTTGTAACTCTTACAAGTAATATCAACTGCTTAAAATCTTTCTAAGAAATGACTGCTATCAGTCAAAAAATTGGCAGAAGATAGAAAAGGAATTTGGAATTTAACAAATTCCAAGTTTCAAATAAATAGAAAAAGTGCTCAAACATTAGTTACCAATGATTATAGCAACATGTTCTTTTCTTAATTGAGAGAGATAATAATTGCTTTCCAAAGTAAAAATATTGAATGTAGTAGCAAGTGGAACAATTTCCCTTCTATACCTTAAAAAAAAAAAAAAACCTTAGGTTGATATAGGAATAATAATGAAAGTCGTGCATTGAAACCCAGCTATCACATACTTCAGATCACCCTGTGCTTTACGGTAGGCTTGGCGCAGATGTATAAGATTCTTAACACCAGGGTGAAAATTAGCCTAACCAATAAGTGAACTATGATAAATTAATGAAATTACGACTTCTAAAACCAGAAAACATAAACATATTTTTTTATTTTTTTTATTTTTTATTTTTTTTTTATTAGTCAGTTCTGTATTCAGCAAATACAGTCAGTTTGGTACCATTATTAGGCTCATCCGTTACCTACCCCCTCCCCTTGGCCCATCCTTGTTGAGGTAAAACATAAACATATTTTAATGCAAACAAATGAGAGCTAAATAAAAGCAGAGGAAAAGATTAAGATATATTGTTAGGTGGGTGATCAAAGACTTTCTGTATCTTACATGTGCATTATCAGACAAATTTGAACAATACCCTGTTAAGTACACAACACGTATAACATGCAAGAAAATCAGCATTATTAAAACCATTAACATAGCTGGTGACACACCTCTTTACTCCCAGCATTTGGGAGGAAGAGGTAAGAGGACTGCTGAAGGGTCAAAGCCAGCCTGTGCCTATATAGTGAGTTCCAAGTCCACATAGGGTAGTGAAATCCTAACTCTAAAAACAAACAAACAAACAAAAAAAAATATCAGTGCCATTTTTTTTAATATTGGAGAAGTTTGTGAGTTTTGCCTCTGATATTTTTACTGTTTCTTTCCAAAGACACAATTTAAGCAAGAGTTAATACAATAATGAGTCACTAAATACTGTATGGAAAACTTATATGCATGATTCTTTATTATACTATAATCCAAAATATTTATTTATTACTATTATTATTCCACATAAATATAGACAGTCTAGAAGAAATATATATTCATTTATTTCTTTGTTCTTATCATGTGCTTCCACTATAAATTAAAGGAACATCACAGTAAGAAATTTAAAGAGGACCTTTACAGAGAAGGAAGACCTAAGTTTTCCAGTGGGAGGTTTGTGTGTAAAACAGCACCCAGATTCAGAAAAAAGCAACACGAACTACATCCCCAAGCAGTCATAGAGACAGTGACTTTGAAACATATGGCAACAATATTTTAGGAACTGAGAAAAATACAGATGGTGAATACATATGCATTATAGTAATACCATAAAAAAAATTCCCATATAAAGATAAAACCCACCTTCAATCAAAAAACAGAAACAAATATTTAAGTTTGTGTTTAAGCAAATATTTACTCAGTTCTATTTTTGTGCATGCCATTAGTATATTGTTCAAAATGGCATGCATCATATAATGAAAATTACTTAAATTAGAATGATTGATTTTTATTCCTAGTTCAGAGACTGACCATAGAGTTTTCAGATCTTATTGCAAATGCTGAATAACATAATAATGATAGATGTGAAGTATGTAGTAAATTATTTAGCGTTTTTTATCTAGAAGCACATTTCATATATGCAACATGCATAATTACATACCATATTTCCAATTTATAAATGATGAAACCACATAGATAAATCAGCCAATTAGTTAATCCTTTCTAAATATCCCAAGATTAATCCTAAAATAAAAGCCAAAGCTGATCATAGTGTAACTCATATATTGTTAAGAGGTAGTGTGCTAAATTTACGTTAAATTATTTCTCAATGGCTAGAAATTTAAAAGTCAATTTAGGTAAATGTACTGAAAAATTATATTTGGCTTTGTGTCAGAAATTGTACTTAATAACTAAGTCAATAATTAAATTTTATTTTAATATGAAGGCAAAAGTGGGTGAAAAATTTAAATGTTTTGGTATAAGACATGAGAAATTTTCAGGCAAAATCATGTTCATCTTAGACACAGAGTGTATTTTTCAAATAACTATGATTTTCAAAGAACAACCTAAAAATGAGCAGGTCCTCATGTCACAGGATGTTGTTTGTAATATGCTAAGCCTGGTGTTCATCATTGTGTCTATACACATAAGGAAGTATTATTGAGTTCTGAAGCACAGTATTACCTGTTGATAGTTTGATGTAGGTAGCAAATATTGCCTTCCCCGGTTAGCTTGTTCTTAATGTGCTCTTGAAGTTGATTTACAAGTATTAAAAATATTTGAATCCATGTTTATAAGGGACATTAATGTATAACATTCCTACTGTGCCCTTATCAGATGTTAATACTGGTTTTGTTCTGTGCCTTCCTATTCTATTTTCGGGACAATTTGATAGGTATTGTTCCTGTATCTTCCTGAAATGCTTAGTAACATATGTGACAGTTAATTTATTCAGTCCTGGGCTTTTTTGTGATGAGTTTTTAATTATTGTTTTGAACTCATTGACTGTTTTGAATATTCTTCTAGTCCTGAATTAATTTTTATAGAACATATTGTCTAGAAAGTGTTCCATTTCTCCTAGAGTATCCAGTCTTATTTGAATATGTTTTCAGAATATTACCTAACATTCCAATGTATTTCTGTGCAATTTGATGTAAACCTCATCTTTTTTTTAATCTTCCATTGTTGACTAAAACAATAATACATACATATAATAAACTAAACAAAATCTTGGCACTTCTAAGTAAAAACTAGACAGACAAATGCTTAGTCAAACTATTCAAAAGGAAGTAAGGGAGAGTATTTAAGTTAATACAATCAGAACTCAGCTATTTTTTTTTGGGGGGGGGGGTTCAAGAATGAGTAACTTCGTATCATTTCCAAAGCTTTGCTTCAGAAGGCTAATTATTGGTGTATGACAAAAATCACTGGTGAAACAGAGAAAGATAGAAACTATCCTTTTGTAGTTCTACTACCCTGTCCTGTAATAAATATAGCATGTATTTCTACATTATTTCCATACTGAATGGAATGTTCTAAATTTGACTGATTTTTTTTTCCATCTGTCACACAATGTATTTAACCATTTTGTGATTTTCTCTAACAGCTATTTAATACTTCTCTGCATTTTTCAGTATCTTCACATAATTGTAAGGGAATAACAGTGTAGTTTTTCTCCCACTTTATGTAATTGACATTTACTGATGTAGACATGAAATAAGAATGTAATGTGCACAAGAGAACTTTATCCTGTTGCCAATTTTCCACAGTTGTTGGTATAAGTGCGTCTCTTAAGAAATACTTTTGGCTTCTTCAGAAAACCCTCACAAGCAAATAAGAAAGACAAGATTAGATATTCTACATTTCATTGCAACTATGTTATATCACAGGGTTGCATTGCTGGCAAAGATCCATTACTTCTTTACAAATTCTTGCATATAGAAGAAATAAGGGAGGACATTAAAGGCTTCACAGTATTGTCTTTATATGGACAATATTGTACACATTTTCAGAGAGGAAATATTTTTCAATTTCCAAAAGAATATATTTGTAACAAAGATAGCTGACATGTAGATTCTAATTTCAGAAATTTCTGGATATCTCTTACTAATAAAATAATTTTAGTGAGAATTATTGTTTGAAAATGGATAACATCATAATGTACTTGAAAATTACTATGCGAATAAACTAATTTATAGTTAACAAATCAATAATCATTATTACTATATACAATGGAAATGAGAAAGTTTTATTTATGAAAAAAGGACAAGAATCAAAATTAAAATACTTTTTTATAGAAGTGGATAATATTAATAAGTTTACATATTAGTAAACTTAATAATTAAAAGAGCAACTTGGTCAATTATTAAATAATTTCAAAAGCATTTGTAATGCACAAGTGACTGCATACCCAGAAGCATTGCCCCAATGACTGACTTCTGCTCTCACAACTCATAACTCACAATTCCATGGAGAATCCAGCAGCCTCACTAAGGAGCTCCCTCAGAAAATTAAAAAAGAGTAAAAAATATAATAATAAGAATGAATAAATTAAAAAGTAGGTTGTTGTATTTCTTTTTTTATAAATACATTTTTAATTATTTTATCTGAGAGAGGGAGGGAGAAAGAGAAAGGGGCAGACAGAGAGAGAATGGGCATGCCGGGGCCTCAGCCACTACAAAGGAACTCCAGTCACATGAGCTACCTTGTGCATCTGGCTTACCTGGGTCCCGGGAAATCAAACCTGGGTACGTTGGCTTTGCAGGCAAGCACCTTAATTACTAAATCATCATTCCAGTCCAAATTTCTCTTTAATTGCTGGAGAATACATTAACTTTCAAGGCTTTATAGGTTTTAATTTTGAATGACTAGATTTAAGTATTGTCTTATGCTGATGACTTTGAGAGTTATGACCTTCTGTTTAATATACAATTATCACCTGGTGAACAAGTTAATTTGTCAAAGATTTACTACTACTAAACTGGCTTAGTAAAATGGAAATTTTAAATAACTATCAGACTTAAAGAATTTCTTGAGAGTACATTATCTACTTTGTGTGCCCTTCCTCTAATACATACCCACATTCTATTTCATTTATGTGAACGCTATTTTGCCTTTACATATAATGCTTTGACTCTGTCACATAGCACCTGAAAAATCTTATCAAATAAGCAAACTGTGGAAATCTTTGCTGCTTATAAAAGTCTATGATAAACAAATAAAAAGAATATAAAGCAATAAAAACACACACACACAATCTTTCCAAAAGAACATAATATGAGTGTTAGAAAAAAAAGAGGACCAGACAGGAACAAAATAGGAAATTCGAATACACACTAGAGGTTCTGCCAAATATATGAGTAAATATTGTAAAGAAAGTAAAAATATGTGGAAACATGTACATGCTAGGGCCGTGTTGCATATTGGTTTTGCATTTACATTTCTACATGTCACTTAAAAAAGCATTCATAACACACTGAAGCAGATATATTATAATAAAACATTTACTCCCTTAAACAAGGCAATTTGATGAGTGTGTGTGTGTGTGTGTGTGTGTGTGTGTGTGTGTGTTAGTATACCTATATACTAACTAAAAGGGGCCACTCAACAATATATTTTCCTCAACCCACAGCCTCACCATTTATGATCATAGATGTTGAAAAGATAAACCTGACATTTCAGTTCACATTCTGACTCACGGGAAAGAAAACTAAGCCAAAGAAAGTGGGCCAACTGTAACTAAGAAAGGAACAGATGACAAAGGCAATTTTTCCCTCTACTTCATATGATGCTAATAATTTTTCTCATTGTGTTTTATGCCACAAGAAAACTTTTCAGTAGTATCATGTTGCATTTATTTATTTATTTATTTTAGGTAAATAATCTTCTTTATTAAAAACTATGAGGTCATTCTGTTTAAAACTTTCAGGATAATTCACAGAAAATTGATATATTTATTCAAATTGCTTATTGAAGGGCTGACCAACTAACCATAGTCATTTAAAGGTGAAGCAGTTCTTGAAAGAAATGAGAGACAGATACTTGGGTCTTAGTATACTACACATAGCTGAAATGAATAAAACCTGGAAGATCAGTATTGTTAAGCTATGTTCTGTTAGGATCTTTAAAGAAAAAAACATTCTTAGTATTCCATTTGTGCTTAATATATTCATATGCATGAAAAGCTTAAAGGAAAGAATACCTTGGTACATGATCATCAAAAGAGTATAATGCTCTTTTCATGTTGCATTTAAAATGCAACACCTTGAGGCTGGAGAGATGGCTTGGTGGTTAGGCACTTGCCTGTGAAGCCTAAGGACCCCTGTTAGAGGCTCCATTCCCCAGGACCCACATAAGCCAGATACACAAGGCGGCATGCATCTGGAGTTCATTTGCAGTGGCTGGAGGCCCTGGCAGGCCCATTCTCTCTCTCTGCCTCTTTCTCTCTCTGTCTATATGTTGCTCTCAAATAAATAAATAAAAGTGTAACAACTTTTAGAACCAATAATAATGGCTGAGTGAGAACTATTATTATTATTTTATTATTATTATTATTATTATTATTATTATTTGAGGTTTTCAAGGTAAAGAGTTACTCTAGTCCAGGTTGATCAGGAACTCACTATGTAGTATTAGGGTACCCTGATCCTCTTACCTCTGCCTTTCAATTGCTGGAATTAAAGATTTGTGCCACCAAATCCTGCCAAAATCTATTTAATTATTATCATTGTAAATGTGATGAGTTACTGTGTAGCTGAAAACTGTTTTTTATATCATTTTTACCTAGTGATGAATAAAAGCATCAACCAATGTAAAATTCCTTTTTGAATTTCACTGGTTGAATAAATTCTTAATAGGTGAATATCGAACACTTCTGGATGAAGAACATTTATCACATGCAAAAGTAGTGACATAGACCTTATTAATATGCTTTTAATGAAAGAGTAGGTTGTCCCACTATAGACATGGCTGACAGCATGACTGAGCTGGAATAGCCTATTCAGAATGGTACCATGGCTTACAAATGGATGCATAGACATATCATATTGTACTTGGCATTTCCAGTGATTGGTACAAAATGGACATAATCTAAACATTATAGGAAACAAGGAGTCAGAAAAATAGGGTGGAAATATTTGATTGGATGAATAATCCTTTCACGTGTCTTCACAGGATATAGTGAATAAAATGGCACCTCAAGGTAGAGGAACTGTACCAATAACCCCATGTTCCTCATAGCTGAGCCCACAGTTCAATTTTTAAAAATTCAGTTTTAAACACATATTAACATTGCAAGAACTTGTGCAGTCATTTACCCAACCACTTATTGTGAAAATTATAAAATTTGGAATATAAAATTTATTAACTGTTATTCTTTTATAATCTCTGCATTTTTTCATCAAGTTTGACTCATAGGAAGGCCCGTAAAAGCAAGTTACATCATGATAAAAATAAATAGCTACATTTCAAATGATTAATGTATAAATTAATTCTATTAGGTCAGTTTGCTATAATTTGATTTGATAGATGATCATTCAATCAGAAAATTAAAATGTAATGCAGTCATATGAAAATTTTCTAAAATAATATCATTGATGTAATATTTAGTCACATTTGGTACAAGACACAATCCTGATATATTTTTTTTTTGAGCAACCTATTTTTTTCCTGTCATGTTGTTTCTTAGCGATTCTCTGTCTAATTAGCATGAAAATATCTCCTTTAATTTTCCAACTATCTGTTAGAAATTGACACAATTTTCAAGTGCAAAGACTTCATTAAGCTGCTGTGTGTGTTCTCAGTTACTGTTGACAAGACTAGAGGCTGATGTGCTTTGGCAAACCTGTGAATTAAAAAAATTCACAGTTCCCTACTGAGTGTTCTTTTGAATCACTTAAATAGCTCAGAATGCACTGTAGGGAAAGTAACTGTAGTAAATTTGAGTGGCTTTGAAGTAAAACTCCCATCTAAATATAAGTACAATATTATAAAAGCATGGTAAAATAAATATGATATATACAAATATAAAATATGTGTACTATGTGAAATAACATATAACAACAAAAATTGCCCAAACATGCTTCAGGATTTACCTTTTTAATAACTGTTCAAAGATAGATAAATATTAGGAATACAGGATCTGTGTCCAGCTGTATATTTATAGTCCCTAAATAGACTCCACTCTTCAAATATGTATGGAATATATATATATATATATATATATTCCATACATATTTGCTCAACCTATGCCTAAATGAAGTTATATGCTTTTGCATAATACTATGTTGAGAGCAGTGGTGAGATGGACCACTCCTGTCTTGTTCTCAGTCTCAGTGGTGCAAAGTCCTTGAGTTTTTCCCCACTAAGTAATATTTGGGCTTTAGGTTCTTTATACATAGCCTTCACTGTGTTGAGATATAAACCCTCCATGCCTATTCTTTCCAGTGTTTTGATCATGAAGTGGCATTGTATTCTGTCAAAGGCCTTGTCTGCATCAGTTGAGATGATAATGTGTTTCTTATGGTTCAGTTTATTTATGTGGTGTGTTACATTGACCGATTTCTGTATGTTAAAACATCCCTGCATCCCTGGGATGAAGCCTTCTTGATCAAGATGAATGATGCTTTTGATGTGTTGTTGAATTTGGTTTGTAAGGATTTTGTTCAGGGTCTTTGCATCTTAGGTTTTTTTTTAGGAATATAGGCCTATAGTTTGCTTTCCTTGTTGCATCTTGGTCTGGCTTTGGTATTAGGGTGATGCTAGCTTCATAAAAGGAGTCGGGTATGATTTGAATTTGAATTCTGATTTTCTTAATGCTTCAAGGAGTTCATTCTTGCAATTGATCAAGTCTTCATTAAATTTAATCAACCAGTTATTGAGATCTTCCATTTCTTAACTTTTCTTCAATTCATTTATATCACTCTGGAGGGTTCTAATGCTTTCTTCAATCAAGTTAAGTCTACTGTCAAAAGATTAACACTGTAGGTGATGATTCTGTTCATTGTCATTCATAAAATTGTTGGTTATTTGATGGTTTGCATCCAGTACAGTGATTTTTTTTTGGTCAGGGTCTCATTGGTTGTTTTCATTTGAGAATGAATTTCTGTTGATTTATCTATGATTTTATTGGAATAACACTAACAAAGGATGTGAAATACCTATATAATGAAAACATAAATACACTCAAGAGAGAAATCAAGGAGGACTTGAAAGGATGGAAAGTCCTCATATGTTTCTTTATAGATAGAATTAATATTGTGAAATGGGACTATCTAAGAAGATACAAATAAGTCATATGGAAACATACTTTTTGGACAATGGAACACACAAGAGCCATAGATTGTTACTATAAATTTTCAGTGCCAGGGTTGGGATACCGTCCAGTGAGTTATTGGCCACTCAGGTCCATGACGCCCCCAAAATATTATAGGCTATTGCTGAGGCTATTGATTTTCCACTATGAGTAGATGGTAAGACCCTACTGCTGAAGACTCCACATACTTGGGCTGCAAGATCACTGAGAAATCTTGATGGAGCTGAGCTGAAAACCTCTTCCATGTAGACCAGCTGACAGAAAGCTGGCAAAATCCATGCTGCATGCAGTTCTATGTGTGAGAATGAACTCACCAGGGAGGATACTCAACAGCAGACACTGAAAGCCTTATATTATTCGGCCAGCCAGGCCAAATGAGCCAATGGGTGCAATAGTGGCGCATCTGCTATGGGGGAAACCAACTGCCCTCTAATTTGACTGGAGGCTCGCTCCATGGGAGGGAATACATCCCTGATACTGAAAACTTAAAACAGGGGTTGTCATGAGCCCTAGGAGTGTAACATCTGCTGCTGTCTGGCTAAATGTATATACTATGTTCACTAAACTGCCCAGCAAGCATTTCTTTTAATGTTCATACCCATATATTAATGTTACTCTCACTTTTGGTTAGAAAACATTCTCTTTTCAGATGGCAGATGACTCATAAGGCAACTTGGTGCTGAGAAGAAATGACAGAGGAGTGCTCAGCACTGAAATGTCTGTATTATACCTTCCGAGGCTCAAGGTCCATTGCAGAAAAGGTGGTGGAAAGAATATTAAAGCCAAAGGAAGGGTAGGACTCCTTACAACATGCTCCTCCAGACCCAAAATGGTCTGGATGTCCATGACCTCACAGTGCCAGACACTACCTACACAAGACCATCATAATGAGAGGAAAAGATGATGACATCAAAATAAAAGAGAGACTTTATTCTTAATTTAGGGACAAAATAAATCCTAACCTTGAAAAGCAGGTTCCTTCTCCAGTGAACTCTTTCCAAAAGAGTTTGTATTTTTATGATAGCCTTTCTTCAGGCATAGTTTTCATTGTTTTAATGTAAAGCAATTGGACCATCTTCCTTAAGATTTCTAATGTGTGGACAATAGCAGCTTTAGTAATCTAAAGCCAGTCTCTGTGCCAGTAAATTTAACTTGCTTAATGTTTTCCAGCTTAAAATCTTAAATGTCTCAGTCCAATATCTCCAGCCAAGCATAGCAGTCCATAACAAATGCAACCTTGATCAAACTCTCTGGGCCTCAGCAGCAGAACAGAGCCAGCCCTTATGCCAGTAGACCAGTTCCAACAAAGTCCTCTGTAGTCTTTCCTTCTCCCTAGAAAGCTCATAAGGCAAGCCTCAAAGTTCAATACTGTCTGCACTTAGCATTCTTAAAATCTCATCAGAATAGTCCATAAAACTTGGCTTACCACTCCAAAAGGCATCTTCATTTGAAAGCATCATGTCCATGCCCATTCCTCCAAAACAAAGGTTCCAAAAGACCAACATCCACATGGCCAGGTACATCCCAGCCCACTCCTCAGTACCAAGTTCTGTAGCAGACAGCTTCAAGTTCGCTGAGATGAACTTCCAGACCAGGCACAGTTATGGAGGAAGGGATTTTTTTTTTTTTTTTTGGTTTTTCGAGGTAGATTCTCACTCTAGCCCAGGCTGACCTGGAATTCACTATGGAGTCTCAGGGTGGCTTTGAACTCATGGTGATCCTCCTACCTCTGCCTCCCGAGTGCTGGGATTAAAGGCATGCACCACCACGCCTGGCAGAAGGGATATTTATTGAAGTTTACAGATCCAGCAAAGCATACTTTAGGAACTCCAGCTAGGCGCACTTTGCATATCTTTAGATTGAAATCTGAAACCCACCACCACACCTTAAGATCCACCCAGTGACACTGCCTCTAACCAGGTGGCTGCAGATGCAAACTAAAAACAATAAAGAACTCAATATATTGGGGACCATCTATTCAAACTACCACAGTTAATGATGTTGAAAATTTTCTTAAGTATGTGTTAGCCATTTGTAATTCTTCTTGTGAGAACTCCCTATTTAGTTCTCTGCCCCACTTTTGGAGTGGATTATTTTTTAGTTTTTGAGTTTTTTGTAGATTCTAGATATTAGGCTTCCATTGGTAGTATACTGGGCAAAGATTTTCTCCCATTCAGTAGGTAATCTATTTATTCTGCTTGCGGTATGTTTGCCTTTGCAAAATAATTTTAGCTTCATGAGATCCCATTGGTTGACTGCTATTTTTTTTTCTTCCAGCAGCAAAAGAGTGATTTCTCACCTGAGGACAATGGTAAGACCCTACTGCTGAAGACACCATAAGCTGTCAGCATGGACCATGGATAGACATGGTTGGAATCCAGAGAGAGCCAGTTCCCAGACAATTAGACAATATAGTTCTGGAAGACACTATGTAAGCTACAGGGGAAAGTGGCCAACATCTGTTCAAGCAACTCAAAGTCTAAGTGACTCAGAAGCACACAACCTGGCATGATATTCACACAAGTGGAATAGTGGCACACAGTCATGGTGGGTAACCAACTGCTCTTGGGTTGGCTAACAGATCACTCACTGGAAAAAAAAAATATATATATATATATATATATCTGGACTGGGAAACACATCAAAATCATATCAGATAATGATTCTGCTTTCCATTGTCAAGCTCCCACTAACCTTGGACTATAAAAGCATCTACACCCTTTAAATTCTCTCTGAATCAATAATGGTTTCCCATTTAACCAGTGCTGACTCATTTCTCCTTTGGAGAATCTCCTTTTCTTTTTCTGATGGGACCTGGACCTGAGGAGATAAATGACCCAGTAAACTCCACCCTGACCCGAGCTGAAATCACAGAGGAATTGGGGAAATGAGCAAGAGTATTGCTTTCTTAGTTAATCTGATATCAGCCCAAGGGTGATTGAGATAGAAACTGACCTCAACACCTACCAAACCAGAGGTCCAGAGGCTACTAAGTGCCAATCACTGGAGTAGATTTAAAATGATCCCAGCATGGCTCAGAGAATTTTGTAGAAGAGGAAGCAGAAAGGTTGTGAGAGCCACAAGTTGGAACATTCTTCAGAGACACTGCTTCTCCCTCCCATATTGCATTACCCACAATCCTCATGGGACTGACCAGAATCCACAATGTGGATGGCCTCTTCAGAAAAGGGGCAGGGAGGAGGAAAGGATCATACCAATTATGTGTTGTTTACATACTAAATATGTCCATATCTAATAAAAATAAAAAATCAAACAAGTTATTTCAATATGAGTCTATGACCTGAATATATACATACATGTGTGTGTGTGTGTGTGTGTGTGTGTGTGTGTGTGCATATGTATATTTTGTGTTTGAGACAGGGTCTCACTATGGTACCAGGCTGACCATACATTGGTTTTGTTGGCCCCAGCTTGCCTAGTAACTCAGTGAATCCTATAATAAGCTTCCCCATGTCCGAAGGACAAGCCAGAATTACCAAAGCCTGTTTAGCTGTCACCTCTTAAAAGTTCTACAGCTTCCCTATAGCACCACAGACTGGAGACCAAGCTTCATCATAGATTTCTTTAGACATTTAAAATCTAACAGTAACAATGTGCCTAGTAGGTCCTTCCTGGACCTAAGATGAGCTATGGTTTGAGACACTCTTGCAAAAACAGTTTCTCCTCACTTGTGGTCTTCAACCCCTCTTGACATAATACCTTAGAAAAGTATACCATTCTCTTACCTGCACTAGAGTAATGGTACTAACATTGCTAGATTATCAGAGATTTTTTAAAATTTTGTTTGTTTGTTTGTTTGTTTTTATTTATTTGAGAGTGAGAGAGAGAGAAAGAGGCAGAGAGTGAGAGAGAGAATGGGTGCGCCAGGGCCTCCAGCCACTGAAAACGAACTCCAGACATGTGCGCCCCCTTGTGCATCTGGCTAACGTGGGTCCTGGTGAAATCGAGCCTTGAACCGGGGTCCTTAGGCTTCACAGTCAAGTGCTTAACTGCTAAGCCATCTCTCCAGCCCCTTATGATAGACTTTTCAAGGAGGGAGAGAGAGAGAGAGAGAGATGAGAAAGAAAGAGAGACAGAGAGAATGGGTGCTCCAGGGTCTCCAGCCACTGCAAACAAACTCCAGATGCATGGATTATTTTGTGCACTGGTCTTTACTTGGCTACTGGGAAATCAAACACAGGCTGTTATGCTTTGCAGGCAAGCGCCTTAAACACTAAGCCACATCTCCAGCCCCTATATAATTTTTCCATAAGCTATTATATATATATATGTATGTATATATAGATATATATATATATGAATGCATTTATAAGCTTCTCTTTATGTCCACCTTTTACTCTAATTTAATTCTCCCCACTATTATTTCCTCATTAATTATTGCATTGTGTTTAAATATAGGAATTAATTTAAATTTCACCAAGCTGATTATACAGCCATATTAATACAAACTTTATCATTGAAAGTCAAGCATCTTCCACCAAAAACTAAGGATACCAAGTATCCCAATCCACCCAATATTTTAATATAATTATCCTTTTTACTGTGATGCTGTTGTAACTTTTCAGAGTGCAGACCAAAAAGTTAAACAGAGAATATGACTCTTTGCTACTCACTTGATGAGCCAATAGCATACCACTGAAAATTCTGCTAGCCATTTTTTTGTTTGTTTGTTTTGTTTTGTTTTTCTGAGGTAGGGTCTCACTCTAGTCCAGGCTGACCTGGAATGCGCTATGTAGCCTCAGGGTGTCCTCGAACTCATGGCGATCCTCCTACCTCTGCCTCCGGAGTGCTGGGACTTGAAGGACCCAGAAACTAAATAACTCCATGACAGGCTTCAGTAGAGTGCTGCCCTGGTTAGGCCCAAATTAAACATTTCAGCTTAAACAAAGGAACAAAGGGGCAGCTGCCCTGCCCCCTGCCCAGGTCACCTGAGACTTGCCAAAGACGTGTCCCTCCTACCTTCCTATCTCGGCCAATCGAAATGCATACAAATGTTATTGCTGCTTGTTTAGTCAATTGCAACAGAGGCTGCTTAGTTACCTAGCTCCCACCTGCCAACCTTGCCACCAATGTCCTAAGAAATCAGCCAATCATATACCCATTCCCTACTTCTTTGTTCAAATCCCTATAAAAAACCTGCCCCCTGCTGCTCTGGGCTCTTGTACAGGTACACTGCCTTGGTGAAGTCAAGAGACCGAGCTTAAGCTTGAAATAAAGCTCCTTGCCCTTGCATACCTGTTTGGTTCTCCTTGGTGGTCACTAGGGGTGCCGAGAACTGGGCATAACAGGACTAAAGGTGTGCACAACCACACCCAGCATGATAGCCATTTTTAACGTATCCTTGGTTTTATCTTTTGATGAACTAATTTAAAAATAATGGTTTTGTTATCCATTGAAGCAGAGTATAACACTAAAAGTATCATCATGCCTAAAAAATATTTGTGTTTTAAAAAAAGGTTAAAATGATCTCATTCTGTATTTTTTTTTTTTTTTTTTTGGTTTTTCAAGTTAGGGTTTCTCTCTAGCTCAGGCTAACATGGAATTCACTATGTAGTCTCAGGGTCTCCTCAAAATCATGGGGATCCTCCTTCCTCTGCTTCCCGAGTGCTAGGATTAAAGGCGTGCGCCACCATGCCTGGCTTCATTTTGTATTCTTATTTTGATACAATAACATATATATGAAGGGCATGTTTCTAAATATATATATATATATATTATGTAAAAGATTACTCTCTCCTTTCTCCACTGGTTTTACTAAGTACTTTGTATATAGCTGTCTTCCCAAAGAATATTTTAATGACATACATTTACATAAAATGATTAAATAAATTCTTAAATTTTCTGTAGTACACAAAAGTATGACAATAACTTGTAGTTTAGTGCCATTTTTGAACTTCTATATTCACACATAGTTAAGCAATAATCTAAAGGATCATTGAAGAGCTTCACTGAGTTGTTATTTCAAAGATAACTATTAGCATATTAAAGCCACATAAGTGGTAAGGTCAATATACAATTTATTTCCTTTTATGAACATTATATTAATTCAAAGATATGAGATGTCCACTTAGTGGTCTAAGGATGTGACTGGAGAAGGGTCGAAAAGACACATGACAAAGAGCTTCAAAGTAAGACTCTAACTTTGAACTGCTGTCATGTATGGTCTTTGAAAATATATTTAATCTTTGAGGCTCAGATTTCTAATTAACAAAAGCCAGATAATAAAGTGTCCCCAATAAGCTGGCTGTGAAGGTTTAATAAGAATTTAAAAAACTGTGTAAAATACCTTTCACAGCTTAAAATGTAGTATATTTGCTCAATGAACAGCCATTTACTTTTGCCATTGTGCTAAACCATGGCCTTTATATTAACTCTTCCCCACAATGAAATTTATAAGTCTGTAACTGATTTATTACACAGTTAAAATGTTGATTGTCCATACGTTGTCTTTGTTTAAAACTACCATATTTTCTAGGCGTGGTGGCACACACCTTTAATCCCAGCACTCAGGAGGCAGAGACGGGAGGATCACCATGAGTTTGAGGCCACCCTCAGATTACATAGTGAATTCCAGGTCAGCCTGAGCTCGAGTGAGATATTACCTTGAAAAAACTGAAAAAGAAAAAAAATACGATATTTTTCTGATTTTGTCGCTTTTAAGGAAACCCTTTGAGCTATGAAATCCAAAATAAATATGTTTTTATTTTCTTAATAAGCATGGTGTATATTTAGAGAATAGTTACATGTTTTCTTCAAACTAATGGATACTTAACAACAAAAATATCTATCTTAACTAACAGATATTGTTGTCTTTTATCCTGGTGTACAAATAAAACCTTATATGGTTTAAGAGTTCTCTTTATTCTTTAAATAATTTGGTTTCCAGGTACCTCTAAGACAGAAGCATGGACTGAATGGACAGGCAATCTGTTGAGGATTTACCCAATTTAGGAGAGTGTCCACTCTGCTTTTATGTTATTTCTAAGCCTTACTTGGTATTTCAAAAGCCTATTATCACTAGTTAAGAATCTACTCTAAGTATCTTTCATTAATTATATATTGTCTCAATCTTTGAAAATCCAGGAAAACACTTTTTGTTTTTCTTGAAAGGATAGTCAAGTAGAAAAGTTGCTGCAAGCATTATTCAGCAAGTGGACCAGCTTCTGAGAGAGAGGAATGGCTAAGGCCAACATCTCAATTATGCCCTGTCCTGTAAACAGTTCTTGGGCATGCAGGGAAGTGTCTTTGCAGGATAACATGGGAGAGAAGATTGTGCACTTAGTGTCCAAGATCTATTTTGCTTTGGATCGACAGAGTGTTTACTCTCTTTCCTTTCTGCCAATCTTCCTTTCACCAGAACTAAATTACCTAAATGGAGAGTAGGTTGTTAAATGTCTGAACTTCAACGTCCTGAATGCTGGCAGTTTGCCACATTGAAGATGTGACAACGAATGCCCCTGTTTGTACTTAAATACTCTTCTAAATTTAGATATTGACAATAGAGAGAAAGGCATTGTCCTGTTATTTCCTACCACAGTTTATGTTCTTTTGGGAAAATCAATATCTTTAGAACTGTGTTTCATGTCTTTTCATCCTAACTTTTATGGGAGGTTTCATTGGGACTGACTGTTAACTATTCTAGTTACTATTAAAGATAATAAAAAGCCTGAAGATGCTGCTTTCACACTGTTTGGCTGGTGCTTAGACAAGAGGACATGGGAGGGAAGAGAAGCAGAGCAGTAGTAAGGCAGCGATGCCATCTTCAAACTGGCAATAGTTTATCCATATCTGGTCCCTGTATCGCCATTGGAAGTAGCACATATACAGTGGCAGCTGGGTTTGGGTAAAATCTCCACATTTATTTACTTTTTTGCCCCGATATGAAGGTGTTAGAACAGCACTTTAGCTGTGTTTCTAAAAGAAAGATACAATTCGTGAAATAGGTCCAAAAGTAGCAGCTAAATAAAACAGAGTAAACCGTCAGTGAATTTGCTAATATTGTGATGATAAAGCTTCTGTCAGCCACCATGATTTGAGAGGTACCCTCAGTACTATGCTGAAATATTTAATACTATTTTTATAAACTAATACTGGGGTGATCATATCACATCTAAATTTTGACTATAGCTACAAGTATCATGGGTAGTTATATGGTTTTATACTCTTGTAAACTTTTACTAAATTTAAGAAATGAATATTCAATGTGGTTTGATTGTATTTGGTCAAATATTTGTTGACAATTCCTAATTCTCCAAATGTTTTAATAGTGGTACAGCTTTAGTTATGTAAGCCTAAATATTAATCAAAGGATAATCTAATTCGTCAGGACACATGAGAAATGTCCCCAAGTCTCCAACAGAGAAGAGGAAGGGGTTGAGAGGAATGGAGAGGTTGAAGGTTTCCATCCTTCTTTGGGCAATATATGTAATTCAAGAGATTCAAATAAATGTATCCACTGTGTACCAAAATATATATCTATCTTTCTATAAAAACAGTATTGTAGCAAGAGGAAACACACTAAAGATTCTTAAGTGGTGTAATGATTTTAGCTGGTGCTTCTCAAATACTATATTAATAAACTCATTATCAAAGTTTTGGAATTAATGTTGTATTTAATGTATCAGTTCTTCTCCATAAATTTATAAATGCATACAAAAAACATATACAATCATTTGGCATTCTAATTGTTTTTGGTCCAGTTCACATTTTATATTTTTCATGGGTCAGAACGAATGGAGAAGCTCTTTAGTTCTTTATTGAGACTTCAGTTTACAATCATAAAAAATGAAAAGTGAATGACAAAAATAAATAATAATGGTGCATACACTGTCCCCACTTATGAATTACACAAAAATATAATTTTTATTTATTTCACTTATTTCTTTCAATATCCTTCTTTAATAACAAGGAACACATGAGTACTATATTGCATTTGGATTTTATTTGGATTATAAAAAAATATTTTAATTCCTTTACTGATAATAGCTCACTTAAAGTGTAACAGAGTGCTAATTTATGCATTTTCATTTTTGCTTACCTAAACTTCTATTATAAAGATCTCATTAATGAGAAAAAATAACACAAAACCATTGACTCATCAGGCTGGCCTAACAATAGATTACAAGTTAAAGTCTGCATTGATACCTTATAGGCATATCAAACTAAAGCTCACACTGTGTTTGCTGTTTGGTTTGTGTCTGGGGACTTCACAGGGCATGGAACCTGTTATAGCAATCCATACCTAGCTGTTTGGATGAAGGGCAAATGTTTAAATTGAGATGGACAAGCTAAACTTGCGAAAATTCCAATTGTGATCCATTTCATTTTTCTGGCCTCATTAACATCTTTTCCTCCACAGCCTTAGCTAATGTAGGTGTGAGAGAAGAAGTGATAATTGTTACTAGTCTCTGAAAAATTCTGAGGACGGCCATATGGTTTATCTCTAGATCCTTTATTTAATTGATTTAAATTAAAAGTTATTAACAGAGGTCAGACTCCGGTCAGGCCTGCTAGCCGCTCATGTGCAGTTCAGCGCAGGGTGTGGGTGAGGGGTGAGGGGTGAGCAGCGAGATGCCCTTGACAAAGTATGAACCAGCGTCCCTGGCCACTCTGGGGCCCAGCACCTTCGGGCAGCCTAGAATGACATCTCCCCGGAGAGACTGAAGGTGCAGGCCGAGTGCTTGGGCCATCAGAGCCCGGCTGAAGCGGGTGTATCTGCTTCAGCTCAACGAGCCCCCCCCCCCCGGCCCCCCAAGGGCACATGGAAGATCCTTCTGGGAGGTGTTAGATCTATGCAAGAACATCAAATGTCTATCCCAATTTCAGGCCTGCTCCCAAGAACTCGCTTTTAGGAACACTGTGGGGATTTGGGTCCCTCCTCTTCTGGTATTCTGTTTTCAAAACTGATAG
Organism: Dipus sagitta; assembly: GCA_036346955.1. Taxonomy (NCBI): domain Eukaryota; kingdom Metazoa; phylum Chordata; class Mammalia; order Rodentia; family Dipodidae; genus Dipus; species Dipus sagitta. The sequence goes on from CM070772.1 coordinate 26,130,155, forward strand.
GGAAATAAATAAATTGATTAATTAAAAAAAAAAAAAACTTATCCAAGAAGGAAAACTGGAGCAAAAATTTAGCCTCTCATATTAAGTTTAGCAAGGATGGCTTAAATAAATCTATTAATCATTTAAAAATTGTTATTAAGAGGATCAAAGGGAGGGAAGATATTTAAGAAACAGGGAGAAACAGTACAAGAGACGTGGTCAAAGAAACTCAGCAACATGGCATGAATACTTTGCCATTTTATTTACTACAAATTATCTAAACTAGACAAATACACTTTACAGGCTGGGGAGATTGCTTAGTGGTTAAGGCACTTGCCTGTGAAGCCTAAGTACTTCAACTCCCCAGAATCCACATAAGCCAGGTGCACAAAGTGATGTGTGTACACAGTGGCACATGCATCTGGAAAGCGTTTGCAGTGGCTACAGGCCCTGGAGCACCAACTGTCCTTCTCTCTCTCTCTCTCTCTCTCTCTCTCTCTCTCTCTCTCATTCTCATGAATAAAAAAGAAGACCTAAAATTATTCTCAAAGTTTTACATAGAGAATAAAAGTGCCCATTTTATACATATTTTTTTAATTTTTTTGTTTGTTCATTTATTTATTTTAGAGCGACAGAGAGAAGGAGGCAGAGAGAGAGAGAGAGAGAGAGAGAGAGAATGGGCACGCCAGAGCTTCCAGCCTCTGTAAACGAACTCCAGATGCATGCACCCCCTTGTGCATCTGGCTAACTTGGGTCCTGGGGAACTGAGCCTCGAACCGGGGTCCTTCGGCTTCACAGGCAAGCGCTTAACTGCTAAAACATCTCTCCAGCCCTTATACATATTTTTTATATTGTTAGTTTGTTTTGAAATCAGGAAGAGGAAAATCAGGATAAATTCAAATATCATGCCATGGTTGTGCTGTTAGAAACATACACAAAAGAATTTCTTTCTTCAATGTCAGAATTTATTGAATAATAGTAATTTGAAGAGGTATGCTACTTCCCTTGGCATCAATTTGCCAAGTCTTTCCTATTTCCTTGACAAAGAGCCAAGTTCCACAGTTTCAGTCCAATCTTAATTTCTAACATTAATTCTCAGAGTAGTCATTACATGCCACAAAGTAAGTATACCTATATGTGCACATATATGTTAACAGAATGTGGATAGAGGGTTAAGGAGGATGAAGAAGAGTTCAAGTTGTTTGAAATGTGCAAGACAGAGAGGAAGACGGGGAAAACTTGATAGGGATATAGAAAAAAGTCTCTATGGGGCTCAGATTGTGAATCCTGCTGAGATCTCCTGAAAGTGCTGATGCCTTCAGTCTCAGGCCAAATTATCAGAGATGGGATAAACTTCAGAGCTAAGACCAGCTGCAGAAATGATGTGTGGGAGCATGAAGATAGCAGCAGGTTTGGGCAAGACACTTCCAGATGGACAGAAAAACAGGTACAGACAGTAAAACAGGTAAGAGGAGTAGGCTGCATAGGGAGTGGCGACCAAACCTCTCTGAATCTTTTAAGAGAACCATGTATACTCTATCTACTGGCCCCTTCACAAACATACCAGGTAGTTCGGTGACAATTTAGTCGGTCCATCACTGTTGCAGTGTTAAGTGTAATCCTCTTCTTATACAGTCTAGGTGATGACGTTGCACTTTCCTCACTGTGATTTGTCTGAAAGTTATGGGGCTTGATTTTTTGGCTGTGATTTTAATATAACTATATGGTCCTATTGTCCCAATTTACTTTGATAAATCTATAGACTGATTTCCCTTCCTACATTTGGGAGTACGTTATGAGTATGTGCTTCAAGACTGGTGAAAATAAAATCTTGAGGTTGGTTTGTTCATGTGGTTGAAGACCCTCGTCCTCCAAATGTAGTCAAAAGACAGTCCAGAAAACCATCACTTTACACAGTATGGCATAACCTAGGCCAGGGCACACCCTGATCTCAGCATAGTACATCATCCCTCTGAAAAAAATAATCTTCTTGCAGCTATAAATATGATGGATGTAGCTTTTAGTTTGGTCTACACATGCTGCAAAGTAAAGCGCATGGCAAGTCCTCATAACTATATCTAATACTCAAATTGACTTTCCATTGCATAGGAAGTCATCTACTCATTTTTTTTTCTTGCCTAAGATGATCTCTTACCCTCCAAGATTGTAATTACAATTCTATTTTCTCAGAGCAATTCATATGATTTGAAAATACAAACATGTGCCTGGTTTTCTCTCCTTGTTTTTGCATGGCTTGGCTCAATATTATTACATTAGTATTCACAGTAGCAAATAATGAAGAAGAAAGTAACTTGGACAGAGTCATCCAGAATGTAAATTGTGGACATGGAATTAGGACTCAGGACAAAGGGCCTCTGAATCTGCTTGTTCCAGTTGTTCCTCTCCATATTTTCTCAAGTCTTCTTCTAAAACCTTGTTGCAGTCAGGTTCACATTGCTGGCAGAAATCACCAGACCAAGAGCAGCTTGTGGGAAGAAAAGGTTTATTTTGGCTTACCTGGCTTGAGGGGAAGCACCACAATGGCAAGGGAAAATGATGATATGAGCAGAGGGTAGACATCAACCCCTCACCAAAATCAGGTGGACAACAGCAATAGGAGAGTGTGCCAAACACTGGCAAGGAGAAACGCTATAACACCTATAAGCCAGCCCCTAACCATACACTGCCTCCAGGAGGCTTTAATTTCCAATTGCCATCAGCTAGGGAGACTAGCATTCAGAATACCTAACTTTATGGGGGACACCTGAATCAAACCGCCACAATCCTACTCAACCAAATGCCTGTTTGTACCAAATGCTGGGATAACCAATTGACAGGTTATGTTAAACGTCTGGTGACTGGCTCCCTTCTGGATTCCAGTTGGGTTACCTAGTGTTCTGTGTTGGCAGCATATGGTGTCTTCAGCAATAGGGTTTTACATTTTACCTAAGGCTGGTAATCAGGCGCTTTTACAGAACCCTGTCTTGTTTTAGAGACCTTGTAATCTCTATGATCAACAGCTCAGTGTGGGTAGCAATTGATTTCTGGTCCTGGGGGTTATAGGCCAGAGCCAAATATTTTAAGGTTAGGCTTCACCTCACCCTCTCCAGGGCCCTTCTTACCAAGTGATCCCCCTATCTCCTGTTACAGGTTTTATCTTTAGTCTTCTATCAAGGAAAAGAAATGTTTCTATGGTACCAGTTCACTTGGGGTTTAGTTTATTTCCCACAAACCTCCCTCTCCTGTCCCCACCCTGGACTCTTGCATCTCTGTTGCCTAGCCCTCAAGTTGTCTGTCAGGTATGCTAGCAACTCAGGCTATTCCAGATTAGGAACCACAGAAGTGAGAACAGGTGGCATTTTTCTTTCTGCGTTTGTCTGAATTCGCTGAGTATGATCTGTTCCAAGTCCATCCACGTGGGGTCCCCGGTTCCTCAGGAGGCCTTTGAGCACTGGCTCCCCAGAGGCATCCAGGCAACTGTGGAGCAGGTTCTTGAGCAGCCCTGAGTGTGTGACTGGAAGAAACACCTGGGAGACAGCTTCGGAGATTAGCTCATTTATTTGTCAGGGGACTAAGTTTTTATAAGCACTTGAGAGAATGGGAGAAGGGTCCTAAGGGGATTGGTGGGTTCAAAAGTTGCTTGCCGATGCCTAGGGATGTTCATTAGAGCATGTAGGGAGAGAGTCAGGTGATCTATGTAGTGGCGGGAAAAGGTATGGGGTAGGAGTCGCAGGGGGATGGGCTGTGTGAAGGCTGCTGGCTGATACCATAAAGAAGTTCCCCAGGCAACTGGCCAAAGGTCACAGGGCTTTGAGTGAAACCTAAGTCTTATCAGAATGTCCAGGTGTCCTGGACTTAGAGAGGGAGTAGCCCTACTTCCTGTCAATCTTGGGGCCCAAGATTTTTGTCAGGGGGTCCAGGATCACTGTGACCCCTGAAAATGGAGGGAGGAGCTCCCCTCTTGGTCTGGAACCAGGGATGTATCCAGCAGTTCAGGCTGCTGCAACCTCTCCATAGCCTGGGGCCCTTAGTCCTGTCTGACAGTTTAGGCTTGCTTTAACCCAGAGCCCTGCCTTTGCCTGACAGCTCCCCCTCTGTTTTTATAATGTGGTGATAGCATCATATTAAGTGAGATCTTTATAGTCTATCATAAGTTCAGATAGAGCTACATGGTGTATGAGGACCAGATTAGTAGCAATCTTAGCAACATATTATTTGTTTTCTCAGAAATTTGATGAGGCAGGGGGCTACAAGTAATAGGGTTTCTATAGCAATGAGGAGGCTAAGGAGGGGGAGAAGCCAAGTGACTAAAGGGTTAGAAAACCAGTTGGTGGGGTCCTCAGGCTTATAGCAGTCAAGCAGCTCCTTGTGGAGTTTTTCTATATATTGAAAATGTTTAAAGCAGTCAGAGCCATGGCTAACTGAAGGTTTGGTAGATAGGTATTGGACTGTTGATTGTCAAGTTGGGCTTTTAAGGTCTAGTGTGTTCTTTCTACTATACCTTGGCCTTGTAGGTTACGTGGAATTCCTGCATGATGAGTAATTTTTCATTGTATGCAAATGGCTTTGAATGAAGAACTGACAAAAGTCAGGCCATTATCAGTTTTTATTTGATGGGGGACACCCTTGATGGTAAAGGTAGAGAGCACATGATGTAAAAATTTTATTGAGTTCTCTCCTGTTTGTGCCATGGCCCATATATAATGGGAGTAAGTATCCACTGTCACAAAGACATATTTCTGATGACCAATTGGTTAATATGAGTGACAGCAATGTGCCAAAGGGCATTGGCATTGAGGCCTAGGGGTTTAATTCTCATCATCTGAAGGGCAGGTGCTATAAGTGACGCACAGGACTGGCATGTTTTTGGAATTTGTTCAAGTTGATTTTTGAGAATCAGAGGGCAGCGTGGTTGTAATCCCTTAAGGTTTACGTGGGTGTTAGCATGAAATTTTTGGCTTCCTCAAGGGTGGTGAGGATGATGTCTGTTGGATCTCCATAGGAGGCTCTCTGTTCTGATAATGTGTTTGCCTTGATGAGGGAGCCAGCTAAGGGGCTGTGAGGACTTATGCGTTGCATAAACGGGGTGGGGGCTTCTTTTGCAAATGAAGTTGGAGACTTTTATCAGGAGAAGTGAAAGAGGGTTTTCATCTAGTCTAGTCAGATATGTGAGTGAGCAAGCTAGCGGAGTAAGTTAACAAAATAGATGCTCTATGAAAAGAGATTAAAGGAGCCTTCTTCCACAAAGAGTGCCAGAGAGATAATATACAGTTCCTTATATTGTGGGGAATCTGTCAGGAAGTTCCTTAAAAGTGATGGTGGGAGGTTGATCCATTGGGTGGTAAAGAACTACAGCTGCTCCCCTCTTCCCCCCCCCTGTAAAAATAGGGGTGGGGATGGGGGTGGGGCTCTGGGGATTTTCTTTTGTTGTTGTTTGTTTGTTTGAAAAGAGGCAGGGTGGGAGCCATTTTAAAGGGGTATTGCAGGAATCCATTTTTCATTAGGGTAGTGCTTGTCAACTTGGCCGGGGAAGCCTATTAGGCTGAATGCAAATCAAGAGTGGTTCCTGAATAGCCATGGCATATCAGCGAGGGAGAAGGGGGTTATGATAGTGTCAGTTTCTTTGCCCAAGGTTTGGAGAGCCTGGTCTTGCTCAGTTTTGATCATGGCCACGAGGGCATCAATCTCTGTTAATATATATGGGGCAAAGCCAATGGAGGTGTGGAGCCATTCCAGGACGTCTTGGGGTTGGTATAGCACTCCCATAACAGTTGTGGAGGAGTTAAATATCATAAGCTGAATGGCTTGTTTGGTGAGTACTGGGTAAGTGCTATATCAAAAGAATACGTTATTAATGTTTGTTAATGCCTATTTTGTCTCTGGCCTTAGGAGATGGGGAGAGGATGGGTCTTTGTCATCTTTTAACATATCAAATAAATCACTTGTGGGGATAGGAAGTCATGGTTGGAGCCGATTGGGTTCTCCAGAAAGCTCTGAAGTGAGGCCAATGTGAGCTTCTGCAGGGAACAGAGTATGGGTTTAGGAGGCCAGGCAGAGGTGTGGGAGAATTCTGTCCCCAGAAAAGTTACAGGTTGGATAAGTTGGGCTTTATTTGGGGCAATTTTGAAGCCTGCCTCAGTGTGGGAAGGTATTAATCCCTGACTTCAGCTGGTGAGGTGGAGGAATCTTTCCATACTCGGATGCCATCCATAAAATGATAGGTACTAAGTCCTTGATCTAAATGTGGTCTTAATGCCATAGCAACTGCTTCCTGGCATATAGTGGGACTATTAGGATTCCTTGGGGCAGAACCATCCACTCAAAGCATTTGGCAGCCCCTGAGTTACTTATAGAGGGGACCAAGAATGCAAAGTGTTTTGAGTCTCAGGGGTGCAGAGTTATAGAAAAGAAATAATCCTTAACATCAATAGCAAGGAGGGAGGTGTTGGCTGGAATGTCTGACACAAGGGGCAGTCCCTGCTAAGGGGTGTCCCAAATAAGCATGGCTTTATTGATGACCCTTAGATCTTATAGTAACTTCCATCCTCCTGAGCCATTTTGAATTAAAAGCACAGGAGTGTTCCATGGGCTCCACAACGGATGGATGTGATTAAGTTGGAGTTGTTCTGTTACTAATTGATTTAAGGATTTCAAGTTTCTCCCTTGGCATAGGCCACTGTTCAACCCAGGTTGGCTGATCAGACAGCCATTCTAGGCAGGGAGTTTCATACTTAACAGTGGCCTTTAGGATTGGGGGTGACACCGGCGAAGGTGTCTCTCATAGTCTTGTAACTCAATGCATTCTTCTTTTACATTACTGGTGATGACTACATCTAGGGCCTCAAGGATGTCTCTCCATAGCAGGTTAGTTGTTACATCCACCACTAGGGGTCAGATGAGACCTGTAGTTCCATCTGGGTCCTTCCCTTAAAGGCTTGTTTGGTAACTTATGCTTATGAAGGACTACCTACCCCCATTAATTGGGGCCCAGGAATTAATTCCCAGTGTTGGAGAACTTCAGATCACTTTAAGATTGTCTTATCTGCCCTGGTATCAATTAGACATTTGAAAATTTTTCCTCCATCCTCTAAGGGTAGCCTTGGGTGGGCCCCTTCAAGGATGCTTGTTACCGATTGTATATTATAGGTTTCCCTCTCACTGGTGGTGCTGAGGGTTGCTCTTCTTGAAGTTTAAAGGCTCTAGGGCTTTGCCATTTTTGTCATGAGTAGACTGGCTGTCTTTTTTCTAATGATTCCCCTTGCGACATCTAGAACTTTTTTTTTTTTTTTTTTTTTTTTTGGTGGTAGGGGGTGCCTGTAGCTGCCTGATGTTGAGGACATTCCCCTCTCCCATGTTCTTCTTCTCTGCAATTGAAGCATTTGCCTCTAAGTTTTAAGTCTGCCCCAAAGGCCTGTGCCACAAGCTTAAACACAAAAACCACATGATAATTTCTCTAGAAAGGTGGCCTTATGTGAGGCAGCCCCGATAGCCTCAGTGGCAACTATCCATTTATCATAATGCTCATCCTTGAGGCTTTGGCAAATTAGCATACATTCTGAAATCATACATTCCCAAATAATGCTTTTGAGAATGAGGTACCTGTCCATTGGGTCAGGGATTTTTCTCTCTAAATTGATTCTTGCCCTTAATATAAAATCAGAGAGGGTCTCCTCTGGCTTCTGACAAAGAGACAGTAAGGAAGAGGTATTTTCCTGGGTGTTGGGGTTGGCGATATTCTATTCCATAGCAGGAGAGCACAGAGGCGAAATTGGTCATAGAATCCTGGGGGCTGTTGGGCCTGTTGAAGGCCTGTGGAGAAATCACCCTGTCCAAACAATTCGTCACCCCCCCCCCCCTGCCAGGGAATATGTTGGTTTTGGTTTCTATTTATTTACTGGAGGCATTTGTCTCTATAGAGGACTTCCCATTTAAGGAACAGAGGACTAGGCAGCAAGGACTGGCAGATATCATGCCAGGCCTGGGGGTATTAATGGAGCCTCATAGTCTCAGAAGGAGAGAGTTAGTTCATGGCACATGGATCCCATCCTCCCTAGTGGCTTGTTTGTGCTCTTTAAGATCACTGGCTTGATAGGGATACCAATCTAGGGGCTCAGCCTGAGTTGGTTGAACATTAACAGGAAATGCTGATACTTCCTGATTGAATGCCTTTTTATTGTTATCTCAGGCCTCACATAATTGTGTGATCATAAACGGGGGATGGATGGAGGGTGTGGTGGTTTGAATAGAATAGATGGCACCCAATATATTCAGTTGTTTATTTGTTTGTAGTTTGCATCTTTAGCCACCTGGCTGGAGGCAGTGTCACTGGGTGGATCTTAAGGTGTGGTGGTGGGTTTCAGGTTTCAATCTAAAGATATGCAAAGTGTGCCTACCTGGAGTTCCTGAAGTGTGCTGTGGCTTTTGGCCTTTAGGCTTGTGCTTCTCTCTCTCTGCTTGGTCTTGTGAAGGCAGACCAGCTTCTTCTGCCATTTATGGAACTTCCCCTGGATCTGTAAGCTTCAGTAAATATCCCTTCCTCCATAACTGTGCCTGGTCTTAAAGTTCATCTCAGTGAACCTGAAGCTGTCTGCTATGGAGGGGGTTCCTGGCTAGGGGAATTTATCATGATGGGATTCTTTTGGCCTGTGTATCATGGGCTGGTGGGGTGGGGCAGCCTGGATCAGGAGGCAGGTATTTTTGCAAAGGTGGATAAAGGGGAATGGGTATAGGGGATTTCAGGGTCATTTTTTTTTTTCTTATTTCTTCTATTGGTTTTTCAAGGGAACTGAGGTCCACCACTGGCTGTTCCTCAGGACTCTCCTTATTGGATTCGTCATCTGATTTTTGAGTGGAGGTGGTCTTGGGGGAGGGGAGGCTAATATATTGTGTAATAGCTGCTATGATTGAGAGAAAAGAGAGAGGAGGGGTTCCCTTACTGAACCTCCAATCTCCTTGCTAGATATGCTATGATGGCTATGTGTCTAGGTCATATAGATCCCCAGAAATCATCCAGGGGGAGATCTGGAGGACTTCTTCCCAGAAGGAGATACCCTCTCTCTGGGAGAGCTTAATTCCCCTAACTTTCAGGAGAGCCCTTAATCCATGAATCTGTGATTCCTATTGGTGGGAGGCAATATTGCCCATGATAGAAGAAGAGTGGAAACATCAAGATCAGAGGGCAATGTTCCTGAGGGCTGAATAGCACAAGGGGGGATTCACCAAGGTCCAGCTGCAAGCCTGCCCACAAGTTTAAGAAACTGGTGACCTGCCCTACAGGCTTTTAACTGGTCAATGCATTATCAGCTTTTGTGTTCAACAGAAGTATATAGAAGGATTTGCCTATGGCCACACAGGCTATCAGGGTCCAGGCAGAGGACTAGTGGCCTTCAGTTAATGCCAAAGAGTGACCGCGGCCAAGAGACGTCTGTTGTCAGTTCATGGTGTCCAGTCCCTCGCAATGGCATGAACCAAGAGTAAAGTGTAAGGAACTTGGAAGGTACTCAGAATATGTGCTGTGTAAAGTGATGAATGGATAACAGAAGAATAAATAACTGAAGGACGGAAACAGACCTTTCCCAACAGTAAGGCAATTGTCTTCACTTCAAAGTACACAATGAGAAATTTTGAAAGTTTTGTAAGCCAACATCAATTTGGATTTTAATACACTATGGAGAGATAGGAAGAAGCTGACATTCTTCCTCAATATTTGTCTTTTCTATCTAATAACTCTGAAAAATCTAGGCATAGTGTAAAAATAAAGATCTCTTTATTTGCTTATTTATCTGCAGTGCATGTTTCTGTGTGTGTGGGCTCACCTGTGTAGGTGGATGCATGTGCACATGCCCATGGTTGTGCATGTATATGGAGGATAAATTTAAAAGGTACTGCCTTTGTCAATTGCTCTCCACCCTTATATATGGAAATAGGTGTCTTATTGAACCTGGAGCTCACCGATTTGGCTACCTCTCTATCCAACCAAGCACTAAAGTTCTCCCTTCCTTGCCAGAACATAGATGGCTATAAATGTATGCCACTATCATAGGCTGTCACATGGGCACTGAGGATCTGAGTTTATATGCTTATGCATGCTGGCAAGCATTTTACCTCACCACTGAGCCATCACTCCATTCTCAAAGACTGTTGTAAATGACCCTTTTTAAATTTAATGCAGTTGTACTTCCAAATAATAAAAGTATTAAGCAAACATTGCCCTGATCAAATGCATTTTTGTTTACAGCATCTTTCTAAGATTTTTATGCACTTAAGAGAAATATATCTTGTCTAGGATGATTCAGTGCTGGAAAGAGCTGTTAAAAAAGCCTCTAATATGTTTGGGATCAAAAGGCAGATAGAAAGCCTCTGGAACATGAAAGAAGGAGAAGGCATTATCCTTTAAAATGATCTCAGGATTTTTAAAGTGAGCTTTTGTTATATTCTTTCTGTGTATTCCAGATAGGAGGGATGGATAGTTTTGGTAAAAAGGCAATTGGACTTAGAAGACAAATTGATTCGAGTTTGAATTGCTTTTATTCTATGACCTTGGCAAGGAAAAGACAAGCTCAGATGATGTAATGTTTCAGTTTCCTCCTGGCATGAATGTTCTATGAATTGAATAGGAGTCTCATTTTAAACCACGGACAATTTTTGGATATCTTACATGTATGAGTTATTGGTCTGTTTATATGTGTAAATGTATGAAACATGTGAATTTTGGCTGGAAGTTATTTTTTTCTTTCTTTTGTAATTTACTGTCAAGGAAAACACAGTGTTAATGCATTCTTGTTGAATTACAGATAAGATATTGACATTTTCCAAATTTCTAAATGGCACATTTGTTCTGACACTGTCAATATTTTCTTTACACACACACACATATGTATGTGTCTGTGTATACCTTTTAAATGCAAGCAGCCTCTGTCATATTTGTAACAAAATTAAAAAGCTATTTAATGCTTTCTGATTATTTCCCTGAAAATTAGCACAGACAAAAATATCTAATGATATAGAGAAAAAATTAAGACATCATTGAATGTGAACTAAGATTCATACAGCATTTCATTAATAACTGCAAATCTGAAGCAAAATTTAGGAAGCATGAATGTGAACACTAGATTTAGGAGGCCAGTATAATTAGTGAAACTGATATTATTTCATCTAAATAATTGTCACTGGGCTTGAGAAATGTCTTAGTGTTTAAGGCACTTGACGGTGTAGCCTAAGGGCTTGGGTTCAATCCCCCTCTGTCCATTTAAGCCAGGCACACAGGGTAACACATACTTCTGGAGTTTCTTTGTGGTGGCTGAAGGCCTTAACATGTTGATTCTCTCTCTCTCTCTCTCTCTTTTTGTGTGTGTGTGTGTCTTCTCTGTCTCTCTCAAAATTAGTAAAAGAAATATTTACATGAGTGCCATTAATCAACAATAACATATTGCATTACACATGAGAAATATCAGAGAGTATAAAGCAAGGGTCTGTTCTGATCAGGGTTTCTCTAAGATTATGAAGCTTTTGTCAAATAGTAGTATCAACAGTAAGTGGTGGAAGAATCTCATATCTGTATGACATTTGTTGCAGTCAGGTGTCCATTGCCAGCAGAAATCACCAGGCCAAGTGCACCTTGTGGGAAGGTTTATTTTGGCTTACAGACTCGAAAGGAAGCTCCAGGATGGCAGGGGAAAATGATGGCATGAGCATAGGGTGGATGTCACCTACTGGCCAGTATCAGGTGGACAAAGCAACAGGAGAGTGTGGCAAACATTGACATGGGGAAACTGGCTATAACACCCAGCCCACCCCGAGCAATGCACTGCATCCAGGAGGCTTTAAATTCCAATTGCCATCAGCTGGGAACCTCATTCAGAACACCTCAGTTTATGGGGGGTACCTGAGTCAAACCACAACATTCCATCCCTGGCCACCATAAACTGAACCATCCATGATGTAAAATGCAATGCATTCAGTCCGAATTTAAAATCTCCATAGTTTTTTTTTTTTTTTAGTCAATCCTACTGCTGTTCAAACATTCCGATAGTCAGAGATCTTTTAACTGAGACATACTACTATTACTACTACTACTACTACTACTAATAATAATAATAATAATAAAATAGCATTGGGCATAGCAAAGAAATATTCAACCAATACAAGATTTAGACAGGGCAAACATCAAACTCTGTAGCTTCAAGTTCAACAATTCTAGTCAGTGACAAATCTCCCAGTCCATAATTCTAACCTAGCCTCTAGAGTTCTAATCCAGCCCCTCTAACTAGGGTATTCACTGCAAAACTTCCTATGGGGCCAAAAGATCTCATTAGCAGCCGTATTGTGGTCCTGGCATCTCAACTGGGTCTCCACTGCAATCCATGGTCCATCCTCATGGCTCCATTAGGTCTCCATGCAGGCAATCCAGCAAACCTGCTTCACACTGCCCATGGCTGTTTCCAAAACACAAGACCGGGTTGCAAGTTCAATGGCCCTTTCTTTCCTTCATTTGTTATACTCCATAATATCAGGTACAATGACAATTTGTTAATCCAGGAGGGAATAAAGCAGACTTTGAAGAACAGTTCCATCCTTCAGCATTCAGGTCCCTTCAAAAGAATCTACATTCTTCCTGTTGCCTCAGTGCAGGTCAGCTGACCCATTCTCAAGGGTTATAATCTCTCATACAATTGCAGCTGAATGAGCAGAAGTTTCAGCCAAAAGATCTGCATGTCTTTTTCCTGTGCCATATCCCTTTTCTCACAGCAGCCCATTTCTACACAAAGCAACTCTGCACAAATTCTCAGGACACATGCATAACAGCAAGTCTTTCACGCAAACTGCTTTTATTGCAGTCCAGACAAACTTCTTTCTCACCCTCCAAAGCCAAACCCCACAGGCTTCAGTTCTTACTATATTCAGGTCTTTCAACTCTGACCAGAATAATCCATCAGGCTGTACTTACAGCACTACAAGGCATCTTTTAGGCCAAGATTTCTAATCCTTCCACATTTCTCTTGAAAATCAGCTCCAAAAGGCTGAAGACACACAGTCAGGTTTCTAGCAGCAATAATCCCACTCCTCTGATATCAACTTTACTCTTGCAGTCAGATTCGCATTGGTGAAGGAATCACTTGACCAAAAGCACCTTGGGTGTGTGTGGGAGGGGGGTGGTTGTTTTAGCATACAGACTCGAGGGCAATCTCCATGATGGCATGGGAAAACAACAGGCAGGAGCAGAGAGTAGACATTGCCTCCTGGCCAACATAAGATGGACAACAGCAACAGGACAAGGTGCCAAACACAGGCATGGGGAAACCAGCTATAGCACCCATAAGCCCCAACAATACACCACATCCAGGAGGCTTTAATTTCTAATTGCCATCAGCTGGGTAACCTAGCAATCAGAACACCCTAAGTTAATGGGGGACACCTGAGTCATACCATCATAGTCATGTAGGTCCCTACTGGTCTTAAGTACTTCTTCCAAGTTTTTGAAATACAAATGTAAGTTTTCAGATGCTTGCAATGTGTCACAAGTTGTTCAGCATTATTTGTGTCTCACATGGTTCACTGCTTTGTGCAAACTTAGCATTCTTCTCAAATTCTTCACCTTTTAAAATAGCAACGTTTTAAATAAAAAAAAAATGGATGAGAAGAAAAGTTTAACAAAGAGCTAAACTATTTTTCTCAGAAACATGGAAGCAGACAAGCAGATAGGGTTCTATGGAAACATTAGTTTTCATTAAGAAAGCTCAGCAGCCTCATTCAGAATATTTATTTTAGAAAATCTGTGCCTATGTAACCCTGATGTCAGTGGCAAACTAAGCCTATTGTCAAGTGCATATTGGAAAATTACATTAACTACATTAAATATACGGTATTCCACTAAATCTAGGAATATATTACATTCTAACAAGCCCAGATGATGTCAATATAGTTAAATGTGACTGTTCCCAAGAACAGGTATTAAATTGTATCACATTTCCTAAGGTTCTAGTTCTATCTCAAATACTTTTAAAGCCCCTATTTTTCTCACTCCCACAATTTAGTATTATTCCCATTTTGTAATAAGTTCCACTAGAGGAAATAGCCTGTTTTTCAGCAAAATATGGTGCTTACGACAAAATTGACTGCATTACCAAAATCTGGGGTGCCACTTAAGATGCTTAAAAACAAAAGATTATAAAAATAAGAGGATATTCTTTTATTTCAAACATCATTTAAAATTAGCTTATTAGTGTAAATATGGTTATCAGTAAAAGAATCTGTCTCACTGATGAGTCATTGACATAAAATGTGGAATTATCTTTCTAAATTTTTCTGCATAGACTTTTAAAAACATTTTAAAGGTTGGAGAAATGGGTTAGTGGTTAAGCGCTTGCCTATGAAGCCTAACGACCCTGGTTCAAGGCTTGATTCCCCAGGAACCATGTTAGCCAGATGCACAAGGGGGCACACACATCTGGAGTTTGTTTGCAGTGTCTGGAGGCCCTGGTGTGCCCATTCTCCCTCTCTCTCTCTCTATCTGCCTCGTTCTCTCTCTATCTGTCACTCATAAATAAATAAATAAATAAATAAATAAATAAATAAACATTTTAAAATATTTATTTACAAGGAATGGAGGATGGGGAGGAATTGTGAAATGGGCCCATTGGGGACTCTTGCCACTGACAACTTTGTGAATTTGGCTTTAGGTGGGTACAGGAGACTTGAAGCCAGGCCAACAGGCCTTGCAAGCAAGTGCTTTTAACCACTGAGCCATCTCTCAGCCCCAGGTATAGACTTTTAAACACTAATTCAGAAGTAAATAAAATCCAAAGGCATGCCTATATTACCCACTTTTTGTTGCTATGACTAAATTCTTGACAAAGGAATATAAGAAAGGAAGAGTGCACTTTGTGTCACAGTCTGACAGTATAGTCCATCTGGGCAAGGCAGTCACGGAACCAGGAGTGTGAGGTAGCTGGTTACTTTGAATCCATAGTCAGGAAGCACAGAGAGATGGATGCTGGTGCTCGTTCCCATTTCTCCTCACATATTCAGGCTGCTATTTCCTTTTAAAAGGGAATCTTTCTTCAAATACCTTCATAGAAGTACTCATTTATTTCCATGGTGATTCTAAATACAGTCAAGTGGACAATTAAGATTAACTATCACAATGACTATATGTCTCAACACAGTTCCACCAAATATAAACATAATTATTCCCTATTTCATTTAGAAGAAAGTGGAAACTCACAAAGGCATGGGTATTTTGTTTCAGTTTTGAGCTTGTGACACACACACACACACACACACATATATATACATATATACATGTATATATACATATATATATATATATATATAGAGAGAGAGAGAGAGAGAGAGAGAGAGATAGAGAGAGCCATCTATGACATCAGAACTTCAGTTTTGTAACCACACTATGTTTGATCAAAATCTAAAAGTGGTTGGGAATGAATCCTTTTATCCAGTAGAGAAGGCAGATTTCTTTGTTTTCATTTTGAATTTTTTTAAATAAATTTTTATTTACTTATTTATTTGACACAAAGGCATAGAGGGAGAGAGAAGGAGAGAGAGGGAATGAGCACACCAGGGCCTCTAGCCACGGCACACAAACTCCAGAAGCATGTGCTGTCTTGTGCATCTGGCTGACGTGGCTCCTGGGGAATTGAAACTAGTTCCTTAACTGCTAAGCATCTCTCCAGCCCATCATTTTGAATTTCTAAGACATATAGAACTCACTTATGACCTTCTATTTCTGGTCTATAGAATTATGAAAACTTTAATTGGACAACAGACTGCCAACTTTTTAGGCATTTTTATAAAAGGAAAAGCCAAAACAAATTCTTCATAGAAATCAATGGCTATTTTGTCCATGCTTATGCAATATGTGCACTTTCTTTTTCTTTTTTATACTTATTTACTTATTGTTTGGTTGACCTGGAATGTACTTTGTAGTTGCAGACTGCCCTCAAACTCAGGCTGATCCTCCTACATCTGCTTTTGGAGTACGTGGATTAAAGGTGTGAGCCACCATGCTGGGCTTGTACATAGGTTTTGTTACAGCTGTTTATCTTTCTAAACTTATTGTTAGGTATGTGGCACATTTGTTTTCTTTCTTTTCCTTTATTTACATTTTTTTTTCAGATGACTCACTCTGTAACTCAGACTGGACTTGGACTCATGATATTCTGCCTTAATTTCTGGAGTGCTGGGGTATATGAGTCTTCACACCTGGACTGATTGGACTAGATTTCCATAGATACCATCTTCCACCTCATGGATGCTTCTACACTATTAATTGCTATGTATCTGTGAGAAAAGAGTTGATTTTTACCACATAAACTAGATGAGCTTCATGATTACATTGAAATTTAAAATAATAATAATAATAAGGCATAGGAGACCTTGTGATAGTCTGAGCTGCTATTTTCTCCTCCCTGCCCTTTGGAAGCTAACCATTATAAAAGAGGACAAAATTTTCTTTGCAAGACTTTGATCTTATCCATAAAAAGAATGTTAAAAAGTAGTCAGAGATTAATTCCAGGACAATTTATTGGAATTAGAGAACAACAACAAAGGGTAAGTAAATAGAAATTTTGACAGTTGCTAGAGGAGGAAGTTATAGTGAAGAGAAAGTTGTAGTTTTAATAGAGTCCAACTTAAAGTTACTCCTTGGATAAACAACATGGGCACATGGAATGTGGAAGGGACAGACAAGAATCTGGCTCAAAGCCTCTTTTTTTTTTTTTTTTTTTTTTTTTCATTGAAGGAGGTAGAGAAATGTCTTCCCTTCAGGAAGACAGGAGTCCCAATCCCAGAAAATTTACTTTTGTTCAGGCCAACCATGCCAAAAATATTGAACCATAATATGTGATTAGTTTTAGTTTTGAGTTTCCTTTTGGTGGCCTAGAACTGAAGATTTGTCTAATATAAGTAGGATCATCAGCCCTATGTCTTTATCAGATACTGAAAGGTCCATGCTAGTTTTTTTTAAAAAATATATTTTATTTATTTATTTAAGAGAAAGAAAGAGTCAGAGAGAGGGCAGGGAAGAGAATGGGCATGCCAGGGCCTCCAGTCACTGCAAATGAACTCCACATGCATGTACCCATTTGTGTATCTTGTTTACGTGGGTCCTGGAGAATTGAACCAGTATCCTTTGGCTTTGCAGGCAAATGCCTTAACTGTTAAGCCATCTTTCAAGTCCTTGTGCTGGCTTTTTAACCTAGCAATGGAAAACCAGCACTTGAAAATAAGTTATAAGCAGCTTGAATATTTCTATTATTGTACTTCAAATCTCATTCTGTTTTAACGTATAAATCCCCCATATATCAGGATTTTATATCTACTGATCATATTATCTCAGAGAAAGCTGACATACTGATATTCATATCTAAAATGGTAAGTTGGTTCAATGGCTACCAAGAGCACTTCCCTTCAGTTTCTTCCCCCTATCAGTATCTGGAAAATCAAACAAATGAAAAGCAAGGAACTATCTTGAGAGTAGCAACTTCTGACAATCCCAGCCATATGAAAGTATAATGGAACATAAGGCACCCAAATTCCTTTAAGCACTGGATGTGGGGAGGAGGTATTGTGTCAGAGAAGAGAGAGTGAGATGCTACAGAACAAAGCACCAAGAGCTCCATATGTGAATTTGGAGCCACATGAGAAGTTGAATAATACCTGTTCATCACGATTGACATGCCAATAAGGAGATCACAGATAAAAGATACTTAGTTTAGCCTGACCAACCTATTTTACATCACATTGTGAGCATATTGCAATCATTAAACCTTAGGTTTTGTGTTAGTTTTGTTATTTTCTTATTTTTTCTAACAAACTAAACTAAACATAACTGAAGCAAATTGAATAGAAAAAATATTGACTGTTAAAAAAGTAAATACATAAATCACTACCAATTCTCTACATCTGCTGTCAGAGAAAATACATGCTTGGACTTACGATGATATGCTGAGGAATGTTACAATGTAAAGAAACAAATTTATCAGAGCTTATTTCAATGAAGAATTATTGACTTATGAATCAAGTAGAACGAAGAATAGTAAATAGATACTGCTAGGTCCACATATCAGCTGAGCTCAGACTTTTCATGGGGCACATAGAAAGCCAGAATAAGGAAACCCCTGTTTCTGTAGATCTGGGCATCATCCTTATGTGGACCCTTTACAATGATCTGGTTAACTTGATACTCCTCTAAGTTAGGTTTCAGTTTGATAGTGAAAGTGCAAGTATGACAATCACTTAACACTAATTACCTTCTGTTTTTTTAATCCAACTGAAGTTTGCCTCAAACTTCTACCTCAAAATTCTATATGCATATAGTTTTCTTTCCAGAACAGACAACAGCTGTTATGAAATCTTTACCTATCTGGCCTCATAGAACCACCTCGTCCACTGCAGGCTTGTTATAGAGCCTGTGCATAGTGCATAGTGGTTTCAGTCTAGGCCTAAGCCCTTGACCCACTGTACTTGAAGGCAGCTTGTCATTGCTAGAAATCGCCTCTATTCTGAGGTCTATTTATCTCGGGCCCTTGGTTCAGGCCTTCCTTCAGCATCTCTTATCAAGGCATCATAATGGGGGATGGAGAAAACCATGAAGAGAACTGACTTTACTCTATGTAGTGCCTCTCACTGCATGCAATCCAGAAGCAATGTTTGAAAGATGAGGCAGTCACTGTCTCTGGGCTGGGTTGATTCATTCCATCTTGAACCACAAACACGTCAGGGAGGTAAAAATAAAGCAGGACATTTGGAGGTTTATTAGTATTATTGTTTTTTTTGTTTTTTTGTTTTTTTTTTTTTTACATTGGAACTTCTTACTTACAGCATCAAACATCATTGTATGTGTCTCAAACTTTGGTTGTCATTTTTATTTTAACTTGTTATTTAAATTTATTAACTGAGCTGGTGACATATTTTAATGGTGGATATAGCTGCTTGTCTAACAGTTTTCTATGCTATACTATGTTGTTTAATATTGAGACACCATGCCCCAAATCTCAATAGTCAAAAAACAAAGACATTATTGCTCATCCTGATTATCCATCCTCTTTTTGACAGCAGCAAAGAGAGTTCTACATTCAATTAAAAGTAAATTAATTGCTGTGGTCAGGAAATGACACTTGTACTTTCTTGCCACACTAATTAGGATTGGAATCACAGGCACCACTCACCTCTAAAATGGCTGAAGAGGACATCATGCATCATACTTCTGGAGTCTGGGAATTCAGAATATTTGTCAGGTAATCCTTTAGACTTGCTGTGTGAAAATGACTTTCATGATAATGCCCGTTCACCACCCTTAACACTTCTCCCCTATGTTTCTCAGACACCATGGTCTATTCCAAGTGAGCCTCCAGGCCTTCACGTGCATCTTGTTCTGTTTAAATATGACGCAATACACTTGGGAGTGGTGCAACACACCACCCCAAGTCTGAGTCCTCCAGTGTCTCCCTACCTCCGTCCCTGTTCATCACTGTACCTGCTTTTCAAGGAAATATCACATAGAAAATTTTAGTTAACTTGCAATTGCATTGCCTTTTACTTCCTAAGATTACAAATTGGTATAGGTTTGTGTATATAAGTGGTTTTTGTGTGTGTTTGTGTGCGTGTTGCTTTTTCAGGGGGACATGGTATTCAACTACTTCTCCCTGGCTGGAAAATTGAATTTCCATGTGGATTAGACATTGTATTAATTGTTAAGGAGATGAACAGTATCACCATTATAATGCTTACTTGGCAAACATAAAAGCATATAGTGAGATTTCCAAAGATAAGTTATTGTAATCAGTTGAAGGTGAAAACTTTGGAAATGGCCAGTAACCATTCCAAAACTCAGTGACTAACAAGAAAGACAAAAACCCTGGCAGGGGAGATGGCTCAGTGGCTAAAATGATTGTTCCATGTGCCTCGGGACCTGAGTGCAGATCCCCAGCAGCCACATAAATTCTGGGTGCAGCATCATACACCCACAATTCCATCACTGGGGAATTTGAGTCAGAATGATCCCTGGACCTGTGGGTCATTAAGGTTGGTCAATCAGTGAACTCTGGATTTAGGGAGAGAATGATTGAGGAATATATCTGACACCAGCTATTGGCACCAGCATGACTGTGCACACACACAAACACACACACACTCACATATGTGCTCGTGCATACACACACACACACACCTGTGTCTACATACATGTGACCAGTCATAGACACAAAGCACAGACGCAGACAAAAAAGCAAATGTTTCATGGTAGTGTTTTTGAAGCAGCAAGTTTGATTTTAGTGTCTAGTTCCCAAAGCTATTTCTTTCCTTCTGCCCTTGGTTTTGCTGTGAAACTTGTAAAACTTGGTTTTGCTGTTAATATCCTTCCATATTCTACATTATACACATACATCAGAAAACACATTGTACCTCATAGTTACATACAATTGTTATATGTCAATTACAATGTATCATTGAGCGGGAGAGATGGCTTACTGGTTAAAGTGCTTGTCTGTGAACCCTAAGGATCCAGGTTTGATACCACAGTACCCACACAAGCCAGATGCCGAAGGTGGAGCACGCATCTGGAGCTCGTTTGCAGTGGCTGGAGGCCCTGGCACACCCATTCTCTGTCTTCCTCTTTATTTTCTCTCTTAAATTAATTAATTAATTAAATATTTAAAAACATATCAAGTAGATTATCTGATTGATGATTATTATGGCTGGAGAGTGGAAAAATGATGGATAAATTGATCTAACCATGGGACTGTCTGTGAGAGCCCTAAGACCTCTTTCCTATGAGGACAAAGCAGAGAGATCTAAAACTCTGTCAAGGTCATAGAAATGGAGAAGCAGTGATTCTCTGAAAGAAAGTAGAGTTAGAGGTGAGGACTGAAGAAAGACAGATAGCCATGACTGCAAGGGAATACAATTTGTGCAAGGCCAGCATTACTGACAAGCAGAAGTTATCCCTAATTCATTTACTAAAAACAGAATGATTTAAGACAAAACTCTCTGCATGCCCTTCATTTTTCCCAAGGTGACATGAACAGAGTAACCCTGCTGCATGTCCCCGTATCTTTGCAGGCAGAGTCTGCCATGCTTATTTTGGTTATGTCCCCTGTGACTCACTCACTGACAAATTTCCTCAGCCAAAGTCACTTCCTATGATGATAGAAGGTTATTGGCAAATCTTCCCAGAAATATCATCACAGTGAGGTGAACACCAAATCAGAACAATGCTCTTTAGTTTGATAAAGCTCAAAGGAATTCTCCTGTCATAGAACAGAGCTCATATCAGTGCTCTTCAGCAATCTGACCGCAAAGCCTCAAGATTATTATTGTTTTAGAAACTCAGCCACATGAATTCACTCTTTAAAATTAAGCTTATTTTTCCATGAAAATACAATTTAACCTCACGTTATTTATTAAAGCCACAAAGTGAAAGTACATTTGTTTAAGCACAATTTCTCCTGACATTGCCTAGGACCAGTGCAAAAGCTTAATGGGAGAGTTATCAAAGCAGTGATTGGGTAGAGTATTGATTTAGGATGTGATCATTGTGTCTGGTGGAATCAAGGGGCAATGGAATCCCTAGTGATTATTCCTACATGTCTACATGACTGATTTTAAGGGAGGGTTCTGAGTGGTGGAGGATGCTCTCACTTAAAGAAGTATCTGTCCTGAATCTCCTGTACAGATTACATGCTCTTTAATTAGCTTATTCCTGGTCGGAAATGCTGATGGGACTTTATAGACAAAGCTTATCGATTATCTTTTGCAGAGAAAAATGTTATAATAAAATACATTGAGGTCAGCTCCACCAGGGTGAGCCGGCTTCATTACTAACTATAAACAATGATCCAATCTGAATAGGAGAGTTGCTTGAGCTGAGTCAAATTAATGTAATTTTTCAATGCTCTGGTGAACTGTGAACTGAGGATTTGAATATGGATCCTCTGAAATGGTTCAGACTTCTGAATAAGAAAAAGTTTGTAGACCTTGGTACAAATACCTTACAAAAATATATGTAGCATAAATTTTCACTATGACTGTCTTTATTATTTGTAACGAAGGATAAGATTAAATATGAAAATGCAAATAAAATGGCATAGCCACTTACTTGACCTAAGTTTTAGTTGCTCTTCTAGTGCAATGACTTCTGTGGTGAGGAAGCAATTGGAGTGATACTTGCTGTGACATCTGTCTTAACAGCAGATTCTCTCTCTGGCTTGACCTTTCATTTGTCATTATACCCCTCCCATTTTCAGTTTTTAAATTTCCTTTCCTTAACTTTGCATTATTTTTAGTCTTTTGATATTTAATGAATATTTTAACACTCGAAAATTATTCAAAAGCACCAGCTGAGGGATGGGCAGATAGTTCAGTCAAGAAAATGCTTGCCTTACAAGCATGATGACTGGAGTTTGAGCTTTAATACCAATATAGAAACCCAGGTGAGGTTGACATACACTTGTAATTGCAGAACTGAGAAGGTGCAACCAGGTAGATACCTGGAACCCACCAACCTATCCTGAGGGGTGAGCTTCAGGCTAATGAGATACCATATTATATCTGTAGAAAACATAAGAGAAAAAAAGCCAGCCACAGTAGCGGGTGTCTAGCATCCTAAACACCTAAATAAGAAGCGTGTCAGAGACAGGAAAATCTCCTGGAAACTTGCGGGAGAGTATCCCGGAAGCTTGTGCAGTGGTAAGCAAGAGATCCTGGTACAAAACAAGGTGGAAGGTGAAGATAGACATCCAAGGTTCTCTGACTTCCACAACTCGCCTGTGTGTGTATATGTGTGCACATGCAAACACACATACAAATCAAAAGTGCATCTGGCCTCCACAAATGAGCACACACACACACACACGCTGTAGCAAATACACAAAATAGATTTTCATTTTATTAGTATCGTTACTCGTTTGTGTAGATATTTGAAATCCTAAACTTTAATATATATATATTCCTTTCAGATTTATTTTTACTTATTTGTAAGAGAGAGAGGCAGATAGAGAATGGGTTCACCAGGGCATCCAGCTATTGCAAAGGCGCTCCAGGTGCTTGTGTCTCCCTGTGCATCTGGCTTATGTGGGTACAAGAGAATCAAAGCTGGGTTCTTAGGCTTCACAGATAATGTGCTTTAACCACTAAGCCATCTCTCCAGCCCTGACGCATGTATTCTTTAATGTATGATTAAATCAGTTAGCCAGGATTTCATGGAAAGACATGGAGTGCTTCAAAGCCCCAGAATGTGGCAGTTTTAATTCGATCAAAATATTTTGATGTGAAGAGCACCAAATGCTGATCGCATAGTCAACATCTTCACTGTCACAGACATGACGCAAATTGAATGAGTTTTGAACATTCTGCTAGTTGAAAATTTTGTCTTAAACGTTGGCAATTTAAATAAAGCTTGATAAAGTACAATAATAATTCTAGTTTAAGTTCAAGTGGAAAATTATCTGTTTTTCATGTTAAAGAAATCCACATGCCGGGCGTGGTGGCGCACGCCTTTAATCCCAGCACTCGGGAGGCAGAGGTAGGAGGATCGCCATGAGTTCAAGGCCACCCTGAGACTACAGAGTTAATTCCAGGTCAGCCTGGACCAGAGTGAGACCCTACCTTGAAAAACCAAAAAAAAAAAAAAAAAAAGAAATCCACAGTGAAATTAACATTATAGAAATATTCATGTTTCTTAAATTTGGTAGCCGACTGAACTCTGATTTCTCACTAGATGGCGCTCTAAATTTAGACTCTGATGTGTACTTCTGCAGCGATAAGGTACATCACTTTTATTTTAAAAGAATTCATTGTAAGAAGTAAACAAGTACTACAAGACCTTTCCATATGCAGAGATAAAAAATTTCTCTTTTAGGCATCAAGAAATAAGGTAAAGTGTCTAATGAAAATGTTATTTGATTATATATTTGAATAAAAACCAAGATTATTAACAGAATACAATGGTTATATTAAAATGTTTGTACTACAAACTGTTATATTTCTGTTCTTCATGTTCAATTTTATTATACATTGCTTCAGGTACAATAATATGAAACATTTTTAAATATGCTTAGATTTGTGAACATAAAATTAAGGACTGATACAGCTTTCAAAAGCTGCCTTGTTTCTTGATTTTATTTAGAACTTAATATACAAATATGATGGTTAGCATGGAAAAAAATACTCTTCTATTAACCTAGCTTTCAAGTCGAATACAATTATATGTAGGCTACCTCAAATGCAAGATTATTACTTGTCTATCGCCTGCTCTCTGAAGCCAGAAGTTCTTCAATTTGTTCATTTTTCTGAAGGTGATTTTTTTAAGCTTCTGAAGGAGAATAAGTAGTGTCTTGTCTTACTTTACTCATAAGTGATGACATCTCATATAAGATGATCAGAATGAACCTTTGGAAATGTGATCTTGATCATTTGAAAAGTACCAAGTCAGTGCCCCTATGACCCCAACATAATTGAAACGATCAACTATTCTCTGTTCAGGGAACTCAGCCCAGATGGTGAGCATAAGGGTTGGTGTGGTGGCTGGGCTGTTCACGTAGACTGCCAATTACCCTGCATTAAGGAATGTGTCTAGCAGGATTTAAAGATAGCCATGTTTTAGAAATGTTCTGTACTGGAAGCCAGAATTTTGCATATACTCTATGATAGAGTCGTGATTCAATTATTATGTAAAAATGGCTATTCTGAATAGTTTTTGGCTTGGCTGATGAACTCAGGTGATTTTCTCATCCCTAATCCATAGTAAAGATTGACTCTCTAATTCTCTGAGTCAGATATGTTGGGAAGTGTCTTATATTCTCTTCTAATCAAAGAATATGAGTCACAGGACACTGTTATATAGTTCTGCTTTCAATGAATAATGCTTTGTAATGTAAATATATGCTGAGTGAGAGAAATCCATCCAAAACACTGATTTAAATGGGATTTTTTTCAGGGTTAGAATTTTAACCTAGGGCCTCACACATAAAAGACATGTACCACTGAGCTGTATTCATATTCATCAACATTTTAACTTCTTTTAAAATTTTATTATGTGTGTGTTCATGTACATAAGCATGTGTTTGTGAGTATGAATTCACATGTGCCGGGTGTGCATGTAAAGAGGTTGATGGACAATTTTTCAGGTCTCTCATTATCACTATCAGCATACTGAGATTATAGAAATCCACCTCAGCTTTGGACATTTTAGATGAAGCCTGAGGATTGAACTTGGGTGTTCTATTTTGACCTGTGAGCCCTTACACCGCTGAACCATCTCTGCAGCCTTGAACTTTATGTTTCTACTTTAGGTTCTGTTTCTGTGATGTAAAAAGGGAGATGGATAAACAGTATGCTACTTCATCTATTTCACATTTTGGCGTGTGTATGCAGTGTTGTGGTGTGATGTGTGTAGTATATGCATTTTTCTGCATGTGTGTCAGTGCAGATGTGTATGCCACACGCACATGTGTGGATGCCAGAAAGATTTTGGGTGTTTGACTCTCTTGCTCTTCTGCATTATTTTCTTGAGAAAGAACTCTTATTAAATATAGAGCTCATCATGTTTTGGTTAGACTGACTGACCAGGGACGCCAAATGATACTCATGTCTCTGCTCCCCCTCAGCACTTGGTTAAAAGGCTATGCAGCCATGCCCATGATTTTACATGTTTGCTGGGAATGGAACTCTTTTCCTCATGCCAACTGAGTCATCTCTTTAGCCCCTTCTTTTAACTGCTGAGCCATCTTTCCAGCCCTGACCCTTTATTTTAAATGTTTCAGAAATACGTTCTGCCCAGAGAGAAGTAGGATATCCTTGAAAGTGACGTTTGGAGGCTGGAGAGATGGCCCAGCAGCTGTGTGCTCTCTGCACCAGCATGAGAAACCCAGAGGTTCTAGGTTCAACTCTCCACCTCTCATTTAAAACAGCTGGGCATGGCCCTACATGCCTGTCACCCCAGACTTAAAGGCAGGCAGAGACTGAACAATCTTCAAAACCCCGCAGTGTCCTAAAAGTAGTAAAATGAGACTCCCACAGCTCAAAACAAGAGTAAGTAGAACAGCTACGGAGCAGTTCAGTTCAAAGATTGTCCACCTTTGCCACTGTAGGCAAGCAACCTTCCCCAGGTAAGCTTATCAGGCACTGCAAGGGTACACACATGTGCATTCACCTCCCATACACACCAAGCGGACCACAACACATACACCACACTACACGCATACACTACAGTACGCACACACATACACACACACACATCCATAAAAAGAAAACATAAATAAATAAATTTTTACTTCAAGTGCCTAAAAATATTCCAATGTACTATAAAATTTAAATGAAATTATTTCAACCTTTACCTAAAATTAACAATACAGGTTCTATCAGTATTGATCAATTATGGGTAATACTATGAAACTAATACTTAAGATAATTTTTTATCTATTGCTTTTAGTATAAACTTTAAGCAAATATGTATGCATTAATATTACTTTAATAAAAATTTTATACATAGGCCAATAAAGTGTAGAAAATCCGCATTCATAATAAAGAAAATGCATTATCCAAGTAGCAAATATGAAGAGAAATTGAATTATCAGGTGATACCAATTTAGGATTGATATATAAATCATATACAAACTTTGATACTATATTCTCCAAAGAAGTCAAATTTTTGGAGGTAACCATAAGTGTTACCAACTACCCCAAGCACATCTATCTTTAGAGTAAAGCAACTGAAATTAGCTAACTCGATTCTGAGTCTTGACTTTGTTCCTATTGGTTTTGGGAACAAGGACCCATGTTTCAATCTCTCTTAGCCCTGGCTTCTACATCCTAAAATAATAATAAAAAACCTAGTTAGTCATACTGTCAGATGCCTAATTTGGCAGACAAACTAGAAACAAAATGCTTAGGAACCATGACCAAGCATTCATTACATGGATTAACTTTAACTTCTTACAGGCCATAACTGCTCATTTTATGGTCCTTCCACAAATTTGAGCTCAGCTATATCATTAATTGTTCCAAATTAAATCAATTAGTATGGTTGAAAAGACCCACAGTTTTTGTCTTTTTTAGAATAACATGGAAACATGCACTCAAATAATGAAAATCTTCAAGTAATTATTTATTGTGATCATAGTCTTTTAATTTGAAAAGTTATTTGAAGTGCCTACATGTTATTTTAAACTCAAAATATACCTGGCTAAGATATTTATTCCCTTTCAAGTATCATAAACCATAATCACTCATAAGAATGTTCCAAAAAGTAACCACATTTGGACATTATTTCTTCAGGGGTATGTGTGTGTGTGTGTGTGTGTGTGTGTGTGTGTGTGTAGTATATGGATGTGTGAGTCCCATGTCCATACACACAAAGGCCAGAGAAATGTTTGTGCTTTCCACCTTATTGTTCTCATTTCTCTGAGTTCTGACTGAACACAGAGTTCTTGATTTTATTTAGCCTGGCTGTACCAGTTGCTGGATGAAAATAACACTCCAGAAACAACTTATGGAACAGAAAAGGGTTTAACTTGACTTTCAGTTCAACGTGCCGGTCCCTCCCACTGGGGAAGACACGGCACCAGGAGTTTGAGGAAGCTGATCATGTTTAACAGTATGACGAAGCAGACAACCATGAACGCTGCCTCTCAGCCAACTCTCTACTTTTCATTCAGTCTGAGATCTTGATTAGAGTTAGTTAAGATGGGACTCTTCATCTCAATTAGTCTAATAAATATAGATCCTCACAAGGGATTCTAGGCCCTACAAAGTTGATGGCTCGATGTGAACCATCACACTAGGTGACCAGAGTGCCCCTTCTGTCTCAAAATCCCACCCCTTAGTTCACCAGTGTTGTTGGTATGCATGACAATGCTCAGCTTTATATGTGGGTAAGAATTGAACTCAGGTCCTCAGGTTTGCACAGCAAGCCTGCTAACTCTTCTTTCTAATTTCTGGACTGCAATTTCTTTTAAAATGCCTATAAATTATGATGATGATGATGATGATGATGTTTCATATGGATACATCATGTGTTAGCACCCCCTTTGCCCTCGTCCCTGCCCTCATTCCTTGGTCAGTTGCAGGTATTCACCATGGGGTTGTGGCTTGTGCATTGTGGGAGCAGTAGTCAGTTATTTTGTGGGGGAGGGAATGTCTTTGGGCATGATGTCTCAACCTGTGGCTCTTATAATATTTCTGTCCCCTCTTCCTCAAAATTTCCTGAGTCTTGGTGGGTGAGTTTTAAGTCTACTTCAGTGATGAGCTTTTAGGAGCCTCTGGATCTCTGCTTTGGTAGGTGTTGAGTGTCCTCAGGGTCTGTCTCCTTCACCTTGGCACTGATTATCAGGGACAGTATGGAAGCAGCATTCTTTTTACAAGGTAGGGTCTCACTCTAGCACAGGCTGACCTGGAATTCACTATGTATTCTCAGGGTGGCCTCGAACTCATGACGATCCTCCTGCCTCTGCCTCCTGAGTGCTGGGATTAAAAGCATGCGCCACCACGCCTAGTGGAAGCAGCACCCTTTCTCCTCTTATCATTCCTCTGTGGATTCAGCTGTGGATTGGCTGAAGTGTGAGGGATAGTTTATCTCCTCTGGGCTCACTACCTTCTGAAAAAGAAAAACAGATTCTCCAATGGAGAGTGAAATCAGCATAACTTAAATGGGATAATAATTATTAATTTAGGGAGAATTGATGTACATAACCCCTTTTTAAACCAAAGTCTAGTGAGACCATGGCACTGGAAAGCATAATCTTTGTTTCCATAGGATCCTGATCTGTTTCCCAGTTCCAGGTATGGGTTCCTTTACACTGAACAGGTCTCTTAGCCAAGGGGAAAGCTATTGGTTACCCACTGAGGCTGTTTACTACTATTGCAGTGGCATTTTAATCATATCAGGGTGTTTGCTTCTGAGTAGTTTGGAGCTCCAGTTGCTCAAACCGCTGTTGGCCATTTTCCCCCAGTAGCTCATGTAATGCTTTCCAGACTAGACAGGCTAACTGTCTGGGGACTGGCTTTCTTCTGAAATCCTGCCAGGTCTCTCCATGCTTTGTGTCAGCATCATATGATGTCACCAGCAATAGGGTCTTAGCTTTTGTTTAAGGCAGTTAATCAAGTGCTTTGATAGAAAGCTATTTTGATTTGGGTCTCTCTGATCAACAGCTCAATGTAGGTAGCAACCAATCTCTGGTACTGGTAGTTACAGGTCAGAAAGAGATTTTTTTTTAAAGCTTATGCTTCATCTCACCCTCACCAGAGCCCTGCTTTTCAGGTGCCAGCCCCCTTAGTCTTTTTGAGGGTTGTATCTTTTAGGCTATCTTCAAGGATAAAGGTTTCTATGGTATCAGTTCAATTTAGACTTAATTTTGTATTTGTTTTGCCCCTCTTCCCTTTCCCTCCCCTCCCCCATCCCTATTGTCTGGGACTTGAGTTGCCTATCAGTTATGGTAGCAACTTGAAGAGGTCCAGGTCAGGAAATACAGATAAGTGACACCATGCAACATTTGTTTTTCTGTGATTGTGTGAGTTCATGGAGTTTGATCTCTTCTAAGCCTGTCCATTTTTCTACAAATTTCATTGTATCATTTTTTTTCTTATTGTAGAGTAGAATTCCATTGTGTAAATGTACCATAAATTAGCTATCCATAAAATGATGGGTATCTGTGTTGATTACAGTTCTTAGCTATAATGAACTGATTAGCTATAAACATAGCTGAGCAAATGTCTCTGTATTGACACATGGGGCATTTAAGATAAATGTCCAGTAAGCGAATAAGTGGTTCTGTTGGCAACTCAATGTTCGTCCTTTTCAGGAATCTCCAAATTGATTTGCATAGTGGTTGTACAAGTTTACATTCCCACCAGTAGTGGATGAGGGTTCCTCTTTCCCCACATCCACACCAACATTTGTTATTGTTAGATTTTTTAATGATTGCCATCCTTACTGGTTTAAGATGAAATCTCATGGTTGTTTTAATTTACATTTCCCTAATGCTTAGGTATGTTGAACATTTTGTCATGTATGTGTTAGCCATTTGTAATTCTTCCTCTGAGGACCCTCTATTCAGTTATCTGCCCCACTTTTGGAGGGTTTTTTTTTTTTTGAGTTTTTGATTGTTTAGTTTTTTGAGTTCTTTGTTGATTTGTGATATTAGGCATTTGTCTGTGGTATAGCTGGCCAAGATTTTCTCCCATTCAGTGGGTAATCTATTGGCTCTGCTTATGGTATGTTTGTGCAAAAGCTTTTTGCTTTCATGAGATCCTATTGGTTGAGTGCTTGTTTAATTTCATGGGCTATTGGAATTTTGTTCAGGAACTCTTTCCTCACTCATATATCCTGGAGACTAAACAACACACTTTTTTTATTAGTTATATATATAGTGTGTATACAGCCATGATGGTACCATCATTATCCTTATCTCTGTTGCTCCCCCCTGCCTGCATATTGTGGGTATGGCATTGTGGGGGTGGCTTTCAATTATGGGGGACAGGCAATGTCTCTGTGCATAATGACACAACTAATGGCTCTCACAGTTTTTCTGCCCCCACTTCTGTGAATTTTTCTGAGCCATGTTGGGTTCCTTTTAGGTCTATTTCAGTGATTGGACATCTTGGGAGTCTCTGTGTCTCTGGATATCTGATTTGGTAGGAGCTGAGTGCTCTCTGTGTCTGTCTTCTTCACCCTTGTGCTGGTACCAGGTTCATTGAGAAAGCATCTCTTGCTCATTACCCCACTAACTTTATGACTTCAGCTGGTGCTGGGGTGGGGGGGGGGGGTGATGGGCTAATTCTTTCCTCAGGATCTGCATCCATCTGAAAAAGAGAAGCAAATTCTCCAATGTAGAGTGAGGTCATTACAAGATACATGGATGCCCATTTTTATTTTAGAGACAATTTAATAGGTGTAGGCCCTCTTGTAGCCCACTATTGGTAGGACATTGATATTCAAGAGCAGGCTCATTTTTGTCTGACCTGCTTCCCTGTTCCAGGTACAGGTTCCATTTCACTGAGAGGATCCATTAGGCAAATCAAGAGCAGTTGGTAGCCCACCATGGCTGTGTGCCACTATTGCACTTGTGTGAGCATCATGGCAGGTTGATTGCTGTTGAGTAGCTTAGACCACAAGTTGCTTAGATGTTAGTCATGTTCCCCCAGTCACTCATGTAACACATTATGACACTAGACAAGCTGTCTGAGGATTGACTCTTCCAGTTTCCAGCTAGGTTGCGCCATGTTCCATCCCAACTGCATATGGTGTCTTTGGCAGTAGGGTCTTACCATTAACTTTTGGTGGGTCATCAAGTATTCTGACAGAATTCTGTCTTTTTTGGGAAAACATGTAGGTCTCTCTGATAAATAGCTCATTGTGGATGTTACCCACATGCTGGTACTGGGAGTTACAGGTCAGTGCCAAGAGAGAAGAAGGAAGAAAAATATAGGTAATATAAAAGAGAAGGAGAGAGAGAGAAACAGGGGGAAATTGAGGATAGTCTTTATCATACCCTCTCCAGGCCCCTGTGAATCAGGTATTCTCTCTTAGCACCTGATGAAGGTTTGACTCTTTGGTATGTCTTTCTAGATGTAGGATTTTATGGTACCATTTCCATTTGGGTCCAGTTTTTTGTTCCCCCCTACCATTACCCTCCTCTCCCACCCTGCCTTCCCTATTAACCAGTCCTCAAGATTAAGTAACACTCTTTTAAGCAATGGATGGATTGTGGAAGAAATAAAAAAAAAAGAAATTATAAAATTCCTAGAATTGAATGATAATGAAAACAAAACCTACCAAAACTTATGGGACACAATGGAGGCAATACTGAGGGAAAAATTCAGAATGCTAAATATGTTCACAGTAAAGGCAGAGAGATCCCAAATTAATAACCTAACTGTCCACCTAATGGCACTAGAAAATCAAGAATAATCCAACCCTAAAAGCTCCAGACAGAAAGAAATAATTAAGATCAAGCAGAAATTAATGAGTTGGAAACAAAGAAAACAATTTTAAAAACTGATGAAACAACGAGCTGGTTCTTTAAGAAAAACAAACAAGAAAACAAACAAACAAAAAACAAGATTGATAAACCCCTGGTCAATTTGATCAGGCAAGAAAAAGAGAATTATCAAATTAACAAAATCAGAAATGAAACACTAGAGGTCACAACAGTCATCAATGAAATTGGAAGAGTCATCAAGACATACTTCCAAAACCTCTACTCCACAAAACTGGATAATCTGGAAGAAATGGATGAATTCCTAGACACATACCACCTACCAAAACTAAACTCAGAGCAGATTAATCTCCTAAACAAACCGATTACATCCATTCAATTTCTTTTAAAATCAAGAAATGTAGAAGTAAGCCAGACTTATAAGCATTTGGAAAATTATGTGCTAAAGTTTATTTTATAGATTTGAATTGGGAATAAACTTTACTAATTTTATTCCATTTTTGATACCATTTCTTAAAGCCTTTGTTAATCAAAGTATTAGTTAGAGGCAACCCTAATACAGAGTGAATTATGGATCAACCAAGGTTACTTTATCCTGCAAAGCTATCCATTCAAATAGATGGAGAAATAAGGACATTCCATGACAAAAACAAGCTAAAGGAGTATTTGAAGACAAAACAAGCTCTATAGAAAATACTTGAATGAATCCTCCATGCTGAAGAAAAAGAAAAGCACACATATAAGGAACTGGGAAAAAACAAACAATACTCAAATACTAGTTAACACAAGAGAGCAAAGGTAAAACCAGAAGAATTACAAAAAAAAAAAGGCAAAAATGAATACATACCTTTCAATGATATCTCTTAATATCAACAGCGTCAATGCCCCAACCAAAAGACATAGGTTTTCAGACTGGGTTAAAAAGCAGGATCTTTCAGTTTGTTGCCTCCAAGAAACCCACCTTTCTACAAAGGATGGGCATTGTCTTAGGATAAAAGGTTGGAAAACGGTGTTTCAAGCAAATGGACATAGAAAACAAGCAGGGGTTGCTATCCTAATATCTGACAAGGTAGATTTCAGTCCAACATTAGTTAGGAAAGATAAAGAAGGTCACTTTATATTGATTAAAGGCACCTTCTAACAGGAGGACATTACAATCCTAAACATATATGCAACTAACATGGGGGCCCCCAAAGCTATCAAATACTACTAGAACTAAGGTCACAGATAACACCAAGCACAGTGGTAGGGGGTGACTTTGATGCCCCACTGTTATCAATTGACAGGTCATCCCGGGAAAAAATAAACAGAGAGGCATTTTATTCCTTTTTTTTTTTTGGTTTTTCGAGATAGGGTCTCACTCTAGCCCAGGCTGACCTGGAATTCACTATGGAGTCTCAGGGTGGCCTCGAACTCACGGCGATCCTCCTACCTCTGCCTCCCGAGTGCTGGGATTAAAGGCGTGCGCCACCACGCCCGGCTTATTCCATTTTTTATACCATATCTTAAAGCCTTTGTTAATCAAAATATTAGTTAGAGGCAACCCTAATACAGAGTGAATTATGGACCAACCTGGGCTAGAGTGAGACCCTAACTTGGAAAAAGTAAAGAAAGAAAGAAAGAAAGAAAGAAAGAAAGAAAGAAAGAAAGAAAGAAAGAGAAAAGAAAAGAAAAGAAAAACCTAAAAGTATTAGTTTGCAACTGTGCAAACTGGCACAAGTGAGAAATGCTAACTTTCAAATAGCAAGCATAATTTAATGATTTTATCTGGAATTGCCACTTGTTCATTAATAAGATGTCTGAAAGCATTTCCATATATTCTAATGGGAAGACATCCATAACCTGGACAAAGCCATGCCTTCTTCCTTCCATTACTTTACCTTGTTGCAACATTTCATAATTGTAGATATACTAGAGAACAGTACTCCTTGTTCCAAAATATTTGAGTAACTATTATTGGGTTTTATTCATATTTAAGAAGACAGAGCTTAAATAGGCCCATTTTCTAGACAGTAACCAGTTTGAAAACTTTTTTTTTTCTGTAGAAGTTTGCAAAAAGAGATTTAATAACTGCCTTTCCTAAAATTTTAGTAGATTCTTCCTATGTTCCTGTCAGTCTGTCTCATCCTAACCAGAGTAGTCTCTAAGCACTCATAAGAATTTATGCATATTATCTGACATATTTCTAACTTGCTGCCTTTCCCTCTTTATACTTTAGCATATCGAGTCTTGCTATGGAATAATCATAGGTAAAGGAAATAACCATCCAATATTTTCCATTTTCTTTCTAGATTGTTAACTATTATTTGGTTTCACTCTGAGACCAAATCCTTAAATTACTATACTCTAAACCCTTATGTGTAACATAAAATTGCTTTTCCAATTAACCCTTCAGTCATCTGTAGTTTACTACTCAGCTCATTACAAAACATATGACTACCAACTTCATGTTTTACAGGAATTTACATTGCTTTGTTAAATTAATTCTGAATGAATATCATACAGTGTTGCTAGTAATAGAATGACATAATGTAGAGCACTTTCCAAACAATTATTAAATATCAAGAATTGTATTCCTTCTAATAGTGCTATAACTAGTTATGTTCATTACTTTGCATACTGTAGAAAAAAAGTTCTTAAGAAATTATCTGATTTTCTTAAGTCTTGTACCTGTCAAAGAGTCACTAACTTCAAAAAGCTTTCTCAGAATTATTTTACATAGGCCTTCCTTCAAACAGAGAAGTATTTCTCCAAAAGAAATGAAGTTTTAGGAACTTAGAGAACAAGAAGAAAATGTTTATGATTGCTCATTATTTTCTACCAACATATCAAGTATTAATTTTAATAAACAAAAATCAAGAAGGAAACAATTAAATCAATGAATCATATATGTGTTTCGTAAATACCTTGTATGTCATTTATCCATATATTTGTTGTTCTCCAACATTAGTTGAACCATGAGCAACTGCTGAACTAATCCATCTATTTAGTTAATTTTGGGTTGGTGCAATGAAGAAAGTAAAAAAGAAATGGTTAGTTCTATCCAATATAAGATTAATAAATATATCTTGACTCACTAATGTAAAGGTAAATTTTTTCTACATATTTAATCATAATAGTAGAGTTGTCCTAAGTTTTTTATTTCAAATAGCAAACAGAAGAGAAGACATTCTGTTTATTCTTTTATTAATGCACATTATATATGGCTTGTAAAGAAACACTGGATAAGCCAGGCATGGTGGCGCACACCTTTAATCCCAGCACTCCGGAGGCAGAGGTAGGAGGATCACCATGAGTTCGGGGCCAACCTGAGACTCCATGGTGAGTTCCAGGTCAGCCTGGGCTAGACTAAGACCCTAACTTGAAAAACAAAACAAAACAACAAAAAAAGAAACACTGGATAAGAAATACCTCTATGGATGAACTGTTCAAGGATATCATCTCTTCCATTTCATCAGTTGCTTTAAAATGGAGCATAACTTTAAAAACATACATGTATATGTGCATATATACATACATATATATCACTTTCATACAGCAAATAACATATACATAAGAATATAATCAATTGTGAAATAAACAGTTTCAAAATCAATACCTACATTATGAAATATTACATTTCTAATGTCATTTTTGTTATAAAATATTCCGACACAGCATAATTGATTAAAATACTATTTGTAATATTCTCCTAAAGAAAGAAGTAACTTGCTATTCAGAAAAAATTATACTTCAGTGAATTAAATATTTGGACTTACTGTATTTTTGTTTTAAAATATTATATCTCACAAGATGGTAGGGATAAATTTATGGCTACTATGTCATATTTTGTCTAAATATTTTAAATTATATAGCGCACATTGTTTTGTTACTTGCAATATTTGCTGACATTTAAGTGCATAATTTTTACTCTTTTCATTGTTCAGCTCAGATCAAATTCAATCATATAATATATCTATATCTCTACCTATCTATCTATCATCTATGTATCTATGTATCTATGTATCTAAGTATCTATCTATCTATCTATCTATCTATCTATCTATCTATATTTGTGTGTGGTGTGTAAATACCTGTTTGTACTTGTGTTTGCATATGTGTGTGTGTGTGTGATGTTCCCACATGCATGTGAAGGCCAAAGGAAAACCTTGAGTGCTTTCTTCAGGAATGCCATCCTTCACTTTTTTTTCCCCTCAGAGTCTCTCACTGGCCCAGGGCTCTTGATTTGTGCACCCTGGTTAGCTAGTGAGATTCAGGGACAACACTGTCTCTAGCTTGTCAGGTTTGCAAAGCTGCACCTGGCTTTGCAATGGGGATTGCACTCATGTTCTCATGCTTACAATGGAAGAAAATTCCTGACCTTGCTGCTTTTCTGGCCCCTGAAGTAGACCTAAAAGGAACTCAACATGGCTCAGGGAAATTCGTGGAAGATCGGGCAGAAAGATTGTTAGAGGCACATGTTGGGACATTATGCACAGAGACATTGCCTCTTACCCATAACTGATGAATACCCCCACAGTGCACAACCCACATTCCCCAAGGAGGAGGGTCCCTGTGGAGGCGGGAGTTAGGCTCTTGATGGTACCAACATGAATGGTTACACACTATGTACTTAATTAACAATAATAATATTAATACAAATGACTACTAGGTATATGGAAGGGTGTGAAGGCTAATCTTGATAGTCATCTTGGCAGAATTTGGAATTTCATAGAAGACCAGCCTCTGTGTAAGGTTTGTCTTAGGAGGGAAGTTCTGTAGAAGAAGAATTTAGGCAGCAAACCTCAGTGGGCTTGGGAAAAGAGTAAAGTGACATGTCCATGAGCTTTAGTCGCTTTCTGCTTACATAATGACTACATCTGCAATGTGACCAGATGCCTCTTGCTACCACTACTGTCTCCACATGATGTTCTCAACCCTCAACCAGTGAGCCAAAATAAACCCTTCTTTTCTTAAGAAGAATTTGTTAGGAAAATGTAAGTAATGCAGAAAGAAAAAGAAAAGCAAAAGAGGGATAATAGAGAGTGATAGTGGCTAAATGTGATCAAAGTATATTACAAGCTTATATGAAAATGCCGTAATGATAGCCCAGACTATGTACAAAAGAAAATGATCATTTCTGTGAATTGAAATGGATTTTCATGACTTCCTCCTCAGAGTGAATTATGAGACTTTATATCATACTTTAGGGCACTATACTTTAAAGTGCTGTAGACCTTGATTCCATTTGGTGCAATGGTAAATATTTTCTTTAACCTTATCATGCTGAATAGAGCACAGTTCTAATAAAACATATGAAGAGCGAGTTTGGGGAAAATCAGGATATAGAGATTGAATATTTGGCTGAAGAGTTGTCAGAGATAATGATTAACATAAAATTATATCAATATTCATATGTAAAACGTATAAACTTAAATATAAGAAATTGTTAAATGAGTAGTTTCTTGCTGTGGAATTTAGGTCATTTTAAATATAAAAATGAGCCGGGCGTGGTGGCGCACGCCTTTGATCCCAGCACTCGGGAGTCAGAGGTAGGAGGATCGCCGTGAGTTCGAGGCCACCCTGAGACTCCATAGTGAATTCCAGGTCAGCCTGGGCTAGAGTGAGACCCTACCTTGAAAAACCAAAAAATAAATAAAATAAATAAATAAATAAATAAATAAATATAAAAATGAATAAGAACTTATATTTATATAACAAATATAGAATTGTTATTCAAAATATTTTGAATAATTAGATCACAAGCCATAATCATAATAGTATGTTTTATCTGAATTATAATTACTGTTTATATACTGTGTATGTATTAGCTAATAATATAATTAGGAATGTTTCTCATAGCTATTCCTTCCTTCATAAATGGTAACATTGAATCTTTGGGAAACAATCTAGAATAAAAATATACTCAGAACAAAATATGCTGCTGACATGAACTTGTTCATTATTTGGAAGAAACATGTAGTTTTATAGAGAGAAAAAAAAAGATCTTAATTTATGTCTTTTAATTTGAGAATTGCAGGGAAGGTATATGGTAACTTTGATTCTACTAAACAGTGAAGTAATGTACCTGTATTTGTAGAGAAATAGCTTCCTCAGAGGTACATCAAACAATTGTAGATAAAATACTAAAATTATCTTTGGTATTCATGGTAGGTCACATTTTTACTACATTCTAGAGCCTGCTTTAGAAAGAAAAAGATATGGAAAATTTAAGTTCAAGTGTCTTTATAAGGATGGTACTGTCCTTTGGGGAATCACACAATTAAAGCTTTCTTTCCTTCTCTCTAGGGTAATACTATATCATTCCAGACTCTATTTTACAATTGGCAGCATTAAATTGATTTGGAAACTTATGAATTGTTACCCCAAGAAATGAAGTTCTAGTGTTTGTGAGTACATTTAAGTCCAGATTTGTCCATTTTGCTCTTTTTGGAGAATACTAACTCTAATCAATTCTCATTATTTCTAGTATCTGTGAAGTTTCTTTGAGAACTCAGTTAACAAATATTGAATCATTATGCCTAAGAGAAATGCAAGGTTAGGTTCCTGGAAGTTATATATACATATAAGCACTAACACTGAATTCACAGCCAGTAGCACTTTAACTTATGCTTGAGCAAAGATCAAAGGTGCATGGTATACGTTTTCTTCCTATGGCAAAGGGCCACCTTCTTGAGCTTAGGACTTAGAACTTTAGCAGTATGCATGTGGAAAAAATTGAGACATTAGAATCATTAACGACAGGTATACAAATAAAAAAAAAGGCACACTAAATAGACATAAAAGGTATTTAAAGTAGGAAAGCTGAGACAGAGTACATTTTTGGCTTGGCCCTTATTAGATGTTAAAATTACATTTTGGACAATTCAGTCTTTTTTTTATATAATTCTGTGTATGTCTCAAAATAGGCACACAACTATTACAAATATTGATGTGGCACCCCAAATATTTTATCCAGCAAGGGAATTCACAGTGGCAGAATGGAAGGAAAAGAAGGATGCATTGTACCAATTATACCATTATCCTTAGAATATTATTTTCTTTGAAAAGGTAAGTTTCCTTCACTGAAGTGTTCTTCTCTCATCAGCTCTGCTCTCCTGCATGGGTGCCTTGAGGTGATATGGCATACCGAAAGGTGTTCATTTATGATTTTAATGACAAGTGATAATTTCTTATGTGTATTTTTGTTTATTTTAGCATATTGCCTATTACTCATGTTCTTATCCACCTTCCCACCACCTGCATCCACTGAGGATCCTCTTCAGTGGCCCTACTGGTATTCACTATGCAGTCAAGAAAGCACCAGTTTGTCTCTGGTTGGCAGTGAATGCCTACTCCTTCCCACTCTGTGGCTCTTATACTCTTTCTGCCCACCTTCCTCAATGTTCCCTGAGCATAGGAGAGTATGTTCTAAGTCTCCTTTAGTGGTAAACTCTCAGCAAGCTCTGGTTTTCTGCTTTGATTTCTTTTTAAGTCTCTACACTATCTACCCTATATACACAGTATAACCATGGTGGCATTTGTCAGAGTACCAATGACAATAGCACTCATATTTAATCTCCCACCTTCTTTGTAATGTTTTCTGTGCCCTAGCAGAATTGATAGAGATGACTTGTTTAGTGCTGGGCAGTTGGACCTTCTCTCTAGAGTCAATGACTTTCTAAGCCATAGACTTCTGGCTTAGTTCTCTGTATCGGATGTGAATTCCCTGTTACTGAGTACATCTATTTTCTTATTTCTGCCAAGGCTGAGTAAAGGTACATCTTTTGCATAAAATCACTTCACATTAACATTTCTCATTCAGTGTATGCCAGGCTTGTTACAATCTTGATGTCACCAGACTAGCAATAATAAGAGATCAAGAAAAATAATGAAATAATTATGAAAACTTGAAATAAAAATTCATCCTTCTTATTTCTAACATATTTGACTAGAAATATAGCTTACATAGTGAAGATCGTTGATCCCTAATCATTAACTATGTTTCCCATATTTTTTGTACACTTGAGACTTAATGCCATGATTTTCTTGAGTCATACAAGTAGGTAAGTAATTAAATCTTACATTCCTATACACAAAAGTATGATATTTGTGCAATTGAATAATGTTCAAAATATTATTTTGAAAACCATATGATAAAGATTTAAAACTCAAGGAAACTAACCTACAGCACTTCAGATAAATACAAAGAAACAAAAAGAAATCACGGTGTTCTTATTCCCAAGTTCAATGTTTTGAAGAGTGAACTCTACATGATCAGAAAAGGTGTACAGAATCCTGACTTGATATTATCAAAAACAATTTAAACAATATATCAACTTTTTGTAGTAAAATGAAATCAAGGTGAAGTGTGTTTATTTTGCACAATGAAAAGACTTAAACTTCAGTTGGACTTGCTATAACATTCAGAAAATCAATATAAAGAAAAATATGTTAAAAGAATCAGTTGGCAGGTGTTGTAAGCCAATTGAGAGACTGAAAAAATATGTCCTTGAGCCAAATATCTTGCCTAAAAGAATTCGAAAGGAACAAACACAGCATGAACATTCTCCTCTCCCTTGAGTCTTTACATAGGAAGCTCCTGGACTGCTCATGTAGTACTTTTATATGACAAGATTCATCATGCTTGAAGTCATCGAATAATGATCCCTCAGACAAACCAAACAGACAATGCCAACCTCAAGAAGAGAAAACCCCAAGAAGATCATAGCATACTTTCATTTTACTGAGAACATAAATACTATGAAGCAGTGAAATATATCATTGCCATTTCTTCTTAATAAACATGCTTCTGAGAATAAAAAGTTTTGCTGATAAACAATTGAATGGAAATTTTATTTTTGTTTATTTACTTGAGAGTGACAGAGAGAATGAGGCAGACAGAGAAAGAGAGAGAAAATAGGTGTGCCAGGTCCTCCAGCCACTGCAAACGAACTCCAGACGTGTGCGCCCCCCTGTGCATCTAGCTAAGGTGGGTCCTGGGGAATCGAGCCTCGAACTGGGGTCCTTAGGCTTCACAGGCAAGTGCTTAACTGCTAAGCCATCTCGCCAGCCCTTGAATGGAATTTTTAAAGCATATTTTTATTTATTTGTTTTTTGGAAGCAGAGAGAGACAGAGAGTATGAGTGCACCAGGGTCTCCAGGTGTTGCAAATGAACTCCAGACACATGTGCTACTTTGTGCATCTGGCTTATGTGGATAATGGGGAACTGAACCTGGATTATTAGGCTTTGTAGCCAAATGACTTAACTGCTTAACTTAGCCATCAGTCGGCACTCCACATGGAATTTTTCCAAACATCCTTTTTAATGTATAATAAAATAGAAATATATTGACAGTGTCAAAAGAGCAATCAATTCATTATAACTAAAATTTCCTTCTCAATCTTTACCAACCAAGTATAAAAGGCATCTGTAAAATTTTCCAACTAGATATATTTATTTCTCTGAAATAAGCATCTGAAAAGTTTAAGAGATTTGAAAGA
The DNA here is from genome assembly GCA_036346955.1 of Dipus sagitta. NCBI lineage: Eukaryota > Metazoa > Chordata > Mammalia > Rodentia > Dipodidae > Dipus > Dipus sagitta. The sequence goes on from CM070772.1 coordinate 26,171,567, forward strand.
TAAAATGTGGTATTTCACAACAATGTAAAGATCACTGTGATTAACTCTTATAAATGAATAAGAATTTATGAATATTATAATATACAAAGTCATATAGAAGGCAATGTTATAACTGTTATATTTCATTTTTAGCTTGACTCTCAGTTGCTAAAAACAAGAGAATTATTTTAGTTCTTACTTTCTCGATGCAAATGTCAATTCTACCCAAAAGAGAAGAAAAAAATACAAATTGAATGTAGGTGATTTTCTTAAGTCCATGTGGGCAATAGCTTTGATATTGTGTAAGATTTGGGAAAGAGAATGTATGGGAGGAAGAACAGTAGTTTGGATAACACTTTCCAGCCTATGCTTCACATATATCACTGTGGTGGTTTGATTCAGGTGTCCCCCATAAACTTAGGTGTTCTGAATGCTAGGTTCTCAGCTGATGGAGATTTGGGAATTAATGCCTCCTTGAGGGAGTGTATTACTGGGGTTGAGCTTATAGGTACAATAGCCAGTTTCCCCATGCCAGTGTTTGGCACACTCTCCTGTTGCTATTATCTACCTTTTGTTGGGTAGGGGGTGATGTCTACCCTCTGCTCATGCCATTGTTTTCCCCTGCCATCATGGAGCTGTCCTTTGAGGCTATAAGCCAAAATAAAAGGCTTTTCCCCAGAAGCTTCTCTTGGTTGGGTGATTTCTACCAGCAATGTGAACCTGACTGCAACAATTACCAACAGGTGAAAAGGTGATGGAAATAAAGTTAAGCTGGCATAGCTGAGTCTGTAAATGTTCTTTTTTTTATTTACAAGCTGAAATAGTGAATTTTAGGAGTAACCAAATGTGAACTGGTTTAAATGATTTACATTGAAGAAGACATGAAACAGCTAAGGCAGAAACAGATCCATTTAAATTTCAAATTGAAGTGCCTCTTTTCACCTGCTTTGGCTTCCCTGTGTTGTGGGGGAGGATTCTCTTCAACCTCTGTCCACTATCTTCAAATGCACCTGCAAAACAAGCTTCTGTAAATGCTTTCTCACTTCCTTCTTTTGAAGTTTTCCCCTCTCAAGAATGCATATTGGATTTCATCACATTTGTGCCAGATAGTTTGTGAATGCACAAGCTAGAAACTACCATGCAACTGCTGACCTAAGTTGAAATGTGTTTTCCTGAAACTCAGAAGGCTGGATGGGCAGCATATTAGATTTTCTGTCTCTGTCTGTCATGGATGCACATTACTGAAACTTGAACTGTGCTTATTTATTTGCTCTTTTTGCTCCAAAGCACTCTCAAACAGATTTCACTCAGATGATAGAGAGTATATTGGAGCCAAGCAGGGACTTGATTATCCAGAGGAATCCTGTCCTCAATTTTCTTTTCTCAACCTGCTCCAACAGTTTGTAATGCAAACTCTCTCCACTGGAGACCCGTTCAGTTCCTCAGGTCATGCTAAGTGCCTGTGTTGAGAAAAATTCTTTGAGTTTCCCCTATTTCCACATGAACCATGGTTATTGCGCAAAGGGACATTTTATTAAGAGAAATGTATAAAAATCTAATGAAAATCTTGGGAGTTTGTTTTAAGTTGCATTCACATGTTAAAGGTGTGAATAAAATGTGAATGACCTAAAGCTGTCAAATGTATTTGAGCATAAGTATGTCTATGCCAATAACAGTATATACATGTTTGTGTGTGTGTGTGTGTGTAAATTCAAATACATTTACACAATAGACTCTTCAAAACCACACTCTTGTTTCCTGTTTATGTCCCCTGACACTGTGAGCAGCACAGATTTTCTGCAGGAAAGAGTAGTGCACATGGTTCAACACAACTTTGAAATCCATTGAAGTCCACCCTCTTTCAAAGCAGTTTTTAAAATTATTTTAAATGGTTGATACATTGCTATTAAAACTGAAGTAATTAATGAACAAATGGTGAAGCATGTATATTTGCATGTTTAGAAACTTACCTGATTAGTCAAGGTTTCAAAATTCTTTGTACATCATAATTTGAGAGTAATAATATGTCACTTTGTGATAGATTTCAGAATTATGTAGTAAAGGTTGTTCCCGTATAACTGAAACACCTTCAGACTAACAATCATTTTACACAATGCAAGTTATGTAAACTCAGCTATGCTATCCTCCAATGACCTTGGTATAATGACCATGTTTCAAAACTGAAGTTTATGTTTCTATAGAAAGGATATATTCTAAACATTCTGTCAAATACCGTCTAGTAGAAAGAAATTTAAAGTGATTTGATGTCAACACATTTGAAATGAGATGTCTTACTGTAAGAGCAAGTAAAATTTCAAATAAAATATAAAAGTCTATTTCTCTAACTATCTATATAATCTGTCTCTTTAGTTTATTTGTTCATGTACTGCAAAGCCACATATACAAACCTGGACTATTGCATAAGTCATTTGGCACCTAAGTAATGTGGAAGTTTGGAACATAATTTTGTTTGATGAGACACTTGAAATAAAAGTTCTTATAATCAGTTGCAACATGCAAATGCTAGAATCCCTACACCACTAGACAAATTGTTTCACATTTAATTCAAGTTGTTTTATTGTATATAAAATTTTATTTTGATACAATTAGACCATCTTTACTGCTGAAGACACCTTATGTGATTGACATGCAAATTAGAATGGCATGGCTGGAAGTTGGAAGAGAGTCAGTCCCCAGACAGTCAGCTCATCTAGTGCCAGAAGGTGCTACATGGGCGACTGGGGGAAAATGACCAATATCTGTCGAAGCAACGCATGGTCTAACCTACTTAGCAGCAAATAACTTGTGATGCCCACACAAGTGCAGTGGTGGCACACAGCCATGGTGGGGAACCAACTGCTCTCAATTTGGCTAACTGATCCCCTCACTGGTATGGGAGCCATAGCTGGAGCTGGGAAACAAGTCAGAACCATATCCAAACATAAGCCCACTCTCCAATATCAAGCTACCATCAATTGTTGGCTACAAGAGGGCCTACACCTTTTAAATTTTCTATTAAAAAAAAAAAAGCAAGTTTTATCTCATTTGCCCTGGTGCTAACTTACTCTCCGTTGGAGAATCTGCTTCTCTTTTTCAGATAGATGTAGATCCTAAGGAGAGAGCCACCCCATCATACCTCGAATGGGCCCTGGCTGAAACTAAGAAAAATTGGAGAAACAAGCAAGGGGGCTGTTTTCCTGATAAACTGGATACCAGCACAAGGGGAAAGGAGATCAGCACAGAGAAAAATAATTCCTACCAAATCAGAGATCCAGAGCCTCAGAGGCCCCCAACACCTCATCACTGAAGCAGACCAAAAATGAACCCAACATGGCTCAGGGAAATTTTGCGGAAGAGGGGGCGGAAAGAATGTCAGAGCCACATGTTGGGTCATGATATGCAGAGACATTTAGCTGACCCATAACTGTGGGCTAACTCCACAACGCATGACCCATATACCTCAACAAGGAGGGGCCAAGGGGAGGGGGTAGGTCACGGATGAGCCTAATAATGGTACCAAACTGACTGTATTTGATGAATACAAGACTAACCAATGAAGAAAAAATAAATAATAGTATGAATACAAAAAAAAGAAAGAAAAAAAAAAAACAATTAGACCATCTTGCACAAAGTGAGAAGATTTTATGCTGCCAATCTTTTGCTTCATTAATGCAGTTAATTCCAATGATTAAAGCTGTCTCCAGACAGACATATTGTTTAGGTTTATCTATAAGCAACTATATGATAAATTGGGCTTTAATTTCATTCTCTGGTTGGGAAATATTGGAGTCACATGAGAATTGATATTGAAAGATTATAGTTGATTATTGAAGATGATTTATTTTTTTCCAGCCTACACTGTTAGGTCCTTTGTCAAGTATCAAGTAGCTGTGGTTACTTGACACAAAGTCTGGGCCCTCGATTCTGTTCCATTGGTCTATAATTGTGTTTATATGCCAGTTCCATGTTGTTTTTATTACTATGGATTTGTAATATAGCTTTAGGTCAGGTATGGTGATGCCTCCAGAGATGTATCTTTTACTGAGGATATGCTTTGATATCAGAGGCCTTCTGCCTTTCCATGTGAATTTTGTGATCAATTTTTCTATCTCTGTGAAGAAAAAAATTTGGGATTTTTAAAATATTTTATTCATTTTTATTTATTTATTTGAGAGCAACAGACAAAGAGAGAAAGAGGCAGAGAGAGAGAGAGAGAGAAAGGGAGAGAGAAAGAGAAAATGGGCACACCAGGGCCTCCAGCCATTGCAAAAGAACTCCAGATGCGTGTGCCCCTTGTGCATCTGGCTAATGTGGGTCCTGGGGAATCGAACGTTGAACAGTGGTCCTTAGGCTTCACAGGCAAGTACTTAACTGCTAAGCCATCTCTCCAGCACCATATTTGTATTGATATTGCATTATTAAGGTGGTCCTTAGGGGAAAATTCATAGCACTAAGTGCCTTCATAATAAAAACAGAGAGATCCCAAATCATTAACCTAACCATCCACCTAAAGGCAGTGGAAAAACAAACAAACAAACAAACAAAAATCCAATCCAAAAGCCTTCAGATGAAAAGAACTAATTAAGACCAGAACAGAAATTAATGAATTGGAAATTAAGAAAACTGAGGAAACAAACAGCTGGTTCTTTGAAAAAATAAACAAGATTGATAAATCCCTGGCCAATTTGATCAAACAAACAAACAAACAAACAAACAAAAAGTGACCCTTCAAATTAACAAAATTAGAGATGAAAAAAGGCAAGATCACAACAGACATAAATGAAATTGGAAGAATCATCAGGACTTATTTCAAAACCCCTAATCCACAAAACTGGATAATATGGAGGAAATGGATAAATTCCTGGACACATACCATCTGCCAAAGATAAACTCAGAGTAGGTTAATCTCCTAAACAAATCTATCATACCCATCGAGATTGAAAAGGTAATAAAAAAAAAAAAACCTCCCCCAAAAGAAGAGTCCAGGACCAGATGGCTTCTCAGCTGAATTCTATTAAACCTTCATGGAAGAACTCAAACCAAGATTTCTCAAACTGTGCCATGCAACTGGAGAACAGGAAAAGCTCCCTAACTCCTTCTATGAAGCTAGTATCACCCTATTTCCAAAACCAGGCATAGATGCCACAAGAAAACTACAGGCCTATTACCCTATTGTTTTTAATCTTATCACTCCAGAAATACCAGTGATAAGAATGAATTTGCAAGAGGAGAAAGGGTCAAAAATTCTATGGCTTAGCTGGATGTTGTGGCACAAGTTCTTAATCCCAGCACTCTGGAGGCAGAGGTACAAGGATCACCATGAGTTCGAGGTCACCCTGAGACTACATAGTGAATTCCAGGTTAGCCTGGGCTACGGTTAAACCCTACCTTGATAAACCAAAAAAAATAAAAATAAAAATAAACAAAACACTAGAGGTTTGTGATAAGTGTACAAATTGTATCTCATATATGAGATAGGAGATTTAAGTTGTCAAAAATGTTCTACCAATAAATGCAACTGTCTACCTGGAATATTTCATGTAATCTAGAAAGTATAGACATGTATATAGAACCAAAATTTACCTGTTGTGGATTTAGATTACAAGTTTAATTTTCTGGAGAGTACTCCCAGGCATTGACTTGGAAGAAACAACACAGCTAGTGGAAGAATTAGACCCTGAAAACAGGGAGGAGGAGTGGGTGTGGCAGTTACCATCACACTGTTAGACAAACACCTGACCAGAAGCAGCTTATGGGAGGAAAGGGTTGATTTTAGGCTTACATAGTCCAGGTCAAGTTCCATCCAGGCAGAAAAAAGATGGCTTATGTCCACCAAACCATAGCTGGGAGAACAAAGTTCAGAAATCAGCAAGCACCAGCCATCAGCCAACAGGAAGAAACAAACTGCTATCAATTTACCATAAGGCTGGACCACAAAATCCACCCCCAGTGACATACCTCTTCTTCACAAGGCCTCTGCCCACTGGAGACACAAACAGCAAGCACAGTCTTAATTAAAACACTTGAGTTTATGGTGCCACATCCACTCAATCCACAATGGGAAGATATGTATTGTGAATGTATGTCCTCAGTTCACCTATCCTTACTTCTATCCTTACTCCAAAAGGCAATGGCTGGATTCTTTCCAGGAAATTAACCAAAGAAAATGAATCATAGATATATTGAGTCATATGCCTAACTAGATCAATCTACAAATATTTTCCACCAAAGTTCCACCTACATAGCTTTTGAGTGGTTTTAGAGTACTTCACTTTCAACAGAGAACAAAAATGAGTGGTGATGAGACCATTGCATAATGCGTCTAATATCAGAACTATTCAATACACTGAAGGACACCCAGGAAACAAGCAAGTGAAGCATGCTTATTATTCTCACAGAGGGAGAAATTCTCAAGACAGTACAGAGAAAAGTCTTCAGAAAACATGGTCATCTTTAAAAATAGCATATGTGGTATTTATAAGGAAAAATTCAGCAGAACTACTGAAATATGAATTTGAGAATATATGCAGCTAGAAAATAGACTACAAAGACATTAATTGGAAGTATAGGGAATGAAAACTATTGAACTGGTACAGAATTCACATCACAGTGTTGAGATTTCCTCAAGTAAAGATAGAGATGAGAAGAGATATTCTGAGGGACGTTATTTTACTTATAAGAATTAAAAAGCATTTGTTTTCTGATGGAGACTGTCTACCACTCAGTAACTTATTCCTGTGCAAAAGAAATTAAGGCATAATTTCATGATGACCTAAAATATAAACCTCCATTAAGCCTGTATTCTTAGTAAGGAATGCAGTATCCTAAAACAACAAAAATAAAAACCACAGATTTATTTAAAGAATCTCATTGTTTTTTTCTCCTTGTATCAGTTTCTGAGGAAATCTAAATTTTGCCTAGAAAATATGCAATGAAGATATTTTTGTATTATGCTGACCAGTCTTGTTAGAGGAGTGTCAAAATTTGCCAAATATTAGCAGGGCATGGTGGCACACACCTTTAATCCCAGCATTCGGGAAGCAGAGATAGGTGGATTGCCATGAGTTTGAGGCCACCTTGAGACTACATAGTGAATTCCAGGTCAGCCTGGGCTAGAACAAAACCCTACCTTGAAAAACCAAACAAAAAAAAATGCCAAATATTATATAAAATTACTAAATTTATGTTTAAGAATGAAAAAAGTACCTCAATAAGTGAACATTAAAATGTTTTAAACCAGGGGAGGAAACATGGCTAACACTTGCCTGCAATGCCTAATGACTTGGGTTCAATTCCCCAGTACCCATGTAAAGCCAGATGCACAGTGTGGACTACCCATCTGGAATTCTTCTGCAGCAGATGGAGGCCCTGCTGTGCCCACTTTCTCTTTTCCCTCTTTGTGCTTTCAAATAATTAAATAAGAAAAATTTTTAAATGCATTCTATGACAACCTGAGTTTGGATCCCGAACCCTAGATAAAATGTCAGGTATAGTAGGTCACACTTATAACCCCAGTGGTGGGAAGAAGCAGGAGGCAGATCTCTAGTACTTGCTGCCTAGTTTGTCAAAGCTCTGAATTTTTAAAAATAAGTTCAGAGAGAGATGGCATAGATATTCCTAAAGACTATTAATTAGAAAATAGGACACTACAAATAAACATATGATGAATATAAGAAGGACCAGAGGAATGGTGAGGAAAATAATAGATTTCAACATACGATTAAAAAGCATTTTAGCATAAAAAGAATTTTTGAGACAGGAATTTGAGAAATTAAATATGTATGCCTCAGATGCTAAATTTATATTTGGCAACTATGATGACTAATTGTTATTGCAAAGAAGTAAACTCCTAGATATCTCTTTTGAATCTGTTGAACATCTAAGGGTCATATGTTCATACAAACAATGAGAAAACTAGAATACCTGAAAGGGAATATCACTTTCATGACAACCGTGGTTGATGCCAGAGAAACTTGATGAAATTCTATTGAAAGAAAAATCACTTTCAAGCATATTTGGATTACTTAGTGGTTAAAGAGGCTGGTGTGCAAAGCCTGATGGCCTGTGTTCAGTTCCCCAGTACCCAGGTAATGTCAGACACACAAAGTGCTTCACGCATCTAGAGTAAATTTGTAGTGACTGAAAGTCCTGGTGCAACCATACTCTCTCTCTCTCTCTCTCTCTCTCTCTCTCTCATAAATAAATCAAAATATTTCAAAAGGAAAAAAATCATTTTCAATCTATAATTGACTGTCCAAGTAAAAAAGAAAAATATATTTTTTATATTAATCTGAATTTGTTTCCATTAAATCCTTAGTAAGCCTACCAGTATGACTAACTAAGAAGATCAAAAAGTTGCTACAGATATTTTAAACCAATATTTTCTGGTAAAAGTTTCAATTCAGAAAGAATGAAAAGTAATGTCAAATCTTTAGATTTTAGAAATGTTCTCTCAAAACACAGAAAATAAAATAGACATATATTCTGCTAATGTTCCACATTTTCTTCAGGGTCCTTCATTTAAATTAATCAGCAATTGTTGATGTTATAACGTGTGTATAGACAAATGAATATGGACTGTAAAGTGAAGTAGGTTTTGACAAGATGGATCTGCAATGAGAGGCAAAATATTTGGTAAGATGAGCTCCTATAGCTGCTGGAGATGCACTTTGTGTGTTTAGCCAGAAACAGGAATACATACCTTGTAGTTTTGTTTTCTGTGTTGTGTGAAAAGAGAAAAGAGAAAAAAAAAATACTCAAGAAAGTAGTGACAGCACTAAATGAGACATCTCTATCACACTCTCCAGTGGCTCAGAAAGTAAATTGGAAAAGGTGGCAAAAGGAATGAAAAGCAAAAGGATGGGAAGGAAGGCTTTGGAACAATGTGGCCCAGACACAAAGTGATCATTGAATTCATCACCTCACAACATCTGTTATTACCTGGACCAGATATGTGTACTATTTGGCCCATAAACAGGTTTTTATGGATAATGAAAGGGAGGAAACTTCATTAAAATACAAGAGACACTAGTAGGAATTAAGAAGGGTTTCAATCAGAAAGACAGCATAAGAAGGTAATGGGAGGGGGTTATTTAGAATTTTTTTCTCAAGGTAAGGTCTCACTCTAGCTGAGATGGAATTCACTCTGTAGTCTCAGGGTAGCTTCCAACTCATGGTGATCATACTATCTAGGCCTCCCAAGTGCTGGGATTAAAGGCATGTGCCACACCTGGCTACTTAGGCTTTCCATAAATTTAAAAAAATATTTTCATTAAATTAAAAATGGGACTGGAGGGATGGCTTAGTGGTTCAGGCATTTACCTGAAAAGCCAAAGGATTCTGGTTTGACTCTCCAGGACCCATGTAAGCTGGATGCACAAGGTGGTGCATGCATATGGAGTTTGTTTGCAGTGGCTGGAGGCCCTGGTGCGCCCATTCTCTCTCTCTCCCTCTTTCTCTCTCTCAAATAAATAAATGAAATAAGAAATAAGAAAAAAAATTGAAAAAGTGTTGGCATATAAAAAGAGCAAACCTATTTCCAAATAGAAATTTTAACAAATGATCTTTTGTTAACCGATGTTCTGATTATTTATATGCCTGCTAAATAATTTCAAAGATAATTTAAGTGACATAGAGGAACTAATTTTGAAAAATAATTGTGTGTATTCATCAAGCCTTTGGATTATTTAAAGGGAATATCATAAGTCTGAACAACAAAGATAAAAGCTTCTGGTAGCCTCTAACTCCATCTAATATTACAAAACACTAACACTGAATATGAAACTAATCTCATAAGACATTTTTTGGACTTTGACAAATAATGATAAAGTTATATCAAATTTTAATCATTTTCAACTAATATTTGTGAATTTTAATCTAGTTTTTATATTTTATCAATAATTTTTATTAATTTTTTATTGAAAAATTTCATACATATATAAGAATTTTTATAATAATCCCCTTCTGTTAACGTTTTTGTCCCACTTCTCCAGTATATCCCCCACTGAAACCTTTCCCCTGTACAATTATATCTTTTTCACTTTGATGGAATGCTGATGAGTCCATATTTTGCAGGTTTTATTCAGATAAGGACATACATGTATTTTGTGTTATTCTCATCTTTGTTCAGAGAAACTTCGCTTTGCACTTGGAGGAACTCAAAGCTCATCAATGTTCTGAAAATAAATTACTATTCAGTGATCAGCACAAAATTAAACATCTATATCACCCATGCCAAGGATCAAGAAAAACTGAGGAAGAGGGACAGAAATAATGTAATAACAAGAGTGTGAAGAGGAGTGCAAATATTTTCATACACACTAAGACTATCAAAATCAAATTATTATGCCTTTATTTTTTCTTAAATTGATGTGAGTGCCATTTGCTGACATATAATTTTTGAAAGGATACCTTGGAAAAATTGCGGAAACTTAGAAGGAAAAGATTTTTCTGATTGTATTTTGGAGTCTTGAGTAATATGTGATGAGGTGGAATTGGTTAATTCACTCATCTGACTCATATAGAGGTCACCGGTTGTAAAAACCTTGACGTTGTCATGGGAAAAACTTTCTCCCTGAGGAGACATGAACACACATATTCTCCCCCAGTTAGGGCACAGATAATAGAAAGAAGGAAGATTACACAAAAAGCAGGTGTGCTGAACCAATAAGTTTATTGGGGTTACTTACAGAGCATGGGTGAGAGGTTACATGCAGGAGTGTGGATGACTCAAGGACAGCTGCATCACCACAAAGTCCCACCCTATCTTGCATGCAAGCCTACTGGAAGCTGGTCATGGAATCCTAGTTAGTTAACCTTCTACCTGTTGTGTAATCTAGCTTTTTCCCAGGATCACTTGCAGCTGGGAGGAGGGCAAGCAGGAACAACTGTAGCCTTAGGTCTTGTGACTCTCCCCCTACTCCATCCACCAGGGAACTGTTAACACGACACGGGGTGTTAAGGGTTCAGGAATCCAGTCCATGAACTCCAAACCCTTAGTTCATGTCCACTTTTAACAAAATAATTGAATAAAATGTGACTGAGAAGAATAATTATTAAGTTATTGCATTTATTTTGGAAAGTACAAAACCAACGGATGGAGAATGAATGCACCCATGTGGTTTGGGAGCCCCTGTGGGCCTAGAAGAAACAGTGAGAAGAGGCTTAGAAAGAAAGTACAGAGAGCTCCTGCCATGTGGAGGGGAGGAAGGAGAGGAGAGCACTTGTGAGAATAAGGGGGTTCTCCCCAAGTCTCTGCCCACTCAGGCCTACACGAGAGAAGCTTACTAGAACCTTGACGTTCAGGAGTTGGCCAAGAGAGGCTTGCCCTCCCCTGGTGAGTATATTCATAATCTTATGCCCGTGGGCTTTATCTTCAGGCTCAGGTGAGCCAGAACGAGAATTGATCGGTCTGGGCTAGGGGCTAGCTCATATAGAGGCCAGCCATGACACTAAACTGAGTCCTGAACTTGACCAATCACAATGTGAGGATTAGATTTAAATTCTAGGAAAGGGGGGCATCCTCCTAGCAGGGGCTCAGATTGTTTTGTGAAAAAGCAAATCTAGGAGAGAGATAAAAATACTGTAAGCATAGGCCTAAAGGCATTTCTGCTTTTTATTTTCAGGGGCCCATTCTCCCTCAACTACCTAACAAACAACCTCACTTCCTCTTAAATAGCTCGGCTATAATTACTATAGTCCTTGCAACACTGTATTTTTCTGCTCCAATGTTATCATAGCTACATGGCCAAAACATTCTTTACTTCACAATGGCTTCATGTTAAGACCAGAGGAAAAAGCGTCATACAACATATGACCTCCATGACATTCTGGCTTCCTCCTTCTCATATCCTTCATTTCTCCAATTCATACAAAGAAGTTTAGGAAACTCAGGAGAGGAAATGGTGACAACTGGTGTATGTGTAAAAAATAAACCCAAGTTACCCTTTCATGACGCGTTTATCTTCTTCTCCCAACTGACTCAACAGAAACTGCAGAGGCAAATTTTGCCACCTATATATTTCATTAAAAGTGATATCTCTCCTGTATAGACAGATATGATTAGAGAGACTTCAGACCTATTGACATTTAGCAAGCCATCTTCCAATCTAACCTCAGTACTCATAGAAATAATCTCTTGTTGATCTATCTACTGAATCTGATTTTTCTTTCTCAACTCATTCATAATTTAAAAAATGATGAGTAATTCTATTTACTGATCTTTTTAAGAAAAGATACGTATAATGTGAGCTTTAGGTAAACATGCAAATCTTCCAGTTTGAGGTTAAAAAAAAAAAAACTCTTCGGGCTGATGACTTATATTTTTGGCATTATCTTTTATGCTGATCTCTGGCTGCATTTCCACTAGTATTAATGGGGCACCAATTTAATAAATAGCACAACTTTAAAGCATTTAAAATTAAGTTCCTTCTTTCATGTTTATTGCCTCATAGGTTGTGTTTTGTTCATCTTCATCAAAGCATCTAATCCAGATGTTACATAAGATATTGAGGCATAATGGAACTAGGGCTATGACAGGCATATTGTCATAGATCTAAGAGCTTATGGAATCTAGGACATGTAAATTCCACAAACAAAGTAAGATAAGAAGATAAAGCATTATTTCAAATTTAACAAAGTTGAATATTTCTTATCACTAAATATCTTTTCTGCTCTTTTCAACAGAAATTGCTTCCAGAGAAAAAGAAGTTTATCATTTCAGTTGAAACTCACTTAGGTATATGTTATAAGACTGGCATGCTTAAAAAGGAATGAAATGTGAAAGTTCTCACAGATGGTAGAACAACAGGACTGTGAAGGATAAGGTAAATATTACACATCACGGAAATGAGAAAAGCACAGGTGTAACTCTCATCATATAGAAAAGCCCATCTTTATTTTCAATATGTAACAATACAATGGCACTGTCCTAGGGATGGAGTAACTGGAAGTACTGAAAATATTCTCAATCCAATGAAAATGTACCATATTCAAGATAGTTAGTTCCATATATGATGAATTAGAATTAAGTGATCCTTCTCATAATAAAGGAATATAAGACCTATTTTCAAAGGAAATAAGGCCTTTTCCAGCTTTGCAACCCAACATGCTGAGCTTCTGATATGCAGATAACCATAAGTAGAAGAATCTTGAATTTGTGTGAGAACCTTTCCCTGTGTAAAGGATTAGATTTTGCTTTACTCCATGTATCTCTTTTCTCTTTCTTAAATGTATGTTTCTATTTTTCTCGAATTGAAGTTATTTTGTAGAAGTGGTTCTCTTATTACAGACATGAAAATAAATTCGCTGTCATAAATTAACATTTTCAAAACTTGATCTCTTTACAACAAATTATTTTCTCTGGATTTCAAAAAGTTATTTAGGTTTCACCTGCTGTCTGCTACTCTAAAAGGCCACAAGTACATTACTGGTATTGATCTTGAGCTCTGAAAACTAGTTTTTTTTTTTTTTTTTTTTTTAATGGACATAGTCTTTCCTCATTGGAAGGCTAAGCAATATAACTAGTAGAAGTAAGGCTCTAGATTCTGATTTCCTGAATTCAAACATGACTTTGTACTTTGCTGTGTGATGTCCAGGAAATATGTAAAGCCAACTTTCTCATAAAATGGCTCTAATGTAGCCTCAGCCAAATTTATGTTTTAGGATGTCATCTGCTTAATTTTATCCACATACCTCAGTTCTTAGTATTAACATAAGAAGTAATATAACATCATTGATATAGCATTTCAAAACATTCAGATATTACAGGTTATTACTTTTCAAAAGATATTTAGAAAACTGAAGAGCTTACAAGCAGAACTAAAGCTGAATATTACTACATTAATCTTCTAAAATAGAGAATGAAATAAGTTCTTGTGTCAGGTACATATCTGCTACTTCTGAGAGTTGAAACTATGAAAACAATTGAAACCACTGGCCAAAGTTAATATCCTAGAAATACTGACAGTCACTTCACAATTTCATTGAAAATGATGAAATGACTGATGTTTGCTGTTAGTTTTTGAGTTCAAATGTCCAATTAGTTTGTTTTCAAAGAAAAATGTTTGTTGTACTAAACTTCAAAAACTAAAGTATAAAGAAGACAGAAAGCATTCTGAAAATATGCAGAACTCTATAGCTTTGGAATAACAACACTTACTATTTTTTTTTTAACCTTATATCTGTTCATTTCCCACACTAAGGCATAGAAATTGTGGTAAAACCCTTGAGAAAATACACTATTTAGCAGATATTAGACAATACTATTGGTATCTGCCTGGTATGTATAGAAATATGTGCTTCTAGAATATCTTATATAATTATTTCTCATCAGCATATCACTATTTTTGTCACTTTCATTTCTGTTATAGAGGAAGCTGTAAGGAATATTTTAAAATAAATATTATTATATATAATCATTTCTTTCTTTTCAAAATTCGTATTTTTCCTACATTTGACATTTTCATACATATATAATATTTTTTTGTTCTTGTTGCCCTCGTTTATCCTTTCAATCCATTCAATTAGTTTTTGAATAATGTATAAAGGAAAAAATATAGGCCTAAAATGTATCCCACCACTATGTGGCTCAGAGGATATATGTCACAAGCTATTGACATAATCATGCTTAAGACAAATCTGTGCCCAATTTTTATAAATTCTAAGGCATGTTGACTCCATGAGCACAGGGGAAAGAATGGTATTCAAAATATATTTTTAGAACTGAGAATGCCAGAGTAGATATATCATCAGTGCTAAACCAAGTGACAGTCTATGTCCCAGTTTCATGATATACATTAAATTCTAAAATTCTTACCAGGAAAAATTAGTGCAACATTAACTTCTGAAAACTTTTACTTTTATAAAAGGATGAATCACCAAATTAACAGATCAGTGTTCATATAAATTATACTATTATGATTATTTCTTACCTTTAAAATTGTGTTTTATAGTGGTATTTTTTGAAACTTTTTTTTTAAATTTAGCATGCAATGTTGAATTTATTAAATAATAATAATTTTAAGAATTTACTTCAAACTATGCTATCTGTGACTCTATGGTAAAACACAATGAAAATTTTGGATCAATAAATATTTATTTGTTTTTATTCATGTAGTTTCATTTCTCACATATAGCAATATTTGTGTATACACATATTGTATGTATACAACATTATATGTATAAGTATACATAGACAACTTGAATAAAATTTCAAAGGCCTTTCAAAATCTACAATCAGTTGAATTTTTAAAAATATACTGAGGATTAAAAATCTTTTATTCAGCTGGACCCTACAAGCTTGCTGCAGAAGCAGGACCCTTGCTCCACCTTCCTGATTGAAGGGCCCCTGGGTCCCCAATCCAGGGATTCCCTGCTCTAAAGGGTGCATGTGTGGAGTGAGTAGGCCAGATCTTCCAGTGACCTCTGACCTCTTCCCAGTTCCCTTGTCCTGGTCAGTTCTTCTGTGGCTGACTTGTGGCTAAGTGGACCCTGTGAGTTTTCTGCAGAAGCAGGCACCTAGCTCTACCTTCCTGACTGAAAGCCCCTGGGTTCCCAACTGACAGAGGTTCACCTGCTCTGGAGGATGCATGCAAGGTGTGAATAGTCCAGAACTCCTGCTTAGGCCCCCATCTCCCCAGTTCCCTGGTCCCAGTATCCCTGCTGCTACTTCGGGGGTTGTCTGGTCCCTTCACGTGGGCTGCAGAAGCATGCCTTTTGTTCTGGTTTCCTGAATGGCCCCTGGGTACTCACATGAACATTCCCCTAAGTTAGAGGATGCATGGGGCACTGTAGGAGCTGGCCTCTTGCCCCTGGCTCTCCAGCTTCTCTGTTCCTAGTTCTACAAGCCCTGATCTTCTTGTGCTGAAAAGTACATGCAAGTGGCATAAGTAGGCTAGAGTTCCAAGTTCCCCACTTCTTAGTTCCCCAGGTACCTTTACTGTACTTGCAATCCCCACAGTCTCACATCTGAGGTTATAACCCCATCATACACCAATCTACATAGTCTCACTCATCTACAGCACCTAACCTGAATCTACCCAAGATACCTTACATACCCAGCAAGCATCTTGTGGACTAGACACTAGTATGGATGGGGAGGGAGGAGAGAGCATCAAAGGGGTGGGAAACACAAATCTAGACCCAAACAGCAATGGTACCATAAAGTTCTACTTCCTAAAATGCAGACCAAATGGCTGAACCTTCACTAGGCCCTTAGAGGGAACACCTGAACCACCAGACACTGGAGAGGGTACGATGAAGACTAACCTTAATCTTCTACAGCTTCCCTCCCTCCCTCTCACTCCCTCTCTCTCTCTCTCTCTATCTTCACATTTATACAGAATACCACATAAAAATTCTACAAGGACAAATACTTGCTTCCCCTTCAAAAGAATAAAATGTTTACCCATGATGGGTAGATCACAACACACACACACACACACACACACACACACACACACACACACACAATGAAAGTGAGAAAACTGAGTGATCTCCACCAGAGATGCCTAATCCCACAATGGAAGCTTCCAATGAAATCCTAGAGAACTTAACATAAACTGAATGCCAAAATGAAAACACAATAACCAATGTGACCCTGATAAAAAGAATTGCTGAACAAGAATGAAGCCATCAAAAAAATCAATCACATAAATGACATTGAGCAGAATAGTCTCTTTTAGAAGCACTCAGCTTTTGATACTGGATTAAACTTAATTGAAGAAAACATTAGAGGCCACAAAAGAGATATAAATGAATTGAAAGTGAGTCAACAAATAGAAGATCTCAGTAACCAGATGATTAAGTTTAATGAAAACTTTATCAAATTCATCAAGAAAAATGGACCTCAAATTTAAATTGTACCTCAAAAAAGAGATAAACACAATGTAAAGAAACAATCACTCAACCAATGGGATCTCATGAAACTAAAAAGTTTTTGCACAGACAAACATACGATAATCACAGCCAGCATATTACCCACTGAATGGGAGACCATTTTCACCAGCTATACCACTGACAGAAGCCTAATATCTAGAGTCTATGTAGAATTAAAAAAAAAAAAAAACCACAATAAAAAAAAAAAAACAGCCCACTCCAAAAATGGGGCTGATAACTGAATAGGGATTTCTCAGAGGAAGAAAAACAAATGTCAAACAGCCACTTAAGAAAATGTTCAACATCACTAACCATTAGGGAAATACAGTTTAAAACAACTCTGAGGTCACACTGTACTTCAGTAAGGATGTCAAGCAGTAAAAAACCAAACAAGAAATGTTGGCGAGGATGTGGGGAAAGAACCCTCATCCACTGTTGGTGAGAATGTAAACTTTTACAACCGTGTGATAATCAATATGGAGATTCCTGAAAAGAATGAACATAGACCTACCAACAGACCCAGTTACTCACTTACTGGGCATTTATCCTAAAAGCTGCATGATTCACTAGAGAGATATTTGCTCAAACATGAATCTAGCTGCTCAGTTCATTATAGCTAAGAACTGGACTCAACCCAGTTGCCCACCATTGGATGAGTGGATAAGAAAGTTATCATACATGAATGTGAAGGAATTCTACTCAGCAGTAAGAAAAGTGATACAATGAAATTTGTAGAAAAATGAACATACTTGGAACTGATCATGCTCAGTGAACTCACACAATCAGAGAAAGACAAATGCCACATGGTCTCACTTATCTGTGGTTCCTAACCTGGACCAACTCAAGTTGCTGACGTAATTTATAGGCAATTCAAGGGCCAGACCATAGGTATGGAAAAGTTTGGTGGGAGGGGAAGTGTACGGTGGGGAAAAACAAACATCAAACTAAATACAAAATGAATCAGTATCATTGAAATTTTCATCCTTGGAGATAGACAAAAAGATATGACCTTCAACAGGAGTAAGGTGGGAGCACCTGAAAAGAAGTGCCCTGGAAAGGGTGGGACGAAGTCTAACCTTTTATTTATTTATTTATTTATTTATTTATTTGTTTGTTTGTTTATTTTACTTTGACCTGAGATCGGTACCCGAAATCGGTAACTTCCCACAATGAGCTGTTGATCAGAAAGACTTATGAAGTCCCCGAAACAAGAAAGGTTTCTGTCAAAGTACTTGATTACCCATCTGAGGCAATAGGTAAGACCCTATTGCTGAAGACACCATATGCTGCTGACATAAAGAATTGAGTGATGTGGATGGAATCCAAAAGAGAGTCAGTCCCCAGACAGCCCATCTCCTGCTGGAAAGCACTACATGAGCTACTGGGGGAACGTGGCCAACAATGGTCTGAGCAACCAGAGGTCTAAGCTACCCAGAAGCATCCAATCTGAGAAGATGTACACTCTAGTGCAATAGTGGCACACAGCTTTGGTTGGTAACCAATAGCTTTCTGATTGTCTAAGAGATTCACACAGTGTAAAGGAACCCATATCTGGAATTGGGAGCCAGATCAGAATCCTGTACAGACTAGACTAGGTTCTCCAGTGTCAAGCTCTCACTAGTCTTTGGCTAAAAGAGGGGGTTACATGCAACAAATCTTCCCTAACTTAATAATGCTTATCCCATTTAAAATATGCTGACTTCACTCTCTCCATTAGATAATCTGCTCTTCTTTTTCAGAAGGTAGTGGGACTTGAGGAGATGAACTACCCCTCACACTTCAGCCAAGCAACAGCTCACATCACAGAAGAATTGGGAAGATGAACAAGAGTGCTGCTTCCATGCTGATCCTGATAGTCAGTGCCAGGGTGAAGGAAACAGACCCTGAGAATACTCACCACTTACTACAGCAGAGAGCCAGAGGCTCCTAAGAGCTCATTGCTGAAGGCGACTTTAAAACTCATCCATCATTGCTCAGGGAACTTTGCAGAAGAAAGAGCAGAAAGATTAACTCACCCATCATTGCTCAGGGAACTTTGCAGAAGAAAGAGCCACAGGTCAAGACATCATTCCCGGAGACATTCCCTACCCTACAGTTAACTGACTGCTGCTTCCACAATGCATAATCCACAACCCCATAGGGAATACCTGCGACCCCACTGAGGAGGGTCCCTGGTGGAGTAGGGGCAGTATAAACGGAAAAGAGTATAACAACACATGATGTAACCATAAAAATATGTTGTTAATAATAATAATAAAAGAAAAAAGAGTCAAAATATCCTTTATTCATTTTTGTAATCATCGTAACTACTTAGACAATAATTCTCATGAATTACTTTTTTATACTCATTGTATGTGTGAATAACACATATGTATGTATGTATATTACATATATATGTATACATATATACATATATATGTATATATACTTATACATATACATATACACACATTCAGATAGTTGTTAATAATAATAATAAAAGAAAAAAGAGTCAAAATATCCTTTATTCATTTTTGTAATCATCGTAACTACTTAGACAATAATTCTCATGAATTACTTTTTTATACTCATTGTATATGTGAGTATACATATGTATACTCACATACACATATACATATGTATACATACATACACATATGTATGTATGTATATTACATATATATGTATACATATATACATATATATGTATATATACTTATACATATACATATACACACATTCAGATAGGAAAAGATACAGAACACTTAAATCACATACAAAACAACTTTGTAAAAGAATCTAATGATATTTTCACATCAATGTAAACTCTTTAAATACCATGCAGAATTCCACATATTTAAAAAGTACATAAAAACAGAAAAGATCTGTACATGTAAATAATTTTACTAAGATCTATGCACAAAGTATAATTGCTGTCATGCTATATTTTTTCATTTTTTAAATTGATTCATTTATTTGAGGGAAAGATAAAGAGACAAATGAGAGAGCAAATGGGCATGCCAGAGCCTCTAGACACTGCAAATAAACTCCAGACACATATGCCTCCTTGTGCATCTGGCTTTACATGGAGACTTAAGAATCAAACCTACATCCTTTGGTTTTTCAGGCTAGAACCTGAACCACTAAGCCATCTCTCCAGCTCAACACTATAGGGTTTGTTTGTTTGTTTGTTTTGTTTTGTTTTTAGAAAGAAACCCTGTCTTTTTTTATAATGAATTTCTATTTAACTTTCTCATTGTTGTTTCTAGTCTCATACAATTACATCATACTGTTGCTCTGTAATTTATTCAATAGGTGATAACATATACCTAACATTATATTTTTGAAATGTAATTTAAATTCTGAATAAATGATGGTGAAATCTTTTACAAAATAAATGCATACACTGGTAGAAATTATGGCCTGTCTGTGATGCTCACTGCCTTCAAAAAAAGAAAAAAGGAATGAGATCCTGATTTTATTGTTCTTTTATTGGCTAAAATATAAGTGTCAAACAGAAAGCTTTCCACAATGAATACTTTGGTTTCAGGTACTTTAAAACTCTTTATTATCAATAATCAGAAGTACCTTTTTTGACAAGTTAAAAGTATAGAAGTAGACATGGGAGATAAGGAAGCACAAGAGATGAGAGTTCTTTTAATATCAAGTGAATTTTAAACCTTTTAAGCATTCAGAATACATCACAGTGATTTTGATTTTCTGGATCTTCTATAACTCTTTTCTTCTATGTGGGCCCCAAGAACCCATAATTTCTTTCAGATTCAGTCTTATTGTCCATACCTTTATAACTTTGTTTCCCTCCTTATCCCATGTTTCTACAATGTTTATTAAAAGTATACTCTTGAATGTCAGTAACATTTCATAGTTATCAATATCACCCCAGATATATTTCTTGTTATAAGAAACAGGGGAAACTGTACCTGTAATCAAATATGGAACACGAGTCTTCTTATGGATGCTTCACTTTGAATTTCAGAGTTCCATCTTTCACTTGTACAACCAAATGCTATACTGATGTGATGGAAAGAGTACCGGAATTTTGAGTTGATTGAAGAAATTTCACCCAGTCTATTTTTCAAAGCAAGATTGCTGACTTCTTCCTGTGTAGGTTTGAGGCTTCAATACTGAAGAGAGTTCATTGCCTTTCTGAAAATTGAAGTTGAGAAGAATTAGCATATAACCTGTGGTAAATTATCCTGATCTAATTACCAAGCAACCTCGAAAAGAGGTTGGTACCAGTATCACTGTATGTGACTGAAATTTCATTAGTATTTCTAAAACCGACCCTTCTTACCATTCAAAAATTAGAGTCATTCTTTAAGTTGATTTAGGACTCAAGATACCAAACCCTTATATAAAATTATGTAATATTTGCAAGGAGCTGGCATATCCTCTTGTATAAATTAAATAGCCTATAGACTATATTTACATTATAAAATTCCCAAAATGAAGTTAAATATTAATTAAATAATGCATACATTATATAGCTCAGGGAATAATGGTATGAAAAACTAATTCTAAAATTGCTTGGTAAATCTACAAATGTGGAATCTGGTAACTTGGTGATCCACCAAGCTTTGAAAAAAGGATATATATATATATATATATATATATATATATATATATATGGTGATTCCTCCTAATATTTTTACATGTGTCCTTAAAATTTTCAGGGCCATGGTTATCATCCAAATAAAAATATATTTTCTGTCATAAATACTGACTGGACAAGGAAAACAAATAGCTTATCTTAATAACTCATATCATAAAACAATATTATGTAACACAGGTAATATGACATGTTTTGAAACATTGACCAATATGAAAATGTAAAACAGTCTCGCATCTTCTTGGTTCTTAGCTACATTTGATATATTTTAACAATAATTTTGTGACTGCTTTTAGTAGTCCATATCTGTCAAAAATTGTATACTTATATACTAATTTTGAATCTACTGATGGGGAATTATAACCTCCCCCTAGATTCATGGGCCTAGAGAAGACAGGATCCATATGGTAGCCTTTAGATCCGATTGCTGGGTGAGATTTTGAATCCCTCCTAAAATGGATGAAATGCTTTTGACACTATACTCATGATAGTTATGTTTTAATGAAATGTTCTATCAGTTGAATTGCCTATTTGATAAATAAATTTGTGTGCACTGAGCAATCAAGGGAAGTAATGTTATAAAAACTTACTTGATGACTTAATCCTACTTTTTTGGGTATGATCCTCTCCAGATACAGGGCTGGTTCCTTCCCAGCACTTGTCATACTGTGCAGCCTTGATGACAGTGCTGGACCAACTGAGAAAGTACATTCTACAATTGAGAAAGTTAAATTTAGAGCATGAAGTTGCTATCCTAGGGAGAAACCTGTGCATATCTCACTTTAGGAAAATATCTACCCATCTATTTTTTTGGTAACTCGTGCATTTTTAAATTTTATTTATTCATTTTTTGACAGAGAAAGAGGAAGAGAGAGAGAGACAGAGAGAGAGACAGAGAGAAGGAGAGAGACAATGGGCACGCCAGGGCCTCCAGCCACTACAAACTCCAGACACATTTGCCCCCTTGTGCATCTGGCTAATGTGGATCCTGGGGAATCAAACCTGGGTCCTTTGGCTTTGGATTCAAACGCCTTAAACGCTAAGCCATCCCTCCAGCCCTGCCCATCTATTTTTTAATGGAAACTTTCCAACTTGTTCATAGTGTAGACTTACAGCATGAGCATTGATGAAGACAAAGATATTTTCAATTGGAATAAAGACAGAAAATCCTACTTCCAGAGTGAGGGAATATGAAAGAAACATTTACCAAAATTTTCGTATTGTGGGCTGGAGGGACAGCTTAGTGGTTAAGTGCTTGCCTGTGGAGCCTAAGGACCCCGGTTTGAGGCTCAATTCCCCAGGACCCATGTTAGCCAGATGCACAAGGGGACACACGTATCTGGAGTTCATTTGCAGTGGCTGGAAGCCCTGGTGAGCCCATTCTCTCTCTCTCTCTCTCTCTCTCTCTCTCTCTCTCTCTCTGCGTCCTCTCTCTCTGTCGCTCTCAAATAAATAAACAAAAATAAGTCTTTAGAAAAAAATTTTGTATTGTGGTAGAATATATGAATCAATCAATCTATCTATCTATCTATCTAGTTATTCTATACCTGCCTTTATGCACACATATACTTGTCTATATCTATCCATCATTAATCTATCAATGTATTCATTCTTTTATTATCTCTGTATTTTCTGGTACAGCTCATGTTTATATTTCTTACTCCAGCCTAACTCATGGGGTCCTTATGTAAAATAACACACTAAATAATATATATTTTAGCCCAAACTACATTAGATTATTTCCATATTTTACACTCAATCAAGTGTTACATAGACTTCTGTAAATTTCTGAAGTACTACATATGTATACAATTAAGTAATATACATTGCAAATATTTATTGTGTTAAATTATCTACATTATAATTTATATGTAACATATAACACAAGTGCAGTAGTGGCTCACAGCCATGGTGGGAAACCAGCTGCTGTTGATTTGGCTAACTGTTCCCCTCAGTGGTACGGGACCCATAGCTGGAGCTGGGTAACAAGTCAGAACCATATCCAAACATGAACCTGCTCTCCATTATCAAGCTACCACCAACTGTGGGCTACAAGAGGGCCTACACCTATTAAATTCTCTTAAAAAAAGGAAGGGTTATCTCATTTGTCAGGTGCTAACTTTACTCTCCATTGGAGAATCTGATTCTCTTTTTCAGATAGAAATAGATCCTAAGGAGAGATCCACCCCATCATACTTCAAAAGGGCCCTGGCTGAAACTAAGAAAAATTGGTGAAACAAGCAAGGGTGTTGTTTTCTTGGTGAACTGGGTACCAGCACAAGGGTGAAAGAGATCAACACAGAGAAAATCAATTCCTATCAAATCAGATATCCAGAGACCCAGAGACTCCCAACACCTCATCATTGAAGCAGACCAAAAATGAACCCAACATGGTTGAGGAAAATTTTGCGGAATAGGGGGCAGAAAGAATGTCAGAGCCACACGCTGGGTCATGATACGCAGAGACATTTATCCTACCATAACTGTGGGCTAACTCCAGAATGCATGACCCATATACTTCAACAAGGAGGGGCCAGGGGGAGGGGGTAGGACATGTATGAGCCTAACAACGGTACCAACTTGACTATATTTGCTGAGTACAAAAGTAATTAATAAAAAAATAAAAAAAATAAACAAGTCAATGCAATTGTTGAAGCTCATCAAGCTGAAATAATGCACTTAGCATGTGAAAAGCAAGAGTGTGTTGATTCTGCAAACTTAAAGGTTCAACAGGTTGAAGAAGTATGTGTGAACTTCTGCAAGAATCATGCAGAAATAAAAACATGGATAAAAAATAAAGTAACTTTCTTGTGAGTTAAATTAAATTTAACAATATGATGTTTCTGAGAATTAATTTAATTGAAATGGACCAGCATACCTACTGTAAAAATGATTAAATATCATAATAGGAATAACTACAAATGTCTCTTTCTATACATTTCATTACAAATTTATTTTAAGGGACTTTTGACCAGATACTTATTAATTATATATATAGGTTTTATAATAGCTCTTGGTAATTATGTATATTAGAAAAAAAAAAACATTCAAAATAACAAGACTAAAACCACATTTTCTTGTTCCTGTTCCGTGCCTCATCAGTAAGTACACATTTTCATACAGATTTGTAAATGAAGTTTAGGATTTAACTATATGTGAGAAACTTTTTTTTTTTTATTAGTCAGTTCTGTATTCAGCAAATACAGTCAGTTTGGTACCATTATTAGGCTCATCCATGACCTACACCCTCCCCTTGGCCCCTCCTTGTTGAGGTATACGGGTCTTGCATTGTGGAGTTAGCCCACAGTTATGGGTAAGCTAAATGTCTCTGCATATCATTACCCAACATGTGACTCTGACATTCTTTCCACCCCCTCTTCCACAAAATTTCCCTGAGCCATGTTGGGTTCATTTTTCGTCTGCTTCAGTGATGAGGTGTTGGGGGCCTCTGAGGCTCTGGCTCTCTGATTTGGTAGGAGTTGATTTTTCTCTGTGCTGATCTCCTTCCCCCTTGTGCTGGTGTCCGGTTCATCAGGAAAACAGCCCCCTTGCTTGTTTCGCCAATTTTTCTTAGTTTCAGCCGGGGCCCTTTGGAGGTATGATGGGGTGGCTCTCTCCTTAGGATCTACATCTATCTGAAAAAAAGAAGCAGATTCTCCAACGGAGAGTAAGTTAGCACCAGGACAAATGAGATAACCTTTACTTTTTTTTTTTTTTATAGAGAATTTAATAGGTGTAGGCCCTCTTGTAGCCCACAATTGATGGTAGCTTGATATTGGAGAGTGGGCTTATGTTTTGATATGGTTCTGACTTGTTTCCCAGCTCCAGCTATGGGTCCCATACCAGTGAGGGGATCAGTTAGCCAAATTGAGAGCAGTTGGTTCCCCACCATGGCTGTGTGCCACCACTGCACTTGTGTGAGCATCACAACAAGTTATTTGCTGCTAAGTAGGTTAGACCATGCGTTGCTTCGACAGATATTGGTCAATTTACCCCAGTCGCCCATGTAGCACCTTCTGGCACTAGACGTGCTGACTGTCTAGGGACTGACTCTCATCCAACTTCCAGCCATGCCATTCTAATTTGCATGTCAATCACATAAGGTATCTTCAGCAGTAGGGTCTTACCACTAACCTTTGGTGGGTCATCAAGTACTCTGACAGAAATCTGTCTGTCTTTTAGGAAACCTTATAGGTCTCTCTGATCAAAAGCTCATTGTGGATGATTGCCCCATGCTGGATCTTGGAGTTACAGGTCAGTGCCCACTAGGAAAATGAGGAAAAAGATAACTAATATACAAGAGTTAGAGATAAGAGAGAGAGAGACAGGGAGAGGGGAAGTGAGGGAGGGAAGATGTAGGAGATTAAGGTTAGTCTTAATCTTACCCTCTCCAGTGTCTTGTGGTTCAGGTGTTCCCTGTAAGGGCCTGGTGAAGGATCAGCCATTTGGTCTGTCTTTTAGGAAGTAGAAGATTATGGTACCATTGCCGTTTGGGTCTAGATTTGTGTTTCCCACCCCTTTGATGCCCTCCCCTCCCTCCCCTTCCATCCTAGTGTCTAATCTAGGAGATGCTTGCTGGGTATGTAAGGTATCTTCGGTAGATTCAGGTTAGGTGCTGTAGATGAGTGAGACTATGTGGCGATTTTTTTTTCTGTGATTGGGTAAGTTCACTGAGAATGATCTGTTCCAGGTTCAACCATTTTTCCTCAAATTTCATTGTGTCATTTTTTCTTACTGCTGTATAGAATTCCATTGTGTAGATATACCACATCTTAGTTATCCATTCTTCTAGTGATGGACATCTGGGTTGATTCCAGCTCTTAGCTATTACAAATTGAGCCGCTATAAACATGGTTGAGCAAATCTCTTTAGAGAAACTATTTTAATCGTTGTTAAGCTTACTGTGTTGATGCAGAACTCAATTCTTACAGGTTAATCTTTAGTTGATGTAGCTCTCCTTCTTTTTTTGTTTTTAACTAAGAAAATTCATTTTTACTCAGTGAATTCAGTCAAGATTAGGCTCATCCATGTCCTACCCCCTCCCCCTGGGCCCCTCCTTGTTGAGGTATATGGGTCATGTCTTGTGGAGTTATCTTGATGTAGAAGACCATTTTCACATTAAGGTAATTTTCTTATTAGTTATGTACACAGTGTGCATACAACTATGTTGGTGCCATTATTAGCCTTCTCTCTGTTCACCCCTGCCCCGCAGGGACCCTCAAAGTGTTTGTAAAGTGTAACCAAAAGGTATTTGAAATCTACATGATAAAAAATGTGGGCTGGAGAGATGGCTTGGGCTGGAGAGATGGCTTAGCGGTTAAGCGCTTGCCTGTGAAGCCCAAGGACCCCGGTTCGAGGCTCGATTCCCCAGGACCCACGTTAGCCAGATGCACAAGGGGGCGCACACATTTGGAGTTTGTTTACAGAGGCTGGAAGCTCTGGCGCACCCATTCTCTCCCTCTCTCTCTCTCTCTCTCTCTCTGCCTCCTTCGCTCTGTGGCTCTCAAATAAATAAATAAACAAAAAAAATAAAAAAAGAAGATGTGACATTGCTTAAATAGTAAAATAAATATATAAAATGGTGATATACTGAAGAATGCAGCCTATGCCTACTTTTGGTCTCTACATTCTCAAACATGTATGTTTGTCCAGAGAGATAACACATATACACACCCCTCAAAATACACACAAATAAATAAATAAATAAAGACTATCATGAAGGAAAATGCATTATATACATCAACAATAAATAAAATAATGAGCAGCAAATTCATCACATAAAAGTGGAAGGTGTAAACAAAACCATCATAATCACAGAATATTAAAACAAACAAAAGCAGTGAAGGAAACATTTTTTGATAACCTGTCAGTTATAATCTGAACCCAAGATATATTCTGAATCATTAGACAAAAATCTTGCATTTGGAATTTACCCTTAATAAGGCTACCAAAATTATTTTAACTTATTCCAGTTATCATTAAGATCATATCTATAGTTATCTTCTTGGCTTTGTTAGGTTTGTACATTTCATTAGAGACATGTGACCTGAATAATTTCACTTATATGTCCGAAATTCCATATGCAATTGCCTTTGTCCATTTTCAGATAGATACAAAAACCTTTCTTACAAATATGGAATTTAAGTTACAAAGTTATGAGCTCAAAAAATTCCCAAGATACATTATAATCTGTTATTAAAAATAAAATTATATATTTTCTATTTACTGGAGAAAAACAGTAAAGTTTTCTTCTTCCAAATAGAAATTAATGAACAAAGAAAATAAACCAATACTAAAAAAATTATATTTATTTATTAATTTGAGACAGAGGTCAAAAGAAAGAGGAAGAGGGAAACAGAGAGATAAAAATGGCTTCCAGCCACTGAAAACAAAACTCCATACACATGCACCACCTTGTGCATCTGGCTTTACATGGGCACTGGAGAATTGAACCTGGGTCCTTGGGCTTTGCAGATTAAGTGCTTTAACCTGTAAGCCATCTCTGCAGCCCTAATTTTTACTAATTAAAAATGAAAGGATATGTGTATTGCTGTAAATTTGTTACTAGAATGCCACTTTCTTTTTTAATAAAGTTATTATGTCACTCCAGAGTTTCCATTCAATTATACTGCAAAATTTGGCTATGAGCAATCAATAATTAATATTCCTTTTTAGCAACAAATAATATTTAAGTTGGAAATATTTTCCCTATAAAAACTGAATCAAAAGGTGACTTGTTTTTATTTCTTCTCAAAATTCTATTTAGTCATTTTTTCCCTGACTTTTTTATCAAAAATATAAAACCAAAGGACTGTGTCGATATCTCAGTGGATAAAGCACTTGCCACTGCAGCACGAGTAGGTAAGTTTGAATTCAGAGCATCCACGTAAAAGCAGGAAGCTCTGGCAGACTTCTGCATAATGGTGAGATGGGAGGAAAAGGCTGTAGAATTTCCCGAAACCAGAAGCTTCTGAACCAGCAAGAAGCAAACATAGCGATGAGCAATAACAATGAGGTACTCTAGGCTGGAGAGATGGCTTAAGCGCTTGCCTGCGAAGCCTAAGGACCCTGGTTCGAGGTTCGATTCCCCAGGACCCACGTTAGCCAGATGCACAAGGGAGCGCACGCATCTGGAGTTTGTTTGCAGTGGCTAGAGGCCCTGGCATGCCCATTCTCTCTCTCTGCCTCTTTCTCTCTCTGTCTGTCACTATCAAATAAATAATAAAAATAACCAAAAAAAATATAGATATATATAACAAAAAAGAATGAGGTACTCTGCTTCAAAAACAAGTTGCAAAGCAAGGTCTAGCTCCCAAAAGTTGTCCTCTAATCTCCTCAGGCATAATCTACCAACACTCAGAAATTCACACACACACACACACACACACACACACACACACACATCAAGATTAAAGAAAAATTACTATTTCTTATTAAACATCATGTATAAATTCTAAAGTAGGCTGGACACATGACAAACAGCTGTACATTTGATGTGAAAATAAGTATTAATGGCTAATGGGATATGTGACTAAAGATAACTAGTATAGCACAAAGCTATACTCCTCTTTGTATCCATGTGATACCCTCTCCCCATGTTCAAAACCAAAGTTAATATGACAGGAATCACAGTGTACTTCCTGACATTCATTCAGCTACCTTGAGTCATGGAGGCCCATGTTTTAGAAATGATGATGTCACAAGTTGGAACCTCAATTTCTGAATTACTTCTTTGAGGTGAGCTCTGATCTCTTCAAATAAGAACATCTGATATGAACCGAGGATTATGATTAATTTTTTAAATATATTTTTTAATATTTAAATCATTTTTATTTATTTATTTGAGAGCAACAGAACAAGAGAGAGAGAGAATGAATGGGTGCGCCAGGGTCTCCAGCCACTGCAAACATCCAGATGCATGCGCCCCCTTGTGCATCTCTGGCTAACGTGGGTCCTGGGGAATCGAGCCTCCAACGGGGGTCCTTAGGCTTCACAGGCAAGCACTTAACCGCTAAGCCATCTCTCCAGCCCTATGATTAATTATTAAATAACTGAAATCTTTGACTTATTGATTACCATCCTACATTAGATGCCCAAGTTTGTGGGAAAAGGAGAGAATATGATCTTAATCAATTGGCAGGCAGGGACTGGAAATCATCAGAACCACTTGCCCCTGTTCTTCATTCCTATTATGCAGTGGCGTGTTTCACATGCTATTGTTCCTGTCTTTCCTAAAAGTTGATTATCTGGTGGTCTATACAGGACTGGGGAAGAAAACAGAATTTATATAATGAGGAATGAGAAGAAAAAATAAGTATGAGATTTTATTTTTTCTATTACTTTTGTTCATGTCTCCAACATTTAATATGGTTTCAGGAGTAGTAAAGGATGCAGAAGAAGGCATACATTTTGTTTGATTAAAATTATAATGTCAGGTTTGTTATTCATGATTTTCTTTTCCCATATTTTGTTCAACGTTGAGCTACAAGATTTATAAAAGCCTTTTTGGCATATCCTGAAAAGAAAAAAGATAGCTATGTTGGGCTATTCCTTTGACTCTGAATTTTAGTGCCAGAGGAAACAGAACAATATGTTGTTGGTATCAGAAGGGAAAAAATGCAAGTATGAGCTACATCATATCTATATACTGCTCATGAGCACTACTTTTCTGGGTCCTGTGGAATTCCACATTTTCTGTCCATGTTTCAAACCTGGTATGTTTGATTCAAAACAAAATACTATGTAACTACTTTGCTTCACCCTTGGTGATGTAGTGTGGGCATGGTTTGAGTGTCTCCCAGTGGGTAGGTATTAGGGCTTTATTCCCATGGTTGCCTTAAGGGATCAAGGAACTTTGAAGCACAGTCTAATGTGAGATCCTTGAGGATGCTTTGAGGGGAGCTAGGTTAATTTTACTAACATTTTTTGGTCTGTATTGTGATATTATTTTAAAAGAAACATCCCCGCCCACACACACAAAGAACAACTGATGCAATCATGAACCGGCAGGGAGCACCAGTAACCCCAAAGAGGAACACCTTCAGTGGATTCAGGGCAGGGCAGGGAAGTTGTAATAGAATAATTTGGTGGGAATATGATCAACACCTGATAGGTTCCTAGAATAAAATATACAATAAAAAGTCTAACACATAATTTGTCCATACAAACCATATTCTTAATAAAAAAAGAAGGACAAAGGTATAGGGAGACTAGTTAGAGGGGGGAAGAGAAGTTGAAGGAGTATAAGGAGGAGACAGGGGGCTATGATCAAAACACAATTTATGCATACATAAAAAATATCAGGGGTCTTTTCCCCCTCCTGCCTTCTCATGGACAAGAGCTCTCTGTACTTTCTATCCTTACCTTCTCTTAACCTAAGAAAAATGTCTCTAAATATTAAATGAAATGTCAATAAAAATGATTTTTTAAAAAAAGTAACAAATGGGCTTCTCTGAGCTGTCTTAGGCTTCTTGTTTGATATGCATTTCATATGTGTTCCATCACCTACCATGAGGCTCTTGCCAGGGCCTGTGTTTTTCTACTAAGGATTTCATCCTCCATAACTGTGGTATGTATAAATCTCTCTATAAATATCTTGTGTCAAATATTTCATTATAGTAGTGCAAAGCTGACTAACACACTCAGATGAAGACTATTTTTCATGACATGAATATACAATATTTTAAAAATAGTTTCCACAAAGCAACTATTCCGTTCTCCCATATAGGTACACCATTTGTATATATTTGTTTTAACATGATATGCGCTTCCATTAGTATAAATATTTACCAATTTCAAAAATAATCACAAAATATTATATTATGATCAATTAAATCTGACACACTATACTCTCTTAAATAAATGCCCTTAACCAACGCTCCTAGGAATAATCTGAATAGTGAACTAGAAGTCATATCAAATTAAGATCAATTCAAGATGAGAGCAGTGGAACATGTTTATAATCCCAGTCCAAAGGAGACTGGGACAGAAAGATTATCAGTTCAAGGGCAAAATGGACTGCATAGCAAGATAATATCTCAGAAAAAAGTCATGAAAGTAAAAAATATGAAAATGCACAAACATGCAATCAAACACACAGACACACACATATATATATAATTTTCAACAGTGCTTAGTATTATGTATACAGACAAAACAGACAAATCAGGGATTAGAACTTCAATATAGGGCTGGAGAGATGTCCCAATGCTTAAAGGACTTTAACATAATATGTTGGGTAAACATTATGGAATTCACAAAATATGTAATCACACACATATAAGAAATATAAAATTAAGAGAAATTTCTCAATTTCGAATTGTAAATAAAAGTATTTTGTCTGTTTCCATCACTCTAGGTAATATAATATGTCATAGAATTTATTCTTGTAACAAACTCTTATTCAGACCTCTTTGACATTCAACAGAAATAGATAGAAACCTATTTTCATCTGATTTATAATGTAGCAAATAAAGATAGGCAACGAACTATAAATAAATATTAAAAGTAAATGGCAAAATATGTGAAACACCGAAATGTGCTATAGAAGGTAGTACAAAAATTATAACAGAGGGTAAAAGAGAGAAGAGAACCATAGAACCATTATGACTCATGAAAGGGTAACATTTGTGCAAACTTTCAAAGAGATTAGGCTGTTAGTCATATAAATAAGAAGGTCCTAGGCAAGGTATTTGTGAGGGAAAACTGCATAGGGAAAGAATATTTAAACAGCAGTTGTACCAGATAGGACAAGCCAGTGAAGGGAATTTAGGAAGCAAGTGCAAATAGGGTCAGAATACAGATTGCATAGAGTAGCATGGGCATTTGGTTGAAAAATGTTTCCATGAGATAGTAAGTGAAATTGCTCATTGAAACATTTGTATAAAACAATATTGCAGACCAGTGTAGGTTTAAAGGAATAAATCCTGTTAGTATATTGAACACTGACAACGTTAGAACACAAGAGAGGAATCACGGACTTGCTAAGTCTCTAGTTAAATAATTCAGATAGTGTGCAGCTGTGTTCCTGTTCCACTTAGTCATAGTACTGGAGGTGTTAGTGAGTATGAAGAGTCAGTATATATTTTAAAGATAGTACCTAGTAAGGACGTACAGGTAATTTAACACTATAGTAGATTGACCATGAAAAAATATCCTTTATAATCACATGAGTTTGTGACTCAGGCTCATGTATGATCCCCAGATGGTGGAGCCTTTGTAATACGGAGCCTTGCTGAAGGAGATGTTTCACTGGGGACAGATAATGGGGATTTTATAATCCAGCCCCTCTTGCCAGTGATGCTCAGCTTACTCTTGTTACTTCCTTCCAGCCAGTGTGATGGTAAGATATGGCAACCTAGCTATTTGCACTTACACTATGATTTAAGCTCCTCCTAGAAACTATAAGCCAAAATAACCCCTTCCTTCTATAAGCTGCTTTTGGTTGGCTGTTTCCATCCAGCAATGAGGTGGTATCTTCTACAAGCACTGAAGTAAAACATCTATTTAAATTAATTATATTGTTCTCTCCATATCGTGCTAGAAAAGTCCAGATGTCCAATAGATCACAGACCTACTTATAAAACCTGCACTCTATATAGTTACAGAAAAAAAGCAAAGAAAGTTTCCACTGAATGCAGGGAATCTATGTAGATGATCACAGAGTATTAGAAATCATTGGTGATAGAGTAAGAAACTAAAGTTAGAGTAAACAGAATTAGGGGCTGAAGACAATGTTCCGTGGTTAACTGTTTGCATGCAAAGCCCAACACCCTAGTTTTATTCTCTACTGGTCATGAAAGTCTGGGAATAGAGCTCCTAGGTCTTAATGTGCCTTTCAAAGAAAACCACATCTTTCAGTTCAAGATAACAATGTATGCTTTTAAATCAGAACCACTGGAGTATGAAGACATGCACAAAGAAGACTGAAAAGGGACTCCTAAACATTGCTAATGGAGAAAAGGGATCTTCTAATGAAATTTGAAATAGCACAACAGTGCTTCAATGAATTGAAATCAGATGAAAGTTGATTCAAGTCAATAACAAAATTGAGCTGGACAAATTGTGTCACCAGAAAGAAAATAGTTTCAAATTAAGGAGAATTTTGTTTGGGACAATATGGCAACTATAAATATCCCTTAACTCTACTGAATTTTTATTTTATTTTATTTTCTTTATTAGTTAGTTCTGTATTCAGCAAATACAGTCAGTTTGGTACCATTATTAGGCTCATCCGTGACCTACCCCCTCCCCTCGGCCCCTCCTTGTTGAGGTATACGGGTCATGCATTGTGGAGTTAGCCCACAGTTATGGGTAAGCTAAATGTCTCTGCATATCATGACCCAACATGTGGCTCTGACATTCTTTCTGACCCCTCTTCCGCATAATTTCCCTGAGCCATGTTGGGTTCATTTTTGGTCTGCTTCAGTGATGAGGTGTTGGGGACCTCTGAGGCTCTGGCTCTCTGATTTGGTAGGAGTTAATTTTTCTCTGTGCTGATCTCCTTCCCCTTGTGCTGGTATCCAGTTCATCAGGAAAACAGCCCCCTTGCTTGTTTCTCCAATTTTTCTTAGTTTCAGCGGGAGCCCTTTTGAGGTATGATGGGGTGGCTCTCTCCTTAGGATCTACATCTATCTTTCTTTCCCTGGCATTTGCAGCGCAGCTAGGCGGTCGCCATCTTGGCCGGAAGTCCTCAATTTTTTTTTTTTTATATAGTGTTAAGTAAAATCATGGTAGAATGAAGAATTAATCAGTGAATTAAGTGACAGAATATAATTTTGACCTAGGCTTCATAATTAGAGGTTAATGCATACTTTGTCATTTTGAATGCACATTATTTGAAAGTATCATATGTATTTTATTACAAAATTTTGAAAAACAGTTTGTGAGTGTAGGGTATTTAGAGGACTTATTAGTTTAATCACATAGACTCTAACTATTTACAAAAGAAGATGTAAACATGAAATGGATTTAATAAGGGGCTCTATGTGTGAGATAGGGAAAATATGACCCAATATTTCTCCAACTTTATGTCACCATAAAGCCATTCTGTTTTTTCTAGTTTCATTTTCTTTAATTTTAATTGAACTCATCATTGCTGTGACTGCAGAAAATAATGAAACCTATAGTAGCCAGGCAAACATTTGGCAGTAGATACAAATCATTGTGAATTTCCATTCTGCTGACATATTTTGGCTCTAAAATAACTCATGACCTTTTCTATTTTATTCTATATTTGATACTTTGCTAATCACCCACTTCCTATTTAATCAAGTTTGTTAGTAAGAGAAAGAATATTTACTTTATATTTTGATTTATTTATTACTTAACTATATACTTATTGGTAACTATATACATCATATTTCCCTTGTGTAGTTTTTACCAATATATGAACAATCACATAAACTTATTTATATATTATATGTAGCTATATAGCTTACATACTATAATTTTAGGGGATTTGGGGTTCTAGATAATATGTCATCAAAATCTTTAATAATAATTTTAGGAAAACTAAATATTATTCATTATACAATTCAATTGCAAGTTTTTGATCATACTCTAATGATATAATTTTAGCATTATTTTCTGTCTATGCTGCTCACAATTTCTAGTAGCTATGCATATATTTATAATAGTTATCAAGGCAAAAATAAAAAGAACATGTAGATAGATATAAATATGAGGTAGATAGAAATTATGTAGACATATAATTTTGAGGTCAAGTGAGGTGAAATGAGTATAAAATAGGTAATAAGGATGAGAAGTAAATGTGATCACTGGGAACCAAGAAAACCCCTGGGGAAAATAGTAAAGGAAGAAGTACTTGCAAAGAGAGAATAGAGAAGGAAAGCTATAAAGGGCTTGGGAAGTAGGTATTTAAGAAAGCAAAAGAGGGGCTGGAGAGATGGCTTAGCGGTTAAGCACTTGCCTGTGAAGCCTAAGGACCCTGGTTCGAGGCTCGATTCCCCAGGACCCACGTTAGCCAGAGGCACAAGGGAGCGCAAGCGTCTGGAGTTCGTCTGCAGTGGCTGGAGGCACTGGAGCGCCCATTCTCTCTCTCTCTCTCTCTCTCTATCTCCTCTCTGTCTCTCACTCTCAAATAAATAAAGAAAAAAATTTAAAAATAAAAAATAAAAAAAGAAAGCAAAACAGGTACAAAGAGTCATAAAATAAAGAAATGAAACGAAGGAATTAAGAAAAATAAGGCATCCATGTTTCCTAATATGCAATTGTATCCTCTTAAATTTCATGTTAAAGAGAATCCCTGCACAGCTAGGCTTATGTTTGATGATAAACAAAACAGGCCCTTGTTCAAATATATAATTCGCAAAATCTCAAACTCATCATGGTTTTCATTTTTTCTAGTATGAATCCATGCTAATTACATCCTGCTTAAATGAGGTTTTACATATTTACTCTCAGCAGTTTACTTTTAGAATTACATTTATTTCCCCACAAATGAGTCTTTCAACTCTTCAATAAATGTTCTTTCAATATTTGATATGGTGCCATATATGCAGTTTCTGATTTATCCTAAATTAAATGTTTGTCTGAGACACTTCATTTAAAGTGTTTTCATTTTCTATTCATTTTGTTTGGAAAAGCAATCACACAGTCTCATTTAAGCTATCTTTCTTCTGGCATTATTCTTCTTGTTAGTGGTGAAGTAACCTGAAATGGGAGAAACAACAACAAAAATTGGAAAAAGATGAAAATGAATTATATCTTCTGTTCTTCAAAATAGATGTTCTAAGAACACAATGAAAGGTTTATAGGTAATCTCCAGCTATGCCAATTCAGTTCACAGAGACCTACTTGTTCATTTATAACAACAAAAACCTAACTTGAATCCCAATGAGGAATATTTAATAGTCACACTGATGGTAAGACACGAGACCAAAGTCATTTCACTATACATAAGCACCTTGTGATTTTTTACATGAAAATGGCTGCATGGTAGAAAATATTATTACTATTGACTAAGATTACAGGGAAAATGTTATAGAACCTCTGCAAGAAGCTCGACCTGATCATTTATTTCTTACCACTGATGATTAAGTTTACTATAACATTTCCATTCCTTCCATTCCCAATGCTCACATCCTAAACATGACTCCACTCCTCCTTCCCAAGGTAAGGTTAAAAGCTTTGATTCCTTCTACTTTTTTGCCTTCTATATAGGAAAGTGGAAGATTTCTTCAATGAGTCTTCTTAAGTTGTGAGAAGTTTAGCAGTGGCTGCTTAGTTTAGATAGAAAAGAATGCATCTGAAACTTGTTGCTTCCCAAGATTCAAGTATGTCAGCTTTGTTTGTACACTGAAGGATAGTATTCAGATAAATTTGAATTTGAGACAAAACAAGGAAACTTTTATTTTTTGGGAAATTTTCAGGCAAATTTCTAATAAAACATTTGGCACATACATCTGTTAAAATGAAAGTTTCTGCTGATGAGAGATTCACATTTTATTAAGTTACCTTTCTTTTGTTTAAAAATCATAGAGGACAAGCACTATGCTCTATAAGAAAATTCTTAACTTTCCTTCTCTTATTTCAGCCGTAGAAAAAACAGCATCATATTTTTCCTCACATGTTATAATAAATTAGTAAAGACCAACATAAAATAAAATGTTATGTAGTTAAAATCCACATGCTTGATCATCATTTAAACAAAAGGTAGGGTTTCTTCTAGGTAATATTTTCAGTAAATATTCTTTTGGTTCACTTTTTTTTCAATTTTCTTTTTTTTTCTTTCTTTTTTCTCTTTTTTTCTTTAGTCTTTAGTTTTGTATTTAGCAAATACAGTCAGTTTGGTACCATTATTAGGCTCATCTGTGACCTACCCTCTCCCCTTGATCCCTCCTTGTTGAGGTATATGGGTCAACATTTTTTTAAATATATCGTTATTTATGTATTTGGAAGTAGAGAAAGCAAGAAAGGAGAGAGACAGATAAAGATAGAGAGAGATTCATAGAGAGAGAGACAGAGAGAGAGAGAGAGAGAGAGAGAGAATGAGCATGTCAGGGCCTCCAGCTGCTTAAACAAACTCCAGTTGTATGTGCCACTGCATCTGGTTTTCCATGGGAACTGAACCTGGCTTTTTTAGATTCACAGGCAAGTGCCTTAGCCAATAAGTTATCTCTCTAACCCTTGATATTCACAAAGATCAAATAATTATGATCCCAAATATCCATCCTATTTGCCTGACTCACACATAGAAATTTGTGTCAACTGTATCTCTTGACTGGCATGCATGTGTTCTTTGTACATGTATTCTCTATCTATCTCAGCAGTACATAAGAGATGCAAAATATTTATTGATGCTGGCTGACATACACCATCTCCAAAAGTGGCATCAATGCAGCTCCAGTGAGGAGGGTCCCTGAAGAGTGGGGAGGACAGGGAGGAGGCTAACGATGACACCAACATGGCTGTATACACACTGTGTACATCACTAACAATAATAAAAAAGTAGACCACATTTTATTATCTAGTGTTTGCCTACTTTTATCAAAAAAAAAATGTGCTCACTAAATCTAAGTATCATGTGAGTGTCTTTAAATTGTATTAATGATAGTTTTTCAGTATAGAAGACATTATAGTTATGTTTTTATTAATGTACCTTCAAACTCAAACAGTTATAACATTTTGCTTTATTTCACCATTTATTAAAGTGTTAGTATCTGTACCTTAAATGGTACCTGGGATTCAGAAGCTCTTTTTCATCTTGTAGAAACAGTCTCTTCAAAGCCAAGTACGTGAGAAACTGTTTGTCATTTTGTTTAAACATCTGCTTCTAGTGACTTTTTCTTTCTTGTCCTTTTATCCTTCATAAACTATAGCTATTCTGCTGGTCAATTTCTTTATTTTTTTTTTCTCTCTAGAGATGACAGCACTAGTCAGTTTTTCTATTGCAAATGCCTAGAAACGACCTTTATCACAAAACATGTACTGTAAAAAATCTTTGGAAATTATTGGTTTCCTGCCTACTTGACTTTTATAAATATCACTGGAGATATGCAAACAATAATAAAATAGATCATGATGATATTAATAATTGCAATAATAAGAGTATGTCAGTCTTAGCTGTTTAATAACACTATGAAAAGATTGATGATTTAATTGAGACAAAACTTTTCTTCTGAAGGCCTAATGTGATTGAACCCTTTCAAAATAGGAATATTTGTTAAAAACTTGCCAGCCAATCAAAATACTAGAGCCATGATCTTCATACACACAAAGGGAAATTAGAGAAATCTTTAATTTTCAATATGCAAATATGAATGCAATTTTCTGAAATTTGGGGTTGATATTGCTAGATTTAAATTTACATTTATAAAAGAGCCTGCTAATTTCAGAAGCTCTTAAGATGAAGCATTTAAATCACCTGAGTATTCATGAGGTATCACTCATGAAGGATGAGATATGAATTTTCTAGCACAATAACAGCATTTCACATGCAGCCTAGAAAACTGTGATTCATATTTTAATTTAGTATGCTTATACCATCCATACCTTCAAATAAATTACATAGCCATGTTTGTATCATGCAACATTTGTCATATGTTGTTATTAATTTAATCACTTTTTCGCAGATTTTTATTCATGAGTTTTCTTCTTGTTGGAGGGTTTAAAGCCTAATTTGCACAAAATGGAGACACTTGAATTCATATTTAGAAGCCTCATCCAAGCATATAGAATCATTTTTAAAAAAAAAGGTCTAAGCTAATTCATTAAAATGAATAAAGAATTAAAAACATCGTTTGTAGAACCCCTTCCATTAATCCTCCCAAACTGAAGTACTGCAAATTCCATTTACTTGGATAGTACAACCAAACAGTGTTATTTTCCTCCTTTAATGATCTGATATTTATATCAACTATTTAAATTGTTCCTAGTGGTGCAAATCTTGATTATTCAAGTCAGAGACAGACATATTAGTAAACATTAGTATAGGGTCAAAATAATTTGTGGGTGATATTCCCTGTAAGAATTGATAAAATGAAATCTCTCTCATGTACTAGGAAAATCTAGTTAATCTCATGAAAACAAAATACTATCAGAAAAAAAAAATAGACAAAAGCTATGGCAGCATCTGAATGCATGAGTTTGAAAATTCTGAAATGTTTATATTTTGAGAAATTATTTTATAAAATGTATTCATCATTTTGAATAGTGCAATAAATAAAGAATTCTAGAACACACTACGTTATATTAAGAATTAAAGAAGAGTGAAAAGGACAGACCTATTGATTTAAGATTTGGTGTATTCAAAATTTATGAACCCAAAGTTTGGGTTCTGTACTACCTTTAGCAAAGAATTGGTAAAGATGGACTCAAGGAGGTTAAATTATGAATTGTTAAGTATATTTAGGGATAAATCACAAATTTTGGGGTTTACTTAAGGGAAATTGGGATCTAGGAAGAAAGCTGCAGGAG
The DNA here is from genome assembly GCA_036346955.1 of Dipus sagitta. Classification (NCBI taxonomy): domain Eukaryota; kingdom Metazoa; phylum Chordata; class Mammalia; order Rodentia; family Dipodidae; genus Dipus; species Dipus sagitta. The sequence goes on from CM070772.1 coordinate 26,211,468, forward strand.
GCAGGAAGCACACACTCATGTGGAAAACACATCATAGATTGTGAGATTCCTTTAAGAGAAATTGACATATTTTAGGGAATAAACACACAGAAGAGAGAATTTAGGTGCTTATGTGGGGATATTTAAAAGGAACATCCATAGCATCCAACCTAAATTTCCCCATGGAAGAAAGTTAAAATTGCAAATGGTGGTGACTTAAGGAAGAATAGCAGAGAGAAAATATTTTAGGTGAGAAATGAGTGGTAAAGAGTGCTATACCATTGTCAACCTGAGTTTAGAGTAGCTACACAGGTAACAGGACTAGAGTTAAAGAAGCCATGTGGTAGATACAGAGTGTGCAGAAATGTCACACGTGGTAGATTCAGAGCCCAAAAGAAAATCATGCATGTAATTAAAGTGAGAAGTTCCCCCACACTATAAAACAGAGGGAAGCATTAAAACCATCCAGAACAAAAAGCAGTATTATGCTCCCCACCCCCCTACACACACACAGTCAGGCTGGGTGAGAGGGGAAGACACTCATGTGTATCCAAGCAGACATAAGGGAGAATCAAGAGGGAGGACAGGAAGAAGGCAGCAGCCTTTATAGTATGAACAATGTATTCTTTCCTCAGATATCGATATATAAAAGGGATTAGACACATGTTCCATTCCTGCCAAGAGTACCATTCTAAAACCAGGACTGGTGGTGCATGCCTTTAATCCCAGCATTCGGGAGGCAGAGGTAGAAGGATTGTCACGAGTTCACCCTGATACACATAGTGACTTCCAGGTCAGTCTGAGCAAGACCTTACCTCGAAAAAACAACAACAAAATGACAACAAATTAAAAAAAAAAAAAAAAAAACACAGTACCATTCTTGTTCCAGGACAAGATGGCATATGTATCTCCTGGTTTTCTTTGGACCTCAGTCTCTAACTGAAACTGCCTGACATATGTTAGCTTTCTCCTATTCTCCTTAATTATGATTGTAGGCTCACTTTACACACTGCAACAGACTTTCAAAAAGTTTGAGTTGTTTGAATGGCCACAAAAAAAAAAAAAATCAGACATCTAAATGAGGACTAAGGGAAAGGAGATTTATAGAGAAAGATGTGAGAAATCCCTACTTCCAGGACAAGTATGCTTAGATTGCAGCTAGCATCCACAGAAGAGTAGTTAAGATAAAAAAAGAAAAAGTAAGGCTTTCTGAGGTAGAGCTCAAAGAGTTGGGCTCATAAGTGATTTTGTGAGAAACCTCACTGAGGGATGGCCTTCTAGGAATGTAACATATTAATTCATTAGGCTGATAATGATTCTTCCCACCTCTTTAGCATGTCTTTAGGTGGAGGGTGATCCCTAGATGAGTGATTGACAGGCTCCACTGTATCAATTCATAAGGGAGATAATTTAGTTTCTACCAAGGATTTTGTTCCATTGATCAGGAGGAAGTGGCTCTTCCCTTTTGTGCTGGTAGTTTCTGGTTGTTAAATTGATAAGATTTAGAAAGTCCATGGCAACAATTTTCTAGTGCTCACTATAAGGGGTATTCTAGATTAGATTAATTAAGGTGGGGTTCTGTGGGCTGCACCGTCCCCTGGGACAGGTTCTTGGACTGCAGAAAGAGGAGAAAACTACCTAAGCATTCAACATCCACATCACTCTCTCTTTAAAATGTGCGATGTTGTGACAACAGTTTCTTGCTCCTGCCATGCTTTTGAGGCAATGATATAATTCCCCTCAAAACTTTACGCTGCAAATAAACTTTTTCCTTTCTAAAGCTGTTGGTGGTCAGGTATTTTGTTCCAGCAAAGAGAAATTATTAGTTACACATTTCATATGTTGTGTTTACTTTTCTAATGTTACTAGGGAGATGAGACATGGTATCTGTCCTTCCATGACCCATAAGCCTAATATCTGACTACTTACAGCACCATTTACTCAATAACAATGTGACATAATCATTTTCCCCATTTTAATGGAGTTATGACATTTAAAATCTATAAAGTAGTTAAAATGTTAGTAATGTTTATTTTGATGATTCGTTGTTATCTCCTTTTTTTTCATTTTTTAAGCATGAAGGAAATAACTGACTTAATGAAGAGAAAATGTAATAGTCTTAACATAAGTTCCTCAGGGAATATTGAAGCAATTATTCAGTAACTCTATTAGGTATATTATACTGTATATATGAGTATATTTTATACTCTCTTAAAGTGAAAAATATAATTTGCCCCAATTATGATAAATCATAATAATTTTGGTCACAAAATTAGCTAAAATCACCTCAAAATTTCTGTTCATGTCAAGTATGCCTGAAGATTTGAAGTGTTGGATTTAGGTTTTCATTTTATTACAATCAAAGTCAATAATTTGACTCCTACTAAAAGTTCTCAGTACTAGTGTGTAGGAAGGAGATTATAAAAAGAAAATACAGATGGAGGAGGTAGACAAAGAATGACACCAAAAGATTTAACATGCATTGTAGGTATTGTCAGAGCATGAAAAAAAAAAAAAAACTAATCATAGTAAGTGCACAAAAAGCTTTCTTTGTCAAGATAGTTCAAACATTATGATGGTATCAGAATTCTGGTACATTTATATTGAATATTTTTATCTCAAATAATTACATAATCCTTAGCATTATAGAAGTGTTGGTTTGAAATCTGATGTCTCCAATATCCCCCATGTGTTCTAAATGCCCAATCCCAGCTGGTAGTAAGTAGGGAGGTAGATCCTTGCAAGAGGAGGTGTGCTTCTGGGGATGGGCTTTACTTTATCATAGCCAGTGCATCCTTCCCAGAATGCAACTCACTCTCCTGCTGCTTTTGCCACCAGTTGCAGTGGTGATATACAGCTCTACCATATTCTCCACCATTTATGAAACTTCCTCTTGAGACTGTAAGCCAAAGTAATCTTTTTTTTTCCTCTATCATATGCTTTTTTGTTGTTGTTGTTCCTGAAATGTTAAAGTAACTAAAACAGAAAATTGGTACCACTGAAATCAAGTTGTTGCTCCTTGAAACCTGACCATATGGCTTTTGCACTTTTGGAACTGATTTTTGGGAAGAATGTGGAAGGATATGTAACCATGGACTAAGAAACACCATGAACTATGTAAGCAGGGTTTGATGGACTGTTGTGATCTGAGCTAAAAGACCTAAATGCAGTAATAACCATGTACTCTGAGGCTTGGCTTATATAGGGGGAAAAAACCTACATGTGGAATGAGCTAGCAGCAATTTGTCTGTGAGTTTTGCAGTGCTCTTCCCTTGTTCTGATAACTTAAGCACTGCTATTTTTTAAAGTAATGGCTGAACATAAAGATGAAGCATATGGCACAGAGGGAAATGAAAGTTTTGCTCCAGAGATAGCAACCCATTTCAACTACCATTGATTGAGAGATTACAACCATTCAGAGTGGGCCAGCTGTTCTGTACTGGGAGAATAGGAAGAATGCTTGCTCTTTTGAAAGTGGAGAGCCTGGAAGAAGAATACTGGAGGTGTTTTCCTGCTGGTCAAGTTGTCTTTCTTCCCCACCCCACTAGATAAGAATTTGGTGGCAAAGCCTTCCCGGCTTGATTTGCAAGGCTATTCTTTTGGAAATGGCCACAGGGTGATGTGAAACAGAGTTGTTTGAGCCCTACATGGAGACCCTGGAATGTCATGACATGGAATTGCTGCCAAGGAGATCTACTAGTCATGATGGAATTTTCTTTGTGCTGTAAACCTCTGAGCTTATGTCTCACATGGAGCTATAGGATTTGATACTTACCTGCTTGTTTGAGATCTTACATTGGCTCAATATTTAATTGTCATTTCCAGTATCTTTTGCAGTGTGAACATTTATTCTGTGCCATTATGTGTGTTAACTTGTGTCTTCATTTTATGTACTTGCAGTTGAAAATTTCATGAGTCTCAGATTAGACTGTAGACTTTGGGCTTTTGAACAGTGCTGGAATTGATACAAAAAAAAATTGATGATTTTTTTTAAAGTTGGACTAAATATATGTTGATATCTTGGGACAGTCATGAATCTATGGGGGCCAAGGAGGAATGTTGTGGTTTGAATCAGTTATCCCAAATAAATTCAAGTGTTCTGAATGCTTGACCCCCAACCTCTAAGCTGTTGACAGTTTGGGAGACGGAGTCTTGCTGGAGGAGGTATGTTTATTTTTTTGGGGGGGGTGGGAAATTTGTGGTGTTATACCCACTCCTCTTTGCCAATACCCAGCTCATTGTCTAGCTGACTTTGCCCACCTGCTATGGAGGGGACGATGTCCAGATCTCCCATCCCCTGTCATTCTTAAGTAGTAAGCAAAATAATCCTTTCTTTTCATCAGATGCTTTTGGTGGTGTGTTTTGACCCAACAACATGAAGGTATCTACAATAATATCTTGCACATGGGAAATTCAATTATGTTTTTCTAACTATGATTCTGATTCCAAACCTCATGAGCTGAATAAATGTTTATTAATTATTTCCACTTAGTTAACCCTGGTGTTTTCATTGTATAATTTTTACATAGCCTCCATTTCTACAGATCATAACATCCATTAACTTATTTTTGCCTGCTTAGGATATTTGTGTTCTTAAGAAGTGGGATTAAAGTTTAAGAATGAATACAACTAGGCAATAATATCTATAAACTTAAAATGTTGTATGGGAATTTGAGAATTGAAGTTATAAGGAATTAATTTTCCTGTAGATTACTTAAATATATAAATAAGCAAAACAAGAGCAACATATAGATTCAAGCATCAATGTATGTCAAGAACAGCAAAGTAAGGAAATTTGTATGAAAAAAATATTTCAAGGTATTGAATAGTTAATTTAATCATATTTCATGCATTCATTAAGATATATTAATATTGAGAAATTGTTATATAATTCTGCTTCCAATAGACTAAAATATGGAATGCAGTATTTTACCATTAAGTTGAGTTTCACTTATTAATGATAAAGGATTAGTTTTTCAAAAATAATTGATATTTATCTGAATTACTGTTGACATCTCTGTTTTTGTGCTTTTAGAAAGGGAATATAGTTTAAGTGTGCATTCAGACTAGCTTTCACGTTTCTTACAAGTTAGGAAACACTACAGGAATCATTATTTCAAATCGTATGCTGTAAATGTGTATGACTGATAAGTGTCTAGGCAGACCTTAGGCTTGGGGTCACTGAAGGAAAGACACACTCTCATATTTCCTTGGTAGCATAAGATGTGTAAAATGAACTATGACAATTGTCCCAATAGGCTTTAAAATACATTGCAAAAGGAAGATGGAAGTATAATTTTTTTTTTTTTGAGGGAAAGCTAATTTGAGTTTTACCTCTGGCCCTTGGTGGGAACATGGCATTTTAAGATACCCAAAGCATAAAATTATAGATCCTTTCCTTAATGATTAATTAAACTGAGCCTATATCATCAGCTTTCCAAGAGACCATCACTCACATTAAATTCTGCTAAGGAGTTGGGAGGGATGTTTAAGTAAAATAAGAAGATAATGTACTTATGAGTTCCATTTGCCAATGTAGTTTCTCACAGACCCTCACTGCAGAGATCCTGTCTGCTTTTCTGAGTTGTGCTTCAATATCCATATATTAGCTTTTCTCCTTTCTCTTGTTTTGATGCTGACTGAAATCCTAAACATGCTTGCCCAGACACTTTGAGGCTATTTCACATTTTTTCCCAACTATCAATTGTCTTAATCCTTGCCATCCCATCCATGTGCCTATTATTTCCCTCAAGACAAAGAACAGCACAAAAAAACAGCAATGGAACAATTCTTTATTCAGCACTTATATACTTATAATTACACCCAAGATAAAGAAATATTAATATTTTATGTAATATTTAAAATTTCCATATAAATCCTAGGAAACAAAGTATTATATTCACATATTTCCATATTCAATAATTAGTGCATTATCAAATCGGTAACATGAAAAGGATACTAACCAGATTCCCATCTAAAACAAGCACAGACTATTATTGATTCCTTCAACAATGATGTGGAAATATTCGAGACATTCTGGCTCTGGGTAACGAGATAGGAAATAATGATGTGAACCAGACAAGCCCTTCCCGTGAGTACATTCTCATAGTCCTTCACGGACAGTCTGCTTGCTCTCCTGAGTGCTAATCAAAAAATCATAATATTTGTAGTTTGTCATGTTCCTTCTTTCTTTTAATGCTAGACAAAATACTAACCATATCGACCCTGACACTTTTGGGCTTTTTCATCCTTTTCTCAATAAATATGCTTTGCCTTACTTCTCCTCATACATATGTTAACTTTTCCTCGGTTGCAAGACAAGGCACTTAACAGCATGAAAATTTGCAATTCCAGGATAGCAGTAACTTGATACTGATAGCAGAACATGGTTTCCCTTCACTGTCAGTATACACATTATTCTTTCACCATCAGTATACCAGAACACAATATCACTTCATTCTCAATATACCAGAACAAAGTATCTCTTCACCATCAATATACCAGAACACAATACCACTTCATCATCAGCATAACAGAATAAAGTACCCCTTCGTCATCGATATGCCAGAACATGGTAGTCATTCATTGTCAACATACCAGAACAGCATATCCCTCCATCATCAATGTATCAGCACACCGTATCCCTTTGTCATCAATATCCCAGAACACACTGTCCCTTCACCATAGATATTCCAGAACAGGGTGTTCCATAGTCATCAATATACAAGAACACAGTATCCCTTCACCATTACTGTAACAGAACACAGTGTTCCATCAGGATAGAAATAACAGCATACAGTATCCCATCATTGTTGATATTCTAGAACTCATTATGTCTTCATCATAAATATTCCAGAGCACAGCATCCCATTTTTCTGATATCCGCGTTAGAGAACTTCCTAATTCAAACCTGGCGCTGAAAATTGAGAATGACAGGATGCCTACAGGTACATGAATTCCCAAGAAAGAAGAGTATAGAGGAATATCATAAGCTCATGCATAACATAATTTAAGCAAATAAATCAGAAAAAAAGATATTACTTTTCCCCAAGGACTTGTGGTGCAAAGATCAAAATGAACAATTAGGAATCATGATGTTCCTCCACAGGCTTAAACTGTGCAGAAGTGGAAAAGAAGAACATCTTCTGAATTAAGAACATATACAGTTTTCCTCCTGGCAACCTAGTCTGTCATTACAGCTACACTGAACTTCACACTCTTTCTCCAACTCTCTAAGCATGCTCTTATTTCAGGGCACAGTATTTTTTTTCATTCCATGACATTTGTGATCTTATTTCATTTGACTCTCTTTTCTAAAGCCACCTTATCCAAGGTGCCTGCCCACAGCACATTTTTTAAGATAGACAGATCCTTTATTTGGTTTATAGACCTTAAGAATACTTGACATTTCAGTCTATATTTGGTTCCTTTTTTTATTTTTTATTTTTTATTTTTATTTTTTATATTTTTTACTATTTTCTATTCCTCAACTGGAACTTAGGTTCTTTGAGGATTCTACTCAGTACTTTTCCCTCAATGACTTACATAGTGTCTCAAAAGCTAGAATCTGTTTTTGTCATTTCTTGAATGAAGAAACAATGAAGGTGATATCTCATTATGTCTACTAAGGGAACAATCAACTATAGGTTTATTATCCTTTGACACTTAAAATAATAGCAAATCAAATAACCCTTACAAAAATCAAATTAACATTGAGGTGATGATGATCTAGACTTAACTAAAGATAGCTTTGATTTGCATTTTCCATAATTCTCCAAGAAATCCAAATCACAGAAAACAAAGGAAGGAACATTAGCTCCTGATATATACATAATTGAATCCAATTAACCCTAGAGGAGAATGTGTTACATTACATGTCCTGTGACCTCAAATGTAATATTAAACACAAAGCCTTATTTTGCAAACCTGTGAAAGTATGCAGGTGATGTCAAGCCATCATGAATGCTCACATGTGTTAACATATCTGCAGTTTATAAATATACTATTAGGTACAAAGTTAGTTTTTAATATATGTGATGCACATTGTTACTGTAAAATAATTCTAAGTGTACAAACTGACAACGTTTATGTTAAAATGTATCATATCAAGCAGAAGTATAGATTAATATGAAAATAATTCGAATTCACCCCTTGCTCTTGATCCCTTATGAACTCTTGTTCCTCCTGGTGTTATTGGGGTGACACATGTGAGTGAGTCTGGCTTCAGGAGAACCATGGAAACCTGGAATCAATTATTCATCTAAAAGATGCAGTTAAGCTCAATCCCAGCCAATTGTCTCCAGAAGGTAAAGCTGGGCCTGCAGTGCAGATCAACTATTGCTGCTTGTTTCATTCTGGCTTGGTTTCAAAATAGAAACATATCCAGACATTTTTGTGACATTTAAGACTTACAAACACAAACAGCTTGAAATATCAAACAGCATACATCTTCCTGATGTTGGCCTACTTGTGGCACCTAAATTGAGCATGCTTCCTTTAATGAACATCATAGAGTGGCCATGGAGGAAGTCAGCCTGAAACTTACTCTGAATTTCTCTGTTGCACTTAGTAAACAATTAGTTGTGAAAAATCATGCTTCCATTTTTTTTTTCAATTATACTGTTAGTAACTGATGGCCAGGATTACAACTCAGTCATGCCTATATTACCTGGAGAAATGCCAATGGATAGAAGCTACTTCTTCATTGCAAAGACTGAAAAAAATCTAAATTTAAGACATAAATATCTATACAATTGTGCCTACAGGTTGTATAGATAATTTTAACTCTCATAAAAGTGAAATTCTTGAATCACTGTAGCCAAGAGAGTGGTGGTAGTAAGAGATGTATTAGAGGATCAGATAACGGAGAACATCAATAAATCACTTGTGTTACACAATGCGTGTGGTAGTGGTCTAGTTCCATTTTGAAGAAAACACTCTGGCCAACCCAAGACCCTCATGACTATGTGGGTAAAAAGATTGCAAGAGATAGTGTGTTTTAAATTATATGAATGTTTGTGTTGTTGATTTATTTGTTTGGAAATTGGATTTTTTGAGGCAGTCTCTCACTTTGTAGGACTGACTGACCTTGAACTAATGGTGATCTACTTACCTCTCCCTGCCTAGTGCTAGGATTATGGATGTGAGCCACCATGCCTTACTTTGGAAGCTGAATTTTAAATATCAAAAGATTAACTCTAAATGGGTGACTCAAATGGCAAAAGAAAGACCAATTTCAGAGTATCCATAGTTGCAAAATCATGAGTAAATAAGCTTGGGAAAATATAATTTTAGCAAATTGCTCAAGGTTCTCTACTTCCTATCTCATCTCCTTAAGCCATTTATGTCTGGCCAACTTAAAGGACCATATGCCTATGGACCTAAAGGCAGAGGAAAGAATTATTTTATGTCAGTGTCAATCACATTCCCGACTCAAGTCGTGAAATCACACAGGACAGTTAGGACTAAAAACGGTCTGTAAACCCTGACTCTTCAAACTATTCTTTCTCAAGTTTTGCTAATCTCAGCATCTCTCTGCCTCATTTACTGCTCATTTTAGCTACAGTTGCACCTAACCCACAGTGAAGAATAAATTAATATCCCTGTGCAAACAAATGATGAGGGTAGACAAACTCATATTGAAATCTCCATTGTGTTTTCCCTCCATGGTTACTACGTACTACATTCTGCTGCTTCCTGCATCCTTCCGCTGATGCTACCCACCCATTAGTAACTCCTGTAAAATGAGCTATCCGGTTGAGACATAGTTTTCTGTCCCTTCCCCCTTTTTATTTTTATTTTCTTACTTTTTCTTCACAGTAATAAAACAAGAAAAACTACTCACATGTTGGAGAATATCAGACAAATAACTTTTGGTCCTTCCAATTTTCTTTAAAGGTTATTATAGAATGTATTTTTAAATTGTTGTTATGAAATGAAAAGTTTATTTTTAGATTTTGTTTTATAGGCTATTAATATTCTATCTTGAAAGCTAAAATAATCTGTTATGATACAATCAAGGGCCACTTGAAGTGATATAAAGAGTCTTGACAAAAGGAATCGGAAGTTATCTGTCTTCTTGTTATCATAAGAAGTCAGGAATTGGAAGGAGTTACCTGGTGGTGTTAGACAAGTGAGCACTTTTAGACTTTTAAATATTCCCACATCCTCACACTTCCACATTGCTTGAATATAGATCACCTGTCCATCTACTATCTGTTAGGATAAAACTCTACCCAGACAGCCTACTGAGCTTGCAGACACCTAAATAGGCCATGAAGGCAGGGGTTTGAGCTACTGCTAATTTTAGTCTTTGCAGGGTGCCTTGTGATCATCCTTGTTACAGAAAAAGCCCAGGCGGATGGGAGTTTTGTAGGGATCTGCAATGATGATATGTTCTCTCTTTCAGCTCCATATCTGTCTGAGATGGTATCATTGGAGATTTCTATGCACTAAACAAGACAGAATGGAAAGAAATTAAAAGGCTCAGATTGGAAAATTATAAATCAAATGTCATAAGAAAGTATGTTGATTACTGAGTAAATTATTCATCTGGTGTTTTAACTGAGAAGCACATTAGAGTGATGCTTGAGTGAGATGAAATGATTCATAAAGCATATGTGATATTGGGGCTTGGAGCTCAATAGTACAGAAGTCTGGTATGCGTGAATCCAGTGGTCCTACATCTAGTGGACCAGCAACAGCAATAAGAACTGTAACAAATGTTTCTTATTGGTACTAATATTTCTCAAATACATTAAATGTAATTTAAATATGAGCAGAGTAGCATGCCATTTAAAATCTTTTTACAATATTTTGAAAAGAATAAATCAAAGTTAACTATCATCTTTTAGATACCTTTGATGAGGGCCTGGACAAAGTCATCTCCACAAAGAAACCACTGTGGTGGTTTGATTTGGGTCTTTCCCTTAAAGTTAGGTGTTTTGAATGCTTAGGTCCCCAGCTGAGGAAGCTTCCTGGAGGCAGTGTATTGTCAGGGGCAAGCTTATGGGTGTTATAGACAGCTTGCTCTTTCCAGTATTTGGCATATTCGCCTGTTGCTGTTGTCCACTAGATGCTTGCTAGGAGATTGTTTCCACCCTCTGCTCATGCAATCATTTACCCCTGCCATCATGGAGCTTCTCCTCAAGTCTGTAAGCAAAATAAAATCCTTTCTCCCACACCCACAAGCTGCTCCTGGTTTAATATTTTCTGCCAGCAACATGAAGCTGACCTCAACACTAACCAAGACCTCTAGGAAAGGAAATTTGTATAGTAAATAAGGAAGTTATGTGATAGATAGAAGATAGTCATGAATTATAGAGATGTAACGGAGATTCCTCCAGATAACCCAAGTCTTGTTCCTGCCTAATAAGCTATGGCAAAGCCCTGCCTCAAGCTTTCATGATAAAGCCTCAATTTTAAAAATAACAGAACAATTTCAACCTGGGGCAATAAAATATCTGAACCAACTTCCATGAGATCAGTCACAAGAACTTGAGATATCTTGAAACAGAGTAGATATGAAGTAATGGAGAAAACTACAACTATATGCATGCTGTGTATGCTGATGGTCAGTTTCCCTTTGTGTCTAAAGAGACTTTGAGGCTACCAGAGTCCATTCCCACACATGTACAAGGAAAAAGGGTCTGCATTGTCCAAAGACCTCAGTTTATTATAATGGAATTTATGCTCTGTGGTTGCATTATGGGATTCTCTAAAGGACTATGGGAAAAATACACTTGAAGAGAGATTTTCTTAAATAGCCTCATAATACAGATATATTTTACTGCTGGAAACATAAATCTTGTAAAAAAAAGTAATTTGAAGAGTAAGTGCTTCTATGTTGTTTGTACAGCAACCAATATTCAAGCACCAAGCAAGTGACTTAATAAAATGAAAAGTCAAGAAGACATGGACCTGAAAAAGAAAATAACTTAAATTAAGGAACAAGCCTAATGCACACAGAGAAAAAAAAATACTTCTTAATATAAAAATCACTGCAGGTGTATGTTATGTGGCAAGAAAAGAATAGGCATGCCATACTTCATTTTTCAATCCATTTTGTTTGTTATTTCAAGGTTAGGAATGTGAAATCCAATAGATTACAAATTAGAGGTTACATGGCTGCCATGGCAAGTACAAAACACTGCTTTGATTCTTTCTTTGTGCTCTGACATGTGCACTGTGAAACATGTCTGACTTCCAAATTATGAAAATGATTCAGAATCATCACTGTGATTTCATTTGTTGTGTTTTTGATGCTTGCTGGATAGGAAAGAGAAGAAAATGTGTTTAACTCAATTGTTCTCTTCATAATTGTGATATTTTGGACAACTTGGGCTCATATAACATCTATTTTATTGTGAAATCTGAAGTGAAATTGCATCATTTTTCTTTACTCTAAACTAAAATCCCCTTTTCTACTTTAATTTGTTGATAAAAAAGACAGCAGACTTTGAAATTTATACCAACAAATTCCTTCAGCAGAGGGCAGAAATGATCATTTCACACTGAAATAGGAAACGGCTTTAACTTAAATACAGCGATGTACATTTCTGAGCCTTAACCAGTTTTGTCAACAGCATTCATTACAATAAACATTTAAAAAGGAATTTTGTTAGACAGGAAATCACCAAACATCCATAGGGAAAGAATCAAGTAACAAAAAGAATGTATTTTCTGATTTTATGGATATGATAGCTAGCTGCTCATTCCTGGACCAAAAAAAAAAAAAAAAATGTAGCTTTTATGAGGAAAAGTCAGACTTACAGTTCTGAAGAGAAGTTTCACCATGTTGGAAAAAGCAATAGAGTAGCGGGGGTGTCACATCTCCACAAGGTAATTATATAAGTGAGCAAGGTTGACACCTAATAGGTCTGGACTAATCAACCCCCAGGTCCTCCCTAACCAATACACACCATTTCCTTCAGTTAAAAAATAATAATAATTAAAGTGGCCAGACATGGTGGCACACACCTTTCTTTAATCCCAACACTTGGGAGGCAGAAATAAGTGAATTGCTATGAGTTCAAGGCCACCCTGAGACTACATAGTGAATTCCAGATCAGACTGGGCTAGAGTGAGACTCTACCTCAAAAAACAAACAACAACAACAACAACAACAAAAGCACAAAAAGCAGCCAGTCATGGTGGCACATGCCTTTAATCCCAGAATTTAAGAGGCAGAGGTAAGCGGATCACCATTTGTTCAAGGCCACCCTGAGACTACATAGTGATTTCCCGGTCAGCCTGAGCTAGAGTGAAACCTTACCTTGAAAAAAACCAAAAAAAAAAAAAAAAAAAAAAAAAAACCAAAAATAAATAAATAAATAAAAGTGATTGAAGGGAAAATGATTATGGTGTTCCCTTTTTACTTTTGTCATTCCTGCTTAAATTTCAGTTATAAGATACTTAAAAATGATATCAACATATGTTTAAAAGTTATTAATATAAATAATGTTCTAATATATATCATCTCACATTTTTAGAATATTGCATATACTCAAAATTTTCAGCATGTAGTAATATATTCTGAAATCTTTAAGCAATTATCACTGTCATTGAAAATACTCTGCTCAATGAAATAAAAACTAGGAAATAATGAAATGATAAAAGAATCATACAGTTTTTAAAATTGGCCTTCTTCAGAAAAAAATATGTTTCTTTATATTTGTTGTGCTTTCAGTCCTCCATATCATATTAGAAACAAACCTCTTAGATATGAATGGCATTTGAAAGAATCTTGGAGTGTTCATTCCCAAAACATGCTAGAAATAGATTCTCTGATGATGCTCTGAAATTTCATAATAAATCCCTAGAATGTCCGCAGATAACGGTTCCTGTAATGTGCTGTGAAATATGTGACATTCCATTGGTGAGATCTACTTAACTCTGACTCATAAAATGTGACATTTCTCATGCCATTTGCAAAGCAGTTAATTTATCCAGCAAATCTCATGACACCGTCTACAGTGGAAAAGCTTTACTATATAGTAATAAAAACTGTTCTCGAAGAGGGAGGAGTGCTATTGCTCTATGAGATTGTGTTAGAAACTGTAAAGCCACCAGCGGAAGACTGCCGGTTTGCTAATTTCCAAATCAACCAGGTGACAAACAGCATGATAGTTTCATGTAATATGGAAAAAATTTAAGGATTAAAGGAATTTTCAATTTGTATGTACATCTTTAAAAATCATCTCTTCATTAAATGTGGATATTGGCAGTAATAGCCTCAACACAGTTACATATGAAATATTTGTGTTCCAATTATTACTATGTGAGACAGACATTGAAAAGACATTGTGAAAACATAAAGATTGTTTTCAGAAAATTAAATGTTGCTTTTGCAGTTTGAAAAGTTAGGGGACATAATAATTTCAATTTTTTGTTTGTTTAGAGATAAAGATTCTAGTATTTCTCATTTAGAAAATAATGAATAATATAGGCAGATTTTGTAGAAAGTCAATAAATATTAGAAAAGCAAAAAATACCCTGCTAATGATAAAATGTGCCTTTGTCATTTTGTGATAAAAAAATTAGGCTAAGCATGAAGAAAATGACTATTACACAAGAAATGCCATCTTAAGTGGTTACTTTGCTACTCTCTTTCCAAAAGTTAATTTAGTAAATGAAACCATAGAATCATTATGATTCATAATATCTCTATGTAGTTCTAATGTTTTTATAAAATCATAGATTTAAGTTTCTCCAAAGTGTCTTTTAGTTGACTATAACATAGAGCCACTTTAAATGCTACCAATTTAAAAATGCATATAATGTTTGAATTACTGTACTTATAATTACCATAAATATTCATGTGAGCCCCAGGGAGAATGAGTTATCTCAAGTATGCAGGGCAATGGTCCCTTGCAACTATTAAAATCACCAAGCCCCTTGCAAGCATTGTGGGAACTCCCTCACTTATTTCATCCTTCCTTTTCCATTATCATCTGCTAATATTTACTGGAAACTTTCTTGGTTAAGAGTGTTTCCTTAAGTAATGTGGATGTTTCATGTGACATGCTTTATGGAGCAAGGAAATTTATGCAGCAAGCTTGAGATAATACCTCTGGCAACTCAAACATTATCAAAGGCAAAAAGATCCCAGCATGTATTTGTATAGCAAGATGGATAATGACTTAATCACTATTTTTTTCAACAAGATCTATCTCACAGGGAAGAAAAAAAGTCAGAAAAAAAAAGAAAGAAAATGTGTCCCACAGGCTGCTTCCAAGGAGTATGTGTAATAATTAGCTTTTTTTTTTTTTATTAGCAGAAGGTAGAAAGCAGTAATACCCTAGCAATTGTTAGCAGAGTAGAGATAGAATAAGGAAGTGGAAGAAAAAGAGGGTGTAGCAAAGAGAAAAAAAAATAGGGAAGAATAACACAAAATTGAGGGACACCTAAAATAATATGGGCTATTGCCAGTGTTCTTGATTGCCCATCAAAACTAGATAATAAAGCACTGTTGTTGAAGAGACCAAACACTTTGGTTGCAGGGAATAGAGAAATCAAGTTGGAACTGAGCTAGAAACTTCCTATGAGCTAGCCAGCATTCTTAGTGCCAGAGGGGCTCTGCAAGCTCTTGGGGGAGAAAAGTCAGCAACAGTTCTACCTAGCTGTGGGCCTGTGTGCTTCATAACCACTGTGCCAGACAGTGTGTGCCCAATAGTGCAATATGACATGTGTGATATGGGAATATATAGCTGCTTTCTAATTGGATTTTAGGGCCTCTCCAAAGAAGGAAATTAAAACCTGGTCAATACTGTGGCTGAGTGGCTAGGGACAGAGACCTAGAGGTACCCTACTCATTTTATTCTCAATGGATAGGCTGTCAAAATGCCTTCTAATTATTTGTGTTTTTACTAAAGATTAATACTGCTCTCAGCCTCTATCGCTAAAAGGTGTGTCTGTCTGCCTTTTTTATTTCCCTGCAATGGATAGATGTTAATGTACATATGCATATCTGGCAAAATTGCAGAAAATAATCTACAATTATTGTGTGCTCAACAGTAAAGGAAACCTATCTACCACCACTCCATGGCTCAGGGAACCACTTGAAAGAGGGGGCAGAAATAAAAAGCCTGAGGATTGGATGAGGAGCTCTATGGAATGCTGGCAGAAATAAAAAGCCTGGGGATTGGATGGGGAGCTCTATGGAATGCTGTCTTCTGGATATGTTATAATCATTATGCACATAAAATCACGGCATCTGTGTTTTCCTGCACAAGACACTGCCTTTCAACATTTCATTGTGGTAGGGGCATGGGTTCACATGCTCCCCCCTCCTGAACTGCACCATAGCTATTGGTTGTTAAAAGATGGTGGAGGGAGAGTAAAACTGCCATTAAGGTGTTCATAGTCCAGTAAGTAACCTCCCACCCATGCTCATGCAACCAAAACTAATTAATTCAGTGAGTATCAAAAATAACATAGAAGTAGAAAGAAGAAAGGTTTGATGGGAGTGAGAGGAGGGCAAGAGAGGGTAATATGAGTGAATTGCATTCAATCTCTACATTGCTTTTGGTAAGATGGCTGCTCTCCCAGTATTTTAGCAGTCTATGGATATAGGAGGATTTTCCATCATCTAGTGTATCCTTCAATTTCTTTGAAAGAAAATTCTTTTAAGATATCTTTTGTTGTTATCCAGGCCATTCTACATTTGATGTGGCATGGATGGAAAGCAGTAGTCTGCACAAACCATTGTTTATTAGTCAGACATATGCAAAACAAGCTCATTTCTGGGGCACAATCATACCCTGCCTGCCCAAGGGGAACCTATCTGATAGTATCAGATGTAGGGTAAGAATGAAGCAGCAAACCTACAGTAAAAATATGAGTAATGTAAAGATTTCACCTGCCTGCACCTCAGTAAGTGTGGTTGAGCACTTATTGCTTGTTAACCTGATAGTTGGCATGTAGTTCAGCTAAATGTCATTTGCTGAGTGGAACTTAATTATATTTACCTATCATATAAAAATATGAGGTGATATATGGATCAGCAGTAAAGGCCTACCAAACCCAGGGTTCAATTCCCCAGTGCTCATGTAAAGCAAGGTACACAAAGTGACGCATGATTCTGGAGTTCATCTCCCATGGATAGAGGCCCTGGCCAACCCATTCTCTTTCTCTCTCTTGCTCTCTCTTTGTCTCTCCATCTGTATCTCTTGCAAATAATTAAATAAGAATATTTTAACATATATACAATATATCTAGAGATGAGTATAACAAAAAATATGTAGCACTGAAACACAGTGATATTTTTAAATACATTTTTATTTATTTGTAAATGGAGAGAGGTACAGAGAGAAGGGAGACAGAGAGAATGGGTGTGCCAGGGTCTCAAACCACAGAAAATGGACTCCAGACACATGTGCCATCTTCTGCATCTGGTTTATGTGTGTTCTGGGGAATCAAACTGGGTCCTTAGGATTTACAGGCAAGCACCTTAACCACTGAGCAATCTCTCCAGCTCCAGAAACATAGTGATTTTAAGACTTTTCCCAGCAAGAACTTTGTATGATTTAAACATATGAGGAAGTAGACTGTTGTAACACAAAGTTAATATCTGAATCCCTTCCCATTATTTTATAGATTCAACAGAAATTGACTGTGATTACAGGTGGACTGTGATAGCCAATGCTGCAGGGTCAGGTCCTAGAAGAGGGATGACAATACAATGTCAACAAAATTCACAACACTCGATTACACATAGAGCATGGGGGTACCAGGGGACTCACTGTTGCAACTGGCATCAGAGGCACTGAATCTTTGCCCACAGTGTTTTCATTCTTAGAATTGCACATGTATCCCAAATAGCTTATGTACACATCACAAATAATGACATTGAAAGAATAAGACAGTCTTGAGAGGACGTTTCTTGCTTTTATGGCAGATGGTTTAAGATAACAGGTTTGTTTGTTAGGAAGGTATCTGGCTATGGTAAATAGAACGTGGGGACCTGTGGTTAGGATTTTACTTATGTTATCTAATTTGAGGTTGGAGCAGCTGCATTCTTTAACTTTCATCAGCATGCACCTTTACTTTTGTACAACTATGCCATCAGCAGCACTGATATATGACAGTGGTCTCCACCAGTGGACAGTCATTATAGTTACTTCAGTGGCCTAGGACAAAGCACCCGACCCCAAGCAGCTGATGGGAGGAAACATTACTTTGGTTTGCAAGCTCCAGGAGAATCTTCATGGTGGCTGGGAAATGACGGCAGAGCCACAGCAGGAGGAAAACAGCAGCAGGAGAATAACCTGAGCTCTGGAAAGGGGGAGCTGGGCTATAACATCCCTAATCTTTACCCCAATAACACACCTCCTCCAACAAGGCTCCACCTCCCAAATTCTGAAATAAGCATTCAGAACTCATGAGTTTATGGGTTACTTCTGATTCAAACCACTGCAGCAGTTTTATATACTATCAAATTTATATGGAAATACAAATAATTTGTTTACCTAATGAAATTTTGGAAAATTTTGGAGTACCAATAAGTGATTGTAAAGTTACAATAACCAAACTAGCATTGTTCTTGCATAAGCATGTACCAAAAGGTCTTTGGAACAGAATGTACAAGCAGAACAAATAAAGACATTTATTTTATTTGTGATGCAGAGAAATTTTTGTTTATAGATTAAATTATCAAGGTGATATATCAGTACACTGACTTATTCACCTTATTGGAAATACTGCATAAATGCTATATGTGATTGCTCTTTCCTCAGCTTGAAAAACCTTCAAATGTTGGGTATACATATAAAAATCAACTTATGTTTTCTCAACTCCTTCCTAACTTGAAGACAAGTTTATTTCCTTCACACCAGATCTTGTGAATTAAATTACTATTTCAAATCATAGTCAAACATTTGCTTTATTTCTACAGTTGCAGGGCAGGCAAATATTTGAAAGATTTTTGAAATGATTGTTGCATTTTATAATTTTGGAATAAGTTTCATTCTGCATAAAAGTTTGGAGTGCCTTTATTTATATTTATAAGTTTTTGATCCCTAAGAGCTGATTGAAAGCTTTATTAAAATTTCATTTATTTATTTATTTAACAGAGAAAGAGGGAGGGAAAGAGAGAGATTTTTTTTTTAAATTTTTGTTGTTGTTGTTTATTTTTATTTATTTATTTGAGAGCGACAGACAGAGAGGAGGCAGAGAGAGAGAAAGAGAGAGAATGGGCACGCCAGGGCTTCCAGCCACTGCAAACAAACTCCAGACGCATGCGCCCCCTTGTGCATCTGGCTAATGTGGGTCCTGGGGAATGGAGTCTCGAACCGGGGTCCTTAGGCTTCACAGGCAAGCGCTTAACCGCTAAGCCATCTCTCCAGCCCAAGGGAGAGATTTTTAAGCTTTTGTTTTTTTTTTAATTTTTTGTTCATTTTTTATTTATTTGAGAGTGACAGAGACAGAAAGAGGCAGATAGATAGATAGAGAGAGAGAATGGGCGCGCCAGGGCTTCCAGCCACTGCAAACGGAACTCCAGAGGCATGCGCCCCCTTGTGCATCTAGCTAACATGGGTCCTGGAGAATCGAGCCTTGAACCGCGGTCTTTAGGCTTCACAGGCAAGCGCTTAACCACTAAGCCATCTCTCCAGCCCAAGCTTTTGAAAGGTTTGTACAACTGACAAACCATCACTTATTTCAAATACCTTTGAGTCATATTTCCTTATTGTTTAAGAAAGTGTAGAAAATAGATTAATGCTAGTGAAAAGGCCTAAGTGCGGTGAGGAGAAGAGACTGAGTAAAGGAAAGGTGGAGGGAGGGCTAATCAAAATCTAAGAGGATATAAACAAATCATATGGAAACCTACTTTTTTATACAATGGAACGCTCAGGAACCGTAGATTGTTTGTAGAAAACTTTCAGTGCCAGGGATGGGATACCTTCCAGTGAGTTGTTGGCCAGGGAGGCCCCTGATGTCCCCAAAACATTATAGGCCATTGCCAAGGCCCTTGGTTTCCCACCAGGAATAGTTGGTAAGACCCTATTGCTAAAGACTCCACATACTTGGGCTGCAAGGCCACTGAGAAATCCTGCTGGAACTGAGCTGATAACCTCCTCCATGTAGACCAGCTGACAGAAAGCTGGAAAAAGCCATTCTGAATGCAGTTCTACTCCATTGTTTTCTGATGAAGTTGCCTATACAATTTGTTACATTCCACTATTATTATATCAAACTTATGTCAGGTTTCATTCTCAATATTCAAATATTAGAAAAACAAATAGGCTAAATAAGCCATGATGATGAAAGTCACTCATTACGGGACATTTCTCTCATTTCTGGTACCTGCTTGATAAGATATTTCATTTCACCAAATGTTTTGTTTATGCTTTCCTTTCATATATACCTTCAATAATTCAGCTATGGTTCAAAGCTTCACCAATTCAGTTCCACCATAAGTAATATGGTCTTTCCATTGACTAGAGTTCAATAACAAATTACTCAGTATAAAATAATTACAAAAGCCTTCTATTTAGACCATAGTTTTGTGAATAAGGAAAATAAGAAGGGCTTTATTAGACACCATTTATTTTGAATCACTCAGATTACACAGCAGTGGAAAACTATGGCTTTTGGTTATATTATGAACTAACCAGAGATACCATTCAATTCCATTACACTTGCTTTCTTGGTGATGATGAAGTTATGAAATTTAGACCAGAGTTAAAGAGAGACAACACAAAAATCTCCACAATTTTCAATGAGTATTTATAACCATAGCTACCATTCTGTTCCCATTATTATACATGAAATCTGTGATTAATTTGTCTTCCAGCTTAACAAACCACTGTCACATTCCATTATTTTATGAGTACCCTAATGGTCACCACAATCTGAAAACAGAAGCTTCTCTAACCAAGTTCCAGGACTGGGGTAACAGAAGTACATGGCCAATTAATATATGGTCATAAACTTAAGTGTTTAGAGTATGATTGGTGTAATACATTCATTTAGCCAGACAGCAGGTAGTAGTTTCCCAACAAGGGCTTATGACCTAACTTCTCAGCCATAAGCTTTTGACTAGGTTTACAGTCCCAGGCATAAATTCCCTCCAATAGTGTGGGCCTGCAGTCCAATAAGAGAACAATTAGTTTGTCACACAACAGACATGCACAAATGGTCATCCATAGAGCTTTCATGGTCCACTGCTGGTTAAGACTGTTGGCTTTTCTCCTGCCAAAAGGCTGCATGTTGCATAGCTCTTCCTAGCATCCTGACAGCTAGTCAACAGGGAAAAGACTTCCAGGTCAGTTACAACTTGATTTCTCAGTGAACTACAGCAATAAGTTTTTACTATCTAGTCCTGGTAGGCAACCAAGAGCCTTGTCAATAACCTATAATGTCTAGGGGACATAAGAGGCATCCCTGGCCAACACAACTCACTGGACAGTATCCCACTTCTGGCACTGAAAGTTTCTAAATGACCTATGGCTTCTGGTCACAGCATTGTCCACCACACAGGATACAAGACTCTCTCTCATTTTAACACATCTATTATTGGCTAGTGCATAAGTACTTTCCCATGTGACATACTCATAACAACTAAAATTTTGATTAATCCTCTTTCCACCTCTCTTCTCTATCCCCTCCCCGGCTCAACTTGGTCCATTCTACCCCCAGTATTCATAAAAATATTATGATCTAGTATTTAATATAATAGTTATAGTTATACATCTAGTATTCTAGTCTTTATGTTTTTCATTGAAGTTTGTAATATTACTATTTTATTTATATAAAGTTAAATAAAGATATTATTGTATTTTTGAATAGAATTTTAAACTTCAGTGTCACACAGAAGATAAATCAAACACCTAGTTTTCATGTAACTAATAGTTGTCTAAGCTTTAATATTTTGGGCACTTTTCTATTATTAAATGTAATTAATTGAAAATAAAGGTTGCCTCAGAATAAATGAAAATATTCAAATTAATTATTTATTTCACTTTTATTGAGGATACTGAGAATTAGGAAATGAAGTTCTCATGTAACTAAAGGAACATACACTATATATATATGCATATATAACACATTTAGCTGATTTCATGTGTAAAACTATTTATCTGCCACAGGTAATTTTGTTTAAAAATGTAATGCTATCCAAGAACAGGGTGTTTTTTGGCCTTAAAGTAGGTAAATAAATCCTTTCTTTACAATAAAGCATATATGTCCTGTTCTTCATAGGGATAAGTGAGGTTAGGGGCCCATTTTGTATAAAAATATGCTTCTGTATCCTTAGTGTGAGATCAATCATCCTATATCAGTTCTTTAATGTGAAATTAGTTGCTTGGAAAAAATTAATCAGGGAGATAAAGATTTTGAGCTTATGCTAGAGATAGTTCAGAGCACAATGAAGTTAAATTGGGAGTTTTCCTTGAGTAACATGTAATGATTTTTCAGAGGAATGTATCAAGTTTCAGAAAGAACAAAGGTTACAGATAAATTTATTTGTATAATTAGAATGCCTGATTTTATCTTTCTAATGGAAAGATTTTATTACCACTTCACCCCAACACTAAGCTGATTAATTCATTTTATGCAGTTAAAAATTTATAACATATTCTGGTATAAAGATGTTTAATCGTTTCAAATAAATGTGAATTTTACTTAAAGGAACAGGCTAGTCGAACCTGAATATTTGTGAAGTCAGCAACAGGCTATGAAATGAATTGGGCAAAAATATTTTAAATTACTTGAATTAACCCATTGTATACACATGGCATATATAGGATACTTTTATAGATCACTTTTCCAGACCCTTTCAAAACCACATTAAGGGAAGAATTGCTCTGAGGATCATCTCCCATACATTGAAAATTCAAAATATGTGCAGAATGTAATTGCTTTCTTATCCTCCAATCACAAACTTTGTTTCAAATTTTAATATCAACCCTATCTTATTATATTTGGAAGATTTTTGACGTATCTGCAATGCAGTCTATCTTCTAAAAGCATAGCATTCAAGCTGGCATGGTAGAACACACCTTTAATCCCAACACTCTAGAGGCAGAGGCAGGAGGATTGTTGTGAGTTCGAGGCCACTCTGAGAGTACATAGTTAGTTCACTGGTTTTTGATTTGTTGATGCCAAAGCATGTGATAGAAGCACCTTAAGGGAGCACAGGTATATTTCATCTCAGATTTGAGAGTCTACAGTCCCTGTGCAATGGAGCACATGGAAGAGTTCAGAAATAACAGCAACAAGCAGAGGTTTGTTCACATGTTGGCTAGAAACAATGTGTGCTGTGCGAGACTCAGAGGTATTGGTACTTTCAAGTCCTGTCCTAGTGACAATTTTTGGCAGTATTCATATGCTCAAGGTTTCGCCATCTTGCAAATCAATAACACCTGATAAGGACCAGGTATGTAAACACACAAGTCTGTGGGGGAAATTCCAGTCTTAAACTATAGCAGTATCCTCCTATCTGATGAGACACTGAAGAGGATGCCATATTATACCACTACCATCCTAGTTATTCAGACATATGCACCTTTGTTCAGTTTCAACATATTACAGAAGCATGTAGGTTTTTTTTTTTTTTGGGGGGGGGGGTTTCAAGGTAGGGTCTCACTCTAGTCCAGGCTGACCTGGAATTCACTATGTAGTCTCAGGGTGGACTGGAACTCAAGGCAATCCTCCTACCTCTGCCTTCCAAGTGCTGGGATTAAAGGTGAGTGCCACCATGCCTGGCTCAAACATGTAGATTTTGTTGAGCATACATCTTTGGTTACTATTTTGATTAAGTGCCAATGTACATATGCACATATGTTTAGATACTATGTCCTTTTGCCAATGTAATGATGAAACTATCATTGTTAACAACCTCTATGTTCAGCAATGACAGAAGACATGAAACATAGGAAAACTTCTAATTTGTGATCAATGTGTGGCTGGAAAACATGGCACAGTGAAGGCCTCTTACGGCTCTGGTCAGTTTAAATAAGTTCAAGGAAACAAAACAAACCAATAATCAAGACCTACTTTCTCCCTTTGATGTTCAGCTGCTGGTAGATCTAAGTTTTATTTGTTATGACTTGGATTACAAAACTTCTATCCCATTTTGAAAGAGCTTTGAAACTTTTATTTGTTTTACAATGGAAATATACATAATCTCCTTACTGTTTCAAAGGGATTATTGGCGTTCATGTTCTAGAAACTGCCAACTGCCTGCTTACTTACAGCATCAGAATTATAGATGCTGCTGTGAGAAGTAATTTTGTTGAACTTAAAAGTGCTTTACATATATGTACATATATTATGTATATATATATATACATATATGCATACATATGTGTGTGTATCAGTTACAATACAGTCTTTCATATTTCTTCCACACTGTTTACTTGATCTATCAATAACTGAATTCAGAAGTAACTATTCTTATTTCATTTATCTAAATTGATATAAATCTCAAATTGGGGATTTTAAAGGGGAAATTGCCTTCTCATGGTGAGAAAATAAAATATATATTTTTACTCAAATTATTAATGACCAGTTGAGTGAAATAATTTTTACATTAAATAAATAATAAATTTAATGAGCAAATCACAAAACTCTGATTCAGAATGTTATGAAACTATTTTACTCTTCTTGAAAGTTTCATAATCATATTGTATATACATACATGAATGTACCCACTTAAATTTGAAAATTTGGTTTTCATAAATGATGCTGAAGATGACTAATGAGATGTGATTATTTCATGAGCTAACCATATGACTATTTAGATATTATACTTGATTAAAACATTTCTGATGTGAATTATATGACACTGGTTTAACAAAAGTTTTATGAAATATTGAAACTTGTATTAAAGTTGGCATAAACTTCATAATGTTTAAATGTAATGTGCATGCTACATTAATTTAATTTAGAAAATTTAGTCTAGATATTGAAGCAATAAACACACATTTTTTTTTCATTAAGCTTTACTTTCAGTAACCATTGTGCACAATTCTCTAGGTCTTCTATATACATTAATAAATAAAATATTTCTTTATGTCCTTTAAATTTTTTAAAATTTATTTATTTGAGAGAAATACAGAGAGAAAGATGCATAGAGATAAGGAGAGAGAGAGTGAGAATGGGTGCATCTGGGCCTCTAGACACTGCAAATGAACTAAGGACACATGTACTACCTTGTGCATCTGGCTTATGTGCGTCCTGGGAAATAGAACCTGGGTCCACTGGCTTTTCTAGCAAGTGTCTAAACCACTATGCCTTCACTTCATCCCCTTTTACTTCTTTTTAAAAACTCAATGTCAATACCATGTGAACACTCACATGGGCAGAGGGATAAAATCATTTAATTCCCCAAGCAATTATAAAATCATGCTATTGTTGAAGATATATTATAAAGATTACATGGATAGTTATGTTAAGTGAGATAGGGTATTGTGGTACTTCGAATGTAATGATCCCCCTGGTCTCTGTTGTCTGTGTTTAAGCCGTCCTACATAGTCCCCATCAGGTGGTGTGCTGCTGAGGGTGGTTTGTCCCTGGGGTGGATCTTGAGTCTAGCCTACCATTCAGATCCAGCTGAAGCATGCTGTTCTCTCTCTGCTGGGGATGTATGATGGTGTGAGCTCGGTGCTCTTCTCCACCGTGATAAAGCTTCACTTGAATTTTTTTTTAATTTTTTTTTTTGTTGTTGTTATTTTTATTTATTTATTTGAGAGCGACAGACAGAGAGAGAAAGAGGCAGAGAGATAGAGGGAGAGAGAATGGGTGCACCAGGGCCTCCAGCCACTGAAAATGAACTCCAGACATGTGCACCCCCTTGTGCATCTGGCTAACGTGGGTCCTGGGGAATCGAGGCCTCGAACCGGGGTCCTTAGGCTTCACAGGCAAGCGCTTAACCGCTAAGCCATTTCTCCAGTCCCACTTGAAATTTTTAAGCCTGAAATAAACCCTTTCCACCCATAAGCTATTTCTGGGTGGGTGTTTTTTTCTCAGAAAGGAGGAGGTTACTGCTGCATGTTAAATGTATCAAAATCCTTATTCTCAGCTTAAAATTTTGTTTGCTTCTTAAGCTAAATACTCCAGATTCAACATTTAAAGATCATTTTAATTTTATAATTGCTTAATTCCACAATATAGTGCTTGTTGTAACAGATCAAACAGAATATTTTACTATCATTTACAAGAAGATATATATGT
Organism: Dipus sagitta; assembly: GCA_036346955.1. Taxonomy (NCBI): domain Eukaryota; kingdom Metazoa; phylum Chordata; class Mammalia; order Rodentia; family Dipodidae; genus Dipus; species Dipus sagitta. The sequence goes on from CM070772.1 coordinate 26,237,619, forward strand.
ATGTGTGTGTGTTCCTCTACATATACCATGGACCTTCTTTATACTCTTAGTGAGCAAGCTCATATGACAACCTCTAACAAATTCTCAGGACTGACAGAAAATCAGCAATATCAGCTATGTTACAATACACCTTTTACTTGGCAACTCTTAATCTTTCAACATATTTTATTGATGATTACTGAATAATTATGTTCTAAAATCATCATCCAAATTCTCCTCTAACATTGTTAAGTAAAACACTGAAGTCAGAGAAAGATGGAAGACAGTTGCTGAAACTGGTCTTAGGGAATGCCAATATAGTTTCAGAGCAATGAGACAGGATACCTACCTTCTCTGAAGTCATGCAGCTCATGGGACAGAGGGCAGTCTCTCCAATTGCATTTCATCTTAGCTTATTACCAGGACATAACATCAAATTTCCTCCTTTTTCATTCTTCCTTCCTCTCTTCCTTAATGACTTCCTCAGACACTTGACTAGCATATCTCCTTTATATTCTTAGTCATACCTTATATGCTTCATAGTTTCAGTGAAAGTAACGCAAGTCAACAGCAGAACACTTGTTGTCTAGGCTTCATTAAAGGCTGATCTAAGGAGTTCTCCTCCAGCTTGACACATGGCAGCTGGGGAACGGTGGTCAATAAGCATGCATTGATTGCAGTGCTGTGTGAATAGATGTGGCTTCATTAGAAGGAATGATAATGTACTATAAAGTGGTGTTCTGTCACTGAATTCCAATTATAAAACTGTAACCTGAAAGTTATTCACTAGCAATTTGATTTTCCTAATATTACAATAGATATTAATGCCAAAACATTCCTCAATTATAAAGCATTCTTTAAAAAAAAAGCCTAAAGGTATTCATTAGGCATTTTCCAGTTCTGGAATCCCTTCCAATGGGAGGAGTCTGTTCATTCATCTTTTTCACCTCTTAATATGATAAAAAAGTTTTTTGAATGCCTAGAGGGATTGCAGCAACTAATGTGGCTAAAAAGGATTTGAAAGATACAGGGGTGAAGGGGTACCACCATCTCTCCCTTTAACTCTCCTATTTGGCCCATTCAGAAGACAGATGGATCCTGGTGAATAACAGTTGATTGTCAAAAACTTAATCTAGTGGTGACTCTAATTGCAGCTGCTATACCAGGTACTTTTTAAATTTTTTTTTTTTTCTTGAGGGATGAGAGGCAGTGTTTTAATCCAGCCCAGGCTGAACTAGAATGCACTATGTAGTCTCACTACTCAAATACATAGCAATCCTCCTAACTCGGGCTGCCAAGTGTTGAGATTAAAGCCATGCACACCATGCTTGGTTCTTTCTTTTAATATTTTATTTATTTGAGGGAGTAGGGCTTTACAGGAAAGTGCCTTATCCATAAAGCCCATGGATGGGTTTTCTTTACCTCAGCATATTAACACATCTTCTCATAACTGGTATTCAGTGACTGAGCTTGCAACGCTTTCTTCTTCAAACCTGTCCATAAGGAACACAAAAAGCAATTTGCTTTCAGCTGGCATGGCCACCAGTGCACCTTTCCTGTTTTATCCCAAGCTTATAGTCACTTGTCCCTTCCACAAGGTGTCATATTGTTCCATTATAGTGGTGACATTAAGCAGATTGGATCAAATAAGCAGAAGATGCTAACCACTCTAGAGTTGCTGGTACACTATATGCACATCATGGGATAGGAAATAAATGCAACCAATATTCAAGTACCTTCCACTTTAGTGGAATTTCTAGTTCAGTGTTGTGGGGCATTCGGGGATATTCCTTCTACAGTGAAGGATAAGTTGTTGTACCTGACCCCTCCTACCACTAAGAAAGAAGTATAACGCCTAGTGAGCCACTTTGGAACTTGGAGGCAGCACATTTCTCACTTGGGTGTGCTACTTGGAAAACTTTTAGCTTTCAGTGTGGCCCAGAACAAGAGATATCTCTTCAATAGGTCCTGACTACTTGTGCTCTGTTACTGGGGCCATATGATCCAGCTGACCCAGTGATACTTGAGGTGTCAGCAACAGACACAGATAATGTTTGGAACCTTTGTCAGACCCTTGTAGGGGAATCACAGTGGAGGCCTTTGGGATTTTGGAGGAAGGCCCTGCCATCATCTGCAGACAATTATTCTCTCTTTGAGACACAGCTTTTGGCCTGCAACTGGGCCTTAGTGGAAATGGAACACTTGACAACTGGCCATCAAGTTACTGTGAGACCTGAGCTGCCCAATAAGAGCTGCATGTTATCTGACCCACCATGCCATAAAGTTGGACATGTACAGCAGCAGTCCATCATCTAGTGGAAGTGGTATATATGGGGCAGGGCTCAAATTGTCCCTGAAGGCATAAGTAACTTACATGAGGAAGTTGTCAAATGCCTGTGGTTGTTAGTCATATTACAATGTGTTCTGTCTCCAAGACGGTCCCATGACATCATTGGATGTGCTGTAAGACTGGTTAAATTACGAGGAGAGTACTAGGGCATGGTTTCAGGTAGTTCAGCACGTTATGTGGGCAATTCCTAGAAGAGGACAGCCACAGCAACTCTGAAGGTCTGTGGTAAAGGGATGTCCTCACAATGGGCAGTGCACATGTTTATACATTTTATTTGGAAGGAAAACGGCCAAATGTGCAATTAGACATCGATTTATGGGCTATAGCCAATTGTTTGGCTGGATGGTCTATGATTTGGAAGGAGCATAATTGGAAAATGGTGAGATTGATATTTGGATATGGTGCATTGGGTAGATCTCTCCAAAGAGGAAACAATGTAAAGCTATTTCTTTCTCATGTTCATGATCATCAGAAGGTGATCTCATCAAAAATGACTTTAATAATCATCTAGATAAGCTGACCAATTCTGTGGATGTGATCAACCTCTTACCCTGGTCATCCTTGTCATTGCCCAATGAGTCCATGAACAAAGCAGCAATAAGAACAATGATGCATGTTATGCATGAACTCAACAACATGTACTTCCATTATCTATGGCTGACCTGTCTATAGCTGCTGCTGAGTGCCATACTTGCCAACAGCATAGACTAACTCTGAGCCACCAATATGGCAATATTCCTTGTGGTCACTAAGCAGCAATTTGGTGTAAGGTTGACTACACTGGACCACTTCCATCATGGAAAGAGCAAAGTTTTGTTCTTACTGGAATAGATACTTATTCCGGATATGGATTTGCTTTTCATATACATAGTGTCTCTGCCCAGACTACCACATATGGGTTTACACAATACTTTATCCACTGTCATGATATTCCACACAACATTGCTTTTGACCAAGAAACTCACTTTACAGCCAAGAAAGTATGGAACTGGACTCATGGTCATGGAATTCACCAGTCTTACCATGTGCCATACTCTACCATTGTGAACGACCTGGCTTGAGAAAACAGTGAAATGGCCTTTTAAAAGAAACAGTTACAGTGCCACCTGATGACAATAGTCTGGAGGGCTGGAGAAGTTTTCTCCAGAAGGCTGTATATTCTCTAAGTCAGCATCCAATATATAGTACAGTTTGTTTTATGGCCTAATTTCATGAAATCAAGGAATCAAGGGAGGAAATGGGAATGATACCACTTACCACCACACTAAATGAGCTATTAGCCAAATTTTTGCTTCCTGTTTCTGCAACTTTACACTCTGCTGGCTGAGAGGTCTTGGTGTCAGAGTGGAGAATGCCTTTGCCAAGAGGCACAAAGAGAATTCCATCAAACTGGAAGCTAAGACTTCCCCCAGGCCACTGTTAGCTCCTGATGCCCTTGAGTCAATAAGCTAAGAAAGGAGTTACTGTGTTACCAGTGATGATTGATTCAGACTACCAGGGGAAATTGTACTGATCCTCCACAATGGAGGCAAGGAAGGGTATGTGTGTAGTGCAGGAAAACCTTTAGGGTGTCTCTTGGTGTTACTTACCATGCCTTGTGATCAAAGCCAATAGAAAACTACAACAACCCAATGTGATAATCAGCCATGATGCTCCAGGAAAGAAGGTATGGGTCACCCCTCCATGAAAAGAACCAAGACTTGCTGAGGTGCTTGCTGAAGGTGGAGGAAATACAGAATGGATAGTAGATGAAAATAGTTACAAATACTAAGTAAGGCCATGTAATCAGTTACAAAAAAAAAAACAGGATTGTAGTTTCCCTGGATATTTCTGTCCTACTTTGTTAAAGAGTGTAGATATGTACACAAATATTAAGATTCCTTTGTTTTTCCTCTATTATGTAATTAATATTAATTAAGATTATGTCACTAGTTAACTGTTGATGAATTTATACTTAGCTTATTGGCTGTTAGAGTCTAAGAGGTTTTCAAGGGACCATGTCTGATGTTTGCATGAAATGATTGTGTATTTCCAGTTGTATGTGGAACAGTTATATCATGGTGGACAAGTATAACCTTGTTACTGTCTTCATTTGAAAAATAAATATGATATGAGGAGATATAGTTTGGTCTCAACTTGAAAAGGAATGGACTTGTAATGATTAAGTTCTGTTTTAAACTTGATCTGACTAGGAATCCATAGACATTTTGCTGGGGCAGTTCTCTGGTTTTACTTTCAGAAAGGATTGCATAAAGGAGAAGTCCTTCCACCAGAATGAGCCTTTCCCTCAGAAAGGATGATCCTTCCAGTGGTGGGATTCAAGTAAGGAAAGAGCTTCCTTCTTCAGACCAGGCTGCTTGTAGTACTTGCTGGTGAGTACCTTTACTGTATGAGAAACTATATGCTAGGTGTTCCTTATAGTCATTGGAACCAAGTATTTTAGGCTTCCAACTTGTACTGAAGACCAGTGGCTCTCCAGAAAGCCTTCAGGCCTTCAAAGCTGGATGTGGTACTGATGAGGCATCCAGCAATGTTAACTGAACAGCTACCAGTATGCTTGACTCTGAGGCCTGAAAACAGTCACTGTTGTACTATAGTAAGATAATCCAATAACTTGCTTTTTAATATCAATATTCATTCTAACGGTTCTGTTCCTCTAGAGAACATGTGTGTGTGTGTATGTGTATTTAGTGTTTACATTCTCTCATAGAATTACTGTATAATAAACACACATAATTTGCTTACTATAAAATTTTAACTTTTTAAAATTTTTTTTGTTTATTTTTATTTATTTATTTGAGAGTGACAGAGAGAGAAAGAAGCAGATAGAGAAGAGAGAATGGGCACGCCAGGGCCTCCAGCCACTGCAAACGAACTCCAGACGCATGCACCCCCTTGTGCATCTGGCTAACGTGGGTTGTTAAGGCTGGAGAGATGGTTTAGTGGTTAAGTGCTTGCCTATGAAGCCTAAGCATCCTGGTTTAAGGCTTGATCCCCCAGGACCCACATTAGCCAGATGCACAAGGAGGCACATGCATCTGGAGTTCATTTGCAATGGCTGGAGGCCCTGGTGCACCCATTCTCTCCCTCTCCCTCTCCCTCTCTCTCTCTCTCTCTCTGTCTCCTTCTCTCTCTCTCTCTCTCTCTCTGTCTGTGTCACTCTTAAATAAATAAATAAATAAATAAATAAATAAATAAATAGAAACAAAAGAATTTAAACATCTGCATTAAAAAAATTAAATGTTAAATTGGAGTGTGCCTTTGACATGTTTTCAAATGTGAGGATCTTAAGTATTATTTAACATATGGAAATGCTCCTTTTTGATTTTTTTTATTAGTTATGTACAAAGCATGTATACAGCCATGTTGGTACCATCCTTAGCCTCCTCCCTGTCCTCCCCCCTCTGCAGGGACCCTCCACATTGGGTATTGTGGGTCATGCCTGTGGGGTTAGCCATCAGTAATGGGTAAGACACAATGTTTCTGTGCATAATGTCCCAACATGTGGCTCTAACAATCTTTCCATCTCATCTTCCATGAATTTCCCTGAGCCGTGTTGGGTTTGTTTTAGGTTTACTTCAGTGATGAGGTCTTGGGAGCCTCTGTGTCTCTGGATATGTAGTTTGGTGGGAGTTTAGTGTAAATATCTCCTTCACTCTTGTGCTGGTACTAGGTTGACTAGGAGAGTAGCATTATTGCTCATTTCCCCAATTCCTCTATGATTTCAGCTGGGGCTCTGGTGAGGTAAGACAGATTCATTCTTTCCTCAGGGTCTGCTTCCATCTGAAAAGCAGAAACAAATTTGCCAACAGAGAGTGAACTCAGCACCAAATAAATGGGATAATCATTATTATTGTAGAGAGAAGTTAAAAGATATATGCCCTCTTGTAGCCCATGGAGGGAGATTGATAATGGAAAATGGGATCATTTTTTGGATAAGGTTCTGAATTGTTTCCCAGCTCCAGCTATGGGTTCTATTCCACTGAGTGTGTATGTTAACCAAAGAAGAACAGTTGTTACCCATCATGCCTGTGTGCCACTATTGCACTTGTGAGAGTATCACATCAGGATTTTGCTGCTGAGTAGCTTGGACCATGAGTTTCTTGGACAGATATTGGTCACAGTCCCCCATTAATTCATGTAGCACCTTCTGGCACTAGACAAGCTAACTGTCTGGGGTCTCACTCTCTTACAGATTCTGGTCAGGTTTCTACATATTCTGTACCAACAGCATATGGTGTCTTTGTCAGTAGGCTTTTACCACGAACCTTTGGTGGGTCATCAAGTACATCAAGTACAGAAATCTGTCTTCTTTTGTGACACCTTGAAGGTCTCTTGCATCAACAGCTCATTGTGGATGTTAACCACATGCTGGTACTGGGAGTTACAGGCCAGCACCAAAGGAAAGATGAAATAAAAATATAGATAATATAAAAGAAAAAGAGAGAGAAGATGGGGAGAGACAGAGAGAAAAACAGGAGATTAAGGTTAGTCTTCATCATAACCTCTTCAGTGTCCTGTGAATCAGGTTTTCCCTCTGAGGACCTGATGAAAGTTCAACCATTTTGTCTATCTTTTAGGATATAGAATTTTTTGGTACCATTGCTATTTAGGTCCAATTTTTTGCACCCCTCTACCATTACCCTCACCTCCTATCACAACCTCCCCATTGTCCAGTCCTCAAAATACTTATTAGGTATGTCAGCATCTTGGGCAGATTAAGGTTAGGAGCCACAGAGGAGAGAGAGTGTGAGTTTTCTGAGAATGATCTGTTCCAAATTCAACCATTTTTCTTCAAAGTTCATTGTGTCATTTTTCCTTACTGCTGTGTAGAATTCCATCTTGTAGATATACCACATCTTGTTTATCCATTCATCTAATGATGGACATCTAGGTTGATTCCAGCTCTTAGATATTATGAATTGAGCAGCTATAAACATGGTTGAGAAAATATCTCTGAATGGAGGAGTGGAGCTTTTAGGATAAATGCCCAGTAAGGGAATAACTGGGTCTGTTGGTAACTCTATAATCAACCTTTTTGGAGTCTCCCTATTGCTTTCCAAAGTTGTTGTACAATCTTACATTCCCACCAACATTGAATGAGGGTTCCCGTTTCTCCACATCCTTGCCAGCATTTGCTTTCCTTTGATCTTTTAATGTTTTCTATCCTTACTTGGGTAAGGTGGATTCTCATAGTTGTTTTAATCCCAGATGATTAGGAATGATAAGCATTTTCTTCAGTGTGTATTTGCCATTTGTATTTCTTCCTGTGAGAACTCCATATACAGTTCTTTGCCCCATTTTGTGAGTGGGTTGTTTTACTTCTTTTTGTTTAGATTTTTGAGTTCTTTGTAGATTCTAGAAATTAGGCCTCTATCATTTGTATAGCCAGCAAAACTTTTGTTCCATTCTGTGAGTAATCTATTGGCTTTGTTTATTGTATGTTTGTCTGTGAAGAAAATTTTCAGCATGAGATCCCAATGGTTGAGTGATTGTTTAAGTTCCTGAGCTACTGGTATCTTGGTAAGGAAATCTTTTCCCATTCCTATATCATGGAAAGTCCCTCCTATTTTTTTTTTTTTCTTTCAGTAGTAGCAGAGTTTCTGGTCTTATATTGAGGTCTTTGATCCATTTGGACTTGATTTTTGTGCATGGTGAGATGTGTGGATTGAGTTTCATTTTCTTCCATATGGTTATCCTGTTTGTCCAGCATCATTCATTGAAGATGCTATCTTTTTTCAAGTCTACACTGTTAGGGGCTTTGTCAAATATCAAGAAGCTATAGTTATTTGACCCAAAGTCTGGGTCCTCAATTCTGTTCCATTGGTCTATAATCACGTTCTTATGCCAGTTCCATGTTGTTTTTATTACTATGGCTTTGCAATATAGCTTTAGATCAGGTATGGTGATGCCTCCAGAGACATTTCTTTTTCTGAGGATATGCTTGGATGTCCAAGGCCTTCTTCCATTCCATATGAATTTTGCAATCATTTTTTCTATGTCTGTGAAGAAAATATTTGGAATTTTTATTGGAATTGCATTATGAAGGAGGTCCTCAGGGGAAAATTTACAGCACTAAATGCCTTCATTACAAATCCAGAGAGATCCCAAACCAATAACCTAACCATCCACCTAAAGTCAGTGGAAAAACAAGAAGAATCCAATTCAAAAAGCTCCAGGTGAGAAGAACTAATTAAGATCAGAGCAGAAATTACTGAATTGGGAACTAACAAAACAATTTAGAAAATTGATGAAACAAAGATCTGGTTCTTTGAAAGAAATAAACAAGATTGACAAACCCCTGGCCAATTTGGTATTAAAAAAAAAAAAAAAACAGGAGACACTTCAAATTAGAAATGAAAAAGCCAAGATCACAACAGACATAAGCAAAATTCGGAGAATCATCAAGACTTATTTCAAGAACATCTACTCCAAAAAAAACGAGATAATATGGAAGAAATGGATGAATTACTGGACACATACCATCCACCAAAGCTAAATTCAGAGCAGATTAATCTCCTAAACAAACCTATCACACTCATCGAGACTGAAAATGTAGTCAGAAACCTCCCCAAAAAGAAGAGTCCAGGAACAGATGGCTTCTCAGATGAATTCTATCAAACCTTCATGGAAGAACTGAAACCTATTTTTCTCAAACTATGCCACACAATTGGAGAACAGTTAAAGCTCCCCAACTCCTTCTATGAAGCTAGTATCACCCAAATACCAAAACCAAGCAGAGATGCCATAAGAAATGAAAACTACAGGCCTATTTCCCTGATGACCTTAGATGCAAAGATCATGAACAAAATCCTCACAAACTGAATCCAACAACACATTAAAAAGCATTATCCACCTTGATCAAGTAGGCTTCATCCCAGGAATGCTGGGATGGTTCAACATATGGAAATCTTTCAAAGTAATACACCACATGAATAAGCTTAAACACAAAAACCACATGATGCAAAAAAGGCCTTTGGCAAAATACAACATCACTACATGATCAAAACAGTGGACAGTATAGGCCGAGACGGTTTATATCTCAACATAATAAAGGCTAGATATAAAGCTCCCAAAGCCCAAATAATACTTAATGGGGAGAGACTGAGGGAATTCCCATTAAGATCAGGAACAAGACAGGGGTGTCCACTCTCTCCTCTGCTCATCAACATAATACTGGAAGTCCTAGCTCAAGCAATAAGATAGGGGAAATAAATAAAAGGATACAAATTGGAAAGAAAGAAGTAAAGTTAGCCCAGTTCGCAGATGACATGATTTTGTAGATTAAAAACCAGAGAACTTCCATCTCAGACCTCTTGGAGGTGATCAACTCCTTCACCAAAGTAAGAGGACACAAAATCAATGTGCAAATTTCAGTAGCCTTTCTATATGCAAAAGACAATGATAAAGAGAAGGAAATAAGAGCTATTATCCCAGTTTCAATAATAATAACATATGTTTTCAAACTGATACATGCCTGTACTCACAACTCCAACTACACAGAGAGTGAGGATTGGTAAAAATTTAGAGGCTCATTCTAGCATCTATGCTAAACTTAAAATGAAGAAGGCTGAAATTTACCAACCAGTTTAAATCAGAAAGGGGGGAAGAGAGAGACAGAAAAAAACCCAAGATAAGATTAAATGAGATGAGATACAATTATTATATATTCATCATTCACACAAAAGTTTCTCAATTTGTCTAATGTAAAATAGTGAATTGAAGAGAAGTAGAAATCTTGGCTTCTCTCTTAATTTTAATTTCCTTTGATGCATTTTTTCTAGTATATGTAAGCATAGAGTATCATTTAAAGTATCCATATTGAGAGTGATTATGGGACTATAAAATAACTATAAACCTCATATTTGTTTACAAATTACTTCTAATTAAAACTGTTGACAATGAATTGGAGAGTTTGCTCAGTGGTTAAGGCATCTGCCTGTAAAGCCTAACAACTAGGTTCAGTTCCCCAGTTCTCATATAAAGCCAGATTCACAATGTGGCAAATGTATCTGGAGTTTGTTTGCCGTATCTGGCGTCTTTGACATGCCCATTATTTCTGTGTTTTTTTTTTCTCTCTCTCTCTTTCTCTCTCTCTGCTTGCAAACAAAAATATAAGATATTTTTTAAAAAGTTGACATCAATGAGGCATCAACGATAAAACTTAATATAGTGTCATGCTGAAATCTGGTTTTGTATTAAGCAATATTTTAACTTTAATTGCATTAATATGGAAGATATATCTCAGAAGACAGAACTGCATGGAATCAAAATTAGATCAAGATCGCCATGCTTTAATAAAATCCCACTCTTTCCAGTGATTATTACTTGAATGCCCACTTAAAATAGATGAACTTGAACATAATAATAGTGACAATAGGTAACTCTGAATCCGATGATAAGTTAACATTCTTAGTGTTGATACTGGAGATAATAAATGTTTCAAAGTTTGAAGCTACTAGAGATATGCCACTCACAATAATTGGAAATGAACAATCTATTGTAACGTTCTTCTCTCCAGTTATAAATAAAAGAAAAATAAGATGCCAAATATCCTATCTTATTCTTCTAAAATGGGCAGATTCTGCCATATATAATCATATAACTTTAACACTGATAAAAAGAATACTATAAAATGTACAATAGTTAGTCCAATATTTTATTATTTTAATAGTATAATGTTTAAGGGGAAGCAATATATTCTATCATATTTAAAATATGGCCAATATTAATAAGTTTGTGTATAACAAAGTGCTTTGAGAAACAGAGTGCAAAATATAATTAATTTTGCAAATCAACTTATCTATAACTTCTTCCAGATGTATTTATTACTTAAGAGGTAGCGAAACAACCTCCACTGGAAACAATAGACCAGAAAACACTTGCAGTTCAAAATATATTTTTCATATGTAATAAAATTCTCAAAAAATGCTTTATTTCAAGTCAAATCCCAAAGAACAGGAATTCTGTGTACCTAATATAGTTGGGAAATATTTGTATATTGAAATGAAAGTTAAATTACTTTATCATGAGTTATGTATCTATGACTATATTTATATATGGGTTTTTACTTTGTAAAGCAAAATATGGAGGAAGACATATTAAGAGCATTTTAAGTCAAAATTTTCAAGGACGTACTAATATAACAGGTTCTAGAATATTTTTAAATGGTGAAAATGTAAAAAGGAAAAGTTAATACATTAGCATAATATAACTAATTATTATTCCTGTTAGAATACAGTATTTCTTCATTTAAATTTTACTTATTTCATTAGCTGGCCCAGTAAATGCAAGTTTTCACTAGTATGAACCAAAATAAATTAGTGATTTGTTCATTTTGTTTTCCTTGGGTGCATAAAATTTCTACAATGAATAAAATAGTACCTGCTTAGTTTTCTAGGTATTGATTTACCTCTACTGGACCAAAGTACACCAATAATTTTCACTGCGAAAGTAAACATCTAATAAAAAGCAACGGGATTCCCTCTACTCCCAGCCAGCATATGGGGCTGAGAACAACCACTGGAGATACAAAGGCTTTGGCCCTCACTTTTTTTAGAACATGTGCATCCTTCCCTCCTTGGCTTGCTGCCCCTTCACATGTCTAGGGACTTGCAACTCCAGATGCTGCCCCAGTGTCTGCTGTTCTACTGTCTGTCAACTGCACTCAGAGCTTACCTGGTCTGTATAAACACTGCCCTCCAGCTTCTACATAGCTCAGACTCCTTGATCCCTGAAGAGAGTAGACACACTGGAAGGCAAGGGAGATTCCCTGCACCTGTCTTTGGGGGAAGAATGACTGTTCATCCCTTTGAGACACTTTACTATAGGTCCAGTTTCTAGAACTCCTCTTAACTGGTATCTGTCAGCCTGCCAAGGTTTTGAGCTGTAACGCTCAAGGAGAGCTCTCTGGATGGATATCCCAAGGTCTGTCAATAGTCAGAGCTGCATCCACCACAAGTGCACCTTCATGACCAGCAAAGCCACCACTGCCACCAACAGAGCACTTATTGGAGCTGTTTCAGTCTCATGTATCCAAATCTTCATTTGCTAAACCATGATTGTCTGTACAGCCCATTTTTCCCCTGTATAGACAAGGAGCCCGAAAGAGATTTGAGTATTTCAGTACACCCACATTTGCTATCAAGTGAACCAAATGTTAATTTTATCACTGCAATTACACCTTATAAATATTTGATTAACGTATATTAGCAAGAGGTGTATGGCATTTCCAATTCTACTGCACAATAATTCAAATTTGAATTTTCCTCCAAATCCTGAGAAATCATTAATTGGTGTTCCCTTTCGAATTCAAGTACAACCAAATTGATTTAGAAGTGATAAAGTCAGGCAAAAGACTCACAGTTGGCTATCATTGCAAAACACGATTTTTTTTTTCTCATTTGTCCTTTGTCAGGCTATGTTCATATCACTTTAAAATTCTTCAGGCTATGGATCATCTATGCTGTCTTCGAGGAGAGACTATTCTACCATCTAACACAGTTCACTAGCTGTGTCAAAGTCCAACTTTACTAGCTGGAAATCTGAGTAGAGTGGTACTTCCTTCTAACAAAGGGGCCATTCCACTCATTTTATTATTTTTATTACTGAACACCATAGCAAACTAGCCAGTCGACTGTGCATTCAAAGACATGGGCCTGCCCGGAGGACTCACATCTCAGCAAATGATCCCTTTCCTCTGCCTGGCGAGCCCAGCAAAGGACAGCAAATGCAATCATCTTGATCAATGAACCCGAGGAAAAGCAGAGCTGGCAGGACACTAATCAAATAAGTGGATCTGCTGAGGCTAATCCTTCAGCCCCAAACTTTGTTTCTTGAGGCCCCATAGGAGATAAGCAGAGACAAGAAATCTAGACAATATGCTGCACTTGCAAGCCTCTTTTCAGCTCTGCACAGTTACAATTACACTTAGTCACCTTGAGACTACAATGCAGTGTCAGAAATCTATACATGCACATTTTGCATATTTTGCATCAGACCACATTTATTAATAATTTTGCTACAGACTGGAGCCTACATAGTGATAAAAAAAAATCACATGTGTCATCACAAACCTCATCACAGAAAGAGGAATAGGTGGAAACAAATTTGAAAATAACTCATCTCGGAAGATCCCCATATAATACGTTTCAGAGAATGATAAAATTAAAAGCACCTAACACAAAACAGATCAATATTTGAAGCTGGACACATATGAATACTGTCACCTTGAGAAAATAACTTCATCTGAACACTTCAAATGTATCTGAAAAAACAGAGTACTCATTCTTTCAAGAAGGTACTGTGCATTCGGAATACATACTTAAAATGACAATCATAAATTAAAATTAATATGTGTAACATTGGTTCTGTTTTCACTTATAAAACACATGCTAAATATTACTCTCAATTGAAATGTGTTATTGTCTTGCATGCCTAGATTTTTGTATTGAAAAGTCAAGTGTAACCAATTTTCAAAATGTGAATTAAAAAATTCATAATCATCATATAATTTTCATGAATGTCAAGAATGCATAAATATAAATAAATAAATAAATAAATAAATAAATAAATAAAATTTAAATGGCTGGAGACATGGCTTTGCAGTTAAGGTGTTTGTCTGCAAAGCCAAAGGACCTCGGTTCGACTCCCTAGGACCCACATAAGCCAACTGCACAAGGTGGCACATGCATCTGGAGTTCATTTGCAGAGGCTAGAGGCCCTGGTGTGCATATTCTCTCTCTCTCTCTCTCTCTCTCTCTCTCTCTCTCTCTTTCTCTGTGCCTATCTGCTTCTTTCTCTTGGTCTCTCAAAAACTAAATTAATTAATTAAAAAAGAAAGCATAAATAATAATAAGGATATAATGGAATATTATGGAAAATAGTACAAACATTTTCTTATGTACTAAATTTAAATATAGTAGTCCTTTGAAATTCTTTCACATTACAACTCTCTGCCGTTTTTCACATTGTTGCCAGCTTTAGATGGGAAAGCTTATTTTACAACCTTGAGCAAAATTTCTAGCATATGGAATAATGTATTATATGTATATTTAAGCATAAAAAATATTCTGACAGAGGCATCCTAATACATGTATATCAAAGACAGTACACAATGTAGATATTTAAGGAGAAGGGCTAAGATAAGGATAGGAGAGCTTGAGAAATTTAGCCGTAGAACAGATGCTCGTGCAAACCCAGCATGACCTTTGCAGAAAAATGGATACAGCTAGAAATTATGACAGTGAGCAAAAAAAAAAAACCCAGAAAGACAAATCCAATATTTTTTTTTTCTCTCATAGGTGAGTCCTAGATTTGGTGCTCATGTGTTACATGTCCTAAAGGTAGGAAAAGAAACATGAGAGAAGAGTGAAGAAGGCTTATTGTGCCAGGCATGGTGGCAAACACTTTTAATCTCAGCACTTGTGAGGCAGGAAGTAGGAGGATCTCTGGGAGTTCAAGAACACCCTGAGACTACAAACTGAATTCCAGGACAGCCTGAGCTAGAGTGAAACCCTACCTTGGAAAACAAAACAAGAACAACAAAAACAGGCTTATTGTGGGAGGTGGGTAATAGGATGCCTGTAACATGTGTAACATGGAAACATAAGAAAAGACTACTGGCCAGAGGAAGCAGACCTGTGGAGGAGGCTATGAGGATCAAGGAAGGGAAGTATGAATGGATTGTTTATGAAAATAAAATACATATGGAGATATTACAGTGAAACCAATTAATTTGAATGGTAACATAAAATTGCAACAATATACGATCACATTTATGCTTAAGCATCTCTCTCTCCTGCTCCCTCTCCTCTTTAGAAGTATCAACATCGGCTATGCATGATGCAAAGGATAGTCACAACTGCGCAGTGGATACCTGACAGTCAACATCACGAGGAGGGAACCAAAGGTCAGTGATGTAGATGTTTTTGTTCCCAACCTCTTTCTCATCTCCAGACTGAGTCACTGATAATATCATAAATTGGAGGGGAAAGAAGCAAACACTTTATGCCTAGATACCCGGAATGTATGAAGTGACTGAGGTACTCTTCTCACATTCAAAGTAGGATTAAAGTACTTAGTAATGGTCAAAATTGTTCATTTTAATATACTTTAATATCCAAATTGCAAAATAATTTATGGTAAAAAATAAACATTTTACATAATTTTTTTTTTTTTTTCTCTCTCTCTCTCTCTTTCTCTCTCTCTGCTTGCAAACAAAAATATAAGATATTTTTTAAAAAGTTGACATCAATGAGGCATCAACGATAAAACTTAATATAGTGTCATGCTGAAATCTGGTTTTGTATTAAGCAATATTTTAACTTTAATTGCATTAATATGGAAGATATATCTCAGAAGACAGAACTGCATGGAATCAAAATTAGATCAAGATCGCCATGCTTTAATAAAATCCCACTCTTTCCAGTGATTATTACTTGAATGCCCACTTAAAATAGATGAACTTGAACATAATAATAGTGACAATAGGTAACTCTGAATCCGATGATAAGTTAACATTCTTAGTGTTGATACTGGAGATAATAAATGTTTCAAAGTTTGAAGCTACTAGAGATATGCCACTCACAATAATTGGAAATGAACAATCTATTGTAACGTTCTTCTCTCCAGTTATAAATAAAAGAAAAACAAGATGCCAAATATCCTATCTTATTCTTCTAAAATGGGCAGATTCTGCCATATATAATCATATAACTTTAACACTGATAAAAAGAATACTATAAAATGTACAATAGTTAGTCCAATATTTTATTATTTTAATAGTATAATGTTTAAGGGGAAGCAATATATTCTATCATATTTAAAATATGGCCAATATTAATAAGTTTGTGTATAACAAAGTGCTTTGAGAAACAGTGCAAAATATAATTAATTTTGCAAATCAACTTATCTATAACTTCTTCCAGATGTATTTATTACTTAAGAGGTAGCGAAACAACCTCCACTGGAAACAATAGACCAGAAAACACTTGCAGTTCAAAATATATTTTTCATATGTAATAAAATTCTCAAAAAATGCTTTATTTCAAGTCAAATCCCAAAGAACAGGAATTCTGTGTACCTAATATAGTTGGGAAATATTTGTATATTGAAATGAAAGTTAAATTACTTTATCATGAGTTATGTATCTATGACTATATTTATATATGGGTTTTTACTTTGTAAAGCAAAATATGGAGGAAGACATATTAAGAGCATTTTAAGTCAAAATTTTCAAGGACGTACTAATATAACAGGTTCTAGAATATTTTTAAATGGTGAAAATGTAAAAAGGAAAAGTTAATACATTAGCATAATATAACTAATTATTATTCCTGTTAGAATACAGTATTTCTTCATTTAAATTTTACTTATTTCATTAGCTGGCCCAGTAAATGCAAGTTTTCACTAGTATGAACCAAAATAAATTAGTGATTTGTTCATTTTGTTTTTCTTGGGTGCATAAAATTTCTACAATGAATAAAATAGTACCTGCTTAGTTTTCTAGGTATTGATTTACCTCTACTGGACCAAAGTACACCAATAATTTTCACTGCGAAAGTAAACATCTAATAAAAAGCAACGGGATTCCCTCTACTCCCAGCCAGCATATGGGGCTGAGAACAACCACTGGAGATACAAAGGCTTTGGCCCTCACTTTTTTTAGAACATGTGCATCCTTCCCTCCTTGGCTTGCTGTCCCTTCACATGTCTAGGGACTTGCAACTCCAGATGCTGCCCCAGTGTCTGCTGTTCTACTGTCTGTCAACTGCACTCAGAGCTTACCTGGTCTGTATAAACACTGCCCTCCAGCTTCTACATAGCTCAGACTCCTTGATCCCTGAAGAGAGTAGACACACTGGAAGGCAAGGGAGATTCCCTGCACCTGTCTTTGGGGGAAGAATGACTGTTCATCCCTTTGAGACACTTTACTATAGGTCCAGTTTCTAGAACTCCTCTTAACTGGTATCTGTCAGCCTGCCAAGGTTTTGAGCTGTAACGCTCAAGGAGAGCTCTCTGGATGGATATCCCAAGGTCTGTCAATAGTCAGAGCTGCATCCACCACAAGTGCACCTTCATGACCAGCAAAGCCACCACTGCCACCAACAGAGCACTTATTGGAGCTGTTTCAGTCTCATGTATCCAAATCCTCATTTGCTAAACCATGATTGTCTGTACAGCCCATTTTTCCCCTGTATAGACAAGGAGCCTGAAGGAGATTTGAGTATTTCAGTACACCCACATTTGCTATCAAGTGAACCAAATGTTAATTTTATCACTGCAATTACACCTTATAAATATTTGATTAACATATATTAGCAAGAGGTGTATGGCATTTCCAATTCTACTACACAATAATTCAAATTTGAATTTTCCTCCAAATCCTGAGAAATCATTAATTGGTGTTCCCTTTCGAATTCAAGTACAACCAAATTGATTTAGAAGTGATAAAGTCAGGCAAAAGACTCACAGTTGGCTATCATTGCAAAACACGATTTTTTTTTTCTCATTTCTCCTTTGTCAGGCTATGTTCATATCACTTTAAAATTCTTCAGGCTATGGATCATCTATGCTGTCTTCGAGGAGAGACTATTCTACCATCTAACACAGTTCACTAGCTGTGTCAAAGTCCAACTTTACTAGCTGGAAATCTGAGTACAGTGGTACTTCCTTCTAACAAAGGGGCCATTCCACTCATTTTATTATTTTTATTACTGAACACCATAGCAAACTAGCCAGTCGACTGTGCATTCAAAGACATGGGCCTGCCCGGAGGACTCACATCTCAGCAAATGATCCCTTTCCTCTGCCTGGCGAGCCCAGCAAAGGACAGCAAATGCAATCATCTTGATCAATGAACCCGAGGAAAAGCAGAGCTGGCAGGACACTAATCAAATAAGTGGATCTGCTGAGGCTAATCCTTCAGCCCCAAACTTTGTTTCTTGAGGCCCCATAGGAGATAAGCAGAGACAAGAAATCTAGACAATATGCTGCACTTGCAAGCCTCTTTTCAGCTCTGCACAGTTACAATTACACTTAGTCACCTTGAGACTACAATGCAGTGTCAGAAATCTATACATGCACATTTTGCATATTTTGCATCAGACCACATTTATAAATAATTTTGCTACAGACTGGAGCCTACATAGTGATAAAAAAAAAATCACATGTGTCATCACAAACCTCATCACAGAAAGAGGAATAGGTGGAAACAAATTTGAAAATAACTCATCTCGGAAGATCCCCATATAATACGTTTCAGAGAATGATAAAATTAAAAGCACCTAACACAAAACAGATCAATATTTGAAGCTGGACACATATGAATACTGTCACCTTGAGAAAATAACTTCATCTGAACACTTCAAATGTATCTGAAAAAACAGAGTACTCATTCTTTCAAGAAGGTACTGCGCATTCGGAATACATACTTAAAATGACAATCATAAATTAAAATTAATATGTGTAACATTGGTTCTGTTTTCACTTATAAAACACATGCTAAATACTCTCAATTGAAATGTGTTATTGTCTTACATACCTAGATTTTTGTATTGAAAAGTCAAGTGTAACCAATTTTCAAAATGTGAATTAAAAAATTCATAATCATCAGATAATTTTCATGAATGTCAAGAATGCATAAATATAAATAAATAAATAAATAAATAAAATTTAAATGGCTGGAGACATGGCTTTGCAGTTAAGGTGTTTGCCTGCAAAGCCAAAGGACCTCGGTTCGACTCCCTAGGACCCACATAAGCCAACTGCACAAGGTGGCACATGCATCTGGAGTTCATTTGCAGAGGCTAGAGGCCCTGGTGTGCACATTCTCTCTCTCCCTCTCTCTCTCTCTCTCTCTCTCTCTCTCTGTGCCTATCTGCTTCTTTCTCTTGGTCTCTCAAAAACTAAATTAATTAATTAAAAAAGAAAGCATAAATAATAATAAGAATATAATGGAATATTATGGAAAATAGTAGAAACATTTTCTTATGTACTAAATTTAAATATAGTAGTCCTTTGAAATTCATTCACATTACAACTCTCTGCCGTTTTTCACATTGTTGCCAGCTTTAGATGGGAAAGCTTATTTTACAACCTTGAGCAAAATTTCTAGCATATGGAATAATGTATTATATGTATATTTAAGCATAAAAAATATTCTGACAGAGGCATCCTAATACATGTATATCAAAGACAGTACACAATGTAGATATTTAAGAAGGGCTAAGATAAGGATAGGAGAGCTTGAGAAATTTAGCCGTAGAACAGATGCTCGTGCAAACCCAGCATGACCTTTGCAGAAAAATGGATACAGCTGGAAATTATGACAGCGAGAAAAAAAAAAAAACCCAGAAAGACAAATCCAATATTTTTTTTTTTCTCTCTCATAGGTGAGTCTTAGATTTGGTGCTCATGTGTTACATGTCCTAAAGGTAGGAAAAGAAACATGAGAGAAGAGTGAAGAAGGCTTATTGTGCCAGGCATGGTGGCAAACACTTTTAATCTCAGCACTTGTGAGGCAGGAAGTAGGAGGATCTCTGGGAGTTCAAGGCCACCCTGAGACTACAAACTGAATTCCAGGACAGCCTGAGCTAGAGTGAAACCCTACCTTGGAAAACAAAACAAGAACAACAAAAACAGGCTTATTGTGGGAGGTGGGTAATAGGATGCCTGTAACATGTGTAACATGGAAACATAAGAAAAGACTACTGGCCAGAGGAAGCAGACCTGTGGAGGAGGCTATGAGGATCAAGGAAGGGAAGTATGAATGGATTGTTTATGAAAATAAAATACATATGGAGATATTACAGTGAAACCAATTAATTTGAATGGTAACATAAAATTACAACAATATACGATCACATTTATGCTTAAGCATCTCTCTCTCCTGTTCCCTCTCCTCTTTAGAAGTATCAACATCGGCTATGCATGATGCAAAGGATAGTCACAACTGCGCAGTGGATACCTGACAGTCAACATCACGAGGAGGGAACCAAAGGTCAGTGATGTAGATGTTTTTGTTCCCAACCTCTTTCTCATCTCCAGACTGAGTCACCGATAATATCATAAATTGGAGGGGAAAGAAGCAAACACTTTATGCCTAGATACCCGGAATGTATGAGGTGACTGAGGTACTCTTCTCACGTTCAAAGTAGGATTAAAGTACTTAGTAATGGTCAAAATTGTTCATTTTAATATACTTTAATATCTAAATTGCAAAATAATGTATGGTAAAAAATAAACATTTTACATAATTACAGATCCAGTCAGGTTCCCAACTTAAAGCCTCTAATTTTGAGAGTAGTTTCAGATATTTCACTGTGGGCAATTGAAAGCTATTCAATTGCCATTAATTTATTATTATAAATATATAACACTAACATACACGTGTTAAAACATTCTTTCAGGTAAAAATACTTCATGATAGACAAGCTTTAAATTCATATAGTTAAGCAATCCATTTGGCATTTGGATAAGGAGAGAAGTAGCCAAGATAGCAGACCCTTCTATTCTGCATTGAAAAGTTGTTTTTGTTTTTGTTTTTTTTTTTCCTCCATGGTTGACTCATAAGCTTTTTTTCCATCTCACAAGTGGAACTCACTTCCTGGTGCCTTCTAACTCTTTATTGTAATTATATGTGGGACTCATTCCTTAATCTCTGTCAGGTTTTCATTTGTCATTATAATTATATGTGAGATGATGTTGAGAAGCAATCAGAGGCATTTTGAAAGTGTCCTGTTTTCCTTAGCTGTTCCAGATATCATCATATATTTTACTTAGCAACAGAATTTGAAGACAGTTTTCACAACTGATTTTTTCCTGCATGTTTTACTCTAGTCATTATTGGTTAAGATTTATTAGTATAGTTATTTATAGTATGTATATCTCAAATTTCTCTACAATCCTAAAAATGCTGGCTTTTCTTTGGAAATCTGATTCATAGGTGATTACTAAACTATTACTAAATGTATTTATGTGTACTTGTATAGCTAAATGGATACTATGTATAATTGATACATAATCATATAGTGCTTCTAAACATGTAAAATATGATTTATGACATGTAGTGACTTTCTGGTTCTCATTAACTCTCTCAAGCATCTTGAATACATACTAGCAGATTGTACAGAAAACATAGGAATGACAGTATTTTGTGAACACTTTATTTTATTTTTCATTATTGACAACTTCCATAATTATATACAACAAACCATGATAATCTCCCCCCACCTTCTTCTTCTCAACTTCACTCCTATCATATCCCCTCCCCCTCTCAATCAGTCTCTCTTTTATTTTGATGTCAGCATCTTTTCCTCCTATTTTATTGGTCTTGTGTAGGTAGTTCCAGGCACTGCAAGGTCATGAATATCCAGGCCATTTTGTGTTTGGAAGATTGCACTGGAAGGAGTCCTATGCTTCCTTTGGCTCTGACATTCTTTCCATGACCTCTTCAGCAATGGACCCTGAGCCTTTGAATGTGTGATTGAAATGTTTCAGGGCTCAGCACTTCTTTGTCACTTCTTTTCAGCACTTTTGAGTCATGCCAGAGGTCACTGCCATCTGAAAAGAGAAGCTTATTTAGCCAAAAGTGAGAGTTGCATTAATATATGGGTATGAAATTAATATATGGGTACAAACATTATGAAAAGTGCTTACCAGGGAGTTTGGTAATCACAATATATGCATTTAGTCAGACACTAGCAGGTATTATACCTCTAGGGCTCATGACTCCCCGCATCATAGGTTTTCAGTATCAGGCATGTATTCCCTCCCATGGAACAATTCTCTAGTCCAACTAAAGAGCATTTGGTTTCCCCAATAAAAGACATGACATTATTGCACCCTTTAGCTCATTTGGCCTGGCTGGCCCAACTTAATGCTTGCAGAATCCACTGTTGTTTATCTCCACTGATGATTTCTCTCTCTCCCATGGAGCTGCATGCTCTGCCGTTTTTTCCAGCTTTCCTGGTCTATACAAAGGAGGTTTCCAGCTCAGCTCCAGCAAGAATTCTCAATGGCCTTACTGCCCAAGCAACAGCATCTTACCTTCTATTCCTGGTGGGAAACCAAGAGAGCCTTGGCAATGGCCTGTAATGTTTGGGGAGCTCCCTGACCAACAATGGGATAGAAGATATCCCATCCCTGGCACTGAAAATTTTCTGGTAACAATCTATGGCTCTGGATGTGACATTGTCCAAAAAAGTAGGGTTTCCATATCAAATATTCATACCCTCTTAGATTTTGATTAGCCCTCCTCCCACCCTTCCTTTTCTCAATCTATTGCCCTGACCTCACTTAGGCCTTTTCTATTTACATATGTACAATACCATCCCCTTAAGTCCTCCCCTCCCCTTCCTCCTTTATAGCCCTTTTCTAGCTTACTGGCCTCTGCTACCAAGTTTTATTCCTGCTCACATACAAGCCCAAACATTTGTGAACTCTTATAAATGACTCAGTGAAGTCTTTTGTCTAGAAGCTTACCTCAATAAATCACAATGACAGAAAGAACTCTAGCACCTAACATGTTATTTCCAGTTCTGACAACTGTAAAGACAATGCTGAAGGGTGATTCTCTGCTACTTCATTTCTTCTAAAACACTAACACAAAGGCAATGTGGATGGAAAGACCTGTCATGATAGTATGCTTGCTGCTGTCAGTTTTGTCATGACAAAATAACATGTTTACGTTATTACCCTTTAACTCAGAAGAATGGATAATTATTTAGGAACTAAAGTAATGAAAACATCTTTCCTTAGATGAATTCAAATTATTCCTCTTTTCAATAAATTTTGTTTGTTGCATTTTTTTCTGATTTATGCTGTAAGAAGATCAATTATCTCAGGATATAGTTCCTATCTAAGTAAGCACAATCCCATTATTTTTTTGTTGTGCCTTTTTTTTTTTTCTGGAAAAGAAGTTTCTGATTAGCATTCCTATTCAACTAAAACGACCTGCCTGGAATACAGACAGGCTGTGGTATTATTGTGGTTAAGATATGACCTGATCTATAACCAATAAAAAAAAAAAAACAGATTTGAAAGAATGTATTAGTCTTCTCCTTCTCTTCTCCTTGCCTCCCCTACTCCTCTTTCCTTCTGATGTTAAGCAATTTCCAAAAAATGAAACATTCCCTCCTCGGCAGAGCAAGGAAATATAATAGTTAGGGTGCTAATGAAACACACAACACTTGGGATACTCAGTAATTTATAAGGTAGACAAGAAGCCTCCACAGGGTTATAAAAAAAAAAGTAAGCAACTGCTGGGAGAAAGGACTCTGTTCTGTGGAAAAGCTCGCATGTGACCAAGGGTGGTCCAGGCCTGGAGTTTTCATGAATCATCAGCCTTGCTGGAGTGGGCGTTACATTGATAAAGCTGCCTTAAGAAACCCATGATTCTGTAAGTAACTGCACATAGTCAGTTATTTAGCAAGCTAAATGTAGGTGGAATTCTTTCTTTTGTCTTTCTTCAGTTACCTATGAGGGAATAATTTGCTCACACCTCACCAGGTCACTCATACAACACCTTTCCCTAGCTTCCCTTAGGCCCTCTTCTCCCTCCCTCCATCCCTTCTTTCTTTCTTTCTTTCTTGTTCTTTTTACCTTATTTTCCTTCTTCTCCCCTCTCACTCTCTCAGGAAAAGTTGCAGTTGTATTAATTTTTAATGAAACCCTCTTACTACTATATTTCCTCTGAGATATATAAAATTTAATGATAGTGCATTTTGCAAAAAATAAGCTTACAAAAGGGTAGCTTATGTACTCAATTATATTTGACTGTTCTTTTATTTAGGAAATAATTTTATGATATTGTGTCCTCAATCCATAGGCTTTTTATTAAGCCATTGAATAAATGAGAAAGCTTATAATTGTACACAATATAGTCATTTCTATATAAATAAGTTTTAAATAATTAGTAAATTTTTCAAAGAAGTTACTAAACAGATTAAATAATAAGACTGCGCAAGAGCCAGCTTTTGTTCTGGTTTCCTTCAGTTCTCTGCTGTCCTTATTGGGCTTGCCATTCTGGCATGTCAAACCATTCCAGAACCATTGCTTAATTTCTACTTATACTATTTTATTGCCTTTCAAACCCAAAGTTTCAACTCTTCCACATTCCTTCCACAAACCTGTTCAAATATCTTATTGGCCATCTGTTCAGATGTTTTAGAGCAAGATCCCAACTTTCAATACAAAATTTCTGTATTTATTATTTTTCTTGTTATTGTGACCAATTAGTTGACAAGAAGTAACTCAAGAAAGGAAGAAAAGGGCTAGAGGGATGGCTTAGCAGTTAAGGTGTTTGCCAGCAAAGCCAAAGGACACAGGTTTGATTCCCCAGGACCCACGTTAGCCAGATGCACAAGGGGTGCGTGCATCTGGAGCTTGTTTGCAGTGGCTGGAAGCCCTGACATGCCCTCTCTCTCTCCCTCTCTTCTCTCTCTATCTTTCTCTTTCAAATGAATAAATAAATAAAAATAAAAATGTTTTAAATAAAAATAAATTTAAGCCGGACGTGGTAGCGCACACCTTTAATCCCAGCACTCGGGAGGCAGAGGTAGGAGGATCTCCGAGAGTTCGAGGCCACCCTGAGACTCCATAGTGAATTCCAGGTCATCCTGGGCTAGAGTGAGACCCTACCTCACAAAACCAAAAAATAAAAATAAATAAATTTAAAAAGGAAGAATATATTTTGGCTTACATTTCCCTGGGTCACAATCCATCCTTCCAGGGAAAGCATACTGACAGAAGCATGAAGCATCTGGCCACATATAGTCCATAGACAGGAAGTTGAGAATAATTAATACTGGTACTCAGCTCACTTTCTTCATTTTATTCAGGCTGGACGTTGAGATGCCCACAGCTACAGTGTATCTTCTCATAGTAAACCTAATGTACAAAGTCTCTCACCAACATGCAAAGTTTTGTTTCTTGTGTGAATTTACATCCAGTCAAATCAAGGTGAGCCATCAAAATGAGCAAAACCTTAATGAGGGAAACTGAATTTAATTCCAGTATCTCAATGCTAGCAAGCTAGAAGCAGGTAGAGACCCAAGTGTTT
Organism: Dipus sagitta; assembly: GCA_036346955.1. NCBI lineage: Eukaryota > Metazoa > Chordata > Mammalia > Rodentia > Dipodidae > Dipus > Dipus sagitta. The sequence continues at coordinate 26,263,010 of CM070772.1, forward strand.
CACACCTGCTGATAACTAATAGTCAAATCTGTGCTCACTGGAGAACTCACTGGGGCTCTAGCCTTCCAAAATTTTGCTATACGTCAAAAAATACAATGAGGTCAGCTCAGAAATGCCCAAGATGGAATCAAGACTTCTGTCAGATTCTGAAGATGGAAATGTAAGCAAAAGATTGAATAAGATCCAGAGCCATGCAAAGTAGTATAAAAATAATCAGACTACCATCAATAATTTCTATCATAGCAAAAAAAAAATACAAAAAAGAGATGTCAAACTGAATGTACAGAATCAATAATAGATGTCAATACTGAGATTACAAATATATAATTATTTGTCCCATCATTTAATAAGCCATGTTAAAAAAGATTCAGTGGACAAATAAGGGCATGTTGGAGATGAATACAAAATAAATTCTAGCAAAGAAATAGAATTTACAAAAGTGAAAGAACATTTTCAAATCATATGTATATGCTCTGAATGTGAATTGGTGAGTTCTGCAACTATTTTCCCCAAATTGAACCGTTTCTTCAAAAGGGAGGAAGGTAGGGCAACTTACGGAATTTACAAGGCTGAGGGAGCTTAGACACTTGCAGGATTCATGAACCCCCTCCTCAAGGTAATGCAAGCAGTAAGCAATAGCTGGGGGAAGGGGGAACCTTTGCTAGAGATGCCTGCAAGCTGGACAGCAAGAGAACCAGTCACACTTCTTTCATAAATTAAAACCAAGGATGCAGTTTGCTTTTCACTGATGTAGGTGCCTTTGATGTAGCCTCCCACATGCTGCTTTGAGTAACCTCAATAAACTCAGTCGTTTACGAAGCAAGACTTGGGAGGAACAGATCTTTGTGAAGAACCATCAGTTCCCTAGCTGGTGGTGGAGATATTTATTCATAGCTCCCCAGAAAAAGTCACACAAGGCTCAACAGCAAAATGAGAAAACATATGAAAAAATCAGTGAAATGAAAGGTAGTATAATGGAAATCATCTAATTTGAAAGACAGAGAAAAACAGCATAATAAAAAAATATTAATAATAAAGGCAGCAGCAATTCCCAGGGAGTTGGCATGCATGCCACAAATCTCCATGCCTTGCCACTTGCCTCAATCTTGCATTGATCACATTTGTGCCACAGGAACAAAGAGAACAACACTGGTGAAGAAACGCTTTGTCAATGAATTTAAAAGTTGACAAAAGAAAGGTAATTTAGGTTTCCGCTTTGCCTGCCTTTACTTCCTATTCAAATAGCTTCCCCTGATCCCAACACATTTATTCACTTAAGGACAAATGTTATGAATTCAATTCAATGCAATGCACATTTATTAAGTACCTACAAAGGCCCAGGATGGGGTCAACTTGCTATTACACCTGATAATCTCCTGGGTTCCTTGTTTTTGGTCCATCTGGCAAACCTCACAAAGTCATGCATCAGATTCTTTCCAAGTACTTTTTATAATAAGTCTTTCACAGAGATACATGACTTCTTTAATATTACTTACAATTTACATACAAATACATCAAATGGTAGTCATTTTGCACAGATTTGTACTTCCTGATAAAACTATATATTACTAAAAGCCAGGATAAGCTCATCTTTTCAATTATATTAAAATATTTCCTGTATGTATATGTATATAAATAAAAGTTATATATATACATATATATATATATATATATATATATATATATATATATGTATCTTTTTTAAATAATTCAAAAATTTGGATTAAGAAGTCACAGCATGTTAGTACTGAATTTACCATGACAGAGGGAATGTAGCTGCATAAAATGGTGCTATCAGAAGATTTTAACAAGTATAATCTCATGTTTGTTTGTTTGTTTTTTCTTTTCTGTTTTAAATTTAAAAAGATATGAGAGAGTGAGAGAGAGAGAGAGAGAGAGAGAGAGAGAACTGGTGCTCCAGAGCTTCCAGACACTGCAGTTGAACTCCAGACACGTGCACCATTTTGTGAACACGTGCAACCCTGTATACTTATGTCACCTTGTGCTTCTGGTTTATGTGCGATCTGGAGAGTTGAACATGGGTCCTTTGTCTTCACAAGCAAATAGTTGAGCTGCTAAGCCATCTCTCCATCCCCCATGTTTTTTTGTTTGTTTTTTTTCTTTTGTTGTTGTTGTTCATCATAGGAAATTGTTTGCTATAGGGCCTTGATGTGCATGCTATTTTGCATGTTTATATAAAGGACTATAGGACTTTTATGATGTTCATAGTATAAATAACTGAGGCAGTTAGGGAGACTGCCCCCTCCACCCCAAGCAAAAGCAGGGATGTCCTTAAGTCTGCCCTTAACAATCTCCACTTGGTTAGAGAACAAAGGATGATCTGACTTCTTATCTATTAGCTATAAAGGAGTTCCCTATATCTGTTTTCATCACAAACAGCCTGAGCCCTTTCTGGGAGGGAAGTCCTCTTTCCTAGAATTTTAATCTAATCCTGATGTCTTGGTTGGTCAAATTCAGTCCCCAGAACTTGGAGCCATGGGTAGCCTCTTCGTGAGACAGCCTCTAGCCCAGACCAGTCAGTTGTCACTAAGGCTCACCTGAGCCTGAAGGTGCAGCTCAGCATAGTAAGGTTTTAAATAGATGTGTTCCAGGGTCCAAGCCTCTCTTGACTGGCTCCTGAACTTCCAGGTTCTGTTAAACATCCCTCTTCTCAGCCCAGTCAGGCTGAGAGGAGGGGAGACCCCACCCTTACTCCTACATTGCTCTTTATCCCCTCCTGCCCTCCACTCTTAATCTAATAAAGTCTCTTTAAACCTTACTCTCTGTTCTATGGATTTTAATTATTTAAATTCATACGACAAGAATCTAGGGTACTCTAAATTTATTGGTGTATTGGTATATTGATGAATTGGTAAATAACCCCCAAATTCCCATTCCAGTAACATCACCCTTCAACTAATCGAGCAAGTCAGGTTTTATCCTCTTTAGAAAATCAACTTGCTAGAAGTCATCCCAAGAATCAGTGTACGTGTAGCTTTCAGCAAATACTGTTTCTTATAAATGGCTAAAGAGGTTGGAGAGATGGCTTAGCGGTTAAGGCACTTGCCTGCAAAGCCTAAGAACCCAGGTTCGATTCTCCAGGTCCCACGTAAGCCAGCTGCACATGGTGGCTCAAGCATCTGGAGTTTGTTTGCAGTGGCTAGAGGCCCTGGTGCACTTATTCTCTCTCTCTCTCTCTCTCTCTCTCTCTCTCTCTCTCTCTCTCTCTCTCTCCCTGTCCTAGTAAATAAAAATAAATTCCCTAATAAATAAAAATAAATAAATACATATAAAAAATAAATAAATGGTTAAAGAATTGGCCTAATTCTATTTTGAAACTTTTACTTTGTCACAGTGCTTACTGAAGAAAGGCACACTTTTCATTAATAATACCAATTCTCTATTACAACATTCTTTCCCAGGCCTTTGAAATGTGCAAAAGTATGAAAGTATGAATGCCAACAATCATATAAAATGAAACAAATAATATTTATATATGAATTCATTTGTAAACAATTCTTAGTATAAAGTACACCCACAATCAAAAACCAGTCTTATTTTAACTTATATAAAAATATCTCACAGTAATAAATTAGGGTTTAAGTGACAGTGATACCATGTCCAATAAATTTTCTTGTCCACCTGCTGAGCATGACTGAACAATTTCTGAAACTATAACCTTAACTATTCTTGAAATTCAAATTGTCATGAATGGCCTTAGAGATCATTATAATAATTTTTTTATACTCCAAGGTTATCAACACTTTTATTGTGACAGGATATTATAGGAGATAATTTTCTTTGAAATTTAATTGAAAGGAGAATTTATTTCCATTAGGTTTCAGTTTCAAATTTGGATCCAGAGGAAAATCTTTTAGTAACATTACTTTTTTCTCTCATGATTTCATTCAATTTTGTAAATATCAACATGTTGATATAAATACATTATGTACTTGTACACTATTAGAAAGATCACTAGTTACAACACAATATCATAAGAAATTAATGTTGTAAATTGTTTCAAGAGGTTATATATGTTTTATGGAAATTATAACCAGAAATACTCAATATATTACCTCCTTCAATAATGAGATTAGGCTCATTTAAGGATTTTAGAATGGCAGTGTGATAATTTTTCTCTCAGAATTGTTACTTTTCTTTTTTTTTTCACATTTATTTATCCAGGTCTTGAAAAACATTTCTACATAGTCATCAGACAAAACTTCATCTAAATTAAAAATACTAACTAGAGGTGGAGAGATGGCTTTGTGTTTAAGGTACTTGCCTGTGAAGCCTAAGGACCTACGTTTGCTTCCCCAGTATTCATGTAAGCCAGGTGTGCAAGGCGACACATAGGTCTGGAGTATGTTTGCAGTGCCTAGAAGCCTTGGCATGCATATTCTCCAGCCCCCCTTTCTAGTGAATAAATAAGATATTTAAAAAATAATAAATATAAACTAAAGATGAAACTCCCTAGCTACAAAATTCCGTACCTTTGTCTTTCTCTTCAAATAATTTCTTTGAAAACCTGCTCCTTCCACTAATAAACAAACACTGTGCATTCTTAGCACATTCCTTCAAATCTTTTCTTTCTAAAAATGTTCTTTGTGTTTTTAGTCTTAAGTAGAAAAGAATGATAATCAACATTCATAGAAGAGTATATGTTTCCCTCAAATAACAGCACAACATGATTCTTGAGAACACGATTACTCTCTTTCTTAAGGGAACTATATACTTCCAGGCTTTCCTGCAACACTGCTTGCTCCAATATTATGTAGGTAGCAATCACCCATAATCATTGAGTTGAATGCAATTTATAATCCATATTCGAAAATTAATTCTATTTTGAAAATTGCATTTCATATGTGCTTGATTCATGTTTTTCAATGTATAGTAAACATAGGACAAATAACATACAACTTTTTCTGTAATATTATCAAAGTAATTTTAAATGATAAATGTATCAATAAAAATAAACCACCACAGAACGATCCTGCTCACACACCTTCCATTTGAAAATAATTTAGATAACCTCAAATATAAAATTGATAAAGCCTTTATGATTTAAGATATATATGTACATAATCTTGCAAAAATTTGTGAATGATATCCACAGGCTTTTTCATTATTTATACACTTTAGTTTCAACATTGCTTTTGTACCCAGTAAGAATAAACCTTATGAAATTAAACCAAACAGTTCATTTATTCATATTAAGATTTGCTTCAACAATAAATCATCCTTAATAGTTATTCGTATATGCTTGAGGTTAGTGCTAAAAATCACCCTGGCTTTTACATTGTGGCATATAATCTCCCAGACAGGGAAAAGAGCAGATGCAATTAGTTTTGACTATGATATACTTGCTAGATTAATTAATATAATTCATGTCCATGTATCATGTCTTTAGACATATATATGCATATGCATGGAAGTATATATCACAAGGAAAAAATACATCTTTTTCCCCTGCTCTTCACTATTGTTGCTTTACATTGTGCAATAGTATTGTTTTTTCTCCTTAAACACACAGATGCACAAAGAACATCCCTAGTTTGAATCTCTTAATGACAGGAAATATGCGCTCAGACATGTGATCAATTTTCAGGTCCATGCTGTTCATGTTTTTCCTGTTCAAACAAATAAATTAATTTTAAAACTATGCAGCTTATTTTGTGCCTTGTTTAGTGACCAGGGTTTAATGATAAAAGGCAAATAAAAACAATATCAGTTCTCACAAGCCTTATACAGAATTTCATTGTCATCTCCCTAAATTTCTGCATCGCTCAATATCCACTATAACATTAAACTTTCTTTTCATTTAACTAGTAATCCATTTTAATGAACAAAGATGTCAAATTGCTTCCCTATTAAATTTTGTTGTCAGCTAACAATGTCTGTTGGGTACAGACATTGATTCTCTGTTTCACATACATTGTAATTTAATCTTTTAGAAAAATATCTATAAAGCAAATGCTTATTATATGATGGATTTCTACTGTAGTAGATGTAACAGCTAAGTTCCTCTAACTGGTGCCTTGCTTTATTATCGTGTGATCAAGCTTCCTTATTCTTGCTGGTGTATTCATAGTGAGGCTCAACACTTTATCATGTTTTCTGCTCTCCTTTAGAATCTCCACTGCCATTGCCTAGTGTAGGTAACTGACAAAGTCCATGCTACAACCTGGAACACACTGTATTTTTATTAATTTATTTCTTCTTTTTCCTATGCCCAAGTGCCATCTTTAAAAATCTTGGCATGCATTCTGTCTTACTATGCACCATGCAAGGTGGCTCATTCCAACGGTGTATATGAACATTGGTACAAAGATAAGAAATGCTTTTCTGCCAGGACATGAGTCCCAGCTAGGAGCTTGTGGAGTTGATTTTGAGCAGGCTTTCACGGGCAAGTTGGTTTAATTCAACTACCTTTCTGCTCTGAGCAAGGTGAATGGGTAACGTGACACCTCACCTGCTGTTTGTTCACTCTTGCATTCTCTTCATAGTTTGATGATTGTAGGCATCTCAACTATTCCCTGTTCCATTTCTTAAGTCATGGGTAGTGCCTCAGTTTTGGCTTTTGTAACAAATTTCAGGTACTCTGTGTACATTAAAGTATGTATGCATTGACTTCAAATGATATTTGAATTTTAGTACAGCAAATATCAAAACTGTACTGTAGTATAGAATTCCTTCTTTATACTTATCTAAGGACTTATTTTGGTCAGGAAACCTAATATATTGAAGGCTAAGGAGCATTACTGAAATTAACTTGAGCAACAATAACATGAAGAAATAATATGAAATTTCAGAACCACTTTTCAAGCCACATAACACGGGTAGATTCTGGGTCTAGGGAAATAAAGATTGTTTTAGACAGCTTTTCTTCGCCACAATACATGCTCAAATACTTCATCCTCTTCCATTCTTAGGTGATGATCCCATCCTTCCTTCAGCATAAATCCTGTTAGAATCCCTAGTTCTTCATCTATAATATTCCATCCACTGACATCCACACACTGACATCCTGGTTTTCTAAGTCTACACTCTTCTTTATTATTTATGACGTGAGTTTACCCTCCTATTACAATCCCAATTCTAGTATTCTTTCTGACAATCCTCAGTCAATCTAATGACATGCCAGCAACCACAGTATTTCATTCACGAAAAAAGAAGAAACAAAATATATATGTATAACCTGAAAGACACAACAATATGATCTTTAGAAGGGGACCAATTATTTCAACTGTGATTACAACTTATAATAACTAGCTGAATTTGCTCTTTCTCTATCATCTTTGTGAAAGTGTACTACACAGGAATATAGCACCTCAAGCCCAAACTTAAATGATTATTAAACAATAATACTGAACCACTTTCCCTCCATCTTACATAAGTAGAAGTTGAGAAGACTTCAAATTATGCACCAAGGCTTCCATACTATGTAGCTGCAACAGTTAATGAAGTACCCAGGAGAGATCATGCCACCTGCTGGTGATGGAGAGGTAACATTGGAGAAACAGATTTACAAAATTAAAAAAAAAAAAGAAGAAGAAAAAGAAGAAGAGGAGGAGGAATGAAAGAAAAGAAAATATATTTGCCTGTATATTTTTGGACCAGTTAATTCACCAACAAAGCAATGTAACATATCATGTCAAATATACTGTTGTGTTTTTGTAATTAGAATTTGAGATAAATTTTCTACTTTGAAATATGTTAGGCATTATCGGGACTTTGTTTTTATATACCTTGACCTGGATGTCAACTCTCTGTGGATGATAGATGGAGCAATCAGATATAAGTATGTTAAATGTTGTCATTCAAAATTTTAATGGATACATAATTATTATAAAATATGTTGATTTCTCATTGTCAGTGAAAATTACAATGCAGCTTGTAGCCTGATTTTAAGTGACTGGAAACAGTGTCAGCTTATGGCATACTATAAGCAATTGCCTAGGTGGCAAATTATATTTTTACTGGAGACACATATGGTGAAATAACTAAATTGTTCATGTAAATTTTTATATTTTTTGTTTACTTTTAAGGTTTGTAGCACATTTAAATAGTGGCATTTCCATTTTTAAATTTATTACCATAAGGATCTTCAATTGAGAACATTTTAACATTCAGGTATGAACATGAGGTAGTATATCAATTATACTGCACAAAATGTGAAATAGTAATTTTTGAGCACACATATGTTCGAATATTCTTTCATTTTTGTGAAATGCAAATTACTTAAATCAGAAGCAATCTGACAGTAGATATAATGTAAAAACTACATATTATAAAATGTTATTGGGTATTTAGGACTCCCAGCAGTCTCTGGGTGGGGTAGAGTTTGAGCCTCAGGATATGTTTACCCACCCTGTGGCTCTTAAAATCTTTGTGCCCCCTTTCCTGCAACAGGCCCCAAGTCCTGGAAGGAATGCTAGCAGTTTGTTTTCAGTGTTGTAGTGTTGTCCTCCGTCTACACTCTATTACTGCTGGATATGTTTCAGTTCCCCACCATGTTTCTTGCTACTTCCCTGGAGGCGTTTGTCAGGATAGTATTGGAAGCAACACTAACTACCCCCAAACGAACACCTAGGACCCTACTGAGGAAGGCCTTCAAGGAATTGAAGACTAGGGATGAAGGGATACATTCATATAGAAAACATTTGCAGGATTCTAGGGAGTCACAACTGCGAACTGATGCATGATCACCTTAAGGCTTCCAATTCATTTCTTCACAGATTGTATATCAGCTCATTAAGCATCCATTAGTAAATATGCATAAAGAGGCTTGATGTTAACATTATAAGCATCAGAAATATTTTATTTGAGAGAAATAAGTGATGTTCATAATATAGAGTGGTTTAGAAAAAGTATACAATATTCAGACCTCTCTATTGCTATTTCTTTTTATCTACCTCCCTTCATTTACCCTTTTCCCCCCACTCCCTCATTCATTTCTTAACTAGATGCTCTTGCACCTGAATTAAGTATCAAGTAACTGATTTGACTAACAATTTATCATTTTATCTATGTTATAGCAAACTAAAATTGTAGAGGTCCTGGTAGGAAAAGCTAAAATGACTTGAACACCAGTGATGTGGAATAAATTGTAATATTTTTCTGTGCATACTTGACAATCATCATCTGTAATGTATCTGAATCTACTTTGAGTCCTACATTCATGGCAATAAGCTTCATGGCAGGAAGGCTAGAGAGAAATTTTATATTTTACCATCTGCCTGTAGTCATCAGAAACTGTCAATATTTACTATGAGATCCTGACAGTTGTTGACTGCAAACATTTACTTAGGTTAATACACAGCAACTGCTCAGATTGCCAGTAGCATGCCTATTACAGAAAGATTTTAGGGACAAAAGGCACACTTATCTTGTACTTGTTAACATTGGAAGCAAAGACATGACACCATACAGTATATTCACATGTGATCAATGTGAAGTAATAGTATTTTATAAACTCTGAGCCTTTGAATTCAAGCTTCACGTTTGGTGTACATACACACACAAATTTCATTTTAAGAAAACATTATGTTCAAATCAAGATAATTACAAAAAGTAAACTAATACGTGTATTCCTAATTGAATATTCATAATTGTGTTTTATAGTCATCAAATTTCATATGATTACACAAACTCTCCTTTTAAATTTTTTTAATTATGAGTTACACTGCATGAACTAGATGTATGTTTATCATGTTCCTATCCAGTTATACACTGACATCCCTTTTCCCTGCCCCCATTCCACTGAGGGTCCTCACTGTGGTTACTGGTAATAGGGACTCTTGTCATTTCTCTCCTTATTTCTTCTTCTATTTCTTTCCTTTTTCTAAGTTTGATTGTTTTGTGATTATCCCTTTGAGGGAAGCTATCATCTAGCCATGCCTGGCCTTTATGTTGACATGTGGTGAAGTATAATTTGTTCTCCAGGTATTGATCCTGTGGTCTGGCATTACAGGTGGGTACCACCACACCCAGCCTTTTTGTTTCTTTGTTCTTGGTATAATCATAAACTCAAGACACAGCTACATTTTGTGTGGCTGAACTTTATCTATGCATCATATCTAATCTATCCTAAATCCATTTTTGGTATGGGGTGAGAATATGACTGGTTGATAAACAAGGTCTCCCATCGTCTTTGCAAGTTAATTTATTCAATAGACAGGATTGTTGCTACTAGCTTTGGAGACATTCTATTTTCTCAATATTCCCTATTGACCCTTGTAACTATTTTTTCCATGTATTTTAAATATGTACCCATAGGTGGAGCATGGTTTACTAGAATATGGTTGCTGAAAAAGTAAAGGGGTATATTGCATGTCTTCATGGTAAAGCTGAAAGAAGGAATCTAGACTGTTTGCATTTGGAAGCTAATATGAAAGGTCTACAGAAGAAACTTTCCTATTTCTATTTAGCCAAACAAAATCCCAAACTGTGATAATTAAACACTAGAGGATACATCCAATAAAATAAAATTTAATCTAAATTGCTTTAATTTTCTATAAGAGAAAAAAATATCCATTAGTTTGCAGACATATTCCCAAAGCAAGCAATTAAGTTGTATTTCCCTTGGTAATCTGTTAACAAATTTCAGCAAAGTCACAATCCTTGGGTGGACAGTAGATCAGCTAATCATGGAAGATTAGTCTCAGTAAGTATTTTGGACAGCTGTATTTATTTTGTATATGGAATACAAGTTTGAGTAATATTGATAATGATAAATGATATCACACCTAATGCTTGTGAATGTTTATATAGCATGCAAATTATTTCCACATAAAATATTAAATAACTGATAATAAACTGGTGTGTATAAAATATTTGTTACCACAGTTTTAAAATTATATAGTGAGACACAGAGAATTCAGTGATTTTTTTTTTTTAAGCACAGCAACAGTGTTGAGGAAATATTTTCCCTACTCAGTAGTTTCAATGGTTTCCATTACTGAAGTTAAACTCTCTTACTAATCTTCGTGATGTCTGTGGGAAGATTTGGAAAGTGTTGCTCATTTGAGCTAGTAATAATTCAGATGAAACTAGGTTAAATATGAACACAACTAATGGAATTGGCCCATCATTTTCTGTTCCTACCTTCTACCTGCACTCCATTGCCATGGAAATAACATTTTGTTCCCAATGGAGAGCTTAATGGACCTAGTCATTTCGTTAAACTGAACCACTTCAGAAAATGGATGCTCACACATTCCATTTTCTGAACTCATATTCCTTATCTTTTGGAATGAGCATGTCTTTGTCATTAAGATCCTTATTCTAAAAACCAAAGTATTTTTATCTCAGGCTATTGTTCACTCACCCTTTGCCAACATGTCCCTTCCAAAGCCATACTGAAATTATCGTTAGTGTGCGTGTGTATAAAATCTTTCCATCCAAAAATATTTCCTTAAAAACCCATAGCAGTCTATACATAAGCTAAACACAATGTGATTTTTAGCTTTAAGGAACCACTAATATTGTGAGATCCCCAATGTATGTGTTATTTATTTTTGACTAGTGTTGCCTAGGATTAGATTTTGTAAATTATTTGCAAAACTTTCCATCAATATTAGGTTATGATCTCTTCCTTGTGTCCTGTTTTTGCATCCAAGACTTCCTCCTTATGGTTGTCTCTTCATCTTGAAGAAAAGCAAATAGATTTATGTGTTCCATATTTCACACTGCCCTGTAAATATTTATATCAGTCTTCTCATTCTTATTCCAATTTTACTGTCCTCAAGTAGATTTGGTAATTTCATCATCAGTATTCTGAACTCAGTTTGATTAAAGGAATCCCATCCTATTAAGATCTTCCAATTCTTCCCAAATGCCATGTACTTAGTTTTTATTTATTGTATTTTACTCTCTCACAAAAAGGATCTATGGATCAAGTTTCTTTTTGGAGACATACTCTCTTGCTCTGAATGGCAGTTCTTTTATTATTTGTTTATTTGTTTTAATACTGCCTAGAGTCACATTAAGTCTCTGCTGTACTTTAATGACTAAATGTAGTGAAGTATAAATTAGACCATATATCTTATGTAATCAGAGCTCATAGTTATGCCAGAGGATTAGATTCTTTAAACAAATTAATGTTAACCTTCTCTCACCTTGATAGCTATATGTGCCATGATCTACCTTTAATGGTGCTGGCCTGTATTCCCAATACTCAGAAGGCTGATATAGGCACATCATCACTTTGTGGGTAGCTTGCGTTACATGGTAGTACCCCATTACAAACAAACTGACAAGTATTAGAATCAATTTGCTTTATCCTTTATAGATTTATTTTAGGTATCTAACTCCTTCCTTTTCATGGTCAGCCCATGGTGCAGTAAGGTTCACATTACTGGAAGAAATCACCCCATCAAGAGCCACTTTTGGGAAAAAAAAAAAGGTTTATTTTGGCATACAGACTCAGGGAAGCTCCATGATGGCTGGGGAAATGATGGCATGAGCAGAGGGTGGACATCACCTCCTGCACAACATAAAGTTGAAAATAGCAACAGGAGAGTGTGCCAAACACTGGCAAGGGGTCACTGGCTATAGTACCCACAAGCCCGTACCCAACAATAGCCTGCCTCTAGGAGGTAGGTGTTAGTTCCCAAATCTCCATCTGTTGGAAACCTAGCATTCAGAACACCTAAATTTATGGGGCACAAGTGACTCAAGCCACCACACCCCCTTCAACTGTTTACCTCATAACATCCTATTCTTGTTCCTTTCTTTTTGGTTGGTGATTCTGGGAGTATTTGAAAACTATAGCTGTTCTGCTATACATTAGCATTTTTAACCTAATTACCTATATTATTTTGTTTTTGTTGTGACCAAATAGCCTTAGAAAAATAAGCACAGGGAGTAAAGATTTGTTTGGGTACACAGTTTCAGAAAGTAGAAGCCCATCCTGTCAGGGAAGGTGGTTTAGGAAGGAGTATAGGGCAACATTCTCTTCATTCAGCTACAATCATGGAGTCAGAGATAGACTTTAAATTATACTTTTTTTTTTTGTATTAGTTACTTTCTCATTGCAATGAACAGACACCTGTCCAGAAGCAACTTAAGTAAAACAGTGTAAACTTTAAGGTAATGTGGTCCTTATTGTAAATATAGCAGAAATACAATGAAGACTTGACCAATATACATGTATGAAACTAAAAATCTTCTGGATGATAAAGGAAATAATAGAATAATAAGAAAGTCCAAAAAGGGGGTTCAATATTTGCTAGCTCTACATATTGCAGATTGATATCTGGAATATAAGATAATCTCAAAAAATAATACTAAAAATCACAATCAATAAACGGGCCAATGAAACATAGAGATAGTTCTCAAAAAACAAAGTCTAAATTGTCAATAAATACACAATAAATTTCAAATTATTAGCTATATGACAAATCAAATTTAAGTGACATTTAGATTCCATTTCTGTCTAGTCAGAATGGCTATTATCATCATCAAGGAAACAGATAACGAAAGATACTACTGAGATTGTGGTAAGAAGAGAACACTTATTTATATATAGATAGACATAGATAGTGAGAGTGTCAATTATTTTAACCACTGTGGAAACAGTTTGGAAATTTACCTAGAACCCTAAAATAGAAAAGATACATGACCTAACTATACATCTCCTGGTATATACTTTAAATTACCCTATTGCTGACATATTTGTACCTTAGCCCATGTTCATCAACAAATGAAAGAAAAAGGTGAGTGAGCTGCATGTATAATGGAATTTTACACAGTCATATAGAATAAAGAAATCATGACATTTGCTGGAAAATGGATGCAAGTGTTGATCCGCATATTAAAACAAATATGTCAGACTCAGAAAGACAAATAAGGCATGTTTACTTTGCTAATCTTGTATTTTGTGTACATATGTAACATGAATGAGATATAAAGCAAAAATGAGACAAGGGGAGGAGAGGGGAACAGCAGGAAGGAGACATAAAGGGGTGGAAAATGGCTTGAGGATATTCAAAGTCAATGATATATTATTTATTCAAAGATATCTTCAAGATGTCTTTATGCATAATAAACAAGTAACTAGAATCTGCTTGTTCTGCAAGCATGAGGATCCAAGTTCAGACTCCTAAAACCTATGCAAGTGGTGGGCATGTGAGGGCATGTCTGTAACCCCAGTGCTTTCAAGGTGGAATGAGGGAGACCAGCAAAACCATCCAAATTATTGAGATCTGGATTCATATAAAACACTGCCTCAAGAAATGAAGAGGGAAGCAAGAGTAAAATATATCTATAAACCACAATCCTCTGGCCTCCTCAGTATGAACACATATGCATCCCAGCACTACAGACGTTTGTACAACAAACAAGCTCATAAAAAAAAGAAGAAAAAAAAAATAAACTAGAGCTCTGATGGATGTGTTATCATTAGGAGACTATGAAGAAATTGATGATAGTATCAGACTTCCCCTCAGATTGAGTAACCCTGAGATGCCAGTTTTGAAGTGAAAAATGAACTATATACCCAAAGACATTGAAGAGAAGTCAATGTGACAGTTTGCTGAAAGAAGAAAATAAAGTCAAACATCCATCTTTTCATGAAGGATTTTTTATGGAAAAGCTCAGGAGAAGGAACTTTTCATAGCTACCATTTTCTGTAGTCTCACTATGAGCTCCTTGGTGTCCTCATTGACAAAGATCTTTAACAACTAGGAAAATAAATGATCTGCAGAATAGAAAGTGATTAGGGTTTATCGCTGTGTCTATTAATAACATGGAATACGATGGCCTTCTGAGAATGTGACCACTGCTTTTCTTTGCCTGTTGACTCTCACACGGTCTCCTTTAGGTCTTTTTAATTTGCAGTCATTGAGAAGAGAGCGGTTTGGAACCTTGTTTCCTTCTGTGGGGTTTCACTAGAGTACTCCTAAGTACATAGTATACGTTATTCTTAAAAATGTTTAAGCTGGGGGCTAGAGAGATGGCTTAGCTTGCCTGTAAAGCCAAAGGGTCCCAGTTTGATTCTTCAGGACCCATGTAAGCCAGATGCACAAGGGGGTGCATGGAGTTCGTTTGCAGTGGTTGGAGGCCCTGGCACACCCATTCTCTGCTTCTTTCTCTCTCTCAAGTAAACTTAAAAGAAAGTTTAAGCTCTCTTGAAAATCACTTTATTTATATTATCACTGAAATGTAAACATTCTCCAACCTTCTCTTTCTGAAAACAATTTTCTAGCAGTACTGGAATAATTATGCCAACAAGGTTATTGCCCTCTCAAGACTCCTCATCTAATAGAATTCGAACTCACATTTCCATATTTAAGTCAAAGAAATTAAATTTATAATTCAGATTTACGCAGCCAAATTTTAAGGATAAAATTCATGTTGAATAGCCTTTGAATATAACCTTTAACTACGAGGCTCATGATGACCATAAAATTAGTAAATATCATTTGTCATCAGAAATTATATTTGAGTTTGGAATCTTTAGTGTGAGAATTTGCTCATTTAGTCTATAAGTGAACATATCATCCTTGCATATTCTCTCACTTGGGGTTAATTTTGCCTTACTCTTTCCTATGACTGCATTAAAAATGAAAAAAAAAGCTAAAATAAAATAGTCTATGAGAGAGCTGAATCAAACCCCAAGGCAAAGTTTGATTTTTCTCCCTGATGGTTTCACTTAAAATTCATGACCACAGACCTCAAATAGGAGCTTGATACTGCGTAGAAATCTAATGTGTCTCTCTAGGATAATCATTTCCCTCACTTGAGACCATTTTATACTTTTGGATTTTTTTTTCTTAAAATTCAACTACAATACTTATTTTCCTTCAGTTAAAGGCTTCATGTCACATTGCTTGGAAAAAAAAAAGTATCTGGAGAGGAACTCAAAGTTTTACTTGTAAATCTGAAGGCCATCCTATCTGTAGTTACTTTACTCTTCCCTTGTTTTAAATGTAAATATTATCCTGGCTCACCTCAAAGACCAAACATTCCTCTTGACTTCTAGACAAATTCATCTCTCTTAACTACCCATTTTAATATATTAATTAACTTACTAAATTTTAACAAGATCTCACTGGGAGAAATGATCCTTTCCACCCAGGTTTAATAATCTGCAGATGACCCCTGTTTGGAAATCAGCATGCCTTCCCAGTTTTTTTTTTTTTTTTTTTTCCCCAATAGGTGTGGTATACATCCTAGAACCTTCCTTGGAGGAGCTAAGATGGGAATTATTGATCTGTTATTAATACTTATATATGTATAAATCCCAACAAGAAGGACAAAATGGGGTTGAGGAGATTGTTCAGTGGCTAATGTGCTTGCCTGCAAAGCCTAAGGACCAGAGTTTGATTCCCCAGTACCCACATGAACCCAGATGCACAAAGTGGTACATGTATCTGGAGTTCGTTTTGCAGTGCCTGGAGGCCCCTGGGGACGGGAGTCCTATCTCTCTCTCTCTCTCTCTCTCTCTCTCTCTCTCTGCCTCTTTCTCCCTCTCCCCTTCACTCCCAGATAAATAAATATATTTTTTAAGAAAATACTTCTGAATAATCTCTTGATTAGAATCCTTAACGCCAAACATTTTGAAAAGCATTAAGTCCACTTTAAGTATACAGCATTGAAGGGATACCTACAGCTTTCCCACAAATATTCAAATTTTTGCAGGTGCCCCTTTTCTCTACCCTTTGGACATTTTTCTTTTACTACTTATGGAGGAAGATTTACAGCCAGTCCACATTTTGTCAATCAATCCATTCTTGTTAACACTGGAGAATAAGAAAAATAAAAGTTAGAGAATAAATTCAGTATGTCTTTTCAGTTAAAGTGCTAATATATTGACAAAGAAACTGTCAGTACATACACATGGCCAGGTGAAACATACAGAAGATAGTTTTCTGAAAAATAATAGAAACTGATGAGCATTGTTGAAAAGACCTTGAGAGATAGAGCAGACCTTGTGATCTCTGACCCTACATTTATTTTAAGACCAAGGAGGTTCCTATTCTTGTTAAAACAATACGGTATGTTAAAAGCAAATTCCTCTGTACACTTAGGCTAGCTCAACTTACTTTCTCTCAGTTCTATTCAGCAGAATGCTAACTATCACTTGTTCCTAAAATATTCCCTGAGTTGCATTTCTAGAGTCAGACGCTGCAGTTTCCTTTGTTGTTGGCTACAATTTGGGTCTCATGTCAGGATGAAATAAATTTTCTTCCCTTGCTTGCTCTGTGTTTTAGAGAAAAAGCCATTTTTTATAACACAGGCTATAGCACTATTTATCATAGCCTGTTACATTGTAGTCACTTATGTGTGTTTATCTCCTGGATGACTCTGAATTCCTTACTTGGAGGTCAAGGCAATATATTATCTATCATTCAATCAAGTTATAACCTACAGTAATGCCTAGCATATAGATGTGTTAAAAATAAAACATTGATTAAATTATGCTGCATGATTTAAATAGCACACTTAAATTATAATTATATCAAGAGGTGAAAAGTGGTGATATTACTCCATTTAATCCAAAATGGATCATAACATGTGTAATGTGTTCAGTGTACAACGTAATGATAGTTTCCAGGAAGTGACTTGCATTTATCCTGATCAGTTTGCTGCTGAACCATTTAAGAATTCATATATTAATATAACCACAATTTATGATGTTACGAATAAATTTGAATATGTGTTTAACTACAGGCAATGTTCCAAGAATGATCATAAAAAATAATTCTTGCATGTTGTGCTTTGGAATACTTCTTTCAATTATTAAATTTTATTGCTTTCCAGTTTATCATGTGACCAGGTAGTTTATAAACTTCCCAGTTATTGGAACATTGAAAAAAATACATTTTATTTCAAAATATTCCCATGTTGCTTCTATCTTTAAAAATTGCCTTTGAAATTATGTTTTATCCATTTGGATCAGTGATCAAGACATGCCGACTGATAGGCTTCTTATGTGTGTTTATGTGTGTGCACCCACAGGTGTTTGCTTGCTGTGTGTGTGTGTGTGTGTGTTTGTGTGTGGCATACACTTCTTCAGTTTGTTGGCACAATTTTGATGCAAAATATATTATTAAATTGGAGAATACTTGACAGAAATTTAAGATGTCTAATAACTTGATAATAAAAAAATGGGGAATTGGCTTTATAATGGGCATGAGTCTACAAACACTACAAGGCCACCAAGAAAAAGATATTTCGACTAAATAATGAATAATTACAATTGCATTAAATCTCATAAAAATAATTCTAACATTTCTGTGCTTATTATAGTAGGTGAGTAATATATACATACAAGAAAATATTGTGTTAAACAAGGTTTATGATCAGAATACTGAGACATGAAAAACTGATTGCACAATTCCATCAAGATAGACAATGAACAGTTTCTTTTTTCCTTTTAGCTCAATAAATCTAACTCATGAGAGAACTACAAAGACAAATAGAATACAAAGCAATAAATATAACAAAATCTAAAGCAAAACTATTGCAAAAGGAAAAACATGAGAAGTCATCAGCTTTATATCTGTGCTTTATGTAAGATAAATAATTACCAATTATACCTATTTACCATACTCTACTTTATAGAAAGGAAGAAAAGAAAATGAAATAAAACATGTTAGCTAGCAAACTTAATCAGGAAGAAAGTAAGGTTGATTATCATGGTTGTTGTACGACCAAACTCATGAGGTCTTTCCGGCCACTCTATTTCTCAAGTGGGAGCTCCATGTTAATCAGCACAAACAAAGAAAAAAAAAGATTACATTCAATTTAGCATTGCAATTTATGATACATACTTAAATAAAGTAACATTCCAGCCAATAATTATGAGATAACTTTAATTTTTAATATTTGTCCTGATCTCTTCCATAATTCTTTTTTAATAATTACTCTTTTCCTTTGTAGTTTCACATTGCTAAGCTATTTAAATTGGTCTTTGCTTTCTTAAATATCATATTATAAATCTATGTAAGCCAGAAAATCCTGTCTATCAACCACATGATGCATCTGAGAGATTGAATGGGAACTTGTGCACAGACAGGAATTTTTGTTCATGTGCAGCTTGATATCACCTGAATGATTCTGACACAGAGCTTAGAACTGCCCTTGAGATGGAATTTGAAACATATGAGGGTTATCTGCAGAGTACTTAGTGAATTTTATGCTTAAGTCTTAAGGAAGAGACATGCATTTTCCATGACAAGAGAGGCTGTAATTGCTATAAACAAAGATAACAGCCATTATTTCTGGGAGTGAATGAGATGTGGTGAGCTACAATAAAGGTAAAATCTACAGATTTTACTTTTATTTTTTGCTATTCCTCAGACCATTATGATTTCTGTACTATATTCCATGACACATATGTCTTATATACTGATAGTTTAAAAAAGAGAGAAATGTTGTAATTAAATAGTCGTGAGGCAAACTGACAAAGCATATGATTAAAGCAAAAAAAAAAAATGACAATATGTTAGAATTTGGGTCCTAGGCTGGCATTAATAGTAGGCATATCTTTTCTTAAACACATTTATATGGTCATTACAAAGATAAAATAATGCTGGTACAGGGGAATTTGATAGAGACTGAAATCAAAAAAAATGTGGAAATTACCTTCATTAGTATAAGGAAATAAATTTTATTGGCAGGTAGATCTTAGTAATATTATTTTGTACTTCCACAATAGCAGTAAGAATAATATTTATCTATTTATTAGTGTGCGTGCATTCATGCATGTGTGTATGTCTATCAGTAGATGTAGCTGTGTACATTTGCCATGGTACATGTATGGTGGTCATAGGACAAATTTAAATGTCTATTCTCACTCTTGCCTTGTTCCACGTAGGGTCTGTCCTATTGATTGCTGTTGTACTCACCGAGCTAGCTGCCTGTGAGCTCCAGGATTCTCCTGTCCCTGCCTCCCTTCTTGCCACAGGCACATCTGAGAACATAGATGTTAGCACTATTTATCTGGCTATTTGTGAGTTGTGGGGATAAAGACTCATGAACTTAGACAACTGTGCATTTCTTCAAATTTAGTCTACAGCAATTACTTACTATATAAACTTGAGTTGATTGTTTCACCTCAATATTGGTTTCTTAATTGTGTAAATGAGACTAAATTTTGCACTTGACTTACAGAAGGTAAATTAAATGAGGATCTACATATACCCTATTCAAAAATTATTTCCACAAAAAAATGAAATACAAGTAAATATTTATGTTTGTAAGAAACAGTATGCTACAGTATAAGAGAGTATTAAGAAAATAAAACATTCTCTGAGCCTTGGAGGGTGTGGTTTAGATGCTATGCTTAGGGTTGACCATAGACTATTTACTTATTCTTGGTAACTCTGCCATCTGTGCATCTCTGCCTTGACTTCTACCCTTTGAACAACAAAACATCCATGTTTGAGGCTGAACACAGTAGAACAGTCTATGGGAACAAACATAGATATTAAGAAGGCCATTTGACAGAGCCACAGTAATGGGATTCCCACCTATGATCTCAGAAGAAAGGTTTTGGTGCAATGGGAAAAGAGATGAGGGAGTGATTAGTGGAAATGGGATCAAAATGCATTGCATACATGTGTGAAAATGTCAAAAATAAAAGCAATCTGGTGAATCATCTTGTGACCCTGTATCTTTGTTGTTCTACACAAAGTATTAATTTAGAGAAATATTGAAGAATCAGACAGGTCAACCTTGTCTACACCATCTGATTTTCTGTACCTCTCTAAAAACTATTGCCAGTTTTGTAGCAAGGAAAACAAACACCAGAGCAATGATAGACTCATACATAGGACCCAATTTGCTTATAATACTAGATATATTACAAGTAATAATGCCAAACTGCAATATAAGTAATAATAACTAGCATGTCTTATTATCTCTGAATAGGAAGTAGCAAAGAGTAAAATAGAGGTAACAAGCTTCAACTTCACTTCCATCTTTTAAACCTCCTTTCACCCATATATTTAGAACTTTATTTTTTTTAATTTTTATTTTTACTTATTTGAGAGTGAAAAACAGGGAAAGAGGCAGAGAGAGAGAGAGAGAGAGAGAGAGAGAGAGAAAGAGAGATAGATAGATAGATAGATAGATAGATAGATAGATAGAGAGAGAGACAGACAGAGAGAGAGAGAGAGAATGGGCTTACCAGGGCATCCTGCCACTGCAAACAAACTCCAGATGCATGTGCCAGCAAGTGCATCTGGCTTATGTGGGTACTGGGTAATTGAGCCTTGAACCAGTGTCCTTAGGCTTCACAGGCAAGCACTTAACTGCTAAGCCATATCTCCAGCCTGAACTTTAAGTTTTGCATTAACAAAATGATACCATATGACTTCTTTCAATACCCTTCAATTCCATAGTATTTCCTTAGAGTTTCAAATTTGGTGTCCTTGGTGTTTCTTACAATGGCAGTGACAATTTTAATGAGTCATATTTTAACCTTTTGTTTTTATTTTTCATTTTTGGAATTTCCCTCTATGTATATTATATATTCGATATTATTCTCCTGAATTACCTCTCTTATCCTCCCTCATTCTTCAACACTCTTTTTTCCCCTTAAGACCCCGACTTACTTTAATGCCTTTTATAAACCTATTAAATTAAAATAGGATAGTTCTTATGATTGTAGGAAGATGACTCACCATGAAATGAGTTAGGTATTGTCTTTATTTTTGAGATAAGGTATCATTCTGAAGCCCAAAATGGCCTTGAACTCCCTAGGAAGCTAAGTCTGGAGTTGAAATACTGAATCTCTTGTCTCCATACTTCAAGTACTGAGGTTGTTAGCATAAAATTCCTTCCTTTATCTCCTGATTGCTGGTATTACACTTGTAATGATAAATATATATATTTAAATTATTTATTGACAATGATCATACATGCATGTAATATATTTTAGTTATAATCATCCTATGACTTTTCCTTGACCCCCTCCTGTCTCCTTCCCACTGAACATCTTTTTTACAAGCAATTTCTTTTTTTTTTACTTTGACATATGTAGTGTTTCTTATAATGTATGTGACACAATGAGTTTAATCCTAATTATTTGCAGGAACATGGGCAGAATGTTATTTATCAGAGCTCATGCAATTTACCATTGGTAAATTGCTACATAACTAAAGAAAATGTCTCTCACTTCCCTGCAACCTTCCATTGCCAATAACTCGTCAGAGAGAGATGCAATGTTGATGGGTCCAATATTGGGGAGGTCTTGCTCTGGGAAAGCAAAAATAAATATCACCATGAAGTCATAAATTCAGTGTCTATGTAAGACAGCGTTCACAGTACTCCTTCCGATCTCCTAGGTCTTACATTCTTTCTGACTCTTCTTTTGCAAATTTTCCTGAGCTTTGAAAGGATGAAATATAAGAGGCTTATGACCACCCAACAGTGACTATTCTAAACAGTTTAACAAGTTTGAGTCCCTCTAATAGGCATTGGCAGTATAAGAAGCTATTCAAACTAAAGCTGACAGCAGCAGCAATCTGTCGCTATAAACACACGTATTAAAAAGGAAATATGATGGGCACAGCATTTCCATTTATGCAAAGAGCAGCAATAGCTTCTATACATGCTCCAGTGACTTCTCCAGCCACAGGCTTTTGACTGTATTATCAGTTCCAGACACAAATTCCCTCTCATAAAGAGAAATTCAAATAATAATACATGTTTGTTTGTTTTTGAGATAGGATCTTTATCTAGCCTAGGATTAACTGGAAATCACTTTGTAGACCCAAGATGGCCTTATACAGCCATTCTCCTTTCTGCCTCTGGAGTTCTGGGATAAAAGGTATGTGCCACCATGCTGGGCTTTAATAAATCGTTTAATTAAAAGTTTATTTCTGGAAAAAAATTATGAATATTTAACTGTGATCTAATGATATTTTTCTAGAGTATCTTCAAAAAAACATTAAGACATTAACATTAAGATGAGTTCATGTTTGAAAGTTCTAATATCAGTATATTCTACTATAATGTTAAGTGATGAGGGAAAGTACTCTAGGTATCTGTGGGTAAAATTATAAAGCTTTTTTTAAAAAAATGAAAATCAAACAAACCGTGTTTGGGCTAAACTATATTGCTAATATAATCCTAGCCTTACATAGTAGCAGCACTTATGTCTATTTTCTACAAAGTCTGTTTTTCTCTGAAGAAATTCGGCAATGTTTATGAGAATTGATGGTATTCTTATAAAAATGAGGAAGGTAATTATCATGAAAGGAAATAATAATACAGCTATTTCTAAAATCAGTGTTGGAAAGAGATGGAAATATGAAACACAAACATAATACTAAAGCATCTTTACTAAAAATCTTTAAAATGCACTGCACAAACTTATTTCCAATGTTGCTTCTGCAATTTGCATTTTAACAAATGATCATTGATTAATAAGCATCACTTACCTAAACTGGTAAATTATGTCCAACTTGATTGTTTATATTCACACATACTTAAAATATTTACTATCACATAAAATATTTGGTGACAGAAATGTTCTGTTAACAAAAAAATGATATAATATAAATTTTCATGGCATAGAGGGACAATCAATTTAGCATGAATGTGAAGAAGGCATATAGATTTTTATTTGCTTAAATATTAATATTAAAACCCATAAAGAACCATTTAAAGCCAAAACCCACACAAGTAGACTGAATTTTTCTGTCTGAGTATTTGTCTTAACAAAGGAGTCTGTCACTGAAATCTATGGAAAATGATGAGTAATAGGCAGAAAAATCATGGTTATTCCAGGCCAAATCTGATCTCATTACTGAGCATACTTTATAAGCCCTTCATTACTTCATTGTGCATAGGTAAGGTGAAATTGACAAACTAACAGATGGTAGCTTGATTAAGAATGTTTTTATTAATCTATAAAAAATATTCCAGTGAATCCCTGATGAAAGTGCCATAATAATACAACACAATAAAATTAAATCCTATAAACTATGCCCAAGTATTAAGAGGGAAGAGAGTTACAAGTGCAAATAGACTAAGCTGTCACACTCACACACAGATACAAAATTAAGGCATATCAGAATGAAGAAGGATGTCACAGCTATCTTAAAAAATCATTCTTTG
The DNA here is from genome assembly GCA_036346955.1 of Dipus sagitta. Taxonomy (NCBI): domain Eukaryota; kingdom Metazoa; phylum Chordata; class Mammalia; order Rodentia; family Dipodidae; genus Dipus; species Dipus sagitta. The sequence goes on from CM070772.1 coordinate 26,287,085, forward strand.
GACAAAGGTTAGTAACTCAAATAGCTCACTGATAATGCTTATCTTACAGCCTAGGTGACATGACATTTTACACATAGTAAAAGAACACTTACCTGACTTCATGCTAAATTTTAAGTTTTAATTTGCTATAATGCATAACCTAAAATTTTGATTTCTAAGCCAGTTGTGGTGGTGCATGCCTTTAACTCCAGCACTTGGATGGCAGTGGTAAGAGGATCATCATGAGTTCAAGGCCAGCCTGAGACTACATAGTAAATTCCAGATCAGCCTGGGCTAGACCAAAACCCTACCTCTAACAAACAAACTAACAAACCAAAAAAAAGAAAACCCTTGTATTTTAAACACATACAAAATTAATCAATACGTAAGTTTACAGTGTTAACAAATTGTAAACACGCTCTTCTGAAATTTCCACTTTAATGGCTCAGATTCATTGAGTTTGATCCTATCTCTGTGTATGTAGAAGTTTATCATGACAAAATACAGAATAAAATATAATTGAGAAGTGATGTAGCTTATGTAAAATTTAACAACTACAAAAGGTCAAATACTGTATTTATAAATTATTAAATTACACATGCTGATAATTATAAATTATACACTGCTAATTTCTTTACATATGCACATATATAGTTGCATAAGTAAAACACAGTATGTACAATAACTGGGAAATCAATATATTTTAGTCTCAAATGTGGTAGTTTGAGTGTACGTGCCCCATTGACTCAAGTGTTAAAATAAAACTTGCAACTTGGATCTCCAGCCACCTGACTGGAGGAGGTGACACTGGGGTTGGATACTAGAGTCTAGCCCCAAGGTGTCGCTGTGGGTAGATCTGATTTCCAGCCAAAGTCAGTCGTAAGCAGCAATTTGAGTCCTGGGAGGTCCTGCTTACTGCAGGTTTATACTGGGTGATTTTTGGTGTTTGCTGGCTGCTGGTGGTTTCTCTCTTTGCTTGGATTTATGAATAGGAGCCAGCAACTTCCACCATTTCTTATGAATCCATAAGCCTGAAATAAATTCCATTCCTCCTATAAATGGTGTTTGGCTGGATATTAATCCAGCAAAGTAGAATTCACCTACTGCAGCCTCCATTTTAGAAACCACTTTAAATTTTATTCTTCTATGGATTTGTACATGATTAAATTTATTTCCAAAAAAATAGCTTCATGTAAATCGGTTCTGTTTTCTTTGGCCAGTAAGCCATTTTATAATATGTCTAGTTCTGAAAATCCAGAGGCCTCAGGGATAATGACTGGAATTATAGCTTTAAAAAAAAAGAAAAGCTTCTCAACTTTAGACTTTTTTTTTTTTTAATTTTATTTGAAACCTTCACCAGTAGGGTAGGAGCAGGGTAAGTAGAGCTTGTGTTCATTTGAGCATTTCTCTGTAGGAAAGTAATAAAGATACTTTAATGATTTTCTTTCAAAAATGTATCAGTACAAATGACCTGCTAAAATGCACCATACATAAGCTTTTCATCAAACGTTCCCTTTAACATCCTATGTTTGCTATATAAATTTAAACAATTTGGATATTTAATTCAGCAATACCAAAAATTTACTGATATACTCCTTGAGGAACACAAGAGAGTTTAAGGATTTCAGAGGTTTAATGCTATTTTATTGGGATGGCCCAAATATACTTAATGCATGCCTAGTCCAATTTTAAGTTTCTTTTCATATTTCTTCAGTGGCAATACAAAAGGGGGGGGGGTAACAAAAGTAGAATTCCAAAAGTAGCTACTGCCATTCTAATGTGAATTGCAATAAGGATTCAACTAGACATCTCTATTTAATGTCTGTCATTCTGCAGATAAATGATCTCACCATCAATTAGGCCTGGAAATGTAGCTAGTCCATAGGGGTGGGGGGAAAGTTAAAATGCAAAATTCTCTGAAATAGTCTTGTACTTGACCGTTGAAGTATAAGTTCTGTTAATCACCCCTTTTGTTTCTGGCAGACCATGGTATGGTAGTCACAACCTTAATGATGTCTAGGTTAGGCATACAGGTGGATGTGTCATTCATAGACATTTTCCAGGTCTGTTTTTCCTACCACATGATCCCTGCAGCAGGAAATCTTCATGCCACCAAAGTACTATGTATGAAAATCAAATGATGATATTACAGCTTCCATTTATCTGTGATACTTTGTTAACATGGATTTGATTACTAGGATACACAAACACACATACACACACACACACACACACGATGCAAGAACACATGGAAATGGTTTGGTATACTTAAAAGAAAATTAGAATGTATGGAAAGAAAAGGTGACTAGAAGTACCTGAGAAGTCTTCTCTCCTGGCATACCTCATTGCTTCTTTCCCTTTAGCTCTTCATTACAACTTAGACTGTCTCAGAACACCCCATATTTAGACTGAAGTGACATGTGAAGCAGTGCCTTGCCACTGTTCAATTCAGTTTCAGGCATTACAAGTGTACAATCTATTCTCAGAGACAAACCTTCTCTATATGCACTTTCATGTTGGGCCTTGAGAGGCCCGGACGCGAGGCCTAATGGAACTTCCTGAGCCTAGCTAAAGTTTGGTGATCTGCCTCTGGCCAAATGTGACTCAGCAAGATGCCTAATGGCTTCTTGCCTGCTCCTTCCACATGGGAGTTAGAATTATCATTTCAATAGTCACAGTTTACTATTGGCCCTTACCTCTCCCCCCATGCTAGAATCCCCGCCTTCGTCCTCAACATTATATAGGCAACTGCTCATAGCAATAAATTGAGTTCCTGCTTCGACAAGACTCCCGACTCAGTGTGGTTTTTCTCTGGTGGCCAGGAGAGGTCTGAGTCGTCGGACGCTCATCTCCTCCTCAACCCCTTGGGAGGAACCAGCAGGCCTGGTTCTTCCCTCGGCATTACCTGCCCCCGCCGGCAGAGCCCGGCACTTTCTCACTCAGAAAACTCTCCTAAAACAAAACAAAATATCTCTACAATGAGACCTTTCTCACTTTTGTGAAAACTTAATCTTGTGGCAGGATTTGTTAACATATAGATTCTGATGGATAAATCTGGAGTGGGTTTGGCTGCCCTGTATTCTTAAAGATGGTAAGATGGACCTAGTACCCACTTGATCCTTGTGGTAGTTTGAATACATGGCCCCAATATATTCAGTGTTGTATTAGTTTGTTGTTTACATCTGCAGGAACCTGGCTGGAGGCAGTGTCACTGGGCACATCTTAAGGTGTGGTGGTGGGTTTGAGATTTCAATCTAAAGATATGCAAAATGTGCCTAGCTGGAGTTCCTGAAGTATGCTTTGCTGTGTGTCTTTTAGGCCTGTACTTCTCTCTCTGTGCTCGGACCTGTGAAGGCAGGCCAGCTTCTTCTGTCATTATGGGACTTACCCTGGATCTGTAAGCTTCAATAAATAGCCCTTCCTCCATAACTGTGTCTGGTCTGGAAGTTCATCACAGCAAACCTGAAGCTGTCTGCTACAGATGGTAGTACCATATGTGGGGTGATATGAACCTGACCATGTGGATGTTGGTCTTTTGGAACCTTTGTTTTGGAGGAATGGGTATGGACTTGGTGCCTGAAACTGAAGATGCCTTCTGCAGTGGTTAGCCAAGTTTTATAGACTATTTTGATAAGAGTTTGAGAATGCTAAATGCAGACAGTATTGAACTTCAAGACTTGACTTATGAGCTTTCTAAAGGGAAGGAAAGACTACAGAGCACTTTGTTGGAACTGGCTACTGGCATAAGGTCTGGCTGCATTCTGCTGCCTAGGCCTAGAGAGTTTGGTCAAGGCTAAATTTGTTATGGACTAGTGTGCTTGGCTAAAGATATGTGACTGAGAGATTTAAGATTTTAAGTTGGAAAAACTCAAACAAGTTTAAAATTTACTGGCACAGAGACTGGTTTTAGGTTACTGAAGCTGCTATTGTCAAACATATTAGCAATCTTAAAGAATATGGCTCAACTGCTTTACATTAAAACAATGAAAAGGAAGCCAGAGGAAAGACTATTATAGAAATGCAAACTCTTTTGGAATGAGTTGACTGGAGAAAAAAAAGAAAAAAATAAATAAACCTGCTTCTCAAGGTTACAATTTATTTAGTCCCTGAATTAAGAATATGTCTGTATCCTGCACACCTAGTATTGGTTTCAGAAGCATGAAAAATGAGTGGAATGGTTGCGAATTACACACAGTTCCAGGAACCACTCCTGAGATGTGGCATGAGGCAGGGCCTGATGGCGTGATAGGCTGAAAGAGCTTTTGGAAGATGGACCTTGGTTTTTGTAAAGACCTAAAGATATTTTGGCTATACTACGACTATACAATGGCTAACATGGAGTACACTGTTGGCCTGAGATGAAAGTGTTTCCTGGCTACTCTGCCCAGCTGGAGGGGTGAAATTAGAAAATCTGGAGACTGTCTGTCTCTGGTTATATTGAACTTTAACTGCAGAAGTTTGATGTTTGTTTGATCGTGGTTGAATTTGCATTGTTTTAGTCTCTCCCTTGCTATGCCTTATAGCAGTTGAAAATGTTTACTCTGTGCCTTTATATGTTGGACATACTTAACTTGTTTGATTTTATAGAACTTACTATCTTAAATTGGTCAAGACTGTAGGGTCCTTTGAAATTTGACTGAATACAACTTACAATGCATGATAATTTTAAATCTACTGGGGTCAGTGGCAGAATACGGTAGTTTGAATAGCTGGCCCCCAATATATTCAGTGTTTTATTAGTTTGTAGTTTGCGCCTACAGCCTCTGGCTAGAGGCAGTGTCACTGGGCAGAACTTAAGGTGTGGTGGTGAGTTTGTGATTTCAATATAAAGATATGCAAAATGTGACTACCTGGAGTTCCTGAAGTGTGCTTTGCTGTGTGGCTTTTAGGCTTGTGCTTCTCTCTCTGTGTTTGGACCTGTGAAGGCAGGTGAGATTCTTCTGTCATTATGGAACTTCCCCTGGATCTGTAAGCTTCAATAAATATCCCTTTCTCCATAACTGTGCCTGGTCTGGAAGTTCATGTCGGCAAATCTGAAGCTGTCTGCTGTAGTCACAAACATTGTGAACAACAATGTGGGCTGGGGAAATGGTTTAGTGGTCAAATGTGCTCATTTGTAAAGCCTGCCACCTCACTATCAATTCTTCAGCACTGATGAAAAGCCAGGTAGATACATGTTGGCACAAGCATTTGAAGTTCATTTTCAGTGACGATGGGCCCTGGTGTATATGAAAACACACACACACACACACACACACACACACACACACACACACACACATCTAAAAATGTATTAAATAAATAGTGATCTATAAATTAGAAGATAAGCAGAAGTTCATTCAAAAATGGCTACTTTTCAGCATATGTAAATACACACTTATCTTTTATAACATATGACCTCTTTAGTCTATACAAACATAAAGCCAGGCCATGATGCTTGATTTTTAGAAAGCAAAGTAAAATTTTACATTAGAAAATTAAGTAAATAGAACTATTAGATCAATAATGGTAAGAAAAAGAGAAAAAATGGAGGCGGTGATTTTATATATTTTTTCTGTAGTATTTTAAATAGTTTTTTTTTAAAGTATTGTGTTTCCCTACATAACCTTACCATATCAAAAAAATGAAGATCTAACAACTTGGCATTTCATACACAGTCTTATTTAATCTTGCAGTAACCCTGACATAGTATTATGAAAGGGAAAAATATAGTTCAGAGAGCTCAAGTTATTTGAGAAAGCTAGAAATTGGAAGTGTTGTTATATGAAGCCAAATCTTTTGGCTTCAAACCTAAACATGGTCTCCATTGCTTTATTCTAGGTGAAAATAAAGGTGACTAATGCCTCTTAAATAAACTCTTCTTGTTTGATAGTGGTGACCAGGGCACTTCTCTTTTGTACTTCAAAGGTGCCACTTTGGTGACAGTTGGAAGTTTAATCCACCCATGTCTGCCTGTAGGGATAGTAAGAGCATTAGCAGACCTAACCTTAGCACTGACTGAGTGGCATGAAAGGGATTCTCCTCTGGAGATCATGGAGCCTCAGCTGTGGAATACTGAAAGAAGAAACTAACCATATGGCTCTCTTCTGCGAAATTTTACATTGTATTTGGTTATTAAGAGAAGGTAATGAACCCATAACAGAAGGAGAGCATTGTAACAGAACAGAAGTACACTGGTATCACTAGATCTAAGAAACAAAAAGTAATATATTGAAAATGGAATGCTAGGGGACTGCTGAAGGTGTACTGAGGATGAGGAGTTTTTGATGGTTGATTTTACGCCAAGCTCACAGGGACATATGGTTCTCAGATACTTGGTTAAGCTTAGTTCTGAGTATAGCTATGAAGCTCTTATTGGATGTGATTAACCTTTGAATCAGTAAATGGACCAAAGCAGACTGCCCTTTCTAATATGGGTCAACTCCACCCAATCCATCAGAGGCCTCAATAGAACAATAAGGTCTGTAATAGATCTTCACTGTCTCTGACTTCAAGCTGGCATATCAATCTTAATGTGCCTTTGGATTCAGCATTGAAGTGGCTATGTAGTAGGTGGTGATCTGGCACTCTGACTTGCTAAATACAAATCCTGAAACATCTGTGTACAATCTGATGAGCTCATTTCTTGCAGTACATATTACTACATACATGCTGTTATAATCAAATTGCTGGATGAACATCCAAACAAACACAGTTTATGGGAGGAAGTGATTTGTTTCAAGGCAATAGATCTGGCAAAGACCCATCAATGGCAGAAGAAGGAAGCTGCTTACTTCCATACATTCAAGCAGGGAAAAAAAAAAAAAAAACTAAATACTCAAAAAAAAAAAAAAACATGAAAAATGGCAGCAAGTACGAACCAGCAAAGAGCAGGACTCCCAGAGCTCAAAAGCTTCTTTCTGCATACTTTTGGGCTGGAATCCAGTTTCATCCCAGTGACACGCACCATGTACCAGGAGTCTAAAGACTCACTTTTATGGGAACATACATTCAAACTACCCCACATGTACAGATAGTTTTGGCTCTGCTTCTTGTTCGCTATTTTAAAAGCTATTTTTAGGTTAAATATTTTGTATCATCTAGTCATTCTTCATTAAATTTTAGGTGGCATTATCAGGAACTAAGAAATGGGTGAGAAATCAATATTGACATTTTGAAATCAGGGAGAGATGGACAGCAGGTAGGTCCAATAGAATATTAGGACAATTTCCTTTGTAAAGTGAAGTTAAGGGATTGGACGTGATCTGAGGAGAACAAAATGCAACAAAATCTCCTGTGGACCAAGTGTGTTACTCATGTTTTCATTGCTATGGTTAAAAAAAAAATGGAATAAAGTACCTGCTTAAGGAATGGAATATTCTGGTTCATGTATTCAGATATTGCCTTCCCTGTTTGGAGGCTGTCTTTCTATTAGCTTCAAACAAAATAGATTTTGGTGGCAAGGAACAGAAGTTACAGAGACCAGCTCAACTTGTGGTGGGCAGGAGGCAAAAAAATAGAAAGGAGGTCACCACAGATCTCTGTAGGGCACACCCCTACTGACCTACTTCTTCCCACTGAACCTTTCTTAAGCTAGTGCCATTATATTATAAATACACCAAACGATTAACTCATTAAGTCAGAGTTCCCAGGATGTACTAGACGTTCCCAATCTTCAGCCCACGGGCCAGACATTACGCATGGCACTTATAAATGCAGCCAGGCACAAAAATCACAAATTCATTTAAAACATCCGTGATTTTTGTTTTTAACTGAATTGCATGATTGTTAAGAATGAGATTTGTTTGTACATGAGAACATTAACAATTTGTGTCATCTTGGACACATGTCAGCCCGTCAGCTCAGTTAGTAATGGCATCTTTAACATATGAGCCCTTTAAATGGTAATCCATAAGCAACAATACCATTAAATATTTTTAGAGAATTCTAAAGTTCTATGTCCTTTGTCTCAAGTAATTGAAGAAGAATCTTCTATGGCTATAACAAACATATAAGATATCATTTGTGATACAAATCTATCTCAAGACATGGAATTGGCTGGTGTCTAGAGATTTTAAAACCTGGATGTAGTGGTCCATCTCTATTCCATTTAAAATTCATTGTTTGGATTATAATATTCAGTTCCAACATCCTCTTGTCCTGTTGAAAATCTCAAAAATTAATGTTAAAATTATCAACATGTTGAACAAATAACTCCCTATAAGTCATTGTTTCTTAGTAGTTAAGGGCATTTCTCTATCTCTGCTGACTTCAAATTAAGTACAGAGGTGATTAACTTATCCCAGTTTATAGCACAGAAATCTTTTTGTAAAAGTTGAAAATAAGCTCTACATGGTTGTTATTTAGAGCCTTTCGGAAATATAATAGCATTTCAATGTTGACAAATATTACTGTTTTTCTTATCTGGTCTCACTTAATGTGTTATTTTTCAAACATTTTTAAGTACTTGTAAGATTTTCTTGTTGTTTGTTAACATGACTTGTGAAGATCCTGAAGCTATTGAAAATAAAATTAAAAGCCTTAAGCACATAACTGCAGCTAATGAGCTGTTTGTTTAAAGGTCTTATGTTAAATATAAGATGGTCAAACTAAAAGTAAAATTTCATCAGGATGACTCTTTTGTTAAACATAAAAATTATATATTTACATTTAAGAAAGCAACAATTAATGAATGTTAGCTCCCTTAAATGTTTGATTTCAGTGAGGTTGGAAATGAAACGAGTAATTTTAAATAGTCTTTTCTACATATAAGTGACCCTCAGTTACCAAACATGTCACAGTCTCAAAGACATGTCTTTACACTTTTTCTCATCAGTGATGAGTGGCATAAGATAACAGAAATTAATGATAATTTTTTTAATATTTTGAGAGAGGGAAAGACAGAGAGGGAAGGGTAGAGAGAATGGGCATTCCATGGCCTCCAGGCACTGCAAAAGAACTCTAGGCACATGAGCCCCCTTTTTATATCTGGATTATGTAGGTGCTGGGTAATTTAATGTGCATCCTTAGACTTCACAGGCAAGCACCTTAACCATTAAACCATCTCTCCAGCCCAGAAACCAATATTTTAAGTAAAAGTAGTAACAATAAAAATCATATAAGAACATTATTTTATAAATCACAGTGGGTGGGCTGAAGGGATGGCTTACCGATTAAAACATTTGCAGGCAAAGCCAAAGGACCCAGGTTCAATTCCCTAGGACCCACATTAGCTAGACACACAAGGGGTTGCATGTATCTGGAGTGTGTTGGCAGTGACTGGAGGCGCTGGCACACCCATTCTCTCTCTCCCTCTTTACCTGTCAAAATGTGTTTGCCATTGACAGTGTTATAGAATATAGAAATATACTTATTTCTACATGATTCACTTTAAATGGGCTCTCTTTAAGAATTTTGAGCAGTTTGGTAAGTCAGCATCCTGAGTCATAAAGCATATAATGTTATATGCAATCATTTTTATCTTCAGATAACATGAGATACAGATCTCTTTATCCTAACTCTGAGTCTCATGCCATACCTTAGTCTCATTTCACTGCAGTACTCACAGCATGCAATTCATATTGCTAATGTGAGAAGGGCACATTAATGTCACCTTATGAAATATTGTTGCTGAACGGCATCATCAAAGTGTTATTTTTAAACTTCTATTCCACTGTCTTGCCTGAAAAATATTGTAGTGTAGGGGAGACAGAAAAGTAACAAAGAAAGGAAATAAATCCCCCAAATAATCAATGCGAGAGTGATTGTCTTGCATGTGCAAAGCCCTAGATCAATCCCCAGTACTGCAATTAATTAATTAGTTAATTAATGATACTATACTATTGATAAAGCTCACTTGGTTGAGTGCTTGCCTAGCATGCATGAGACCCTGGGTTTGGTTTCTAGCATTAAAGTAATCTACTGCTGAGATACCTCAAAACCCTTGATATTTTGAGATAAGGCCTAATGATGTATCAGGGGTTGGCCTTGAGTTGCAGGTCACTAAGTCTCTCAGGCTGACCACATACTCGAGATCATCCTACCTCTTTTCAAGAACTGGCTTCATAAGAATCCACCAACAAAGCCCAGGAGGATAGTTCATCTTCTGTAGTTGTTTGTTTGTCTCTTTCATAATTGCAGCAGCTTTGGAAAGTTTATATTTCTATTTGAAAATATCATTTTCCCCACAATATTACTTAAAAAACGTTTTCCTTCCCTGGTCTTAAATTTAAAGTAAACACTATAATTAAAGGTTGTTGTCCTCTCCTCATTTAAATCTTACCATTTCTGAAATTTATTCAGATGTGTATTCTGATATGTTCTCATTCACATGTGAATACCCTGCATCTTAATGATGGCTTACTATCTCTGCAAGAAGATTTCTGGATTTGTATTTCTTTTATATCCTCTTGGCAGTTTTATAGGATTCACAAAAGTATTGTTTTCATGTGAGAAGATAAAGATAACTGAAATTTTCTTGTTTTCTCTAGGAAATTTACATTTTTTTTTCATTTACGTGTAGAGTAGCATTTAACTTTGATTTGCAGCATTTTTTCTTAAATTTGCAATAATTACTTTCTGAGTCTTTCTGAATTGTCACAAGTATTATGGTCTAAACTTTACTTTCTCTACTTGTGGTGGTTTGAATAAGATGTTTCCCATAAACTCATGTGTGTTGAATTCTTGGTTCCCAGGTGTTGCAGTCAGGTTCACATTGCTGGCAGAAATCACTTGACCAAGAGTAGCCTGTGTGGGGGGGGGGAGTGGGGTTATTTTGTCTTACAGACTCGAGGGAAAGCTCCATGATGGCAGTGGAATATGATGACATGATCAGTGGGTGGACATTAGCTCCTAGCCAACAACAGGAGAGTATGCACAAAACTGGCAAGGGGAAGCTGGGTATAATATCCACAAAAATATCCCCAACAATACACTGCCTCCAAGAGGTGATAGTTCCCAAATCTCCATCTGCTGAAAACCTAGCATTCAGAACACCTAAGTTTATGGGGGACACCTGAATCAAACCACCACATTCCACCCCTGGCCCCCATAAACTGATATCCATCCATGAAGCAAAATGCAATTAATTAAGTCCATCTTTAAAAGTCCCCATAGTTATATTAACCCTAATGGTGTTCAAACATTCTCATAGTCTGAAATCTTTTTTAATATTAAAATATTATTTATTTATTTATTTTTATTTGACAGAGAAAGAGGGGGAAAGACAGAGAGAATGGGCATGCCAGGGCCTCCAGCCACTGCAAATGAATTCAGATGCATGCACCCCCTTGAGCATCTTGCTCACATGGGTCCTGGGGAATTGAACCTGGGTCCTTTGGCTATGCAGGCAAATGTCTTAACCACTAAGCCATCCCTTCAGGCCTCTGAAATCTTTTAACTTAGCCATAATACCAAAAAGTCCCCCTAAAACCAATAATGGCACAGAATATACATTCATACTGCAAAAGATGGCATTTGGCATAGTAAAGAAATATTCATCCAATGTAAGAATTAAAACAGGGAAAATATCAAATTCTATACTCCAAGTCCAAGAACTCTAGTCAGTGACAAATCTCCAAGTCTGATAATTCTAACCACAGACAAGTCTCTGGAGTTCAATTCAGCCCCTCCAGTTAGGCTGCTCATAATACTGGAAAACTTCATCTGGGGCTGTCAGCTTTCCTTAGCAGCAATCTCATGGTCCTGGCATCTCCACTGGCTCTCCACTGCAACCCACGGTCCATCCTCATGGCTCCATCAGGTCTCCATGCAAGCATTCCAGCAAACTGCTACACACTGCCCATGGCTATTTCTAAAACATGAGGATGTGTTGCAAGTTCAATGATCCTCTCTTTCCTGAATTTCTTACACTCCATAATACCAGGTTGGTTGCCAAGTTGGCAATTCTGTGGGGAATAAAACAGACTTTGAAGAACAGGACACTCCTTCAGCATTCAGGCCCCTTCAAAAGACTGAATTCATTCTGTGGTTCCAATGCAGGTCAGCTGCCCCAATGTCAATGGTTGAAATTTCTCAATTGCAGTTGAACAGGCAGCAGTTTTACCCAAAGATTTATTTATTATTTTTTTTCTGTGCAATACCCCTCTGCTCACACCAGCACATTTCTATGCAATGCAACCCTGTACAACTTCTCAGGACACAGGCATAACAGCAAGCCACTCAAATAAACTGCTTCTAGCCCAGTGCAGGGAAAGCTCTTTTCACCCTTTTAAGCCAAACCTCATAGTCCATAGTTCGTACTGCATTCAGGTCTTTCAACTCTGATCAGAACAGTCCATCAATCTATACTCACAACACTACAAGGCATCTCTTAGACCAGGGTTTCAAATCCTTCCACATCCCTCTTGAAATTCAGCTCCAAAAGACCAAATCCACACAGTCAGGTCTCAAGAAACAGTGACACCACTCTTGGTACCAACTTTAATGTTGCAGTCAGGTTCGCATTGCTGGCAGAAATCACTAGACCAAGAATAGCTTGTGTGGGAAGAACGTTTATTTTGGCTTACAGACTTGAGCGGAAGTTCCATGATGGCAGGAGAAAATGATGGCATGAACAGAGGGTGGACATCACCTCCTAGTCAGCATCAGGTTGACAATAGGAACAGGAGAGTATACCCAAAACTGGCAAGGGGAAACAGGCTGTAATACCCAGAAGCCTGCCCCCAACAATACACTGCCTCCAGGAGATGTTAATTTCCAAATATATGTCTGCTGGGAACCTAGCAATCAGAACACCTAAGTTTATGGGGACTCCTGACTCAAACCACCACACCAGCTGATGGCAACTTGAGAGATGGAACCTTGCTGGAGGAGGTGTTCCACTGAGGGTATATTAGATCTTAGCTTGCCAGCGTAAGTTTGGGTTCAACCTCTTGCTGCTGTTTTCCAACTGCTGTGGCAGAGGTGATGTATAACCTGTGCTTATGCCATATTTTTTCCTGCCCTCATGAAGCTTCCACTAAAAACTCTAAGCCACAGTAAAGACTTTCCTGCTTTTGGCTGAGTGATTTATATTAGCCACAAGAAGGCAACTGCATTGGCTGGAGAGATGTCTTTGTGGTTATGAAATTTGCCTGAAATGCCTAAAGACCCAGGTTCAAATCTCCAGAACCCATGTAAGTCAGATACACAGATACACATGTTGACACATGAATCTAGAGTTCATTTGCAGTGACAAGAGGCCCTGGCTCACCCATTCTTTCTCTCTCCCTCCCTCTCTCTCTCTCTCTCCCTCTCTCTCTCATAACTAAATAAAAATAAAATATAAAAAAACAAAAAGGTAACTATAATGCCCTCAGTATACAATATATAATATGTGAATTGACTTGTTATAAACTTGTTTTCTCTTAGGGTACAAGAATACATTGACCTAGAGCATAAGGCATAATTCCTAAATTGCTACAGTTTGGGAAGCATTCTCCTATTATATCTATCTCCAAATACATTTTAATTTCACATTTTTCCCAGTAGAAACATAATATTTGAAGGACATTATAGAAATTTGTATTTTGACAAATCAGAATAACTCTTAGATCATATTTAAGTTATGGTTTCTAAGGATAACACACTATGAATGAGAAGTATGTATTAAACACATTAATGTTTCAACCAGGCTTCTCTGTCTATATTCTGCATTGCTCCCATCCAAACCTTGAAGGGAAGAGACTGGTAACCTAAACAGGAATCATGTGAAAACACTTGTGAGACAGGAAAGCTCTATTGCATACCCATTTTCTAGAAGTAGTGCTAATTCACTTCCATGTATGAATTGCAATTTGTTGTTCCATACTTTGTTTTTCTTTATTCATTTAACAAAAAAATATAACTGGAACAATTCTCAAAATTGTCAGAAACTTTCATTTCTATATGCTTTCAGATAAATCTATGAGATAAATATAAGGAAAGAAGAAATTAATGCCTTAGTATAATTTGTTTTAAAATAAATCTGACTTTGTGAATGTGGCTTTTGGTATAGAATATAATACTTTAGCAGCTTAGTGGTTTGAATGTAACTTCCACCATGGCCTCTTGTGTTTCATCACTTAATCCCCAGCTGATGGTAGTGTTCTTGAAGTTCGTGGAACATTTAGGAGATTGAGCATTAATGGAGGGAATATGTTACTTGGAAGAATTTGAGCTCCATGTCCTGTTTTGTCTCTCTCTCTCTCTCTCTCTCTCTCTCTCCCTCCTTCTTTCCTTCTTTCCCATACGATAGGATGTTGTGTGGGTGGCTTCCTGAGCCATAATTCCCCTTCCATGATGGGATCTAACTGTAAGTCAACAAATAACCCACTTTCCCTTCCTTCCATAAGTTGCTTCCAGTTGAATTTCTTTTTTCCAGGAAACAAGAAAAAAAAAGAAAAAAGAAAACTGATACAAGCAATGATGTCATAATGCACAGGACCATAAAACTTACATCCCTTATCGTTTAAGTCATTTATCTATGAAAAATTGCAGATGTGAGCTGCAGAGATGGTTCAGTGGTTGAAAGAACTTGCCTGCAAAGCCTAAGTGCCCAGGTTTGATTCCCCAGGACTCACCTGTCTGAACTTTGTTTGCAGTGGCAGAAGGCTCTAGCCAACCTGTTCATTCTCTCTCTCTCTCTCTCTCTCTCTCTCTCTCTCTCTCCCTCTCTCTCTGCCTGTCTCTTTCTCTCTCTCTCCCTCAAACATATAAATAAAAAAATTTTAAAAATGCAGATGCTACTCATCTTAAATGATTAGACATTCTCATTTGCATTTCATTCTTTTTTGTCCATGTGTGCATGAGAGATAGAGAATATTGGCACACTAGGTCTCCAGACACTGTGTGTGCCAAGATGTGCACATGTGCAACCTTCCATGCTTGTGTTACCTTGTGCGTCTGGCTTATGTGGGATCTGGAGTGTTGAACGTGGGTCCTTAGGCTTCATAGGCAAACTCCTTAACCACTAAGCCATCTCTCCAGCCCTTCATTTTTAACATTATATTCTACACATATTTGTTGGTATATATCATTGTATTTGTTATAATTTTAAATTATATTCTTAATATCATATTTACCTCAATATCCACTTTTTAAGGTTCGTATAAAGCTCTAATATTTGAAACTCTTCAGGGATATTATGATTTTTATCATGTATAACTCCCACATACAGAAGTTGCCTGTTTTCCACAATCAAGATAAAAAACAGTGCATGAAAATAATTAAATATTATATAAATGCTAAATACATTTAAGTACCATGTTAATTGGGCAAACTTAATATCGTATTATCAATTAACTTTCATAGAGTAGGTATTTTACTTAAGAATCTATATGCTACTTACAAATTGATTCTAAAATTGTATAAATGGTATTATATTCTTAAAGTTGATATATCTCAAATATCCACAAAAATTTTCTATAATCTCTTAGTCTAATTTTAAAATTTGTCTTTAAAATAGTTACACTTTACAATCACGTAATCATCTTTACTTGGATTTAAGAATAGTTCCACTAGCATAGTATATGACACCCTGTGAGTTCTTAACAAGAACTGTTTTTGTTATTCCATTTCTCTTTATCTAAGCTATAAAGAAACGTCTGCTTGTTTGAAAATATAGATGCTTTCCTGTAGTATTCCTCTGGATAATTTAAAATAAAATGCTGCTGCTGATTAAACATCTCCATTAATGTAGAAATCAAGAACATTTACAAAGTATCGTCCTACTCCTTTTCTTTCTGAACAATTATTTTATCACTTAACTAACAAAAATAGCAAGATTCATTATTTTTTGCTAATTATCAGTAACCTTTATCTTGATATTTTTGATTTACTTTATCATTTAATTGTAAGCCTAATTTTAAAGATTAGTTCAAAGTTGTCGTTTTGTTCTAGAAGGCATAGAATTTTGTTTTGCATAGGAAGAAGCTAAGCAGGTGTTCTCCAAATGTATTACTCCTGTTTGTTAAAGAGCACTCCTAGGAAATCAGAAGGCAATAGATGCAGTGGAATCTCTAACCAGTCACATTAATATTGAGCCTATGGGTGAATAAATGATGACATTGGCTGGAAAGAGTGTCCCTGGTGTTGAAATGTTTGTAGCTGACTGCCAGTGGTTTCACCCTGCTTTAGTAAACCAATCAAGAATCTAAGGACATATGAGGCTTTGAGCAATATAATTCATGCTGCAGTGTAAAATGGGAGTATTTTAAACTCTATGTTTCCTGTTGTATGAAGCATTATATGCATCTCTCAGAGTCTTCATGTATTACTCTGTCCCACAGGCAAAATTCAGTATAAAACCATGAACTACAAAGTTATGCTTCTTAGCACAAATTCCTTCCTTTACCTTGTTTATGACCTTGAAATTATTGGCAAAGCTTCACACTTGGAGATACTACATTGTGTGTTTGATAGTTGGATCTTTAACATTACTCCAACTTATTGATCTTTGCCACATGTAGTCATTCATAGCCCTAGGATGACATTTATTACATGAACATATTCTACTATCCCTATTTATCTTTCTTACTTTATCATTTTAAATACAAGTAATTTACATAGTTATGTTTTATAATTATTATAATTTAATTTTTAAAATATTATAATTATATATTTTATAATTATTATATAAATATAATAATGTAGCTGTTGTAGATGAATCTAGATCACATACAAGTTTCATTCCTAACAAGGCAGATTGGCACCTTCTGATTGTCTCTGTGGGCTCCTGTCCCTAACTGAAACTGCCTAAAAGAAGCTAACTTTCTCTGGAATCTCCTTCAATACTGCTTCATATAAAAAGAACATTGAGAAGAGAAGCAGTTCTGTGATAGCTTACTATCAAGGAACCATTTATTGGGAAAGAGTAGTTTAATGATAGAAAGTCAATTGGCTTATTATTGGGAGAATGATGTCAAAGTTTAATGTCAAAAAGCCATACAACTAAGTCCATGATAAAGTTACCTGTGGGAAAATGATATACTTGTCATAATTTATATCTTTTAAAGCATATATTTTGCATGGAAGTTGATAATTAAAAAATATTTAAAAAACATATACTTTGCATGAGGGTATTATATTTCTCATCAGATTTCCAAAGCTAAGGCTCAGCAAAAATGCGTACCGTGTTGCAAGTAAAACCCCATCACAAGCATAATGTACAGTCACAGCATGCAACATTGCAGTAGTCATCACTTTAATTGCGTAATTCAATAAGCTTTATATGACAACTGATGCAATAATCAGGTCCTACACTCACATACCA
Organism: Dipus sagitta; assembly: GCA_036346955.1. Classification (NCBI taxonomy): domain Eukaryota; kingdom Metazoa; phylum Chordata; class Mammalia; order Rodentia; family Dipodidae; genus Dipus; species Dipus sagitta. The sequence goes on from CM070772.1 coordinate 26,304,294, forward strand.
AAATATGACTAATATTTTCAGGTACAGTTTCTAAAAATATAGACATGAGGTTTAACATCAACTGAACAAATTAATTCTGCTCAATTTTTTTCCCAAAAGCCATGAAATCTTTTCTACCTATTTTTTATTAAATACTTAGAATTATTTAATTTTGTTAAAAATATTTCATTTGTTTACTTTATTTGAGAGAGAAGGAGAGAGAATGGACATGCCAGGGCCTCTAGCCACTGCAAACGACTTCCAGATGTATGTGCCACCACGAGCATCCCGCTTATGTGCGTACTGGGAAATCAAACCTGGGACCTTAGGCTTCACTAGCAAACGCCTTAACTGCTAAAACATCTCTCCAGATCCAAAATTCTTTAACATTCATTTCATAAAATTCACAAATGTCTACATAAATGTAAGTGATTTTTGACATTTTAAACACCTGACAAAGGATGTTTGACTTCATCGATGATCATTTATTGTGTTGGTTTGAATGTAAATGTTCCCCACAGAACCATGTGTTGGAATACTTAATCCCTATTAACAGTGCTGTTGGGGAAGGTCAAGGGACCTCTAGGAGGCAAAGCCTTGCTGAAGGACATGTTCGACTGTCATCAGGCCTTGTGGCTTCAGAGTCCAGCCCTGCTTAATGTTCTCCCACGCTCTACTTTCTCCCTGCTGATGTGGTAGTGAGATGCTGGCTTCCTGCTTGTTCCAGAATTTTCATGCCATAATCCAGTCTACCATCAGGCACTGTAAACTGAATCAAAGCCTTTTCCTCCTATATGATGCTTCTGATTGGATACTTTATTTTAGCAATGGGCAAGTAACTCATATATCAATCTTTATTCTTATATATGCTAATAATTAATAAATGTTTGTTCTCTAGATATTTACCTATTGAGATCTTCCATTAAATATATAATTTTCATGGATGTATCCATGTTACTCAGTATATCTACAATTTGATGAGCTTGTTGACAGTATTGTTAACAATAAAACAGAGCCAAATTTTTACTTCTAGGAGATGACAATCTTAATTCTGAGTAATCATTATTGCAATTAAAAGTATGAATATTCTATTTTGTACCCCAAAATTGTCACTCGTTCAAATATCTGTTCCTCCACCTTCTATAGAAACTAAGCTGTTTTATAAATATTTAATTTATTTATGAAGAAGAGAAAGATAGAGGGGGACAGGGACAGAGAGTGAGAGAGAAGGGTGTAGAGAATTGGTCATGCCAAGGCCTCTTGCAGCTTCTAATGAATCCAAATGCATGTGTCATTTTTGTGTCTGGTTTTATGTGGGTACTGGGGAATAGAATGTGGAACAAAAAGTTTGAAAGCAAATACCTTTAAGAACTCAGCCATTTCCCCAGCTCCATTTGATTTAAATGACTGTCTTATGTCATGTTTTTCTTATAGTTTGGTAAAAAATAGAAGTGATTACGATTATATTAATGGGTTGGAAATAGTAGCAACAATATCTGATCTTGTCTGATTTGTAGCAAATTGCTACACAGTAAAAGAGAGGGACTTCACAGTATTTTATGAGGAAATTAATCTAACACAGAAATTGTCATCTATATAGGCTTCCAACCTTTTAATCTTACCCATCTTCCCTCAATTCTTCACATATTCCAATAAAATAAGTAAAATATGTTCCAAACTTTCATACCTGCTCACCTTCCCTATTTTTCTGTGTTCCTTCTACCCCTGATTTGTAGGTCACGCATCTATCTTTATGCTCTAACAGCCTGGGGATTGTTGTCTTTTGTGCTGGATTGCATACCATACAGTTCTTACAATTTTAATTCTTTTGAAAGGCTAAAGTTTTTCCATGTATATGAATCTTCCCTGACATGTTTTCATCATAAATATCTTCTTTATTGTCATAATATGACAATTATTAATTATTGAATAAGCTAATATCATTAATTATTAACTATGCTAACATCCACATATCCCACTAGTTACATTTCCAAATGCAAATATGCTACAGTTATTCTTCCTATCCTTTTAATGCATTACTATTCTATCTTAGGAATGCTTCCTAACTTTTGCCTGGCCTTAAGTCCCTATTATTCATTTCCCCTGTCTTTCTCACTTTCTCATTTGTATAAGCTTTTATATATTTATCCAAAAAGTCATGATGTCTTTAGTACAGAATGTTATTGTGTAAGGTCTGCTGAGAACACCCTTCTCTGAATCTATTAGATTCAAATATCATGTTTTCAAGAAATCTTTTTTTTACCAGTAGCCAGTTCTCAAAGTAAGTTTCTAAATATTCCCATTATAATGTGCAGAATGTAGTTTTACATGTACATAGAACTTATGATTTTATTTTTATTCTTTTGGGCAATTACATAATGAGATTGGACATATATCAATGACCCAAATAATTTTTGAATTCATAAGCTTGTAAATCAATAAATGTTTCTAATTGATTTTGAAGGTAGGTTTAAATAGAAATAGGTAATTTTCATTGTAGATTTTGTGATTCTTAAGCACACTTTCAACAAATTTATCATTTCTTCTTTTGTATTTGATATAGTATAATGAAATATTGAGTATTTAGTTCCTTTTTATGCTACATATTTTAAAGATAATCTAAAACTACAGTAGTCTTAGTTAACCTTGTTGTAATATTTAATATCTATGGATAATTTGAATACATCTCTACAACAAATAGAACAACTTCAGTGAAGCACTAGTATTTGGTGTTTTTTTTTTTTTAATATAACATCTGTGTCATTATAAAGAAACTTCTGGGTGGTTATAATTGCTAGTTGTTTTTTTTTTTTTTCAAAAATCGAGGCAGATTGAAAATCATTGCAATATGAAAGAACTAACAAGAATGCATTTTGTGTGCTTTCTCATGGTAATGAGATTTCAAATGTTTAAATCATAACCTCGTCCCTGAGCTGACAGACAGTAAGTACTAAATTGGAATATGTCACTTCATTTGAAATATTTTCATTGCTTAGCGTCCACTTCTTCACCTCACTGGAACCAAATAAAGTACGCAGAGGAAGCATGACTGATATACCCATTGTCAGTGCTGCATAATTAGTTCCATTGTTCTCACATTTAAATATTAAATTTTAATATAGCCATTTCAGAATTGCAGAATTATGAGAACTCTAAGAAAATCAGGGCTCATAAATACTGCTTAAATGAAAGTTGCAATTAAAATTTTTAGAAATAATTCAAAATATTCAAAAAGGCCCCAGATGCTTTATACCTGTAGATTTTGATTCTTGCTCATTCACTTTGCATTTTAGAGAAAAACTCAGTAACACATTATTTTTAAACTTATCTTCATATGATGTGTATCTTATTTCATGAAAATAAAATTTTAAATAATTTTAAGATAAGTTATTCAATCACACCATGAATCAATTCACCATATTTTTCACACAAATAAGAAAGAAATTCTGTCACTGAAAGCAGAAATATTTCTTTAAAATCAATGCAAAGGTTTTGTGATATTATTGGGTACTTTTTTGATAGAATATTGAAATTATTTTCCTATATTTTAAGACTATTCCCTTATCTGTGAATCTGTAGGTTCATGAACTATAGGAAAAGGACCTTTAACACAAGGTATAAAAAATATCAACCTTACCTATGTCTATTATTAACTAAGAGACTATCATTGCCAATCATTATTATCTATAAATTTTGTCAAATTATTTTAGGTCTGTTAACAGGATTAAGTTAATTCCAATAGCCATGCCTAGTGTACAGTTCAAAATTAATTTTAGCATTAATATTTTCATTTAATATTACTCATTAAAATGTATACAAATTTATAAGGCATATTCAATGGTTGTTTAAACAGCCTTTTAACACAGGATAATCTGTTGATCAGTATTACATACCTATACTCCATGAGGTGTAAAATAATTTAAGTATTTATTGCCAGTTTGGATAGCACCATCAGTGTTATGTTAATTGATGATAGTTTTCTCCAAATTGCTTTCTAAATACTTATATTTTTGCCCATATATTAATGGATTATATCACTTTGGGTTAGAAAGGCTTTTCTTTTCAGATGCCAGTCACTACTGTGGATACATCAAACTCATTAAAGTACTACGAAGAAGTGGCACTTGAGTTTTGAAAATTGAGTAAGGCATCTCTATCACAGTTTCTAAGGCTCAGGGACCATTGCAGAATAGATGAGTGAGAGAATATAAAAGACAATGGGTGGGAAGAAGTGGTTTGGGTTGCTTTCTTCCAGACATATAGTGGCTGTTGCATTCATGATCTCATAGTTGCTGTTTTTTTTTTTTTTTCTAACACAAGACCTTCATGATATGAGAGCAACAATATGGTTACATTAAAATTTGAAAGAAAAAACTGACGGGATAGGAACAAGTGGAAGAGATAAAGGGGAAGGAGGTGGTAGCAGGAGACTATGATCAGGGTATATTGTGTATATGTATGGATGTTGTCAAAAATATATTAGAAAATAGATGTTGACTTTACTATAACATTAACATTCTTTTATTTGTTCATTGTTATAAAAGCGTGTAAATAATTTTCCAGAGGACAAAACTAAAACAAGATCACAGAAAATGGGGAGAGGAGGAGAATTTCACATTGACATCCTTGATTTAAGTTGGTAGGGATAAGTATTCCATGTCTCTCAACCATGTGTTGAGTGCTCAGACTCAGCTCATCCACCTGCAAAATTTGATAAAACAATTACCTCTGACTCATACCTTGCTATAAATTTAAAAATAATGCATTAATAATAGGCAAAATGTGAAGGCTCATGCTTACTACCAATTTTGACAAAAAATTCCAACAAGGAGTTAGTATCACCAGTCCCAAAGGCTAATGTAATGCTGTGATTTCTTATTAAAATTGTCACTGAGGGGCTGGAGGGATGGCTTAGCAGTTAAGGCATTTGCCGGCAAAGCCAATGACCGAGATTCGATTCCCCAGGATACTCGTTAGCCAGATACACAAGGGGGCACACGCATCCGGAGTTCATTTTCAGTGGCTGTAGGCCCTGGTGTGCCCGTTTTCTTTTTCTCCTTCTCCTTCTCTGTCAAATAAAGAAATAAAAACAAATTGTCATTGAAAGTTTCAGGATTGCTTTCGTTAAGATGACTAGCCATAAAAGACAATATAATTCAGTTGAGTAATTTTATTTGATTACTCTAGCCATTTAAATTATAAAATGTACACTTTGCTTGAGCACACCATGGATGTGTGAAGTATGTGATATTATATCTTGTTTATTTTGATGATTCAACTAAAACAGTTTAATACATTTTCACTTTGAAAGGAAGCTATTAAAGAGACTTATTAATACTATGAAATCTATTCTATGAATTAAATTATTTTTCATGCATTTGAAAATATATTAAGCAAAAACTGGGTGAATAAATCAATAAATTAATTAAAATTACAACAAAGAAAATAATAATGAATTGAATATACCTTCATAAAATATGTGTGAGTACTTGATTTAGAATCATGGGTTTAGGAGACATTTAGCAATGTGGTGAGTTAGAATTTGTAGGAAATGCTCAATGCAGAGAGAGTCTAACCATGCCTTTCTAGAAATAATATTGAAGACAGATAGACTGACATAATACAGTTAATGGACTGCCCTGAGAAAAATACATCCTAGAGAGGCTCAGGCAGCAGAATACAGGAAAATAAAAATAAACAACAACAACAACAACAACAAAAACACATGTAATGCCCCTCCTGAACAACTTACAATTGTCACTGTACGAGTCTGCTCCTATTATAAAGACCTGAGGAGCAAATTGAAAATAGCCTTTCACATCTCAAAATCATATTTTTTTTGCTCCTAGGTTTTCATACCTACTGTTTTTTGCTTATTTATTTATTGGTTTTTCAAGGTATGGTCTAACTCTAGCCTAGGCTGACCTGGAATTCACTATGATGTCTGAGGGTGGCCTCAAATTGACAGAAATCCTCTTTCCTCTGCCTCCAAGACATAGCTACTACTTTTAAGGAAGTGTGTCATCAGGATTCAGAGTGACAATTAAGTCTAAATTCCTAGGAAAAAGAATAATTTTAATAGAATGTTACAGCAATTGTCTTAGTATTCCTCTCCAGTCAATGTTACTACAAAGCAGTTGGGAAAAAATACTAAAGTGCAAGAAGGCTAATTGTCTAGTGATGCTTAACAGTCAGAGGCAAATAGAAAAGAAAAAAAAAAAAAAAAAAAAAGATCATGACCACACAACAATCTGTTTCCCACAGCCAATAAATAAAAGAAAGGGGATTTCTGAGCACTCTTCCATTTTAAGATATTGCAAGTAATTAGAATTAATTAGCACTATTCTACCACTTTCTAAGAAGTTAAGATGTTTTTGAAAGGCTTGTTACTTAGAAATTTATGTAGTGTTTGGTATTATCTGAAGACATAGACAAGGATAAACAGGGCAAAATAGTCTTGGGCAAAGTACTTTTTTCCTCTTCTTTGGGTTATCACACATTTACAGAAAGGAGAAGAAATAAATAGAATGTTATAAATTGCAGAAATACACATCTTCTCTAGTTTATTTGTTATTTCTCATTGTAGTGACCACACACCTGATAAGAAGTAACTTAAGAAAGGACATGTTTATTTCATCTTACAGTTCAATGGACATAATCTACCATAGTTAAGAAGGCATATTGATAAGAAAATGCAGTAGCTGGTCACATTTATCTCATTTTGAGGTAGAAGCATGATGAAGTGTGTTACTAGGTTTCCCATTTTTACATAATCCAGGACTTAATTCCATGGAATATTGTTGCCACATAACTGGCACGTATGCCAAGAGGGGCTCATTTATTAGGTGATTTTAGGTCCTGTGAAATTTACAACTGAGATTAATTGTCACATCTTGTCTTGATCCAAGGACTCTCACTTCAAGTGCACAGATCTGATAAAGGTGATTGGTAAGTTTCATATAGGATTTAAAAAGAAAACATTGTTATACTTATACAAATATAAAAATCACAAATGTTTGTGATTGGAAGTACTTGCTAGAGAGGTGAGGAGACTCCAGGTTAGCTCACCTTCCTGCTGAGAAGAAAGAAATATTGTGTTAGCAAGACTTTCATAAATCACTTCCCATATGCTATTTTAGAAAAATAAAGTGTACAAGAGGAGAAAAAATGGTATAAGGAAGAAATTCACACTTAAAATTGCATAGGAAAAAATTGCATAGGAAGTTTATGTTATTTTAATAGTGACAGAGACTATCCATCAATATGCAAATCCTTCTGTGAGAGGGATCTCAAATACCTTCCCTTAGGTTTGATGAATTTTCTGAGAGCATGACTTGAAAATGTTTCTGTCATCACTCCTATAGTCTATCATGGTAAAAGATCACAGTGAACAGTCCAGAGGAAACCAGGTACAAGCTTCCTGGGGTCCCAGTGGTCCAGGGGTACACAATTTTTCTAAGATCCATGTGTGATACAACATATAAAGTTGTGTCAATATTGTAATAATCTATTATTTAATCTGAACATTTATGGCAAGAGTGCATTTATTTATATATTTGAAGACATGAGATTGAGCTTTGGTCATATATGCCTTCTAGGAACAAATATATTATTTTCCTCGTCAACTCAGAATCTTGCTTATTAGAACAAAAACAACATTTTTCGTGTCATTAGCATGTTAATTTCATCTAACCAAAACACTATTCTATGGCACACAGTATCAGGTATATATAACTATCTCATCAAGTACATTACGTAAAAGTGTCAAAGATTATCTAGGAGTACTGGAGGGATAGTCCTGTATGAATAGTTTAATGAGATGTATAGCCTCTGAGTAACCCAGACTTTTTGTGCTGACAGCTTTTTGCTGAAGAGCTTTCTTGAAGAGACAAGTACACATACTTAAAAAAAGAAAGCTATGATTGGGTAAGTTCACTGAGAATGATCTGTTCCAGGTTCAAACATTTTTGCTCAAATTTCATTGTGTCATTTTTTCTTACTGCTGTATAGAATTCCATTGTGTAGATATACCACATCAGAGCCACATGTTGGGTCATGATATGCAGAGACATTTAGCTTACCCATAACTGTGGGCTAACTCCACAATGCATGACCCGTATACCTCAACAAGGAGGGGCCAAGGGGAGGGGGTAGGTCACGGATGAGCCTAATAATGGTACCAAACTGACTGTATTTGATGAATACAAAACTAACTAATAAAGAAAAAAAAAAGAAAGAAAGAAATCTAGTCTGGCATGGCAGTGCATTCCTTTAATCCCAGCACTTGGGAGTAAGAGGTAGGAGGATTACCATGAGTTTGAGGCCACGCTGAGACTACTGAATAAATTCCAGGTTAGCCCAGGCTGGAGCAAGATCCTATCTCAGAAAGAAAATTCAAACAAAATTGCTTATAATAAATCAAACACATAATTGGAAGAGTTTAAACAATAAAAACTTAAAACAAAGCAGTTAATACTAGAAAATATTACATATTCCAAAAATATATATATGCATATATATTTTTTGCTGTTGTCACATTCAGTAACCAATGGACTATTCATAAGTGGGAGGGCTGTGGACATGGCTCAGTGTTTAGAAGTGTTTAAAAAGCCTCCCAGCCTCAGTTTTATTTCCCAGTGCTCATGTTCAACATAAAAACAGATGCTCAATTCACACATGTCTCTGGAGTTTGTTTGCAGTTGCAAGAGGTATGCCCTTTCTCCCTCTTTCTCTCTCTCTCTCTCTCCTTACAAATGAGTCAATAAAATATTATAATACTTAAAAAAAGAAGAGATAGGTTATTCATATTTTTTTTAAATCTCTGGACCAATTAACATCTAAAGTCAAGTAAACTAGGTCAGAAAACAAGTAGGAAACATACCTCTTGGACAGGATGGTGAGGTTATTCCCTCTATTGAACCCTAGCTAATACAGATGGTTGTCAGATTGTGGTATCAGCAGTGGAGTCTTGCCCTCAAGGCACTTTTCTTGGTGCAACTGTGTATCACCAGGTTTCCCTTTAACATTTGCAGTTCTTTCCTTAGCATGATTCTTGTAAGCATTTATACTTGTTGACCTCTTATCTTTAGCAAATGCCATGTTTTCCTTTTTTTGTTCTCTCTCACTGTGGATTTTAGTGAAAGCAGTGAGTAGTAGCCATGTTACAGTCTGAATGATGTCCTCTCCAGAAATCTCCTCCAACAAAGAAATTAGCCAGTTAGTTTTGAAGTTTTTAAGACACAGTCATAACTTAGCCTGACTATTTGTCCAGATGTAACTTGAATAGCCTGTAACTGGGGTCCAGTTAGATCTTTCATTCTCTTCTACAAAGTTATGAGCCAGGCCTCCAATTTTCATGACTTTTACATTCCATAATCCTACCAGAATGCTCTGTTATCTTCTGTTTACAGCATTCAAGAGCTTTTGTACCCCAAAGTTTCCATTTCTTTTACATTCTTCCCACAAACCCACCCCAAAGGCTGAAGAAACCAGGTGATCAGATTTATTACAGTAATGGCCATAATTCTTGTTAGCAACCATCCATATTGGTTACTTTTAACATTGCTGCGACAAATGTTGACAAAATAAACTTAATCGAGGTTACATTTACGTACTTTTGGAGGTTCTAGTCCATTGGCAGGAGAGGAATAGCAGGAGGTACATGAAGCAGTGGGTCACATTTTATCTACAGTTTAAAAGCAGAGAGTGATAAGTGCTACTAATCAGCTAGCTTTCTCCTTTGTATTCAGTCTGGGAGAGTGCTAACAACAGTTAAGCATGGCTTTTCCCTAATCTAGAAATTCACCTAAACTAGTAATTCTGTCCTATCCATGCCCAGAGGTTTATCGGCTAGGTGAATCTAGATCAAATTGTTGACAGTGGAAAATAACTATCACACAATCACATTCTCCCTTTATCCCTGTGTGAGAAAATGCTAGAAGTTAGTACATTCTTACAGAAGGGTGAAGAGTTACTCTTAGAATATATAGATTGTCAGAATGTATGGTCTGATTTTGACTGTCACTCTCTGCAGGATCACAGAAGAGAATGATATATTAATGAATTAATGATTTTTCATGTATAAAAACCTCTTCCTTATTGCTTTTCTTAGAAACTTAACTAAGATAAAAAAATAAAAAATAACAATAACAATTGATTGTTAACATTGATTATAACATTTATTGTTTTTATTATTGCCTCTATTTATTTTTTATTATATTTTTATTTTTTTATTAATTAATTTTGTACTCAGCTAATACAGTCAATTTGGTACCATTATTAGGCTCATCCATTACCTACCCCCTCCCCTTGGCCCCTCCTCGTTAAGGTATATGGTTCATGCATTCTGGAGTCAGCCCACAGTTATGGGTAGGATAAATGTCTGGGTGGGGAGGGAGGGGAGGGGAGAGGGGGTGGGAAACACAAATCTAGACCTAAACGGCAATGGTACCATAAATTTCTACATCCTAAAAGGCAGACCAAATGTCTGAACTTTCACCATGCCCTTAGAGGGAACACCTGGCCCACAAGACCCTGGAGAGGGTATGATGAAGGCTGACCTTAATCTTCTATAGCCTCTCTCTCTCCCTCTCTCTCTCTCTCTTCTCTCTATCTCTTTTATATTAGTTATCTTTTTCTTCCTTTTCTTGGTGGGAACTGACCTGTAACTCCCAGTGCCAGCATACCAGCATGTGGCTATCATCCACAATAAGCTTTTGATCAGAGAGATGTACAAGGTTTCCTAAAAGACAGACAGATTTCTGTCAGAGTACTTGATGACCCAATAAAGGTTAGTGGTAAGACCCTACAGCTGAAGACACTTTATGCAGTTGACACATAAAATGGAATGGCATGGCTGGAAGCTAGAAGAAAGTCAGTCCCCAGACAGTCAGCGTGTCTAGTGACAGAAGGTGCTACATGGGCGACTGGGGGAAAATGACCAATATCTGTCCAAGCAACTCATGATCTAACCTACTTAGCAGCAAATAACCTGTTGTGATGCTCACACAAGTGCAAGAGTGGCACACAGCCATGGTGGGGAACCAACTGCTCTTGATTCGGCTAACTGATCCCCTCAGCGGTACGGGACCCATAGCTGGGGCTGGGAAACTAGTCAGAACCATATCCAAACATAAGCCTGCTCTCCACTATCAAGCTACCACCAATCGTGGGCTACAAGAGGACCTACACCTATTAAACTCTCTATAAAAAAAGTAAGGGTTATCTCATTTGTCTAGTGCTAACTTACTCTCCATTGGAGAATCTGCTTCTTTTTTTCAGATAGATGTAGATCCTAAGGAGAGAGCCACCCCATCATACCTCAAACGGACCCTGGCTGAAACTAAGAATTGTCGAAACAAGCAAGGGTGCGGTTTTCTTGGTGAACCAGATACCAGCACAAGGGTGAAGGAGACCAGCACAGAGAAAAATCAAGTCCTACCAAACCAGAGAGCCAGAGACCCAGAGGCTGCAACATCTCATCACTAAAGCAGACCAAAAATGAACCCAATATGGCTTAGGGGAATTTTGCGGAAGAGGGGGCGGAAAGAATGTCAGAGCCACATGTTGGGTCATGATATTGCCTCTATTTATTTTGAACTAAATTTCTTCTATCCTAGTTCATTATATAATTTATCATGAAATAGTGTTGGACCTTGTCCAATGATATTTTTATTTAGCCATTGATATAATAATGAATGTTTGTCCTTTACTCCATTAATTTGATATAATACATTGGTCATTTTTTATGCTGAACCATTTTTGTTTTGTTTTAATAATAAAATGAATCTTATGTTGTCAGTACATAAAATTATTTTTATTACATTTAAAAATAATTTATTTATTTATTTGAGGGGGAGAGAGAGAAAGAAAGAGAGAGATTAGACCACTAGGGCTCCAGCCATTGCAAATTAACTCCAAACATATATACCACCTTGTATATCAGACTTATATGGGTGAAGGGTAATTAAACCTGGGTTCTTGGACTTTTCAGGCAAGCACATTAACTGCTAAGCCATTACTACAATCCAGTGCATACAATTTGGAATTATGCTACTAAGTTCTGCTAGGTATACTCGATTTAGTAATAATATGCCATCATTTTGTTCTATCTTGAATCTTTAAAAAATACCTTTTAAATTTATGAGGACTTTTACAAAAAATAACAAATTATTTACATAATTTCTTATATTAATCCCTATAGAATTGAATAAATGCCATTTTGTTTCTGATATGCATACTTTGACTCATCCCAGTTTTTTTCTTGTTTTTTTTTTTTCTTGTTTTTGTTTTTGTTTTTGTTTTTTTGTTTGTTTGTTTGTTTTTCAAGGTAGGGTCTCACTCTAGCCCAGGCTGACCTGGAATTCACTACATAGTCTCAGGCTGGCCTCGAACTAAAGGCAATCCTCCTACCTCTGCCTCAGGAGTGCTGGGATTAAAGGCATGTGCCATTATGCCTTGCTTGACTCATCCCACTTTCTAATTGTCTAGTCAGTGGCTTGAAAATGTACTGACATTTTCAAGAGCCTGAAGTGTGATTCACTGATTACTTAAAATGATTCATCTTCGTCTTAATACTTATTGTATTCTTACTTCTATTTCCTTTGAGTTAAACAAAACACTTATCTCTTTTTCTAGTTCCTAAAATTGTAAAGTTAATTTCTTTACTTTTAAGCCCTTATTCATTTTCAATATTAGCAATTATGGTAATGAGCATTCCCCTAGAAACTTTACTATAAACTTGTTTTTATTATTAGATATAGATATATTTTGTATGTAAACATTACATGTTAGTATTACCCTTTTCCCCCACCATGCACCTTTTCTGAAGAGGCCTTCATCATTGGAGATTCGGATGAACCCCATGGGATTGTGGGTCATTCATTATGGGGGCAGCAGTCAGTTATGGGGGAGAGGCAATGTCTCTGTGCAAAATGTTCCAACTTATGGTTCTAACAATCTTTCTGCACCCTCTTCTGCAAAATTCCCTGAGCCATGCTGGGAGCATTTTAAGTCTACTTCAGTGATGGGCACTTAGGAGCATCTGGATCTCTGGTTTGGTAGGTGTCTAGTGTCCTCAGTATGTTTCTCTATCATCTTTGTGCTAATTATACCTTAACTAAGAAAGAATGGTGCCAATTAAATGGAATAGCCATGATTAATTTAGAGAGAACTAAGAGGGTTTAGACACTCTTATAGCCTAAAATTAGTTGGAGCTTGACCATGGAAAGCAGAATCATTATCTAGATATGATTCTGACTTGTTTCCCAGTTCCAGATATGGTTTCCTTTCCACTGAGCTGATCTGTTAGCCAATCCAAGAACAGTTGGTTTACCACAGTGGCTGTATGCCACCATTGCACTTGTGCGAACATCACTTCAGGTTGTTTGCTTTTGAGTCACTTAGACCTTGAGTTGCTTGGACAGATGCTGACCACTTCCCCTGGTAGCTCATGTAGCAGCTTCCAGCAGTAGATGGGCTAATTGTCTGGTGACTGGCTCTCCTCTGGATTCCAACCAGATATCTCCATGGTCCATGCCAACAGTGCTTGGTGTCTTCAACAGGCTTGTGTTTCTATTTTTATTCTAGTACCATGCTGTTCTTGTCACTATGGTTTTGCCATATAGCATTATATCAGTATGGTGATGCGACCAGAGGTATTTCTTTTGCTGAGGCTATGTTTGGATATCAAAGTCCTTCTGCCATTTCATATGAATTTTGAGATCATTTTTTCAATCTCTGTGAAGAATGATGCTGATATTTTTCTTGGTATTGCAGAAATCTGTATATTGCCTTTGGTAGAATTGCCATTTTCACAACTATTTTATTAATTAGTTTTGTACTCAGTGGTACATTCAAGTTGGTACCATTGTTAGACTCCTCCATGTCCTACCCCCTCCCCCTGGCTCCTCCTTGCTAAGGTATAAGAGGCATCATGCATTGTGGAGTTAGCCCACAGTTACGGGCAGGAAGAAATGCCTCTGTGTATCATGTTCCAACGTGTGGCTCTGACATTCTTTCCACTCCCTCTTCTGCAAAATTTCCCTGAGCCATGTTGGGTTCACTTTGGAAGCATTTTCACAATATTAATATTACCTATCCAGAAGCATGAGAGGACTTTCCTTCTTCTCAAGTCCTCCTCTATTTCTTTCTTGAGTGTCTTTTATGTTTTCATTGTATAGTTCTTTTACATCTTTTTTTTAGTGTTATTCCAAGGTATTTAATTTATTTTTGCTATTGAAAATGGGACAGGCACATATAGAAAAGCTAATTATTTCTGTGCATCGACTTTGTAGTCTGCCACTTTGTTTAAAGAATTGATGAACTTCACAAGTTTTGGGATGGAGACTTTTGGGTCACTTATATATAGGATCATGTCATCTGCAAATAGAGCTAACTTGACCTATTCCTTTACAATTTGAATCCCTTTTATTTATTTATCCTGTCTCATTGCTTGGGCAAGTACTTCTAGTATGTACTAGTACTATGTTGAAGAGCAGTGGTGAAAGTTAGTAGCCCTGTCTTGTTCCTGATCTCAGTGGGAACTCCTTGAGTTTTTCCCCATCAATTATTATTTAGGTTCTATGAACTTTATATGTAGCCTTTACTGTATTGACATATAAACCCTCCATGCCTATTCTGTCCACTGTTTTGTTCATGAAATGGTGTTGTATTGTGTCAAAGGCTATCTCTGCATCAATTGAGATGATCATGTGGTTCTTATTGTTCAGTTTATTTAAGTGGTGTATTACATTGACCAATTTCCTGTATTAAAACGTCCCTGCCTTCCAGGGATAAAGCCTACTTGATCAAGGTAGATAATGCTTTTGATATGTAGTTGAATTGGGTTTGTACATATTTTGTTCAGGATCTTTGATTCTAAGTTTATTAGTGATCTAGACCAATGACTTTCTTTCCTCATTGCATCTCTGTCTAGTTTTGGTATTAGGGTGATGCTAGCTTCATAAAAGGAGTCGGGTAAGATTTCCTGGTCTTCGATTATGAAGAATAGTTTGAGGAAATTTGTTTCCATTCTATGAAGGTTTGGTAGAATTCAGTTCAGAAGTTATCCGATCCTGGACTTTTCTTTTTGGGGAGGTTTTTGATTACCTTTTCAATCTCCATGGATGTGCGAGGTTTGTTTAGGAGATTAATCTACGCTGAGTTTAGTTTTGGTAGGTGGTAGTTGTCTAGGAATTCATCCATTTCTTCCAGATTATTTAATTTTGTGGACTATAGGTTTTGCCCTGATGATTCGTCCAACTTCATTGGTATCTCTAGTGATCTCTCCTTTTTCATTTCTGATTTTGTTAATTTGAGACTTTTTTTTTTTTTTGCCAGGGGTTTTTCCTCCTTCCTTACTTTTTCAAAGAATCAACTCTTAATTTCATTGATTGAAAAAAAAAATGTTTACTTAGTTTCCAATTCATGGATCTCTGCTCTAATCTTGATTATTTATTTCCATCTGGAGCTCTTTAGGTTGTATTCTTCTTGTTTTTCCAGCTCTTTTAGGTAGACAGTCAGGTTATTGATTTGGGATCTCTCTGTCTTTATAATGAAGGCATTTAGGGCTATGAGTTTTCCCCTTATGACTGCCTTCATTGAGTCCCATAAGTTTGATAGGTTGGATTTCCATTACCATTCAATTCTAGGAATTTTATATATATTTTTTAAATTTCTTCCACTACCCTGTCATTGTTTAAAAGTGTGTTTCTTAGTCTCCAGGAGTTGGTGGAGTTCTTGATGTGTCTCTTGTTGTTAATTTCTAGCTTTAAAGCAGTGTGATCTGACATGATTCAGGAAGCTACTTCAACTTTTTTGACTTTATGAAGGCATGCTTTATGGCCTAACATGTGGTCAATTTTGGAGAAGGTTCAATGGGCTGCTGAGAAGAATTTGTATTCTGTACAGTTTGGGTGGAAAGTTCTGTAGATACCCATTAGGTCTAGTGGATCTGTGATGATGTTGAGCTCTTTTATTTCCCTGTTGATTTTCTGCTTGGATTATCTGTCTATTGATTGTAGTGGAGTATTAAAGTCTCTGACTCTGATGGTGTTGGTGTTTGTTTCTGTTTTATTGTCAAGTAGATTTTTTTTTTATGAACTGTGGTGCCCCTGTGTTTGTGCATATATGTTTATTATTGTGATGTGCTCAGTTTGGACCATTCCCTTGATGAGTAAGAAGTGGCCGTCTTTGTCATTTTTATTACATTTGGTTTGAATTCTATTTTATCAGATAGTAATATAGCAATACCCACTTGTTTTTATTTCCATTCATTTTCTTGGAATATAATTTTCCAAACTTTCACTCTAAGGAGGTGTTTTCCTTTAGTGGTGAGGGGGGTTTCTTGAAGACAGCAGATAGAAGGGTCCAGTTTTTTATCCATCCTGATAATCTGTGTCTTTTGATGGGTGAGTTAAGTCCATAATATTTATGGTTATTACTGTGAGGTTTGAATTAATCCTTGGCACAATGAGGTGTTTTATGGAGTTTGGTGTTTTCTTGGGTTATGTACTGTTTTGTGCCTGGTTTATTTTGGTTATTGTGATCTTCTTCTTGTTGGCTCTCAGATTGGTTGTTTGACTCCTCTATCTGTTTATTCCCTCAAGTATTCTCTGTAGGTTTGGCATTGTGTTCATATAATCGCAGAGTTGACTTTTTCATAGATTTTTTTTTCTTTCACCATCTATTATGAGGCATAATTTTTTTCTTTTTTCTTTTTTTGATTTTTTGAGGTAGGGTCTCACTCTAGCCCAGGCTGACCTGGAATTCACTATGGAGTCTCAGGGTGGCCTCGAACTCACAGCAATCCTCCTACCTCTGCCTCTCGAGTGCTGGGATTAAAGGCGTGCGCCACCACGCCTGGCATGAGGCATATTTTTGCTGGGTAAAGAAGATTGGGTTGGAAGCCACAGTTTTTCAGACTTTGAAGTGTTCCATTCCAGGCCTTTCTGGCTTTCAGAGTTTCTGTTGAGAAATCTGACTGTTATTCTAATGGGATTGCTTTTGTATGTCGTGAATTGCTACTCTCTTGCTGCTTTTAACACTCTGTCTTTATTTTCATTGTTAGCAGTTTTAATTATCATGTGTGTTGGAGAGTTTCTTCTTTGGTCTTGACTGTTTGATGTTCTATGGGCTTCTTTTATCAGGATGGTCCTCTTTGTGCAAGATTCGGAAAATTTTCTTCAATAATTTTGTTGAGTATGTTCTCCATGCCTCTGGTGTGGATTTCCTCTTCTTTGCTATACCCATAATCTAGATGTTTGGTTGTTTTAGGGTGGCATACAGTTCACTCATATTCTGTTCACTTGATTTTTTTGAATTTAGCAAAGTATTTGGCCTTCTAATCAGTTTCTTCTGTCTTATCTTCCAGGTCAGAGGGTCTGCCTTCCATGTGAGTAACTCTGTTGGTGAGTAGTTCTAGAGAGATTTTTATAATTTCTACTTGATTTTTGTTTGATGTTGTGTTGCTTTGTATCATGTCCATCTCTTTTTGAGGCATGATATTGAGGTCTGACTTTCTTGATGCTTCTTGTAATTCATTCTTGCATTTGTTCAAGTCTTCATTATGCTTAATCAACTGGTTGTTGAGGTTTCCATTTCTTGACTTACCTTTAATTTATTCATATTTCTTTGGAAGGTTCTATTGTTTTTATCAATCAGGTCATGCCTACTGTCAAAGGCTGAATGATTCTGTTAATTTCATTGATATGATTGTTGGTTCTTTGATAGTTTGGTTCAAGTTCAACATATTTCTTTTTAATCAGGGTCTCATTGATTGTTGTGTTTTCATTTTTAAAATGATTTCTTCTGATTTCTCTATGATTTCATTGGGGGTTTCCATAGTAGGCCTAGGTATACTTGGTGGGGATCTCTCAGTGTTCCGACTTTTGTTGTTTTTTTTTTTGCATTGTTGTCTACCCATTTTAGGAAGACAACTGTATTGATGAGGGAGGAAGTTTTTGTCCTTTGGGCCATTCACCCTCTAGCTCAGGTAAACAGGGATGTTTGTACATAGTGGACAGTCAGGATAACAGAGCAAAATCCCTGATTCCACAGCTCACACAGGGGCCAGGCTACCCCAAGCGAGGCACAATGGGACATACCAGGACCAGGGGACTAGGAGGAACAAGGGAACAGGGATCTGGCCTACTTCATGGGGTGTCCTCCAGAACACCATCCAGGGCATTCAACCCAGGCTGGGGAGGTGGGAGGAGACCAGATATTGGAGTCTGGCATACCACCATGCCAGCACACACACTGATCTGGCAAGGAACTCAGACACTGGAGGTGAGAAGACCCCAGAATTGGGTCTGGTCTACTCACTCCAGTCTTCCACACCTGCCCACATTCTGACTGCACAAGGAATTCAGTCCCAGAGGCAGGCCCTTAGATACATTTTTGTGAGACTCCGGTTTAGAAATGTATGTAATTTTTTTGTTCTATCTCTTCTATTTTCCAATTTGTCTTGTAAATTCTCCTTTCATTTATAATTATTACTTAATAAATTGTTCAATCTTTTTCAAAATTGCAAACTTTTCCATGTTAATTTATAATTTTATGTTTCCATTTCATAGAAGACACTTTATATGGCATGTACCTTTTAACTTTTTTATGGCATATGTGATTTTTCTATCTTTGCACATGCTAGCCTAGATTTTATCATGTGATTCAGTCTAAACATGAAGTCATGAAAATCGCTGTGCATTTGACTCCCAAGATCTTCATGATGGATGTGATACACCTTGGCAAGGATTACATTGTTTAAACTTAACATACATTCTAACATAATTTCTATCACAGAGACTATTCTATATGCATTCAAGAAGTATGTTTTAAATTATTTACCCCATTTCCTGAGCTTTTACTAAGTTGTGTTCTAATTGTTTTAAAGGACTATTTTTTTTAAGTGGATATCTGGTACATCTGCCATCAGGTCTTTTTCATGATGAGTTCCTGTCAGTCTATTGATTTTTTGAATGACTATCATTTTTATTTCTTCTATACTCTTCTCTTCTTGGTCAAAAACAAAATGCATATGTCTTTCCTCTCTCTTCACACTCAGAAACAATCATGGCATATGTATATAGTATATGGGCAGGTGTGGTGACTTTCTAATTTATTTTCAGTATGTGTGTGTGGTTCCTCATTGCTCCTAGTTGACATCTAGAAGGTGAAAATAATAAAAATGAAGAGAGGGCTGGAGAGATGGATTAGCAGTTAAGCGCTTGCCTGTGAAGCCTAAGGACCCCGGTTCGAGGCTTGATTCCCCAGGACCCATGTTAGCCAGATGCACAAGGGGGCGCACGCGTCTGGAGTTCGTTTGCAGTGGCTGGAAGCCCTGGTGCGCCCATTCTCTCACTTTCTCTCTATCTGCCTCTTCCTCTTGCTGTCACTCTCAAATAAATAAATAAAACTGAACAGAAAAAATTTAAAAAAAATAAAAATAAAAATGAAGAGAAATAGGAGACAGAACAAGAGGATAAAAAGCTTAAAAAATAAAACATCTCCTGAAAG
The DNA here is from genome assembly GCA_036346955.1 of Dipus sagitta. Lineage (NCBI taxonomy): Eukaryota > Metazoa > Chordata > Mammalia > Rodentia > Dipodidae > Dipus > Dipus sagitta. Next base: position 26,323,788 of record CM070772.1, read on the forward strand.
TCAGTTCAGTTAGAAGAGGATGAGATTATACCAATGGCTAGCTATCTCTTAGCAGTACAAAATCTGTAATCATGGCACAAATCAACACTAGATAAAATGGGTTGTCTTCATTGGCAACTCATGTAAGCTAAGAAAAGACAACTGCAAAATCATACATAGGGTTTCCAGCAATGGCCTGCAAAAGTTTGTGATGAAAGCATAACTACTAGACAACAATCTAGAATTGTCCAAATTTACTTAACTGTGTGCTCAGAAATTGTTTGGAAGTTGTTTGTCATAAATTGATAAGAAAATCATCAAAACTGCTGGTTAAACTATTATTAACATAAGATGACATTTTCTTTTTTTCTCAATTGTTATTAACATTTTCCATGATTATAAAAAATATCCCAAGGTAATACTCTCCCTCCCCCACTTTCCCCTTTGAAATTCCATTCTCCATCATATCTCCTCCCCATCTCAATCAGTCTGTCTTTTATTTTGATGTCATGAACTCTTCCTCCTCTTATGATGGTATTGTGTAGGTAGTGTCAGGCACTATGAGGTCATGGATATCCAGGTCATTTTATGTCTGGAGTGAGCACATTTTAAGGAGTCCTACCCTTGCTTTGGCTCTTAAATTCTTTCTGCCACCTCTTCTGCATTAGACCCTGAGCCTTGGAAGGTGTGATTGAGATGTTACTCAGTACATTTTCATTGCACTCCCAAATATACAATATTACCAGAATTTTTAAAATCCAGTTGTTATTATCTCAGTCTACATAGTTATCAATGATTAGTCTCTTGCTGGTATTCTGTATTTATATATTAACATAGTGTTAGCTTTTTGAAATGATGAATGTATATCAAGTAAATTACATTGTGCAGAATTAATTTTAGTTTCGTTTTTCTTTGTAACTATGTTTAAAAATATTCTTATTCATGATGCTAGGAAGAATGCTACACTGTTTGAAGTTATTGAAGAAAAACATATTAAAGTCGAGTGACAAGGAGTGACACATCACTTTGAAGCTGCCAGATAGGAAGTTAAAAGCCAAGATTAATAGACACTGAGAATGATAGTTGTAAAAAGCATTAGTTCTATCCAAAAAAAAAAGAAGAGACAAAAATCAAAGAGTTGAGAACAATGGTTTTGCTCTTGCTGTTGAAAATGCTAGCATCTTCACACAAACATTCAATTAACAGCATGATAACAGCAGTTGAGGGGCACCTAACACTGAAAATAGAACCTAGAATTACATATGTTCAGTTTAATAAGTCCTTCAGCATTATAAAATCATGTCAAAGTAATATAGTTAACAGAATGAAAAAGAAACAAGCCAGGTTCACTCTCTTAAACTGACTCACTTTCAAATATTTTTCCCCTTTGTACTTAAAAAATAATTCTTTATTTTTATATCAGTTTAATTTACCTCAAAATGGAACAGGACATACAAAATTTCCATCCTTTCACCACTCCCAACATATCCCTCACAATTGGCATTCCTCATAGAATTGTACAGTTTCTACTTTTGATAGAGGTATGGTAACACATTGTTATTACCCCATGTCTATTGTTCAGATAAATGATCATTCTTGTTGTCCATCTGTAGCTATCCACGGGTATATAGTGTTATGTATTTATAATTCCATCAGCATATAGAGTATTATCAAAATCTTGAAATTGTCTGTCCATTCATCCATGTTTCCTTTACCTCTCTGACTGTGTGTATATATACATGTGTGTATGTAGGGATTATATATACATATACTCACCATTAATTTTATGACCCGTAATACTTTTAACTTTTGATTAAATGGCTTCTTTTAACAGCATATATATGCTATTTTCTCCAAATCATATCTCAAGCACTTGTTACTATTCAGAACTTAGTAATATCTAATTGTTTATAAATATCTCAGTTTATTTATAATTTGCCTAATGAAGTATATCTATGCTCTTTCTAGGTTTTGAAAAACTTGAAAGAAGTTGCTCTTCAAGCATTCCAGGGTAGGTGTTAAACACATTTGCGTATATGCACAGGTCTATGATTGCTCAATCATATAAAATATATTGCTTGGGTAAGAAAATGCCAGACTATTTCCCAATGTGCTTTATGATTTGCATTTCATGCAATCATTAGTCATAAGGTATCAATGTTTTGGATCACAGAAATTTGGTTAGTTGTGTGGTAGAACCCAGCTTATATGAAGGACTCAAAGTGATTGATTTGATTGTATAACATATTACTTAGAAATATAAACTATAGAATATTCTGGATTTAGTAGAAATTAATTTCCTTATTCTTCAAAAAGTGCAGTTTCTGACATTTCCATAGTTTTAATATATGATGAGTGAAATACAAAGAAATCAACACTTAAATGTGAAGATGGTTGTGTTTGTTTGATTTAGGTGTCCCCCATAAACGTATGGGCTCTGAATGATTAGGTCCCCAGCTGGTGGCAATTTGTAAGATGAAGCCTCTTGGAGGCAGTATACATTTGGCAGCAGGATTATGGGTGGTAAAGCAAGCCTGCCCTGCCAGCATTTGTCATACTTTCCTGCTGCTGTTATCGACCTGGTGTTAGCAGAAGATGATGTTCATCTTCTACTCATGCCATTGTTTTCCCTGACATCATAGAGCTTATCCTTGAGTCTCCATTTAAGTCAACATGAACCTTCTCCTCCCACAAGCTGCTCTTGTTTTCTTTTGCTAACAATGAGAGGAAGCTGACTACAACAATGTGGACTCATAACCACACTAAGACTCAGAGGGTGAAATCAGACAAGAATTGGCTAAGGTCATATGGGCAGGGCGATTCCATTATCTGCCTGTCCCCACCTGCTCTCAGACAGGAGAACAACCCACTGAATGCCACATGCAGATCCAGAGCCCATATTTCAGACCCACTCTTCTGTACCCTGGCAGGTCCCCCACAATTCTGTGCATCCCTTGCACACACCCCTCAGGATTCCCCCACAGAAGAGCCCCTCTGGTCGTCCACACACATAGTCCTATGCATATGTGTGCCCAAGAATCCTGCACAGCCTGCATCTCCCTGCACTACTCGCCACCCTCCTGACCACTTTTGAGACCCTTACACCTTGTACCACTCCGCAAGTCACTGGCATCCCATTCAACCCTTGAACCCCTGCAAGTCCCCCTTATCCTGCACCAACCCATGTGCTCTGGGTTGCCCACTCCCTGTGTGGCTGCACACCTCTACCAGTCCCCCACACCCTGTGCTTTCCAAGCTTGTTGGTTCCCTCATACCCTGTGCCACTGGCACACATTCCAGCAAGTCACCTACACACGTTGCTCCTTTAAGTCCCCCACCCTATCCCGACGCATTCATCCTCTGGTTCCCACAAATTCTCTGCTGTCCTCTCACCTCTCACCGCTCACCAAAAGCCTCAGCAGAGAGTTCTGGCATTGGTTGCCTCCTCTGACTGCTGGCTGCCTCTGCACACCAATACCTCCACACTAGCCAACAGGCTAACTCCACAGACCCAGGTACAGCTTTCTCAGAGGAGCCCAGCAACCCACACTCCCCCTCCAATGTACCTCACTCCCAGCAGCTCCTTGGGACATTGCTTTGGTTCCAGATAGGGAGGACAGGAATATCGGGCAACAATCCATCAGGGGAATAAGCAACTCCTCCATAACCTTCTCAGGTGGTAATAGTAAGGTATCAGGGGTAAGCGCTACTACTCTTGAGCCTCACAGGCAAAGACCAGCTGCGATCTAGGTGGAAGATATTCTGGAACTCCAACCACAGTTCTTGTATCAGCCACCATCCCAGAGCTGCTGGCTGACTTGAATCTTCCACAATCTGTGCATCCAGAGATAGTAGGCCATCCCAAAAATTCTGTTCAAACCAAAACCAGCACACTCACTGAAGATTCTACATGATAAAATACTTGTTTTCTCCCTGATTAATAAATTAAAACTTTGAAAAAAGCCAGCCATGGTGGCACACACATTTAATCCCAGCACTAGGGAAATAGAGGTAGGAGGGATGAGTTCAAGGCCATTCTGAGACTACATAGTGAATTTCAGGTCAACCTGAACTATAGTGAGACCCTGCACACACACAAAATTAATTAATTAATATAAAACTTTTACACCTAGATGGGGAAATCATAACACACACATACACACAAAGAAAACAAACTGAGAGATCTCAACCAACATTGCCTAGCTCCACAATGGAGGTCTCCGATGAAAACATGAAGGAGATAACAAAAATATTATTACACAATTCAAGCACAAAATGTATGTGACCATGAATAAGTGAATCACTGAACTGGAAGCATATCATGAAAAAAAATTGCATAAATGAAATACAATGGAATAATCGCTTATAGAGCACAGCCTTTGTAACTAAACTTAACTAAATGAACTGAAAGTGAGTCAACGAATAGAGGATCTCAATAAACATCTGATAAAATTTAATGAAGACATGATCAAATGCAAGAATGAATTTTAAGAAGCATCAAGAAAATCAAACCACAACCTGAATTTGGAACTCAAGAAAGATGTGGACATGATACAGAAAATTGTAGCAGAAAAAAAAAGTAAATTAAATAGAAGTTGTTAATGCTTTTAAACAAACCTAAATAATGGAGTTAATCATGTGTGGGACAGACCTCAGATATGGAAGACAAGAAAGCAGAAATTGTTCAAGACTCCCAAAACTTGGATAAGTTCAAAATATCATGTGAACAGAATATGAGGAAATTGTGGAATACCCTACAATGAACAAACATCCAGATCATGGGGATACCAGAAGGGGAAGAAACTAAGGCCAGTGGCATGGAGAACATATTAACAAAATTATAGAAGAAAACTTCCACACCCGTTCAAAGGAGAGACCCACTCAGCTACAAGAAGCTTGCAGTACACCAAAAAAAGGACCAAAGAAAAAACTCTCTGAGGTATATTGTAGTTAAAACTCTACATAATGAAAACACAGAGATATTGGTAAAAGTATCAAGATAGAAACAACTCATTACATACAAAGACAATCCCATCATAATTACTTCAGATGTTTCAATAGGAATCCTGAAAACGAGAAGGGCTTAGCATGGAACACTTTAAAGTCTAAAAAACTATGGCTTCCAACCCAAACTACTGTACCCAGAAAAACTATCCCTCATAATAGTGAAAGAAAAACTTTCCATGATAAAATCTAGCTCTACAGTTATATGAACACATAGCTAAACCTATAGAGAATATTTCAGGTAATATTACACACAGAAGAACAAAGGAAAACATCCTTATGAGTCCATAAGAGGAATATCACAATAACCAAAAGTATAACACACTTCAAAAATGTACAAAACCAATGAAAGCACAAAACCCTATAAAGCCTCCAACATGGCAGGGTTAAATCAAACCTCACAGTTTCAACCTTAAGTATTAATGGCTTAACTCATTCCTCAAAAGACACAAGGTAGTAGCATGGATCATAAAAATGGACCCTTCTATCTGCTATCTTCAAGAAAACCATATCACCAATAAGGATATACACCTCCTCAGGGTGAAAGTATGGGAAATGATATTCTAAGCAAATGTATATAAGAAAAACAAACAGGTGTGGTGATATTAATATCCAACAAAATAAACTTCAAACCAGAAATAATCAAAAAGGAAAAAAAAAACTGGCCACTTTTTATTTAACAAGGGAATGATAGAACAAGAGGACATCGTAATCATAAATGTATATGCACCAAACACAGATGCAATACATTTTATAAAACTAAACCTAGTTGATACTATTATTATATTATTAATGCCAGATTCTACAGAGAAGAAATATGACAACAGATTGAAATGGTTAATGGTCATGGTGAAGGTCTCTAGGAAGAAGTCCCATGTCTTTGTTTCTCCTTATGTTCCTAGAGTTGACTTCCAGCAGTTATTTCTTCAGTGAGCATCATGCTTTATAGATACATATGGAATAGACTTTGAGAGGATATACTTTCTTGTGCTAGAGCATGGGAAAGAGAAGGGGTTCCTCTGTGACTTGTACACACTCCATCTGGGTTGTTTAGTCAAGAGTTGTCATTGCATCAAATTCATTAGAGTTCCTTTCTATTAGCTTCATGCGAGTCCCTTGGGAAAGCTATCCCAACCAAACATACAAGGCTTTTTGTCTCCAGCTCTCTAGATGCTGTCTTAGTGCCTTGCTCATTCCTTTTTTTTTTCAAGTAAATGACAGTTCTCATCAAGCATGGGATGAGAATACATATATTTGTCTGAGTCCTAGACACCACTGACTTCCAACAAACATTTAAATTAGAAACCAAGAAAAAAAAAATCTCCATTGTAACTGAAAACCCTATGTTCACAGACATAATTTCTATTTATATATAGCTCTGAACAAATTTTTTACTACTACTTACGTGGTACACAATGGAGCTTCATTTGGATTTATTTAAAGCCCAGAACATGACAAATCCAGTAACACTGAGAAAACAGGTTGTAAGACCCAGAAATTCTTTAACAGTATGTTTTGTTTGTTTTAGTCTCTGCCTAAGGAATAATAGCTAAGTTTTCTTTAGAATATTCCCTTTGAAATGTTTCTAACAGCTGGACAAGACAACCTAAACAGACCAATATTACGATTTCTTATTTCCATTTTCATAGCAGCCTATGAACGTATTCTCTCCTCCAATATATGTCAGATAAGCATTTGGCCACCGGGGCTAGAAAATATCTCAGTGGTTAAGGAACATGCCTACAAAGCCTAAGAAACTGGATTCAGGGAATCATGCAACTGGAGTTCATTTGCAGTGTCTAGAGGACCTGGCAAGCTCATTCTCTCTACCTATCTGTGTCTTTTCCTATCTTTCTCTCTCTCTCTCTCATAAAATAAATAACTAAATAAAAAGTTTTGGCCACCAATTTCCCAGTGTTTATTAGTCATGTTCTACCAATCCATACCTGAGTCCTTTCTACCCACCACCTGTTCAAATCAACCATACAACTACATAGAATTTTTCATTTTATATGTAGCAGGTATTCATTTAAGTTTACTTTTCTTCATTAATTTTTGTATATCTAATCCATTTTTATTAGCAAAATGCAAGTTCTGAACCAGTAGGTCTTAAGTTTAGCATATCTAACAAGCTCCTAGCCAATCCACGACTGTGCTTTGTTTAACAATATTAATATATCATGCTACTGCCACGTATAAATTCTTGATGGCATAAAATCATCAACTAAAAGCACACAATCTACTATGGTCCATTTAAACAGAAAGGAAATCATGTATGAAGTTCCCCTCATATGGAGTCACCTTGAGAGTTGAACAAACTCAAAGGGCGGCTCTCTGAAGTTCAATGAGAAAATTTACAAATGACCCATTGGAGTTGGCCATAAAAAAGTGTTCCATCCGTTGCCAAGAGATATTGGGCAGATATTAAACTTGTGTCATAAATAGTTCTTCCAAATCTATTGTTTCTTCCAAAACTTAAGAAACTGCTGTGCTAGCCCTCAGCTTTTAAGCAATAACCCATAACAGTAGAGTAGACTTTCCACCCCTTTGTGCATCTCAGCAGTTAACTCAGTAATGAATCCAACTTTTATGAAAGTGCTTCTGATTGGGAGAACCTAAGCTGCTAATCATTCTCCATAGCCCCAAGTGGCGTGGAGAATAAAATAGAGTTTTCAAACATTCCCTCTCCTACCTTCTATGTACAGGCGAGTGTCTCAGGGTGTGATAGACAATCCATAGTCCTCATCCTCATCATCACACATTGTAAGAGAAACATAAAGACACAGCACTGTATAAGTAATAGGGATTTAAAAAAAAGGAATCAGGACAAATTCAATTAAATTGATACATATTTAGTGAATTTAATTCATATGGAGTATCTAGCTTTATACTCAAACAGAAGCTTAAAATAATTACAAAAGAAAACGAAACATTTAAAAGAGAATTTGTTTTGTTTTTAATAATTAGTTTTGTATTCATCAGATACAGTCAGTTTGGTACCATTATTAGGCTCATCCGTGACCTACCCCTCCCCTTTGCCCCTCCTTGTTGAGGTATATAGGTCATGCATTGTGGAGTTATCCCACAGTTATGGCTAAGATAAATGTCTCTGCATATCATGACCCAACATGTGGCTCTGACATTCTTTCTGCCCCCTCTTCTGCAAAATTTTCCTGAGCCATATTGGGTTCATTTTTGGTCTGCTTCAGTGATGAGGTGTTGGGGGCCTCTGAGGCTGTTATTTTTAATTTTATTTGTGTTTCAAGAATTTCATAAATGTATATACAAATTTTAAATATAAAAACCCTCAACTTCCTCTGCTATACTCCTTGTTCTCCTGTTGAGCATCTGTCTTCCCATCTCTCATCATAAGCTATACTACTGAAGAAAATGACTCCCCTACCATTAAGTGCCATTAGCTCCAGATATAGGACTATGGCCTCATGAGTCCCTCCCTCCACCTATAAGAGAATGTTGACAGGCTCAGGCTTCTGAAGTACTTATATAGGTAACTAGTGCTTCTATGTGTTTGTGAGTGCAATGATCATGTCATCTCCAGATGCCAGAGTACTATAGACCTCTTTCCTATCCTCTGGTTCTAAATATCCCAGGTTAAGTGATTTCCCCCCTATTGCAGCACACTGCTGACTTATTATAGTTAGCTTGCTGTTTCTAGACTTATTGCTTTTATGAGTTTGAGTGGAATGAATGATCTTGTGACAGCTTAAGGATCTTGAAAATATTAAGCTATTTTGGTTTTATATAACAGATATTTACAACAAACTATTCTACAAGTTTACTCAGGGAGGCAAGCTATGAAAAGCCAAGTTTTTGTTGTTGTTGCTTGTTTTTTTTTTTATGAGAGTTATTATTGGCTATACGTTACTAGGCCTGGAAACCAAAATGTATTCATATGGAGTAGAAATATATTCCAAGATTCAATATTCTGAAATATTTCATACTCTTTTATTCTCTCAATTCTTTTATTTTTATTTATTTATAACTTTTATTCATTTTTATTTATTTATTTGAGAATGACAGAGAGAGAGAGAGAGAGAGAGAGAGAGAGAGAGAGAGGCAGATATATATAGAGAGAGAACGGGTGCACCAGGGCCTCCAGCCACTCCAAATGAACTTTAGATGCGTGTGCCCTCTTGTGCATCTGACTAACATAGGTGCTGGGAAATCGAGCCTCAAACCAGGCTCCTTAAGCTTCACAGGCAAGCACTTAACTGCTAAGCCATCTCTCCAGCCCTCTCTCAATTCTTTTTATTTTACTTTGCAAATATATGTATTACTTCATTGGATAAAGTGTTGTTACTGAAAAAGTAGTAATTCACAATAAATAGTCTAATGTTTTGTTAATGATTAATGTATTTCTCAATTAATGAAATGTTCAAGTAATATAGTGGATCAAAACTTTACAGTGGTATTGAGATTTAAGCATTTTATAAATTCCCTTTATATCCTGACACATTTTATTTTTACAGAACCAGCTGTACACTGCTTAGTATCTGAGCTGAATATTCCATCTGTTACCTTCCTTCACACTTTGCTGATTGAAAGGAATATATTAGTAGATAAATTTGCATTTAGCCTGATTGCTCTGAATGTCGTGTTAGTGTGTATTTGGTTAAGTACAAGAATTTCCACAATTTACAAGTACTTACTATTAAGGAGATGTAAAACCAATGATATAAAATTAACCCAGCTGTGAATATTTGAGGAGCATTTTTTTTTGTTTTTATCGTCTTAAACTGTTACTAACATAAAAGATTACTCTGAATTATATTTTATTTATTAGAAACAGAGAGAGGGAGAGAGAGAGAGAGAATGGGCATACCAGGGCCTCTTTGCACCACAAACGAACTCCAGATACATGTGCCACCATGTGCATCTGGCTTAGGTGGAACCTAGAGAATCAAACCTGGGTCCTTATGGTTCACAGGCATGTACCTTAACCACGAAGCCACTAACCACTGCAGCTCTCTAGTTTTAGTGATATTAAGCGGTCCTGTTGCAGTTACCTTCTCATTGTTGAGACACACAACTGACCCGAGGCAGCTTGTGGGAGGAAATGGTTATTTCAGGCTTGCAGAACGAAGATAAGCTTTATCATGGCAGAAGATGTGTCTCACTTCATCATATATCAGAGAAGAAAACACAAGCACCACCAAGCGTGAGCTGACTGTGAACACACATAGAGATGGACTACACCCTAAGGTCTGCCCCTGATGACACAATACTTCCAGCAAGACTCCAGCTCTCAAACAGTCTGCTAGATAGGAACTTAGCAGGAAACTTAATCACAAACACCTGAGACTATGGGGATATTTGCGTTCGAAAATGCTACAGTGATATTAGCTGGTAACTATAAAAATATAAAAGTAAAAATTGTTGTGCTGAAACTCTGTTTTATTTTTCTCTTTTTTTTTTTCTTTTTCTTTTTGGCTTTTACAGGTAGGATTTTACTCTAGCCAAGGCTGACTTGGAATTCACTATGTAGTTCCAGGGTGGCCCTGATCTCACAGTGATTCTCCAACCTCTGCTTCCCTACTCTTGGGATTAAATGTGTGCCCCACCACACCAGGCTTGTTTTCATTTTAATGGGTACTTGATTTATTAAACATAAAGAGAATAAAGTCAAGGAAAATCTCTGCATTGATATTACAAGTTATTTATTATTATTGCTTATATAGTGAATATATCAATCTACTAATTCATATCTTATATGTGGTACAAGTCAACTGTAAGTCTCTAGTAATTTATTCTTATGTAAGTGTGGCTTGGGGGGGTGAAAATATTGTCACTGAGACATAACATGTTTTTCTTTAATTCTGTTAGCAATTGATGTTTTTTCCACAACTAAGAAGACAAATCAGAATGGGTTAAAGTGTCTACATGTTGTACAATAAGTAAATAACACGGCTTGGAATCCATTCTGGGACAATTCATGTGTTCTGTAGTTTCTACTATATCTTTCCCTGCAATAATCTTGAAATTAAAATTATGCTCCCGAGGCTTTATCACTGCACCAAATCAATTGCATTTGAGATAATTTCCATCATTGTCATTTAGCTGCTGAACAGGTCACATGATAGAACAAACCTAAATTTCCTGGAAGACAATAAAACTTAATGTAGATATCAATATTATTCTGATCCTCATTATTATGGATTTTATTTTTAAATCTTTATTTATTTGAAAAGGGGAGAGTGAAAAAAAGAGAGTAAGATAGACAGACAGAGAGAGAGGAAATATGAGTGAATGGACACATTACTGTGGCAAACAAACTCTGGCTATATTTGCCACGTTGTACACCTGTCTTTATTTAGGTACAGGAGGATTGAACCTGGGCCTGCAGGCTTTGCAGCAAGCACCTTTAACTTCTGAGCTCTTTCCTTGCCTATCATGCCTGTTTTAGATATGGTCTCATGTTACTCAGGCTACTTAGCTGGGATTATCACTAGAATGACCTTGAAGGTGTGATTCTCCTGCCTCTAACTCACAAGTTCTGGACTTATATGAGTGAAATACAGTATTATTTTAACATAATTTGAGCATTTATTATTGAATTAATGTGTGCAATAATATAAAATAATTTTTGTGAAAATATATGTATGTAAAACTTAAAATGTGTTCTTTAATCATAAATACATAAGTACATTTTGTCTGATGTCTGCTGTTCCCACACATGGAGACACTTTTTTGCACATACCATTTGTTCTTTTTTGAGGATCCTTTCTTTCTGAAGCTTTATAAATGGCAACTGCTCTTTCAGTACATGTCCTCTCACCCTGAAAAGACGACCCTGACGAGCTTTTGACCTGCCTTACATTTTTATTCCTGAAGAACATTCTATGTAACCTAACCATATCACCTACACATCTTTCAAATGAGTTAGATCTTGAGCATATCTTCTGGTATATAATAAAAGCCCCTAAGTATTATCAGTTTCAGTGGGTGCACTATATCACACCCACAACAAAGTTTTAATATGAAATATTTACACTTCATATTTATGTTTATCATTAGAATACCATTATAAGAAGAAACATGATGTTCCATCTGCCTTCTTTGCAAATGTCTTCAGTACTCCACACAGTAATATAAACTACAATCGTTACGTTTTGCAGGCAATCTGTAAAATGTTTTCAGTTTGCATAACCAAAAGTTCTATAAAATGATGGAAAATAATTTTAGTTATATAATTTATATATTAAGTGAAATTCATTTAATAATAGTATTTAATAAAACATTTTATTATAAAATTGTGCACATGCAAATGATACACATGTTCATGATATATATGTATCTGTATATGCATAAATTCCATAGATATATTACAGAATATGTAAAATGTAGAAATGTATTTTAAAGTGAGCAAGCTGCCGGATGTGGTGGCGCACGCCTTTAATCCCAGCACTGGGGAGGCAGAGGTAGGAGGATTGCCGTGAGTTCGAGGTCGCCCTGAGACTACATAGTGAATTCCAGGTCAGCCTGAGCTAGAATGAGACCCTATCTCAAAAAGCCTATGTATGTATATATATATATAAAGTAAGCAGGCAGGGTATTTAAAATGTCACAAAATTAAGTTAATCCTTACCAATTATTTTATAATGATGACTGCACTTTATAAAGAACTTTACATAAGGTAGATTGGGAGTTGGTCACTTAAAATTCCTTCTATAGACTAATTGATAAAAATATGAGATGTGATGAACTCAGCAAACAAGATAACTCTAGATGCAACTTTTGTCAATGATGCCAAAGGCATGCATAATAGAGTGTTCGACAGAGAGCACTGGGTGACGAAGGCAGGCAGCCGCACGGCTGTAGTGCAGGTTCGAGCTTGGTGACTGTGCAGCAAGAGTGCAGCTGCATGGTTGGTTGAGTCATCAAAGATTCAGTGGAATTAGTGGAGTAGAAAAGTCCTGCAGTGTTACAGTGTATAGATGAATCAGCAGAGCTTCCTGGTGATTGCTAAATACCTGAAGCCATCCTTGGTGGCTATGGTGCTTGAATAATTTCCTAAATAAATATGGAAATGACATCTAATGAAATGACATAATGAATAGAAAATAATCTTTGGTAAATTCGGAAAAATATGATATCACTTGAAAGGAACTGGATATGCCAACTGAACAATAGGGCAAACAAGAATTTAGTGGTCACTGTTTTTGTTCACTTAACTTTTGGGGATGATTTAAATATTTTCCTCCAGGCTATCCTCACAATGGGAAAATTCCTCATCTAGAGAGCCCAGAGAAATACAGTAGGTGCATTCCTTACAACAACAACAATTATGCCACCTATTATTTCCCAAGGAAAAAAAACAACTTTACTTTTTAAGACCTTTCCATATTGATGAGTAAGAGTCTGACTTTTGAAGGAGATTCAAAATGGTGTTCTGAAGATTGATCATCCCAGATAAGGGAAGTTTCATATGCATAAAAGTACCAAAAATACAGTTTTATTTCCAAAGTGTCAGATAGGAATGCTGTACATGTGGGTATATGGAAATTATAAGACAATTTGATATGTGTTATGTTTTCTTTTCCTTCAAAGATTTATGTTTGCAAGTTTAAGGCCATAATTTGAAAACATTTTTAACAGTGTTATTCAGTTGCAAAGGGCAGATATTCCTGAAGTTAATACTCCATGTCCTAAATGAAATATTTGAAATGTTTTTAACATAACCACATCATAAATAAAGATATTTTACATTGTATCATCATTTTTGAAAATCCAAAAAAATTTCAGTAGTAATCATTCAATGTCATTGCCACAAAATATATAGTAAGAGTTCATATGAAATTTGAAATATGCAGTCAAAGCAGCTTTAGCTTTTTTTTTTTTTTCTTTAAACTTCTATGCTTGTGGCTAAAAGTTGCAAAATGGCTATGGGAGCCAGATGATATTAAGACTGAGATTTAAAGACACAAAGAGGTCTGAATAGGTCTATAAAAATAATAGCACATGTGCTCTGAAGGGGAAAATATTCTCTACTCCATCTAAACATTGTTGTTCAGTTTCATAGAGGACATAATTTCAATGCTGCTACTTTTTGGAAAGAAACCATAAGTACTTATATACTTTAAAAAAATTTTTTATTTTTTATTTATTTATTTGAGAGCAACAGACATAAAAAGGTGCAGAGAGAGAGAAAGAGAGAGAGAGAGAGAGAAGATGGGAGCACCAGGGCCTCCAGCTACTGCAGACAAACTCCAGATGCATGCATCACCTTGTGCATCTGGCTGAAGTGGGTGCTGGGGAATCGAGCCTCAAACCAGGTCCTTAGGCTTCATAGGCAAGCGCTTAACTGCTAAGCCACCTCTCCATCCCAGTACTTCTATTAAATCATAACTTATTAAAACATGGAAGTTTAAAAATATCAAAATTAAAGTATAAGCCAAACATAACAATCTATTCTCCATAAATTTTAGTATCTTTTTGATTTTTGCATGTGTGAGTACATAACATATGGGGATGTGAAGTGTGACATGTGATGTATGTGGTATGTATTTGGTACATACTCATGTATGTGCACATGAACATGCCTTGTGCACAGGTATGGGGAAGCCAGAGGAAAATTTAATAGGTTTTGGCCCTCTTGTAGCCCACGATTGGTGGTAGCTTCATAATGGAGAGTGGGCTCATGTTTGGATATGGTTCTGACTTCTTTCCCAGCTCCAGTTATGGGTCCCGTTCCACTGAGCGGATCAGTTAGCCAAATTAAGAGCAGTTGGTTTACCACCATGGCTGTGTGCCACTATTGCACTGTGTGGGCACCACGACAGTTTGTTACAGCTAAGTAGGTTAGACCATGAGTTGCCTGGACAGATATTGGTCATTTTCCTCCAGTCGCCCATGTAGCACCTTCTGGCACTAAACGCGCTGACTGTTTGACTCTCTTCCAGCTTCCAGCCATGTCATTCCATTATACTTGTCAACCAAATATGGTGTCTTCAGCAGGTGGGTCATCAAGTACTCTGACAGAAATCTGTCATTCTTTTAGGACACCTTGTAGGTCTTTCTGATCAAAAGCTCATTGTGTGTGTGTGTGTGTGTGTGTGTGTGTGTGTGTGTGTGTGTTGTGTTATACACATATGTTTACAGATGCTCAAGCTCTGTCTAGGTTGAAGCCAGAGAAGGATACGTGATATGCCCCCTACACAGCTCATCGACATGTTTTCTTGAGATAGAGTCTTCTGCTGATTCCAGAACTAGTGTTTTTTGTGGATCCCCTTTCTCTGGTCTCTGTGCCCACAGGACTGACGTTACAGATGTGTATGAACCAACCCAGAATATGGATGCTGGGGAACTGAACTCAGGTACTCTCTGGCCCTTGGGCTTTCACAGGGAATACTCTTATCCACCAAGCCTTCAATCCAGTCTCAATGTAGGAAGTCTACAGATTGTTACTTTTCATTTTTCATCAAATTTAATCTTCAAATATGTTCTATATTGTATAAATACTTAGTCATACTTCACAGACAAAATATTTTATGGCAATTGGGCAATACTATACACATACTTAGTGGCAGACTAATGACCTGGAATAGGTTTCCTTACCCTTGAGCTAGTGCCTTCCATATTGGGTATTTAAAATAAGGAAATAAGTAATAATTTTCCCCTATGAACAATAAAAAAGTGACTTTGGCTGAAGCTTCAAATTAATGCTATTCATGCTATTTCCCCTTCAATACTAATTCTGATTATTTATATTAGATAAGTATGGCTTTTTTATATTTTAATGTTAGCAACAGAGGGCTGCAATACCTACTTCTGGTTATATCTGAAGAGATGCTCTTTTTTTTTTTCCTTGCTGTATACAAAAGCACAAGTGAACCATTTAAACCTTACTCTCTTCAAAATCAACTTCAGCTTGCCTTGTGCCAAGTGCCATTTTAGTGAATCCTCACATTCCAGCTGGGACCTATACTAGAGGGCTTTAAATGACAGCAGACACTCAGTGGGCTGTGCCTAGCAGTGCATAGCCAGCCATCGTCCTGGCATTGAGGAGTTTTCCACTGATATTACTGTAGATACCCAAGGTAAACCAGGCATAAAACTTCAACAGAACATTAGCAGACAGTCTAGGGTACAAATCACTTAGACTAAATGAGTAAAGAAACCATAGGTCTAATGTTGGCCCAAGTGTAATATATGATACATCAATATAAATGTAATAGCGTATCATGAAAATTCTTAAAATTTGAAACAAAACTTTCTGGCAGCACTCTGATAGCCATGTACATATGTGCACTAGGGCAATATGTCCATGGGCAGCTTCTAGCCAACTAGGAAACACAGCAGTAATATTTGCTACGTGCATTCTTAGAAGCTGAATAACCTTGTGATTGGTCGCTGTGGCTTAAAAACTTCTCAACTTCACTGATCTTTCTTTAGATTACACAAGAGTTCAAAATTCTTATTTTACTCTCTGAACTTTACATATTAGCTTTCAAAAGGCTCTTTGTATTTTTCCTCAGTTGTCTTCCAATACATTTCTTGAGAACTTTCTTGTACTTTTGCTATCAAAAAATTGAGAGACTTGGACCACTGTGGTTGGCTAAGGTTTTTACACTATTGACATCAAAATACAGTAAACAGATAAAATGTAGAACACTTACATTATCTTTCTCATGTGAAAGATGCCCTGTAAGTTTGTTAAGCATTGGAGATGCATTCATTTATTTCACATCACTATCAAAAGTCATGTATGATAGTGTCACAGTTAAATACCAGTATGAACAAATAAATCTTTAGAATCAATGACGAGCTAGCAGCAGAAGAATAATAAAGATAAACTTTTGGACATTGGGAAGCAAGTGAAGGTTAGTAAATTAATTACAAATATCTAATTTCCAAGAGCCTCAGAATCAGTGTCAGAGGAAAATGGTTCTATACATTGACTTTCCCATCAAAATGGAAATTGAGTATCTTCACTGGTGATTTCTCTCTCTCCAATTGAACTGCATGCAGTGTGGCTTTTTCCAGCTTTCTGTCAGCTGGCCTACATGGAGGAGGTTTTCAGCTCAGCTCCAGCAGGACTTCTCAGTGAACTTACAGCCCAAGTATGTGGAGTCTTCAGCAATAAGGTCTTACCATCTATTCCTGGCGGGAAGTCAAGGGCCTCGGCAATGGCCTGTAATGTTTCGGGGGCATCAGGGACCTCCCTGGCCAACAACTCACTGGAAGGTATCCCATCCGTGGCACTAAAAATTTTCTAGTAACAGTCTATGGCTCCTGTGTGTTCCATTGTCCAAAAAAGTAGATTTCCATATGACTTATTTATATCCTCTTGGATTGAGATTAGCTTTCCCTCCACCTTTCCTTTCAGCTTGCTTGCAGCTTCAGAGAAAATAAGGTGATGCCTGTGGTAGTTTGAATCAAATGTCCCTCATAAACTTATGTCTTCTGAGTGCTTGATCCCAGTTGATGGGAATTTTGGAAATGTAGCCTTGCTGGAGGAGGAGTGTTGCTTGTGGAAGGATTTGGGTTCTTATACCTAGGTCCTCTTTGTTAGTGTTTACCTCTTGATCTTGCTATTTTTTTTTCC
This sequence comes from Dipus sagitta, assembly GCA_036346955.1. Classification (NCBI taxonomy): domain Eukaryota; kingdom Metazoa; phylum Chordata; class Mammalia; order Rodentia; family Dipodidae; genus Dipus; species Dipus sagitta. The sequence goes on from CM070772.1 coordinate 26,341,336, forward strand.
ACCTGCTGTGTCAGAGGTGATGTACACCTTCTGCTCAGGCCATTGTTTTCCCTGGCCAGCCATCATGCAGCTTCCCCTCTAGAGAGTAAGCCAAAATGTTTTCTTTCCATCAGCAGCTATGGGTCAGGTTCTTCATTGCAGCAATGAGGCAATAATGGTGTCAGTAGATTTCGGTCAATCAGAAGTCAAATTGCCTAGTTTGGAAAGAAAAAATATTTAACATTACATTTATCATTTTTTTTCACATTTCAAATAATATGTAATTTCTGTATCAGAATAACTGGAAATTCACTAAAATATGTGAAGTCTCCAAAATGGTGGAGAAATCACCGAATGACCCAAATAAGAGAGTACATAAATTCATAGAGACAATATTAAATTATGACACCAAATTAGAAATGGAAGAGCAATACTTCATTTTATTCAGAATCAAAAGTGGTTTCCAGGAAAAGGGGTCTAAGTAAAGGCATCCATTTTGAATGGAAGCTTGTTACCAGTGAACACAGCTATGCAAAGGTTGGAAGTGGAAGCTCGCTGTTCTGACCACGTCATCTCTTCTCTGCACTGGGAATCTCTTTCAGCCCCATGTTTCCCTTTCAGCCTCAGGAAGTCTCTCCTTATCCTTGTACACACAACCCAATCCCACACAACTTCTTCCCAAGTTTCATCATTTTAACTCTCAGCTGTCTTAGTCTCATCATTACACCAGCTATATTTCTGTCATCTATTCCATGTAAATATTTTGTGTTCTATTGTTTGGATTTAGAAGGCAAAGGAAAAGAACAAACAATATACAACTGATCCATGAGGCTGGTAGGACATCATGTTAAGTGAAGATGTGCTTAAGTGCTTATATTGGTCAGAGATCCAAGGGGGAAAATCTGGAGCCAAGGTGGCTGTGTTTTGGAGCCACTCTTGATCATCCTTCAGTTGTCCTGCATGCCCACAAGAATCTTCCAAAAGGAGAAGATGCTTCCTAAACATTAGGAGGCGTTACTTCATCTTAGAATTAATAATTTCAAAAATCATCCATAATAATAATAAAAGTAAGACTGAAGACTTTCTGAAATTAGGGGAAAAAATGGGGCTGGAGAGATGGATTAGGGCTTAAGGTGCTTGGCTGCTCAAAGCCTAAACATCTGGTTTTGATAAACATAAAGCCAGATGCATGAAGTGGCACATACATTTGTAGTTCATTTGCAGTAGCTAGAAACCTATTATCTCTCTGTCAGCCTGTTACTTTCTCTCTCCCTCTCAATTAAATAAATGAATAAAATAAAATAAAATAATTGGACACCATTAAAAAAAATCTATGTCCAATTGTTTGATAGCAGTGAACATACCTGTCACTTCTGAGGCAAATTAACTATATTCATTAATCATAATCATTCAAATAGCTTTATCATAGGGTCCCAACAAGCTTCTGAAGTATACTTGTCATCATATATTCACCACTTGAGACTCATAAGTCCATCTTGTGTATAGACTTCGACATGTGCAATTGCAGTTCTGCCAGAAACTGTACAGAGATCCTAATCCTTCCACTCCTCTCCCGGCTCTTGTCATGAGCCACAAAATCCCGCTGTTCTGTCTTTCATGGATCTCAGCTCATTTTCTCCATTCTTTGGTTTTTCCTGAACACCAGGATTTAGTAATAAAATAGATGTGCAAACATTTCTTTCTGAGGTAAAATAAAACAGTGAGAGATCTGAAAGCTGATATGCTACACAGACTTCAAAACCACAGAATTTTTATGAGATGTGTGAGGTGTTTGATATTTAGCATGGAGTTTGATACATACTTAATGATCTCTAAATTTACAGGGAGCCAATTAACCAGCTTATATTTCTCCTTATTTTGATTTCTGTCCTCCTCACTGGAAAGCATGGAGTTTCTCTGATAATTGTCTATTTTAATTTTTATTACACCTCTTTTCTGCTTGATATCATTAATGAGATTATCAATCATTGACTGCCCTGTTTTTTAAATGGTATGTTTCTAGATACATATATAATTTAATAGAAATAAAGAATTTAGGATTTTAACAAGAATTTTTAAATCAGAATCTCAAAGATTTGAGTTCTGTAGTTTCTATTTAAGAGAAGTCTCCAGAAAACAAGGCTCTCTTTGCATTCTGAATTATGAAAATCATTGACTCACAGGCACGTTTTAAAATGGTTACCATACTGTGTGCATCATGTCATTGTTTGGTCCTTAAATTTCTCATCTGAACTTTTATGTTGTTGAAGTGCCTGAAGAGTTTTATACCAACACTACAGGATAGCTATTCCTTTTTTTTTTTTAATCAAGTAATTTCTTTGTGCTGTTAAGGTGTTTCCTCCTACTCTTTTCAGGCTTTATTTTTTTCTCTAGTCCATTTACAAATTTCAAGTTTTATACTTCATAATCCAGATCAGGGATTATTTTTTCAGAAATCTCATGCAGCATCTTACAAACCTGATATATTTGATGGTTTCTTACAATTACTACACCTCTTTGGAACCCTCACAGGTACTGTAATTGGTTACTATCTCTCTCGCTAGACATTAAACAGGTGTTTATCTCTGTTCATAGATAGTGAATGTCTCAACTTCAGGTCTGTATTACTTCTATTTCTTTAAAGTCCTGGCATATCTAGGATTTAGTATATGTCACAGGGATATGTGATGGGTGATTGAACACAAATGAAATTGTTTTTTCATTTAATATTTGTTGCATTTAATCTTTCTCTTTTCCAATTACCTTTGAAACATAACATTGTACACAGAAAGCTTACATATTTGTAAAATGACATCTTACTTATTAGAAAAATGGACTCCATATGGAATGTACTGGATTTTACTTACTAATTTATTTGTAAAAAAATTAGAGACCAAATTAGAAATAAAGACAAGGGTAGTCTAATGATATATTTTCAATATAAGAGAAAAACTGCTTAAGTGGGTTTTATACTGATTTTGTTTATAAATGTGTTTTTATAAAAAAATAAAAACTTGAGGTAGTAACAGAAAGAAATGTCCTTGTTTATTCATCTAAGACCAAATGCTTTCAAGCTGGTTTGATAGGGAAAAGAAGCCAATATCTCAGTAGTTTAAACACCAGATTAGCACCTGCTCAAAGAATTTAGGAGGTACTAATTGACCTGAAAACAGCCCAACTTGAGCAGCAGGCACGGTGCTATGTTTGCTTCAAAACCCAAGTCTCCTCGCCAATGCTTACCTAATGTGAATATAGGAAAAAACAAATTGAACAGTCGAGGTGCTTCTGCACTAAGCTATTTCACATTGAGCCAAAATCTCCCTGGAGCATGTCATTCCTTAGAACCCAGATAAACATCCAGTGAGATGGATTAACACTTTGAAGCCACAAGGGTATCGTTCAGACTTTTGTTGATGACACTGTGTCTTTGGCACTGGGGGGAATCTGGCTCATCTTGTTAGAAGCTGAAATAATGTAATTTAAGTGAGCTGCCAGGATAATTAGAGCAGGTGAACAGTAGACAGAAATAATGCCCCAAAGAGATGAGAGAAAATGTTTAGATCCTTTTACCCCCCACACCTTTTTTTTCAGTGCTTTTAAATGTTATCTGTATCTGTTTGTTTCTGTGCACCCCGTCAATCCTGAGAAGCAAATTGGGCAATTGGGGAGACATTAATTCTTTCAGAATACTCAAAGTCTACTGAGTACAATTTTAAGCAATACTAATTGACATAGTTTTACATGAAAACATAGCAAAAATGTGATATTTATTTGTACTGAATTAGGAATTTTAGAAAGTCGTAGGAGAGTGACTTTTGCCATCCTTTTAGAAAGAAATATAATTCTAGATTCCTGTGGGTAGTTAATTACATGAGAACAATGAATGAGTAGATTTTTATATTTGGGAAGTATAGGCAAGAGTAAAAGCTTTGTACTCTTGAAAGGTAACTTTCAGCTAATTTGGCTCTGGCCTGTTACTCCCAGTACCAGAAATTGGTTGTTACCCATATTGAGCTGTTGATCAGAGAGACCTATGAAGTCCCCACAATAAGACAGATTTCTGTCAAGCAATTAATTACCTGCCAGAGGTAAGAGGTAAGCCCCTATTGCTGAAGACCACTTATGCGACCAACAAACAACACAGACAGACCTGGCTGAACACAGGAAGTGAGCCAGTGTCTAGACAGCCCACGTAGTACTAAAACGTGCTCCATAAGCTACTTGGGGAAGGTGGCCAGCAAAGGCATGAGCAGTCAGTGGTCTAAGCTGCTATTCAGAAGCAACCAGCCTGACAAGCACTACATACCAGTACAATGGTGGCACGCAGCTTTAGAGAGTAACCAATAGCTTTTTGATTGGCTAAGAGATCTGCTCGGTAGGAAAGAACCTATGACTGGAACTGGTAACCACTTTAGTATCCTAGGGAGACAAAGATATGCTCTCCAATGTCAAGCTCCCACTAGTCTTTGGCTAAAAGAGGGGCTACATCCATCAAATTCTCCTTAAATCAATAATGCTTATCTCATTTAACCTACGCTGATTTATTTTCCATTGGGAAATCAGTTCTTTTCCTTTTCAGAAGGTAGTGAGACCCGAGAAGATAAACCACCTCTCACACTTCAGCCAAGGCACAGGTGAATTCACAAAGGAATTGGGATCATGAGAAAGAGTGCAGCTTCCATGGTGAACCTGATAATCAGTGCCAGAGTGAAGGAGACAGACACTGAGGATACTCAACACATTCAAAACCAGAAACCTGAAGATCCTTAGAGTTTATCACTGAAGTAGACTTAAGACACACTCATCAAGGCTCAGGGAATTTTGAAGAGGAGGGAGAAAGGCTATAAGCGACAGGCTGGGACATCATACCTAGATGAATTGCCCCATCCCCAATAACTGACTGCTTCTCCCCAAGCATAGCCCATAACCCCATGGGGAATACCAGCAACCTCACTGAGGAGGAACCCCAGAGGAATAGGATCAGGGAAGAAGGATATGATTGTATCAACACATGATGTATCCATAGTAAATATGTGAAGAAGGAGGAGGAGAGAAGAAGGAGAAGAAGAAGAAATGTTACTTTCAAAATTGTTCCTTATGTCTGTGCTTAAATGTATGTGTGTATGCATGGTTGTGTATACTTTTGCATGCCAGAGGACAATTCAGATATCAACTTCAAGAACTGCATCCACCTCTCTAAAGAAAGGATCTTTTATTGGCCGAGGGATCACCAATTAGGTTAAGCTGGCTGGTCAGGAATCCTGCTGTCTCTGGCATTGCAGCACTCGGTTTATAGGTATGGAGACTGGGGACTGAGCTCAGTTCCTCATGTTTATGAGGCAAGAAACTTGACCAAAGGTGCTGCCTATCCTACCCGTCAATTCCTGAATAATTCTGAAATCCATTGGAATATTAAATACATGGCTAAATCCCATGATCATTGAATCACAGCCTATATGACCAATAATATTTTTATAATTCTATGTAAACAAATAATCACTTCACAAATTTCAACCTGCTGACACCCTCCAAAATGAATTTTATTCATTTAGGCTCAAGAATACTTTTATACTATTGCCCTTAATGAAACGTACAGACTAGGCAGATGTGATGTTGCACACCTTTAATCCCAGCACTTGGGAGGCAGCGGTAGGAGGATCACTGTGAGTTCAAGGCCAACCTGGCAGCTACACAATGAGTGTCAGGTCTGCCTTGGCTAGAGTGAGACCCTAACTTAAAAAAAAAAAAAAAGTGCAGTCCCTATATCAGAATGGAAGTCCATATCATCTCTTATGTTTAAGTCATGGTTAGTCAACCAACTAATCAATAAACAAAATTTTAAAAAATACTATTAGTTTGTATATGCCTCCCATACTCTTATTGTGATTCAGCTTCATATTTAATCTGCAGTGAGTGAATCCTTTAGGGAAAAATGTAAATATTTGAGGTTGGATCTTGATAATTTATAATCCAGCCTGGGTTGCTAGTGCTACTAGTCCACCCTGTCTGCTTCCTACCTGTGGCTGATGAGTTACTATGGGAGCTGAGAGCCAGCTTCCTGCGCGTGCTATGCCTTCACTGCCATGACATGAAAAGCCTCTCTATGAGACTGTAAACCATTTCCTTCAGAACTGTGTCCTCAGTGAATTAAATAGCAAAAGCAATGTGGTAATAAAGCTGTAGAAATAATGCAACAATAAAATCCCTAGCATTGATATTCAAAAATTAAGGTAATGAGAGGAAACACACTCAAAAGTGAAATAATCAATACTAATATCAATAAATAAAAAAGTAAAATGAATATTTAACATAAGGAAAGGTGTATTGGATTGATAGTGTCAAATTATATGGAGGAAATTCATTAAACTATCTCTCTCTCTCTCTCTCTCTCTCTGTATATATATATATATATATATATATATATATATATATGTATATATATTGATGATTTTTCAAAGTAGTGTCTTATCACTCTAGCTCAGGAGGACCTGGAATTCACTATGTAGTCATACAGTGGCCTCAAACTCATGGTGATCCTCCTACCTCTGCCTGCCAAGTGCTGGGATTAAAGGTGTGAACCACTATTCCCAGCTTATTATGTATATTTTTAAATAACTTATTTATTTATTTGTGTGAGGGAGAATGAGAGAACCAAGAGCATCTTCCTTCTGCAAACTCCAAACTTATGTTCCGTTTGTGTGTCTGGCTTTATATGGACACTGGGGAATCAATCTGGGAAGGCAGGCTTGCAATCAAGCACCCTTAACTGCTGAGCCAGCTCTCAGGTCCTCATTACATCCATTTTAATGTCTTATTCTGGCACTTTTAAACAAAAACCTAAACAAAAAAAAATTCTTCTATAATTCGTCTTGCTCTGACAAGAGCATTTAACATCCTCTATTAACACTCTCCATCTCCTGTGACATGTGATGTGTCTGCATTGCTTTGGTACATGGAATCTGTCCCAATAGCTCCTCGACCATAACCTTGGCAGAAACAATACTGGTAATTGAACAACACCATGTATGAACATCATTTTATCACACCATGTACGTAATTACTTTTGAAGTGGTGTCTTAACTAGCATCTCCTGGCAGATGTAGCTTTAATTCCTTGAGAGATCTCAAAATATCATCAGCTGTAAGTAATGCCAATGTAGACAAATGGCACCATTTAACACTGAACTTCAACTATGGTTATATCCCTCAGCTTTAGGGATATTGATCTTTTAGGATTTAATTTTTAATGGTGTGTATGTATGTATGTATGCATGCATGCATGCATGCATGCGTTTTAGTGTGCCAGAAACTCTTGCTGCTGCAAATAAATGAAAACTTGTTCTGAATTATGTGGAAGACTGCGAAATTGAACCAAGGCCAGCAGACTTTGCAATCAAATGCCTGTAACCAATGAGTCATCTCCCTAACCCTAAATTGTGAGATGTGCTCACATCTGGAGATATACCCTCTTGAATATGGTTATTAGCCCTTGGATACTCTCTGTGATGACTTCTCCATTTTTGTCAGTAAATTTAAAATTATTTTTTTCCTGGTTTTATGAGGTAGGGTCTCACTCTAGCCCATGCTGAACTGTAACTCACTCTGTTGTCTCAAGGTGGCCTCGAACCCACAGCAATCCTCCTACCTCTGCCTCCAGAGTGTTGGGATTAAAGGCGTGCACCACCACGCCTGGCATAAATTTAAAATTCTTAAATAAGAAAGTGTATTTTAAAAAATCAAGTTGAAGGGCTGGTGACATGGCTGAGCAGTTAAGGTGCTTGCCTGCAAAGCCAAAGGACCCAGGTTTGACTTTCCAGGACCCATGTAAGCCAGATGCACAAGGCGGCACAAGCATCTGGACTTTGTTTGAAGCAGTGGTAGACTCTGGTGCACCCATTGTCTCTGTCTCTCTAGCTATCTCTCTCTCAAATAAATAAATTAATTAATTAAAAGATCACATTGGCTGAAAGCAGTTAGTCAGAAGAAATTCTGTTGAAAAATGTGTGGTTAAATCAACTTACTTGCTACAGATATTATAACTGGTGAAACATTCAGTTGAAATCTTTTGACTAAGGCAGAATTTCTACTTTATACACCTAAATATGTGCTCTTGAAGTTTTTGCTATGTATAGTTTTTAAAACGTACATGTGAAAATTACAAGTGGTCAAAGTTCAATTAAAATCAATTGAATTTGTTGGTTCATCTTATAAACATTGTTCATATCTAGTCTGTTTAGAAAGGAACTAGATACAAACTAATCACAAAATAAATTATCTTAGGGCTAGAGAGATTGCTTAGCAGTTAAGACACTTGCCTGTGAATCCTAAGGACCCAAGTTCAATTTCCCAGTACCCACATAAACCAGGTGACACACGGTGGCATATGCGTCTGGAATTTGTTTGCAGTTGCTAGAGAGCATGGCAGGCCCATTCTCTCTCTCTTTCTCCCTCTGCCTCTTTCCCTCTGTTTCTCTCGAATAAATAAAATAAAATAAAAATAAGTTAAAATAAAATTAAAAATACCTTATTCATACTATATTCATCCTTTACAAATATCTGTTTGGCCAAATTTGTGTGTCTAATGGGAATTTTTTATGATATTCTTTTTTCACAACTATTTATGTACACAGTGTGTATACAGCCATGTTGGTACCATCCTTAGCCTCCTGCCTGCCCTCCCCCCTCTGCAGGGACCCTCCTAATTGGGAAATGTGGGTTGTGCATTGTGTGGATAGTCATCAGTTATGAGGAAAAGGCTATGTCTCTGTGCGTAATGTCCCAACATGTGACTCTAACAATCTTTCCGCCCCCTCTTCCGCAAATTTCCCTGAGTCATGTTGGGTGCCTTTTAGGTCTACTTCAGTGATGAGGTCTTGGGAACTTCTGTGTCTCTGGGTCACTGGTTTGGTAGGAGTTGAGTCTTCTTTGTGTCTATCTCCTTCACCCTTGTGCTGATACCCGTTTCATCAAGAAAGCAGCACTTTTACTCATTTCCCCAATTACTCTTACATTCTTCACAATTAATTCCATATGGGATTAATACCCATTAATATGCTATTTAATATTTTTACACAAACAATTTAAACCCAATAGCAATCACACTTTTTGTGCAAGTGTGTGTATGATGTGTGGAATGTTGGATGTACGTGTATGTGCGTATTCACACATCCCATGAAGAAATGTCAGGCATCTGTCTCTATCACTCATCCTTGCTTTGGTCAGATTGTCTGACCCATGAATCCAGACAATTCTTCAGTGCCCAACCCCACTTAGAAGACTAGGATTACAGGCATATATATCCATGTAAATTATTTCCATGGGTACTGGTGGTTCAATTCAGTGAGCTTCAAGCTCTCCTGCTTGTGCAGTAAAAGCTTTTACCTGCTGAGCTATCTCATCAGCCCATATTTGTGGGTTCCTGGGTCCTTGTACGTGGTGGGGGTGGGGTGCGGGTGTGGTCCCTCCGAAGGCACCCAGGAAACAAGGGTGGGTGATAGCTGGAAATAAAGACTTTTTAGAGGACTTTCAGTGTGAACAGCTCTCTCAGTTTACTGTCAGGGAAATGGGTTTATAAGCATCTGAGGGCAGGAGGAAGGGTCCTAAGGGGATTTGACATACCAGGTTCATTTCTGATGCCTAATTAGCATACGGGGACATCCATTCCAGCAGGTAGACAATGGCAGGGGTGGTGGTCAGGTGATCTAGGGTCTCAGGGGGATGGGCTGTGTGAAGGCTGATGAGGAGTTTCTTAGGCAACTGGCCAAAAGTTACAGGGCTATGGGCAGAGCCTAAATTCAGGTGTACTAGGCTTGGAGAGGGAGTGGCCTCCAGAACCCTGGGGGTCCTTAGCAGGGCCTGGGAGCTCAGGCCCCTCTCCTGAAGGCTCCAGACTGTGCCTGGCAGTGCCCTATATATATTCATATTTTTTTAGCATTTAGAAGAACAAAATGTTTCCCTTACCTCAATAAAGGAATATGGGATAGGCCAGGTGTGGTGGCGCATACCTTTAATCCCAGCACTAGAGAGGCAGAGGTAGGAGGATTGTCATGAGTTCAAGGCCAACCTGAGACTACATAGTTAATTCCAGGTCAGCCTGGGCCAGAGTGAGACCCTACCTCGAGGAAACAAACAAACAAAAATAAGGAATATATGATAATAGGTATTTAAAATTGCCATTGCCGTTATATACAAGGAATGCTTTCATCATTGCTTTTTTTTTTAATAAGAGACTACTATTTGGTATTTTTCTTATGTATTTCCTATTTAATGAATCATTGTTTTATTACTTGTAATATACTTATTTATTTGCAAGCAGAGAGAAAGAAGAGAAAGTGATAGAATGGGTGTGCTAAGGCCTTCAGCCACTGCAAACGAACTCCAGATGCATGCACTACTTTGCATCTGGTTCTACTTGAGTACTGGGGAATTGAACCAAGTCGTTAGGCTTTGCAGGCAAATACCTTAACTGCTGAGCCATCCCTCCAGCCCTGCTTTTTATTTTTTAATTATTTAAAAAACTTGCTCCAACAGTGTACCTATTTCTTGATCTGGGATAGAATAATCAAAGATCCCAATTCTTTTATGACACAGACCAGAATGCCTGCTTCTTGTACTTCTTTAAGCAATTATATATTTTGTACTCTTTTAAAAATCCCAGTTGATAGGCTGGAGAGATGGCTCAGTGGTTAAGCTCTTGCCTGTGAAGCCTAAGGACCCCATTCGAGGCTCGATTCCCCAGGACCCACATTAGCCAGATGCATAAGGGGGCGCAGGCGTCTGGAGTTCGTTTGCAGTGGCTGGAGGCCCTGGCGCACCCATTCTTTCTGTCTCTCTCTCTCTCTCTCTCTCTCTTTCTTTCTCTCTCTATCCGCCTCATTCTCTCTCTGTCACTCTCAAATAAATCAATAAAACAGAAAAATTAAAAAAAATCCTAGTTGGATGGCTGAGAGCTAACCCTATTCTGTGTAACTCACTGAACATATTCTGTATATTTTCTCTGTGTTAAAAGTAACAATATAGGGCTGGACAGATGGCTTAGCAGTTAAGCGCTTGCCTGTGAAGCCAGAGGACCCGGGCTCGAGGCTCGATTCCCCAGGACCCACAGTAGCCAGATGCACAAGGGGGCTCAAGCGTCTGGATTTCATTTGCAGTGGCTGGAGGCCCTGGCGCGCCCGTTCTCTCTCTGTCTCTCTCTCTCTCTGTCCATCGCTTTCAAATAAATAAATAAAATAAACAAAAAATTAAAAAAATAACAATATAAAAGTGAATACAAGGCCAGGCGTGGTGGCACATGCCTTCAATCCCAGCACTTGGGAGGCAGAGTTAGTTGAATTGCCATAAATTTGAGGCAATCCTGAGATTACATAGTGAAGTCCAAGTCAGCCTGGGCTAGAGTGAGATGCTACCTCAAAAAAAAAAAAAAAAAAAAAAAAAAAAAAAAAAAGAATGTGAATACATTTATGAAACTATAAATATATTCTGCATCGATTACAAATTCAATTTTCATATAATACAACCACTTACTATATGAATTGTATTTAAACTATTATATGTAATAAAAGATAATTTATTGAATCTTTTATTACTAATAGCACATATAGGTACGACTAAATTTAAATGTAAATTAATTCACTAAAATATATAGCGGCCTAAAAATATTTAAGTAGCACACTTTTCTAAATGAAACACTGTAAAATTTTCTAACTTATGTGTAAGTTTTATCAATCACTATAAATTTTTAATTTAAGATATATATTCTTAAGTATAAGCTATTTTTAGAATAAAAATTCATGTTGACATTTTATTTAGTCTGTTTTCTCCATTTCCATTTTTTTTTTTTCAAATTATGGCCTTGTCTTTTAGAGGAACTACATACAAGTCAATGATGTTCTCAGATCAGAAATTATAGCTTTCATATATGAATTTGTGACTAATACAGTTCCACAGTTTTAAGTGAAATATTTCAAAACATAAAAGTAGTTTAACTAGTAAAATTAAGAATTTCTGGCATTGGTATTAAGTGTATTATTTCAATAACTATATGAGAATCTATTATTCTATCCTTATGGTAATAAGTGAGCTGTTTTCTACCTTCAGGAGTTTTCTGAACTAGGCAATAAATGGGCACAGAAACCAGTTATATACAATGCTCTTTGTTTAGTGAAAATCTGATGCTGCATCTAATGTAATAAAAAGAAAAAGACTTTCCCTCACAGAATCGTGTAACTGAATTAGTAACATTTATAAAGTTTACATTTTAAAAATGTTCAACATTCATGTAAAATTCTTTAATTTTGATATCTTATTTATATTGATTCAATTAATTTATATCAGTTGACACTGCCAAAAAATAAAATTCTTCTCCCATATAACATGTAACATATAACCTATATTCAATAATGTACTGAGTAAAAAAAAAAAAATAAAATGTATTCATTCATGGTTGCTATTAACTAGTCATATACCTTTATGTGTATAACAATGTTAGACCTTGATATTCAAATACTTCATACTAGATAGCTGCATTTAATACCTATTGCAAATATGAATTATGATAGTTTTTATGGGTTATTTTCACAATCAGAAGAATGGAGTTTATCTAGAAAAATATACCTTCGAGAATCTATTTTTATTCTTGAATAAAGCAACATCTTGTAAAATAAAAATGCATATAAAAATGAAAAAAATCCTATCTAAAATGTGTTTACTTCTTTTAGAGGCATAACAGCTTATATCAATTATTTATTCAATTTTTAATTTATTTGCCCAAAATTCTATAAAATTCTCATTTATATGATCTCATTATTTTGTGTCTCCATTTTACTCCCTGTATAAATGTAACTTTTATCATAACTAGTCCCTGAAAACTAGTGGAAGAACAGGTACCACATAGCTGGCATTAGAAACTCATATGTAACTACACTTGTAAGCTACAAAAGACATGTCTTTGGTATCAAAATTACCAAAGAAAAAATTAAAAATAAGAAATAACAACTCATCCATGAGGTAATTAATACAATAGACACATTGAATTAACAAGGGAGCTGTGTGTCAAGGCTGGAAATGGCAGCAATGAGACAAAAGTAAAGCAGACATGTGTCCTCTGCATACGCGTGGCTGTGTATGCTACAGAAAGAAAAACGTGTTGCTTAATGTTGTGCAATAGTAACAAAGATCATAGATAACTCTCCATTTTCTGAAGCTAATCTCAGGGAAGGTGGTGAAAGTAAATAGATAAACTATTTTTGAACTGCGTGTTGGGAAGAAGAGTGTTGAATGAGCACAGATCAAGGTGGGATACTGAGAATCACCATAGGGTTGTTCATGCAGATTTACAGGGTTTGAAAATATTAACATGTCCTTTTGTCAGGTGGGAAAGGGTTTGTTTTTGGTTTACAAATGTGAAATTTCTAGGAGTACAGACCCACTAAATCCTCTCAATTTCTCCCAGATTCCATGATATATTATAATTATATATATATATATATATATACCTGACAAGAAACTTTGAGCACATCAGTATTCAGAAATTAGAAAATTGGTTTTCTACAGGACTTATCAACTCTCCAATATCGACTACCAAACACATTAGGTTTACATAAACTAGTAATAAGGATTTAAATCTCTCACCCTGAATAGATGCTTTGATGCAGGATTTGGGGGTCTGGAGAGGTCCTCCAAACTTATGAACATTAATTTTGGGGCCTGTACTATCTTTAACAAAGAATTGATAGAAACAAACTAAAAAAAAAAAGGATAAATCATGAGTTTTTAAGTTTATTTAGGTAGGAATCGTAAACTGTAATGTTTAATTAAGGGAATTTGGGATGTAGGAAGACTAGAGCAGAGTCACAAGTATGTGGAAAGTAGGAAACATGTATTCATGTGGAAAACACAGCATAGTGCATGAGATTCGCTTAAGAGAAATGGCCGGGGCGGAGCCATGAACACATGGAAGATAGAACCTAGGAGCATGTGTAGGGAGATTTAGAATAGAAAAAATATAACATCCAACCTGAGCTTCCTCATGGAAGAAAGTTAAGAGGGCAAATGTTGGTGGCTTAAGGAAGAATAGTAGAAGGTAAATATGAAATCAGTGACAAAAATGTTGAGATAGGAAATGCGTACTAAAAGGAGTTATATTCATGGTTATTCTGAGTTAAGAGAAATTTATAGAGGTAGCAGGACCAGAATTTAGAGAAAACACCAGTATGGTAGATCTAAAGTATAAAGAAAAGAATCGCTTTCATCAGATTCAAGGATACAAAGGGAAGGAAGAACTCATTAGTTTATAGATTTGAAGGGGCAGGTTTCAGGGCCAAACCACCTGGGTATTGAACCCCCCCCCATCTAGTTAGCATACTAGACTATGGATAGCATGGGGCACTATAGCTGTTATAGATGAGTCTCTATCAGGCAAGACTTCTATTCCTGCAAAGAATTCCATATGGCAGGGAGAGGTGGCATGGGTTCTCCCTGGGCTACAGTTCCTAACTGAACCTGCCTAAAAGAAGCTAGCTTCCTTCTATTTTCCTTCACTCTCAATCGGATATTCTACACACCTAAGGGAAATCTCTGAACACTGTTGTTCTAAGAGTATGAGACAAAAACCTAAGATAACAGAGTCTATCATCCTAAAATATGTATCATATAACTTAATCAGATACAACAAATTATATTAATAACAAAATAAATTTTAGAAAATAATCAATTGAAAATTCTCACTATAAAATATAATATGGAATTATGCCTTCTAATGTGTTGCCTTCTAATGTATCTACATTATCAACAAGAACAGACATACAAACAAGACAGAAATGATTGCCTTAATCACACTAAGCCATCTCTCCAGCCCTTCTATGTGTGTGTGTATGTGTGTGTGTGTGTGTGTGTGTGTGTGTATGTGTATGTTTCGAAAGGAAGAAGTAAAAAATATACTCTCACATTAAACTCCAAAAATGATTAAAATCAAAGGGAGAAATATCTAGACAAATATACAAAATATTCTGACATTAAAGGAAGGAATATCCTTAGATGGAAAAATAAGGTGTTTCAAAAAAGGTAGCTGATGAATGACCACATATTTGAGCACATTTCATTGAAGTACAATAATGAAACAACAACAAAAAAAGAAAACTTCTGAAATATACCTAGGGAAAAGAAGACCCAATTAGCAACAAAAGAATTATGTTTAGATTGACAAATGACTTCAATATCATCAATGACAAGTGGAAGAACACTGTGAAATGTAATCTTCAAAGTGTCAAATAATCTAAGCATCAAACATATTTTATATCATGCATGAGTCTCAATAATTGAAAGGGAAAATTATTCTGAGAAATACAAGTTCTCATAATGTTTAATTTGGTATCATCTTTTAAAGCTCTTATATGGGGTAATTATATAATTTGTTATCCATATTCAATGACACTTACTAGCTTGTCTCTGTGTGTATCCCTCTCCCTCTGCCCTACTTTTCCCTTTACTCTACCCTCTCATACTTTTCCTCTCTCTCTCCAAACACAAGGAAGAAGTGATCTAAGTAGAAAAGAAAATGGTGTCTTGTTATGCATTCATAAAATAAATGGTTTGAAGTCAGTGAGACAGAACTATTTTGTTTACTCTTACAGATAGGCACTAAGAGAAAACAAAGTCCTATGATTAATGAGATTCATAAAAGTTGGACCAGGGACTGGAGAGATGGCTTGGTGATTAAGGTGCTTGTCTGTGAGGCTTAAGGAGCCAATTTTGATTCACCAGTTCCCAAGTAAGGCAGATGCACAGGGTGGCACATGCCTCTGGAGTTCATTTGCTATGGCTAGAGGGCCTGGTGAGCCCATTTTCTCTCTCACTGCCTCTCATAAATAAATTAAATAAATAAATAAATAAATAAATTTGGACCAACATCCATGCCATGGGTAACTCCTGGGCTGGATTAAGTCTAGTTTATACATGCCCCATTTACACCATAGTTGACGTACATTAGAAGGCGAGTTGCCTACATTTGATACTCCAGGTTTACAGGAAATTCTGTGCCAGTATGTTGAAAGTCATTCTTTTATGAGTACACCCAGGCTGTTCTAGGGAGTCTTCACAATCTCAGAATAACAGAATTTCAGCATAGTCGACAGAATACTGTACAACTATTAGTGAGAAATTGGGAGAGAACTGAGGAACCTCAGTGCCACTTTGATTACTTCTGCAGAAGCTTAGAGAAGCCTCACCTTGAGTTCTACATTGTTCTCATATAGATATTGGTTATATAGCTTCCAAAACTATGAAAGGCAAATTTCTTTCATCAATTTCACCTGTCCCGTGAGATTATTTTGTGTGTGTGTGTGTGTGTGTGTGTGTGTGTGTGTTAGAAAACGAATAAGTACAATAAATATGAAATAAAATCCTTGTTCTTTATCTTAAACTGGTTATTATCAGGTTTTCCCTCTTAAAAAGCAACTATATCTAGTTTAGGGGTTACATATATCAAATTCTCCCTAAATTAATAATGCTTATCCCATTTAAACCATGCTGAATTCACTCTCCATTGGAAAAGCTGTTCTTCTTTTTCAGAAGGTTGCAAAACCAGAGGAGATAAACTACTCCTTGCATTTCAGCCAAGCCACAGCTGAAACCACAGAGGAATTGGGGAAATGAGCAAGAGTGCTGCTTCCATGGTGGACCTGATAATCAGCACCAGGGCCTAGGAGACAGACCCTGAGGACACTCAACATGTTGGCCAGGGGGTGATGTCCACCCTCTGCTAATGCCATCATTTTCTCTGTGTAGCAGACAGCTTCAGGTTCACTGAGATGACTTCCAGACCAGGCACAGTTATGGAGGAAGGGATTTATTGGAGCTTACAGATCCAGGGGAAGTTCCATAAATGGCAGAAGAAACTGGCCTGCTTTCACAGGCCCAAGCAGAGAGAGAGCAGTACAAGCCTAAAGCCACACAGCACAGCACACTTCAGGAACTCCAGCTAGGCACACTTTGCATATCTTTAGATTGAAATCTCAAACCCACCATCACACCTTAAGATCCACACAATGGCATTGCCACCAGCCAGATGGCTAGAGATGCAAACTACAAACAAATAAACAACTGAATATATTGAGGGCCATCTATTCTATTCAAACCACCACACTCTGCCATCATGTAGCTTCCCCCTTCAGCCTGTAAGCCAAAATAAAGCCCTTTTTCTCCCCACAAGCTGCTCTTGGTAGGGTGATTTCTACCAGCAATGCCAACCTGACTGCAACACTAAGCTTCAGCTCCCCCAAGACCACAGCTTCAAGCCAGGCTCTGGGCCCTTTATTACGTGATTCAAATCTCAACATTCCCTGTCATTTCCTCAGCATGAAAATTGGTATCCCTGCCTGCATGTATCTTTTCCAACTTGTTCAGTGTCCCAAACTGAAAGAAAATTCCAGAATTTAGCTTACTCCTTTATTTTGAGAGATTCCAAGCTCAATACTCTGGTCATGTGAAAGTCTCCATCACTGTCTTTTGTAGTGAACACATGCTTCTTTATTGAGACAGTTTTCCTTTTTTTTTCCCTTTATTCAGTTTTCTCTTTTAATTGAACAAACATTTCCTCTCTTCTGTTAGAATAGTGAAATCATAAAGAAAAAGGTGGTTGTGAATCAATGTTTATTATCATATTGGTTGAAAATATTAAATTAAAAATTTAATTTAATAGGTATATAAATTTTTATGACCTTGACCAATAGTGAGTTATAAAATGATTATAAAACTATTTATATAAAATTTTTTAAAATAAATGAACATGAAGCCAGAACTGACTAAATATTTTTGCCAAGCTAGATAAAATAATGAGTAGAAAAATAGCAAAGAAAACTGAGTATGTAGATTTTAAAAAAATGAAATAGATTTACTTTTAGAGTAAGTGAAAACAAAACCAGATTCAAGCAAAATCAGAAATGAAAAGGAGACATTGTCATAGCAAGGTTAGAAACTAGAATGCTCATAAAAGCTATGGAAAACAATAATACCCCAACAACCTAGATCAGAAGGAAAGAAAAATGGCATCCAAGCCAATAATGAAGAAGAAAAATTATCTCTGCGCAGAAATGGCATGATTATATGTTTAAATATGCAGCAACATCAATAAAAGATAGAATTATCAAATTCAAGAAAGTAGTATGTCACAAAATTAACCAGCAATAAAAAGAAAAATGTGTAACTATTTCTGTTCCTAAAATGTGCTATCTAAAAAGAAAATTATGATTTTGTTAAAATTACAGTAACAAAATTGGTAAGTACCAGGTTGGAGTAATGGCTCAGCAGTTAAAGCATTTGTCTACAAAGCTAATGACCCGAGTTTTATTCCTCAGTACCCACATAAAGCCAGGTGCAGAGTGGTGCATACATCTCGAGTTTGTTTGCAGTGGCTGGAGGTTCTGGCACACCCATTCTCTCTGTCTGTCTCTCTTCTATCTCTCTCCTTGCAAGTAAATAAATAAATAATTTTAAAAATTAGCAAGTACTTTAAATTACAATAAATGAAAGCCTTGTATGCCTTCTATAGTGTAAATTATATTATTTTGATTATGTGACTTGAAGAGATGGAGATAAATGGATAGATGTATTGCATGAATAATATTAAAGGAATCATTTTTTTAATATTCACCATGTTTTAATGATCTATGGGTTGAATCCAATCCTTATTGAAATCCTCATGAAATTCATTACAGATAGCAAGAAAATGATGTCCAATGTAATATTACATTAAACATTCAAAGGCATAATAAGAATAATTACAGTTTTTCACAACAGTAGTTGTGATTTATGGCACTCTCACAAAATGGACATAAAGAGTAGAGAAACAATGGATATACTCAAATTAAGTACATACATTTATGTTCAAGTGATCTTCAAAATACATGAACGAAAGAGCAAAACCTCTTAATAAACAAATAATTCTGTAGAAACAGTATATAAACATGAGAACAAATGATACTGGACCCTTTGGTCACACTAATTAGAAAAATTATTTTAAAGTAAAGTTGACACTTAAATTGATGGGATGAGTAATTTTTTTAAAAAAAGAAAACCTTTATATTTGCCTATACAGTGTTATTTTTTTGTGTTTGGGGTCAGTTGAGAGAGGGGGCAGATCTGTCTCAACAGTCACAAACCTCAACAAGTGGGCTTGCCTCAAGCTTTGAAGTGTCTGTCAAATGAAGGTTATAATAGAGTGAAAACATAATCAAAGAATTGGAAATATCTGAAATCTTTGTAGGTAAACATATTTGTAAACCTCATATAGGCTATCAATATCCAAACTGCATTAATCATTTAGAAGCAAAAGAAAATAAATAGGAAATATAAAGCAAACCAATGAAGAACAAAGATTATAGCAAATATTCCTAAAATACTGGGAGACAAATGATTAATAGATATATAAACAGGTGGTCAACACTGCCTTTCTATGAAGAAAATGTCAACCTATACCACAATAAGATATCATTCCATAAAGTTCAGTGTGGAGATTATCAAAAGCCAACAGATTGTAAGTACTGGTGTGAATTTGATCAAAAGGACATATTATTATGCTCTTATTTGAAGATTCTTCAATAAACAGGAAACAGAATCAATAGATGAGCCAGGACCACCTTAATGTCTATGTGAAGTAAATGAATTTATAGATATTTGAAGAGAGTCCTTTTCTTCAATATCAATAGCAGCATTGTTCTCAGTAGTCAAGATATGAAAACAATAAAAATACGTGCTGATGTACAATTTATGAAAACAGGCTGATAGTTTCATTCAATCTTTATAGAGAACATAATAGGTCTCTCTATAAGTGCATCTACATAGGGTTTTAAATTCATTTCCCAATTTACTTAAAATCATGACCCTTTCACTATTCTTCATATTTAAAAATTATAACAAAATATGCTTAGCCATATAGTTGTCATTTGTGGACTTTGATGGGCTTTACAATTATTTAGTTTGAATTTTCTTAGTTAAGATTGGTTTGTATTCATTACATGTTTGTTAACTTTTCAATTCATCTTGCTTCTTCCTTTTTCCTCTTTTCCTTCCTTATATTCCTTCCTTTCTTTCTTCCTTTCTCCCTTCTCTCCCTTTTTTGATAGACTTTCACTATGGACCTCAAGTTGGTCATGAAATCATAATCTTCATGCCTCATCCTCCCATAATGTTGAGTTTACAAGGCTGAATGTAATTTCCAGCTTCTGCTTCAGAAATTCTTCTTATATCCATAAAAATTTCTCTAATGCTATTCCTCCTTTCTTATTTTATTATACAAACCTTAAGTTCTCAGGAATATTTTAGCTTCCCCTTTGCTGATTCTAAATTTGAATTATCTTAATAATGGTTTATTTCTGAAGTATAACTTAGTATTAATATTTTTATTTGTATACCCTCCATTCTGAGTTCATATACTGTATGAATTATAAGTAAGAAATTCCTGAATTTTAATGTTAACCTAAATATATTAGCTGCTGTTGCAATTACTTTCATAAAGAAACAAATTTATAGCTGCTCTATTCATTATAGCTAAGAACTGGAATCCACCCAGGTGCCCATCACTGGATGAATGGATAATGAAGTTGTGGTACATTTATACAATGGAATTCTACTCAGCATTAAGAGAAAAAAAATGACACAATGAAATTTGTATAAAACTGCACAGACTTGGAACGGATCATAGTCAGTGAACTCACACAATTACAGAAAGACAAATGGTGTCACTTATCTGTGGTTCATAACCTGGAGATGTTCGAGTTGCTGACACACCTGATAGGCAACTCGAGGCCCAGACAATAGGGATGGAAGGGTGTGGGGCAGGAAAAGGGGAGGTGGGGGAAAACAAACACAAAACTAAATCCAAAACGAGCTGGTACCATAGAACCCCTTATCCTTGGAGATAGCCTAGAAGATACAACCTTCAAAAGGAGTAAGGGGGGAGCACCTGAAAAGTAGGGCCCTGGAGAGGGTGGGATGAAGCCTAAAATTAAAAGATTTTTTTTTTTTTTCTGTCTCTGGCCTGTTACTCCCAGTACCAGAGATTGGCTGCTACTCACACTGAGCTGTTGATCAGAGAGACCTATGAGATCCCCAAATCAAGACAGTTTTCTGTCAAAGCATTTGATTAGCCACCTGAGGCAAAAGCTAAGACCCTATATGCTGTTGACACAGAGCATGGAGGGACCTGGCTGAAATTCAGAAGAAAGCCAGTCCCCAGACAGCCTGTCTAGAGCTGGAAAGTACTACATGAGCTATTGGGAGAAATTAGCCAACAATTGTCTGAGCAACCAGTGATCTAAGATACAGAAGCAAACATCTTGACAGGATGTAAATGCCAGTGCAATAGTGGCACATAGCCTTGGTGGGTAAGCAATAGCTTTCTGATTGGCTAAGAAAGCTGCTCAGTGTAAAGGAAACTGTATCTGAAATTGGGAACCTGATCAAAATTCTATGGAGACAAATATGTTCTCCAGTGTCTCACTAGTCTTTTGCTGAAAGAAGGGTTACATACATCAAATTCTCCCTAAATTAATATTGCTTATCTTTTTTAGACTATGCTGACTTCACTCTCTATTGCAGAATCTGTTCCTTTTCAGAAGGTAGTGAGACCAAAGGAGAACAAATACCCCTCGCACTTCAGCCAAGCCACAGCCATAACCACAGAGGATTTTCAGAGACCATGCAAGAGTGCTGCTTCCATGGTGAGCCTGATCTTCAGTGCCAGGATAAAAGAGACAAACCCGAAGGATTCTCAACACCTAAGAAAGCTAAGATCCAGAAGCTCCTAAGAGCTCATCACTGAAGTAGACTTAAAACTCACCCACCACAGCTCAGGGAATTTTGCAGAGGTGAGGGAGGAAAGATTGTAAGAGCCACAGGTTGAGACATCATGACCAAAGGCACTGCCTTCCCCCCACAAATAACTGACTAACTGCTCCCTCAATGCCTAAACCACAACCCCATAGGGAATACCTGCAACCCCACTGAGAAAAGACCCCAGCAGAATGGGGGCAGGGAAAGGGGAAAAGAGGTACCAACACATGATGTATCCATATGAAACATCTTGTTAGTAGTAATATAATAAAATTAAAGTAGAAGTTATTTGAAAATCCCTTTCTTAAAAATTGGTAATAGCATTACAAACATTTTTTTTTAATTTTTTTTCTTTATTAGTTAGTTTTGTATTCAGCAAATACAATCAGTTTGGTACCATTATAGGCTCATCCATGACCTACCCCTCCCCCTGGGCCCTCCTTGTTCAGGTAATTGGGTCATGCATTGTGGAGTTAGCCCACAGTTATGGGTAAGATAAATGTCTCTGCATATCGTGACCCAACATGTGGCTCTGACATTCTTTCCGCCCCCTCTTCTGCAAAATTTCCCTGAGCCATGTCGGGTTCATTTTTGGTCTGCTTCAGTGATGAGGTGCTGGGGGCCTCTGAGGCTCTGGCTCTCTGATTTGGTAGGAGTTGATTTTTCTCTGTGTTCAATTCCTTCCCCCTTGTGCTGGTATCTGGTTCATCAGGAAAACAGAACCCTTGCTTGTTTCGCCAATTTTTCGTAGTTTCAGCCGGGGCCCTTTGGAGGTATGATGGGGTAGCTCTCTCCTTAGGATATACATCTACCTGAAAAAGAGTAGCAGATTCTCCAATGGAGAGTAAGTTAGCACCAGGACAACTGAAATAACCCTTACTTTTTTTATAGAGAATTTAATAGGTGTAGGCCTTCTTGTAGCCCATGATTGATGGTAGCTTGATATTGGCGAGTGGGCTTATGTTTGGATATGGTTCTGACTTTTTTCCCAGCTCCAGCTATGGGTCCTGTACCACTGAGGAGATCAGTTAGCCAAATTAAGAGCAGTTGGTTCTCCACCATGGCTGTGTGCCACCACTGCACTTGTGTGGGCATCACAACAATATATTTGCTGCTAAGTATGTTAGACCATGAGTTGCTTCGGCAGATATTGGTCATTTTCCCCCAGTCGCCCATGTAGCACCTTCTGGCACTAGACATGCTGACTGTCTGGGGACTGACTCTCTTCCAACTTCCAGCCATGCCATTCTCATTTGCATGTCAATCACATAAGGTATCTTCAGCAGTAGGGTCTTACCACTAACCTTTGGTGGGTCATCAAGTACTCTGACAGAAATCTGTCTGTCTTTTAGGAAGCCTTGTGGGTCTCTCTGATCAAAAGCTCATTGTGGATGATAGCCCCATGCTGGTACTGGGAGTTACATGTCAGTGCCCACTAAGAAAATGAGGAAAAAGATAGCTAATATACAAGAGTTAGAGAGAAGAGAGAGGGAGAAAGAGAGGGAGAAGGAGGGAGCGAAGATGTAGAAGATTAACGTTAGTCATGATCCTACCCTCTCCAGTGTCTTGTGGTTCAGGTGTTCCCTGTAAGGGCCTGGTCAAGGATCAGCCATTTGGTCTGCCATTTAGTAAGTAGAATTTTATGGTACCATTTGATTTTTCTCTATATATCTATTCTTACAAGTAGAATTTTAATTTTTCTGTATAACAAAATTTGACTTAAATTACATCATTAATTTGGGAGTTCTTGAATCTAAACTTGTACATCAAATAGATGTTATTAAATTCCATTTTTAACTTTATTTTTTTTTCTGTTTCAGAATTCCAAACTTTGAATACAGAACCAACAATAATAACATCAAGAAATGGATCTTTTTTCTTCAAAATAATAGGTTTTCTTTATAGGAAATTATATTTAGAGTCCCATTTCCCCCTTGGGTTTTATGAGATGAGACGAGATTTTTTTTTTTTCCCAGAGAGGAGTAATCAGAAACTAAATAAATAATTTCTCATGCTTTAAAACCTAAAAATAATTGTTTAATTTATTTATTTATGAGAGAGAAAGACAGTGGGCATTCCAGGGCCTCTAGCCACTGCAAACATAATCCAGATGCTTGGACCACCATATGCATCAGTTTTACGTGGGTTCTGAGGAATAGAACCTGGGTCCTTAGGCTTCACAGGCAAGCACGTTAACCCCTAAGCCATCTCTCCTGCCCACAAACCAAAATTTTTGATACAAAAACAATTTTGAAAAATTTCTTGTAAACTTTACCCCCACATTACCCATTGTCTGTTATAACAGACTAATGTCTAAAGAAAATAGATATTATGAAGAGAAATAAGTTTGAGAGATGGTTAGGACTTTTTCCAAGTAGAAGATCTTCTCCTTACATACCACCCCAGTGCAAAATTTTGTTTTGAAGTTGTGTGATAGCTTTGATCAACCATGTACACCCCACTAAATGAGTCTACACTTGTTGATGTGAAAATCTCAGAGAAAATTTAGGCAGGCTCTCCATGGCTTACTTTGTCAAGTACCTGAATTTTCCAGAGGAAGAAAACACATTCAGAAAAGAAAAAAGAGAAATTTATTCTATAGTACTCACAAATATGTGCTGAGAGACTATTAACAAAATATGGCCTAGGACTAAGAAAATGTTTTCCAGTAAAGTTGAGGTATTTTGGAGTAAAACTGATATGACTAATCTGTAGCAATGGGGAGATAGTGAGCAGTAGAAATCAGGGCATGGCTAGTCTTTCTAGATCCTTATATATAGGGACCTATTAGGAGCACAGATTTATATTTTAATCGGCTACAGATATCTGTCTATACCAGCAAAATGTAACTAACTCCCTTCATGTACCCCAGGTATAGATGAACGCTGTGTGGCCCTTCATATCTGCATTGGCAGCATCTCTGCTCCTGAGAAATGAGGGATGGCAGGGCCCATTCTGACATGCTATATCTGACTATGTTTTCCACAGTCCCAGTGATTTAAGCATACACTCATTTTTTTAGTAGTATTTGTCTAGACACTATCTCATATCTTAATGATTCAGTATAAACCCTTGCCCTTTAAGTTCAAACAGAGGAAGATAACAGGAAACACATTAAGTCTCAACTAAGTGAAGTTTTGCCAAACTGATTGGCTCTACTTGCATGGAAATTCATCAGCTTAGATGCACTATTGAAATAGAGACTGACTTCTATCACAGAAAAAAATGAAATATTTCAGGAGGTTATCTCTTATATTCTTATAGAAACTGAAAACAGTCTTTCCACCTTTTCATGTCCCATCAGCTACCATTGTATCTAGACAGATAGCTTGGTCAAACATAGTCTAAATACTGCTACCACCACACACTCTTGTAGAACACAGGTAAATTATGTACACTTGATTTATCTCCGTGCTATAGACAGTTTGATCTAAACTGATATGCATGTCTGAGAGTGAGTGTCTTTCATTCAGTTCTCAGGTAAAGCTTTATTAATTAGGATTTATAGCTGGTGCACACACTTCTTTCTGTGACAATTAAGTAACCTCACAGTACCAGTGACAAATTCCATGAAGTTTCCACTGTATAGTTATCCCACATTCCAATATTTTTAGCAAAGCAACATCTCTTCTGCCTGCAGTTATATTTGCATTTTCATATTCAGGTCAGACATGAAGTGAAGGATTGTAAAATAGACTGATAATTTCTTATAGCTATCTAGAAGATGTGGGAAGATATTACAAATCAAATTGAAATATAATGACTTTCCACCTCTACTTCATCCAAACAAAGGAATTGAGCAAGATGGGAGCAAGAGATGTGGATGATGTGAGAAGAAAGGGTCCGAGAATATAACAGGCATACCAGAGATGCTTCATCCAAACCACATCTGTGTGAATTTACTTTTTCTCTGGCCCGATCAGACTCTAGGGGGATTTTGTTATGATTTTCCCTCCACATTTATTTATGGAGGCCTTGGTAAGATGTTATATTGGATCTTCGGGAAAATATACTTGATAAAGCTTTCTACATAATGTCAGTTTTTCAAAGATGGTTTTGGGAAATGTGTTTCAGGTTTATTCTGTGTGTCAAGAAATATATTACATGTTAGAGATATTTTATAGTAATGCTGGGATACATTTATTATCACAAGATATAAGACATCTTCCAAATGTAAAAATCCTCCTCAAACTGTACCACATACTATATATTTGGAAACTCCATTAAGAAGGTCTCAGGAATATTGTTAAGAAATCTGCTGAAGCAGAGTGCATGCAGAAATTATGAGTACAGATATTAAGTAGTAAGAACACTTTAGCTTAATGAGTGGAAATATTATCTTGTCACTAAGAGGATAAATTCAAGCCAATAGCCACTATACACAGTATGTTTGAGTGAAAATGATTATTTCCTTTGAGGAAAGTAAAGATATGTAACGTATATTAGAGGTTCTTTTCCCAAATCACACGTGGATTTTTAAACATCCTTCCAGACTAGTCTACAAATTGCTTTTTATGAAGTTATAACGAGGTCATTAGATTAACCATCAATTCTACCAACTTGTTCATAAAGCAAACTCAACCTACTGCTTTCCTGTGTGTGCTAGAGAAACTGTGCTGTTTGTGAACTTTTTTAAAATGGGAAACTAATTTGGGCATGCCTTTGGTTTCATAGTTTCCAGGTTACTTTTCATGGAAAGGGAAACTACACTCATCTCAAGAGTCTAGGTTTCAAAGGTTATCACAGCTGTTTGATGTTATACACCATGGTGGTGAGATCCAATATCAGCAAAAGAACTGAAACTAGCATGAGTGTAAGTCCATAAGATAAGTATGTGGTAATAGCTTGGAGCTACTTTAGAACTTTGGAGCTCAGCTTCAAAAGCGATGACCTTTGTTATCCAGCAGTTACAGCTGTGTACCAGGTACCAAAGACTCTCCAGGAACTGTACCAGTGGATAGTTAAGCCTCCACAAATACTACGATGATTAAATTTTCCATTGCTTATATTAACAGGGAATCTATAATATCTATTACTCTTATACAATGTGGCAGAGAGTTACTGGCCTGTGACTTATTTGATTGTGAAATCTCTGTAGGTAGCAGGGACTTCAGGAATGGAACCATTACATGATTGAGGACATCTTGATAAACCTTCCTAGGTTCTCAATGCTCATTATCGCAGATTTGTAGACATGTCTTTTAAAATATATTTTTATATATGTATTTGTCTGGGATAGAAAGACAGGAAGAGAGACACACAGCACACAGACAGAGGCAGAGACAGAAAGAGGCAGATAGAGAAAGAGACAGAGTGTGTGGTGTCCAGGGCTTCTTACTGGTACAGATGAACTCTAGATGTTCCTGCCACATTGTGCCTCTGGTTTTCCATGGGTACTGTAGTACTAAACCAGGTCAGTAAGCATTATAAGCAAGTAACTTTAACTGTTGAGCCATCACTCCAGCCTACCGTGTCTGTTGTCAGTAGAACATAGCAAATTGAAACATGAAGAAATTTAAATGAATGGAGCTTGTTTTATGCAAGAGAAGAAAAAGAAATCTTCCAATACAGAAAATGCCTGTATTGGACATAAAATTAGATATAGATTTATGTATGAGAGGATATTATTGTACTTGTTTATAAATATTAATTAAAAGAACACATGAAAGAATTTGAGTCAGTTTTGTTAAGAAATTGGATAAAGCATTAGGTTCAGATTATGAAAGACATAAATGTAGACTGCTGAAATTTCCTTCTACTGATCTAACTATTTCTGCAGAGATGACTAGAAAACTTTTTTTTAAAGAAATGTATAAGTCATCCTTCTCCCATGAGTATTTACAATTATAGTGAGCCATGCAGAATATAGGGGTAGAGTTGTATATAGTGTTCTGTTATAAATGGCAATGTAATCTCAGGCATTTTTCCTACTTACTTAAGGCTCAGTTTTCCCATCTGTAGAACAAAATGGATAGATATGGTATTTTTTTTCTCAAAGAGTTGTTTAAAACAGAATTTAGGAAAAGGCTTAGTACCTAGAAATAATACAGAAGAATAAATATTATTCTATTCATTGCATGCATAATATTGAGCTATAAACATTTTCATATTTGAGCCAATATTCAACTAGCATTAGTGTACATTATTCAAGAAATAGAGAAGATAGAACATCCTGGTACATTTGTATGGTTTCTTATTTTAGATCTCTTTTTTACTATCTCATAAAAAAGTGGCATTTGAACAGAAATGCAGAAGGAATAGTAGAAAAAGCCCACACAGATCTAGAAAAAGAACAGTTCAGGGAAAAGAAATGGTAGAACAAGTTGAGATTGATGTGTGCTTGGTAAGAACAGAATAAAAGAGGCAGGTGGTGATAGAAAATGAGGTTCTTGAGGTGAGGTAGATCACAATCAGGATGGGGAAATAGAGTTGTATGCTTAGCTTGAAATGAAATCATGAGATCAGGGTGGACAAGTAAATGATGTGAGATATCAACGCAGAGGGGGAAAAACCGAACCCAGGGAACTCAGGCAGATACTGATGGAACATACTGTGTTAGGAAGTGAAACTAAAATGATGAGGAGGGTATATTGGTGAAGCAAATTTTAAAAATAAAAAGAGATTCCATGTTAACTCGTTATTTTTTTTAAAAAAAAGATCACATTTTCTGCACCAATTTATTGGATAGCATTTCACTGTGTGTTCTTAGAACATCCCAACCCAGTCTGGCTAAGGTGTTTCACTGAGGGTGTTACATTTAAGAAGGATTCATAAAGGATGAGAATTATCTACTCATCTTACAACTTGAGATCAATTTTATACAACAGAAATGAACTGGGCATGTTTGAACTGGCAACTACTGATGTGGAATTTGGGTTCCAGCAAGGGATTAAATTCTATAAAACAATGGAAATCCAGGCCCAAGGGCCTCAAAGTTTTTGCTTCTTATCCATTTTAATAAAGAATTGAAAACACAGACTCCAAGAAGGATAAATAATGAATAATGAGGTTTATTTTAGGGTGAGTTAAAAACAGAGGGAAGGTTAGCAAGAAGCCCCAAGCTAAAAAGAGATTCTCCTCCTTATCATCACGGCTGGGAAGAGGAAGGGGAAATGGAAAAAGTCTCCATTACATTGGGAAATGTCTGAACACACACACACACACACACACACACACACACACACACACGCATGCACATGTACACAAACCAAAGGAGGAGAACCTAAAACACAAAATCCACTTCAAATAGGGGGGTAAGAAAAGACTAAATGATAGTAAAGGACTAAGGAGCTTAAAGAGGCATAAGACATGTAGCAAAGCAAGAAAAGATTACAAGAATATAATGTAGGTAGAAAGCAAGCAGGAAAATGCCCAGGCAAATAAGATATCTTCCACCTTCCCAGCCAGGTCGGGAAGGGGGAGAGGCTACCAATGGGTGGCAGGAAGGAAAAAAAAAAGTATAAATAAACAAACAAACAAACAAATAAATAAATAATAATAAATAATAAGGCTGAAGAGAGGGCCAAGAGAGAAATATATAAGATATATAAGAGAGCACCCAGAAGAAGACACATGGAAAATGAGCAGAAAAACACACAACCAAAAGGGAATCCACCCCTCCCCACCTTCCCAGCCTGGCTGGGGAGAGGGAGAGCTTACCAAAGCAAGGACCAGGAGAGCCGGGTGCCAGGAGAATGAAGAGACCAAGAGACATAAACACCACATGCCAAGTCGATTTATGGATTAAACATCCAATTAGGATGAACCTCTGGTATGTAAGAGAGAGTCCTGATTATTTGTTGTACTCAAGAGGCATCAGCCCACAGGTGAGCTAGGCTGAGGAAGAATCAGGAAGCTGCTGCTGACAATTGCTTGTGGTCAGTCTCGGGTGAGACTGGGTCACATGTGACTTCTCGTTCCCTGCCAGGGCTGACAAGATGATTTCCCTGCTCTGCGGGGGCCACTGTCCTTGGCTGACAGCCTAGGAAAATGCGCCTGTTCCTCCTTCACCACCATGCTGGTCACTTCTCCTCCTTAGTCTCACAAAACAACAGACGAGAAGCGGTTGAAGTGCAAATCAATTTCAGATTCTGCTTCGTAGTCACATATCCATGTTACTATTTTACTTTTAACAAAATAACAAGGTTTTCACTGATATACAGAATTCTGGCCTTGCAAGAAATGTGGTGTTCAATACATGGATACATGACTTCACAGCAAATGGGAAATTCAGCTATACTAATGTCCTGGCCTTAACTACCCTGGATTGCCCAGGTATGTCCAGCTTAAACACTGGGTTCTTAAATATAGAAAAGGAAAGTATGAGACTCGTATCTGGATAACAAGATAGTGGCCTCAATAGTGACATCTTTGGAGATGGCAATAAAAATAGAATATGTATTACATATAAATATAATTATAATATATAATATAAATATTAAAGGGACATAAATAAAGAATTTAGATTACTTTGTACAATATGATCAAGACAAGAATCTGGGTTATCCTCTCATTTAGCTACTCAAGAAAGGAGAAAAATTCAATTGATAGTTAGATTTTAGCTGGGGACATCCATTGGATTTTTAATATTGAGAAATTTATATTAATAAATCTATGTTATTACTAAAGCTGTAAGAAATTTATAGTTTTTGTAAAAATATGTAGAACAAATGGAATATATGAAAATTGTGATATGTTTATGACTTTCTGTAATTCTTCATAGTTCAGAGT
This sequence comes from Dipus sagitta, assembly GCA_036346955.1. NCBI lineage: Eukaryota > Metazoa > Chordata > Mammalia > Rodentia > Dipodidae > Dipus > Dipus sagitta. The sequence continues at coordinate 26,371,869 of CM070772.1, forward strand.
TATCACTGTTTTCATTTTAACACATACGACCATTTTTGTCCCTATATAACTTCAAGCCATCATATCCTATTTTCAGTAGCATTATTCCTGGTCAAGATCTTGCATTTTCAATTATCTGTCCCTTTCTGTCCTTGACACACCAAACTCCAGTCACAGTGAAATTCCGTCTTCTACTTCTACACACAAGATTCAACATATTGTTTAGGATATGTATTTGCGTCTTGCATATTCCATCACCATTATTGACTCATTAGTAAAGAGTGGTGACCATAATAAATTGACCTTTTCATGTTCTTGGATGGTGTCATTCTGTTTTTTCTTCTTTTAAAATTTGTATTATGACCGAAAGTGAGAATGGTGTGTGTGGGGGAAGCACATAAGGAACTTCTGCCACTACAAACAAACTCCAGTTGCATGTGTCACTTGGTGCATCTGGCTTTATGTGGGTACTGGGGAATCAAACCAAAACCACAGGCTTTGGCAAGCAAGTGCCTTTAACCCCTGAGTCATCTCCCCAGCTACGCATTTTTTTTGTGTTGTTTTTACTGACAACTTCAATAATTATAGGCAATAAACTATGAAAGCTCCCTCCCCCTTCTCAACTCCACTGTTCATCATATCCTCCCCCCCCTCTCAATCACTCTCTGTTTTATTTTGATATCATCTTTTCCTCCTATTATGATAGTCTTGTGGATGTTGTGCCAGGCACTGTGAGGTCATGGATATCCAGGCCATTTTGTGTCTGGAAGAGTGCATTATAAGGAGTCCTATCCTTCCTTTGGCTCTTATATTCTTTCCACCACCTCTTCCACGCAATGGACCCCAAGCCTTGGAAGGTGCGATAGAGATAGAGAGGAGCACTCCTCTGTTATTTCTAGCACTGTGGTACCTTTTGAGTCATTCCAGAGGTCACCAAAATCTGAGAAGAGAAGCTTATCTAACCAAAAAGTGAGAGTAGCACTGATATATTTTGTATGAACATTAAGAGAAGTGCCTAGTGGGCAGTTTGGTGAACCTAATATACACATTGAGCCAGCCACCAACAGGCATTACACCCCTAGGGCTCATGACTTGGACCATCATAGAATGGTGTCACTTTCTAGGAATTTGCACAGTAACATTTGGACTATCCATGGTTATGTTACTTGGTACCTGTCATAGTACATGTCAATCCATATGTATGAATGCTGCAATTATTTACACAACCCATCAAAGCATGGAGAAGGTCTTATTCTTTTCCAGTTATAGGTGATTACCTCTCTTATCAATGGTGTGAAGAGCTGGTCATGGAGAGGATATATAGCTCAAGGAAAAAAATTGAAAGTTAAGCTTAGTGTGGTGTTGTACACCTTTAATCCTAGCTCTCAGGAGGCTGGGGTAGGAGGATCGCAGCAAGTTCAAGACTACCCTGAGTTGACATAATTTCAGGTCAGCCTGAGCTAGAGTGAGATCCTACCTCAACCACCCCCCTGCAAGAAAAAAATAAGTTTGTGACAGATTATCTTGTTTATTTGCATATTCCTTTACATAAATTTCTTGTTACGTGACTCCATGGTTCTAGAGTTTACTAATATTGAAATAAAGGAGCTGAAAATATGGAAGATATGTTATTTTTATAAGGATCCTTGTTCTCTATCAAGCCTTACATGTCTTTGAATTCAAAACAAAGGTACAAATAAAAGGCTTGGCACCCTTCCAATGCTGCTATACACGGCACAGGTAGTCTTATCATGTCAGACACATCTGAACATGTGAAAACTAGTGAGAAGCTCTTTAAACCTAGGAGGACTAGAAATTATTGGTTATGTACCATGATTTGATTGTGACTTAGAATTTGAGGCCAGATATTTTTCATTTTTCAAAGTAGACACTAACATAATAAAAACAGTTCTCCTAGGAAAGCAAGAGAAAATCTGGGTGTTATGGTGCATATCTGTCATTCTAGAACTCTGGTGAGGCAGGAGGAGGACCCTAAGTCCAAACCTTTTTTTTTTTAATTTTTTTTGTTAATTTTTATTTGTTTATTTGAGAGCAATAGATAGAGAGAGAAAGAGGCAGAGAGACGGAGAGAGAGGAGAATGGGCGTGCCTGGGCTTCTAGCCACTGCAAACGAACTCCAGACGCGTGTGGCTCCTTGTGCATCTGGCTAAAGTGGGTCCTGGGGAATCGAGCCTCGAACTGGGGTCCTTAGGCTTCATAGGCAAGCACTTAACCACTAAGCAATCTCTCCAACCCAAAACCTTTTTTTTTTTTTTATTAAGTTAAATAATTTCTATGACAGTTCTATAGGCATATATTTAGAGATACACACAAGACAACAAAAATTAACTTGCCCTCAGACCTTTTATAGTAATCTTTGGGTCATGTCTCTCATGATGCCCTTATAATTCTGATAAAGAAGAAAAGAACAGATTCTCCATTGCTGGTATACACAATTTAGAAAACATGCCCTGTAAAAATTGAGCAAAGAGAATGAGAAGTAGGCATCAAAGAAAATATTTTTGTACAGCATGGGCAATTTGATATTGCTATGCATTTTAATCTGCATAAAATAAACTGTCTATTATGTAAATGTGATTTGTTATAAAGTAAAGAGTACACACCCCCAAAGTATGGCTTCATTTTTCAGGATAGAAGTTCAAAATATGAGACACAACATTTTATTTAAGCCTAAGGATGTAAACAAAACAAAAGAGACATTAAACAATAAAAGTAAATCATCCAGGAAAAGCTACAAAGGGGGATTTAAAATAGTCTCTTAACTGCTAACATGATATATTCATTTGATTTAAATTAAAACAACATTACTAAATGCATACTGAAGACAACTTCATTACTCTATATTTTGTTAGTGTGGATAATTAACATTCAATGTTACCTCCTGTTGCAGTTACCTTCTTATTTGTGGTACGAAGCACTCCACCAAAAGCAGCTTATGGGAGCAAATGGTTTATTTTGGCTCACAGACTTGAGGGGAAGCTCCATGATGGCAGGGAAAAGGATGGCAGGTACAAAGGGAGGATATCACCTCCTGGCCAACACCAGGCAGACAACAGCATCAGGAGAGTGTGACAAACACTTGCAAGGAGGTCTACCTATAACCCCCATGTGCTCACCACTAATATGACATCTCCTCCAATAATGCCAAGATTCCCAAATTTCCACCAGAAGGATATCTACCATTTGGAACACATATATATTTATGGGAGACAGCAAAATCAAACCAGCACACTCCAATACTGGACCTTATAAACTGGTAACAATCCTCCAAGATGTAAAATGGAATAGATTCAGTCCAACTTTAGAAGTTCCCATAGTCTTTAAAAATCTCAACACTGTTCAAGTATCCCCATAGACTAAGGTCTCTTAAATATTAGCTGTAATATAAATAAATAAATAAATAAATAAATAAATAAATAAAATAAATAAATAAAATAACATTGATAGTAACAATGGAATAGAATGAACATTTATACTTTAAAATATGGCATTGGATATAGTAAAGAATAATTGAATCAATACAAGGTTAAAAACAAACAGTGCAAACATCAAATCCTGTAGCTCTAAGTTTGATGTCTGGAACTAGTGATGAAGTCTCTGAAGTTCCAGTTCTGCCCCTCTACCTCAGTATTGATAGCCCAAGGTATATTGCATCCCAAGATGGTTTATCCTCATGTCTCCACTGACCATCCAAATAGGTACATCCAATAACCCTGCTTGACATTTCCCATGACCATTTCCAAAGAATAAAGGAGCGTTAAATCCATTGCCCCTCTTGTTCCTGCATTTTTTATGCTCCACAGCACCAGGTAGGCTACTTACTTGTTAATCAGGGGTAATAAATCCAACTGTGAAGAGAAAGACTCTCCTTCAGCTTTCAGGCCTCTTGACAGTTTTCAAAAGCTTCTGTATTCTTTTTGTTGTCCTAATGTAGAACAGCTGGCACAATGTCAATGGTCATTATTTCTCAAACAATTAAAGTTGAATGGGTGCAGTTTCCAGCCTGAAACTTTCATGTCTTTCTGTGCCATGTCATTCTGCTTATTCCAGTAACTTTGTTACTGTGAAACCCTGCACAAGTTCTTAGGACATGAGCATAACAGAAAGCCTCTCACACAAACTGCTTCTAGCCTAGTCCAGGCTGAGCTCTTTCTTCCTCTTATAAGCCAAACATCTCAGTCCATAGTTCTTATTGCATTCAGGTTTTTCACATCTGACCAAAATGGCCCATCAAACCCTGCATTCAGCCACTTCAAGACATCTCTTATACCATGGTTACAAATCCTTCCACATTCTTTCCACAAATTAGTTCCAAAATGCCAACAGCCACACAGTCAGGTTTCTAGCATCCATAACCCCACTTCCGGTACCAGTTTTACTATAGCCCAAAGCATCTGATCAAAAGCAGCTTATTGAAGGAAAGGGCTTTTTTTTTTTTTTTTTTTTTTTTTTTTTTTTTTTTTGTCTTAAGGGGAAGCCCCATGATGGCATGGAAAAGGATGATATGAGAAGAGGGTGCACATCACCTCCTGGCCAACATAAGATGGACAACAGAAGCAGAAGAGTAAGTGAAACACTGGCAAGGGGAAGCTGACTATAGAACACATAAACCTGCTCCCAACAACATACTTCATCCAACAAGCTTAAAATTCTCAAATTGCCATACACTGGGGATCAAACATTCAGGACATGTAAGTTTATGAGGGATACCGGAATCAAACCACCACATCTCCTGCCACATCCCTCATTTTTCCCTCCATTGACTATGAGTGTCCTCCATGAATATCTACACTCTTTTCATATAAGACATTTTATAATCACATACTGCCATTATTTAAAAGCTACTCCCCAACTCTCATAAACACAATCCTTTCTCAATCTCCTTCCTTAGTTTAGATATAAAACTTTTAAAAAATGTATTTATCAATTTTGAGACAGAGAGAGAGAGAGAATATTGGTGTGCCAGGGAATCCAGCCAGTGAAAAAAATCTATAGAAACATGCAACACGATATGCATCTGGCTTACGTGGGCACTGGGGAATTGAACATGGGACCTTAAGCATCTCCTTAACCGTAAAGCTGTCCCTCCAGCCCTAGTTTAGATATAAAAGTAAGTATGTTTCCTTTTCTTTTTTTGTTTACTTTTATTTACTTATTTGAGAGCAACAGACAGAGAGAGAAAGAGGGAGAGAGAGAGAGAGAGAGAGAGAGAGAGAGAGAGAGAGAGAGAATGGGTGTGCCAGCACCTCCAGCCACTTCAAACGAACTCCAGATGCTTGCACCCCCTTGTGCTTCTGGCTAACATGGGTCCTGGGGAAATGAGCTTTGAACCTGGGTCCTTAGGCTTCACAGGCAAGCGCTTAACCACTAACCCACCTCTCCAGTCCATGTTTCCTTTTCTTAATCCTACCTAAATGCTGCTCAGGTTGCATCTGCAGAATAGTGTGTTTTGTTAGGCTCCACAGAAATCTCCAACAAGGTGTTACATTACAATATTAAGCTGCCAATTGCTTATGAAGAAATCAAAAGAAAAAAATTTCAGACAATTGAGAAATTCCTACAGAGGATGCATACAAAACCTGAGATGTAAGATTCTGATGGAGGGAAGAAAGGAAAGGAAAGGTATTTACCTTATACTGTATACCATCTGTGTCCTAAAGCAGCAATAGCAGGAAGTATCAAGAGCCAGGGTTGTATGTCAAGGTGCTGGAATGCAGGTTTGGACAAACATATCAGGGAATGCAAGATGGATGCAGCAGTTACCTTCTCATTGCTGGAACAAAACACGAACTAGATGTAACCTTCCCTGGTACTTACTATAAGAGATCATTCAATTTTATAAGCATAATGACTTTGACATTTAGCATTACACAATATTGAGGTTTTGAGCTAATGTGCTATACAGAAAACAAATGTGCCACATAATTAAAACTTTAAACCAGGAGAAGTAGTCTGTATTGAATTAATTTCAATATTAAGGTTCAATATTCAGTACTCAGTATTGACCTCTAAGTTAAAATACAATAACCAAAATAAACACTTACAGAATTTTGTTTATGATTAATATTAATATTATAAATCTACATCTGCAAATGTTCCAGAGTGCCTATATGTGAATTGTTGGATTAACTACTTCTTGGAGAGACAGTACAGGACTCTCTACTTCAGTCATACTATTTAAGGAAAGGGAGACTTCAGGCTCTAACTTTTTCCTCTTTTTGTTCTGTAATTTTATATAGTTTCCCCAAAAGACCTATTATAATATATCAGACTACAGTGTATCTAATTATGTTGAATGAGTTCATAATATGACAAATGTCCCTTATTTTCATTCAGTAAGTTTTCTTCTTAGTGAAGAAAGTGGAAAGAAAGTCAAGATTACCTGAGGGTTTTCTCTTTTAATGTTAAAGCCATGGGGATAAAAGCATGGAATGAATCAGCCAGCCTCAGGTTTCAAAGATAGAGCTCTTCATTCAAATGTTTACTTCTAGTGCCCTGGTCAAACTGCAGAGATGAAAAAAAAAAAAAAAAAGAGGATCTTCCTGTCTTACCTTAGCTCCCACCTTGCTTTAGGCAGTAGTGATCTTGCCTTCACTTCTAACATCACTGCAGGTTTCACTCGTGCTTCATACACTGTTTAAAAAATATGTAATCCAATTTAATAATATCTGATTAATTTTATATTCTACATCTTGTCGCTTTTGATATATTCTTGCATGTTACATAATTAGAAATGTCTACTAAAATTCTGCAAGTAAGTCTTTTTCAGATGGACCCAGCTCCTAAGGAGATAACTAGCCCATCACACATCAAAATGGCTGCAGCTGAAACTAAGAATAATTGGGAAAATGAACAAGAACGCTGCTTTCTTGGTGAACCTGGTACCAGCACAAGGGTGAAGGAGATAGACACAAAGAACACTCAACTCCTACCAAACCAGAGATCCAGAGACACAGAGGCTCAAAGACCTCATCACTGAAGCAGACCTACAATGAACCCGACATGGCTCAGGGAACTTTGTGGAAGAGTGGGGAAAGATTGTTAGAGCCACACATTGGGTCATTATGCACAGAGATATTGCCTCTTACCCACAACTGATGGCCAACCCCACAGTGCACGACCCACATTTCCCAATGAGGAGGGTCCCTGTGGAGGGGGGAGAACAGGAGGAGGCTAACAATAGTAACATACTGTGTACATAACTGATAAAAATGAAATTAAATTTCTATTTTATTTTCATGCCATGGTATTTCTTGTGCATTCTACCGAGGTTTTTAATGACTTGCCTTAAATTTATTTTGTTCCTCAACATATACTGATGATGAAGTTTATATTAAGATGGGGAAAATCATATTCAAGGAAGAAATTATGGCCAATCAGTACATGGCATTAAATGCAATATTTGAAAGCTATAAAACATGTAGGTAAAGACAATATTATAATATTTGATTAATAAGCATTCGATAGTCATTAGTCTTTTGTCACGCTTAATCATATTGGATCAGGAAGTAAGAAAGAAAATCATAAACACATTTTGTTCTTTCAAGTCAACATTGAAAGGGTTCGTTTTCAGTGCAGATTATGTGTTTGTTATGACTAATTACATCACAGATAAAGTATTCAAAAAATATATCAAAAATTCTAAGAAATCAGTGGGGGGATGAAAGTTTCATTTGGTACGTACAGTATATGAGAAAGCGTTAAAAATTCAAAATCACATATGCATATATATAATGGAACATTCATATGATTAAAACCAGATGTATTTTGGAACAGGACATACTCTTGAAACCGAAACCTGTCAAATAAACTAGTGCACCATCCCAACTATGCCATAGGACCTGATCTACACCCCCTCTAAAATTTTATAAGGAGAAACCTCAGATGACTTCTTGGTACACTTGAGAATTCTCCATTTAAGTTACCTATTGGCCCTCTTGGCAGTGGGTTCCAAAAATTGCTATATTTTAGCATATATATATGAAGAGAATTTGGCTTCATTTTGGTATTCCTTCCTTTCCCTTCGACCTTATTTTCAAGTTCACAATCTATTATAACCTCACCATAGTCTCTTGTTGCTTCTCATACCATCTTATCTACTTTCATACTTACAGCCCTTCTCATATCCTCTAATTTACATATGCATAAACAATCAAAATTATATGAAAACTGTATCTGAGATGGGACAGATTTTTGTCTTTCTGGACCTTAATTATGTCACTTAGTATTATCTTTTCCAGTTTTATCCATTTTCTGAAAAAAATATAACTTATTTTTTCTTTTCATTTAAAGACAATTCCATTGTGAATATGTAACATATCTCCATTATCCAATAATCATTTGATAGACATGTAAGCTGATTCAGTTTCATAGCTATTGTGACAGAAGAGCAATGAACATGGATGCACAAGTATCTCTATGGGAAGATATAGCAACCTTATTTATTTATTTGATGATAGCCATTTCTGACTCTGATGAGATGGGAATATGAAATTCTTTCAGTTTGCATTTCCCTGATGGTCATGGATTGTGAACATTTTTTTGATTATTATCTGTTGGCCATTTGTGTTTCTTCTTTTCAGAACTGCATTTCTGTAACCCCTTTATGTTGTTTAATTCTTACGTGTCTTTACATTCATTCTAGATGTTCTTTACATGTTCTAGATTTTGACGCATGTTTATAAGTTTTCTACCTTTTCAGAATACCACTTTTCATAGTAGTCTGTAATGATCTTCTTGATTCCAATGCAGACTATTGAAACAATTATTTTTCCATGTTTAATTTAGTTTATTTGGGTCATCTGTCTCTTACTTTTGGATACTTGGCTACACGCTTGTCAATATTGTTAAATTTTTGAAAGGAGCAACTCTTTGGTTTTATATTGTTCTTTATATCTCTATTTCACTAATTATACTCCTAATCTATATTATTTTTAGCCATCTACTGGTTCTAGTATAACTTTTCATTATTCCCCTAGACCTTTTTTGTTTTATTAGTAATTTCTGTATCTCTGTAGATTTTTAAATGTGTGTACATATGGATATACATTTTCCTCTTAAGACTGCCTTGACTATATCACAGAGGATTTAGTTAATAATGTATTCATTCTAATTTGTTTCTAGAAATTATTTATACATTTCTTGCCCGGTTTTTAATGATTCTTTGTTCATTCAAAAGTGTATTCTTCAAGGCTGGGCGTGGTGGCGCACGCCTTTAGTCCCAGCACTTGGGAGGCAGAGGTAGGAGGATTGCTGTGAGTTCAAGGCTACCCTGAGACTACAGAGTGAATTCCAGGTCAGCCTGAGCTACAGTGAGACCCTACCTCGAAAAGAAAAAAAACAAAAAGTGTATTCTTCAGTCTCCACATGTTTCTCTTGCTGTTGACTTCTAGTTCTCTTTTAGTGAGAATTTTAATTTATGTGTGTATTACAAATTGATTATATTCCCGTGTATATACACTTAAATCCCCTTTCCCTTGCTCCAATTCCACTGAGTGCCCTCCTCAGTGTGGTTATTGGTGATAATTATGGGGTCATGAAATCACAAGTCGGTCTCTGTGGGAGACAATGCCTCAGAATGCACCTTCCCACTGTGTGGCTTTCACATTCTTACCATCCCCTCTTCCACATTGGCCCCTAAGCCTTAGAGGCTGTGTTATAAGTGGTTCTTGCTGCTTTACTACTGTGTAAACCTTTCCAATATATTTAAGCTAAATTCCAATAACCTGGCAACATGCAGGTAGTGTTCACTGGTAACAGAAGCTATACACCATCATGAAGCTGAAGCCAATCATAATACAAATAGTAAGAGCACGCTTAAGATTATTTTTCATGACATTGTGGCATGCCGTTATCATCTATACCATTCATATTTGTAAACGGTGCAAGGGAAATTCACAGAAGAGGAGGCAGAAAGATTGTTAGAGCCACATGTTGAGACATTCTGCACAGAGTCGTTGCCTCTTACTCATAATTGATGGCTAACCTCACAATGCACGACCCACATTTCCCAGTGAGGAGGAAGACAGGGAGGAGGCTAGCGATGGTACCAACATGGCTGTATACACACTGTGTACATAACTAATAATAATAAAAACAATCTCATAGTGTTTTAATTAAGTTTGCAATGACGTTAACTTTTTTCTAAAGCCACATTTCTAGCTATTGGCCATACATGAGCTGTTGGTTGTGGGTTAGTCACCTTGATTAATTGTATTCCCATATTTTGGCAACTGTGGTGGCTATTGCAAAGGCAATGAGTATGCATATTTGTACGTCTGCTGTACATATCCTGGAGAGTATACCTAGAATGTGATTTGCTATATTATAAACTAATTATTTTAATGTGTTTTTTAAACTCTTAATAACTTTAAATTACTTGTTGATTTATTTTTTTCACTTCTAGATACATTGTTTTTAACACGTAATTATATCTGAGTTAAATGATTAGAGGAGACCATTTTGTAGCGTGTGTGAATCTACATACACATATACACATGGATATATCAGATCATGTAGGTACTAATTATATGTTTCTGTTAATTTTAAAATTAATACCACTTCCAAAACAGATTTGGCTGCTTATTGTGTAATGCTCCAAAAGTTCGTGGGCCTGCTTTTTCCTATATTTTATTTTAACATGAAGACCAATGTACATATGAATATATGCAAGATGCACTCTTCCCTTGCATCTGGTTTGAATGTGGAGGCCAAAGTATATAAGCAAAGAGCTTTAATTTTTTTTAAATATTTTTGTAATGAGACTTACTTTGAAGAAGTGTTGATGAGCATAGCAAGGATCAATAGTATGAGGTTGTACCATAGTGAGATGGTAACTTTGGGCAAGGACTTTAAGCATTCAAGATAGAGTTTCAGTGGTTCGTACTTCTACTAGAGCCATGCAAGGCAGGCAAGTAGGCTTTCTATCACCTTTCTCTGGTCAGTAGCCACATTGTAAGGGACTGAGATGGAAAATAAGCTGGCCAGCAGTCAAGCACCAAGAAATAGAGAACAATGCTTATAATAGAATGCATTATCATTAAAAGCACAGGTTTATTTTCCCTATTGCCAAATTAACTTAGTATATGAGGTGAACAGTCAAGCATACTTCAAATTTGCAATGATTTTGAGGTTATAAATAGGTTATTTTTAAGCTAAAAATGTCAAAAGTCTTTTGAAGGAAAAGTCATCCCAGATGGACAGTGCCCTGAGAATCCACATGCTCAAGCTTGGCATGTGCTGCCTTAGGTTTGTTTATGTTTAACCACATTTCCACCCCAAAGCTCAGAACATGCCCTGTTGCTTACACTGTACAATCTAACTGCATGACAATTCACATTCTTCCTTAGTTTACCCCCCTGTCAAATGAGTAACGCTCTAGGAATATTGTCAGGAATAAGTCTTTTATTACATCACTTACTTAAACAGTGATTTTCAAATAGAAAACAACTTATGTAAAAAATCCAATAATATGATACTTATTTGTAAAGAGGCAAAAGAATTGCATTGTCCCTTCTACAAAGGTATTTTATTAGGAACAATGTTAATATATTTGCTATTTCCCAGTAGAATATTTTCTTAATTTATGATGTATATTTTCTTAAACTAATATAATACTTTACATTAATTTTAATACAGTACAAAATTAAAAATTAATGTGGTACATTAGAGCATCTTTAATGCCTTTTTTAGGAATAAATCATCAATAATAATTCAGTCACTTATCCTACCCCTGTTTCTCTGAAGTTGACAGGAAATTGTTTTTGTTTTGTTTTGTTTTGTTTTGTTTTGTTTTTCGAAGTAGGGTTTCACTGTACCTCAGGCTGACCTGTAATTCACTCTGTAGTCTCAGGGTGGCCTTGAACTCACAGCGATCCTCCTACCTCTGCCTCCCGAGTGCTGGGATTAAAGGCATGCGCCACCACACCAGGCTCAACATGAATTTTTTTTTAATCCAGTAAGGGCTAAGTTTTAATTTCAAACATGTTTCATTAACATTTGATGGAGTGATGTGAGTCTGTATATACTCAGCCTAGATAGGGCACTAAGGAATGGTTAAAATAATGATTCCATCTATCTGTATGGTGAAACAGTTAGTTTGTTGGGCTTACTTATGGGAACATGCATGAGGTGTTACAGAAAATCAGGTGACTTTAAAGCACACAAATCACAACCCAGCATAGGTGACAATTTCCCCATAGCTATGTAGATGAGTACCACTTTCCCCTCATAAGTTTCTTTCATTATTTCTTCTAGAATCTCCCAAAGGCACATACAGTGCCTCGAAGATCACAAGCAGAGGAGCACATTGCAGGAAGGGAGAAACAGGTCAGTGTAAAGTGGCTTTGCCACCCACTTCTCCTAGGAGGGGATGACCACAGACCCTTTGATGCACGACTTTGAGGTTCACTGGGATCTCCAAGTTTATGATGTCCAAGTTTATGATGTCCAATCTTACTCCAAGGTATGAAACAGAGACAAATAGAGACTTATTCTGACAAAGAAACAACATGATTCCCTGTCCCCCACCCAGCCTAGCTGGGTGAGTTGGGGGAAGGAGGCCAGACTCACATGTATCCAAGTAGCACAGAGTAAAGCCAGGAGACTCACACAGAGAGACTGACAGGGAAGAGGGCAACAGCCTTACACAGCGATCAAAAATGTATTGTTTCATCAGATTCAGGCATGCAAGGGGCAGACCTGACTGGTTTGTAGACTTGGAGGCCATACCCAATGCCAGTCCACCTGGACAATCTATATAGTTACTGTTCTAGACTGCAGGCAGCACAGTACAATGTAGATCAGTCTCAATCAGACACAAATTCCATTCCTACCAAGAGTTCCATTCTTGTGATTTTTGTGGACACTTGGGAATCAAACCCAGACAAGACATTGTGCCAGGATAAGGTGGCATGTGGGATGGAATCTCCCGTTTTTTTCTGGGTCTTAATTTCTAAGGGAAACTGCCTAACGGAAGGTAGCTTCCTCCTGCTCCCCTTCACTATCATGTTGAGCGACACTTGAAGGCAATCATGGCTGCTCTGATTAATGTGGAATAGGTTGTTTTGCTCAGATGATCACATTCTAAAATAGCCCACTACATATATAATGCATTTCAATGGGACTGAACCTGTGTCAACTTTTGACAGTCTGAATAATAGATATATTAAGAGTTCATATTCATAATTATTAAAATGAGAATATCACACACATGATATGAAACCTATATGTGGCTGTCATTTCAAAACCCCTAGGTGCATTTTTAACCATGCACTTGATACAAGCCTAGGATTTTCCTTTGTAATATGATTTTAACTATATATCCCTGCCTGAATCAAAGGTAACTTGCTCAGTACATCTTAGCCCTACATTCTTCTCATTATTGACATAGTTTATATGTTTTGCAGGCCTTAAAATTCTCATTTGTGGATGAGAAAGTTTTTAGTATAATGCAGTTATCTTGGATCACACAAATGCATGTGCATGCACAAAGTTGCATTTATAGAGAGAAGCTTCAATATTTTGTAATGCATGCAAAGGTTGATCATGTCAAATATTTGTGAAAAAGAGTTGTTTTAGAAACTCTAAAAATAAAACTAGGTACAACACTTATTGATGACTAACTGCATTTAGTAATATTAACAAGAAATGGATTTAAGCACAAAAATTGACTGCACATGATATCTTTTAACATTTTTATATTATTGTTTTAAATCAATGAAATACGAAAGAATTCCTTATTTATTGTCATAAACATAGTAAATCACTTAAAAGGATTGAGAAGGTGAAATGTCTGAAAGAAATTAATGTGAAGTCACATTATACTTCATGATTTGTGGTAGAGGAAGACTCAGGCTGATATGAAAGCTTGGAAGTTTCTTCGACTGATGCTCTACTCATATATACATTCCAATTATCTATGTTATTATTCTGACAAAAGCACAGTGCTGAAGTGTTTCTATCATTCTAAATTAGTTACTTGCATGTGTGTGGTGGGAAGATGACAGGCCTTCTTGTAATTGTGTGTGCCATTTTTTTGTTTCTGATTTTGTGTGGGCACTTGGGAATCAAACTCAGACCAGCAGACTTTGGAAGCAAGTAACTTTAACAAATAAGCCATCTTGCCAGCTCATAATAATTTTTAATTTCTTTCTCTACAAACATTAAGAAAAATATAAGTCATTGTATTTATTAATATGTGGTAAAAGAATTTAAGAAATTATAGCCCATTATTTGTAATTAGTAATGTGAATATATGACATGGAGGACATGTGAGTGAAATTGCACTTTTATCAATGTCAGGATTGTTTTAAACAAAATAAATAATAGTTGATCATTTCAAAGAATCTGATTATAATATTAGTTATTTCTTATACAAAAAATATTTTTGTATTTATCTATTACTTAAATTTGGAGAACTTGTAGAATTCTAATAGTAATTCTAATAAGGAAATAAACATACATGATCAAATATTAGACCATTTTATCTATTTTTCCCTTGTTAGGGTACACAAATAAAACAATAAGAAAATACAGTGAGATCATTTTCAGAATAACAGTCATAGGGCAATAAATGGCAAAAATGTAAATAAACATAAATCGTCTTGATAGGTTTTATCATTTCTCCTCATATGTAACATATCCAATGAGGTTGTTAAACAGGTTGTTAAGATTCAGACATTGCCCCAAGTGTTGTAGTATATTATTACATTTCATTTTCTTGCAAAGAAAATATGTGTCTTTTATCTTATTGGAAAAGAATTTGTTCACAGATTCTAGCTCAGGTTTAGCCTGCATTAGATGGCTTATTAGTTTAATAAATAGCAATCAGTCACACCAGAGAGAGTTCTGTCCTACTCACCTAATGTCATGGAGAAGAAATGTCTGAGCTGTTCATTTTATGATATTGGACACAAAATAAGATGAAATATAAAATTATTTAATATAGTATTGATATTTTGCCAGTGCCTTCATGATGAGTAGATTACAGTTGAAAAAGAAATTATATATCATTATTTTGCAGATGGAATGAAAAACATGTCTGTGATTTTATACAATTTTGACCAGAAAACTCAAAGGACTATTTACAACGTAAATAAAACACATTTGCGAAGTACACTTTGTCAACTTACTTGGAATTATTTTAAATCTACAGTGTATTTTCTAAAACTAATACTTGAGAGTTCAAATACATTCTTCACCACTCTTTCCCTAATGTTCACAATTTATTTTATTATAGTAAGATTAATAAAAGGAAGCTTATCTTGTTAATTAAATTACAGAGCTTATCCAGATTATGCAATTTCCCCCAATGACATTTTCTGCTCCAGAATTCAGTATGGAATCTCATGGTGTACTCACTGGTTATTTACCCTTAATTCGCAGGTCTTGTTATTTTCTGTTTTTCGCGATTCTCTATGACCCTCTTGTTGTCTCCCTATGTGAATTATATAATGTGTTACTATAATCATATTTCCTTGTGCATTTTGACAAGGGTGCCACAGATAAGCCATTCTCTTACTCATACAAAATGTGGAATATAGAAGGTATCATATATCTTAATCTTATAATTTATGGTATATGTTCATTACTTAATAACTATCACTTATGATTCTATACTATAATTTATATATATATGTATATATATATATATATTCATATAAATGTATTTATGTTTTGCTGAATATTTTGATTCTTCTCAAATGTAACAGGTTGTTTTAAGAATACTAAGTTTTAAGCCGGGCGTGGTGGCGCACGCCTTTAATCCCAGCACTTGGGAGGCAGAGGTAGGAGGATCGCCATGAGTTCGAGGCCACCCTGAGACTCCATAGTGAATTCCAGGTCAGCCTGGGCTAGAGTGAGACTCTACCTCGAAAAACCAAAAAAAAAAAAAAAAAAAAAAAAAGAATACTAAGCTTTAATATACCTCCATATTGATATTAAGTATTAAATTAGTAATAGATTTATACTTATATGTACTCATAAATGTATATTTTGGGCTGGAGAGATGGCTTAGGGGCTGGAGAGATGGCTTAGCGATTAAACAGTTGCCTATGAAGCCTAAGGACCCTGGTTCAAGGCTTGTATTCCCCAGGACCCACATTAGCCAGATGCACAAGGAGACGCATGCCTCTGGAGTTCAGTTGCAGTGGCTGGAAGCCCTAGCACGCCCACTCTCTCTTTCTCTGTCTCTCTGCCTCTTCCTCTCTCTGTCTGTCACTCATAAATAAATAAATAAATAAATAAATAAATAAATGAATAAATAATTTTAAAATGTATATTTTACTTCATTTATAATATTTCTGATACTACGTGCATGTCTATGTTCATAGAGCATGCCACTAGTGAGTAGTTCAGATTGCTTAGTTTATCTTTTGACTTGATTTCCATTTTTCACATCTTTATCTTCTCAAAATTACAAAAAACTGAAGGTGAGTTTACATTTGAAGATTTTAGTCTGCTGATGTTAATAGAAAATTTATAAATTATTTAGAATAACTTGGACTAATGCAATGATGTGACAAAACCAAAATTTCACTTACAATAGTAAGCAGAAAGTCTTAACACTTATGAAGTTAAATAATGAGTTTTTCAAAGAGAAACAGTGCTAGAATACTTATTTGAACAGAACAAAAGTATAGAACAGAGATTAAGCCAAACCTGTGCTTACTTATGGTATGCACTTGTTCAAGGTCATATGCTTGTTAAATCATTTCCAAAAGCACATATGAATCAAATCACATATTGTATTTGCATTGCAGTACTAGATGTGATAAAAGCTCTTTCTACATCAAAGGTATAGAAATAATTATTAGGATAATAACTGAGAATTCAGTGATCACGGAATATTACATCAGGTGTAATATTAATTAGTGTACTCCCAAAGGTGACCAAAGAATGTGTATCTTTACAATTCTAATGTACATGGTATCACTATGACAAAGTATAAATACAGAAAAGAATAATCTTCAAGTTCACATTGCAAAAATACAGAAAAATGATTGCTTTTCAATACCTGCCTGCAGTTATTGCTCAAAGAGAATTGTAAAGTCAAGTGAGAATGGAGAGATGGTGGAGCTTCACCCCACTGGGAGGGGGTATAGAGGAGGAATTAAATCTGATCTGTATTTTAAAGAACAGCATAATTCCTTCATCATATAGGACTATGGGTGAAATATTGTTAGTCAATGCAAAGAAATTGATAGACAGTGTAGCCAGGTCATCTACACACCAAGCACAAACACCAGAGTGGGTCAATAAAATGCAATGACAGTTCTTAAAAATAATCTGCGAGATTCTGGTTTAGCTTTGGATTGTACCAAAAATCCCAAAATGTTTCTCAGCACTAAGTGGTGTGACTACAGTTTGTTCTTAAGGTAGCAACCCAGTGGTGCAAGGTACTGATTGTGTGAGTGCTCTTGGGATTCTAGCACCAAATCAGAAGGAAGCAAAAGAAAAGACATCTTTCACTTAAGAACATTTTCTCAATCATCCACAGAATGTTTGAAAGCTCAAACAATATCTTTGAAAGCTGAAAGTGAGTATGCCTCATTATAACAACTTATTGTAACAGGCAAAATGAACATAATTATAATGATCATGTTATGCTAAAAATACTGCACACTAGCATACAGATGCTGGTAATGCCCTTAAGCCTGAATAATTGTTCATAATTTAGGAGTTGATCTTGACCAGGAAGGAAAAGTATATTCTCTTAGAGAAAGCTGCTGGGGAAAGCTAAGCTGTATGTAGGAATATGATAGAAATTCCATTTTAATGTTAATGGTTAGAGTTTATGAAACAAATGTTGCTTGCATAGCTTACCTTATTATAGAAAATATTTCTAAATTAGAGGGCAATAACAAGAGGCAACTAGGCAAATGGAATCATAATATTAAAATTGATAGGTCTATTGACACTTTAATATTTGGGTAGAAAGTACCTAACTGGGGAGGGAGAAAATAGCTTCTCATGGCCACCTACAGAAGTATTCAAGAAACGTAGTAATTTTAATTTTTACTTTTAAATTTAACATCCCCTTTTTATCAAGTTAGCCAAAATGAAAAGTCTGATGATTAATACTGGTTGTCAACTTGGCATGTTCACCCAGGAAACCAACCTCTGGGCATGTCTGTGGCAGAGTTTTCAGATTGAGTTAATGAAAGTGGGAAGACATATCCTGAATGTATAGAGATCATCATTCCTTGGGCTAGGATCCTGGCTCGAATTAAAAGGAGAGAGCAAGCTGAGATCTTATATTATACTTTCTTAAAACAGATACAATGTGCCTGCTGTTTTATGCTTCTGTAGCCACATTTCCCACAAAATGTCTATGAAAAATAAAATGAAAACAACAAAAATATAAACTCATGTAACTCCTTCTTTTGCTTTTGTCTGAAATTTTGTGGTAACAACACAAAAACTAAAATAGTAATGTTATGAATACAACAAAAGCTATATTTGGGGCTGGAGAAATGGCTTAGTGATTGTGACGCTTGCTTATGAAGTCTAAGGACCCAGGCTCACTTCTCTAGTACCCACGTAAACAAGGTGGTACATATGTCTGGAATTTGTTTGCAGTGGCTGAAGGCCCTGGTGTGCCCATAATCTCTCTCTCTCACACACACTCTCTTTCTCTTTTTCTGTCTCCCTTAAATAAATAAAATTTTAAAAATGACTATGTTCATATCAGTCTGGTGAAGGGCATGGGTGGTACATTGAAATCTGTTATGAAACTGTAGCAACTAATCTCGTTGAAAAATGTGAAAGCACGAAGTAAAGAATGGAAGATAATAAAAGGGTAATAGAATGTCATTCTCTATTAAAAAAAATCATTGTTTTATCTACATTCAGTATCTAGGCCTGCGGGTGCTTCAAGTTTCCTGAATGCTCCACCTGCCTCAGCAATCTAATGCCCTGGCTTTTAAGGCCCAGGAACAGGTAGAAGTCTCCACATCTGAGCTGTCCCAGAATTCTCTATGTACCCCAGGATTCAACTGATTTATTTGTATGTTTGCTCACTTGCTTTTTCACATAGGAAATTTTATCTTCATGCACCACATTTCAGTCACAATAAACAGCAACAATTTAGAATTGTTCTCCGGATAATTCTAGGCTTTTGCTTGAAGTATAGTCCTGCTTTTACTCAAGGAACCTTAGAAATTTATTACACAGGAAAATAACAGCTCCTATGTGATTCAACCCTGTATCCACAAAGGCAGGTGGGACAGTCCATTAGTTCTGTATTTGTATTTCCTTTTTCACTTCCATCACATATTTCCCTTCAGTGAGAGCAGGGTGTTTGTTGCATGTGTAGCTTGACCAAACTCTGTAGTAATAACAACAGACATTTCTAATATTGCCCTACTTTGCCAAGGAAGAAAATTCAATCTCTTGAAATTAACCTGTTGAATGTTACCATAACCACACTATACAGCAGTTTTAGTGTATTAAGTGTAATTATTTATAGTAGGTCGCCTCCTGTAAATTACTTTTATTGATACAGAAGAAAATATAGATGAAAGGAGATGGGTAAAACTTATTCATAGAAATCAATGAAAGTACGAGTATATATTTATAACAAATCATTATTCACTGCATACTATAAAGCAAGAATATTCTGGGTGGAATTACGAATCAGAAGACAGAATGCATCTGGATAAAATTTTAGAAAAGAAACACTATGTTGATGAAGGCACCCAGTGATGTTCATGACTTTTGGTTGAAGCCAGCCATCGTTATTATGGTTGGATTTCTCCTTTTTTTTTTACTCATACAAAATAAGATATTTCAATATGTTACATATTAAGATAATCACATAAGGTATTTGACACTTTCAAAAATTTTATTGAAATGATATATTCATACATATCTATTACATTTTGACCACACGTACTCCGCATCACCCTCCCTTCTCCTTCTCAGTCCTATCATACTCCTTTTTCACTTACTAGTGGTTATACCACAGAAGAAAATGACTCCCTATCTCTGGAAACCAGTGTATGTCATTAGTTAATCCAGGTGAGAAATGTCCCACTTAAGCCCTTCTCCTATCCATAAAACAATATTGGTAAGTCCTACCATGTGCAGGTGGTGTACAGGTAACCACAGATCCTACGTGCATGAGTACAATGCCTTTTTCATGTATAGATAACAGGGTTCCACAGTGCTTTGCCCTCATCCTCCAGCTCCCCTCTCCTGCAATGTTCCCTGAGCCCGGGATGGAATGACATATATACCCTGTGTAGGACTAAGTACTTATCAGTTACTTATGTTCTGCACTTTACCAGTTAACTGATAGCAATTCAACACATCTGTTTTGAAGCCCAACAGTAGTAGGTTCCTCCTTATATTCACTCAAGCCGTGGGTTCAACTTGGTTTTAAGTACCAGACATTAATTGTCTCATATGCAGCTGACCTCAACTCCAATCAGGGAAGTTAGTTACCCTTGTAACAATCACGTCACTAGTCTATCAGAGAAGTGAGTTGCTGGGGAGTCAGTATTGTAGAATGAAGGATTTACCACTGAGAAATATCACTGATGACGTTTCTTTGCCAGCTTCCTTGAGCAGTAATTTCTGGAACTGTGAAAACAAACCAGCAGGAAGGAATAGTGTACCTGAGCTCCAATGTGTTTTTTCTGTCATGCAAACAAAACGTTTGGTATCTTCACCAGTAGGGTTTCATATTTCAGTCCTGTTGGGCAGCAGAGATGGCAGGAAGTGTGGGTTGTTTTGTTCTAGATACCTTATAGGTTTCACTGGCCTACAATTCTCAGGGAAAAATCCCATGGCTGGCATTGATGTGATCGTTTGATGACTCTTGGCTACTCAGAACAGTATTATCCATATCGGTAGAGAACTTCTGTTCATATCTATTTTTAATTTATATGTTTTTACTAAGTTTACTGAGTAGCCAGCTTACTTATGGCGTTTTCATAGCCCCTATGTTTTCGTTACGCTTTTCCTTACTTCTTAATAAATAATTACATGTTACTCACTGTCTGAAGTAAAAGTGCGGTCTGAAGAGATGGCTTCATAGTTAATGTGCTTGCCTGTAAAGCCAAAAGACCCAGGTTCAATTTCCCAGGACCCAAGTAAGCCAGATGTATATGGTGGCGCATGCATCTGGAGATCGTTTGCAGTGGCTGGAGGCCCTAGCATGCCCATTCTTTCCCTCTTTCTCTTCTCTCTCTCTCCCCCGCCTTTCTCTCAAATAAATAAATAAATAATACAAAAAAAGTAATAGTTTCACTTTTTGTGTAGTTGTAGCAGGAATCTAGTTCATTACTTCTAAGGGGACAAATCACTAGACTTTGTAAAATGTTATCATATTGTATTCCTGTTACAGATCTCTATAGACGTGTAAAAATTCTCCTTTCGCCATATAATATAACTTTCAATTTCATGAAGTTGTTAAACTTGTCTTCAGATTATTAAGAGCAAAATTGCTTATATGGAAGTTCTACCTCCTGATGGTATCAGTTATTGCTTGGGAAATATCTCCATATGAATGTCTTATTAGACTAACATCTGTCAGATCCTTTCCCACAAATTAAATTTTAGTATAAAATGTTAGTTTGTAATCTCACATCCATTACGTAAGATTTCCTCAAAGCAAAGAAGGACTAGAGGATTGTCAGTCTAGCCATAATATTTAGAGAACCAAATACTCAAGGTGTGAAACTGATGTGGTCCTAGGAATAGAAAATTTTCTGAAATCCACTGGGGTTGGGGAATATCTTTGTCCACAGATTTCAATGCTGTCAATGGCAAATTAACACACAGAATTACTGGAAGTTTATTTTCAAGTGTAACTGATATGGATCATGGTGCACTGCCAGGTCCGCTTTCATTGTGCCATAGCAGGTTCTTGTAATGGCAGTCTGGGAGAGTGCCCCTGACACTGGCCCTCTTCTGTAACAGCACTCTCGGGCATACTTTAACGCACACTGACTCAGAGCACCACACGTATAACTTAGGGAGTGTAATATTCAAAATTGATTCCTCTGAGTTCTATCCAGATGCCTCATCACTGACAATCTAGAAAAATTTATCCAAAGAAGTCCTGCACATTTATGAACTGCATACATGCCCTGAGTCATAAATTAGCATAACTACAAGAAACAGGTAAACTTCAGAATATGTAATTCTTTCCTGACGAAAATTCCAAATCAGAATGCAAGCTGAAAGATATTAATGTGGTGAAAAGCTGTGAGATTATCTGAAAGAATCAGAAAAAAAGGAACATATAAGGTTATATGCCAAAAACTGTGCAGATGTGGAATAAATCCATTTGAAAAGAAGCTCACATGGATCAAGGCTAACTATGACCACAACAAACATATGAGTTAATTATGTACTCAAATTTGCAAAATATGATTAAATGGCTCAATTTCAATGGAGTGACAAGATACACAGTATATGAATTTCTAGATGATGCAAGATTTTTTTATCTTTTTACAAACTGAGAAGGCAAAAACAGCAGTTTAATATACTGAACAATTTATTTTTTAAAGCAATCTTTAGCAACAGTCTGAAGTCAGGCTGTGTGATTAGAGGAAAGGTGTCTATCTTTTCATTCATTCTTTCAACCAAGGCTCACTATGCACTTTAACCTACTAAGTACTTCACTGCACTAGGACATATCACAGAAGAAAACCACATGAATATCTCACCACTTTTTACCTGCCTTGTTGCATTTCAAAAATTCAGTTGAGATAAATAAGGGATGATTAAACATATAAGTTTTGTATAATATATAGACTATTGGGACAAAATAATCATTGTTTTCAAATAGATCAGTTTTGATTTGGATGATTTTGGAGTTCTAACAAGCATGTTCTCCTAAGGTTGAATGTTCAGTACTGAGAGTGGAGCCAAGTTAATTCCAACTTCACCCTAAGCAAAAGGAAGGTTTGCCATTGACTCCAATGTCTCAAATTATAGGAGAAGAAGGTTTGGCAGCAGAAAGCAGGAGTTCAAATTGGAGCAGTGTGGATTTGAAATATTCAGGAAACACATGAAGAAAGATGATTTAGGATCTAGCCCATAGAAAGTTTGGATTTGGTAAGACTTATCCTCTTAACTATGAATGGTGCCAGTATGTAAGAGACATGTCAGGACAGAAGCTGGAATAAACAGGAGAGATAACATTGACATAGAAGATTAAAGGTCTTTTCTTCAGTAATGATAGTTATCAATCAAAATTTCCACTTTTATTTTGGTTATTTAGAAGCTTTAAGAAAATACTGTCACCATTTTTTAAATATTTTATTTGAGGGGGAGAGAGAGAGAGAGAGAAAAAGAGAAAGAAATAAAAAGATAGAGAAAATGGATGCACCAGGGCCTCTAGCTGCTGCAAGGGAACTCCAGATACATGTGACATCTTGTGCATCTGCCTTACATGGATGCTGGGGAATTGAACTTGGGTCCTTTGGCTTTGCAGGCAAGAGTCATAACTACTAACCTATCTTTCCAGCCCTGTCACAATTTTTATGGGAAATATTATATGTGATATTTATTAGAGTTACAACGTTGAGTTTTATTATTCATGAAGTTGAATGTTCATGAAAGTAACTAAAGAGTAATCAAGTGCATAATAGGACCAAATTTACAAATACTTTCCTACTGTGGTGTAATGAAATGCAGACTGATATTTAAATTGAAAAGAACATTGTTAAACTGGATGGATTGCTTAGTGGTTAAGGCATTTGCCTACAAAGCCAAATTATCCAGGTTTGATTCCCCAGGACCCACGTTAGCCAGATGCACAAGGGGGCGTATGTATCCAGAGTTTCTTCGCAGCAGCTGGAGGCCCTGGTGTGCCCCATTCTCTCTCTCTCTCCTTTCTCTGTCAAATCAATAAATAAAATATTTTCTTAAAAAGAACATTGTAGAATGCGAGACTTTCTCAGGAACTATGGTCAGAATCAATTAAAATAAAAGGTAATCTTTATACTATAATAAATGAATTGATTGGTGTAATTATAGTAAAAGCTGTTTTATTATCATGAAGAAAAATTAATTTCCTGCTTAATTCACAAAATAAATGTTAATGTGGACTTGAAAATAGAACAGTAATATTAAAATTACAAAATAGATACCCATGATACAAAATATTCCTGTGTTGTTACATAGATTTTAAATTGAAACAAAAAAAAACCATTTCATATGAATATTAAAAGCCCTTACTTTCATGGATGGTGACCACAGAGAAACCGTTACGTAGAACATAGCAACTGCTACTTCACTGAGGAGTCGAGTATGTGCACAAAGTGAATATTGGGGCTACAGCTGGCATTGGTACTAATCAAAGGAATTTAATTGACTCTCAAAGTAATGCCTTCCTCAAATTTGTCTATGTTTTCAATCTTGTATCTATCATATCCTAGAAAATTACTTCCACTGAACAATAGTAAAAGTTTTTCTTTCATAATTAAAATATAAAATATGAGAAAGAGATGAGATTTGGTCCCTGTAAACTTGTCTGTCAGCTAGAAAAGACTAGTTGTTATTAGTGTTTGTTTGTTAACATTTTATCTTCCATGGCCTCGTAGTTTTAGTTAAATCTATGGCATGTTACTTTAACTCTCAAACTATTAATGTAAAAACAACTGGGATTTATTTCTCTGAAAACCCTGAGTTTCTGTCCTCATCAGAATGCTATCTTTTCCTACCAGCAATTATAAAGATGTATTTGCTAAAAGTCACAAGAATCATCATTGTGATGCATGCTGTGGGAAACCAGGTGCAGAATAAACATCAGCCCTGGCTGTCGAGGGATATAAAATAGGAGTACAATTAGCTATTACAAGAGAGCTTTTAGGGAAACTTTCCAAATAGAAACCCAGTGCCTTGAATAACTTAATTAACTTCCTGTAGGATCAAATCCATCACTGTTAAGTATCTGTCATATATAAGTATTGCCCATAGTGTGGTTCAATAAATGTTTTGTATTAATGTCAGAATTATTTATGCCTCTATATTACAATATCTAGGGAAATAAAATATTTTCTATATTAAAGGGGAACTTTTGTAATTGAACTAGCAACTACTGTGATATTAAAAGAAAACTAATATTGAAAATATCCAATGGGGGAATATATTGTATAGTTTATTAGAGGGTAGTAATATAAAACCATTTGTCGGAGATACTGTTTTCTTCATCTTAAATCAAATTGAGGTGGAAATTTCTGTCACATTCCATAAATACCTACATCATCACCTTTCTTATGACTGCTTGATGCACAGCCTGAAAAAAAAAATCATAAGGAATAGCTATTTTAAACTCAGTGAGGAATATGTTCATTTATTTTATTCATCTACTGAAGTAGATTTTGATGCCTATCGTGTTTACAAATTCCATGTCCAAAATGGTGTTAGCACCTTGTCTTTCAAGATGCAGATTACTAATTTAGTTTTATAAAACTAAAGACTCATGGGACAATACCAGTCCCAGGTGTATGACCCAAGTTGAATACACTCAAGCACTTCATTGTAATGGAGATTAAAAAAAATGGAAAACAGAGACTCTGCATTCTAGTTGTGTTCTCAGGCCTGCTCGCACAGCTGATTTCTCACATTCCTGGCACAGTGCATAGTTGCAGTGCACTTTGAGGACAGTAGGATCCAAATTCAGGCATTATGAGACAGAGTCATTGTAGCATTGATGTCCCACAGGTTACACTTTCTCTCTGACAACTGAGACAAT
Source organism: Dipus sagitta (assembly GCA_036346955.1). NCBI lineage: Eukaryota > Metazoa > Chordata > Mammalia > Rodentia > Dipodidae > Dipus > Dipus sagitta. The sequence goes on from CM070772.1 coordinate 26,397,580, forward strand.
TTAACTTGGGTCAAAATGGGAAATATTGACAAATATTGTGTGAAAAAGAAATTAACATTTAAACTATAAAGTGAAAAAAAGATCTACATTTACTGTCCATACACAGAAATCTGGGGCTATTTATTAGCTGCATTTGTCAAGCTTCCAATTTTTATAACTTACATGGGTTTAATTTTTTTGTCTCAATTGTATTTACATGCCATAACATTTAGGTAATGTTTACTAATGTATTTGGTGCTATATATACATATATGTATATATAGTGCTAAAACAAATACATATGCATCACTCTCTCTCTCTCTAGAGATCCCAATTAAGATTTAGAAAGTCCAATGTTTTATTTATAAGAAGTGAAATTTGTGTCTTAATATCTGATATCATTTGGAGAAAATACATAAATTGCATCAGAATAGACATATTTTGTGAACTTGTTATTAAGAAATTTTCTACTAAGGATTTGGAGTATACATTTTCTGATATAAAAGTAATTTATGTGAGGGATATTACCATAGAACCCATTGATATTTACAATTTTGAATGCCATAGAATATATGCATGTGAAAATGCATTCCTCATCCACAACAATATAAAAGATTATTAGATTCAAGGCATGACACAAAAGATCAGTTTTAACAGATTGTATTTTTTACACAATGTCTATATTTAAGTTTGGTCTGGATGTCTCCCAATTATTTTGTGGTTTAAAAGCAACACTATGCCATAATGTATTTTATTAGCAGGATCTGTACAACTGACAATCCACTTCAATAACTAAAACAACTGCCAAAAGAAAAAAGGGGGAGAATTGAATGAACTTATTTCAGTGATATAACCTTTCTATATTACCTTTATTTAATCTGACTTGCCTCCATCTAAGCTAACATTTACCAAGGCTATTTAATTATTTGAAATTTTCTTATGTAATGTTATACCTGGGAGACAGTGACATGAAGGCATGAATGAGCACAGTAATTTTATGGAATTTCATAAAAGAAAAAGAAAAATTTGCATACTGAGCTCCTATCAAACTATCAGCTACCTATTCATTTGATACAAGCAGTAAACAGAGAGTAGGGTTGTTAAAAGGACATTATTATTCATTAGATGCATGTACATTAAATAACTTTGGCTTGATATTTAACTTCTTTTGAAAGGAAGCATCATTATATTAAAAAAATGAATCACAAGTTGCTAAATTAAACCTACATTTAAAAAAAAAAAAAAAACAGGCTCAAGACCAAAAGACCAGTTTCTCCAACAGAGAGGAAATTCAGCATAGTTAAATGGGTTAATTTAGAGAGATTTTGATGGACGTAGCTCCTATTTTGGCCAAAGATTATTGGGAGCTTGTCATTGGAGACCATAATCTTAGTCTCCATGGGATTCTGATCCAGTTCCAGTCCTCAGTTTCTTTCTACTGAGCAGACCTCTTAGCCAATCAGCCGCTGGTTATCCACCAAAGCTATGTGCCACCATTGCATAGGTGTGTACATCTTGTCAGGCTGGTTGCTTTGGAGTAGCTCACAACATTGTTGGCCACTTTCCCCCAGTAGCTCAAGTAGCATTTTCCTGTTATAACTAGAATGAATCCATCTTTAGACTCAGCCTGTCATCTCATTGTGACCCTTCTGTTTCCCAAGAATGACCCAGCCGCCCCCCACCAATTATTACTTTCCTGGAATGAAACAGACCACCCATTCCCCTTATCACTTTACTGTAATGGCCCAAGCCCTGAGGCAAAGTGGACTCTACAACCAAGCAATTACACTGATCCCCACTGCCCCCTGAGTATCCCCTAGTCTGTAAGGAAAGTTGCTTCTGACCTTGCTGGTTAGTGCCCTTCTCATATTTTCCCAAATAAAGCCTTTCTCTGCTATTGAGCTGACTCATCTCTCGCTTATTTCTTTCCTTCTTTTCTAACAAAGCCTTCAATGAATGTTGGTATATTGGTGGCAATTAACCACACCACAGTTCAAGCTTTTGAACCAACTGAATGCCAGACACAGTTGTAAAATGGATAGGAGTATATTAACTTCGTTCCTAATGAAGCTGAGATAATGAGCATGATTCAAATTTGAAATCTCATCTATGAACCTATGAAGCGCTTCGGTTCTTATATGAACAACTCAGGTTTGCCAAAGTAGATCAGGTCAAGGAGAATATTCCTGTCACTTCTGACACATGACATTTACTATTATGGCAGGTGAGACTATCTTCGCTCCAAAGTATTTCACTGTTAAAAACCTTTATTTCTCTAAGGAGGACAAAATGCCAGGCTGAAAAGAAACATTTTGTCACTACTTCAAGGCATGAAGGAAATTTAATTTTGAGAAGGGATAACAGAGCAGTGAGGTAAGTAAGCACAGCATTTGAGTTGAGGTCTCTGGAGCTTCATGGTCAGGGTTCAGAGATTTCTCCGCTTCATTTTATGGGGTGACATTTAGTGCCATAGAAATTGTATATCTTTACAGTTATGGTACTCAGAAGAAAACATGGCAGGGAAAAGGAGTAAAGGAATTTCCCCAGTGCTTGTTCTTCTCTGTCAGTGAGGTAAACACACACACACACACACACACACAGATATATGTGTATATGTATAGTTATGTAATACATGTTTGTATATGCACAATTTTAGAATGCAAATATTGGTTACAAACAATATTTACTTTCACTTGTGGGAAATAAGTATGCATCAGTTACCTGCACAAATTAAGTGAAGAGAATTTTTTTTTTAAAGCTAGGCAGTGAAATCCAGTTTCATTACCTGGTAATTAAACATAGGAATGCAAGTACTCTGAAACTCAAAATTCTAACTGTATTTTCATAAGAGTTTCTCTGTGTAAAAAAAAAAAAAGATATACTTGCTATTTTGTTGTTGTTGTTGATTTTTCAAAATTACAGGAACATTCTTCACAGACTTAGAAAAAACAGTCTCAAAATTCATATGAAAGCACACAAGTTCGTGGATAGCCAAAAACATACTGTGCAAAAGGAACACCTCAGGTGGTATCAACGTACCTGACTTCGAGTTATGCTATAAGGATATAGTAATAAAAACAGCATGGTACTGACATAAAAAGAGGCACATAAATCAATGGAATAGAATTAAAAATCCAGGTATGACTTTGAGTAACTACAGCTACTTGATCTTTTTCAAAGAAGCCTACATCTCTCACTGGAGCAAAGATGGCATCCTCAGCAAATGGTGCTGGAGAGATTGGATAGCCACATGCAGAACATTGAATTTCGAACCCCTCCTCTCATCTTGCACTAAAATCAACTCCAAATGGGTGAAAGATCTCAATACAAGAGCTGAAACTCTAAATGTACTAGAAGATAAAGTAGGGAGAATGCACCAAAATATAAGCATAGGAAAGACTTTGTGAATAAGACTCTTTTAGCACAGGGAATAAAGCTCAACACCTGGGACCTCATGAAAATAAAACTATTGTATACATAAGTAAACCATAAACAGAGTCAGTAGAAAACCTACTGAATGGGAGAATATCTTCACTGGCTATACCTCTAAGAAAGGCTTAATAACTAGAACCTACAAAGAACTGAAAAACCTAAACAGTAAAACATCAAGTACCATACTCAAAAAAAAAAAAAAAATGGGGCAAGGAATTGAACAGAGAGTTCTCAAAGAAGAAATGCAAATGTCCACTAAACACTTAAAGAAATGTTCAACATCTCTACTCATCAGGGAAATGCACATTGAATATGAGATTTCATCTCACTCCAGTCAGAATGGAAACCAAAAAAAAAATAAAAATCTCCAATGACAGCACATGCTGATGAGGGTGTGGGGAACAAGGAACACTTATCCACTGTTGGTGGGAATACAAACTTGTACAGCTACTATGGAAATCAGTATGGAGACTCCTCCAAATGCTTAAAATAGAACTACCATTAGATCCAGCTATGCCTCTTTTGTGCACATACCTTAAAGACTGCTATATACCCAAGAGAGACTTGCTCAACCATTTTCATTGCTGCTCTGTTCACAATAGCCAGGAACTAGAATCAGCCCAGATGCCCATTAACAAAGCAATGGTTAATGAAGATGTGGTACATATGCACAATGGAATTCTACCCAGCAGTAAGGCAAAATAGAACAATGAAATTTGCAGGACAATGGAGGGACTGGGAAAAAATCATGTTATGTAAGGTGACACAGGCTAAGAAAGATAAATGCCACGTGACCTATCTCATATAACTGGACTAGTGTCAGTTAATTGAAAGCCACAATAAATATCACCAATATCAACAACATATACATAGTACTAGAATAAAGGCAGAAAATAAAGTGAAAATAGGGAGGGGAGGAAGGGCTACTTGACACCAAGTCAATGGTCAGCAAAAAAAAAAAACAATAAAAGGTATGGAAAGTTTGGGGGTTAGAAGAAGAGGGATACATAAAACTAATGGCAACATGAATCAATTCCATAGAAATGTTCTTCTGGTATATCACTATGTAAGACATTACCTTTAATAAGGGGAGGAGGGACCCAAACAGAAGAGCTCCATAAAAGGGGGAGAAAGCATAACCCTAAAACCCTAGGCTCTGGCTGGTAATTGCAGCAGTGGTTATTCAGAGTGAGCTGTTTTTCAGGGAGACATGAAGTCCCCAAAATAATACAGGCCATTTTCAAAACACTGCAAGTGCTAAAGGGTAAATCCCTATTTCTGAAGACACCAGAGAGTACAGTCCCAGGACACCAAGTGACCACCCAGGGACTGAGAGGGAATCCAGTTCCTTCCCAGCTAGCCCTCATCGTGCTGGGAAGTATTATGACACCAGCTAGAGAATAATTGTCACCAGTAGATTAAACAAGCAGTAGCTCCTGGCAGTTACAAAATCAACCAGCCAAACAAGAAGTATACATTTGTGCAATAGTGGCACACAGATGATACTTGTAATCAGCTTCTCAGGGATTGGAAATGAGACCCTCTTAAATGGGGACAACTCATATCTGGCTCTGGGAACTAAGCCAAGTGCCTCAGAACAGCAAACCAATGGGCTCCAGAAGGAACTCTCACCACACTTTAATTAAGAATATTGGATATACACATCAATATATCTCTCTAATGAATAGTTTCCTTTCATTCAAACTCTTCTTACTTTGGGTTGGATATTCTGTTCAATGTTACAGATGGAGAATACTGGGGAGAACAAGGATACATCAATATGTCAAGAATACAGAACTAGATATCTACCAGGAGATGTGTCAGTTCCACCTCATCTGCCTGGACCCAGAAGTCATGACTGAGATAGCAGTAGTTGACATGAACACTGCCCTAACGGCAATATTGAAAAGCAGTCAAAGAGAAAACTGCAACAGACCCTGAGGAAACCTAAACTTCTCTCAAAGAGAAATCCAGAGTCCAAAGATAAAGCAACAGTAAATCATATCCCTATCTTTCCTTCCAAAGTTCAGGGACCATTGCAGAAGAGCGGCTGGAAAGATTGTAAGAGCCTCAGTGTGGGTGAGACACTGAGGCACTGTGTTTCCCCCACCCCTGCATAAACTGATTATGGCCTCTTGGTTCCCACAGTGAATACTTATAACTCCAGCCAAGGAAACCTTCAGCAGAATTGGGTGGGGAGAGGGGGTCTGAAAGTACATCTGTTTTATTTAAAAAGTAATAAATAATAAAAATTTAATTATGTATTTATTTGCAATGGGCGGAGAGAGAGAGAAATGAGAATGGTTTCATGAGTGCCTTTGGCTACTACAAGCTAATTGTAAACTTACGTGCCACGTTTTGCATCTGGCTTTATGTAGGTATGGGGAAAATTAAGTTGGGCCTGCAGTCTTTTCAAGCAAGTGCCTTTTAACTCCTGAGGCATCTCCCCAGCTCTTAATATACTTCCTGTAGAAGCCTATTGGTCTTTATTGCAAATAGATTCTCCACAGTAAAAGGGATACATGTGTATCCATATGATTCCATAGGAATGTGCATCAGTTTGCAAGGCAATATGGGAAGATTGCATTGTGAGGTTGCATTTTACTAGAAAAAACACTGGGAGTTAAGTAATGAAAAATAAGAGAAGTATAGAAAAACTGGCCATGTGGAACTTGAGGGCACTGATCACATATATTTGAATTTGTGTAGCACTTAAGTTCTGACAGGCATGTCTGTGACACTGTGACACAGGAAACAGACCTTGGGACTGCAAGCAATTTTATTCCTCACGCCCAAAAAAAAAATAGAGCATTGACATAAGAGGAATCCTGCTCTGGCTGTCCTCCCAGATAAGACAGTAAGGACAGTAATGAATGTTGCCCTGGTTTCTTTAGAATCAAAAGCAGTTTTCAACACTCAAGATATTTAATGACTTAAAAAAAATTTAGTCAGAAGATTTTGCCCAATTAAAATGCGTGAAAAGATCAAGATGGTATACAATGCGGAGAATATTTGAATCTATTCATAAATAATGCTGCCTAAAAACTTTAAAGCGAACGGGGGGGGGGTGGGGGGGTGGGGTGGTTCCCATTCACTTTTGCACAATTGCAGCCAGCATTCATGAATGCAGCAGTGCTCAATGAAAAAGTCTGTCATGGGCTGGAGAGATGGCTTACGGGCTGGAGAGATGGCTTAGCGGTTAAGCGCTTGCCTGTGAAGCCTAAGGACCCAGGTTCGAGGCTCAATTCCCCAGGACCCACGTTAGCCAGATGCACAAGGGGGCACACGCATCAGTTCATTTGCAGTGGCTGGAAGCCCTGGCGTGCCTATTCTCTCTCTCTCTCTCTACCCCTCTGTCACCCTCAAATAAATAAAAATGAACAAAAAAAATTATAAAAAAAAAGAAAAAGTCTGTCATACTTGGAGGATTAACATAGGAAATAGCCTTACAGATATTATTTCATTTTTTTTCATTTTTATATGTTTTTGAGGCAAGCTCAACAAATTGGACTTGTTATTTTATTTTATTTATTTTTATTTTTGTAGTCAGTGAATACAGTAAAGTTGGTACCATTGTTAGCCTCCTCCCTTTTTTAATGCAAGAGTAAGAAATAGAGAGAAAGACAGAGAGGGAGAGAATTGTGTGCCAGAGCTCCAGGCATGTAATCACACTCCAGAGGGATGTGGTGAGTCCAACATGGATCCTTAGGCTTCTCAGGCAAGTGCCCTAATTGTTAAGCCATCTCTCTAGCCACAGATATTATTTCTTAATGAAACTTCAAGGACATGAACTTATTGTTATGCGTACTGTGGTGGTTTGATTCAGGTGTCCCCCACAAACAGAATTGTTCAGTTCTTCAGAAGTGTTCAGAATACTAGGTTCCCAGCTGATGGAGTTTTGGGAATTAATGCCTCCTGGAGGGAGCGTATTGTTGGGGGCAGGCTTATGGGTATTATAGCCAGTTTCCCCTTGCCAGTGTTTGGCACAGTCTCCTGTTGCTATTGTCCAACTTATGTTGGCCAGGGGGTGATGCCCACCCTCTGTTCATGCTATCATTTCCCCTGCCATTGTGGAGCTCCACCCTCAAGACTGTAAGCCAAAATAAACCTCATTTTCCCAGAAGCTGCTCTTGGTTTGGTGATTTCCACCAGCAATGCAAACTTGACTGCAACACATACCATTCACAAATATAACCATGTATTTCTCTTTTATTTCATATATTTCTAATTGACTCAGTTGCCAAACACACACACACACTGTGGTTTCTTCTTGTTATACAAAATATTGGAATATATGTAAAAGAGGGAATTTAGAGAGACATGAAACTAAAAAGGTAACTTGTGTCAAATATTCAGCACCAAATATGAATTCATCATATTTAATAATATATATATCCACGAAACAGAGTTAACTAGATATGGGCTGTTGTCTTCGGCTCCATGTTGCTGCAACAAACATCCAACCAGACAGAACTTATGGGAGAAAGGGATTTATTACAGGTTTATAAAGACCAGGGAAACACCATCAATGGCAGAAAAATCTGATTCCCTTTCATAGGTCCAAAGAGAGAGACACTAGCTACTACTGTCAACACCACCAGAAAGCAGGAACAACCAGAGCTCAAAATGCTCTAAATATACATTAGGCTTCATTTCTGATCTGCCTCCAAAAAAATCCTAGGGCTGGATGCCAAGATCTACCCCAGTGACATCTCATCATTAGCAGGGCTCTGTCCACTGGAGACTCAAGATTCAAACCCTAAACTATGGTGCCATATATTCAAACTACCACATGGGCAATAACTCCTGGTAGCATATAGTACAAGAAATACACAGAGGGCTTAAAAAAAAAAAAAAGAAAAGTTTTTTTTTTAAGTCTTTAGAGAAGCATACTCTAAACTTTTTCTGTCCTTAAATTATGAAGTACTTGAATCATCAGAATTTGAAGCGTGCATAATGTCACACATTCTTACAGAAATATTGTGATGTTCTACATTTCTGCAGGACCAATTCATTGTTCATGTTGATCAAATTATTGCTCATTTCTCCTTTGCTGTGTGAGTGTTCTCTCATGTTTTTTTTTTTTTTTGTTTACAATTTCTATACTTACAGACAATAAGCCGTGATATTTCTCTCCCCTCCCCCACTTTCCCCTTCACAACTCTGCTTGTCATCATATCCCCTCCCTCTCTCCATTAGTCTCTCTTTTAATTTGATGTCGTCACAATTTTCTCCAATTACGAGGGCTTTGTGAAGGTATTGCTAGGCACTTGCAAGGTCATGGATATTGAGGCCAATTTCTGTCTGGACAGTTGCAATGTAACGAATGGTACCATTGTTTGCTCTTACATTCTTTCTGCCACCTCTTCCACAATGGATCCTGAGCTTTTGAGGGTGTGTTATATATGTTTCAGGGCTGGACACTCCTCCGTCTCTTCTTCTCAGCACTATATTGCCTTTTGGGTCATCCCAGCGGTCATCGCCATCTGAAAAGAGAAGCTTCTCTAACCAGAAGTAAGAGTAGCATTAATATATGAATGTGGGTTCCTGGGTCCTCCCTCTTGGGCCAGTCACAGCCCCTGCCCAAGGTGCCCAGGCAACCCTGGATAGTGAGCGCATGAAAAAAGACTTTCAGGAGACAGTTTTCATGAACAGCTCTCAGTTCATTGTCTGGGAAATAGATTTATAATCAGTTGAAGGCTGGAAGAGGTTCCTAAGGGGATTGGTGGGTTTAAAGGTTGCTAGCCTATGCCTAGGGATATTCATTCCAGTATATAGGGAGTCAGGTGCAGCATCTAAGGAGAAAGTCAGGTGATCTACAGAGGGTCACAGGGCTATGTAAAGGCTGCAGGCTAAGGAGTTTCCTAGGCAACTGGCCAAAGTCCACAAGGTTATGGGCGAAGCCTAAGTCTTATCTGAATGTCCAGGTATCCCTTGCTTAAGAAGGAGTGGCCTTACTTCCTGCCAATCTCAGGGTCTGAGATTTTGTCTGGTGGTCCAGGCTCACTGCCCCCCAAGAATTTGGGGAGGTCCTGTCTCACTGTAACCCCCAAGAATGCAGTGAGGAGCTTTCCTGCCCCTCTGGTCCCTGAGATATGACCAGCTGCAGTTCAGGTAGCTGGGACCTCTCCCTAGCCTGGGGGCTTTGTGTCAGACAGCTTAGGTTTACTTTAACCCAGGGCCCTGCCCATGTCTGGCAGCTCCCCCTTTGTTTTTGTAATGGGGAGGTGTTGTCATATTGAGTGAAATCTTTATAGTCTAACATAGGCTTAGATAGGGCTAGATGGTGCATGAGAAACTTATTAGCAGCAGCCTTATCAATATTAGTTACTTGTTGTCTGAGAAATTTGATGAGGCAGGGGGCTACAGGTAATAAGGTTCCTATAGCAAGAAGAGGGCTAAGGAGGGGGAGAAGCTAACTGACTAAAGGGTTAGAAAACCAGATGATGGGGTCTTCAGGCTTGGAGTGGTCAAGCAGTTCCTTGTGGAGTTTTTTGAGAGTTTTAACATCTTGTTCAACAACATTCATTAACAAAAAAACAACATTCTTCTCCCAAGACCACACATGTCCTCCCATATTCAGCAGTAATGAGGTTAAGGCTCTGCGATTTTGAAGTTTGACACCCATGAGAGAGTTCAGTTGTTTCTGAAGAGATTCGAGGCTGTCGGTGGTGGGTATCATGGCCTGGTCAAGCTTGTCTTGGAAGTCTCCCACGAGGTAATTGGTCTGGGCAAGAGTGGCTCCTGTAGCATCAGAGGCAACTATGGACAGCGTCAGGCCAAGGCCTACCAGGCAGAGCTGATGGGCAGCTTCCTCTTCCTCATAGAGATACACCTGTGGAACAATTAAGACTGGGGGACAATAAGTGGGAGAGGAAATATTTATGCATGGGGTGGTGGTTAGCCCCTTTCAACATAGGAGAGCGAGTGTCTTCACAAAAGTGGTCCCAGTTATGGAAATATATTTTTTTTGGTCTCAGAACTTACTTACATACTTTTAAAGATTTGAAAATAACCCCTTTCTTATAGATTTAGAACTATGGGAAAAAGATGTCTTAATGTCTTGTTTATTTCCCTCTTGGAAAACTCTTCTTGCAATAATTAATAGGCCATTTATATATTTAAGGTATTTTTAATCTTTGGTTATACATTTCTCTCTGAGTGTTTAAGACCAAGCAGCCAAAATTTAATTAAGGATTAATTTTGGAGGTCACTAATGGCTCTCCAAAGAGACTTTAGGGACCCAGGAGTAGCCCTATTGCCTACTGGTGTTTTCTGTCTGTTAGGATGAGTCAGGGCCATGCTGCCCAAGTAGTTTTCCCTTCTTTGGGAAATGAGGAGGACTGATTGCTCCTCAACTGTGACTATTCTGTATCGAACAATACACCAATTTTTGTTTGGTCCTCCGTATCCTCCCTGGTCAGGAAGACAGGTGACTTACCAGGGGGCCAGTGGAGGAATGTCCCATCATCTCCAGTGGCCTCATGACCTGGGAGCACAGGCCAAAAATATTGGTGCTTTTTGTTCCAGTGATTCCAATTGGCTTTGGCTTCTACATAGGTAATTAACACACTTAGAAAGGAAGTTACCCCAGCCTGGATGTATATACATATAGAGCACATTTGAATACTGAAATAAATTTAGTTAAAGATTGGCACAAGAGCTTCTAAAATCATTTTGTCCAGCCTTTTAAAATTTTGTTGTACTATGGCAGCATAAGCCATATCTGAGGCATAGAAAGTAGGCACATCTTACACTTAAACCATCTAATAGCTATAAATACAGCCTTGAAAACAATACCAATTAATTTACAAACAAATTAATTAATTTAACCTAAAAATTGTCAGAAAAGGATAAGTAAAACACTATAAAGTCTTAGCACCTGTGTTTGAAAACATCTTTGATTAGTTCAGATACCTGTGTGGGTACCAGTTACCCAGAGAACATTGGAAACAGAATCATGGAACTTGAAATTATTTTTCTCAGATGAGGAATATTGTTTGAGCATGAGGCTATACTCTAAATTAGGCAATATGTCTTAAGAGTTAACATTGTTATAAGCACTGAGCTTAAGATGCTAAAAATGAGACATTTACTTTACATACAATAGAGCAGAATCTGGTCTTTTTTGAGCCAAAACATCCAGGTAAATTCTAATATAACCCTTGATTTAATTTGGCAAACCTTAAGCAAGCTATCCCAGCATATTTTAGCCTGAAAATTAGTTTTTTTATTACTTAAGAGTTTGTAAACAGTTGAAAATGTCTAACTTTAGGCTTGGTGTTTAGGTTTAGCCTGAAAATTCTTTCCTACACATGCACATCTTTATCTACATACCTTAACATTTTGATCTAAGTTCTACTCAAAAAGCATTCTTAACAAGCATTCTATGTCCAACATTGAAAAAAATGCTTTCCAGTTCCTTCTATCAACTCATCTTACCCCGTGATTAACCATCTTTCTTATAGGACTATTAAGAGAAACTACACCAAATTGATTAATCTTATTACTGACAAGCAAGTAGTCTAGATTAAAGACAATTTTATGTCATTAAGACCAATAACACACTTGGAAATTATTTTATTAGGAATAATTAAGGCAAATTTTGTTTCTATCTTGAGGCAGGCTGGCCTAGAAGTCAGGTCAGTTACCTCCCCTTTTAAGTAACAGGACATTACAATCGTTTTTAATTTTATTTTAAAATACCTGACAAATTATAAGTCACCACCTCAGAGAGAATTCCATTGTTTTCAATAATCCTTTATGTAAGTTGAAATTGACCTAGAACATAAACTCAGTAATTATATTTATGATATCATGTAACAAAGCATGGCATTGTTTATGTAAACTTCAGTTCACCATAGGCTTTAGTTAAATGTGAGCTTTCTTTCTTTCTTTCTTTCTTTCTTTCTTTCTTTCTTTCTTTCTTTCTTTTTGCTTCTTGATGCGGGCACTGTGGTGGCTGGGCAGGGTTCACATACATCACCAGTCTGAGTCTGGCTACCCAAAGGGGAAAGATGGGGGAAGGTCCTTGGGGTCTGCTGAAGAAGGAGGTGGAGAGAAGGCACCTGCACTGGCTGAGGCGCCATTGTCTGGGCACACATGAGCCCATTGCCTGACCTGAGCTGTTTTGGACTGCTTGCAGAGCCAGCTTGCAGTTTCGCTGCTTCCCTAGCGGGGAAACTTGAAAGAAGGTGAAAAAGGAGTGAGGGGAAATTTCCTTCCTGAAATTTTGTTCCCAGCCAGATAAGCTATGCGGGTCCACGTGTCTGGGTCACATGGATCCCCAGAAATCATCCAGGGACCAACCTGGAGGACTTCTTTCCAAAAGGAGCCAGCCTCCCTCTGGGATTGCTTAATTCCTTTAACTTTCAGGAAAGCCTGTAATCTATGAATCTGTGATTCCTTTTGGTGGGAGGCAATATTATTAATGATAGGAAAAGAGTGACCTGACCTACAGACTTTTAAGAGGTAGATGTCATACCAAAGGCATTGGCAATAGCCTGTAATGTTCTGGAGGCAACAGGGACCTCCCTGGCCAACAACTCACTGGAAGGTAATCCATCTCTGGTACTGAAATTTTTCTGGTAACAATCTATGGCTTCTGGATGTTTCATTATTCAAGAAAGTAGGTTTCATATGTCTTATTCAGAATATCTTGAATTTTAAGTGACCCTTCCCCTCCACATTTATTGTTTTTTTTTTTTTACACAATCTTTTCCCCTGGCCTTGCTTAGGCCTTCCCCTCCCTGTTATCTGTTCTTCTACTTACATATATACAATACCATCGCCTTAAGTCCTTCCCTCTCTTCCCTCTCTTATAGCCTTTTTCTAGCTTACTGGCTTCTGCTACCGATATTTGGTTCCAGCTCACACACAAGTCTACTCATTTATAGCTAGGATCCACATATGAGAGAGAACAGGTGACGTTTGGCTTTCTGGGCCTGGGTTACCTCATGTAGTATAATCCTTTCCAGATCTATCTGTTTCCCTGAAAATTTCATTTTTCTTTACCACTAACTAGAACTCCATTGTGTAGATGTACCACATCTTTATTATCCATCCATCTGTGGAGGGACATCTAGGCTAGCTCCATTTTCTAGCTAGTGTGAATAGAGCAGCAATAAACATGGTTGTGCTTAGTATCTCTAAGGTAGTGAGAAGAGTCACTAGGATATATGCATAGGCATGCTGGTCGTTTTCATACTGATTTACTGAATATTTCTTTTCAGGTACTACTGCATGCTCAAAACATTAACAATGAGGAATATTTAAATGTTTTACACAGTGTAAATTAGAATTACTTTATATATTATACAATATTGTAAGCCTCAGAACTTTGAATTTTCATGTATTTATTCATTAATTTATTTATTTGAGAGAGAGAGAGAGAAAGAGGCAGATAGGGAAAGAGAGAGAAAAAAAATGGGTGTGCTAGGGCCTCCAGCCACTGCAAATGACACATGAACCACCTTGTGTGTCTGGCTTTGCTTGGGTTCTGTGGAATTGAATCTGGATCCTTAGGCTTTACAGGCAAATGCCTTAACTTCTAAGCCATCTCTCCAGCCCAGACCATTGAATTTTCTATTCTCTCTGCCTGGTTTTGGAAATACTTTTGGTTTGTCATGTTTTAGGTGCTTTATGGATATTTCTCTAAGACTTTCAAAAATAAATCAAAGGCAAGATGAGATATATTCATTACTTATACATAATAGATGACATATTCTCTTGATATAAAAAACTTTCATGATCTATACATTTATAATTTATAAACCTTAGATTCAAATAAACTTCAGTATATAACATCATGTCAGTTTGCTTTGCCTCTTCATATATTTTAAGCTTTAAAAATACTTCATCATAAAAATGATGATCAACTAAATATGAACTATTTGCATGTATGTGTATGATTTTTAAATCAGTTAGTGATTATTGATGTGTCATTTGTGTTTAAGTTGACACAGTGACTAGGATTCTGACTTTTCTTTGATAGATAAAACATGGAGAAATATTCAAAACCATGAAAATTTGTATTCAAGATATTTCAAAACTGAAAAAAAATTAAAAATCCCTAGGTATACAAATGTAATTCAGTTGTTGCTTTATATGTTTTAAAAATAAAAATAGCTGGCTGGAGAGATGAATTAGCAGTTAAGGTGCTTTCCTGTGAAGCGTAAGAACTCATGTCCAAATCTTCAGTTCCCATGTAGCCAGAAGTACAGTGGCACAATCATACAATGTCACTCATACACACAAGGGGACACATGCATCTGGAGACCATTTGCAGTGGCTGAAGGCCATGGTGTTCCCAATTTCTGTCTCTCTGCCTCTTATTCTACTCTCAAAAACAATAATAAAAAAAGAAAAATAGTAATAATCCAGAAAAATACCAACTAAATCTGCACTTATAAGAAAAAAAATTCTTCGGCTGGAGAGATGGCTTAGCAGTTAAGCGCTTGCCTGTGAAGCCTAAGGACTCCGGTTCGAGGCTCAATTCCCCAGGACCCTCGTTAGCCAGATGCACAAGGGGGCGCTCGCATCTGGAGTTCGTTTACAGAGGCTGGAAGTTCTGGTGCGCCCATTCTCTCTCTCTCTCTCTCTCTCTCTCTCTCTCTCTGCCTCCTTCTCTCTGTCGCTGTCAAATAAATAAATAAACAAAAAAATTAAAAAAAGAAAAAAAATTCTTAAAACATTTAAAGAAAATGAAACATGAATAATTTGTATTTACAGAGGTATATATGCCTTATGTAGGTTTAGAGAAAAACATGTTGCAGCCAGGAACCAAGTTTTCCTTCTGCTTAAGAGAATGTGAGGAAATTTTTAAGCTCGATTAAATTAATTAAGACACTAAGGCATTATCCTTGGGATTGATTTTGCTTCTGATGTGTGTCTACCTACCAGTGCTCTTCTGTTAAGTTCTACTAGCTCCTTTGACTACAACCTCCCCATAAGTTTAACCATGTGCCCTTTAGTGACCCTTGAACGCCTGAGTCTGATGTCTAGGTTAATTTAGTAATTGCTTTTCTTGTGCATCAATTGTATCTTGTCAGAAAAAATATAACATACAAAATCATATTCACTTATATTGGATGGGAGATACATTTACAGTACACTAAGAAAACATGAGTTGAGTCTTTAGTGATTGATATTAACCCATAAAGGCATCATTAATATTCCCTCCCAATTTTAACTGAGCTAAGCTCCTAGTCATTTGTTTTCTAAAACCATGTCCTCAGAAAGCATAAATGCCAATTCTTTCAGTGATTATTAAAATGTATATTCATCTTTCATCTTTTCCCAGCCCCTCTTGCCAGTGTTTTTTTTTTTACTTTTTTTTTCTTTTTTTTAAATCTAGGAACACCTTTCGTAAGACCTGGGAATCATCCCTTTGAAACAGAATCATTGAAGGAGACAGCTCTGCTCCCTGCATCTCTGGTGGGCAGGTAGGAACCTAACTTCAACAATTGCCAATTAGCAACCCCAGATGCTTTAATCACATTGGCCAACTTCCCCACTAATGCACTCCAGGACTTTTCCATTAGTTCACTTCAGGGCTTAAGAAACCTTTTGGCTTTGGCATCAGGGGACTTGTGTTCATTCTCTTTCCTCTAATTCTTTCCTATGTACCTGCACTTAATGCATTTTTTTTTTCCTTATCCTGACTTGAATAGAAGTACTCAGCCGTGTACCTTGACAACTTCAGGTCAATTTCCTTAAAGTCTGTATCTTTCCAATGACCTGAGTCATCCAAGAAATATAGGTAACTTTGATCTAATCTTGTGGACTTCTGAAGACAGAAGCAAGATAAGATAACAAGCTTAATTTTGATAAGTGATCTTATTGTAAATGGGACCTGATTTGGTTGAAATTCAGATACTTAGTATTTTGGATGTCTGTGCAAGTGGAGATTATAAAGATTAGTATGTACATTAAATGTTCATCAGCTTCCCACATATTGAAAATGATTTGAACCTTTACTACTTACAATGTGAAAAAAATACCTTTTAACAACTGACCCAAATGTTTTAAGAATTCATGTTCCCATACATTAAGTATGTAGTTGGCAAATAACACTAATATTACTGGTTTCATAAAACAACTATATATTTGGAATTATAACTATTGAGCATGTTTTAAGCATGCCTTCCTATTTTATGTGAATTTAGCAATCAAATTATCTATCAAATCTATCATATCTATCAAATATCTATCAAACATCATGTAATGATATTACACGTAATACCCAAACATTAATATAAATTTTCGATGAGAAATATGTTTTTATATGTCTGGTTAATACTAGTTTCATTTATCAGGCCTCCTTAATTAGAGTGGCATTGTCTATCATCTTTTAAGCCTGTGTGGAAGTCCCTGACTTACCACTGTGATGTTCAAAGGAAGACAAGCTGACCTGGATGTGCAAGCACTTCCTAAAGACTATCCAACTTTTGGATCATTATCACAATGCTTCACAGTAGGAGCCAACAGTGCAGGCTCCAAGCACATGGAGCACATGGGCAGTTCCTCGGAGGGAAGGCTGTGGAACTGATGGGCAAGAGCACGATGAGGTACAAGGCCATCCAAGGGCATCTGGAAAGTAACACAGCTCAGGAGAAACTGTTTTCCATATCTAGGGAAATCCAGGCTTTGTGTTTACCAAGCAGGACCTCACTGAGACCAGGGCCATGCTGCTGGCCAGAGAGTTGCCAGCTGCGGCCAGTATTATGGCCCAATGTGAAGTCACTGTGCCAATACAGAGCACCAATTTGGAGCTCTAGAAGACGACCTTCTTACAGGTTTTAGGCTTCACCACTAAAATCTCCAGGAGCACCATAGAAATTCTCTCTTAATGCTCAGCTGATAACCACTAGACATAGAATGAGTTCTAGTGCGGCTGCCTTGCTGAATATGCTAAACATTTCCCCTGCTCCTGTGGGCTGATCATCTAGCAGCCGTTTGACCATGGCAGCATTTACAGCCTCAAAGTGCCTGGCATCCTAGAGGAAATTTGGCTTCCTGAAGAGTGTCTGCAATGTTTTTAGTGTTGGAGAGCAAATTGGTTACCCAACTGTTGCCTCAATTCCAGATTCTAAAATCAGTGGTCCGAGACAGTCCTGGCTTTGTCTGCAGACACGTAAGCATCCCTTACCACAGGCTGAGAAGGGCATTCTTGACCGACCCATCTGCTTCTGTGCCTACTGCCCCTGTGGCCTCTGCCACCATTGCTTCCTGATGCTCCTGTGGTGTTGCAGTCAGGTTCGCACTGCTGGTAGAAATCACCAAACCAAGAGCAGCCTGTGGGGGAAAAAAAAAAAAAAAAAAAAAAAGAGGTTTATTTTGGCTTATAGGCTTGAGGGGAAGATCCATGATGGCAGGGGAAAACAACAGCATGAGCAGAGGATGGACATCACCCTCTGGCCAACATCAGGTGGGCAATAGGAAAAGGAGATTGTGCCCAACCCTGGCAAGGGGACGCTGGCTGTAATATCCATAAGCCCACTGCCAACAACACTAACTCCAGGAGGCGCTAATTCCCAAATATCCATCACCTGGGAACCTAGCATTCATCACACCTAAGTTTATGGGGGACACCCGAATCATACCACTACATGTGGCTGTGGAAAATTTTAAGTCAAACACGAGGGCAAGGAGCCAGAGATGATACCAGATTGGATACCAAAAGGCCACTGAGCTCAACCAGCTTTATCTGGTAAAAAGGGATATTCAAGCTCACTTCTTTTAAAAAATAAGTTCAAAAGATCTCATTGACAGCTTACAATTCTAAACGTATGTGAAATTAAATCAAATAATAAATATTTATTGGCTGGAGAGATGGCTTAGCGGTTAAGGAGCTTGCATGTGAAACCTAAGGACCCACATTTGATTTCTCTCCAGATTCCACATAAGCCAGACAAAGAAAGATAAGGTAAGTCCAAGGTCACACGTGCCCACTAGGTGGCACAAACATCTGGAGTTTGATTGCAGCAGCTGAGGCCTCTCTATTTCTCTCTCTCTCTCTCTCTCTCTCTCTCTCTCTCTCTCTCACTCTGTCTGTCTCCTGCTTTCACTCTATCTTAAAAAATAAAAATAAAAATTTATTAGACAGCTGGGTGATATTTGAGATACACTGACTCATTTTTTAGCAAGCATAGAGTCAAAACCAAATACTTTAAAGGTTATTTTACATGCAACAGGTAAATTAAATTCCAATAAGCATTCTTTGTTACTGCTATTGGTAAGGCGGGCTGTTCTCAAGATAGCCCCTGATGGCCCTACTTTCTCTGTCTTAATTGGAATTCTCTGGAAACCCAGGGAATGTGCTGGAAATATGATTCTCTGAAACATGGAAAAACAGTCTATTCACATTAGCCTCCTCTCTCTAGATTTTCTGAACTGCTTTAGCTCAGTGAGCCATGCTTCCCTGGGGTACCAAAGCTCTGAGCATAATGCTTCAGGGATTTCTGAGCTGCAATAGAGAAAGAAGTGTACACATGGGAGATTCCATCTGCCTGGAGCAAGTTTCCTGAGTTTAAGAAATATTATCACTCTGGATCCTAGTGTATGTCTATGGGTAATAAATTGATTTGACTGACTTGTGGGAATCTACAGTTGCACAAATGCTTGCCTTGACTTCCTGGTTTGTCCAAAATTTCATGCAGCAATGCCATCCAGAACTCAAAACACATTAGAAATTGGTGTTCAGACAACTCCTCAGTTACTGGTAGTCATTTCATAACATTAACCTTCTGGGAACTAAGACGAATAACCTACTATCTTCACTTGATTACTGAGGTAACTGAGATTGAGATAAATTAAGTCAAGCATCATTAATCATGCAGCTGCCTTAGGAATCCCTATCTTACCTAAGACCTGTGAAGGAAGTGCTGTTTTTTTAAGATCTTCAATTTTATTTTCTGAAAAGGCATTACCTAACCTGAATCTGACCCCACAGTGCTGATATGTGTTATGTCCATGTTTGAACTTGGTAATGTGTGATTTGGGTGTCTGTGTATTCTTTTTATTACACTTATCTTTCAGGCTTGGTCTTCTACTATTCAGGAATATGAATTGAGAAGCAACTATGGGCTATTGGAAAAGCTAAACTTGGGCAGCTCCAGTCCAACTGCAATCATACTACTCCTGATTTTTTTTTCTCTCTCTCTATTCATCCATTTCTCTATCATTTGAACCAAGTTTATGTAGAATAAATGATTCTATGGGAAATAGTGCTTGAATATCATGGTTCACTGCATTGCTGTTTCATCCCCACTTTCATTGGATACATGTTTATATAGGCGAGCAATTTTGGAAAGTTAATTATATAAAATGTATTAAATATATTTTGAGCTGAAAAGGCCAAAGAAATTACCTAGCCCAACCTCTTCCTTTTGTGGATAGGAGAATGAATCTCAGAGGAGAAAGTAATTTACCTAAGGTCAAAGACTAGTTCAGCACAGAATTACAATTATTAAGCTCTCATAATACATTATGTCACTTGCCTATTTGAAGGGTACTTTAAAGAACTGCTTAATGAAACTTGTCATTATATTGACTGTAGTGATGTTTTGGAGGTCACTGTTCGCTACACTCCACTTTATTCTTTTTTTATGAGTGAGTACAAAAGATATTTATCTTGTCTTTAAAAGCCAAGCAAATGGAATTGTGGAGGTTTTGGTTTTGTTTTGTTTGTCTTTAAAATGTCCAATAATTGATTGAATTTACTTCTTCAATAAGCTGTTAGAACTATCCCTGACAAAAAGAAATACAGTCATCAGTATACTGCAAAGTGGGTTTCCTCTCTTCCAATTGTGTTCCTGATGATTATAGCTTGGTAGTTTAATAACTTTATAACTTATTGTCATTCCATATTGGTATACATTTTGGTATTCTGTCACCAACTGCTTAGATTGTAAGACTGGGATTATAAGTTTATTTCTAATTGCTATAGATTTTAATACAGCAATTTGTATAATTTGCACATCCAGTAAATATTTATGTATTAAGTATAGACTTGTATGAAAGTAAGACATATGGAATCAATGCAAATGTAAAAGTTTGAACAGCTATGAGAAGGTGAGGATCAGAATTTATTCCACCAGTTCTCAAATTACTGGAAGGAATTAAGCCACAGTCCAGAACTCATGGTGTCTATGCTCCGCTATACCCCTTGGATAAGCTGTCACATTTCATAAAGTTATGTGGTTAGGAACTTCACCTTGTTCTAAAGGCATAAAGAAGCTAAGGCAGGGCTGGAGAGATGGCTTAGCAGTTAAGGCATTTGCCTGCAAAGCCAAAGGATCCAGGTTCAATTCCCCAGGACCCACGTAAGTCAGATGCACAAGGGGGTGATGCATCTGGAGTACGTTGGCAGTGTCAACAGGCCCTGATGAACCCATTCTCTCTCTGTCTGTTCTCTCTTCCTTTCTCTCTCTTCTCTTGCAAATAATTAAAAAATAAATATTTTTTTTAAATAAGCTAAGACAAAATAGAATCACTTGAAATGTGAAAAATTGTTTTACCCTCTCTATTCTAGTCACCTTTTCCCCACAAATACTACGTCCATCAGAAGGTCAGAAGGGGACCTTTATTTCATGATGTTTGCTTATAATCTCAGCCCTTGGGAGTTGGAAATAGGATGAGTGCCATGAATTCAATTTCCTTTTTGGACTTTGCTTAAGGATATAATAAAAGATAAAGAAGACTTCATAACTGTATATTTCCAACTCCCAAACGAATTTTTACATCTCAAAGACTCAAGTATTATCAGAGTCTTTGAGATGGAAAATAGGAACTGGTATATACTAATGACTGTTTTTGAACATCTTATACAGTAAGCTATGTAAAGGCTGAAAACCCCTTTCAAAGGTAGCGTGGTGCTGAGTATCTTTAAAAGAATGATGGTCAACCATCGCTCTGAGTAGTGTCCATAACAGAGCAGTATAACTTCCAGTTCCTTTGCTAAATAGTAACATGTTCATCATCAGAGATGATGCTCACACATATATTTTCTTCAAGCTTCAACAGCAACTTAAGCAAGTCATGCTTGTCTAGTATGTAATTAGATATTCTTTCAGGTGCAATACTCTAAATTGTCATAGGCAAATATTCAAAACTTCAATTATAAGGTAGCTAATAAGAATTAATAAAATTAGCAAAAACATGCTTTAGTTAATTATAGTAAGGGTGAAATTATAGGAATATAAATAAAGTAAGGAATTCTTATAAAAATTGAAAGAAAAAAGTCATAGATTAACATAAATCTTAGTTATGAGATCCCGTTTCAAAAACCTAAAGAAGTCTTCTAATTGTGTTAATGTGTGTAAATGCAAAATAGTGCCCAATGTACTAATACAGTTATATTATCTAAAACTGTAAGACAAAAGGTCTGTCATGTGTATCTTACTTAACATCTATAATTTTTAACTAAATCTGGTGCTTTTTGGTTTTTATCTTATTAGTAATCTGGATGCAGGTGGGAGACCATGTCTCTATAATAAAATGGATAGCAATCAATGCAGATATCCAATGCTGCTAATCACTGGCTTCCACACATATGTTCAACATTTACACATGCACATAACAAGTAAAGTGTTAACACAAGGGGGGATATGATCGAAGTACATGATATGCTTATGGAAATATTAAACTGAAACTATTTTTATGTGTACTGAAATATAAATTTAAATTAAGTAATTTATTAAAAGTAAAGAATATGGCTGGGGTGCTGACTTAGCTATTAAGACATTTGCCTACAAAGCCTAGGGGCCCAGGTTTGATTCCCCAATACCTACATAAGCCAGATGCATGAGGTGCTGCATGTGTCTGGAGTTTGTTTACAATGGCCAGAAGCCCTGGTGCACCCATTCACTTTCTTTGTGTCTCTTCCTGTCTTTATCCCTTCCTCTCTTTCCCCCTCCCTCTCTTTCATAAATAAATAAGTAAATAAATAAAGTATTTTTTAAAATATTTAAAACTTAAGACTTGTCCATCTGTCTTACACTTTAAAACGCCAGATAAAAATAGGTCAGCTGAAAAGAACAATCTGTGACTTCACAAATAGTCAATCTACAACATTTTGTGAAATTTTATGAAAATTGGTTAGAGTGGATACATAAGGTGGACTAGAGAGTTCAGGAAAGCAGAGGATTCTGAATAAACTCATTACTTTAAAAAGAGTATTTTTGGGGCTGGAGAGATGATTAGCAGTTAAGGTGCTTGCCTGCAAAGCTTAGTTTGATTGCCCAGGACCCAGATAAGCCAGATGCACAAGGTGACACATGCATCTGGAGTTTCTTTGCACTGGCTGGAAGCCCTGGAGCTCCAATTCTCTCTTTCTCTCTCTCTCTCCCTCTCTCAAATAAATACATAGAAAAAATACTACAAAAAAAGTAGGTTTGAAATTTTTACCGCAACATGTGAAAACCTACCAAATTATTTTGAGAAGTGAAGGAGCACCGATGGAATTGGTGCACAATCCACCATGGTAGGTGGATGGTGATAGAGATAGATATAATATAGGTAGGTAAATACATTGATGATAGATGAATAGATTGAGTATAGATGGATGGAGAGATGATACATAGGTAGATAGATGATATGTAGATGGATAGATGAGAAATATACACATGATAGACACAGATCAGTAACCAAGTCACTTAAAGATTCCTAGTACTTCATGGTTAGTGTCCAATAGCTAGATAATAGTAGATACTCTTCCTATTCTATAATATCTACTATTTTTTTTAAGTTCAGGGTCCTTTTCATGCAATCACAGTATATTTGGTTATTGTCCAAATTAAGTTCCATTTGGTTGTAACAGACACATCACTGTAGTAGAAGTTAACTCTACAGAGTTGATATAGTTTAGATATTGCTTGGTAAATTGTAACTCAGAATTAGCTTCAGTAAAAATTACAACAAAATCTATTAATGTTTATTCACTGAGCAGTCACTGATCAAAGGACTAACCAGAATTTATAATAGAAACTGTGGAAAATGAAATGTGTTCTGCTTTAGTATTATTTAGCATTTTTCCAATATTTTTTTGGTTTGTTTATGGTTTCTTGAGGCAGGGTCTCACTCTAGCTCAGGCTGACCTTGAATTCGCTATATAGTCTCAAAGTGGCCTCAAACTCACAGTAATTCACTTACCTATGCCTCCTGAATGCTGGGATTAAAGGTGTGCACCATTGTGCCCAGCTCAGTATTTTTTTTAACTCCCTTTAGGTATACATACTGAAACTATCAGGTACATACTAAGGGACATTGACAGAATTTTAGAGGGAAACAATTTTCCTGCATAACGTCTGATGAAGAGATAGGTAATGGATTTCTGTGCCACATGAAAATATGGTTCTAGAATGCACAAAAAAATAAACAGAAAATGAAGATTGATCACATCTTTCTGTGAATTTTGTTTGTCTTATTGTAGAATACAAGGTGATGTTTTGGGTAGATTTAATTACTTTATAATGATCTATAAAAAGATGATTTCTTCATATTGCCAGGCTTACTCCTATTTTTTTTTTTTGACTCCTAACTGTCTTTTATGTTCTAGATTGACCATGGTAGTGAATTGTGGTGACTGAGGATCATCTATTTATTTCACAGCGGACTGAGCCATGGTCAACAAATGAAAAATATGAAAACTATTGTAGCTATTTGAGAGTGGGAACCAGACACGCCAATCAATTTAAAGATGGAACAGATGACACATGGAAAAATAACTATGATGATTTTACAAGCTAATCTATAATAATATCACAAGAAATATGATGTAATAAAAATAAGGGAAGAAAAAGATAATCACCAAAATAAATGTATACCTTATTATAATCAAAGGTTTTTGAAAGAAAATGCATACAATGGAAAGTCCCTATCTTGATCCACAAATTTCTGGTAGTGCCTCTTTGACTTTTTTTAAAAAATATAAATTTGGTATGTAATTCAGTAAGGTTCAGGATAAATAGATGTTCAAGTTTGAAATTTCTTAGAACATTTCCTCAATACAAAATGCATTCTTGGCATGTTCTCTGGAGTACAGGGAAAGAAAAGACCATTAAAAGTAACTAAAATAATCCTTTTAAACCTAATTCTAAAGTTAGCCTTCACTTCGCTTTTAAACAAAATCCAATACCCCAACCTATAGACCATGTACAGATATGTCTGGTTAATTATGTTTGGAAAAATTTAAATGGTACTGAATATGCACATATGAGCAGCTTTGTTTTGAAAGATCAGAATATAACAGATTAACAATAGAGGAGTTCATCTAAACAATATACAACTTCTAAAATATGATGTAGTTAAGATGCAAAACGCATGGGCTGAGAAGATTCTTGGTGGTTAATGGTGCTTGCTTACAAACCTGGCCCTGGTTTGACTCCCCATTACCTCTGTAAAGCCAGCTAAAAAAAGTGGTGCATGCATCTGTAGTTAATTTGCCATGGCAAAAGACCCTGACATACCTATTCTTTCTGTGTATCTCCCTTTCTTTACCTACTTGTACATATATATATATATATATATATATATATATATATATATATATATATATATCTACCTACATACATACAACTTCAGGTGTTTTAGTTGAGTGGAATTTTGGGATGTGGAGCTCTGCTAGAACCAGGGGTAGACCTTGGGGTGGGTTCTAAGACTAAGCTGTGTTCTGAGCTGGCTTGAGCTCTGGCTATTTGCTCTTTCTCTCTCTGTTATGGACATATGATGAAGTAAACCAGCTTCCTCCACCATGAAAAATCATCCTTTGGAATCGCTAAGCCTTAAAAATGCACTTTCTTCCCATAATCTGCTTCTAGTCTGGTCTTACTACCAGGAATGAGAAAGCAACTGCAATATTAATTATTGGATTATATCATTTAATGAGAAAACTCTATATGTGCTTCATTGTAATTTTTAAAAGTATGTTTCCTACCTGAGTGCATAAAAAGATTTTTCCAATAGGAAAAATGAAATTGATAACCTATTTTACAAGCTCTAGATGAGGGAATACATCAGTCCAGTCATGAAATTTACATATTGGAGCTAAAATATTTAGTCAGCTTTGATATTAACATACCTGACAAAATACATTTATAAGCCTACAAATATTAAAGCTGAACTTTACCTAATAGCAAGAACCTAAACTTTTATGAGAAGAGAAGTTGGTAGTTGATGAGAAATGAGCATAGGTAGAAACATGAAAAGGGGAATTTCCACCACTCTAAGGATGGGCTCCAGATGGAGTCCCACATGGTCAGTCATCTGACACCCCAGCTCTATCTTGTCCATGTCTTGCCCCCCCCATACTTTTTCTTTTTCTTTTTTATACAGGCACTGCCAAAATAAACTGTGAGATCACCAGATGGTGTCTAAGATTCATCTTTGACTAGAATTAGACTGAAGGGGAAAGTACACTACTGGGGAAGCTGATTAAGTAGAACAACTGGAAAGCGCCAGACCACGCAGGTGGTTAAGGCTATGTGCAGAAGAACACCGAAACAATAAGAGTCTAGGCTTACTGCTTTTGCTGGCAGGTAGGAGAAATAGAAGTATTGGCTTTGAAATTCATCATATAAATACTGTTCTATCCTATAGGAACTTAATCACTATGAACACACCCAACCATATGTTAAAATATTTCTTAAGTGTTGCTCACATATATTACATAAAAGGTGGAACCATACTGTCAAGCATCAAACAAATCATTGCAGGTAGCTTTGCATCATAACTACCTAAAATAATGGATCTCTAATAATTGAAGACATGAAAATAAGATGGAAAACTAACAAGGAATTTTTTAAATCTAATTAATGTTCTGAGAATTTATTAATTAGACCCAAAAGTGTGTATCTGCCTGGAGACATGCCTCAGAGGCTGTGGTGGTTTCATGCAGGTGTCCCCCATAAACTTAGGTGTTCTGAATGCTAGGTTCCCAAGCTGATGAAGATTTGAGAATTAATGCTTCCTGGAGGGAGTGTATTGTTGGGAGCAGGCTTATAGGTGTTATACCCAGTTTCCCCATGCCAGTGTTGGTTATACTCTCCTGTTGATATTGTCCACCATATGTTGGCCAGGGGGTGATGTCCACCCTCTGCTCATTGCTCATGCCATCGTTTTCCCTACCATCATGGAGCCTGTAAGCCAAAATGAACCTCTTTTTCCCAGAAGCTGCTCTTCATTGGGTGATTTCTACCAGTAATGTGAACCTGACTGCAACAGAGGGTAAGTGTGTTTTTGCTCAAGGATGAGAGTCTGAGGATACCTGAGGCTAACCTAGGTAAAATCTCTAGAACTCAAGTTAAATACATATATATATATATATATATATATATATATATATATATATATATATGTTTAATGTCATGTGCATCTGTAACCTCCCATAGTAAAAAGAAACCCAGGAATCACCAGAACTCACATCACAACAAAAGAGCCATCTACAAAGTCAGTAAGACTAAGGCTCCAACAAAACAGGCAGAATAATGAAACAGGACACCTAGTGTTTAGCTCTGGCCACATGGGTGAGTTCACTCCTCACGAGGGAAGCATACACCACCGCAGGTGAGTGCACGGGGACCCACAAGTGTACACACATGTGGATAAAGCACACATACACATACATACGAGCAAAACAAAATTATTTACACATGCAATTAAACTTAATAATTATATTGCTAATGTATGCCTTTAGAAATGATGTGCATTATTAGATGTCATAGGAGAAGTCATTCATATTTTGAGTGTTTTCAAAAGCCTTTTAAGATATTCATTACAATAATTGCCCTTACCCTCCCTTTTCGCTATTCTTGCTTCCCCACCATCCAAGAATATAACACTGTGCTCTCATGCAACCAGCTGCTGTGTAGTGAAGTAGAATGTTTGAAAGATAGCTGCAAAGCCAGATGGAAATCACAGGTAGCAGTGCCAAACAGTATATAAAAAGCATAATTTAACTTTCATATTCCAGTGGAATCTATTAATATTTTTATGAACTCAGAGTTAGACATAAATGTGTGCTGATTTTGGGAACTATGTTGCCTGGAACAAAAGTAAAAATATCAAGGGGGAAAGTTAGACAGCAGAGCAGAAATGGTCAGAAACTGGAACCCAATTTCAACAGAGCCAGAAAATACAGAACGTGCAGTCTTAGTGCAGGTTGCTAACATGCAAAGTAGTCCATATGCAATGATAAAAATATTTTGTTAGCAAATAGAATTATTATGAAGATTGTAACTAGCATTGCCACTGCTGGCCTTTACATAATTTTTATGGAGCCAGAGGATCTTACAGCTATGTGGATCTTACAGTGGGGAAAACATTTGAAATGGTAGTCATTATGAATATTTAGTGCACATTGTGATATTCTTATTAAAATACAGGTGAAATGTTTTGGGAGATAATCTGAGCAATACAAAAGAATTAGAGTGGATGTACCAAAAGTATACACAGGAAATGAGAGACTAGGAAGCGGGTAGGATTTAGGGGGGAATATTATAAGCAATGGATAGATTTTGGAGGGAAAATATAAACACTTCAATAAGTTAGCATTCAATATGGATAATTGTCTTTAATTTTAATCAGAATTGTTTCAAGTATTTAAGGTCTTAATAAAGAGTATTTAAAGTTCTTGTATTTGTACTATAAGAGGTCAACAGTACTCATAAATTCTCAAACAATGATGTGGTGTATGAGGAGAAGTGAGGAAAATCACATACATAATTATCTAGTATTTTAATGGAAATACTATGATCCCTTAATAATGTTAGTAACTGGTATTAGCCTCCAACTTATAGTGTGTGTGTGTGTGTGTGTGTGTGTGTGTGTGAGTTGTATATGCACATGCATGTACAGATGCACACACCCTATGCACATGTACATGGAGGCCAGAGGATAATGTCAGATATCCTTCTCTTATCCCCTATGCATGTGTCTCTTCTCTTGAGATAGGGTCTCTCCCTCAATCCAGAACTGCTGTCCATCAGAGAGCTCCAGTGACTCTCTGCATTCCCCTCACATTGTACTGGTATTACAGGTTTATAGGGCCATGTCCACGTTTTTGCACGGGTTCCAGGGAGGCACACTTGGGAGTGACTGGCTTGAGAAGTCCTCACGCTTATGAAGAAAGCTCTCTTAACTGCTGAGCAATCTCTTTCATTCCTCCAACATTTTATTCCATAAATCTGTCTTTCAAAAGTAAATGTATGACCTTATAGAGCCCTGTGGTCTTACTAAATTAAGCTATAAAGGAGGAACATGAAACTTCTACAACAAATTTTAATAAACATGATAAAATCACTCCACTATTCACTGTAAACATATGGATTCCATTGTACTGAGTTTTATTTAATCCTGTGTAAGAAGTATAGAACACACAATTACCATCCCAAATAATACCATTTTATGTTCTCAACAGATAAGAGGGTTTGCTCTTACCAAGTATATCAGTTACTTTTTTTTCAATTTCAATAAAATATTTATTTTGTTATTAAAATTTTGCACATAAGCCAGGCTTGGTGGTGAATGCTTTTAATCCCAGTACTTGGGACGCAGAGGTAGGAGGCCGCCCTGAGACTGCCAAGTGAATTCCGGGTCAGCTTGGGCTAGTGCGAGACCCTACTTCCAAAAATGTTTGCACAAATAGGACCCCTTTGCCCCAGTTCCGCTGATGGCCTTCAGTGAGATTATTGGTTTTCATTGTGGTGACCAAGAAGTCTTAATCTGTCTCTGCAAAGGTGGGGGAAACAGGTTATTCCCACACACGTGAGACCCTTACAATCTTACCGCATCCTTTTCCACAATGTTCCCTGAGCCTCGGTGGGAAAGATAGCGAACAGATTTAGTGTTGCTACCTCTGTAGTCTCTAGATTTCTGTGTTGATGAGGTGTGAGTGACCATAGTGTCTGTTGACATGTCCCTGGAACTGGTTTTCAGTCTAGCCATGAATGAAGTATTCGTATCATCACTTTCTCTCCAATGACTTCTGGTCCCAGGGAGATGAAGTGGAGCTGACCCATCTCAAGGCTGAGAGTTGGATCTCTCTTCTTGATGCATTCATGCATCCGTTTTCTCCCCAATATTCAACTCAGTCTATAAAATAGAACAGGTTGTCCAACTAAAAGTGAGAACAGTTTGAATAAGCCTACTAATTAGAGGGATATGTTGATGTGCATATGCAGTATTCTTAGTTAAAATGCAGTAGCGGTTCTCCCTGGAGCCCATTGTCTTCCTGTTATAGGCTATCTGGCTTGGTTCCCAGAGACATATATGAGTTCTATGCTCCTGAGTGGGTATCAAGTTGAATATGTGAGCAGTTGGTTACTTACATCAGCTGTGTGTCACTATTGCACAAATGTATGCTTCTTGCTTGGCTTACTTATTTTGTAACTGGCAGCATCACCTGCTTATTCAGTTTGATGGCAACCATTATTCTCCAGCTGTTCTCATAGCACTTTTCTCATTTTTGTGACCAGATATCTAACAGAAAGTAACTTAAAGAAAATTAAGTACTTGACTAATGGTCTGAAAGCACAATCCATCATTTTTGGACAGCCGATTATCTTAAGTGTCTGGGGTGAGGGAAAAGGGAGCATGAAGCTGATTACTTATGTCTTGGTAGGTCAGGAGGCCAAGAGATCAGCTAGAACTGGGACCATGCTCTATCCCACATAGCTTTCCACCATTCTCCTGGTTATACCTACCTCCTTCAGTGACCTACTTCCTCAATTATACAAAACCATATGAAGGTTCCAAACCTTCAAAGCTAGTGCCACCAGGTAGATACTAAGTGTTCAAATGCATGACACTTTAGAGACATCATCAGTTTTCTAATTTATTTTATCATAACATAAATTTATACAAACATAAGTGTGCTATTTTCCAAAGGCTAAATACACATCAAATTCCAAATTAGAATGGAAACTATGATGGAACAAAAAGAACCTTGTCTATTTATTAAACAGTTTTGAAGCTTTTATGGAATGTATTAAAGAGGTTAACCCAGGATAGTCTCATTTTCACATTCATACAAATAATTATATATCTTGATACCTAAAAATTGAGCTACTGATTATAAACAAATGAATAAACACCTTCATTCTTTGTGATGGCTAATTTCATTTAACAATTTTGTTGTATTTGGACTCACATAAGAGACAAATCTCTTGGAATATCTATGAGGAAGTTTCTAGATTAGGATCATTGAGGTGGGAAGACACACTACCTGTGTGCAGCTATGTTCCACAGCTGTAGACTAAGGCTGAAATTAAAGGACAGGACCTAACAATAGCAGTTATCTCTCTGTCAAGCAAGAGGCAGAAATTTTCTAGTGTCCTGAGTATTTTAGTGATGCTGAATTTGAATGTCATTGACTAACTTGTTTGCAGCAAGCTCGAGATAGGGTATCATTCAGACTGTGCTGTGGTTACTGCTCACCATTCTTACATTGGTCTGTAGCTAGTAGAGAGAAAGCTATGAAAAGTGCAAGTTATTGAGGAAAGTAGGATGACTGAATTTAAATATACAGACCAAGCAGATTTGAAAGCTGATGTAGTTGTTAAAGGGATGGGCACCTCAAAAAGAGAAATCAAGTGCTCCACATTGGGACCAAAACCTAAGTTCCCTGAGGACAAGGCTCCACACACATCAAAGCCCAATATTATGAAAATTTAAATGTAAATGAGAATGCCACTGAAGGGATTCAATACCTGAGAACAACTTCCAAGAGAAGAACATTTTTTTTTTCCTTTCTTTCTCAGCACCAGCCTGGAAGACACAAATACCCAGATGCAACTTTGCTCCAAGGGAGCCAGGCTACATCTTGAACTGGGAGCATAACTGGCAGAATTGTCCATGTGGCACTGCTTCTGATTATTCATTCAGTTGTATGTAAGAGTCCCCAGAAACATAAACCTTTAGCCGTGCTTCTGAGTGAGTTTTTAGATTAACTTAATTAGGGTGAGAAGACCCACCCTCCCTGTGGGAACACCAATCTCTTTTATGAGTTCCCAGATTTAATAAAAAAGTAGAAAGCAAGGTGAGCACTAGTTTTCATTTCTCTTCCCGCTTTGAGCCAAAATAAATACTTTCCACATTAAGTTGCTATTATTAGATATTTTGTCCCAGAAATGATAAAAGGAATTAAAACATGCATTAACCATAAATGTGCTTTTCTACTTTTCCATCATTCTAAATATTTTCCCTCCCATGTCATTCTGAGTGTCCTAAAAGCAAAAGTACTTTTTCTGTCTTCCATAATTATTTGTATTTTTAGTTACTCATTACTTCAGTCTCATAAAATAGTTATTAATGATGTGGAGGAAAACATGGATCACAATCTAGTATTAGTGAGACTCTCTCTTGACTTGATCTGAGACTAATAATTTAGAAACATACTATGTTTTTGTCTACTTCAAATATATCATTTATTATGAGGTACAGGGTAAGGACAAAAAGTAATTTTATCTAATTAGTATAATTTTATGATTCACAAGTATGAAAGTATATTGAGAAACATTAATGATACTGCATGCTCCAAACTATGTGACAGAAAATCAAAATTAAATAAGTTGAGACAAAAGCTCAATATTTCGTTCTATGTATTATAGATATCAGCATAGAGTTAAATGTTAAATTCACTAATGAATAAAAAACATTGTAAAATATATCATAGAAAAATGAGACTTTATTTCAGTCCACACAAATGCTTTGAACAGATCTACACATTTAAGTAGTCTGTCTTTCATGCCCTGGCTTGGAGATTTAGCAGATGAATCTCTAACTTTTTAAGGAAAAAAAAAAAAAACTTAAGTTCTCATAAAATCATGTTTCCTTTGAACCCAATTTCCAAATGGAAGCATGAATTATATTGTATGTCTGTAACTGTTAGCTAAAGTCTGAACACATACCTATGTGTATTCTTTAATCTCCATCATCATCTTTAAATGCCCTTTGCCTAGTCTCAGTGCCAGCTCACTGCCTCTTGACTGGATTTTAACCAAGACATCACGATACTGTGAGGAAATTTGTTGAGACTTTTTATACTAACTATTGTCATTTTGGCGCAATATGCATAGCCATATGTATACATGCTATACCATATATAAAATGCATACATTTTAGTCACAATTATCATGGAAAAATTGAAATGAATTACAATCGGTTTTGTGATATTTAAAATTAAAGCAAAACCTTACATGAACATGTAATTAAATATTGCTGCTATAATTCTATGAAGTAGATTATTGTAAGATTTAAAATATGTCAATAAGATTATATGTTCATATGGCTCATCTTTGAAGCACCATTTTTGGGTTGCAAGTCACAAAATATTAGATAAAATTTAAAATTACAATGTAAAGTGAATTTCACAGAAGAGGATGTTTGAGAATCAAAAATGAAATGAAAACGAAAAGTTTGTTTGAGGGCTATAGTACGGACTTATTCTCTTGGTATAGATGCAGGTTGGAGTCACCAGAAAGTTTGTTCTTTCAGGGTAATCATTAGAAACTGTAGGATCAAGAACACCCCCGTTCAACACTTGATGATGTCTAAAGTCAAGGTTATATACTGGAAATTAGAGATAAAGTGAATAGTATATAGTCCATATTATCTGTATGGCTTCATAGCAGTATTTAATAAAGTTCAGACAGACCTTTCCTGGAACTCAAGTTCATAAACCCATAGTTAAAACATATGGGGACCAAAAAACTTCATACCTTAAGAAGAGTGAACCTAAGAAATGCTGCTGTTAAAGTAATATTATTCTTAATAATATTAATAAATATAAGGTATGTTTTTCTTATGTATTAGTTAAAATATATGTAAACAAAAAAGTAATGCCAAAGTACCACTAAAATTGAACTAAAAGTTGTGAAGAAAATCAATGGCTGACCAGGAATTCAAAATTGCAGTAAACTAGGCTCAATTATCAATAGAAAAGTAAAGAGCCTTTGGAGTATAGCTATCACTTAAACAATGTATTAAGTATATACTTTTATGAAGGGAACAGTGATTTGTAAAATAATAGATGACCTCTTAAGCTCAACAGTGAACAAAATTCTAGGGAGAATTTAACCCTGGACCTAAATTCTAAAACTTAATGTTACTGAGCTAGAGAGATGGCTCAGTGGTTAAGGGGTTTGCCGGCAAACCCTAACAATCTAGGTTTGATTCTCCAGTACCCATGTTAACTCAGACGCAAAGTGTCCCAAGCAGCTGGAGTTTGTTTGTACTGGCTGGAGGCCTTGGAGTGCCCATTCTCTCTGCCTGTCTCTCTACTCTCTCTCTGCTTGTAAATAAATAAATGAATTAACAAATACTTTCAAAAGTAACAAGTTAAAATAAATATTAATTTTTGCATCCTTGGGACAAAAATGAAGCTATAACTTTGGCAACTTGGGGACCACTGGACCCTAGTAATGATACTCTTTGTGACTGGGGCTGCAAAATAAGAAATTCAAACCTTCTGAGTAGTATGCCTTGAAGTTCTTAAGCCATGTAGAAGGCTTAGGAACCTTCCAATGGCTCAGATTTACAATTATACTTTCGAAGAGCCCAAAATCTGAGTGGGAATAAAGGCAACATGGTCCTCGAGTTCCCTCCAAAAAGGGGCACTGCCTGGCCTTTTTGAGAACAAATGTCACTCAGCAGACACTTCTTCAGCTCCTTGAGCCATAAAGACTTGAGATAACTTTATGAGTCTGTTGATGGACCTAGTGGGCTCTTTTGACAGACAGGACTATACATACATATGTATAAACATTGCAACTACGTTATATGTGAGAACATTTGTTTTCACAAAATCAAAATAAAAAAAAATCAGAATAATAGTTTACCACTTTAAGATTGAAGCAACACATACTTTTTTAACAACAAGAGATGTGAAAATGTAAGAAAACATAGTCTATAACTTGATGAAATATAATTAAACCAATGCATTTACTTGATAGGGAGAATGAGTTGATAGTTAAAATGTCATTCTTGGAGGACCAATTTAATGTGATATTTTGTTGGACAAAGTATTTGTATCAGTCAATTCCAGTATAACTGAGTATAGTTTTTTGAAGTTAAGGTATTCAGGGAATTCTTCTCATACTAATCCTTTAAATGTGGACAAAAATTAATAAATAACTGAAACTGAAAAAAGATTAAACTTGTTAAATGTTCTAATCATCCTAAGATAAACAGACGGTTTCTATTCAAGGAAAGCAGTAATTATACATCTTATAATACCCCCCCCCAAAACAGTCTAATTTATCCAGAAGGTATTGGCTGCCATTTCAGACAGCTTGCTCTGAGAACATTTGTATAATCATTAGTCATTTTTTAAAATCAAAGCTACAATGACAGTCAAATAATTTTCACATGTAAAACACAAGGGGAGTGTCTTCAATTCATACATGCTAAAAAGAAAATCTACTATTGAATAATAAGTCAAAGTTGATCATTACATCTCTGTGATTTTTCTCTTACAAGTCATTAATTATTTGCCACTGTTGAAAGAAAGTTCATGTTTACTCATTTATGTGGAGGAACTTATGCGTTCCTACCATCAGGGCTATGATAAGTATCATCCTTTAAAAACCATTGCTAAAAACATTATTCACCAGGAAAGCCGAACCCTGTTCGTGGTTGTCTAAACTGTGCTTCTAAATTTTCATAGACCGGCAGAAATGCCATCACCTAAAGTAGGCTGTTGCAGCTCCACATGAAGGAACAGCAGCTCGGCCATCTGGAGAGACACTTTAAAGGTTTTCATTGTACAATTGGGTTTCTTTAGTTCTTTATGGAAGTCTGTATACACCCACGTTTTCTGTCTAGAAGTGCAAATGGATGCTTTTATTTCTGGTAGCTCATGTAAATAGCCACACTCCAGATAGCCAGACTGAAATGCTTCTGGCAACCAAAATCATTTCATTAGCCCAGTTAGAATGGCATGCATAAAATTCTGATTACTGCCTGTAAAATCAATTCTCATTACCAATCTCAATGAGGCCCACATGTTTTTTCTATATACAAAACAGAAGAGTTTAGCTAAAATTAGAATCAAATGAAAACACATATTTCTGAATGTTTGTGGATGTTGTACAATTTGCTATAACAATGGTAGATTTTTATTCTTAAGGATGAAAAAAAAATGGCTGACAAAGAACTACTAAGCATCATGAAAGATTTAGCATTAAATTGTACTATTTTTGTCTTAAAATCTCATTTCTCACAATAATTAAATCTGTATTGATATTTCAGTTAGGTAGCATATGCTTATAAACATTTCTTTTGTCTAAATAAGAATGCAAATGCTTCTGTATGTCAGCAAAGTTAAGTCAAATTAGTTAAAAGTCCATTATTCATTAGAAAAGTACTACTTTGGCTATTGCTATTTAAGAACAATTTATTAAAATATATCCCATCGGGCTGGAGAGATGGCTTAACAGTTAAGCGCTTGCCTGTGAAGCCTAAGGACCCTGGTTCGAGGTTCAATTCCTCAGGACCCACGTTAGCGAGATGCACAAGGGGGCGCATGCATCTGGAGTTCGTTTGCAGTGGCTGGAGGCCCTGTCACGCCCATTCTCTCTCTCTCTCTCTCTCTCTCTCTCTCTCTGTCTCCCCCTCTTTCTCTTTCTGTCGCTCTCACATAAATAAATAAAAAAAAATTAAAAATATACCCCATCAATTGGTCCAAAAAATTCATAAAGCTTTATGAATAAATACAGATAAGAAAGAACAGATTTTTCCTAAGAAATAATCAATAAGCATACTTTTTAGGTACAAACAAATGTTAGGCAGAAAAGAAGTACTAATAACACTCAAGCAAGCAAATTCTCCAGTAAGCGTAAGGCAAATTCGCAAGCAATGAGCTTGGTGATAGCTGTGTACAAATGTGAGATGCGTGAAGAAAATATGTTCAGGTCTTAATGAAGGAGAAATGGGGAAAAGGCCAGCTCCGTTTTGGCCATTTTAGAAAGGGACAGGAGCCCAAAGAGAACCAGAAGGTGCCACCTCACTTTGGCAGGAGTGAAACTCGCAGCTGATCTCCTTTCTGCCACATTGTCTGAGGTGCCCCTGCTGCCTCCACAGTCCAGCACATTACATAGGTGGGCTGGCTTTCGGGTCATTCCCCTAGAGTCTGCAAACCACTCGTGTCTTCCCCTTGTGTACCTGAGTCTGAAGAAAGATTCATTTTTAATTGACTGCTAAGGCTTGTCTATGCTGATACCAGTTTTCTCTGCTGTGTGATCTCTGTCTGGACACAGGTTAAGTCTGGCTCTCTTCTATCAGGTTTGGCTGGGTAGCAGACAGCAGCGTTTCTTGGCCTAGGTACTTTTCTGTTTGCCTTAATCTGCTTTATGCTTTGAACTTCTGACATAAATTACAATTACAATCAATTATATATACATATATACATACATACATACATATATGTGTGTGTGTGTGTGTGTGTGTGTGTGTGTGTATAGTTTTCTCTAATCTCGTATTCTATCAAATGTGCATTTTCTTTCACTCTAGATCGACCACGTGGGCATTTCCTGTAAACTCTTGACCTGCTACCTTTGTAATTTCTCTAACTTGGGGTGACCAGGGAAGTAACTCTCTTTACTGCATACTTCTCAAGTGAATTTTCTGGTCTCTGCTTTGCTACTTTCTCCTATACTTAATCCATCACCACTTGCTCTCAACTTTACTCCTTAGGGAGGCTCAGGGCAGACGCCGTGCCACATGAGGGTGCATTTCTTCTAAATCTCTCTACGTGAACTCCCAGGTCTTATCTTCCTTGTGTTTATGACTCTTTGCTCCAGAATAATTTATTTTCTTAGATTCCAACTTCCGTTAAACGAACCCCATAATTCTGCAGTTTATTATTTCTCCCTAAATAAACTTAATACTTCATAATTAACCTTATTTAATAGGGTAAGATCCCAAAATGGGGGTTCATAAGTTTTGGTGAGCCTTCCTGAACACCAAATTCTGTATCATTAAGGAAGAAGCAGGATTTGAATGGGAGTTGGTTTAGGTCTGTATTAGTGTATCATATGGCTCTAAATTGTGATGGGTAATAAATAGCCTTCAATGATACATTTGACATTTTATGAGGAGAAAAATATTAAAATTATCAATTGATTTACGGTCTGATTGTCCCTGGATAGATTTTTAAAGTACCTTAAAATTTAGGTGAAAGGGCAATTTCCTTTGAACATATGATTGTAAAAGTATGTATGAGTTTACCAAAATAATAAATTTACAACTAAATGATGCAAAAGCTAGAGCCATGTACATGTTGCAACCACAAAGAGGAATGTGTTTAAACAGAAGTCTGTGCATGTTGTACATGTGTACACGTTACCCGAATAATGTTCTTGATAATGCAAGCAATTATTGACAGAAGTATTATCTTCAAAGTTTATAAAAGTAAATTTATTCATGTAAAATCAATGTTTGGGACATCAAATGGACAAAGATCATGTTAAATATGTCTCATATCAACAATAGTAACCATATAGTTGTGTTTCCCTTGTGCATCATTCAAACGCATTCTTGTGGAAAAAGTAAATAATCACAAGTACATCAAAGATGAAACAAGATGATCAAAAAAAAAAAAAACACCACCCACATTGATCCTGTCATGTTATAAATCTCATTGATACTTAAGCAGTTATTTAGAGTACTGATTGAGCTAAATCAGCTTTGGAAAAGTAAATGTGTTCATTTAAAACAAAGCTGAAAAATATTCATAGATTAGATATAATTGAACTCTGTACTGGGGAGATGTCTCAGTGGTTAAAGGCTTTGTTTGCAAAACCTGACAGCCCAGGTGATAGAAGATGGAAATTGGCTTTCAGCTTAGGGGTGACAGATTCCCAAAGTAAATAGTTTTTGTTGTTTTGTTTGTTTTTTCCCCTTAGTTAAGTGCAGGAATTATTCTTGGGTCTGTAGAGGAAAATGTAGGTAATTACAATTTACTTCAGGTCAGAAATGTCCAAGGTATCTGGCTTTCCTTCTCTGTTAACTTAGGGAGTCCTTCCATTCTTAGAGAATTAAGATGTCTTTGGAAGAGATCTTGACTACAGATCCCTCATACCAGGACTAAATTGACTAAACAAACTACCCACCCACAGGCTCGAAAAAGTCTGCGACCTGAGCCTTTGAGGTGGGCTTCTCGAACACCTTCTTGCCACCCTGGGCAAGAGCTCAACTTTACTTCCTTCTCTTATATTCTGGACTGAAGATGCTCATCTCTTAAAGCTCTCCCTCCTAAGACTATTGGCTTTAATAAAATCTCTCTGAACCTTTTCCTCAGTTCTGTGGATTTTATTCATTGAATTCATAAGACAAGAATCAAGGAACACCTCAAAATTATCAGTTTGTTGGCATGTACTGGTAAATTTGATGAGAGCACAACATTATTCCTGCATCGCTGGTTAAATTTCTCAATACTTAGGTATAGGCACATGCATAAAATGACACACAAATCTAGTTCATTTTCAGTGGCAAGAGTATTATGGTGTGCCTATAATAATCACTATCCCTTTTACTTTCTCATAAATAAACAAATAAATGAATAAATACATACATACATACATACATACATAGTTGAACTTTGACAATTTCCTTAAAGATAAAATTATAAAATATGTATTCCAGAAAAAGAATATCTTCCATGTTTTTTTTCTCATTAAAATTTCTAACCATGCTGATGTCCTACTAAAAATACCTAAAAGATCAAAATCAGAAAAAAAGGAACTAATAAAACTTTCTAGATTATTTCTTTCTTGGTAAAAATCTTTACTAATATTTCAAATACAAAATATTGCATTTGAGTTACCATTTTTTACCACATCAGGGTATCCTGTGAAGACAGTAATATGTCTTGTAGATTATGCCAGAGGCAGAATTAATCCTCAGGCAGAGACTCCCCTTTATATCTCATTGATATGTGGTCATCAGATAGAGAGCTTGCCAACTCACAATACATTAGCTATAATTTGGGAAATTGGTAAATTTTCTGAAGAATCACTCTATATTGGTCACATTTCTTTCTTTTTTAAAATCTATTTTGTTTAATTATTAGTTTATGAGGGAGGGAAAGAGGCAGATAAAGATGTGTGTGTGTGTCAGAGAGAGAGAGAGAGAGAGAGAGAGAGGAGGAGGAGAGAATGGGCACACCAGAGCCTCTAGCCACTGCAAGTAAACTCCATATGCATATGCCACCTTGTACATATGGCTTGACATGGGTATGGGTACTGAGGAATCAAACTTGGGTCCTTTGGCTAAGCTGGCAAGCACATTAACCACTAAGTTATCTCTCCAGGCCCTATTGGTCACATTCCTGATTATTTCTTGTTTCTAGTTGTTTCGGTTTGCATAACACTTATATTGCTCACCCATATGTTCTAAAATACAGTACATAATGATGCCTTATGAATATGATTTTTAATTAAGCATTACAAGAAATGTTTTAAAGGGGATAGACATAGATACTTAGAAGATTAGATGACATTTTGATATGTATACCCTGTCCTTTTAGATAAAGAACAGTGGAAATTTCCTTCTAGGGTTTAAGACTTTCCAAGCCATAGGCTTCTGTGTTGGTTCTCAGTACCAGGTATAGATTCCTTCCAACTGCTCATGTCTCATATCCAATCAGAGAGCCTGTGTGCCACTACTGCACAGATGTGTCCACCTTGTCTGGCAATGGATTTGGTAGCTTGTTGGTTCTTTTGCTTATTCAAGCTATTAGTGACCATTATCTCCTAGTAGCAGGCCTAGTACTTCCAGCACTATGAGGGCCAGCCAGCAGGGCAACGGCTTCCGTATTAATTCTAGCATGAGCTACCCATGACCTGCAACTGTAGCTTGTGGTAATTTTAGCATTTGGGTCTCGCCCTTGAGCTCTGGCAGGCAACCAAGTGCTTTGACAATGGCCTGTATTGTTTTGGGAGCCTTGTGGGCCTCCCTGACCAACTGCTCACAGTGAGGAGTAACCTAGTTCTGGAACTGGAATTTATCAGCAAGAGCCTGTGGTTTTATAACAAAGCTGCGTTTTCCCTACAGGACACTTGGGATTATCTGCTTGGTTAGAGAATCTGCTTGGTACACATGACAGTGAATACCTGGGAGTCCCAAGATCCATCAGTATGACCAGAAAAGAAAGCCAACTGTCTAGCATGAAATTGGCAATCTCTATCACATCTGCCAGGCCCCAGGAGGAAGTGGTTTATTAAATATGAATGATGCTTTCACTTATACCTTGAGAACATCCTCCTGGGTAATTTTGGTACATGCTCAGAAAACTCAAAATTAATGAAGGCAGAAAATCAGAGGCTGCTAAGAGCTCAACACTAAAGGAGACTTTTAGCACACATTCTGAGGATCAGAGAATTTGGGGGAAGAGGGTGCAAAGATATATCCTGAAGCAATGAAGCAACAGAGAAGATTGGTGTATGAATGACCCCACAGTGAGTACATATAATCCCACTGAGGAGGACCCTCAGTGTAATGGAGGTGGGGGACAGGGAACATGAAATGGGAATATGACCCACTGTGACTATGACCAACATGTAATATGTTAACAAATAAGATAGCCAGTTGTGGTGGCGCAAACCTTTAATCTCAGTACTAGGGAGGCAGAGGTATGAGGATTGTCATGATTTCCAGGCCACCCTGAAACTACATAGTGAATCTATGTCAGCCTGGGCCAGAGTGAGACCTTATCTCTAAAATAAATAAAATAAAATAGATAGATAATGATGATAGGTAGATAGATGATAGATAGATAGATAGATAGATAGATAGATAGATAGGTAGGTAGATAGATAGATAGATAGATAGATAGATAGATAGATAGATAGATGTGTTAAATATACAAAAGAGTGGTGATGTAATTTAGTGGAAGAGCACTTACTTAACATGCACAAGGTTCTAGATCCCATGACAGTGCTTTCTTCCCACAATGAAGTGAAAGATTGCTGAAGACTTGTCCATTTGAATTTTCCTTTAACAGCTGGTATAGACAATGTATTCCTGTAATTCCAGACCTCCAGAGGCACAAATATCATAAATTTGAGGCCAGCCTGGAGTACAAAATGAGATTAAGGTCAACCTAATACATATAGTAAGACTGTGGTTCAAAAAAAAAAATCATGCTCTCAAAGAGAAATGTGGAAACAAAGATTAAATAGTATGTCTTGTAGTTCCTTAAAATATTTAAGAAGTATAAAATCAGTTTGTCATACTTAAAGGTGACTAGATATTAAGATGGTAATTTTAGAAATGGGGCTAGGAACTATGCTCTCTAATTATGTACATAGCTTTAGTGAGCAACGAAAAAGGATGTAATATGATTTTTTTTTTCACACTGGTTTCAGCTTTCACTTAGATTATGTTAAAAAGTGGCAAATGTTAGAATTTCTGCATAAGAGATATCATTGTAACATAGAAATATTGGCCAAATGTCACATGATTTCCCGATTCATCAAACTTAATTATT
The DNA here is from genome assembly GCA_036346955.1 of Dipus sagitta. Taxonomy (NCBI): domain Eukaryota; kingdom Metazoa; phylum Chordata; class Mammalia; order Rodentia; family Dipodidae; genus Dipus; species Dipus sagitta. The sequence goes on from CM070772.1 coordinate 26,439,473, forward strand.
TATGTCTCAAAAATCATTTAAGGTCCTGAATGAAGTAACTGAAAAACATCATCTGAAGATAAATGTGGGATGAAAACTACTGTGGGAAGTGTGGAAAAGTCTGGAGCTGCCCTGAGGACATGTGCTTATTTTAAACTAAAAATCATGGACTTAGGACTTTTGCAAAGGAGTTAATCACTATAAATGTGGAATTAATAATTATCTATCAGAAACCATTTATTTATAAGATTGCAGGTCCTGAGAAGAAATTGGGTGGGGAAAGGAAAGTGGAGGAATGGAGGAAGCTGTTTAAAAAAATATTATGAATTAGTAGTAATTTTAGAGTCAGATCAAATTATAAACAAGTAATCATTGTCGGGGGTCTGGTGAATATAGGCTTGAATACTCATTTGAATTTATATAAAATGTGCTGTGCTGTCTCCTAAGTAGGAGATTTTAATATAAATTGATCTCTGATCAGTGTCATTTGCAAGTGATGTCAAGGAAAATTACAAATCCTACTTTAAATTAAGGAGCTCATACTTCCACAAAAGTAGAGCTTAGTGGACTTCAGATATGGACATTGCTGACTACTCAGTTATAAAATACATTTAATCTATAAACATTGTGACTGATACAGAAATGAAAACAAATCAAGAGCACCTCATCTAGCCTTACTGTATTACATAACTTCTAGATTTATGCGTGTATTGGCCTCTTCAACCATGTATCCTTCTATTTAGCTTATTAACTTTGTGTTGCTGTATAAAGTGACTAAAATGACTATCTAAAATTATATATAAATTATCTTTAAAATAAATAACCCACATAGATTAATATTCAGGGCAGAAGCACAGAAATGAGGATACTTGATTTTCAACAAAATAGGACACTGGTGAGCAATATTGTTAGAAATATTAATTCAACAATGATATTAGTAAGGACAGTATAAAGTTAAGCTGAGTGTAATACAAAATATTTGCAACATATTTATTCAACAAAATCACAACCAAATTATATCAAGAGTTCTTTTCAATAATCAGACATATGAAAAAATTATAAGAATGGTGAACAAAATTACTATTTATAGGGAAATCTGAGACACCAATAAACATTTCACAGGAAAATGCCTGTTATTAAAGGATATAAAAAGGACAATCTAGGACATCCCAAAGCACCATGAGAAAGGATGAAATGAATAAAATAGTAGAAAGAAAATAACAGTGAGTATGGTGGAGGATAATGAGAATTGTTGCTTATTCCCAGTGATAAGCATTATTTATTACATTTCAGTATTTTCATATTTGTGACCCTAAAGCAAAGAGATCTCTCACATAAATGGATACACTTGTGCACTAAAGGATAGTTAAAGAGATTTTATAGCAGCACTGTGCATTCTAATAAAAGGTGTCACCCCCAACAACAAAAGAAAATACATAAATAACCTCTGTATACTATTCATTTTATTCTTAGAATAATAGCCAGTGTTGCATTGGTTACTCAGTTTTGTTTTGGATTCCATACCGATTTTTAGATTTGATTCTGCTTTTACTGAAAAAAAAAATCAGTTGTAATTTTTTGTTTGTTTTTCGAGGTAGGGTTTCACTCTAGCTCAGGCTCTCCTGTAATCTCATCTCAGGGTGGCCTCGAACTCACGGCAATCCTCCTACCTCTTCCTCCCAAGTGCTGGGATTAAAGGTGTGCTCTACCACACCCGGCTATCAGTTGTACTTTTGATGAGAATTATATGAAGTCTGCATATAGGCCTACTTTGCTTCTTCGAACCTGAACCTATCATTGCATGTTTTACAAGGTGGAGGATTTCGACATCTCTGTGTTGAAAAAGTGTGGGTTTTTTTTTTGTTTTGTTTTTTGTTTGTTTGTTTGTTTTACCATGTTTCCAGTACAGGAACTCTCTTCATATATAATTTTTACATTTTGGGAATCTTACACAATTTCAAATATTTGCATTATTATTGAATATATTATGATGGTTTGTGATGAAATATCTTTACTACCTTTTTTATAATTGCTTTGGATTGCTTTGGCATATCATGAATTGTGCCCATATAAGATAACGTGAATAATCAACATATGTTGTATGTATTTTGACAATTCATAGGCTCTTTACCTCTATATCTCTCCCTCTTATCTGGCTTCCATATTGTCTGTTAAATATTAAAATTAGACAAGTTAATAACATGTTAATAAGCTTAAAGTGATAAAGTAAAAGGAAAAAAAATGTATCTCACTTAAATCAAGTAATTTACTTAGAGAGGAACCAAATAATAGACTTAGAGAAGAACTAATGTTTAAAATTAGTTTAGCCAAGAGTAGGCCACATCTGACAAATAGTCATAAATGCTAACAAAAAGCTAGTGGAGGATATTAAAAGTGTTCTCTATCTACACACAAGTACCATCTCCCATTGCCATATTTCAACCACTTCTTCTCTTTCTAACCCTTTTCTTCCCTGAAATAATCCCCCTTTTATCTTTCATGACCTCTATATTTGATTTTCCTATATTTCTCACCCTTAGACATCTCCCTTTCCTCTCATAGACCTCTTTGTTTTTTCCACCGTATCAACAAGAAAAAAAAAAATATCAAGTAGAAGGAGCCAAAGTTATAATTATGACTATTAATCTCTATTAACAACTTTATCAGATCAGGTACCAAATAAGAGACACACCTTTTAGACAGGTCCCTCCCCGCAAGCCCTTCTTGTGGCAGCCCATATATTAACAGGGTTCAGTAAAGTTTGTACCTTCCGCCTGACTCTCCTTTTTGTATTTGCTGGTGAGAACAACTATGCTGCTACTGCCAGAATTTGTGGACATTGGAACCAACTTTCTCCAACCTTTCAGAGTGCACTGAAGACCAGGAACTCTTTAAGATTCCTTCATTCCTTAAGTAACAGATGGAGAGAAACTGCTTCAACATCCAGCCTTATGGACTGAGTACCTACTGAGTTCGTCAGCTCTCGGGTGAAGAAAACCATTTTGGACTGTCCTGCCTATATTGGATAAGCCAATCTAAAAAGAATCTCCACACACACACACACACACACACACACACACAGACACACACACACACATATATAGAGAGAGAGCCCTAATAAACTTAACAATGTTACACAGAAAGGCCCAATAAGAACTTAGAGGTTTAAGATCATCAATCCTATTAGGTATAATAGAAGTATAAATTCAACTGGGCAAGGTGCTTCCCAGCACATGAGAAGCAGAGATAGGAGGATCATTGTGAGCCTGAATCCAACATGAGACTACAAAGTAAATTCCAAGTAAGTCAGCCTAGACTAGAGTGAGACCGTACCTTAAAAACACAAAAATACACAAACAAGAGAAAGAAGTATGAATTCAGACTACTGTATTGTGTATTTTAACAGCAATTATGCTAACAAGAACACACTATAAAATGTTAGTAAGAAAGTAGAAAAACAGTAATCATATTAATTTATGGTCAGTTTACTCAGTGAAAAACTGCACTATTTGGTGATTGGCAAAATACTAAAATTAAAGGTGAGTACAATATGTAAGTCAGCCACTCTCTTCTACTGTAATTATTAGATAAGTACAAAGATACATGTACTGGAGTTTTAATAGTAGTAATTGTAGTTGAAAGAAGAGAACAGAGCATTTCCTTCTTATCTAATGAGAGGTAGTATTAAATTAATTCCATTAATGCATTTATAAGTCTACATATAATGAAAATCTGATGAATGAATATGGGTAAAATGTCATAGCATATATCAACATACAAGCTCTTTAACAACAGTCTTGCTTAGATTAAAAAAATTCAGAGAATATTATTATGACTTTAATTTCTCTTAATCTTAAAAACTCAAAAACATCATTACAGTTTGTTTACAATTATATTGGAAGATTGTAAAGTTACACAATAGGAATCAGAATAATACTCATAATTTCAATACAGGATACAATTTTGTGAAATAAGAAAATTAGATTGGGCAATGGGATTCAGTAGCATTGACAAAGTTAATTTATTAAATAAATTTATTGATATAAGATTCTACAATTTTATTATTTATGTATTTAGTAAATGCTAAGTATTTTCTAGAAATATATTTTAGTTACAAAACTGAATTTCAACGTAATTATAGTTACATCTCTGAATATGATTATGTTTAATGACTTCATTAAAATGTTTTTCAAAAACTATAGATTGTAATACATGGTTTATGAACATCGGGTAAGTCGCACAGCCTTGATCATGTACGCTGATTTTACTGATTTAGTTAAAAATGAGGATTACTATGTGTGAGTATATTTTTTGATAGTTAAGTTTTGAGTACAGTCTAGAAATAGGGAGGAAATACTTACCTTAAACAGTTAATTTCTTCTGATATTCAAAAAACCTTCTCAAGAGATTCTTGTTTCCAGATCCTGTCTGCTGAATAAAGTCTGGGTTTCTGTGACTCTTACTTAAGTTCAAATACACTTTTGCCTGCTCTACCTTTAAAACAATTATCTTTAAGAGGCTTTCATTATGGTACTCAGATTTTTATGATGTGGTCACAGGTTTCACCCTAAAATTTGCAGCTTTCTGAATGTTTTAGCATATCCTGAACACTAAACTGTGAATTAACTTAATAAAACTCTCAAAATTATTCTATGAAATAGAACAAAACTACTTTTTTTCAAAACAGAGGCAATTATTACAAACACTAAATGTACCCTATATTAACATATTTTAATCATTTAAGTGAAAATTTCAACACCATTAAATACATATACAGTAAGAAATAGCAGTGAACTATGATGGTTAATTTTCATTTCCATGTTGGGGAGATAGAGAATCACCATGGAAGCACACTTCTGGAGTGCCCATGAGTGTTTCTACAAAACAAGGATGTCACATCCTGTATGTGGGTGGCACTGGACTGAATTAAAAATGATAAAGCAAGCTGAATACAGTTAGTCATCTCCCTCTGCTTCCTGACTCTTGATGCAATGCAAACAGGCATCTCCTATTACCACCATGCCTTCCCACCATGATGGACTGCATCTTCAGATTGTGAACCAAGATATTGCCATCCTTCCTTGAGTTGCTTTTGACAGGTGTTTTGTCACAGCCATGCAAGAAGTAACTAAAACCCAGGCGTTTTTTTTTTTTAATGTGACATTAGAGTAATAGATTAGTTTCATATTTACTGATATCAATGTAAAAAAGCTCAATATGTATTAATTAATCCATCTTTGTTTGTACTGGCACAATATCATGGACTTGAGGATTTATAGAGTTTTATTTTGGATAATGGATATGGAGAAGGATGGTTGTGGGTCACCCATGGTTATGACCATATTACAGGCAGAGTCACAAGACAACACAGGGGTCACATGGAAGAAACTATGGTGGCATGTGTGTTGTGATTGTGAGTCTCTTTTGTTCTTTGTTCCATTCCTTTGAATCCATGAATCTTATGTCATGGGGATTCCACTGAGTGATTTTACATGTGCTTTAAATATTTCTAAAGTACCATAGTGTAAATACTATTGTTTGGCCAAGATTTCAGTCTCTTAAAACTTCACAATTGGTTTGGCATTTCACCATATGCATTGGGGAACACAGACCCTAACAATAAATCTGTCCCATAAGTTAACAAAATTGATCTTGTTAATGAACACATGGTATATAGAATCTATAAAATTGTCTTCATATCAGGGCAAAAATTGCAATTGGCTATATTTATTTTATATAATCCCTTCCTTTCCACATCACTATGACTGCTACAGCATACATTTGATTGACAAATATATCTTAAAGAAACCCACAATAATATATTCTTACCAATTTCAATGAAGTTTTGCAGTCTGGAACCTTGCCTGTTTTTGAGGTGACTCTGTATATAAAGTGGTGATTCTAAGATGTTACCTCTCACAGCTCATTTTTTGTCCTTTGTTTCTCGTTTGTATATGATACCTGTCTCCCAACGTGATAGACATCACTTTCAGTTTTATGTTGGCATCTATATCAATCATCCATGACATTGATACAAATGAAAAATAGAGCCAGGGCTAAAACCTCTATCACTTAGTAGTAGAATCTGTTTTCTCATTTGACAAAGTTTTCAGGAATGACAGATGTTCCTGAATATGATCAGTGGGGTTTTTGAAGCAGCTCAGTTGTGGAACACTTGACTCACATGAACAGGACAGTGGGTTTCATTACCAGTACTGCAAAGAAAGTGCTGATTAAAAAAGTATGCTCTGAATATAAAAAGCCATTGGCACTCCTTCTCAGAAACCCCACCCATAAACAAAGAAAAAGAAAAGAAAATCCTTGTTTATAAATTCATGGTGTGAGCCTTTGTGAATGGCCTTTCTGAAGTGACAATGAATCACATCCAATATGCTCATTAAGTGGAGGCTTACACAAGACTGCAGAAAAGAAATCACAACAGACCTGGAATACTATGTTCTCTCTATCCACATAGAAGTGGGGAGAAATATTTTATTTGGAGGAGGTAACATTTACTTGTTTTAAATGTTATAACATATCTTTTTAATTTTTTAAATTATTTTAATTTTAGAGAGAGAAGAGAGAGAGAGAGAGAGAGAGAGAGAGAGAGAGAGAAAGAGATGTGGCACCCCAGGCCCTCGGCCACTGAAATCTAACTCCAGAGGCTTGCACCATCTCGTGTGCATGTGTGCCTTTCTGCTTGTGCCTCACCTTTGTGTGTCTGGATTACCTGTGATCTGGAGAGTCAAACATTGGTCCTCAGGCTTCACAGGCAAGCACCTTAACTGCTAAGCCATCTCTCCAGCCCACATATATTACTTTACTGTGAGTCAAATACTAAAATTCGTATCTACAGAAACATATCTCCAGACCTATTATGTGATCTTTTTCTGAGGCGACATCAACAAACATGAATTCACCCTGAGAGAACACAAACAGAAACAGAAACACCACCACTGAAGTCTAGCTTGGTAAACCAATAATGTTTAACTGGGATTAATTGCAAGAACATGGGGAAAACGGTATTTAAAGAATCTATACAACTAAATAAAATGTCTCTGTAACTGAATAACTGAAATTACATATGAATTGCTATTTTGGGAGGGGAAAGGAGGTGAGCATGAGTTCTCTTCCATAGTTACCACTGTATATAAAAGTGAGCAAGATAGCTTTTTCTTTTTTCCCCCTGACTGGTAGTTAGCTAGGGACTGGCCTACAGGAACAAGGATGCTGCCTTGCCTGGAAGGAATAGAACTTGCATGTGATCCAGTCAGATCCAAGTTGGCTGTAAAGAACAACTACTTTGCAAAAGCCTCTTGCTTCTTTCTCAATTTTCCCCTGGTTTAGTGCACCCATGGGCTGGATGTTCCTGAGTCAGCCTCTTGAGCTCACCAACCAATCACATCTCTCCCTTCTAAGCTTGAGTCTGATGATGAAGCTTATCAGAATTGGATGTTTGATCCATATTACCAGGCCTAAACCTTCTTGGCATTTTGCTATTCTAATAGCTTGTTCTTTCTCTATGTTTATATTTGAGCACATATTTGCTATATTTCAGTAATTCAGGATTTGGCATTCCCATAACGCTAGTATATGTCCATAGCAGGCTGTTTATCTATCCTAACTACTATACCTTCTTTTCTATTTTGATCAAGGCTGGTTAAATACATTATCATTGCATAGAATGCACATTGAGCTTCAGATAAATGTGCTATTATTTTACCCTAAAGAAACAAACTTTTATATTTTATATAATGGTTGTCTTTATGAACTCTGTAATATTATTAATTATTTTCATCAATCTTCAGGTAAAATAATTCATCTATTGAGTTGAAATATTGTTATTTAGTTGTGAAACCTCTCAGTTTAATCATTTTCATATGTTATTTAATAATTATAGTATGTTGGTTAAATATTTGTTTTGTCTCTTATACTGAATTGTAAATTTTGAGTATTTTATTTATTCATTATTTTTCATTTTTTACTCAGTGTAGTCCATATTTTTTTACCCCTAGAATTAATTAATTGCCAAAGATTCTGTTAAGTTCAACATATATTATTTTACTACATTCATTTTTTTACCTTATCAAGCTTTGGCAATATATAATATTTCTTAAAGATTTATTTTTATTTATAACTGAGTGAGAATGGGCATACCAGGACCTCTAGCCACTGAACACGAACTCCACACACATGTGCCAACATGTGCATCTATGTGGCTTTTGTGGGACCTGGATAGTCGAACCTGGGTCCTTAGGCTTTCCAGGAACGCACCTTAACTGCTAAGCCATCTCTCCAGACCAATATTTTTAAAATATATTTATTATTATTTTTGCATATCTGGTAAAACACAAACAGTGGAGATAGAGTGAATAGATAAAGTAAATATAGTGGATTAAAGTGAAAGGATATTCTGCCATCTCCCACAAAATTATCATTTTAGTAGCAAAGGGAGTAAGTATAAAGAGAAAACACTGTGAAATATTAATCATGGTTTTTTATTGAAGTTTTTCAAACCCTGTATTACTCTATAATTTTGTTGTCTGTTTAATCTTTTACTAATTTGTGGCAATTTATTCTAGTTTCCTGCATCCTATTTGAATTTAACCAAAGTCTTTTTCTGCCCTTGAGCCCATTGGATATCTTGGGTTTAAAGGTTGTAATTATTAGAAGCCACGTATGTGATGTGTCATTATCATAGCTGTGTCCATTTGGGAATGAAAGATGGTGGAGGAAGAGAAGACACCAGCCAAAAGGAAAGGAATCCATTGTAACAGCAACACCATGGCTTGAAGTCATTTGAATCTGGCAATGAGGATCATCCCAATTAGACTAGATGTCTAATTTACATCTCCAATGTTCTACGAAAATCACATCCAAGTTGCCACGTGATGACCTGCTCAGGACCCCTTCCAAGAGATCCAGCTTGGAAGTTTTTTTGCTCAAATCATCAAAATAAATCTTTCATAAGTTACCCTTGCTGTGATTACTCTTGTCAATTCTTTACTAATTGCGAGACAACCGCTCAAGACATGGGGAATTAAGAATGTGTGGTGTTCTAACTCCTTATATACACCTGTCCATGGCTGAGAAAAGTTTCAGTTCTTTCAGCTGTCATAACCATAAAGACTAGAAACGTTATTCATAAAGGAAACACTTTTTTTATTTTATGTGGATATAAAATGGTTGCAGAAACTAAAAATAAGAAAACTTTAATGTATCTGGCACAAAGAAAACTCTCGAAAAGATTTACCAAATTCTGGTAACTTTTTTGGTCTCTATGTGGGGGATGCCAAAGTAGGCAGTTAAGTTAATTAGGCAGGACCAGGGCTGCCCTTAAAGGGGGGGGGGGGGTCTAAGATGCCACACCCATCTCAGCTTGCCCCATCTACACCAGTCCTGGGATTTACTTTTCATTCATCCCACCCAATTAAATCCCTCTCAAGTGGGTACCCTGCACAGGTATGAGTGGACTTCTGCTTTAAGCCCAGGCTGATTGGCTGGGGCACATGGTGTAGGTGTGCCCAGGTGGGATGACACAATTCCTATATCCACCTGGATCCATGAAGAGAGGGGCCCATATTTTCCTCTCTATGGATCTGAAAGCAATATTTTCCTGATCTTTGGAAAGGTTAGCGCTCTTTCCTACCCCAGCAGAGGCCCTCCCCTTTTTATTACTGTCTTCAATTTTTGTCCTCCAAAAAAGTACACATTGTTTTTAAAATTGCCTCTCACATTTTTTTTTTCTAAGATCCATATCTGATCACATGGACTCCTGAGAAACATGTGGCCCACATGGGCTTTTGGGCTCCACATGGTGTGCTTCTCTTCTCCCCACTTTATCTCCCCTTACCTCACAGCCTTCCCCTTTCCCCATTGCTTTGTAAAATTTGAATAAAATGTGGTATTTTGAAAATCATTCTTTTGAATGTGGAATTGCCAATTCTTTGCTTAGTTTGAAAGTATGAACTCAGGGCTTGGGGGTTCCAGCAAGCACCCCAGAACCACAATTCTCCCATTACATCTAGTCTTTACAATGGTGATGTGTGTATCTATATAATGTGAAAAAGATTATGATCATGGCATTGATACATTTTCATATTGGTACTTAAAATAATAATAGAAATTATTTATATAACATATTAAGAAAGGTTATGGAAAAATGGTAACTAAAATGTCACTATGAGTAAATAAAACAATAAATTGACCTATTTTTGTTGTGTGAACATGTGCATATCACAGCACCCTTGTGAAGGACACAGGATAAATTTCCAGGCTCGTCTTACATTTACACCTAGAATTTTTGTGGCAAGGTCTCTGTCCACTATTTACTGGAGCTATTTGCCAGGCTAGCTGGTCTAGACTTCTGGGGCTTTCTTTGTCCACCTACCATTTCACTGTTAGCATACTGAGATTTAAGAAACCTGCTAGGTCTTTTCTCTTTTATGTTGGATGTGAGATTCTGAACTCAGGTACTTGAGCTTACATGCAAATACCTTATCCACTGAGCCATCTCCTTAGTTCCAGAATAATGAATTTACACAAGACAGAAGAACATCAAATGCTAGATAAAATGGTAGCAGTAAAGGAATTTTTGACTAACAAAACAAATAAAAATGAAGTATTTCTAAATGATGATAACTCATTAATTTGATAAAGATATGTCCATGTCAATCTTACCATCCATATCCAGTAGAAAAATAAAGCAATAGATTAAGGCATTCCTTCACATATATTTCCAACCATGATTATAAAATGATGCAAGTCATAAGAGGCACAAGAAGCACTGTAGTTTCATTGCAGTGGTATTGAAGTTATCTCAAATAATGACATAATAATCATTATTTGCATATAACTCAGGTAAGTATATTCATTAATGAGTGTAGGATCACTTAAGGAAGTGCAGGTAAAATATATTAAATTACAGAAACCTTAATGTACTTGTATTTCATTCAGGATTATATTACTTTCAATACTGTGGTAGTCTGAATGGATGGCCCCCAATATATTCAGTGTTTTATTAGTTTGTGGTTTGCATCTTCATCCACCTGGCTGGAGGTGGTGTCACTGGGTAGATCTTAAGGTGTGGTGGTGGGTTTGAGATTTCAATCTAAAGATATGCAAAGTGCCTAGTTCCACCTGGAGTTCTTTAAGTGTGCTGTGTGGCTTTTGGCTTTTAAGCTTGTGGGTTCTATCTCTCTGCTGGGACCTGTGAACGTGGGGCCAGCTCCTTCTGTCATTATGGAACTGCCCCTGAATCTTTAAACTTCAATAAATCCATTTCTCTGTAACTGTGCCTGGCCTGGAAGTTCACCTCAGGGACCTAAAGCTGTCTGCTACAGAAATTGGTACCAGAAGTGGGGTGAGATGAATCTGACCATGTGGATTTTGGTCTTTTGGAACTTTTGTTTTGAGAAATGGGCATGGATATGGTGTTTGAATGTGATGCTTACAACTAAAGATGTCTTTGGAAGTGGTAAGCCAAATGTTATGGACTATTCTGATGAGAGTTTGAGAATGCTAAGTGTAGACAGTTTTGGACTTCTAGGCTTGGCTTATAAGCTTTCTAAAGGGAAGAAAAGACTACAGAGAACTTTGTTGGACCTGGGCTACTGGCGTTAGGGCTGGCTGTGCTCTGTGCCCAGGCCCAGAAAGATTGATCAGTGCTACTAAAGGCCCTAATGGTAATAAGGAGAATAATTTTACTGGCAATATGGAGAGTAGTTTTACTGGTAATAAGGAGGACAGTAATAATCCATGGCATGAACTATTTAAAGAACTCTGTGAGATAGATGTATTTGGTGATCCTGGGTCATGTCTTGTGAAGAGCAAGGAATTTAGTTACTCTGTATCTAAAACATTTAAATAATTTCGGAAAAGTAAATTGAATGATGATGCTGGGTGGTTGCTTCTAGCATCTCTGGATAAACCATTAATGGACCAGCAGAAGCTCAGGAAGGAAAATTCCAAGCTTAAGACACACATATATGATATGAATGTTTCTAAAGGTGCCTTAGAAGAGAATTTCCTCTCTAGCCCAAACAGGGCTCAAATTACAGAAAACCAAACAGAAGATTTCATTGTAGGATTGGCTGATTTGCAAAGTAAGCTCAGATCCCAACCTCAAAGTCTATCATAAATAAAAGTGAGGGGACTGATTGAAAAAGAGTGGGATATTATGACTTGGGAATGGGATGTGTGGGAAGACCCGAAGATTCTGGGGACACTGTACTCTCAGATTCTGAAGAAGTTGTTTTGCATGAGAATGTGACCTCTCAATTAGCAGCAGTGGTATCCCCACACCCACAGGCCTAAAGTATTACTCACTCCACCCTTGTCTGAGGGAATTCATCCTTCTTTGTCTGAGGAATCAGCCAGCAGGAGATGTTGATACTTCTCAGTGCCCACCCATCTTTGCCTCTAGGCCTATAACAAGACATAAGGTTAGGCAGGTCCCTAAAGTTGAGACAGAAAGTGTGATACAAGAGGAGGTGAGGCATACCTCCAAAGAACTTTAGGAGTTTTCTAACTTTTACAAGCAGAAGCATGGGGAATATGTGTGGGAATGGATTTTTTTTCTTTGTTAAATGATTTCCAGATGAATGCCCCACACCCCCACCTCTTGTGCATCTGGTTAATGTGGGTCCTGGGGAATTGAACCAGGGTCGTTTGGCTTTGTAGGCAAATATCCTAACTGCTAAGCCATCTCACCAGCCCTGGTAATGGATTTTAAGGGTGTGGGATGAGGGAGGAAGGAAATATTACATTAGGTCAGGCTCAATTTATTGAAATGGGCCCATTGAGCAGAGAAACATTGCAGCTTGTACAGTTGTAAGAGGTGCCAAGAGTTTATTTGATTGGTTGGCTGAAGCAGTTCTAGCTGCTTGATATCCCTTGGCTTAATGTTGATGAATTGATTAAAAGGTTCAGAGAACTTGGAATGCTGGAGTGCCCTTCACAAAGAATATGTAAAATAGATGTAAAATAGATTTGTAAGGGAAGCACCAACATACTTAAAGTGCCCAATCATTGGTGTTTTTTTGTAAAGAAAACATCACAGTGCACAGTTTCTGCATTAGGTGACTTATGCAATGAGTCTAATTGGATCTTGGGGTAACAAGGGCCAAGTGGCCACACTAAATTACCAAAGGTGAGGTGAGCATGTTTACCATAATGGACAGCATAGGCAAAACAATCCACATAAAGATATGACTCATGTATACCATTAGTACTGGCTGATTAATCATGGTGTTCCCAGAATTCAAATAGATAAGAAGCCTACTGAGTTCCTGCTTGATTTGTATAAGGAGAAAATTTCCAAATCAAAGGAACAAAAGGCCACCTTGAATTATAGCAACAGAGAATCAAGGTCTCTTAGTAAGTTTTCATACTTGAACCAGTTTACAGATCCTGAGCCCAATGATTGAAGAAGTGGCCAGGCCCCCTCAAGGAAGGACCCTCCTACAACTCCCAAAAGTTTCACTATTAAGGTTACACCTATCCTTTTTCAGAGGGACCTACAGCCTTTTGCTGGGGTAACTGTACAATGGAGGAAAGGAAATAATTAGACCTTTCAGGGCCTACTGGACACTGGCTCTGAGTTGACACTGATTTCAGGAGAGCCCAAATAGTAGCAGCATGCTCTAGTTCAAGTAGGTACTTATGGAGGTCAGATAATCAATGGAGGTTTTGCAAATTCTATACTGACAGTGGGTCCAGTGGGTCCCCAAACTCACCCTGTCATTATTTCCCCAGTTGAAGAATGCATAATTGGGATAGATATACTAAGGATTTGGCAGAATCCTCACAAATACTGACAAATATTAAGTCAAACTTGGAATGGATCACTGATAATATACATGTTCATCTGGCATGAAGACATTTTTTTTTAATCAACAGTAGTCCCAAATTAAAATTGAATTTGATCACAATGCCATGTGTTTAGTCTAAATGGTACTAAAAAGAATAGAAGAGAAAATAGCATCACACATAGACAGGGACCATTGAAAATGAAGGGGAATTTATGTGTATCTGAGGGGAAAACAAGGAAATGGTTGGATATAAATTTAGTTACCCAAGTTCAAATCCTGATTTGCAAATATTTTATGATTTAACATTCTGAAATTTATGAAGATTTCAAGTTTTGGTATTGTGATATATATATTACTATGTACTACCTAATATAATTTCTGGCTTTTTCAGTTTTAATATTAAAACGATTTGTTAGGAACTACAACAATATGTAAAAATACAAGCAGCCAAATTTCATCTCTCACTGTAAAGTTCAATGCTTTGCCATTTCCCATATACTCAGATCTAACCCTACACATATTTGATATGTTTATGAAAATTGTATTGACAATATATAAATTAATTATGTCTAAATCTTAAATATTCTCAATTCAATATATGTTAAAATTTAAAATGTACTAAATGTGATCCCACCCACTACAAGAGGTGCAATCCAACCAGCAAGAAACTGTTGCTGTGTGTTTTATATTTCAAATAATCTACAGAGCATGAAGGAAGATAAAAGGTATTTGTTTCTTGTAAAACACTTTCAAAAAGTTTCTTTAGTTTCATTGCACACTGAGTGATGTGGTCTCCACTGAAAAGCAGTTCAGAAATCCTCAGTGGAAGATAATGTGTGTTGACATTCTGGCTTCCATGGAAATGCAAATTTAGTAGCAGCCTCTGTCAGTCAGTCCCTATAAATTATTATTGCTCCAGCACTCACTGGTTCAGCATGCAATGGCTGATGAAAGTTCCCACTGCAATAATTATACTGTCTTCACAAAAGAAAACAGAATTTTAACTTAGGTGAAGGAGAGCAGAGTCTGCACATTACAAATAATCCTGAGATTTTTACGGGGCTCAACAAAGCAAGGGATTTTGAAAATTTTGGTCTCATTCCTGTAAAAGAAGAGAATGCAGGGAGTATCAGCCAATCATAGAATTTAAACTTACCAGTTACTTTTAGTTTCGAATATGTATACCAAACACAGGAAAAATAACAGGAAATTGCATCTCTATTATGAACATACAACTTTTAGTATAGTAAATACATAATATATAAAAATTGCAACCATCTGTGATGGTTATGTATCATCTTGACCTATTTAGGAATCCACAGACATTCCTCATAAATGGGTCTCTGAGGTTTCTTCCAGGGAGGATTAACTAAAGGAGAAAGGTGAGCCCTTCCCCCAGAGTGGGCGACCTCTGGGAAGGAAAGTATCCCTTCCTCCCACGTGGCTGCTGGTGCTGCTTGCTGCTGCTTTCCAGTGCGAACTGAAGACCAGAGTGGACAGAAGACTTGTGGCTTTCAGAAATCCCCCAAGTCATCAGTGACGGATTGGGACTGCTGTGGCATCCAGCCTTGTGGACTGAGCAGCTACGAGGTTCCTTGACTCTCAGGCCTGAAATCTGCTATTGTTGGACTGCCATAAACTAATCCAATAAATTCTCTTTTAATACAATTCATTCTATTGGCTCTGTTCCTCTAGAAAACCTTGACTAATACACCATTTGAGGTGCTAAAGTAAATCTGTATAAATAGTTTAGCTAGTGGACTATATCCTAATTATTTTGGATTCCACTAATTTGGCTCTAGGATTATTATAGCAAGAACCATCTTTGCAACACCATAATAAAGCAATGTTATAATACAGAAATATTTTAATTCCAAAATCAATCTCTTCTAATTTGTTAAACTCAGAAGTACACATATACAGGCAATTTGTACCTAACAAACCATATATAAGCTACTCAGTAAGGAGAAGGTTTATACCTGTTTCAAAGTTAAACATAATTTTCAAAGAGAAGAAAAATTTATTAAGAACTCCTAAGTTAGTAAATTTATGATAACAAATAGTAATTTACCTGAAATATTAAAATTGTGGAGTTTATCATAATGTTTCTGAAATATAGAACCTTTAAATCAAAGTATCTGACACTGCAGAGACCCAACACATTTACTGTCATTATACATTACCTTGCAATTTCTAGAAATTTATATATCTTAAATCACACAGGTACTCTTTTTTGTTTTCCCTCTGTACTGGTCATTTTCAATTTCATTGAAGTTTTCATGTATATCAATTGTTTGTTTAATATTACTGGTAAGTGACATTCTATGGCATGTTATACCAAATTCTGTAATTAATTTTCCCATAAACATATCCATACAATGCATATGTTCTCTATTTTGGTTATTATTAATAAAGTTCCAAATGAATATTTTCACAAATCTGTGCCAACATAAGATATCTTATTTTGGAAAAAAAATCATAGGCTGAAAAAGATAAATTATATGGGGGATGGGCACAGACCTTTTTAAAATGGCAGTATATGAATGTACCAATTTATTTCCATATTTGCCAATAGTGTAGTGACTTTTTAACTTTATCAAAAGACATTTTCATCAAATAGCTAACCATTGTGTGCATATTTTCATATGCTTATTTTCAATAAATAAATGTCTTTAATGTGAGTTTGTTTAAATTATTTTTCTTTTATTTATTTATTTATTTTTTGGTTTTTCAAGGTAGGAACTCCCTCTATCCCAGGCTGACCTGGAATTCAATGTGCAGTCTCAGGGTGACCTGGAACTCACAGTGGTCCTCTTCCCTCTGCCTTCTGAGTGCCGGGATTAAAGGTGTGCACTACCACACACAGCCCTTTTTCTTTTAAAATCTCTTTTCCTCTCTCCTTCTCCTTTCTTTTTTATTTGAAAGATAAATAAGAGAGAGAGAGAGAGAGAGGGAGAGAGAGAGAGAGAAAGGAAGAAATAAAGAAAGAAAGAAAGAAAGAAAGAAAGAAAGAAAGGAAGGAAGGAAGAAAGAAAGGAAGGAAGGAAGGAAAGAAGAAAGGAAGGAAGGAAGGAAGGAAGGAAGGAAGGAAGGAAGGAAGGAAGGAAGGAAATAAGGAAGGAAGAAGCAGGTAGAGAATGGGTGTGTCAGGACCTCTAGACACTGCAAATGAACTCCAGATGCATGTGCCATCTTGTACATCTGGCTTATGTGGGGCCTGGGGAATTGAATTTGATTTCTTTGGTTTTTCAGGCAAGCAACTTAACCACTAAGCCATCTCTCCAGGTCCCTATTCACCATTAAAAGCTTTTATTGTTTGTTTGTTTGTTTTTTCACTGGGTGTGTATGTGCATGTGTATGTGTATGAGTGATAAATGTTAGAGGCAGAATCTCTTAGGAATCCTGGAGTTTAATGACTCAGTCAAACTAGTCTGCTTGTCTTCTCTGCCTTAGCACTGGGATTACAAGTATACCCTATGGACCACAGGATTTTTCATCAGCGCTGAGGTTCTGACCTGAACCCGTCATGCTTGCACCTTACTGAGTCACGGCCCCAGCTGCTAAAGTTGGTTATTTTTGAGAGATCTTTACGTATTCTGTATATAAATTCTAAATCAGATAAGAGACTTTCAAATATTATTTTAAAATCTATAACATGTATTTTTAAACCCTTATTGACATTTTATGACAGTTTTTTTTAATTTCATAAAGAAAATTTATATGATTTTCCTTTAAGAAAAGAAGCATTTTCAAAGCACTATATAATTATAAGTTGACCTGTTTTGTTTCAGTATTTGGGAGATATTCTCTTATTCTCTTCATTACATTGTTTTTCATGAGCCCTGAGTATTGAGAGTACAGTTTCTGAGGAAAGACACTTTTGTTATAGTATTCCAGGTAGAAGGGGGTATTCTAATATGTTACTCTTACTTAGGCTCTGATAATTCCTTGATCTGCCTGCACTTGTCAATCACCAAGTGAGCAAGGGAGAAGTCCTTACTGTGTCAGTTCTGAACCTCTCTAATTTTGACTATTTTCTTCCTAGATTCCTACTTTGACTCCTAATCTCATCACCTTATGGGTCTTGAAATGAGTTGTAGCTTTCTGTAGAGCTGTTAATGATGGAGGAAACAGTGATGAGCTCATAGGTGGACCATTACTTGGGGTTATTTCCTTTCATGGTCTATTGTTTGATATCTTGTAAATGGCAGTGAAGCAAATAGACTATTTTATAACAATTTCCCTGGAGATCTTTCAGGTATAAATCCAATTTAACAACTACAGCAACAGCAAAAGCAAAGCAATAATACTAATACTAATAAACTAATAATCATTGCTATTTAGACTTCAATTTTTTTTTGTTTTTGTTTTTGTTTTTGAGGTAGGATCTCACTCTAGCTCAGGCTGACCTGTAGTTCACTATGTAGTCTCAGGGTGACCTCGAACTCATGGAGATTCTGCTACCTCTGCCCCCAGAGGGCTGGGATTAAAGGTGTGTGCCACCACATCAGGCTTAGATTTCAATTTTAAAATATCAGACTTATTCTATTTAATGTAAATTCTCTATGTGAGCATAAACGTGGTTCAAGTTTATGATATAATACAGAGTTCTAGCTTTTCATTGTATAGAAACTCATTTCAAGGGATATATTTTATGAAAGTTTACATATGGGGCCAGAGTTATATCTCCATCACCAGTTTCTGAAAATCTGTGGTTATAGAACTGTAAAACAGTTATGCAACATGAAGTTTATACTACATTATGAATAGTATCACAAAAAAGCCACATAAATGGAATAGGGCAGAAGCACTTTTTTTTTTATTTGTTTGTTTTTCAAGGTAGGATCTAGCTGTAGCACAGGCGTACCTGAAATTCACTATGTAATCTCAGGGTGGCCTCAAACTCACAGCAATCCTCCTACCTCTGCCTCCCGAGTACTGGGATTAAAGGCATGCACCACCAGGCCTGGCTCAGAAACATTTTTTTTTGTTTGTTTGTTTGTTTGTTTGTTTGTTTGTTTTTTGGTTTTTTGAGGTAGGGTCTCACTCTGGTCCAGGCTGACCTGGAATTCGCTATGGAGTCTCAGGGTGGCCTTGAACTCATGGCGATCCTCCTACCTCTGCCTCCCGAGTGCTGGGATTAAAGGCGTGCACCACCACGCCAGGCTCAGAAACATTTTTTAATATCAACTTTATTATGAAAAAGCTGAACATCATTAATTAGATTGGAATACTAGAACCTGGGCAACAACTTTTCACCAGTCTTCTGCTAAGGTCTTAAAATCTTCAACTTTCAAATATGTCAGTACGAGATTGTTTTTATTTGACCAACAGTGGACCATGTAATAATGGTCCATAAAGCCAATAATTTATTTATTTATTATTTGTTTATATATTTATTATTTATGTATGTGTGTTCTAGTGTGCTGAATTTTAAAAATACAGGACCTCATCTATTCCTGTGAAGCCCTTTATAACTGAGCTATGTTCCCATCTCAACCCATATTCAAAACACTTTGAAAGAAAGGATTTTAAATGTTTTTAAGTGTTATTTGTGTGAGGGAGAGGTGCTCCTTACAATTCATAATACTGTTTACAGAGGGCTTTGTTTTATGAGGCCTGTAATCAAAATTACCTGAGGTAAACAACCAGCTCAGCATACTTGTAGCTTGGATATGTAGCTTCTTGTAACTTGATAATAAGCATCATGTTTCTGGCTCACAGAGATATTAATGCTCTTGAGGATAAAGTGAAGAAACTATACAGCAAAAGTAAGAAAACAAATTAAAATTGGAATTTATGCTGACACATATTGATGACATTATACACATATTCTTTGTGTGTGAAAAAGATTAGTCTTAAATATCTAGCACTATTTTTTTCAGCTAAATTTTGTGATGTTTGGTTTGGTATGATAACCTGACACTGAACACCTGAGTGTTAATTGATGATGTAATGTATATTTTTATCTTTATCCTTGTACTTCAAATCTTTGTACTCTATAGAATATTTTTAAAAAAATACAATGGAGCATTACGCATCCCCATTGTTTACTGTTTATATAGACAACAATAGGCAAACAATGAATATAAATAATGCATGTGTTTACTAGCTGGATGAGAATGAACATTCGTTTAATGACCTCAGAGATTTCAGTCAATGAAAGAACTATAATCATGTTCCTTTCTAAAAGGCTTTTGCAGTTGTGTGAAGAAATAAACTTTACAAAGAGCATGATAATTCAAATACTTAATGTTATATATTATTATGCATTATTAGGTATTACTAGAATTTTGAATGCTTAATCCGGAATCTCTTGTATGATTCAATATAGTACAATAAAAGTAAGATCCAGAAAATTAAAGAGTTTCCTAAATCAAAGTAAAATAAATCATCAGTCATAAATTAGAGAAGAGATTCTTAGTAAGAATCAGCTAAGAAATTTTTGTACCTACTGACACTATTTGCCTCTGTCTCTAGGTATTATTTCCAGACTTTCTCTCTATTCCCACTTCTTTCCCAGGTTTTACAAAGCAGCCTAGTGATTTAGGCACCATGCCCAGGGTTGACTATCATTGCTAAAGTGTTTGTTCAGTGGCTACTGTGAGCTGAGCATTGGGATGTGAAGTGTGTGTAAATGAATCTTAAGTTTCTGGTCCTCAAGGAACTCAGTCCACTGAAGGAAACAGACAAGTAGACAAATGTTTTCAATTTAATACTATAAGTGCTATAACAATCTACCAGGGGAGTATTTAAATTAAATTGAAGAAGAGTAGGGCAAGACATGTTCTTGAAGGAGACACACTGACCTGATTCTTGAAGGATGCTGGGAAGGGTAAGACACTTAATAAAGCTGGGGAAGAAATGAGCCTGAGAAAATGAACACGCATCAGAAGCTTAAGAATTTTCTAAACCGTCCTTCATTCTCCATCTTTGGAAACTGGCCTTTATCTGCAAAGTATAGCAGGAGTAATTGAAAATGCTATGGAGAAAATTAGTTATATCACTGATTTGAGAACACAAGGTGATCTTGTCAGTGCAAGGGATTAATTTAGGAACCTTTTATTTAACATAAATTGAACTACATTGCAGAGATTTTTATTGTCATTATTGGATATTGTGTTGTTAATTATATATATCTGAGTTCTCACGAAGTAAAAAGTAAATCCAGAGTCTAACTCTGGATCTACCTATACCATTAGCTTGGTTTTAATTAAGCAATATTAATTTGTATGCTCAGCAGAGTTATATATCTTGCTTTCTGTTCCCCTTAAGCCTAAGCAGTGCTATATTTTCAATGCTTATGTTCTGTACCCAATTACAGCATGAGAGATTGGAACCAGGGGAGCAGGAACACAGCTGTGGCTCTGGCTTGCATGCAGATACCCCTCAAATCTGAGAATGAGAGGCCAGGAGGTGAGCACTGTGCTCTTGTTTTCCTTTTCTATGCAAAGGTCTTACCAGCTCCCAATTCAATATTCTCTCTTACCAAATAATACACTATTTCTCTGCTAGAAAAGAAAGCTCAAACCTTTTTTTTTTTTCAAATACTTCCTTCTTGAGAATTAGTATTGTTCCAAGGTACCATATGACTTAGAGAATCAGGGTTTTTCACAACAATCTCCCAATGTTTATATTCTCCTAAGAGATTTACTTTAATAACAAGCGAGTAGTCAACGAGTGGTGTGGTGTATTCTCTGGAGTAAGACAACAGAAGAATATGAAGCCAGTCTTACTCCCTGAAGTTTCCTATGGAAACCATTTCTTCTTTTCTGTGCATTCCCCTGAGGTGAGCTAAAGTGGAATGCATGTAGTTACTTTAACATTCCCAAAATTTGTGTTTATATAACAAGAATTTCTCACAAGTCTTGTATCCTGTAAGAGAATAGATTTACTCTTTATCTTGGAATTATCCTATTACTATCCCTAAGCTTGAAAACATTGACCACACACATCAATCTCAACTCATCATAATTATGTACCTAAAGCTATCCTCTCAAATGTCATACTCAGTACATATAAAGAACAGTGAATTTCTAAAATTTCATTTTACTTTCAGGCTAAAAATATGCTTGTTACCATTTCAAGAATCCAAATAGAAGACATAGACTTGAAGGTTGAAAGAGAAAATGAGGAATCTCAAACCTTAACAAAGTAGAAATCCAGAAGTTGCAGAGATCTCAACACTAAATTAGAACTTACGACATACCCATCAAGGCTCAAGGAACATTGTGGAACACTCAGTGGAAGATTGAGGGACATAGGTGGGAAGGAGTATCTAGAGGCAATGCCCCGCACCCACTTACAATCTCCTGCATTCATAACCCCATGGTCAATACCAGTAACCCCACTGAGAAGGGCCCTCTGAGAAATGGGGGTAGGGAAGAAGGAATATAGTAGGATACCATGAGTGGAATGGGACCAATATATGACTTGTCCACATAGTACAGTTCCAAATTAATGAAATATGTTTTTAAAAGTATATTAACAGCAATAGCAATAACCATTATTTTACAACTTTTCCCCAGTCTCAATCACAACAGGTTGATACAACAGACAGTTAATGCCTGTGCCGTGGTTCAGTTATATATAAGAAGAACAATGTACAAACCTTGACAAGACAATAATTATTCCAGTCTTTACATTTAAGAGAGAAACTGTCTCTTAAGAGAAAATGTCTGTCTTTCAAGGTTTTAAGAATTCATGTTCTTTGCTTTGCATGGAGAAGTTTGTTTTCAATGTTGTTTGCTGTAAGTAAATCTCTCAAACAGTTAATTGGGCATTGAGGACAGTCATTTCTTCTGTTAGTCCATGAATGGCAAATGTAAGAGACCAATGCAGTTATCTTCTCAGAGAAAAAAAAATACATAGATGATTGAAAGGTAAGTAGATGATGATAGAATGACAAACAGACAGAAAAATAAGTAAAGATACATAGATGATAGGTAACATGATATTTTGGAGCAAAACATTATCTTCTTTCTAAAAGAATAGTGTCAGGATTATTATTACCAATACAGTTACACTGCACAACACCATTCTTAAATGCCTGCTGAGATTATTAAATTATTAAAAGCTTATTAAATGAGCACCGTTCCTTCCATCATTTCAAGAAGTCACATGAAAGAGCTTTTTCTGTAATCTGCTTTGAAAGCCTCACCTGGTTGATTCTGCCACATTTCAATTTTGCATCTTAATTCATATTTATTATCAAGTAGACATGACCATATAGTTTTGTGTACATAGAATTCCTTGATGATAAAGATATTTCACCATCTGCTTTATGCATACCTCTCAGTCTCATTTTTCATGGTGAGAGCTCCCACACACTTCACTTGTGTGGAAGAAATACAAGTTTTTCATTTTCATTTCTGGCTACTCACCAAATCTCTTGTAAGGAAGTTCTCTTAGACTTTTATCCATTTTGAACATTGGTATTACCTTCTTTGTGTTTCTTCCTTGGAGGCTTCTGAAATACTTGGCACATGCATATTTCTAACACATTTATCAAATGGCATTTTCAGAAGATATGTATATGATTGTACTTCCTACTATTTCATACTTACGGGTTACTTGTAAGCACTCTGCAAGGAATTTTGGCAGCACACCTGGCAGCAGGAAGCCCAAGAACAATACTACCCACAAGCCAGTAATAATGTAGCAAAATCTCCACAATACCATGTCTCAGAGTGTCTATAAAAGAATCCACTGTTACTGCACTATTTAATGTTTGTCATTCAACACCATGTTACTTTTAGAAAGAAATGTTTACTGCCGTGAATAAGCTTTCTTATGCTCTCATGAGGCCAAGTCCTTGAATGTTCCAGAAAACACTTTCTTTGACATTCATTTAATTTTATGCTTCATCTCTTACCTCTAACTCAAAGCAAGTTGTATGCCTTGCTCTACAGACAGTGTAGAATTTCACCTGACAGATATGGCCATAAAAAACAGGTGTACAGACTTTAAAATCAAAATACATGCTATCCATCCTTCAAACTGTGGCACATAGCTGGAAAGAGCTCAAGGAACACATTTATACTGGACTGTATGCTTTAAAATCATTGGATATGACAAGTTATTTTTGAATACTCTTTATTACTTTTTATATTAGAATCTCCAGAGCTTATTAAAGGCTTTGGAATATTAGCAAAATTAATTGTGAAAAATTCAGTATGTCTAACCAACATCTTTCCTTTTCCTGCTTTACCTGTGTTAAACTTACTTATTTCTTTTTAACTATTTTATTATTTATTTATTTATTTTAGAGAGAGAAATAGGCAGAGACGGGGAGAGAGAGAATGGGCACACCAGGCCCTCCAGCAACTGCAAACGAACTCCATCACGACAGACTATAAACTTTCCATCCATTAGCCAAATTCTCCTCACTGAAGTTGCTTTTATCAGGTGTTTGGTTACAGCCAAGAAAATTTACTCTTACTAAGATAGTCCTGAATACTAGAATAAATTCCTTATAAAATTATGAATAAAAGGAAGATTAATTTAATTCAAAATACACAATTATACACTGAGTGCATGTATAAAAAAGTATTGCCACTTTGAAAAAAAAACAATGCTTACCTATATCCTGTGTCATCTATAAACAATGTGGCAACATCTATGACTTTATATCCAAGTGAAAACAGTTAGGTTATTGTTAATTAGCACAACAACTCCATGGTGTTTTAAACTAAATGCAGATGTGTGGCATATTAAAGCAAATAAACTTAATCAGGAAAGGGTATACAAATTATGATGAAATGATCATAAACTATCACTCACAATACACTTGTTCCCCCATCTATTTATTTAAAGAAATATGTATTGAATTCCTTCCATGACCCTGATATTCTGAATACTTTACCAGGAAGACAGAAATGGTTCTAACTTTATGAGTCTATTTTATTTTATTACTTCAATTTTAAAACAACAAAGCATCAGACACAAGTCCATCCACTGTGATTAATCATTCTGTGATAAGCACACTACAAACATCAGCAAACCAATCCTTTGAATTTTTCGTCAGGTCATGGGTACAGCTTATAAATAGTCTTTAAGATAGGTGCCACAATATCAAATCTTTTTTTTTTTTTTTTTTTTTGGTTTTTCAAGGTAGGGTTTCACTCTCGCCCAGGCTGACCTGGAATTCACTATGTAGTCTCAGGGTGGCCTCGAACTCATGGCGATCCTCCTACCTCTGCCTCCCGAGTGCTGGGATTAAAGGCGTGCGCCACCACGCCCGGCTTTTTTTTTTTTTTTTCACAATATCAAATCTTAAAGAAAGTACAGAAATATGTTGAGCTAGGGTGATAGCTGGATGTTTGAAACCTCTTACTTCAAAGCCTGAAGGCCTGCAGTCAATTCCCCAGTAACCACGTGAAAGCCAAATACAGGAAGTAAAGCATGTGACTGGAGTTCATTTGCTCATTTGCAGAAGCGAGGGTCCCTGGTATGCCCATATTTCTCCTCTTCTCTTATCTCTTAGAATCTCCTTCTTTACTCACAAATAACTAAAATATCTGTCTGTCTAAATTGACAGATAAATATACATACACAAACAGGTACAAATGTTTTAATTTGGGCCAATTAAAATAATTACTTGATATATTTAAAACAGGTATGCTATATTCATCAGCTTATTTAGGAATTCTATGTTTGGAAAATTTAATTTCTATAGCATTTATAATAAAGTGACTTATACTTGAAAATCCTTACTTTCAAGCCTGGTTGTGAGTTTAGTACAAGTTTGTCATTTTTTTTGTACCATAATTATCATCATTCTTGAAGGGTTTCATTAAAAATCAACCATGATTCAGTGAGATGAAAAAAATCTAAATCTAATCAAATGGCTGAAAATTAAGAAATGTCTCAACCAATTATGATTAATATCAAACTTATAAAAAATATTTTCTGCCTGACAAACTGGTTCTAAGTAAACATAAATATTAAATAAATATGAAAACAGTGATATCCTCAGCCATTATTGTTTGGAGTAGTGGAAATAAATTGATTTTAAAATGCTGAAAGATTTTCATTGTTATCAAGTATTAATGAATAGTTGTTAGTTTCCTGTCAGAAAAAGAATGCTGACATAAATAGGCAGAGCCTAATAAGGTTGAAGTAACCCTACAAAATTCTTATAATCTTCATGACTGTTACACACTATATTCACCAAAAGAGAAGTGCTTAGTAAGAAAGAGGGGATTGCTTCTGAAATATGTGAAATATTATGATAGACTCAAAATGTCTATTCTTCTTAAATGATAATATTCTTAGAAATGTAAGAGTAGAGAGAAGGTAGATATTTGAAATACTTTTAGATTTTACTATAACTATTCATTACCCTGAAATGATGTCTGATAGGAAAATTACCCCATCGGTGGTAATATACCAAAAATGGAATCAATTACCCTTTTGAGAAAACAATGAATGACTGTGATGATTCAAAAGGATATTTTATAACTTTTTGCAAGTTATATTCTTAAATGCAATGCTAGCATTATACTATGATTAGCATGTTAGACACATATTGGGATATATAATCAAATGAAGTGTAAAAATGTCATTATTTTGGGGAAAGGGAATTAAATATTGGCATTACATGAGAAGTTACATATTAAATAGAGGCTATGCACATGAAAATATATTAGTATTTCTAGTTTAATTTAGTGGTTTCTGATCCATATACATTTTATTCAAGATTAAAGCCAGTGATTAATTTATTTCATCATTTTTTGTTTATTTTTATTTTTTTATTTATTTGAGAGTGACAGACAGAGAAAGAGGCAGATAGAGAGAGGGAGAGAGAATGGGTGTGGCAGGGCCTCCAGCCACTGCAAACAAACTCCAGATGTGTGCGCCCCCTTGTGCATCTGGCTAACGTGGGTCCTGGGGAATCTAGCCTTGAACTGGGATCCGTAGGCTTCACAGGCAAGCATTTATCCACTAAGTCATCTCTCCAGCCCTCACCATTATCTTTTTTATGATTCAAACTCAAGCAATCAAAATATCTGTTACCCTTTGAGTTGTGGTTTCTTTTCTCACTATCTGTGGTACACATACAAGTATAATTGAAGTTCAGACTTTTAAAATATCTTTTCCCATATTATTTCAGTCAGGGGGTTTATAGCTCCATTATTACATCTTCACAATGGATCATTGTGTGACCATGTAACAGCCTTTCACCACATTATTCCATTTTGAAATATTTATATTTATTTATGAGAGAGAGAAAGAAGGAGGGAGAGAAAGATGAGAGAAAGGAAGAGGGAGAAAGAGAGTGAGTATGAGTGCACCCCACTGCAAACACAGTCCAGATGCATGTGCCACTTTGTTCACCTGTTTTTATGTGGGTACTAGGGAATTGAATGCAGGCTGACATGCTTTGCAAGCAAACGTCTTTAACCACTGAGTTTTCTCTCCAGCCTCACATTAGTCTTAATAAAGATATACTGGTTATTTTTGACACTTATGTTTCCATAAAATTATGTCAACAACTTCTGAAATTCCATAGTGAGGCTCATTTAATTTACTGAGATTATGTTTTATTTGTGATATAATTGGGATATATCATATACTGCCCATGTAGAATTAAAGAAATACTTAATTTCATAAATACCTTTATATATCCCAAACATTAAACTATAAGCAAAATAGCTTCAGCACTGTACCACAGAACTATGTTTCCAAGCCTAAGGTTACTTTTTTAACCAGTACATAAAGACATAAAATGTTCATATTAATGGCATACAAAGTAAGGTTAGGGTGCATGTATATTTATTTTATTAAGAATATGCTTTGTATGGACACACCTTGTGTTGTTACCATCATTTTCCTCCTCCTACCCCCAATCAACTGAGGGTCTATTTCAGTGGGGTTGTGGGTATTCCCCATAGGGGTGTGGGTTATGCATTATGAAAGCAGAAGTCAGTCATGGGTGGGGAGTGGATGCCTCTGGGTATGCCCTGCCAACCTGTGACTCTTACAATCTTTCTAACTCCTCTTCTACAAAATTCCCTGAGCCATGGTGGGGGTTTTATGTCTACTTCAGTGTTAAACTCTCAGGAGGTTCTGAAATTCTGCTTTGGCATGTGTTGAGTACATTCAGCATGTGTCTCTGTCACTCTGCTGTAGATGTCAGACTCACCATGGAAGCAGCACTCTTGCTTATCTCACCAAATCTCTGTGGTTTCACCTGGGCCTTGGCTGAAGTGTGAGGGGTGATTTATCTCTGGCCTCACTACTTTCTGAAAAGAGAAAAGAGTCTCCAACAGAGAATGAAGACAGCATAAGTTACCAAACAGGATAACCATTGATAATTGAGCGAGGTTTTGATGTATCCCCTCTTTTGCCAAAAACTATTGGAGTTGTCATTGGAGGCCATAATCTTGGTCTCTATGGGATTCTGACCTGGTTCTCAGTTCCAGCCATGAGTTCCTTTCCAGTGACCAGATCTCTTAGCCAATCAGAACGATATTGGTTGCCTACCAAGGCTATGTGCCACCACTGCACAGGTGTATGTATATATCTTGTCAGGCTGGTTGCTTGTGAGTAGCTTGGACCGTTGCTTGCTCACAAGAGTGTTTTCCTCTTTCCCTCATAAGCTCATGTACTGCTTCCCACCACTAAACAGGCTAACTATCTGGGGACTGGCTCCCATCTGGATTCCAGCCAGGTTGCTTGGTGTTTTGTGTCAACAGCATGTGGTATCTGGTTTTGGCATAAATAAGTGATAAATATTTGAGGGTATTGGTGTGTTTAATGATTTAAATATCATAAAAAGTATATATATATATACATTAGAACTAATGAATTTTGTGAAAGTTTTTTTTTTATTTCTAATGAACTTCCTTACATAGTTCTTTCCATAGTAATTGTATTTATCTACATTTATGCTAACATTCTCTGGGTAATATCTTTCACTATCTTCAAACCAGAAGATTAGCCATTGTTCTTGGGGTGAACTGACTATTGTATGGCTTTCTTTTGCATTATCCTAGTCATGAATGACTCAGAGCTTTCTATCATAGAGAGCTTGGCTACTTGCCTTTCCTCTTCTGAGAATTAGCTGCATATGCCTTTTTGTTGCTTTTAATTGTACTATGTGAAATTTTATTTCTATGTTTTGGAACTGAGGTGTTAAGATTCCTTAAAATTATTGCTTCCAACCTCTTTTTTTTTTTTTTTTTTTCTTTTGAGGTAGGGTCTCACTCTAGTCCAAGCTGGCCAGGAATTCACTATGTAGTCTCAGACTGTCCTTATACTCATAGTGATCTTCCTACATTGTCTTCCCAATGCTGGGATTAAAGGTGTGCTCCACCACACCCAGTTGCTACCAACCTCTTGACAAATGTCTAGTGTGCTGCTATTTTCTTCCATTGTCTAGGCTGTCAATTCACTTTATTGACTGTTTTTATGATGAAGTTTTCAGTTTGACATTATGACATATTTACTTATATTTTCTCCTTTTGGGGTTTCCTCCAAACATCTTTTCTATTGTCCTGTAGTGTTTACTCCATTCTTTCTTCTTGTACTTCTTATTATTCATTCTTATATTTTAATCTTAGTCCATTTCTAGTTGAATTATATAAGTGATGAGAGATAGGTCTCTAATTTTATTGCTGGGCATGAGGGTATCTGATTTCACAAACTTAGTTTATGAAAAAAATGTTTAATCCTATTTTATAAACTTTGATAATAAAATTTACTTTCTTCATACAGGACAATATTTATTATAGATTTTAAACATAGTCAACTATTGTCATAGGTCATACTCTTCAGAAACAATCCCCAAGACAGTGTTTGACATTCAGAATCTTTGAAATATCAATGCATATGAATCAGAATTGAAACAGACAGCATTAAACAGCTGTATTTTAAACTGCAACTTCAGCCAAACAAACTGTAGGTGAGTCACTGGATGCCTTTGGAACAATATAATCTATCAGAATGGTTGTTCAGAGGTCTGGAATGTCAAAATTTCTTATACCTCTACAATTTGCCTTTGGATATGAGCTAGCCCAAGGTAGGATATACTGTGAGGAAAGTGATTGTTTAAATTTAAACCAGGGATCAAATAGTGTAGGCTACATTTTTCAGACCATTTTCAGTAGCTGTGGTTTCCTTGAATGTGAATCTGAGTTATGTGTCTCTTAGTCAGAGCCATATTACTTAAAGGGTGCTGGTTATCATCTGTTCACAGCAAATTATGAATACAAATAAATTTATATAGGAGAAATATTTATCATGTAGAATTCAGAAATGCATTTCCAGTCAAGATGTCATTGGCCTAACCATGTCTCACCTCTCAGGGAAGGAAATGCAAGATCTTTGGGCCTCCTTGGAGCTTTTAGGGGTTTGCAGATCCTAGTAGTCCAATAGGGGGAGGGCGCAGAGGAGCAAAGTAGGGAATCCACTGACTCCCATGCTCTCGGGTAGGCCACCAGTCCCACAATCCCCTCAAGCAACTCTGGGAACTGCAGTCCT
Source organism: Dipus sagitta (assembly GCA_036346955.1). NCBI lineage: Eukaryota > Metazoa > Chordata > Mammalia > Rodentia > Dipodidae > Dipus > Dipus sagitta. Next base: position 26,469,748 of record CM070772.1, read on the forward strand.
GGCAGCTGTCCCAGCCTTGCTCCACCAGGTTCCTCAGGCACTAACCACAGGCTAAGTCGACCAGGCCAGCAAGCTAGCACCCCCCCACCACCAGGCTTTCCCACAACTGAAGGTCTCCACTTGCAACCACTGTCCCACCTGCTGTCCCTCCATGAAGGCACCCAGACCAGCAGGCTAGTGTTACCCTTCCCTCCCTTCTACAGTTTTCATGCCACTAGAGACCTCCACACATGACCACACCTACATGTGGGGACACAGACCAGAAGGGTAGCATTCCCCTTCCCTTCTTTCTTCAGTTTGCCCCCAACCAGGGACCTCCATGCACTGCTGACTTCCCAACTGCCACCCCTCAGTGTATGGACCATGTCCTACAGCACTTCCTGCAGGCTACTAGGATCCAAGCCAGCAGACTATTGTTCACATGCCCCCCCCTTTCACAGTACCACACCAGGACTGCTGCCTATCTCCCCTATGCATCACCTACCTCACAGCAGTCCAATTTCCCTGTCAGAGGACCTGGAAGGCCCATCCAACTCCTGCTGCATGGTTCCAGTGGACTGCAAAGTCACATCCTTTCACCCCTCAGCATTGCAGAACCACCACACAATCCCATCCTCCCCCCTTATGCAGGCCAGCCACAAGAACAGTCTGCATTGTCCCATTTCCCTCTACCTTTGGTCCCCTTGAGCCACCTGACCATGAAGTCCCATACCCAAAACTACTGACCAATAAGTCCATTCATCAGATCCTTGGGCCCCTATCAGAGCCTCACGGGATCCTCTCCTCTGAGAAGACAGGCCCTATTGCCATCAGAAGCCTAATTGAAGCAAACATAAAAGGGAACAATCACTGAAGACACTTCAAGGATAAATAACAGCTTCCTCCTGAATTAAATAAGATTCCTACACTGTGATAGGCAGACCACAGTGCAAAAGAAATAACATGATAAATCAAATGCAGGTAAATCCAACAAGGTTGCCCAGCCCCACAATGGATGTCCATAATCAAAATATAGAAGAGACAATAGGATCAGAATCCAAAAATGAAGATACAAGCTATGCAAACCTGGCCAAGCAATTAGCAGAACTTGCAGAAATGTAACAAAGATCCAATAATTGTATGAATACTGTCATTGCTAGATTAGTCCTAAGAGAAAAGAACCATAAAGGGTTTCAAAGACAGTTAAATGATCTGAAGGAGAGAGAGAGAGAGAGAGAGAGAGAGAGAGAGAGAGAGAGAGGGACTTCAATAATCAGCTGGTTAAAGCCAATGAATACATAAATAAATGCAAGGATGAATTCCAAGAAGCATTAATAAAATCAGAAAACAACGTGAAAAGGGAACTCAACAGAGGGATGGAAACTACACATAAAAAGGCAAACCAAATTGAACAAGCCCAAAACTCTATAGAAGCTCTCAAGAATAGAGTCAGCCATGTGGAGGAGAGAAACTCAGAAATGGAAGACAAAACAGAAGAAATAGTTTATAAGTCCAAAAGTTTCAATAAATTCATTTTCTTCATGAAAAGAACGTGAGGGAACTGTGGGATACCCTTAAACATCCCAACATTCAGATCATTGGGATACCAGAAGGGGAGGAACTTCATACCAAAGGCATGGAAAACTTATTCAACAAAATTATCAAAGAAAACAAAATTATGGAAGAAAAGTTTCCCACCTTCTCAAAAGAAAGTCCCCTCAAGTTACAAGAAGCTAATAGAACTCGAAACAGACTGGAACAAAGGGGAAATTCTCTAAGACATATTATCATTAAGACTCTAAACATCAATAACAAAGAGAAAGTCCTAAAATCAGCTAGGGAGAAACAAAACATTGCATATAAAGGTCATCCCATCAGAATTACCTCACACTTCTCAATAGAAACCCTGGAAACCAGAAAGGCCAGTAATGGAACACTGCAAAGTATAAGAACTTATGGCTTCCAACCCAAACAACTCTACCCAGCAAAAGTACTCCTCTTAATAGATGGTGAAAGAAAAACTTTCCTTGATAAAAGTCAGCTTTCCAACTATGTTAACACAAAGCCAAAACTATAGAGAGCATTTGAGGGAATTCTATACACAGAAGAGTCAAATAACCAACCTCAAGTGACTACAAAAAGCAGATTACAATAACCAAACTCAGAGAAGCCACACAAAACTACAATGTCCAAGAAAATACCAAACCACATAAGCCACCAAAATATGGCAGGGATTAAATCAAAACTCACATTTATTACCCTAATCATTAATGACCTTAATTCACCTATCAGGAGACATAAGATAACAGGGTGGATTAGAAAATTAGACCACTCAATCTGCTATCTTCAAGAAACCCACATCACCATTGTAGCAGACAGATCAGGTTCGCTGAGATGAACTTCCAGACCATGCACAGTTATGGAGGAAGGGATGTTTATTGAAGGTTACAGATCCAGGGGAAGTTCCATAATGTCAGAAGAAGCTGGCCTGCCTTCACAGGCCCAAGCAGAGGGAGAGAGAGAGAGAGAGAGAGAGAGAGAGAGAAGCATAAGCCTAAAGCCAAAAATCACAGCACACTTCAGGAACTCCTGCTAGGCACACTTTGCATATCTTTAGATTGAAATCTGAAACCCACCACCACACCTTAAGATCCACCCAGTGACAATGCCTCCAGCCAGGTGGCTAAAGATGCAAACTACAAACAAATAAACAACTGAATATATTAGGGGCCATCTATTCAAACCACCACATTCAGCCCCTGGCCCCCACTAGATTTATAGCCGTCACAAATTGTAAATTGTACTCAGTTCAATTTCAAAGGTCCCCACATTCTTGACCAATTTAAGATATTCAGACCTGTGAAATCAAACAAGTTAAACATTTCTAACATATAAACGCAGAGTAAACATTTTCAACTGGTATAAGGCATAGCAAGGAGAGACTAAAACAATGCAAACTCAACCACGATCAAACAAACATCAAACTTCTCCAGTTCAAGTCCAATACAACCAAAGGATGACAGTCTCCAGATTTTCCAAATTCTGCCCCTCCAGCTTGGCAGAGTAGCAGGGAACACTTCCATCTCAGGCCCTGTCTGGTCTGAAAGTTCATCTCAGCGAACCTGAAGCTGTGTGCTACACAACATCACTTCATGATCAAAACATTGGATAGAATAGGCATGGATAGTTTAAATTTCAACACAATGTATGATATATATAAACCCCTAAAGCCCAAATAATACTTAATGGGGAGAGACTGAAGGACTTTCCATTGAGATCAGGAACAACACATGGGTGTCCACTCTCACCTCTGCTCTTCAACATAGTACTGGAAGTCCTAACTCAAGCAATAAGACAGGAGAAAGAAATAAAAGGGATACAAATTGGAAAGGAAGAAGTTAAGTTAGCCCTATTCACAGATGACATGATTCTATACCTAAGTGACCCGAGAACCTTCTTCTCAAAACTCTTAATGGTGATTAACTCCTTCAGGAAAGTAGCAGGATGCAAAATCAATGCACAAAAATCAGTTGCCTTTCTATATGCAAAAGGCAAAGATACAGAGAAAGAAATAAGTGACATTGTCCCATTTTCAATAGCAACAACAAAAAAATAAAATTAAATACCTTAAAATAACATTAACCAGGTATGTGAAAGACCTATACAATGAAAACATAAAAGTACTCAAGAAAGAAATTGAGGAGGACTTGAAAAAATGGAAAGACCTCCCATTCTCCTGGATAGGCAGAATTAATATTGTAAAAATGGCAATCTTAACAAAAGCAATATACAAATTTAATGTAATACCAATAAAAATCCCAACATTTTTATCCATAGAAAATATGATCTTAAAATTCAAATGGAATGCCAGAAGGCCACAGATGTTTTCTGAAATGAGTCAAGCATCTTTTTTGTTACCAATAAAATTTGATCAGAAACTGATGCCATTGGGGAAATATTTTGGTTGATTTAAGTTTTATCTATGTTGCATTTAATCAATTAATTATTCCCATCCATGCACCAGCCTTAAATTATCCCTCAAGTTGTGTTTTACCTTTTCTAAAAATTTAAAAATATTGTATTTTTATTTATTCATTAGCAGAGATAAAGAGAATGGGTGCAGGGCTTCTAACTACTGCATACACACTCCAGATGCTTGTGCCATCATATGGCTTATGTGGGTACTGGGGAATTGAAGCCAGCTCTTAGGTTTCACAAGCAAGTGCCTTAGCTGCTATACTATCCCTCCAGCACTGAACTTTTCATTTGTAAAATTTTATATTAATTGATGAGTGTTGTCATCACTCTTTTAGTCTAAGTATTTTTTCTGCCTTACTTGTTCATTATTCCTGGTGGTTGTTGGATGTGGAAAAGCTATGGATTTATTTATTTTTCTTTTTTCCTATGTGTTCCTGGTCCTTTTATGGGCAGAACTCTTTCTTCTGTTGACTCATCCATTACTTTCCACCTCTGCACTTCCAGCACCTCGGATACATTATGTTGAATGCATAGTTGAGCTTCATATTTGATCAAATGCTACAATAATAAAAACAATGTAGTTCTTCATTTGATTTGAGCTTTAACTTTGAGATTTTGAGTTGTTTTTACAAGCTTGTTCCTTTTGTTGTGATAGAAAAAGGAACCTTTAAAGACCTCCTTGCATTTTTAAAGGCAATATTTATATGGAAGTTATATTGTGAAAATTATAACATACACTTTTTATACACATGTATTTAAAACAGAAAATAATGAATATAATACATATATTTCTTAGTAGATTTTTCCAGGCCTGTAAAATGTTTTTTTGTGTGTGTGTGTGTGTGTGTGTGTGTGTGTGTTGTTGTTGTTGTTTTGCAAATTTACTATTTACGTCAAAAGAATTTATCCCATAGTTTACATTATCAAACCCTTCACTGAATGAATTACTCTACATATATTAAAATCAGTGTTCTAAAAAAGTGAAATCTAAACATTGGAAATGTTAAATATTTCACCTTTACTATTTATTTCTGTGATTATACCTCTGGGTCCTGTGGAAAATGGGTCTTATACTTTGGATCAATATATTGGAGAGATGGCTTAGTGATGGAAGGCACTTGCTTGCAAAGGCTGACAGTCTGGGTCCAACCCTCCATTACTCATGTAAAGCCAAATGAACAATGTGGCACATTTTTCTGGACTTCATGTGCAATTACATGCACATACTCATTTACTCTCTCTCTCTCTTAAATAAATATTTAAAAAATATTGAAAATGATTAGGTTAGAATAAGAACACATGTGATCAAAACCCTACTTTAAATAAGCTAATGGTTATTTTTCTAAAACCATTGAAAACGATGGGGGGTTGCTATTATTTAAATTTGGATTTTTTTTTTTTCTCTACAGCTTCTGTATTGGAAGCTAGCATCACATGATTGCAATTCAGTGAGGAGGTGTGGGCCTTTGAGTACTGAGGTCTAGTGGGAAATGTGGAGGGACATGCATGGTTCTTGGAGATACCCTTGGGAACCTGCATCATTCTCAAGGGAGCAAGTTGGTAGGCAGCTTAAGCTTGCATCTCTGTCTGTCTGGATCTCTAGAGGCATGAACTTTCCTTCTTGACCCTGTCCCACCATACTTCTGTGGATGCACTGACATTCCTCAAAGACTGGACCAACAGGGTCACCTGATCTTATATTGGACTCTGCAAAACTCTGGGACAAATAATCCACTTTCTTTATAACACCTGGTAATTTACCTTATTAACAAAATAAGTAAAGAAACAAAATAAATAAAAGATGGACTACTACAGGAGCAAATGAGCCTACAATTATAATATAACAAATATAATATTTCTTATTAGCTAGGATAGTTGCAATAACCAAAATTAATTAATTAGCAAAGCTAATAAATAAGGGGCTGGAGAGATGGCTTAGCGGTTAAGCAATTGCCTGTGAAGCCTAAGGACCCTGGTCCAAGGCTCGATTCTCCAGGACCCACGTTAGCCAGATGCACAAGGGGGTGCACATGTCTGGAGTTCATTTGCAGTGGCTGGAGGCCCTGGCTCGCCAATTCTCTGTCTCCTTCTCTATCTACCTCTTTCTCTGTCACTTTCAAATAAATAAATAAAAATAATAATAAATAAAAAGCAGACTAATATAAGAGCAACTGCATCTATATTTAAAACAACTATAATAACTTTCCATTATTTAGGAGAGTTGTAAAAAAATAAAATAGGGCAGGAGAAATGTCTTAGTGGTTAAGAGCTTGCCTGTGAAGCCTAAGGACACTCGTTCGAGGCTCCATTCCCCAGGACCCACGTAAACCAGATGCACTAGGAGACACATGCATCTGAGTTCATTTGCAGTGGCTGGAGGCCCTGACATGCCCATTCGCTCTGTCTATCTCCCTCTTTCTCTCTCTCAAATAAATAATTAAAAATTAAAAAATATTAAAAACAAAATAAATAAATAAAATAAAATGATGCTGTACTCCAAGTAATGAAAGTGCATGCTTATATTTACATGTATCATATATTATTTTTCTTTTTACAAAACAAAATTTTAATATTTACATTCATTTTATCATAAGAAACTAAGCCAAACATGATTAGAAAATGAAAAGAATTAGTGTCAATTTTTCCATTGCCTTTGCCTCCTGAGGGTGGGGATTAAAGTCATATACACCCATCTTAAGATGATTTTTAAATACATTGAACTGTGTATTTTTTGGAAGTATTGAAATTGTACCCAGATCCTTGTGCATGATAGGCAACTGCCTACTATTGTCTTATATTCCATTACTCTATTCTTTTACATAGTATGTAAAATGGCTAGGCTCAAAAAAAGGATATTAGTATTTTGTGAATTTAAGGAACATTACTTCCTCTGTTACAATCATGAAATAAAAATTTATTATAATTGCTCAATGTATATGCTATATTTACTGTTTCCAGTTTCAAAATTGTTTAATTTCAATACAAATTATTTTTCAAACAATCATAAACAAAGATGATTGTATTTTCTGTGGTGGATGTGATAGAGACTATGCATTCACATCAATAATGTCAAAAGTGCTGGGAAAAGCAATTTTCTGTTTATTCAACAGAAGTAATGTATTTTACTGATAGCTTTTCATTCCCCCCTCCCAGTGCTCTGAAATCCATTGCATTTGTATAATGTATATAAGCTCAGTTTATAATTTGTCAGCAGAAACACATCTTACAATTAGCTTGCTAGAGAGAGCTGACCTCATCAGTATTACCTGGAGAATGCCATCTAACATTGACAGTGTTCTCTTAGTTAAAGATATGGAGCTGTCAGGATTTCCATTAAATTTATATTCCCAAAGGTTTGTAACTATGCTTCCAAAAGTGCCACAGGCATAAACTTAGCATGCATAGTGTTAGCAGGGCAGTTTATTTTAAAAGAAAGGCTGTTTGTAAACTGGCAAAATGTCCTTCATGTTTGAAAAGGCAGCCAGGCAGTACGAATGTCTGCATTTAAAAGAAACAAAGTCTGTATTAATACCATCTCTGTGTTCCTAGCAATCCTGCTGATGTTACAACCAGGAAAAAGACAATGATATAGCTATGGCTGACTGGAAATGTCAAAGCATTCAGTCATTATTGTGTCCTCAGCTGTTCATGAATGTGTTCAGTAAGTGATTTTTTTAAAAAAGATTTTTTATTTATTTGTAAGTAGTGAGAGTGATGGAGAGAAGAGTGACAAAGAGAGAATGGGCATGCCAAAGACTCCAGCCACTGCAAATGAATTCCAGACACATGTCATTTTGTGTACCTGCCTTTATATGGGCACTGGTAAATCAAACTCATGTCCTTAGGCTTTGCAGGCAGTGCCTTAACCACTAAGCCATCTCTACAGTCCCGTAACTGTTTTCTTTTTAACCTCTAAAGTTATCACCCAATCATGGTACCACCATGGTATGATATTATTCAATACAGAGCTTGGTGTTAAGAAAGAATTAGAAGGTGTTTTAATCTTAATCTGAAATCTGACACTTATTATCAGGTTAAATTAATATAAATGTAAATTATTGAATATATGAAGCATGAACTTGGTAGAAACACTTTACTGAGTTCTAGAAAACAAGGCATGTAAAATTTTTGAATTCAAAACATGCACCATTTACATTATGACTCAGGATACATATCTCATAAAAGATATAGTTATGGGACTTCCGGCCAAGATGGCGACCGCCTAGCTGCACTGCAAATCCCGGGGAAAGAAAGATAGATGTAGATCCTAAGGAGAGAGCCACCCCATCATACCTCAAAAGGGCCCCGGCTGAAACTAAGAAAAATTGGAGAAACAAGCAAGGGGGCTGTTTTCCTGATGAACCGGACACCAGCACAAGGGGGAAGGAGATCAGCACAGAGAAAAATCAACTCCCACCAAATCAGAGAGCCAGAGCCTCAGAGGTCCCCAACACCTCATCACTGAAGCAGACCAAAAATGAACCCAACATGGCTCAGGGAAATTTTGCGGAAGAGGGGGCGGAAAGAATGTCAGAGCCACATGTTGGGTCATGATATGCAGAGACATTTAGCTTACCCATAACTGTGGGCTAACTCCACAATGCATGACCCATATACCTCAACAAGGAGGGGCCAAGGGGAGGGGGTAGGTTACGGATGAGCCTAATAATGGTACCAAACTGACTGTATTTGCTGAATACAGAACTGACTAATAAAAAATAAAATAAAATAAAATAAAATAAAATAAAATAAAATAAAATAAAATAAAGATATAGTTATGTCAAACTTTCTATTATCCAAGTAGGTGGATGGCTCAAGCACTGAATTGTTAGAGTACAATGATATCTGTCTTTCTAGTTCATGGTATTCTTCTTATTCAGGTTATAATGATAATAAAATGTTCTGTATCTATTGGTTAAATATTTTATATAATTTCAGCTCACATGTTTCAATTATATATGCCCCTTTATTGATCTGATGGACTATAAGGGGAAAGCTGTATAGGAATAAAATGTGTTCTCCTTACTGAAACAATAGAGAAAGAAAATATATAAATCCATGATTTTCAAGTAAGTGTGTATTCAGCAGTTAAGAGTGATTGCCTGAAAATTAAGAATAAAGTGAAAACCAACATTGGCTCGCCTTACTGAGCAGGGAGGTTGGAGGACGTAGTATAAGAAATAACAAGGGTAGAGTGTAGTCAACTACCAGTGTTGTGGCCATGAACATGAGAGTCCAAGAAAAACAGCTCAGCTCATTTTAACCTGAGAAGCTGATTATGGCAATCTATTGACATGGAAAGAGAATTCCACGTTATGAGGGGAAGGGCATTCTTAAATATTGAGCTAAATATTTGAGAGCACATTTGCATAGTGGAACACCCTGATGCAGAAAATGGACACAAAAATGTTACAATAAATAGCATTCAGAGCCCACATGGAAAGAAGGAAAAGGCCTTTTATTGCTAGATAGAAGAAAACCTTTTAAAATTCTCCCTATATTGACTAGAGTGCTTTTAATAAACTACAGCATTATTAGCTCTATTTTAAATACTACTTTTATATCTACCTTTAAAATCTCAAAAGACTCCCTAACTCTCCCTGTAAAAACAAAAAGAAAAGAAAAGAAAGGTAAAGAAAAGAAAAGAAAAGAAGGAAAGAAAAGAAAAGAAAAGCTAGACATAGTGACACACACCATTAAACCCAGCACTTGGGAGACTAAGGTAGGAGGATTGCTGTGACTTTGAAGCCAGCCTGAGACTACATAGTAAATTCCAGGTCAGTTTGGGCTAGAGAGAGATGCTACCTTGAAACAACAACAACAAGAAAACATCCAAAAGAATTAAATTATTCTTAAGTAGCTAGGTAATCATAAAATACTTAGTAATATTAATGAGAGAACCCAACAGATAATTTTCAACCAATATAAATAGATATAATGAAGCAGAAAAATACATTAGTACTGAAAACAAATAAAAGAAAAAAATCAAAATTAACAGAATTTTCACAAATGTCAGATTTACCAAATGACACCAATAAATCTCACATTTCAAAGTTAACCTGAGTACAAATATTCAAAAAAATTATATAGTATTATTGGAAAATACCTTTGCTAAGATTATCGTCCATTAGAACACAGACATATTGAGTGAAAATTCAAAGGCCTGAAAAGGTATAGGAATGAGCTGAAAGAAGAGGATATATCAACAGCACACACACACACATGCACACATGCATACTCACACACACACATAAAATGAATATATATGTGTGTGTGAGAGAGAGAGAGAAACCTATATAGAAAATAACAGTGTGAAGCAATAAATTGACTGAAATACAGTAACAGAAGAGAATTAGAGAATTTTAGCTCCTCGTTTTCAACAAGGATCATTTGATAAAATATAACAAAACAAGGGAAAATAAGGCAACACTGATTCTAAACTATTCAAGACCAAATGATGTTAACAGATATTTATAGAGCATTTCATCTAACATATTCAAAGAAAATAACAACTCCCCATATAGAATGTCACCTAGAAGAGTTCATAAGTTGAGCCACTAAATAATTCTTAATAAACTCAAGAAGTTCAAATACATATTAAAAGTCTTTTCTAAGCACAACAGTATAAAATCAGTAAATGAGAACATGAAGAACTTTAGAAAATTGACAGGTGTATGGAAATTACACTGTGTGCTTTTGAATAGCTAATGGGTCAGTGAAAATAAATAAATAAATGGAAAATGAGAATATATAACAGAAAGCCTAAAAGAATATGAGCATAGAGCTGGGTGTGGTGGCGCACGCCTTTAATCCCAGCACTTGGGAAGCAGAGGTAGGAGCATCGCCATGAGTTCAAGGCCACCCTGAGACTACATAGTGAATTCCAGGTCAACCTGGGCCAGAGTGAGACCCTACATGGAAAAAAAAAAAAAAGAATGTGAGCATGTATGAGCCAAGACTTTTAATAACAATATCAATTATTGCCATAGTCATACATAGCTATAAAATGGAATTAAATATCTCTATGACTTCTCAAATATCATGTGAATTTGCTCAGTATGACTAATATTAGAAAACTTAAAATCAACATCACATCATAAAACCATTTTGTACACATTAATGTGTTTACCATAAGAAGACTTCAAATAATGCATATTGATGAAAATGTGGAGAAATGGGAATCCTCATGCAATGTTAGTGAGGATGTAAAATGATGGGTCCATTATGAAAAAGGTATATGGATTCCTTAAAAAATAGAAATGGAATTCTGTGATGATCTACCAATCTAATTATTTGGAGTATAGTAGTACAAGTAGGCTTACAATGAAATATCTGTACATCCATGCATACTTGTTGCATTACTTAGAACTGCCAAGAGTTAAAAATAGCATTCCACTAATAAAGTGGGCTATAGACAGTGGTATATTCCATGCACTTAAAAACAAAAGAAAAGAGCTGGAGAGATGGCTTGGTGGTTAAGCGCTTGCCTGTGAAGCCTAAGGACCCCAGCTCGAGGCGTAATTCCCCAGGACCTATGTAAGCAAGATGCACAAGGTGGCACAAGCATCTGGAGTTCGTTTGCAGTGGCTGGAGGCCCTGGCACACCCATTCTCTCTCTCTCTGACTCTCTCTCTCTCTCTCTCTCTCTCTCTCTTCTCTGTCTGTCACTCTCAATTAAATAAATAAATAAATAAATAAATAAATATCCTCTGACAAGTTAAAGCATGGACACATTTCAAATACATTACGCTAAGTAGCCTGAGCCTATCACACAGATAAAAGTGCTCTGTGATTCTTTTCATAGGAAATAATGAGTCAAACAGCAAAGAGAAAGATAGTGACCAAATGTTAGCAAGTGGAGGGGTGAGTTAGTGTTTAATTAGAGAGGTTTTAGTTGTGCTAGATTAAAAGTGCTAGTCAGCAACTGCACAGTGAAATGATTCGACACTTTATTTCAGAGATTTACACATAATATGGTTAATATAGTTAGTAGAAAGGGAGAAGAAACTAAAAATCTAGTTTCTAGTGATACTACAAAATGATACACTAATTTTGAAAAACATTTTGGAGGCTTATTATAGTTAATCATATACAAATCATAGTAAGCACACAATTCATTCTTATATATCTACCAAAGAAAATGATTGATGTGGTAAAACAAAAGCCAGCATACAAATGTTCAAAACAATTATGTTGTAGCAGTAACTGAAACATCATTCAACATATCTACTGGTGCAAAATTAGAAAAATAATGAGTGTACATAAATAGAATATTATTTGACCACAGATAATATCAAAAGACTGATTTCCACTTTTGAATAAATGAACCTAAAAACAGTTTGCCTAAGAGAAGAAATAAGAGAAAAAATATACCATGTTCTATTTTCATTCTTAGATAAACTTCAAAGAATGCAAATTTCTAGAGTTCCTATCCTGAAACTATGGACACAATAAACAATATGTCATCTCATCCCAGGTCTCTGAGGCCTTGATAATTACTTGTGTAATTCTGTGAAATTCTCTAGTTAACACATCTAAATGTAATAGTATAATAATATGATAGTTACACTTTTTTTCAGGCTATTTCACTGAACCTTATGTTTTAAAAGTCCATCCATGTAAACATATTTGTACATATTTATTTTTGAAATGAAAGATATTTGATTATATTAATATATCATGGCAAATTATATTATTCATTAACCTGACAATGTACATTTGGAACATTGTTATTTCCTTGTTATATAAATAATCCGATCATGAATATCTGCTCAAGTCCTAGCTTTAGTAATTTTGGGTAAATATTCAGAAATAAAATTGCTGTGTCATATAGCATTTCCAGAAGCACCCTGTTGTTTGAACACCATAATTGTTTTATACATGCCGTGCCTTTTTTCAATCCCACAAGCTATTCATGTGTCATTTCTAATACAGTTTGTCAATGATAGCCAAACATAAAGGATCTGCAATAGTATTTCATTATGCCTTTGATTTTGTTTTTTCCTCTCATGACTTAACATGTTGCCCAATTTTTCATTTGATTTTTGTCAATGATGTTCATCTACAAGGACATGACAGACTCTGATTCAACGTATTGTAGAATCTGGAGAGGAAGCTCAGTGGTAACATGTGAAATTCACTTAGGAGAAACCCTGAATTCAATTCACAGCAAATATGTGCATGTGTGAATAGATCATAAATATATTCTGGAAACTTTTTTAACGTTAAAAAAAGATATTCCTAGTTCCATTATATTACCAAATGATTTTCCACACATATCGTTATGAGGAAAGTGTAAACCAGTTCATTATTCTTGACAAACTGCTTATTTTTATCAGCAAAAGGAAAATAATTCATATCCTAGCTGTTATTAGACATCAGGACAGCTGTCATGTTTATGATTGTTTTGTTTTGCCAAATAAATCAAAAAATGCAAAAAAACTTTCTTGAAATATTCCAAAATGTTTTCATGGCTCCTCTTACATTATTGCCATTTTCTTGAACAATCAATATTTCTGACAACACATTTTAAGTCTATTTACCCTGTTTGGACATTATATACATTATATATGCTGTGCATATATTGAATTGAATACCCAGTGTATTTTTATTAATTTATTAGGCAATCATGGCTGGATGACACTTATTAGCTCTAAATGTGTTTTGGAAATCTGAGTTTCATATTAATACAAAGTTATGTTTTTCATTTTCTTTGTGTTTGTATGTCTCTATGCGTGTGAGTGCAGGTGTATTCAGTCATGGATCACATGTGCTCCAGGTAAATTCCTTTCTCTTTCATCCATCTAGCTGCAAGTGTGCTGAAATTGCTTCTAGCTTTTTACATGGGGTCTGCATAGGATTTCAGTGTGTACTCAGGCCTGATTGGGGAGTGCTGTGTTCGCTGAGTCGTCTTCCCATCCCCATGTCTTTAACTGTTCCTCTGGCATAAGAAAATAATATCAGTAGGAAGAGAAAAAAATCTAAGTATTAAAATTATACTCAGCATGCAATGTTATAAGATTGCAGAAAATCAAATGAGGAAATGTGAATTAAAGTCTCAGTCAAAGAGCAATACAAAGGCCAGTTGATGCTCACCCGCTGTAGGTGCAACTTGTTATATATATGGAATCATTGTCCCCTATTTTAGGAAGTTATCCTTTTTTATTTTTAAGATATCATTCTTCTATAGTATAGATAAATTATAGCTATGCACATATACACTGTACCACCACCATCAAATATGCATATTTAGAGCCCGCTGTTAAGTTTCTCACTTTCCTAGTCCCATGTAATACCCATTTCTACCATTTTGTTTGAGAGGTTTTCTTTCCTCCTCTTATGAGTATTGATTATTTCTTTTATTCTTTCCTCCATGGGGCTAAATCCAACAAAAATAAATTTTTAAGGTTTCAGTTGAATTGGGCTACAGTAACAAAATGAAATTTCCAGGGGTGCTTAATAAGAAAAATACATTTATTATGTATTATTTATTTATTTTACAATTCTGGAAGCCAGAAATATAAATTTTACCGGCCATCATGATTAGTTTGCTAAGGGTTACCTTTCTTATGGAAAACTTTTTCATTGCTTTCTCAGCTGGCAGAGGGAGACAAGGAGAACGAGAATATTCTCCCCAGTGTATCCTTTTGTAATGGTGATTGTTCCATAATCAAGGCCTCACAACAAAGAGATACTAGTCCTAGTGATTTCCCAAAGGCCTCATGTCTAAACACCATCACAAAGGGTAGGTGTTTGGGGCTTGAGTACAGGAACCTATCGGTCCCCAAGTTCTTTTTCTTCCAAGGTAGAAGTATGGATGCCTACTGTCCTTCCGGAAACAGCTTAATTTCTTAGATACTTTTAAGTTGACCTTCCTTTCTGTCTACCAGCTTATTCTACTGCCTGGATCATTTCGAAGAACATATTTGTTTTTCTTTTGGGTCCTAGTTACAAATTTACACACACATGCAGTAGGTTCAGTTTCATGCCAATGAATTACAATCTTGACCCACATATGGATTGGTATGAGTAGCTCTCTTTAATTGTCTTTTACAGCACTGACTGCAGCTTTCACTGGGATAACGTTTGCTAAGTTGCATACGAATTGCAAGAAAAAAAATTACTTTCCAATGAAGAAAATCCTTTACATTATTTCACAATATAGCATGTTATTCTTGTGCTGTAATTTTAATTTCATAATGGAAGCTTCAATTTATCTTTGAATGAGAAAGAAGTTAAACAGAATTATATTTCTAAGAATGAGGTAGTAGTTTTCTGATGTGCAAATATCAAAATTTATGGTAGAAAGACAAAAAGATAGGTAAATGTTTGAGCCTGTAAAAGTCAACTTGTTATTTCATGCTCCATTTTCACTCCTTTGGGACACACGTTTTATAGTGATTGTGCAAAATTTTAGGTACCAATTAAAACTGATAATAGATTTTTTGTGTGTTAAAGAATGATATTTTAAATAAATTTATTATGATACAAAATTAGAGCATGTTCATTTGAAATGCATTAGTTTAATAGTAATTCTGGAATCTTGCAAAAGTTCATTTACTAAAGTGAATATTCTGCTGTACAAATCAGAGACAATAGATTTTGTAACATGGGAACATGGGAATAGAATAATAAAAATAAATCATATATTTTTCTATATTATGTTGATCCCATAAAAATAGATTCCCATGCTTTCCGTAAGTCTTTTATTTTCATGGAAAAAAAAAAAACTGACATATTCTCTGCTTCACATAGCATCAATGAATCAATGATTCCATTATGGTTGGCTGGAAACTACTACAGGAGGCTAATCCAAAACAGTTGTCTCTTATAAACATTACAGTGTGTAGTAGTTGTGCATGAATTATTTTCTTTCTAGTAATGAAGTGGTATACCAATATATGTTGCCTTATAATTAGTAGTCAATCTCAGGATATGATTACTCTCTTTCTTATGAATAACTTTTATCCACTGCACTTACCAAAGTCAACCCACATTGAAGCTTCTTGCCTCCGAACTTTTTCAGGTCCCTTTCATGGGAGAAGATACTGATAAGCAATTGATCTTTTTAGGGGTCACTCTGGATACAACTGTACTGTAGAAGCAGTTACTCTCAAATCGATTTGGAAAGACGCAGAGTGTGAGAGTATTCCCTTATTTAGCAGGGAATGTTTCACCGACACGACAAAAAGTAAATAGAAATGGTTTCTGAAGGGAAAAGAATATTTTCATTTACACCATGATCATCACTGGAGGTGAAAGAAAATCCCTGGGAACTTCAGTTGCGTCACGCAGTTCAGCAGCTATGACGGTGCCAGTGAACCCCGGGGCCGCGCAGGACAACTAAGCGGCAGCGTCTGTCTGCAAGTCCTCACACTGCATCGCTGAGCCCAGGAAGCCTCGCGCTAACCGCTGCGCCGAAGCTGGCAGAGTGATTAGATCAGCAGCCGTGTGCAGAGGAGCAAAAGCTTTACAGCATGGGTAGAGAAGAATGAGAGTCAGAGCTGACACGTGAAGGCTTCTTATCATGGAAAACCATGCGAATGAGAGATACAATGCTGAAGAAAAAGTCTCAAAACCTAAACATTGGTAAAATTAAATTTTCATTTATTTTTAAGAATGTTTTAAGCATAAATTATATATATATATATATATATATATATATATATATATATATATATATATTCAATAGATTTTTTGAGCATATAATACAGGATAAAATTCCTTGAAAAGTGATGTAATCTTTTTCCCTTTTACAGTAATTTCCTGACAATCAAAATAGATAATCTCAAAAACTACATTGCAATGTTTTATAAAAGGTGGAAGAAAGGGCTGGAGAGATAACTTAGCAGTTAGGGCACTTGCCTGTGAAGCTTAAGGACCCAGGTTCAATTCTCCAGGTCCCAGGTTAGCCAGATGCACATGGTGGCACATGTGCATAAAGTTCATTTTGCAGCAGCTAGAGGCCCTGGCATGACCATTTTCTCTCTCTCTCCTCTCTCTCTCTCTCTCTCTCTCTCTCTCTCTCTCTCTCTGTCTCTAGTAAATAAACAGAAGGTGGAAGAAAATGGTGCTATAAAAGAAAGTGGCTATGGAAGCACATAGAAGATATGATTCTTCTGAAGAACTTATCATGTGATCTGAATAAAACAGAGATATTTGTAAATTTGCCAGTTAAAAATGGTTATGTGTGTAAGCTAGGATACAGAAACAAGGGTAGCATACCATTTTGTTACCTTCAAGGTTTCGAGTTGGGACCAGAAAACTAAGAACAATTGGAAAGTAGGAAGGGTATTGTCAAAAGTCAGATAACATAACATTATTGATAGTTTTCTAGATTTTAAAAATTACCAAACAAGCAATCTGGACACACATAGAGAGATGAATGCTGGTGCTAAACTAAATTTATCAATTTTATCCTGTCAGTGACCCCAGTGAAAGATACTGAGGCAATTGAGAATCACCAGGGTCCATGAATGTAAACTAAAAGTGTCTTTAAGGAAGAAATGTCCTTGAGCATATAGAAGAGAATCTGGTCTTCCCTTTCTCTCTTTTTCCAGTAAAGCAGTCCTCACAGCCTCCTGGAAAAAAATCAAAAATATTAGAGGAAGACTCTCTTCTTTCCTTATCTAATTCAGTATTTCCCTTTTGTAGATACCTTGTAAAATACCTGAACAACTGGTCTGAGAGGTAGACTGACCAGCTCTGCCCCCTTCCAGTGAATTCCCCCATAGATTCCAATCAAAGACACCCAATAATTTCTCCTGTTTCTAGTATCCCCTCATGCCTTAGAATAGAAACTCCGCCTTCTTTCCTGCTCCTAAGCACTATAATAAAATATTTGTAGTTTCACCCTCTATAGTCTGTTGATTTCATTCACAGAATTCATAAGAAGCTGAAGGCCATTGACTCAGTAGAAGATTTGTATGACTGTAAACGTCTGGCACCCTTCCTCTTGAGTGACAGCTCAATCAATAGCCAAAAAAAGGCTCCTTTGCTCTTAAAAACACCCCGCATTCCTATATCAATATAATGTCAACCCTATTGAGGACCTTTAGGTAAACATTTCTAAAAATATTCTCGTAGACATTTTCATAGATATGTTTCCATGGTATTTCAATCAATCAGTTTGAAATGTATAATTACTATTTCACCACTTGGTTATGGAGATATAGTAGAACTCTAAGACCATGAAGACAGAATTTGACTGTTATTTCTGCACTTAAGGCAAGGTCCAGTGTAGCTTGTTGAAGATAAAAATAGTGAATCGGGTACCAGCACAAGGGTGATGGACATCGACACAGAGAACATTCAACTCCTACCAAATCAGATATCCAGAGACACAGAGGCTCCCAACACCTCATCACTGAAGCAGACCCAAAATGAACTCAACGTGGCTCAGGGAAATTTTGCGGAAGAGGGGGGGGAAAGAATGTCAGAGCCACACGTTGGGTCATGATACGCACAGACATTTCTCCTACCCATAACTGTGGGCTAACTCCACAAGGCATGACCCATATACCTCAACAAGGAGGGGCCAGGGAGAGAGGGGATAGTACATGGATGAGCCTAACAATGGTACCAACTTGACTGTATTCACTGAGTACAAAACTAATTAATTAAAAAAAAACAATGAATAGAAACAAATAAAGCAACTTTCAGTGATACCTGAACATGTATAGAATGTTAAAATCATGTATAGTGCTATCACTGGAAGTTGTCCTTATTTGACTGGAGAATTTATGAGTTCAAACACATAAGCAGCACATCCTGGCCCAGTAGATAGGTTTCTAGCCACTGCATGCATGAGCAGAGGGTAGTCTGAATCTAGCATAAATTTTGACATGATGATAACACCAATGCATTTAAGACTTCTTCAATTAACTATCAAAGCCCAGAACTCAGTCTGAGCTCAGCTGCCACTAAACAAAATTCTGGATAACTTGTAAGATCTGAAGTGTGGTGGGTGTGAAATGAGTGTGAATGTGTCATATTTACCTTGTCTTTACTGGGATAAATCACTCAACCAAAAGCAACTGATGGGAGGAAAGTGTTTATTTTGGCTTGCAGTCTTTAGGGACAGCTTCATGATGGCAGGGAAAATCATGGCATGAGCAGAGGCATGCCAAGGATACCTACTCTTTCCCAACAGCATGTAGACAATAGCAGCAGGACAGTAAGCACACCTGTGACATGGGGAAGCTGGCTATAGCACCCCTAAACCTGCTCCCAATAACACTCCTCTTTCAGCAAAGCTCCACCTCCACAGTTTCCAACAGCTGGGGACCAAACATTCAGAACATGAGTTTATGTGGGACATCTGATTGAAACCACCACTGAAGGGAATCATAGGCAATGGTCTGTTGGCCTTATCTGAAAGAAAACTGGTCATTCTCTGGCAGTAAAGCATTGTGCGGAGTAATGGAACACTGTGCTGGGCATTGTATAGAATAAAGGGTGGGCAATGTGCTGAATGATCCCTGAGCATTTTGGCTGAGTAATTGTTGGGTGATTTTGCTGAGCAATCATTTGGTACTTTCCTAAGTCATAACTGGTCATTTAGCTGAGTCATTTCTGGGTTGTAATAAGATATTGTTGGGGTTTTCTTGAGGCACTGCTGGACATTTTGCTAAATCATTCCTGGGTGTTGTGCTGAGACAGCTCTGTGCATTTTTACTGAGTTATCATTGGACAGTTTTGCAAATGATAAAGTTGCTTCTTCTTTGGGGTTCTTGATTGCCACCATGGAAGATGAAGTGGACAGAACAAACAATGAACAGACCAAGATAATTTTAGTTACCTAAACATGTGAGTACTTACAACTTGAATGGCAAAATGGAAACTCAAATGGGAAAGTGAAAGCTCTGTGATGCTGTAGATATCACGAACAGATTGTGCTAGGGAAAATGAGTTTGACTGCTCAGAGTTCTGTCTGTGCTGAAATGCAGCTGAGAGAATTGGCTGGCATGTATATTTGGCAGTTTTTTTTTTTTTTTTCATCCTGTATGACAAGTAATGTCTGCTTCAAATAGCTTTTTTAATGAAATCATTTTCTTTTTGGAGTATACTTGGGTTGATGAGGACCCTTTAACCACTGTAATTATATGTGTATTTATTTATAGCTGTCTATATATTATCAGTATAAATATACCTTAGTATATCAGGGGAATGGTCCTGTTCATAATGGCCGCAAAGTTAAATGTCTTGGAATATACCTAATCAAGGAAGTGAAAGACTTAATCCAATGGATATGCTGAAACTCTAAAGAAAGTAATGGAGGAAGATGTAAGAAGATAGAAAGATACTCATGGATTTGAAGAATTAATATCATGACAATGGCCATCCTACTAAAAGTAATATACAGATACATACACACAACACACACACACACACACACACAAATTTAAAAAAACACACACACCACATATAGTTATGAATTTATTCTCTAAAAAATATGGATTTACAATTATAAGCATACACCTTTATAACCATAAAGTGACATATGGGTAATAAGTAAGAGAACTCATCTAATAGCAGGATATGGCTCATTTCCACTATGTCCATAAATGATGCAGGAATGAAGAAAAACAAAGTTTTCCAGTTGATAAAAAAAAATGAGTTATGTTGTTGGGCATGTGAAAAGCCCTATGGAGTATTTCTTTTTCATACAAAAAGAAAATAAATGACAGCATTAGTATTAGCAAAGTAAAAGTCATGTATTTTTCATACTAAGAATATCACTATTAAGATCACGGGTTTCTACATAGCCTTGTGGGTCTCTGTGAAAGCACTGATGCGAAAAACTTGGCTGGTTATTTCTGCATTTAATAATGCAGAATATAGAACATTTCTATAATCAAAACCGCTTCAATTTGATGGTGCTGTTGTAGAGAGTAACATAAAGAGATACAGGGCAAACAATACTAACTAAAAAACAAATCTGAAGTTTAATTGGATTATTATGTCTGTAACAATTGCACATATTTTCAAATAAGAAACAAGAGATGAAATAATCTCACATTAGATTATAAAAGATGTCTACAGTGAAAGAAGTTTCTGATAAAAAGTATATTTTAAAATACTGATATAATTACATGATATTTAAATATGTATAATTTATACATGATTTTTAGAGAACTATAAGAGGATTATAAGATTAGTGTTTATATGAGCTTTATGTGAGAATTACTAAGTATAAACAAATTTATTTTAAATTAATGAAGCTAATTATGCCAAAAATAGATGAGACAGAATTCAAACAATATAATTTATCTCACCAGTGGGGAAGCAATCAAGCTTTATCGTCTAAAAGTCTTATATTCTACTATGAAGAATTTATTTTAGGAGTACAATTTCAAAAGTTAGAAATGCTATCCACTTGAAAATGGTACATCTTTAAAATTTTTATCACTGCTTTATTTTTAATACAAATACTTGGAATTGCTCTTTCTTTCAAATGATTGGGAACTTGAAGGCACATTATTTCACCCAGAATCTCAAAGACATAAAGAAAAGTATTAAAGAAAAAAGGAAACCAATGTAAAATCATTGTCCACCTGGGCTTACAACTGTGTAAAATTATAGAATTGTATGACCATAGTAAAATAACCCTAGAAAATAGGAATGGAACACTAGGCATTCACAAGATGGGGTGTTTTCCATAAGAGGTAATCACAATTTATTCCTTACAATTTATTCTTTAAACAATATAGGTTGAATGTTTGGGTGACTGGGTGATGTGTATAGTATCAATCACTTTCTATTCATGGTTTTCCCAAACCCTTCTTACAATCCAGGCAAAGAGCTATTATCATTTTTCATACTATAAATGAAAAAACTTTATCAAAGCAAAGTTGCCCATCTTGTTCAATGTAAATTAGAAATCTCAGAATTTAACTCTGACCTCTCTGAAATTCTGCTTCATAATTTAGAGCAAACCATAAGACAATTTATAATCAGTTTTAATGTGCAATTTAGTCTTCAGCATATTCACATGGTTTAAATATATAGCAAATAAAGCTACTGAGGAATTTATTTCCTACATATTTGTTACCATTTTAAAGTTTTTGACTTACCAAATGTTTAGGTTGAAACTCTAGCCTTCTGATGGCAGTACTAAAAAGGAAGGCTTTAAAAAAAAAAAAGATTTGTTTTTGTTTATTTATTTATTAGAGACAGAGAGAAGGAGAGAGAAATAGAGAGTGAATGAGAATGGGCACCCCAGGGCCTTTAGCCACTGCAAACAATCTCCAGACACATGTGCCACCATGTGTATCTGCCTTACATAGGACCAGGAGAATTGAATCTGGTTCTTTAGGCTTTGCAGGCATGTGCCTTAACAGCTAAGCTATCTCTCAAGTCTGAAAGAAGACTTTTGAAAGTTAAGTTTACTAGAGCTCTCCCCTCATAGATGTGACCAATGTTTTTATGAAAGAGATCCAAGACAGACTGATAACCTTTCTACCTATAAAGACATGACAGGAAACTACTGTATTTAAGTTAGAAATTCCTCTGAAAAAACACAAAATTTGTAAACAACTTAGCTTTAGACTTCTCAGCCCCTAAAACTATGAAACAGGAAACTTTGTGACTTTTAGGTTATGTTATAGTATTTTGTTATATTTGTCCAAACAGACAAATACATTAAATAAATATAAAATATTTAATAATTCACATGGTATAACATATTATCTTATATTGTACTTTGAAATACTTGATGAATGCATCTGTCAATTAATGAAATATTTTCAATTTCTTTTTAAGTTTCAACAAGCCTTTCTTCTTTAAACACTATATAAAATTTTAGGAAAAATTGAAGCTAATGCATGTTGTTAGATAAAATGATGTCGACGTCCATGTCAGCTGAGGACATCCCTTTCAGGCTTACAAAGAACATTAAAAAATTACCCAGTAGCATGAAAATGAATCTACCAGAGGTTCTACCACATTCTATGCTTTGGTCCTGAGAAATTTTTACTGCTTTGATATTAGCTTTTCTTTGTCAATAAAGTGCTAGCTGTCTTCATTGTCTAGTCCTGTATTAAGACCATAAGAACAAGGCACAGTGGTTACATTGTGTTTGCTTCAGCTCAGAGGTATAGCTGGGCTCGCTATCACAGGGTGGCAGTTAATGAGTTAATTGTAAATGTCCTATATAAAGCAAATGGGGAGAATTGCTCAACCTGATGGAAACTTCCGCTTCCATGCAATTCTATGGCTAAAGTGAACCCCTCCACATCATTTATTTATTTATTTATTTATTTATTTATTTAGAGACAAGCCCAACAGACTAGACTCTTTATGTGAGGAAAAAGGGAGGGAATTGGCATGCTAGGGCCTCTAACCACTGCAACTGAACTCCAGACGTGTGTGTGCCCCCTTGTGCGCATGTGCAACCCTGCACGCTTGTGTTACCTTTGTTGTCTGGTTTTGTGTGGGACGTGCAGAGTTGAACCTTAGTCCTTAGGCTTTGCAGGCAAGTGCCTTAACCGGTAAACCATCTCTCCAGTCCCTGCACATCTTTCATTTTCCCACTTACGTCAAGCTGTTCCTTTCCTCTTCATGAGGCTACCTGAAGTTCTTGATTTCTTATTTCATAAATATCCATCAACCTGTATAGTATGTTCCTCAAACTTCAAACTATGCCAGCCTCCTTTCTACTTCTTTGTACTTTCTACTTCTTTGTACACATTTTTCAGGCTATTCATATCTAAAGGTATATATGATTTCAATTGTTGTATGTTAATTATCTAAACTAATCTTCCTATTATAAAATCATCTAGCAACTTAATTGTACCTACAAATTATACAAATTAATTCCCCCTCCTCCTTCTTCTTTTTTTTTTTTTTTTTTGTTGTTGTTTTTTGAGGTAGGATCTCCCTGTAGCTCAGGCTGACCTGGAATTCACTATGTGGTCTCAGGGTGACCTCAGATTCAATGATTATCCTTTTACCTCTGCCTCTCAAGTGCTGGGATTAAAGGTGTGGGCCACCACGCCCAGCTTTAGAGTCAAGTTTTTTATTAGGTTTTTTTTTTGTTGTTGTTGTTGTTTGCTTGGTTTTTCAATGTAGGGTCTCCCTCTAGCTCAGGCTGACCTAATTCCTTCTTTAACTATGTCTCTAGACATATTTCCAACACAGTTCCTGGATTAGTATTTGCTCCAACAACCAGTAGGTTGGAATAATGGTGCAAAAAGTTATTCTGGTCTGTGTTAATAAATCAAAATAATAATTTTCATTATAATTAAGTTATATCGATGTAAAACATAGATCTCTCTTCAAATGAAACAAGGCATGGTTTATTTTGTGCCAAAGATGAATATTTTAGTTATCTTCACATTGACGGGACAAAGCAACCTTCCAAAGGCAGCGGATGGGAGGAAAAGGGATATTTTGGATTAAATTCTTGTAGCAAAGCTTCATAATTCTTGCCATTGTAGGGGAAGCATGTCACATACATAAACTGGATAGTACCATGACAGTGAACTAAGCTCTGGCAAGAGTGAATGGAGTATAACACCACAACATCCACCACTAGTAACATACCTTCTCCATCAAGGCTCCACCCCCCTAACTTTCATGACCTAAAGGCTAAATATTCAAAACAAATGGGTTTATGGGGAATATCTAATTCAAACCACCACAATGAATTACTAACCATCACCAAGGAATGTGGATACAGGATGACTCAAATAAGATATTCCAACATGGATACAGTTTCAAGAACCTTTTTTTATAACAGAACAAAAGATAGAAATATGATATGTATCAAGGCATTTTCCAAATGAGTTGATAGGACAACAGGTTCTATTAAAGGGGAGAAAACTGTTTTAGATATATAATAAAGGAATTCTTACCTTTTGAGTGGTTGGAAACTGCTGGTCTGTCAGTTAATGCATTCAGAGTTTTTACCTGGTAACTGAAAGAATGCTAGGTCAGACACATTGTACAATGACTGGTTATTAGGGGAACTAATGATAGCCTAGCATAAATCGGATCTTTGTTTGCCACTCGCCATTATAATCAGTCAGTCATCCCGGAAGATTCTTTAACATATGTGTGACATATTTTTTTTTTCTTTCCAGAGACTTCTGCTTAGTTCAAAATGTTGGCCAAGTATTACTTTTTCTTTTGGCATATTGAGGCCAAATGTTGTTTTATGTCTCATAGTGTTAAGAAGTTCTATTCCCAACACCAATAAAACTAAAGCTGAGTAAGCAGGAAAGCAATCTTCAGGAGAGGGAAATAATTGTTAAGTCCTTGGATAATATTAAAATTACAATCAATATAATCATCATATTATATGTTTGTTTCTACCTCTAAATCTGACATAACATTTACATGTGTTATACAACAGGAAGAGTATTCCTAAATTTAAAAAAATATATAAAATTTGTCTTTTAAACTTTTCTACCAAAATTTTCTACCAAAAATATATTTCCATATCTATAACTGATTGTATTCATTTTTCTACTTGATACTTCCTATTTCTTCCCAACAAATTTAAATTAAACAATATTAAAAATTTAAATACTATTATGATAAGCACTTACAAACTGCTTTTCCCTAAAGGCACTGACTCCTCACTTGAGGCAACCAAAAAGAGGAAAAAAGCCTAACATCTGTGTCTTTATTTTGTGTCTGTCTCCTTTACTTTGGGCCAGAATCTGACTCCATAGGTATACAAATCATGTGAGGAGTAACCACTCCAATTATCTCATCCTCATTAAAAGATAAAGGCATAGCTATGAGTTGTTAAGACTGTAGATTCCAAGAAGAGCAGAGGCTCCCATGACCACCTCGCAGAACCAGAATGGAGGCAACATTCCAGAAGAATAAATCTTCTCCAAACTATTAGTTATCTACGATCGATAAAATTCCTTGCTCATTGTCTTACTTTTGAAACATTAAAGTTCATGCCAGTACCCTGTAGGTGAATGTGGGGTTTTTGGATGGCCTCTATTTGCTCCTGTTAACATGGCCACACTAATAAAACATAGTTTTTTGTTGTTGTTGTTGTTTGTCCCTGACCAACATTTGTCTTTTCAATTGAAATTCTGAGACAAGTTGGTGAGCCTAGGCTGTTGGGTATGCTGCAGCTGAGGACGTGGCTCTACCTTTCCTACATTCTGAACTAAATGAAATTTGGGTTAAGTTTGCTTGAATGTTCATTTCATGTAGGTCTAGTGGAGCAAATTCTTTCTGGAGGGGTTTAGTCACAGCAGCATTCACCAGAGCATACATCTATCTAAAGGAAGCTCACCAAGTCATGAACTGTTAGACCAAGATGCTATAACTTTTGTTAAAACTCAGTCATAAGACAAAGAAAATTTTAATTTTTCAAGTTCAAAAGGGATAAGAATAAAAACAGCCTGCACTGCTATCTAGTGCTAATTTGAGTGACTCCATGGATGAAAAGGATTGAATTTAAGGTGCATGGTCCAGGCTTAAAGCTACCAATGAAAAACACAGATTTTAGTGCATAAAGATTAAGAGTTGTTTCAGTCTAAAACAAATGACAATGAGCATGGCCCAGTAACATGGATTCAGTTTATCCTAAATAACGTGTTCCAGTATAGAAATGGTTGTATGAATTTTATGATTTCCACACAAAAGAATGCCATAAAACAAGGTACTTTCCAAATACTTTGATGGGGACTGCAGGTAAGCAGATAGGGCCAAGCAAGGATAGTTCTTCTAGGTGTTATCTGACGACATTTCGTTACTTCTAAGTTAGAGAAACCCAGGGCTATCTAAACTTCCAGCATTACAAAGGTTTGCCTAATGACTGCAAAGATGTAAAGTCAGATACAGGGGTGGGCAATGAATAATTCTTACTAAGAGGACTAAGCATAGCCTAAGATAATTTGACACTGGATCTACAATATTCCAGCTCTCCACATTGAAAAAGATCTAATCAGATAATCAGCCTTGCAGAATCTTTAACCTAAGTATTGTTTTTGTAATGGGAACCATACCAAGTTACATTTTAATACACATATAGCTAATACTAACATTGGGAACATATGGATGTCAATGCCCATACTGAACTTTCAGTTTTTGTTTGAAAAAGTATAATTGTTACACTAGGAATTGTTTGTGCATATTAGGATGGCAAATTAGTGAATTTAAATCTCTGGTTGTCATTTGGACATGATTTGGAATTACCCTGGAAACAAGTCTCTGGTTATGTTTGAAAGGGATTTTCTAGATTTTGTTAATTGAAGAATGAAGACCCATGATAACTGGGCAGCATTATTCCATGGTTTGGGTTTCCAGGCTGTACAAGAAGGAGAAAGCTAGCCTATAGAGATGGCTTAGCTGCTAAGGCACTTGCCTGAGAGTCCTAGGGACCCATGGTCAATCTGTAGTTCTTATGTAACCCAGAAGCACAAAGGTGAGGCAAGCACAAGGTCACACATGCCCACTAGGAGGCACAAATGTCTGGAGTTGGATTGCAGTTACTCAGGCTCTGGCCTGCCCATTTTCTCTCTTTCTTTCTCTCTCTCTCTCTCTCTCTCTCTCTCTCTCTCTCTCTCTTTGTCTCTCTCTCTCTTTGTCTCTCTCTCTCTTTGTCTCTCTCTCTCTCTCTCTCACACACACACACACACACACACAGCTTTCCTCACCAACATGGACACTTCTCTATTCAGAAATGAAAGCTGAAACAAAAGCCTTTCTTCCCTAAGGGGCTTGTAATGTGTCATTTTGCCACAGTAAACAGAAAGTAACTTTTTAACATATGTATCTCCTTTAGCTATTAATCAAAAGATATTTTTGGGGCTGGAGAGATGGCTTAGCAGTTAAGCACTTGCCTGTGAATCCTAAGGACCCAGGTTCGAGGCTTGATTCCCCAGGACTCACGTTAGCCAGATGCACAAGGGGGTGCATGTATCTGGGGTTCGTTTGCAGTGGCTGGAAGCCCTGGTGCGCCCATTCTCTCTCTCTCTCTCTCCCTCCCTCCTCTCTGTCACTTTCAAAGAAATAAACAAACAAAAAAAATTAAGAAAAAAAGATATTTTTGTTTTATTCACTGTTCTTTACACTAGGGCTTTGCATAGTTAATGTTATTACAGACGCGTCAACAGTATGGCATATAGAGAAATTACATAAACTCTTGAACATTTAATTTAGCAATATCATTTCATTTAACTTACCATAGATGGGTAACAATCTGTACATGAATTTAATCTAATCAGTATGGCTATTTTTTTATTATCTTCAGTGTCTTAATTGTATGCTTAGTTGTTAACTTTGATTGAGATGCATTAGCATACCTAGGACTGAAGAGTGCACATTGGCTTTGCATAAGAATATATATGTGTTAAAAGAAAACAGCTGACAAAATTATGTGTATATTTTTAAAGATGTCTACCTGCCTTTGTTTGAAATTCCCATTTTTTCAACATGTAGAAGCAATAACTCTTAAAATAAAGTCTCCACTTTAGTTCATATGAATAATTCAGCCATAATGTCATTGTTTTAGGGTGTTCATTGCAGCCCCACCCTCACCTATGCCTTTGTAAATAAAAAGTGTCATCTTCACAATACTTAATTCTAGCCCATTCTTTTAAAATAATGGCTAGAAAGCAAAATGCAGTTCTCCATGTTCAAAATTATTATTGGTTGCACGATTAGACTAGAATGTATCATTTTGAAAATTGCATTTCCACACATTTAGTTAGTATTGAATCCTAGTAAAATTGAGTTAAATTCATCAGTCTTATTGAGCCCCTAAACTCCTCGGACACAGGCAAGGACACAATGCTGAACAGTTTATTTACATTTTGATAGAAATATGTTCTCAAAACCTAGATCTGATCTTTACAGTTTTAAAATGAATCTCTCCTTTAAAAAGAGACAACTTGGGAATGTGAGTCGTGTATATATTCATATTGTCTTTGCCTCAAATTACTTTTTCAGTTTTATACCTTGCTTCCACCCTCTATTCAAAAAATACATGGTGTGTACAAATCCATTGATATTAAGTTCTCTAGGGTCAAGCTCTCCCTAGTCTGTAGCTAAAAGAGGGGTTACATACATCAAATTCTCCCGAAATTAATAATGCTTATCCCATTTAAACTATGCTGACTTCACTCCCCACTGGAGAATCTGTTCTTCTTTTTCAGAAGGTAGCAAGACCAGAGGAGATAAACTAGCCCTTGCACTTCAGCCAAGCCACAGCTGAATCCACAGAGGAATTGAGGAGACAAGAAGAGTGCTGCTTTCATTCTGTTCCTGTTAGTCAGTGTCAGGGTGCAGGAGATCGACTTTGAGGATAACCATCTCCTGCCAAAGTAGAGATCCAGAGACTCGTAAGAGCTCATCATTGAAGTAGACTTAAAACTCACCCACCATGGCTCAGGGAATTTTGCAGAAGAGGGGACAGAGATATTGTAAGAGCCACAGGTTGAGACATCATGACCAGAGGCATTCCCTTTCCCCCAAAATGAGGCTACTGCTCCCACAACATATAAACTACAACCCCGTGGGGTATACCTGCAACTCCACTGAGGAGTGTCCCCAGTGGAGTGGGGGCAAGAATGAGGGAAAAGAGGGTACAACACATGATGTATCCATACAAAACATCTTGTCAGGAAGAAGAAGAAGAAGAAGAAGAAGAAGAAGAAGAAGAAGAAGAAGAAGAAGAAGAAGAAGAAGAAGAAGAAGAAACAACATTTAGAAAGGAAGAGAGCAGGAAAACACACCCCATTTGGAGATCATACAGTTTGCTGTGGGATCTAGACAGGATGTCTGTGGAGGGCTGTGAGGACTATGTCAGGAATACACCTTTAATGCGGCATCACAGGAATGAGGTGGAGATGCCCTGGAATGACTAGTGAACATGTCTTTCCCCAAGAACATTGCATATTCTTACCACTTCACCTTTCATCACATACTATCGTAGTTCTACAGCATGTTGTTCATCATATGTAACTACAGAGTTATTTCATTTGACAAAAGAAAGAAGACAAAACTACCCATAAACCCATCACACTCCAAAATGCATGTTCATTCATTTCTCCCCAAGATAAACTAAAGTCCCCAGTCCTCACAATTTACGGTTTCTGGATTGGACTTTCTGAACTTAGCTTCCTCACAGGGAAAAAGTGTAGTTCCTCTTCTATCAGATGTTTTTCACAATTAAATTATGTCATATACACAAAAGTAGGGCTGGAGGGATGACTTAGTGGTTAAGATGTTTGCCTGGAAAGCCAACAGATCCTGGTTCGATTCCCCAGGACCCAGGTTAGCTAGCTGCACAAGAGGGCGCCCATGTCTGAAGTTCATTTACAGTGGCTGGAGGCACTGGCACCTCTCTCTCTCTCTCTCTATCTCTCTCTCTCTCTTTCTCTGTCAAATAAATAAATTAAAATAAAATATTTAAAAAGAGAAAAACAAAAGGAAACAGTGGAAAGGACATAACATACTACCTATTTATGTAGGCTTATTTGTGGGCTTTGTTGTATATTCTCTTTGCAGAATATTATTGAAATAATTAAACAGTTAAGATTGTTTCAGAACATTGCTTATCATAGGTGGTAGTTTCAATAGATGGCCCCCAATATATTCAGGGTTTTATTAGTTTGTAGTTTGGATCTGCAGCCATCTGCCTGGAGGAGGTGTCACTAGGCAGATTTTCAGGTTGGTGGTGGATATGAAGCTCCAATCAAGGATATTCAAAGTACCTCATTCCACCTGGAGTTCCCGAAGTGTGCTGTGCAGCTTTTGGCTTTTGGTTTGACGCTTCCCTCTTTCTTTTTGGACTTTTGAAAGCAGGGCCAGCTTCTTCTGCCATTATGGAACTTCCCCTGGATCTGTAACAAATTCCTTTCTTCCATAACTGCCTGCTCTGGAAGTTCATCTCAGCGAACATGAAGCTGTCTGCCACACCATAAAAAGTTAGCAGGTCTGAGAACTTGGACTTCTCTGCTTCCTCTGCATCACCTGTAAATCATAGTTCTTGCTAACATCTAGCAATTGATAGGATATGTGTGGCCTTTTCTGTTATCTTTAAAATGCTTTGCTCTGTGTATTTTTTTTCTTTTATTAATTAATTAATTAATTTATTTATTTATTTAAGGGGGGGTGTGGGGGAGAAACAGAGAGAATGGGCTTTCCAGGGTCTCGAGCCACTGCAAATAAACTCCAGACACATGTGCCCCCTTCTGTTACCAGCTTATGTGGGTCCTGGGAAATTGAACCTGGATCCTGTGGCTTTGTAGGCAAACACTTTAACCACTAAGCCATCTCCCCAGCCCTCTTCTACCTATTTTCACTACAGTCTTTTTCTCTATATCTTCTGCATATTATCTCTGGGAGAATTACTATGATTTTTCAATACTAATTATTTTAAAATATTTTATTTATTTATTTTTAAGCAGAGGGAGAGATAGGGAGAAAACAAAGAGAGAGAGGGAGGCAGAGAGACAGTGGACATGCCAGGGCCTCTAGGCACTACAACTACAGAGGCATGCGCTACTTTGTTCATCTGGATTTAAGTGAATACTGGGGAAGTGAACTCTGCTTGTTAGACTTTGCAGGCAAGCACCTTAACTCTTGAGCTATTACTTGAGCCCCTTCATTATTAATTCTACTGGTGGATCCTGTAAATATATTTTCCTGCCCACAGATCCACAAACCTACTTTTGAACATGTAGAGTAACTGTGTACTTAATTAATAGAGCAATTAATTTCATAACCTTGTTATTCTTTAAAATTGTATGATATTTGACCTAACTGAGAGCTCCTTGGAAAAGTGTGCTCCGTAGATTTTGTTAAATGTAATTAACTGAACAAATCACATCATTGCTGACAATGCAACTTCTACAAGACTGCCTCATTCCCATTTTGTGCTTTGAGTCATTTATCTGACACTTTTATATTTCATAACACTTTTTTTTAAAAAGCATCCCATTATACTCAAAATTTCCATAATAAGTTGTTTAGAACTTCCAAATATTTTACAACATATTATTTATAAATTTCTAAGAAGAAAATATTAACTTCACAGTGAAGGAAGCTGGCAGACATCATCTGAACATCAAAGCTAACTTCAAACACATAGGGATAAACTGGTATCTAGCTTTTCCTAACACAATTTAATGAGAGCACAGTGGCAGTGACATGACCTCTCTGAGGAAAGTGCCGTATCAGTTTCTGATTTGTTTTTGGAAATATAAATAAACTGAAAGAGAGGAATGCCTACAAATATCCTACTTTTAAACTTTGTTTTAGAGTAAATTTTGGATTAATTAATAGTTTATTCTCTTAACATACCGGAGATTATCTATTAATCTACTGAATGATACATTCAATATTATATACATTATGATATATATAAGGTAGTTATAATATATAATTATGTATATTATATAACATATGATATATATTATATTACATATAATATATATTACATACATAAGTATATATATATATATATATATATATATATATATATATATATATGTAATTTTTTGCTATACTGTTGTTTATGTGTCTCTACCTGTATGTTTATTTGTGTTTCTTGGACAAATGTAAAGTAGTGATGATTACACTGAGATTCATAAGAAATGCCAAGCTCTTTGTGATGATTCATATTGTCACCTTGACAGGAGCCAGAATCATGTAGGTGTCAAAACCTCTGAGCATGTCTTTGATGGAATTTTTCAGCAGGATTGATTGAACAGGAAGGAATACCCTAACAGTTAGCACCACCACTCTGTAGGCTGCAGTCCCGTAATTAGTAGAAAGGAGAAAACAAGCTGAAGACCAGAATCCATCACTCTTTGCTTCTGGAATGAGGATGTCATGCATCCAGCTGCCTTGTGTTATTGAGGCTACACTTTCTCTGCCATGGCTCACTTTAACCAAAAGACTAATTTGCAATAGCCCTTTCCTACTAAAAGTTGCTTTTTCTGAGTATGGTGTCACAATCATGAGAAAAGTGATTAGTAAACAATTTTGTAAGCTAGCTTTGTAGTGTTGCATCTCCATCAGGGACAAACAAAAAATCTCAATCCTGTGATTCCTGTGTTGCCAATGTTTTGGTATTTGGCTATTCAGTCAGATGTTTATTAATGGCCAATTATTATTATTATTTTTTTTTTTGGTTTTTCGAGGTAGGGTCTCACTCTAGCCCAGGCTGACCTGGAATTCACTATGGAGTCTCAGGGTGGCCTTGAACTCATGGCATTCCTCCTACCTCTGCCTCCCGAGTGCTGGGATTAAAGGCATGTGCCACCACGCCCGGCTCAATTATTATTATTTTTTTAATGTTCATACCCTGATGCCATATGATGTGGAGTCCTTTCCATATTCTCATGTTTTTATCTGCATCTCTTCTTTGGTAAGGAGTTTGGACTTTTTTTTTGTTTGTTGTTTGTTTAAAGAGAGAGAATGAGAGTGGGTATGAGAGAGATAATTGGTGCACTTGGGCCTCAGCCACTGTAATCAAACTGTGGATGCATGCATGAATTAGTTTGTATGTGTGACCTTGCACTTGCATCACCTTTGTGGGATCTGGATAGAGATGCATGGGTCCTTTGGCTTTGCAGGCAAGTGCCTTAGCAGCTAAGCCATCTCTCCAGCCTGTTAAAAGTTGTTTTGTTTTTTCTTTTAGTTCTGGGGTTGAAGAGCTGTTTTTATCAGGAGGCTGAGGTAGAAGGATGGCCAAAAGTTCGAGGTCATCATGAGACTACATAGTGAATTCTAGGTTAACCTGGGTTATAATGAAACTCTACCTTGGAAAAAAAAAAAAGGTTTTTAAAAAATATTATTTATTTATTTATTTAACTTGAGAAAGGGAGGAAGGGAGGGAGAGAGGAGAGAGAAAGAGAGATGGGTGGAGAGACCCTGTTCCTTTGTAGCTTCTATTTTTAAGAAATTATTCTAAAGAAAAATAAATTAAAAAACACAAATAACTGAACTTAATACATACTTTTTGTTTTCTTTCTGAGTGTGAAACTCAGGGTCCTTGCATTCTTGATAAGAACTCTAACATTGTGCTAATTTGCAACCAAATAATAGAATATATCATAAAAATTATAAATTTAGCCTAGCAAATTATTATAAAATAGGATAATGATATTAAATATCCTTAATTATTATTTGTAGTATGGAAGCTTTAGAAGAAAATGTCATTCAGAAGAGATAACTCCCACTGATGAGATCCAATGGTAGCTTCAATTTAAAATCCAATTATACTAATGTTGTAAATGCATGCCTTGATGTGTATTGACAGAAAGAAGAAACAAATATTTCCATATTTATTCATATATGATAAATCTAGATAAAAATCATGCAAGGAGTCTAGAGAGATGGCTTAGCAGTTAAGGAGCTTGCCTGTGTAGCCAAAGAACCCAGGTTCAATTCACCAGTACCCATGTAAGAAAAATGCTCAATGTGGCTCATGCATGTGGAGATCATTTGTAGTGACTAGAGGCTCTGGCTCACACATTTTCTCTCTATCTGGCTTTCTGCCCCACTCTCTCTTATAACTAATAAATATTTTACAAATTGTACAAGTGTATATTTAAACAACTATTATAGCTTTACATTTGTTTTCAAATAATATATGAGTGAAAAATAGTACTACTATCTGGCTGGTGTAAACCCCAATGCCAGAGATACATCGCCCCCACCTCCCACACATCCCCCTCCCACAAATAGTGAGCTTGTTCATCAAGGAGGCCCATGAGGATCACAAAACAATTCAGGCAATTTACAAAGCATTTGGTTACCATCTAGAACTAAATGGTAAGACCCTGTTGCTAAAGACATCACAGGCTGCTGTTGCAGGACAGTGAGAAATCAAGCTGGGACTGAGATAGAAGCTATCTCCTTGTTGGCTAGCTGTCATAGTGTTGAAAGTGCTATGAGAATAAATGTCATTACAAATGTAAATAAATGTCATTTGTGGGGATAAAAGTCATCAACAAGCATGAGCAAACAGAGGATCTTGCAAACTACAAAATCAAGATATACCTATAGAGTCAATAAGTTATGGAACTAATAAACTGCACTCTGATTGGATATGAATTGGAAGAAATGCATGTGTGGTACTGAGAAGCAAGTCAAAAACCTATGATATGAAGGGTCACAGATATTAGAGGGAAGTTGTAGTCAGCTCTACATTTCTAGGAAGAACATCCAAACCTGGCAGTTTGGGGGAGGAATGGAAATAATTTTAAGCTTAAAGATCCAGGGAGAAGTTCTGTCTGTGCTGGAAGAAGCTGGCTACCAGTTTAAAAAAAAAGTCCACGTGAAGAGGAAAACCAAAACCAGCCAGCAAACTCCAGAAGCAGCAAGAACAAACTTGGAAGCAAGCAGAAGTAAGGACCCCAGGCAAAGCTCAAACCTTTCTTTTCATAT
Source organism: Dipus sagitta (assembly GCA_036346955.1). NCBI lineage: Eukaryota > Metazoa > Chordata > Mammalia > Rodentia > Dipodidae > Dipus > Dipus sagitta. Next base: position 26,505,076 of record CM070772.1, read on the forward strand.
GCATTTGGGGTGGATAATCAGATCCACCCCCAAACACACCTTAGAGAAGTACTCCAGGATCCACTCCCCTGACACCTCCTCCTGCCAGATGTCTAGAGATCCAAGGCACAAACTTAATAAAACACCGAAGTCTATGGGATCATACATTCAACCTACCACAGAAGTTTCCACTCTTCATTCATTAAGTGGAGTGGTTATGCCCTACAAATACCTTCTAAATGTATATGTTTATCACCTTTGAACAATGCTGCTGTCACTCTTGGTTGGAGAGTATGCTTTTCACAGATGGCGGTGAATACTAAGGAGACCAATGACCCATAAGAAATGGTAAGAAGAGAAAACCAAGTTGTCTAGCACTAAACAAGTAATCAATTTCATACACAGAAGGGACCAGGAAATATTGTGAAGGAAGTAGTAGATCAAAATAAGGGCTGTTCTCATTGGTAGACAGAGAACAATCTCCAGGGAGATGGCGGTAGACACTGAAGAGACTCAAAACTGATCAAAGTAGAAATCCCATGGCTGCCAAGAGTCCAAACCACAGTAAACTAATATGCACTCTAAGGCTCAGGGAACATTGCAGAAAAGGCGGTTGGAGGACTGTAAGAGCACAAGATGGGAAGTCGTGTTCTGAAGCATGCCCCCTTGCAGGTGCAGTCATGACTCCACAGTGATTAGTGAGAAGAGCCCTCAGTGTCATGTAGTGCAGGAGATGAGATAAAAGAGGATACCCTGATGGGAATATGACCAAGTTGCACTGTTTTCATTTCTTAAAGATCCCAATAAGTTATTTTAAGAATGAATGATTGTCTGTGAAGAAACTCTTCAGTTCATGTGATCCCATTGGTTGAGTGACTGTTTAAGATAGTGAGCTACTGGGGTTTTATTCATTCCTATATGATGGAAAGTTCCTCCTATATTTTCTTCCAGTAGTAGCAGAGTTTCTGGTCTATATTGAGGTCTTTGATTCATTTGGACTTGAGTGTTGTGCATGGCGAGATGTGTGGATCAAGTTTCAAATTCTTGCATATGATTATCCAGTTTGTCCAGCACCATTTGTTGAAGATGCTATCTTTTTTCCAGCCTATGTTGTTAAGGCCTTTGTCAAATATCAAGTAGCTGTAGTTCCTTGACCCAAAATCTGGGTCTTCAAGTCTATTCCATTGGTCTATACTCCTGTTTTTATGCCAGTTCCATGCTGTTTTTATTACTATGGCTTTGTAATATAGCTTTAGATCAGGTATGGTGATGCCTCCAGAGGTATTTCTTTTGCTTAGGATATATTTGGATATGCGAGGCCTTCTGCCTTTCCATATGAAATTTGAGATCATTTTTTCTATCTCTGTGAAGAACACTGTAGGGATTTTAATTGGAATTGCATTAAATATGTATATTGCCTTTGGTAGGATTGTCATCTTCACAATGTTAATTCTGCCTACCCAGGAACATGGGAGGTCTTTCCATTTTCGCAAGTCCTCCTTAATTTCTTTTTTGAGTGTTTTTATGTTTTCATTGTATAGATCTTTCACTTCCTTGATCAATGCTATTCCAAAGTATTTTTGTTGCTATTTTTTTGTTGTTGCTATTGAAAATGGGACCATGTCCCTTATTTGTTTCCCTTTATCTTTGCCACTTGCACATAGAAAGGCTACTGTTTTTTGTGCATTGATTCCGTATCCTGTTACATTGCTATAGGAGTTAATCTCCTTCAAGAGTTTTGGGATGTAGTTTCTTGGGTCTCTTATGTATAGATTACCCACAGAATGGGAGAAAATATTTTCTGACTATCCAACTGACAGAGGCCTAATAACTAGAATCTACAAAGAACTCAAAAACCTAAGCAATAAAAAGTCAAACATCTCACTCACAAAATGGGGCAAAGTGCTGGAAAGGCAGTTCACGTAGGAAGAAATACAAATGGCAAACACACACTTAAGAAAATGTTCATCATCCCTAATCATCACGGAAATGCAAATTAAAACAACTATGAGATTCCACCTTATCCCAGTAAAGACAGCAAACATCAAAAATTCAAATGAAAATAAATGCTGGTGAGGATGTGGAGAAATAGGAACCCTCATCCACTGTTGGTGGGAATGTAAGATGTTACAATTACTTTGGAGACTCCTAAAAAAGCTGACTATAGAGTTACCAACAGACCCAGTTATTCCCTTACTGGGCATGTGCCCTAAAACCTTTAAACCTCAATCCAGAGAGATTTGCTCAACCATGTTTATAGTGGCTCAACTTGTAACAGCTAAGAGCTGGAATCAACCCAGATGTCCATCACAGGAAGAATGGCTAACTAAAATGTGTTATATCTACATAATGAAATTCTATACAGCAATAAGAAAAAATGACACAATGAAATTTGAAGAAAAATGGTTGAATCTGGAACAGACCACTCTCAGTGAACTTAGCCAATCACAGAAAGATAATCGCTGCATAGTCTCACTCAACTACAGCATCTAACCTGAATCTACCCAAGATACTGACATAACCAGCAAGCACTTGAGGACTAGACAATAGGGTGGGTGGGGAGGGAGGGGAGGGCAAGGGAGGGGGTGCAAGACACAAATCTAGACCCAAACGGCAAAGGTACCATAAAATTCTACATCCTAAAAGGCAGACCAAATGGTTGAACCTTCACCAGGCCCTTAGAGGGAACACCTGAGCCACAAGGCACTGGAGACAGTACGATGAAGACTGACCTTAATCTTCTACAGCTTCTTTATTTTTTTCTTTCTTTCTTTTCTTCTTTCTTTCTTTCTTTCTTTCTTTCTTCTTTCTTTCTTTCTCTCTCTCTCTCTCTCTTTCTCTCTCTCTTTTTCTCTAACTCTTTTATATTAGTTATCTTTTTCTTCCTTTTCTTAGTGGGCACTGACCTGTAACTCCCAGTACCAGCATGTGGCTATCATCCACAATGAGCTTTTGATCAGAGAGAGGTTTCCTAAAAGAAAGATAAATTTCTGTCAGAGTACTTGATGACCCACCAAAATTAGTGGTAAGACCCTACTGTTGAAGACACCATACGTGGTGGACAAGTAAAATGGAATGACATGGCTGGAAGGAGGAAGAGAGTCAGTCCCCAGACAGTCAGCACATCTAGTGCCAGAAGGAGCTACATAGGCGAACTGGGGGAAAGTGACCAATATCTATCCAAGCAACTCATGGTCTAACCTACCTAGCAGGAAATAACCTGTCATGACTGCTCACACAAGTCCAACTGTGGCACAAAGCCATGGTGGGAAACCAACTGCTCTTGATTTGGCTTACTGATCTGCTCAGTGGAATGGGACCCATAGCTGGAGCTGGGTAAAAAGTCAGAACCATATCCAAACATGAGCCCACTCTCTAATATTAAGCTATCACCAATCCTGGGCTACAAGAGGGTCTACACCTATTAAATTCTCTATAAAAAAAAATAAGGGTTATACCATTTGTCTGGTGCTAACTTAACTCTCCATTGTAGAATCTGCTTTTCTTTTGCAGATGGACACAGATCCTAAGGAGAGAACCACCCCATCATACATCAATAGGGCCCCAACTGAAACTAAGAATAATTGGTAAAACAAGCAAGGGAGCTATTTTCTTGGTGAACCGGGTACCAGCACAAGGGTGAAGGAGAATAACACAGATAACAATGAACTTCTACCAAATCAGATATCCAGAGACACAGAGGCTCCCAACACCTCATCACTGAAGCAGACCAAAAATGAACCCAACATGGCTTAGGGAAATTCTGAGGAAGCCGGGGTGGAAAGAATGTCAGAGCCACATGTTGGGTCATGATACGCAGAGACATTTCTCCTACCCATAACTTTGGGCTAACTCCACAATGCATGACCCATATACCTCAACAAGGAGGGGTCGGGGGGAGGGGGTATGACATGGACGAGCCTAACAATGTTACCTACGTGACTGTATTCACTGAGTACAAAACTAACAAAAAAATAAATAATTATAAAAAATTAATGATGTCCTGATATGAGGGGCCTCAACTACTCAGAAAAAGTAAGATACAAAGCGCACACACACACACACACACACACACACACACACACACACACACTGTAGCAGACAGCTTCAGGTTCACTGAGATGACCTTCCAGACCAGGCACAGTTATGGAGGAAAGGATATTTATTGAAGCCTACGGATCCAGGGGAAGTTCCATAAATGGCAGAAGAAGCTGGCCTGCCTTCACAGGACCAAGCAGACAGAGAGAGAGAAGCATAAGCCAGAAACCAAAAGCCACACTTGAGGAACTCCTACTGGGCACACTTTGCACATCTTTAGATTGAAATCTGAAACCCACCACCACACCTTAAGAACCACCCAGTGACACTGCCTCAAGCCAGGTGGCTGCAGATGTAAACTACAAGCAATAAAAAATTGAATATATTGGGGGCCATCTATTCAAACAAACAAACACACACACACACACACACACACACACACACACACATACACACACACACACACACACACACATATATATACATACATATATATATATATATATATATATATATATATATATGTATATATATATTTTAGAGTATGGTACATGTTATGAAAAACCAATTGTGTAATTTTCATGAAACCTTGTTTGGAAATTTGGATCAAGAATTTTCTCTCTGTAGGATGTCTGTAAGATTAGACTGCATGACTGCATGCATATCAAGGAGTCACCTGAATAATTTGAATAGGAGTATTCTGTGTTTAGTCAATACCAAATGCTCAGCAAGTGAGCTTGGCCAAATCCTGAAAATTAGTAAACTGTGAAAGAGATCCAGCTTATCCAGTGTTCTGAGGACAGAAGACCATTAGCTGAGTGGTCACATGGGAAAAAACCACCAGAGCCATGTGGATCACACCAAATACTTTGGGTTTTCTTGTGAGAGCAATTCTAATTACTGGAATAATGACAGTGTACTGTCTGTTTTGTACCTCAAAAACCTACAGTTTTTAAGTAAATGAATGAATGTTGCAATTTAAATGAAAATTTTAGGAGAGATGAGGTTATCATAGAATCAGCAAGAACCCAAAGACAAGTAGAATGTAAGTAGTGGACAGAGTTGTGGTTGAAATGGTGAGTGTTCCAGGGACAGAGACAAAGGCAGACATAAAATTCAAGAAAAGAACTGAATATGAGGCTTCACCCTATGTGTGTTGTAAGCATACATATATGCACATTATAAATAATATAATTATAAATAAGATTCAATCACATAATTACCCTTATGCATTCCTAGTTATCTTCAGTTACTCATTATGAGTAATTAACATAATTATGAGAGATGTTTTGGCAACTGCAATACCAAGGATCTTTCAAATATGATTAAACCAAGGCAAGTTCAAGGAAATATGAGATACATCAAAATCAAAATGAAAAACCCAGGTAAGCAAAACTTAGATCAAATGGCTTCCAGAAGGAAATTATACCTCATATTTTTCTGAGGTTTGGGAAAAGTCTTAGTAAACAAAATCTGCATTTGTTGCCTATTGATTTTGTTTCTACTGATGAGTCATGGTGCATATGTATTCATGTTAAAGTAAAATTTTAGTTGACAAAAATACAGTAACCAAGATACCTATACATATCCCAAACAAGAGCCTGTGCCAATGAAAGAATATTACAGATTCAACCTGCCTTTTCTCAAGAAGGAAGCAGAGGCAGACTACATGGAGTAGCAGGAGGAGTATAGGAGTAATAAAAGGTAATGGAATTGCAAACATATTGGATCTATTGCCTATTGTCTCCCAGAAACTAGCTTCAAATTTGAGAAAGAAAATGCTTACCTCAAACTCACATTTACATGGCATCAGAATAATAAAAGAAATCACTGTAATTCCTACCCAAGTAACATAGAAAAATTAGTCTGTAAATCTTTTTCAGCTTACTGACATTCAGAATTTTTTATTTATTATTATTATTATTACTATTATTAACAAGATGTTTTGTATGGATACATCATGTGTTGTGCTCTCTTTTCTATCACCCTTGTCCCCATTCCATTGGGGACACTCCTTAATGGGGTTGCAGGTATTCCCCATGGGATTGTACTTTACATGTTGTGGGAGCAGTAGCATTGTTTCTCATGGGCAGGGAATGCCTCTGGGCATAATGTCTCAACCTGTGGCTCTTACAATCTTTCTGCATCCTCTTCTGCAAAATTTTCTGAGCCATGGTGGGTGAATTTTAAGTCTACTTCATTGGTGAGCTCTTAGGAGCCTCTGGATCTCTACTTTGGTAGATGATGAGTGTTCTCTAGCTCTGTCTCCTTCACCCTGACACTGATTATCAGGAACAGCATAGAAGCAGCACTCTTCTCCTCATTCTTCCGTAGATTCAGCTGTGGCTTGGCTGAAGTGCCAGGGATAGCTGTCCTCCTCTGATGTCACTACCTTCTAAAAAGGAAGAATAGATTCTCTAATGGAGAATGAAGTCAGCATAGCTTAAATGGGACAAGCATTATTAATTTAGGGGAAATTTGATGTATATGACCCCTGTTTTAGCCAAATACTAGTGAGAGCTTGACATTGAAGAACATAATCTTTGTCTCTATTGGATTCTGATCTGGTTCCAAATTCCAGATACGGGTTCCTTTACAATGACTGAATCTCTTAGCCAATCAGGAAAGCTATTGGTTACCCACTGAGGCTGTGTGCCACCATTGCACTGGTATGCACATCGTGTCAGTGTGTTTGCTTCTGAGCAACTTAGACCTCTCATTGCTCAGACCACTGTTGACCATTTTCCCCCAGTAGCTCATGAACACTTTCCAGCACTAGACAGGGTAACTGGGGACTGGCTTTCTTCTGAATTCCAGCCAGGTCTCTCCATGCTATGTGTCATCAGCATATAGTATCTACAGCAATAGCTTTGGCCTCATGCTGGTAATCAAGTGCTTTGACAGACAGAAAGCTATCTTGATTTGGGGACCACATAGGCCTCTATGATCTATTGCTCAATGTGGGTGACAACCAATCTCTGGTACTAAAAGATACATGTCAGAGAAAGAATTTTTTTTTTTTCTTTTAAGCTTTGGTTTCATTCTCCCCTCATCAGAGTGCTACTTTCAGGTTCTTCCCCCTTACTCCTTTTGAGGGTTATATCTTTTAGGCTATCTCCAAGGATAAAGGTTTCTATGGTATAAACTCATTTTGGATTTAATTGCATGTTTGTTTTCCCCCTTACCCCAAGCCTTCCCCTCCCTATTGTCTGGGCCTTGAATTTCCTATCAGTCTGACTTATCAGACCTTATTCAGTCTGAAGTTCTTTGGAATGGATTGGTCTTCTTTTTCCAATGCCATTAGGAGGATGTTTAGGTTATTAATTTGAGATCTCTCTGTCTATGTTATGAAGGTATTTAGTGCTATGAATTTTCCCCTTAGTACTGCATTCGTTGTGTCCCATAAATTTGGTAAGTTGTATTTTCATGCTCATTAAGTTATAGAAATATTACAATTTCTTTCTTATTCATTTTCAACTCATTCATTATTTAAAAGTGTGATATTCAGTCTCTGGTTGCTAGTGGTGTTTCTGTGTATGATTTTGTTGTTAATTTCTACTTTAAAGCATTACGATCTGATATGATGCAAGAATTTAGGTAATTTATCCTGAATTTATGTTGGCATGCTTTATAGCTAATATATGACCTATTTTGGAGAAGGGTCCATGGGATCCTGAGAAGAAAATTGTATTCTGTAGAATTCTGATGGAATGTTCTGTAGATGTATGTTAGGTCTAGTTGATCTATGGTTTTGTTAAGTGCTATTATTTTCTTGTTGATTTTCTATTTGAATGATCTGTCAATTAATGATAATGGAGTATTATAGTCTCCAACTATGATGGTGTTGGGATTAATTTTTGTTTTGTTTTCAAGTAGTTTTGTTTTATAAGCTGTGGTGCCCCCGAGTTTGGTGACTATATATTGTGAAGTCCTCTCAATAGTCTTACCCTTCATGAGTAAAAAGTGGAAGTTTTTGTACTTTTTGATTACTTTTGGTTTGCAGTCTATTTTGTAAGACATTAATATAGCTGTACACACTTCTTTCTCATTTTTGTTTGCTTGGACTATCATTTTCCTCCTTTCACCCTGAGGAGGTTTCTATCTTTAGTGGTGAGGTGGGTTTCTTGAACACAACACATAGAAGGTTTCATTTTTGTGATCCACCCTGTGAACTTATGTCTTTAGATGTGTGAGTTATGACCATTGATATTTAAGGTTATAACTGTGAGGTTGTATGAGGTTTAGTGCTTACTTGGGTTTTGTACTTTTTGAACCGGTTATAATTTTGGTTATTATGATTTTCTTGCAGGTTCTCCTCTGTGGAGTATTCCCCGAAGTTTCTTCTGTAGATTTGGCTTTGTGTTCATATAAACATAGAGCTGGATTTTTATAATGGAAAACCATCTATTGTGAGGGATACTTTTTCTGGGTACAGTAGTTTGGGTTGGAATACATAATCTTATAGACTTTGCAATGCTCCATTCCAAGCCCTTTTGGATTTCAGGGTGTCCCTTGAGAAATCTGAGATAAATCTGATGGAATTACCTTTGTATGTAATGAGTTGTTTCTCGCTTGTTGCTTTTAGCACTCTGTGTTTGCTTTCATTGTTCAGCATTTTAATGATGATGTGTCTTCAAAAGTTTTTTCAGGGCTGGAGAGATGGCTTAGCGGTTAAGCACTTGCCTGTGAAGCCTAAGACCCCGGTTCGAGGCTCGATTCTCCAGGACTCAAGTTAGGCAGATGCACAAGGGGGTGCACGCGTCTGGAGTTCGTTTGCAATGGCCAGAGGCCCTGGCGCACCCATTCTCTCTCTCTATCTGCCTCTTTCTCTCTCTCTCTCTCTGTCCGTCGCTTTCAAATAAATAAATAAAAATAAACAAAAAAATTTTTAAAAGTTTCTTCATTGGTCCAGTCTCTTTGAAGTTCTGTTAGCTTCTTGTACCTGGATGGGTCTCTCTTTTTCAAGGTTGGGAAGTTTTCTTCACTAATTTTTTTGTATACATTCTTGATGTCTTTGCTCTGAGTTCCTGCACCTTTTGATATACCCATAATCTGAATGTTAGGATATTTTGGCATATCCCACAGTTTCTTCCTTTTCTCTGTTATTGAACTTTTTGAGAGAAGTTTTCTCAAGCTCTGTTTGGTTTGTATTTTTGGTTGACTTTATCTCTATAGTATCTATCCCTTTGTCAAATTCCAATTTATGTCATGTTTTGATTTTCTTAATTATTCTTGGGATTTTTTCATTAATCAATTATTGAGCTCTTCTACTTTTTGGCTCATGATCAGTTCATTTATCTCACTTTTGAGGTCTCTCAGTTTTTTGTCAATTAAGCTACGCCTAGTGAAGAAAGATGTGTGCATTTTGTTTGTACATTTTTTCATTGTTGTTGATTTGCTTCCAGACCTGCAATTCACTTGGTTAGTGTAACATTGCTTGTTGTGTTTTCATTTTGGGAATCTATTCCTCTTGTATCCTCTATGTTTAAATTGGAGATTGTCAGACTAGGCAGACTTGTTGGCTCTCAGTTTGTTGGTTAGTGTTTTTTCTTTTTCTTTTTTTTTTTTCTGCAATGGCATTTACCCATCTCAGTGTTGGAGCCTTAATCAATTAAGGATATAGTAAGAATTTTCCCTTGTAGTGTCTATAGTTTATGTTAGTTTGTGTTTGAATATAATAAGCATGTGATTGCTTTGTATTTAGGGATGTGAAGATTGTGGAGGTACCAGCAGCTATGGGCTGGTGCTTACTGCCAAAGTTGAGGTTGGAGGTCTGAAATCTCTTAAAGCTGGCCTCATCTGTGTCTTGCCTGTGGCTCAGGGGTCTTAGTTAGTCCTTGCACCCCTACTGGACTGATCTGTGCAGGTTATGCGGGACTCACTGATTTCTCCTGGAAGGTGATTGCCAGATGTTCATGTACTCCCCAGCTGGGGCTGAGGTAATGTACCAAGTGATCACTGGAAGGAGAGCAGGGTAGTGAAGATGTGATGGGGGTCCATGGGCTACACAAACCAGGCCTAATCAGGGAGTTGGCTGGTGTGGTATAGAGAGGTGCATGGATCAAGGGTCATATTCAGGGGTACTTGAAGGCAGCACAGGGTGTGTGGAAGCTGCAAACTGGGCAGAGAGAGGTATACTGAGGGGCATACTGTCTGGGGGGCCAGGGGCCTTCTCAGGGATGCCCACCTAGGGAGCACAGCCTGTCAAACTGGTTGGAGAGGCAGGGTTATGCTCAGTGACCCCCTCCCAGCACAGTTGGCAAACCTGGTTGGGGAGGCAGGGCCAAGTGTGACAGCTGCTGTGAGTGGTGGATGGGAATGAGAAGATTCCAAATTGTGCTCCGCCCCAGTCCCCACGCAGTGGAGGTCTGCTAAGACCTACTCATACTGGAGCCCCCACAATTCTTGCCTGATATTATACCCCAGGAACTGACATGTGGTTATGAGGTTACCCTCTTGACCAGAAGTTTTTCTTTATTTTTAAAATATGCATACATATGTTTCTAAATTTCAAATCTCCTCTCTTTCTATTAATTTATTATTTCAAACCCTATACTTCATTCTTTTTCTTGTACTGCAGGACGAAGTTTTTCATTACTAAGATGGTCACTCTATATATACGTAGTCCTTACCCAATACTTTTTTCTTTCATTTATGTTTTTTAAGTTGAAACTTTGGATACATCAAGTATTGGTAGTATCATTCCCCTCCTTCCTGCCCTGACTCCACTGAAGTCCCCACATAGTGGGGTTGCTGATATTCACCATGGAGTTGTGGGTTATGAGTTGTGAGAGGAACATCCAGTCATTGTGGAGGGCTGGGGGATGTCTCTGGATATTCTCTCCCACTCTCTGCCTCTTTCATTCTTTCCATCTCTTCTTCCACAAAGTTCCCTGAGCTTTGGTGGGTATGCTTTAACACTGTTTTGATTCTATTTTCTTCTAACAAATTTTATGCACATAGTAAATTATATTTGTTGAATTGAAGTAATTAGTTTTCTTGTTATTCAAAAACATAGAGGAAACTGGCAACTTGGCATGTTTCTCAGATATTGAGGATGGTGCAAAAATGAAGCCTAAGTCTTCCAGTACGTTGTTAGAATAACAACAACAACAACAAAAAAAAAACTTCATACAATGTATACTACAATAATCTTAAGTTTACAATGAAATGCAGTCCCAAAGCTACTCAGTAGAATTACACAGCTAGCACATGTCTCTGATTGGCTTCTATCACTGTGTTCCTTTACAAACTAACAGCATTCCTGTATGTCATTAAGAATAAGAAAACAGCAATGGAAATATTATTTAATTCCTTTAGCATAATGTTTTCCTATGTGTTTCATTTGAAGATCTCCTGGCATAGAGTAAACTATTCGAGCCTTTTTTTTTTTTAAATCACTTTAGTATGGCGAATTTGTCTCAATTCATTAGCAAATGTATGCATATGATATCTTTGTGTGTGTATGTGATGTGATTGTATTCATGTACACGTGTTCACAAGTGTATGAGAATGTTATGCATGGGTGTACATGCACATGGGTGTGCATGTGTGTGGGAGCCAGAGGTTGATTGGTGTCTTTAACATCATTCTTGACCTTAATTACTGAGGCAGGACCACTTTCTTGACAAGACTTCACTGATTCCAACAGACTAGCTAGCCATCTTCTGCTGATTCCTTGTCTCTACCTCCCGAGCACTGGAATTACAGATGGGCCCCACATAGGCCTCACACTTAAGTGGCGGCTGGGGACTCAGACCATGGTCCTTACACCTGTATACTTTATCTGTTGCATCATCTCAAGGAAAAGTGGAACTTCACAAGTTCTTGATTTCTGCCAAATGCCCTTCTGGGCTACTCATCCCGTTGGCAACCCCACAGCATCTGTAGAGCCCACATCTCCAGACACCCTCATGATTGACTGTGTTTTCAGAATCCCCTTGTTTTTAATAACTTGAAATTTTGAGGCGTTATGGATAGGAATGTGGTATTGTGTGCCCCAGATAGGATATGTTTTCAGTTTCTTTTCATATTTATTAGACAGGTGTCATCATATTCTTGCAGGAGTATCACAAGGGCAATCACTGTCTTTATCAAGTTGTATGAAGTCTCTGTTGACTATATCATATTCATAAGTTCATGTCTATGAGCTCCTTCATTATAAAAATATGTTTTCCTTTACACTTACTTTTTGCACTGGACTCTGGAAAAACGTCACTATGCTTATCTCACACTTGAAGCATAAGAAATTATGTTCTATGTTTTTAAAAAAATTTCCTCATGTCAAGTTTTACAATTTTATATTTTATTTTATTTTATTTTATTTTATTTTATTTTATTTATTTCACAGGGACAGAGAAAGAGGCAGATAGAGAGAAATAGAGAGAATGGGTGTGCCAGGGCCTCCTGCCACTGCAAACAAACTCCAGACATGTGCACCCCCTTGTGCATCTGGCTAACATGCATCCTGGGGAATGGAGCCTCAAACCGGGGTCCTTAGGCTTCACAGGCAAGGGCTTAACTGCTAAGCTATCTCTCCAGCCCTGTTCTATGTTTTTAATATATTTGTTATTTGGAATTTTTCTGCACTGGGGATTCCAATAACACTTAAACATATTGCCTAATTGCTAAGCTTTGGTCATTGGGAGAATGTTTAGTTGGCTTCTATATGCCTGTGGCATACACGTTGTTTTGAGCATTCTCTTGTTTTTATATTGAAATAATATTCTAGGATCATTATAAATAAATGAGGTACTAGTCTTTTCTTTTTTTCTTTGGGGGGCTAGAATTTAACCCAGGGTTTTTAGCATGTAAGGAAAACACTCTAGCACTGCATCACACAGGCAGCATATCATTATCAGTTCTAATCAACCAATTCTGCAAAACAATCTTCATTCATTTATCTGCAGCATAATGTTAGAAACTAAGTTTGTGCACTGGAGATGTTCATTGTAATGGAATATATATGCCTCTTGGCCATCCTATTTGGTTAGCCAAGATGAAATAAACATACCAACTTTACTACAGTCACAAACATATGACTATATATTTATTCTTCTCTATTTATACTGAGTTAATCATGATATCATAGTATTTTCTCTAAATAATCACATATCATGTTGAAATTTCCAATACATTTCATTTCCTATGATCTCCCTATGCAATGATGAAAAACTAGTTCCATCCACCAACTTTCGCCTTAATTTTCTCTCAACATAATTGTTAACCTCACATCCCTGGGAAATTGGACTGTCAAGCACAATCTAGTGCTGAATACTGTTTTTCTGTCTGGGTAGAAATCATTATTTCTAAAAGTAACTTATACCAGCACATTTCCCCTTTACTTTTTTGAGGGCAGGTTGGTTTATACAATGAAGTATAGCTCAATAATATATCCACATTCTATATTGTACTCTATGTTATCTTGGCCTTTAAAATGATTGTTATTTGCATATATTAAGGTTATCTCTTTTTGCTTTTTATGTTGTAAATTTCTATGAATTTTGAAAAATGAAGTGTTGGTGGCTTCTTACAGAAATGTACTCCTGTGCTCTCAGTGTGTCATACTTTTTTCCGAAGCAGCTATTTCTCTCAACCATTGGGCTTAAAATCCAAACTAAATATGTTTCAATAAACTCTAGCATCTGCTTGATGAAAGGAAGAAAATTGCACAGTGTTATATATGCCCCAGTATACCATCATTCCAAGTAGTTTCACTGTATTCTACAAATATCAATATTTTACCTATTTAAGTTTTCATTTTCATTCTTTTTAAAATACTCTTTTTATTTATTTGCAAGCAGAGAATTATACAAGAGAGATATACAGACAGAATGGGTATGCCAGGACCTCAAGCCCCTCCAAATAAACTTCAGATGCATGTTCTACTTTGTGCATCAGACTTTACGTGGGTCCTGGGGAATCAAACCTAGGTCATTAGGCTTTGTAGGCAAGTGCCTTAACTGCTGAGCCATCCTCCCAGTCCCATTACCTTTTTCATTCTTTCTGTCACTCTTGTTTATTCTTCTCCATAATTTCATGTAGTTGATGCCATACCACATGTAGTTTTCAGAGACTTGCTTTTTAATCTGCTTAGTAATACAAATCATCTATATTTTCTTATGACTTGTTAGATCCTTTCTCTTTAATGCTCTTTAATGTTCATTCATTTACCTATTGATGAAATCTTGCTTTTGTCTACCTAGTTTTTGACATTACAAGTATATCTATAAAATGTTGATAGTTCATGTATTTTGAAGTAAGTTAGGTACAAACAAAGAATATGAATACAGAACTAGACCTTATAAGTACGTTTTGCTTTGTAAAAATCTGACAAACTGCCTTACAAACTGGCTTATACAGATTTATATTAGTTTAATTTCAGTTAGTTTATAAACCACTAGATGTTATCAGTTTTCTTTATTTTTTTTAAATATTTTATTTATTTATTTACAAGCAGAGATAGAGAAAAGAGATAGACATAGAGAGAGAGAGAATGGGTATGCCAGGGCATCTAGTCACTCTAAAATCTCCAGATGCGTGTGTCAACTTATGCATCTGGTCATATGTGGATACTGGGGAATCAAACCCTGGTCATTAGACTTTGCAGGCAAGTGCCTTAACTGCTGGCCCATCTCTCCAGCACCAATTTTCTTTATTTTTTATTTCATTTTATCTTGCATATGTCTATGTACTTTTGTCACACACATACTTCCTTGAGACAGGATTACTCCCTCAGCCATGAGCTGCTATTGTTGGTTAGCAAGTCCCAGCAGATTATCCACTTCCTGCCCCACCTCACTAGAACTGAGTTTACAGATGTGAATGGCCTCACTCAGATTTATATATATGAGCACTGGACAGTAGAATGCAATTCATTACATGCTCTTCCAGACCCTTATGCTTAACTTACAATTGTTTGAAACCTCTGATCCATCTTCCCAGACCAATATTTGTTTTGTAAATAATTGTATAGTGGTATCTTCCCATCTTCACAATTTTTAATGTAAACTTTAATCAGAACACTGCTGTAATACACTCATTCACATAGTTGCTACCATGCCACAATGCCTGAACTAAGTATCTATGGCCATCACATTTGGTCACAGAAGCCAAAATATCTGCTATTTTCTATTTTAAGGAAACACTTTCCAAATTTAGCATAAATTTCTAAGTTATAATATATTCTAATTAAATTATTTGATTGTTACATTTATATTTTTCATTTTAATTATCTATCTGAACTACATATAATATATATTCATATATTTACAATTATATTATATATATAATGGAATTTTTTAGATAAAATTTAGAATAGCTATAAGGTATTACTGGGGACCTTCATGGAGAATATAGTGCAGGTATTATCTTTTTATGCATGTAAAACAGAAGAGTCAACAATTATAAACATTAGGAAGAACACAGCAATGAATTAGTTGAAAGAATATATGAAGAAGGAAGTAACATTTTACTGATTATGTGCCAGAAATTTTATTTAATACCTACCTTCTCTCCTTCCCTCCTTTCTTCCTTCCTACTTTCCTCATCACCTCCCTTTATTCCTTTCTCCCTTTTTTTATTTTTCATCTTCCTTTTTTACTTTCTTTCACTCATCTTTTTCTTTTTGCCTCTATTTCACTTTTTCCTC
The DNA here is from genome assembly GCA_036346955.1 of Dipus sagitta. Taxonomy (NCBI): domain Eukaryota; kingdom Metazoa; phylum Chordata; class Mammalia; order Rodentia; family Dipodidae; genus Dipus; species Dipus sagitta. The sequence goes on from CM070772.1 coordinate 26,520,743, forward strand.
TGCTGAGTTTCAAGCCAAGAGGCCAGAAATGACAGGTGAGTACTCTATTACAGACACACAAACACAGCTGCCATTTACTCTTAAGGAATCCAAAGGCCAGTATTGTACTAAATTAATATAAAATTAGTAAACCATGTATTTTCAAATGCATAGGATAAATGAATTTGAAATATGTGTGTGTCCAATGCCACTACATACAGAATACCACAATAGGAAAATCTAACTTTCATAATCGATAGTTTTAAAAAAGCTCTCTTCTTCATACCTAGTAATATCAGTCTATGTTTATACAGATTATTATGCATTTAGGAATGTTCATCTTCAGTGGATTTTATTTACAAAGCTGTTGAAGTGTGGTCCCGTATAAACATAATGATCTTTCACTATTTCTGATGAAAGTTCTAATGCAGGCTGTCAAATCAGCTAATATGTGGATCACAGTGCTGTGAATATGGGCAGGATAAGTATTATTCCTTTAAAAATATAGAAACATGAATTGACCATGGACCACAGCACTGGAATGCTGAAGGCTCATTTGCATAACTGAGTATCTTGAATGATATGTATTTTTTTTTTCCTTTTGAAGCAAAGACTTAGGACAGAAGGATGAAAATTGGTCACAAAGAACAGCTCTTCATTGCTCATATAAGAACTTTGTCAATGATCATCAGGATTTTGAGTACAACAAATAGCTGATTTTATCGTCACACTTGAGCTTTAAGATGCATATTAAATTTGAATGGAATAAATCAGAAATGTGGGTAGCATTTTTTTTTTCCTAAACAAAGATGGACTTAGCTAACCCTTTCACAAACTTGCCATCTGTTTGACTAGCTTCTTAGATTAAGACACAATAGACATATGCATATGAACTGGAGGCTGGTACCGGAAAGTATTTTTAGCATGTTACTCTTTTTTTTTTTTTTTTTTGGAACTCTGTTTTGATTTTGTTTGTGCTGTTTTCTTTTGCTTTTGGATAATATGTTTTTTATTCATCTGGAGCAATTTAAATATCAACCTGATTGAAAGATAATTGAAGCACATTCCTTTTCAAAGATACTACTTTGGGGCTGGAGAGATGGCTTAGCGGTGAAGCGCTTGCCTGTGAAGCCTGAGGACCACTACTTTGTTTCCCTATTTTGATATTAAATAACAATAAGAAGTAACTAAAAATTCCAAAGACAATGTACATGTCCACAAGTCTTCAAAGTTGCTTCATGTATATATATATATATATAATAGATACCTAGATAGATAGATAGATTGATAACTGTTACTGTTAGAATGGAAACTTGCTTTCATTATATTATGTTGCTTTATGTACTCCTCATGTTTGCTAAGTACATAGATCAATTACACATATTATATTACACATATTATATCCTATTAGCCATACTACATGATATTACATTCAAAAAGAATAATACCAATAGGAATATTTTGTTTTTTTAATATTAATTTTTTCTTTATTTATTTGAGAAAGAGAGAATGGGCATGTTAGGACCTCAAGCTGCTGCAAATGAACTTCAGATGCATGCAACCCCTTGTGTATCTGGTTTATGTGGGTCTTGGGAAATTGAAACTTAGTCCTTTGACTTTGCAGGGAAGAGTCCTAACCACTAAGAAATTTCTCCATCCCCAATAATAATATTTCTTAATCATTCTGTATTTAGCACATGTTTAATGTCATTTAAATTTCGAAGGACTATTAATTCATTTTCAAAAGAACATGTATGCCATGCATTCTCCTTACAAAAGCTTCATTTCAAAATGTTGAGAGTGAACACATCAGACAATAGATCTTTAACAAGAATGCTGAACAAAAAACAGTTGAATCTTGTGTCATTATAAGCTAGGATAAAAAGCAAACTCTAGATCAATTTCAATAATGAAAACTTGTATCTTGTTATCAGCAAATGCATGAGTTATTAAGTTTTAATATCATTTGCTAAATCTTATTTGAATTTCAAATCAAGAAAGGAATTATGTATGACTTGATATTTAAATATTGCACCTCTTGTTATTGCTGATTGAGAAAGATTTGTACCAAATGAAGCCACCTCCTTTTGGGTTCTGTACAAAAGGAAAAGCAGAGACTCATCACTTACTATTTTGGTCGGTCCAGCCATGAAAAATCAGCATTTTGATTACTGAATTGTTCCTTTCTCATTTTTCTTACCACCATCAGACACAAATGACTGCTTCTAAAGTATCCTTGTCAGTGTTTCCCATCAATTCTGATGTAAATCTAGTCATGATTCTGTCTTGGTACTAGTTTTATGCCTGCTCACCTGAAGAGCTTTCACAAAGTTGTTTCCACCTGTCAGTCAAGTAGGATGAAAGAATGATAAATTTCTGGAGATCTGAGACAGAAGAGAGGGAGTAAAAGACTGAGAAAGACACCCAATATTCAGATACCATAAATGTAGAAAGCTGTCTTATTTGAACATGAATTTCTGCCTGTCAGCTTTTACGTGGTACTGCTGTCTGAAGCATCAAAATGCAGGGAGATGTTATAGAATGTAAAAGGGAATTGTGTACACATACACACACACATAGCCTGTAGTCTTGGACTTGCTAGGATTTCTTCTTCCTTATGTTTTATGTATGCTACCAAGAAATAGTACCTTATATAATATTTGTCCACCAGTTTCAGTCCCTGTAAATTAAAAATTATATATGCTGTATAACATTTGACATGCACTTTAACTAGAGAATACTTAAACTATTTTTGTGATTTTAAATGGAAATCAGTAAATAGCAGCTGTTAGCAACATTTTTACTCTTTAAGTTCAGTTCAATACTTTGTGAAGTAATAACATTGAATCTAGAATTGAAAAGAACTCAATGAAGTGGGATTCACTAATAAGAGAAATTTTATTGCTAAATGCAAAATTGTAATTATGTATAATTTAGGAAATTTCCTTTGAATAAGTTAGTTTATAATTTACATTAATTGCTAGTGAGAATTTAAATTACATTTTGAAAAAAACATTGAATTAAAATAACGTCAATTTACATGACTGAATATCTACTATAGAAGAAGACTATATGACACTCTACAACTTACATTCTTAAAATAACTAAATATAAAACTCTAGCATTAATATGATTTAAAATAAATAAAAAGAACTTTAGTATCTAAAACATTTTTTAAAGCTGAGATATCTTATTATATTTTAGCATATCCTCTTATTTTGCTTATATAATGAACATCTTTCTCATAACTTCATAGAGATTCATGATGCTGGAAAATGTTATTTAAGGAAAATGTTAAAAGAGTACCTTTATAAAGTTTCACAGGAGCAGAAATTAAAACTTTCTAAAGGTTCTTTACTGATAATAAAAATTCATAAAATACTTTATATTATTTAAAAATCTACATGAGAAAACAATTAAAAAGAACAGATTATTCTCAGGCATCAGATGGAGGGTCAGTGTCCTTAATATGCAATTTTACATTGTACTTAGTGAATAATGAACTTCAAAGAAATACATTTATATCAAAGACAGTTTTTAGTTCTCACAAATGACCCAAGGTAAGATGTGGAATGAATATAAATCTTGTGAGACAAAGAGGGGACGGTAGTTCACATTCAGCTGATGACAAGGAAAGTTGGACAATTCACAATTAGAACAATCATTACAAAGTTTTAGTAATACTATAACATCATGTTGAAACAAATCTTTATTTGTGAATAAATGAAAGGAAAAAGTCATAAACATGTTTAAAAATTTGTCTTAAGCAGTAAGTTCTATATTTTATATACTAACAAAATTAATATTGTATGAACTGAATCAAGTCCTTTCTAAACTTATTATTTTATTAATGAATGTTGGAAATTCATGGAAGAATATCAGAGAAAATATAAACTACTAGAACTTCTATTCTTCAGAGACATATATTTCAGTGTATTTTCTTCTTTTGGTATTTTCTATTTTCTGTTATGACTGAGAAGAAAAAGTACTCAATTGCTAGTGATTTCTAATCAAAGACCAAATAAAAGTATGTTCTGCCACTTAGTAGCTCTGTCTGTAATGGCTCAAAATTAATTTAAAGCTCACAAAGATACTACAAACCAAAGTCCTGATAGGACCCATACCAAAGGACTCCATGGTTTAAATTTTATAATTCAAGGAAAGTAATTAGAACACTTCAGATCTGTGAACACATTTTGACAGTGTAATAGCTTTATCATGAAATATATATTTAACTTTTCCAAAGAGAAAGAACATGACCCAATCAGAATAGTGCTATCTGAAGAAGTTAAATTTCTTTCAAAAGTCAAAGAATGTGAGTAAATTGGCATTTTCCTGTGTGTGTGTGTGTGTGTGTGTGTGTGTGTGTTTAAGCTTTATTTTTACTTGTTCCTTTGCTTCTAGTGCCCTCCTCTATCCCTCTTCTTCTTTTTCTTTCCTTTTTTCCCTTATTAGTTATGAACATATTCAGTGTGTAAACAGCACACGTTGGTACCATCCTTACCCTCTTTCCTGTCCTCCCCCTCCAAAAGGGACCCTCGTCCTTGTGTTCCCTTCCTCCCTTCCTTCCTTCAAATCGTCCTCTTTCCTATACTTCATATGTTACAGTTATTCCACTGATATCATTTTCTTAACAGACACACTGAAAAAAATGGCTTAGAGAGCATTAGTATTTTTAACATTTTGAAATATTAGAAACATGCAAATTATTTTTCTCCAGAATGTTGTTTCAATTTATCTTCCACTTACATTGTTGTGCTTTGTTAAAAATAAATGTCATCACAAATATCCAAGTATTATACAATGCAACCTTGTTAAGTGAATAATAAACAAATTCACTATAATAATTATCCTGAGTAAGTAAGACATCTCTGTATTATCGAATTAAGAAGTCTGGAAACAAAACCAATGGCAAGAGGAACATAAACAATTTCCATTAAATTTTTCTGCTTACACAAGTTATGTCTAGGTTAATTTAGGAAAGAAAGAGTGAATTTATCTGTCTATTTTTATTATAAGTATCTTCATATTTTTGCAGTTAAACTTCTTGGGAATCAGTATTAGATACTAAACCATCATATGTTTTCAAATAAAAACACAGAATTATGAGAAAGCATCTAAAATGGAAAGATGGATACATATGTATTTCTTTACATTACAAAGAATAACATCCCCTGAGTCCCATATGATTCCACATTTATTTTTTTCCACACATAGGTCTTCTGTTTTATGGTTGAAAATAATATTTGTAAAAGTACAAGGTACAATACAAGATGTGGTAGAATATGCTGGTAATCCCATCCCACAGCATATTGAACTGAAGGCCAGCCTGGGTTTCATAGTTAAGACCCTGACTCAAAATAAAAACAACAACAAACAAACAAGCAAAAATACAACATTTTTATGTGACCTTGATTAATGAATACAGCAAGGGATTGGGACAATTGTTCAGTGTTTAAAGGGACCTGCTTGCAAAGCCTCATGGCCCAGGTTAAACCCCCAAGCCACCAATATAAGCTAGAAGAGTGATGTGAAATTGATTATAATGGGCTAATGAGAACATCTATCACTTCAAATGATTTTTATTTTTTTGTAGTGAGAACATTTAGATTCCATAGGCAATGCATTATTATTATCTGTTGTCACCTTGCTATGCAATCAATCTTCTAATTGTAGAACTATTTAACTGACCTTGTACTTCAGACAGAGCACAGTGAACTTCTGCATCTCAGCATTCTCCTTCATCTGTTATGCAAATTGATTTCCAGGATTAGCTAGAGAAAGTACCTGATGTTCTATATTTTTCAAGAAATATTTATTGAATGCACTTCACAACAAATTTATCTGAAATAATTTGAACCAGCAAAAGTAAACAAACAAAATTATTAATATTTTACAGTGTCATATAAATGTAAAATTACAAAACCTGGAGGCAGTACCCCATTTTTATCTCTGATTTTCTCCACAAATCTATCCACATCTACACTTTTGATATTTTCAATATGAATACTACCAGTGAAAATAGCATAAGATTTGTAATATTCATATTACTGTTTATAATTTACAAATTACTACTTCTTCAAAGAGATTATAATTTCGAGTACGTCTGAATTTATTTTTAAACTAATTTAACTTAATTTTAGATTAGCTTAAAAATAACAAGTTTTATGACATTTTCATATGTATTTAGTTTTTATTATTATTCTTATTATTAGTTATGTATACAGTAAGTATACAGCCATGTTGGTGCCATTGTTAGTCTCCTCCCTGTCCTCTCTCCCTCCTTGTTGGGGAATGTGGGTTGAGCATTGTGTGGTTAGCCTTCAGGGCAAGAGGCAATATATCTGTGCATAATGTCACAAAATGTAGCTCTAACAATCTTTCCACCCCATCTTCTGCAAATTTCCCTGAGCTATGATGGATTTGTTTTAGGTCTACTTCAGTGATGAGGTCTTGGGAGCCTCTGTGTCTCTGGATATCTGGTTTGGTAGAGGTTGAGTGTTCTCTGTGTTTATCCCCTTCACCCTTTTGCTGTTCCCCAAGAAAGCAGCACTCTTGCTCATTTCCCCAATTGCTTTTAGTTTCAGCTGAGGCTCTGGTGAAGTGCAATGGACTGATACTCTCCTCAGGTTCTGCATCCATCTGATAAAGAGAAGCAAATTCTCCAATGGAGAGTAAAGTCAGCACCAGATAAATGAGGTAACAATTATTATTTTAGAAAGAATTCAATAGGTGTATACCCTCTTGTAGCCCATGATTGGTGGTAGCTTGATAATGGAGAGCAGGCTCTGTTTTTTTTTTTTTTTTTTTTTTTTGATATGGTTCTGATTTGTTTCCCAGAACCAGCTGTGGGTTCCATTCCCATATTTAGTTTTGATTACTCCTCTCCTCACGTTTTCCTCTTCTCCATCATTCCCCTCCTCTTATATATTATGTTGTAGCTGTTTTATAATATTTGTTATTTCCATGTACTTATTATGTTTATCCTACTTTTTTATTTTATTTTTTTGAATTCAATAGCCCCTGCCTTGGCTTAACAAATCACACTAAAAAAAAAAAGAGTTTTTCCTCAAGCAATGTTTTCTAACAGAAACAATGTGTGAACACATAGGACACCACTTCATCTGTTGTGATCCCTCTCATTACTAGACAGAGAAATTTCCCACGGAGATGGCAGGAGATACTGAGGAGACTCAAAACTCATGAAAGCACTCCAGTTGAAAGAATATAATAGACACCGGGTGTGAAGAGGTACTATAAGGTTTTGTCCTCCCTAGAAGAACGCACTGGTGCATTTATGACCCAACACTGATTCCCAATAATCCCACAGAGGAGGGATTCTGTGGAATGGGAACTGGGGGAGAAGGGACAGAAAGGGATAACCTGATGGGAATACCCAATTTGCAGTTTGTTCCATATATTAAAGTTCCCAATCCAATTATATATATGTGTTGAAAAAGTATGTTTTATTCTAAAATCTGTGATTAATTGTATCACAGAAGTAGCTTCAGTTTTTGAGAAATAAGTTTATTTACTGAATCGGAATTTAGATGAAAATAGTAAGTGTGAAACACTGTTTCTTTAAAAAGGCACAACTCTAGAGCATGTTATTCTTGCATTCATTGTTTCTTCAAAATAAAAATAAGGAAAGAGACCAAAAACTTCAAATTAGAGCAAAGATAAGTAAAATATTCCTGTAAGAGGGCTCCATGTTATCTTACTTAAAGGGAAGCCATTTGCTTGTAAATTTATTTACAGATTTTTTTCTCTTTGTGCTTCCATGGGCATTTTCTTTCATGTTGTGGTAATGAATTTTGCATTAAAGAACTGACCTCCGGGGATAGGGGGATAGCTGAGTGGGTAAAATTCCTGTCCTGCAAGCATGACATTATTCAGAATTAACACTTGTAATCCTTGGGCTGGGGAAATAGATCCCTGGAGTTTCTTGGCCAGCTGACAAAAGGTCTATAGCATGCGTGAGAAACTACACTACCAGAGGTAGTCCTGAGATTTCCATATACATGTAAACACATACCATGTATGTCGGGGGTGGGTGGAGAGAGAGAGAGAGAGAGAGAGAGAGAGAGAGAGAGACTTTACAAGCTTATCCTATGAATCAAAAAAATAGGGATTTCAAGACAAAGATAAAAGGAAATTCTACTGGCCTGGGGATTCTTTGTTGTTTGTTTCAAGGTAGGGTCTCACTGTAGCCCAGTCTGACCTGAAACTTACTCTGTAGTCCCAGGCTGGCCACAAACTCATAGCAATCTTCCTATCTCTGCCTCCTTAGTGCTGGGATTTAAAGCATGCACCACCACTCTCAAACCAACCTGGAGATTTTTAATGTTAAGTGATTTGTATTAAGGCAAAGAGGAGTAAGACTAGAATTTTCAAGATGTGTGTTTGGGTTAAGATACCAGCCAGTTAAAGAGATGCTACATTATAAAAGTTCTCACCCTGCATAATACCTTCTATGCATATTCTGCCATAATAATGTTTACTTTCATATTCCACAATTAAGTTTTGTGAAATCAGATGAAGAAGGGATGTGTGATAGGGAAATATTTTTATTTTATATTTTTTGCCATATATGAATAGTCCAAATCCCTGTCAAGAAACATTTAAATATAGCTATGTCTACAATATTATTACAGTAATATTAAGACTTAGAAGAGTTAACAAGATTTCTAAATCATAATGCCATATAATTTAAAGATAGCTGGAATGGCTTCAGGAGACAGAATTCTGAGAAGTAAACTTTACTCATGAAATAGGTTTCAGATAGTCTTTAAAGAGGGGAAAGATGATAGGATCTGGTATAGGAAAACTGGTATAGTGATTAGAGACAGACAAATTGATAGATCATGTAGATGGATGAAAGGAGTTCATGAATAACTGAATGAGAGATTTGTGTGGCACGTAAAATCCTAAAATGTAATATAGAATAAGAGATAAATCTTATAATTAATTGAACCTTGGTAATTCTGTTCTACTTAGATACCTTCAATTTTCCATTTCTCTCTGTTACCTACCTAGATATATCTCTGTATCTCTCCCTCCCTCTCTCTCTCCCTCTCTCTCTCTCTCTCTTCATTTCTCTCCTCTCCTCTTGTCCCTCTCTCTCTCTCAGCTCTTTCTCTCCTTTTGTTGTGCTGTGATCAAATGTTAGATCTCAAACATTTTGCCTAAATGCTCTACCACTGAGTTATAGCCATAGCTTTTATGATTCTTGAACTTGAGAGTTAATATTTAAGATTAAATGAGTATTCTACCATTTAAATTAGGTAGTTGGATTGTCATGATACTTTAAAGAAAAATGTAATCTTTGGAAATGTTGAACTAATGTTGAGACCAGAATATTTTAAATCAAAGTTTAGGATATAACTTATTGACAGTAGAATATTGTGTTTACTCATGAACTAATGTGTATGTGTCAATAATACCAGTTTTGCAAGATTTTAAGTTTCATATGTATTGTAAAGCACTGAGATTCAGAATCCACCAGAGTTTTTTTTTTTTTTTTTTTTAATTCACTGAGTTAGAGTAGGCACACAGTAGAGTCCGAGAAGAAAATAAGAAAGATATATTAATATCACATATTGTTCTATATTGCTAAGGAGCTGTAGAAGTAGTGTTTAGTGTCAATGTCTTATACTTATGTCCCAAATATTGAATTTTTATATTTGTAACAGTGAAAAATTATTGGAATCATTTTCATATCTAACAAATACTCATCAAAGCTAAACAGAAGCTTGTTTCCTAATGTTTTGAAAGATACTTCACTCATTCCTGTGAAGATATTACATTCAACAATATTAGAAATATAACACATAAGCCTCATATTTCTTACTGGTGATCAAAATCAAGATTATTTGCCATGTGACCTTTATACCCACCAACAAAATAGAACATTTCTGGAATAGAGTCTGCTGTGCAGAGGTTACAATTGTTAACACAGAAACCTTGACACTAAATCCTTGTCATTGATGTTTTACTGACTTGTTTCAAAAGGGACAACAACAAAATCAAACATCTCTTAGTTCATTGATCTGGTTCAAACTCTTTTCAACAGCAGATTCAAAAGGCCCACATGGACAAGAATCTCTGACTGACCTTCTTAATTATAGTTTCTTGGTCCTACAGAACAAGGTTTCATTTGGTATTTGGGTAGATAGGAAGAGTTTTCCTCCCACTTAAGTTTTGCAATTGAGATATTGTGAATGTTATAGTTTGTATGGCCCCATAGACTAAGGTCATTTTGATTGAACTTCCTTCCTACTTGATCCCTGCTACATCGAGACATGTCACTGGAGTTAGGTCTTATTGTCCATCTCTAAGGTGTGTTTGGGGTCAGATATGATTCCAGCCCACATGTATATGGAGAGCAGTTTGAGCTCTGGCCATTCGTGCTTACTGTCTTGTGGTGCTGGTTGTTGGTGGTGTCGCTCTGCTTAGATCTGTGAAGGGGAACCAGATTCTTCTGCCATTGAAGGAACTTCTCCTGGATGCTGTAAGTGGGAAATAAATCCCTACCTTCCATAAAACATGTCTAGTTGGATGTTTGTCCCAGAAATGGGAAGCTGACTACAACCGTAATAGGTTTCACCTTCTCTCTGTTCTCTGTACACCATAATTATTACACATACATGTAATTATTAGTCATACATATTTACTTGTGACCCACCAAAATAGGTACCTTTCTGGTCCTTCAGTTTAAAACACCACTTATTACCATTACCCCACTGTCAGCCTTACACAATCCTTTTGAGCCTAGAATAAACAGCACCATGTTCAAAACTATTTCCAGTGCATTCAAATATGCATTACATTTCAAATGAGTCAAAAGCATGTAATAATAGCAGCGCATCAGAATTCCAGATAAAATACTAATGAAATAGGTTTCTTTGGTAACAAGAGAAGTAGTCATTTTAAAGTTTCTAGGAACATGTGTCTAAAATAGTGTTTTTCCACCAAGGCAATTTTACCCTTCAGGGGACAATTGGCAATGTCTGAAGACATTTTTATTGTGACCTTTATACAGGGGTAGAAGGTACTGGTGTCTAGAGAGTGGGATTCAAGAGGTACTGCCAATCTACTCTTCTCTTCACAATGCAGCCCCCCACAGCCAGGACTAATCTTGTCAAAATACCAGTCATGCAAAGGGTGAGAAAGGCTGCCCTGGAGCACGATGTCAAGACCTCATTTCCCTGCCTTTCTGCCACAGGACTAAGCCTAAAATTGTACAGTTGGAACAGCAGTGGCTCTTTGTCATCATAACAAAGGAGTATGTGAGCTGTCGGTTTTTCTAATAAGAATGTGAAACCTTATCAGAGGAAAGACTTCTTGTGAGCCGAGAACTACTCTTCTTTGTCCTTTCCTGAGGCAGTTGAAGTACAGAAGCTTCAGAGGACCTAAACACAAGATGAGAAAAGGGTGTGCTGAAGACTAATCTAGTGGGTAACCGGAAATCTAAGACTTAAATTTAAAACAAAACAGAATTTTATTTTAGGGGAAAAAAAAAAAAAAAAACAATGAAGCAGTGAAGGAGAAACAGGAATATGATAGAATTTTTAAAATGTAGTTTAGTTAGGAACAGAGGCCCAGAGAACTAGAACTTGTGTCTGATATAGTCTTGCTCAAGATGACTGAACAATTTCCTAGCAAGAGGTATGCCACTTGCTTCTTTCTCAATTTAACATGCTGGGCGGGCTTACGTGGGTGGGCTGACCTGTTTAGGTCAGTCCCCTGAGTACATGAACCAATCAGATCTCTCCCTTACATAGAGTCTGATGACAAAATCCACCCTAATGAACTATACAGGCCTCCTCATGAGCGTCAGAGGCCTCTTGGTGGTATTCTGTTGGCACTGACTGTCTTTCCCCCTCCCCCACCCCTTCCACTTTCCCCTTTCCCAGATTGGCTCGGAGAGGGGAAAGGGAATTTCTCATTTCTCTCTCCTGTTTTTGGCAGCCTGACTGGCCTGTGTTCTGTGTTTCTTCCACCTGAACATCAATGTGTAATTGTCTCGCCTCTCCCAGCCTGCCTTGCGGGAGGGAAGGGCTCTTGTTACCTGTCTGGGTACTTTTGTGATTGTCACTCACATGTAGTCTGTTTCCAGATTTTTTTTTTTTCACTTTGTCGTATGTATGATTTTCCTCTAAGCTACGGGTCTATCATGTGGGCAATAACTCTCTTGAACTGCCTCTTCCCTTGGCATCCAAATCTCCCAGTTCCAGCCTTGGTATTTCCTTGCTGTGTTTCATGCATGATATCGGATCTGTTGAGTCCCTTACTCTTTTGTTGCCCTTTCTGGTCTTTTATGTTAAGGGAGTCTTTTGGGTTCCTATGCTTTGGGCTTTGCCTTCCACCTGAGTGGATGCCAGGCTTGCATTCTCATGGTCCACTTCTCACATACATGTGTGTCTCTTTTGAATTTTTTGTCCTGTTTCATGTGTGTGTAACTGCTCCAACATTTCCATAGATATCAGTCTTTTTTCTAAATAAAACTCAGAACTCATAATTTCTCCCTAAATAAATGCAATAATTTATAATTTATCTAAGTGTCTGCTTTTTCAATTCCTTGTTAAATAGACAAGAGCCTAAAAGTTGGGAGTTCAAAAGCCCACCCTGAACACTCAAATCCTGCTTCACCAAGAAATATTTTTATTTTATTTTTAGTTACTTATTTATTTTAAAGAGAAAGCGGGAGAAAGAGTGAAAGAATGGGCCCACCAGGGCCTGCAGCCACTGCAAACAACACCAGGCATGTGTGCCCCCTTGTGCATGTGCCTAATGTGGGTCCGGGGAAATCGAACCTTGGTCCTTTGGCTTTGCAGGCAAATGCCTTAATCACTAAGCCATTCCTCCAGCCCCCAAGAAATATTTTTGATAATGATCATGATTGCTGAATAGCTTCCAAGCACCAAATCTTTACACACACTATTTAATCCTCATCAGAAGTCTGCAAGGTAAATGTTATTATCTACACTGCACAATGCTCCAGATAACAGCAGTGCCCTTATGTAAAAATGTCCAAATTCAAATGTCTTTAGACATTTAATTGCCCCGAATTGCAAACTAACCTTGTCAGAGAACCATTGTTACTGGAAATTTTTAAATCATTGAGATTGTAAATTATCAAAATATATTTTAATGCTATGGCATATACAATTCTGATATCTTACTATTCCTCTAATTTTTCTATATTCACTCTATGTGTATAACCTACTTGAAAGCAATTTATTAAAAAAATGTCATTTATGTTTAAATCCTCTTGCTTTGCAGAATAGGCAACCCAATAAGAATAGTATAAATAGTGGTGCTTGTGGTAACAAGGTAACTTACTCTACTTTTTCATGCTCCAAGTGCATTGGAATGTTTATTGCATTATTTCTCATCCCTAGTCCTTTAACTCGGGGTATTGTTAACATAACACTATCAGAGAGATATTTGAAGATTAGAACAATGGGAAATGTAAGAGAGAACTTAGGAAACATACCTTACTCCTCCATACTACATGGAAGAACATCATAAGCATTCTAAGGAGTTCTAAATCACCCTGCAAGAGAAGATGCTTGGTAAGTGTTTATCAATATTGATTAAATGAATCATATAATCTCTTGCTTGGAGAACTTTCAAGAAAAGATGTATAGAGCATGCAGTGAGGCAGTCCTGCTTAGGGCTGGCTGGCCAGATGCCCAGAACAGTCTCAACTCTAAGCCTTAACTTAATCCTTAACCTCAGTACAGAGTTCAGAGCAAGCTAAGCAGGCTAATTTGTAAATATCAAGTGGCTCTCATTCCCAGGAACAGTCACAGATGAACCATGCTTGATGCACTGAACCAGAATAATAATATAATTAGTTCAGAATGAGGAATAAAACTGGAGAGTCTAAATGCACATTCTTTTCCCAGAGGTTCCTGATAGAAAATGCCAAACTTCACATTATAACGTTTCTTGGTAAGCATAGAATTAAATTAGAAGGGTTAATAATAGGAATCCAATAGTTAATGTTGTCATATTAAATTAGCCTCAGAAATAGATCATCACAATAGGTTATGATCAAACCTCACGGCAGGATATCTACTCTGCATGTAAGTCAATTTGTGACATAATTCTATTATGATACATTGTCCATTAATCTAAAATTTTATCACTAAAGCTTCCCAAATTCTACTAAATTTCATGTTATTGGTATGAGTATTTGGGAGGGTAAAGTTTGATTAGAGTACACGGTGTTTATGCTGCTACTGTGCTAAAATATTTATGTTTTCTATTTATGATTTGGAAGTTCATTCATTCCAATTGTTATTTCTTTCAAAATAGTGTCTTATATTGCAGTATAGTTTTTGATGAATTAACTTGAAATCATAGATCACGGCATAATATGCCTACAGAACAAAGTAAGCAGAATACCATTGTATACATGTGGATATACCATTAAATTATGCAACTATTTAGAGAAAAATCTTTAATTTTCACAAGGCTTGCTCAATTGTTGAAAATAATCTCATTTTATTTGCTTATGGGTAATCTCATAACTTCTACATAACTTTATTTACCATTACATGAAATCTCAAAAATTATAATTTGTTTGTAAATATGTTGAACAGGAAGATGATGAGTATTTTACATGATGACATAGATGATCTTGTAATCTTCATATGAATTGGTGTAACCATGCCTCTATGACCTTTATTTAAGAGTTTTAGGAAGTAAAATCTATGGGGAGTCTAGACATAAGACAGATCATAAGTTCTCATTATCTCAGGTCACGAGTTGTTTATTTATGTTATCAGGAAATCTTTGGAGAAGCTGATGAATTCCTTGTGTCCAAGGAACTCTACCCAAATCTCAGTTTTCCATATCCACAGGCTTAGCCTGTGCAAAGATTAACCTGTTTCAAATAGCTGGATACCCACAGATTCTCAGGGAGCAGACTCTGAGATGAAGAGATGAGGTTGTATGTGAGGAAAGGCCTTGGAATAGAAGCCTCTCAGGTCCAATGTAGAAGAATGTAGGCAAAGAGAATTGAAGAAGAGGCACAAATTCAGTATAGGTTTTCACCGATCAGATCTGATTCCACCATAGTCTCTCAAAGTTATTCTTAGTAATGGTCTGGGATTTCTGTCCCCATTTATCAAATATAGTACAGCATTGGGGCATTCAACAACTTGAGGCACAGGGAAATTAGTGAGGGGAAAGTCCATTGTGGACTGTCACTTGATAAATCTCTTGGATCCTAAAGGGACATAGCCCTAGTCTTTTACTTAACGAACTTGTACATCATATCCTAAGAGCAAGCATGATGTTTTCCTATGAAGATCTGATGAAAGTGCTTTACATAAAGGCCAGTCCTAGAGAATTTTTCAAGGGGAAAGCTAGGAGAAAACCTACAGTTCCTGACACTGAGGTCATAACTAGAATTTGTCATGTCGCTTTTCTACTGTTCTCTTAGAGTATTCACAGTCTGAAACAGGGCCTCTGAGTGCTATACTGGCTAATGTTAGGATGCTCTAAACACTAAGCTTGTTTATTTCTGCAGTCTTCTATGTGCTGCTAAACTTGTCCACTTACTATCAAAAGCAGGCAAGGAATAACCAGAAACGGTGAATGCTTTCTTCCATCTAACCATTTCCGCATATTTTCCTGTGCAGATTATCATGGCCAATGCAGATTCTTCTCTCACATTGTTGTCACACAGCAGAAGGGGGTAAAATGAACTAGCATAAGAAGGGATTTAAATGTTAATGATTTTCATACATTATTCTCTGGTAGAAAAATAATTTCTTCCTGGAACAAGACCCTCTAGACAGTATATTTTAGGTTTGAAGGAGAGGAAAATCCATTTCACAAATGAGTTCCCAGGGACGATGGTAATCTTAAGAAGTCTAAATTGACCTATAGTTCCTTGGCATTACATGCTCTGCCTATGGAGGACAGAGCACTGTATATAGGTCATTGGTTCACAGTCTATATATTGCACATTGGAGGATGCCAGTATGTTCTCCTAGATGTCATCTTCAGGAAAGGACTGTGATGATACATTCAATGAGCACATCAGATTCTGAGTGGTATAGAAAATGCACAAGCCAGTGTTTTCTGTGTAATGCTCCCACATTTGGACCTCTGTTTAACTGAAGGAAAAGACACGACTGCTACAGTAGAGGACAACATAGACATCTGGCCTCATGGCCTTGAGATGTCTGAGTGATAGGAGAACATGTTTGTTTCTGGTAAGACAATAATAGAACATGACAAAGCCAATAATTCAGTATTTAGCTAGTAGGTGCTTCTCTAATAGTACATGATGAACATTCTGTCGTTCCTAGTGTGGAATTTGTCTAATATGCTAGAGGTCTCTTGGTATTTTTCTCTATGGGACGGCCCTAGCCTTTATAGCACTATGTTATCACTTGTATTAACGTATATTTGGAATACTGTGGATTTTCCTGGGTCATATGTCCTTGACCACATTGACAAGTGACTAGGGCTATTTTGAGCTTAGATAAAATGTTACCAGCAAATTACTTCATAAAAAGGGCAAAACAATATCCCTAATATGGAGTGCTGTGATTCAAACAAAAGATACCTTCTAGTTCTTAGTTATGGGAGACACCAGAGTCTTAAATTCATGGTTTATTTTATTTTGGAACAAAAATCAGGCCAATAGGACTGTAAAAACTATCAATATGGCATGACCTGTAATTATTATTAATGTATTCATCTTGGTCCATCAAAAGTGCATATGCATGGCAAATCACCTAATGCACATGCCATTTGGGGGAGGGGTTCAAGGTAGGGTCTTTCTCTAGCCCAGGGTGACCTGGAATTCATTATGTACTCTCAGGCTGGTCTCAAAATCACAATGGTCTTCCAGTCTTCCTACTTCTGCTTCCTCAGTGTTAGGAATACAGGCATGGACCACCATGATCAGTTGTACATACCAATTTTTATGTTCTGATTAACATGATATTATATTAAGCAATATGAATTTCTTTACCCTGTCATGAGTTTCAGGTCCCTTCACAGTATAGTATAGCTGACAGAGTAAGGGATATTTAAGGTAGATCTGGGGACATACATGTAAACACAGGTTGCTTTTGATAGAGATTAAAATCTATCTTGCCCTGATGCACTTCTCCATACACATTCCAGAGACTTTATGCATGGCTATAATAAGGTGATAATGTTTCACACAGAGGTCACAATTAAAGTTGGTATGTTTTGTACAGTTTCAATAATGCATTGTACAGAAGTCCCTTTAGTCACTGATCCATCTCCCCAGACCCACAATAATGCATTGTAATCCACAGTCCATCTGAATTCTGTATTACACATAAAGTTAACTGGTGATTTCATAAGAATCACTGTCCTTTATTTGTTACTTAATGATATTATTAACCTTGCACTTAGTATGACATCTACATTTTTTTTTTGAGAAGAGAGGTAGGCAGACTCAGCTGCTTCTCTTCACCCTCTCCCCTATGACAGATGTTATTTATAGAAGAAAAAAAATGAATGTGAGATGTCCACCATTGACTGCATAATAAAATTTTCTATTATGCATTTATGAAATGACAATTGAGTATTTCTGTGACCTATTATAAACCAATGACACCTAGAACCAGAGTGAAATTCAAATTCCCCATCCTTATGTGACTGGACTGTTATAAACAAACCTCTGAGTCCCCAGGAATCAGTGTTAACTGCAGCCCTAATCATCAACAGTCTTTAAATGTCTGTGCATTTTCCTTGATGACTACATTTTGCTGAGGGAATGCCACAGATTTCTTTGTGGGAGGAGTGGATGAATCATCACTACTTATAATGTTGTGATATTGTGGTTTCCTACCTCCTACAGACTTGATCTTTCCATCAGACACTCCTGTTCCAGGTCTAAAATCTGGACCTGAACCAGAAATTGCTAAAGCACAATTACTTTTTTTTATTATAGCAGCTGCCCTTGACCTCCAGACCATCCATAATTTATTAGTTTGATGATATAGGTTGGAAAATATCTTTGCTGGCTGTCCTTCTGGCATTTTTATTTTAGTAACCTTCTTCATACTTGTCTGCGTGTGTTTCCCCACTGGCTGCTAATTTGACCAAATTGTTCTTATTGATTATGCATTACCACCTGGCCTCTGCTATGAAGGGACCTTATCATACTCTCAGCATCAGGGTGTCAGTATCTGACACAGTATCACTTTATGTAGGCCATAGAGTACAAAAGAGTTTTCACATTGATTTTTCTTAAAATTTCTAGGTGTTGGTCCTTCTGAATAGAATATTCTCTTTTTTAACATATTTTTATTGACAATTTCCATACATACAGGGCACACAATATACCCTAGTTACAATCCCCTCCAACCATCCATCTTTGTCACTCCTCCCTTTTAGCCCTTCCTTGTTTCCAAACCCTTCTTGTTTCAAAATAATCTCTTTTCTATTCTGAGGTCATATCCCCACCCCCCTGTGGTGCTTATGTTCTCATTGCTGGGACACATCACCTAACTAAAAGCAGCTAATGGTAGAAAATTTTATTTATTAGTTTATTTTTATCTATTGATTTATTTTTATTTTGGCTTACAGTCTTGAGGGGAAGCACCATGATGTGAGGAGACAGCATTCCATGAACAGAGGCTGGGCATTAACTCTACCACAGCAGAAAAATGAGCCAAGCTCCAGCAAGAGGATCTGGCTATACTACAACTCAGACCTCCTCCAGCAAGACTCCACCCTTCCTTTCCTCTGTCCCCAAATCCTTCAATTCATGTTGTCTGGGCCTTGAGTTGCCTATCAGGTATGTCAGCAACTAAAGCTGATCCAGGTTAGGAACCACAGGTGTGTGAGACCATAAAGTGTTTGTCTTTCTGTGTTTGTGTGAGTTTGCTGTATGAAGTCTTCCAAGATAGTCCATTTTTCTACAAATTCCATTGTATCTTTTTTTTGTTTTGTTTTCCTGCTGAGTAGTGTTCCATTGTGAAAATGTATGTCAAGTTTGTTTTCCATTCACCCAGTGATGGCCACCTATACCTAGGTCAATTCCAGTTCTTAGTTGTTATGAATTGAGCAGCTTTAAACATGACTGAGCAAATATCTCTGTAGTGAAGCATGCAACATTAAGAGCAAATGCCCAATGAAGGAATAACTGGGTCTGTTGGTAGATTTCTGTTCATCCTTTTCCGGAATCTCAATATTGATATCCATAGTGGTTGTACAAGTTTAAATCCCCACCAAGAGTGGAGGGTTTCCACTTTCTCCACATCTTCATCAACATTTGTTGTGGTTGGATTTTTTAATGATTGCCATCCTTACTAGAGTTTGGCAGAATCTCATAGTTATTTTAATTTGCATTTCCATGGTGGTGAAGAACATTGAACAATTTCTTAAGTGTGTATTAACCATTTATATTTCTTCCTCCAAGAACTCATAATTCAGTTCTCTGCCCCACTTTTTGAATCAGTTGGTTTTTTTTATTGTTTAGGTTTTTGTTTTTGTTTTTGTTTTTGTTGTTTTTTAAAGTCTTTTTAAAAATGTTTTTATTATTTTTAATTTATTTATGTGTATGTGAGAGAGAGAGGGAGAAAGCGAGAGTGAGAGTGAGAGCGAGAGAGAGAGGAGAAATGGACATGACAGGGACTCCAACCACTGCCAAAAAAAAAAAAGAACTACAGAGCCATGTGCCACCTTGTGCTTACGTGGGCCCTGGGGAATTATACCTGGTCTCATTTGGCTTTGTAGGAAAGTGTCTTAACTGCTAAACCATCTCTCCAGCCCAGTTGTTGGAATTTTTGATTTCTTTGTAGATTCTAGATATTAGGCCTCTGTCAGTGGTATACATGACAAAAATTGTTTCTCATTCGGTATGTAATTTATTGGCCATAATTATGCTATGTCTGTCTGTGGAAAAGCTTTTTAGCTTCATGATCCCTTTGGTTGAGTGATTGTATAATTTCCTGGGCTGATTTTTTTTTTCAGGAAGTTTTTCCCCACTCCTATATCATGGAGAGTTCCTCTGATTTTCTTCCTTCAAGTAGGGAGAATTTCATTTCTTATGTTGAGGACTTTAATCTATGTGGACTTGGTTTTCATAAATGGTGACATGAAAGGCTCTAGTTTCAAGTCTGTATCTTCTTACTATCCCAGTGCAGAATGGCTGGCCCAATCTCAGTCATGGATATCTCTCAGAAAATTACAGCTGAACAGGCACTATCCTCGGCTCAAAACTTTTATTGCTTTAAATTTTTTTTTGTTTATTTATTTATTTGAGAGTGACAGACACACACAGAGAGAGAGAGAGAGATAGAGAGAGGGAGAATGGGCGCTCCAGGGCCTCCAGCCACTGCAATCAAACTCCAGATGATTCCACCCCCTTGTGCATCTGGCTAACATGGGTCCTGGGGAATCGAGCCTCGAATCAGGGTCCTTAGGCTTCATAGGCTAAGCCATCACTCCAGTCCGCTTTTTTTTTTTTTTTTTTGGTTTGTTTTTTGTTTTTTTGAGGTAGGGTCTCACTCTAGTCCAGGCTGACCTGGAACTCACTATGCAGTCTCAGGGTGGCCTCGAACTCATGGGGATCCTCCTAACTCTGCCTCCAGAGTGCTGGGATTAAAGGCGTCCAGCCCACTTTTATTTCTTTTTATGTCATATCCTCCTTCTCACATCATTACATTTTTTTTTTCTAAACTCAACCCTGCTCAAATTCTCATGAAAACTGGCAGAAGGAAGTATGTCTTGCACACAAGTTGTTTCTAGCCCAGTCCAGACAAAATTCTTTCTTTCCCTCCCGAGCTAAGCCTACACAGGCCACAGGTCTCTCTCTCCACTTGGAACTTTCATCCTCTGACCACAATGGATTATCTAGATATGCTTACCACACTGCAAGGAACTCTTGGGACAAGATTTCAAATCTTTCTATGTTAATCCTGCAAATCAGTTTCAACAGGCCAGGGGCCACACAGTCACTTTTCTGACTTAAATGAACCCACTCAATGGGTACAGATTTTGTTTTGTCATTACATTTCTTAACACTGGGACAAAGCACCCTACTAAAACCATCTTACAGGAGGAAATATTTATATTGGCTTACAGTCAGTCTCAAAAGGAAGCTTCATGATTGCATTGAAGAGATGGCATTAGGAGGGCCTGACATTACTTCTGTCAAAGCAGTTGGACCACAGTGGCAGGAGAGTAAGCCTAGTAGCACTGGAAAACTAGGGGTTAATAAACATCATTGTCAGCCCCCCCCCCCAGTGACAGACCTCCTTAAGCTAACAGTGGGGTACTAAGCACTCAGAACACATGAGTTTGTGGGGGCATCTGATTCAAACCACCACAGCTCTCATGTTATGCAAGTCTTACGTAGGTAGTGTCAGCCACTGTGAGGTCATGAATGCCACAGCCATGTTCTTCCTGTCACCTCTTTTACAGGGGTCTCTGAGCCTTGGAGGGTGTGGTAGAGATGTCTTTTATTCTTGAACACTCCACTGACACATTGTTGCAGTCAGGTTCACATTGCTAGTAAAAATCACCTGACCAAGAGCAGCTTGTGAGAGAAAGGAGGTTTATTTTGGCTTACAGGCTTGGGGGGGGGGGAAGATCAATGATGGCAGGGAAAAATAATGACATGAGCAGAGGGTGGACATCACCCCCTGGACAACATAAGGTGGACCCTAGCAACAGGAGATTGTGCCAAATAATGGCAAGGGGAAACTGGCTATAACACCCATAACCTTTCCCCTAACAATACACTCCCTCCAAGAAGCATTAATTCCCAAATTTCCATCAGCTGGGAACTTAGCATTCAGAACACATAAGTTTATGGGGGACTCCTGAATCAACTCACCAAACACATCTTAAAAGTACTTTGGAATAATTTTGATTTTCCCCAGTAGTCACTATCACCTTAAAAAAAAAAACTTCTCTAAACAAGAATATAATTGATATATGGACATAAACCCTAATATTTATTGGGCCAATGTTTCAAATTTTTCCCCATGTGCTGGACATAATATGTCACTTCATCAAATAAAAATAGTAGCTTCTCAGCAAGGCTATGACCTCCTCAGCAATAAGACATTGATCAGTATTTTAATACCAGATCCTCAAATCCAATCAAAGAGCAGTTGGTTACCACCATAAGAGACATGCTATAGTTATATAGTGGATTTTCAGATCATTATGGTATATCTGATCTTGGATTTAATATGTCTGACAACTTTCAATTCTACCTTCATCAGGTTCAGTGATAGCTGTTCTGTTGTGTTTTTACTTCATATTGAGGAGCTCATTACTTTTCAATTGGAATGAATTTATCAGTCCATTATTCCCTGTCTGTTATTAGTTGTGTAGCAAAAGCAAATAACTGAATATCAATGAACTTGCTGCTAGCTAAATTTCTTCTATTTCACCAACGCTTCTATTTTCAGTACTGCCCATACAATTCTTTCATATTCTACATATTGTTTGCTTTCAGTTTATATATAATTTTTATTCTCACTCAAGACCCATCTCTTCCTGGATCTATTAACTTGAGACCTGACTTCAATGTTTGTTTATGTGCCCAGCAATGAAGTTGGATCTAGACATTTTTGAAAGGCCAGGGTGTCTTTGCTGTCTTTAGCAAGCAAGAGAAGATGCTAGGTACAGGAACAATATGTTTTTGCTTATTCAGAAGGTTCAGCAAATCTGAGCCTTATGGGTATAAGCATATCAATTCATTCAGTCCATCTAAAGTCTCAGTCCATGTCTTCCCACAACATTCCTAATAATCACAAAATGATTACACAATATTTTAGAATTTGACATTCTACACAACTTAGCAAGGACTAGATATTGATTTCCCTAGTTTTAAGTTGTGAAGATAAAAGTTTGCTTTATATATACATTGCTCTTGAGGTCCTGAGGTTTTCACTCTCTTCTTTTTTTCTATATTTTATTCATTTGAGAGAAAAACAGAGAGAGAGGAAGGAGGAGAATATGGACTGCTAGGGCCTCCAGCCACTGCAAACAAACTCCCAAACACATGCCAACACCTTGTACATCTGGCTTATATGGGTACTGGGGAATCAAACCTGGGACCTCAGGCTTCACAGGCAGGCACCTTAACTGCTAAGTCATCTCTCCATCCCACTACTTTATCCTTGAACAAATACCTTCTCCATTGCTTTACTCAGTAATGCTTATGGTTTTACATAACTTATGTATAGTTTTCTCAAAACTTGAAAATGCATAAGCCATTATATTCACCAGGATCTTACCATAAATTGATGTTGATGTCATCCACTAGTTGATTTCTTTTCATAGTCTTAATAAGCACACTGATCCAACATGGAGTTATCCATTCTCTATCTAGGTGCATTGATTGAAATCTAATCATTAGCAATTTTCTCAAACGACTTCTCTATCATAAGTCATAAAATTAAGATAGGAAAGTGGTCTTGAAAATGTAAAATGTGTACACACACTTTATGTGGAAGTATATTCAGAAACAAAACTGAAGAGGTATGGAGAGGAACACTATTGACAAAGAGATAAGTTGAATAAATACACTTGCAACTGAGTCTGAGATAGCACTGTAGAGTTCACTAATATTGAAACAAAGAATCCTGGCTTATCCTCCTGCAAACACAAGTAGCTGATGTGCATAGCTCATGGGGACACTATGTACTATACTCATGCAAAGCAAGCCACTCAGTTGATACTGTCCCATTTTTTTTTGGAAGCTTCCATATGGGGAATAGAAAAACTTCTGCAGTCAACTCACCACAAACAAGCAGTATATCATCTGAGGTAAAAATGCATTAATAATGAGAGCAAAGAGAAACTAGAAACACAATTGATGTCGCTCTAAAAATATCATTGGAAAACAGTCTAAATTCTTTTATTTAATATGTAAGTTTAAAATTATCAAATATAATTTATTTATTTTGAAAAATGTTTTAAGTAGAATTTAACAACCTAACCTTTACATGTTAAAATGTATTTTGGTCCTGGCATGGTTGCACACGCCTTCCACCCCAGCACTCAGGAAGCAGGGGTAAGAGGATCACTGTGAATTCAAGTCCAACCTGAGGCTACATAGAAAATTCTAGGTCAGCCTGGACTAGAGTGAGAACCTACCTTGAAAAAATCAAAATATATATGTAATTTTGGAAATCAAAACCAGAACACAGCTATATAGCAAAGTCATGATCTGAAAGACACTTGCGTGCATCATCTTCAACTTAGTAAAAATATACAGAGACACTAGAATGTTCTTAGCCATAAGATCAAATCAAATAGGGCTGGGAAGATGGTTTAGTGATTAAGGTGGTTGCTAACAAAACCTAAAGACCTGGGTTCAGTTCCCCAATAGCCATATAAAGCCTGGTATACACAGTGAGACATGTGTCTACAGTGGCTAGAGGCCCTGGTGTACCTTTTCTCTCTCTCTTTTGCTCACTCGCTCTACCTCCCTCTCTTGTCACTATCTGCTTTCAAATAAAATATTTTAAAGGAAGCAATATTTTTTATTTTTAATACAAA
Source organism: Dipus sagitta (assembly GCA_036346955.1). Lineage (NCBI taxonomy): Eukaryota > Metazoa > Chordata > Mammalia > Rodentia > Dipodidae > Dipus > Dipus sagitta. The sequence continues at coordinate 26,545,253 of CM070772.1, forward strand.
AATATAAAATAATATAATATACTTTGCATTGAAAAAATTAAAAAGAAACAAAGGCAAGGAGAAAGCATTAAAAACATATTAAAGTCATAAGGCATGACAGGGCTGAAGAGGCAGCTTAGCGGTTAAGATGCTTGCCTGAAAAGCCAAAGGACCCTGGTTCAATTCCTCAGGACCCAGGTAAGCCAGATGCACAAGGTGGCACATGTGTCTGGCCTTCCTTTGAAGTGGCTAAGCCCTTGGTGAGCCCATTCTTTCTCTCTCTCTCCCTCTTTTACTCTCTCAAAAAATAACAATAGTAATATTTTTAAAGCATGATAGTAATATAAATTATATTGATAACTAACCTTGTTGCTAGCAACTGTAGAGCCATGTCAAAAATGAAACCCTACTCATGAATGTGGAGAGGTGATATTGAAATACAGAAAGTTGTAAGGTCAGTTGAGTTATTATGTGGAAGTTGTCAAAAATATAATGATACTGTCATGAATATACACAACAATTTTGACCTCTTAGAGTATGTTTCACAGAGACTAAAATAAACATGAACCTGAGAAAAAGAGATTCAGTGAATAACATTAGAATAGATATTTACATAGCAGTATTCACAAAAATGGAAGTTTATGGTGAGATATAATGAATACAGACTATATAAATAAAACTGTAATATCTTTGAGAACATTTAAAATACGGACATAAATAATGAGGAGCCATGCCAGGTAAAAGAGTTCTAAGATATTTGCTAGAGAAGTTTATGAAATATTAATGTTATATATTTTGTTGTATCAAGCATGCATGTTTAAAAATTCAAATACAACTTGGCTTAGAGGGTAGAAAGAATATGTAAATGTTTAAATCAGTAGAAAGGCCAAAAATACCCACGCGTGCACACACACACACACACACACACACAAATAAATAAAATGAAATAAAATAAAATGCAATTCCTTGGAAGAGAAGGATGTCGACCTGAAGCAAAGAAAAGGGAATGTGTTTCACAAGGAAACAAGGACAGGAATTCAAGGTGATAAGATAGATAGTAATACTGGAAATATTTACAAATTAACTATATTTGCTATTTTGTACCCAGAAAAAAAACCTCACAAGTGCTACTGACACTTTTTAAATGGTTATATGTACAGAAATATTATTTCATGCCATTGAAAAAATTAAATTATTTCCGGGATGTTATTTAGTGAATGGTCAACAAATGGTAAAACAAATATTGATGATGGGAGAAGAAAATTGCTAGGATATCACTGAAGTTTATACTTTCCAGGAACTTAATTTACACATCCAAGTCCTCATACTGAGAGTTGGAGAATAAAATTCCCCCTGAAGTCAGTAAAAATTATCTCCATATGTTATCAACAACAGACAAGAAGTATTGTGGTAAGAGGGATTAGTAGGGTCACATCTGTCAAGTTTTGGTTTGTTCCTAAAACTATTCACTTGTAGCTTCAGAAAGTGTGAGAAAACATGGATTTTGTTAACTTCTTGCTACAGTCTACTAAATGAAACAAGACTGCATTTGCTGTGGAGCAAGCGCTGATTACATGACACGCATTTGTCAAAATGTGCAGCATGGGATGAAGCAGTTGAACAGTTAAGGTCCCAAAAAGATCACAGTGGGTTATTTTAATGGATCAGTGTCTCCTTAGGTATAAATGTTAAAATTGTGGTGAGAATTAAAATGGAAAAAAATATAATTTTAATTTAAAACTTTTATCTAGCATAATCCTCTAAGTTTTAAAGTTGCATATTAAATGGTCTAACTTCAAATGCAAATGCAGTTCAAAAATGGGCAGGTTTTGTTTTTACATAATGTATTTTCCCTCCTTATTTTGAGAATGAAATAACAAAAATGGTTTATTTTGTTTGCATTATGTTTTGGTGTTTTTAATATACTGTGTTGCACTTGTAACCCCATTGCAAGTTTCTAGATTTGTAACAGAGAATGTAATTGTTGGAATTAAAGTATTGAAAGAATGCAAGTGTGAGTAGGTTTGATGGTTGTATTTACAAGAGGGAGCATATAAATTTTAAAATAGCATGCATACTTAAAAGGAAAATAAGAACATATTTTTTTCTAACCAAAATTTATTTAGTGGTATAGAACTAAAGAAATATTCCTCCCATTGTAAATGTGGCTTATAGCATTAGAGATCTTTCCCCAGAAGTTAAATGTTATTATTCTTTGCCTTACTTGTTCACCTTATTTGTAAAGAAAACAGAAGTTAGAATGTCACTTATATTCCATGGTAAGAAATATGCATAAAGAATCTATTAGGGTGAGTCTCAAGCAGACTCAATTGTATACTAAAGAATGAATGGAGTGTCTCCTGGCATAGAGCTAAGCAGATCAGTACAACCTCAGAGAGAAAATTCTCCCTTCCCATAGATGTTGGTAGAGATTTTTTTTTTTTAACCTGTAACTCACAGGGATATTTTTTACCTAATATTTTGAAAGATAATTATATAGTGACTGTTCTGTACTTATGAATAATAGGAAACCCTGTTTTGTAAATCGGTATAATCAGGCATTGCATAAAACTAGAAATGGATCTATTTTTTCATTTGCTTTGTTTTGCTTTTGCCACATAGGGTATCACTTTAGCCCAGGTTGACCTGGCACTCTGTAGTCCCAGGCTGGCCTCATACTCACAAATATCCTTCTGCTTCTGCCTCCCACGTGCTAGGATTAAAGGTGTGCACCATCACGCCTGGCTGTTTAAAACCTTAGTGAAGGGAGATGAATTCATCAAACATTTTATATGGGCTAATTTTTTTTTAATTTCCCAGTGCACAGAAATAGATATGTACGCATCAACTTTATGTATGTACCTGTGTCCTTAGCAAGTTCTTTGTAGTTTTGTTGACTTTTCTTCTGTTATACAAAGAAACACAGGAGTCTTCTCTACTAGGACCATAAAGTATAGATTTCCCCTTTGGTTTTATGTCATTAAATGCTACATGTAGTCATTAGGATAATTAATTAAGCAACACAAAGTATGTTTATACCACAATTCTTTTCTTTGTAAAACTTTAGAATTGATGTTCTATAATTTTAAATTTTAAATTATTAGCTAAGTGAAAGAGAATAACACATAATAAGCCATGGTATTATTAGGGCAACATTTCCCAAAATTTAGACATAAATATAACTTAAAATATATAAATTTTATATGATTAGTTAGTTAAGAGGGAAATCAGAGTATTTTACTCTGTCAGAAATGGTGCAGACGCACAGTTCAATGAATTATGTACAAGCAACAGAGTAGGTGACATTATTTTGTTGACAGACAAATATAGAATCAGAGCTTTATACTGTGAAAAATTATAAATTGAGACAACAGAATAATTTAAAAAATATGTTTTGTTGATTTGAACTAAGAAATTTGCTGTAAATTACTCTTGAAGATTTTGCTAGGGACATCAGAAGACAAAATGATCAAATCTCATCACGGCAACTTGACAAGAACATAAAGCAGCTGCATATATTAGACATCACATTTTTGTATTTTTGAAGAAGTTTACCAAAAATTCCCCCAAATCTAAGAGCAGTCTATAGACTTGTGAGCAACGATTGCATTAGTGGCCTTGCGTAGAGTACTTAGCAGCAAATAACTATGGGCTACTGGGCAGCTTGTCAACCATGCATCATAACATTTCTTATTCTTCTGAAAAGAAAGCTTATTTCCCCCATAAGGGTGTGACATTGATAGCAAGACCTCATTTTCGGAATGAAATACAATACTGTTGGACAAGATGTGTGTTTCTTATTTGCCCTCTGAGATGTCTGACATTTTTATTGCATCGCCTAAAGTTTTGTCCCATTAATTGTGCAGTGCTTCTTACTTCTAATCTTATGTATGCTAAATTTGACTGAAATTTTTACATTCTCCCAGTAGAATGCGATTGAATTACTGTGAGCTGCTTCAAGGGAGGAGGAGGAGGTGGACAGTGTGCCAAGACAAAAGGAAAGGGGGTGTGCCTGTGAATTCTGTGGTTTCCATTTTAGCTTTGCTCTCTCGCTGACAGCATCCGTGAGACGAGGGAAGGGGAAGCAGCTCTGCCAGAAGCGAAGCACCTGAGAGGAGGAAGGGATGCACAGCATCAGTCTTTTAACTAAATAGGTTAGAGGCAGAGACATTCGAAGCAAGCTATGAAGTGATGTGGAAACTATTTGAACTTTGAAAAGGCTACAGGTTCAGGAAAGAATACTTGAAAATAATATTGGAGATACTTCAAGGACTGTAGTGAGAGTATAATTACACTTCATAAAACATGAGTCTCTGTGCAGGAAACTGTTATTGGTACTTTCTTTTATAATTTTAGGTTCCTACAGAAGAGTATGCAAAAGGGTATTTCTAGTTCTTAAGCAAATTCAGTAATTAACATCTTAATGACTGCATTCATGACATATGTTGTCACTTTTCTGGGCTTTTGGATTATTTTCAATCTTCAAAAAATCTGTAGGACTTCAGTATGCCTAGATGATTCCTAGGACTTCCCTGCATGTTGGACTTTGCCTCAGCTCTCCTCCCTGTAGCTCTCACATCATATAAATACATGTAAAAATACAGAGGCCCTCTGGGTTACTCTGTTCAGCTCTCTCTAGTCTGCCCCTTCTGAGATTCCAGTGAGCTTCCCTCTCAGGATGACATGCAGGTGCTCTCTTTCTGTCATCAGCCAATCTTAGGTCCATGATCGATCATAAACTTAAGTCCTATCTTTACACCTCACCTTCTCTGCTTGTCACCCTCTCAAGGTACTTGACAAAGTCATGACCCTGAGGAAACCCAACTCTCTGACTTGCTTGTGCTTACATCGTTAGAGCTCCATGTACGAATGGGGATAAGAGCAGTCAAAGTTCTCCCCTCTTTAAATGCTTGACCATTTAGCCCAAATGCTGGGATGATTTCTTGCAATCTTACAATCCACTTACTGGTCAACTTACCAATGTGACTCTGACCCCAAATTCTGTTTTCAATACCACCTACCACACTTTAATAATTTATGGGAACTTCTGCTTCACAAAAGCAAGTTATCAAAAGATTACTTTCATTAGCTTCTCAATGTCTAACAGTTGATTCATTTCCTACTTTGCGTGTGCACTTCATTACACATTATGTGCTCATATTCACACTCAACTAAAAGGTTTTGTTTTACATTTTAAAACTTTTACTTACTTATTTATTTATTTATTTATCTATTTATTTAAAAGAGAGAGAGATAGAGATAGAAAATGGGTGTACCAGGATCTCTAGCCACTGTGAACAAACTCCAGATGTAGGCACCACTTTGTGCATCTGGCTTATATGGGTACTGGGGAATCGAACCTGGGTCCTTAGGCTTCACAGGCAAATACCTTAACTGCTAAGCCATCTCCACAGCCCAGTATTTTTCTTATAACAGTGACTATTTATTTTTATTTATTGCCTCTCTTCATTTTTCATATATATTCCATATGTACATATATACGCATATGTGATGCAGTATGATAGCATGTGTGTGCACAAAGTTGTAGGCAACTTGTTAACATTAGATGTATCCTTTGATTACTCTACATGATACTTTTTGCAATGTAGTCTGTCCCTTGAAACAGAGCTCATCAAATCAATGAGTCTGTTTATAATTTTCACAAGAACTCTTTTATTTATGAGTGCTGGTATGATGGGCAGGCTGCCATGCCCACCAGGCATACTCATGAATTTTGGGGATCCTAACTCCAGTCCTCAAGTTTGAATGGCAAGCTCTTTATCTAAACACTGAGCCATTTCCCTGAATGACGTGACCATTTCAATTATGTCATTATATTTTTGTGTTTTTTTCATCTTTATAATAATTTCCTTCATCGTGTAAATGTTATATTTCCATGTGGAAAAATCTACCTTGATTCTCCATGCACAATAATGAACATGCATGAAGGATGTGTTTACATGTGTAGATTTCACTTGAGATCTTTTAATCCTCCCAATCCATTGGCTATAATGCCATCATTTCCTTCACTAAGATGGCTTAATTACTGTCACCAATAAACTCTGTGTCACAAGTACCACTGTCCAATGTTTGATACTCACACATGCGACTCTTTCTTCCCCTGACAAACCATGTTCCACAGTTCTCACAGCAAGCACCTTCTTATTGTTGCTATTGTTTAGTTTTCATGCTGTTCCATTGGCTCATTCTCTATGCTAGGTCTTCTCTCCCTTTCACAAAATGAGTCTGTCCAGGTTCAGGAGACCCCAAGAAGACAGTCAGTGTCCTTGTATATTATTGTTTTTTTCTCATTTACCTAAAACAGATTCTCTCACTGATGAAATCAAGGCCAAAGTATTTTGGATAAATTGGCTTATCAGTGAGTCTCAGACAACTACCTGTCTCCACTCATCCCAGCATGCATGTTTCAGTCATATGTGGTCATTCAAGGCTTGTTATTTAGATAGGGAGGATGTCACGGCAGGAACTTTTGCTTGTACAGAATGCTTTCTAACCCACTAAGCTATCTTTCCAGCTTTGTACAATATAAATCCTATTTCTAAATATTTCTCAATGACCATTGACAATTCTGTCCCCAACACTCTAATTTCCATGAGCTCTTGAGCTTCTTTTAATCAGAATTCTAACATTAACTTATACGAGATCAACATTTTAATATCTTTTATATAAATAAATCATGCAACACTTGTCTTTCTGTGCCTGACTTCACTTAATACTTAAGTACTAGCAGGACTTCACTTCATAATATATTACATACAAAATGAAAAGGAAAAGACAGAAAGCACAACTATCTGCTTAATATATGTACTTATCTATACACACACACACACACACACACACACACACACACACACACACATATATATATATATATATATATATATATATATATATATATATATATATATTAGCAAATTAAGGTAGAAACAGTCATGGCAATTGTAATCTTCATTTCTTAACTGGTAACATGACTGTAGCTACCATTTATAACTATCTTCTACTAGGAATTTTTATTCTTTCTGCCCACAGAAAAGACTAAAGCACATCATTATTCATTATCAAGAGGGATGGTCTACACCCCTTTATTAGTGAAGAGTCTATATAATTGACCATCCTGCTGGATTTGGTAGTTATACATTCCAATTATCCTTAATCAAAGGAGATCAGAATGCCAAGAGGTGCCCTAAAGGATCTCCTCCACTTCAAACATATTCTTTCTTACCTCAATAGTAATGTAGTTGTCAAATTTCCTCTGTGTAGCATGGATCAATCACCCATACAGACACATCCATTCCTCTTTTAGCCCATTGACTCAAGGGCATCAGGAGCCTAAAATCTTAGCTTCTAGTACTGTGGAGTATTTCCTGTCCCTCCTTGGGCAAAGCAGTCTGTCCTCAGGAACCAAAATATCTTGGTAAGCAGGGCAAAACAGGAAGGAAAATTTGTCAGTGAGTCACTAGGAATGATGGTGGATGGTAACACTTTCATATTCAACTTTTGATATCTTAACTCAGGATAAAGCCAATTAATGGTAGCCCGGGGATGAAGATGCAATTGTCCATGTGGCCATTTTCCTTTCCAGCAAATGAATGCCTAATGGAATGACAAAAGTGCTGTCCACTGTGGCTATTTCCCTTCACCATCCTCCTTCAGGTTGTCCCAGAAGACACTGAGAAGAAGCTGCTTTGCTTCCAAAGCTGGATGCTACCACAGTTTCAACCTGGTACTGAAAGCATGGAGAATTTCTGGAGAGTCACTGGTGTTCAGTGTATATGGTCAAAGAAGTTGGATTCTGATGACAGTGGAGGATAGCATACCATCACCATCACCATCACCATCACTGTCATCAGTACCACCAGCAGCAGTGACAGACACACTTCCCAGCAAGAAAGGAAGACATGAAGTAAGGAAACATTAGTGTTTTTGTATGTCTGTTTGCTTTATTCTGGAACTTCTATATACCTGGGCTCCCTGTTGGAAGGTGTTACCCACGATGAGCAAAAACCATCAAGAATTCGTGTGCCATTTGATTAATCCCAGATCCCTTCAAGTTGACAATTAAGGTTATCTACATAAACATTTTTTTTATTATTTCTTATTTCTATCTTTTTTTTTCTTATAAGCTCTCTATTTGTCTGTCTGTGTTTATGTTTTAATGTAAAGCTTTAACCCTATAAAGGCACCCTATTATTGTTTTTATTGAATCACACACTTCTGTGGTTGCTATGTTTCTGCTTTAAAGTGTTTCAAGAAATGTTTTAGCATTTTATTGGTTGTTTGCATACATATAGGTGATGTATTTTGATCATAATCCCCTCCCATTACCTTTGGACTCCTCACCCCTCAGCCCCCTCCACAGAACCCATTCTTTTTTTCTCACTAGTCCATCTTCTATTTAGATTACATTTCTATTTTTCTATTTCAATCATCCTCTATGTTGAAATGTTTATGGGCCCAATATTGTGTTTATATTCCATGAAATTTTGCAATTTTATTCTTGATCTCTTCTTCAGTTAATGGACCATTCAAGTTAGTTGCTTAATTTCAAAATATTTATATAATGAACAGAGATTAATTTATCATAATATTATAGTCTTATTATATTGTGATATAGAAAATATAATTGATAAATTATGTCAGAAATGTTGAGATTGATACTAGATAATATTTCATAGGCTGATAAGAAGAATGAGCATTGGGCTGGAGGGATTGCTCAGCAGTGAAGGTGTTTGTCTGCAAAGCCAAAGGATTCAGGTTCAATTTCCCAGGACCCAGCTAAGCCAGGTGCACAAGGGGGCACATGCATCTGGAGTTCTGGAGCTCTGGAGTGCCCATTCTCTCTCCCTCTCTTTCTCCCTCTTTCTCTCTGTCAAATAAATACATAAAAATATTTTTTTAAGAATGAGCATCCTTTAGCTATTGAATGGCATATTCTGTTCATATCTGTTAGGTTAATTTGATCTAGGCTAAAATTGATGGTGTATTTTGCAAATTTCCTGTGTGGATAATCTATCCCTTGGGGAAAATATGTTTATAAAGTTCCCAGTTTGGGGTGGGGGGCTTGACAGTTCCTTTTAAATGTACTATGTTTGCTTGGTATATCTAGGTGTTCTCATTTGAGGTATCTAGACATTTCAAATTATTTTCTCTTGTTGACTTTATTCTTCAGGTCTCTTTTGTCTGCTTTTAATTTGGACAATTTGCTTTGGTCTATGTATGCAACAATTTTCTTTTGACTTGACTTGCATAGAATGTCTTATTGTGTCCCTTTTCTACAGTAAAGTTAAATAAAGTAAAACTTGAAATCTAAGACTAACTATGCTTTGTTTTCATGTTTGGTAGATTAATACAGAGCATAGAGTTGGGGTTTATAGTGCCTGTTAGAATTATATTGAATTGGGTTAGCTTTACAACAGGGTCATTAATATATTACTTGTATGTTTTAATAGTCTTATATAAAAGTAAAATTATTTTCTGATAGTATCTCCCTTATAGCATAGGCAAGGGAAACAAAGCCATGTTCAATGGGCATTGAAGATATTTAAAAGATATAATGACTCAAACGGGGTTGGAGAGATGGTTTAGCAGTTAAGGTGTTTGCCTGTGAAGTCTAAGGATCAAGGTTCAATTCCCCAGGACTCACATAAGCCAGATACACAAGGTAGCACATGCATCTGGAGTTCTTTTACAATAGCAAAGGCAATAAATAAATAAATAACGGTTCAATTAGCTCAATTTAGTGCTCACAGCTTAAAAGAATAAGCATTTGAGATACTCCCAAATTGTTACTAAAATACTTGAGAGATATAAACAATAAAAGTGAAAAAGGTTCTACTAACATTGCATCCAAATACTAAAAGCAACTATCCAATAACAATAGATAAAAATATAGAGATTATGTAATATATTTATATAAAAACTAGCATATTGCTGGTGATATTCTTTTTTTTCCTGCTTCTTAAAAGACATTTGAGGCAATTTTCCATGAGTAGATGAAAACATTGTGCTGGCAGTAATAGGGATGAATATAACTGAAATCATACCTATTGGTCTGAATAAATATGGAGTGTGCTTTACTCACTGAGATCCTGCCTGGCTGCCTTTCCGCAGTCTGCCAGTTATATAGATTTCTTAGTTAGTGATTACTATTTTTTTTTCTGAGTGTGACCAGAACTCTGGCTCAGCTTGTTGTGCTTTACACCATTCCCCTTCCTCAGTGCCCACTCCTGCGGGTGTCAGACATTTGTTCCCTCTCAGAATCTGCTTTTGCTCTAGGCTGAGCTGCATATGCATATAATAGGCTAAACCCACCCTTCAACTTTTTAGGATCTCCAACCGATGTACATTGTCTCATATATTTTTTTTAATACCAGTCTCCATCTCTAAGTGATAAAACCACTGAGGCCTTGAAAGTCCTGTACAATTATTTTCAGAGTAAACCCTTCTTCCTCAAATACATTATTACCTTCCCACATTCAAGGATGGGCCCTTTGCAAAATCTGTTATAGAGATTTCTAACAGCTATGTGGGGTAGCCTCTGAGCCATAGAAGCACATATTAATCCTAAAGTATACAAAACGATTTCTGTACAATAACAAATAACTGCTTTGTCACTGTTTTGCCATATAAGATGGCTGCTTCATAGAAAAGACAATATGGCAACTCAGAGTCATGAACTATGTGACTTAATCCAAGATAAATCATCCACCATATAGAATGTGGGTTTATTTTAGCTGTACTGTAAGCATAACTACTTAATCAGATGTTAATTATAGTATATAGGTTCCAAGGCCAGTTACCCCACTGTGGATGGTCAGTTGATACAATTAGTTTATCTTCCAGAAGACAAATAAATGTAAGAATTGATGTTATCTTTGATTAAGTTGATTTTAGCTTATGTATGGAAAAGACTAAGATACTTCATAGGTGAATCCCAGTTTTGCAGGAATAACTATTACCATCTAGGGAAACCAGTAGGGAGAAAGCTAAAATTTGATTGCAGAACAGACCTGGATATTATTCATTGAATTAGAGAATTTCCATTTGCTAATTATAATCAAGTAACAGATTTCTGCATTCCATTGTTAGAGATGCCTTACTCATTTCCATGAAAATTGTGTTCAGATTTGCAAAGCACCAAAGGAACATGCTTTTTCCTTTTTAAAGTGAATGTTTCATAAATTATTCTTTTCATATATAAGAAATATCTTTACTGTGATAGTAGAACTTGGACAGAGCATAGTTTTCAATGTAACCTGATAAGCAGGTATTTGTGGTACATTAAATTTCATACATTTCAAAGGTTTTTGGCTATCAAAAATGTAATGAATGTTTCACATTCAACTGAAACAAGATATGTAATGACATTTAAGAAAAGGTGATGCTAAGTAAAATGATTTATTAAGAGGATAGATATACTAGAGGGAAAACATATGAACAACTGAGATTTATATTAAGTATCCAGACACCATGTGGAAAAAAAGTCTGCCTCGCCCAATGACAAACTTAATGAATGGAATTTTTTTACTGAGTACAATTCAATGAGTTTTCAATTAACTTAATTTAGATTTAGATTAGGAAAAATATTTGTGTCACTAACTAACATTGCAGTAGCTGGAGTCATTCACTAAAGGACAGTAGTCTTGAGTTAAAGTTATAGATGGATATAATTAGAAATGTTAAGCTCAGCATGGCATAATGACAGGAAAATGGAGTATTGTGTGCCGGATGCATAATGCTCATTTATTTTCTCTAATCACAAGAGTCATTTGAAGGATACATTATCTGTTCTTCAGCTTGAAAGATCAGAGATTAGTACTCCCTCCCTGGTTCGTATTTGCCTTTCTTTTCTTCCCTCCTTCCTTTCTTCTTTTCTTTCATTTTTCCTTCCTTTCTTCTCATATCTCTCCCCCTTCCTTCCTCCTTCCTTCCTTTCTTCTTTCCTTCCTTCCTTTCATTCTTCTTCCTTTCTCCATTTCTTTCTTAGCTGTATTTTATAACAGATCATTCCAGATATTTAACTTTCATAGAAAACAATATAGGGAAAGGTGTTATAGTAGTAGAAAATTATCTCTAGATATTAATAAAATGATTTAACTCTGGAAAAGAAGTGTTGAATGTGCTGAGATGAATTCCTTTTGTGTTACCCTGAATGCGTTCCACATTGTCACAGCTGTACATGATTTTCATTTCCTTCCCCTAAGCTGTGTGAAATGACAGGGTGAAATTCAAAGATGTCATGTTTGTATATTAGAGGCATAATTATTTTGACTCTTTGAGTCAATCTCAATATTTCCTGAAACACAGGAGAAATTGGGCTAGAGAGATATCTCAGTGGTTAAGACTAATTAGCTGGGATTTGATCCCCCAGTGACTACGGAAAAACAGATGCACAGTGTGTCACTTGTATCTGGAGATTTTGTACTGGCTGGAGACTGGTCCTGCTTTTTCTTTTTCTTTCTCTTTTTCTCTTTCCTTCCTTCCTTCCTTCCTTCCTTTCTTCTTTCTTTCCTTCTTCCTTCCTTTCTTTCTCTCTCTCACTCTCTGCTTGCAAGTAAATAAATAAATAAATAAAAGTATAAAAAGTAGGGGAATGAAGAGATGGCTTAGTGCTTAAGGCACTTGCCTTCAAAACCTAATAATTTGGATTTGATTCCCAGTACCCACATAAAGCCAGATACACAACATAATTCATGCATCTGCATTTTTTGCAATTGCTAGAGGCCCTGGCATACTCATTTTCTCTCTCTCTCTCTCTGTACTCTGTCACTCACTATCATCTCTCTGTCTCTTTTTGCAAATCAATAAAAATATTAGTAAATAGGAAATAAAATAGGAAGAATAAACACTTAGTAAGGGGAAGAATTATTAGGGTTATATTATCACATTTATGAATTTTTAGAAGGAATATCTGACATCTGAGTTGTCAGTCACTTGGATTTAAAGCAAAAGTAATATATGAGGAACTGATATTTTTTCACATTCTGTGAATTCATTCTTAAGGAACTGCATACTATCAACTTCACACATATTGAATAACAACAGTTAATGCATGTTAAAATGCTTGAAATTGAATCATACCTTGAGGTGGTAAGATAATTATATAAAAATACATGGATAAGGCAAGGTTACATTAGATATATAAGTCAAAATAGGTTGATTTTCTTTTCTTTAAGTATTTTATTTATTTACTTATTTGTTTGTTTATTTATTAGCGAAAAAGAGGTGGAAAGAGACAGAATGGGCACACCAAGCCTCCAGCCACTGTAAACAAACACCAGATGCATGTGACATCATGTGCATCTGGCTTACATGTGTCCTGGGGAATAAAACCTTGGTCCTCTTGCTTCAAAGGCAAGTGCCTTTATTGCTAAGCAAATACCCTGTCTCAGAATAGCTTGAATTTATAACATTATAGTAGAAAATGATAAAATATTTGCAGCATAAAAAATGGAATCTCTATTTGCCAAGAGCTGATCAAATTAGATGATAACAATTAAAATGCAGATTACAAACTTCATAATTACTTAAAAATCCTAAAGAATTAAAGTTATAAATATTCATGGATTTTGTGTAACAATATATGTGTGCAACAACTTGTAGAATAGAAAACAAATACAGATGATTTGTCAAATAATGTAGCTATAAACTGACAAACTGAAATCTCATTCAAAATGAGATTAATGTATCAAACTGAATAGTTCCTATGGAGTAATAGGAATGGTTTTAATATTAAACTGTCATGGAACTAATACCATGCTTTTTTCCCCTGCTTTGAAAACAACTGTTTTGTGCTGAGCCAAGCCCCAGTATTTTCATGCTAGAGTTATGTTCCATAATTTTGAATCTAAGATACATATAATTATGAAACTTCAGCTTCCTCACTTAAATGTCATAGTACCTATACCCACATTGAAATCAAAAGTTTCTGTTTGTTGAATTTTATTTCATTTCCAGCTTTATTTCATTTCTTCTTTTTCTTTTATTTTTTTGTTTTTTCCCCATTATGACATTTTCTTACATGTATACAATGTATTTTTTATCTCATTCTCTCCCAATTACTCTCTTATCGACCCCCATTAATATCCTTCTTTCCATTAGTTCCCATGTCGCTTTCATGCCTACTTTTTGAGTTAAATTAAGGTTTGCAGAAGCAAGGCTGGAAACTATTTCCTGTGGAAAGGACAACTTTCCAGTGGTATCACCACTCTGAAAACTGACTCCCCACTACCAGTAACCATTACCTGCCATTATCTTCTCTGGAATGTGTGGAATCTCCTGTGTCCTGACCCCACTGAAGGAGATATACTGACTGGCTCAATATCGGGCAGGAAACCACAGTTGCTGTGGGTCCTTAGATGCAACAATCGTGAGGTGTCCAGTAGAATGCATTTCACATCTCCTCTCCATCCTACTTCTGTTACATTCTTTCCTACCTCTCTTATTTGAGGTTCCCTGAACCTTGTAAGGGTGTTGAGGCTGAGCATACCATAGTCATGTATAGTAGGTAATTATTCCAGTGTGTATCTCTGCATTATCCACCATCCATTGTAGGGAGACTATTCTCAATTAAGGCCTCAAGAAGTACTATCTACAGGAAGTATTTTTTTTCCTTTGTCATCAAAGGAAATCCTCAGATATGATTCTTCCCATATTCGATCCTCAGAATCATTCACAGCAAACCCAAATCTTATCAAAGCATTGTAACTTCTTATTCTGGTTAGAGACACATAGTGAGCTGGTGCCATAGTTTTCTTTATTGAAAGATACAAATTTACATTTGCTATACTGTACATTTATTCCTTATGAATGGTGTTTGTGATGGCCTTTAGTAGTTTTGAATTATGTGACCTGAAAAATCGCTTACAATCATTTCATCTACACACTCCTTGCATCTGTACTCTACCATTGTTAAACAGGAGTGAGTAATTAGGGAAATGAGCAAGACTGCTGCTTTCTTAGTGAACCTGGTACCAGCACAAAGGTGAAGAAGATTGACACAGAGAACACTCAACTCCTACCCAAGCACAGATCAAGAGACACAGAGGTTCCCAAGACATCACTGAAGTAGACATAAAATGAACCCAACATGGCTCAGGGAAATTTGTGGAAAAGGGGGTGAAAAGATTATTAGAGCTACATGTTGGGACCTTATGCACAGAGACATTGCCTCTTACCCGTAACTTATGGCTAACCCCACAATGCATGACCCACATTCCCCCATGAGGAGAGTCCCTGTGGAGGGGGCAGGACAGGGAGGAGGCTAATGATGGTACCAATACATGGCTGTATACACACTGTGTACATAATTAATTTTAAAAGTTTTTAAAAAAGCAAAAGCAAGTATTTCCCAGCCTAGTAATAAAGAAAGGCAATGATAGTGGTTTTTCACAGGACTTTGTAAGTAGTAAATAAAATAATTCATTCAAATTGGCCTTCAGATCCTAGATTACAGCTTCATGAAGTAAATATCATCATGGTTATTATTTATATGTAAAGTATTTATTTTAAATTTATATTATTGTAGTAAATGGGTTCAAATGCAGTAATAAGTATAGGAATATTCACAAACTGATAACTTTGTAATGAAATAGATTATTTGATATTTGCATATATATATATATATATATGTATATATATATATATATATATTCATACATGCATAGTATCAAAGAGAAAAGAAAATTAGAATAGTAGTTAGAACAGTAAGATGAATTTAGAAAAAAATTTTCAGGGGCCTGACGAAATAGCTTGGGAAACACTTGGGAAGCTGAAAAGTGGAGTCCAACGTGCAAGCACTCATGTAAATTGGACACGCAATGGTTCTCACCACTATAGTCCCAGAGTGCCACTAACGGCAATAGGAGACAAAGTTAGGAGAACGCCCAGGCTTGCAGGCCAGCTCTTCTGGCCACAATAGCAGCAAAATTCACGAAAACCTGTCTCAAACACAGTGTGGAAGGGGAGAACCAACATACTAAGCTTCTCCGCTGAATTATACATGCGAACACACCCTTCCACACACAAACACAACATACACATAAATACATATACACACAAACACACACACACAGACACACACACACACAAATATACTGAGCTGTTTATTCAGAGTTTATTTCCTGTCGTATTTATGCAGTTTGTCAAGTTAGAGTAATAATTCACATTCCAACATTTACCAGTGCATGGTAAATGCTTTAAACATTTGTTAATGATTGCTACATGATTATATATCATATATCAAATATTTCAAATGTATCAATGTTTATATATCAAATCTTTAGTGATTTTGACTCTGAGGTTAGGATATGATAAGAGTAATTTTAGATTTTATTCTACAGTGAAGAATTATACATTTTTGAGAAAATATTTTCAGAGAGATCTTCTGATACATTTATACTTTTATTTTGAAAAATATTATTATGGTTTCTCTTGGGCTAAAAAAGGGGAGCAGGATATAAACTGGGGATTTTGTTTCCGCCCAGTTTTTCTTTTTTTTTTTTTTCTTTCTTTTTTCTTTTTTTTTTTTTTTTTTTGTTTTTGTTTTTTGAGGTAGGGTCCTGCTCTAGCTCAGGCTGACCTGGGATTCACTAGGTAATCTGAAGATGGCCTTTGAACTCATGTCAATCCTCCTACCTCTGCTTCCTGAGTGCTGGGAATAAAGGCATGCACCACCATGCCCAGCTCTATCAATTTCCCCAATATTTCAACTAGAATACTTTCATTTTTACTTATATAACTTAGTCATGGCATTACAGTTCATTAAAGATTGTTCAGGAGGCTGGAGAGATGGCTCAGTGTTTAAGACACCTGCCTTCAAAGCCTAAGGACCCAGGATCAATTCCCCAGTACCCACATAAAACAAGATGCACAAGGTGGCACATGAGTCTGGAGTTTATTCCTTGCAGAAGCTAGAGGCTTTGGCATGACTATTCTATATCTGCCTCTCTCCCTCTCTCTCAAATACATAAATAGATAAAATATAAAAACAAAAAGTGTTAGAGTAAAATAAAAATACAATATTTTAAAATTAGTCATCCCATACTAAAATAATCATTATTTTTGAGAATAAGCATATAATATTTGGAATACTTTTCAAAATAAATGTCATTTAGAGTTCTATTAGTAATATTTATTATGTAGCTACCTCAAAGTTTATAAATGTTTAGAAATACAGGATATTTACTGAGAAATAAACATAGAAAACACAATTTTTTTCAAAATCATTTGCCACATACATATTTGCCTTATCAAATATAATGTCATATTTTGGCATAAAATTTTCACAGGGCACAAAATACTCATAATAAAAAAAAACATATCTTTTAGGCAAAGTACAGATTAGGTACTTCAAAGTCCAAAGATGGCCATGGTTTAGTCTCAGGTAAATTTTCCACTGATTCCAGTCTCATTGTCTCACAAATCTTTATATCCCTCTTTCTCTTAGCCTGTCATACTCCACCTCCACAACTCATTCTTCTATTTCTCTTCCTCCTTCCTTGTTTCTATTCCTTCTTTTATAACTGGATATTGGATGAAGAATACTACACTAATTTAATATTTTGTTATGGTGTGTTTTCAACATTTGTTCTTGTAGAACCCTAGTTATGGTAATGTTTCATCCTCTTGCCTGCATTTCCTAAGCCAATTTGTTCTCTGTGGACAGCCATTTCCTATGATGCAATGAGTATCCTCACATTTGGGCACGTCTTTGAAAAAGAGATTTATATACTTAGCACTTTTACCTTAATGTAAATATACATACAAAATCAAATTATATATTTTCTCTTTGTTTCGCATATGGATGTGTGTTCACCTGTGTGATTAGGCTAGAGGTTGACCTCAAATGTCTGCCTCAGTCACTGCCCATCTTATTTACTGAGGCAATAAATTTTGCTTAAAATTTGGGGCTCATCAATTTGTCTAAGCTACCTAGCCAACTTCCTCCAAAGATCCTTTTTCATTCTCTAAGCCTACCTGTAATTTATGTGTATTCTTGGGATCAGAACTCCAGTCCTCATGCTAGCTAGGAAAGTATTTTATTCTTTCAGCCATCTTCTGAGCCTCAAGTTATTCTCTTTAACATCTTTCCTTTTTAACTTGGAATCTTTCATGAAAGATCTGTCCCTTGGTGCTTGGAATGTAACTTAGTGATAGAAAACTTGATTATTATTCACAAAACCCTGGGTTCAATCAAAAGCACTAGAAATGGCAATGAAAAAGATTCATTGTCTGCTCTATGCAAAACATTGTTTCTATGTCACATTTCATTATGAATAGGGTGCACATCCATAATTTAGTCTCTATTTCTCTATAAGGTGTTTAAAATAGCAATGCTAACCTACAATTCTGATGATTTAAGTTAGCATATCAGAACCTATATTATAATGTCACAATCTGCTAATGATAAAAAGCTTATATTCACTGAAGATGATGTTGTACATACACAACAAATATTCACTTTCAAAACCACCACTATTATGAATGTGACACCACTAATTGTTTTTCATTACTTCAATAGTCACACTGTGGTGAGATGTGGTAAACCCACCAGTAATGATATTAGAAGAATAGTGACTATGGCTATTGATGACTGCACATACAATGACAGAGATATTCAATGCTAATTTTCAAGCACTAAGATATTTGTCATTTTACCATCTTAACATATAGCATAATATGCAAAGTATTGAATGCATAATTTCAGTGAAATAAGTAATGGGAATAAGGAATGGTTTCGAAGAGCAGAATGTAATCATATGTATTTCAATTATATATAAATAAATGTAATCATACAAAGTATATAAAAGGCAACTTTCATAACATTATATTCACATGTTGCCAAATGAGTTTCTCAACTGTTTAGCTTACAATATTCCATCAAGTTTATCTGGTGTCTATCCAGTGGGACAGATGGTGTTATTACATCCTTTATAACTGAAAAAAGCAAAACCTAGAAGGTTCAAGTCATATAACCTTAAGATTTGTGAATAAGGGACTAAAAATGGCCAATCTGAAACCCATATTACCCATTTTCTATTTCTTTTAGAAAACTAATCTTATGTATCTAATATGCAAATGGCCAATCTGTAACCTATATTACCTATTTCCCATTTGTTTTAGAAAACTAATCTTATGTATCTAATATAATATAGTCAAAGGAAATGCAGGAAGAAATAAGCTCAGATTGAGTAAGTCTGAGCACAAATTAAATCTAGGATTCACTCTAATCCTTATTTCAAAGCATCATGTAACTTGCTTATGCCATAATCAAAGTAAAAATTAGATTCTGCCCATGCATTGGCATTATTTGGAGAAATACTTGTTCTGAAAATGTTTACATAAAGAAGTACAATAGATGTGAGGGCACTTGAGACAAGAAACTATAAAGCAAACAACCCCCAAGTGATGTTTATTCTGATCTGGAGACTAGTCACAGAAAAATACACTCCATTTTCCTAGATCATGCAGCAACTTAAGGCTTCTCCTCCCTCTGCATGGCCAAGGCCTAGTTTTACCAAAAGTGCCTTTTAAAAGTGTTATTTATTTAATTAGTGTAAAATTGAATGTATTTATATGTATACAATATATAGGTCAAAGATAGAATAATTAAATCAAACACACTAAAAGATCCTATATTTCACATAGTTATCATATTTTGTTATGAAATCTTTATCATCTATTTGGAACTTTTATTTTTTAATTAATTAATTAATTTGAGAGAGACAGAGAGAGAAAGAGGCAGAGAGAGAGAGAGAGAATAGGCATGCCAGAGCCTCCAGCCACTGCAAATGAACTGATGCATGAACCCCTTATGCATCTGGCTAATGTGGGTACTGGGGAGTCGAGCCTCAAACCAGGGTCCTTAGGCTTCATAGACAAGCACTTAACTGCTAAGCCATCTCTCCAGCCCAAGAGCTTTTCACATATATAATATTATTATTGGTATAGTCAGTACACTTTATAGTAGAACTGCTTGTTTTATGTTATTGCTGTAGTAATTCAGTTGTATCAATTAGAATTAGTCATTTTTTCTTGACAAAGACTGTCTCTAAGTGAAATAAAATCACAGTGCTATGTACTTAGGTGAAGATTTGTGATACCAGCTAACATATCTACTTAGAAATTAGCACCATGTGTGTATGAACATGGTGTCTGGTATCAATAAGACTTGAAGCTACAGTCATATTGGTTAAAATATTTCTAGTTTATCTTGTGAATACATCAGTCTAATTAAGGCCAAGATTTTGAATTATTTTCAGTATCAATATTTTAATAAAATTTGATCAAAATATGTCATTTTTTATTCATGTGTGTAGAAATTTAGTAGATTGCAAGAGTAAATTGTTGAACTTGATTGAATTTCAATTGTAAATTTTAGCATTTATTTTAAGAAAACACTACTCCTAAAACAATTGAACCATAAGGAATCTTATGGCCAGGTTTAACTAGAAGACTCTCTACTGACAGCAGTGGGCTTCAAATTGTACCACACAATAAAAATAAATGAAGCAAAATTATACCAACCTGAAATATCACCTGAAACATTGTTAAAACTCACTCTGCTGGATTCCAAGCCAAGAATTTCTACTTCAGTAGATCTGTGGTGAGTTCCAAATAGTGGCCCTTTGATACTGACAATGTTTTTATTATAAAAATGAGTCACTTTTCTAAAGCACTGCAAACAGGATTACCATTGGTGTTGATAACCCAGGACCTCTTACATTTTGATTGTGAAATGATCCTCTCAGGCTCATTATTTGAACAGTCCACAGTTGGTGGTGCTCTTTTGGGAACTTTTGGAAGCTTTAGGAAGTAGAGTCCTGGTTGGCAGATGAAAGGCCCCAGGGGTGGTTCTGAAGGTGATGACTGTCTCTGGTTTGGCTTATGCTTTCTGCTTCCTGATCTGTGCAGTACAACAAGCCTAGCCATGCAACAAGATCAGGAAGCAAAAGATCCAGTTATGCCCTTACTGGGCATCTACCTTAAAACCCTCAAACCACAGGCTAGAGAGATTTGCTCAACCATGTTTGTAGCGGCTCAATTTGTAATAGCTAAGAGCTGGAATCAACCCAGATGTCCATCACTAGAAGAATGGATAACTAAGATGTGGTATAGCTACACAATGGAATTCTTTACAGCAGCAAGAAAAAATGACACAATGAAATTTGAGGAAAAATGGCTGAACCTGGAACAGATAATTCTCAGTGAACTTACCCAACCACAGGAAAAAAAAAAAAAAATTGCCACATAGTCTCACTCATCTACAGCACCTAACCTGAATCTACCCAAGATACCTTACATACCCAGAAAGCATCTCGTGGACTAGACACTAGGATGGATGGGGATGGAGGGAAGGGCATCAAAGGGGTGGGAAACACAAATCTAGACCCAAATGGCAATAGTACCATAAAATTCTACTTCCAAAAAGGCAGACCAAATGGCTGATCCTTCATCAGGCCCTTACAGGGAACACCTGAACCACAAGACATTGGAGAGGGTAGGATCAAGACTAACCTTAATCTTCTACATCTTCCCTCCCTCCCTCTCCCTCTCTCTATCTCTCGCTCTGTCTTCTCTCTTACTCTTGTATATTAGTTATATTTTTCCTCCTTTTCTTAGTGGGCACTAACCTCTAACTCCCAGTACCAGCATGGGGCTATCATCCAGAATGAGCTTTTAATCAGAGAGATATACAAGGTTTCCTAAAAGACAGACAGATTTCTGTCAGAGTACTTGATGACCCACCAAAGGTTAGTGGTAAGACCCTACTGCTGAAGACACCTAATGTGGTTGACACGCAAAATGGAATGGCATGGCTGGAAGTTGG
This sequence comes from Dipus sagitta, assembly GCA_036346955.1. Lineage (NCBI taxonomy): Eukaryota > Metazoa > Chordata > Mammalia > Rodentia > Dipodidae > Dipus > Dipus sagitta. Next base: position 26,567,082 of record CM070772.1, read on the forward strand.
AAGAGAATCAGTCCCCAGACAGTCGCGTCTAGTGCCAGAAGGTGCTACATGGGCGACTGGGGGAAAATGACCAATATCTGTCGAAGCAATGCATGGTCTAACCTACTTAGCAGCAAATAACTTGTTGTGATGCCCACACAAGTGCAATAGTGGCACACATCCATGGTGGGGAAACAACTGCTCTCAATTTGGCTAAATGATCCAGTCAGTGGTATGGGACCCATAGCTGGAGCTGGGAAACAAGTCACAACCATATCCAAACATAAGCTCACTCTCCAATATCAAGCTACCATCAATCATGGCCTACAAGAGGGCCTACACCTATTAAATTCTCTATTAAAAAAAGTAAGAGTTATCTCATTTGTCCTTGTGCTAACTTACTCTCTGTTGGAGAATCTCCTTCTCTTTTTCAGATAGATGTAGATCCTAAGGAGAGAGCCACCCCATCATACCTCAATAGGGCCCCGGCTGAAACTAAGAAAAATTGGTGAAACAAGCAAGGATGCTGTTTTCCTGATGAACCAGATACCAGCACAAGGGGAAGGAGATCAGCACAGAGAAAAATCAACTCCTACCAAATCAGAGAGCCAGAGCCTCAGAGGCCCCCAACAGCTCATCACTGAAGCACACCAAAAATGAACCCAACATGGCTCAGGGAAATTTTGCGGAAGAGGGGGCGGAAAGAATGTCGGAGCCACATGTTGGGTCATGATATGCAGAGACATTTAGCTTACCCATAACTGTGGGCTAACTCCACAATTCATGAGCCATATACCTCAACAAGGAGGGTCCAAGGGGAGGGGATAGGTCACAGATGAGCCTAATAATGGTACCAAACTGACTGTATTTGCTGAATACAAAACTAATTAGTAAAAAATAAAATAAAAAAAAAGAAAGGAAGAAAGGAAGGAAGAAAGAAAGGAAGGAAGGAAGAAAGAACAAAAAAAAGAAAAAGAAAGTGGTTACTTGCCGGACAACTAGTTAGAAAGTGGTTACTCAATATCTCAACCTCCTTTCACCAAAATGGGTTAGAATATATCTTAAAAATTAACAGCAAGTATATTATTATCTTGGGATAAAGAAGGAAATCTTTCCAAGAGAATGCAAAGCCAGAGAACCATAATGAAAATAATTGACAAATATAATAATTTCATAAAAATAAAACTCTCTACAACCAAAATAATTTTTGAAGTATTAGCCTTTTTACAACTAGGAACATTTTTCTAACTAGAAAAAAAAGTATTTAAGGGCCAGAGAGGTGGCTCAGTGGTTCAGGAACTTGCCTGCAAAGCCGAATGATCTGGGTTTGATTCCTGGGTTTGATTTTCTAGGACTCACATAAAGCCAGATGCAATGGTGCATACATCTGGAGTTCGTCAGCAGTGGCTGGATGCCCTGGTGCACCCATTCTCTCTCTTCTACCTCTCTGTGCTTGCAAATAAATAAAAATTTTAAGCCAGGTGTGGTGGTACACACCTTTAATCCCAATACCTGGTGGGCAGAGGTAGGAGGATCACCGTGAGTTTGAGGCCACTCTGAGACAATGTAGTGAATTCTATGTCAGTCTGGGCTAGAGTGAGACCTTACCTCTAGAAACCAAAATAAAGCACTTGCTTATTTTTCTACCTTGAAACACTAAAATAAAGAAATAAATAAAATAAACTATTTGAAAAAAGAAAAAAAAACTTCATTGTATAGAAAAATCAGAGAAAAGAGACTTTTTCTGGGGGAATTCCATATGAGAGAGACAGAGAGAGGACCAAAGAGACAGCTTTTCACTGAAATTTTAAAGAAGCGATTAAACTTCTCTGCAGCAGAGAGGCATGATGGGAAGTGGGTGGCTAATGAGTTTCTGGACAAGAGATTTGTGCGGCTTTCTGGCCACGGAAATAAGGTAATTTTTAAAATAACTGGACTAAGACATAGAAGTGCAAAATTATGGACCAATCTTCACTCCATACAACTTGTTCTTGTGTCTCTTTTCCAATCAGAAACTGATTTTTTTTTTTTTTTTCAGTGACTGGGCCATGGGAGGGCTTAGGGCACATGTGCAAGTTTTGAAGAAAGGAGCAGAGCAGATTAGCAACAGAAATCAAGGAGAGACTAACAGGAGCCAGTCTCATCCTATCAAGCCTGCCTTTGTTTTCCACATCTCTCTGCTCTTCTGGTCAGCTTGGCTATATCATACCCAGCTTCAAGCCCTGATATATATTTGACTGTTAACTACCGAGGACTATGAGAAAAGACAGAACTACTAATTTTCAAGGTGTCTTAACTAACTGCCTAACAAATTTCATTTTCCTACTCTCTATAACCAAGACAACAAATGGTCTTTGTCATCCCTCTTCTGCAGACCAGGGAAACACGAAAATCTTCCTGTCATCACTTCACTCAAGGCTGGGGCTCATAGGCATGCACAGTGTAGTTCTTTGAATCATATCTCCCCCATCAGCTTGCTGGAGGAGGTGTGTTGTCGGGAGAATGCCAAGGAGTGTTACAGCCAGCCACCTTTGCCAGAATTTGGCTCAACCTCTTGCTACTGTTTTCTACCTACCTGCTGTGGCAGAGGTGATGCCCAGCTTCTGCTCATGCCATGTTTTCTCCTGTCTGCATGAAGTCCCCCTAGAGATTGTATATTGATATGTAGATAGATAGATAGATAGATAGATATATAGATAGATGATAGATGATACCTTCTTCTCATTAGCTACTTTTTTCAGGTGTTTTGTCCCTGCAAAGAGAAGGTGACTATAACACATAGCTATATGGGCTTTTGAGATGGGTGTTACAAATTTAACTCTGGTCCTCACACTAACAACACAGCAAGCACTCTTACCCACTGAGTCATCTCCTCAACCCCCTTATTTCTTTAAAGTCATGTTAAAATCAAAATGTGGAGCCATGAGTGGTGGCTCTCACATTTAATCCCTGTACTTGGGAAAGAGATAAGAGGACTGTTGTGATTTTTAGGCTAGCCTGAGGTACTGAGTTTCCACCCAGCCTGGGCTACAGTGTAAAATCTGGTTAAAACTGTATAGTCATTGGAGAAAAGAAGAAGACCCAAAGATTAAAACAATGTGATGTAAATTTGACTTTCCCTGAATATTAGAATTATCATTAAAAAAGTTTACAGCACAAAATACCCTGAGAGAATCCTTGGCTCCTGATTGCTCTTATCTATTGGTAATTCATTGTTTACAGGTGTTAATAAAAATGATATGACTAGTCTACTCGATCCTTTATTTGAGTTAAACTATGATAGTTTCATTGGAAAGAATTTTGAGCACCCAATGAAAGGATAATATTTATTTGATAAATTTGAGTATTGAAGATTTTTTCACTTAGTTTTCTAATAAAACACAAGATCAAGAGAACAATTAATCAATTGTTGATATATCTGTCTCTCTCTATATACATGATATCATTATTTTATATATTATATAACTCTTATATAATATATAAAATATTATATAATATATATTATATAAATATTATATAATATATGATTATTTTATATATTATATAACTATTATATAATATATAAAATATTTATATATATTATATAATATATATTATATTCTATATTGTATTAAGGTATATATTAATAAACTCTTCATGACTAATATATACTTTACAATTTTTATTGTAAACAATTGTTATTATTTCATTTTTCCAACAAGCATTCCAATCTATTGATTGGTAATCAGTGTAGAATGTAACTTTTCATCCAATCTGTGTTTTGGATTCGTAAATCTTTCTCTATGCCTCCTAACATCCAGTTGGTACATGTGAGACAGGCACAGAATATCTGAGAGTCCCTTTTCTGCCATCCCTCCTCTGAGCCAGACACTACTTATGAGCATTTCTTTGTAACCACAGTATGTAGCACTCCTGTAGTGACACACTGAGGTCTAAGTCTTGACATGGACTGCAGTGTTTCCTTGCAGAATTGTGATTCTACTTGCCTTAATTTTTATGCTGACCCAAGCTTGTCATCCTGAGAATACTGGATTTGACATTCACTGGCCTTAGTTCACATACTCTTTTCAAGGTAGAAATTTGCAAAAATCACTTGGCAAGACAAAACTAGATGTAGCAATTTCCATCTCAGGACCCAGACAAATTTTTTTGATCTTAAACTAGATAACACAGCCTCTATACTTCTGCCTAACAAGATAAATTATTTGACATTTTGTTTCCTGCTAAAAAAAAGTCAACAACCTTTATCTTACTTTCTAGAATGTAGACAGAAGGACTGTCCTCATAGAGTTCATTTTAATATTCTGTTTGTGAGAGGTTACCTTTGTTGAACTAAATATAATTCTAAGCACTGTCTTTAATCATGTGACATTTCATTCACTAAATACATAAAAGCAAGATTATGTACCAGAAAAAGGAAATAATAAGATGAAGTTAGAGCCAAGTTGTAGGTGAATGTGTTCAACATGTACTTTTTAAAAGAAGAATATTTATGTGTCCATGTCCTCAGATTTTTTCCAAGATCTATGATCAAAAACAAATTTACATCCATTTGCTTGGATGGTTGAAAATTTAGAGATAGAACATAGGCGATAATTAATCTAAATTATCAACTTGAATGACTTTACAATCACCATGGAAAAAGTGACATGAAATTCCCCTAGGGAAATGTGAACACACTCCAGATGGAGCACAGGTGGTAGACCCAAGATGATTGCACCAAAACCTGTTTTGTTGAACCAATGAGTTTATTAGGGTTAATTATAGAGCATGGCAAGAGGTTGCTTACAGAACCATGGTGACTCAAGGGGAGCTGCATCACCAAGATAGATGATGACTCACATAAGTGCAGCTCTGCAGCACAGTGCTTAACCTGCAGGGAGCTCTGCTCTGTGGTCAGAGAGTCTCTAGTATACTGTATGGCTTGCAGCTCTCTTGGCTCGGAAAATCTTCTTCCAAAACTTGTTCCACGTCATATAGCTCTAGGAGGGGACTTTCAACATTTTTCCCAGATATACTGACCTCAGGCTCCCTCTTCTTTCTGGGAGGGAGTGACTTTCAACTAAGTGGCTATGCAACAATGATCAGAGCCTGACCCTCAATAGTTATTTGGTGCTCCAGTAATCCTGGGGGGTGGTCCTAGGACATTTCAAGTTTTAGCTTTTTCAGACTGGTTGACATATTGGCTTCCTCCTCCATTTGGAAAGGAATATTTCAATTCAGAGGAATTTTCTATAAAACAAAACACACCTCTAGGTATTTCCAGAACAGTTGAACTTAGGAAGTAGATGAGTACAAACATGCTCTGTTTCTGATTTCTGAAGATGCAATGTGACCAGCTGCTTCATACTCCTGCTGTCATCTCTTCCCAAACCCCACTTCACAATGGGCACTATTCTTAAACTATGGTCCAAAATAAATCCTTCCTTAAGTCATTTTTGGCAAGCATTTTGCCACAGCAAAATTGGAAAATAACTATTATTGTTTTAGTTAAGAAAGAGGAATCAGTGCAGAAGAGAGCAAGAAGGTATCAGATACTCAAAAAAAAAAAAAAAAAAAAAAAAACCAAAAAACAAACAAAAAAAGAACAAGAGACACTATGATCAGAAAAGTCAGGGGAGAGGAAAAGCTAGTGCTAAGGTAAGCAGTTAGCAAAGAACACTGTGAAAGCTGCTGTTGGGGTATTTCCAGAGAGATGCTGTTCTGGTTGTCACTCCCTGTGTGTGTCACCTCAGTCACCGCTGTCATTGAACACAGGACTCCAGGGAGAACCTCCAGCAGCCACAGTGGAGGAGGCTAATTTAAAATAATCAATAATGAACAGAAACTCCTTCTAGCTCCTCCTGGCAAATGAATAGTTGAATACCTAGCCCAGATATTCAGGTGTGCTTAATTTCTCTTGTTGCTTCCATAATCCTCTTCTATCATTTGATGCTACCAAATCATCCCCAGTCCTTGTCAAATAATTTGTGACTCAGAAGGATGGGGACAGACTTTCTTCCCTAATGTATTATGGGATAATAATACTTAATCTAAAGGAAAATACAATAAGTTAGCAGATAAATACAATGTAAAAAGTACATATAAAATACAAAATCATTTATATATAAACTAGTGCTATAAGATTTTTAAAGGGAATGGCACCCCTTTTCTGATTTTAGCTTATCAATGGATGGCAGTATCTTGGACAAGATAGATAGGTTCTGCTCCACATATCACTTTTGCAGTAAAGAAATGTTATTTCTCTTTCATGATCTCTTATTTAAATGTTTCAGTTCAAATACCTTTTGCATAGACTTTTCAAAAACCTTCCAAACTTAGCCATCTCTTTTGCAACATTCTAATTGTTCTACCTCATTACCTACCTTGTTATCTCAAACTATTCTCTATATATCTTGGGCCATTGCACTTTCCACCTTTACTTAACTGTTCATCCTATATAGACTATTCTTCCTCTCATCATATCTGATTAATAAGACCCACATATGCTTTTCATGTCAGGATAATGCTCTTCATAATGTTTCTCTATATCCTGCTACTGAGAATTATTGCTTTCTATTGTAGTTTATCCATATTTTTATTTATCATGTATGGAATTTATTTATATTAATAATTAATGAATTTTCTTATTTTCCTACTCAAATGAAAAGGTATGAAAAACATTATACCCAGCTGTGAATAAATAATTATATATTGAAACAGATTAAACCAAATAGTAAGGACTGTCCAAATCCACTTGATGGCTGAGAAGATAGCTGTCTATTTAAGCTTGGTTTCCAAAGTCAACATACAAGGTGCCATCTTGCATCTAGTGACTTATTTCAGGAGAATTTTTTTTAATGTGTTGTATTTTATGCTGATTTACTTAGATATTTCAACTTTTATCTTGTAGAAGCAATAGCAAATATATATTAATTATACTCTGGTACTAATATTCAAGAAATGGGGATTGTTTTCAGTTTGAGACTATTTGATTACAATTACATTTCTTAGCCCTCAGAATTTTGGCTGAGAATATCACATTTGTAAATGGGAGTCAGGAAATGGTAACCTCACAAAAGGAGGCAATTATAATGAACATCTCATTGCTGATCGGCAACTTCATCTTATTTTCATTATGCGTTCATGACTATAATCAATACAACTGTAGGGATATGACTGAAAATAATATCATAGTCACTTCCTCTTTTGACTGATTTTGGTGTTGAGTCTCATTTCTTCCAAGCACTTTTCTATTTTTATAAATCTTTGGAATCCTTTCATTTATTTACATTTATTGGATACTCAAAATATTTATTAAAATCATATTAAAGAGGGTCAGAACTTCTGTGTTGAGCAATGACTCCAACTTGGCCCCATTTGGATATTGATTTAACTTAGTTTGCATTTCCTTTTGTGTGATTAGTGCACACCAGCAAATGAACTGCTTTTCAAGTTGCCCTTCATTTCCTCTAATAAATTTAGCTCCCCACGAAGATATATAATTAAACTGGGCAGTGCAATCTGATTATCTGTCAAATATAAATGAGTCACCCTGCTACCTTCAAATACTAGTTCACTGTGTCTACGATGAATTAAAACATTCCAGTTCCAAATGCAAAATTGATAATAAAATTCCCATTCAGTCAGCACATATTTATTGAATGCCTGCTGTGTGCCAAGCAATCTAATATTTGAAGAGCAGTTTTCAGATAAATTTTACATACTTGATTTTTTTTCCAACTGATCTTAAGATTTACTCCTTAATCTACACTGGTGGAAATGACTGTCTCAGGTTACAGATATGGTCACAGTGGGGGAGAAGGAGTCAATTCACGGAGATCATATGGCTTAAAATTATCTAGTCATAAATAAAGCTTCTCCTGACTCATGTCATCTAATCTTTACACAAGAGCTTGCTTTTTCTCTGAGTATAAGATGCTCTATACATTAATACACCTGATATCTTTTGTGGGAATTGCTTTATTATCAAAATCTTGTAATTATGGAAAAATCTATTTTTCCCATTTCTAAAGTATTATCTCTGTGGGAGTGCAATAACTTTTCATATCACAGATCTTTAAAATGGAATAAGAATAAATCACAAACATTTTTTCAGAGAATTTTGCCCACTTGAACTTGTGACAAAAAGATATTTAATGACTTCAGCATGTATGTGTCCACAAAATTGGTGATATATCAGTATTATTGTAGAAATGTCTACTGATATAAACAACTCGTATATCTACTAATTGTATGTACAATATCTGTAATTAACCCTTGTATATATTTCCTCATTATAATGTATATAGATAATATCAAGTCTTTAAAAAAGGTAAAAATGTGACTTGTTATGTAGCATGTATTCTTATGTGAAATTTTTAGTTATTTATTTGAGAGAGAGAGAGAGAGAATGGGCAGGTAATGACCTCCAGCCATTGCAAAAAACTCCAGACACATGTGCCACTTTGTGCATCTGGCTTATGTGAGTCCTGAGGAACCAAACCTGGGTCCTTTGGCTGTGTAGGCAAGCACTATAAATACCAAGCCATCTTTCCAGCCCTGCACATGTTTTCTACCATACCACTGTCCTGAACACATACAGATTCTCCTAGAATATAAGCAATAAGAGGATCCCAGATGCCTGTTTTACTTATTGATTTATTACTAACCTACAAGAATACCTAGAGACTCAATAAACATTTGTTACAATAATGGAACTCTTTTAGAAGACTCTTTTCATCTTGATCTTTACTTAAGTATGATGCTAGAGAGAGTTGTGAGGCATAGGAAACTTTTGGCTTCCTATGGGGCTAACTGAAGCTAAAACAGTATAGTTGATCCCCTTGACATCCATACAGGTCACTTAATGTAACTTCCACAATGGACATAGGCTGTTCCAATAACCATCTTCAAAGAGAATAATAGGTATCAACAAATGACACTGACACAATGGAAAATACCCATCCTATTGATTAGGATTCAGTAGTTTGAAAGCATGCCTTATATGGAAGCTATGTCTTACCCATGAGTATGCCAATGACCCTAATTTAAGTCAGTAGATCAGAAAATGAAATAAACAAGGCATGGAAGTAATAAGGGTCTTAGTGGGAGGGGAATCATCAAAATACATCATATACATGTCTGAAATTTTCAGAAAAAAACAATAGTATATGGCTAATGAGCTGATTCACTGATATGGTTCTTCCCTATCCCTGGGTTCAATAGTCAGTGTAGCAAAAATAATAGTAATAGTAATAATAATAATAACAGTAGTGGATATAAGTAAATACAGATGGTATACAAAAAGCTCCTAGCTATTGACTTTGCAGTACACTGAGAGATAAAGCTGAAACTGAGATGGAAGTTACCTCTCTGCTCAGAGTACTTTCTGTATTGGAAAGTACTGTTTGATGGGATAAAAGTCACTAACAGCATGAAAAAGCAGTGAATCTTTTAAGCTATAAAATCAACCACCCATCAAGAAATAGCCACTGGTGCAAAATAAGTTATGGAGGCAATCAACTGTTCCCTGGTTGGATATGAGACCTGTTCAGTGGGAGGGAATTCATACATAGTACTAAGAACAATGTCAGGAGCCAGTGGCTGGGAAAGTCTTAGATCCCAGAAGGAATCGTCTACTGTTCCCTGGCTAGAAAGAGAGGTTATACCATGACAAAGAATTCTAAATCTCTATGCTTATCACCTTCGATCCATGATACTCTCACTCTTGGTTAGAGAATCTACTTTTTAAAGATGCATGTGAGGGCTGGAGAGATGACTGAGTGGTTAAGGTGCTTTTCTGCAAAGTCTAAGGACCCATGTTGTACTTTCCAGATCCCACTTAAGCCAGATGCACAAAGGTGAGGTAAGTGCAAGGTCACACATGTCCACTAGATGGCACAAGCATCTGGAGTTCAAGTGCAGTGACTGAGACCCTGGTGTACCAATTCTCTCTCTCTCTAAAATAAAAATAAATAAATAAATAAATAAATAAATAAATAAAGGAGCATGTGAATACCAGGGAGACACTGGATCCAGCAGTATGACAAAAAAGAAAAAAAACCACTAGTACTGGAGAATTCACCTCTATCACACCCAGCAGGGCCAGGAAATATTACAGAGGAACTGGCAGATTAAATGAGTGCCACTGTCATGGATAGCTTGAGTACTTCCTCAAGGGAGATGATGGTAGACATGGAGGAGACTCAATGCTCATCAGAGTAGAAAATTAAAAGGTGCCAGAAGTTCAGCACTAAAGGAAGAAGGAATGTAAGAGACACAAGGTAAGAAGGTATACTCTGAGGCACTGTCTCCCGCACAGAGGCAGACTGGTGTATGTGTGACCTCACAGTGATTACTGTTATCCCACTGAGGAGGGTGTCAGTGGAATAGGGATAGGGGAGAGGGGACATATAAGTATACCTGATGGAGATATGAGTAATTTGTTATAGGGTGATATATTGTAGTTCTCAAACATGTTCATAGTTGAACACACAGGGTGCTTAAAAATGAGTAACAAAATCTACATATTAAAATTTTTGTATGATAAGAAACAAAAGCTTGTTTGTGTATGTATATATAATGCACTATCATATAATTCCTATGAAGCAAGATTCAATCTCTTTCTATGCATATTTCATAAAATTTGAATGAGTTAGGTCTTGAATATAATGACTATATTAGTAGAATTTGGAGACAGAAGTTAATTCCAATGCTGACTTTGACACTCCAGTTTTTAACATTTTGGAAAGTCACTAAATCTCTATAAGTTTAAATCCCTTTTTTTGCCTTTCAAAGTGAAGGCAATAATAGGAAGAGCTTTATAAGGTGGTAGTAAATAGTAATTAAAACCCAGCTTTGGGAGGCCACAGAGAGTGTTGGGTTAATGAGAAGGGAACGGGTCTAAATCTGTAATGATGTCTCTGGTGATTTGAGGCATTCAAATCACATGCAGCAAGGGCTGCTTTGCCCCTGTAGTACAATATATGACAAGGGTTTTAATCCATGTTCCAAAATCTGCACAAATCCAAACTCCTCTCCAAGGTTATTGTGGCTTCTGAGTATTTCCATATTTATTAGACATGTGCACCTACCCTCTGGATTCAATATCTATTCCTTTCTTATATGCCAGATATTTTTTATACATACCAGAAAACGGGCACTTTTTTAAAATTAAAATCATTCTTGAAATTGTGCATTCACACAAAGTATATTTTTGAAGATCCTGATGTTAAGGGAAAGAGATTACACCAAAATTGCCATAAAACATTTTATATAATCATATTGTTTACTTCTTACCTAACCTTATTTTTGTTTAGTTACTCATTTGTTGTTTTTTTTTTTAATTTTTTATTTTATGTAAGTCTTATTGGGAACATTAATATATGATCATTGCAGATTGGTGGTATTCCCATCAGATTATCCTCTTATTTCCCCTTGCCCTTGTCCTCATTGCCCTGAGGCTTACTGATTTTTAAGCACCCTGTGTGTTCAACTATGAACATGTTTGAGAACTACAATATATCACCCTATAGCAATATCTGGCATATTGCTCTTCTGTGGGTACCCATAGTTATTGTGGGGTTCTGGTTGTGCCAGTCAGTTCCTGTGGAAAGGACAATGACTCGCAGTACACCTTGCAACCTCTGGCTCTTACTGTCATTCCTTTGTCCTTTAGTCACCATTACCAAGTTATCTCAGGTATTTTCTGGTCATTTCCTAGTCCTCCTTTCTTACTCCTTGTGCCATCAACTTCCAAAAAACTCAGAACTCAAGCAAAACAGATTTTTTTTTAATAATCTGAGGAATAATTTACATCATATTCATGAACTTATGTTCTTATCTTTCATCCTATGGAAAAGAGGACCCAAATAATTGGGAGTTATTTCCAAAGTATATTGTGCATATGTTATAATAGTGTACTTATTTCATTATGTTCAAGACTAACTGTCAATGTGCTTTTGTAGAGAAAAGCAAGAGCTCTCTTGTGGAATTGTTTAATGCTATAATTAAATTCTATTTACTGTAGGTATTTAACCACAAGTATTATAGGCTCTACGTTTTTCCAGGAACACTATTACTGATGGTTTATATTGACTACTGACAGTACCCAGAATTATCTAGGATACTAGCCTCCAGGCATGTTTATGAGGGGTTACCTTTATTAGGTTAAGTAAGGAGGGAAGACTGGCCATAGATTAGATAACAGGTGAATCTGAGCTCAGCACAAGCATGCACTGCTCACTGCTTTCTGCTTCCTGACACTACCGACAGCACAATGTGACCAGCTCCACTCCATGCTCCTGCTGCAGTGCCACCCCTGCTGTGATGGATGTAACGTCCTACTGTAAGCCCACGTATACACTTCCTTCCTTAAGTCACCTTTATCAAGGTATTTGGTTGGGTGTCTGAGGTTGCTTCCAGAGCAGATTAACTGAAAGTGGAGCTCTTTTCCTTGGAGTGAGCCCTTCACTCACATTTGGTGGCTTTATGTCAGGAAGCTTGTTGCTAGTGCTGCTTGCTGGGGAGTGCCTTCACTTGCACATATACCCTGTTCAGCTAGTATATTTCATCATCATTGGAACTACGGTTCCTCAGCCTTCCAGCATGGACTGAAGGCCAGTGGCTCTCAAGAAAGCCTTCTGGCTTTCGGTGCTGGATTGGGACTGCTGAGGCCTCCAGCCATGTAGACTGAGCAGTATCAGGTTCCTTAACCTCACACCTGCAAACTGTTATTGTTGGACTGCCGTAAGATAATATGATAAATTCTCTTTTGGTACATTTAATTCTATTAATTCTGTTCCTCTGGAGAACCCTGACTAATACAGGGACTTTGCCTTCCTCAGTCACTTGAGGACTTATCCCTTTCCTTTCATCCAGTTGGGTTGGTATGGGCCCCATTGAGAAGAACTCATCATTTTCATCAGGTTTATACTCCAAATAACATACCACTTAGTACATATTTGATCTGTGAGGACTCATTACAGGGGCCCTACTTGATGTAGAAAATCAGAGAAAAAAAAAAAAAAAGAACATTAGAGAAATGTAGTTTATCTGTGTCCCGAATCAGAAAAATAAATAAATAAATAAATGTTCAGCAATGCTAGGCTATATTATTTTGGTAACACCTGCACCAAAAAGCTTAGAAATTTTAATGAAAAACAAAAGAAAAAGACAATTGACGGTGACAGTTCAGGAACAAACCCATAAATCTTCTGTACTGCCCAATAGGTTGGCCAATCCAATTCCTCTACTTGTTTTTAGGGCCTGTTTTGTTCTTGTCTGCTATTTATGCATTTCTGTGTCCTTCATTTCTTCATGTCTCTGTTTCCCCTCTTTATTTATTCATTTTTTTACTAAATTATTACAGAGGAAAAAGAAAAACAGAAAAAAACTACTTGCCACTTGCTAGGATGTGTAAACAATAGGAAATAGTCTGTATCTAGCACTAGATTTCTTCTTGCCTCTGATGCACATCAGTAATTGCCTATCTTCAGTTTCAAGGAAATCCTGTAGAACATTCTGGATTACTCTAACCCATGTTATATACACATTTATCATTCACATTTTATGATACTCAAGACCCTCTCCACACTGAGTGTGCATCACTCTGCAAGCAACTTCCCATCTCTGACCAGCCCTGGATGCTACAGGGGAGTATCTGGAGCGGCCATCTTCATTGCGGCCTGCGTCTCTTCACTTCTCAGGCACCATTCAACGCCCTAATTCTGACTTTCACTCACAATACACTGTGCAAGTTGATCTTTGCAAGATTCTATTGATTTCTGCCATTAAATACAACACTAACTTGTCAATTGGCTTGTCATTTTGCACTTTATTAACTGTCAATACACTTGAGAATATAATCCCATCTTCAACACTCCTTTCTTTGACTCCATTCACATGACCCCTATTACGTTCCTCTTCACTTTCAATTCCATTACCAGGTCACATTGCTTTGCTGGAACTTCCAATAAGGCAGTGCTGGAGTTGACTTTGAGATCCTGGTTGATGACTCTCTTAAAAGAATTCCACACTAAGTATTCACAGAATTAACTAAATGTTTTACTCCTGTTTTTATTTTAAATATTACATTTTCTTTAATTATCATTCTAGTAAAACAAAATCTGAGATACATGTATTTTGTGATAACTCAATTGATGTATGTATCATGCAATTGCCAAAACAAAGGGAGTTAATGGTCCTATCACATTAAATTGTTTCAAAAATACTTTATGAACATGTAATAAACAACTATGTCATTTAGGTATGCTAATGTGTTATTTAATTACATGCCCATAATAGGTACTAACAGGTGAGATAATGAAGGCTTCCATCATATTGTTGGTTTGTGTATGGAGCCTCCAAGCTCCTCCAGTTACTCCTAAAATATATACATTATAACTTAATTTTGTACAAAGCACAAGAACTTATGACTATTACATTCATTCTCTAAATTTTCACTTCCTCCACATTCTCCAATCTCTTCAAATTACACCTTTGTTCCAACAAGAAACCTAAGAGGCCTGACTGATTGGGTCTCCTTAAGCCATCAGAACAAGTCTGACATGAAGTTCTAGTGATTCCACATTAGCCTGTGCCTTGTTTTCATTGTGTAGATGGTGCTGTCATTTTCTCACTAGTACTCAAAAACCACGAAGATTTTTTTTTTTCTCATTTCAATTCAGGTACTATTCATTTTACTCCCCATATAACATTAGAATGGTTTCCTTACATCACTACTCCAACTGTGCCTTTCTTTTACTTAAAATTTCTCCCTTTCTGAATATGGATAATATTGTATAGCTGAGCCTTATGATCTTTAATCATTGATTTCAACTCCTTGCAATCTATGTTGGGTCATAGTCCTCTACCAACCCATTGCTTAATTACAATTATTCCTGTTCACTGCCTCAACATGTTCACTTTCTTTTAGTTAAATGTATGGAGACGCATTTTGCTTCACTCTTCTATAATCTTAGTTGATCCTAATTTTCTGTTTTTGGATCAATTTTCATTTTTTTCCAAAGAAGAGAATTGTTCTCTTAATTTCTATTTTATTAACTTATTAGACAAGTTTACTGAGAATCAGAACCATATACTTGCCATTAAAAATGTTTAATAGTACATGTGTTTAATAGTACGTATCCTGTTCCCCAGAGCTAATGTGGGTGGTTGTCTACTTGCATGTATGCCTTCGCTACAGGAGTGCATAAACTGTGAGAAGTAAAAGTAAAATGACAGCATGTTATGTCAGTGCCCCTATTGCTCGTCCATTAATTCCCTTTCTCTGTTCAGTACATTCTACTCTTTTCATTTGTCAAGATTAAACAAAAATATACATGATGGCTTAGCGGTTAAGGCACTTACCTGCAAAACCAAAGGATCCATGGTCGATTCCCCAAAGACCCATGTAAACCAGATATACAAAGTGGCGCATGCAATTGGAGTTTGTTTGCAGTGGCTGGATGCCCTCGTATGCCCATTCTCTCTCTCTCTGTGTCAAGTAAATAATAAGTAAATTATATATATATATATATATATATATATATATGTATATGTATATATATACATATATATATATGTATATATATATATATACATATACATATATATAATTTATATACGTATATATATATATATATATACATATGTACATATGTATATATGTTAAAATATGCATTAATTAACAGATTACATTTGTATTGAGGATACACTGATAGTACAATACCGTATAGTGTTTAATTTTCTTTTCATTTTTTTTTATTTTTTTATTTTTTATTTTTCTTTATTAGTCAGTTCTGTATTCAGCAAATACAGTCAGTTTGGTACCATTATTAGGCTCATCCGTGACCTACCGCCTCCCCTTGGCCCCTCCTTGTTGAGGTATACGGGTCATGCATTGTGGAGTTAGCCCACAGTTATGGGTAAGCTAAATGTCTCTGCATATCATGACCCAACATGTGACTCTGACATTCTTTCCGCCCCCTCTTCCACAAAATTTCCCTGAGCCATGTTGGGTTCATTTTTGGTCTGCTTCAGTGATGAGGTGTTGGGGGCCTCTGAGGCTCTGGCTGTCTGATTTGGTAGGAGTTGATTTTTCTCTGTGCTGAGCTCCTCAGATCATTCTCAGTGAACTTACCCAATCACAGAAAAAAAAAAAAAAAATCGCCACATAGTCTCACTCATCTACAGCACCTAACCTGAATCTACCGAAGATACCTTACATACCCAGCAAGCATCTCCTAGACTAGACACTAGCATGGAAGGGGAGGGAGGGGAAGGCATCAAAGGGGTGGGAAACACAACTCTAGTCCCAAACAGCAATGGTACCATAATCTTCTACTTACTAAAAGACAGACCAAATGGCTCATCCTTCACCAGGCCCTTACAGGGAACACCTGAACCACAAGACACTGGAGAGGGTAAGATTAAGACTAACCTTAATCTCCTACATCTTCCTTCCCTCACTTCCCCTCTCCCTGTCTCTCTCTCTCTTATCTCTAACTCTTGTATATTAGTTATCTTTTTCCTCATTTTCTTAGTGGGCACTGACCTGTAACTCCCAGATCCAGCATGGGGCTATCATCCACAATGAGCTTTTGATCAGAGAGACCTACAAGGTTTCCTAAAAGACAGACAGTTTTCTCTCAGAGTACTTGATGACCCACCAAAGGCTAGTGGTAAGACCCTACTGCTGAAGATACGTTATGTGATTGACATGCAAATGAGAATAGCATGGCTGGAAGTTGGATGAGAGTCAGTCCCCAGACAGTCAGCGCATCTAGTGCCAGAAGGTGCTACATGGGCGTCTGGGGGAAATTGACCAATATCTGTCCAAGCAACTCATGGTCTAACCTACTTAGCAGCAAATAACTTGTTGTGATGCCCACACAAGTGCAGTGGTGGCACACAGCCATGGTGGGAAACCAACTGCTCTCAATATGGCTAACTGATCCCCTCACTGGTATGGGACCCATAGCTGGAGCTGGGAAACAAGTCAGAACCAGATCCAAACGTAAACCCACTCTCCAATATCAAGCTGCCATTAATTGTGAGCTACAACAGGGCCTACACGTATTAATTCTCCATTAAAAAAAAAAAAAGTAAGGGTTATCTCATTTGTCCTGGTGCTAACTTACTCTCCGTTGGAGAATCTGCTTCTCTTTTTCAGATAGATGTAGATCCTAAGGAGAGAGCCACCCCATCATACCTCAAAAGGGCCCCTGCTGAAACTAAGAAAAATTGGAGAAACAAGCAAGGGGGCTGTTTTCCTAATTTTCTTTTTCATTTGTTTTTACCTTGATACACTTCTCAGAGATTGAATTTTGAAGGTGAAATAACAACACATTGAGGAGTCTGGCTTTCTTACCTCTAAATTCCCCTGAGACAGCAAGTCCAGGGTTCAGGAGTATTTGCCAAGATAATGTGATAGTATTTATATCTTTACACTGAGTCCTCAGTACGTTTTACCTTCAATAACAGATAAACCTAATAATGACTGCTTAGTCCTTTTCCCATGTGAATTCAGCTCAGGGATAGTCACTTTTATTACCATCGAATGAAGACACTGATAGCTAAAGAGAAAACCTACCTTCCATATAATCAACACATAATCAATAGGGCCAGACATCATGTTACCTTATCTGACATCAAGGACCTCAGTCCAAGTTAATATATTAGATAACATTTTGATTTTCTACAAAGGATACTCAAATAAAGCAAGCTGGATAATCTGCAAAAGGCATTTTTTTCTAGCTTTCTTCATGAATTCAACATAATATAAAAATTCAGAATTTCACAAAAATAGCATTTATAAGGAATATTATTTAGCAACTGTTTTTAAGTAGAAATGTTATAGAAATGATTGATGTTTGTATTGAAACTCTTTTAGTCATTATGAATGTGATATAAATATGTACCCAGTAGAACATGATAAAGTTTATAAAGTTGCATGTAATATCACTGCAAGCTCTCTTCTGATGAAAAGTCTGTCGAGATCCTTGCCTGTATGTCACCATTCTATCCCACTAACTAAAAGGTCATGTGGGGAGTGTATTTTGTTTCCAAGGCTACATTATTTACCTTAAATGCCTATTAGTTTTTAACTTGATTTCTATCCTGAAACTTCTGTTTGTAATGACTCTTAGTATGTTATATACATATATGCTCTATAACTCCAGGGTTCCTCTGGAGAAGTAATGTTATTTAATGTCCTTCTATTTATAAACACTTTAATTTTTGTACGAAAATTTAAAGTTCTTATTTATATTATGCATTCATTATTGCCTATGTGGTTGAATACTATAAAAAGAGTCATAAATATTTTGACCTACCCAATATTTCTCTTTCAATAGATCCTTCCTCATTTCTTGGCACTTGTTTTAGATAATACATTTGAACTCTTCTTGAAGAATGTGCAGCCATGTGTTGACAAAATGAGCAAGACAAGTCTATTCTGTAGAATGACACAAGGCCCAGGCTGTTAGGTCTCCTTCAGCAAACAGCCAGACATTCTAGAAGAGCAGAGGGAGCTGGCTATCCATGTGACTGCTGGAAGATACAAATGTGATCTACTACATATGTGGTCTAGTACATATGATCTAGGTACACATGTGATTCTAGAGAGCAGGGAGAGCTGGCTATCCATGTGACTGCTGAGGAGAGTTACATATGTGATCTAGTGCATATGTGATCCTAGGGAATAGGAAGAGCTGACTATTCGTGTGATTGCTGAGGAAAGGCACATATGTGTGTCTGTGAGAACCTCTGTTTATTTAATCTGTCTGTTTAATCTGTTGCTGAGACATGGAAAACTGAACTAAACAAATGATAGTCATTTTGTACCATTTATACCATCAAATGTATGTGTTTTGTTACTCAGGGGGAAAAAAGCAAGTATTTCTAACTATGTTAGCCACAGATCTTATTGTAACATAATAATCATGATTGCACATACTGTTTCTTAAAAAAAAAAAAAAAAGCTAGAGGTCCATTTGAATTGACAATGTATTCAAGGGAACAACATTCATTTTCATTAATATCAAAGCTAAAAAGACAATACTCTTTTGACAGGACAGGATAGAACAAAACACTTGAACCTGTATATATACATTAAAACCAAATGTTCTTTTGGTACCAAGCTTTGTGCTGTGTGTCTATTACAGGATCCTCTGCATCAACTATATTCATTCTCTGATTCAGGAATTTTTACATGGGAAGAAATGTTTCTGTCCTTTATATTTACTGTTAGGACTTTGTACTAAGTTCCTAAAGGGTACTAACTCTCATGTGCTTATGTTAACTGGCCTAGCCAGTCCACTAATACATGTCTGCAGATATCTAAGCAAAGAAGGAAAAAGGAGAATGAGACAAAGTTAGTTAGAAACCTGTCATCAAATTTTCAGGAAAATTGTTGAGTTTCTATTCTTTTGACCAGAAATATTTATGGACTTGAAGTATTATACCAAGATGTAGACAATGTTTAAGTATTTCCTTAAATTATAAACACAAAAACTATGCAATTGAATGAAACATAATAATTTCTAAGGGCATAATTCTTGTCTTAATAGTTCTCAGGCTTGAATTAAATGGAAGACTGATAATTTGATGGATTATGTACAACATTATTGGTATAAGTACTTATTTTTCTACATCATACACACTAGAAAATAAAATGTTGCAATGGAATAAAATTCACAAAGCCATTTGTATGCAAATGTTCCCTTTAAGTCATTCATGTCATAGGAAGCTTCCCTTCCATTCCACTCTGCTGTTGGATGCTTCACAATGAGCTGCCATACAGAAAGAACTCTAAGCAGAAGGAATCACAGTTAAAATAGAAAGTTTTTGTACTATTGTCAAATAAACAGAAAATACGTCATTGTGTGGATCATAATAAATTTAGAGAGCTAACAACATAAACATGCCATGCTTTCAGATACCTTGATCACATGTGCTCTTTTAAAATTTTTTCTTAAGCATACAAATGAAAAGTTCAAATTCTAAAACTAATAACCTATTTTACTGGATGCCCAATTTCACAAATTCAAAGGAGTAAATTATTTAGATGATGAACTAGAATCTGAGGTTACATGTTCATTATAAATGGAGAGGATGGGATCAGTTAGTAATTAAGGTAAAAAATGATGCTTTCCACACTTGTTAATAGAGAATGAAAGTAACTTACTTCCAAAATGATGAAATTCGATTTGCTAATATAACAGAAAGTGTGAGAGAGTTTTAAATTAGTTATCATAAATCACAGATCATCCTTTTAAAATGTATCTAACATATCACACTGTTAACTGTTATTGTATAACAAGTTCATGAGACACTCTAAATCACATAACATATAAACCAAAAACATGACTTTATAGTTAAAGTTAATTTTTTAACAAGGTGTATTTTCATGTTGCTTATAGAGACTTGACTCATTCCTTCTTTCCAAAAAAGAAAAAATATAATCTGTTTTTCATCGAGATCTAAGATGTTTCTCTTTTTTTTCTCTTCTAAGAGGCATATTGAAAATGTCAGATTCTTTTTCTTAATGGACCTTGCATTTAATTACTGTAAAGTTGTAAGTGGCAATATTTACCCAGGTGAACTTTCACTTGCCCCTATTTTTGTAATAAGACACAAATTTTCAAATATGCTGATGTTGAACAAAGAACAAAGAAATAGATCTCACTAAGCACTGAAATATAACAGAATAGGTATTAGTACTATTATTAAGCTAATAATTATAAAACTACTTAACAATGTCTAAAGTTAGGAATAGTTTCCCTATGAAAAAAATCTATAAACCCATTGTTATTAAATATAAACGTTTTAGCATTTTAAGCATGCTTTAGTTTAGATTTAAACAAGGAGTTATAATTGTGCTTTATGAAAATAAAAAGAGTATTTCAAAGTAGTTAACAATTTAACACAAAAGCCAACAGTATAGTGAGAACACATGACCATTGTTCTAGCCAATACATGTTTGCATTATTGCTGTTGCCAATGTGGTACATTAGAGTGACCTACTCTACTCTATATTTTAGCTTAAAAGTTGAGATGGCTTTTCATAGATTTGATAAAAGATGCAATTCCAATTTAGAATGTGAGAGAAAGAGCCCATATTAATCTATTTTCTGCAATTTTTATACTGCATCATCTCCTAGTTGATTTTTTAAAATTATTTTATATATAACAAAATAATATAAAAAGATATAATAAAGTATGACATTTACATTCATAAAAGATTACACTCTTTCATTTACTTGCTTCTGATCCCATATCCCTGGGGCTCTCAGTGGGGTCATGAAGGCCTCAGTTGATCTCTATGTGGAAGTGCAGTACCATGCCTTAGGGTATTCCTGTCCTCTCTGTGACTCTTACAATGTTTCCACACCCTCTCCCATAATGTCCCTTAAGCCATGGCAGGCTTGTTGGAAGTCTGACTTACAGTTGAGTTCTTTGTAACCTCTGGAATTATGCTGATATAGATTTGGACTGATCACCATGTCTGTCACCATCACCCTGAGCTGGTTGTCAGGCTAGCATTAAGAGCAATGTTGATGATACCACTTCCACTGCAGTTTCTCCTGGACACTGACACATGACAGTAACGATTGTGCAGTAGTATCTGGCTAGTAAGAGCAATTAAAGTCATTACAGGAGTTGACAATTATTCTTTTATTCATATTTTTAATGTCAAAACTATAAAGTATAAATTCATATGCAATAAAATCTATAGTTTTCAAGAAATATCAGTATTTTATGCATAAATAATGCAAAGATAGTTACTGATAATATTGATAATGATATTTCTATTCAGGATATGTGATTATAGTATCATATATAGAAATTATTAGGAACATGAAGCACATCCATACTTTATATCATACATGAGACATTGATGCCTGAAATAAGGTGAGAGCTACACAATTGTATCTTTGAGCTACTACTTCAGTATTTTACTGAATCAAAAATTAAACTCAGTAGCAGAGGCCAGTAAGCTAGAATGGCAACGTAAAGGAAATATAAAAGGAGGGAGGGAGGACTTAATATGAAGGTATTGTATATATGTAAGTAGAACAGATTAATGTGGGTGAAAAGGCCGAAGTGAGGTCACAGGAAGAGATTGAGTAAAGTAAAGGTAGAGGGAGGAAATGTGGTGGTTTGAATAGATGGCCCCCAAAATATACAGTTCTTTATTGTTTGTAGTTTGCATCTTCAGCCACCTGGCTGGAGGCAGTGTCACTAGGTGGATCTTAAGGTGCCGTGGTGGGTTTCAGATTTCAATCTAAAGATATGCAAAGTGTGTCTAGCTGGAGTTCCTGAAGTGTGCTGTGCTGTGTGGCTTTTGGCTTTTAGGCTTGTGCTTCTCTCTCTCTGCTTGGACCTGTGAAGGCAGGCCAGCTTCTTCTGCCATTTATGGAATTTCCCCTGTATCTGTAAGCTTCAATAAATATCCCTTCCTCCATAACTGTGTCTGGTCTGAAAGTTCATTTCAGCAATCCTGAAGCTGTCTGCTACAGAGGGCTACTCAAAGTCTAAGAGGATATAAACAAGTCATATGGAAGCCTACTTCTTTGGACAATGAAACATTCAGAAGCTATAGATTGTTACTAGAAAATTTTCAGTGCCAGGGATGGGATACCTTCCAGTGAGTTGTTGGCCAGGTAGGTCCATGATGCCCCCAAAACATTACAGGCCATTGCCAAGGTTCTGGGTTTTCCACCAGGAATAGATGGTAAGACCCTATTTCTGAAGAATCCATATACTTGGGCTGCAAGGGCACTGAGCAATCCTGCTAGAATTGAGCTGATAATCTCCTCCATGTGGACCAGCTGACAGAAATCTGGAAAAATCTACACTGCATGCAATTCAATGGGAGAGAGAGAAATCACCAGTGGAGATACTCAACAGTGGACACTGCAATTCTTAAATTTGACCAGTCAGACCAAATGAGCCAACGGGTACGATAGTGGCATGTCTGTTATGGGAAAAACCAACTGCTCTCTAATTGGACTGGAGGCCCATTCCATGGGAGGGAATACATCCCTGACACTGAAAACCTACAACAGGGGTAGCCATGAGCCCTAGAGGTTTAACATCTGCTGGTGTCTGTCTAAATGTATGTACTATGCTCATCAAATTGTCCAGCAAGCACTTCTCTTAATATTCATACCCACATATTAATACTGCTCTCACTTGTTGTTAAAGAAGCTTAACTTTTCAGACGGCAGTGACCTTGGGATGACTAAAAAGGTACCTTGATTCTGAGGAGAAGTGACAGAGGAGTGCTCAGCACTGAAATATCTCTAACACACCTTCCAAGGCTCAAGGTCCATTGTGGAAAAGGTGGTGGAAAGAAGAGTCAAAGGGAGGGTAGGACTCCTTAAAACATGTTCCTCCAGACACAAAATGGCCTGGATATCCATGACCTCACAGTCCCTGGCACTACCTACACAATACCATCACAATAGGATGAAAAGATCATGATATCAAAGTAAAAGAGAGACTGATTGAGAGGGGAGGGGATATGTTGGAGAGTGGAGTTTCAAAGCAGAAAGTAGGGGGAGGGAGGGAATTACTATGGGTTATTGTCTACACTTATGGAAATTGTCAAGTAAAAAAAAGCTTAAAAATTATCTTGTACCTGAAAATGGAAATCACATGTGGTTAAAGGACAGTGAACAAATGTAATAGCAAGAGGAAAGGCTGGTGCTCTTGGCAGCAGGAGCTTGTATATATATATGACAGCCAGCACTCACCTCTTCACAGCAATATCCTTCAAAATAGTCACACAAGTAGTTGTGGACCCAACATTCAAAATATAATGTGGAAACAGAAGATATTTAAACCATAATACCATCACTGGAAGGGTCAGTTGTCCCTCACCAGACCATGTCTGGAGTAGAGATTTGTATCGGTATATAGCCTGAAGCAGTTGTGAGTTACAATAAATATAGTCTCACACTGACCATAGCATTATTTTAAAGCAAAAATGCAAAGAACACTTTTAAACCTTTCAGTAGTCTAGAGTTGAAGGTAGAGAGTGATAGCAGAGATAGAGGTTGAAAGACATCAAGTAAATAGATGACAAGGTTGGGCCTGGACAAGGAGGAATGTCAGGAATAAGAAGGCATGTGTAGAATGGTAATTGAAAGAGTATTAGGAAGAAATATAGTTCATGATGTCAACTATAGGAATGTTGAGTCCATGAGGAAAATTGTTCTTGGAAAATGATCTAGTGGAGAAAAAAATGAAAGTTACTTATCATAAAGTCAAATAGGATGAGGGGAATGATAGAAGAAGCAAAAGTGAAAGAAAAAAAAACATAAGTATGCATGCGCTAGTAAGGAAGTATAATAAACTTTGCCAACATGCCAGTACAGGCATTATCCATAAAAAATGTATACTCAGAAGATGATTTCTTGAGTCATATTTACTAACCAGTGCACAGGCTTTAGCGAGTACAT
This sequence comes from Dipus sagitta, assembly GCA_036346955.1. Taxonomy (NCBI): domain Eukaryota; kingdom Metazoa; phylum Chordata; class Mammalia; order Rodentia; family Dipodidae; genus Dipus; species Dipus sagitta. The sequence continues at coordinate 26,591,513 of CM070772.1, forward strand.
GTAGGTTTCCAACCCATACAGCTTTTGTCATAGCTGGTATGTATTTGCAAAGACTTATTACCTGGAGCTAGTCTGCCCAGTTTGGAAGGTTGCATAGGAAATATTATAGGCATTCAATGTTGCCTCACTAGTTTTTATGTTTATTTGGCATGTGTCTGTTTTGAACTGAAAACAATATTACTTGAAATAAAACCAAAGCTTGGGCTGGAGAGAATCACTTAGCAGCTAAGGTGCTGACCTATGGAGCTAAGGACCCAGGTTCGATTCTCCAGTACACATGTAAGCCAGATACACACAGTGACCAATGCATCTGTAGCTCATTTGCAGTGGCTAGAAACCCTGGCTTCTTTTCTCTCTCTCTCTCTCTCTCTCTCTCTCTCTCTCATTAATAAAATGAAAAAAAAAAAACTTAAAATCAAAGCTTAACATTTTCAAATTATTTAATTATTTAATAGTATAATTCTTAGATCTACCCATCTCCCTTCATTTCTCAATAGCAGTTACTTTCTCAACTAAAAGTCTAAATATTTTCTCAAATGAATTTTGTTATTTATTGCCTGTTTAAAGTGGCTATAATCGTGATAGTAGTTTTATAGCATACCATGCAGTTTAATGAAGCAGCACATTTACCCACTTGTCAGCCTACTTTTCTTTTTATATCTCCAAAATTAATTCAATACATTTTGCCTATTAAATGTATGAATATACAATGTGGTAATGACTACTAAACATACAAAGCGGAGCTAGAGCGATGGCTCAGAAGTCAAAGCACTTTCCTGAAAAGGCTAATGACCCAGGTTCATTTGATATTCCACAGTATCCACATAAACCCAGATGCATAAAGTGGCATATGCATCTAGAGTTTGTTTGAAGCAGCTGTAGATCATGGAATACCCTTTCTCTCTCTCTCTCTCTCTCTCTCTCTCTCTCTTTCTCTCTTCTCTCTCTCTCTCTCCTTGCAAATAAAAGAAAACATATTTAAAAAAAAAACACACACAAAGTGTATAAGGTAAGACTATGAATTACAATGAGCTGAGTCAAGATAGCCCCTGATTCTTATTAGGAAAATAGAAAAGGGAAGGGAAAGGAAAAGAGAAATAACTCAATGAACATAATGTTTTGTTTTAAAGCCTTCCAAAAAAATCTGAATAAAAGACCTACATTAGAAAGTTCCCAGCTGATAGAAATTTAGGAATTAAAACCTCCGGGAACTGTGAGGATGAACCGTGATCACAGCGAAGACAGTGGAGATGCCAGGACCATGAAATAGCTGCTGAGGACAGCAGCTGCCCTGGATGAAGTTTTACAAGACTATGAGTAGCCTAGCTGGAGGGGCGGGATTGGAATTCCAGAGACTTGTTGATGGTTAGAACTATTGGACTTGGAGATTTCTCACTGCCTGGAGTTGTTGGACTTGAAGTTACAGAGTTTGATGTTTGCCTTGTTTAAATCATTTATTTGTTGAATGTTTCTTTGCTATGCCCGATGCCATCTTTTGCAGTGTGAATGCTTATTCTGTGCAATTATGGGCTTGGGGGCATTTTTTTTTTTTTTTTGTATTAGGGCTCAGTTAAAAAACCTTGGACTATGGAAATGTTTGAACATCATTGGGATTGATAAAAATTATGAGGACTTTTAAGGTTGGAAGAATGCATTGTAATTTTTTTTATATCATGCATGGTTATTAGTTGATGGGGGCAAGGGGCAGAATGTGGTGGTTTGATTCAGGTGTTCCACATAAACTTAGGTGTTCTGAACTCAAAGTCCCCAGCTAATGGAGATTTGCGGATTAACGCCTCCTGGTGGCAGTGTATTGTTGGGGGCGGGTTTATGAGTGTTATAGCTAGTGTTCCCTTGACAGTGTTTGGCACACTCTCCTGTTACTGTTGCCCATGTGATGTTGGCCAGGGGATGATGTCCACCCTCTACTCATGCCGTCAATTTCCCCTGCCATTGTGAAGCTTCCCTTCGAGTCAACCTTTCTTTTTTTTTGTGCAAAAAGCTGCTCTTGATCAGGTAATTTCGGTTCTGCCAGCAATGAGAACCTGACTGCAACACCACCATAATAACCTAAGCTTTATATGCATATTTAAGAATAGTTTAATAAATACATAAATAAATAAGATGTGTTGCATTTCAACATTTAGAAAATGACTGTCCCATTAAATCTAGGATGCATTTGAAAAAAATTAACATAATTTCATGACAAAAATTCTAAATCATTTATTTTTAGAAATTTTGCAGTTCCATTTTTTATTTTGTCCACTACTCATTTATTGTTTAAAAGTATCACTTCCCCTTTCCCTCTCTCTCTCTCTTATCTCTAACTCTTGTATATTACTTATCTTTTTCCTCATTTTCTTAGTGGGCACTGACCTGTAACTCCCAGAACCAGCATGGGCCTATCATCCACAATGAGCTTTTGATCAGAGAGACCTACAAGGTTTCCTAAAAGACAGACAGATTTCTGTCAGAGTACTTGATGACCCACCAAAGGCTAGTGGTAAGACCCTACTGCTGAAGACACCTTATGTGATTGACATGCAAATTAGAATGGCATGGCTGGAAGTTGGAAGAGAGTCAGTCCCCAGACAGTCAGCGCATCTAGTGCCAGAAGGTGCTACATGGGCGACTGGGGGAAAATGACCAATATCTGTCCAAGCAACACATTGTCTAACCTACTTAGCAGCAAATAACTTGTTGTGATGCCCACACAAGTGCAATAGTGGCACATATCCACGGTGGCGAACCAACTGCTCTCAATTTGGCTAACTGATCCAGTCAGTGGTACGGGACCCATAGCTGGAGCTGGGAAACAAGTCAGAACCATATCCAAACATAAGCCCACTCTCCAATATCAAGCTACCATCAATCATGGGCTACAAGAGGGCCTACACCTATTAAATTCTCTATAAAAAAAAAAAAAGGTTGTCTCATTTGTCCTTGTGCTAACTTAGTCTCCATTGGAGAATCTGCTTCTCTTTTTCAGATAGATGTAGATACTAAGGAGACAGCCACCCCATCATACCTCCAAAGGGCCCCGGCTGAAACTAAGAAAAATTGGAGAAACAAGCAAGGGGGCTGTTTTCCTGATGAACCGGATACCAGCACAAAGGGGAAGGAGATCAGCACAGAGAAAAATCAACTCCTACCAAAACAGAGAGCCAGAGTCTCAGAGGCCCCCAACACCTCATCACTGAAGCAGACCAAAAATGAACCCAATATGGCTCAGGGAAATTTTGCGGAAGAGGGGGTGGAAAGAACGTCAGAGCCACATGTTGGGTCATGATATGCAGAGACATTTAGCTTACTCATAACTGTGGGCTAACTCCACAATGCATGACCAGTATACCTCAACAAGGAGGGGCCAAGGGGAGGGGGTAGGTCATGTATGAGCCTAATAATGGTACCAAACTGACTGTATTTGCTGAATACAAAACTAACTAATAAAAAAATAAAAAAATAAAAGTATGCTGTTCAGTTTCCAGGAGCTGATGGGATTCTTGGTGGGTCTTTTGTTGTTAAATTCTAGCAATATAAAATTGTGATCTGATATCATGCAGGAAATTATGTCAATCTTCTTAAATATATCATTTAGATATATGTGAAAAGTATTTAAACAATAAAAATTGGTTTAGCCTATTTTTTTCTGCAAGATTAATTTAAAATAAAAAATATATTTTAATTGGCAATAAAGAAGAAAGGAGCCAAGCCTATGTCTTATGATCTAGCTGCTCATAATCTAAGTGGAGTTTGGTTAAAGGATTCAATTGCGTAAACAACTATTATATACAACTCAAAGTAGTAAAAATTGAAATTCAGTGTTCTTGTTCCAAAGCCATTTTATTTAAAAAACCATCTATATCTGCATTTTGACATGTAATATGATGAAATATCACTTTATCAGTCAACAATATTAAGAGATTTATAAGAATGCTCTCACTAGTGTTGTCAAATAAAATGAGTTCCATTTCTGACAATCATCAACTGTTTGTCTACTTAAGCTAACTGCAAGAACAAATTTACACATTTCTTTGATGAACTACAGAAGTTGAAGGGAGGAATAACAGCTTTATGAACTGATTAAAACTAATAGATGAGGCATGGTATTCTCTTCTCAAGTACTTCAGTATAGAATGCATTTTGACAATTGTTGGCACACACTGGACTCTTTTAGAACCAACTTGTTCTTTGTAAAACCTTCTTCCTTGTTACCCAATGTCACTGATGAAATTTGATTCATGTTTGAGCCAGAACCTTAGGAGGTAGTTTCATTCACAAAGGAATGTCTCTGTTCTTCTCCCACAAAATGGATTAAATAATCCTTTTCTCACCACAAAAACCAAAGTGTGTATTATATAAAGATGCAAAATATACTTGAAGAAAATTGTGTTGGGCTATTTCTGTAACTGTCTTGGTTTGCTTAGAGTTTGAGGTGAAATCCATAACTTTGACAATTATATAAATTCTACCATGTCAGTTGAGGCAGAATAAGGTTTAAAGTCATTTTCCAAAAGCTTGAGGTACTTTAAAATGAACAGAGCCTTTACTTCACAGCATGACTTCCTTATTCAAGAATAAAATAGGACTTGCAGAGAAGCAATAAAAATGATACCAAATAAAAGTCTGTGCTTTGTTGAGTGGGGTAAGAGCCCAGAGCGATATTTTAATTCAAGCATAAAAGTGAATGTCTCACATTATTGGTCCGACACACCACTTCATGCTCAAAGAGACACATCTCTCCTGTGATGAATATATGCATAGCAAAGGAGTACTTCTCTCAAGTTTCAGCCTCAGGGAGGGATTCTTACTGACAGTGAGCCTTTGAACTTATATAGGTCCCCTACCGAAAAAGAGAAAGGGAGACATAGATTTGGAGAAGATAAGTTCTACAAATCGTACAGTGATATTCCTTTTAGTCACCAGCAAATAAACTTATGGGGACTCATATGTCAGTATGTCTTCACATATTTAAGCTCACAGAATTTTCCCACTTCTTTTATATTTCTTGGGTGGGCAAGGGGATCAGTTTGTTGACCTTGGGAAAATTTATGACTTGAATATTGAAAAGAATGTTTGTACCTTACTGGCATCATTTACAACAGAGACATTAGGAAAAGTTTTCCCCTATGGGCAAACACTTGCTATAAAATACCTTAAATGTGTAAATATGAAGGACAAAAATTAAAATTTTGGAATCAGCCAATTGATAAATGGAAATTTTTGAAATTCAAATAGTAGGATTACTTCATAGTAGAAATAACTTTAAGTCAAGAAAATACTGACAAGTCTGACACTAGAATTTCTTACTAAAGCTTTAGTGCTTGTCTTCTCCATCTCACGCTTTTTCAACCCACTTGTGTCCCAGTTCCATGTAAGACACTCTATTGTTATCAGCTCTGATACTGAGGTAGGATCTAAAATTAATACACAATACTTTTTCCATAACCTAGTTTCTAAGAATTGGTAGTGAATATTTTGAGATCTCATTATAATGAATACTAAGGAAAATTTGTATTTTATGATAGTAACATGCATTTTTCTTGTCCTATTTTATTTTTTTATATCTGTCAGCTTCATATAAATGTCTGTAATTCTAAAAGTAAAATTCAACAATATTAATATAAATTTCATTGCCTATGACTGAATAATAGAATAATTTTATGAGAACATTTTACTTATTAATTAAAGGATTCAACATATTGCCCTGCTCAACTGAGAAAATGGTTCTTAAAGGCATACCCTCAATTTTTAGACATGTTTTACTGCTCACTGATAAAAAACACTCAAGGTATTGAAACCTATTTATGGAATATTTATTCAGTAGCAGTGTTATCTAGGATACCTCAATACTATATTACTCACATAGATCCTTTCCATACAGATATTATGAATTTTGCTTTTACCAATTTCCTTGGTACTAAATAAAGATAAATTCTTCCATAATCTCCTTTATGTAATTCTAAATATGTAAAAATATAACAATAGTTTTAAAATATCATTAATATAGAATATTACAACATAGAGTACTACATATTTTTTTTAATTTAGCAAAGTTCTCATGGACAACCTATGAAAAGTCTATGAAAAACAAATATTGACAACAATTTTAAAATATTACAAGGGGACTGGAGAGATGGCTTAGTGGTTGAGTGCTTGCCAGTGAAGCCTAATGACCCTGGTTCCAGGCTCAATTCCTCCGGAACCCACGTTAGCCAGATGCACAAGGGGGCACATACATCTGGAGTTCATTTGCAGTGGCTGGAGGCCCTGGTGCACCCATTCTCTCTCTCTCTCTCTCTCTCTCTCTCTCTCTCTCTCTTTCTCTCTCTATCTGCTTCTTTCTCTCTCTGTCGCTTTCAAATAAATAAATAAAAATGAACAGAAACATTTCAAAAATATTACAAGGCAATGTTTTGCCCCTCAAAGTTGTATTTATTACAATATTTAGCAGTTACACTTTTTTAAATGTATACAAAGTGCCATGCATATTTGTTTCTATTTCAGATGAAATTATGGAAATTTCTTTATTGGTTCTTCATCATGTAGCAAGGCCACATGACTAGTTCTGTACAATCAATCACCAACACTCATGTGAGTGTTCAAGTCACATGTTCCAAGGGAGCATGGCTCTCCAGATCTCTACATGATAAAGGGCATGGTCAAAGTGAAACTACATTTTATAATAAACTATTCATTAACTACCCAATCTATGGAATGTTTGAGGGATTCACAGGTAACTTAGGAAATCATTTTCACACATTTTTATTTTAATTACTTTAAATCACATAATCATCACATGTCACCAGAGGCTAGGACTTTGGACAATGCAACTCAGGATATCTTTTTCTGTATGTTCTGTTTGATGAATCATAACAATCATGAGGATTCTGATTAATTCATTTGTTTTCTGTTTTTAACAATGAAATGTATAGACAGCCCAAAAATAGCTAATAAGTACTTAAAATGTTCAACAGTTGTAGTCATTAGAGAAATGCAAATCAAAACTTCTATGATAGACCCTCATAACCCAGTCACAATGGCTATCTATCATCAAGAAAAATAACAACAAATGATGAAAAGGATGCAGAGAAAAGGAATACTCATCCTCTGTTGGTGGAAGTATAAACTAGTATAGCCATTATGTGAATCAGTATGGGGATATCATACAAATTTAGAAATAGGCCTCCCATATGACCCAGCATAGCACTTCTAGGCTTAAACTCTAAGGACTCCGGACTCTACTCCAGAATGCATGCACATCCATTTGATTGTGGCTCTATTTACAATGTCTAAGAATTAGAATTATACTATCTATCTATAAATAGGTGAATAGATAATGAAAATGTAGCAAAAAGTGAAATGTGTAGGATCATAGATAGATTTGCAAAGAATCATATCAAGTGAAGTGACTCAGTTTCAGAAAAACCAAAGATGCATGTTCTCTCTGATATGTGGTTCTTAGCTTATAATATCTGTAAGTATGTATACATAGGGAGAAAGTCGATAAAACCTTTAAGAATAAAATTACAAACAGAAGGTAGGATGCCACAAGGAGGAAGAGATTTGGAGAGAAAGGGAGAAAGGAAGGGAGTTGAGAATCACACAAAACAAATTATATTTGAAAATGCCAGTTTGAATGATAGCTAAATCTCTTTATGTCAACAAAAAATAAAATAAAACAATAAAAAGTAAAGAATTCAGAAACACACACACACACACACACACACACACATATATATATATATATATATATATGTATATATATATATATGCATGTATATAATTATATGCCTTTATATGCATTCCCTATACACATTTATGTACATACTTATGTGTATGCACAGAAACCTAAGTGTATATACTCTTAATTTTAATATATATCCTCAGTAAATTTTAATATTAGAAATCAAAACATATGTTGGAATAGAAACCTTAAGAGCTTGAAAATGATCTAGACTTAACAGAGTGCAAATGACAAAATATAAATTTTCTAACTCACCAATATGTGGAGAGGTAGAGAAAGAAAAGAGAAGTAATAGAGTTTGTTCTTATTTTAGAATTCTGAGTATGGGAATCAGTATTTATTATGCATAAGTGATGGGTGTATTGAGAAAGCATTATAATCACAATTTTTAAAACATTTACTTTTTTATTTGAGAGAGAAAGAAGCAGATAGACAGAGACAGAGTATGAGCGGACTAGGACCTCCAGTCACTGCAAATGAATTCCAGACACATGCACTACTTTTGTATGTGGCTCCTGGGGATTCAAACTTAGATGCCTAGGCTTCACAGGTAAATGCCTTAACTACTAATCCATCTCTCCGGCCCTGTAATCACAATTTTTAAATGAAAAGTTCCCACCTTCTGGAATTTCTCAATTAGTGCTTTCCAAATTTTTCTCACACCATTGCTGCTAAGTAAAGTCTATACCTGACACAACTTTTCACTTGCTCATTTCTCTAATCATTCTATTTCAATATGGGCTGTCCTGATATTATTTTCTCAGAAAACACCTAATTTTTTTGTCTTTAAAGCTCATGTCTCTTATCCTGAGTAGAGCTTCATTCACTTATTCTCTTCATAATTGTCTGACAAAGAAATGTGGATCTATAATTATTCATCATTTGGATTAATGTTAACTGATGAACACTTGTATCCTCCTACTCCTTTCAGTAGTTTTGATCACACTGTTTTATTTTTAACAGCCAGACAATAGGCTTCAAGTAATCTTCCTAATGTGATAGCTTTTCTCCTTCCCTAACATAGATCACATTTCTCTGTAAGAACTTACAATTCACCTGCTCTAATCTCATCTTTCTCTGTCATCCCTGAATGATCCTCCATTCTACTGGCTTCATGGGATAATTATTTCTATCCTCATTTAACCTATGATAAGACTGGAGATTGAAGAGTCTCAATCTTTGTCACAGAGAGATAGAGAAGAAGGTAAAGCGTGCCTTTGATGCCAGTTGAGTCAATTGCACAGCTCACAGTGTTCTAACCATTAAGACTATATGTAACTAAGGGACAAGCTTGCTCTGCAGGTCCTCCCTGGATGCAAGGAGAGAGAGACCATGTGCTTCAAAAGTAGCATACATGAGCTTCAGAGAAGAGCATTCCTAGTTATCAAAATGGTTAGAGCTGATTTTTCACATAAAATTCTATATTGCTAGATAGAAACTCTAAAGGGGGAAAAAAAACATAGCCCAAAATACAAAAAAAATTAAAAATTAAAAAAATAGAAGAAATGTGTAACTTAAGGCAAAGGGGAAACACAAAGCTAAACAGGAAAGTTCCCAAGTGAATAGCGCTTTGAAGAGATATCATAAGAGAAAAAAATTGGTATGTGATTTGATTTATTCCTTTGTGTGCATGTTCACATGTGTGCAAACATGTGTATGGATGTCAGAAGACACTCCTTAGTGTCACCATTTATCTTTCTTGAGACAGGATCTCACAATGGCATAGAATTTACTAATTTGCAAGATTAACTATGCAGTGAACCTCAGGGCCTCCCCAGCCCTGGGATTTCCATCTAGCTTTGTTTAATGTGGGAACTATAGAATGAGCTCAGATCACCATGCCTGTATGGAGAACATTTTACTAAACTTATCCTGCAAGCCCTAAGGAATTATTTAAACTGGCCAGAAATCTCCAAGGATCTGTGTTTCTCTGCCTCAACAGCCTGAGGACTCCAGATATGCTTTTACTGGACTTGAGAGCCTTTCTCAACACAGATGGGGTAGACTCATATGTCCAAGAATCTCCAGTTTGTGTCTTACAAAGAAAGTATATTTAAGGAATGTGGACAAACAGGTATGAATTGGAAAAGTAAACACTATTTAGAAAAAATGTTTTCTTAAAGGTGGAATTTGTTAAAAGTGTCACATGCTTAGAATTTCCACCAGTGTCCAAAGAAGAGAAAGAAAGGAAGGAAGGAAGGAAGGAAGGAAGGAAGGAAGGAAGGAAGGAAGAAAGAAAGCAAGCAAGCTTTAGGAAACAGTTAATGTTTTTTTGAGTTAGAACTCTGAAATGTAGACAGATAGGTTGTACACTTACCGTACCATTAAGAAAAATCAAGATTAAATAGAAACACATTAGGTCAGTATATCTAATTATTAGTGATATTTTATATTGCATCACTTAAGTTAGTGAAAGACACTAGTGGTTCTCCTTTGTAAAGTTATTATGTTCCCATTTCAATTAATAAATACCTTTTGGAGAAGAACTTAGAAACTCTACAGGATGTCCTCTTTCATCAAATTGTTAGCAATTCTTTTTAGAATGCACATAATGATAATTTTTGCTTTGATCAGTTATGACTATGATGACTATATAAGAGTTTTCCTAATTTCATAATGTCTTAAGTATATGGAAGTAAAATATTTCTGTGATGTTATTCTCAGTTTCCAGCTTCATGGAATCAAGAAACAAACACATAGATTACTGAAGTAGACCTTTGGGTGTCTGTGAGGGTGTCTCATGATATGATTAGATTCCGAAGGCTATATCATAATTGCTTATTTTCTGTATTATTTCCTCCTTTCTTTACTTCTCTCTCTTTCTTTTTTTCTTTATTCCTTTCTCCCTTTCTTCTCTCTTGATCTTAAGACACATTCAAGATGTGTACATATGTAGCATAAGCTCTGTTGAAACTCATGATCATCCTGCTTCAGTAACCCTAGGACAGGAGTATGGATAAATCATCATTCTGGAGTCTCTACTAATTTCTTCATGGTATCAAAACATGATGGTGTCATGAGAAGGTGGTGATAACTATGGATATATCATGTATTGGTAACATCTTTTCCCTTGACCCTGCCTCCATTCCAGTGGGGACCCTCTTCAATGAGATTGCAGGTAATGCCCATGGAGTCCTGGGTTATATTCTATGGGAGTAGTAGTGAAGTTTTTTTTTTTTTTCTCTTTATTTTAGGGGATGGGTTATACCTCTGGGCATGATGTCTCAATCTGTGGCTCTTACAATCTTTCTGCGCCCTCTTCCACAGAACTCCCTGAGCCATTGTGGGTGAATTTTAGATCTACTTCAGTGATGTGCTCTTAGGAGCCTCTGGATCTCTGCTGTGGTAAACGTTGAGTATCCTCAGGATCTGGCACTGTTTGTCAGGTGCAACATGGAAGCAGCACTCTTGCTCAACTCTCCAATTCCTCTGTGGTTTCGGCTGTGTCTTTGCTGAAGTGTGAGGGGCATTATATCCTAGGGTCTCGCACCTTCTGCAAAAGAACACATTCTCCAACAGAGAGTAAAGCCCCCAACTTGATGGTGTTGGTGTTAATTTCTGTTTCGTTGTCAAGTAGCTTTTTTTAAATGAACTGTTCCTTTCAGAGTTTCTTCTTTTTCCCTGTCTGTTTGGTGTTCTATGGGCTTCTTATATCTGGATAGGCCTCTTTTTTTGAGAGATTGGAAAATTTTTCCTCAATATTTTTGTTAAGTATGTTCTGTATGCCTCTGGCATGGATATCCTCTCCTTCTGGTATACCCATGGTCTGCATTTTTTCGTCCTTCTAGGGTATCCTACAGTTTCCTCATATTCTGTTTACATGACTTTTTTCACTTAGCAAAGTTTTGGGCCTTCCACATGAATAACTCTGTTAGTGAGGGGTTCTAGAAAGTTATTTTTTTAAGATTTTATTTTTTTTTTATTTATTACAGTGAGAGAGTGAGAAACAAAGAGAGAGAGAGAATGAGCATGGGTGCACCAGGCATTCTAGCCACAGCAAACAAACTCCAGATGCATGTGCCGCTATGTGCATCTGGCTTATGTGGGACCTGGAGAATGAAGCCTGCAACCTTAGGCTTAGCAGGCATGCACCTTAACTGCTAAGCCATCTCGTCAGCCCTCTAAGAAGGTTTTTAAAAGGTCTATCTGATTTTTGCTTTCTGTTTTGTTATTTGGCATCGTGTCCCTCTCTTTTTCGAGGTAAAATTTCAGTTTAAGGTCTGATTTTCTTCATGCTTCCTGAAATTCATTCTTGCATTTGATCAAGTCTTCATTAAGCTTAATCAGCTTGTTATTGAGATATTCCTTTTGTTGAACTTCAATTCATTTATATCTCTTTTGGGGCTTCTATGGTTTTCTTCAATCAAATTAAGCCTAGTGTCAAAAGCTGAGTGCTCTAAGAGATAATTCTGCTCAATTTTATTTACACAATTGTTGGATTTTTGATGGATTGCTTTCAGTTCAGCAATTATTTTGATCAGGTTTACATTGCTTGTTATGTTTTCATTTTGTGAATAAATTTATGTTGATTTCTCTATGAGTTCATTGGAGGCCTTCATTGTGGGACTAGGCACCCTTGCTAGAGATTTCTCAGTTTTCTGACTTTTTTTTTTTGAGGGGAAGGGGGGTTGTGGTCTACCCATCTTGGAGAAGCATTTTATTTTATTGACAAAGCAAGCAAGTATTTTTCCTTGTAGGATTTTCAATGAGTGTCCAAGGCAGTAGCTAGGGAACCAGGACCAGGGAATCCACATGTGCCCCCTCCAGAGCAGGGGATCTCAGAGTTGGGGACACAGGGTCCATTCAATCAGGAAGGAGGAGCTTACTGAGGCAGGGACCAAGAACTTGGAGGTAAGGAATGAGTAGGATCCAGACATGGAATGCCTATTCAGAAATAAATCAAGTTAATGTCACCTGTTGAGCAGATTCTCATGAGCAGTTATTGAAAAAGAAATTCTATGCTGGGTCAGGCACAGGTCAAAATTCAGGGATATGAAAAGATCAATGAACTTTTTGTCTTGGTGAACATTTTGCCCATATAGTTCAGCTGGTACAAAGAGTTCAACTAATTATTTATAATGCAAACAGTGGGATTTGGAGGATTTGAGTGTGACTTTATCATTGGGAAGCAAAGAGAGCATTTTTGAGCCTTATTAAAAACAGTATGGCAAGTAGAAGTTTTAGAGAATTTCCTTAATTAGCAATGTTTTCGAGGATCACATACTCAATAAAGTTCACTACTGCCAACCTTTAAACCATTATAACAATATATGAAGCAGAGAAGTATGAATCAGGTTATGCTTTAGTGCACTAGTGAACAATGTACAATGTAATATGAAATTGTCTGATGCGTTACCTCACCTGGAGGATGCTAGGCACTGAGTGTATTGAATAATCAGAAGGGAAATAATGTCCTTAACATCAAAGGACTTCTCAGCTGGCATAAAGGATTCCTTTAACCTGTGTGATAACTCCTGTAACATAGATATGAATAAATGTTTTTGTTGTCAAGATGGGGAAAATCAGTCTTACTTAGATGCCATACTCAGATGAGTTCCTAATGGTAGTAATTTTGCATTGGCTTACTGTAATAAAGCGTTGTTATTTTCAATGACTTATAATTGCATACGGTAGTCACAGTCATCATGAGTTAGTCATTACAGGTTTCCTTTTCCTTAAGATACAGTTGCAGAAGTATGGCTCTAGATGCTGAAATTAATTCTGTAGGCTCCAGTACGGCTGACATCTCCTAAAATGATTGACTTACCTCTTGGATTATATTTTAAGGGCTGTAAGGTGAATGAAGTAGATTGCACTCAGAATGGGTAGAATGATTTGAAAAAGGAAATGGTAATGAAGTAAAGAAAGCAAAGGAATAAATTTTATTGATTTGGGGTTTGGGCAATACATGATAAAGAAATCTGAGAGGATAAATCATAAAACTGATTACAGTCTTATGTGGAGTTTGATAGTTTTCTCTTGCATTGCTAGAGACTTCAAACAATGCTTAAACTTTGAGTTCCTTTCCTCTTAAATGCAGCTCCAAAATTTCTGTTTCCATGCTTTGAACTCTCAGTTTGATTTCTGTTACTTCTGTTTCTTTGTGTCATTAAAATAGCTTGATTAGAAATCTCACAAATGCGAATTTGTGAATGATTTTGAGTATATATATATATATATATATATATATATATATATATATATGCTCATAGCATTCATATACTTTAAATAAATATATAAACATATATGGCAATTGCATTCAATAATATTATTGAATCAATAATGTTATAACAGCATGTAGCCAAATATTGACAGTAGAAAGTACTGCATTTTATTCAGTTTTAATAACTCAGATTAATTTTAAAGATAAATAATTATAATTGCAGCATTACTAGTATTTAACAAAATAGTATAGTTTATATGGGAAAATAGTTTACTGTTTTTTTCTATTTCTGATTTTTTTGAGGGGATTTTCTAAGTTTCATTTAGTTACAGAGTCATCTCAGTGAGTTTTATAATAAATTATTCAAACTTGTGCTGAGGATTTTTCATAATTTACTTTATTACACCTTAAGGAAGAAAATGTTAATAATATCCAGTGGTTGGCAGTGTTATTAGATAGAAAAGAATCACCTTTTGAAAACTAATATACTTTTTTTTTTTTTTTTGAGGTAGGGTCTCACTCTAGCCCAGGCTGACCTGGAATTCACTATGGAGTCTCAGGGTGGCCTCGAACTCATGGCAATCCTCCTACCTCGGCCTCCTGAGTGCTGGGATTAAAGGCGTGCGCCACCACGCCCGGCTGAAAACTAATATTCTTGAAAATTCATTTGTGCTTCTCAGAACACCCTCTGTTTGAGAAGGTACTTATAGAAAAGTTAATTGTATTTTGATAAAAATAGTTAAAATACAGTGTTAGTTTAGGAAAGTTTCAGTGTTGTATGATTATTTTAGCAAAATGTCATATTTACCACAACAAGAATTGCTATAGTAATGGTCAAAAGAAAAAAATTCAAAAAAGAAAAAAAAAGTTTCAATAAAATCTAGTTTCACAGACACAACGAAATTGAGTCAATGTGTATAACAAGTTTATTCTTCACCTATGAAGGAGTTAAATTGAAATACCTAGTAAAATAACTGACACTTTAATTTTCCAGTGGCTTATAACAATCACACTTATTGGCAAAGACAGAATATCAGTATAAAGAAATGCACAGAAAGGGGAAATTGCATGGTATGGTAAGTGGAGAATCTTAGCAATGAATTACTTACAAAAGCCCCAGGCTCTGCTCTATAAGTGAGAAAATGAAACCCAAATGGATGAATATTTTTTCCCATTTTGTACAATGTAATAGTTTAAGCATCCTATAACCTAACCTACAACCTAAAATTGAGATCATGCTGAAGGTATAAGCCAAGTAACTTGAAATATGAGTTAATAATATTTATTATAACTATTTTCAATGCTTACAACTGAGCTGGTAGCACAAGGCACGTGATGTAAGCAACTTTTCTAAGACCCCATGATCTAGTGAGAAAAAGGTTACATGCATAAAATATTTAACAAAACTGTGATTAGTGAAAGAAAATATTTGTAATAGGCATTGTTACTTTGCTCATATGTTTTTATTTTTGTGTTTTTATTTGTATTTATTTACTTGAGGGAGATAAATAGGCAGAGAGATTGAGAGAGAGAGAGAGAGAATTGGTGTGCCAGGGCCTCTAGCCATTATAAACAAGCTCCAGACACATGTGCCACCTTGTACATCTGGCCTACGTGGGTCCTGAGGAATTGAACCTGGGTCCTTTGGCTTTCCAGGCAAGCTTATTAACCACTAAGCCATCTCTCCAGCACTCATATGTTTTTATAGTCCACTCAAAGTCTGTAGGCCTGTTCCCTACTTTTTAAAAATTGGCACAAAATAATTGTATATTTATAGAATACAATGTGATAGTCCATACATGGTTTGCTTTAGGTACTATCCATATGATTCTGCTGTCTGCTCTCTACTACTTAAGATGGTGAATATAGTGCCCTTAGAAATATGTCACCAAAAGGAGTCCCATAAGAGACTGTTAAAAACTGAACACTAAAGATAATAGAAGTTTTTTAAGAGAGGATGTAAAAGCATCACTATTGTTAATACATAAATCAAGATTGTGAAAAATGTCAAGAGCTTCTTAAATGTTCTCCCTGGTTTCACACTTGTTCTCTATTTCCCTTTCTGTAAATTAACAGCCTACATAAATTGAACTAAAACACCAAAATTAATTGATGACATTCTTTTTTTAAAATCAGCAATTCTCTCAACTAGTATTAGCTCATTTTTTCCAATATAGTTAATTTCTTGGCTGTCTTTATACTGACATTTTTTTCTCTTTTTATCATGGAGGATCCTTAATTCTGGAAAAAGTGATTTTGCTTGGATGTTAGGATAGAAACTTGTGTCTAAAGCTAAGAACAAGATCTGGTCCACACATATTATAATTCACAACTCCAAAATTGATGAGGAGAAGGCTTGAGTCTTAAATATGTATGATCCAGTGGAATCTCAGAGTGGTTGCTGGAGATTTTGAAATGAGCTTTGCTGCAGAGATGAGAGGTTGAAAAGTATCAGCTCTTTTCACCTAGGGGAAAGTTGGAAAGTTCACATATGAGGATATGGTGTGCAGAGGGAAGAGCTGAGGGACTTCCAGAGGACAGAGGGAGAGAAATTTGCAGCAATATTATTCATGCCATGCCTTCCCAGTTTAGTTGCTAATATACCATCCTTGTTTACACTAGGTATAGGTAGATTTTGTGATGAAAATATCTAATGCAACAAGCCTTAAACATATAATTTCAAGACTCCTTGATACTCTTAAACTTTTTTAGTAACTCTATACAGGTTTTGTTTATATTGGTTTAATCTATTAGTTAATGCATCTATGGATCATTTACAAATAGCATTAAAAATTCAATTCATAACTTTAATATAAATAAAATATAATTACAAAACTGTATTGTGTTGAGAAGGTGACATAGATCAGGGTTTTGCATGTGCTTTAACAACTTGCTAGTTAAGAGATAAATTGGTTTTAAGATGTTGCTTCTTCATTCAATGTATTAAAATTCATTTCTATCTCTCTTTTTTTTTTTTTTTTTTTTGGACAAGCCCAACGGGCTGCCTTTTTTATGTTAGAGTGAGTAAGAGAGGGAGAGAGAGAGAATTGGAGCACCAGGGTCTCTAGCTACTCCAATTAAAATCCAGACATGTGCATGTGCAACCTTGCCCACTTGTGTCACTATGCATCTGGCTTACGTGGGACCTGAAGAATCGAACATGAGTCCTTAGGCTTTGCAGGTAAGTGCCTTAACTGCTAAGCCATCTTGCCAGTTCCATATCCATCTTTCATTAAGTCATCTGGGACCTAAGGAGATGGATCAGTGGTTTAAAGCACTTCAAAGCCTTCCAGGCTGGGTTCAATTCCCCTACCTATGGAAAACCAGATGCACAAAGGGGCACATGTATCTGGAGTCTATTTGCAGCTATACGAGGCCCCGTGAGACCTCTTTATTTTCTTTTTTCTTGCTTTCTTGCTTTCTTGCTTCCTTCCTTCCTTCCTTCCTTCCTTCCTTCCTTCCTTCCTTAATTTATCTCTCTCTCTCATAAAAAAAGATTTTTTGAAAAAGAAATCAGACCTCACCAGAATATATAATTCCAAAGAATACATAAAATTATCAAAAGAGAAAAGTTTGAGCTGGGAAATGGCTCAGCTGTTAAGGCATTTTTTTTGCTAACTGAAATATTTATTTGGTTTCATTAAGTCTGTTTACAAATCCAATAGATTTTACCAAAGTAGCATTAACATATTCAAACATGTGTAACAAGGTAGGATTATAGTTGTGATGAGTAATTTTGGCCATGGAGTCTGGTAGCTATACTTTTCTCACAAAGGTTGTAGTAAAATACACTTATCCCTTGACTGCTAAGTAACTCACAACTACCAGTGTCTAGGATAAACCCAGGCATTTTTTCTAAATAGTAGTGGGTGTATGTTACAACTCCAATATATCATGGTTCTATTGAAGTTCTTTTTTTTTTTTCCAACTTCAGTTGCCTTAACAGTGGAATAAATGAATGGATTGCCTAGCATAAACACATGGAATTAGACAACTCTAGCAATGTTATAGAATAGTGTGTGATTTACACAAACTTCCAAGATCGTGGGATTTAGCTTCTTGCTAATCGTTGTTGTATTCCCTTAGACTAGAAGCAAAGCCATTGATGTTAGTGTTTTAGGCAAGGAAAAACAAGTAACAAGTTAACATCTGCAATGTTACCTCAGCTATGTTCAGCATATAGGTTAAGGAAGCAAATAATGCTGCTGGCCCTGCACAATTCCCATCTTTGCTGAAAAAAGGCATAGTGATTTTTCTCTTTACAAATGAACTATCATTTGTCTTGTCATACAAACTAATTTGTACGGTTAATTTGGTATTATGTCACTCAATATCAAAATCAAGTAGCTATATTTTCATGACAGTATCAAATTATAATGTGAATTTTTCCAGGTTTGATTATTTGGTATTCATGACTACAGGGAGGTAGAGGAGGAAATGGATACACGTACATACACCAAATACTTCTAAACAATTCAGAGAGCTTAAAGTCCTATGTTTGCCCCCAAACAAGCAATGTTAACAGTTACTTGATTTTCTTTGCCTCATTCATTGGATAAAGTCATACCTGATATGAGGAGTTTGGATTCATGTGTAATGCATAAGAAATTTGCTCTGCATTTTCTAGGGACAATAGCAAAATATGTTTGCTGGTTTTCTTTTCTGTGATTTAAAGTGACTCAGATATTTCAAAGGCAGCAAATTTGAAAATATGAAATATACTAAAATAGCTATAACAGCATGTGTCATTGCTTTGTGGGCAAGTTCATAATTACCTCTTAAAAATTATATCTTATAGACATTTGTCTATTTCTTTTATAAAGTTTGAAAAGATAACTTCAATTATTTTAGCTATAGGGGCAGAGAAGAAATAATTTATCATTTATGGTGCTAATACATTCGGATAGAATTAAGTTTACCAACAGAAGAGCTTTTATTTTCCTGTATAACTTCTGTTTTAAAAGATATATTAACATGCCCATGAAAAGCATTATGATTTTTTTTTAATTTAAATATCAAACTAAAAGCATACTTTGAAGGGAATAAATGTAGATAAAATAGAGTGATTTTATATGCAGAGTAATTGTAAGGTATAAATTGGTGTATGATTCCAACAATATTTCCTTTATTTTCCAGGAAAGTATTAAGTTTAAAGGGATTAATTTGCTTGCTACTAGTCATGACAATTATGAGTCTGCTCTGGCATCAAAGAAGCTCCTCCATGGATGCCTTTATCTGGCTTTTTTTCCTCTGAAATTCAGGAATGGTTTAAAAATATCATTTCTTTTTTCCCCAAAGTTACCTTAGCCAAAGAATTGAAATGCAGTGTAGATAATTATAAATTTAGTTACAATAAATTAATCATTATGAATAAATATAGGACCAAAACCATTTGAAAAAAATCTTAAGATTTAGCAGTAAAAATTAAGCATGACGGTGCTGGGGAGATGATTAGAGTTTAAGGCACTTGCCTGCAAAGCCTAAGGGCGAAAGTTCAGTTCCCCAGAACCCACATAAACCAGATGAATATGGTGGCAGATGCATGTGGAGTTTGGTTTCAGTGGGTAGAGGTCCTAGCATGCCTGTTCTCTCTCTCTCTCTCTCTGTCTCTCTCTCTCTCTCTCTCTCCTTCTCTCTCTCTCTCATAAAACAGAATGACATAAAAATAATGATTTCTAGGAGCCTACATATTACATTTCAGAAATAGCCTTCGAGCTGTGATGTGGTAACATAGAAAAAGGTATTAATTTCAATGACTCCAGTCCATCTTCACTGCTAAGCATCCATTCTTGTGTTGAATTATTGTGCACTTGAAACTCCAGTACTTTCCAAAAAGTCTATGACTTTCAATAAAGACATGGGCATGTGTGGGATTCAAGGGTTTCAGGAGAGAAGATAAGGACAGCATACAGTCAAGATATAACTCTGTAACATTTTGATGAGGTTTGGGAGGGCACTAGCACCTGTACTGATCTTTGTACATCGAAAGTGACTCTGGTCTATGGTCAGGTTACATCTCTCTTTCCTACAATGAACACACATGATAAAGGTGTATGCTGAGAATGCCTCAGGTGTTGACTTCTCAATTAGATGAGAAAGTTACTGAGTGCTGTAAGGTATTTTTTCATGTTGTAAGTACACTAATGGGAAATATTCCCTTGCTTGGATCTGCCTTTAGATTTTCTCAATGCTGTTTTGATATGACAACATGTCATAAATTTCTTCTTTAGAAAAAAATTTTTAATGTACTCTCTAGTCTTGATAAATTTGTTTTGATCTGAGGCAGATATAACACAGTTACATATGACTTTGTGTGTATGTATGGGTAGGTGTGTGTGTGTGTGTGTGTGTGTGTTTGCAGACCAGATGAAAATAGTAGGCATTGTTCCTCAGAAGTGCTATACAACTTGTTTATATATATATATATATATATACATATATATATATATATATATATATATATATATGAAAGAGGAGAGAAAGAAAGGACATGCCAGGGCCTGCAGCCACTGCAAAAGAACTCCACATATATGAATCACCTTGTGTTCCTGGATTACATGGAGATTGGAACCTAAGTTCTTAGGCTTTGCGGCTAAGTGCCTTAACCACTAAGCCATCTTTCCAGCCCCCACCTTGCTTTATAATCATCATTTTGTATTCATTTTGAGACAATGTCCCTCATTGTCTTCAAAACTACAGTAGACAAGGCAGTAAGGGAGCTCCAGGGTTCTACCTGTCTCTGGATCCCTAGCATCAAAACTCCAAGTGCTCAACACGATACCTGTTTTCTTTTATTTTTTTCTTTTCTTTTCTTTTTTTAATGAGGGTTATGGGAACCAAATTCAAGTCCTTATGTTTGCAATGCAAGTACTTAATCAGCTGAGATTTATCTGTTTTTAATTCTCTGAGGTATAGTTTTATGACTGGCCTTAGTCTCCTCAATCAACTGCTTCCACATCCACAATCCTGGGGATAGAGCTGTATGCCTCAAAACTTGACTGATGTGTGGTTCTCAATTCTGTTTTCAAATCTTTCAAGATACTAGCATGAACATCACATGCCAAGTGCCAAATCGAATATCCCATAATGATTATAGATATCTCCTGACAGTAGGCTTACCATGTTAAGTTAGCTAAACAGAACATTCTTTATTTTGTGCTTACTGATATTATGAGGCAGTTTTAGTCTAATCCAAGTCTGGACTTATATGTAATAACAGATTGTAAGAATAGAATGGCAAAAATATTTGTATTGAGAGAAATATAAGAAGAATGAAGAGAAACACATTCATAAATAGATTCTTTGCTTGGAATCCACTTTGTTAATATCAGAATCATTTATCACTTCTACAATAAATAGATAAGGGAAATATCTACAGCAATGATGAAAATCACATGGCATGGAAAGAAAAGGCTATTTTTAAACATAAAAGAGAAATACAGTGTTGAATGTGTAAGTATGAAACATAAGAATGTTTACAACAAAATTATAAATTACATTTGCACAAGATACAATAGGACAAAATCTGTTGAAGTTTACCTAGATGTACAAACTACTGAAATATATCTGAAAATAACTAAAATATGAAGGTATTGCTCTATAAAGATTTTCCAGAACTACTCCAAGTAAAATTAAGAAGCTGATACAGAGCTGAAGAGATAGCTTAGTGGTTAAGGCATTTGCCTGCCTGCAAAGCCAAAGAATCTTGATTCAACTCTCTAGAACCCTTGTAACCCAGATGTAAAAGGGGGCACATGCATATGGAGTACATTTGCAATGGCTGGAGGCCCTGGTGTGTCCATTCTCTCTCTCTCTCTCTCTCTCTTTCTCTCTTTCTCAAATAGATAAATAAATATATTTTTAGAAAAGGAACTGATACAAACAGCTTTAAAATGGCAGATTTTAATGTAAAGGTGATTCCTCAGAAAATGTATGTACTGTATTTTATTTTTAAATGAATATTGGCAACTTCAGCATATTAAAGAAAATACTAGGTCATATCTTCCATTGAAAATATCAAGTTTTTAGGGGACTTATGGTCAAGGTGGCAACCACCTAGCTGTGCTACACCTCTTATGGTGGGAAAAGCAAGACATTAAGGGTTCATTAGATCTTCTAGGGGGAACAGATTCTAATAGTCCTCCAGTGGGAGGGCATGGAGGAGAAAAAAAAAGGGAATCCAATGATTTCCATACTCTTGGGTAGTCCACCAGCTTCTCAATTCCCTCAAGTAGCTGTCCTAGCCATAGGACCAGCAGCAAAGTTAAACTCAGAGCAAAGGATGGGAGAAAATATTAGCTGAATATCCAACTGACAGAGGCCTAATTTCTAGAATTTACAAAGAACTCAAAAACCTAAATAAACAGTCATATAACCCACTCACAAAATGGGACAAAGAACTTGACAGGCAGTATTCAGTGGAAGAAATACAAGTGGCAAACACACACTTAAGAAAATGTTCTTCACCACTAATCATCAGGAAAATGCAAATAAAAACAACTATGAGATTCCACCTTACCCCAGTAAGGATAGCAAATATTAAAAAATCAAATGAAAATAAATGCTGGCAAGGATGTGGAGAAATAGGAACCCTCATCCACTGTTGGTGGGCATGTAAGATGGTACAACCACTTTCAAAAGCAATATGGAGACTCCTAAAAAGGTTGACTATAGAGTTACCAACAGACCCTTACTGAGCATTTACCCTAAAAGCTCCCCATCTAAGTTCAGAGATATTTGCTCAAACATATTTATAGCTGCTCAATTCATAATAGCTAAGAGCTGGAATCAACCAAGATGTCCATCATTAGATGAATGGATAACCAAGATTTGTACATATACATAATGGAATTCTACACAGCAGTAAGGAAAAATGACACAATGAAATTTGAAGAAAAATGGTCTACCTGGAACAAATCAATCTCTGTGAACACACCCAATCCAGAAACATAATCGTTGCATAGTCTCACTCATCTATGGCTCCTAACCTGAATCCATCTGAGATGCTGACATACCTAATAAGTACCTCTAGGACTGAACAATATAGAGGGTTGGACAGGAGGGTAGGGTAAGGGTAGGGCTGAAGGACACAAAACTGGACTCAAATGGCAATGGCACCATAAAATTCTACACCTTAAAAGACATACTAACCTGGTAGAACCTTCATCAGGTACTTAGAGGAACACCTGAATCACAAGGCCCTGGAGAGGGTATGATAAGACTGACCTTAATCTTCTCCAGTTCCTCTCCCTATCTCTCTTCCTCTCTCTCTCTCTCTCTTTGATATTAGCTATCGTTCTCTTCCTTCTTTTCTTTGGAACTGACCTGTAACTCCCAGTACCAGATGACCCACCAAAGGTTAGTGCTAAGACCATCCTGCTGAAGACACCATATGCTGTTGGTATGGAACAAGGCAAGACCTGGCTGGAATCTGAAGAGAGTCAGTCCCCAGACAGTTAGCTAGACTAGTGCCAGAAGGTGCTACATGAGAATCTGGGGGAAAATGACGAACATCTGTCCAAGCCACTTGGGGTCTAAGCTACTCAGCAGCAAACAACCTGATGTGATTCTCACCCAAGTGCAATACTGGTGCACAAATATGGTGGGAAACCTGCTGCTCTTGATCTGCTAAGTGATCTGCTCAATGGAACAGAACCCATAGCTAGAGCTGGGGAACAAGTCAGAACTGTATCCTAAAGTGTTCTTGCTCTCCATTATCAAGCTCCCACCAATTGTGTGCTATACGAGGGCCTACAACAATTAAATTCTCTGAAATAACAATGGTTATCCCATTTTCTGGCCCTAACTTCACTCTCCCTTGGAGAATTTGCTTCTCTTTTTCAGACAGATGCAGATTCTAAGGACAGAATAAGCCAATCACATGTCAAAAGCACCCCAGATAAAACTAAGAGTAATTAGAGAAGTAAGCAAGAGTTCTGCATTCTTGGTGAATCTGGTACCAACACAAGGGTGAAAGGGATAGACACAGAGGACACTCAACTCATATGAAACCAGATAACCAGAGATACAGAGGCTCCCAAGACCTCTCACTGAAGCAGACCTAAAATGAACCCAACATGGCTCAAGGAAATTTGCAGAAGAGGGGGCAGAAAGAATGTTAGAGCCACATGTTGGGTCATTATGCACAGAGACATACCTTTCACCCATATCTGATGGCTAACCCCACAATGCATAACCCATATTCATTAACTAGGAGGGTCCCTATGGAAGGGGGAGGACAAGGAGGAGGTTAGCAATGGTATCAATATGTCAGTGTACACACTGTGTACATAATTAATAAAATAAAAGAAAATATCAGGTTTAAAATTCATCCATATGAGACTCATTTAATAATACTATCTTAACGAACTAGAAATCAATTAAAAGAACAGTTGGTTACCTCCATAACATGTGTGACTATTAGACCTATGAGCATGACATATTTCACTGGTTGACTGTATAACCTGCAGAATCCACTGCTTGTTAACACTATTGATGGCTTTTCTCCCCCAGCAGCATACATAAAACTTTCTAGTATTATGGATGCTAGCCAGCAGGGAATTGGCTTCCAGCTCAGTTTTACCTTGATGCCTCAGTGTATTGCAACCACAGCTTATGCTGTCTTTAACAATACAGTCTTGCCATTTAGTTCTCATATTCTTTAAAGTGAAACATAACATATGGCTGGAAAGATGACTCAGTTGACCAAGCACTTGTCATATAAGCATGAATACCTGTGTTTGGATCCCCAGAACCTAGGTAATAGCTGAAAGATGTGGTAGGCTTCCATAATTCCAATACAACTTAAGCAAGCTGATGAATAGTGGTAGGAGAATTTCCTGGAATCTAACATGTTAGCTAACTTGGTAACAGAGCAGTGAACAGAGACTCTGACTCAAACACAGTGGAAGGTATGCATGGGCACTTGAAGTTTGTCTCTGACCTTTACACACTGGCGATAATACATGAGTACTCACACACATGAACTGTATATGACTTTACTTACACAGAAGAACATAAATATACTAAGCACACATTATACAGACATACACCATAATTGATTTGTAAAACAAATATACTGGATTTAAAGTCATAAATTTGCAACTTTTCTGTAGAATGTGAAGTATCCTTGTACAGAGTAAAAAAATAGAACATTCTCATCTTACCACAAAATTGTAACAACCTGGAAAGCCATAGCAAGTAAAAGTCTCCCTCAAGCAAAATGTAAATTTAGTCAAATCCAATAAATAATGTAATATCCTCTTCCCTCAATGTTCTGATATGTAGTCAAAATAAACTATTATTTGACTTCAGAAATCACCAAGAGTGAATGTAGCATATACTTTGAAAAGATCCTTGAAGCTCTACTTTCCCATTCATCAAAAGTCTTAGAATTGTGTTCTTACCGAGTACGTTTCAATGTGAAACATTCATCATTGTGATGATATCACAGTATGGATAAAAATTCACATTTGAAATCTCAGCAGCAATGTTTTCTTTAAAAGTGGCAGTTTTGGAAGGCGGTTCCCACCATATTTTGATAGTTACAGAGGTATCAACTAATTTTGATAATACTTCGTAAGTAGTCTGTGTGATTTTATTATAATACTAAATGGTAAATGTAAATGAATATTAATATCCATATTTATGTTTGTGTGTGTGCATGTATGCATGGATACATAATACATATTTACACTCACAGTCCGTAAGTTATGTTGGTTTGACTAATGATTTTTTAATTATTTTTTAAAAAGTTTTAAATGTTTATTATTATTATTATTAACAAGATGCTTTGTATGGATACATCATGTGTTTGTGCCCTCTTGCCTTTGTCCCTGCACCCCCCCCCCATTCCATTGGAGATGCTCCTCAGTAGGGTATCAGATATTCTCCATGGGGTTGTAGTTTATGTATTGTGGGAGTAGTTGACAGTTATTTTGGGGGAGAGGAAATGCCTCTGGGCATGGTGTCTCAATCTGTGGCTCTTACCATCTTTCTGCCCCCTTTTCCACAACATTCCCTGAGCTGTGGTGGATGAGTTTTAAGTCTGCTTCAGAGATGAGCTCTTAGGAGTCTCTGGACCTCTAGTAGGTGTTGAGTATCCTCAGGGTCTGTTTCCTACACCCTAGCTCTGGTTATCAGAATTTTTGCTCATCTCCTCATTCTTTTCTGTATTCAGCTGTGGCTTGGATGAAGTGTGAAGGGTAGTTTATCTCCTCCAGTCTCACTATCTCCTGACAAAGAAGAGCAGATTCTCCATTGGGGAATGAAGTCAGCATAGTGTCAATGGGATAACAATTATTAATTTAGGGAGAATTTGATGTATGTAACCCCACTTTTAGCCAAAGACTAGTGAGAGATTAACACTGGAGAACATAACTTCTTCTCCATAGGATTCTGATCTGGTTCCCAATTCTAGATTTGGATTCCTTTACACTGAATGGATCTCTTAGCCAATCAGAAAGCTATTGATTACCCACTGAGGCTGTGTGCCACTATTTCACTGATGTGTACATTGTGTCAGGGTATTTGCTTCTGAGTAGCTTAGATCTCTGGTTTCTCAGACTGCTGTTGGCTATTTTCCCTCAGTAGCACATGTAGTGCTTTTCAGCACTAGACAAGCTAACTGTCTGGGGATTGGATTTCTTCTGAATTCCAGCCAGGTCTCTCTGTGCTCTGTGTCAGCAGCGTATGGTGTCTTCAGCAATAGGGTCTTAGCTTTTGCCTCGGGAAGGCAATCAAGTGCTTTACACAAAGCTGTCTTGACTTAGGGACATTTTAGGTCTCTCTGATCAACAGCTCAATATGAGTAGCAACAAGCCAATCTCTGGTACTAGGAGTTACAGATCAAAAAAAAAAAAAAAAAAAAAAGAATTTTCTTTTAAGGCTAGGCTTTATTCCACACTTACCAGAGCCCTAATTTTCAGGTGATCCCTCTGTACTGCTTTTGAAGTTCTATCTTTTATGCTATCTCCAATGGGAAAGGTTTCTATGGTATCAGCTAATTTGGATTTGGAATCCCCTGCTTGTTTTAATTTGCATTCCCCTAAGGGTTAGCGATGTTGAACATTTTCTTAAATGTGTGTTAGCCATTTATAATTCTTCCTCTGAGAACTCCCTATTCAGTTCTTAACCCCATTTTTAGAGTGGGTTGTTTGATTTTTTTATTGTTTAGTTTTTTTTTAAGTTATTTGTAGATTCTAGATATTAGGCTTCTGTCAGTGGTATAGCTGGAGAAGATTTTCTCCCATTCAGTAGATAATCTATTGGCTTTGCTTATGGTGTGTTTGTCTGTGCAAAAGCTTTCTGGCTGCATGAGATTCCATTGGTTGAGTGATTGTTTAATTTCCTGGGCTACTGGGATTTTGTTCAGAAAGTCTTTTCCAACTCCTACATTGTAGAGAGTGTCTCCTATTTTTCCTTCCAGTAGAAGAATTTAAGATTTTATATTGAGGTCTTTAGTACATTTGGATTTGATTTTTGCATGTGGTGAGATGAGTGGGTCTAGTTTCATTTTTCTACATATGGTCATCCAATTTGTCCAACACCATTTGTTGAAGATGCTGTGTAGTCACCAGTTTATATTATTGGCTTCTTTGTCAAAGATCAAGTAGCTGTAGTTACTTGACATGAGGTCTGAGTGATCAGTTCTTTTGGTCTCTATTTTTTGTTCTTATACCAGTCTCATGCTGTTTTTGTTACTATGGCTTTGTAATATAGCTTTAGATCAGTTATGGGAATACCTCCGGAAGGTGTTTTTTTTCCCTGAGGATATGTTTGGATATCGGAGGCCTGCTGCTATTCCATATGAATTTTGAGATCATTTTTTCATTCTCTGCGAAGAATGATAATGGTATTTTTATTGGTCTTGCATTAAATCTATATATTGATTTTTGTAGAAGTGCCATTTTCACAATATTAATTCTACCTATCCAGGAGCATGGGAGGTCTTTCCATCTTCACATGTCCTCCTAGATTTTGTTCTTGAAATTTTTTTTTCTTTTGTCCTTTTTTTATTAATTAGTTTTGTATTCAGTGAATACATTCAGGTTGGTACCGTTGTTAGCCTCCTCCCTGTAATTCCCCTTCCCCCTGGTCCCTCCTTGTTGAGGTATATGCATCGTAGAGTTAGCCCTCAGTTATGGGTAGGAAGAAATGCCTCTGTGTATCATGACCCAGTGTGTGGCTCTGACATTCTTTCCACGTCCTCTTCCACAAATTTCACTGAGCAATGTTGGGTTCATTTTAGGCCTGCTTCAGTATGAGGTGTTGGAAGCCTCTAGATCTCCGGATATCTGATTTGGTAGGAGTTGATTGTTCTCTGTGTCTATCTCCTTCACCCGTGTGCTGGTACCAGGCTCACCAAGATAAAATCACCCTTGCTTGTTTCGCCAATTATTCTTGGTTTCAGCTGGAGCCCTTTGGAAGTATGATGGGGTGGTTCTCTCCTGAGGATCTGTGTCTGTTTGAGAAAGAGAAGCAGATTCTCCAACAGAGACTAAAGTTAGCACCAGATAAATGGGATAACCCTTATTTTGTTTTTAGAGAGAGAATTTAATAGGTGTAGGCCCTCTTGTAGCCCACAATTGGTGGTAGCTTGATAATGGAGAGCGGGCTCATGTTTGGACATAGTTCTGACTTGTTTCCCAACTCTAGCTGTGGGTCCTGCTCCACTGAGCAGATCCATTAGCCAAATCAAATGCAGGTGGTTTCCCACCATGGCTGTGCACCACTTTTGCACTTGTGTGAGCATTGCAACAGGTTAGACCATGAGTTGCTTGAACAAATATTGGTCATTTTCCCCCAGTCACCCATGTAGCAACTTCTGGCACTAGACGTCCTGACTGTCTGTGTACTGACTCTCTTCTAGCTGCCAGCCATGCCACTCCATGTTATGTGTCAACCACATATGGTGTCTTCAGCAGTAGTGTCGTACCACTAACCTTTTGTGGGTAATCAAGTACTCTGCCAGAAATCTGTCATTCTTATAGAAAACCATATAGGTCTCTCTGATCAAAACCTCATTGTGGATAATAGCTACCTCTTGGTACTAGGAGTTGCAGGTCAGTGCCCACAAAGAGGAGGAAGAAAAACATAACTAATATAAAAGAGTTAGAGAGAAAGAGGGAGAAAGAGAGAGAGAGAGAGAAGCTTTATAAGATTAAGGTCAGTCTTAATTGTACCCTCTCCAGTGTCTTGTGGCTCAGGTGTTCCCTCTAATAGTTTGTTAAAGGTTCAACCATTTGGTCTGCCTTTTAGGAGGTAAAATTTTATTGTACCATTGCCATTTGGGACTAGATTTGTGTCCCCCACTCCCTCCTTTGCTTTCCCCTCCTTCCCCACCCACCCTATTGCCCAGTCCTCAAGATGCTTGCTGGATATATCGGCATCTTGAGTACATTCAGGTTAGGTGCTGTAGATGAGTGAGACTATCTTACATCTATCTTTCTGTGATTGGGTAAGTTCACTGAAAATGATCTGTTCCAGGTTCAACCATTTCTTTTTCAAATTTCATTGTGTCATTTTTTTCTTACTGCTGTATAGAATTCCATTGTGTAGATATACCACATCTTAGTTATCCATTCTTCTAGTTATGGACATCTGGGTTGATTCCAACTCTTACCTATTATGAATTGAGCTGCTGTAAGCATGGTTGAGCAAATCTCTCTGGACTGAGGCTTGAAGGTTTTAGGGTACATGCCCATTAAGGGAATAACTGGGTCTGTTGGTAACTCTATAGACAGATTTTTTAGGAGTCTCCATATTGCTATGAAAAGTGGTTGAACCATCTTACATTCCCACCAATGGTGAATGAGGGTTCCTATTTCTCCACATCCTCACCAGCATTTATTTTCATTTGATTTTTGATGTTTGTGATCCTTACTGGGGTAAGGTGGAATCTCATGGTTGTTTTAATTTACATTTCCCTGATGATTAGGGATGATGAACATTTTCTTAAGTGTGTGTTTGCCATTTTTATTTTTTCCTCTGTGAACTGCCTATTTTTTTAATGTTTTTATTATATAGATCTTTCCCATTCTTGGTTACTGTTATTTCAAAATATTTGTATTTTTGTTGTTGCTATTGAAAATGGGACATCATCAATGATTTCTTTCTCTGTATATTTGTCCTTTGCATATAAAAAGGCTACTGACTTTTGTGTATTGGTTTTGTATCCCACCACTTACTGAAGGAATTAATCACCTTTAGAAGTTTTGGGATAAAGACTTTTGGATCCCTTCTATATACGATCATATCATCTGCAAATAGGGCTAACTTGACTTCTCCCTTTCTAATTTGAATCCCTTTTATATCTTTCTCCTATCTTATTGCTTGGTCTAGTACTTATAATATTGTGTTGAAGAGCAGTGGTGAGAGTGGGTACCCTGTCTTGTTCCTTTTCTCAATGGGGACTCCTTAAGTCTTTCTTCACTACGTATTATTTGAGCTTTGGGGGTTTATATATTGCCTTTATTATGTTGAGATATAAACCCTCTCTGCCTATTCCTTCCAGTGTTTTGATCTTGAAATGGTGTTGTATTTTGTGCCAGGCTTTCTCTTCATCAATTGAGATGACCATGTGATTCTTATAGTTATGTTTATTAATGTGGTTCATTACAGTGACTGGTTTCCATATGTTGAACCTTTCATTTGTCCCTGGGATGAAGCCTACCTGGTCAAGGTGGATAAATATTTTGATGTGTTGTTGAATTTGGTTTGAAGGGATTTTTAGGATCTTTGCATCTAAATTCAGCAGGGTAATAGGCCTATAGTTTTCTTTTATTTCTGCATTTCTGCTGGGTTTTGCTATTAGGGTGATGATAGCTTCATAAAAAAAGTTGGGGAGGATTCCTTGCTCTCTGATTATGAGAAACAGCTTGAGAAAAAATCGTTACAATTCTTTAATGAAGGTTTGATAGAATTCAGCTAAGAAGCCTCCTGGTCCTAGACTGTTCTTTGGGGGGGAGAGTTTTGATTACCTTTTCAATCTCCATGGATATGATAGGTTTGTTTAGGAGATTAATCTGCTCTGAGTTTAGATTTGCTAGGTGGTATGTATCTAGAATACATCCATTTCTTCCAAATGATCCAATTTTTGGAGCAGAGATTTTAGAAGTATTCCCTGGTAATTCTTTCAATTTAACTGATGTCTGCTGTGACTGCTTTATTTTCATTTCTGATTTTGTTAATTTGACACTTTTCTTATTTTGCTTGATCAAATTTGCCAGGGGTTTACAAATATTGTTTATTTTTTCAAAGAACCAGCTCCTTGTTTCATCAATTTTTAAAAAAATTGTTTCTGTTTCCAATTCATTAGTTTCTGCTCTGATCTTGATTTTTTTTCTTTCTGTTTGGAGCTTTTAATGTCAGATTCTTCTTATTTTTCTAGTTCCTTTAGGTGGACAGTTACATTATTAATTTTGCATCTGTCTTTGTTATGAAGTCATTTAGCACTATGGATTTTCCCCTTCATTGTCTCCCTTAAGTTTTGGTAGGTTGTGTTTTCATTGTCATTCAATTCTAGGAATTTTACAATTTCTTTTTTGATTTCTTCTACAACCCATTCATTGTTTAAAAGTATATTGTTTTGTCTTTAGTAGCTTGTGGAGTTTTTGAAAAGTCTGTTGGTTTTGATTTCTGTCTTTAAAGAGTTGTGATCTGATATGATGCAGGAACTTACTTCAATTTTCCTGAATTTATGGAGGTATGATTTATGGCCTAATATGTGGTCTATTTTGAAGATGGTTCTGTGGGCTGCAGAGAAGAATGTGTATTCTGTAGAGTGGAGTTTAATGTTCTGTACATAACTTTTAGATCTAGTTGGTCTATGGTTTTGTTGAGCTTCATTATTTTCCTGTTGATTTTCTGCTTGGATGATCTGTCTATTGATGATAGTGGAGTATTGAAGTCTCCGACTATGATGGTGTTGGTATTTATTTCTGTTTTGTTGTCAAGTAGATTTTGCTTTATAAACTGTGGTGCACATGTGTTTGGCACATATATATTTATGATTGTGATGTTCTCTTGTTGGATCATTCCCTTTATAAATAAGAAGTTGCCTTATTTTTATTTTTTGATTTTTGTTTGTTTGAGTTCTATTTAATCAGATATTAATATAGCAAGACCTGATAGTTTTTGTTTTATTTTAATTTCCTTGGAATATCATTTTCCATGTTTCCACCCTGAGAAGGTGTCTATCTTAATGGTGATGTGGGCTTCTTGAAGACAGCAGATAGAAGGGTTCATTATTTATTTACTTTTTGATCTACTTGATAACTTATATCTTTTAATGGGTGACATATTACCATTAATATTTAAAGTTATTACTGTGAGGTTCAAATTAATCTCTGCCATGATGAGGTGCTTTATGGGGTTTGATACTTCCTTGTGTCTTGTACTTTTTTGAGTCTGGTCTATTTTTGGTTATTGTTCTTGAGATTGGTGGTTTAATGCTTTGTGGAGTATTCCTTGAAATATTCTCTGTAGGTTTACCTTTGTTTTCATATAATCATATAGTTGACTTTTTTCATGGAGAGTTTTCCTTTCACCATCTATTATAAGGGATACTTTTCCTGGGTATATTAGCTTGGGTTGGAAACCACAGTTTTTAAGAATTTGAAGTGTTCCATACCAGGCCCTTCTGGCTTTAATAATTTCTATTGAGAAATCTAAGGTAATTATGATGGAATAATTGCCTTTGTATGTAGTGAGTCATTTCTCTCTTGGTGCTTTTAGCATTCTCTCTTTATTTTCATTGTCAAGAGTTTTAACTATAATGAGCCTTGGAGACTTTCTTCTTTAGTCCTATCTGGTGTTCTGTGGGCTTGCTTTATCTGGATGGGCCTCTCTTTTGAGAGATTGGGAAATTTTTTTTCAATAATTTTGTTGAACAGATTTTCCTTGCATCTGGCCTAGAATTTTTCTCCTTCTGGTATACCTATGATCCAGACATTTGGTTGTTTTAGGGCATCCTGAGGCTCCCTCATATTCTGTTCACTTGATTTTTTTGAACTTAGCAAGTTTTTGGCCTTCCAATCAATTTCTTCTGTCTTGTCTTCCAGTCTCAGCTCAGAGGATATGCCTAGGAGCTTGAGAGACATTTTGATAAGGCTACAATCTCAACTTGATCAGGGAACACTTGAGGTTTCCCTCTGGGTAATGTGACTTTCGTGACCGTGGGAATGACTTGGTTCTCCAACCAGGTATGAGTTCTCTCCCACTGAGCAGGCCTCACGTCCACTCAGAGGACAGTTGGTTTCTCACAAAAGCTGTGTGCCACTGTTACACAAGTGTGTACTTTTTGTCCAGCTGGTAGATTGCATGTCTGGCAAGGCCTCCTGCTTCTTCATGCTGTTGGTGACCTTTTTTTCCCAATAGATTCTATAGCACTTTCCAGTGCCATGAGGGTTTTTTAGGTGAGGACTTTTTTTTTTTCTCACTTCCCACATTGTCTCTTGGAGTTATGATATGGCAGCCTGTGTATTGTATTCGGCAAATGGTGTCTAACCTTTTAGTTCTGTCAGGCAACTGAATACAGTTTTCAAGTTAACAACTTAAATAATATTTTAAATTTATGATGGTTGTAGAAAGCTCTAACCTAATTGACCTGATTGAAGAGCACACTTGCATGTGTATTTTAAATATATATATTACACATATGTTCACACACAAATACATATTATACAATTATCCTTAATAATTTCTCACAGTATTTCTACTCTGTTCTTACTAATGGCACAGTACTGCAATTTCTTTGTCTTACATTGAAAATAAAGAGATTGGGGGCTGGAGAAATGGCTTAGAGGTTAAGTTGCTTGGCTGAAAAGCTAAAGGACCCAGGTTCAGTTCCCCAGGACCCATGTAAAGCCAGATGCATATGATGGCACTGGAATCTGGAGTTCGTTTACAGCAGATGGAGGCCCTGGCATGACCATTCTCTTTCTGTATATCTACCTCTCTCTCTCTTTCTTTCTCTCTCTTTCACTCTCTATCAAATATTTTTTTTTTTAAATGAAGGAGATTTATTTCCAAAAAATAAATAATGTTATAACAAAAGTGATAGCTAATTATTTATATGTGCCAGGAAATATGGCTGTAGAAATGAGATCTATGATTTCATATTTGTGCTGCATATCTATGGTGGTGAAGCTGAAATAAAAATCGACCAAAGTGAATGATGACAAGCATTAGTGTGGATAGGTATATTTCTGTGTTTGCTCCAACTTCAAAGAGTACAGAGAGAGATCAGTGTTTCCCTGAGGCCTAATGCTGGTTTGACCTCGTAGAACTTCTCTGCTAAAGTTCAAAGGTGGAACTGCATCTTGGAGATGACTACCAAAGAGGGAAAGAAAAGTCCATATAGAGTCACCCATTCCCTTATCCTGTGTTTTGTTGGCTAAGGTTTAATCCTCAAGCAGCTCACAAATATTGCTGCACTCCTGGTTACTGTGTGGCCCATGTAAATCAGAAAGGCATCAGAAAAGATATCCTGTCCTGGATGCTAACCTGAGTTAATCTAGGAATAGTGGGAGAGATGTAGCCTTGTCTCCATTTTCCCTCCTAAGTAAACACTTCATTGAGATTCTTAAGAGTCATAGGTCATTTAATTTCTCCTTATAAAATGACTTAAAAATGTAAACAGATTGTAGGTTTCTTTCCAGACTCAGGACTGTATTCAGTCTTAAAATGTATTGCTCATCCAGATGTTAGGATAGAATTCTGGCTTTGGTTTATGGTTATGTATTAATCATTTCAAACTGCTTTATGAAAAGCATAAATTCATTTCTAATAGTTTGGGAGTCTTTCTCTGTAAGTCCCATACCAGGAATCCATAATTATATGGTTCTTAGTTGATGTTCTTGTATAGCAAGGAAAACATCTGTTTTGTAAAGCTAGTGACCACATGCACAAGGCCTTAATCTCATTATCACCTAATTATTTCATCAAACCCCAATACCTAACTCCCTCACATTACTAGAAAAATAGTGTAGGAAATTTGACAGAACACAAATATACATTTCATAACAGATCCTAACAAGAAAAATGCAGAACAGATAAGAAATAAACGTAAATACCATTCATTTAATTTCTTGATCCTAAGAAGAGTCAATTTCATTTTAAATACAAATATAGTATGAAATTAAGAAAAATAGTACATTAATTCATTTCTATGTTTGTTTTGGATATGTAGTTTTGATAATGAAACTTATGAAATCTTTTTTTTTAGTTTCATAACATAGAATATAGTATATATTTTTCTCAACATCTAATGCATGTGTTTGGAAAGTTAACAAGTATGAGTTAATTTACCTGACATAATCTGGTTCAGACCTGTTTAGGAACTTTTTTTTTAAATTTTTTTGTTTGTTTATTCATTTGAGAGCGACAGAGAGAAGGAGGCAGAGAGAGAGCGAGAGAGAGAGAGAATGAGCGCGCCAGAGCTTCCAGCCTCTGTAAACGAACTCCAGATGCGTGCGCCCCCTTGTGCATCTGGCTAACGTGGGTCCTGGGGAATTGAGCCTCGAACCGGGGTCCTTAGGCTTCACAGGCAAGCGCTTAACTGCTAAGCCATCTCTCCAGCCCATGTTTAGGAACTTAAGTTACAAAATCCTATCTACAAAAACATGTTGATATAAAATATGTACATATATATTGTTAGATATTTATTTAGATCCTAATCATTCATATACCATGTGATTATAAGATATGAAAACATATATCTTAATATAAAATTAAATTACTATTTACAAATTAAGGTTATTTCCCATATTTCATTCACTTACTTAGTACCAAGTAATTTAACACAGCAATACAAATATCAATACCCCAAATAAAATAATTTTATCCTCTATGAATCTATGTATCCATTAATCACAAGAGTAACTATTTCCTGAGACCCTAGAGGAGACATGTAATGAATCACAATAATCCTCAGTTACATGGAATGTATGGAGGAGGAAGGAGGCCCCAAAACAAACACAGAATGTTTCACAGTAGTTACATACATTCCTGGAAATATTTCAGAGCACATATTCCCTAACAAGAATGTCGCACTATAGAAATTTTAGTAAGGTTTTTCTTTCAAAAAATAAACAAGAAATATACTAATACATGCCATATATACATGAAATATTAGATGAATATTGATTTTCTATGTTTGTCATTTTTTTCCACTCTTCAGAGATTCCATGGACAGTTATAAGTTGCATCTCTTTTAACATGAATGCAAGTGGAGCCACATTTGATAAGATAGTAAAAGAAAAGGAAAGGGATCATATGCTTTAACAAGCACTAGTAAGGTATACTAGCATTAATGGTAGCTATACTGTTATGCTGTGGAGAGCATATTCCTGTATTGCATGGGTAAAGCAAAGTGTTCTCCATCTCTGAATGCCATAAACTCTGTTGCCAAAGGGTGTTCCCTGAGTCCTGTGCTAGATGGGCCACGGTCAGAGCAATTTGAAAGGTCAGTCGTTCATTGTGAACTTAGATCCTAGTTACAGAGGAATGGACTGACCAGATTATTTCAGTACCACCCTTTCTCATCCTGTTCCCTACTGATTTACCCCTTCTACTATGTTCAAGACTTTACAATACACACAGATAATTTTTCCTGCTCTTCTCAATGCTGAAACTCTGTATGCCTAGAAGAATTTACCTACTTTTCTCTGTAGTTGCTGCAGGAGTGGCTGAAGTCAACCATTCAACCCCTTAGAATTCCATACCATCCTGATCTGCTTTTATTGAATAAGCACCATCCCTTCAAAGTGTGGCTTTGCTTCAGTTCACATGATGTTAAATTGAAAAAAAAATGTATTTAATTCTCAGAACTAATTTCATGAATTCATTTCTACATTTGTATTAATAATTTTGTATGCCATTATTTCCACCCACCTACCCAAAAGGAAGAAATATATGTTGTTACATATTCTGAAAGCTAAGCAATGCTTGAATGTTTAGGGCTTTCCGGATGTGTGGTCATGCACTATCTCTGACTAACCAACTTGACAAACAACTGAACTTTCATCATGGCTCAGAGGCCATCAGAAATTTAATTTCACTCTAAAGGCAAGACACATTTCTCCAAAGACAATAGGAAATGAACCACAATGATCCTGCCTAGCCAATAATTTGTCTCTGATTAGTATTCTCATATTTT
Organism: Dipus sagitta; assembly: GCA_036346955.1. Lineage (NCBI taxonomy): Eukaryota > Metazoa > Chordata > Mammalia > Rodentia > Dipodidae > Dipus > Dipus sagitta. The sequence goes on from CM070772.1 coordinate 26,628,581, forward strand.
AGAAAAAATATCACTAACAGGTGATAGGCATACTGAATGATAGAACTGCATTATTTCTCTCTAGGAGTACATTGTATCTAAGCAGATTATATCTATGTAATGTAGAGATTAGGGTTCCATGTTACCTGCATCTCATTTATATCAAGGTTTCCAGAATGCCCAGTTTGGGTATATGGTGAACTCCAGTTAGATAATCTAATGCATTTCATCAAAAAGACTTTTCTAAAGGGCAGATGGTCAGAATTCTCAAAAGGCATAGACCCAGGCATGCAGGGCATACTCCTTCAAGCAATAAAGACTTATAGCCAATGAAGCCAGATGTCTCAGCATCTGGATCTGCTGCCATTGAATGCAAAACATAGGAAATGCCAGTGACGAGCTCTCAGGTCTTATTCTGTACAAATGATGCTAAAATTACTACTTTTGGAATCTAGATTTTAGATCCCTCTCTGTAATGCCTGGAATCAGTAATCAGAAAAAGACTTAGGAAAAACTGAAAACCCTTCCTGGGGCTGGGGAGATCGCTCAGTGGTTAAGGTCCTTGCTTACTAAGCCATATGATGGGGGCTTAATTCCCCAGTACCCATGTAAAGTCAGTTGCACAAAGTGGTGCATCATGTCTGGAATTCATTTGCAGCAACAAGAGGCACTGGCACAACCATTCTCCCTCTCTCTCTCTCTCTCTCTCTCTCTCTCTCTCTCTGTCATTGCTAATAAATAAATAAAAGTATTTAAAAAAATAAAAATTAAAACACTTTTTGACCCAAATCTAAAAGAAGCATATTATAAAATATTTTCAAAAACCTACTGGGAATGACAAAATCCCTTCTGTGTATAGTGATAATCGTATTCCCAACCCCATTCAATATAATTTTAATCTTCAGGTTCAGCAGGTCTCCTGGATAAACACTGAGTATGAGCAATATTATCAGACTATTGAGAACAATCTGAAGCATAACTCTCTTTAGCCTGCTTCTAGGTTGTTATCCACTTCCTTTGGCTTGCCTTAAAATTTGAAGACAACTTCCAGCTCTGTTGGATAAATCCTCTACAATTTTATCTTCCAAAATATATTATAACTATTTTTGTCATAGCACCATCTACATTATAGCCCAAAATGTATCCCATAACTGTATAATATTATACTATATCATAAACAAGAAGTATCAGAAAACTAGGACCAAGATTAAATGTAATATATTAGGGATAAATTTGTTTTTAAAATCAGAACTGAGGCTGAAGAAATGACTTAGTGGCTAAGGTGCTTACCTGAAAAGCCAAAGGACATAGGTTTAATTCTCCAGGACCCTGATATGCCAGATGCAGGTGGTACATGTGTCTGAAGTTCATTTGTAGTGGGAGGAGGTCCTGGCATGCCCATTTTCTCTGTCTCTCAAATAAATAAATAAAATATTTTAAAACAATAAATTGGGTCCAGGCAATTAAAATATATGCAATCTGTGTGATAATGAATGGAAATAAGCAAAATTATTTGATAATAGGGGTTTACCCATTGTGGCCATGGAAGTCTTGAGGAATACTACTTGACAATCTGTGAATCTGCTTTGGTAGGAGTTGAATGTTCTCTGTATCTATCTCCTTCACCCTTGTACTGGTACCAAGTTCACCAAGAAAGCAGCACACTTGCACATTTCCCTATTTACTCTTGGTTTCAGCTGGGGCGCTGGTGAGGTGTGATGGGCTGATTCTCTCCTCACGTTCTGTGTCTATCTGAAAAAGAGAATCAAATTCTCCAACGGAGAGGGAAGTCAGCACCACATAAATGGGATTTACATTATTATTTTAGGCCCTCTTGTAGCCCCCAGTTCGTGGGAACTTGATAATAGAGGGCAGGCTCTTGTTTTGGGCATTGTTGTAACTTGTTTCCCAGCTCCAGCTATGGGTTTGGTTCCACTGAGCCTATCAGTTAGCCAAATCAAGATCAGTTGGTTACCCACCATGGCTTTGTGCCACTATTGCGCAACTTGGAGTGACCCGGCTGGAATCTAGAAGTCAGTCTCCAAATAGTTAGCTTGTCTAGTGACAGAAGGTGCTACATGAGCGACTGGGGGGAAATAACCAATATATGTCCAAGCAACTCATGGTCTAAGCTACTCAGGAGCAAACAATCTGACGTGATGCTAAACCGAACTCTTTAAAGTGAGTTGCAAAAATCTTTTTTTTTTGTTGTTGTTGTTTATTTTTTACTCATGAGAGAGAGAGAGAGAGAGAGAGAGAGAATGGGCATGCCAGGGCTTCCAGCCACCACAAACGAACTCCAGATGTGTGTGCCACCTTGTGCATCTGGCTTACTTGGGTCCTGGGGAATCGAGCCTCAAACCAGGGTCCTTAGGCTTCACAGGCAAGCGCTTAACTGCTAAGCCATCTCTCCAGCCCACAAAAATCTTATAACTGCACAATGTTTAGGTGCGACTTTATCAGATGGTGCTATTCAAAGTGGTGACACTGACCCTGGTGTGAGGCAGAAGCAAATGGCAAGAGCAGAGCCCCAGTGATGCAATAAAAAAGAAAAAACCCAGCTACTTGAGAAAAGTAGTTAATGCCCTCCTTTCACTAATACTGTAATGGGACTTATTGTGACATTCATTATTTTATTACATTTGCATTGCAAATTGCATTGGAACGACATGTTCAGAAGTGATATACTTCCTTTGTTCTTCCAATATATATGGATTGCCCTCAAATTTTCTAATACACGATATGTAGTTAACAAAGTTTCATAAATCATGATTAGTATACACATTTTTTATATCGGTTGCATTTTATTATTTGCTTTATCTTTTATTTAATATAAAATCACTTTCAAACATCATGAAATCATCACTTTTGAATCCTTCAATTTTGTAGAAAATGTTTTTTTTTATTAGCTATACTTTATGTCAATAAGTAAATAAATAGAAAGATACACTGATAATTATATAAAAAGATAAGTATCCAAGTAACTGTCACATATACAAATTACAATTTCTGTCACATGAAGTATGGAAACTTAATTGAAATGGAATGATAAATATAAATATGACATAATAACCATATGTTAAAGGATGAAGCCAAGAGAACAGCTGCCTTCAGTATTCTCAATGGTTTTCCCCAGTTACAGGGATTATAGTACCATTCTATTAGAACAGAATTTTATTTCTGCCAGGCCACCTGGAATCATTTAAGAATTAGGTCTATGGATTAGTGCCCCATGCATTCTATGTTGTCATGCAATTATTGTACCCATATCACAATAATGTGATAGCTTAATTTATTTATTCATCTTTTCCAAGTACAAAGTTCTTTTCTATGATTTTTTAAAAATACCCCAGTTCCATAAATGCTCATCTGTACAACTGTCCATTAATATTTTGCTACTGCATTTTTCAAAATAATTCATGTAGTGCTGCTTCCTGATCCTTGCTTTTACCCCACAATGGTTTAACCACTAGAGTAAATTACTGACAAGTTATTTTCTACACAAAATCAGTATTATCCATCCATTTTGAAGGAAAAGTGTAGAAAAATCATTTCCCTTTCAGGGAAGGATTTTTTGAAACTAGGACATATTTGTATTATTTGATTTTTATTTTTTTTACTTTACAGGAAGATAACTAAATGAGGATTTTGATGCCTTGATTATGTAGCCATTTTTATATATCAGCAAACGTGATTATTGCCAATCCATTTGTTAATTAAAATCATATAATTTTAATGGTGCAAATGAACCTGTGATGAACAGTGACTAAAGCAAAGGCTATGGCTATGACCTTCCTGGGTTACATTCCTGAGTTAGTGACATCACCTTCTAGACATATTGACTTGATCTAGGCACTGGCCATCTTTAGGGCTCATTTTCTAAGTAAGTAAATTATATGTTATAAATAGTAGGTTTTTTTCTAGGATCATTGTATATAATACACTGTGTTGCGAGGTTTAGAGGGTTTATTTTCCTGAGCAATTATATAGACAAGCATTGTTACAGTCATCACAAATCTCACGCTAGCATTTAATTTTAAAAGTATGTACTGTGACCAAGGTATGTAAGCTGCTGTCACCAAGTTAGCAATGTCTCCTTCTAATCCATGTAGATTGGATTTTTTTTTCCTGAAATCCTGGCTTAAAGAAGCAAGAAAAATGTGTATAAATAAAGAGGTCTCGTTGGCTAGGAGGTAGAACTGCTGCAGAAAAAGTGGGTCCCATAGATACAGAAGCAGGTCTGGGAACCTAGGGTAGAGGCAGGTCCAGACACTGGCAGCGGTTCTAGCCATTCTGGGGGAGGAGGGGGGGAGCAGGAGCTAATCCAGTGCTAGAACACAGTTGGATGCTGTCCCAGGCAGTAGGGAAGGGAAGCTCATTCAAGGAATGCATCTGACCACAGAGAGGCTGTGTACCAGGGTTTATAAAACCCCAGGCAGGTCCTTATTGGCTGGGTACATGTAAATGGGGTAAAAGGAGAGTGGGCACATAAAGAAAGAGCCAGCCCACCTGGGACAGAAAGTCAAAGACCTTTCAAAGCATGGTGCATTCTTTTTTATAATATTGTTTATCACCCCATGGTGATAATAGGGAAGCCCTATTTGGTTGTCAAAAAGGGTAGAACAGGACAGTTTGTGCCAAGTGGTTTATGAGCTTACTCCTGTCACAGCCTAGGGGAAGGTCACCATTATTCTCATCACAAACATTATCACGAGATCATTAAACCAGTACACAGTAAATTTTCCTCTGGCCATTTTACGTCAGAAAGTCTAGGAAAAATTGGCCATATTTTTATTAAATATCTGACAAGTGACTGAAGCCAAAATAAATATATGTTCAGACAGTGCCCCTTTGCTGTGATGGCTTTATTAGACACTAGTCAGAGGGATTATTTTCAGGAAATATCCACTGTTTTCATGCTCACTGTTTAGGCTGCTAGAAGATTAATTTTCCTTCATATGTTTGTCCTCACATCACTCTGAATTTGGTAAAGTTTGTTTTTAGAAAGCCATAATGAAACCTAATTTTTAAATGCTAATATTGTTAAAATTTTCAAAAGCATAAAAAAGCAAAAGTATAAAATTTCATAATACACTAGATGCTATTTTTTTCAAATATAAAAATAAATCATGATAATTTTATATAATAAACATGAAATTTAAAGAAAGACTACATGCCTTAAATTTGAGAGGAAAGGCAAACATGTATTATTTAGCAAGAAATATAGAAAATTTGAATGACCAAATGAACATACAGAAATAGTTTAAAAAACAAACTTATATATCAAAGACAATTAGGAAATCATACATGAATAAAATTTGAAGTGTTTATATGTTGTAGCAATTTGAGAAAAGCATCTAGCAAGAAAGAGCAGAGAAGTAACTGGATTTGGCTTCTGCTGGGTAATGGGACAAAGGACTGCTTAAGCTGAGGCTTGGTTTTGTCTGAGTGATCTGAAAAGGTGGATTAGTATAGGATACCTAATTGTCCAGTGAACTGACTCACAGAGTTTGTTACTCTGTGATCAATGAATAAGCTACACTAACATTGCCTGACAGACACGTGTTTGCTGATTTTTCTAGACCACATAATGTCTTGTTTGTTCCTTGTGTGGATGTGGGGAGAGCCCTTGTCCTGCCACACACCATCACAGGCACCATATGATCTCTTCTGACCTTGGTGTTCTGTGAAATTGTGGCTATATCAGAAGAGAAGGAATATAGATCCACTAGGCTGAAGAACTCCCAGGAGAAAGCTTCTCATTTATGTTTCTCTTATATTATGTACTTAAAGAAGAGGAAACGAAATGAGAATCCTATAAAAAGATGTAAAAAGAATGAGCAGAAATTATTACTGTAGAAATGTCAAAACAGATGTATCATTTTTTTCTTTCTAGAAATACAAGTGAAATAAAAGGCATTATCACAGTTATATTAAGCCAAAATGTGTGCTCATAAATGTTACCAAATCAGAAGCCAGGTGTAGTGGTGCACACCTTTAATTTCAGCACTTGGGAGGCAGAGGTAGGAGGATCGCCATAAGTTCAAGGCCACCCTGAGACTACGTAGTGAATTCCAGATCAGCCTGAGCTAGAGTGAAACGCTTCCTTAAAAAAACCAAAAAAAAAAAAAAAAAAAAAAAAAAAAGAAAAGAAAAGAAAGGAAAAATTACTATATCAGCATTCGAAACAGGGCTACACTTACAAACAAAAGTCATATCTAAGATGAAATATTAATTTTCATTATTGTGAGTTTGGGATGTTTTTTAAAGTTATAATCTAATAACTAGTCATACATCTAAAATTGAGATCACTCATTTCATTCTTCACAAAATAGCATAAAAAAGAACTTAGTCACTAAATTTTAAGGATAAATACATGTTGTAAAACTATTTAAAACTTACATATATGAAGTTTGAAATCCACAAGTAAATTAGTGTATATATACTTTGGCATAGCCATGTTTTTGGATGAAAACAGTGTCACTGACAGCTGCACTGAATACCTATGCTTAGTGTAGAATCCATCAGTATATTAGTGTCAACAGAAGTGATATAAGAATGAAAAAAGAAATTGAGATTAGTATTCCAAGAAAAGTATATAACATTTCATATATATTTGAATACATAATTCAAAGTAAAATTACAGGTGACTCAAATTTAAAATATATTCAAAAATTAATATTTGTAAGTGTGTATATAGACAACCTTCAAAGCAGATGTTTTAATCATTAAAGATTGAAGGGAATTTCTGAATTTCTGTGAGAGAAGCTTTCAAAAACATAGCATTTCAAAGAATTCAGTTAAAATACCATTTCTGGGTTTGGGAAATGGGTCAGAAGGTTAAAATGTTTTTATTTTTTAATGCAAGGATGAGGACCTGAGTTTGGATACCCAGTATGCATATGAAAGGTAGTCATGGTGGCTTGCACTTGTAACCCCATATTAGAGAAATAGTGGCAGGTTTGCTGGATTGGTGAGTTCTAGGTTCAGTGAGAGACCCTGTGTATTGGTTCTCTAGAGGAACAGCACTTCTAGAATGAATTATATTCAAAAGGAAATTTGTTGGATTAGCTTGTGGTAGTCCAATAGCAGTGCAGGCCAGAGAACTATGGTATCTGGTAGCAGCTCAGTCCATGTGGCCAGATGCCTCAGCAGTCCCAATCTGGCACTGCAGGCCTGGAGGCTTCCTGAGGAGCTGCTGGTTTTCAATCCACACTGGTCTTCAATCCGTGCTGGAAAGCAGCAAGCAAGCTCTAGTAGCCAAGTGGAAGGAAGGGGCTCTTTTCTCCCAGAGCTTCCTTATATGAAGTCCCCCTCTGAGAGGGGCCACCCACTCTGGGGGAAGGACTCACTCTGGGGGAAGGACTTCCTCCTTCAGTTAATCTTTCCAGGCAGCAACCTCAGGAACCCACACAAAAGGGATTTATAAAGAAATTAAGTTGACAACACCTTAACTATCATACCCTATCTCAAAAATTGAGGTGAAAAATGGTAGAAGACACCTGACACTGACCTCTGGTCTCCACATGCACCCACACATACATGTGTACCATACATGCATGTGCACACAAAAGCATATGAACATGCTTGCCATGCTCATATATATACATGCAAAAAGAAATATTTTACAGCAAACTACCATGTGATAAAAAACAGATATAAAGACATATTAGCAGGTGTTGGAGGGATGGCTAAGCACTTAAAGTGCTTGTGTTCAAAGCAAAAGGACCCAGGTTCTAATCCTGAGAACCAACATAAGCCAGATGCACAAGGTGGCACATGTATTTGGAGTTCATTTGCTGTGACTGAAGGCCCTAGCACACCCATTCTCTCTCTCTCTCTCTCAAATATATAAATAAAAATATATTAAAAACATAATAAATAATAGCAGTTTATCATTAATATCTAGTTAAGTAATGTTTTTAATAATAGAAAGTGTAATAAAAACTGTAAGACAAATTCAAGACTTTTAAGCATGAATACAAATATCATCTAAAAAATATCAAATTCAACCTCCTTGGACATAAAGGGATAGAAATTATATCATCGCCAAGAGAGGATTATCCAGGATTGATTTAATTATAGCCATGGACAAACTTACAAATGCATTGATTACATGTGCCTGACAATAGTCTTCCTTCAAAAGAGTATAGCTACAGTTGTTAAATCATTAAATATTGTCATACTGTCACCCACCTTTCCCTTTGTTCAAAACATATTGTAAGAAACAGCTGGGTATATAGGAATGGAAAAAGACTTCCTGAACAAAACCCCAGTAGCTCATGAACTTAAACCATCACTCAACCAATGGGACCACATGAAGCTGAGGAGTTTCTTTACAGACAAGCATACAATTAGCAAAGCCAATAGATTACCCACAGAATGGGAGAAAATATTTGTGGGTTATCCAACTGATAGAGGACTAATCTCTAGAATCTACAAAGAACTCAAAAATCTAAACAGTAAGAAGTCAAACACCCCACTCACAAGATGGGGCAAAGAGCTGAACAGGCAGTTCACAGAGGAAGAAATAGAAATGGCAAACATACACTTAAGAAAATGTTCATCATCCCTAATCATCAGAGAAATGCAAATTAAAACAACTATGAGATTCCACCTTACCCCAATAAGGATAGCAAGCATCAAAAAATCAAATAAAAATAAATGCTGGCGAGGATGTGGAGAAGTAGGAACACTCATCCACTGTTGGTGGGAATGTAGGATGGTACAACCACTTTGGAAAGCAATATGGAGACTTCTGAAAAAGCTGAGTATAGAGATACCAACAGACCCAGTTATTCCCTTACTGGGCATCTACCCTAAAACCTTCAAACCACAGACTAAAGAGATTTGCTCAACCATGTTTATAGCGGCTCAATTTGTAATAGCTAAGAGCTGGAATCAACCCAGATGTCCATCACTAGAAGAATGGATAACTAAGATGTGGTATATCTACACAATGGAATTCTATACAGCAGTAAGAAAAAATGACACAATGAAATTTGAGGAAAAATGGTTGAACCTGGAACAGATCATTCTCAGTGAACTTACCCAATCACAGAAAAAAAATCGCCACATAGTCTCACTCATCTACAGCACCTAACCTGAATCTACTGAAGATACCTTACATACACAGCAAGCATCTCCTAGATTAGACACTAGGATGGAAGGGGAGGGAGGGGAGGGCATCAAAGGGGTGGGAAACACAAATCTAGACCCAAACGGCAATGGTACCATAATCTTCTACTTACTAAAAGATAGACCAAATGGCTGATCCTTCACCAGGCCCTTACAGGGAACACCTGAACCACAAGACACTGGAGAGGGTAAGATTAAGACTAACCTTAGTCTCCTACATCTTCCCTCCCTCACTTCCCCTCTCCCTGTCTCTCTCTCTCTTACCTCTAACTCTTGTATATTAGTTATCTTTTTCCTCATTTTCTTAGTGGGCACTGACCTGTAACTCCCAGAACCAGCATGGGGCTATCATCCACAATGAGCTTTTGATCAGAGAGACCTACAAGGTTTCCTAAAAGACAGACAGATTTCTGTCAGAGTACTTGATGACCCACCAAAGGTTAGTGGTAAGACCCTACTGCTGAAGATACCTTATGTGATTGACATGCAAATTAGAATGGCATGGCTGGAAGTTGGATGAGAGTCAGTCCCCAGACAGTCAGCGCATCTAGTGCCAGAAGGTGCTACATGGGCGACTGGGGGAAATTGACCAATATCTATCGAAGCAATGCATGGTCTAACCTACTTAGCAGCAAATAACTTATCGTGATGCCCACACAAGTGCAGTGGTGGCACACAGCCAACGTGGGGAACCAACTGCTCTCAATTTGGCTAACTGATCCCCTCACTGGTATGGGACCCATAGCTGGAGCTGGGAAACAAGTCAGAACCATATCCAAACATAAGCCCACTCTCCAGTATCAACCTACTATCAATTGTGGGCTACAAGAGGGCCTACACATATTAAATTCTCTATAAAAAAAAATGTAAGGGTTATCTCATTTGTCCTGATGTTAACTTACTCTCCCTTGGAGAATCTGCTTCTCTTTTTCAGATAGATGTAGACCCTAAGGAGAGAGCCACCCCATCATACCTCAAAAGGGCTCCGGCTGAAACTAAGAAAACTTCGAGAAATAAGCAAGGGGGCTGTTTTTCCTGATGAACCAGACACCAGCACAAGGGGGAAGGAGATCAGCATAGAGAAAAATCAACTCCTACCAAATCAGAGAGCCAGGGCCTCAGAGGCCCTCAACACCTCATCACTGAAGCCGACCAAAAATGAACCCAACATGGCTCAGGGAAATTTTGCGGAAGAGGGGGCGGAAAGAATGTCAGAGTCACATGTTGGGTCATGATATGCAGAGACATTTAGCTTACCCATAACTGTGGGCTAACTCCACAATGCATGACCCGTATACCTCAACAAGGAGGGGCCAAGGGGAGGGGGTAGGTCACGGATGAGCCTAATAATGGTACCAAAATGACTGTATTTGCTGAATACAGAACTGACTAATAAAAAAAAAAAAAAAAAAAAAAAAAGAAACAGCTGGGTAAGTACACAGAAGCATGTGTAGAAAAAAAGTGAAAGCAAAGCTAGTTAAATAAACAAGCATTATAAATTCCTGATTTTCCAATGATAGGTGATTGTGAAAATAAATGCAGTACATTAGCATGGCACAGAGATGCAAAAGTGCATTGTACAATATGTAATTACATCAGATACATCTTGATGATTTGTGGCTATTGTTAGAAATGAGGTGCCAAAAGAAGAATATCACCTTAATATGCAGAAACAACTCATGTGCAACATATTTTTAAAGGCACATAGATTTACATATGCATGGAAAAATAGTGAAATAAAAATATATATTCTTGGTCATTTTTAATGTTTCTGAATTTTAAACATTCCAATTTATTTCTAAGGTGATTATATGTGCCTTCCAGATTTTAAAAGTTTGATTTAAATCATACGCTTTTGGAATTAGAATTAAAAAAAAAAAAAACTAAGAAAGATCTGTTGTTAGTTTTGGTATCAGTTTGAAAATGTGAACTGTGGATTGTTTTATAGAAGAAAAGATAGTATAAATGACCTTTTTACAAGAATTTCTTTAAAACAATGCTGAGTTTAATAAATATCATGTCTAATATAGAAAATGGCATCTAAACTATGCTTTTACTCATTTTCCATCTGAGAAGAAATGTTAACTATTTTGACATCAATTATTTTGCAAATGTTTGCAGATGTGTTACTACCAAATAAAAAAAACAAACAAACTGCTTTTACAAAGGGTATTTTGTTAAATGTACAATATCACATTCTCATTAGCTCATATCGCAGTATAAAATGTTGGTCTGAAAAGACCCTTGGTGGCGGTTCAGACGTGTCCACAGTGGCAGTGCATGTATAGGGTTCAAGATCCCACAAATCTGAATCACAGTCCATGGAATATTACAGTGTGTATTGACTGTTGGTTTGTTTTTGGCTTTGTTTAGTCATTTTCATGCTGTTTCCTTATTCCTACACTGGTTTCTTATTGCCTGTATCTCTCCAGAGTAAAGAAAACATCTCACTTATTACGGATTGTGGAGTCGGCCCATCCCTCCTCCGGAGCCCCCTCCAGCGCTACTTCAAGGGAGTGAGCTGACGGCTTTTGTTTAGCTTGGCTGGACAGTTATTTCTCATCTGTCGCTCTGCTACCCATTTCTAAAGAGACCACTTGTTATCTACAATACAATTAAGCCTATCTTTCTCTGATGCAATCTTTCCCGTCCCTGCCTATTTTGTGCCTGAGCTTCTGCTGAGTGCTTTATTAACTTCCTGCTGTAAATCTTCCGGAGGCAGAGTGGAGATAACACACAATCCTCTTAGATGGCTGTACAATGGGAGAGAAGGGAGTCCATCATCATCGAAGCACGGCTCTATGGATTTCTTCATCCACTCTTCTCCACAGCTGTCTTCAAATTTCAAATTTTCTTTTCATATCAGAAGTATTTTTGCATCTTTTAAAAAACTTAAAAAATAAAATAAAATCAGGGCTGCAGAGATGGTTCAGTGGATAAAGTTCTTGCAAAGTAAATATGGATTACCTGAGTGTATATCCCCAGAACTCATGGAAAGCCAGGTGCCATAGTCTAGTGTTTGTTAATGCCATCGTATTTATGATGAGAAGGGCAACGAAGAATTGCTTAGGAACTTGCCAGCCATCTAGTTTGACGAATGCTGTAGTTAACATTGGGAGACCCCCATCTCAAAACAAGGTAAAAGGTGAGAACCAGTACCCAAAGTTGTACTCTGCCCTCCACAGGCCTGCCTTCTCATGGATAAGTGTGCACGCATGTGCATGTGTGTGCACACACACTTCACACACACATCATGAACACAGAAACAGAAAGTCAAAGCCAGTATAAAATACTATTTAGAATTTTAACTAACCATAAAACAAATATATATCTTAAATATTTCTAAGACAAAGTCCAAAAATATCCATTGCTTTTTCTCTGACCTGACCCTTCATTTTCAAAACAATGAGGTCTGTGAAAATATATAAGAAAGTATATAACATGGATACCAAATGAATACAAATATTAATTTTATTTCCTAGTTCTGTTAGGAATTATCTGAACATCTTGGTCATATTCAATATTGATATGTGTTTTCTCCTCTTCTAAATAAAATGAGGTTACAGATACTGGCCTTAAGGAAAAAGTAACCTAAGAGGTTTGATTCATGTTTTCTTTCTCCTCTTACTACTTAGTTTTCTATTTTCCAGTTCTTGAATCTTGGAGAAAGAAGGGTAACTTCTAGGAAATGACTTCTTTAGATGAGATATTGATAAGAATTTTATGAGTGTAATAAAATGCACTCCAAGTAACATTTTGTAAGATATTCAAGATCTTCAAGGTAAAATAATTATATATTACAAACAAAGGAGTAGGATTGTTCTGAACAGTGGGACGTGAGGGCATCAGAGAAATTCACTGTGGTAAAAGGGTTTGGCAAGAGGTCAAAAGAAAATCAAAAGAAAGAGTAACACAAAAGTAAATATGGAGTACTGTACAGATGTCTCAGCTATTAAAGCACTTTCCTGCGAAGCCAAAGGAGCCAGGTTCTATTCCTCAATGCCCCTGTAAGCCAGGTGCACAAGGCGGTGCATACATCTGGAGTTCCTTTTCAGTGGGTGGAGGCCCTGGTGCACCCATTCTTTCCCTCTCTCTATCTGCCTCTTCCTCTTTCTCTCTTTCTGTCTTTCTCTCTCTACATAAATACATAAGTAAAAAATTTTAATAAATGCAGATATGGAAAAATGTGAGATAGTACTGTTATGCTATGATTACATGAACTTTACCCTTTAGCTATGTGCATCTGGGACTCAGATTTTCCCAATACTTATGGGAATGTAATTTCAAAGCAATCTGTAAAACACACTGAAATGTTCAACCTGGAATTCAAAAGAATGAAATTATACAACCAAAAGTAATTGGGTCTAGAATACAGGCACTAAATCGAGATGAAATGACTAAATTTGATTATTACATAATCATTGCATTACCTGTGATGAGCTTTTTTGATCATTCCCATGTGGGGAAAGAATGATAATAATACATTAAAAGCAGGTACTTAGCAATCACCTGTTTTAAGAGACAGGGTGGCACTGCTGATCAGCATCAAGAATGGAAGTAGAATATCTAACAGAAAGCATTGCTTTGGGTTTTGATTGTTCATGTAGATAATCAAGTGCAATGAGCTTTTCCATTGGACCCAACTAATGCAGAGGAAGAAGCGAAGATAGAGTTTATGGGTGTGGTGTCTTAGTATAATTGAGGCTACATCTTAAAGAAAGTATTTTATTTTATGTTTTACTTCTTTTACAAAATAATGAGTCTCATTATGAGATTTTCATAATAAATTAAATTTCACTGGTCCTTTACTATACTCACATTGCCCTTCATTTATCCTCCTCCTCTCAGAGTAAAGCCACTTTCTTCCTGCAGGAGCGTCCCTTATGCTTTCTAAATTAATGTGTGTGTGTGTGTGTGTGTGTGTGTGTGGTGTTATGTATAGGTCATGTGTGTGGGGTAGTGTGAGGAGCATTGGCATGGATGGGTACCCATGCTACCTCCTATCCCCTGGTCTGCCACAGCGTGCACTTACCTGAGGTGGCCAGAGGGACACATTCAGAGGCTCCTCACATTTCAACTTTTGTCCCCCTCCACTTCTCTTTCTTACATTCTTATTTGAGCCAGAGTCACTTATACATTCTGAGCTTCATCACTTCTTGTGTCTCTGCTCCCTTTACAAAGTGGATCACAGACAGAAATGACCACTCCAGGCTGTTTATGTGCATCCTGGTTATCGAACTCGAATGGTCTCTCAGGCTTCCTCAGACCCTCAAGCTTTCACAGGAAGTGCTCTCCACTGCTGGGCTATCTGCTATGCCCTCACTCTACCTTTTTTTTTTTTTTTTGGTTTTTCGAGGTAGGGTCTCACTTTAGCTCAGGCTGACCTGGAATTCTCTGTGCAGTCTCAGGGTGGCCTCGAACTCCTGGTGATCCTCCTACCTCTGCCTCCTGAGTGCTGGGATTAAAGGCGTGTGCCACCATGCCTGGCTCACTCTACTTTCTTATCACACATACACAAATATATGTTTGATACAGATAAATCTACATTCCACAAATGAGAAAATAACATGCACTATTTTATCTTCCCATTGCCTTCTCTCTTCCACCTTTAGAAGTCTTTCTCACTCCTAATAAACCAGACCACCATCTACTTTTATACTGTGTGTGTGTGTGTGTGTGTGTGTGTGTGTTGTAATTGTAGACACAGTACATATGTAACAGACTGAGTCTAGCTTAGTCCATGTAACACGAACTGCAGTTTCACCCACTTTCTTGTAAATGACACACTTTTTCATTCTTCTTTATAGCTGAATAAAACCTATTGTGTTTATATAATGCATCATTTTATCCATTAATCTGCCAATGGGCATCTATGATACCATAGTTGATGCAAATATTGGAACAACTAAAATGGATGTAGCACATTTCTCTGTCTAATGCTACCTTGGCTTCATTCCTGTATTCATTGAAGCATATTATATCTGTGCCATATGGTAGTTCTATTATTAGTTTCTTGAGGAAGCTTAATTCTGATTTCAATAGTGGTTTCACCAATTTAAATTCCCACCAGTAGCATATAACAGTGCTTCTTTCCCCACATCCTCTCCAACATTTGTTGCTTGTTTACTTACTGGAATAAGATGGAATCACAAATCTGTTATAATGTACATTTCCCTGAGAAGTAGGGATATTGAACTTCATTTTTCAAATGTTTATTAACAAACCTTTCATTTTTCTGTTGAAAACTGTTAAATTATTTTACTTATTTATTGATTAAATGATTTGTACATTTTTTCAGCTTAATTTTTAAAGAATTTTTATATGTTCCATGTATCAGTAATCCATCAGATGCATAATTGGCAAAGCTTTGACTCCATTCTGTGGGCTATCTTAGAATAACCTTCTAAGAGAGAGTGATTATTATTACATAAAGGTAAACCAATGACAGATCTGTCAGGGAACATTACTAATTAAGGGTGAATAGAACCAAAACAGAACAATAAAAAATGTGTATAAGATTGTAAGAGGAAATAAGAGAAATAAGGAAGGGAATAAAAGTTCTTCAATCTGTCGGGCATGGTGGCACACACCTTTAATCCCAGCACTCGGGAGGCAGAGGTAGGAGGATCACCATGAGTTCGAGGCCACCCTGAGACTACATAGTTAATTCCAGGAGATCCTGAGCTAGAGTGAAACCCTACCTCAACGCCCCCCCCCGAAAAAAAAAGAAAAGAAAAAGTTCTTCAACTAAAAAGAGATTGATAGTATCTTAAAGCAATTTATATTATGAGAATAAATAACTGTATTATCTCCCTAAACTCAATTAGAAATAAAGGTTTCTTGGGCTGGAGAAATGGCATTGTGGTTAAGGCTCTTGCTTCTGAAGCCAAAGGACCCAGATTCTATTCCCCAGTACTCATGTCAGCTAGATACATAAGGTGGCACATGCATCTGGAATTTGTTTGCAGTGGCTAGATGCCATGGTGATCCCATTCTCTCTCTCTCTCTCACTCTCCCTTTTTCTGTGTTTCAAAGAAATATATAAATAAAATATTTAAAAATAAATAAAGGATTCACATATTAAACAAAGTTTAGTGACTGAAAAATTTATCTGTGAGTAAAATCAATGCACTTTGACTCACTAAATTCTAGTTTAACAAAAAACTAAAACAAGATAAAATAAATATGTATAGTGTCTGATAAAATGCTTAGTGAATATAAGTCAGCTTTAAATACAGAGAATGAATTTGGGAGTATGTGCTGACTGAGTAAAAAAAGTTCTGGAATGAACTAACATCTGGACAGATGAGTCAGAAAAGATGAAGTGGATTTATGCACTGATTGTGAGCAAAGAAGTCACTTGTTCTAAAAAAAAAAAAAAAACATAAAGTATCCTTTCCTTGGGCTATGTTATAATTTTTGTGTAGGTACACAGAAAGAAAGGAAAATGATTTGGCTGTAGGAGGATAGCAAGGATGGAAGCTTAAAGAGCATGGAGAACTAAACTAATAGCAAAAGAATAGCATCTTGGTACAAGTCAGAGTTTCTCAGACCAGATTCTCTCACATGTTGGAGGGCATACATGGTGATTGTGGGTGGGACACTGTCCTGTGCTCTGTGTGCTGCGTTTCAACATCTTCAGTTTCTACCCGTCGAATGACATTAGCACCCATGTCGTTTTGACAATGAAAATATCTCTAGGCATCGCCAAGTATCTCAAGGGAACCTAATCTCCTGCAGCTGCTAAACACTCTTGTTTGTGGAAACAAGGGAAGTAAAAGCCTGTGTAAATAGATATCCCTTAAAAATAAATTTTAGAGAGATTTTTCTTGTGAATTTGATATGGTCTGTGCAAGAGATGATGCCAAGTTTCATGACCAGAACAGCTGGACAATCAAATTACCATCCCTGAGATCTGGGGTACTAAAGGTGTGATGGGAGTCAGTATATCAGTTTTGGCCTTATTAAATTTGAAAAGCAGTTGGATGTAAAATGGAAGTTCGAAGGACAGCCTGGGTTGTATGTATAAATTCAGTAGCTTTATGTGTACAGATAGAATTGAAAGTTGAATGTAATGAATGAAATACCTTACTTAGGTAATTTCAACAGAGAGAAAAGAAGAGAGACCACTACTGAGCTGAGCCATGCAGAACTGAAGTTCTGCAGTGGACAGTAGGAGCCTGTGCAGTAGGGGTGTGTGTGTGTGTGTGTGTGTGTGTGTGTGTGTGTGTGTGTCTATGCGCACTTATGTTCACAAACACAACTTTGTGTACAGAATGTGTCTTCTCATAATAGTTACTCCTTTGGAAAACCTTGCCCTTTTCTTCAATTCAATTTGCTAAAGAAATCTTCTGTAATTTCTACTTCTGGTTAAAATGAAGAGGATCGGATCCAACATTTTCTGGGTTCATGAGCAAAAATCCCCAACATATGAAAAAAAGTCTTTCTATTAAAAGTAGATATGTGGGCTGGAGAGATGGATTAGTGGTTAAGTGCCACACCAACTCCAGTGGAGTCTGTGTAGCATAGAGCCTAAACAGCTCGGGTGGCTACTAGACCTGGGGTTTCGCATCACACGTGATTAGGCCCCCTGGAGGTCCCTGGCAGAGTCTTTGGTGTTTTGTGACTTGGGTCTCATTCTGCAGTGTGTTCTTTCTCTGGGTGCTTGCCTTATTGATTCTAGGAACTAAGCCCACTCAACTTTATAC
Source organism: Dipus sagitta (assembly GCA_036346955.1). Lineage (NCBI taxonomy): Eukaryota > Metazoa > Chordata > Mammalia > Rodentia > Dipodidae > Dipus > Dipus sagitta. The sequence goes on from CM070772.1 coordinate 26,646,406, forward strand.
TGATAAAATCATGCTCTCAGCAGACAATCTTGATGGGCCTTTAGATGTTCCAGAAACTAAGAGTACAAAAACGGAAGCTTCCACCTATGGAGACAGCCCTAGCCTCAGTAACCCCAGCAGCCTTAACCGCGACGCCGGCTGTGTCTGAAAAGCTTGAATAGCTAATTTTTATTCTTGCTGAGAATGTAACTTTAACTCCATATGACCCTCCACTAACAGAATTGTTTGGCGGTCTGCAGTTTCTGATTCATGGCAGATGGAGGGAACCACCTAAATATAGAGGGCCTTATAATTTTGATCCTACTGATGCACCACTCCCTTGGACAGGAAAATATGATGAGAATCTAATCAGATGGGTAACATTTAAAGGAAAGAGAATCAAATATTATTCATTGAGCATATAGAAAATGATTAGGAGAAGCCGGCCCCCATGGTGTGCTTTGACAGATAAACAGCAACAAGAACTTAGATGGAAAGTATATGTATTCTTTGCTATTAGGAATAAAAGATTGTATGATATATTTGGAAACCCTTTAAGTCAAGAAAGAATGTTGAAAGACCTAAGAGTTTGGGATGAAATGTGGGACCCCAATGTGAATGTCAGATGTTAATATTAGAAATCTTTGGATGTTAGTCATTAACCACAAGTGTCTGGTCCTGCAGCAGCTACAGAAAGAGGAAGTTCTTGGGTATAGCAAGTTTATACTGAGTATATGTCATAAGGAGTTATTGTACTGATTTCATTTGTTGAAAACCTGCCAAATGGAGCAGTTCCTGATTGTTTCTGTATATAACTGAGGCCTGAAAGTAAAGTTCTTTGCAGCAGCAATCACAACCTGTGTTGTCTGTCTGTCGCGTCGAATCCGTTCCTTACCTGAATATCCAAGCCTGGTCCCCCTGCAGAGACATCCCCACTGGGTGGTCTGCGGCAGTTAAGCGCTTGCCTGTGAAGCCTCAGGACCCTGGTTCGAGGCTGAATTCCCCAGGACACACGTTAGCCAGATGCACAAGGGGGCGCACGCGTCTGGAGTTCGTTTGCAGTGGCTGGAAGCCCTGGTGCACTCTCTCAATCTCTCTCTCTCTCTTTCTCCCTCTCTCTGTCTGTAGCTCTCAAATAAATAAATAAAATAAACAAAAAATTTTAAAGTAGATATGTGTGGTGGTGTCCTTCCTTGGGTTTTCCTACAAGCAGTGTATGTGTGTGTGTTCATGTGTGTGCATGTTCATATATGTGCATGTGTGCGGGAGTGTACTGTATGTGTGTTAAGGCACTTTTGACCCTTGGAAATGTGTTCTGTGACTGAGAAATCATCTTGCCATCACAGCATATTGAAGTAGAATGGTTAACCCTATCTGTTCACTTGCTTAATTCTAGTGCCATAATCCCATATTTATAGAGCAAGGATAAATAATAACACTAGCCTAATCTGAATTCATTAAAATATTTCAGTTTTTTTTTCTTCTATTTTTAAAGTGGCTAACTCAAACCAACTGAAAATGTTAGAATTTACAAACTATCTCTAGATGTGTAATGGATTTGACCAATATTTGCTAATTTATTGGGGTTCTCTGACAGGATAGTCATTGTGAATCATATTCTAGAAGTTTTCATAGGAATGTCACAAATGTGACTTTGCAAACTTATTTCTTATAGATTTACATGATGTTGACAGAAATAATAATAAAAGAATGTACATGCCCTTACCTAGTTCCCTACAATTGCAACATTGCAACTGTATAGTATAATAGGACAATAACCACACTGACATTGATAAAATCCATCAAACTTGCACAGCTTTGCCAGAGATAATTTTCATGGTGCGTGTGTGTGTGTGTGTGTGTGTGTGTGTGTGTGTTGTGTGCCATTTTATCATTGTGTAGATTTGATAACTGTGAAGTTTTAAAAACCTCTTGAATCATTTATATGCATGTTTCCTTCTACAAGTTTGTCTAATTTTTACTTTTCCTAAGCAGTTATGTTAAACAGTCCAGAAAATTCTTTGACCCAAATGATTTGATACTTAGTTTAAAAGTAATTCTGAATGTCTTGAGGTAAAAACTTTGTGGTAGGGACAGAAAACATTCAGCATATTATATAGGTATATGAACACATGACTGAAATAAACTAATCCACAGGTCAAAAATTACCAAAGTACTAATCATTGGAAATTAGGTAACATGTTTTTCTTATTCTATGGGTTGACTTAAGTCATAAAAATGTATTAAAACAAAAGAGAGTAAAATAATGTATTTGACAAATATTTGTTAGTGTGTAATGATGTAATCATTGAATTCATTTTAATATCTACCTCATATCAAACATGTGATTAATTGTATGGCAGCAAAACCTGGGTGCATATGCAAAAAGGCAGGATGAATGATTGGGGAAATATACAGACGAAAGTCAGAGACAGAGGGAGAGCATTCCAAGTGATACTGCACAGGAGAGCTGGGGAGCGTCATTCCTTACTGGTAGTACTTTCTGGAGTGTAGTGAAAAATAGAGAGGATGAGCTGAGGACATGGAGGAGAGAAGAAAACTCACTTCTGGAAGTTGGTTTGACTAGGTAATGTTGATAGCAGGGAGTATGAGGAGGTAAAGTCTGACAGGCACAGCCCGGGGCCATAATACTGGTACCTGAAAGTAAGTATAAGATGTTGACATTGACTCACAGACCCAAGATCGGCACATCAAATTGCATAATATGACAGGTTTACTTTAATTTTAATTCTGTCTGTCTATGAGGCACTGAGGTTGAGACTAGGTTTAAGTAGATTTCTTTCATCAACAATTTTGTGTAGGAAAGAACTTTCCACATAAGAAAGAACTTTCCAATTTTAGTTATATTTTAACCACTATCTCAAACAGTGCCTGAACATGGAGGAAACTGCTTGCCCAGGTACTGGTAAATTGCTGTGTAATCAGGGTCTGATTGGATCTGATTACGAAAGTTCTCTTTAATGAATACAAATGTTTGCTAGACTGTTAATATTCCTTCTGTATTATGCACTCACTATATAATGGTTCATTGTGAGGCACTGAAGAACGTCTATTATCTTTCTAATCTCATGAAATTGGAGTTTTAGTTTAAAAGAATGATATTAGTGAACTTTTAAGAATATATTTTAAAATTATTGATTATTAAAATGGTCATCAGTATACAAAAAATTCCTCATCATTATATAGTTTCCCGCGCCCTCTCAGGAACCATTTCTACAGTGTATTTCTCCATATGTAGGTCAAGTAATGTCACACAAAACAGCAGAAGCATTAATGTTGATATATTTCCTTTTCATTTGAAAAGGATTACGTATTTTGGCCAAGGTCATCTTTATAGCACACAAATTACAGATTTACTATGCAGAATAGATGATAATAAATCAAATGAAGATATGAAGATGTCTGTGTTTGCTATTATTGTAGTCCCCAGGGTTAAAGTTGATGATGCTCTGGGAAAGCATCAAGCAGAATGCAGTCTCTTAAAGACTTTACTATCCCTTACTCCCTTACTTAAACACATGCTTTTGATACACTGTGTTTCCACTGTGCCCATCTCATTATTCTCTTGTTAGGAGGAATGACATCCAGCCTGGCCTTTTAGGGACTGACTGCCAACTCTCATCCATGCTTTTTCTGGTAAACCCCACTGCAGGATGAATTCATTGCAGGCATGCTCTTCCTATTTCCAAATGAGACTATCTAGAATATATCCTGGTTTGCAGTCTATGTCCCAATACCTTTTGTTTCTCTTGCTCTTCTTTTCTCTAATGGATGAAACTCCGTGGACTGTAATAGGCCAGAAGAGCTCAGTGCAGTATGCTCTACTCCCGTTCTCCTAACTTTCCATCATGTTTCTTCTGCAAAAACATCATGCCTCGAGCTGTTGTGTCAAGATCTTGCGTCAGTGGTTTTAAATATGCTCCCCGATTCCAGGCTCTACAAAAAATGTCTTTATCGAAAATCACCAGCGACCTGCGTCTGATCTTAGCCCATCTGTTCAAATTCTCTCTTCGAGCTTCCAAATGCTTTTCACACTCTTAATTAAAGGCTCTTTCCTAAAATGCTTTTGTCTCCTCTTCCCCATGACCTTCTTTCTCTTTATTATTCCATCTGGTTCATCTGTTCTCACATGTCCTAGACAACCCAACAGGTAATGAAGTCAATTTCACACATAATGCAATAAGGATTATAAAGAAAAGATTAAAAGTTTTAGAATTCTGTTGAATGACTTTACACCTATAAGTTATTTTCATGAATCTATAAAATGGGTTCATCTACCAAATTAAGTGGAGAACTGTGGAAAAAATAAGACTGTTTATAATTATAACTGGATGAAGATCCTTCTAGTGACAGAATTCATAGGTATAAATAGATGGTACCATAGGAAGTTTGATGAAGGGTGTGATCATTTAAAATATTGAATTGTTAAAGTGGTGGAGTAAACTATAGATTGGCTGTGAGAACATTTCCTATTTTCCTAGAAGAGTCTTCCATTTGAATGTTCCAACCATCATTACAACTATTATCTACACAGCATATAATGCATTAATTAAAGGTCTCTCTCCCTCTCCTTATTCTTCTTCCCATCCCTAATGCCATCTTGTACTGACTGTTGGAGACTCCCTGTCTCTATCTCCCAAGCATAAGGAATTTCATGTATCCAGATGACCACATACATGCAGCACATATGGAGGTGCTGGCTGTTTAAATTCTGGTCCTCACACTTGCCCAGCAACTCACTCATCCACTGAAGTATCTCCCTCAGACCTTATTCAACACAATTGTAGGTACAGTATTGTCAAGAACCACCAACAAACACGACAGCCCCTCACTCTTCTGAACATCATATCACTAAAGAACATACTATTTATCCATGGCTTTCAGCACTTAGTGTATACTCTTCCCTGTAATTATAATCAGTTACCCTCCCATTTCAAACCCATTCCTACATTTTAAAGTTTAGCAAACATATGTGCTTGTTCTCTTATATAGTGCAGCATTGGCCACAAGTGTGCACATGTGTCTTTAACAGATTGATTAAAAATAATTCTGAAAAATGTCCAGAATTTGAATTGCTAGAGTATTGTGATTCTAGTGTTAGTTTCTTGAAAAATTTTCACACAGTTTTCTGAATTGGTTATATTCTGAACACCAGTTCACAGGGATCCATTTTCTGCACATCCTTGCCAAGGCTGCCCGTCTTTGGTCTTTAGTATAATAGCCATTTCTAACAGGTGGAGGTGACAGCTCATTGTGGCTTTAAATTAAATCTTTCTAATCATTAACCAATATTTTAATATTGGCTGCCTTTTTTCAAATATTTTTAATATATTCTTTTGGATTTTTTTAGCCCTGATGTTCATTTCTCCTCCTCCTCCTCCTTTTCCTTCTTCTTCCTCTCTCTCTCTCTCTCTCTCTCTCTTATGTACGTAGTATGGTATATGTGATATGTTTTATCCATGTGTGTGATCAGATGCCTATGAACCATGTGAGAGTGTACAGAGGCCAGGCCAGAGGAGAATGTCAAATGTCCTTCTCTTATTGCCCACTCACATATTTCCTTGACCTGGGTTCTCTCTGAACCCAGAGCTTGTTATCCATCAGTGAGCCACAGTCATTCTCCAGCTCCACCTCTAAGGACTAAGGTTTCTGATGTGCATGGCCACACCCAGCTCTATACATGGGTTGTTGGGAGTCAGTCAAATTTGGTGGTTTCCAGCAGTGAGACCCTCATGCTTAAGTGTTCTTAACAACTGAGCAGTGTCATCAAACCCCTCTTTATTTCTTAATCTGATATTGTTCTTCCTGTTTGGTTATAAATTCTTATATGTTGCCTATTAGTCTTTTCTAAGATCTATAGCTTGTTTCTTTCAATGTGTGACTGCCTTCATTGCGTTAATCATTTACTCTTATGAGCAGGGTCTTAAATTTTAGGCAACCCCGTTTGTCTATTTTTCTATTATGGCCTTGCTTTTTGGGTCAATATAAAAAGGAAAAAAAATAACACAATCATATTTCATACCAAAGTCATGATTTTTCCATAAGTTTTCTTCTGATTGTTTTATTAATTTTATTATGCTTAAGTTTGCAAACTAGTTTATATGATTATTGTGTTTGTGTGAGATGAGAGTTGTTTCAATAATTTGCACATGAAAGTAAGTTTTTGCTAGTCTTGGTTATCAGAGATTGGGCTTTCCCAGGGAAACGTTGTTCTAGGTCCATTTCTAAGGCATCTATTGTATACCAGTATAACAGTTTTAATTAATACTGTTTGTTTGTTGTATAATGTGAACACAATTGTATGATGTTCTGTCTGCTTATGATTTCCATAGCTACTTGTATTATTTTGTGGTTTTCTAAGTATTTTAGGATGGTTTCTATATCTTTGAGAAATAACATTGGAAGTTTGATTGATAGGGATTACATAAAAACTGTGATTATCTGAATAGAATGAATATTTTAACTATGTTAAAGTGTATGACCCATGAATGTGATCATGTCTTTACATTTATTTATTTATTTGCAGGGTATATGGTTCTCAGTCTGTCATCTATGTGTTTCAGTGTACAAACTTTCTAACTCCTTAGTTAAGCATCTTCTAAGTATTCTATTGTCTTTACAGCTATAGTAAATTGGTTATGAATCAGCCGGAATGGCTATCAGATCAATTATTTGAGAAAACAATAAGCCAATGCACATATGCATAATGAACTACAACTTATCCTCCAAATCTATCATTTGTGACAACATGAATTGGAGAACAATATGTTCTGTGCATCAAACTAAACACAGCAAGTCAAACACTGAAGGATTCTATTTGTTAGTATAACCTGAAATTAAACTCAAATGCACAACAAGTAGAAAGTTTGTTACCAACAGCTAGGTACCAGGGTAGGAGTAGATGGTTTATAAGGGATGGCTAGAGTCAATGTATTCAGTTATAAATTTAACATAAAATGTGCTCCACATATTTAGTTGTTTACAATTTGGTCTCCAAAGCTCTTGGGATGGTTGGTTTCAAAACTCTAGGAGTGATGACCTAGCATGCAGAGGTAGTTCTCTGTAGATACTTTACGATATCTTGTCACTTTTACCTACTGTACTTTTCTGTGCTTTTGGATGCCCATGACATGAAAGCTGTCTTCTTGTGAGCTCTCTCCATGGTAATAACCCTCATACTGTCAGCCAAAATAGAAAAAAAAATTCTCTTAAATTTTCTTCATTATTTAAGTATATCTAACACAAAAATAAGTTGTTCAGTTTTAAAATTTTAACTTTAGTTAGAAAACATGATTGTGATATTATTTTGAGGGCTGTGGCGATGGGCCAGTGGTTAAAGGCACTTGCTTGTAAATATGTATGACCCAGGTTCAATTCCCCAGTGCCTGCCTAATGTCAGATGCACCAAGTGGACATTTGTATGTATGACCCAGGTTCAATTCCCCAGTGCCTGCCTAATGTCAGATGCACCAAGTGGACATTTGTCTGTAGTTCATTTATGATGGTGATATTCTGGCACACTGTAGCCTGCGTAGTCGTCTCGCCAGCAAGAACGCACACGGGCACCAGGATCCTTCTGCAGCAAGCGTTTATTGCAGTTAACAGATGAAAAGAGGAAGACCCAGAGCCCCGAAATGGCGCCGCTATATAGCCCCTAGGCGGCGTGTACTCTGCTGATTGGCTGCGCGCTCATTACCCCGTATGACGCCCCGGGCTGGGCAGTGACTTGGCGCGCTTTTACCACTTGCACATGCGCTATTCTACTTGTTCACCAGGGCCGAGGCCGGATGTCAGCACCATCTTGTAATGGCGATCACACTCTCTCGGCTCTCCACATCTCCCCCTTTTTGTTTTAATAAGATGACAACTGCCTCATAGCCCAACCAGCGCGGCACCAAACAACCCTATGCTCGATCAAGCAAATTCCTTCCTTGGGGAATAAGCGATCAAGAGCTCACTCCCTCACCTTATCAGGTGCAATGGAGACAAGTCCTCTGAGTGCAAAGGCCAAGGGAGAGGCAAAAAGGGGAGTTGACACCCATCCCCGTGCAATGGAATATTGTTCCTGGGGGTGCAAGGGCTGTCAATCTCATATTTTGGTGCTGCAGCCACTTAGGCAAGGGCTGATTAGACTTAGATCTCTCATCGACTCAGTGCAATGGGCTAAACCCCTGAGGTGCATCGACTGAGGGTCTCAGTCTAATTAATTAACCAAATTTCAGGAGATGATCCCTGTTCCATAGCCACAAGTGCTTGCGCAATAACGACCTTGTCACGTTGCTGTTGAGCTCTGAGCTTGCAGAACAACCAAAGCAGGAACACTAAGCCACAACATAGGGCTGCACCAAACAGCGCCACTCCCACCCATTCCTTAAAGAAAGAGAAGGCTGAAGAAATCCAGGATGTCAGGCCCACAGCTAGGGAGGGGTCAACTCTAGTAGAATAGGGTCTTCATAATGGATCTTGTCCACTTCTTCGGCTCCCGCACAGGATCTCGATGATTCGTCAGGTATCACAAGTCTACGTGTTAGGCGTTCTGGTAGCCAGAATGGATTGTCTTCTTCCTGTGGAAAAACACAAACAGCTCCCCTGGATCTTATTAAAATAGGATCTGGGCCTCTCCATTGACCAGTCAAAACATCTTTCCACTTGACCATCTCCTGTGGCCTGTTAGGCTCTGAGCAATGACGGTCAGCCACCGAATGGCCCTGACTGTCCAAATTTAAAAAATTAAGAGTAAAGAGTGCTATGGATATAGTCACTCGTGGGACTGAGGGCAGAGCCTCCTCTACTCCCCCTTTTTGTTTTATTAAATAAGACTTTACAGTGCGATGAGCCCGTTCTATAATACCCTGTCCTTGAGGATTATACGGGAGACCTGTCAAATGGGTCACTCCCATCTGGTGACAGAACTGTCCAAATTTTTGAGAAGTATAAGCTGGTCCATTGTCAGTTTTAAGAATTTTGGGCTTCCCCCAGGCACTCCACGCCTCGAGGCAGTGTTGAATAACATGGGCTGCTTTCTCCCCGGTTAATGGGGAAGCAAACATAACTCCAGAAGAAGTATCAATGGAAACATGTAAATATTGTAATTTGCCAAAAGATAGGACGTGAGTAACATCCATCTGCCAAATTTGTAATGGGCGAATTCCTCTGGTATTAAAGCAAGGAGAGACTAAAACAATGCAAACTCAACCACCATCAAACAAACATCAAACTTCTGCAGTTCAAGTTCAATAGCCTTGAAAAGCAGGTTCCTCCTCCAGTCAACTCTTTCCAAAAGTGTTTGCATTTCTATGATAGCCTTTCCTCAGGCATCCTTTCCATTGTTTGAATGTAAAGCAGTTGGACCATCTTCCTTAAGATTGCTAATGTGTTTGACAATAGCAGGTTCAGTAACCTAAAACCAGTCTCAGTGCCTGTAATTTTAACTTGCTTGAGATTTTCCAGTTTAAAATCTTAAATCTCTCAGTCCAATATCTCTAGCCAAGCACATCAGTCCATTACACATTTAACCTTGATCAAACACTCTGGACCTGGGCAGCAGGACGTAGCCAGCCCTTATTCCAGTAGCCCAGTTCCAACAAGGTCCTCTGCAGTCTTTCCTTCCCCTTAGAAAGCTTAATGAGGGCATACTCTACCGGCGCATGGACGCGGCCTCCATCCGCAGCCTCAAACACCGGGAAGGCTTGTAAGAACCTCCTTCTGTCCCCCTCTGAAAGGAAGGAATCTGAACAATGCTTGCCGGCATAAGGCGGAGGAGCACTGGGAATGGCAGGGGCGGCAGATTGAAAAGCCGCGCGGTTCTTATCTCCTATCTTCTTTTGTTTTCGATTTTGCTGTAGCGGCTGCTCATCAAAATAATATCTCTCCTCCCCATAGCGAGCCGCTTCCCCATCTAATTCTTCCTCCTCGGAGGGACTAAGATCCTCAGACTCTGAGCTATCAATTCCTAAAGCCTCCAATTCTTTTATCGGATAAAGAGGCCTCCTTTTTGGACTTCTCTTTTCCCTCTCATGTTTCTCTCCCAGGGCGTCTTTACCCTTGTCTTTTCTTTCTGTGGACTTAGTGTCCGCGGAAAGGCCTTTTTTCTTAGAGACGTCTTTTTCTTTTTCCTCAAGGGCCCCTAACCTTTTATCCCGTTCTGTTTCTGACATGCTGTCTTGTAGCTCCGAATGTGAGGCTCCCATGTTCAAAAAGAAGAGAACGAGAGCCACCATCACAATAGGGAGAGCAAAAATTGCTCCTACCAATTTGGATGAGAGATGAGACAAGTCAAGACCAAACATGCCTCTCAGAACCTACCTTCCTGCAGTTCTGAATCCTTCCCCGTGAATGGGGGGTCTCCTCGGCGCCGGCGATGACAGGCACCCGGCGTCCCGGGTTTTTTGGCACCAGCTGTAGCCCGCGTAGTCGTCTCGCCAGCAAGAACGCACACGGGCACCAGGATCCTTCTGCAGCAAGCATTTATTGCAGTTAACAGATGAAAAGAGGAAGACCCAGAGCCCCAAAATGGCGCCGCTATATAGCCCCTAGGCGGCGTGTACTCTGCTGATTGGCTGCGCGCTCATTACCCCGTATGACGCCCCGGGCTGGGCAGTGACTTGGCGCGCTTTTACCACTTGCACATGCGCTATTCTACTTGTTCACCAGGGCCGAGGCCGGATGTCAGCGCCATCTTGTAATGGCGATCACACTCTCTCGGCTCTCCACAGCACACCCTTAAATTCTCTGTCTTTCTTTCTCATGAATAAGTAATAATATCTTTTTTTTATTAGTTTATTAGTCAGTTCTGTATTCAGCAAATACAGTCAGTTTGGTACCATTATTAGGCTCATCCGTTACCTACCCCCTCCCCTTGGCCCCTCCTTGTTGAGGTATACGGGTCAGTAATAATATCTTTAAAATTATTTTGATGCCATTGCCTTTCAGGATTAATACAATCAGATTTTGATATGATATACTTAAATTTTTCTAAGAATATGTTTTAAATGTTTTGACAAAAAAAAACTTCTAATTTTTAGCACTGATGATTATGCACATTGGTTTGATTCAATCCTTCGCTACTATCTAATTATTTATCATACCACTTTGTAACACATCAATGTAAATAATAATGATCACCAACCAAATGAAGACACTCAGACAAATGTAATTTATATTAGATTTGCAAGATAAAATATAAGATACTGGTGCTGGTTCCCTGGGCAGGCTTGTGTGGGACAGATGGTGGAGAATACTGGGGAGAACCAGGATACATCAATATATCAAGAATAGGGAGCTGGGGCTGGAGAGATGGCTTAGTGGTTAAGCGCTTGCCTGTGAAGCCTAAGGGCCCTGGTTCAAGGCTCAGTTCTCCAGCACCCACGTCAGCCAGATGCACAAGGGGGCGCACGCATCTGGAGTTCGTTTGCAGTGGCTGGAAGCCCTGGCGCGCCCATTCTCTCTCCCTCTCTCTCTCTCTCCTTCCATCCCTCGTTCTCTCTGTTGCTTTCAAAGAAATAAATAAAAGTTAAAAGAAAGAATAGAGAGCTGAGTATCTACCATGAGAAACCTGCACCTCACCTGTCTAGACCCAGAAGTCATTAGGGAGGGGCCAGTGGTATGAATGCGGCTCTCATCACTAGTCTGAAAGCCAGTTCCAGGGAGATGGCTGCAGACACTGTGGTCACTCATACCTCATCAAGACAGAGATCAAGAGAGGTTATAGAGAAAGCAACACTAAATCAGATCCCTATCTTGCCCACGAAAGCTTAGGGAATATTGCAAAAAAGGGTGCAGAAAGACTGCAAAAGCCTCAGTATGGGTAGGATTAGCCTGTGAAACCGTGCCCCCCCCCCCATTTCCCCAAGCAGGTCTGACTGAGACAGCTTGTTCCCCACAATGAATACCAATAACCCCACTGAAGAAGACCCTCACCAGAATTGGGAAGAGAGTGAGAGGGTGAGAGAGTCTAAAAGTATATCGTTTTTTATTAAACAAAAATCAATAAATAAAATTTATTTAAAAAATGCATTAAAGTTGAATTTTAGAAAGATAAGTGGTTTTAGAAAATACACCTCAAAGATTTCGTGATCATTCCTTTTTATAACTGAAATCAATTTTGTAATTTGAATACAGTGAATACAATGGCTGCATGTGACTTAATTCCCTCTCTGTGTCTCTAGCACCTTTAAACAGTATGTGACAGTGAGCCCCAGTTTACACTCACTGCATTTGTGACTTTTTTTAAGATGACAGTTCTCTGAAAGTGCATTCAAATTTTCCTTTCACTGTGCTGAATGCTTGCTACTCACCCTAGGAATTTCCAGCCATGCATATGTTCTATGACATCTGTGAGCCTTTCCTTTCACTGCAGATCTTGGGAAGCCAAAGCATTTTTGGACAATTCAAGATAGAAACTTCTGGTAAAAACCTAGATGAGGCCCCTGCAGAACAGAAAGTCTTTTGTTTTTAATAGCACTAATCTTTTCTAGGTCTGCTATGATTTTCAATTTACCACAGCCTCACAGTTCATGGGAAAATTCAACTGTTGAAAGTAGCCAAGATAAAATGTTTGTATTCTGTCATTTTTCATGAAAGATTGATTTCTTGACACTTACATTGTGGGAAAGACTTTGAGAAATAGTCCTGGCCTTTGGCCAATGTCATGAACTTAACATTTATGAGATTGAAGACAGTATTTAATCATTGTTTTCTACATAGGCTCTTTCCTAGACACCATTTATCATTTCATCTTCTTTTGTCATTTTATATGTTATTATATGTTACATAATTTTATAAGCTCTCGTAGAAGAACTGCTTGCTGCAGAGCTTACAATGTCAAATTAGTTGAGCCAGACATGTCAAATTTAGCTCTGTTAAAGCACCTGTTGGGGAGATAACCCAGTCATTAAATTGCTTGCCCAAAGTGTGAGGCCCTGAGTTTTATATCCAGAACTCACATACAATTGTCACATGAGGTGGCATATGCTTGTAATCTCAGTTTTGGGGAGGTAGAAACAGAAGGCTTCCTCAGGCTCCTTGGACAGCCATTCTAAGCTCCTGAGCTACAGGTCAATAACACAGTCTGTTTAAAGAAAAGGAGGACAGCATTTCTAAGGAGCAACTTCCTGCTTTTCCTCCAGACTCCTGGGTGTGTGTACAGTCACATACATGATCCAACACATGTATGAGTGCATGCGCAAGCTCGTCATAATACCAATCCTACAATTTGAAACTTGAAGAAAAAGATTTAATTGAATGACTACTTGTCTATTCAGTTATCACTAGAGCTCTGCGATTTTCTAATATAATTTTATCAATACAACTTGACGTTAGCTCCCATTATACAAATACCAAAAATTTACTGTGTAGTGGAGCTGTGGCTAGAATATTGGACAAAGTTCCTTGTTTTTCTATTCAATTATTGAAAACAGAATTTTTGGTCTTTCTGTGAGGCAGCAAATATCTCCAACTTTTACCTAATTAGAATATCAATAAAGTATATCACTGTAGATATTATTTATATTTATGTGAACATATTTACTAGAAGAAAAGCCATATATGAGATAGTTATTGTGTGCTTTTGGAAATAAGTACATGTGTAATTGATTAGATTGTTCTATAGACTATGTTTCACCATGTAAATAACGATGGATATTTGTTTTAGTTCAAGGATCTTAGAGCCCACTGGTACAATTCCCTTCTTTATGATTTCATCAAATGTATCAGAACTGTCTTTTTACATGTGAGAAAACAGAGTCCTGGAAAAAATTTGAATAAAGTCTATGATCATTCCAATCTTAGAAACAGTAAACCACTGACAGTAGGCATGCTCTTTGTAAAATGCCCATTCCCACTCTTTTAAAATCTTTAACAATTCTACTATCCAATCTAGGAGGTAATTATGATCATACCTATTTTGAAAACTAAAGAAACCAAACTCAGGAGGTAAGCAATTTGAGCCAGTTACTACCCATAGTGACTATAAAAGTGACTAAATTATAAATCTAGCACATGGCTTGCCAGGCATGTTTCTAGGTTCTTCTATGTTAATATATAAGAAATTAACAAGTTTATTCTTTCTTAATTCCTGTTCATCTCAAGAAACACAAAACACATGGAAGTCAAGTAATTTGAGGATATGGTGAATGCCAACTGCTGTATGAGGTAGAGTGAGATCAAAGCCTGCACAGAAATAAGGACATTCGGGCTGGAAAGATAGCTTAGTTATTAACTCTCTAGCATCACACTTAGAGTTAATGCTATGTTAACTTACATATGAAGCATTTTGCCCATGGTGGACATTTATTTTAAAAGCCTGTGTTTTGTAATGTAAAAAACTTTGTATAATGCATAGCTCTAAATTTATAAAAATAAGAATACTAGCTAGCTAGGTAGATAGATAGATAGATATATGTATAAACATATGCATATTTAAAGTCTGAGAGTATGTGTACAATTGATAGTTCTTTGGATCAGATGTGATGGCACACACCTTTATTTTCAGGATGAGGGTGGCTGAGATTTATAGTGACCCAGATTTCAAGGTCAGTCTGAGGTCATAGTAAGCCCCAGGTCAGTCTGGACCAGAGGCTACAGAGCCTCTGCCTCCAAAGCAAACTTTGGGATGGAATTTTGTGATATTCTCCATGTCACATCTTAGATAAAGTTGCTAGGTTGTGAGTCAATAAATAGGGTAAGAATGACCAGTAAAAGTAATAAATTGTCAATCCCATAAAAAAAAAAACTGTCAGGAAAGAAAATATATCTTCTATGGACTACAGGGCATGCCACCCAACTTAGACCTCTAAAATGAGTTATGTAAGTTCAGTATAGAGTTCAAAGACCAGGTTATAAACACAATGAGAAAGCAGTTCTCCGATCATGAAACGAGCCACTTTGGAACTGTAAAATTATTCATGAGAAAAATATAAATCCATTTAGATATACTTTCTCAAAACTCATGTCATCTCAAGAAAGTTATAAAAAAGTCAAGAAACTGCTACTTCCTGTTCTTCTTTGTTTATTAAATATTTTTACCTGGAGACTCTGCATAAAATGACTTGATTCATAACAATTTATAAGTCAATTCACTGTAACAGCTCAGAAAGCAAGATGATTAATGTGAATCTCTTAATATATTCAAAGTGCTGTATCTACATGCAAAGTATTCTTTCTCAATTCTCCTTATAATATATGTCACGGCACCTTGCCGAGCACAGAGATTGAATCCTAATAAAGAATAGAATTTATCAGAGTAATATAAGGTAGTGTAACTTGTCATAACAAGGATCTTCAAGGAACATGAACCTCAGCTATGAGACTCTTCTTTCTGTGTTCAAAAATAATTTTCCAAACCATAGTATAATTTTCTTCAGAGATTTTATGAATAGTAATCTTTTTTTATACTCCTTATAGTTTCAATAAAATACTTAAATAGCCCAAAATCTTAAAAGAATGGAATAAAGATGAAGATCATAACACAATTTTAAGTTTGAATTTTTCTTGGCATTCCAGTGAAAATATGTAGTTATTAATCGTTTTACTAATAACTGTTCCTGAGGTCCAAACAAATAATGCATTAATATATCAATTATATGAATAATTTTAATTGAATGAAAAACAAACTCAGGTAAGTGAAAAATTGTGATAAAATTAACTGTTCACAATTTATAAGAATATTAATTTTCTGTCTTCTTCAGAAAATTCCACAACTCTGATTCCTCTTTAATTGTGAAAATATGAATTACCAATATATAGTGTGGTTAACAATTTGAAATGTCTTCATGAAGTAAACATTAATGATTAGATTGTGTGAATAAAATCAATTCATTAATAGACATACTTGTTGCAAGAAGGTAGGGTGTTCTATCTGGGTGAAGGCAAGAGAGAAATACGGAATGAAGATACTGGTCTGTATCTAGAATGGAGTGGAGTGTATACAAATAAGCACATGTCAGACTCAATCAGTCTATACATTTCATATCATATATGTTACCATGTATCAAATATATATCACAAACTGGCTAAAATTTTTAGAGTATATTCTATGCAATTTGTTATATAATTCCACAATTCTAAAATTATAGACAGGGTGTCAGCATATGACTCAATCTGTAAAGGTTTACCATGTTTGCACGAGGACATCAGTTCAATCCCCTGAATCCAAATGAAAGGCCTTGTGTGCACTTTCAATAAATAAATAAATCAATAAAAATGTGAAGACAAACTGAGGAAAAAGCCTTGGCACACACTCACACTCACAAATGCACACACATATGATCATGTGTACACATGTGCATCTATGCCACATACACATGCAAAAATATAAGTTTATATGCAATTTTAAGAAGTGAAAATGTGCATATATGTCTGTTTTCAGTGTTCCATTCCTTTAGAGAAAAGCTGTCTCCCCTTCATGCTGATTTAATTTAACTCTGCAGTGAACATTTGGGTAGAGCATGTAACTAAGTTCTGGGTAAAGACATGGGTAAAATTCAGAATACACACCTTCAAGAGATGTCAGAAATTTAATGGCCTTCAAAAAGCAACGAATAGATGAGTGCAAATTAAAATAGCACAGCCAGGATGAAAGTTCTGAGGTGAAGTAAATGAGAAGAGTAATCAGAGTGAGTCGAGGTTAATCAGGAGAGGTGCTGTGAGGATTTGTGCTTCCAGCCAGGCAGTGAGGAGAGACAGGCTCGGGAGAAGAGGAGTGAGTTTGGCTTTGAAGAAAGTGCTCACCGATAAGCAGTTTCTGGTAAAGTAAAGAAAGTGATCCATGCTGTGCCCAGTGAGGGTTGATTTCACCTCGGTACCTTATCTCTAAACCATTAGGATTCCATCCACCCTAGATGCAGACCCCTCAGTTCCTCCATTCTGTTTTCACTCAGACACAAAATATTTCTATGTTTTTATGTGTCTCTCAGTAACCTGGTATTTGAATATCTTTAATTGAAATTACAGCAAATAAAGGAACACATTTTAAAGACTACATCATCGTTCTAGCATATGATAAATTTAGAAACTTACTAGCAGGATATATTGTCTACTACACTGGAACTCAATCTGAAAAAAATGAAAAGCCTGATTTATTTCATGCTTTGTCAAGGTAAATTATACTTTTTAGGACTTAATAGGAATCACTGTGATTTCAAATATGAAGTGTTCAGTTCTTTCTATGGTTATAATCTCCAGTATTACCTGTTTCTGCATCCAGTTTCTTACTAGAGCACTTTGAGTAAGAAAGATACACAGACTTTTACACTTTTTAGAGAAAGAGGTGTGTCTTCTAGTGGTAAGGATTTAAAATGCACAGCACAGTTATGTTGCTACATGTGTCTACAAGTAAATCTATGCATACCTCAGTAATTCATTACCAGGAAATGTGTCCACTTATAAGTCACACAGGAGTTAGAAGGAATTGAAACAAGCAATGTACTCACTTGTTAGGTGTGAGAGAGTCAATAATGACTCAAATACACATGCTCTTGAACTCATGCCATGTATCTAAGGAGCAAGATAAAAATCGAGCCAAACTGTTCTACAAATCCATATGCTTCTCCCTCAGCTGTGGTTCCTAAACTGGAACAGCTTGAATTGCTGCCATACCTGACAAGTAACTCGAGGGCCTGGTAAGAGGGATGAGAGTGCTTGGGGAGAGGAAAACAGGAGAGTGGGGTGGGGAACAGATATACACAAAACCAAGCCCCAAATCAGTGGGTGCCGTAGACACCTTCATCCTGCATAGAATACTAAAAGATATAACCTTCAGTAGGAGCATGGAGGGGTCATCTGGTAAGATGGGCCTTGTAGAGGGTAGGTTGAAGTCTAACATTAAAATATTTGGCCCTGTTACAACCCATGTTGAGGTGTTCATCGGAGAGACCTATGAGGTCCCCAAAATAAGACATCCTTCTTTCAAAACACCTGAATATCCGCCTGAGGGAAAAGGTAAGTTCCTATTGCTGAAGACCACACATGCTGATCGCAGGACATCAAGCGATCTTGCTGAATCTGTAAGGTAGTCAGCTCTCAGATGATTAGCCCACCGAGTACTAAACCCTGCAGCATAAGATGCTGGGTAAAAAAGGCCAACACTGCTCTGAGCAAGCAAGGGACCATGCAATATGCAAGCAACAATCCTGACAAGATGTACACACATGTGCAATAGTGGCACCCAACCTAACTAGGTAAGCAATGACTTTCTGATTGGCTGAAGAGATTTTATCAGTGGAAAGGAGGCCAATAGTTGGAATTAGGTACCAAGTGAGAATCCTACAGAGACCAAGATTACAGACTACAATGAGATGCTTCCATTAGTCTTTGGCCAACAGTGAGATTCTATCCATCAAAATCTCTATAAAATAACAATGCTTACACTGTTATACTTACTCTCCATTCGTGAATTTTTTTTTCAGAAAGCAGCCAGAACTTAGGACAACCAAAATCTATCAACAAGACAAGGATAGCTGAACCACTCATAGCACACCTGCTAGGGCCCAGGTGAAAACACAAAGAAATTGGCAAAAAGAGCAAGAATGCTGTTTCCATAGCAAGCCTGACAACCTGAGGCAGGGTGATGGGAGACAGACACTGAAGACACTTAAAATGCACCCGAACAGAAATCCAGAAGCTTCTGAGAGCTCAACACTAAAGTAGACTTAAAGCATACCCCCAAGGCTCGGTGAATTTTGTGGAAAAGGAGGCACAAAGAATGAAAGAGCCACAGGGTTGGATGGAATAGCCAGAGGCATCTCCCACCCACTCCCTGGAACAATAGATGACTGCTGCTCTCACAACTTATACACCACTACTCCATGGTGAATACCAGCAATACCAGTAAGGGGACCCTCAGTGGAGTGGGAGCAGGAAAGAGGGAGATGACACCACCAACATTTAGTGTATTCATGCAAAGTTTCAACTTATTATTTTTAAGTTTGAAATACTATGTTCTAAAGAAGTTGAAAAAGGCTTTCTATTTGAAATGAAATTTAAGCTGTAGGCAGTAAAGGAGTTGATGTCAGCTATCTTGAAAGAGGGTAGACATTCTTATAACTAGCTGATACATATGCAAAAAGCTAGTTCCTGCAAATGCTTAAGTTTTGTTCCCATGGTGGTTCCATAGGAGCCATGGAAAATATCCACTCATCACACATTCTAATGTGAGAACCTCACCCTTCATCATTATCAAACTTCATCAATTTCATATAATTCTTTATGTTAAAATTTTAGAAGGTAAATGCATTAATTATTTTTTTCTTCCAGAAAAGAGTTGTTATGCATCCATTAGACACCAAAATTCTTTCAAGTGAGAGGAATCCAGTGAACAATTAGGACGACAAAACGTTCTACTCATTATCAGACATACACAAGGCAAAAAAATATGTTGATCACTTAACCAAAACACATACAGTAATGTTGCCTTCAGAGAGCTTAAACTTCAGTAGAACAGTGTACTCAAAGGATATACTTCTACGTGTGAGGTGTCAATAAATGGGAGAAAAGGAAAACAAGGCAGTGGGAAAGAGAATAAAAGGGCTTGATTTTTTGACATGTTCTTTAGAAAAGCCTTCTCTAAGGAAGTGATATTTAAGTAGAATCTCAAATAAAATGAGGAATCCAGTCATGAAAATATCTGGGGAAATTTAATAAAGAGAATAGAAAGGGCAGGATTCTTGAAGAAGCAAAAGGCTTAGTAAGCTTGGGAAAGTTCAAGGAGATGAAAGAGATGCGTGGGGATGGTGGACCTCATGGGATGTTGATTATGTTCTGTATGTGATGGGAACCCACCGAAGAATGTGAGCAAAGATGTAATAATGAGCTCAGAACAGATCTGAGACTGCTTCTGAAAGTTTCATTACTTAAGAAAACATCTTCAAGATCCAATTGCTTACTTATTTAAGCTCATCTTCATATTTTTAATATTTTATGTAGATAAATAGGCCTTCAATAATCCAACCTGGAGTCTTCTATGTTTTCTTTGATATGTGATAGAAAATTTTTGTTGTTATTGCTTATTCTTAAGTATTATTATTCTTAAAACAAATATATGGATAAGTCATATTATATGAACCAAGAAAATACAACATAGAAGTAATCAGTACATAGTAATTATTTCCTGGAGAAGTAAAAGGAACATGTCTGAACAACGATAGCAAAATATTTGATTTAGTATAAGTTTATATCCTTAACAATAAACTTTTTTTACATTTCTATTTTTACACAGAATCTTCAAATGACTTACCATCAACATTTTCCACATTCTGTTTTGATCCATCATGGCACAGATCCAAGCAAAAAACAATGAAAAGAAAGAAATTAAAGTTTACACTAGCTAGACAAAAAATCATGTGCAAAAATTAGCATTTTTAATTACACTCATAGAAGTAGCACTCAATCAATACATGACAAAGATGCTAGAACATTTGTGTTTGTTGCTGCATAACTCACAACATCCAGGAAACAGAACCAGGCTAGATGTCCATCAGCTGGTGAATGAAGAAATCAAATGTTGTATTTATACATAAGAAATTTTATTTATGTATTAAATATAGTCAGTTGATCAGGATTCATCATGTTAAATCAGGTGAGCCAAATATTGCATGAATAATTAAATAACTAAAACTACTGTCATTTCTTTTGGTAAGGTACAATATCTATAAAAAATGTTAACAGTTTATTGACAACCTCCATACATATACACAATGTACACTGATTATAATTCTCACCTTCTTCCCTTCCCCTCTCTATTCCCTATTCACTGAGTCTCTTCTTTATTCCTAGTCTCTTCTATTTTGATGAGGTGGACAAAATATCCAAAAGAAGAGGAGGGACTGCTTTTGTATACTGTCTTCCAGATGCAAAGTGGCCACTGTGTTAATGACTTAACATTGGCTGATGCTACCTACACAAGTCTTGCATACTATGAGGGTCACCAAAAATGATGATACCTAAATATCAATAAATAAATTTATATTCTGTATTTAATATGACATACACATTCACCATATTCATAAGTCCTTAAAACTAATATCTGAGATAGGAACTCTGTTGCCCAACTGAAACTGTTCCTTGTAAAAAAAAAAATGTAAGAAATGAACAGATATGTCACCATTTAAAAAATTCCTTATCTTCAAGTTTTTCTATAAAATACCATTTCATTCTTACTTGAAATAATTGTGATTTCTCACATATGTAACATTCCCAACTAAAAATTCAATTATAATAGGCAATGTCTGGAAGTAATTGTTCAAATGCATGATAGTTCTATTCCATTTATACCATTTATTACAAATATGTAGATACTAATGTGAATCAGAAAAGTACTTGTTATTTACAACTACAAAATACTTTCCTAGAAAATAATTCAATAGTATGCAAACTGTTAGGAAAAATTTACATGTACTTTATCTCTGTGCAGAAAAAAATTTTAATTTGCAATGCAAAACATGGCTTTAATTGGACTTTAATTTGAATGCAGAGGTTCCTTTATTTGGTGGAATATGAGGTTTTCTAAAAGTTCTAAAAGTTTTTGAAATAAAATCAATGACAAAGCTGAAGAAAGTACTCCCCATTGCTGTTGTTTTAAAACTAGAAATAAAAGCTGACAGAAAAGCTGATTACAGGCATCAAATGCACAGAAAAACTGTTTTCCTAGTGGAATTGTCTAATTTCATCATGTAGCAAAAGCAGAGAACAGAAAAATGTTGGTCTGATTGTCAAATGAAGGTCAAACTTGTCTTTTCCACTAATTCTCTGAATTTTGAAGTTTTGATTTTGTTGAATATTAACTTTGAAAATATTTAAAATAGACTTGACTGCAAATAAAGGAAATTAACAGAACAACTTGCATGCTATTTTTTTCCATCTAAGCATTGATTGTTCCCTTTTTTTTCAGAAAATCATTATGATAAAGATATTTCTATATTAGATAGAGATTTCAAGTGGCTCCTTAATTCTTTTTCTAAAATGTCATAAGGCAAAATCAAATAGTGAAAAACGTTAGAATGCTTTCATATATTTATTTGTGCTCAAGCATTATGCAAGTATGAAGAATGTCAGTGCCCACTAAGAAAATGAGGAAAAAGATAACTAATATACAAGAGTTAGAGATAAAAGAGAGAGAGAGAGAGGGAGAGGGGAAGTGAGGAAGGGAAGATGTAGAAGATTAAGGTTAGTCTTGATCATACCCTCTCCAGTGTCTTGTGGTTCAGGTGTTCTCTGTAAGGGCCTGGTGAAGGATCAGCCATTTGGTCTGTCTTTTAGTAAGTAGACAATTATGGTACCATTGCCATTTGGGTCTAGATTTGTGTTTTCCCACCCCTTTGATGCCCTCCCCTCCCTCCCCTTCCATCCTAGTGGCTGGTCTAGGAGGTGCTTGCTGGGTATGTAAGGTATCTTGGGTAGATCCAGTTCAGGTGCTGTAGATGAGTGAGACTATGTGGTGATTTTTTTTCAGTGATTAGGTAAGTTCACTGAGAATGATCTGTTCCAGGTTCGAATGTCAAGAACAAGTTAGGTGGCAGCTTTGTCATTACCCGTGCTTACTTACACACACACACACACACACACACACACACACACACACACACGGGGCCTGGGTAGATGACTCAACAGTTGAAGGTGCTTGCTACCAAGCTTGCATGCGTGGGTTTGTGCCCCAATGTCCATGTAACGCCAGAGGAACAAGTTTCATTTGAAGTGGCAAGAAGCCCTGCTATGCCCGTTCTATCTCTTTCTCCTCTCTTTCACTCTCTTCCTCTGCTTGCTGATAAATAAATACAATATTAAAACCATAATTACACACACAAATGTCATATGGTCTCATTTTGTATTATTACTCTCTGTATTCTTAGGTAGAACAACCCCAGGAGTCAATAACAGAAAAATTAACACATGTTTTCATATTGAAAGAAACAAATTCATGCAGAATTTTAAATTTTTGTGCTAATATGTACTATTTAAATATATTTTAAATGTATTATTTCAGGAAATTTTCGTATTCAAAAGTTTATTAGAATTAATGATGTTGTTGAATGACTATTTCAGTATGTCTTCTTTGCAAGTGAACCTTCAGTAAACTAAACTGCCATCATTGCTAACAGTTCTTCTTTTATTCCCATTATAATGGAAATTTGATTCTATGTGGTCATCAGGTGTACAATTATATTTTATTGCATCACAAGGTCATTAAATACTTTATATACTAATTCGGTTCCACCTGTTATACAAGATACAACTGTGAAACAACAGAGCATATAATTCAACATCTAAATGAGATTGTTCATATGGATTTTTAAATAATTTCCTTTTGCATATAAGTGTACTGAAAGTCTAGTTATGCATAGATGAATGAGTTCAGAATTAGCCAAAATCCAAGGAAATATAACAAATTCTAGAAATTAAGAAACAAATAATAAAATTGCTTCTTTAAAAATCTGAAAATAAGTGTAATGATAGAACTTGTATTAGTGTAGAAACTGTTTTTTAATTTTTTATTTATTTACTTAAGACAAAGAGATATAGCAAGAGGCAGAGAGAGAAACAGAGACAGATGAGAGAGATAGACAGAGACAGAGAGAGACAGAGGAAGAGACAGAGCCAGAGAATGGGCATGCCAGGGCCTCTAGCCACTACAAATGAACTCCAGATGCTTGTGCCCCATCCTGGGGAATCAAACTGGGGATCCTAGGCTTTGGAGGCAAATGCCTTAACTGTGAAGCTATATCTCCAGGCCTAAACTAATTTTGATAGTTGGAAATTTGAAAGCTCATTTAGCATCTATTTATCTCTAAGATTTACTAATTGATGACTCTTGAAAGTAGTCACAGTTGAAATGGATGACAATTTAGGGGACTCTACCTTTAAGTGGTTATGTTGAAGATTAAATAACATATGCATAATAACATGCTCATAAGTGGGAAGTTTTATACACATGGGGATTGTTACTATTATTATGGCCCCCAAATTTCCATGGTGAACTTTCCATGGTGACATCACAGCTCTCTATGAAAACTTGGACTGTGTATTACAGCAGCACCATAGCTGAAGTAGCATATATTTAGAGTCTCCTATGCAGCTTTGAAAACATGTAATTTTCTCACTTTCATATGAGCTAATGTTTAATTACCAGAGATTCCACCAGGTGAAATATTGTGGTTGTGGATATGTATAAAACATGCATACTCTAAATTTATTTACTACATTGCTTGTCTGAGAAATGATAAAAATGTAGGTTCTTAGAAGCCTAAAGGTAAATACATCTTTCACTGAGAAGCTACAACCCATTATGTAAATTAAGGTCAGAGGAAAATAGGCTTTAAGTACCTTATACAATAAGTATTTGAGTTTTAACGAAATACGAAATGTATATGCTAGCAACCTATAATGTACTTAAAGAAAATTACCATGCACAGTGCCTTTTCTATTCAGGGTTAGAAGCAGAAAATTCTTTTTGTAAAAATGTGTTGTAAAGTCAAATATTATTTATTAAATTCAAATTCAATGATTTTTAATATCTGACTTGAAATTACCTTTTCAAAGTAGCCTTCTGTCTATGAACCCTACATGTACAGTGAGTGAATATGCTATTTTTCTAGTGCTTTAAATGTATTTTTGCTAATCATTCTGCTAAAAAATGTGAGTTTTTTGCCAACATTTCTTTGCAAATTTAGTTTCTCAGAACACTTTCTGTTTTAAACTCCACAAAATTAGACTCTTATTAGGGAAAGCGATATTAAAGTATGACTAGCAAATAAAGTTTCTAGAAAGGCAAGCAATAGGCACACAGGGAACCTGCGTGCAGAAGCTTCTCTCATGCATTCTATACTTACTAGAAACTGAGTGAGAACTGTGCAGCCCATTGGTAGCAAAGCAGGTCTTCGTTGGCAGATGACTATAGCACAGAACATAGATCCCTGGACCCAAATATCCCTGCTTAAATGGTAGATAGGCTAGAAACAAATTTGGAATTATGCTTTATTAACCAACTGTGACACCTCAGTTGAAAACTAGAACTTCCCCGTAAGCAGAAACATTTTAAATATCACGCATTTCAATGTCAGATATGGTGGCAAACACCTGAAATATCACTGCAGATGAACACAAGCGGATCTCAGAGGCTCTCTAGCTAGTCAGTCTAGGCTAATTGGTAAGCCCCAGGCCAGTGAAAAAGAAACATGAAAGGCAGAAACAAAAGAAGGAAATAAGAAAGTAAGGGATATGAGCATTCAGACACCACAGTATACACACATGTACATACAAAGAGAAATAAAACAGGATGAATTAAGTTCTATGACTTGCAGGAAAACTGATGGAACTAGAATAATATAAATTATTGCCTTCTAATTTATACCAATATATTTATATAATCAATATATGTTTAAAGCATTAATATGTTAGTTGTATTGCTATTATCTATAAATAAGTCCCTATTCAGTGCAATTATATATATATGAATATATATCTATATGTAGATATAGATATAGATATAGATATAGATATATAGATATATATAGATATGTAGGTGAGAGAGACAGAAAGAATTAATGTGAAGAAGACTTGACTGCCAGACACTATTTACAACCTAAGATGGTTAGTGTCCAATTTGTGGGAAACTTTGCCTAGATTAGAGGAAAATAAAGAAGCAAGCTAAAAGTGGAAGACACACACACACACACACACACACATACATTCATATACACTGTAGTTCCTGCTTTCTCATAAATACATATTTTTTTCTATAGAGATGTTAGTTGTGGATATTTTGACTATTTTTCTTAATCTCATTTTTATAATATTAGTAAAAATATAAATCTTTAAAAATGCAGAGGAATTATTTTATTATCTCATGGGAAAAGATAAAGATAATTTCAATTACAAACTTGTGATGGATTTGTTAAAGTTATCATCAATATTTTCTTCTTTGAGACTTTATATAATCAAATTAATTTGATAATGTTAGATATATTATGCCATTTAAGGAGGAAAATGCACTGTTTCAAATTTTAAAATCAACCCTTTGTACCTTAAAATAAACTTGTTCTTGGTTTGCAGTCTGGGGTAAGTACTTGTCATTCTGCTTTGTCTGCATTTTATATGCCCCAGGTTTAATGATAACCACTTAAGGTCATAGATTAGCTAATAGGATACTTAGTGACCCCTGCCGGACTTCTGGACAGATGGTTTTATTGTTTAAAATTACCATTAAGCATCTCACATAATTACTCTCTCATATACAATATAAACACAATAAAATATAATCAGTATTTTTTGTATGACACTACTGTCCTTGGAATGCATGTTTCTATCATTTATTACATGGAGACCATTCAGTTGGCATGTATTCATGAAATTTGGAAATAAATGGGAGACATCTTGGCACATATACTAATAAATTTAGCCAGAATGTATAAGTGTGTGAATGAACTCTATGAGGCTCCATTTTCTAGTTTACAACTTTAGGTCAATTCTACAAAACCTACATATATATTGACAAATTTTTACTTTCATTTCCTTTAAAGAAAATACACATTATTGCATTAAATATGTCTGATTCATTTATTTTTCAAAGTACCAGATCTTTGATACCTCATTTTTTTTTACTTTTATTTCATTGATTTCTGCTCTAATCTTGTTATTATTATTATTATTAGTTTTGTACTCAGTGAATACAGTCAAGCTGGTACCATTGTTAGCCTCCTCCCTGTCTTCCCCCCTCTGTAGGGACCCTCCCCATTGGGGAATATGGCTTATGCATTGTGGGGAGTAGCCATCAGTTATAGGTAAGAAGCAATGTCTCTGTGCATAATGTCCCAACTTGTGGTGCTAACAATCTTTCCACCCCCTCTTCTGCAAATTTCGCTGAGCCATGTTGGGTCCATTTTAGGTCTGCTTCAGTGATGAGGTCTTGGGAGCCTCTATGTCTCTGGATACCTGGTTTGATAGGGGTTGTTTGTTCTCTTTGTCTATCTCCTTCACTGTTGTGCTGGTTCCTGGTTCACCAAGAAAACAGCATTTTTGCATGTTTCCCCAATTTCAGCTGGGGCCCTTTTGAGGTATGATGGGGTGATTCTTTCCTTAGGATCTGTGTCTATCTGATCTGCTCTGATCTTACTTATATTTTTATTTATTTATCTGAGAGAGAAAGAGGGAAATAGAGCAGGAGAATGGGTATGCTAGGGTCTCTAGACACTGCAAATGAACTCCAGACACATGTGCCACCTTGTGCATCTGGATTTATGTGGGTTCTGAAAAATCATACCCAGGTCCAGAGGCTTTCTTGAAGGCAAACATCTTAACTGCTAAGCCATGTCTCCAGCTTATAATCTTATTTCTTTATGTCTGGTACTATTGGGTTTGGATTGTTCTTGTTTTCCCCAAATAGTTAAGTTATTGGTTTGAGAGCTCTCTGTTTTTTTAATGAAACATTTAATTTTATAAACTTACCTCTTAAGACTGCCTTCACTGTATATCATAAGTTTTGGTATGTTGTATTTTCATTATTGTTAAGTTCTAGGAATTTCATAATTATCTTTCTAAATTTCTTTATCTACCCACTCATTATTTAATAGTGAATTGTTCATCATTCAGGTATCATTGGATTTTCTGTTTTTTTTTTATTGTTGTTAATCTCTGGACTTGCATTGCCTTATAATATAGTGGATAGAATTATGTTTATTTTACAGAATTTGTTGACACATATTTGATGCCCCACTATATATATGATTAATTTTAGTGATAGTTCCATGAGTTGTTGAGAAAAATGTGTATTCTGTGGGATTAGGGTGGAATATTCTATAGATATCTTTTAAGTCCAGTTGATTTATGGCATTGTTTAACTCTTATTTCACAGTTAATTTTCTGCTTCAATAATCTCTGTCATGATAATAGTGGAGTATTAAAGTCTCCTACTATAATTGTGTTTGGGGTTATAACTGCTTTACTGTCAAACAGACTTTATTTGATAAAACTTGGTGTTCCTGTGTTTGGTGCATATAGGTTTATGATTCTACTATCCTCTTGTCTTGCTCTTTTTGAGTATCAAGAAGCCCTGTTTATCTCTTTTGATTACATCAAGTGACCATGCTTCAATCTTGGCTAGCCCTCATAGTGCTAAAAAGTGCTATGAGAAAAAATGGAGAATAGTGTTTACTAATAGATTTAAAAAGCAGGAGATCTTTCCAGATACAAAATCAACCAGCTGAGCAAGTAGTATTCACTTGTGCAATAACGGCAAACAGCCAATGCAGGTAACCAGCCATCACAGATTGGGCATGGACCTATTCAGTGGGTGATTAGTCATATTTGTCTCTAGGAACCAAGCCAGATTCCACAGTACAGGAAACCAGTAGGCTCCACAGAGAATCTCCACTGCTTTTTAAGTAAGAAGAGTGGATATTCAGTATGTCTCCCTAATTACTAAGCTTATTCCCTTCAACCTTTGGTTGGAGAATGTGTTCTCACTTAAAGATGGTGGAGAACACTAGGGAGAATCAAGATACATCAATACATCAAGAATAGAGAGCTGTCAGCCTACCATGAGATGGGTCCCCACCTCATCTGCCCAGGCCCAGCAGTCACTATAGAGGAAGCAGTGATATGAATACTTCTCTCATTGGTTGCCTAAAAACAAGTTCCAGAAATATGAAACAGACACTGTGGTCACTCAAATCTCATCAAAGCAGAGATTCAGAAGCTACAGAGAAAGCAACACTAAATTAGATTCCTACCTTGCCCACTAAGGCCCATTGAGAACATTGTGGAAGAAGGGGTACAAAGAGCCCCTTAAGAGCCTCAGGGTGGTTGGGAATAGCCTGAGGCACTGTATCCTTTCCTGCCCCCACTGACTAAGTTTCCACATTGTTGGGCTCAACAAAGAATAACAATAACCCCACCAATGGGGACCCTCAGGAGAACTGGGGGCAGGGGTAAGGAGGTCTAAGAGTATAACCTGTTTTATAAAATAAATGAATAATGAAAAAATAAAATATGTCTGATTCAACTTGTAGTGATGACATGATGAGTGTACTTGAGAATTATGATATAAATTATTAGAAAATATTTTCTGGACATTTAAATCTAAGTTTTAAAAACTTACTAGTGAGATGACCAAAATGTTTGCTTTTAGTCTGTGGGTCCTTTTTAATGTTTCTTTTTGGCAGAACTTAATCAGGTGAATCAGAATTAACTATCTACTCTGGGAATTTTCATAGTGGACACTTTCCAATTTCACATCTCTTATCCTGCTTTACCAGTGGAGATTTCTGTTACTTATTTTGAATCTCAAAACTTCCTTAGTACTTGCTTGTATTAAAATAGAAATCTGAGCTTTGAAAATGGCTTAGCAGTTAAAGATACATGCTTGTAAAGCTTGATAGTCTGGGTTTCATTCCTAAACTACCCATGTAAGCCAGAAACAAAAAGTTTGTAAGTGTCTGGTGGTGTTTGTTTGCAGTAGCCAGAGGCTTTGGTACACACACACACACACACACACACACACACACACAAATAAGTGATGGAGATTCAAGTCTGAACCTCCATATTTGGCTATTAAAAAAATTGTTTCAACCAGTATACAATACAGACTTATGAACACCTTGAAAATTCAGGGGGTTAGGCCAGCTCCATTCAACCTCGCTAAAGAAAGACTATGAGAGCAAATCAATACTGGTGTAACTGAGTCACTATATCTTTGGAGATATAGCACTTAACCTTTTTGGGGAGATGAGACATTGTGGTTATGCCTTTTCACCAACACAAGATCTGAGGCATGGAATGGTTAAATTTCCTTCTTTAGCCTAAAATCTAACAAGTCTGCATTTTGTTATTGAAATTCTCAGTATTTCCATAATAAACTAGGTTCTTCAGAACTGTCTTCATTGAAAAGCCTCTGATTTGACAAAATATTTGTTCTTTCATTTTTATGTTAGTGTCCATTATTTAAGAAGCAAACTATGATTTTCCTATGAATTGACAAAACAAAGATTTCACCAAGACGATAGCACACATAGCCTCTGAAGATTCCTCATATTTTCATGAGGAAGAAGATCAAAAAGGTCTTATTGTGGCTTGAAAGTGAACTGCCCTACTTAGGCTCAAGTGTTTGAGTATTTGCTCCCCAGTTCATGGACTTGCTTGGGAAGGTTTTAGAATATTTACAAAGTAGAATCTTGCCAAAAGAAGTGAGTCACTGAATGCAGGTCTTAAATGTTTATGACCTGGTCTGAATACAGTTGAGGAACAAGTTAACGGTCTTTTGCAGGGGATTCATTAGGGATACCTTCCCCAAAGAACATGGATGCTTTCTCTGTGGTTGCTATTTCCCTAAAAGCAGTTGTTGGGCGAAGATTGGGAACAACACTCATCTTGCTTCCTCTGCAGTTTCTTCTGGACCTCGGTGAATATGGTAGAGGAGGAATATCTTCTGATGAGCAGACTGCTGCCTGTTCTTGTGTAATTGGTGGATCTTGGCTCTCTCCACTATTCAATGCCATCTATAAAATAAAACATATTCTCCAACCAAGAGTGAGAGCACTTCAATTAACTAGGGTACACATATAATTTAGAGAAACTTTTTCAATGTTTTATTTATTTATTTGAGAGACAGAAAGAGAAAGGGAGACAGAGAGAGAGAGAGAGAGAGAGAGAGAGAGAGAGAGAGAGAGAATGAGTGGACCAGTGCCTCTATCCATAGCACACAAACTACAAACACATCTACCACCTTGTGCATCTGGCTACTGGGGAATTGAACCTGGATCATTTGGCTTTGTAGGCAAGCACTTTCACTGTTAAGCCATGTTTCCAGCTCTAGACGGACATTTTGATAAGTGTATGCACTCAATTTTTGCTAAGAATAATGGGGTCTTCTCTTGGGGCATTGTGAGTTTTATGCCTATGGGAAACTGTCTTAGTTCCAAGTACTGGTTATGAATGAGTTCTCTCCCACTGTGTGAGCCTCATGTCCAATCAGAGAGCAATTTGTTCCCTAAAAAGGTTGTGTGCCACTATTGCACAAGTGTGTACTTCTTGTTGAGGTGGTGGATTGTGTAGCATTCAGGATCACCTGATATTTGTACTGTTGGTGACAACTGTCCCACAATATCTGTCTTAGTATTTTGTAGCACCGTGAGGGGTTGTCAGGAGAGGATTAACATTACTTTTGGTTCCCACATCATCTCTTGGTGTACTGAGATAGCAGCCTGTGGTATGTTTTTAGTAATAAGGTCTTGTCATTTAGCTTTGATGGGCAACCAAGGGCTTTGCAATGGCTAACCTTGTTTTGGGGACATCATGGTTGTACCTAGCCAACTGCTTGCTGTGGGGGCAGTCAAATTGTTCTGGTCCTGGGATTCACACATCAGAGCCAATTATTTTAGGATTAAGCTTCTCTACCTTCTGACTGGGCATATCAGTCTGGTCCATCCACCATAGCAGTATCTAGAAGGAAGGTTCCTAATGGATTAACTATTTTACTCTTTAGTTTTGTGTTATTCCCCATCCCTACCCTCCCTTTCCCCACCCCATCCCTCCTCCTGTTCCTGCTCCCCCATTTCTCAACACTAAAATCAACTCTTAACACGCTGGTCAAGGCACAGGGGCTGTGGCATAAGAGAGGGCCAAAAGATTGTAAGGGTCACAGGGTCTCATCTTTTAATCAAAACCCTAACAATATAACACGAAACATAGAATGCACACATCTGAATTCCCTTGGCACCTGATGATAAGATACAGTTTCATCTGACTTGGAACTGGATCACTTCCAACCTCAGTTAATGAGAGATTTAATCAGATATGCTGTGAATACCAGAAGACTGCCTTACTTTTCTGAGCTACTAAATAAGATGGGTGAAGGCAGAAGAAAATAAATAACAAACTGGTAAAAGAATCCATGGCTCTCTTTATTGACTTCTATTATACATAGGAAATCCACAGTCAGTTTGAAATGCACTTCAGTCACATTTTATGCTATTTCTCCTTATTAAATCAGTGGGGAAAGAAATCAGTGTTATTGAGTCCTCAGTTTAGGGACAAAAATCTGCCGTCATTCCTAGCTAGAATTCAGGAAGAAACGATGAAATCCACAACCTTCAAAATATGCAAAGTACACTTGGTCACACTGACTATTGCATTATCTGCACTATCAATAGAGCTTTGGTTACTAAGCTGTTTTTCTGAATATGTGTGTGTAATGTGTGTGTGCTCACATGTTCATGTGTGCTATATGTACATGTACATACCCATAGATCACCCCATGCATTTGCCTTTGGTGGGTTGTGTTCACATATGGTGTGCCAGTGAGAGCGCCCATTCTTATTTGAGCCAACGTTTCTTACTAGTCTCTTAGCTTGCATTTATATTTTTTCCCCATGAAGTGCAGCGATTTTGGGGTCTCTGCTCCCCTAAAAGACTGGTGTTAGAGGCATACTTGGTCACACCCATCTGCTGATGGGGTGATAGACCACCACAGTCACTCAGAACTCAGGCCACAATGTCTTACACAGGAACTATCTCAATGAAGGTACACAGCGCATTTGGGTTTAAGAGTATTTACACTCGAGTTGATAGAAATGTGTTTTCTGAGATTGCAGATATCATCATGCTTTCATATCTATATCTTCATGCTTTCCTATCTTCCTTACAGTTTGTTTCCCAACCTCAGTGGGCATTGGATACAGTAAGTGAGACTTCAAGATTATTGTAATAACATACAGCACATCTTTATCATTTTCCTGGTAGTTTGCCATTCAAAAACATCAAGCACAGTTTGGGTTTATTCTGCAAAACCATTTCAGTTTTGTAACTTTTTTACCCTCAGAAAATACTCCACATGCATTTGTCTGTCATTTAAACCATGCAGAAATGTTGAATTACGTTACCTCTATAAACAAGAATCTTGGAAGAAGGATTAAATGTTAAGGGTGAGCAGTCAGAGAAAGTGGCATCTTGTCTGGTTCAATGATTAAAGGCTGGACCTGAAAAAATAAGAATTACTAGGTTCTATTTTGGCCTAGCTATCAATTTGCTGTATGACTTTTAGCAAGACTTTTCACTAGGAATTAGTTTTCTGATATTGGCTAAACCCACAAAAAATATATAGACCTTCAAAACCTCAGGCAAGTAATAATTTTATTTCCTAGAAACATTACACAGTGTATTAGGGGAAACTTTAAGAGTATTTGGACAAATCTACAAAAAATAAATAATAAGTGTAACATGTCAATTCAGCTAGTAATCAAAAATGTATCTGAAGGGAATATTTAAGCATCATGAATTGTCTTATGTGGCTGTTCAGGCAGGCATCCTAGCTGTCAACTTCTGTTTGTACACTATTACACTACTGTACACACTGAGAATTTCTAAGGTGTTTACATTATTCATGAAATTTATGCAACATTTGGAAACTAAGAGAGAATTCAGAAAGAAAACATGTTAATACAAGTATTATATTAATTTTTACTGACTTTTGTTTCACGCCCATGCTTAGAGCATAACAGAAATATACCCTGCTTTTTCTAACAGTTTATGGGCAACTTTGCCCCAGCTAGAAGTAATCATGTCTCCAAATTAATGTCACATTTATTTCTTCAGATTCTTTTCTATTGTCACTTGCTTTATTGCCTTTTAAATATTAAAAAAAATGTTTAAATATTTTATGAATTTTCTTTCCTCCATTCCAACAACAAAATGCATACAGGCCTCTCAAATAAAATTTATAGGAAATTGTCTAATTCTATTTCTCCATTATTTAACCCATGAAATTATTTCTGTACTTTATCAATGTATAAAATCATATATGTTACATGTACCACTTTAAAAAAATTTTTTTAATTAATTATTTATTTATTTATTTGAAAGGGACAGACACAGAGAGAGAAAGAGGCAGATATATATATAGAGAGAGAATGGGCATGCCAGGGCATCCAGCCACTGCAAACGAACTCCAGATGCATGTGCCCCCTTGTGCATCTGACTAACGTGGGTCCTGGGGAATCGAGCCTCGAACTGGGGTCCTTAGGCTTCACAGGCAAGCGCTTAACCGCTAAGCCATCTCTCCAGCCCTAATTTTTATTATTATTATTTTTATGTATTTATTTGATAGCGACAGACAGAGAGAGAAAGAGGGAGGGAGAGAGAGAGAGAGAATGGGCATGCCAGGGCCTCCAGCCACTGCAAATGAACTCCTGACATATACGCCCCCTTGTGTATCTGGCTAACGTGGGTCCTGGGGAATTGAGCCTGGAACCAGGGTCCTTAGTCTTCATAGGCAAGCGCTTAACTGCTAAGCCACCTCTCCAGCCCCACATGTACCACTTTTATATTAAAGTATTTTATAAAATTTTGACGTTTTTTTTCCTTTTTTATAAGATTCAAGATATACTAAGGTATGATAATTAAGGTAATTCAAATATTCAAATAAGTCAAACACATAGAATATATATATATATATGTATATATATATATATGTATATATATATATGCATGTGAGTGATATATATGTAGATGTTTTACAATTTATGTCTATTATTGCATATTGTTTATAGAACCTGTTGTATATTTTCTTTATTATATGCAGTATACATGCAAACAGTGGAAGAGAGAGAGAATGAGAAAAAAGGATTAACTTTTAAGAATTGTCTTGCATGATTATGACAGAGGCTAATAGAATGGAGACCCAGGGAAGAAATGCAGTTTGATTCTATTGGCAAACTTCCATCTACTGGTGCAAACTCAACCTTTGTTTTTCTATTGTCTTCTTTCAGATGAAACAATGCCCACATGTGTGGAAGACAATGAGTTTTACTAAGAATCTACTACTTAAAGGACTTACAGGGCCGAGGAAATGACTTATTAGACAAATCACTTCCAACACATGCTTGCATTACTGAGCTTGGAGCCATACAATTTATGTAAAACCCCACACAGTAGCATACTTCTGTAATCCCAGCACTCCTGCAGACATGGGAGGTAGAGGCAAGAGAATTTGCAGAACAGCATGGCCAGCTAGTCTGTCCTACAAAGCAGCCAATGAGAGATGCTGCCTGAAACAAAGTGGAATGCCCCAGAAGTTGTCCTCTGACCTCCACACATGTGCTAAGGCACATAGGTGTCTGTACTCATACACACAAACAGGCAAGCACACATAAACACACACATGCACATTAGCGTGCAATATTTTAAAAACTACTGATTTAAATACTAATTTCATATAACAATGCAATTCATAGAATGGACAATAGTAATTTGTGAGTACTGTGACCTACCCAACTTGGTAGACAAAAATCAATCATCACATTCCACTGTGTTTTCATGGGTACAAATCATTTTACATGTATTCTATCACTAAATAATCAAAATAATACTATAATATACATACTGTTAACTTTGTTTCAATGTTCACAGTTCCTAAATCCAAACAATCACAATCTTCAGAATTTAATTATTCCTTTTTTCTGTTTTTATCTTGAAAACTAAAACAATAACATCTACAAAATAATTTGAACTGATTAATAAAAATACAATATTTTCAAAAAGCACATTGCACAATATAGTGGACCATGTGAACATGTCAGCAATTTTGTTATTATTTCATCAGGAATCATTAAGGTGTTCCCTACTGATGATCTTACATGGTAATATAAATTACTAGACATGCTAAATATCCTGAAAGTCTCATTTTACATATTTATAGTGCACACATAGTTGGCCACAAGAGAGTAATTTATTCTTCTAAGATGTTCAAACTGATGACTTTTAGAATATTTGCAAAGTTGTGCAGTTACCAGTCTAGCTCAAGCAGTTTTATTTATTTTTAAAAATATTTTATTTATTTATTTGTAAGCAGAAAGATAAAATGATAACAAGAAAAAGAGAATGGACATGCTAGGGTCTCTTACCACTGCTTATGAACTCCAGGTATATGTACCATTTTGTGCATCTGGCTTTTTACATGGGTACTAGGGAATTAAACCTGAGCCATCAAGCTATGCAAAAAAGTGCCTTTAAATGATGAGCCATCTCTTTAGTCCAAAGAGTAGTTTTACCATCCCATAAATAACCAATCACTCTACACAAAACCTTGGCAATATCTGACCTACTTCTGTTATCTGTGCCAGGAAATTCATAAAAAAATAATATAATAATTTATTAGTTATCTGATTCCCTCCAATGACAATATGTGGAGTAGGATATACAGTAATTTAACTGGTTTTATGGCTGGATAATATCCACTTTTGTGGATACCTACCACTTTTCAAATATTTTGTTTATTTTTTGTTTATTTATTTGACAAAGAGAGAGAGAAGGGGGGCACGGAGAATGGGCATGCCAGGTCCCCCAGCCACTGCAGATGAACTCCAGATGCATGCGCCCCTTATGCATCTGGCTAAGGTGGGTCCTGGGGAATCTAACCAAGGTTCTTTGGCTTTGCAGGCAAACAACTTAACCACTAAGCCATCCCTCCAGCCCGGATACATACCACTTTTATTTCACATGATGTAAATGTGAATTTCTTATGGATTCATGGTGTTTAGTACTGCTTTAAACATGCATTTCCAGGATATTTTGTGAGCATATTTTCAACTTCAATCTCACACATGTACATAAAAGACAACCATATTATTTTTGAAGTGAAAAATGAAACTATTCAGATCAACAATATGTGAGATTACTTGTTTTGTTTTTTATAAGATCATCAAAAAGATCAATTTAGCATTTCCTCAATATTTGTCCTGAGGGATATAATTAAAGAGGATAGGGAATAGCTAATATTTGTTAAAGAACATGTTAATGTGAATAATTTTCAAACATCATCACATTTTGTTTTCACCATATCTCTAGGGGATTTAATTTGATATAGTTTTGTTTATTGAATGTTTTATATCTCACTTTGAATATGAGAAAATTAAAATTAGTAATAGGTTAAACAATACATTCAGTTAACAAAATATGATACTCTTATGCTGGAGAGATGACTCATTATTTAAATGTGCTTACTTACCAAGCCTGCTAGCCTTGGGTCAATTCACAGCCACCCAGCAATGTTACACATACTTCAGTTTTTAGCAGCAAATAACCCTGATATAACTATGAACATAGAGAAATAAAGAGAGACAGGGAGGTAGGGAGGGGGAAGGAAGGAAGGAATCCTTTATAAGAATAGATATTGCTCATATGTTCTAGGTTGATCTATTCATTTTACATTAATTTATATAGTTGATTAACAGCAATATAGCTTTTGGCCCAGAAAAGTGATATTCTAAGCTAGTGCTTTTCAAAATCTTATTTTATGAAAATTGCATGAATTTCCAAATAAAAACTTTTCTTTTTTTCTGCGTAGACATGTGAAAGTTGTTCCTCTTGCAGTTATCTCTCCTTATTGCACTTGGCATCTGTACTTATATTTTTAACCAGATGTTAATCTTGCCTTAATCATGCTTATCTGGGTGGCCATGTGGTCCTAGATAATAAGAGTTCTTCCACAGTTGTGAAGCAATATATCTTAAAATAATAATTCACATCTAACATCCATTAAACTTTGTACCAAATATGAAGATAATGTTATCCATTTTCCTTTTGGTAGAATTGTGATCTCTTCTCATTAAATTAAATCATTGTTATATGAAGATAATTTACTTTTCAAACTAACAGTATGCCTTCACATTGTATTTGAGGTCATTTTTTTATCCAAAATAGAAGAAGATCTAGTTTTTAAAGACTTATATGATCATTGTTATGTCTAAACATGGTGTTACCTCCATCCCCTTCTGTATATACAGTTTTCCCTATGGGAAGAGCAGCAGGCATGGTTCTCTGGTCACATCTACTGGGCAGTGGTCCTGACATTAACGGGAGACAATACAGCAGGAAGCTATCTCTATTGCGTACTCTAACTGTACAATTCAGTTATGTGCAAGCATTATCATTGCCCCTTATCACTTCCCCTCTCCATGGGGCTTTGGTCAAGACAGACTGGCCTCTGGGGACCTAAAACATTTTCATTTCCTTCTACTTTTGCTATCCACTCTCAATTAGAATGGATAGAATCCCCATACTTTCTTCAGTTGAAGGAAGACAGAACTAAATGCCTTATGCTGAGTTGAACCACATGCATAATTCTCAAGTTCATTTTTCCAAGGATTGCTAACTTTAGTTAATAAAGGCACCATCACCTCTTTAGTTTTGTCATCACTATCAAGGATAAGTACTGACGAAGCCTATGTATTCAGAAAACTCCTTGCTTTATCTACTTCAACCCAAACACAACAAATATATAGATTTTTAATAATCCCTTTCTACTTTATTTCATTTTGCTAGAAATTATATGCATTAAGCCACATATAGTGCTTTGTTCACAATTATTGCCAACATAGAATGTTTAACAATAAAATTCATAACCAAAATTAACTATATTATTTAGCTTATGTCTCAGAAATTTGGGGGTTTGTGAAAAAAATCTCATAGAAATCAATGTCAGCAGTTTTAATTTGCATTTTGGATTATTTGTGTTAGGGAATTTTTTTTTCAAGTATGAA
Source organism: Dipus sagitta (assembly GCA_036346955.1). Classification (NCBI taxonomy): domain Eukaryota; kingdom Metazoa; phylum Chordata; class Mammalia; order Rodentia; family Dipodidae; genus Dipus; species Dipus sagitta. The sequence goes on from CM070772.1 coordinate 26,684,922, forward strand.
GGTTTGATGGAAATTTCCAGACACTCTGTTTGTCAGACTAACTTTTCCTGAGAGACTTGATTCGCAATCAACAATTATGTAAATTTCTTATCAGGTTACATGTTCAGAATTAAATTTTCAATAACATATGCAACCATCACCTAGAAAAAATTCTGACAAAATGTCAGCTTCAGGGCAAGGTAAAGTAATCAACAAAATTTGGAGTATCTGAAAGCAATCCAAATGTTTAGCCTTTCTTTTTCTGAAGGTTGTAATTTCCTAGAGGAATGCAGAAAAGACTGTTTCTCCAGGCACTTTATTACTCCAGTGAGGATGGAGAGACAGTTGCACTGCATCTGCATAGCACCTCATTTAAATGTTCTAATAACTTGCAACTTGAATTTTATTAAATAATGATGATATTTTTAGCTCTTGCTCATGCTGAAATGAAATTTCCTGCCATTTCCAGTATACTTTCTTTGGAATTATAATCACATGAAGTCCTTGATCTTCTTTTCCTTTCTTCCATTAAGTAAATTATCTCGTATAGTTTTCAAAATGCTAATTTTATTAAATCACCACTTATTCCATAGTAATGTGACTACACATGGTATTTATGTTATTGTTTCCTCATTGCCCTAAATATTGAATTTACCTTATTTGCTAACTTTACAGGAAAGTTCAGAGGAATCTAAGAATTATGCATTCTGATATAAAACAGTTAAATATCACAAAGTTTCACAGTGTGGAACTATTGCATATCTACTTATGAAACATAGTAAACGTGTGAGGATATATGCCATGTATCTTAAACAAAACTCCTTTATTCACTAAGGATGCTCTGTACCCTTAGGGGTATCATCTGAATCAAACCCATTTGTAACAAAAAAAGTCAATGGATTCACACATCAATTTGTCATTACCTCCTTCTCATATAAAGATATAAAGACTCATAATGAAGAGGAAATTATTCAGGGAGAAACAAAATCCATTTAATTTATGATCATTGCTATTCCTATCACAAGTTATGTCATATGAATCTTAGGATTAGTGTCTTAACTTTGGAAACTGCAACATTTGTCACACCTCAATTATGTCTGTCCTTTTTAGTCCTTTCAAAAGTACCTAGTGGTTGTATGTTATGAAGATTTTCTTAAGTACTACACAATACTATGAATTACTCTACTTCATGAGTGCCTAAACTAGTTAACATCTTATTGCTGGGACAAGATATCTGATAACAATTAATAAGAGAGGAAGGGCATTAATACGAGAGGAAGGGCTTCTTTCTACTGACAGTTGCTGATTACAGCCTGTCACTACAGAGAAGGCATATGGATAGGAGCTAAAAGTAGCTGATCATGTTCAGTTCATAGTGAGGAAACAGATGATGAACGTTGTTGCTCAGCTTGGTTTCTGCTTTTTTTGAAACTTATTTTTATTAGTTATGGACATACTTAATATGTAAAAAACACATGTTAGTACCATCCTTTCCCTCATCCCTAACACTTTTCCAAAGGGGCCCTCCTTCTTGGGGTGCAGTGGACCCATGGGGGATTGTGGGTCATGGATTGTGGGGACAACAGTCAGTTATGGGGGAGAGGCAATGTCTCTGTGCATACTGTCCCAACTTGTGGCTCTGACAATATTTCTACCCTCTCTTTCACAAAATTCCCTGAGCCATGTTGGGTGTGTTTTAAGTCTACTTCAGTCATGGGCTCTTAGTAGCCTCTGGATCTCTGGTTTGGTAGGTGGTGAGTGTCCTCAGTTTCTGTCTCCTTCACCCTTGTGCTGATATCAGAGTCATTGAGAAAGCAGTGTTCTTGCTGATTCCTCCAGTTCCTCGGTGTTTTCAGCTGGGGCTGGGTGAAGTGCACTGGGTCATTTATCTCCTCAGGTCCTGCTCCCAACTGAAAAAGAGAAGCAGATTCTCCAACAGAGAGTGGAGTCAGCACAGGTTAAATGAGATAAGCATTACTAAATTAGAGAGAATTTAATGGGTCTTGCCTTTCTTATAGCCATAGATTAGTGGGAGCTTGATATTGGAGAGCAAAATCATTATCTGGATATGACTCTGACTTGTTTCCCAGTTCCACATATGGGTTCCTTTCTACTGAGTAGGTCTGTCGGCAAAAGAACAGTTGATTACCCACCATGGCTATGTGCCACTATTGCATTTGTGTGTGACCATCACTTCAGGTTGTTTGCTTCTCAGTAGCTTAGACCTCGAGTTGTGCAGACAGATGTTGGCCACTTTCTTAGCACTAGACAGGCTAACTGTCTGGGACTGGCTCTCTTCCAGTTCTAGCCAGGTCTCTTCATGGCCTGTGCCAATAGCATATGATGTCTTCAGTAGTAGGATCTGACCATTAACCTCTGGTAGGTAATCAAGTGCTCTCACAGAAGTCTGTTTTGTTTTTGCAGGGGAGAGATATTGTAGGTCTCTCTGATCAACAGTTCACTTGGAGTTACAGGCCAGCACCAAGGGAAAAGAAAAAGAACAAGAAATAAAAAGAGAAACAGGAGAAATTAAAGGTTAGGCTTCATCTCAGCCTGTCCAGAGCCCTTCTTTACAGGTGCTCCCCCTAAAGTCCTATTGAGGGTTCAACCTTTTAGTCTATCTTCTAGGATATAAGTTTCTATGGGGATACCAGTTCAATTTGGATTGTTTTGAGTTTACCCCCTCACCTACCCTTCCCCTACCCTCAAGCCCTACCCTCCCTATTGTGCAGATCTGGAGATGCCTATCAAGTATGTCAGCAACTCGGGCAGATCCAGGTTAGGAACCACATATGAGTGAAGCCATGCGACGACTATCTTTCTGTGACTGAGTGAGTTCACTGCATATGATTTGCTCCAAGTTTGACCACTTCTCTACAAATTTGATTGTGTCATTTTTTTTTCTTACTCCTTAGTAGAATTCCATTGTGTAGCTATCGGACATCTTGGTTATCCATTCATCGATTATGGACACCTGGCTTGATTCCAGTTCTTAGTTATTATGAATTGAACAGATATAAACATGGTTGAGCAGCTATCTCTGACATGAGGCTTGGATCTTTTAACATAAATGCACACTAAGGTAATAACAGGGCGGGTTGGTAATCCAGTATTTATGAGGTTTAGGCAAGAGGACCACAAGGCCAAGGCCAGCCCTGGCTACAAAACCAGCCCCTATCTCTGCAAAAACAAAACAAAACAAAACAACAACAACAAAAAACCAGGTAAACAAACAACCAAGAATACAGTAATAGTAGAATACAATAAAAGCATGATGGGAAAAAGAGAAATTTTATTATGTAAATAATTTACAAAATTAATATCAAAAATAGGGATACAGAAAATGTGTCTACCATAAAATGTAAAGGCCTGATGTGGTTTCTCCTTTATAATTATTGACTGTTATGGTTTCATTATTTACTCTTGTTATTTCAAGTTAATTAGTGCTTATTTAATGGGAGGAACAGTCTATATAACAGTTCATTTTCTCTTTTCTTTAGTACACTTACTTAAGAAAATGAGGAAAATTTTTCTTCTACATTGATATAAAGCCAAAACTTACTGATGGCAACAAAATCCTTATAAGCTTTTGACTAATGCTTTCATTTTAACCTCAGATAACATTGCAGCTCATAACTTAATAAGTGAACACAGTATCCTAGTCAGAAATGGGAAAGTAATATCGAATTTACAGAGCTGTTTGTATCAGCTCCTTAAGTGACAAAATCTTGTTATATTTGCTCTGCAGGCTATCAATTCAAATACATAAGACAGACTTGTGCTTTTCTTTTGAAGATTTTTTAATGTGTGGGATAGGGCATACTATATTTTTCTTTAAAATGGTATGAAGATTGCAATAATTATAAAGAAATAAAGTTCATTTTACAAAATCTGTTCTTCTCTCTCTCTCTCTCTCTCTGTGTGTGTGTGTGTGTGCGTGTGTGAATATGTGTGTTCACTTGTGTGCAGAAATCAAAGAACAATTCCAGATGTCATTCTCAGGGAAATCATTCATATTTCCTTCGGATAGCTCTCTCATTCTTCTCTCTCTTCAGAACAATGATGGTCCTAACGTTCTATAATTAAGTAGTCATGAAATTAAATGACATTATATGTTAAAGTGAATCAAATCTATGGCCAGGAAATATTGAGAGTTTAAATCTATATTTTTATTGTTTATTAATAAGTTAACTGCTACTGATCTTTGAAACTTATGCCATTGAGCATTATGCCATTGATCACTTCCACTGAGAATTTCAAAAAGTCTGGTATTACATTCTGGCAACTAATTCTTCACATAATTGACTGTGGGTTCAAAATCGGCCTTTTAACTTGTCTTTATAGCCCAACTCTTGCATATACAAATAGAGGCTTCAGAATGAATTGGCTACAACAATAACTTGAACCAGAGGTATGGAAACAGATGGTTGAAGTGGGGTGAAAGGCAAGACCTGAAATTGTAGCTGACAAAGACATTTAAATCATCAAGAAAAATAGCAAGAATGTTACAAGACAAAAAGACAGAACATTTGGTTAAACATTTTTCTAACTGGGGATAATAGTATGTAAGTGTACAACTTAAAAAAAAGTTTCTGAAGCAATGTGATGTTCAAAATCAGAGCATTTTAGGGAGGGAGGAACAGTGATAGGAGTTGAGTGAATGGCCCTAGCTTATGTCCTCTGTGATGCTCATATGATAAGAGACCCATAGCTGAGCCCTCAGCTGATTTCTATTACTTTAGTTCTCCCAAACACTTAGGAAAGATTTGAGAAGATGTAAGTTAATGTGCTTTACCAGATCATGAGGGTAAGAATTACTCCATATGCCTGGACAACAAGGAAACGGTATATCACATCTGTTATTCGTAAGCTCTAACTAATTACACTTTATGTTGAGCCTTTAGGCATTCCCCTCTGGTGAAGTGTAAGATGTTGGCAAAAACAATTGTATTTTAGGCCTCATTCTCTCCTGTTATGGGTTCAGCTGACAGCAATAGAGTCTCTTCAGTGCAGTTATCTGCTTAATCCCTGTGTAGTGAAATTTAAACAACTGAGTTTCCTGTGAGTAAACTTACAGTATATGTTACGTATAAGGAAAGTGAAAAAGCAAACCAAAGGAAAACAATGGACATGATCTCAACAGAGAGGGTTTATAAATCAGGGGAGTTTTCCGGCTTGTCTGGGCTTGAATGTTTCTGATGTTCCCAAGACCTCCTAGTTTCAGAGACAGCCATTAACCCTTCAGTTCCCTCTGATCTAAAGGAAACTCATTAACTCTTCATTTCAGATCCTGGAAGGACAGAAAAGATTGGGGGAAGTTGCGAAATGGGTGGGGCATCATAGAACTGGGCAGCAAGGGGAATGAACATAGGTGAAATGAGACTCCAGTTACTTTTTGCTGGGAAGGGTAGAGGTCCCTTAGGCATGTCCAACACAGTCTAGTGGATTTTTTTTTTTTTTTTATGTCTAAGGGCTGATATCCAGTGGCCATGAAAAATTTAGTGGCTTTTTTTTTTTTTTTTTGAGGCATTTAGTGAGACAGCTGAGTATGTAAGGACCAAAAGAGATGGTGAGCATTATTATAATCAGTGAATGAATTACATATCACAGAAAGGATAGGTTTAACTTGAAGGGAGTAGAGCTGTGAGGTTTTTTTTTTTTTAACTTACAGCAATATATATTTTAGCTGGTTACAGAGAGATGTCAAGCCATGTGTAAAGAAATAATGTCATTGGCCATAAAAAGGCTAATATAGTCCAAAATACTATTGGCTTTGGACTGGTAAGATTTACTTGGTTACAATTGTTATAGTCCATTGTTGAAGTTTTAGTCATACAGGTATGACTTTTGGGAGTTTTAGCTTTTGGTTTTCTATTTGTCAAACTTTACTTTGTAGTTTGTACATGTAGTAAACTATTAGCTCACATGGAACTTATGAACAGGCAAGGAGCTCTTTGGGAGACTGATACTTACCAGAGCCATTAGGAAAGAAACATTTAGCTTACGTCAAATCCAATAGCCATTATGATTCGGTTATTATGTATGTATGAATTTTTTTGCATGTGACATGGCATTCGTAGGTGACATGAACATTATATTTAAGGTTGAAAAATAATAATAATATAGTTATAGGTAAGGAAGAAGGAATTGCTAACTTGAATGGCAAATTAATTGGAATTTCTGGAAATATGCAGCTGGTTTAGGTAAGGTAGGAAATATAAGAGATTAGTATTGGAGCAATATTTGAAGTTAATTAATTTTGAAGTTTAGGATTAAAAGTGCTTTCTGTTGTTGTTGTTGTTGTTTCGTAAGTCTTTACTATAGAAGGCTTATAATCTTTCAATCCAAAAATCAAAAACTGTTCACTTTGAAGAACTAATGAACCTATATTAGGCTGAAAGGCTAAAATTTTGACTGGTCTTGATAATTTGCTACTATCAGTTGTTTATTTTATAAACACAATGACACTATGTTTTACAAAATTATATTGATTATATAACAAAATGACACATTTTATGTAATTAGGCCCAGTTTTATCTATGAGAATAAATTTATACCAAACAAATGAAAGCTTTACCCAAAATGACATATTATAAAAGTAGAAAACTTAAGAAATTTATTGTTGTTAACAGGTGTCCTATGAAACAGAATAAAAGCTTTATAAGAAGGAGAGCATATAAGGTTAATATTTGGTTATAACTTAGTTATCTTAATCCAAAATTAAAGAACTATTCACAAGTTTTAATGTTATCAGGGGCAAAGGAAATTGGGCTTGTATTCTAATGACCCCCATGTCTAATGCCCATCTTTAGAAGAGAGAGAGAGACAGACCCCAAATATTTGGAAGATGGCTGATGAGTTTGTCTGACTTTTATAAGCTGAAGTGGGATGGTGGGAAAAATAAAATTGGGTGAGGGTCCCTATTTTGTTGGATGACAATCAAAGGGGGCTCAGATTGATGGAGTTAGTCTAATACAAGACCATTTGAGGTCAATTGGTGAGCCCTTCCCCCAGAGTTGGCTGCCCCTTTTGGAGGGGGCTTTATCTAAGGAAGCTCTGGGAAGGAAAGCATCCCCTCCTCCCACCTGTCTGCGGGTACTGCTTGTTGCCTTCCAGAGTGGACTGGAAACAAGCAGGGACCGAAGACCTGCGACTCTCCAGAAAGCCTCCAAGACTTCAGTGCCAGATTGGAACTGCTGGGGCATCCAGCCTCCTGGACTGAGTAGCTACCAGGATCCTTGAATCTGAAGCCTGCAAACTGCTATTTTTGGACTGCTGTAAGCTAATCCAATAAATTCCCCTTTAATACAATCTGTTCTATCGGTGCTGTTCCTCTAGAGAACCCTGACTAATACAGGCACCAATTACCCAGGGAAGATTGGAAATGGAACTGTTTGAAAACATTTATTTTATATGAAGAGCATTGTTTAAAAATGGGTCTATACCCTGAGGTAGAGAATATATTTTAAGAGTAAATTTACTTAGGAGCAATGAACTTGAGATACTGAAATGAGACAATTATTTAATTATTGGGCAGTACCTAAAAGAGCAGAAGTTGGTTATTGTACAACCTTTGACATAACCAATGTTTTCAGTTTTAATAAAATAGGAGTTAGTTTTAAAACATTAGTGTTTTTACTTTGAGGTCTTTATTTTGGGAAATTAAACAAAATTAGTGAGCCTTTACCTTAACATTCAGTTTCCCCAACAGAACATTTTCCTTATCTATCTCCTTATTAGCAGTTTCTGGAAACCATTTGAGACTATGGGGAGAAGCTGTAATCAGGATTTTCTACGTTGACTGAGCACCCCCTGGACAACATAAGGTGGACAATAGCAACAGGACAGTGTGCCAAACAATGGCAAAGGGGGAAGTAAGCTATAACACCCATAAGCCCACCCCCAACAATACATACCTTTTAAAGATTTTAGTTATGTAAAATCTTAACAGGGCAACAGCCATTGTTTTGAATTTAAAGCTGACTTTCTTTTTTCTTTTTGTGGCCATTAGCCACATGTAAATGTTCTAGAATTACAGGATTTTCTTAGTGTTTACCTTTGCTTATTTTGTCTAGTTTTGTGGCAGTCACTGCTTTTTGTTTGTTTGTTTGTTCATTCTGTTTTATTTTCTCATCAGTTAAGGGTTAACATTTTGTGTACTATGATGATATGGCCTCGGTTGTCTCTTTACCTTTGGTGATTTGTAATGAAAACAAGGGGAAAAGGGAAAAAAAAAGAAAAAAACTGTAGGTTTTAGATGTGTAATGATTTTAATTTGGGCAAGGAAAGAAAAATTAGATATCCATATGTGGAAGAAGGTATGACTGAACAGTATACATACAGGTGAAAACATCATGTTTATATATACACATAAATATATGCATACACATTAAGGTATATATATATATATACACAGATATGCATCTCAAAAATAAATTAAAATCTGCTTGGATTCTCTGTACATATAAGAAATTGGATAGGATAATCATCATTATGTTAATTACAACAAATATTTCCTATGGTGCTATGTGTAGTATCTTCAGAGAAGAATATCTTGCTCTGAATGACAGAAGTGGGAAGGACAATGCATGCCACCTATGGGGAATGGATTTGCATTAATAACAGCACTTGTGTTCCTTTTGTTCAGAATTATAACTTTTTCTTGTCATTCTTTGCAGTGTTAAAACATATTGTTATCTATGGAGTATTTATAGATCTTTTCTCTACTTGGACTCAATTTCCTAATTACTAATTGGAGATATATAGGCAACCTAGCTTTGCCGGCATGGAAATGGCAGAATGATTCTATATATTTATTATCATTTATAACCTTTTTCATATGTTTATTTAAATTTAATTTTTATGTTAAATAAAATGAGGGGTTTCTTTGTGATAGTTCATACATTGTTGATTGAACTTTTGGCCCTATCCAGTCCTCTTCTTCATTCTCCTGATCTTCATTCTGCTTGTGAGTAGCCTTTGTTTTCAGTATCTAGCCTTAGATTTTCATGACACTGCTTTTCTATCCCCCTCTCCCCACCCCGCACACCACTCTCTCTCAAAGCCTCTTTCCCTCCCCATAAACATGGTTCTACTTTGTTGGCCACTACGTACATACACTTAAATATAAAGATAAATGAAAAATAGAAGCTAGAACCTGCACACAGGAAAGAGAATGTCATCTTTGTCTTTCTGACCCCTAATGTAAAGTTGCCCAAATCCATACATTTCATTAAAAAATAATTTGTTATTTATCATCCATTTATACATTCATGGATATCTAGCTGATTCCATTTTGTGTCCCACTATGTTGAGGTAAAAGGACATATTGTAGTCTTATTAAATATTTTATCAAATTTGAATCTGTCCATGGCACCAAAAAATATTTAGTTTCCCAACTCCATGACAGTCTTAAGAAATAATGTATTGTCTCCATTCAGCTGGGCATTAATATCTGACCTTCTAAAAGTACATTTATAAGTCTCAGTTCGTGCCATATCAATTCCCATTGCATTGGTTATTTTTATTCATTCATAAAAAGTTAATTTATAAAGGAAAATAAATTTATACATATACACACATGTACGTATGTTCATATATATATATATATATATATATATATACACATTTCTGCTGTATACCATGTCTAAGCAGTAACTTACATTTTATGTATTTTTCAATATCTTATTCACATTTTTCCTTTATAAAGTAGTAACAAATTAACACGATTTGCCCAAAATAATCTTAAAGATATACTGAGTTATAATAGAGTCATCATAGAAATCAATACAGTAACATTTATGGTATATTGTGTTATTTTTGCATTTTCCATTTTCAGTGGCTAGAGGTATGTTCATATGTAAAAACACATTTTTTTTTTTTTGCAAATCCTGATGTCCTGGTTTTGATTCCCCAGTATCCATGTAAGGCCAGGTGCATAAATATAAACACTCCATTGTCAAAATCTATAAAATGTAAAATGGAATTACAGAAAATGATTGAAAATATTATATTCAAATATGTCTTATTATTCCCTTTAGCAACCAACACTAATATGAAAAACCTATAGTCAGACATCCCGTTTTATGTCAAGGGTTTTACAAATACATAAATAATATTTTTCTATAGATTTTGAGACAATCATATGGACTCATAGAACATCCTCCCTTTTAATTTGCTTATATCCAGATGGAATGTCGAATTCTTACCTACAGATTAATTGTGAGATGAATTTATTTTATGATGAGTTTCATCTGGTACCTCATCATATTGGGAAAATTTTTGCATATAAAACTTGTGTAGCTTTTGTTGAAATCTCTCTGATTCACCTTATGCTACCTGAAATTTGCAAAGAATCTTACAGGATCTTTTCAAATTCTTTGGCAAAAAAAAAACACATGTTGAAAGTTATGATTGTATAATATTTTGGTACAATTACCTGTGGCCTTGTAAAAGTAAACTGAAAACATGTACTGAAGTTTTGCCCATCTTCACTCCCACACACTAGAGTAGCTCTGAAATGTTCTGCTGTGTGGCAGCCAGAAAACAAGAAGAAACCAAATGTTCAGCTGAACATGAACAATGAAAAGCCATTTTTCTCTAAGATATTGTAGTACAGAGAATCATCTCAGGGAATAATTTTAAGACATTAATGATAGCAGCATTCCCTTTCTAAAATTTTGTATGTATGCATATAGTATATATGCATATTAATAATGTATGTATATATGTGTGCAATCGAAATTTGAAAACTTGTAAGAAATTAGTATTCCATGGAGTAATATATGCTAGGAGGAGGGCTCAGTAGTTATAAACACTTTTTTATTGCAAATCCCAGTGCTCTGGGTTTAATTCCACAGTACCCACATAATGCCAGATGCACCAAGTGGCACATGCATGTGGTGTTCAATTTCAGTGGCTAGAGGTGTGCCCATTCTCTCTTTCCATCTCTCTTTATCTTTTCAAATAAATACATAATATATTAAAAAAAATAAATATCACAAACTTTTCTTATTTTCTTTTTTAGATATGGACATACTTAGTAAGTAAACAACACATGTTGGTGCCATCCTTTCCCTCATCCCTGCCACTTGTCCAAAGAGGCCCTCTACCTTTGGGAAGCAGGTCAACCCCATGGGGATTGTGGGTCATGCATTTTGGGGGCAGCAGAAAGTTATGGGGGAGAGGCAGTGTCTCTGCGCAAAATGTCCCAACTTGTGCCCCTAACAATCTTTCTGCCCCCTCTTCTGCAAAATTATCTGAGCCATATTGGGTTTGTTTTAAGTCTACTTCAGTGATGGGCTCTTAGGAACCTCTGGATCTCTGCTTTGGTAGGTGTTGAGTGTCCTCAGTGCCTATCTCCTTCACCCTTGGTGCTGATATCAGGTTCACAGAGAAAGCAGCACTGTTGCTCATTTCCCCAATTCCTCTGTGGTTTCAAGTGGGGCCAGGGTGAAGTATGCTGGGTCAGTTATCTCCTCTGATACTGCAACCATCTGAAAAAGAGAAGCAGAATCTCCAATACAGAGAATGAAGTCATCACTAGTTAAATGAGATAACCTATTAGTTTAGAGAGAATTTATAGGGTGTAGACCCTCTTATAGCCCAAGATTCATAGGAGTTTGACAGTAGAGAGCAAATTCATTGTCTGGATATGGTTCTGACTTGTTTCCCACTTATAGACATGGTTTCTTCTCCACTGAGTGGATCCACTAGTGAATCTAAGAGCAGTTGGTTTCCCACCATGGCTGTGTGCCACTATTGCACTTGTGAGAGCATAAAGTCAGGTTGTTTCCTACTGAGTAGCTTAGACTTTAAGTTGCTCAGACAGTTGTTGACCACTTTCCCATAGTAACTCATGTAGCAACTTCCAAAAGTAGATAGGCTGCCTGGAGACTGTCTCTTGTCCAGATTCCAACCATGTCTCTCTATGGTCCATACTGATAGCATATGGTGTCTTCAGCAGTAGGGTCTTACCTTTAACTTCTGGTGGGTAGTTAAGTGCTCTAACAGAAGTCTGTCTTGTTTTGGGAGACTTTGAGGTTTCTCTGGTCAACAGTTGGTTGTGGATGTTAACTGCAATTCTGGTGCAGGAAATTTCAGGCCAGCTCTAAGGGAAAACACCTCATCCCTGAAGCTGACCAAAAATTAACCCAACATGGCTCAGGGAAATTTTGCGGAAAAGGAGGCAGGGCAGAAAGAATGTCAGAGCCACATGTTGGGTCATGATATGCAGAGACATTTATCTTACCCATAACTGTGGGCTAACTCCACAATGCATAAGCCATATACCTCAACAAGGAGGGGCCAAGGGGAGGGGGTAGGTCATGGATGAGCCTAATAATGGCACCAAACTGACTGTATTTGCTGAATACAAAACTAACTAATAAAGAAAAGAAAAGAAAAAAATAAATGAAGAGTAAATACATCTAAAAAACAGAAAAGAAAAGAAAAGAAAAGAAAAGAAAGAGAAATGGGAGATATGTAAGGTTAGGCTTCTTCTCACCCTCTCCAGAGCCCATTGATTCAGGTGCTCCCCCTAAGGTCCTATTGATGGTTCAACCTTTTAGTCTAACATCCATGATATAGCATTTTATGGTGCCAGTTCAATTCGTGTTCAGTTTGGTGATCCCCACCAATCCTTACCCTTTCCCCCAATCCCTACCCTCCCTATTGCCCCAGATTCAAGATGCCATTCGGGTGTGCCAGCGACTTGGGCTGACCCAGGCTAGGAACCACAGATGGGTGAGACCATGTGACCATTGTCATTTTGTGACTGCATGAGTTTGCTTAGTATGATCTGTTCAAATTTCGACCATTTTTCTACAAATTTCCTTGTGTTGTTTTTTTTTTTTTTTTTTTTACTGCTGAGTAGAATTCCATAGGGTAGATATATCACATCTTGGTTATCCATTCATCAAATGATGGGTACCAGGGTTGATTCCAGTTCTTAGCTGTTACAAATTGAGCAGCTATAAACACGGATGTGTGGAACTTTTAGGATAAATGCCCAGTAAGGGAATAATAGGATCTGTAGTTAACTCTATATTAATTCTTTTCAGGAGTCTTCATATTGATTTCCATAGTGGTTAAATAAGCTTATATTCCCACCAACAATGAATGAGTGTTCCTATTTCTCTACATCCTTTCCAATATGTTTTTGATTTGATTTTTTAATGTTTGCTATCCTTAATTGGGTAAGGTGGAATCCCATAGTTGTTTTAATTTGCATTTCTCTAATGGTTAGGGCTGTTGAACATTTTCTTGTGTGTTAGCCATTTGTAATATTTCCTCTGAGAACTCCCAAATCAGTTCTCTGCCCCACTTTTGGAGTAGATTATTTGATTTTTTTCGTGTTTAGTTTTTTGAGTTTTTTTTTTTTTTTTTTTTTTTTTTGTAGTTTGTAGATATTAGGCTTCTGTCAGTGGTATACCTGGTGAAGATTTTCTCACATTCAGTAGGTAATCTATTAGTTCTGCTTATGGTATGTTTGTCTGTGTAAAACCTTTTTAGCTTCATGAAATCCCAGTGGTTGAGTGGTTGTTTAATTTTCTGGTCTACTGGGATTTTGTTCAGGAAGTCTTTTCCTGTTCCAATATAGTGGAACATACCTCTTAATTTTTCTTCCAGTAGTTGAAGAGTTTCAGGTCTTATATTGACATCTTGAATCCATTTGGACTTCGGTTTTGTGTATGGAGAAATGAGTGAATCTAATTTCATTTTTCTAAATGTGGTCATCCAATTTATCTAACACCATTTGTTGAAGATGCTGTCTTTTCTCCAGTCTACATAACTTGCACCATTACATTATTTGCACCATTGTCAAAGATCAGGTAGCTATAGTTACTTGACCTAAGTCTGGGTCTTCAATTCTGTTGCACTGGTTCATGTTTCTGTTTATATCCCAGTACCATACTGTTTTTGTTATTATGGCTTTGAAATATAGCTTAAAATCAGGTACAGTGATCCCTCCAGAGGTTCTTTTTTGTTCTGAGATTAAGTTTGGGCATCCGAGGCCTGCTTCCATTCCATATGAATTTTGAGATCATTTTTTCAATCCCTGTTAAGAATGATAAGGTATTTTTATTATAATTGTGTTAAATCTATATATTGCTTTTGGCCAAATTGCCATGTTCACAATATTAATTCTACCTATCCAGGAACATGGAAGGTCTTTCCATCTTCTCAAATCCTCATTTTTTTCTTGCGTGTTTTTATGTTTTATATATATATATATGTGTGTGTGTGTGTGTGTGTGTGTGTCTTTCACATCCTTGGTTAATATTATTAGGAGGTATTTAATTTTTTTTGCTATTGAAAATGGGACAGCATCACTGATTTCTTTCTCTGTATGGTTGTTCTTTGCATAAAGAAAAGCTACTAATTTTTGTGCATTGATTCTGTATCCTGCCACTTTACTGAAGGAATTAATCACTTTTAGAAGTTTTGAGATGGAGACTTTCAGGTCATTTATGTACAGGATCATACAATCTGCAAATAGGGCTTATGTGACTTCTTCCTTTCCAGTTTAAAATGCTTTGACTTCTTTCTCCTGTTTTATTGTTTTGGCTAGTATTATGTTGAAGAGCAGTGGGAGGAGCAGGGAAACAGGGATCTGGCCTACACACTCTGTAGCAGACAGCTTCAGGTTCGCTGAGGTGAACTTCCAGACCAGGCACAGTTATGGAGGAAGGGATATTTATTGAAGCTTACAGATCCAGGGGAAGTTCCATAAATGGCAGAAGAAGCTGGCCTGCCTTCACATGAGTAGGCGGAGAGAGAGAGAGGCACAAGCCAAAAGTCAAAAGCCACACCACACTTCACGAACTCCTGCTAGGAACACTTTGCATATCTATAGATTGAAATCTGAAACCCACCACCACACCTAAAGATCCACCCAGTGATATTGCCATCCAGCCAGGTGGCTGCAGAAGGCAAACTACAAACAATAAATATCTGAATATATTGGGGGCCATCTATTCAAACCACCACACACTCTATGTTGCTGAGCCCACCTGCATACTATACTACTGATGGGTGCAGGGAACCCACAAATATCACAAACATTTTACTTCTGCTAAAACTATCATATTTCACTCATTCTTAAATTACAATTTATTTTTAAATAAGCTAAAACACATTTATGGACAGATGCTTATATTCTTTAAAAATACTTGATAATTATTTTTCACACTTTGGAAATGCTATAATCCATAAGGAATGCTCACCTTCCAAGTTGCCTTAAGCTAACTATTTGATTGCATGTTCACCTGTGTATTTAATGAGATGCTGTTTGGGAGGTTTAATTTGAAGTGTTAGAAATATACTTGTTAATTAATTGGAAAGACATAAATTGAGCTACGCTGTCAATTATTAAGCCACATACTACTGTTTCTAATCAAAAGTAGAACAAGAACAAGAACATTAAGTCCTCTAAGGAAAGATCAGGTAAGCCATGTTACACTATGGTGTTTTTGGAAAGGATTCCAAAGAAAATTACAGACACAGAGAGAAACCTAGAGGTAGGATGCCCACATTTGAGTGTCTGTATCAATATAGTTGACCTGTTTTTAAGCAATGCTGAGCATCCTGCCTTAAATAAATACCAAGCTGTTTGTACAGAGTTGAAAAGTCAATAATTTATCTTTAGAAAATGTTCCATCCCAGCACCATTATGCATGCTAGGGAGTTTATCCTCAACATGATGTATTGTACAACATATTCTATTAATATAGAGATAAGTATAAATTTTCCTTAGACAATATTTCTCCATCATAAAATATTTAATAATGTATTTTAATATATATGAATATGATGAGCATGAAAAATAAAGTGAGTAAAAACTATAATACCAAATATTTAAAGAGGGATTTAAATTTTTTACGAAGATTTTTTTTCTATTTTTTTTCCATTTTTTCCATTTTTCCATTTTCAAGTAAACATGAGAAGCAGTCATTATAAAGTGACTTCTATTTTTATAGACATTGACAAATAGAAAAGCTGATTAAATTATTTTATTATTTATCCAAGGCCACATGCCCAGCTGACTAAATGGGTGTCAACATTTAATCCAGAGTGTATGCATAGGTTCCACTGATTCTGTAATCAGCATTCAGGATTTCATTGGCAACAGCTAGTGTGAGATTGATAATAACTAGGATTTCAGGGAAAAACTTTGTTAGCAGGTAGTTCTCTATCTGAAAGTGTAACTAGGAATAGATTTATGAATAGACTACATGGATCAGTAATGATCAAATCATTGATTCAACTAAATAGTCCATATTTAGTGTGTTGCAATCATATGGAATAGTTAAACCTCCAGATTACTAACCAGGTGTGGTGATATATGTCTGCAATTCCAGCACTTGCTGGTTCAATAAAGAGGATCCTTCTTTATTTGTAGTCCTACATGCATACATATCAAGCTTCTGTCTCCAAAAAATACTATTGATAATAATGAAATAAAAACAGATTCTTCATTCTGCCTCTGGAACCATGTGTTTGTATTTATGTTTGCTTATTTGTTTTATTTCTTAAATATTAAATTCAGTGAGCATTTCATTTTGACAAGATTTCAGATGATTTTGATACCAAGTTGGTCAAAAATACAAGGAAAATTATTATAGTAATATTTTCCACCCAAGATTTGAGATGCAGAGGAGAATAAAACCAATACACTTTATCTCACCGAACAAGCACATTTACATAGAGAAAAATGCAAAATAAAATAGAAATAACTTTTGTTTCATATTTTTACATTTATATGAATGCTAGCTCTCACAATATAAATTCATGCAATGATGTTTGTGTCATAGACACTTAATATCTAATCTTCTCTTACAATATGCTTTTACTTTTCATTTCATTTCATTTCCAACCTAATTTTGAATAGTTATTTTAACTATCCAAACAGAAGTCAGGCCTTACCATATATACATATTCAAAATAGCAGTAAATGTTATTTGATATTTTAGAAAATAGCTGGAAATGTAGCTCAGTGCAATGAGAGATGCTTGTCTCCCCAGCACTGACATACATGTTCTATTATGTATTGATTAATTTGAACTTTATTTTTTATTATGAAAATATTTATTCCACTTTAGTTTTTCAGTAATTTTTAAATAGCAATGTAAATCATTTAATGAAATCATACATTTTGAACAAATAATTTATAATGTGCAGCAATCTGTATTAAGTGTTAGGCTTTATAATTTACTTGTCATGAAAGATTATAGGTGGTTCAAAATGAGCAACAGAGTAATGTGTTATTATAAAGTTAAGATTATCTTTTGATTAATACTAGTAATAATAGCAGAGTATCAGAAAGCCAACTTTATTAAAGTCACTGCCCTGCTCTGACTCCCCAGCAGGGTTAGTATCAATCTCTTTCTTCCAGGAAAGTAGGTGGTTCTGTTTGACCAATTACCATCTATGGCATTAGGATTTTTGGTTTAGTGCCTTTCTCAAGCTGGATTATGTGACCCCCATGGCAAGGGGCATGCCTTGTTCATTCATTCCCTTTGCTTTCACTCATGCATTTGTTAATTTGTTTAGTCATTCTTATTCCACGTAATTCACAAGTATTTGAAAATATTCACCAGAAAAAAAAAAAAACATCTAACATATCTGTTGAGGTAGAAAAAGGAAATGAAGAAAAATTTTAAAAGTGTTATCATACACTGTGCTATTTGAATAATAATTATCTTGGCCAGGAAGCTTATAATAGCTCAGTAAATACTAACAAGTTAATCGGATTTTCTATCCTGTTCTGTAAATAAATCATTTCTTTTTAAGTTTATTTTATTTTTATTTATTTATTTGCAAGGAGAGAGGAAGTGAGAGAGAGAAAGAGCAGACACACACCTGGGCCTCTTGCCACAGCAAACAAACTCCAGATTGTATATGCCACTTTGTGACTCTGGCTTTATGTGGCTACTTGGGAATCAAACCCAGGCCATTAGGCTTTGCAAGAAAATGCCTTAATTACTGGACAATCTCAAGCCATGCATAAACTATTTCTTCCTTTAACAAATATTTTTCTTTGTTTATTTGACAGAGAGAAAGAGGCAGATGAGAGAGAGAAAGAGAGAGAATGGGCATCCTAGGGCCTCCAGCCATTGCAAACGAAGTCTTTGCAGGCAAGTACTTTAACCACTAGGCTCCCAGCATATTTTTTTCTTCTTTCTTTTTTATTTATTTATTTATTTTTCTCAATTTTTATTAATATTTTCCATGATTACAAAAAATATACCATGGTATTACCCTCCCCCCTTTCCCCTTTGAAATTCCATTCTCCATCATATCCCCTCCCCCTCTCACTCTATCTACTTACATATATACAATACCAACCTAATAAATTCCCTCCTCCCTTTCTTTCTCTTCCCTTTCTATCCCCTTTTTAATTTCCTGGCTTCTGATACTGAGTTTTTTCCTTCTCGCTCAGAAGCCCAATCATCTGTAGCTAAGATCCACATATGAGGGAGAACATGTGGCGCTTGGCTTTCTGGGCCTGGGTTACCTCACTTAGTATGATTCTTTCCAGATCCATCCACTTTTCTGCAAATTTCATAACTTCATTTTTCTTTACCGCTGAGTAAAACTCCATTGTATAAATGTGCCATATCTTCATTATCCACTCATCAGTTGAGGGACATCTAGGCTGGTTCCATTTCCCAGCTATTATAAATTGAGCAGCAATAAACATGGTTGAGCACGTACTTCTAAGGAAATGAGATGAGTCCTTAGGATATATGCCTAGGAGTGCTATAGCTGGGTCATATGGTAGATCAATCTTTAGCTGTTTTAGGACCCTCCATACTGATTTCCACAATGGCTGGACCAGATTGCATTCCCACCAACAGTGCAGAAGGGTTCCCCTTTTCCCACATCCCCGCCAACATTTATGATCATTTGTTTTCATGATGGTAGCCAATCTGACAGGAGTGAGATGGAATCTCAATGTAGTTTTAATCTGCATTTCCCTGATGACTAGGGATGTAGAACATTTTTTTAGATGTGTATATGCCATTCGTATTTCTTCCTTTGAGAATTCTCTATTTAGCTCCATTTCCCATTTTTTGATTGGTTTGTTTGATTCCTTATTATTTAACTTCTTGAGTTCTTTGTATATCCTAGATATTAATCCTCTATCAGATATATAGCTGGCGAAGATTTTTCCCATTCTGTAGGTAGCCTCTTTGCTTTCTTCACTGTGTCCTTTGCAGTGCAAAATCTTTGTATTTTCATGAGGTCCCAGTGGTTAATCTGTGGTTTTATTGCCTGAGCAATTGGGGTTGTACTCAGAAAGTCTTTGCCAAGACCAATATGTTGAAGGGTTTCCCCTACTTTTTCCTCTAGCAGTTTCAGAGTTTCAGGTCTGATGTTAAGGTCTTTAATCTATTTGGACTTAATTCTTGTGCATGGAGAAAGAGAATAATCTATTTTCATCCTTCTACAGATATATATCCAGGTTTCCCAACACCATTTGTTGAAGAGGCTGTCTTTTCTCCAATGAGTATTTTTGGCATTTTTATCGAATATCAGGTGGCTATAGCTACATGGGGTTACATTTGGGTCCTCTATTCTGTTCCATTGATCTACAAGTCTGTTTTTGTGCCAATACCATGCTGTTTTTGTTACTATGGCTCTGTAGTATAGGTTAAAATCAGGTATAGTGATACCACCAGCCTTATTTTTGTTGCTCAGTATTATTTTAGATATTCGAGGTTTTTTGTGATTCCAAATGAATTTTTGGATTGTTTTTTCTATTTCCATGAAGAATGCCTTTGGAATTTTGATGGGGATTGCATTAAATGTGTAGATTGCTTTTGGTAAGATTGCCATTTTCACAATATTGATTCTTCCAATCCAGGAACAAGGGATGTTTTTCCACTTCCTAGTGTCTTCTGCAATTTCTCGCTTGAGTGTTTTAAAGTTCTCATTGTAGAGATTCTTTACTTCCTTGGTTAGGTTTATTCCAAGGTAGGCTCCCCAGCATATTTTTAAAAATCATTTCTTAATACCTACTTTTCAAAAACCTTCATTTCAGTCAGTACAAATAAGTTACATGTATACAGATTAATATAAAATTTAAAAGATCTAAATATATCACATACATATTTGTATTTAACTCTAAAATAATATATGATTACTATCACACTTGACAGCATTAAAAAGAAGCTACAGACTATTTTTATATTTCTATAACTATAATCATGACATTTGATTTTCAGGTACTTGAAAGTGAAACATAGAAAAGTAATTGCAGATCCCTTTACAAATTTGCTTCAAGTGTTTTTGTCTCAAGGCATGCCATATTTTGGCTTCATGATATTTCCAGTTGCACAGAATGCTGATTAAATAGACTTCAATACATTGCTTTTGGAAATAAACTTGTAGTAAAACTTATTCTTAAGTGTTGCTCTCCTGCTAACCAACGGTTTATATAAATAGATCTAGATAAGGAATGATACCTAACAAATAACTCTCAATAGCCACAACTTATTGCTCACACGGAATCAGTGCCTACCTACATCCCAGAATGATTTTCCACCGTATTTTATCACAAGTATTCCATGATACCAACTTACATACCATTGCTTTCATGTCTTCTAAAAGTACTTGTGATAAATTTAAAAGGAGAAAATTGTCCCCAAACATATCAATATTCTGAATAGCACGTCCATTCTTTTGCTGTGATCTATTTTTTTTAAATTTTTGTTTAGGAAAAATCTGTACTCTCAATAACAATGAATTAGGTCTTTCTGGTATAACCCGTGTGGCCTCAAAATCAAATGTTAACACCTCTTGTTCTAAGTCCTTACAATTCTGGCATCCAGGGGCTCTGCTCTTAGTCATCGCTGTAGTTCTACCTGACAGAACATGAATGAATCAGACATTGTCTGAGCTGTTGACAGGTGTTCAGGAAGAGGGAAAAGTGTACAAAAAGAGAACATATTTTCCCTGAAGACATGCAGATTTCATTACTCCTTCATACACTTTTTTGTCAGTGAAGGCATAGGAAGGAAATATACAACAAAAACCAGCGAACTGTCTTACAATCACTGGCAGATCTCAGTCAGCATTTGACAGAGATTTTACTGGAGCTCTGAAAAATTCTTTGCTCAAGCATAGCTTACATTACTTTTGGTTAGTGAGACCAGCTTAAGAGCCACTTGCAAAAAAGTTCATGCTTCTGTAAAAGTACCTTCTATAAAAATCTGAACTTTAACTGGATTTCATGCTAATTTTATACTTTTAAAAATATCCAAGTTTGTGGAATCAGCTGGAGTTAATATAGGAATATCATGTTTAACATTTATCATGATGATGAGTTGAAATAATCTTGAAGATTTTATTTTAGTGTTTTCTGATGTTTTATATTGAAAAAGTGGGAAAATTGTATGCAGCTTTTTTTTTTTGATATATCATACACTAGGTCTGTAGTGATGGCTCAGGAGTTAGGTGCTTGCCTGCAATTCTTAATGACTGGGGTTTGATTCCCTAGTATTTGAACAAAGCCAGATGCATGAAGCATGCATCTGGAATTTGTTTCAAGTTTTCTTTCTCGCTTTCTCTCTTCTTACAAATAAATAAAATAAATCCATACACCGATTCATGTGCTCTTGAAAAATGACATCAGAATAAGAAATCATATAGGGTAGCACCTTTTATATGTGTGTACTATTTATTACTTATCAGTCTTATAATAAAAATATTTTAGCTTACTCGATCAAAATTCACACAGGTTAAAAAATTAATGGTAAATTTCTAGTAGTTTTTCTAAAATTATATTTTATTTTAAGGAACTTTTGTTCACAGCAAACAAGACCTAATGGTTGACATTTCCCATATACTTCTACATGTAATGATGGAGCTGCAAAGCCTCCCCATTTATCAATATCTTCTCCCAAAGAGTCATGTTTATTACCACTTAATATCCTGCTGTGAATCATAAACGCCACCAAAAGTCCATATTTATACTAGGGTTTCCTCTCAGTGTTCATGCAGTGGCATGCATTTACCATTATACTTCACATTATTCTACACTATATGTAAACAACAGCAATTACATAGCCCTGAAAAGACTCTCAATAGGCAAATACATTAAAAAAAAATTAATTTGTTTAACGGTGGAGTACATACCAGTCTTTCTTTGCTGCAAATGAGCATCAGTCACTTGTGGCACTTGTTGAATTCAGGTTTAGGTGTTTGGCTGAGGAATTGAATCCAGGCTGCTAGAGTTTGCAAGCAAATACCTTTAACCATTAACCAATCTCCCCAACCCCCTGGGTACCATAATGTGAATCCATGATGACTTATTTTTGTTCTTCCTTATCCATGAAGTGATTTAAATACCACCACTGTCCCTTTGTATTTATAGAGCGTTTTCCCACCCAGGACCTTCTGCAAAAACCAACATTTGCAGATAATGATATCCTTTGTATAAAATGGTATAGTGTTTGCATAAGACACATGTTCTTCACTCTCCTATAGGGTATTCACAATACCATGAACAAGGTACTTTAAGTATACACAATAACTATACATAATAAGTGTACATAATAAAGGCAAGTCTTTTGAATATTTTCCAAGTATCTCATTGAATCTGTGAGTGTGGAAGAAATACATACAGAGACATGACTCTCAGCAGGAGAAAACCATAGTATAATGATTTATAGCATCCCTGCTTAAAATTTGAATTTTTTCAGTGTGTTTCTGTATTAATTAATTTATTTCAGGCATAGGACATGGTGATCACAAATTCAATTTCTACAGGACAGCATGACACTTACTAAATTTTAAGTCTTTATATCATTAATTTTTCCTTGGATTATTTTGTTTGCTTGCTTCTTCCTCGGTGGAATTGCAATGCAGTCTTGTAACACAACATTATCCATTTCAGGCAGAGAGTTAATGAATTATTATATTTTAAATAACAGTTGAGAAAATTTGCTAGCATTTGCAGAACATTATATGAAAGACAAATATATTTGTTTGCTCATAAAGTTTTGAAGCAAAATAAGATCAATGGGCCTTAATAGATAACAATTCTTACCAACGAATCCATTAGATTCCTAATTTCATTTCAATGTAAATTGAGACATTTAATGAATTTAAATAAAATAATGTAAATGATTTATGTTCAAATCATGATGAGAAGATTTATGAAAATATATTTGAGAAAAGATCACATGGCTATAATAATATAAAAATAAGGAATAAAATATTTTCAGTACTGCCTGCATTAAAGCAAAGTCTGTTCAAGTAGCAATATCTGATGAAGGCCTATGGATGATACACATTCTTATTGCAGAAATTACGTAGATCTG
The DNA here is from genome assembly GCA_036346955.1 of Dipus sagitta. Classification (NCBI taxonomy): domain Eukaryota; kingdom Metazoa; phylum Chordata; class Mammalia; order Rodentia; family Dipodidae; genus Dipus; species Dipus sagitta. The sequence goes on from CM070772.1 coordinate 26,708,231, forward strand.
GATCTAGTTTAAAGTTTCTTACATTCTTTTAACCTTTAGTAGTACAAAGCACATATGTTTTACTCAGAAAATTTAGAGTTGTATATTAGAAAACTGATAAATGATGGCATATGTATTTAAAAACATTAAGTTTCCTATACAAACTTACATTTTAGAAATTCAGTAGAATACATTACAATATCTGTTAGGGTTTGGGGAGACCACTTAACAAGTAAGGTGGTTATGACACAAGTGTGAATACCTGAGTTTACATCCCCAGAACACATATAAAGGCAGATGAGGTAGCTCACGTCTATAATTCCAGTGTACCTACTGTGAGATGGGAAGTGGAGACAAGAGGATCCCCAGATGCTGATGGAACTGCTAGCCTAGTGTTCTCAGTGGTGAAGATCCTGTCCTAAACAAGGAAGAAAGTGAGGACTTACACCTGAGGTTGTCCTCTGACATCCACATATGTTGCAACATGTCTGCTCAAATTCATAAAACACGAACACACACATCATTTACACATATATCATAGACATAAACATGTACAACAAAAATAAATAAAATCTGTCAGAGGGAGATCACCACCTAGTGTTAAGAAAGAAAGCACCATTATAAATTGAAGGTTCATGACCTATTATTTCAATAGGAATGCTCAAAACCTATGTATCAGTTTAATTTGAAATAATTGAATCCAGACTAGAAATAATGTAGAAAGAGCCACATGGTGGTTTGAATAGAATAGATGGCCCCCAATGTATTTCAGTTGTTTATTTGTTTGTAGTTTGCATCTGCAGACACCTGGCTGGAAGCAATGTCGCTGGGTGGATCTTAAGGTGTGGTGGTGGTTTTCAGATTTCAATCTAAAGATATGCAAAGTGTGCCTAGCTGGAGTTCCTGAAGTGTGCTCTGGCTTTTGGCTTTTGGGCTTATCTTTCTCTCTCTCTGCTTGGGCCTGTGAAGGGAGGCCAGCTTCTTCTGCCATTATGAAACTTCCCCTGGATCTGTAAGCTTCAATAAATCCCTTCCTCCATAACTGTGCCTGGTTTGGAAGTTCATCTCTGCGAACCTGAAGCTGACTGCTACAGAACTTGGTACCGAAGAGTGGGGTGAGATGTACCTTACTATGTGGATGCTGATCTTTTGGAACCTTTGTTTTGGAGGAATAGGCATGGTCTTGGTGCTTGCAAGTGAAGATGTCTTCTGGAGTGGTAAGCCAAGTTTTATGGACTATTCTGATGAGAGTCTGAGAATGCTAATGCAGACAGCATTGAACTTCGAGGCTTGGCTTATGAGCTTTCTAGGGAGAAGGAAAGACTGCAGAGGACTTTGTTGGAACTGGGATACTGGCATAAGGGCTGGCTGTGTCCTGCTGCCGAGGTCCAGAGTGTTTGATCAAGGTTAAATTTGTAATGGACTGATGTGCTTGGCTAGAGATTTAAGATTTTAAGCTGGAAAACCTCATGCAAGTTAAAATTACAGACACTGAGACTGGTTTTAGGTTACTGGATCTGCTATTGTCAAACACATTAGCAATCTTAAAGGAAGATGGTCCAGTTGCTTTACCATGGAAAGGATGCCTGAGGAAAGACTATCATAGAAATGCAAACACTTTTGGAAAGAGTTGACTGGAGAAGGAACCTGCTTTCCAAGGTTATGATTTATTTAGTCTGTGAATTAAGAATATGGCTGTGTCCTTCACACCTGGTATTGGTTTCAGAAGCATGAAAAATGCAAGGAGTGGTCATGAATTGCACATGGTTCCAAGAGCTGATGCTGAGATGCGGCATGAGGCAGGGCATGATGCCTGAAAGAGGCTTTGGAAGATGGACCGTGGTTTGCATGAAGAGCTGAAGATGTTTTCGATATACCAGGACTGTGCAAAGGCTACCATAGAGCACACTGTTGGCCTGAGATGGAAGTGTTCCCTGGCTACTCTGCCCAGCTGGAGGGGCAGAATTGAAAAATCTGGAGACTGTCAGTCTTTGGTTGTATTGGACTTGAACTGCAGAAGTTTGATGTTTGTTTGATGGTGGTTGAGTTTGCATTGTTTTAGTCTCTCCTTGCTATGCCTCATACCAGTTGAAAATGTTTACTCTGTGCCTTTATATGTTAGAAATGTTTAACTTGTTTGATTTTACAGGTCTTAATATCTTAAGCTGGTCAAGACTGTGGGGACCTTTTGAAATTGAACTGAGTACAATTAACAATGTGTGATGGTTATAAATCCATTGGAGGCAGAATGTGGTGGTTTGAATAGAATAGAATAGAATAGATGGCCCCCAATATATTTCAGTTGTTTATTTGTTTGTAGTTTGCATCTGCAGACATCTGTCTGGAAGGCAATGTCACTGGGTGGATCTTAAGGTGTGGTGGTGGTTTTCAGATTTCAATCTAAAGATATGCAAAGTGTGCCTAGCTGGAGTTCCTGAAGTGTGCTGTGGCTTTTGGCTTTTGGGCTTATGCTTCTCTTTCTCTGCTTGGTCCTGTGAAGGCAGGCCAGCTTCTTCTGCCATTATGGAACTTCCCCTGGATCCTTAAGCTTCAATCAATCCCTTCCTCCATAACTGTGCCTGGTCTGGAAGTTCATCTCAGCGAACTCGTAGCTATCTGCTACAAGCCAGAAAGATAGCTCAGTGGTCAATGCGCTTGCCTACAACTCCTGCTAACTAGGGTTCAATTCCCCAGTACCCACGTAAAGCCAGATGCACAAAGTGGCACATACATTTGGAGTTTGCAGTGGGCTCAAGACCTGGTGTGCCCATTCTCTCTGTCTGTGTCTCTTGTATCACTCTTTCTGTTTGTAAATAAATAAATATAATACATTTTTAAAAAAAGAAAGAATGTAGATAAATTATCACTTACTATGTGCTCAACTTCCACATATGAACATATTCCTTTATTTCTGCTGTTTTACTCCATCTTAGCTTTAGGATACCACAGACAATGTAGGTGATACAAAATAGAAGTTTATGGAAACTGAGAAGCTCAAACTCATTGTGCTGGCTATTAGCAAGGGCCTTTCTGTGACATCTTACTGCATTAAATGTAAAGAGAAGAGGGACAGGAGAGATAACATCCCACTCTTGAATTAACTCACTTTTTGGCACATTAATGACATTAGCAGATTTATAAGGCCAGAGTTCATATGAGATAATCATCTCTTATCAGCTCTACTTCTGGATATGAGGATTAAGTTTCCAATACATACATAAACTATAGGGGACTGTGTAATAACCCCTAAATTGTAATTTACTACCATGAGTACATGTACTTATGAAATATATTTCTTTAATTTGCATGTCATAATTATATTTATGGTATTCATATAATAGTGGGGAAACAGTATCAGACATATGTTACAGGAAACAGTACTTCAAAAACTGGTTCTTGGAACCCTGAATATCCAAAAGAAAGAAGAAGAAAACTAGGCCACATATCTCTCATCTATGTGAAGCTCAACTTAAAATTGATCAAGGTAATTTCCAAAAACATGAAATAGCAGAAGAAAACTAAACAAAAACTGTGCTAGACACTGATACAGGCAGTTTCTTTAAAAGGCTATAAAAGTACATGTGATAAAAGCAAGAAACAAAAAACAAGAATAGACAAACAGGATTGTAATAAGCAAAAGTTCTGAGCAGCAAGAAAATAAAGATACAATTTTGAGAATTGGCTAAGACATTTACGAAGTATTCTTCTGATAAGGGATAGATATGCTGACTATGTTAGAAATCCAAAAATTCTGCAAGAGAATGCATCCAATGAAAACAGGCAAATCATCTGAATATAAATTCTGAAAAGACCAGTAATTATAGGAAAGCACACTGTACATCACTAACCCAAAGGAAAAGCAAATAAAAATCACTAGATCTCACCTTACCCACACTTCAAATGTACAATACAAGCGATACTAAAGAAAAATGGATAAACTTATATACTAATAAGGCAAATAGAAATCTGTACAGGCCTCATATAAAACTACATGAGGTTCCTCAACAAAATAAACTACCACATAATTCCTATAAACTGGGAATAGAATTAAATGAATATATGTTGAAAGATGTCAGAACACTCATATCTGTTGCAATGCATGTCACAGGATCTCAGATGTAAAATAATTATATTATTTGAATTTCAAAAGACTTGTTTTAAAAAAAACTTATGAGGTAAGATTTAATAATGATAAGTTTAAACAAATATTTCATTTTTCACTTGATAAAGCATTACTCTTCTTTCCGTTTTGTATTTTATTCATTTATTTCTTAGAGAGAGAGGGAGATGATGAGGATAATAAGGGTGCACTAGGGCCTCCAGCCACTGTAAGTAAACAAACTCCACATGCATGCACCGCCTTAAGCATTTGTCTTATGTGGGTACTGGACAATCAAACATGGGTCCATATGCCTCACAGTCAAGCACCTTAACTATTAAACCATCGCTCCAGCCCTGTCCTCTTTCATTTTTAAATGTGCATTGCTTTTTCAAGCTACCTACCAAGGAAGATAAATTACTGAAGGTTGTATTTGTACCTAGCACACTCGACTAAGCATTCACAAAACGATTTTGGCTATACACTTCGTATGTGGTTTTCTAATTGTTACAGGTAGTTTCTCTGAGTACTGAAATTTCACAGAAAAGAAGTTTCTCACTGGTGTTAAGCATACTTTCGTAAGGATAAAATAGCAAGCAAATACCTTGCTTGGTATTTGTTTTCTCCAGTTGAATGACACTCAGAGCGTCTAATATTACACAAATTTTAAATCAAATCTTTACTTTTTAGTGTGTGTGTGTGTGTGTGTGTGTGGTGTATCTGTGTATGGATGTTCCAGGGTTTCTTGCCACCACAAATGAATGACCATCTTTCTTTATGTGGGCAGCTGTGGAATTGAACTTAGGCTGGCAGGTTTTACAATCAAGAACTTTTAAGCACTGAGCCAATTCCCTAGCCCACAAATACTACTTTTTTCTTGCTGATTTTTAGAATACATTTAGCATAAACATTGTTTCTCTATGAGTGGTGTTTTATCAATCTCATCCCATATGACTGGTCCTGTCTTAGAGATTACCCTTCCATTTTGTAATAGTATGCTCTCTCTATAGACTATGAACAATGAAGTATAGTGTACTTAATTAAAGACGTTCATAAACGTCCACTGAAAAAAATTATCTCTTGCCTTCATAGGAGTAACATTTGGCTTTGCAATGAAAGTATAAACACCTTGAAGGCATCCCTGGAAGAATATGAACTCTGGAATATTGAGCATTTTGTGTTACAGCCACTTGAAAACAGTATGTCCTTCATTCTCTTTCCTAACAACAACACTAAAAGTAGTGAAATGTACTCCTTATTTGAGAACAAAACATTAACCTTAGGCTGAGAATCAGTTGTTAAAGGCATGTGTTTGCAAAGTCTGGTCAGTCAGGATTAAGTTCTCCATTTCCCATGTAAAGTCAGATGCACAAGGTGCTGCATGGGTCTGGAGTTTTTTTCAGTAACAAGAAGCTCTGGTGTATTCATAAGTCTCATTCTGTCCCTCTCTTTCTCCCTCTCTCACTCAAGTAAAAACAATAAAAAGAAGAAAAAAACTTCCACTCAGTGGCTCTCTTAGCCAATCAGATAGCCAGTGGTTGCCCACCTTGGGTTGTGTGCCACTATTGCACAAGTGTGTACATCCTATCAGGCTGGCTGCTTTCATATGGCAGGGTCTCCTGCTTGCTCACAACATTGTTGGCTATTTGACTCCAGCAGTTCATATAGCATTTTCGTGCATTATACAAGCTAAGCATCTGGGAACGGGCTTTCTTCCAGATTCCAGTTGTATCTCTTGAAGTTCTGGGTTACAGCATGTGATGCCTTCACAAATTGGGTCTTACATTTTATCTCAGCAGTGTCATCAAGTGCTGTGACAGAAGCCTGTCTTATTTTGGGGACCTCACAGGAGTCTCCAATCAATTCCTCAATGTAGGTTGTAACTGATTTCTGGTATTGTGAGTTATAAGCCAGAGTCAAATGTTTTATGGTTAGGCCTTATCCCACCTCTTCAGGATACTTATTTCCACATGATCCCCCCATACACCTATTGATAGTTATATCTTCTACTCTACTACCCAGGAGGAAGGTTTCTATGGTACTAATTCATTTTGGAATTAGATTTGTGTGTATCTACCCCCACCTTCCAATTTCCCTCACCCCAAACCCTTTAATCTTAACACTCCGACCCTTGAGTTGCCTGTAAGGTATGCCTGCAACTCAAGTTGTTGCATGTTAGGAACCACGGAGAAGGGAGAACATGTGGTGTTTGTCTGTCTGTACTTCTGTGAGTTTGCCTAGTATGACTTGTTCCAAGTCCATCCCTTTTCCTACACATTTCATATAATCTTTCGTTACTGCAGAGTAGAATTCCACTGTGTAAATGCACAACAGCTTCATTATCCATTCATCAAATTACGGGTATCTGGGTTCATTCTAGTTTTTTGCTGTTGAGCAGCTATACACATCATCGAGCACATATCTCTGCATTGAAGAGAGGAGCGTTTGGCATAAATGCCCAGTAGAGGTATAGCTGGGTCAGTTGGTAGCTCTATTTTCATCTTTGTCAGAAGTCTTCATATCGATTTCCATAGTGGTGGTACAACTTTTCACTCTTACCAGCAGGGAATGAAGGGTTCCTCTTTCCCCATGTCCTCCCCAACATTTATTGTCATTTAATCTTTGGTTTTTTAAATTATTTATTTATTTACTTATTTGAGAGTGACAGAGAGAGATAAAGAGGAGAGAGAGAGAGAGAGAGAGAGAGAGAGAGAATGGTCGTGCCAGGGCCTCCAGCCACTGCAAATGAACTCCAGACGCGTTCGCCCCCTTGTGCATCTGGCTAATGTGGGTCCTGGGGAATCGAAGCCTTGAACCAATATCCTTAGAGTTCATAGGCAAGCGCTTAATCGGCTAGCCCATCTCTCCAGCCCTCATTTAATCTTTTACTGATTGTCAACCGGACTATAATAAGGTAGAATCTCTTAGTTAATTTAACCTGCATTTCCCTGATGGTTAAGGATGTTGAACATTTTCTTAAGTCAGTAATAGCCATTTCTATTTCTTCTTTTGAGGCTTCCCTATTCAGTTTTCTGCCCCATAATTTAATGGATTCTTTGATTTTTTTTTCATTTAATGCTTAGTTTTCTTGAGTTCTTTGTAGATTCTAAATATAAGGCTCTGTCAGTGGTGTCACAAGCCTATGGATACCAGGATTATGAAATTCAATGAGAAGCACCCTCTAGGATTTTACCAAAAGAAAGAATATACCCATCAAATTCTCTCTAAATTAACAATACTTATACCCTTTAATCTATGCTGATCTCAGTCTCCATTGAAAAATCTGTTTTTCTTTTTCAGAAGGCAGTGAGAACAGAAAATAATCAAAATTTATCAACAAGACAAGATAACTGACACCGTGGCAGGAGGTGAACCACCCCTGGGACATCAACTAGGGCCCAGGTGAAACCACAGAGAAACTGGTGAGATAAGCAAGAGTGCTGTTTCAATGGTAAGCCTGACCACCTGTACCAGGATGATGGAGACAGACACTAAGGATATTTAAAATGTACCAAAGCAGAAATCCAGAATCTGCTTAGAGATCAACATTAAAGTTGATTTTAAATACACCCACCACATTTCAGGATATTTTGTGGAATTGGAGGTAGAAAGATTGTACAAGCCACAGAGTGGGAGAAAATCTTCCGAGGCATTGCCCCCCACCCCCACATACACACAATGACTAAATGTTGCTCTCAAAACTCATAACCCACAAACCCATGGTGAATGCTAGGAATATCACAGCAGCCTCCATTATCTTCTCTTGACATCCAGCCCTTTTCTCTCTTCCACTAAAACACTTCTTCCCAAGTAGTCCCTCATCAACAGTTTTTAAAGATTTTATTTTTATTTATTTATTGGAGACATATGAAAGAGTGTGTTTGTGAGAGAGAGAGAGAGAGAGAGAGAGAGAGAGAGAGAATAGGCATGCCAGGGCATCTAGCCACTGCAAACAAACTCCAGATGCATGTTCCACCACATGCACCTGGATTATGTGGGACCTTGAGAATCAAACCTGAGTCCTTTGTCTTCACAGGTAAGTGCCTTATCTGCTAAGCCATTCTTCCAGCCCTAATTTTGATGATACTTTTCTTGTGTGGGGTTATAACCCACTGAGATTAATTAGGGTTACCTGCATAAATATGTACAGAGAATTACTAACCTGGAGATCTGGGACCTCTCAGTATATATCACTGGAAAATATCTTCTTGCTCTCCAACAGTAATTAACTACATGTAACTCTTTAAGGGTGGATGGGAGCCTCATCCCCTCTTCCATCATGTACAATGGAATAGTGATGGTCCCAGTATTGTGAGATTCTAGTAGAGATTGACAGCCACTGCGTAGCAGTGACTTTTTCTTTGCTAGGGCAAAACACTCAATGATAAGCTGCAGTGGATAGAAAGGGTTTATTTCAGCTTAGTTTTAAGGTGAAGTTTCACCATGGCAGAGAAGACCTGACACTAGCTGGGAAGATTTAAGAGTGAGCTCATTATCAATACCCAGTAGGGATGGATGAATAAACTTCAAGATCTGCTCCTAGCAACACACCTCCATGGTTTCCTCCTCCCAAAGGTTCCATAATTTTCCCAAATTGTCATCAAGTTGTACCAAAGTTATCAAAACACATATGCCTGTGGGAAATATTTCACTCAAGTCACCACTCAATGTCCAATCATAAATTCCATGATGTGCCATGCCTGGATGCCACATTTCACAGTACTCCTATTAGCTTTGCTAATTGAAAAAGAAAAGAAAAATAAAACATTTTAAGATTAAGGAAATTCAATCTTTATCAATTATAAGTGGAAATGCCTTCTTTTGCAATGGACAGTGTCCAATTAAAAAGAAAATATGCCTGTACTTACCAGATAAAATGATGTAAATTATATGAAGTTGGGAGGATTATTATTTGCTGATATTACAATCATTTTTATCATTAATTGTTTATTTAAGGTATATATGTCTAAACATAAGCTAAAATTTGAAAGTCAGGGCAATTTTTTTCAAACATATATTAAGTAGAAACTATAATTAGATGTTCATCTCAGAAACATATCTAATGAAAATGGAATAAGATAAAAGATAATTATAGCCTCTGTACAGTGATAATGCACGCATTTATGAAAAAATCCATATTTTGGATACATAAATTTTCTACTTAATGCCTTATTAATTTTGTTTGTTACATAAATTGTATCATAAATCTACATAAAGATAAGTTTAATGTATAAAATCAAGAAAATATGAACAAAAAGTGGTGAGAACTATATTTTAAATAATCTTATATGCAAAATATTAAATAATTTACTACATTGAGATTCCATCTCACTCCTATCAGAATGGCTACCCTCATGAAAACAAATGACCCTAAATTCTGCTGAGAATGTGGAAAAGAGGAACCCTTCTACAAAGTTGGTGGGAATGCAATCTCATTCAGCAGTTGTGGAAATCAATATGGAGGTTTCTGAGACAACTAAAAATAGATCTACCATTTGACCTACCTATAGTACTCCTCATCTCACTACCGTAGAGATACTTGCTCAACCATGTTTACTGCCACTCTATTCACAATAGCCAGGAAATGGGACCAGCCTAGATGTCCCTCAACTGATGAGTGGACAAGGAAGATGTGACACTTATGCAATGAAGTTCTACTCAGCAGTAAAGAAAAATGAAATTATTAAATATGTAGGGAAATGGATGGATCTGGAAAGGATTATACATAGTAAGGTAACCCAGGCACAGAAAGCCTAATATCACATGTTCTCTTTCACTTTTGGATCCTAGATACAAATGACTGGACTTCTATGTGAGTAGGAATAAAACTTGGTAGCAGAAGCCAGTAAGCTAGAAAGGGGATATAAAGAGAATAAAAAGGGAGGGAGGGGAGACTTAATAGAATGATATGTGTGTGTGTGTGTGTGTGTGTGTGTGTGTGTGTGTGTGTGTGTAGAAAAACAGATTATTGGGGGTGAAAAGTCCCAAGTGAGGTCAGGGGAAGAGATTGAGTAAAGGAAAGGTGGAGGGAGGGCTAATCAAAATCTAAGAGGATATAAATAAATCATATGGAAACCTACTTTTTTTGACAATGGAACACTCAGGAGCCGTAGATTGTTGCTAGAAAATTTTTAGTGCCAGGGATGGGATACCTTTCAGTCAGTTGTTGGGCAGGGAGGTCCCTGATATCCCCAAAATATTACAGTCCATTGCCACGGCCGATGGTTTGCCACAAGGAATAGATGGTAAAACCCTATTGCTGAAGACTCCACATACTTAGGCTGCAAGGCCACTGAGAAATCCTGCTGGAGCTGAGCTGATAAGCTCCTCCATGTAGACCAGCTGATGACAGAAAGCTGGCAAAAGATATACTGCATGCAGTTAATGGGAGAGAAAGAAATCACCAGTGAAGATACTCAACAGTGGACACTGCAAGCCTTATATTTGGCCAGCCAGGCCAAATGAGCCAACAGGTACAATAGTGGCATGTCTATTATGGGGGAAAAAGCCACTCTGTAATTTGATAGTAGGCCTGCTCCATGGGAGGGAATATATCCCACATTCTGAAACCCTACAACAGGGATAGTCATGAGCCCTAGGGGTGTAACGTTTTCTGGTTTATTGCTAAACATATATAGTATTCTCACCAAACTGCCCAGTAAGCACTTCTCTTAATGTTCATACCCATATATTAATCACTTTTGGTTAGAGAAGTTTCTCTTTTCAGATGGCAGTAAACTTGGGATGACTCAGAAGGCACCATGGTGCTAAGAAGAAGTGACAGAGGAGTTCTCAGCACTGAAATGTCTGTCACATCTTCCAAGGCTCAGGGCCCATTGTAGAAGAGGTGGCAGAAAGAATGTAAGAGCCAAAGGAAGGATAGGACTCCTTACAACGTGCTCCTCCAGACACAAAATGGCCTGGATATCAATGACCTCACAGTGCCTGAGACTACCTACACAAGACCATCATAATAGGAGGAAAAGATGTTGATATCGAATAAAAGAGAAACTGATTGAGAGTAGAAGAGGTTTGATGGAGAGTGGAGTTTCAAAGGGGAGATAGGGAGGAGGCAGGGAATTATCATGGATTATTGTCTACAATTATGGGAGTTGTTCATAAAAAATAAATTAAAGAAAAATTAAATAATTTAGATCAACTCAACAGAATTCCTTAAGAAAATAAAACATGCATAATTTGTGCATCTGGGCTATGTAGGTCCTGGGGAACCAAACCTGGGTCCTTGGGCTTCATAGGCAAGTGCCTTCACCACTAAACCATCTCTCCAGCCCCAAAACATGCATAATCTGGAAAATTATAAGTAATGCAGATGTATGATGATTGCCATTACATGTTAATACTTTCTTTAAGTGATACCTATTATTAGCTTTACTCTGCTTTAATTTAACTTTGGGTATACTTACATTGCAAAATTAGTTTGTCGTCCAAATTTCCTTCAATTGCCTTGATACATACTAATGATCATTTCTTCTTAGTAACTAATTTTATTAGTGAAGATAACCATTTCTACATGGATTTTAGTTCAATTGCTCTGAAGGATAGTACCTGCTGTGGCCCTAAAAGCTATCTTTTCCTTCAAATAAAGGTCACTATTTATTTATTTCTTTTTAAGTTGAAATAAAGTAATGATTATTTCCTTACCTGGTCTCTAAAATTTGAAAATACTGTACCAATTAAAAATAAGTAACTGCAATATGTAGAGAGTAATGAGCATAACAGCAATTGCTTATGTATGTGTATATATAACCATATGTACATATATATTTATATTTTAAGTGTATATATGTATATCATAGCCATTCAGAGCTGAATCCTACATTTAGTACACACAAATATAAGACACAAAAGAGAGGGAATTAAGGCGTACCATGTACAGCATTGATTCTGAACCTGGGATTAAATAAATTGGAGAAATATTAAAATTATGTCCCCTGTCGGAACATAAAATTAGGAACTGTCAAAAATTTTATTAAACCCATTAATTAATAAGTTGTTAAGATATTATAAGATGTTTACAGCATAATGGAATTTAGAAGGATTTATTGTAGTACAGTTTTCCTTTTGCATTGGTTTAAAAATGTATTTTTTTGTAAGAAAACATTTACATTATCTCAGTGTTCAATGACTTCATATTTATCTCTCCAGGGTTATAAAAATACCTCTCCCGACACAGTCATAGGAGATAAATAGAGATTAAATAATTTCAGATACATGTCTGGAATACCACTACAGATGCAGATAATATCACACTTTTTTCATAGTACAAATGTTTCTTCTAGCCCAATTAGTGATGACTCCCAGGTGCTCTTAGGCAAGGCATGGGAATTTCCTATAAGACTTTTCCATAAAGTTGAAGAATTTACAGAGAGAACCCTGGTGCAGAGTCAGAGGGAGAGGCATAGCAGAGCAGGAAGCAGAGTACTTCTGCTCTCGCCCTCAGGAATGAGGGCAGGAAGGTGGTAGCGGCTGGAGAATAGAGCTGGAGACTGTGGAATGTGATGCACCACCATGAATTTTGGGACTAAATCTATTGCAAGGTTTGTAACTCTATGGAAAGTGAATGCTAAACATTTGGAGTTTTATATTTCTGTCATGACATTATAAACTTGCTGCCTTTATGAGAATCTGTAGTAAAGTTTATTACCTAAAATTGTTTGTTTTAGAGTGTGTATATCTATTCATGTACTTCCTAGGTGTTTATCTATAAAGTATAGAGGTTTATTCAGCTTTTGAATCCCTAATATAATGGAAGATGGGCTAAATATGGATTGATATTCAATGAGGTGAATTAAGCCATTATTAGTTAAGCCTCAGGTCAAGAGTGGGCATTTTTCAACTTTGTTCTTAAGAATTTACAAACATCTTGAGATGAGAAAATACTAAAGATGAAACAAACACCAGGTACAATTTTCAAGGTTATGTTGGAGGTTAATTAACTTTGTTGTAAATCTGGTCACTGAATTCTCCTGAGAACTGCTAGGAAATCTCTCCATTGTTTTCTTTTTTTTTGTAAAGTATGAAGATGATACCTACAACTTTATGTTTGAATTTGTGAAGATCCTTGATTATAATGACTTCTTTCATTATGATAATGTACATAATATGGAAACAAACACTATAAAATTGAACAAATTACAATACAGAAGCAATACTAACAATTTCCCCCTGAAAAGAATCATTGTAATGGGTAAGAGCTTTTGAAAAAAAAATCTTCATCAGGATGTTTCCAGAACAACAATCCTCCTGGCAACCTGTAAATATTATCTGAGTATTAACTATTGACAGGAAAAAAGCTGTTCATTCTAATTGTGGTAGAAAATATCAGTAGCATGATAGGCTTACAAGAAGAGAAATATATTTTTGATAAATTTACAATTTTGCAGTCTGTTTTATTATTCTTAAAAGTGGGGGCTTGATTAGGATTGTGTAAGGTTCATAGTATACTAATTTTTGCTTAATGGCTCAGGATATATAGAATTTTAGAGCAAATTTTTAAAAATCCTGAGGAAAATCTTGTCATCTAATGAATTCTGGGTAAGTTCACAGTTTGATGAACACTTTAGAAAATTTCTAAAATTAAGAGCAAAATTGTTTGTAACTTGAATGTTGTCAGGTAGAATGTTTTTACTCTTATTATGGAAATCAATGCATATTATACAAATTAATATTGCTGGGAACTTCTTTCTGGATTGGGTAAAGTTGACACAAGTGGGAAAAGAAATGTTAATTTTAGTAAAATTATTTTAAAAGGCATGTGATTATATACATTGGCTACTTGGATATAGAAGGTTTCAGTTATCAATGTGATCATGCATGAAAATGGAGTTATTTGTAATGTAATATTAAAATATGTTTATAGTTGGCAAATATGAGATCTGCGGAATTAACATTCTATAAAACACTCATGGCTTCATTGCATATAAGGAAACATTGACTTTGTGTGATGATCAAACATAATTGTGTAATTCTTGGGTAGTCATATTGCAAAAAGGATGAGCTCAAAATTATACAGTGTATTGACAAGTATACAAGATCTATGTTTATAAATGATTATATTCAAACCATTGTATCAGTTTTCCCATTTGACAAAAGCACATACAATTTTTAATGTCTCTATTTACTTGTCCCCAAATAAAGGCTCCTTATAAATAAATATTCACAAGGTAAAGCATTAAATAGGCGATCGTAATGCTGGGCTTCTGTTTCTAATATCACATATTTCAGAACCATTAGCTGTAGAGAACATAACGATTGAACATTTAGAGTTTTAGTGTAAAATGCATGGAATGATCATGGCCTGAGAACAAGTCGCTTCAAGTAATTAATGAATCCCTGAGTATGGGATCATCCAGTTTACAATATAGCCAACAGGTGATAGCTAAACTGGCAGATTATTCCCCAAGTTATAGGTAAAGTCATTTGAAGGAATTCAATAAAATATGAAGATTTTACACACTAATAATTTTTTTGTCCTTTAATTTTGTCGTATACTTTACTTCTTGCTTAGAAAACAGAAAGAACTTTCCATGGAGTAGTTTAAAGTAGAATTTAGAGTTAGTAATACCTGGAATTAAATTCCTGTTTTCAAGTTGCATAGATTTTTATAGGAATCAGACCTTTTTAAACAAATGAAAACATTCATATGAACCTCATAGGTTTGCTGAGATTTTCACAGGAAATGATTTATGAAAAGCACTCAGCAGGACTTGGCCTAAGGTAAAAGTTCAAAAACTTATAGCTCTATTTTATTTTATTTCATTTCCATAAAGATGAATGCGTTCTAAATTCAATTTATTCCTACAAGTAGACAGAACCTCCCTCAAAGCTTTTCACATATCATATTAAAAAAAGGAAGTCTACACAAAACAAGAGTTATCATTTATTTTTCTCTGTGAATGTGTGCTTTATACCTTATTTTTGGTAGAGTTCCTTTTTGTATAATCAAGAGGATTGTATAACCTTCATGTTATTACTTTGGCAAGGTTTGGAATAAAAGAGCATAGACTATCCAGAAAACTCTCACTAATATAAAGTGTATACAATTATTATTATTGCTACAATTTATTATCACTATTGTTAAGTCAGAAACCAATGAAAAGCCTCTCTTCACCCTTTATGCTTCTACTTCCTTCCCCATAGTCATACAAGCAGTTTTGTTTCATGCTTTTTTTTAAATACTTTTATTTATATGCAGTGAGGGAGAGAGAGAGAAGTAAGGAGGGAGGGAGGGAAAATGGGCACATCAGGACGTCCAGCCACTGCAAATGAACTCAAACACACCTGCCACTGTGCATCTGGCTTTATGTGGTTACTGAGAAAAGCAAGCCAGGTCCTCAGGCTTTTCAAACAAGTACCATAACTGCTAAACCATGCCCCCAGCCCTTGTTTCCTGTTTCACGATCAGTATGAACATATGTTATTTTTGCAGTTTATAATGATTGTCTGTCTAAAAAAATAATAATAATAAATAAAGTCTTTACCTTATAAGCTTTTCCACTGTATCTAAATTTGGCAGACTCATTTTCTGTGACAGACAGGAAAGAATGCAAAAGCCCTTGAATATGCTAACTTCTTTTGAGTAACTGAATTCTTAAGCAGTAAAATTAAACAGCCAATTATCAGGATATAAGGGATCAAGCTTAACTTTCCCATCTAATGGCTTACATGGACTTTTAATACCTATATGCGATTTTAATGGTTTCTAAAGTAGTGCAAGTTCCTTTATTTTCTTGGTTAAATTATCTCTATTTGCTTTACTTGGAATTACCTCGAGGTGTGACTCATGGGGTAGTTGTGTTCCTAAAATCGCTTAGTTATCAAGCTGAAGAATTTTCTCCAGTTACTTACTCATATGCAAACTTTCCGCTCACAGACTCTTTGTTTTTATTCCTAGCCACATTGAAGAGGTGCTGAGAAGAGGAGGTGAGGTGGAGGGGGGGGGGGGGAACTGCTACACAGCTTTGTCACTTAGCAAAGGGAATCAACAGTTTACAAGTCTAAGACTTTTCCGCGACTCCCCAAGGCTCAGCGCACCAGCAAGTGGCTATTTTAATGGTTCCAGGCTGCTTCTCAGGAACTGTAACTTTCTCAGTATAATGCAGACAATTTTAACTTCAGGCTCATTTTCGTGTGATCCAGACTTATTTAGGCACTCAGCAAAACAAAACACACAACCATTGCTTTGCAAAGAAATGCCACATACACTCAAGGATGAGTTGCTTTTAAATAGGAATGCCTGGGCTGCAGAGATGGCTTAGCCGTTAAGCGCTTGCCTGTGAAGCCAAAGGACCCTGGTTCGAGGCTCGATTCCCCAGGACCCACATTAGCCAGATGCACAAGGGGGCACATGCGTCTGGAATTTGTTTGCAGTGGCTGGAAGCCCTGGCACGCCCATTCTCTCTCTCTTTCTCTGATTCTTTCTCTCTCTGTGTGTCATGCTCAAATAAATAAATAAAAATAAAGAACAACAACAACAACAACAACAAAAATTTAAATAGGAAAGTCTTTTACCATTTATTTTACTACTACAATGTCAAAGTTCTTGTAAATTAGCGTTTCCTCATTTGGATAACACTGTTAGACACTCCATGGATTAATAAAAATAATGGACTATGTTGCAGTGATGTATATTCTCAAAGATCAGTATATCATGCATGGAAGAATTTCTGTAAAATTGGAATTGAATACTAAATTGGATTCTTAAGGAGCGAACACAAAGTAATTCCATTACTGATCTTTTCCTTTGATTTCTTTCTGAGGGTTTGATGGATAGTACTGCATGTCAATGAGTGGTGTTTAAACCAAGCCTGAGGAAAATTATAAAGACAATAGAAAATTTGCAATTTAGCAGCAAGCATTAGTATATTATTAAGATATTGTTGAATATTCTCAAAGCCAAGATCCATGCATTCACCTCCAGGACGGTACTCACTGAGCTAAATAAAAAGACTACTATACACCCCACTTAAAAGCTTAAAAAATTTCTACTTGAGAATTTTTATTCTTAATTTCTTCTAAACTGATTGTGCAAAGTTTTTATGTTTTCCTGGTTTACATGTCCTAATATTAAATAAAATATCCATATTTTGAAAAGTCAATCTTTAAATTCTATTCAATATACTATATTACTCATTTTTATACTTCCAATAGTGAAAACTAAACAGAGAAAAGTAATATATACTATGACGTACAAAATTTAATTTCTGATAGAGACAATGTTAGGATTAACAGATATCTGTGCACCTCATGAACATTTTGTTACCTATATAAAACCGTTTTTTATATTTTATTTATTTATTTGAAGGTTAGAGAGGGGGGGTCACATTAAGGACTCTAGCCACTGCAAACAAACTCTAGACACATGCAATACCTTATGCACCTGCCTTTACATGAATATTAGGAAATTGAACCATGGTCAATGTAAAATTATTCTTATTTGTAATGAGTGAACAAGTAAACTAAAGGAACAAGGCATGGTGGAGCATGCCTTTAATCCCAGTACTCAGGAGGCAGAGGTTGGAAAATTGATGTGAGTTTGAGGCTATCCTGAGACTACATAGTGATTCCAGGTCTACCAGGGCTAGAGTAGACCCTATCTGAAAAATCAAACAATAAATAACAATAATAATAAAATAAATGATTTTAAGTAAAATAAATGTGTTGTGAATATTAAAAAAATATAGCATATAAGGAAACACAGTCAAATACAGGGAAAAGGATAGGTCGTAACATATGAGGCTAAGCTTAATGTTTAAGGATAACTTTCCTTTAGAGTTCTCCATTACTTATTGAAATCTCAGTTTTTCAGAAAATGGTTGAAAAATTACACTCCTCCACCCACATAGTCATGTAGTAAAAGACACACAAAGCTATGCTAATTTGCATGAATAAATATATTTGTTTTTGCATGTTCTCAAATAAAACTTTCAACAATATTAATCCCAGAGAGAAATTAGACACTTTATCTCTGTTTAACTATTTGATTTTCAAAAAACTAAGTGGAAACATCTCTGGAACATAGCATTAGTTTAGAATTCAAATGTAATTTATATGTTTGTAGGTCATCTACATCGTGAGCCTTTCTATAAAGAAATGAAATATATGAAGAAGTTAAAACATTGGAAAGCTAAACAAGAGAGAAAAAATGAAAAAGAAAACCTTGCACATTAAGTTACTAAGTAAATTATTAATATACTTGTTTAGTACACACACCAAGCTATAAGAGGTTGCTTCATTAACAGGGAAATCAAAATTGTAAAACCTAACTACATCACAATTTTAGAAGAGAAACAAAATAACCTAAATAAAGAATTTACCAAAAAAGTGTTTTTTTTTAATATTTTATTTATTTATTAGAGTCAGAGAGAGAGAAAGAGAGAAAGAGAGAGAGAGTGTGTGTGAGAATGGGCACACTGGGGCCTTCAGCCACTGCAAATGAACTCCGACGCATGTACCCCTTTGTACACCTGGCTAACGTGGGTGCTGGGGAATTTAACCTGGGTCCTTTGGCTTTGCAGGCAAGTGCCTTAACTGCTAAGCCATCCCTCCAGCCCAGGCTTTTTTTTTTTTTTAATTTTGCCAAAAAGGCCCACATAATGATATGGTTAAGATAGAACATGGAAAGAAGCAAAATAGATTTTTTTTTGTATAAAAGCAAGAAAAATAACAACAATTTGCATTCACAAAGGAATAAGAAGTCCATTTATGACTGTTTTCTCAACACAAATGAAAGCAAAAATAATGATAGAAATCAAGTCTTTAAATTATTTAATGGCAGTAACTTAACCTGTAGTTTTCTATCCAGAAAGACTATTGTGAAGAACAATTGGGGAAATTTCATATTTTGAGAACACAAAATGTGGTACAATTTGTCACTATCATGTTCATTTAAGAATTGAATTGTGACTCCAAGTACCAGCATGTGGTTAACATCTACAGTGAGCTGTTGATCAGAGAGACCTACAAGGTTTCCCCAAAGAAGACAGATTTCTGGCAGAGTATTTGATGACCTACCAAAGGTTAGTAGTAGGACCCTATTGCTGAAGACAGTATATGTTGTTGGTAGGGAACATGGATTGGCCTGGCTGGAATCTGGAAGAGAGTCAGTCCCCAGACAGTTAGCTCATCTAGTGCCAGAAAGTGCTCAATGAGCAACTGAGGGAAAATGACCAACATCTGTCCAAGCAACTTGTGGTCTAAGCTACTCAGCAGCAAACAACCTGACTTGACGCTCACACAAGTACAATAGTAGCACACAGCCATGGTGCGTAACCAACTGCTCTTCATTTGGCTAATGGATCCATTCAGTGGAATGGAACCCATAGCTGATTCTGGGAAACAAGTCAGAACCATATCCAAAAAAGCAGCCTGCTCTCCATTATCAAGCTCCCTCCAATCCTGGGCTACAAGAGGTCCTACACGTATTATTTTTTTTTTCTAAAATAATAATGGTTATCCCATTTAGCTGGTGCTGACTTCACTGTCTGTTGGAGAATTTGCTTCTCTTTTTCAGATGAACACAGATCCTGATGAAAGAAACAGACCATTGCACTTCAGGAGGGCCCCAACTGAAACCAAGAGTAATTGAAAAAATGAACAAGATTGTGGCTTTCTTGGTGAACCTGGTACCAGCACAATGTGAAGGAGATAGACACAGAGAGCGTTCAACTCCTACCAAACCAAATATCCAGAGACAAAGAGGCTCCCAAGACCTCATCACCTAAGTAGACCTAAAATGAACCCATCATGGCTCAGGGAAATTTGCGGAAGAGGGGGTGGAAAGGTTGTTAGAGCCACATGTTGGGACATTATTCACAGAGACATTGCCTCTTACCCACAACTGATTGCTAACCCCACAATGCACGACCCACATTCCCCAGAGGAGGGCCTCTGCAGAGGGGGGGGGGGAGGACAGGGAGGAGGCTAATGATGATACCAATATGGCTGTATACACATTGTGTACATAAGTAATAGTAGTAAAAATAGAAAGAATTGTGTTGAATACTTCCACATATTTTCAACCAAATGCCTATGACACACAGAAGAGTAAACACTGATGTTAAAGTATATTAGTCTAATTTTGTAAAGCCCCCAATTACAGGACCTGTTCTAAGGATGATGTGTATTCCTTTGTAAATGAAAAGCAGCAGAATTAGGGACATATGTCCCTTTCTCTGATGATGTTGTGGTAATTTTCAGGGGTCTTGTTTGGGCAGAGCTAACACTTTCAAGTTTATAACTTATCTGAACTGAAATACTCTTAAGGGACTAGGTTTTCTTGAACAATTGACTTGTACAATGGAATTGTCATCTTCTGAAATACAGAGATGAAGTCAGTATGTTTCTATGTAATCCAAAGTTCAATCGTCAAATATTTCTTTTTAATAGAAACAGCTATATAGATTGGACATTTTATTCCACCCTTCCTAATTTATTATTTTATTATCATTATATGATTTTTTATCTGTTTATTTATTTGAGGGAGAAAGAGGGAGAAAGAGAGAGGGAGAAAAAGAGAGAGAGAGAGAATGGGTGTGCCAGGGCTTCCAACCACTGCAAATGAACTCTAGATGTCTTGGTATTGCCCCTTGTACATCTGGCTAAAGTGGGTCTTGGGAAATCAAACCTGGGTCCATTGGCTTTGCAGTCAAATGCTTTAACCACTAAGCCATCCCTCCATCCCTCCAGCCATCATTTATTATTTCAAGTACACATATTTTGCCATGGAATGCTCTTTAATTGAGCAGGTTTAATATAACAAGCACCATACAAGTAATTAAAATAGAATTCTATCTTACAAAAGGTCTACTAAACTTTAAGTGAAAGTTCATTTATCCATTCATCACTTTAATCATTGATTAACTTAACTAAATGATTTGGCACTTCATATATATTTATCACAATATTTATCTAAATAGGTTGAGTGCACCTCAACTAACATGTTCAACAGCTTACTTGACAGTGGCTTTTAATGTCTATCTGTTCAGTTATCTTGTCAAAATATTGAGGCAGCTTTGGCTTTGGTACAGTTACAGAGGTAGAAACTGGGGAATCTGGAGTAAACTCAGGACTACCTCATGCCAATGTTTTAATTATTAAACATGATGATAAGCTACTTAATAGTTAAGAAACTCCAAAAACTGCTTTGCTAGGAAGGAGTTGATATGACATATTCAGCCTGAAGTGAATGGTCCTCACAAGACTGCACATGGATGAAATAGATTGAAGAGGTTCCACCAAAGTCTAATAAAGAGGTATTCACTCACTGGACACAGTGAGATAACAGTCAAACACTTGAAGTTATGTAGCAAAATTTCAGAATGAAATGTATGAGTGCATGTGTTACATTACTTAAGAAATCTCTCATAGGCTTTGGAACATGAAATATGCTATATCATAGAAAAGTTATTTTCTATTTTGGTAGAAATGAACACAGTCCATTTTGTCTCCATCTTAGTTAATACATATTGCCTGATTCTTCTTATTTTATAACACTACAATAGTGTTTATCTTTCAAATTCAAATGACCTAGAAATTTTATTGCATTTTAGAAAGAGTTATTGTTATATTACAACATATTTTTCTTAATAACACTGATCATGTAAATGAAATTATTTTATTATGAGAAGCAGACACATAGATTCGGAGTAATCTTTAGTGGAATCACACTAACAACAATTCTCATGCTCTTTGATTGATTTTAGTACCAAACCTTTTAACGCTGAGTGAAAATAACATGAACTAATGATGACAAAGCAGTTAATAACTTGCCAAATCTTATTTTATTGTATTTTTTTCTATTGACTTTCTGAGGTCTTAGATGGGAAGGCTTACCATGTTAAAAGTGCTATTTTTACTGCACAAATTAACCTGTATATTTAATGCAGTTTCATTCAACAACTCAATATGATTTTCTTCCTAGCTTAGAAAAAAACTGATTATGAAGGTCATCCAGAAAAGCAATATGTAAGAGTGTGCAAGAAAATAAACATGAATTTTAAAAGAAAGATAGTGAGGAAAGAAACATTACACTGCCTATTCACAGATATGTAATACAAACCTCAGGCATTTTAAGAATTTAAGAATATAGTACCATAGTCATAAATATGGAAAGAAATGAAATAGAATACATTTTATACAGTTAGTGTATGATAATTCAATATACACACACATATATATATATATACATATATATATATATATATATATATATATATATATATATATATATTTATATCATTTACCAAATTACTGAATCTGAAGCACAAACCAACAAATTAATTATATCTTAACATTGAAAGTTCAATTTAATAGGGTGAGAGAAGCTAAAATATCATAGGAAAAGTTACATCAGATCATGGCATTGTGTACACAAGCACATACAACTGAATTATTCTTATACCTATCTATCTGATACAGTCAGCTTTATTTGCTGGGACAAATATCAAATCAGACACATCTTATGGGAAAGGGTGATTTATTTCAAGCTTACTAATCTAGGAGAAGTTCCATCTATGGTGGAAGAAGCTGATTACTTTCATACATCCAAGCAAAGAGAAACAACTAGAAACAGCCAAATACCAACAGCAGCAGATACCACAAACACACTAGGGCTCAAATCTGATCTTTTTTCCACATCTTTGGGCTGCAATCAGATCTGCCCCCAAAGACATAACCCCTTAGCAGAATACTGGAGTCAAATAGGAAAATCCAACACCAAAGTAGACTTAAAACACATCTTCTGGGCTGGAGAGATGGCTTAGCAGTTAAGCGCTTGCCTGTGAAGCCAAAGGACCCTGGTTCAAGGCTCGATTCCCCAGGACCCACGTTAGCCAGATGCACAAGGGGGTGCAGGCATCTGGAGTTCATTTGCAGTGGCTGGAAGCCCTGACCCGCCCATTCTCTCTCTCTCTCTCTCTCTCTCTCTCTGCCTCTGTCTCTCTCTGTCTGTTGCTCTCAAATAAATAAATAAAAATAAACAAAATTTTTTTTTAAAAAACCACATCTTCCAAAGCTCAGGGTTTTGAGGAAGAGGGAACAGAAAGATTTTAAGTCACAGGTTGGGAAGGAGTACTCAGCATCCAGAGGCATTGCTCCCACCCAACAGTGACTGACTACTACTATCATAACTCATATCCCTGATGGTGAATACCAGCAAACCCACTGAGGAAGGTCTTCAGAGGAAGGGGGAGGGAAGGGAGGAATGGCACCAATTCATGATTTGCTCATATAAAATGTCTACATAATAATGAAAATCCTGAAGTCTAGAGAGAAGGATCAGTGGTTACCTGATTCCTGAGTGTAATTCACAGTGCCTATGTAGAGCTAGAAGCACAAAGTGGTATATGCATTTGGACTTTACTTACAGCGGCAGGAGGCTCTTGCATGTCCATTCTCTCTTTGTGTCTCAAATAAACAAATAAATAAATAAATATTACAGCAATAACTGTAGCTACAGGGGCCCTGCATTTAAACTACCACATTCTACCCCTGGTCTCTATAGATTCATAACCATCTCACACTGTAAATTGTATTCAGCCCAACTTCAAAGATCTCCATAGTCTTTGCAAATGGTAAGAGTGTCCCAAAATCTTAAGTCTCTTCTGAGAATCAATACTGTCCAAATGTGAGTCCTGTAAAATCAAAACCAGTTACATACTCCCAACACAAAATGTCATAGAGTAAATATTTTCATTGCTATAAGGAATAACAAAGAGAGACTGGACCAATGTAAAATTAATAACTATCAGGTAAACATCTAATATCTGAACTTCAATTCCAACATCCAAAACCAGTCATGACAGTCTCTGGATTTTCAGTTTATATCCCATCCGTCCAGCTGGGCTGAGAAGCCAGGAAAAAATTTCATCACAAGTCAACAGTGCTCCATGGTAGCCTTTGCACAGTCCTGGTATATCCAAAACATCTATAGGTCTGTACTGCAAACCGCTGCCCAGCTTACAATGGCCTCACTGGACTCTCCTCCAGTGACATTGCCTAGTTTCACATGTGGCTGCAAAACAGCAGTGGTTCTTGAGACTGCATGCACTTCCAGACTCACTTCCATGCATTTTTCATGCTTCCACAACAAATAACAGGTATGCAGTGAAAAAAAAAAAAAAACATTTCATTAATCCAGGGAGAAAATAAATTGTGACCTTGACAGGCAAATTACTTACTCAGAAGTCCTTTCATTCATCTCCTTTCAGTCATCTTTCAAAAGAGTTTGTACTCATTCATTCAGCCTTTTTGGGGGTGGACTATCCCACAAGCATATTTTTAATTCTTTCAATATATAGTAGTTGGCCCACATTGAATGGTGGTAATAGCATCTTTAGTAACTTAAAATCATTCGCTGTGCCAATAACTTTAAATGTGTTTGAATATTTTTGAAACCTTTTTTTAAAATTTTACTTTTATTTATTTATTAGAGAGAGAGAGAGAGAGAGAGAGAGAGAGAGAGAGAATGGGCATGCCAGGGCTTACAGCCACTGCAAATGAACTCCAGACATGTGCATCCCCTTGTGCATCTGGCTAATGTGGGTCCTGGGGAATTGAACCTGGGTCCTTCGGCTTGTCAGGTAAATGCCTTACCCGCTAAGCCATCCCTCCAGCCCAGTGTTTAAATACCAGGAAAGAGCAAAAAAACCCCAAAAAACTCAAACCCGCTCTTTTGACAGCACCTTTGGGCTGGAATCATGTCTGCTTCCACTGACATGCCCCCCCCCACTCCACCCAGCAAGCTGCTAAAGGCTTAAGGAGTAAGTTGAACCTTAGTAAATATATCTTGGGGTATGGGCAACACACATTCAAACTATCACACTAACCCAAATAAATCGATTTCAAAAAGATCTATGATAGAATTTTTAAAGTTATCCAATTGCACTAGTACCTCTTCAGGTATACTGCAACATCAGCTCTTTAGGGTAAAATAACCTCCTGTGTTAATAAACACTATATTTTAAAAGAAAGCATAACCTGAAATTCTTTGCAATACATGTGGTGGACAAATCACTGACAGCTTTTTAAATACATTGGTTATCTGTTACAGTACAACACAGCACCCCAAAGTGTGATAGTTTGAACCAGAAATAATGCTGTTGGAAATGCAGCAAGTTGCTCTTTCTTAGTAACCCTCAAGAGACCTGGTGTCTGAATGATGTTTGACCAATGCCAAGGAAGGTGTCATTCACACGTAGGGCTGGGCTGGGAAGATGTAGATGAGCTGCAGCTAAAACAGCTGCAGCTCCCCTGATCAGTAAGGGGTCCTGTTTAGCAATTTCACCATCTAAATAAAGTCTTCAGTGGTAACTCAGCATTCTGAAGACTGAATTGTGGAGGCACAATGGAAGTGGAAGCTGCTTAGATTCTATGGTACAGACATCAAAGCCACAGCATCACTCCTGCCGCTTGTTCTTCTTCAGACACGTCAGAAGTCCTTGCCTTCATCCAATGATAAGAAATATATATTACACTTGTTATCTGTGTGTGTGTATGTGAGAGAGAGGGGGGGGGAGGGAGAGAGGGAGAGAGGGAGAGAGAGAGAGGAGATTTGGTTAAAAAAATGTGGAAATTATGTTTTGCCAGAATACAGACATAAATCATGAAGAGCTTAACTAACATCCATGAGTGATGACTTCAGACTTCAGTAGTTAGATGGGAATTCAAAAGCAGAGACTTCCCCAACTATTTTTTCCCATGCAAAATTTTCTTGAAGTATTAAAAGAAATATTTAGAACAAAAAAAATTGAGGGAGAAGGAATTCTTATGATGAGATCCTATTTTTTTCCTATACAATGTGGAAAAAATTCAGAAATTCACTGAACCTCACAATGTCAAGTGAGTTATTCACACGTGCAACCTAATAATATAAAGCCATATGATTAGGACAGAGGGTGCTCCACAAAAGTGCAGTGGAACGATTGAGCTTAATCTATTTTCTTTTACTTTTTCTATGTGTACTATAGGAACTACAGATAACAGACACATTAAAATATAATTAAGAGAAATATTTAAAAATGCACAGAAGAGGATTTGTAAAATATATGGATAATTGTGAACTTTGATTCTTCATCTTGAGACAGTAATTTTCCAAATTACAGAATCGTCTAGGGAAAGAAGGCAACCCTTCCTAGGGGAGTTACTCTACGTTTAAGATTTCTGAAAAAGAACTATAAATTCATATGTCTTCACAAAATATTGAGCAAAAAGTTCACATGAAGGTAAAATGCAACTAATGAGTAAAATTTTCCCTACCTACATTTCTCAAATATTTTCATAGATATATTTCCATGTAATTTGCATTATGACAATATCATCAAACTAGATGGAAAGGTAGTTAAAACATTTTAAACATAAAAATTTTTAAATGTAGTATGCAGTGATTAAATTGTGAAAAATAAATAACAGAAACTGTTTTGTGTTTAGAAATCATGGAGAGATGGATACTAGGTAAAGTGCTTGCCATGCAAACATAAGGACTTGAGTTCAGATCCGCAGCACTAATGTAAAATGCCAGGCATCATAATGAACACACTGAGGAGGAGACTGAGTCTCTGCGGCTCTCTGGCTGTGTATCCTAGCTCAAGTCCGTGACTTCTAGGTGCAGTGAGTGATTTTGTCTCAAAAACAGTGTAAAGAACAACTGAGGAAATGCAGCTCAGCCTCTTGTCACCACACAAACATACACACATTGCAAACTGCACGTATGAACACACACATGCACACATACCAAACACATGAGTATGTAGAAAAAGAAGAATCCACACATAAATATAAGTGTTTCTATTCAAACTGAACACAAATGTTTGCCCCTATCACAGCAATCATGAATCATTTTCCCCAAATTCCTCTTATGAAGGTCATTAATGGGTGCTGAGCACCTGATCTTACTATTATTCTATTTTGCATTACTTAAGTTTCTCTTCCTTTGTCCCCTATACTACCACAGTCTTTTTGTGATTTAACTTTTATGGATAATTTTATGATACTCAGTTACTTTGTTGTATTTTGTGCATATGTGTGTGTACATGTGTGTGTGTGTGGTCATGTATTTGTGTGTATGAGTGTGGATACATGTGGAGGTCAAAGTACACCATGGCTTCCAGCATTTTATGTGAGGTCTAGGCGGAACTGAACACAGTTACTGGGGCTTGATCAGTGAGCATTTTATCCACTGATACCTCCCCATCCTGTATTCTGGAATTTAACAGCATAGTCAGTGCTAGTGGATAATATTGATGACATGAAAAAAAAAGTGGTGAGAATAAAAATGAATAGATACAGCATGTAATATTGTAATCAGATAGTATTCCTGTTTTAATGTATGCACCATGAGCATATCACGGGACGAGTGTTATTAGGTGTAACTTTACTTCACATGCCCCCTGCACAACACAGACAGGCTAACAGGAAGTTGAGCAGCAGGCTTCAGGCTCCAAGGGTAGAGGTAGTAGGTAATCACAGACTATAAGCAACTATCAGCTGAGATGAACGTAGAAAAAACTGGAGTTAAACATAGTATTAGGAGACCATAATAATAAGAGCCCATCACTGAAGTAGACTTAAAACACACTCAACATGGCTCGGGGAATTTTGCAGAAGAGGGGGCTGAAAGATTGTTAGAGCCACAAGTTGGGACATTATGTACAGAGACATTGCCTCTCCCCCAGAACTGACTGCTGCCCCAACAATGCATGACCCATAATCCCCATGTGTTATGTTTGTTTTCAAAGTAGGCCTTGTTTTTCAGCTTCCTCTGCAGTTTTATGTGAAGGTTGATAAATCAGTTTTTACTTGTTTTATTAGTAAAATGTAATTTGGATATCTTGAGTTGATAGTTGTGTGATTTAGCTGGGTAAACTATCAACAAGTTATTTATAAAATTAAAAAAAAATATTCTATTATATTCTTTAAAAGTACCTACTAATTATCACTTAGAATATAT
This sequence comes from Dipus sagitta, assembly GCA_036346955.1. Classification (NCBI taxonomy): domain Eukaryota; kingdom Metazoa; phylum Chordata; class Mammalia; order Rodentia; family Dipodidae; genus Dipus; species Dipus sagitta. The sequence goes on from CM070772.1 coordinate 26,736,274, forward strand.
GAACCCTAGGGCTGGAGGGATGTCTTAGCTGTTAAGGTGTTTACCTCCAAAGCCAAAGGACCCAGGTTCAATTCCCCAAGACCCATGTTAGCCAGATGCACAAGTGGCCACATGAGGCTGGTGTTTATTTGCAGTGGTTGGAGGCCCTGGTACGCCCATACTCTCTCTCTCTCTTTCTCTCTCTCTCTCTCTCTCTTTCTCTCTCTCTCTCTCTCTCTCCTCTATCTTCCTCCCTCTCTCTTTCTCTGTCAAATAAATAATAAAAATTTTAAAAAAGAATGAAGCAAGCTGGGCAGGGTGGCGCATGCCTTTAAATATGTGTGTGTGTGTGTGTGTGTGTGTGTGTGTACCTAAAGTCTGAGAATATTCTATTTTTAACAACAAAGAATAGACTAGTCTAATGCCAAGATAGAAGAAAGTATCAGAAGTTTGTGTGTGAGAGAAAAATGTGTATATGTAAGTGTGTGTTATGTACATGTAGGAGTGTGGGGGGGTATGTGGGTCTGTGTGTGTTTTGTGTGTATGCAAATGTATGTATGTGTGTATGTGGCCTATTAACATTGGGAAAATCAGACATTATTGGCCATCTAGAGATAAATCAACTTCTGTTTTGAAGGTCACTTTGAAGTATTTTGTTTAAATTGTCTATAGTTTACTTCGACTTTCACTGCCCACATATCCTGAGTTACTTCCAAAATATATTGTGTTTTGAAAGGCTTCACCTGTCTCATAAGTCACCAAGAACTATGCAAATTACCACATGTTTACCTGAGCTTTCCTGATGAGCTCTAGATTCATAATTCTCATTCCTTGATCAGCATCACCTGGATTTCCCCACTGGTACTCCAGCCTGATAAACAGAGCAGAATGCAGCGGCTTCCTGGGAGATCTGTCAGGGTATGGCCCCAAAGTTCCTTTGCTGGAAAAGTCCCCACATTTCCTGAGTGCAATCATCAAGACCAAGAGCAGAGGCATATGTCCATGAACAGTTCTTCCATCCCACAGAGGGTTAATGAAAAGGGAGCTTGAGAGATGGTACAGGCACATAAGAGTGCTCGCCATTTAAGCACTAGGGCCTAACGGTGCCTGAGACTGTATGAATTCTGCCTCCCAGCACACGTGTAAGCAGCTGGGCATGGCCACACGTGGCTGCAAGAGCAGAAACCATAGAATTACTGTGGCTTACAGGCAATAAGTGGTAGCTCCAGAAGGAAATAGGCAGATGAGCAACAGAAAAAGAGACCAAATTAAATGCTTTATGAATACTTATTTAGATCCAGTTCTCACTAATGCCTTCGTGCGTGCATCATGTCTCCTGTTATGCATGCATGTATACACATGATTACATCGTATGTGTACACATGTATGAAAATGGGATTCAGGAGTTCAGAGATAATGCCGTATATTTACAGATAATAAGTCAATCTTAGTCACTGTGAAAAAAAGAAAGCCTTAGCAATAGAAATCACAGCATTTCACCAAATATACAACACAGCGACAATGAACCAATTATGCTGAATTGGATACGTTAGATGATTTTAGATAATGCAAACAATTAGAAAGAAATTAAAAAAGGTAACATAGTATGACTAAAGTGAAAATATGGCAAACGTTTATAAAAAGTGTATTTTAAGAATTACCTCTCAGATTGAGATGTGGTGATTCATATCTGCAATCCCAGAACATGGGAAGTGGAGGCAGGAATATTGCTGTGAATTTGAGACCTGCTTGATTTTGGTAGTGTGGCCTTAGATTTCCTGGGCTACTAAATGTGATCATGTATCAGGAACCAAAACAAAATACAATCTGGAAAATGCAGACCATGGGCTGTGACTAAAATTCTAACCTTATGGGGAAAGACTTGAATATGTATATTTACATTCACCTCTAAACCTAGATAGATATTGAAGTAGGTCCAGTTCATTTATCTAAAAGCCATAAAGTCTGAAACTATATCAACTAAGGAAGGTTTAAAAGTTGACATGAATATCAAACACATGATTCTTGGGTCTGGTTTGAAATAATTTTCTTCCAGAAAATATGGATTTCATTTGTTTACTTCCCATTCACATCCAGCTCAGAAAGATTATGAATGTGTAATCTGACTTGAAGGGCACTATATCGAAACGCAGCTCAAACTTCAGTCATGGTACAGATATCCTCTAATATGTAATATGCCAGATATGTTTTCATCAGAAAAAAAAGGTTCCATAGCTGTGTATTTTTTTGCACTTGCACTCCTAAGTGTGTATGTAAGGGATGTGTATTGGCTGGCCCGAAGTGGTGTGTGTGTACCTGTGCCCCCATACAAACACATGCAGAGAACAGAGTGAGAAGTGGGTCTAAACAAGTATATATAAAGCATTTAATCAATGGCTGGCACAAATCACATGCTAAGTCTCAGATTTATTGTATATGAATCTAACTGGATCTTTACATTGAAAATTCAATAATTGTTTAAATGAACTTTTATATTCATGGAGGATCATTCTCTTAAATATTGAAATGGGATTCCCAAAACTATGTAGCCTGTGGGGATTTAAATATGAGCCAATTTACCACACCTACATGTAAGAAGAATATAGGAGTGTGCCCCAAATCTCAGACTTTTTAGACTGGATGCTAGAATAAGTCTCCTGTCATTATTTAATTCATCTTTCAATCTTACATGAAAGAAACTGTAACCCTAAATCACAGAAGCTGTAGAACAAAGAACACTGGTATTTGAAGGGAAAAATTCATATCGCTTTATGCTATTTACATTGTGAAATCCTTTGTCTCTGCAACACAATGCAAACTAAAAAAAAAAAAAAGGGTCATCTCCTTAGTGTTTTTATTAGAGACTTAATATGTAAAGCGAATGAACTTTCCTTTTTTAAGTTGCCCTATGTTGCAGTCTTTCCATTAATTTAGAAACATACCTACAAAATCAGTATTGTCAGTACCATTAAGTTATATATGCTGCATATGTAACATATATATATATATGAGAAATTGGTAACTCTATAACAACATCCAAGGCACAGGCCTTGATTTTATTTCCATATCAATCATTTCAACCCACTGTGTTCAGGAATGGTCTCCATACTGCCAAGAGAATTGAGTTCAGTAAGGCATGGGGATGGTTGAATTGAAAAATAAAATAACCCTGGACCTTGTTTTCTCAATGTAAACCAAACAGTAGAAAAAGGAAAATTAAGATGAATTAAGAGTAATATTACTTGGAAGCAATATAGCTATGGTCTTTGTGTTGAGTGAGACAGATCAGTGGCCCTTTATAAAACTTTCTGAGACTGAGTTTTATACTGGTCTCAAACTCTGCCCCTCTTGTTTCCACTTCCTGGAGCTGTGGCCTCCCTGTGACACAGTTAAGCCAGCTTCCGCCCACCTACTTTATAGTCATGCCTTCATGGCTTACTGGAAACAAGCTCCCAGTTGCTTTCTAATTGCCATGCATGGGGAATGTTTCTCTACAGCACAGCTGGCTCCTGTGTGCACCTCTGATGTAGGAGCAACTCTTTTTCTAATTGCTTCCTTACCTTTCCAACTAGATTAAAATGCAAGGAACCCCAGGGTGGAGGACTCTTCAAATAGATAACTAGCCCTACTATGTCTGCTCATTGTTGCTCTGATGTGATAATCAGGGAAAGTAAGAAGTATTCTTTTTGATAGCTAAACATCAGTCGTATTAACAACAAAGAAGCACCAGCAGGAAGGAAATGAGATTTTATCCAGTCCAGTATTTTAGCCTCTGAAAATCTGAAACTGTAAGCTCCAGCTCACTTTATCATTCACAACATGCCTAAATCTTTCAGTGTTAACTATATTATTATGATTACTTTGTTTACATGTGTCAGTAACCACAACCTATTAGTAGAAAAACTATTTCTGGGCTGGAAAGATGGTGTAGGTCTTAAGGTGTTTGCCTGTGCAGCCTAAGGAGCCATCCTCAATTACCCAGTACTCATGTAAGCCAGATGCACAAAGTGGCTCACGCATCTGGAGTTCAGATTGCAGTGGCTGGAGGCCATGGAGGCCCTGGGCACCCATTCCCTTGTACCTGCCTCTCAAATAAATGAATAAACTAAAATAAATAAAATATAAAGTAAAACTATTTCTGATGTCCACTTTTGATGTGTAATTCAAGTCCTGATCTCAGGAGTCAGTGTATACCAGTAGTCAAAAAACAACCAGTATTGGTTCGATATGCCAACAGGTGGTATCAGTGACATCCGTGAACTACTGTGTATTATCAGAGCCAACATTGATCTCACGAGGAAGATAAATCACTTTTAGTTCCACTCAAAAGATACTGCAGTCATTTAAGAATAGGTTTTTAGATACAGATCTTTATGATTTCTTACTGAAAGAAAAACAGTCATCTTTGTAATGAGCAAAGTAGTCTAAATAAAACTCAAACTCCTAAAACAGTGCATCATTTACACAGAACACCTGACACTGAACTGATTCAAATTTCGTTGAGTAAATGGGATATAGAGACACTGCTTTTTCCACTGAAGTTATTTTTAAGAACATTTGGCTATCGCACAGTAGCTCTTACTGAAGAACAGGAACTAAATGGCATGTCTATAGGCAGTCCGCCACGGACTGAGGCCCTGGCAGGAGTAGAATTCCATTCCTGACAGAATCAGTCTCATTCAAGGTAGCTGCGAGCAACACTCCCCAGAAGCAGTCTCCTGCTGCTTCAAGCTTAGCCCACATGTGTGGGCTGACCTCTCTGGAGTGTTAGCCCCTTGAGCCCACCAATCAGGTCTCTCCTTTACGCACCTATGTCTGATGATGAGGCTTTTTGTAATTAGATGTCTGACCCACACAAAGGGGCCTAATACATATGTAACACCCTTTTGATTCCCCTTTTTCCTGTCAATCCATCTGGGCACAAGTATGTAAGTGTCTTGGTCTCCCCTCCCAGTTCCAGGCCAAGGAAAGGTGTGGGGTGGGGGGCGGGGGGGGTGGTGTATGAACTTTCTAATTTTGTTTTGGGGTGTTTTCCTGCTTAGGTACACGTGTGATCTCTCTCTCTCTCTCTTTATGCTCCTGGACCCTGACGCTCTCTGTGTTTGCTTTGTTAAGTTCTCCCTTTTCCTTGCTATCTGAGAAGGGGAGAATTTCTTCTTGCCTGTGTGCTTTCCTGCCTTGTTTTGGGTACTTTTCTGTTGTACTACGTGTAATCTCCCTTTAAACTCTGAGTCTCTTACTGTATCCTAATCTTCACTGCCCCCTAAGCCAGAGGGAACTTTTGGCTTGGGCTCTCCTGCTTTGCTTTCCATGTGTTATTCTCTCTCTCTCTCTTTTGTGTGTGTGTGTGTGTGTGTGTGTGTGTGTGTGTGTGTGTGTGTATGTGCGTGGTTTGTCCAGACTTTTTCTTATGTGAGTTTTCTCGATTTTCCCTCTCCCTTCCCAGCGAGACAAGGAAGGGAAAAAGCTTATTTTTGACTTGAACTTCCCTGCTAGCCTTCCCTCTGGATTCCAACACTTCCTAAAAGAAACCTTATACTTCATAATCTTCCCTCACTTGATTCCACATTTTCAATTCTTTGCCAATGAGCAGCCAAAAGTTGGGATCTTAGAGCCTATAATCTTATGCATCATTATCGAATTTAACCCCTCTCTGGACTTCAAATCTTAGGTTAGTACCACGTAAAAACACCTCAACCATGTAAGACACACGGCCCCATAATGCCACCAAGAAAAGAGATGTTCATAAACTTTCCGAGTTTTCCTGTATGCGATAGTGTCTTTCTAGAAAATAAAGAGCTCCATGGTCAGAATTTTGTGAATACTTGCATTTGAATAATAACAGATGCATTTATTTTTGAGTCTTTCTTCACCTATGTAGATCTTAATAGCAATTCAATTGAGGACACTGACATATTTGATTATATCTGTAGTCTATAGTGGTGGTTTTTCCTTAAAGGTTTTTTTTTTTTTTTTTTTGAGTCTGAGAATTCTGTTAATAGATTTTTTACTGAAAAATCCAAAACAATTAAAACAACAAACTTACAATTTTTAAAGGGAATAAAATGTGTGACTCATTTTCAACAAAGATTAGCTTAAATTGACTTCCTGACACTGGTGAATGTAGATAGGAAAATTTACACATTAATTAATTTTTAATTGTCATGATGTAAATATATGGATTAATACATACATTTAAAGCTTTCTAGATCCATCAATTGGGGTTAATATTTATTTCATTATGATGACTGTAACGCTTATCCCTTAATGATAAAGAGAGTAAAGGGAGATCTGAAGTATATTATCCAAACTTAACTGTTATCCAAACAAACTTAACTTAAATACTAGTATCTGAACTGAAATACAATTATCAACAAAACACATCCATGCCTTTTTAAAAATAATAACAATAACAAAATGTTTGGAAAATTGATTTTCAGAATCCATACTTTTTTTACAATATTAATTAAATACTTTTGTATAAACACACATAAGCCCAAATGAATGCTATAACACTTAAAGAATATTTCATCTTATACCTCACTTACCTTGTAAATATGCATAAAACTAACTTTGTCCAATTAATCTGTTAGTTAGAGATACTGATTCACTAATCTTATTGATTACTCAATAAAGCATGAAGCACAAGTCATGTTAAATTCAAAAGTGAATGTTTGTATTATAATTGAAGTGAAATAAGTACACTCTTGTAATAAAACCAGTAAACAACATAAAGATTTTAGCACAGACTGCTTATTATTAGACATAAAGTAATCTCAAAATAGTACTCCTTTAAGACTATATTTTCTGAAAATTATTTTCAGTTCTCTAATGCACAGGTTTTAGTATACACTTTAGCATCTTGTCCCATAAGCTACTATTTCAAGACATATTTTACAACCCTCATCATATCACAAAACATTATGACATGGTATTTGGCAAGTTTTTTTTTTTTTGTTTTTTTTGGGTTTTTTATTATTATTATTAAATAGAGAGGTAGGAGGATCACTGTGAGTTCAAGGCCACCTCAAAACCACATAGTGAACTCCAGGTCAGCTTAGGCTCTAGTGAGACCCTAACTTGAAAAAGAGAGAGAGAGGTTATGTATTAAGAAAAGCAATATGTCACTTTAAAATATTTTATTTGTCTATTGGTAAGCAGAAAGAGAGAGAGAGAGAGAGAGAGAGTGTGTGAGTGAAGGGGTATACAAGATACAAGATGAACTCTAAGGAACTGAATCCAGGTTTGAGCAATCTCATCAGCCTCATGTGTTTCTTTCTTTAAAAAAAAAAGTTATTGGGGCTGGACTGATGGGACAGTTAAGGCACTTGCCTGAAAAGCCTAAGGACTTGAGCTTGATTCAACAGTACCCATATAAAGCCAGATGCACAAGGTGGTACATGCATCTGGAGTTCATTTACAGTGGCTAGAGAGTGTGTGTGGTGTGACCATCTTCTCTCTTTCTTTCTGTCTCTCTCTCTCAAATAAATAATTAAATAAATAAAAAATAATTTTTTAAAAAGTTATTATTATGCCTGAATCTGAAATATATTATTGATGTATATTCTAATATCTTAGGCATATATAAATTCTCCTACATAAATATTCAGATATTTCATTACTGAAATGCACTAACACTTCAATGACTGCTTCTTTAATTACTATAATGTCATTTATCAAGTAAGATTAAAAAGTGCAATGTACCCTAGCAGACCTTCAGTGTGATTTTACCTGGCAGTGGTGGTGTGAATGTAAAATGTGCATCACAGCCTCAGGTGTCTGTAACTAAGGCTTACACTTACTCCCTAGTTGTGACGTAGAGCCTTGGTAGAAAAAGCATTTCATTGAGGGTAGACCTTAGGATTTCACAGTCCGCATATCCCCCTCACCAGTGCGATTTACCCATTCTCTCTCCTTCTTTCCTGCTGCTGTTAAGATACTCAATTCTATTTCAATTAATAACACATAACCACTTATTCAAGACATATTAAAAGCTGACTGGAGATGTCGCTCAGGGATAAAGCAAAAGTACTTTGCTAGCATGTGTGGGGGCCTAGGTTCAACCCTTGGTACTACACAGATAAATGAGCTAACTGATCTATCTCTGTACTAGGAGATATTCTATGTGGGAGAATGACCATGCAGAAGTCTGAAAGACTCCAGCCAACAGTAATTAGAAGATTTCCATGGTAAAAACATCCAGGAAGAATCTGAATAAGTGACCTAAGTCTTAGAAACTCATTTTGCAGTTATTGCAGAGAAACAAATGTATGACCATGTTGATGAACAGCAGGTGTTAAATGTGGACATGGTAAAGGTGTAGATGTAACCGTATTATAAGAAAGCAAGAACTCCAATGATGCTCTCACATCAGGGACATCACACTAGATTGTTCATCTTATTTCTGCCATAAAAGTGTAAGTGAAAACGGAGAAAACTTAATCCCACCCTCTCAAGTGCCTTTCTTTTCAGGTGCCCCTCCCCCTATATTCCTATCAAAGGTTTTGTTTTAGTCTACTGTCAAGGAGAAAGGTTTCTGTGGGACCAGTTCATTGTAGATTTAGTTTTGTGTTTATTTATCCCCAGTCTCCCTTTTCCCTCCTCCCAAACCCTATTGTCTTGGCCTCAAATTGCCTATCTGCTATGCTAGCAACTCAAACTGATCCAGATTAGGAACCACAGATAATTGAGACCATGTGGCATTTGTCTGTCTGTAATTATGTGTGTTCACTGAATATGATCTGTTCTAAGCCAATTAAATGTAAATATAACCTTCAAGGTAAGATTTATTTTTCCATTTTGAAGTTTGAAAAACCCTATTCATAATCACAAAGGTTATTATTTAAAATGGCACTGTGAATATTAGCCAGGTAATGCTATTACATATACCAATTTGTTCATAGCATGCTCTTATAATTCAATTTTTGATTTGTGTTGTAGTATTTTGCCAAGGGCTCATAGCTGCTTTTTCCAGCAGTGAATAGAAGCCCACCCACTAGTGCTCCTGCAACTACCCATGATGATATCTTGGGACTGTTAACATTGCTCATGCAAATTTGAAAACTCCCAACTCTCTCTCAGAGTTTAATCTCACAGTCCAAGTTGATTCCCAGGCTGAGGTGCTGCTAAATCTGTTCCAAAGACAAAAGCAATAGAATTGTTTTCTTCAAAGCTTTGTTTTTAGTTTAATTTTATTTGTTAGAGAGAGAGAGAGAGAGAGAGAGAGAGTGCACCAGGGCCTTCAGTCACTGCAAACAAACTCCATAAGTATGTGCCACCTTGTGCAGCTGGCTGATGTGGGTCCTGGGGAATCGAACCTGGGTCCTTTGGCTTTGCAAGCAAGTGCTTTAAGTTATCTCTCTAGCCTGACAATAGATTTCTTGAGAATTAAGGAAGAGGCTAACATGCCAATATTGTAAAACACTATATTAACAAGGGTAAATAACAACCATAATCAGTCACAACCCATTTTCTGGTAGAGTTAAGAAGGAATTTTCTAAAACTGGACCATATATATAACAGTAATTCTGTGACATTCTTGGAAAAGTTAGCAACAATGACTATCTGTGAGAAAGTGATATTCCCCACCCCACCAGCAATAACTTCTTTCTACACTGTATTGAGAAAAAGAAAGAAAGAAAGAAAAACATGTTTCTGGCAAATATAAACAAATAATGAGATTGAGTTTTTTATTTCTTTTAATCTTGGTGTTGTTAAACTAAAAGAGAATGTGGTATATATTTAGGAATGTGAACCTCTAAATGTCCTTTGGTTGAGCTCTTTCTAAAGAAAGCACATGTGACACCATTTTCTGAGACTACAACCTATAAAACCCTCAAAAGATAGACATGCTGGGAGCTGGAAGGCTTGAAACAATTGGGAACTGACAACTATTTCCAGAAATGAAGGTCTCTAGATTCTAGTATTTCATCCTGCACCTAGCCGATTTCTAAATTATTTTCCACAGTTTTGCATATTTGTATACCTTGAGAAGACTTGACTGGCTTCCTTAGTATGTTCTGTTGTTGTTTTTGTTTTGTTTTGTTCTGTTTGAAGAGGTGTCTTAATGTAACTCAGGTATCCGCAAGTTTCCATTATGTGAAAACCCTGGTTCAACATACCAGGTGCTAAGATTACAGGTATGTACCACTATTCCTGACTTGATTTGGAACTTTGAAACTATTTATCTTTAATCACTTTCCTTCCTCAATAATTTTAGAGAACACATCAGCAGATTTTGTAGTAATTTAATCTCACAAAGAAAAATGAGTACGGAACAGGGTTTTCCAGTGCACACTTTGACCGGTGTGCATAGACTACTCCATAATGACAGATCTCCACCAAAGGGCTACATTCCCACAGGTGTGGAACACATACTTTTACACCATAATCACCTGAATAACATAATTTGCATTATGGTTCATTCAAGGGTCTGTATGGATATGAGGTTTACAAATGCTAGCTAACATGTAACTATAATTAGTGTGTCATATAGTATAGTTTTGTAATATCATACCAATCTGTCTCCATAAATGTGGTGGTTTGATTCAGGTGTGCCCCATAAACTTAGGTGTTCTGAATGCTAGGTTCCCAGCTAATGGAGACTTAGGAATTAATGCCTCTTGGAGGCATTGTATTATTGAGGGTGGGCTTATGGGTATTATATCCAGTGTCCCCTTGTCAGTGTTTGGCATAGTCTCCTGTTGCTACGTTCCACCTTATACTGGCTAGGGGATGATGTCCACCCTGTGCTCATGCCATCGTTTCCCCCTGCCATGATGAAGCTTCCCCTTGAGTCTGTAAGCCAAAATAAACCTTTTATTTTTTATTTTTTTTCCCACAAGCTGCTCTTGGTCAGGTGATTTCTGCCAGTAATGCAAACATGACTACAATAAGCAATCACAACAAATTGTCATTTTTATTGTACTCTTAGTTTTCTATCGTGCAATAAACAGTCATTTCACATTAACTTCTTTTACTTTATAATATGCTTTTAAATTTCTTCTATGTCTTTTCATGGTTGAAAGTGATGTAGGTTTTGAGAGCAACGAAGTGTTTCACAGCTCTGATGGGCTTAGCTTAGAGGTTAGAGTGCTGGTCACTAGAACTGCCCAAGCCAGTGACTGTCTCCAGACCTATTTCTTTACCCACAAAGAATTAACACGTGTAGACAAATTCAATTGGCAAGTTAAGTAATGTTTCCTGCTTAAAAAATAAAGCAGAAGGCCCTCAAGCTGGGAGGGTCTCCAAGCAGGAAATCCACTTAGTGACTGGAGCCTGAGGGCCTTATACCCTTATCACGTCAAGATGGATCCAATTTGTTACTTGGCATGTGCATGGTGGTTACATTTTGGGGGATGTTAAGCATCATGTCAGGGTAGATTGGATCGGTTATTTGAATGCATATGGGGGGGGGATAACAAAAGAACAAGGTCACAAGAGCTAGTGGTCAGCTGACACCTTGATGTGTAATGGTAAGTAAGGAATTTTTTTTATTTTTATTTTTTATTTATTTATTTTTTTTAATTTTTTTTTGTTATTTTTATTTATTTATTTGAGAGCGACAGACAGAGAGAGAAAGAGGCAGATAGAGAGAGGGAGAGAGAATGGGCGCACCAGGGCCTCCAGCCACTGCAAATGAACTCCAGACGCGTGCGCCCCCTTGTGCATCTGGCTAACGTGGGTCCTGGGGAGTCGAGCCTCGAACCAGGTTCCTTAGGCTTCACAGGCAAGCGTTTAACCGCTAAGCCATCTCTCCAGCCCCAGGAATTTTTTTTTTTTTAACGCAATCTCTGGTCTGGATTCTGTTCTCTGGAATTGTCATTAGTAACATTCTTTTCATGCCTGCAACTCTAACTTGTAGAAAAATGAGAAAAAAAAAAAAAACTTCTAAATCCTATCATTCTCATACTTTGAATTAGTGATGAATAGTCTAATACCTAAATGATTTATCATTTCTTCATTTATTATTAAAGACAATCTTGGTAACTTCCAAGTGGAATTGCACATTTAGAAAAAGTGAAGGTGAGCTGGAGGGATGGCTTAGCAGTTAAGATGTTTGCCCACAAGGCCAAAGGACCCAGGTTTGGTTCCCCAGGACCCACGTGAGCCAGATGCACAAGGGGGTGCATGCATCTGGAGTACATTTTCAGTGGCTGGAGGCCTGGCACACCCATTCTCTCTCTCTCTCTCTCTCTCTCTCTCTCTCAAATAAACAAAAAAAAATTTTTTAAAAGATGAAGTTAGGTCTGGAAAGATGGCTGAGCAGTTAAAGCCTTTGCCTGAAAAGCCTAATGACCCAGGTTTCAGTACCTACAAAAAGCCAGAAGCAAAAAGTGGCACATGTATTTGGCATTAATTTTCAGTAGTAGGAGTTCCTGGTGTGTCTGTTCTCTTCTCCCTCTCTCTTCTGTGCCATGCAAATAAATAAATAAAACATATTTTTAAAAAGAAAAGAGAAGCCAGGTGTGGTGGTGCACACCTTTAATCCTAGCACTCAGGAGGCAGAGGTAGGGGGATTGCTGTGAGTTCGAGGCCACCCTGAGACTACATAGTGAATTCCAGGTCAGCCTGGGCTATAGTGAGACCCTACCTCAAAAAAATAAAGAAAGAAAAAAAAAAGAAAAGCAGAATAGAAAACAATTGAGTTAGGCATAGTTATACCTATTTCAAAACCCCAATTCCTGAACACAAGAAGTTTTTCTACATCATATGTGACCCAGAGAATACAAGTGAAACTACCAGTGAGACCCAATTATAACTCCGCTAGTACCTACTACTGTTAGAACACTGACAGCAGGCTATTCTGGCAAGGATGCAGCTCTATAGAAACTCGTTTGTGGCTGACAAGGATACAAAATGGTACAGGCCACTTTGGGGTAGACCTTAGCAAGTTTTGTTTTTCACAAAATGGAATATATACTTACCATATAAGCTAATAGTTGTGCTTCTTGCTATTTCCACAGGCTAGTTAAAAGAATACTTTCCTGACATTTATAGAGGCATCAATTATACTTGAGAAAAAAATTAACATCCACACGCATTGTTTCTAAACATCATACAGCATTTGATGCAATCTTTTTATTACTTAGTTATGATAGAAGTGGCAATGCTTTGATTTATCATCCCATTCTTCCTCTGAAATATTGTAAGAAAGATCAAGTTCAGATTCATTAACTATCCAGTTCTAAACACACCTCCATGAGAGGAAACAGTAATACACAACTCTTTGCACTAGCAACAGCACTAATATTGTTCATATATCATATTAGAGTCCATTTAACAATGTATTCCCTTCTGGACTAGAAACTTCAAGGTTCTCTGTAACTAAAGTACTCATCATCAACAGTTGATAATCAAGACATGTATATTACTGATTTGCACATCTAATTTTTTTGTTTTGATCAATATTTTTGCAATATAGTAATTTTCTCACTTTGTTTATAGTAGTTATTGCAGTTCTTTAAAACTTGAATAATTCCTTTTTTGCTTTTTATATATCTTTAATATATTGATAAATTAATTTAAGTAATTCATTGATTTATTTTGTTTTTATGTGACAGAGTCTCTCTCTCTATTCAAGGCTGACCTGGGACTTAATATGTAGTCTCAGGCTGGCCTCAAACTCACACCAATCCTCCCACCTTTGCCTTGCAAGTGCTGAGATTAAAGGCATGTGCCACCACACCTTGACAAACAATTCTCTTTATTTATTTGCAAGCAGAGAAGAGAGAGAGAGAGAGAAAGAAAGAGAGAGAAAGAGAGAGAGAGAAAGACAGAGGAGGGGGAGGATGGGCATGTCAGGGCCTCTAGCTGTTGCAAACAAACTCCAGATGCACGTGCCACTTTGTTTATCTGGCTCTACGTGGGTACTGGAGAATTGAACTTGGTTTTTGAATCATATCTACAGCCCAAAGTAATTTGTTTTTATTTAGTTGTTGCACGTGTATGGATGTGTGCACATTATTCGTGTGTATGCAGGCGTATGTGGTGGCCAGAGCACATCAGGCTTTTTGAGACAAGTTCTATTATTGGCCTGTAATTCACCCACCAAGCAAATTGGAGGTACCCATTTCTTCCCACTCCCCAAGCAATGAGATTACAGGCTCCTGCCATTAAGCCCAGCTTTGAAAACTATTCATGTAATTAAGTTATTTATTTATTTATGAGGAGAGAGAGAAAGAGATAATAGATCCGTCAGGACCTCTAGCTGCTGAAATCAAACTCCAAGATGCATGTGCCACTTTGTGTGTTTGACGCCATGTGGATACTGGAGGATGGAGCCTGGGTGGTTTATCTTTGCATGCCAGCGCTTCAACCACTGAGCAATGTCCCCACCTCCCAGATTTTATTCATTTTATTTTGGGTTAAGAGGATTAAATTCATTTCCTCATGCTTTCAGGTCAAGCACTTTACCAACTAAATTTTTTTTTAATGAAATTTTTGAACGTGTGAACTTTACAGTGAAAGTATGTTGCTTTCAGACATAGGCGCCATCCCATGGCCACTTGTTCCCTCTGTAACTTTTCTACTTTGGAAAATAGCTAGAGATCTCAGATTTCAAGAACCATGCCTAGAATGAGATTGCTTTTGACAGGAAAAGTATGCCTTCACTATCCTCACTAACTATGCACTTTGTAGTACAAAGTGATCTCCAAGTCCATCATGGCATTCTTTTCAAGTTGGAAATTTAAACAAGGAGGATTAATGTAGTTTAAGTAAAGTGATGTTTTAGACAAGTAGGAAAACAATTTAAAAAGAAGAAAAATGTACCATTGTAATTGAAAAATAAAAACATAGTTTGAGGAAATGAAAATAAAATATTCCTATAAATTACTATAGCATATTTATAATTTTAAAAGGGGAAAAAAAACAGATAGTAAGAAATTTGATCACCTAAGCATCTCTTCTACACTCTTCTAAATATTAATGTGATTTGATCCTATGAATAAAATTCCTCATGAGCAAATTTCTCACTTATATGCCATTCTTTCTTAGGGTCAGAATTTATGGGAAGCTATGGGACATGGCGATAATAGCCAAATGCCCTTCAGCTGTGATGTCATTTTTTAGTGATGTAATTTTCTTAAGTATTTTTATTTATTTGCAAGCAGAAAGAGATAGAAGAGAAATAGACAGAATGGGTGTGCCAGGACTTCCAGCTCTTTCCCACAAACTCCAGATGCCTGTGCCACTTTGTGCATCTGGCTTTAGGTGGGGACTGGGGAATTGGGCCCAGGATGACCAGCTTTGCAGGCAAGTGCCTTAACCGCTGAGCCATCTATCCATCCCTTAAGGATGTAAATTTCTTCAGTCCATTTTTTTTCCTTCATGAGTTAGCCTCATTTATAAGAATGAGGCTAATTTGTTCCTCTTTGCCAAAAAGGTGGTATTATGATTTCATGGACCATTGTACTACCATGAAAATGAAGTCCCAGAATTCAACTGGCATGCCCAGAGAGAAGATAATGATGAATATCTTGGCCCTGATTTCTACCTTGGATAGCAATTAATTTGCTAAGTCAAACACATGTAAGCTGCTGCATTAAACATGAAAAAATTCTGTTTCACTCATCATAGTTATTAGCAAATCCTATAATTGTCATCTGTTTAATTTTCTGTTTGTCTATGTTGACATTTTTTCTGTGCCTAATCAATAAAGTATTCCACAAATATGAATAAATATCATCTCCACGTTTCCATCAAAAGTTTAACAATATGTCTATTGCTCGTTTTAAAAACCTACATTCAGAAGTCGGCCATGTGGTACATTCCTTTAATCCCAGCACTCAAGAGGCAGAGGGAGGAGGATCACAATGAGTTTGAGGCCACCCTGAGATTACATAGTGAATTCCAGGTCAGCCTGGTCCAGAGTGAGATCCTACCTCAAAAATAAATAAATAAATAAATAAATAAATAAATAAATAAATAAACAAATAAAATCCTAAATTCAGGGCTGGAGAAATGCCTTAGCAGTAAAGGTGATTGCTTGTACAGCTAAGGACCGAGGTTAAATTCCCTAGAACACACATAAGCCAGATGCACAAGGTGGCACATGTATCTGGAATTCGTTTTCAGTGACTGGAGGTCTGGGCCTCCCCATTCTCTCTTTTTTTCTCTCTCTCTCTGTCTCAAATAAACAAATAAAAGTAAAATATTTTAAAAATGTACATCCAAAAGCAAAACACTACACTTTAAAACCACAAAATGTAAAATAAATCCAACTTTGAAAATTCTCCAGATGTTCTACATTTAGTGACTAGAGAAAGAAGCAGAGATAACCTCCAAGTTGCTCTGAAAAAGTAAAAAAGTAAAAAAAAGATGGGAGCCATCTACCCATGAATGATGAAACTCATTTAACTGCCTATTAAGTAGCTGGAGACCGATATGAGCCTTTTTTTTTTTTTTTTACCTCTCCTTGGAAAGAATTCTTCTCTAAATCTAGGCATTTGTATAAATACAAAAAAAAAAAAAAAAAAAAAAAAAAAAAAAAAAAAAAAAAAAAACCTTTTGAAATTGAAAGGATTCATCCACATTCCTCCATTTACTAGTTTTGGGAAGCTGGGCAATTTCCTTAACCTTTCAGTACCTAAGTTAATACTATGTCTCAATACTACCCGATGTATTTCCTGAAAAGAATATGTGACAATTATCCTAAACTGACTTGCTCATATATTTTGGGATTTCTTTCTGTTTTCAAGATGGCACTAGGAGCATCTTAACTATGTTCTGATGGACCAGAGATGCTAGTTGTGGTGACTAAGGAGCCCATTTTTCACCATCAAAAGAAAAGTCATTGAGGTCTATTCTGGGGTGATTTCCTATTCACATGTGAATGATGTTGTAAAAACTTAATCCTGAAAGTGCAATGTTGTTCCACATTTGGACATGGGTTGTACCTGCAGAATTGTCTACATGTGTTGAAATTCTTAAAGATGAGCCCTTACCACTTGCACATTACATTAGGTGTAATTATACTTTACCACGTTTTAGTAACTTGAGTATTAGAGACTTTTGAAAAAGCAGACTACAGACAGTAGAGCGTTGCTATAAATGGATCTCTCTTCTTTTTGGAAATAACGACTTGATCTCATTTCTTCCAAATTATATGAGTTCCAGATGAATTCTCATGAATGGGCACAATGGTTTCTAGAGTGTCTTTTGATGTGTTTGAGGCCCAGGTGACTCTCATTAAGGGCACTGTTGTTTCTAGAGTATATTTGGTTTTGCCAGCTGTTGCTGTCAAACATTTTATCCACTCACCTGAGGTGAACGGTTCATGACTAGAAAAAAGAGTTTAAGTCATGAGGTTAGAGTCAGCAGCACCTGCCCTCTCTCAGTCACTTACTTGTAAGTTATTTATATACATTGATGTCACATAAAATGATTATTTGGTGTTTGTTTATTGTTGGCCCTTGAAAGGCGTGGACGCGAGGCCTAGTGGAACTTCCTGAGCCTACCTAAAGTTTGGCGATCTGCCTGTGGCCAGCTATGACTCAGCAAGACGCCTAATGTCCTCTGGCCTGTTACTTCCGTGTAGGAGTTGGAATTCCCGCCCATGCGCACTTAGAACCAATCACTTCAAAAGTCTTGGTTTACTATTGGCGCTTACCTGCCCCCCCTCCCCATCCTAGAATCCCCACACTGGTTCTCAACACTATATAGGCAAACGCCTGTAACAATAAAGTGAGTTCCTGCTTTGACGAGACTCCCGGCTTGGTGATGTGTTCCTGGCCTTCCACACTCATCCTCCTCCTCAACCCCTTGGGAGGAACCAGCAGGCCTGGTCCTTCCTCAGCATTACCTGCCAGGGGAGCCCGGCAATTTATGAGGGTATTTTTTCTCCAGCAATGTATAGTGGTAGTAATTTTTAAATGATAAGATGTTAATGTCTTGGGATGATGTTTTATTAATCTCATGAGAATTGTCTTTTTGTGGCAATAGACAAAAATCTTCAGATATATTAATCTGGAGTCTAGGTTGTCTCATAATAAGATTATTTCAAAATTATGTTCCTTTTTTTTTCATTCAAGGGTAGCTATGAAAATCTTGGCCTTATTTAGACTATCACAATTCATCTGATAGTTTTACATGTAAACATAACCAACTCTAAAATGTTGCACATATGGACTATGAATAAATATTTAACTTGCTTTTTTCAATAGCTTTCTATATTCCCTTTACATTTTATTAGTTACCTGCCAGTCTTAATCAGTTATAATAAAAAATAAACTTTCTGAAATAATATTTACTGGTATTTTGATCATCAACATGGCTGATCTGATCAGAGGCTGATTAATACGCTCAAGGATGGAATTGATTTTCTTCTTATTACTTCAATAACTTGATTCAATAATGTTATAGCTAAAACTTGCATGAAATTGTAAATACCATCTTGTATGTTTTTAAAAACTCCAGGTTAGTTACAAGGTAGACATCAGTAATTGGACTATTGACACTATTTAAAGTTCAAAATGACTCTACAGTTCAAACGAAGGGATCACAGATTTGAAATGTAGTCACCTAGCATGTCTTAGTGTTTGACAGGCTATGGATAACCTATCAGACAGAATACAATATAATGCTTATTCATACAATTAGCCTGGCTTATTGAGATTCAACACTGTGGTATTCCTAGATGTAATCAGAAGAAATTGTATTTTGTTTTCTTATTTAAATAGGCTCATCACATCTTTTTGAAATTTATATGTTTTGTAATATTAGTAAAGATGTATGTGTATGCATGTGTGCTCATGCATGCGTGCACTTAATGCATCTAAATGGAATCTCAATAATGGATATATATATATACATGTATATACCAATTCCAACTAAAGATTTAAATTAGAAGCATTAAAAAACTGGTTATTTAGCAATGCTCTGAAGAAAAATTGAGTGCAATATCCATAAGAAAATAATGCAGTTACTGAAAGATGAAAAGAAGTAGATGAAATGTCATTAATGAAGATAGTTACAGTTACTAAAATAAATAGCCACTTCAGGTTTTGAATAATTGTTACAGAAAAGTGAGGAGTCCAACATACATCAGCTGAGGGGTTAAATTAAGAAAGGTTACAGGGTAGAATATGGACAGCCATGGATCACATGAGAAAGTGCTAATTAGTCATTTGACAATGACACTTAGAACACTTCCTCTAGCCCTCAGGTTGTCACTTGTGACAATCACTTATGAATCTTCTTTCCTCTTGTTAAGAAGCACTTCTCTCCTGGCACAGTAGGCTATCTAGAGATCCCTAAAAGTTCTATATTCTTTGCCTAAGAGTCAAGATTTGTTTCCCCGTCTCCATGCATTGCTATCCTACCTATGACTCTCCTGTTCTCCTTTTACATTATCATTGCTTTTGCTACCACACTCACTACACAATTTGCGAATCATAAAGTGAACAGTCAACTACAGGAAGTATACTCCTTCATATCAAAATAGCTGGCATGTACTGTAAACTTTATATAAAATATGGGAAGGACAGATGGCTCCATGGTTAAATGTGCTTGCTTGCAATGCCTAACTGCCCAAGTTTGATTCCTCAGTACTCAGGTAAGTCCAGGCATATAGTGGTACATGCATCTAGAGTTAGTTTGCAGAGACAACAGACTCTGATGCACCCATACTCATTCTCTCTCATAAATGATTTTTTTAAAGTCTACATAAAATAACATCTAATGAATATTTGAATAAATAAAAAAATATTGTCATGAAAAAGATTATTAGTTTAGATTTTTTTTCCCACAGGTATGGTCACATGGAGCATGAGACTGCTACAATCTAAGAACAATCAGAGATGTTCATAAAACTCTATTTTTATTCTTAGAAGTTACCAAAAAATAACCACAACCCAGCATTCAGGAGAGCAAACATACATTCTATTTGTGCCTGAATATATCTCTTCTATTATCATCTTAACATCACTAAAAAGAACACTTTTCCGTGTTTATGGTCCATTCTGTATTTCATCTTTTCAAACATGTTTGTGGAGTTCATCAGACTGCATATTAATTGGATTGGTTGTTTCTGGGTGTTTTGTCTTTTAACTTCTTCATATACTTCTAGTCCTCTGTCAAATAAGTTAAGCCATCATATGAGCTGTTCACTTAATACATTATTTCCTCTGTCATGCAGAAGTTTTCAAATACTTGTAATTCCATTTCTCTGCTACCCCATTCTCAGGCATATGCCCAAAGGTATCTGAGCTCTTTCCCAAAAAGATACCCGAAATCTGTGAGGCTTTGTAATGTTTTACACACAAAACCAAAGTAGAGAATCAGCCCAAGCATCTGTCAGCAGAATGGATTTTTCAAAATGTAGCTCATACACACAATGGAATTCTATTTCAGGCATAGAGAAGAATGAATTTTTATTTGCATAAAACTAGATGCAACTAGAAGTCATACTATCAAACAAAATAAGTCAGACTAACAAACAGATTACACATGTTTTCTCTCATTGGTGCACCCTAAATTTTAGACAATGGACAAAGTCAAAATACATGATATTCTTGTATAAAAATTAGGTATAATAGGTATACACAAATAATAATAACATTAAAGGAAATTATACCCTTTGGGAAAAAAATCCACTCAACTCTGTAAGACAATTTTTCAAAAATGTACAGATTGTTTTATTAAAATTTGTTTGAGGGCTGTAGAAGTGGCTTAGTGGTTAAGCGCTTGCCTGTGAAGCCTAAGGACCTCGGTTCAAGGCTCGATTCCCCAGGACCCACATTAGCCAGATGCACAAGGGGACGCACGCATCTGGAGTTCGTTCGCAGTGGCTGGAGGCCCTGGCATGCCCATTCTTCCTCTCTCTCTCTCTCTCTCTCTCTGCCTCTTTCTGTCTGTCTGTCCCTCTCAAATAAATAAATAAAAATTAAAAAAATTAAAAAAAATTGTTTGAAATAGCTGTTTCTAAGTTTTAGACACTAATTCTAATACATATTTAATAATTTTATTTCATTGTTATAACCATTCCTATGTGAATCAACCTATTTTATTTTATTTTATATTCCACATGTTAATGCTACTGTACTTTAAAATGCCTAATGTGCAATAAATGCATGTGGCCAATTATTTTCATTATGTTGTTTCAGGCAAAAAGATGTTTCTGCATTAAATTTAATGCCAACACATTTAAATAAATTCATCTCAGTGGACTTTTGACATATGTTCCTAGTGTTATTATTGGTAGGATTATTCTTATGAAGTTATTTTTTTTGTTTTGTCCATAAAAAGCTTTTAACTGAAAGGAAAAGTGATTACAATTTTGTCTTTTTATTACAATAGGAGTTCTTCATTTATGTTTGAAACATTTTTCTTATCCATTCCACACCTTCACCAGAAAAATGTACCTAACTCCCAGGATATAACAAAAACACTAGTAGTTTCTGAAGGAACAACTATGCTGGGGTATGGTTGTGAACATCTTTTAGTTTGTTTGTTGGTAGCTTGGTGTTTTTTAGAGGGAGAAAGGGTTCATTATGTCTTATAATTTCAGGTTACAGTCTCTCCTGCCAGGATAGGCTTGGCAAGAAGAGCTGGAGGCAGCTGGTCACGTTCAGTCCACAGTGAGAACTGACAACAGAAAGCAGAAATGAATGTCCAATTGGGAACATCTTTGAGAAACAATCTTGCTTTTTTTTCATAATTGAAAATCATTTGAAATTGAATTAATGTGCATTATAAATGGATAAACAAAAAGTAGCTATTGAAACACCTGTGTAATTATTTTCCCATGTTTATACATTGCTTTTCATTTTTGTCAGACTTTCCAGAGCATCCTAGGCACATTGACAATGCACTTTCATTGCTGTGAAATACCTAGCATTTTCCTAATAAATATAGGAATGCTATCTCAAGATCTTGTCCATCTATCATGGCCCAATCTAAATCACTACTTTTAAAGAACATTTCCACTTTCTTTGAAGGTCTAGAAACTGCCCATGTGTCATTTATATTACAGTGATATGCTGCTTTCTGTGAAATTTATTTGGATCCTTTATTTTCCTTTCAAACTTAGTTGTAAATTTCTTCAGACATAGCACCACTTTTATAAATCTTTATATTTTCCTTAGAAATGAATACTAAAACTTAATATTTGTTGGATAAGTTCATCTTAACTATGGAAAAGACAGACAAAATGCAATAAACATAAAAAATTTAGAGAAACTATTGACTGTTTAAAAATGTTCAGGGTCATGTGTTCCAGTACTATTTTTTTTATTGATGCTCACTGATATCTGAGAGTTAAAGTAACTTCTGAAAATAGAATCTTCATGGACATCACACAAGAGTTAGTTCAAATGTTCCTCCATCAAACTATACTGAATACTAAGTTATTTTGGGGAACTGCTTTAATTTGGTATAAGATATCTGTAAGTTGTGTAATACTTTCTGACATAGACAATCTGCTATATCCTCACTTGCTCTGAACTTTCAAAATTACGCATCAAAAAATAAAATACAAACCTGACAGTCACTCAGACCAGTAATCCTAGTACTTAAGAGGCCTGGAGGCTGAGGCAGGATGATTGTCATGAATTTGAGGCTTACACACACACACACACACACACACACACACACACATAAAAAATGAAATATAAAGTTAGGTGCAAATTTTACTCTTATACTATATAAAATGATGTTTAATCATTTAATTATTTGCTTTACTCATATAAAATTGTTTTTATTTGTTTCATGATTTAGTGAGTCTCTGAATTAAATTTATGATTTTCTCATATCTTTTTGAATTTAAACCTAAAAATCAAATAGCTAATACTCAAGAAAATGTTCAACATCCTTAACCATCAGGGAAATGCAGATTAAAACAACTATGAGATTCCACCTTACTTCTGTCAGGCTGTTAATTATTAAAATAATCAACTGACAACAAATATTGACAAGGATGTGAGGAAAGAGGAACCCTCATTCACTGCTGGTTGGGCTGTAAACTTGTACAAGGACTATGAAAATCAATATGGAGACCCCTGAAAAAGATGAGAATAGACCTATTAACTGACCCAGCTATTCTTTCACTGGGCATCTACCCGAAAGGCTCCACTTTCCACTGCAGAGATATTTGCTCAACCATGTTTGTAGGTGCTCCGTTCACGGTAGCTGAGAACTGGACTAACCCCGGTGCCCATCATTTGACAAATGGATAGTGAAGATGTGGTACATATACACAATGGGATCCTATTCAGCAGTAAGGAAAAACGATACAATGAAATTTGCAGGAAGATGGAAGGAGTTGGAACAGATAATACTAACTGAACTCAAACAAGTACAGAAAGACAAACACCACCTGTTCTGCCTCATCTCTGGTTACTAAACTGGAACAGCTTGAGTTGTAGGCACACTCGACAGACAAATCAAGGAACAAGTAATAAGGATGGAAGTGTTTGAGGAAAGGAGAATGGGAGGAAGGGGGAAGATACATACAAAACTAAATCCAAAAGGAATTAGTACCATAGAAATCTTTCTCCTGGGTACCAGACTAAAATGCACAAACCTCAATAGTACTATGTGGGAATTGTCTGGTAAGAAGAGCCCTGGAGAGGTGGGATGAAGGCTAATGCTAAAACTTTTGGCTCTGGCTTGTAACTCCCTGTACCAGAAAACAGTTAAAACTTTACTGAGCTGTTGATAGAAGAGATCTGCCATGTTCCCAAAGCAAGACGGGCATCTGTCAAAGCAATTGTTTACCTTCCTGAGGTAAAAGTTAAGACCCTATTCCTGAAGACACCACATGACAAAGAACATGGAGACACCTGGCTTAATCCAAAAGGAAGCCAGTTCCCAGAATGGTATCTCATATAATGCTTTAAAGCTTTATATGAGCTGCTGGGACATAATGGCCAACAACATTGTGTGCTGGCAGGGAACACTGCTATACAAGTGTAGAAGCCAAAGCCGGTTGATTCACAGGAGCAAAAAAGGCCAATATTTTGGTCCCTGCTCCCAGGTCAGGAGGCCACTGGAGATGATGGGACATTTTTACACTGGCCCCCTGCTAAGTCACCTAGCTCCCTGATCAGGGAGGATACGGAGACCCAGAAGAAAAAAAAAAAAAAAACAGTGGACAGTCTGAAACAGGAGAGTCACAACTGAGGAGAAACCAGTCCTCTTGGCTTCATAAGGGAGAAAATGACTAGACTCATCCTAATAGAAAACACCAGTATTGAAGAAGCTATAGCACTACTCCTGGTTCCCTAAAGTCTCTTTGGGGAGCCACTAGTGACCCCCCAAAATTAATCTTTGATTAAATTTTGGCTATCTGCTTGGTTTTAAACACTCAGAGAGAAATATATAACCAAAGATAAAGGGATACCTCAAATATATGAATGGCCCATTAAGTTGTACAACAAGAGCTTTACAAGAGTAGAAACAACTGCTGGACATGGTGGTGCATGGCTTTAATCCCAGGACTTGGGAAACAGAGGTAGGAGGATTGGCATGAGTGTGAGTTCAAGGGCACCCTGAGACAGCATAGTGAGTGAAAGGACAACCTGTGCTATAGTGAAACCCTGCCCCATCCCCCTAAAAAAATAAAAAGAAAAGAAAAAGAGACGAAACAAACAAGGCCTTAAGACATGTTGTCCCCATATGTAATATTTCTAATTCTGTAAAAAGAAAAAAAAACATAGATATCAAAATGAGTATTTTCAAATCTGAAATATGACTCTGATCAAGGCTTATTTAACTTAAAAAGTGTTCTAACTGTTCTAACTTGTGCCAGGACATCAATAAATGAATTTTGAGGCCAACCATATATTACACAGCCCCTTCTGGCACCCAATGGCTCTATGGTACCAACATTTGGCCCTGGCAATCCCACTGAGGCGGGCCCTCAGTAGTATGTGGGCAGGGAGGAGGGAAATGATGGTACCAACGCACGATGCGTCCATACAGTGTTTCTACTTATTAAAAAGGAAAATCTGAAATGATGCTGGGGCATTGCCTCAAGTTGTACAGTGCTTAACACACAAGTGAGGGGACTGGACTTTGGATTTCTTCACCCATCTAAATCTCCGGGAGATGGGTGTGGCAGATAAACACAGAACATCCTCAGTGCAAGCTAGGTGTATAGACTAACTAAACAAGTTAGCTCTGAGTTCAATGAATAAGTATAGAGTGATTGATACAAGATCACCAATATCAACCTCTGGCCTTCACACTCACATGAACACACACATGGTCCATTTCAGCTTACGTGTACACATCCTTTCCACATGACAATTCCCTTTTCTTTTCTTTCTTCTCCTTTCCTCTTCCTGTATTCTCTATCTTTTTCATCCCCCCCATCCCTAGATAACCCAATTATCTCTAAATAAAATTATTTTTAAATAAAATAAACATGGCTTATCAAAAATATTCATAGTCGCAATTGAGGTTTGTTTAGCAACTTCAAGTCATAAATATTCAAACTCATCACTTCGGACATCATGGACTACCCACACTGATCCTGAACATTCATACATGACTATGTTCCTAGATAAAATTTACTCACCAAATAAGTAATTATGTGTGTGTGTTTGACTAAGGTGAACATTAAAATGCCAGTAACATAAGACCACATATGTAGATTTTGTCCATGTAATCCTAGTCCCACATGCAGTTGTAAATATATTGTACTTTCTTTTATGTTTTGGGAAAGTATATGAATAGATTCTAAATAAATAGATTATGAAAAGCAGACTCATTTGGAAAAAAGAAATATTTGCCTTGACTACATCACACATTTGTTTAGAAGTCACAAAATTGTGTTCTTTTATAACATCTAGGAAATATACTGTCTATTCCAGCTTTTAAAATTCTCTGTCCCCTGTAATCTGTCAGTGCCTTTGCCCTAACATGTGGGAATTTGTAAAAAATGAAACAGCCTCCTCTTGCATTGCCCTTGGAACAGAGGCAATAATCCTACACTAGCTTCTGAGCTCCATTCAAATATGGCGAGGATATTATTTTACATTATATTGGCAATGATGTCAAAGAGCCTGAGTGGTTCAATATGAAGAATGTATAAATCCACAGATACAGACAGAATAAAGATAGCATTGACAGTGCCAAAAACTATGTCTTCTGAATGTAGACTTAATGCTAGTTAAATATTCTTTGCCCACATTTACCTAGAAATTTTTATCTTTAGTAAGAATAATGCAATATTAGGTTGATTGGTATGCTTGAAAGAGTTGAATGGGTAACAGAACATTTCTAGATTATGTGAACTGATACACTGAGCTTGACATTTGCATTGGTTCATTAACAATGGTGCCATATATATATATATATATATATATATATATATATATATATATATATATATATATATAATTTATTTATTTATGCAAGAGAGGGAAAGAGGGAGGGGGATAAATAGAGAGCAAGAGAAAGAGAGAATGGGCATGCCAGGGCCTCTAGCCACTGCATACGAATTCTAGTCGTATGTGCCACCTTTTACATCTTGCTTACATATATACTGGGGAACCAAACCTGGCTCCTTAGACTTCGCAGGCAAGCGCCATAACCACCAAGCCACCTCTCCAGTCCAATAGTGTTATTTTTTACAGAGGATGGTAGATGGTATGTTGCGAGTAGTTGATACCCATTGAAATAACATTTATTTATAATTCTCAGAAGTTACAAAATATAGAAAGACTTTCAGAAAGCTTACAAAAGAATATTAATTCTAATTGAAAAAATATTCATGAAATTAAAGATATCTTTCAGAAATAAAAATTTATCTTGTCACAAAAGCATCTTCTTTCATGAGTTTGATAAATTATTCAATCATAATGTTTTCTTCTAAAAATAAAAAGAGTAAAATGTGTCTGGTTAAAAGCAAAGCAAACATTGTTTTCTTGTTGTTGCTATAGTGACCTGCCTAAGGTTTATAGAAATGAGCCAAAAGGCTTTTGGGGGTTGTACTTGATTTTTTTTTTTTGTATTTAATTTCATAACCTTTCTATTACTGGCTTGGTTAACCTTTCAGATCTCTCTATTTCTTACTCCAAGATGAGGTCCAACCTAGAGTCTCCTGGCTCCATTATTTTTTGAGAATGAGATAGTTCATTGTGTACAGACTTACCCAACAACAGGCAAATAAATGATTACAAATTTGAACTTGAACACTTGAACTGAATAATACAGTGAAAGTGTAAATAATTGGTTTAATGTAGAATATGGCCTGTAAATCCATGTGGGTGTTTTGTGGATGGTTTTAAGTCAGATGTTCCAAACATTTTACTATCTAAGGTTAATTGTGGTAATAAATTTCATCTAAATGAATAAACTCCTTTATATCAAAGTTTAACAAAATAAGATGCCCTGATTATTAGATTGCTTAACACAGTAAATGTAGACCCCTGGAATGAGAGCAAAAGTTCATGGTTGGCAGAGGACAAAAAATGTGTATCATATGGCTTACTTCAAGTGAGACAGGGATATGAAAAGAGGAAAAAAATAAATCAAATACATAATCTCATCCATATTTTCTTCTACAAATATTAATTTATTTATTTAGCAACATTTCATAACACATAATTCCTTCAACTTAAATAACCCAATTATATATAGCATGTTACACATTTTAAAGCCAAAAACATTTATTTCAAATATAGGAAAGCACAAAACTAAATGAATCAACAGTATTTGAAATTATTCATTAGGAAGTTACAGGAGATCTTAGCAGTCACATAGTCAGTGCCCTCAGTTTAATAACAGTTTATATGAAGATAGATTATACAGTTAATAGCTAATTAGGCTTCACTTGTTTCTAGTTTGGAGAAAGGTTTAACTTTTTCAAATTATTATACTATCTCCTACTACTAAGAATTTCTGGACAAAGTATATTTAGATTCATTTTTTTCTAATCAACTGAAAAGCTTTGTTTATTCTGATGTTCCTACAACTGAAGTTATGATGTGTGCCAGCCATTGGTTCCTTCTTCATTCTTAAACTTTCAAATTACGGGTGAATCATCATTTACTCATTTCTTCTTAGCAATTCTATCTTGCTGTACTATTTGTCACTTATTTTCATTTTTTATTGTCATCCTTTTGTGTTTTCTTCTGTCTATTCTTTAAGGGATATTGTGATATATTTTCTTCCTAGTCACTCACAGTATTACAATGATTGGTCTTTGGTCATTGGAATATATAAAACATGTCCAAATTCCAAATATTTTTGTTCAAATTATAATAGTCCTAAGAGATCAATACAGTTGTGTTATTCAACCATTTTCTTGAGCAGGGTGAAGCAGAGAGAAGGAGAAAGAGAAGAGAAGAAATAGCAGGAAGACAAAAATAGGAAGAAAAAAATAGTGAATCCATGAGTCCAGCTATAACCATAGTTTTTGTTACCAAGGAAATGAAAAAAAAAAAAAAAAAAAAAAAAAAAGGAAACTTTGACCTTGGTTCTTAGGTTAAGGTGGCTTGTGGTTTGGAATTCCTCCCCTAAAGCTACTTTGTACAGAATGGCATATATCCAGAGGAAAGGATAAAGGAACTTGTAACAGAGAAATAGAGAGTTAACTTGAGCACATCAGAGAGAAGAAAGAACTAGGAGAGTTGTGTCTTTGCCCTTGAAGTGCTTATTAAGGTGAGCATAAGAAATGAATTCTATCCAGAGCCATGACCTGAGTCAGACCTGAGCCATGAGCGTGAGAATGGCACTTTACCACTGACCACCGGGAAAGTTTATTGACCACATTCTATTTCTGTTAGGTTGGTTCATGTTGTTGTGGACTGAACCAAAGGGTATTGTGTATGTGGGCAAGTGCTTGCCATTGAGCAACATCTCCATCCCTACAGATTTTTTTTTTTAATTTCTATTTGTAAGAGAAAGAGTGAGAGAAGGAGAAAGAGCACACCCTGTGTGTGTCAGGCTTTATGTGGGCATTTGGGACTCTAACCCAGGTCATCAGGGTTTGCACGCAAGCAGCTTTCAAACCCTCAGCCATGTCCCCAGCCCCTGCTGTTAGTTTTAACTTTGGGCCTGTTAAAGGCTATTTAGTATGGCCAGAATTCTAGACAAATGTTTGAGATACAGGATGCCTTATTCCAGGATTAGCTTTTAACTATTGTAAGCTTTGGCCCAGGATGGGGTTGTTACTGTATTTACCGCCATCCGTTTTTACCTATAGATTTTAGCCAATTTACAATCTCCAGGCTGTTTTTTTTTTTTGGTTTATATATATATATTTACCACTCTGGGCATCTGGCTTACATGGGTAATGGGGAATCAACCCTAGTTCCTTAGGCGTCACAGGCAAGTGCATTAACCAGTAAGCCATCTATCCTGCCCTTTTGGTTCATTTATAACTAATCAGTGACAAGTGATTTCAGGATTGTTAGAGGAAATGTTAGCGCTTAAACGTTTTAAGCTGTCTTCTTGAGAATGTGCCCCTTTCAAACTGCCTAAATCCTTGCCGAACCCAACATCTTGGTATGCTGAACTCTTATTTATCAGAGAGTGTTTTGTCCTGCTTTAAATGTTTGAGCTGTATGGTATAAAGAAATTTGTTCCTGAGTTTCTGTTGACTTGTAAATTTCCCTGTGTGAGAGATTTCTAACTGATTCCCACTGTGTTCAGAGAACATACTTTACATGATTTCTGTCTCTCCAAATGTATTGAGATTTATATTATGAACTACAATATTTTCACTCCTGTTTAATACTCCATGTGTTATTAAAGAATGTTCTGCTATTGGATGGAGAATTATTTAAATATTTTTTTTATTTTTAACATCATTTTTCCCATTTCCTTATTAATATTATTATTATTAATAACATATTTTATATGGGCACATCCTGTGTTGGTACCCTCCTTTTCCTCATCCCTGCCCTCATTCCACTGCAGACCCTAAATAGATATTCCCCATGGGATTGTGGGTTATGCATTGAAAGAGCAGTGGTCAGTTGTTTTTGTTCTGGGGGTACGGGGGAAGGGAATGACTCTGGTCATGTTGTCTCAACCTGTGGCTCTTACAATCTTTCTTCCCTCTATTCTGCAAAATTCCCTGAGCTGTGGTGGGTGAGTTTTAAGTCTACTTCAGTGATGAGCTCTTAGGAGCCTCTGGATCTCTGCTTTCGTAGGTATTGAGTATCTTCAGTGTCTGTCTCCTTAACCCTGGTGCTGATTGTCAGGTTCACCGTGGAAGCAGCACACTTGCTCATCTCCCCAATTCCTCTGTGGTTTCATCCCGGGCTTAATGAAAGTGCAAGGGGTAGTTTATCTTCTAGGGTCTCACTACCTTTTGAAAAGAAAGAACAGATTCTCCAATGGAGAGTGAAGTCAGCATAGCTTAAATGGAATAAGCATTATTAATTTAGGGAGAATTTAATGTATGTAACTACTCTTTTAGCCAAAGACTAGTGAGTGTCTGACGGTGGAGAGCATAACCTTTGTCTCCATAGCATTCTGATTTTGTTCTCAATTCTAGATATGACTTCCTTTACATTGAGCAGATCTCTTAGCCAATCAGAAAGTTATTGGTTACCCTCCAAAGCCATGTGTCACTATTGCATTGGCATGCACAACCTGTCAGACTGTTTGCTTCTGAGTAGCTTAGACTTCTGGTTTCTCAGACCGTTGTTGAGCACTTACCCCCCAACCCAGTAGCTCATATAGTGCAGTAGACAAGCTAACTGTCTGTGGATTGGCTCTCTTTTGGACTCCATACATTCTCTGTGTCTGCAGAATACGGTTTCTTTAGCAACCAGGTCTTACCTATTGGTACATATGGGTAATCAAGTACTTTGACAGATACCTCTCTTGTTTTGTGGACCTCATAAGTCTCTCTGATCAACAGCTCATGGTGGGTATCAATTTCTAGTATGGGGAGTTACAGGCCAGAGAAAAGCTTTTATTTATTTATTTATTTATTTATATTTATTTATGAGAGAGAAACAGAGATAGAGTCAGATAAAGAGAGCAAGGGCTGGAAAGATGGCTTAATATTCAAGGTGCTTGCCTGCAAAGCCTATGGACCCATGATCAACTCTCCAGGTCCTATATAAGCCAGATGCAAGGTGATGCAAGTACCCAACTTTGCACATGCCCACTAGGTAGTCCACACATCTGAAGTTCAATTTCAGTGGCTGGAGTAAAGGCATTCCCAATTCTCTCTCTCTTACACACACTCTCTCTCATAAGAAAGGCCGGTCTCTTGAGTTTGTCTCAAACAAAAAAGAGAGAGATAGAGAGAGACAGACTGAGGGAGAATGGTCACACTAAGACCTCTCTCGTCACTTCAAAGAACTCCATTCCCTACTTTGTGCATCTGGCTTTATGTGTGTACTGGGGAATCAAATCACTACCATTAGGCTTTTCAGACAAGCTCCTTAACTGCTGAGCCATTTCTCCAACCCTGTGTGGAGTTTTATGGGTTCACTAATATGTGATTGATTTACAATGTTCTTCAAGTCTTCTTTCCTTGTTTATCTTCTGCCTAGATTTAAGTAGTCATTATTGACATTTAAGTACTAAAATATTGGACTTCCGGCCAAGATGGCGACCACCTAGCTGCGCTGCAAATCCCGGGGAAAGAAAGGCAAGATATTAAGGGTATATAGTGGCTTTTAGGGGAGAGAAATCTGGGAGGGCACAGAGGTGGGGGAACAGGGAATCGCTGATCCCCTTGCGGGCGGGTAGGCACCCCTCACCCCAAATAACCGCCGTGTTCAAAGCTCCACCCCTGCCGCTGCTGCTACTCCGGAACCCACACGGCTGCCACCGCGCACCGATCATTCCCTGCGCGCGATCTTTCCCTGCGCGCGGAAGCTTAGACTGCTCCGCACCCTTGTCCACTCGCCCACCTACTAAGTGTGCCCAGTCCCACAGCAGCTGCCCCACAAGCTCATATTGTATCTCTCGCTTGCGTCAGCTCAGGTGCCACCCCCTACCTGCCTGCTGCACCGGCGGGCCACCATTGTCCTGTGGCGGGGGAGCGCAGACTGCTTCCGGTTCCCAGCGTTCCCAGCCAAAGTCTGGGCGGCATCAGTGCTTGGTGCCTCAGTGCCACTCCTAGTTCAAACGCAGGCAGCTTTGGCACATTACCACTTGAGAACTCAGGCAACTTCGGCGCCCCTGCCAGGCAGTAGATAGGCAGCTTTGGCAAGTGACAGCCAAAGCCCAGGCTTCTTGGCAATGCCCCCAGGCTGCATAAGATTCCCATTGTTCTTGAGCCCAGGCTGATACGCCCACTTATCTGCCCATACACTGTCATGGGCAGAACACAGCACAAAAGAAATAACATGAAAAATCAAATGCAAGAGAATCCAGTTAGATCACCCAATCCCACAATGAATACATCTAACCAAAACATAGAAGAACCAATAGGACCAGAACACCAAATTGAAGCTATGAGCAATGCAACTCTAACCAACCTATTGGTAGAACTTGCAGGAAAGCAACAAAGGGCCGACAATTGTGTGGATGCTGCCATCACTAAACTAGAACTAATAGATAAGAAATTGGAAGGATTAGATAAGAAAATGGAAGGATTTCAAAGAGAGTTAAGAGATTTGAGGGAGAGTGAAAAAAAAAGAAGACCTTAAAAATCAGCTGGCCATGCTAAATGAAGACATAAAGAAATGCAAGGATGAACTCCAAGAATCATCAAGAAAATCAGAAAATGATGTGAAAAGGGAGCTAGACAGAGGGATGGAAATTATACATAGAAAAATTATAGAAAATGCAAACTTAATTGAACAAGTCCAAAACTCACTAGAAGCTCTCAAGAATAGAGTCAGCCAAGTGGAGGATAGAAACTCTGATCTGGAAGACAAGATGGAAGAAACAGTTAGAGAGTTCAAAAATTTCAGTAAGTTTAAAAGCTCCTGGGAACAGAACATGAGGGAATTGTGGGATACAGTTAAACGTCCCAATATCAGGATCATTGGAATACCAGAAGGAGAAGAAATCCAGACCAAAGGCATGGAGAACTTATTTAACAAAATAATTGAAGAAAACTTCCCCAATCTCTTAAAAGAAAGGCCCACCATGATACAAGAAGCCAATAGAACTCCAAACAGACTGGACCAAAGGAGAAACTCTCCAAGACATATTATCATTAAGACTCTAAACATTGACACCAAAGAGAAAATCCTAAAAGCAGCTAGGGAAAAACAGCACACCACCTTCAGAGGTAACCCCATCAGAATTACTTCAGACTTCTCAATGGAAACCCTGAAAGCTAGAAGGGCCTGGAATGAAACACTGCAAAGTCTAAGAACCTATGGCTTCCAACCCAAACTACTCTACCCAGCAAAAGTATCCCTCATAATAGATGGTGAAAGAAAAACTTTCCATGACAAAACTCAGCTTTACAATTATATGAACACAAAACCAAATCTACAGAGAGTATTTCAGGAAATTCTCCACAGAGAAGAAAAAAATATTCAAACACAATTGCCTACAAGAAGCAGATCACAACAACCAAACTCAGAGTAGGCACAAAAAACTTCAATGTCCATGAAAACTCCAACCCACATTTACCATCACAATATGGCAGGTATCAAATCAAATCTCACAGTCATCACCCTAAATATTAATGGCCTTAATTCACCCATCAAGAGACACAAGCTAACAGGATGGATCAAAAAATTAGACCCCTCAATCTGTTGCCTTCAAGAAACCCACCTCACCATTAAAGACAGACATCTCCTCAGGGTGAAAGGGTGGAAAACAGTATTCCAAGCAAACGGGAATAAGAAACAAGCAGGTGTAGCTATATTAATATCGGATAAAATAGACTTCAAACCAAATATAATCAAAAAAGACAAAGAAGGCCACTTCCTACTTATCAAGGGAATGATCCATCAAGAGGATATTACAATCATAAATCTGTATGCACCAAACACAGGGGCACCACAGTTCATAAAACAAAACCTACTTGACAATAAAACAGAAATAACCACAAACACCATCATAGCTGGGGACTTCAATACACCATTATCAGTAATAGACAGATCATCCAAACAGAAACTCAACAGGGAAGTGAGAGAGCTCAACAAAACCATAGATCACTTAGACCTAACGGACATCTACAGAACCTTCCATCCCAAATCCACAGATTACACATTCTTCTCAGCAGTCCATGGAAAATTCTCTAAAATAGACCATATATTGGGTCACAAAGACTGCCTCCACATATTTAGGAAGATTGACATAATTCCCTGCATGATATCAGATCACAATGCTATATTGCTAGAAATCAACAACAAAAGACCCATCAAGAATCCCAAAGGCACCTGGAAACTGAACAGCACACTTTTAAACAATAAATGGATAGTGGATGAAACAAAAAATGAAATTGCAAAATTTCTGGAATTGAATGACAATGAGAACACATCGTACCAAAACTTATGGGACACAATGGAGGTGGTCCTCAGGGGAAAATTCATAGCACTCAAGGCCTTCGTAAAAAAGACAGAAAGGTCCCAAATCAATAACCTAACCATCCACCTAAAGGCACTGGAAAAACAAGAAAAATCCAACCCAAAGAGCTCCAGAAGGAAAGAAATAATTAAAATCAGAGCAGAAATCAATGAATTGGAAACCAAGGAAACAATTAAGACAATTGACAAAACAAAGAGCTGGTTCTTTGAAAAAATAAACAAGATTGACAAACCCCTGGCCAATCTGATCAAGCAAAAAAAGGTGAAGCTTCAAATTAACAAAATTCAAAATGAAAAAGGAGAGATCACAACAGACATAAGTGAAATTGGGAGAATCATCAGGACTTATTTCAAAAACCTCTACTCCACAAAACTGGATAATGTGGAGGAGATGGATAAATTCTTGGACGCATACCATCTACCAAAGCTAAACACAGAGCAGATTAATCACCTCAATCAACCCATCACACTCATGGAGATTGAAAAAGTAATAAAAAACCTCCCAAAAAAGAAGAGCCCAGGACCAGATGGCTTCTCAGATGAATTCTATCAAACCTTCATGGAAGAACTCAAACCAATCTTCCTCAAACTGTGCCACACAATTGGTGAACAGGGAAAGCTACCCAACTCCTTTTATGAAGCTAGCATCACCCTAATTCCAAAACCAGGCAGAGATGCCACAAGAAATGAAAACTACCGGCCTATTTCCCTGATGAATTTAGATGCAAAGATCCTAAACAAAATCCTTGCAAACCGAATCCAACAACACATCAAAACCATTATCCACCTTGACCAAGTGGGATTCATTCCAGGAACACAGGTGTGGTTCAACATACGGAAATCTGTCAATGTAATACACCACATAAACAAGGTTAAACATAAAAACCACATGATCATTTCGATAGATGCAGAAAAGGCCTTTGACAAGATTCAACATCACTTCATGTTCAAAACATTGGAGAGAGTTGGCATGGTTGGTTCATATCTTAACCTAATAAAGGCAATATACGAAGCTCCGAAGGCCCAAATAATACTTAATGGAGAGAGACTGGAGGAATTCCCATTAAGATCAGGAACAAGACAGGGTTGTCCACTCTCACCTCTGCTTTTTATTATAGTACTGGAAGTCCTAGCTCAAGCAATAAGACAGGAGAAGGAAATAAAAGGGATACAATTTGGAAAGGAGGAAGTTAAGTTAGCTTTATTCACTGATGACATGATTATATATGTAAGAGACCTGAGAGACTCCATCCCAAAACTCCTGAAGGTGATTAACTCCTATAGCAAAGTAGCAGGATACAAAATCAATGCACAAAAATCAGTAGCCTTCCTTTATGCAAAGGACAAAGATACAGAAAAAGAAATAAGGGACATAGTCCCATTTTCAATTGCAACAAGAAATAAATAAAATACCTTGGAATAACGTTAACCAAGGAAGTGAAAGATCTATACAATGAAAACATAAAAACACTCAAAAAAGAAATTGAGGCGGACTTGAGAAAATGGAAAGACCTCCCATGCTCCTGGATAGGCAGAATTAACATTGTGAAGATGACAATCCTACCAAAGGCAATTTACAGATTTAATGCAATAAGAATTAAAATACCCACAGTGTTCTTCACAGAGATAGAAAAAGTGATCTCAAATTTCATATGGAAAGGCAGAAGGCCTCACATTTCCAAACATATCCTCAGCAAAAGAAATACCTCTGGAGGCATCACCATACCTGATCTAAAGCTATATTACAAAGCCATAGTAATAAAAACAGCATGGTACTGGCATAAAAACAGGACTATAGATCAATGGAATAGACTTGAGGACCCGGACTTTGGGTCAAACAGCTATAGCTACTTGATATTCGATAAAGGCCCAAATAATGTAGGCTGGAAAAAAGACAGCATCTTCAACAAATGGTGCTGGACAAACTGGATAACCATATGCAGGAAACTGAAACTTGACCCACACATTTCACCATGCACTACATTCAAGTCCAAATGGATCAAAGATCTCAATATAAGACCAGAAACTCGAATACTACTGGAAGAAAATTTAGGAAGTACTTTCTATGAAATAGGAATGGAAAAAGACTTCCTGAACAAAACCCCAGTAGCTCATGAACTTAAACCGTCACTCAACCAATGGGACCACATGAAGCTGAAGAGTTTCTTTACAGACAAGCATACAATAAGCAAAGCCAATAGATTACCCACAGAATGGGCGAAAATATTTGTGGGTTATCCAACTGATAGAGGACTAATCTCTAGAATCTACAAAGAACTCAAAAATCTAAACAGTAAGAAGTCAAACACCCCACTCACAAGATGGGGCAAAGAGCTGAACAGGCAGTTCACAGAGGAAGAAATAGAAATGGCAAACATACACTTAAGAAAATGTTCATCATCCCTAATCATCAGAGAAATGCAAATTAAAACAACTATGAGATTCCACCTTACCCCAATAAGGATAGCAAGCATCAAAAAATCAAATAAAAATAAATGCTGGCGAGGATGTGGAGAAGTAGGAACACTCATCCACTGTTGGTGGGAATGTAGGATGGTACAACCACTTTGGAAAGCAATATGGAGACTTCTGAAAAAGCTGAGTATAGAGATACCAACAGACCCAGTTATTCCCTTACTGGGCATCTACCCTAAAACCTTCAAACCACAGACTAAAGAGATTTGCTCAACTATGTTTATAGCGGCTCAATTTGTAATAGCTAAGAGCTGGATTCAACCCAGATGTCCATCACTAGAAGAATGGATAACTAAGATGTGGTATATCTACACAATGTAATTCTATACAGCAGTAAGAAAAAATGACACAATGAAATTTGAGCAAAAATGGTTGAACCTGGAACAGATCATTCTCAGTGAACTTACCCAATCACAGAAAAAAAATCGCCACATAGTCTCACTCATCTACAGCACCTAACCTGAATCTACCGAAGATACCTTACATACCCAGCAAGCATCTCCTAGATTAGACACTAGGATGGAAGGGGAGGGAGGGGAGGGCATCAAAGGGGTGGGAAACACAAATCTAGACCCAAGCGGCAATGGTACCATAATCTTCTACTTACTAAAAGACAGCCCAAATGGCTGATCCTTCACCAGGCCCTTACAGGGAACACCTGAACCACAAGACACTGGAGAGGGTAAGCTTAAGACTAACCTTAATCTCCTACATCTTCCCTCCCTCACTTGCCCTCTCCCTGTCTCTCTCTCTCTTATCTCTAACCCTTGTATATTAGTTATCTTTTTCCTCATTTTCTTAGTGGGCACTGACCTGTAACTCCAAGATCCAGCATGGGGCTATCATCCACAATGAGGTTTTGATCAGAGAGACCTACAAGGTTTCCTAAAAGACAGACAGATTTCTGTCAGAGTACTTGATGACCCACCAAAGGTTAGTGGTAAGACCCTACTGCTGAAGACACCTTATGTGATTGACATGCAAATTAGAATGGCATGGCTGGAAGTTGGATGAGAGTCAGTCCCCAGACAGTCAGCGCGTCTAGTGCCAGAAGGTGCTACATGGGCGACTGGGGGAAATTGACCAATATCTATCGAAGCAAAGCATGGTCTAACCTACTTAGAAGCAAATACTTGTTGTGATGCCCACACAAGTGCAGTGGTCGCACACAGCCATGGTGGGGAACCAACTGCTCTCAATTTGGCTAACTGATCCCCTCACTGGTATGGGACCCATAGCTGGAGCTGGGAAACAAGTCAGAACCATATCCAAACATAAGCCCACTCTCCAATATCAAGCTACCATCAATTGTGGGCTACAAGAGGGCCTACACCTATTAAATTCTCTATAAAAAAAAAAAAGTAAGGGTTATCTCATTTGTCCTGGTGATAACTTACTCTCCGTTGGAGAATCTGCTTCTCTTTTTCAGATAGATGTAGATCCTAAGGAGAGAGCCACCCCATCATACCTCAAAAGGGCCCCGGCTGAAACAAAGAAAAATTGGAGAAACAAGCAAGGGGGCTGTTTTCATGATGAACCGGACACCAGCACAAGGGGGAAGGAGATCAGCACAGAGAAAAATCAACTCCTACCAAATCAGAGAGCCAGAGCCTCAGAGGCCCCCAACACCTCATCACTGAAGCAGACCAAAAATGGACCCAACATGGCTCAGGGAAATTTTGCGGAAGGGGGGCGGAAAGAATGTCAGAGTCACATGTTGGGTCATGATATGCAGAGACATTTATCTTACCCATAACTGTGGGCTAACTCCACAATGCATGACCCATATACCTCAACAAGGAGGGGCCAAGGGGAGGGGGTAGGTCACGGATGAGCCTAATAATGGTACCAAACTGACTATTTGCTGAATACAGAACTGACTAATAAACTAATAAAAAATAAATTAAAAAAGTACTAAAATATTGAACTCATTGCTAAATTGTTTATTTCTTCCTTTGCTTATTTACCATATTCTCCTTCATATATTTTGCTAATGTACTTTAGCAACCTGTATGTATATAATTATTACATCTACTAATTAATGGTTACATTATTACAAAGCATTGTATTTTGGCTTTAGGAACAATTTCTGTTTCATTATATTCTATAAGTCAGAATCAGTAATATACCACTTTTTGTCATACAAGGAATCTGTCGCAGACATCTTCAAGTCTATCATCTTTCTCCATCTTTCTATATAACTATATCTACCTGTATGTACACACACTCTTACAAATTTGATATATAATATGAAAAGAAAAAAATCTGAGAAGAAATACAGGACCAGCAGGAAGGGAAGAAGAGAGAAAAGAAAAAATTAGGAAGATGAATATGAAGAAAGTACATGATAAATATGAATGAAATGTCATAATGATACCTGTCATATTGTACAATAAATATAAACTAATAAAAATATATATCTTGTGGAAAGCATGTATGTGGATATTGCATATTTAAATCCATTCTTCCAAATGCTGCAGTTTGATTGTTCATCTAATGTAAATAGATTGTTATATCATCTAATGTAATCATAAACAGAGCAATTTTTTATGTTCTGAGGATCAAACATGGGTCTCATGCCTCTTAAGTAAGCCTACTCATCTTTAAAAATTATGTGTTTTATGTCCACAAATATATGTTTTGAAAAATGTGGTAATTCTAAAATACTTTTGTATTCTTTTTTTTCCCATTTACTATGAAGTTAGGTTCAATATTGCTTTTTACATGTTCATATTGCCTCAACGTGGTATCCTATATCCATTCTTGTACTTCTAGAATTCCTACTGAATTGATTTTAGGTAACAGTAATACCCTATTTCAGTTGCCTTTCCACAAACCTCTGACTAGAAGCAGCTTATGGCAGGAGAGTGTTTCAGACTTACCATTTCCAAGGACAGCTTCATCATGGCAGAAGTGGTTCCCTTCAG
Organism: Dipus sagitta; assembly: GCA_036346955.1. Taxonomy (NCBI): domain Eukaryota; kingdom Metazoa; phylum Chordata; class Mammalia; order Rodentia; family Dipodidae; genus Dipus; species Dipus sagitta. Next base: position 26,776,064 of record CM070772.1, read on the forward strand.
CATGCATCCATAGCAGACAGAGAAAAGTCACAGCAGCAGCATGAAGTGCCACAGCTCAAACTGGCTCTCTATGCATCTAATAGGGCTGCACTACACCCTGCCTCCAGCAGTGCTCTGTCTGGTGAAAACCAAGTAGGAAGCTTAATCTTGACAACATTTCCTCTGGAAAGGAAGATCCCTTCTCAATGACAGATTGGCTGTTGGAGAAAATGGATCTGAAGGAGTTTGACTTTGATGCCCTATTCATATGGGTGACCTGGAAACCATGCCAGATGAGCTTTTGGATACCTTTGATAACACATGGGATCTCCTCTCCCCCAGTACAAGAGACTAATAAGGAGCCTTCCTGGACAGAGAACCCATTTGGCCATCTCCCAGAAAGTTCAACAAAAGCCAACCAGGTTACTCCCTTTGCCTACTTACAACCTCTTTCCTTTTCTCCAGGGTTCCTGTCTTCCACTCCAGATCATACCTTTAGTTTAGACCTAGGCACTGAAGTTGATATTTCTGGAGACAGGAAGCTCTACCATGCTGTTTACATTTCCATATCTCTCCCCCACCTTCCTGTATGTAGAGGAGGAAGATGCCCCTTCAAGTAATGACAGTGGCATCTCTGGCCCTGAGTCCAACCCTGGCTTAGTCCCTCTACCTCTGGGGGATTTCCAAGTACTCTGTCATCTCCAATTGTTCTCTCTTGGTCTCAAACCTTATGAACCTCCTGGGGAGACGGCAGTAAAAGTCAAGGTTGGATAGTTGGATAAGAAACTGAAAAAAAAAAAAAAGAAAGAAAAAGAAAAGAAAAGAAAAGAAAAGAAAAGACAGGGAGCAAAATAAGACAGCCACAAGGTACCACCAGAAAAAAAAAAGGGACGTGAGCAAAGCAGGAGGCCCTTACTGGTGAGTGTAAAGAGCTAGAAAGAAGGAAGTGATGAAAGAGAAGGGAGATTCTCTGGATAAAGCGATTCAGTGTCTAATCCATCTCATAGAAGATGTCCCTGAGGCAAGAAGTGAGCCCCCTAGGTGGGTGATCAAGGATGCTTTGTGCAATGATTTCCCCCACTTTTTTGTTGCTATTCATCAAAGGCATCTCAATTTCTCCTTCCTTTTTTACAGAATAATTTACTGGAGATATATATATATATATAGGAATATATATAAGTTTAGCATTTTTATTTTACTTTTTTTTTGAAGTAGAGTCTCTCTCTAGCCCACGTTCACCTGGAATCCACTATGTAATCTTAGAGTGGCCTCAAAGTAGTGGGGAGTCTCTTACCTCTGCCTGCCAGGTGCTGAGATTAAAGGCATGTGTCACCATGCCCATCCAATTTTACTACTTTTAATATGTTTTTCTGCTTTTGTTTTGGATACAACAATAGCTGTTATTCTTATCCAACTGTCCACCACCTTTTACCAAATGTATATTTTTCTCTCTGATGTTTTCAACATTTCCTCTTTCTATTTTTATATTTTGATTTAAGCTGATAATTTCATATTTAAGATTAATGTCATTTGTTTAATAAATTTACCCATACACTTCAGGTCTATACTTAATACTCATAACATAATTTTAAATGAAGGCCCATTTTAGATTATAAATTCAAATAAAACTGATTTGTAATTTCAAATATAATAGTAAGCACACACTTACTCCTATAACAGTAGGTAAAAAATTCCAGATTTGTAATAACGAAACAAGAATATGCATTTTCTTATTTATACTAAATGTCCATCCTTGTTCAGTTGCTATTCTAATCCATACTATCTTTGTCTAAGAACTCAGCTTCCTGGTAGAGTTTCTATCTACAATATTGTTGCATTTACAGTAAATATATTATACCCCCAGTAGCTTTTAAAGCTGCCTTTTAAATATCATATTCCAGTTACATCCACACTTAATTTGTAAATATAATTTATGTGGGAAATACTAATTCATGTAGACAACTATGTAAAATCATCTAATAAAGAGCAGTGTTGAGCCAGGAATGGTGGCGCACACCTTTAATCCCAGCACTCGGGAGACAGAGGTAGGAAGATCGCATGAGTTCAAGACCACCCTGAGACTACATAGTGAATTCCAGGTTAGTCTGGGCTACAGTAAGACCCTACCTTGACGAAAAAAAAAATAAATAAAGAAAGAAAAAAGAGCAGTGTCAAGTCGTATAGCTAAGCTAGTTAGTGAGTTAGGCAAGACACTTTTCATGGTAGTTCATACAGGCTGAATATTAATATCTACCACAACTGTATTGAACTTGGCTGTGATATTAATTATGGTAAAATACAGCAGAATACACCTGGCTATTTTTGTAAATAGAGAAAAGCAAGCTCCACTTGGAATTAAAAGAAAACCTTTATTTGAGAGGCAGAGAAATAGGCAGATATAGTTACATAGATGACAGATAAATTGATGATAGATAGATAGATAGATAGATAGATAGATAGATGATTGATAGATATATAGATAGACAGATGATAGATAGATAGATAGATAGATAGATAGATAGATAGATAGATAAGAGAATGGGCATGCCAGGGTGTCTAGCCATGGAGCAATCGAACTCCAGATGCATGTGCCACCTTGTGCATCTGGCTTATGTGGGTAATTGAGAATCAAACCTGGGTCCTTAGGCTTCTTGAACAAGCACCTTAACAGCTAAACTATCTCTCCAGCCATAGGATTTATTTTTATAAGGAAAAGATGTTAATAGTCTGGATAATGCAAGACCCATTGCTAGTAATACCTTGCAACTGAGTTCATAGATGCACAGTGACTCCACTATATATAAAAACAATTTCCTGCAAAGATTTGTCCACAGTTCATTAAATAGCTGTATAAAACTGATTTTGAACTTCTAACAGCATGTTTTAGATTTGTAGAAATGACACCCTGGATATAAGAGTAAAATAAAACATTACTTTGACTTCTGACATATCTGAAACAGCAATACATCCATCACCCAGTGACTGCAGAATAAGATGATGTTTACTGCTGAGAAAGTCTGGGTGAAAATCTTGTCTGAGAGGCATATCATGGTTTTCTTTTTCACTTTAAAAGAAGTATATTTTCCAGAATTAACAATTAAGACAGGCTTTCAACCATATTTTTTATGCCTTATATTCCTTATGTTTGACTGTATTCAGACCAAGAAGAATAAGAGAGGTCATGGACTGGTCTATTAACTTACAAAATTTTATTGATGAATGACATTTTTTGTTTGTACAATCCTATTCTAAAACTCATTTTATCCACATCTTATTTAAGAAAAAGTGGAGGAGGGGATGTATTATATTATGGTAAGTTATATCAAGGAAACAACTGAAATGTACAAAGTGGTTTCTCCAAAACATAGCCGACCATCAAAATGTTTACTGAAGCCAGGCGTGGTGGCGCACGCCTTTAATCCCAGCACTCGGCAGGCAGAGGTAGGAGGATGGCCATGAGTTCGAGGCCACCCTGAGACTACATAGAGAAAACTTTGTGAAATTCAAACAATCAAGTGGACAGAATATGAGGGAATGGCAGGATACCCTAAAGTGACTAAACATCCAAATTGTTGGTATACTGGAACATATTCAAAAAATCTCATATATATATATATATATATATATATATATATATATATATATATATTACACATATATATAGATACATATATATATGTGTGTGTGTGTATATATGTAGTAAATATATATATTAAGTTTCCCAGCCTCTCAAAAGAGAGGTCCATCCATATACAAGAATCCCACAGACCACCAAACAGACAGGCCCAAAGAAGAAACTGTCTGAGGAACATCATAGTTAAAACTCTTAACAATGGAAACAAAGAGAGAGTGTTAAAAGCAGCAAGACAGAAACAATTCACAATTCAAAACATACAAAGACAATTTCATTAGAATTACCTCAGATTTCTCAATGGAAACGCTGAAAGCCAGTAGGGCCTGGAATGGAACACTTCAAAGTTTCACAACCTATGGCTTCCAACCCATGCTACTCTATACACCAAAAGTATCCCTCATAATAGATGGTGAAAGGAAAACTTTCTATGAAAAAAGTCAACGGTATGATTATAAGAGCACTAAGCCAAAACTATAGGGAATACTTGAGAGATTACTTCACACAGACCAGTAAAACAACCAATCTCAAGAGCCAACAAAAAGATCACAATAGCGAAAAATAGACCAGGCTCCACATAGTACATAACACAAGAAAGGACCAAACCCCATCAAACACCTCATCATGGCAGGGATTACTTCAAACCTCACAGTAATAACCTTAAATATTACTGCACTTAACCCACCCATCAAAAGACATAGGCTATCAAGATGGATCAAAAAACTGGAACCTTCTATCTGCTGTCTTCAAGAAACCCACTTCACCACTAAAGATAGACACCTTCTCAGGGTGAAAGGATAGAAAATGATATTCCAAGCAAATGGAAATAAAAAACAAGTGGGTGTTGCTATATTAATATCTGATAAAATAGACTTCAAACCAAAAGCTATCAAAAAGGACAAAGGCCATTTCTTACTCATAGAGAGACTGATCCAACATGAGCGCAGCACAATTATATGTGTGTGTGTGTGTGTGTGTGTGTGTGTGTGTGTGTGTGTATGTGTGTACCAAACACATATATATGCACCACAGTTTGTAAAACAAAATCTATGGGCTGAGGAGATGGCTTAGCAGTTAAACACTAGCCTGTGAAGTCTAAGGACCTCGGTTTGAGGCTCAATTCCCCCGGACCCATGTAAACCAGATACACAAGGTGGCCCATGCATCTGGAGTTTGTTTGCAGTGGCTGAAGGTCCTGGTGCACCCATTCTCTCTCTGTCTCTGTCTCTCTCTGTCTCTCTCTCTCTCTCTCTCTCTCTCTCTCTCTCTCTCTCTCTCTCTCTGTCACGTGCACGTGCACTCTCTATCTGCCTCTTTCTCTCTCTGTCTATCTGTCACTCTCAAGTAATTAAATAAAAACTTTAAAAAAATTTAAAAATCTACTTGACAATAAAACAGAAATAAACACCAACGTCATTATATTGGGACACTTCAGTACTCCACTATCATTAAAAGATAGATCATACAAGCAGAAAATCAACAGGGAAAAAATAGTGCTCAACAGTATCATAGATCAACTAGAACTAACAGACATCTAGAGAACATTCCTCCCAAACTCTACAGAATACACATTATTCTCAGCAGCACATGGAACCTTCTCCAAAATAGACCATATATTAAGCCATAAAGCATGCTTCCATACAGTCAGGAAAATTGAAGTAACTTCATTCATCTTGTCAGATCACAATGTTTCAAAGGTAGAAATTACCAAGAGACACATCAAGAACTCCAGCAACTCCTAGAGACCAAATATCAGACTTCTGAACAATGAATGTTTCATGAAAGAAATCAAAAAAGAAATTGGAAAATTCCTAGAAATAAATGGCAATGAAAACACAACCTACAAAAACATCTGGGAAATAATGAAGGTAGTTATAAGGGGGAAATTCAGACCACTAAATGCCTTCATTACAAACAGAGTGAGATTCCACATTAATAACTTAATTGTCCAGGAAAGGCACTGGAAAAACAAGAAGAATCCAACCTAAAGATCTCCAAACAGAAAGAAATAGTCAAGATGAGAGCAAAAATTAATGAACTGGAAACAAAGAAAATAATTTCTAAAAAAATGATGAAGGGAAGAACTGGTTCTTTGAAAAAATAAACAAGATTGACAAACTGCCAGCAAATTTTATCATGAAGAAAGAGAGAAGTCTCAAATTAACAATATCAGAAATGAAAACGGAGAGGTCACAAGAGACGTCAATGAAATTGAAATAATCATGAGGGTATGCTTACAAACATCTCTAGTCCACAAAATTGTATATTCTGGAAGAAATGGATGAATTCCTAGGCATATACCACCTACCAAAACTAAACTCAGAGCAGGTTAATCTCCTAAACAAAGCTGTGACATCCTTGGAGATCAAAAAGGTAATCAAAAAGTGCCCCAAAAAGAAAAGTCCAGGTCCAGATGGCTTCTCAACCAAATTCTGTCAAACCTTCATTGAGGAACTGAAACCAATTTTTCTCCAACTGTTTTAATAATCAGAGAACAGGGAATCCTCCCAAACTCCTTTTATGAACCTAGCATCACCCTCATACCAAAACCAGGCAGAGATGCAACAAGAAAAGGCTAAAATATAGGTCTATATCCCTGATGAACTTAGATGCAAATATCCTGAACAAAAATCCTTGCAAACCAAATGCAACAGAACATTAAAAGCATTATCTGCCTTGACCAAGTAGGCATCATCCCAGGAATGCAGAGTAGGTTCAACATATGGAAATTGGTCATGGTAATACACCATGTAAATAAACCTAACCATAAGAACCACATGATCAACTCAATTTATGCAGAGAAGGCCTTTGACAAAAGGCAACACCACTTCATGATCAAAGTGCTGGAAAGAATCGGCATGGATAGATTATATCTCACCTCAATAAAGACTACATATAAAACACATAAAGTCCATATAATACTTAATGGGGAAAGACTCAAAGCATTCCCACTGAGATCAGGAACAAGACAGGGCTGCCCTCTCTTACCACTGTTCTTCAAAATAGTACTAGAAGTAATAGCCCAAGCAACAAGGCAGGATAAAAATGGGTGATTTAAATTGGAAGGAAGACAAGTTGGCCCTAAAAGATATGACATGGTAATGTATATAAGTGACCCAAAAGTCCCCATCTCAAAAATTCTAAAGGTGATTAATTCCTTCAGTAAAAATGCAGAATACAAAATCAATGCACACAAACCAGTAGCTTTTCTATATGAAAAGGAAAAGTATGCAGAAAAGAAATCAGTGAGGTTGTCCCATTTTCAATAGCAACAAAAAAATTAAATATTTGGAATAACACTAACCAAGGATGTGAAAGAGCTATATAATAATGAAAAAAAAAAAACCAACTCAAGAAAGAAATTAAGGCAGACTTGAGAAGGTTGAAAGGCCTTCCATTCTTCTGGATAGGTAGAATTAATATTGTGAAAATGGCAATTCTATCAAAAGCAATATACAGATTTAACTCAATACCAATAAAAATACCAGCATCATTCTTCACAGAGACTTGAAAAATGATCTCCAAATTCCTATGGAATTGCAAAAGTCATCAGATATCCAAACATATCCTCAGCAAAAGAAACACCTCTTTTGGTTATCACCATACCCAATCTAAAGCGATATTGCAAAGCTATAGTGAAAAAAAAAAACAGTATGTTACAGGAATAAAAACAGAAACATAGACCAATGGAACAGAATTGAAGACCCAGACCTTAGGTCAAGTAACTACAGCTGCTTGATCTTTGACAAAGGTGCAGATAATGTAGACAGGAGAAAAGACAACATTTTCAACAAATGGTGTTGGACAAATAGAATGGCCATATGTAGAAAAATGAAATTATACCCACTTATTTCTACATACACAAAAATCAAGTCCAAGTGGATTAAAGACTGCAGTAAAATACCTGAAACTCTTCAACTACTAGAAGAAAAAATTAGGAGGCACACTTACAGAACTGGGAAAAGACATCCTGAATAAAACCCCAGTAGCCCAGGAAACTAAACAAGCAATCAACCAATGGGATTTCATGAGGGTGAAAGCTTTTGCAGACAAACATACCATAAGCAAATCCAATATATTACCCCATGAATGGGAGAAAATCTTTGCCAGCTATACCACTGATATCTAGAATCTACAAAGACCTAAAAAAATAGACAATTAAAAAGGTAATTAGAAGATAAGATAAATGGGGTGAAAAGGCCTAAGTGAGGTCAGGGGATGTGGTTGGTTAAAGTAAAGGTGGAGGGAGGGCTTAAGGGGATAAAAATAAGTCATATGGAAACCTACTTTTTGGACAATGATTATTACTAGAAAATTTTCAGTGCCAGGGATGGGTTACCTTCCAGTGAGTTTTTGTCTATGGAGGTCCCTGGTGCCCTCAGAACATTACTGGCCATTGCTGAGGACCTTGGTTTTCTACCATGAATAGATGGTAAGACCCTATAGCTGAAGACTCCACATACTTGGGCTGCAAAGCCACTTAAAAATCCTACTGGAATTGAGCTGAATACCTCCTTTATGTAGACCAACTGACAGAAAGCGAGAAGAAGCCATTCTGCATGCAGTTCAATGGGAGAGAGAAACCACCAGTGAAGATAATAAACTGCAAGCCTTATATTTGGCCAACCAGGCCAAATGAGCCAACGGGTGCAATAATGGCATGTCTGTCATGGTAAAAACCAACTGCCCTCTAATTTAACTGGAGGCCTACTACATGGGAAGGAATATATCCCTGATACTAAAAACCTACAATGGGGGGGGGGCATGAGCCATAGGGGTGTAATGTCTGCTGCTTTCTGGCTAAAGGTATATACTATGCTCATCAAACTGCCCAGTAAGTGCTTCTCTTAATGTTCATACCCATATATTAATGTTATTCTCATTTGGTAGAGAACCTTCTCTTTTCAAATGGCAGTGACCTTGGGATGAAGGCATCATGTTGCTGGGAGGAAGTGACAGAGTAGTGCTTAGCATTGCAATATCTCTATTACACCTTCTAAAGCTCAGAATCCATTGCAGAAGAGGTGGCAGAAAGAATGTAAGAGCCAAAGGAATTGTTACAATGTGCTCCTCCGGATACAAAATGACCTGGATATCCATGACCTCACAGTGATTGGCACTACCTACACAAGACCATCATATTAGGAGTAAATAGATCATGACATCAAAACAAAAGAGAGACTGATTGAGGCAGGGATGGGATATGATGGAGAGTGGTGTTTAAAAGGGGAAAGTCGAAGGAGGGAGGGCATTACCATGGGATATTGTTTACAATCATGGAAGTTGTTAATAAAAAATTAATTAATTAAAAAAACAACCCACTCCAAAAGTGGGTCAGAGTACTGAATAAGGATTTCTCAGAGGAAGAATTACAACTGTCTAACACAAGCTTAAGAAAATGTTCAACATGTCTAACCATTAGAGAAATGCAAATTAAACAAGCATGAGATGCCACCTTACCCCACTAAGGATAGCAAACATTAAAAAAAATCAAATGAAGCCAGGTGTCATGGTGTATGTCTTTAATCCCAGCACTCAAGAGGCAGTAGGAGAATCTCCATGCGATTGAGGCCACCCTGAGACATAGTTTATTGGTGGTCAGCCTGGACCAGAATGAGATCCTACCTCAAAAAAACAAAACAAAAAAAAAAAAAAAAGAAAAAAAATCAAATGGAAAGAAATGTTCACGAGGATGTGGAGAAATAGGAACACTTATTCACTGTTGGTGGTAGTGTAAGCTGCTACAACTACTATGGAAATCAATATGGCGACTCTTCAAAAGGATGATTGTAGAGTTACTAATGGACCCTGTTTTTCACCTCTGGAGCATTTACCCTAAAATCTACACACATCAGTTGGGAGATATTTGCTCAACCATGTTTATAGCAGCTCAATTCATAAGAACTGGAATCAACCCAGGTGCCCATCATTGGATGAAAGGATAAGCAAGATGTACTATATCTACACAATGGAATTCTACTCAGCAGTAAGATAAAACAGTGAGGTATTGACGGGAGAGACCTACAAGCTCTCCCAAAACAAAAAAGACAGACTTCTGTCAGAACACTTTATTACCCACCGGAGGTTAATGGTAACACACTACTGCTGAAAACACCATATGCTGTTGGTGTGGGCCATGGAAAAACATGGCTGGAATCCAGAGGAGAGCCAGTTTCTAGACAGTTAGCCCATATAGTGCTGGAAGGTGCTACTGGGGGAAAGTGGCCAACATCTCTCCAAGCAACTCAAAAATCTAAGCTACTCAGAAGCAAACAACCAGATGTGATGCTCACACAAGTGCAATAGTGCCACACAGCCATAGTGGGTAACCAACTGCTCTTGAATTGGCTAACAGATCCACTCAGTGGACAGGAACCCATATCTGGAATTGTTAAACAAGTCAGAATCATATCCAGATAATGATTTTGCTTTCCATTGTCAAGCTGCCACTAATATTGGTTGGGCCATAAGAGGTTCTACAAACTTCAAATTGTGTCTAAATTAATAATGGTCATCCCATTTAACTGGTGATGACTTCACTCTCTGATGGAGAATCTGCTTGTCTTTTTCAGATGGGAGCTGTACCTGAGGAGATAAATGGCCCAGTACACTTCACCCTAGCACCAGCTGAAACCACAGAGTAACTGGGGAAATGAGAAAGAGTGCTGCTTTTCCAGTGAACCTGATATCAGCATAAGGGTGAAGGAGATAGACACTGAGGACACTCAAAACCTACCAAACCAGATATCCAGAGGCTCCTAAGAGCCCATCACTGAAGTAGACTTAAAACTCACCCAACATGGCTCAGGAAATTTTGTGGAAGAGGAAAGATTGTTAGAGCCCCAAGTTGGAACATTATACACAGAGACATTGTCTCTCCCCCATAACTGACTGCTGCCCTCACACTGCATGACCCACAATCCACATGGGGTAGAACTGTATCCCCAATGAGGAGAGCCTCTTTAGAAAAGAGGCAGGGATGAGAGAAAGGATGGTACCAACATGTGTTGTTTACATACTAAGTATGTCCACATCTAATAAAAATAAATTTAAAAACACACACACAGACACACACACATGTGTGACTGTATGTGTGTGTGTACTGAATATTAGAACTCTGTCAGTGGTATAATCTGGCAAAGATTTCCTATCATTCTGTGGGTAATATTTTGGCAATAGTTATGGTATTTGTGTCTGTTCAGAAGCTTTTTAGGTTCATAATGTTCCACTGGTTGAGTGATTATTTAATTTCCTTGGTTACTGAGGTATTGTTTAGAAACTTTTTGCCCACTGCTATATCTCAGAGAGTTCTGCCAGTTTTTTTCTTCTAGTAGTTTAAGAGTTTCAGGACTTATATTGAGCTCTTTAATCCATTTGGAGTTGATTTTTGTGCATCTTTAGATGAGTGGGTCTACTTTCAGTTTTCTGTATGTGGTGATCCAATTTGCTCAGCATCATTTGTTAAAGATTCTGGCTTCTCTGCAGTCTATGATATTGGTACCTTTGTCAACGATCAAGTAGCTATAGCTACTTGACCTAAGATCTAGGTCTTCAATTCTGTTCCATTGGTCTGTATGTCTGTTTTTATCACAGTGCCATGCTGTTTCTGCTATGATGGATTTGCAGTTTAGCTTTAGATCGGGTGTAGGGATGACTTCAGAGGTGTTTCTTTTGCTAAGGATGTGTTTGGCTATCCAAAGCCTGTTGCCATTCTTTGTGAATTTTATGATCCTTTTTTCTATCTGTGTGAAAAATGATACTGGCATTTTATTGGTATTGCATTAAATACATATGTTGCTTTTGATAGAATCACCATTTTCACAGTATTAATTCTACCTATCTAGATATATGGAAAGTCTTTTCATCTTCTCTTGACCTACTTAATTTCTTTCCTGAGTCTTTCTATGTTTTCATTATATAGGTCTTTCACATCAAGTTGGTGATATTCCAAAGTATTTGATTTATTTGCAGCTATTGAAAATGGGACAGCCTCACTAATATTTTTTCTCTGTATATTTGTTCTTTACATATTGAAAGGCTACTACTCTTTCTGTGTTAATTTTTATCTTGTCACTTTGCTGAAAGAGTTCAAAAGCTTTTGAAGTTTTCAGATGCAGTCTTTCAGGTTACTTATGTATAGAATCCTGTCATCTGCAAATAGGTATAATTTGAGTCTTTCCTTTATGATTTGTATCTCTTTTATATCTTTCTCCTGTCTTATTCTATTTCTAGTACTATGTTGAAGAGCAGTGGTGAAAATGGGCACTCCAGACTTGTTCCAGATGGTAATGGGATCTCCTTGAGCCATTCACCAGTAAGTATTTTTTGGGCTTTGGGTGCTTTGTATATAGCCTTTACTGTGGTGGAATATAAACCCTCAAAGCCTATTCTCTACAGCACTTTATTGTGAAGTGATGTTGTGTTTTCTCGAAGGCCTACTCAGCATCTATTGAAATGATCATGTGGTTCTGGTGATTAAGTTTGTCAATGTGGTAAAATACATTAATCACTTTCCAAATATGGAACCATGCTAGCATCCTAAGGATGTACCCTGCTTGATCAAGGTGGATAATGATTTTGACATATTGTTGAATTTGGTTTGTGAGGATTTTGTTCAGAACCTTTGATTCTAAGTTAATAAGGGATACAGGCCTATAGTTTTCTTTTCATGTTGTATTTCTGTCTGGATTTAATATTAGGGTGATGTTAGCTTCATAAAAGGAGTTAGGGAAAATTCCCACTTCCTTGATTATATGAAAGTGTTGGAGAAAAAGTGGCTTCAGTTCTTGGGGCTAGAGATGACTTAGTGGTTAAGGTGTTTGCCTGAAAAGCCAAAGAACCCTGGTTTGACTCTCCAGGACATACGTAAGCTAAATGTACAAGGGGGCATATGTATCTGGAGTTCCTCTGCAGTGGCTGTAGGTCCTAGTGCACCCACTCTCTCTCTCTCTCTCTCCCTCCCTCTCTCTTTCTCTCTCTCTCAACACACACACACACACACACACACACACACACATATATATGTGTGTATATTTTAAAGTAGTCTCAGTTCTTCAATGAAGATTTGATACAATTTGGCTGAGAAGCCATCCAGTTGTGGACTTTTATTTTGGTGAGAGTTTTTGTTTGTTTGTTTATTTGTTTGTTTGTTTGTTTTATCAGGGAGGGAGGGAGGGAAGCATTGGTACACCAGTGCCTCCAAGCACTGGAATCAAACTCCAGATATGTGTGCCATCTTGTGTACATGTGTGTCCTTGCTCCCATGCATCACATTGTGCAAGTGGCTTATGTGGGACCTAGAGTTTCAAACATAAGTGATTAGGCTTTGCAGGCAAGTGCCTTAACTGCTAAGCCCCCTATCCAGCCCTTGGAGAGGCTTTTAGTTAACTTTTCAATCTTGATGGGTGTAATAAGTTTTTTTAGGGTATTAATCTTCTCTGAATTTAATTTGGTAGGTGGTATTGGTATTGGTGGAATTCATTTCTTTCAGATACACAATTTTGTGGAGTAGATGTTTTTGAGATATGTCCTTATGATTCTTCCAATTTCATTGATGTTATGAAGGCATTCAGGGCTATGAATTTTCCTCTTAGGAAAGCCTTCATTCTCCAAAGAGCTCAAAAACTTAACAATAAAAGCTCAGACAATCCATTCAAAAAATGTGGCAGAGACATTGTTGTAGTCAGGTTCATATTGCTGGTAGAAATCACCCAACCAAGAGCAGCTTGTGGGAAAAAGAGGTTTATTTTGGCTTACGGGTTCGAGGGAAAGCTCCATGATGGCAGGGGGGAAAGATGGCATGAGTAGAGGGTGGACATCACCCCCTGGCCAACATCAGGTGGACAATAGCAACAGGAGGGTATGCCAGATCCTGGCAAGTGGAAGCCAGCTATAATACCCATAAGCCTGGCCCCAACAATGCACTCCCTCCAGGAGGCATTAATTCCCAAATCTCCATCAGCTGGGTATATAGCCTTCAGAACACCTAAGTTTATGAGGGACACCTGAATAAAACCACCACAGACATGAATAGCAAGTTCTCAGAGGAAGAAATACAAATGGCTAATACACACTTAAGAAAATTTTCAGCACTCTTCACCATCAAGAATATAGAAAATAAAGCAACTGTGTTTCCACCTTATTCCAGTCAGGATGGCAATCATTAAAACATCAAACACCAATACATGTTGGTAAGTATGTGGGGAAATAAGAACTCTCATTTACTGTTGATGGAAATGCAAACTTGTACAACCACTATGGAAATCAATATGTAAACTCCTGAAAAAAGATAGAAATAGAATTACCAAAAGACACATCAATTGCCCTAGTGGGCAGTTACCCGAAAGACATGCTGGCTTTACTGCACAGGTTCAGCCATGTTTATACCTGTTCAATTGATAATAACTAAGAACTGGAATCAACCCAGAAGCCCATCATTAGGTGAATGGGCAATGAAGATATAGTACATTTCCACAATGGAATTCTACTCAGCTGTAAGAATAAAATGACACAATGAAGTTTGTAGGAAAATGCACAAACTTGGAACAGATAATAGTCAATGAACTCACACAATCACAGAAAGAAAAACACTGTATATTCTTACTCATCTGGGATTCCTAACCTGGAACAGCTTGAGTTGCAGGCAGACCTGAAAGGCAACTTAAGGCCCAGACAATATGGATGAAAGGTATTGGGGAAAGAGAGTTTGGGGGAAATAAACACGAAACTAATCCCAAAATAAATAGATACCATAGAAAAGTTTCTCCTCACATTTAGACTAAAAGATTTAATCCTCAACAGGAGCATGTGGGGATCTAGTAGAATGAAGGGCCCAGGTAACTCCCAGAAATAGAAACTGATTACTACCCACATTGAGGTATGGATCAGAGAGACCTACAAGTTCCCCAAAACAAGACCAGCTTCTGTCAAAGCACTTCATTACATGTGAGAGGTAAAATGTGAGACCCGTTTCCTAAACACACCATACGTTGCTGAAACAGAACATTAAGAGCTACCAAGACACCCACTGGAATCCAGAAGGAAGCAGTCCACAAATGTTTAGCATGTTTAGTGCTGGAAAATGCTACATGAGCTACCAGGGAAAAGTAACCCACAATGGTGGGAGCAAGAAAGAGTCAAAGATATTTAGAGAATATAATAGGTATAGGCCCTATTGTAGCCCATGATTGATGGTAGCTTGATATTGGAGAGTGGGCTTATGTTTGGATATTGTTCTTACTTGTTACCCAGCTCCGGCTATGGGTCCTGTACCACTGAGGGGATCAGTTAGCCAAATCAAGAGCAGTTGGTTCCCCACCATGGCTGTGTGCCACTATTGCACTTGTGTGGGCATCACAACAAGTTATTTGCTGCTAAGTAGGTTAGGCCATGAGTTGCTTGGACAGATATTGGTCATTTTCCCCCCGTCGCCCATGTAGCACCTTCTGGCACTAGACGTGCTGACTGTCTGGGGACTGACTGTCTTCCATCTTTCAGCCATGCCATTCTATTTTGCATGTCAACCACATAAGGTGTCTTCAGCAGTAGAGTCTTATCACTAACCTTTGGTGGGTCATCAAGTACTCTGACAGAAATCTGTCTGTCTTTTAGGAAACCTTGTAGGTCTCTCTGATCGAAAGCTCATTGTGGATGATAGCACCATGCTGGTACAGGGAGTTACAGGTCAGTGTTACCTTAAGATTAAAAGAGAAGCAATGTATAAGGCAAAACAAGGTAAGTACCATGAGTATCAAGGTCCTTTCACATAAGTCTTTTCTATGCTCTGATCCTATTGTTGATTTTGTATATGTAGTGAATGTAAAAAAATAAAATCAAGGCAGCTATATAAAAAAATTAAGGTAACTATAGCAAACAAAATGTACTTTAGCTTTCAGAAACCCAGAAGAAGGGATATTAAATATTTTACCACAATAAAATAATTAAGGTTTGGGATATAACATGTTTATTTTAAATTTCACTATGCACATATTTAAAAATCAAAGGAAATTTAATAATCATGGAATTTTTATGTCAAAAATTTTAAGAATAAAATTTATCAAAATCTTCAGAAAGACTGTGATCCAACAATAATGAAAAACCGATGAGAAATATGTCAAAAATTTTAGGAAATACAATTTAACAAAAAAAAAAAAAACTTCTAAGTAATGAAATGGATACAGTACAATCTAAAATATTTCCATATTTAAATGGTTTCCTCAAATATTAAAATGTGTTATAACTGACATTCATAAAATTAGGTCCAAGGAGACAAAAAAGAAATATATGTCAATAGCATTATGTCCAATAAAGGCTTACAGAATGTTAGGTTGGAAAGATGGCTCAGCAGTTAAAGGCACTTGCTTCCAAAGCCTGTCAAACTGCATTCAATTCCCCAGTACACACTAAAAGCCAGATGCACAAACTGTCATATGTGTCTCCAGTTCATTTCAGTTGGAAGATATCCTGGACCACCCATATCCATTCCCATTCTTTCTCTTTCTCCCTCGCTCTCTCCTTGCAAATAAACATTTATTTAAAAGGTTTTTTTACTAGAATAACAACTGATAGGATTCAGTATTTCATTAAGTGTGTAATAATGTGCTATGATAAAGTCATTCTAATGCACAGAATTCTGAGGTTGTAAAATTAAGTTAACTCATTCCATAGGCCATGGAATTTGTTCAAAGGTACAAGCCAGAGGATGTATTTGGTGAGTAATCAAAGAGAAACTGACTAGTTCAATATTCATACTTAAGTTCTCAGCAGTGGATTAGAGAAGATTGATCCATAAAACTTTATCATGAGAGGTGAGTCTTCATTAATTTGACTGAGTTTTTGCCATACATTACATAAACAAATGTATGTCACAAGATAGCACAGAGAGGCCAACTACCAAAGTCATGAGCTACACAAGCTCATCTTGCCCACTACTATAGCCAGGTAATGAGTTTAGTGGTGGTAAAAAATGACTTGCCACACTGAAAGTGTTCGTTTGAATATAAGCTATAGGTATTATTTGATTTTATAGTAGAAAACATAAAGTTATATTAATATTGGTTAAAATAAATATGATCAATATTATGAGATTACAAAATTCATAAACAAAAATTAGCTAGATTTGATAATAAACTCTTTACAAAAGCATGATTTAAATTTTTGTAGTAGCCAAGGAATTGAATAGAGAACTTAAAGAAAATGTGTAGTGTTTGTTGCTACAGTTTTAAATATGCATTTATACTTATTTACAAGCTGACTGAGGCAGAGAGAGACTGACAGACAGAGAAAATAAGCACACCAGAGCCTTTAGCCACTCCAAACAAACTCCAGATACCTGTGCCACTTTGTACATCTGGCTTTATGTGGATATTGGGGAATTGAACTCAGGTCATTAGGATTTTCAGGCAAGCACCTTAACTGCTGAGCCACCCCTGCTGCTCTTTTTCATCTGCCTATCTCTATATGTCCAGGTCTAAAAATAAATGTGTAACACAAGGACACAGAGGGAGTAGGGGAAAAACATAATGTATTTATGTATAAGAAAATCATATTGCAGACTTATAAAATTATCATTATTTATAAACACAATTGGAATTCAATTAAAATAACAGCAGTGCAAGGTGGAGGATTACTTTGTAAAATAAAGCTTAAATTTATCTAAGGGATAATATGGTAGACTAATCAGGAAAATTATGAAAAAAGTGTAATGAGGCAAAATATAATCTTAAAAGACTGGAAACTAGTATAATTAACACAAGTTTTTTTAATGCCATGCAAACACATAGATCAATCCAAAAGTTAAGTCTTTATGAATATACTAAAACAAACATACAATGAGCATTTAACTGTAGTGCAATTTGCAGTGAATGATACTTGGGAGACTCTGTGTGTGTGTGTGTGTGTGTGTGTGTGTGTGTGTGTGTGTGTCCCCTTCATTACAAAGTTTTCACATAGATAGAGTTTTGGGGCAAAAGGCCAAGTACATATGGTATGAAAGTTGATTGCCCATTAAAACCCTATTTATTTGGAAACATCTTTTCAAAGAAATGAGAATCTTCTTTTTGCAACAAATTCCTAACTAATGTGTGGCTAAATTGAAGAGTAAGATGATATTTAAAACATAAAACAGAAATATCAGCCACAAGGGTTATTTTTTGTAATAAAAGAGCTATGATTTTTATTATAATTCACAAATAATACCAAATGCAATAGATGTTAGCCAATTGGTGTCACTGTCCTTTTAAGCTAGAACTTTGTTTTCCACCTCCCACTCAAGAACCTTCTGAGGAAACACTGATAACATCCCATTTCATGGTGAAGGATGAGTACCTGGCTAGCTTCTTTTTTTTTAATTTTTTTTGTTGTTATTTTTATTTATTTATTTGAGAGTTACAGACAGAGAGAGAAAGAGGCAGATAGAGAGAGGGAGAGAGAATGGACGCGCCAGGGCCACCAGCCACTGCAAACGAACTCCAGATGTGTGTGCCCCCTTGTGCATCTGGCTAACTTGGGTCCTGGGGAGTCGAGCCTCGAACCAGCATCCTTAGGCTTCACAGGCAAGTGCCTAACTGCTAAGCCATCTCTCCAGCCCCTTGGCTAGCTTCTTCTAAGATATTGGAGTGGTGTCTGCCCTGAATGCATTGAACACTGAATGGAGCATTTCCTACTATCTTCCTTCACTTAAGGTCATACGCATTTTAATTTCCTGTCTTTTCAGGGAATATTAGTTATCACCAGTTTGGGAAATTGAGAAAAAGTATATTTCAACAACCATGTACAGGTCTGTGTATGGTTATTAATTTTTAACTCATTTAGACTAATAACTGGCGTATGACATAATACTATGCTTAGTTTTGTGAGAACCACATGCTGTTTCTTGTGCTTTGCCACTCTGCAGTGTCACCAGTCCTGAAGGATAACTGCTGCCATGTTGTTCCCCACATTTGTCATTGCCAGTTACGTACATTTCCCTTAACTTTAATTTGTTTGGCCATCTGACTGTGCTCGAAGCGTAGGGGGGGTTGTTATTGTTAGCTATGTTAATTTACTTCATCCTCTATGTTGATACTTGTGACTTCCCCCATCTGAGGCTTTCATGTTGAATTTAATTCAGAGTCATGTTTGATTCTTCTCTTTTTGTTAATTTCACCACTTGACAGTAGTCTCAACTTTTACTCAGTCTCATAATTTTTCTTTGTTTGCCTTGCTCAGTGCTTTTTTGTTCTCTTCAATTTTCTTTTTATATGCCCAACTTCACATTCTTTAAAAATATTTTATTTTGAGGTAGGATCTCACTCTAGTGCAGGCTGACATGGAATTATTTTATTTTTTCTTTTCAAATTTGTATTAACAACTTCCATGATTATAAAAAAAATCCTATGGTAATACCCTCTCTCCCCCACTTTCCCCTTTGAAACTCCATTCTCCATCTTATCCCCTCCCCATCTCAATCAGTCTCTCTTTTATTTTGATGTCATCATCTTTCCCTCCTATTATGATGATCCTGTGTAGGTAGTGTCAGGCACTGTGAGGTCATGGATATACAAGCCATTTTGTGTCTGGAGGAGCACATTACATTCTTTCAGCCACCTCTTCTGCAATAGACCCTGAGCCTTGGAAGGTGTGATAGAGATATTGCAGTACTGAGCACTCCCGTCACTTCTTTCCAGCGCCATGATGCCTTCTGAGTCATCCCAAGGTCACTGCCATCTGAAAAGAGCAGATTCTCTACCAAAAGTGAGAGGAGCATTAATATAAGGGTATGCACATTAAGAGAAGTGCTTACTGGGCAGTTTGATAAGCATAGTATATACATTTAGACAGATAGCAGCAGACATTACACCCCTAGGGCTCATGAATACCCCTGTTTTAAGTTTTCAGTATCAGGGATGTATTGCCACCCATGGAGAGGGCCTCCAGTCCAATTAAGTGGGGGGCATGGCTGGATAGATGGCACAGTGGTTCAGGCACTTGCCTGCACATAAAGCCAGATGCACTAGGTGGCATATGTATTTGGAGTTCATTTGAAGTGGTTAGAGGCCTGGTGTTCCCATTCTCTCTCTATCTATAAATAAAATATGTTTTTTAAATGTTTTATTTTTATTTATTTATTTAGCAGAGAAAGAATGAGAATTGGCACTCCAGAATCTCCAGCCACAGCAAATGAACTACAGACATATGTGCCCCCTTGAGAATCTGGCTAACGTGAGTCCTGGGGAACTGAACCTGGGTCCTTTGGCTTTGCAGGCAAACGCCTTAACTACTAAGCCCAAACTTCACATTCTTTCTCCTCACTGGTTTACACACCATTCATAGGCCCATTCAACATATTATCTATGCACATCTCTTCTGGTACTGATGATCTCTAGAATTTGCCTTTTATTCTTTCTCTGAACTTCCACCTTCTTGCATCACACATTGGTATTGGCGTGCAATTCTGATTTCTCAGCACATCATAGTCTTATTCTGTTGTTGGTTATGTCTTTCCAACCTGTATTTTATCATTTGTAAGAACTGTAATATTTTTCTTTGCAAGAAGACATGATGTGTGAAATAAAGAGAACAGCTGTACATAGTTGACTGGCATTGAGGTGGTAAGTTGTAGAACAAGAAGCAGCTTGTAGGAAAAGGCTGTGAACAGCCCAAATACTTCTCTGTCTCTCACTGTCTGTAGTGGGACCAGATTGCTAGAGTGAGACCAATGTGATTTTTTTGCCTTTTCCTAGTCAGTCAGATTCCAATCACACATGGGTAGGGTAGACTAACATCAGATGGGCCTACCTGAGACCCGAGGGCACATCATTTATATAAAAACAGGATGTTCTGCTATATTTCAAAAGGACTCTATCTTTCTTGCCACTGCCAAAGCACTGGGGTATTTCTCTGATATTCACTATGATATTTCAAGCTCCTGATTTCACAAAAGCCTTGCATTCCACCTTCATATACATCCCCCACACAGTGACTGGGCATCTGGACTTCCTGCCTCTCCGAATGTGCACAATGGGCATCCAGAAGTTCCAAGATTTAGGATGGACCTTGGCACTTGTTCCTGTGGAAGATTTTGCTCAGACAGAATGTGCTTCTCTGTCCTCAGTAACTTCTTCAGATTTGAAGACTGAGCTTTGATGTCTTACTTCTCTTTTTTAGAAGTTATTGACTTTTCAATTTGATCTTTTAATTTTTTTTTTTTGAGGAAAGCCCAACAGACAGGCCTTTTTTTGTTATGAGAGCAAGAGTGAGAGAGCAAAGGAGAAAGAGAGAGAGAATTGGCACACCAGGGCCTCCAGCAACTGCAAACAAATTCCAGACACTTGTGCCACCATGTGTGCATGTGCCAACTTGCACATGCATCACCTCGTGCATGTGGCTTACATGAGATATGGAGAGTCAAACATGGATCCTTAGGCTTTGCAGGTAAGTACCTTAACCACGAATCCATCTCTGTAACTCTTGATCAAGGTTTTAATTGCTCTCAAGGTGGAGTGACAGTTTCCAAGGCTCTTATGTACCAGACTGAACGCCACTATCTTCCAGAAGGATCAAATGTGAAAATGCGAATGTGGGAGTAAGTCATATAGAATTATGATTCTCAAACAGAATAGGATAGAATTAAAACCATAACTGTGTCCTTTTCTCATGTGGGAGATGAAAAATGGCATTGAATTTAAAATAACCTACATTTGCATATTATTTAATTTCCATTATAAATTGCTACATAGCATTCTAAAATTTTGTGACAAAAAAAAATCCCCCAACATCCATGATTGTTTTTGGACTATGAGTTTGAATTGAGCATAAAGAGAATGGTATTGTTTTTTGAAGAACAATTAAAAGCACATTCAAAATGTCCTCTATGTATCGTTGTGTGAGTCTGGACCAGCTTGACGCGCCACATATCTAGTACCTCAGTACTCTTCTCCATGATGCACACTGGGCTGGAATATCCACTTTCCTGTTCCAGGGGCACTGTGATTGGAAGAGCTAATAAATGGCCAAACCTGTTCCCCTTGTGACCTCTTTCAGCACCTATGCTGATCTACCACACAGCTAGGTGGTCTCAAAAGTGAGAATAGACAACATTATCCTTGGTTTACTGTTGAGTGACATTTTGAAAGACTTAGCAAAAAAAAAAAAAAAAGCTGTAATATTTCTTATAATCTGGCTCCTAATGTCACAGAATGTAACAATTCTGTCTCTATGATTCCATTTACCAAATTAGTAAACTATTAAAAATATTTAAAGATAAGACATTGAACTCCATCTCTCCATCGGAATATAAATACAAGGTGCTGGACAAATTGCTCTGAGGTTAAAGACACTTGATTACAAAGCATGACACCCTGAGATGGATTCCCCAATACCCTCATAAAGCCAGATGCACAAATTGGTGCCTGTGTCTGGAGTTTATTTGCAGTGGCAGGTGGTACTGGTGTGTCCATACTTCCCCTCTCTCTTTCTCTCTCTTTCTCTCAAATTACTTAATCAATTAATTTTTAGAGAATATGAATTAAAAAAACAAACATCTCTAACCTAGCATTTTCATTTAAGAAATAAATAATTCAATGCTTCTCAATTTTTGTGAAATTTATATGTGAACACACTGTCATAGATACTTTTATATAGGTGAGTGACCTAAATTAAATTTCATACTTTAAGAAGAATAGAAACTGGATACATCATCAGTATGTTCTAGGATAAGCCTGTGAACACTAATTAAATATCTTCAGTAGAGATGTAGAGATTGGGTTGATTGTTAAATATTAGAATATATCTGACTGATGTCTACCTCCAATTTATAGAAGACTGCTGGATATGAAATATATTTTCAGTTTTTAACTATGGATAATATATTCTAACGTATTTGTATAGGGAATCAATGTTAAGATATAAATACCTGTGAGTCACTGTTATATCAATCACTTATGTGACATAATTATAAATTGCATAAATTTACTATCTTTCAATTATGTATAAATTATTTCTTTCTACTTTCTTTTGCCCTTAAAGGAACAAAACCAATTGACAGGGATAAGGGTTTTTCTAACTTTCTTGCTAAGACAGAGTTACAATTCCTGACATTCTGAAAGGACATCTGAATTGTGAAGCAATACCTAAAAGAGGATGTTTGACATAAAACTATCTAATCTTTAGCACATTGAAAAATATCACCAAGCAAATTCACCAGAAGTAGGAGAAAGGGTATGGTGGAGAAGAGATATAATGCCTCTGAGGAATTTGTTCCAATATGAAAAAGCAGAGTGGTGAGGAGACAAGGACAGCTCCCAGTCTGCGGTACTGGGTTCTGCTGCCTGAGCAAGCCAGCAAATTCAGAAATTTGGCTTGTTTCTTTCTTTTCCTGGACACACACACACACACACACACACACACACACACAGAGAGAGAGAGAGAGAGAGAGAGAGAGAGAGAGAGAAATTGAGTGATTTTAGAAATGATCATTACCATTAAAGGAAATGTTATAGTAATTTAGACTGTAACTACAAAGAAAGAATCATTAGATTATATTGGAAAACAACTCAATTTAAGTCTTATTACTTAGAGGGAAGTTGTTCTTGAAACCAATTACATCATTTATAGAGAAAATTAAAGAATTTGAGTATATAGAAATCTCAAAATAATGTTCTTAAAACATTCTTCACTTTATGCTGTTTTATTATTGCTGACATAACTTAATATTTCCTTAACTTCTTCAATACATATTTGAGACATATTTGAGACATATTTGTTGGGTTTAATTGCATACCTTGAAAATGGTTTCCTAAGTGTACCTCCAGAATAGCATTTGCCCTAGAGTTTTCTGGAAATAAAAATTATGAAGCCACCCGTATTTACCTGAATGAGGACATTTTGATTTCAATCCTACTATCTATATTCCAGATTATTCCTATACTTGGAAAAACCTGATAACTATGACTCCAGAAACATTCTTAATGCTACAATTCTCCATATTGTTTTCAAATTTTCCACATTAAGGACCCCCTCCAAATTCTGTCCTAGGTATCTGTTTTGGCAAGGTATGAAAGTTAACTTTTAACATTATGACTTTGACATTTCCAACATATGACTGTCACTTAGCTGATTTAGTTAACATTCTTCCAATGAGCCTACGCCAAACTCATTTGGGAGAAAATGTCAGGTGACTAATCTCTTTTTCCTCTGATGATATCTCTGTCTTTCAATTGCATTTTGCTTTCTGGTACATGAGTCTGGTATGTTAAGTTGTGTCCCTTTCTCCTTTACAGGGAAATTTCTTCGGAAATAGTAACCACGTTGTATGTGTTTAACTTTTAATTCTCTCCACAACCTCAAATCCTCAAATCTGCCATACCATCTAATATGTAAGATTAACCATCTTTGTAGCAGTAGGACAATGTTTTGAGTCTCTATTTAATCTATCTTCATGTAACATTTGATTGATTTCCCAGATTTTGAAACTAAGACCTTTTCCTAGACTTCCTCATATTTTGGACTGCCTCACTCTCTAGGTTGATGTCTCTTTATCGCTCCACTTTTGATGTGGGATCATTCCTTGGGTCACTTTTCTGTTGTTGTTTAGCACTTTCCACTTATTTTAGAGTCCCATCACAGAAGGGCCTTATGCATCCTTTATTTTGACAGTTTATGTGGTAATGGTTACAAAGTTTGTGTTTACAAAGCTCATCACCCCTCAGCTGGATAATTTCCTATGAAAATTAACGGATTTCATAAACCAGTAAAGAAAAATATATTCACAAATTGTTGTTTTTTTAATGAGTACCATATACTTATAGAAATATATGTTAATGGAATAAACTAAAAGTACCCACCACATAGCATATCATTATCCAGACATAACCAATTAGCATAGGCATACATACACAGCCAATATTCTTTGATTTGTAGGATAGTCTTATACTTCTCTCAAAGAGAAGTGACTGTTTAGAACCCCAGAGTAATTTTGATTAACCATATGCAAAATGTTGTATCTACTTATGCATAAACCAATTAGGCCATTCTTGTGCAAGAGCCTGCTTCCTGGACAGTTATCTGCACTTGGATGAATTTAAATTACAAAAGGATATTTGCTGCAGTGTACAGCTCTTTCAGGTTCAAAGTCAGCATACAACATTACCCTTGAGTTACAGGGTATGGCTTTCCATAAATATATTTTGCTTCTGGGAACGAATATAGTCTCTCTAGAAAAGAGGCAGTGTGCTACACTGTGACATTTAGTGAAAATTCAGTTTTAAAATGGGCATGTGGCTTTAAACTATTATCTCACTTCCATGCATCTAAGATCAAGACTATCGGAAAGCTGTTTTATCTTAAATCCAAATGTCAGCACAAAGTGTTCTGGGATTAATATGATCCTGAAGGGGTTATGTGTGTGTGTGTGTGTGTGTGTGTGTATTTTAAAAGCTAAGTAAAAGTCTGAACATGTTATTAGCTATAATATGTGTACTTTTATTATTGCTGTATTTTTGATATAGAAGATTTCACTTACTAGATGATGTATAAAGGTAAATCATCAACATGACTAATGAAATATGAAGGCAAGTGTTACAAGAAGTATTTTTTAAATGTGGAGCATTGAGGAAGAGAAGGAATTCTGTAGACCAATCTTTCTGATAGGACTCTGTGGAAATATACTCATTCTTAAAGAATGTATTTTGATTATATAATTGATCTGTCTTACAAAAAGATTTTTCTACATAGAATTTTTTAATCACCGTCTTCTATGTAATTGAGTACAAAAATGTATTTTGCATACTTCTAGATGAGCATTCAAAATGCAAAGCAGAAAGATAATTAGATCTGATTACTGTCCTGGAGGAGATGAACTCTCTGGAGAAGATGTATAAAACAAGTATCATGAGAGCAAAAATAAACTAAGTGGCAGGAGGGCAAGGTATCTCCCTTCTGTCACATTAACCAGTATTGGTAATAGAGATGCCCCTTGTTGCAGTTTCCTTTGCTTTGCTGGACAGGTATCAGACCAGAAGAATTTTATGGGAGAAAAGGCTTTTATTTCAGGCTTACAGAATCCAGGAGAAATACCATCAATGTTGGAAGAAGCTGGTTCCGTTCTATACCGGAGACTCAGTTGCAAGCTTAATCAAAAAATACCCCACGCTATGGGAAGGTACTTTCACATTTAAACTACCACACCCTTCTCCAAATAACATCCAAATGCATAACACTCCTGGGTACTCCTGTTACATGGAGGGAATCTTTTAGCACCAATGGAAATTGAACTGACCACATAGTGATAGGTTTTAATTTTTTTTTCGTTTATTTTTATTTATTTATTTGAGCGAGACAGACAGAGAAAGAGGCAGATAGAGAGAGAGAGAATGGGCACGCCAGGACCTTCAGCCACTGCAAATGAACTCTAGACCCTTGCGCCCCCTTGCGCATCTGGCTAACGTGGGTCCTAGGGAATGGAGCCACCTTATTCTGAGCATGCTTGGTTCATTGTCTGCAATACCACACTGCAAGAGGAAACAAAAAGCTACCTTAGAAAACTTTTTGCCATCAGACAGATAAATTCATTCTATTGTCCAAAGATCAAACCATTTCCATTTCTACGAAGTCCAAATTGCACAAGTGAACCCTTACTTATGCGGTTTGTTTCTGTTGTAAGTCAATCAGTTTCTGACTTCCCTTCATACTGGGAAAATGTACACTGACTCACAGTATGACTTTTCCAGTCACTGTTACCTGTCTGCAGAGGGGACATGTCCACATAGATGATTTATGTGGATGATATTCAGTCTTCCAATTTCCTCACCACTTTCAATAAAATTTCCCCAACTTTTTTTTTTCATCCGTCGTCTTTTATAATTATTTGCAGAATAAATTTAATCATCAAAAAATGTTCTTACCCTCCAAAAATTAAAATTAAATTCTAGCTTTTAGAAATGTTTCTTTTTGCCAGGCGTGGTGGCGCACACCTTTAATCCCAGCACTGGGGAGGCAGAGGTAGGATAATTGCTGTGAGTTCGAGGCCACCCTGAGACTCCAAAGTGAATTCCTGGTCAGCCTGGATTACAGTGAGACCCTACCTCGAAAAACCAAAAAAAAAAAAAAAAAGTTTCTTTTTATTGGGTTCAAGTACTTGTAGAATAACTCTCTTGGCATTTCTGCCATGTTATATCCACTCATCCAGTAATCCCAATCTATATTGTTATTTTCTTCCTCCACTTTTCTTGGGAACTTTAGTGCTTTCTCAAAGTCAGTATAATCACTCTTCTGTCTGTGATCTATGACCCATTTCCTTTTTTACCCTCCCTCAATAATATTTGCCTTTCAAAATTATAATTCTGTGTGAACTAGAAAATGTGACTCATCTGAGCCTTTGATGACATGGAAGCATCACACAGCCAAACAGACATGCTGGCATCCATCAACGTGCGGTGCCTTGGGTTTCAAACAGTCTTGAGAATCTGGATAACTCACAGTTCCAAACGAAAGCTCAATCAATTACTTATTCCTCAGAAGAAATCATGTCATCTTTCTCCAAATATCTGTCATAATAACCTCAGTTCCATGCCTAATCAGGTAGGCCTCTCTGCTGTAGACTGAAAAAAAAAAAAAAAAAAAAAAGAAAAAGAAAAGAAAAGAAAAGAAAGAAAAAGAAAAAAAAAACATTTTGGATGGGAAATCTTTCACTGGTCAGCTAATAAGAAAAATCTGACAAGGTCACCAGTGACATCAAAGTTGTCACACTTAGTGTTAATTTGTTGCTCCTACATGTTACTCATTATGTAAATGGGATAACGATTACTGCTGATCTCTACCAAAAGCATTTTTTGTCTTAAATTCTGCACAGAGATTCTATTTGTTCTTTTCTAGTGTTTCCTCTTCTTAAAATGAGAAACTTGAAATGACCACATTTCTTAGAGTGTAGAAGAAGCACATGGTGATGCTACCTTTATTTCGCAGGATAAAGTTTATAAATATTTTTTTAGCCTATTTAGTGTCTGTCCTCATAATGTCAGGTGCTAATGTCACATAAATTTCTCTTTAGCAGGTTCTCATCTTCTATGTTCTGGTCACTTTGTCTCTACTTCCATTACATTTTACAGGGCATTGCACATAGAAGATGAATTTGTTTGTTCAGTGAATGAATAAATGGAACTGTGTGTGACCTTATTACAATAACAATGGCACCTCTGTGGATAGAGGCATAGAGAACAGGCAGGTGATTTACTTTCTGTTTTGCATTGACATATTTTGTTTTAAATAGCCATCTTTCAGCTTTTCCTTCCTCCCACTGAGTGTGATCACATCTGGTTATGACATTCTTGCTCCTGCTTGAAATTGTAATGCCCTGTTTTTTTAAAGATATTGTTCCTGTGCTAAAGCTCAGGTTGCAGCTGGCAATGAGAAGCTCTGTTGCAGGGAAGAACTTACTTTCCTTTTGGTGCCCACAGGGCATCTGCCATTACTCATTTTGATCAGGGCACTTTCTCCCTTATTAGTGATGCTACATGCTTCACAGTGCAGGTTAATTTCCCCTTACAGCTCTGCATAAATTGTTCACGTTATTCTATATCTCAAGTATGTATTCTTTCTGTGAATTCATCAGCACACTATCTATGTAACTGTATTGGAAAAAAAAATACAGTGGTCTAATTTCACTTATAGACAATAGAAATTCTAGCCTAGTTCAACTCTTAGTGATGAACACAAAGTCAGTGGCTTTCTAGTGGTAGTCATAATTTCCCCTTTTCTGCATGTTTTAGCCATTATTAAATATACTACATTAAGCCAAGTAGACATAAGTCCTAATTAATTAATTTTATGATTTTATATTCTGATAGCTTAAAATTTTAAATACCACAAACTATTTTATTACCAAAATGGATGTACTCTGTACTGGGTGAACCAGTCCACGTTTGGCCTCATTCAACCCTGAATATCTAAAAAAAGTATAAGGACTTGGGCTGGAGAGATGGCTTAGCAGTTAAGGCACATGCCTGTGAAGCCTAAGGACCCAACTTCTATTTTCCAGGTCCCATTTAAGCCAGATGCAGGTGGTGGCACATGCATTGGAGTTCATTTGCAGTGGCTAGAGGCCCTGGTGTGCCCATTCTCATTCTCTCTCTCTCTCTCTCTCTCTCTCTCTCTCTCTTTGTCTTTTTCTCTCTGTCTCTAACAAATAAATAAAAATAAAATCTAAAATAATATATATAAGGACTAAACTAAAATGATTCACTGATGGAAACAAGTTCTCAAGTTCATGGCTTAAATACTTCCATGTGTAAGTGAAGATCCTCTTAAATGTGCCTTATTTATCTTCACAGGATACCTTCGTTTAAATTGATGTGCGATAATGTATTTCTTTCCTAATCTTGGTTCATAGAAAGGTGGCATAAGAGGTTCAATGAAGAACACAGAAATTATTGTATGAGCTGCAATAAAATAAGAATTTAAATGCATAAGATACTATAAAAGGTGTTGGGAGGAATTGACAATAGAAGAGACTTCTGAAGTACAGTACTCAGAACAGATGCCTCTTTCATGCAGCACAAAACTATGGTCAGTGTCTAACAAGATTGTGTAGTGCAAGCTGACACTAGGTTTAGTGTGTTTCAAAGGAGGCTTTGTATCTTCTCTGTGGGAAGCTGGGATCAGAAGCCACTGTCACAGCATCCACTCATGTGTATCGATCCAGATAGTGATTCGTGTTGCATATCAATTCTGATCCACTGACAAATAACGATCCCTTCTTAAGACCCATACCTCGCTCAGGATGCAATGGAAAACTACTTCAGACGTGACCATCTCTGCTGTCTTACGTTCCATGAAAAAACTGGTAGCATAAGATGATTGCCTCTCACTCTCATTTCTGCTTTCCAAAGCTCAAATGTAAAAGTTATTTTCAGCTTTATGACTTTCAAAGCACCAGAAGCCATATTGGAAGAATATGTGAGTAGATGCTGCACGTCATTCACCATCCGTAATTGTTCAAAGGGTCCTGTACCAAAAGCAGCTGAAGTGAGAGCTACATTAAGCAAGCAGATTACAAATATCCCACTCTAAAAACGTCATGGTTTTTACAAGAACTAATATGCCATAGACAGTATAAAATGGTATTTTGCTCCTTGACTGCTATGTTGAAATATTTCAATCTTTTAAAATCCTGGATTTTTCTTGTACATCCTAGCTTGCAAATCAACTTCCTAAAACCAAGATAATACCGCCCTCATCCTGTCTATTTGCCTACCCATTTGTTCCAGGGGACCTTTTCTATCCACAAGGTGAATTACAAGTGATCCTTCTAGACATACTAAAGCCCTATGTATACCTTTCCTAATGTGATGTCCTACTATTTACTAAACTGCTTTTACATCAAAGTAGGTCAAAAGGGTTTTAAGGACCATCTTCTTCAATACTTAGTGTGTTAAGTAAATTCTCAGTGAATGTTATTGAACCATGTGTAAATCTACATTTGGTACCTTGAAAACTTTGGTCCCTATAGTTATTATTTATATATGGCAAATTCTATGATATTTGCAAGGTCACATTGTTGCTACATGTTGTTGCAGTCAGGTTTGCATTGCTGGTAGAAATCACCGAACCAAGAGCAGCTTGTGGGAAAAAAAGAGGTTTATTTTGGCTAATAGGATTGAGGGGAAGCTCCACAATGGCAGAGGAAAACAATGGCATAATAAGAGGGTGGACATTACCCCCTTGCAAAAATAAGGTATACAATAGCAACAGGAGAGTGTGCAAACACTGGCATGGGGAAACTGGCTATAACACCCATAAACCTACCCCCAATAAAACACTCCCTCCAGGAGGCATTAATTCTCAAATCTCCATCAGATGGGAGCCTAGCATTCAGAACACCTAAGTTTATGGGGGACACCTGAATCAAACCATCACATTCTGCCCCTGGCCCCTACAAACTGATTTCCCTACAAGATATAAAATACAATGCATTCAGTCCAACTTTAAAAGTCCCCATAGTTTTTATCAATTCTAATGTTGTTCATATATCGTCCTAGTAAAAGGTATTTTACTGAGCCATAATACCAAAAATAACCTCAAAAAAACCCATAATGGCATGGAATAAATATTCACACTGAAAGGATGACATTGGGCATAGCAAAGAAATACTCAAGCAATACATGATTTAAACAGGGCAAACACCAAATGCTGTAGCTCCAAATACAACAATTGTAGCGAGTGATAAGTCTCCAAGTCTGATCATTCTAACCAAAACCAAGTCTCTGGAGTTTATGATTCTGCCCCTCCAGCTAGGCTACTCACATTCCTGAAATATTTCATTTGGGGCTGGCAGCTTTCCTTAACATCCATCTCATGGTCCTGGCATCTCCATTAGGTCTCCACTGCAAGCCGCAGTTCATCATCATGGCCCCATGAGGTCTCCATGCAGGCATCTAGCAAACCTGTTTCACACTGCCCATGGCCATTTCCAAAACACAAGACCATGTTGCAAACTCAATGACCTTCTCTTTCCTGTATTTCTTATACTCCACAATACCAGGTAGGGTGCCAATTTGTTAATCCAGGGGGGTATGAAAGCAGATTTTGAAGAATAGGACACTCCTTGAGCACTCAGGCACCTTCAAAAGTGTATACATACTTCTGTGGCCCCAGTGCAGGTCAGCTGACCCAATCTAAAGGTTGTAATCTCTCAACTGCAGCTGAATAGGCAACATTTTTGGCCTAAACATTTCTTTCTGTGCCATACCCTCTGTTCACATCAGTTGGTTTCTATGCAAAGAAACCCTGTGAAAGTTCTCAGGACATGGGCATAGCAACAAGCTTTTCATAAAAACTGCTTCTAGCCCAGTCCAAGCAAAGGACTTTCTTATCCTCATAAGCCAAACCTCATGGTCCATAGTTCTTACTATATTGAGGTCTTTCAACTCTGACCTAAATAGTCCATAAAGCTGTACGTAAAGCACTGCAAAAAGTCTCTTAAGTGAAGATTTCAAATCTTTTCACATTCATCTTTAAAATCAGCTCTAAAAGGCCAAAGCCACACAGTCAGGTGTCTAGCAGCAACCCCACTCCTGGTACCACTTTACTGTTGCAGTCAGGTTCACATTGCTGGTAGAAATCAGTCAACCAAGATCAGCTTGTGGGAAAAAGATATTTATTATGGCTTACAAGCTCAAGGAGAA
The DNA here is from genome assembly GCA_036346955.1 of Dipus sagitta. Classification (NCBI taxonomy): domain Eukaryota; kingdom Metazoa; phylum Chordata; class Mammalia; order Rodentia; family Dipodidae; genus Dipus; species Dipus sagitta. The sequence continues at coordinate 26,807,831 of CM070772.1, forward strand.
GCTCCAAGATGGCAGGAGAAAATGATGGCATGAGCAGAGGGTGGACATCACTCCCTCGCCAACATAAGGTGGACAATGGCAACATGAGAGTATGCCAAACACTGGCATGGACAAAATGGCTATAACTCCCATAAGCTCACCCCCAACAAAACACTCCCTCCAGGAGGCATTAATTCCCAAATCCATCAGCTGGGAACCAAGCAATCAGAATACCTAAGTTTGTGGGGGACACTTGAATCAAAGCATCACACATGCCATATGAAATCAATAGAAATTTCAACACAGCAGAAATTTAAAAATCTTCTCCTATCAAGTAATGGGCAAATATAGCAAATTTGTCAATTAAAGATACTTTTTAAAGTAAATGAGTTAGCTGGTTGTGGTGGCACACGCCTTTAGTCCTAGCACTTGGGAGGCAGAGGTAAGAGGATTGCTATGAGTTCCATGCCAACGTGAGACTGCATAGTGAATTCCAGGTCAGCCTGGGCTAGAGCAAGACCCAACCTTGAAAACAAACAAAAGTAAATAATTTGTCTTGTCTTCTCAAAGCCAGAAATAGTCAATAAATCATTAAGATAAATCATGTATAGTCATATAAGTATGTAGATATATATCTATATCTATATCTATCTATATCTATATCTATATCTATATCTATATCTATCTATATCTATATCTATATAATTATGTAATTATATATATAATTATATATATGTTATATATATAATTATATAACTCATAAGAAAACAAATATATAAATTATTATTTTCTAGAAAGCGATCACCATTTCCCCTGCCCACCAATAATAGCTAACTTTAAATATAAAAAACATGGAAATAAGAATATTTGAATGGACTTGCATAAGAAAATAAATGTCTTATTTTAATAAAGGATACTTTATCTTCCTGGCCATAAGTCCCACCTTCAACTCCTAGCCAATATGAATCACCAAAACCTTTATCTGTTTTTTGGTGGAAGTTTTTGGTAATGTTCAGTATTTGTAGTATCATTTAAACAATTACAAAAAAAAAAAAAACAAAAACAAATGTAGGTTGTAGATTTTGTAAAATATCATTTACAGTCAGTGCATTGCATTTAGAAATCACTTATCTTTATTTTCTTTTGGAATACGTGAAAATGTAAATTCAAGTGTTTCAGAAAAGAATTTTGGAAAATGAATTACATTTGGGAGAAAACATCATAATAATTATAATTATTATGGTTTTGTACATCACACTTTCAAGAAAAAGTGTTAGTAAACAATAAAAGCAAAAAATTGATGGCAAATATATCAAATAATAGGACAAAAATACAATAATAGCATCTATGCCTGACAATTTGTTAGTTATCGAAGGTCATTTGGAATGCAAACCTAAGTTATATTTCAATATATTATTGATAACTGAGTAATACAGCAAAAACTATTGTCCAAGTACTGAAAAACAGAAGATGAGGAAGGGGAACACGAGGACAGAAGAAAGCCAAAGGGGACTACAAAAGCTAAAGGAAGAGAGACTCTCTAAGTGTTGTGGCTGAATGTAAGTATCACCCCAAGCCGTGCGTGTGTGTGTGTGTGTGTGTGTGTGTGTGTGTACTCCATGCCCAGCTGTTGCTGAAGGTTGTGGAACTGTTAGGAAGGATCATTTTGCTGGAGGAAATATGTCAGTGGTGGGGGCAAGGCGGGAAAAGCTTTTGTATCCAAGCCTTGTTTAGTCCCTCTACTTTTCTTCCCTGCTTCATGCGATGTGACATTAGCTGCCTGCTCCCCCCATGCTTTTCAAACCATGAGAGGCTTCCCCTGAAATTGGGGGTCAAAAGAAACTCTTTACTTCCTTATGCAGCTTCTTGTGGGTAATCATGTCCTAGCAACAAGAAATGAACTGATATAATAAGGATTAAAATGAGATTTGGGTAGATATTTTAAATTTCATTAATTCAATTTGTGTTTATAAATTCAAAGATTTTTATATACAAATCAGTATTATTAATACATTTTTTGATTCCAAGACCCCAAGATTCCATAAATACATTTTTTTCAGGTTCACTAAAATGGTGGCCTTTTAGGAATTTGTCTCATGAATATATTCATAGACATTTACATGGATTTTAATAATTTTTAAAGAGAAAATCACAGGATGTTGGGTAGATGGGTCTTTCATTAAAATACGAAAATGTGACAGTGTGAGTTTGGTTCCACATTAGTCATGTGAATGGCAGGTGGTTTGGTTTGCCTGATTATAATCCTAGTGCTTGAGAGCCAGAGACAGGGCACCTCTGAGTCAAGCAACATAACAGCTCAGTGAATCCGTGAGCTCTGGGTTCATGTGGAATGCTCTGTCTTAATAAATGTCGGGGAGAGCCATAAGAAAGACATCCTACTTCACCATCTACCCCCTGCCCCCACACTCTCATGTGCATATGCACTCACTCGCATGTGAACACTAAAGTCAACTTGTTAGTAGTGCCCTACTTATTACCAGAGGTTTTAGGAAAAACACACATATATACACATGCACACCAAAAAAGAAAAACATACAATAATCCCAAATACATAGTCATCTACACTGACCAACTCTGCAAGGACCTTTTTTTTATTTTTTTTTATTTTTTATTTATTTATTTTTTTGCCGGGGGCAGGGAGTGGGCATAGAGATAGGGTGTCTGTGGCCCAGCTTGACCTGGAATTCACTATGTAGTCTCAGAGTGACCTTGAACTCACAGTGATCCTCCTGTCTCTGCCTCTCCAGTGCTGTAATTAAAGTTGGGCACTACCATATAAAGCTCACTAACCATTGCTTTTTATTTATATCACAAATTCTGTTTCATTAAACCAAAGAAAATATGATTTCATTTGCCCAATTGTTAGCCAGAAAGTTGGTCCCTTTTACATACGGGTAAATGTTATTTCTGGTCACATTTGTTGTCTGTTTCTCTCTCTCTCTCTTCCTTCCTTTCCTCCTTCTGCATATCATTAACTACATTGTGGAAGTATACCACTATATCAAAATGCTGATGACATCTTTCCACCCTAATTCTGCATATTTCATGAAGATGTTCTGTTTCCACTTGAATTCCAATACATTATCATATTATAATATATGACTTGTCGGTTTAATGTAACTTGTTCAGTGAATGAACTAGCATATGTTACAAAGTCATTTTCTTGTTATTATCTTATACTATATTAATTATAGTATATTATTAAACTATTTTGTATAATAATATGCTACATTTTGTCATTGACTTAATATAACTCAAATTCAGTACAGTTCATCTCAGGATTTAGTAGACTAAAATCACTTGTTAGCAGTGTCCTACATATTCCAACCGGTTTGAGGAAAAAGGACACCTCCAGAATCACTAAATTACTGTAAGAATTCAGCTCCTTCCTGTCGGAGGGTGTAAGACCCTGTTTCTCAGCTGGCTAACTGCTTCGACTTCTCTAAGCATCTGTAGATTTTTCTTGGATCATTACATGTAAGTGTTATCACAGACCCAGTCAAGGAGCTGGATATCCTGGTGAGTTCTCTTTGGATAAAAATTGATTGTGCATATCTTTTAATTATTTAGGGCAAAACTGGATAATTCAGGGTGATTTCTCTAGTTTAAAATTTGGAACTGTGGTCATATCTAAAAGTTGCTGGGCTGGAGCGATGGCTTAGCACTTAAGGGGCTTGCCTATGAAGCCTAAGCAGCCAGGTTCAATTCCCCATTACCAACCTAAGCCAGATGTACATGGTGTCACATGCATCTGGAATTTGTTTGCAGTGGCCAAAGGTACCAATTCTCTCTATCTATGTATCTTGCTCTGTGTGTCTTTTTCTCTCTCACACAAGTAAATAATAATAAAAAATAAAAGTTGCTGTTGATGTGAAAGGTCATATACGCACAAGCTCTGAAACTTGGGGATAGACCACAGGTGTTTCAGCCAAAAGAGCACCCTTGCTTTCTTTATTATTCACTTGATTCCTTAAATAACTGATGTAAACACATTCTAAAAACAAAACATTCTTTTAAAAAATAAACACATTTCAAAATAGAATGAACCATGTTGTTTTGGAAGGGATTCACTTTCTCCATCAACATTTTAGTTAGGGTTAGATATTGTTAGATATTGCCAAATATTTATCTACTAAGGTAATAAAAGCTAGTAGATCACAGATATGTTTTAAAGTATTATGCATGTGTCCTTTAGACCAACTTTATCTCTATTTTATTTTAAGGAGTATTACTCATAAGAACAGCAATACCAATGCTTGTGTGGATATCAAAATGCTATATAAACAAGATTTGGAAATGAATATTTATGTCATGAAACCCAAAGTATTTGTGAGATTTCAGTAAACTATAAATATACTCTCAAGTAACTAGCCAAATGATTCGTAGTTAAATGTGGAAAAAAGTTCAGTTTTATTGCATATTGTGCCTTACTTTGTATACCTTAATTTCCTCATGTACAGCATATGAAAACATAACAGATGAGCATAATGACTTATTTCAAATGTTTATGTCTAATAAATTAAACTTAATAACAATGATGTATATTTATAGAGTCTGTTAAATTTCAAAAAATACTCTATATTCTATTAATAAATATAATTTTTACTCTCTAGTAAAACTGGCATGACAAAATATGAAAATCTTTATCCAAAGATACATTTAGTATGTGGATTGTGATAATAAACTGGATCTTTTTGTTCACTCTTTAATTTTTTATATGTCTATGTGTATGTGTAAATATATTTTTTTCTTTTTTTTCTTTATTAGTTAGTTTTGTATTCAGCAAATACAGTCAGTTTGGTACCATTATTAGGCTCATCCGTGACCTACTCCCTCCACTTAGCCCCTCCTTGTTGAGTTATATGGGTCATGCATTGTGGAGTTAGCCCACAGTTATGGGTAAGATAAATGTATCTGCATATCATGACCCAACATGTGGCTCTGACATTCTTTCCGCCCTCTCTTCTGCAAAATTTCCCTGAGCCACGTTGGGTTCCTTTTTGGTCTGCTTCAGTGATGAGGTGTTGGGGGCCTCTGAGGCTCTGGCTTTCTGATTTGGTAGGAGTTGATTTTACTCTGTGTTGATCTCCTTCCCCCTTGTGCTGGTATCCGGTTCATCAGGAAAACAGCCCCCTTGCTTGTTTCGCCAATTTTCTTAGTTTCAGCCGGGGCCCTTTGGAGGTATTATGAGGTGGCTCTCTCCTTAGGATCTACAGCTATCTGAAAAAGAGTAGCAGATTCTCCAATGAAGAGTAAGTTAGCACCAGGACAAATGAGATAACCCTTACTTTTTTTTTTATAGAGAATTTAATAGGTGTAGGCCCTCTTGTAGCCCACAATTGATGGTAGCTTGATATTGGAGAGTGGGCTTATGTTTGGATATGGTTCTGACTTCTTTCCCAGCTCCAGCTATGGGTCACATACCACTGAGGAGATCAGTTAGCCAAATTAAGAGCAGTTGGCTCCCCACCATGGCTGTGTGCCACCACTGCACTTGTGTGGGCATCACAACAAGTTATTTGCTGCTAAGTAGGTTAGACCATGAGTTGCTTGGACCGATATTGGTCATTTTCCCCCAGTCGCCCATGTAGCACCTTCTGGCACTAGACGCACTGACTGTCTGGGGACTGACTCTCTTCCAACTTCCAGCCATGCCATTCTATTTTGCATGTCAACCACATAAGGTGTCTTCAGCAGTAGGGTCTTACCACTAACCGATGGTGGGTCATCAAGTACTCTGACAGAAATCTGTCTGTCTTTTAGGAAACCTTGTAGGTCTGTCTGATCAAAAGCTCATTGTGGATGATAGCCCCATGCTGTTACTGGGAGTTACAGGTCAGTGCCCACTGAGAAAATGAGGAAAAGGATAACTAATATACAAGAGTTAGAGAGGAGAGCGAGAGGGAGAGGCAGAGGGAGAGGGAGAGGGAGGGAGGGAAGATGTAGAAGATTAAGGTTAGTCGTGATCCTACCCTCTCCAGTGTCTTGTGGTTCAGGTGTTCCCTGTAAGGGCCTGGTGAAGGATCAGGTCTGTCATTTAGTAAGTAGAATTTTATGGTACCATTGCCGTTTGCGTCTAGATTTGTGTTTCCCACCCCCTCCGTGTATGTGTATTTATGTAAAGATGTATAAAGAACCTAAAAGAGCTCATTCATTCAGGGAAGAGGCCATTTTTGTGATAGAGATGATAGAAAATTTCCTTAAAGGAAACATAATACAGATGTGTTACAGATGTTTTGCTGTGTTTTTTGTAGTTTTTTTTTTTTTTTTTTTTTTTTTTTTTTAGATATCTCTCAAATATGGGGATGATATGGGGCAAGGATACTAAGCACATTAAAGATAAACCTCTAGGTTCATGGGGGCTAGAGACATGGCTCAGTGGTCGAGGGGCTTGCCTGCAAATCCTAATGACCTGAGTTAGTTTCCCAGTACCCACCTAAAGCCAGATACAAAAAGTAGCACATGTATCTAGATTTTTTTTTTTTTTTTTGCAGTGGCTGGAGGCCTTGGAACACCCATTGTTTCTATCTCTGTCTCTCTTCTTTCTATTTCTCTCTACTTCAGATAAATATTTTTAAAATGTACATTAGGTTTAGAGTATATGGCTCTCTGGGTAAATTGCATGCTGTACAAGCATGCAGACCTGAATGTGAGTTCTCCACACTCATACAAATGCCAGACACATGGCTGTGTGCAACTGTAAGTCCAGAACTGAAGAGAGGAGGCAGAGACAGGAGGATCCCAGGAACTTACCTGGTTACTAGTTTAGCAAACTTGGTGAGAGATGGTGGTGGACAATGAGCAGACTTAAATATCTTCAAAGAAGAAAACTAGACCCTACTGAGTGTTCAACATGAAAAGAGACTTATAACATACCTTCAAGTTTCAGGGAATATTGTAGAAGAGGAGAGGAAAGACTATGAGAGACACTACGTGGGAAGGTAGGCTATGAGGTACTGTCCTCCTCACAAGCATGACTGATGAATCATGATCCCATGGTGATTATTACTCTTATTAAGGAAGGCCTTTTGTGAAAGGGAGGCAAGAGAGAGGTGAAATAAACCTGATGGAAACATAACCAATTAACAATATGCTCATGTTGTAAACATATATACATATACATATATATATATATATGTATATATCTATATGTTATTGACAACTTCTATACTTAAGACAATAAACCATGCTATTCCCTCCCCTCCCCCACTTTCCCCTTCATACCTCTGCTCTCCATCATATCTCCTCCCTCTCTCCATTAGTCTCTCTTTTAATTTGATGCCATCATCTTTTTCTCCTATTATGAGGGACTTATGTAGGTATTGCTAGGCACTGTGAGGTCTTGGATACCAAGGCCAATTTCTGTCTGAACAGTTGCATGTATGGAGTGGTACCCTTCCTTTGGCTCTTACATTCTTTCTGCCACCTCTTCTGCAATGGACCCTGAGCCTTGGAGGGTATGAGATGTTTCAGTGCTGGACACTCCTCAGCCCCTTCTTCTCAGCACTGTGGTGCCTTTTGGGACATCCCAGTGGCCATTGCCATCTGAAAAGAGAAGGTTTTCTAACCAGAAATGAGATTATCATTAATATATATGAGTATGAACATTAAATGTAGTGCTTTCAGGAAAATTTGGTGAGAGTAATATATGCTTTTATCCAGACAAGAGCAGACTTTATACCCCTAAGGATCATGACCTCCCCTGCCATAGGCTTTTGGTTAGGTTTTCAGTACCAGGCATGTATTCCCTCCCATAGAATGGGCCTTCAGTCCAATTCGAGAGCAGTTGGTTTACCCCAGACTATTGCACTCGTTCAGTCATTTGGCCTGTCTGGCCAAACTTGAGGCTTCCAGTGCCCACTGATTTCACTGCTGATGACTTCTATGGTCATATTTTAAAGTTTTCAATAAAAATTTCATTAAAGAATTGGTGAGCTGAGGATCTAGTGAAAGACTTTGTCTTCAAGAAAAAAAAAATAAGAACAACTTCTGACATATACATTCATACCTGTACATATACATGGACACACATGGCTTTCCACACATGTAAACATACATAGATACATGCATGTGTACCACACACATACACAAAGAGACATACATAGAAAGGTAAAATAATATTTACTTTCAATTTTGGTTATTTAAAAATTCTACAAGGGCTGGAGGGATGGTTTAACATTTGAGGCATTTTCCTGCAAAGCCAAAGGACCCTGGTTTGATTCCCCAGGACCCACATTAGCGAGATACACAAGGGGGTGCACACGTCTGGAGTTCATTTGTAGTGGCTGGAGGCCCTGGTGTACCCATTTTCTCTCTCTCTCTCTCTCTCTCTCTCTCTCCCTCTTTCTCTGTTAAATAAATAAAAATATTTTTAAAATAAAATTAAATAAAAATAAAAATTCTACAAATGTCTGAAATATAATAAAAACTCTGTTTCATACTGAGATAATTTGAATTTTCTTATTACCTACATCTATACTGGTTATATAAATTAACTAAAAAACCATATCTAAGAATTAAAACCAATAACAAACTCATGAGTAAACAATTGTCACCTAGTATGGCATAAAATTGCACATGAACTAATACCTATGTATACACATTTTTTGAGGTAAGATCACTTGAATCATAGGTACCCAGACTCTAAGGCAGTTAGTTCTTTTTTTTTTAATGAGAGCATAAAATCTTCTTACTACACTCCCCTAGCACAGAAATACAGCATCTAAACAGAAAAAAATAAATAAATTTAAATCTTTAAATATTTTTGCATGTTATATTCTGTTTCATAAAATTAATTCCTACTTTAATCAAATTGTTACTTATTTGATAGTTTACAAAGACATTCATATTGGCATTCTCTAAATATTTTGTTATTGAAATTCTCAGAATAGTCTTCAAGCTCAAAGACTGATTAGAATGATTAGTTGCATGGAGTTGGAATGTTGATTATCCAAAGCCAAATTATTTTGGGTTGTTTTTACTCCTCTTACTAGCCTGTATCTGCACCAGCATCCTGTTGGTATCAGATAGGTATTTTAAAAGGAAGTCTTATTTATGTAATTATTTATCCATTTATTTACATTTCTGACAATTTCATACGTATGAATAATGTATTTTGATCAGTACCCTCTCATATTACCCCTAACCTCATACCCCATCTGCTTCCCAACTTGTCCTCCTCTTTCATTTATGACTGATTTTAATTAGGGTTGTTTGCATGAGAATGAGTGAAGGGTTGATTATTCGAGCATAGGAGCCTTATTAGAGGCTACACTACTGATGAATATGATTCCTCCGCCAACCATTAATTGCCAATAGTTCCTCAGATAGGTATGGGGTTCATGAGCCTCCTTTACCCCATCCATGATCCAATGTCGATGGGTCAATACTGTGCAGGTAACAACAGCTACAATGAGTTCATGAGCTTAATAACCATGTCATATGTGGAAGACAACTTTCCACGGTACTCCTCCCTCTCCGTCTTCTCTGGCTCTTCCTTTCTTTCCCTCCAACAAAGGTCATTGGAGGAGGTGACATAAATGTCTCCAGGGCTGAGCACTCAATATTCACATATTTTCTGCACTTTCACTAGATATGAGTCCCTTATTAACTACTGTCCACTACAAAAAGAAGCAGTTTTGACCAAGGCCAAGAGCAGCACTAATCTATGCATATAAACATAAATATAGAGAAGATATTTCTAATTCCCTATTGTACAGTAGTAGGTTGTCATCTAGGACATACGGACTGTGTAGTTATGGAATTTGACAAGGTTACAGTACCTGAAATAAACTGCTTCTGTGGGACAGGCCTCAAATCTACTCAGAGAGCAGTTGGTTATCCTCATAACAGCCATGCCACTACTCATCTTGCCTGACAGATTTGTATTTTAGCATACAGAGTCCACACCTTGATTACTTTTCTCCCTCCCAGCAGCCTGCATATTGCCTTCCAAAGCTAGGAAAGTGCACTGGGAAAATGGCCCCGTGGTTAAAGATGCTTGCTTAAAAAAACTAAGGAAACTACCCAATTGGGCAAAATCTTCTAGGTCACACCCAGCTTAATTTCTTCATGCCTTAAAACGTTCGTGTGGCAACAACATCTTAAGTTTTAGGACCTTACCATCTAGTTCTGGTGGACAACTATGAGCAATGTGAACAGCTTGTATTGTTTTGGGTTCCTCTAGGATATGCCTGACCAACAACTCATAGGTAAAAATCTCACACCTGGCGCTAGAGTTTTCATTTAATAGCCCATGGCTCCCATGAGCAATATTACCCACCCATGCTTCCACCTTTAAAATATTTAATTATGTTTCATGACTAGCTTTTAAAGTAATAGGTTTCCATATGACATTTTCAGGTATCCTTAGTTTTGGTTGACTCTTCCCCCTACTCCTTGTCTCCATCCATCTGCCTCCATATCCTCTTAAACACTGCCACCCTCAATATTCCCCCATCTACTTGTTTTAAGGCATCTCCCTTATGTGTTCCCTTTTGTCCTTCCTGGCCTCAAGAGACACTGACTCCAACTTAAACACATTAGCATGCACCAACCTCAAATCGAACAACATCATATGATAGCACCTAAAGCATATAGCAGAGATTTTCCCATATCTTTTAACCCACCTACCCTCTATCAACAACCATATAATCAGCATATCACTCAATTTATGATTGCTTTTATTCTGGGGCTATAAAACATTGAACTACTTCAACATTGGAACATGAACTCATGCAAACTGAATGCACATTCCTGGGCTATGGTCTGCTTTAGATGAGAGATGTGTTTTCTGTGCACTGTTTCAACTTTCACTTTATAGCTACTGCCACTCGAATTTGTTTAGTAATTTGAAATCTTTGAGATTCAGTGCAATAGTAAACTTATATCTCATTATAATTAATATATCTTTTCTATAGCCATGAATTGTGGCAGTCCATAAGATGTGCATAACCTATTTTATTTCAAGGACACTTGTCCAATACAAAAAAGTGAAAGCCAATGAAAAGAAGTATATTTTAAAGGGAACTCTATTTAATTCTGTGAACTTTATTCGTTGAGTGGTGCAAGTGAAATGACTGTCTGGGGTCTAACAAATACAATGAGTTAGGATACGTGTCTGAGTCTTTAGCATTTTCTACCAAATGGTTTCCTTAATCATTAAATACTGACCTAGTCTAGGAGTGAAGTTAATGAAATCTAGCTGGAAATCTATATCACTTGCCCAAATCAGCCTTAATCTTTTCCTTGGCCTCAGTAACCTTTAGACAAGCTTTCTCCCAATTCTTAGCTTCTGACCACTGATTTCCTTGAACATAGGCTTTAGAAATGTCATAATTTGTCATCATTTCTAGCCCCTTTGAGGTGTATATCCCCTTTTTTTAAAATACCCTTGCCAGTTTTACAACTGAGGACCGTCGTAATTCATGAGCTGGGAGCCATCCCTTTGAAATGCAAACACCCAGAATAACATTTCACTACTTCCTATACACTCGTATCTCATTTATCAGGCTACCTATTTCATTTTCTGTTCTGATCATAGGAGAAAGTTGGTCTTTTTCTTTTCTTTTTTTTTTTTTCAGTAAAGTCAAGGAGACTAGTGGAAATCTTATGAACCTTTTTTTTTTTTTTTTTTGCTTTATTAGGTATGTACATACTCAGTGTGTAAACAGCCAAGTTGGTACCATCATTAGCCTCCTCCCTGTCCTCCCCCCTTGGAAGGGACCCTCCTCATTGGGGATAGTGGGTCATGCATTGTGGGGGTAGCCGTCAGTTATGGGGAGGAGGCAATGTCTCTGTGTCCCAACCCGTGGCTCTAACAGTCTTTCTGCCCCCTTTTCTGCAAATTTCCCTGAGCCATGTTGGGTTCATTTTAGGTAGACTTCAAGGATGAGGTCTTGGGAGCCTCTGTGTCTCTGGATCCCCAGTTTGGTAGGAGATGAGTATTCTCTGTCTCTATCTCCTTCACCCTTGTGCTGGTACCAGGTTCACCAAGAAAGCAACACTCTTGCTCATTTCTCCAATTACTCTGTGGTTTCAGCTGGGGCCCTGGTGAGGTGCAATGGGCTGATTCTCTCCTCAGTGATCCTTTAAAACAAAATCCTGTATTTGTTTTTGCAGGGTTGAATTCAGAACCAGTCCTGATCTCTGTGCTCTTTGCTAAACATGTGAATAACATCTCTGTTGTCTGTTTCACTTTGTTCAGTTAACATTTTGCTTTGACATTCTCTAAGGCAAAAACTTACCAATGAAAGTCAGCAAAGAAGAAACAAATGTTTACTTAATTATAGTATGTACCATTTGATAGCTGCAACATTTTATTTCTGAGTCATGGTAAAATTATGCATATTTTATCTTTAGGTGTTTGCATTCTGGTTTAATAACTATTTCACTAGAAGAAATTTTGAAGGCTAAAATAGAAATAAAATCATGATGTTGTAGAGATATTTTAATTACTGGATGAGAAGAATGATGTTAGTCAGCAATTTATTACACTATTCATGAACTGTCTTGTGGAGTATGGGTGGATGCCAAACCAGATTGCTGGACCATTTGCTGAAAATCTCTACTTTACATAAAGCTCAATGTGTCTATCTTAAAAGTATAAGATAATAGTTAATTTTAGAGGACTTAACAGTATAGACACCTTTAATACATATGGAATAAACTTACCTAGATTCTAATTGTTGTTGATTCTTGGGATTGTATCTTGTAATTTTGTTTGTGAAAAAGAAATTTGACATAAATATCTTTAAAAAATATTTCTCCATGGGTTGGAGGAATGGCTTAGCTGTTAAGGCATTTGTCTGCAAAGCCAAAAGACCCAGGTTCAATTCCCCAGGACCCACATTAGTCAGATGCACAAGGTGGTGGCACATGTGTTTGCAGTGGCTGGAGGCCCTGGGAGGCCCATTTTCTGTCTCTCCCCCACACCATTCTCTCTGTCAAATAAATAAAAATAAACTATTAAAAAATATTTCTCTATCATTTTACATGTATTCTACCTTTAAAAAATCTTATACTTATTTTTATATTAAGAATATTCTGGGTACAAAAATCCATAGCTACTAGCGTTAAAAGGGATTTTTAACGTATATCCCTTAGATATGCTTAGATTAACATGAGATATTTTTATGTCATTTTTATTTTTCTCTTAATCTTGTATATTTTAATGAAAGAAATTTATGTAATTTGGTCTTGGATCCTGTTTTGGAAGGACATATTTTTCAAAATTTATTTATCCAATGTTAAGCTTCATAGCTTAAAGAAACTGTTATGGCTTGGTGTGGTGGCATATGCCTTCAATCCCAGCACTCAGAAGGCAGAGGTAGGAGGATTGCTGTGAGGTCAAGGCCATCCTCGGACTACATAGTAAATTCTATATCAACTTAGGTAGAGCAAGAACCTACCTCCAGAAAAGAAAGAAAGAAAGAAAGAAAGAAAGAAAGAAAGAAAGAAAGAAAGAAAGAAAGAAACTGTTGCAACTCCAATGAATGCTGTTTTAAATAGATAGCATTTTAAGATTTTATGAAATATTTAATAGACCCCAATACACCATGTTACTAGGCCTTGAGAAGTTAACAAAAAAGTCTGGAGAGATGGTTCAGTGATTAAGGTGCCTGCCTGCAGAGAATAAAAACCTGAGTTTGATTCCCCAGTACCCACGTAAAACCAGATGCATGGAGTGACACATGCATCTGGCATCTGTTTACAGTGACCGGAGGCCTTATTGCATCAATTCTTTGTCTAACTCTCTTCTATCTCTCTCCGCTTATAAATAAATTTTAAAAATATATATTAAAAGAAGTTAAATGTAACTATGTTTTTAAGTTTGCATTTATCAGCCTTTTAATATATCCCCAAACACTTACACACATTCACACATAAGAGATTATAGTTTTTAAAGTAGGTGTATAAAAACAAAAATTTTAGTACATAATTTTTTTATTGGAGTGGCCATACATTATTTTGTTACTCAATTAATTGGCTATCCTGTGGGCAGATTTTGTCCATGCTGTCTTAATGCAGAATGATATATGAACAATCACATGGAAACAATAATGAGCACGTGTGACAGTTACATGGATGAAGGGAAAACTATTTATCTTGCTCTATCTTCAGAAGGGACAAGATTAACTCTTGGGGCATCAATAGGTTGCATATTTGTCTTTCTGTCTGCCAGCCTAATTTTTGAGTACCTTCAGTCCTGCAAGATGACCATGCCAGGGGTTCACACCTTCTCTGCTCTAGTTTGTCTGCCTTCAGATGTTATTTGTTGAACACTGAGAGAGCAGGGAATGACAGTTGAGCTTGAGGTCTCACTTGTAATGCTAGAAGCTTTCTTATGAAAGGCATGGGCAGGATGGTTGGCTAATGAAATATTTACTCAGAGGGGCTTGCCCTTTGAGGTATGATGGATCTTAGTGGGTGAATTATATGAAAGTATCTATTAGTATATTGAGAAATGGGGTGTGATTTTCTTCCTGTCTATGAATATTCTTGCCAATGACTATGATTCCTTATAATACTGTAAAGATGTCTTAATGCATGGTATTTCATTTCTGCAATCAGGCTATGGGTCATTCATGTACTTGTTACCCTGCTGAGGTGGTATAACCTCATTGTGTTTTCTACCTGGTTATACCTATTCTCCCAAAAGATGTTTAGTAGGAATTGAACAAATTTATTTATTTGCAAGCAGAGGAAGAGAGATTGAGAGAGAGAGAGAGCGAGCATAAGCACAGCAGGGCCTCTTGCTGCTATGAACAAACACTAGATTCATGTGCACTTTGTGCATCTGATTTTGTTTGGCTACTGGGAAATGGAACTTAGGCCAACTGAAGCCTGCGTGCTTTACAAGCAAATGCCTTTACCCTCTGACTCATTCCCCCAAACCTGTCTGAATGATTTTTAGCTTTTTCTCTGTTCCTCTGTTTTTCCCCAGAGTTGCAGGTAACAACATACGTTAAAGTTTAAAAGTTACCGGTGAATTTTTATGGATCCTCAAAGAAGTTTAATAGGCTCTCTTTGCACTGATGACAACCTGGAAAAAAGAATATGCATTTTAAATATTCCCAAAGATCTAGACAATTCCATTAAGGGAAGTAGTATAGGCATAGGTATAGAGGACTTAAAGGAGGATCCAGTCCTTGTATTCCATGTAGTGTTGGCGTCCTTGTTTTCTGGTAATGCATTAAATACAATTATATAAATGTCAGTGGAGCTCACTGTGTGGAAGATGATTTTTCATGAGAGTCTCATTGTCCAAGGGTTTCCAAATTGAAAATACACTTGGGCACTGACAGAGTTTATCCAAGATACAAGGTTTTGCTTTTTCTTGTTGCTTCACATAGCCCCCATCCTGGTGGAGAACCATGATGACCTGAACATAAATCACTTCAGATATTTTCCTTGGTTATCATAAAATAGGGGTCATTTTTATCTCTTTGGGTTTCACCACCTTCTGAAAATGAGCAGATTCGCCGACAGAGATGATGTCAGAATAATTAAATAGGATAAGCATACTTAGTTTAGACAGGTTTTGATGGTTGTAGCCCCTCTTGTCAGCAAAGACTAGTGGAGCTTATCATTGGAGACCATAATTTTGGTCTTCATGGGATTCTGACCTGGTTCCCAGTTCCAGCCCTAGATTTCTTTTCACAGAACAGATCTCTTAGCCAATCAGAAAGCCAGTGGTTAGCCACTAAGTCTGTGTGCCACTAAAGTGCATGTGTGTAATTTTTGTCAGATTCATCGCTTTTGTGTGGCTGTGAACCCTTCTTGCTCACAACATTGTTGGCCACTTTCTCCCAGTAGCTCATGTAGTGCTTTCCAGCACTAAGTGTGTGAACCATCTGGGGACTGGTTCCCTCCCAGAATCCAGCCAGGTCACTAGGTGTTCTGTGTCCACAACTTGTGGTGTCTTTAGCAATAGAATCTTACTTTTTATTTCAGCTTGTTATCAAGTGTTTTGACAGAAGCCTGTCATGTTTTGTAGACCTTGTAGGTCTCTCTGATCAACAGCTCAATGTGGGTATAACGTCCTCATTATCCATTAATCCAATGATGGGAAACTGGGTTGATTCCAGTTCTTCCCAATTATGAATTGAGAAGCTATAAACATGGTTCAGCAAATATCTCTACAGCGAAGTGTGGAGCCATTAGGGTATATACACAGTAAAGGAATCACTGGATCTGTTGGTAGTTCTGGTTTCATCTTTTTCAGGAATCTTCATATTGATTTCCATAGAGGTTTTAAAAGTTTGCATTCCAACCAACAGTGTATGAGGGTTCATCTTTCCCCATATCCTCTCCAACATTTATTGTCATTTGATGTTTTGATGATTATCTTCCTGACTGCAGTAAGGTGCAATCTCATAACTGTTTTAATTTGCATTTTCCTGAAGTTTAAGGGTGCTGAAATTTTTCCTAAGTATATGTTAGCCATTTGTATTTCTTCCAATGAAAAAACTCCCTATTCGGTTCTCTCCCATGTGTTTTGAGTAGGCTGTTTGACTTTTTATTGTTTAGATTTTTACTTCATTGTAGATTTGAGATATTAGGCCTCTGTCAGTGGTATAGTTGCCATATTTTCTCCCATTCTATGGGGAATCTATTGACTTTGTCTTTGGTAAGCTTATCTACACAAAAGCTTTTTACATTCATGAGTTCCCACTGGTTGAGTAATTGTTTAATTTCCTTAGCTAATGAAGTTTTATTCAAGTCTTTCCTCACTCCTATATTGTGAAGAAACCCTCCATGTTTTTCTTTCACCAGGATAAGAGTTTCAGGTTTTCTATTGAGGTTCTTAATCCCTTTGAAGTTGACTTGATGTTTTGTGTATGGTGACATGAGTAGGTCTAATTTCATTTTACTTTGCTTATCTTTTTATTACTATTATTAAGAACATATTTCATACAGATACATCATGTGTTGATATCCTCTTTCCCTTGTCCCTGCCCCCATTCCACTGGGGACCCTCCTCAGTGGGATTGCAGGTATTCCCTATGTGGTTGTGGTTTGTGTGTTGTGTGAGTTAGTTATTCTTGGAGGAAGGGAATGCCTCTGGGTAAAAACATGGAACAATTCACAAATTTGATGTCATCCTTGCACAGGGGCCATGCTAATATTCTCTGTATCATTCCATTTATAGTATAATTCTGCCAAAGTGATACTAGTTTCATTTTTCTACATATGGTTATCCAATTTGTCCAGCACCATTTGCTGGAGATGTTGTCTTTCCTCCAGTCTACATTACAGGCCCCTTTGTCTAAGATCAAGTAGCTATAGGTACTTGGCCTAAGTCCAGGTCTTCAGTTCTGTTCCATTGGTCTATATTTCTGTTTTAATGCCAGTACCATGCTGTTTTTGTTACTATGCTTTGTAATATAGCTTTGGGTACGGTATGGTAATAACTCAGAGGTATTTCTTTTACTGCGGATATGTTTGGATATCTGAGGCCTCCTGCTGTTCCATGTGAATTTTGAGATCAGGTTTCTCTATCTCTGTGAAAAATAATGCTGGTATTTTTATTGGTATTGCTATATATATATATTGCTTTTGGTAGAATTGCCATTTTCTTAATTCTCCCTATCGAGGAGCATAGCACGTTTGTCCATCTTCTCAACTCCTTCTCAATTTCTTTCTTGAGTGTTTTTATGTTTTCATTATATAGGTCTTTTACATCCTTTGTTAGTGTTATTTCAATGTACTTAATTTTTTGTGTGTCTATTAAAAATGGGACAGCCTTGCTAAGTTCTTCATCCATATATTTGATCTTTGCATATAGAAAGGCTCAGCTGCACAACGATGTTACAGCTTAAACTTCCATACTTTGGCCAATCATCCCCTTCAGCAAGTTTATAGTGAGGACAGATAGTGTTACAGTACAATATTATCCTTCCTTTCTTCAGCATCTCAGGATCAAATTTATTCAAGTTCTTGAGGATATATCATAGCAGGGAGCTCAAGAGTATAGGTGAATTTTCTATGATGATCCTAAGTGGAGAGGTATGTACCAGATCCTTGGAAGGAGATTAAAGCTGTCCCATTGCTCAATTCAGGTCCTTTGAGACCTGATGGATTGGAGCATCCTTTTTCCCATCATTTCAACACCGGGGTTCCTGGATTTGGTGGTTGTTAAGACTCTGGTGTCAGTACTTAATCTCCAGTGTGTGGCATTGTTCAGGAATGTTGCAGAATCTGTAGGAGGTAGAGACTTTCTTCAGGAGGTGGAGCTGACTACAGGGCTTCCCAGTCCCATTCTACTTCCTCCCTGCTGACAGGACAATGTGACTGATGGCTGCCTGTTCCTTCTGTGGTGGAATTCCATTCAAATTTGCAATCACAAACAATCCCTTTTATTCTTTAAGCTGCTTCTGACTGGGTATTTTGTCACAGCAATAAAAAAAACCTCACTGACATACTTGATAAGACTAAATATAGCCACAGATGGATTAGAAATGCTGGTTTGTGGCTGGAGAGATGGCTTAGTGGTTTAGGTGCTTCCATGCAGAGCCTAATGATCTGGGTACAAATCCCCAGTGCCCACATAAAGCCAGATGCAATGGTGCATGCATCTGGAGGCTGTTTTTGTTGTTATTGTTATTGTTCAGGTTTTGTTTTCAGTTAGTATTTTCAGACTCTCTTTCTCCTCCCTCCCTCTCTCTCTCTCTCACTCTGTCTCTCTCTCCTATCTGGCTCAGATTGCAAATAAATCAAAATGAAATACTGGTTTGAATCCTAGATTCCTCTTAGATTATTCTTGTTTGAGTTGGGTTTGAGTTCACTGTTTTCATTGTCTATCTCTTGAGGATTAGTCCCAATAATTTGGCATGTAAGGCTCTGTTACAAGCATCTGTGGGGTTATTTCTTGCAATTCAGTGGAATAAGTTCTATCAACTAAGAAGCTTAAAAAAATCATCAGAGTCATTTTACTGTTTAGTCAGAGAAGACTAAACTTGCTTATGTGAATGGGTCTTGGATTTTGTTTGTTTGTTTGGCTTAGTTTTAAACTGTCACTTAGGTCACAATTACAAACTGAGTCAGGTGTGGTGGTGCACGCCTTTAGTGCCAGCACTGAAGAGGCAGAGGTAGAAGGATCACTATGAGTTCAAAGCCAGCCTGACAAAACATAGGAATTTCAGGTCAGCCAGGGCTAGTGTGAAACCCTACCTCAATAAAAATAACCAAAAAAAATTGCAAATAGGAGGAGAATTTTTTCTCCCCTTTGGACCTCACATTCAAGGCAATGTCTTGTTATCTGTTCCCTCTTAATGCCCGTGTAGAGCATGACCCTAAGTAAATGGACAAGGAGAATCTGAGATCAGTCAGCATGTGATAATGCTAACCAAGTGGAGCATAGTGGTAGGACAGAGAGGAGAAAGTCAATGATAGTCAATCTCCATTGCGCACTTGATTTAATCAATTATCAAAGCAATTAAAAGACATACTTCTGAGCAAGTCTGTGATGGTTTCTCTGTAAGGGTTAATTGAGGGGGGGATATTATCTACTCTCCCCCGGACTGGGCACCATCTTCTGGTGGCACACCAGATGTCAGAAGTCTGAGCCAAAAGCATTGTTGTGTTGGCCCATACTCACTTTTTTCTTGCTGATTTATGCTTTGACACTTCTGCTGCCATGTTTTGTCTACCTAACCTCAGCTTCTTCATGCTTCTCAAATGGGCTGAGAAACATCAACTCTCCAAGAATCCTCCATGTCTTCTGAATCACATTGGAACTGCTGAACAATTGAGCTATTTGGACTAAACAGTTACTTGGTTCTCAATCTCTCCAGCCTGCATATAGTCATTGTTACACTACCTAGCCTATATTATAGAAGCCTTATTTTGTAAGAGGTATTCATTCTATTACTTCTATTATAGCTCTAGAGAACCCTAACATATGAAAAAAAAAAAAAATAACTACAAGTTGCCTAGTGAAGTCACTGTCATGTAAAGCCAGTGATCATTATGACCCTGTGGGCAAAAGTCAGAATCCTACTCTTCTCCCCTCACCCCAGAAAAGTAGTAAATCCCTGGTGTGGTGGTTTGATTCAGATATTCCCTATAAACTTAGGTGTTCTGAATGCTAGATTCCCAGCTGATGGAGATTTGGGAATTAACACCTCCTGGAGGTGTTATATTATTGGGGGTGGGCTTATGGGTGTTATAGCCAGTTTCCCCTAGCCAATGTTTAGCACACTCTCCTGTTCCTATTGTCTACCTTATGTGGGCCAGGGGTCATGTCCACCCTCTGCTCATGCCATCATTTTCCCCTGCCATCATGGAGCTTCCTCTTGAGCCCATAAGCCAAAATAAACCTCTTTTCCCCACAAGATGCCCTTGGTTGGGTGATTTCTACCAGCAATGCTAATCTGACTGCAACACTAAAAGTGGTACCAGAAGTGGGGTTGCTGCTAGACACCTGACTGTGTCTTTGGCCTTTTGGAACTGATTTTCAAGAGGAATGTTGAAGATTTGAAACCATGGACTAACAGATGCCATGCCATGCTGTAAGTACAGATTTATGGACTATTCTGGTCAGAGCTGAAAGACCTGAATGCAATAAGTAGTATGAACTATGAGGTTTGGCTTATGACGGTGAGAAAGAGCTTTGCTTGGACTGGGATAGAGGCAGTTTGTGTGAAAAGCTTGCTGTTATGCCCATGTTCTATGAAATTATGCAGGGTTTCTTTGAGTAGAAATGAACTGGTATGAGCAGAGGGATATGGCACAGAAAAAAATGAAATCTTTGGGCCTAAACTGCTGCCCACTCACCTGCAAATTATTTGAGAGATTACAACCTTTCAGATTTGGCCAGATGACCTGCACTGGGACAACAGGAAGAATGTGGAATCCTTTGAATGGGCCTGAGTGCTCAAGGAGTGTGCTGTTCTTCAGAGTCTGCTTTATTCCCCCGTGGATTAACAAATTGTCACCCTACCTGGTATTGTGGAGTATAAGGAAAGAGAGGGTCATGGAGTTTGCAAAATGGTCTTGTGTTTTGGAAATGGCCATGGCCAGTATGAAGCAGGTTTTACTGGTTGCCTGCATGGAGACCCCATGGGGCCATGAGGATGAATTGTGGCTTGCAGTGGAGACCCGGTGGAGATGCCAGGACCATGAGATGGCTGGAAGGGAAGCTGCCGGCCCTGCATGAAGTTTTTCAGGATTGTGAGTAGCCTAGCTGGAGGGGTGGATTTGGAATTCCAGAGACTTGTTACTGAGTAGAATTGTTGGACTTGAAGTTACAGAGTTTAATGTTTGCCTTGGTTATTTTAATCTTATATTGGCTGAATATTTCATTGCTATGCCCAATGCCATCTTTTGCAGTGTGAATGTTTATTCTGTGCCATTATGGGTTTTGGGAGGATTTTTTTGATATTATGGCTCAGTTACAAGATCTCTGTCTATGGGGATGTATGAACATCATTGGTATTGATAAAAACTATGGGGACTTTTAAAGATGGACTAAATGCATGGCATTTTACATAATGGATGGTTATTAGTTTACAGGGGCCAGGGTCAGAATGTGGTGGTTTGATTCAGGTGCCCCCATAAACTTAGGTTTCTGTTTGATGGAGACTTGGGAATTAACACCTCCTAGAGGGAGTGTATTGTTGGGGGTGGTCTTATGGGTATTATATCCAGTTTCCCCTTGCCAGTGTTTGGCACACTTTCCTGTTCCTGTTGTCCACCTTATGTGGACTAGGGGGTTATGTCCACCCTCTGCTCATGCCATCATTGCCCCCTGCTGTTGTGGAGCTTCCACTCAAGCCTGTAAGCCAAAATAACCCCCTTTTTTTCCACAAGATGCTCTTGGTTGGGTGATTTCTACCAGCAGTACAAACCTGACTGCAACACCTGGAGAAGTATCTCCTTTAGAGGGCAAAGGTAAGAATTGCTCAAATGTTCACAGTGGAGAGAAAAGCAGGAGGTATACAAATACAGACCAAGTTGGTCTCTATGTAAATCACAGTAATGGGCCATGATGCCCCTGGTACAGATCCACTGAAATTCTAGGCTTTTCCAAATCTCTGGTCTGTTTTCATGCTCAGAAGTATTTCCTTTCTTAAAGTCTGTCTCAAATTCTACTATTATTCATGTATTCCCAGCCATTTTCTTTGTTCGAGGACACATGAACCTGGAGATTCCAGCAAGTGCACTCCAGACTGCAGTCCACAAAGTATAATGCTAAACTACAGCACTAGTCAAGATGAGGTCTGTTTGATCCTCTCAGCTCTGTTTTATGGTGTTGTTGTAGGTTATCTTCTAATTGCTGTGACAAAGCACCCAAGGAAAAGCAGTTTATGGGAGGAAAGAGTTGATCTTGGCTTACAGTCACTAGTCAATGTTCCATGATGGCAGGGAAAAGATATCAGGAGCAGAGACTGGACGTCACCTCTACCAAAGCACGTGGAAACAGTAATGAGAGAATGAGCCTAACAAACACTGGCAAGCTCAGCTAATAAACCATGAAGTTCTACCCCCAGTAATGTTCCTCCTTCAGCAAGGCTCCACTTCCACATTGTCATCAGCTGGGGACCATGAATTTAAACACCTGAATTTATGAGGGACACCTAATTCAAACGACCACACAAGGCGAATGGAACAAACGCTTATTGCTTGAGGGTGACAAGTCAGAAGACGATTTCTCATGTTCTAGGCACAACCTTGCCATTGTGAATAATGGCCTTCATCTGGCAGTTGGCTTGTCCTGAAAAGCTTTGCTTTTTCTGAATCTATGACGATTGCAGTTTCAGAAAAGTAATGTAGAGCTTTGGGGTCTCTGGTGATTTGAATGCTAAGTGTCTCTAATAGGCTCATGCTTTTGAATACTTTGTCTCCAGCTGGAGGCTATTTGTGAAGGCTATGAACCTTTAGGAGATAGAGACTTGCTGGAGCAAGTAGGTTATTGGGTGTGGGCTATGAAGTTTGTAATATGGCCCCACCTTTTGTATGTACTCTGTTTCCTGACTGAGGCTCCAATACCTTTCTTCCCACCTTGATGGACAAAAGCCCTTCTTTCCTGTCAGAGTTTTAATGTATGTCCCTCATAGATTCTGGTGTTTTATTAAAGCTTGTAACTTGGGTCTTTAGCTGCCTGGCTAGAGGAGGTGTCACTGGAGGAAGATCTTGAGATCGAACCCAAAGGTGTGTTTGGGAGTACATCTGAATTCCAGCCCAAAGGTATGCAGAGGTTTGAGCTCTGCAGGAGTCCTGCTTGGTGCTGGGTTCCCTGCTGTAGCATTTGGTTTTAGCTGCCTGTTTGGTTGTTTCTCTCTGCTTAGATGTATGAAAGCAGCTGCTTGCACCACTGATGTACCTTCCCCCCGGATCTGTAAGCTTGAAATAAACCTCTTCCTTTAAACCGTGTCTGGTTTGGATGTTCATCTCAACAATGTGGAACTGACTGCACTTCCTTCAGCCCCATCTCGTCAAATATTTGGTAACAGCAAATGAGTGAAGTATGTAATACAGACACTGTTGGGGAGCCAAACACAAGAAATCATAACAATCTTACAGGAAGATGCACAAGTTGCTGGTGTATTTGTGGCTTCAGCATTGAAGGGGAGTGAAATGGACTAGGAATATCTGTTTTGTTTTCAGGTAAATGCTCTTTGAGTTATTAACCACTTAGAGGTAAATAAGGGACCCTAGTAAAGATGTCAGATGCAAAATGTAGGCACCAAGCCAGGTTTATGTCTTGCTTTTAGTGACTTTGTGGACCGAAAATAAATGTCAACACTTTTTATCAAAAGAGGCTTCTAAGTGTCTATTATAAAACATGCAAAGAGAAAAAATAAACAGAACATAAAGGAAGATAATCCATTATTTAGATTCATGCTTAGTTCTTTTTTTGAGTACTCTTAGAAATGTTCAATTGCAGGCATTAAACAATAACAATAATGATTCAAATTTGTGTGAGCTCTATTTTTTTTAATGAAATACTGCATATTTCGTGCAGTTTAAAATTCAGATGCACCTAGGATGAAATCTTCTTTTACTTCTGCCAAGAACTTTAGTGACTGGGCACAAACAAAGGCCACAAATGGAAAGCAAAGGAAGGCTGCTTTTCAGAGTTTACTAGGGCAGGGAAATCAAACACCATCCTTTACTTTTGGCAGAGAGCACAAGGTGGACCGAGGATTGGGAAATCATCACAGCAAAATGATGGAAGGTTGTTCTGTACACTAATTGGATTTTGCTGTCATGAGAAAGCTGGACTCCAACAAGATGTGAGACATCCAATGTGATTGGTTTGAAGAACCCATTTGCAAAATACTCATCTTAACTCAAAATGAATAAGGGCACTTTTATTCTGGAGCCATATATGAGTGTGCAAGCCTGGAAATACATATGTAAGTTACTGTAAGTTTCATGCTCCAACATGTTAACAACTTCATGAAGTATAGAATACAGAAATTCACAGATTATGTTGCTTTTGCAACACATTGTCTGAAGCATTAGGTAGGCAGATTACTGCAAAGAAAGGGAGTCTATACTGGAGGCTTCAGGTACTGTGTTAGTATCATCCTTAGTCCTTGGGTTGCTGGCATCTAGCGGTCTGTTAGTACATCCCAAAATGTTTTCACCTGATCACCTGATAGTCACAAGGATGTTAGGTCAGTCACAGAGGTAGGCAATAAATAGCTACCACAGTGTCTAAAGATGGACCAAGAAATTTGAGTCTGGATTTGCAACATTACATCTTTTCACAATCACAGAAGGTGTTGTCTCTCTGCCAGTAGCCTTGTAGGATGTTTGAAGTAGGGGTGGCAGCTTTGTCAGAACCTTAGTTCAAAGAGCTACAATGTCATAAGTGACATGCTCATTATTGTTCATATGCGCTGTGCCTAAAGTGTTTTTGAACAGTCATATGCAAGAGAGATTTATAATGTTAACACTACTCCCCAAAACACTAGCACCCATTCACCCATGCATTCACATAGTGAGGATAGTAAAACTCCAGTATCCAAGATGCACTGCCTTTTGGGGTATGATTGAACAAAAATGTATGTCTTCTTAGTACTCTGGTTTCATGTCCTGTTCTCTGGCCTCATTTGTTACCTAAAAGTCTCTCTCTGTCTCTCTCTCTCTTTCTGTGTCATCAGTTATGTAGTTAATTTTCTTCTATATTTTGAACTATTTTCCATAAGTTTGAAGCAGGACTTGGCATATTGGCTCAGCTTGTCATTATAAATGTAAGTAGCTATTACATTTAGAAAATTAAAAGATGTGGACTTTGAAAAAACTGAATAAAAAAGAAGTTGGTCTGATAGTGCCATTTACTTTTTAATAGAAAATTTAGCATGTGAAGGTAAGTCTCTAAAGAATGATATTAAGCAACATTATCTAAGTGTCAATTATAAAAGTCCAATTCACAGTGTTAGTCCTGGGGGAGGGTAGTAAAGAATTACGTCTTTACGTCTTCATACCCTCCTTTCTTTACAATTAGCCCTCATTATTATGGAGACTGTTATTGTCTGCACCTTCAGATGTTACCTTTCATGTACTTGAGAATCTCTCTCCTTATCCAAGCCTCTGTCACATTAAAAAAAAAAAGAAATCATCCATTCACTTTAATTGTTCACACTAAAAAATGTACTCTTTAGTTAATAATATTGTTCCACATTTTTTCTTATAAAAAAAAGCATCTTGTAGGAGCAAATGCAAGTCAAACGAAACCCACGACTTAGTTTTCATTTTTAATTTTTTAATTTTTTTTTTTTCGGTTTTTGGAGGTAGGGTTTCACTGCAGCTCAGGCTGACATGGAATTCACTATGTAGTCTCAGAGTGGCCTTGAACTCTTGGCAGTCCTCCTACCTCTGCCTCCTCAGTGCTGGGATTAAAGGTCTGCGCCACCACTCCAGGGCCTCTACCCACTGCAAACATGCTCTAGTTGCATGTGTTACTTTGCACATCTGGCTTTACCTGGGTACTGGGGAATAGAACCCAGGCAAACAGGTTTTATAAGAAAGTGCCTCTAACCACTGAGCCATCTGTGCAGCCCAAGTCAACTTGTTATCTTTCTTCTTTTCAAAAGAAAACGAAGTCACATATCCCATGTCTCTCAGATCAGTTATATAACAACTTGCAGATAAATGTATTTACACCTTTTTTCTTAAATTGAAGCATTGTAACAAGGTGATAAAATGATGAGATTATCCCAGTGATCTTCAGACCACTGAATCATCCAGGAAATAGGAGAGAAGAGAGGAGGAAGAAGGAAAGAGGGAGGAGCAAAGAGAGAACAGATACAGCGACATTTTGCAAAATCGTTTTAAGGAAGACTATTGTTTTGCATTACCCACCAAAGAGATTTGTTTCTTTGCCCTTAGAAAGTTAATTTACTTGGGCTGGAGAGATGGCTTAGCGGTTAAGTGCTTGCCTGTGAAGCCTAAGGACCCCGGTTCGAGGCTCAACTCTCCAGGACCCACGTTAGCCAGATGCACAAGGGGGCGCACGCATCTGGAGTTCGTTAGCAGTGGCTGGAGGCCCTGGCGCGCCCATTCTCTCTGTGTCTCTCTCTCTGCCTCTTTCTCGCTCTGTCTGTCGCTCTCAAATAAATAAATAAACAAAAAAAAAATTTTAAAAAAAAAAAAAGAAAGTTAATTTACTTGACTAATTTTATAGGACATTCACTGTGAAAATGTGCATATGTAAACAGGAGAACTTGCTTGAACCTGCTGTTTAAGTAGCACCATCAGGGACACCTTATCTGGACCTGAAATGATGAAATTCTAATTTTGCAGCCTGACATTGAGGTCCAATTCAGCCTCTACAGGGCAGAGCGTCACTGTTAAGAATGCTTGATTCCCAGATCCATTTTTTTCTCTATTTTGTAAATGTTTTATTTATTTATTTAATAGAGATAGGGAGATGGTGAAGGAGACAGACAGAGAGAGAGAGAGAGAGAATGAGAATGGACATGCCTGGGCCTCTAGCCACTGCAAATGATCTCCAGACACATGTGTCACCATGTGCATCTGACTTACGTGGGACCTAGTATATTGAACCTGGGTCCCTAGGCTTTGCAGGCAAGAGCCTTAGCCACTAAGCCATCTCTCCAGCCCTCTTTCTCTATTTTGATATATTGTTCATGTTTTGAATTCCAGAATGTTTTCTCTAATTAATAGTTAAAATGTTGCATATTGTTTCTTTTTATTTAGTTATTAAAATTCATTGAGAAATGTTTTTCATCATTTTAGAATTAGTATCCATTCTCTGAAGATACAATTAAGAGGTCACTCTGGATTGCAGTAAATGTGTTATAAAATGGAGTATACACTTAATTGCTACCATTTATAAGTTCATTTGTGGTGGAAGAAATTTAACAAAGAAACCAGAACCAGATGTTGCTCTCAAACACAAGTTGCTATTGTACGAGCCTTTATCAGGGACACAGCAAGCCCCTGACTCTCCTCCCTATCTAGGTAGCTGCACCCTGCCATGAACAAACAGCTTTCTGCTTTATATTTGTACTATCTTATCACTGACTTATTGTTAAGGAATTTTCTGTTTGTGCCCCAAATCATGTTACCTTAGAAACTGTAACACACCAATAGTGTCATGTCAAACTGCCTGCCATACCTTCTATAAAACCTCTGAGCTAATAGACCTGAGAACTCAGGTTTTGGAAGTTATTCCCCTGAGTCTATGTGGACATGAATACATTTTTTGATTCTTCACTCTATCTGTGGTGCCATCTCTGTGTGACTCAGTATCCCATAACACACTCTCTCAAAGCTATTCAAAGAAGCTTTCTGAGGAAAAACAAAATACATCAAAGCAGTGACACACACACACACACACACACACACACACACACCTTCTCAGCTTGTACATCATCAGGAGTAAAACTTGGAACCGTTAAAGAACATCAATTAACATTTGGCAAATCTCTGTGATGATATTGGTTACTACCTTCTTTCAATTTTTTTTTTAATTTTTATTTTTTATATAGTCTCATGGTGGTCTTGAACTCAGAGGAATCCTCCTTCTCCTGCCTCCACAGTGTTGTGATTAAAGTCATGCACCACCATGCCAAGTTTTCATTGCTTTTTCTTTATATTATTGAAATAATAAACAGTCTATGTATACTTGTACAAAGATCTAATATAATAACTACAAATTATCAAATGATAAAATTTAGGCCTTT
This sequence comes from Dipus sagitta, assembly GCA_036346955.1. Taxonomy (NCBI): domain Eukaryota; kingdom Metazoa; phylum Chordata; class Mammalia; order Rodentia; family Dipodidae; genus Dipus; species Dipus sagitta. Next base: position 26,835,994 of record CM070772.1, read on the forward strand.
ATTCGGGACAGAGACCTGAATAAGAAGGTTCACGACTGACGGCTCTGAATCCATCCTGTCTTCTACCTTGCTTGGCTCCTGGCAACATTGTTTCAGGAATTGTCTCCAGTTCCTACACGGGTCCTGATTAGAGTAAGCTGTAGTTTGGATTTTTTTTTTTTTTTTTTTTGTAAAGGGCCAATTAACAAATACTTTAGTCAAAGGCAAAAAATTAAAATTTTAAAAAATGAGGCTCTTATGTAGAAATATGACAAGAGAGAAAAATCTCCACATATTTTATTGTTCCAAAATTGAAATTTTATTTATGAACACTAATATTTTCATTTTATGTGATCCTTAGTTCAGAAATACTATTAACGTTTGAATGGTCTTCAACATGGTAAGGCTTAGATCGTGAGGAATGTGAGGGCAAATTTAATCCGGTACTTCCTTTCTGCCTCTTGGTTAAACAAAGTTTGTACTCTTTTCCTCCCTTCCTTACTGTCTGCCAATTGGCTCAGGAACTGAGACTAAAATTAATTCTAATAGGTAAACATTCTTGGTCACTTCTCATTTTAGTCACAGTAGTTTTCCCTTCTCTTTTCAATACATATAGACTTTATTCTAGATAACCATAGTGAAATATTAATTCTTAATAATGATAAGGATGTACTCTAAATCTGATGCTGTAAACACTCCAGTCATAGCACTTCATGTAGATGTTTTGTTTGTTCCTTCTCCAGACCAACAAATAAATCCCCTTTCTTCTATCCTTCTCCACAAAGAGCTTCTTTTTTCTCACCCTAGATTCCTATATTTATAAGAATTTGGGAAAACAATCTCTTCATAAGGTGGATCTAGCCTTTATGTGATATGAATTAAAATAGATTATTATATGGTCACGGGGCACTGAATAAATAGAAGAGCAATATTTCATGCGGCCATTGCCTCAGTCACTCTCCTGCCTTTTCCTCTCTGCTCTTGAAAACCCTGCAGGCACTGCAGTTTTCCCAGACACCCTCAGGCTAAGTCAGAGAAACAGCTAGCTGGAACACCAACAGGAAGCACACAGAAGGGGAAAGTCATTTAAGATTTGGATGCATTGTGTAGTTATTTCCCTCAAGTTAGACCATTCCATCCTGTAGTGGGAGTCTCCTTAAGACACAGGGAGTTCTGAAACTCAACAAGGGTCTGGAAACAAACATCTCACAAGTTTCAGAAAGAAATTTGCGAGATTCACATTCACAAGGCCCTTCCACAAGGTTATGCACACAATAAAAATTGCTGGGTGTGGCAGTGTGGGGGGCGGGGCGGGTGGAGGACTCTAAGAGACTAGTTCAAATCCCATGAGTCACCACCGAGGCTGGAGTGGGCCGTGGAGTGATGCAGCTGCCTTTGAGTTGTCCTTGTGAGTCAGTAATGGCAGTAAAACTCGCTGGTTACTGCTTCCCCAAGCTAGACATGATAGAAGTTGTTCTGTTGATGAACAGATGTTTGTTCACATCTCCGTAGGAAAAGTTAACCCAGCAAGATGTTGAAAGTAGTAGGTAACTCAGGGCACAGGATCCCAGGATGAAATAAGCTATTATAATATTTATAATAAGAATACATTTCTTGAGAATTTCCCCATAGGTTAATTGGTTTAGTGGCAGAAACACTGTTAGGCAATATTTTCTAAATAGAGAAACAAAAATGTTATTGTATTATCTGTATTACAAAGGCAAATTGTTAATTAATCTTATCTATGTTCATTATCAAAATCATAACCTTTATTTTCAGCACTCTAAGTTGAGAGGAAAAGCAAAAATTGAAGTCACTATGAAGGAAGATAGGAGAAAGCTAGCTTTTTTAGGCAGTTTCAGTTGGATTGAGGCTCAAAGAGAAGCCTAAGATGCCAACCCAAGTGCCATCCTCCCTAGAACAAGAAGGGTTCTGTTGACAAAATGGAACTCTTGTTTGATCAAGACCAATTCTGCAGCGCCCCCTGCTGCTCACACTATACTGGGCTGGGCTGACCCAAATGGGCTGGCCCTCAGTCAGGTTCATCCTCCACATTTACTCCGCAATCAGGTCTTCCCCTTACATACCCGAGTCTGACGCTGTAAAGGCTGAGACCTTCCATCCACAGCCCCTCCCCCCACTCACCATCCCTGCCATATTCCTTTCTCTTCTGCCCTGACCCTAGATGCCTGCAGGTCTCTTTGGCTCTTACCCTGTGCTGCTTGTACACTTGCTTTATTTCTTGATCTAAACTTTTCTGCTTTCCTCTGCTTTAGAGTATGGGGTAATTTCTCACTTTGATTACATACATGATTTTTCTCTGATCTCTGAACCTACCACGTGAGTGCTCTCACCAGCCCTAGACTTGCTATCTGTATAATTATTCTCAGCTCAGGGTAACTGTGAGTGTAACCCTCATCATCACTCCTTTCTCCTCTGAATTTCTTTATCTCTGCCTTGATAGTTGCCCTGTTCAGGAAAGCTTATGGCGGATGCCGTGTGTGTTCTGAGTCACTGTACATGTGTGTATCAGCTCCCTCAACATACTTGTGGCTCTACTCCAGTTTTTCCACCAAAGACCCTCATTTTCACCTCTATTTTGATACTTTCTGCCTTCAGGAAAGCACATGGCAGACACCATATGTGTTCATTCTGACTCTCTGTTCATATCCAGTTTTTTTTTTTTTTTTTTCCCCAAAGACCCTCAGTTTCCCTTCTGCTTTGACACTTTCCTTCTTCAGGAAAGCACGTTGCAGACGCCATGTGTGCTCTTTCTGCATCTCTCTGCATATACATCTAAGTTCTCCTTTCCGTGTGCTTGCAACTCTTTTCCAGCCTTTTTATAAAGAGCTCAATTTCTCTTAAATGAACCTTATAAGTATACAGTGTTTTCACAGGATAGCAGGTTTCCTACTTTCCACGTGTTTAGCCTTCCTTCCTAAACCCACAATTCATGATTTCTCCCTTAATCCCCACAATTTGTGATTTCCCTTTAAATAAACTTAATGTTGCATAATTTGTAATTCTTGTGTCTATCTTTATTCGTTCTTTATTAAAGGTAGAACAGAACCCAAAACTTGGGGTTAATAAATTCTAGAGGATTTCACCTGAACCCCCAAATCCTACATCAACTCTCATCAAGTAAAATGTTTCCTGAGATGACAGCTATGAGAAAACTGAGCAACAGAACTTGCCTTTTCAAAGCCAAAGCTAAAATTCAAAGGCTTGGATTCAGTTTCTGCCAACGAAAGCTAAGCAGTGTGGCCATGTAATTTCCGAACCCATAAGAGGTACAGTCAGGATAAGTAGGAATTAAGAATATTGTCTAGGTTGCATAGTGAAATGTTGAAACCTGGCTGACAATTGAACTGGCTGCATACACATGAACAAGTTAATTACCTTTCATACGACCTAATTTAGCATCTCTGAAGTAAGTTATAGACTTATCTAGGAAATAATTGAGACAGTTTATATGTGTAGTACTCCTCCATCTCATTTCATTTGTTTAATGAATGCATATTATGTACTTAGAGATGTCCTAGCTGCTGTTAGCTCAAGCCTTCAGCATTTTAGAAAAGTCAAAATAGTCTTATGAAAAATGTGCACTCTCAATACAAAATCTCTGCTCTTTCCAACCTTCATTAAACTTAGCAGATAAGGGCTGCAGAGTTGGATCAGTAGGTGAAGCCCTTGACAGCCGTGCATGAGGGATTGAGTACAAATCTTCAGAACCCGCATATCACTGGACACAGTAACATGTGTATTTAATGCTGAGGGACACGTGGGAGACAGCTAACTTTTCTTAGGCAATTTTGGTTAGACACAGGAGCTCAAAGAGGGAATCAGAGATGTTGCCCAATTTGGCTGGAATGGAGACCTTGTCTGATCCAGTTTCATCCCCAGTGGTTGCAGCATCCCTACGGCCTCCACAGCACATTACCTACTGGGCTAGCCTTTGGGTCAGCTCCTTGAATCTCTGTCGACTTATATATCTGAGCCTGACAGAAGAATCTAATTTAATTTAATTTATTTCATTTTTATGAGTGTGTGTGTGTGTGTGTGTGTGTGTGTGTGTGTGTAAGAAAGAGAGATAATTGGCAAGCCTCTAGCCAATGTAATTGAACTTCAGATGCATATGCTACCTTGTGTGAATGTATGACCTTATACACATGTGTGGCCCTGTGCATCTGGCTTATGTGAGTTCTGGGCAGTCAAACCTGGGTTGTTAGGCTTCTCAGGCAAGTGCATTAACTACTAAGCCATCTCTCCAGCCCAAGAATTCATCTTTATTTGACTGTAACTCTTGTCCCCGCCCATGTAGGTCCTCCTGTCTTCTGAGACAGAGGACTTCCCCTTGGCCTACATATTGCCCTGCTTACTCCTCCATCTTTGCCATGCTTTGAATTTCTCAGTTTAAATACACGTATGATTCATCTTTGATTTCTTAGTCTACCATGTGTGTACTTCTTCTTCTAAACTCTGGATCTACCATGTGGAGCCTCTAAACCATGGACATCTTACATGTGTGATTTCTCCAAATGCCAGGAAACCATGGGTATAACTCTCTTCACTCTACATTTCTCATATGAATTTCCTGGTTTCTTCTTTGGTACTTTCCCTCTGCTGCTCTTTCTTAAGCCACTACTGCTTAATTCCTTAACTTCCTTCCATGTGGAGGCTCAGAGCAAAGGCTGTGGCTCCCACACAAGTTTCTGTTTCTATAAATCTCTCTACATGTGCTTCTAGATCCTCTCTTTCACTTGTTTGTAAATCTGCTTCAGCCCTTTCCTAGATCCTAATGTCCCTTAAATGAATCTCATGATTCATGATTTCTTCCTAAGTAAATTCAATTATTCATCTTTCATACGTCTTGAGTCCATTTTTATCAAGTCTTTGTTAAACATATGATAAGAACACAAAATTGGGGTTCATAAGTTTGGGAGACCTCTTGTAGTACCCAGATTCAGGTCACTTAAATATACTTCCAGACCAGGCACACATACGGAAGGAAGGGATATTTATTGAAGCTTACAGATCCAGGGGAAGTTTCATAATGGCTGGAGAAGCTGACCTGCCTTCAAGGGTCCAAGCACAAAGAGAGAGAGAAACCACACAACACAGCACACTTTAAGAACTCCAGACACTTTGCATATCTTTACATGGGAATTTCAAATCCATCACCACACCTTAGTGACAACTCCTCCAGCCAGTTCCAAATTACAAAACAATAAAACACTGAATATTTTGGAGGCCATTCATTCAAACTACCATACCACTCCTGGACCCCAAAAGTTTGTATCAATACCATTTTGCCTATAGAACTATGGGAGACAGAGGCATGAGAATACCCAGCAGCTCATGGGCCAGCTAGCCTGGTTTTTATTGCAATAAACAACACAAGTCCCTGCCTTAAACAAGGTGGAAGACAAGCACAGGATAGACTAACACCTGAAGTTGTCCTCTCACTGTCATGTGTGTGTAGAAGCATTGGTGTGTCTGCATTCATACAACAAATATACACATACAAGCACACATACACATACAAACTAGCAGACTGTATTAGGCCTACTCACAACTGCCTCCAAAAATCACCTCCTTCCATTACCATGGATGTCTTATACGATGATTTCAAGTAAACACACATATTTTCACTTTATAGATAGTCACATGGTTTTAACTTGCAACTAATCCCTAACACATTAAGAAAACTACACAAGAAGAAGTAACAATGAACGTTTGTGCATATTTCATTTGAAAAAAATATGTATTTTTATTTTATTGACAAGTACCAGTGACATAAAAAAATCAAAAATGTTAAAGAAATTGACTTTATGAAATGCAACAAAAACATTTTAGGTCTCTGAAAGTTATGATCAATATTACATTTGATAGATTATGTTCAAAATATGTTTGCCCCTTGGGAATGATTTTCCATAAACCCTTATGCACAGTGATTCCTTTTCACTGTGTAATATATTTTTCACGTGTATTCCTAGCCAGTGTCGTTGTTATATGTCAGTCATAAGCATTACTGTGTGACATTTATAAGGCTTCTTTCAGTGTTCCACCTGGAAGAATCATGCCTGTATTTCCACATCTGTAATTTAAACTTCATTATGTTCATGTACATTGTTTTACATCTGACCTGCTAAATAGCTACTTTAATTGAAAAGTATCTTGACAAATTCAGAGACACAGAATCTAAGAATTTAGATTAAAAAAAATTATAGACAATTTCTACAAAAGGAGATAGAGAAGGGTCAATTTCATGTTGCCTTTTGAAATTAGTTATACTATTTGAGACACGTTTGGAATAGACAGAAAATTAACGGCAACATTTTGTTTATATTTCAAATCCCATTTCATACTTTAAACCATGTAAAATATAAGAATGACTAATACTTTTTTCCACTCATATACTTTTGTATGCTTTAAGTGAAAGCAACTTGTAGACATCTGTTTTGACAGAAGGCTAAGTAGTCACTGTAGTGCTCCTTATACAACAAGTTGTGCAGTGAGGCGAGGCCACACTGTCACTTATGATTCTTCATCTGAACATCTGAAAACCTTAGCTAGGTTCCTCAGGGCGGGTTAATGCTGCTGCAGACTGTCCTGTTGATAGATTTGCAGTGACTTTGGCAGCTAGCTTTTCTAATTCTGATTTAGATGCTGTGTGCCAAAATGCATTACATTCGATTTAGGAAGTGTATCTTTAAAAAAAATGCTTATCTGTCTATCTGCAGATTCCATACCACAAAATAGAAAGGCAAAGTGCTAAGATATAAATGACACTTGATATGGGTCATTGAAAAAACACAGATTGCTAAATTTAGATTTTACTAAATTGGAAGTGTTCTCTGTAATGAGGTCACAAATTGTAATAGGATGGTTGCACACACCTTTAATCCCAGCAGTTGGGAGGCAGCGGTAGGAGGATCGCCGTGAGTTCGAGGCCACCCTGAGACTACATAGTGTATTTCAGGTCAGCCTGAACTACAGTGAGATCCTAACTCCAAAAACCAAAAAAAAAAAAATTAAATTTAAAATTCTCTAGAAGTATTTTCCCAGATTATAACCAAACAAATAAAGACAATTTATAACTATTTATACTTCATACAAATATCTTTTTGTTTATAGATACAGTTGTCCTTGTGGTACTCTTAGTGTTAGGTAGGGACGGGCTCCCAAGATGAAGTCACCAAGGATAGCAAAATGGTGACAGAGACATAAGGAAGTGGATTATCCCCATTCCAAAAGAAACTACCCAGTCATTATCACCTCCTTGCCTACCAATGCCCCAGGTCATGGTTTCCTGCCCCCTTATCTCATGAGTCACCAGGTCACTGTTCTGGTCTCACACCGTAGCTATTTAACATGGTCAATGGGTCAATGTAATGATCTCCCCTAAAGGAACTTTTCTATCCAACTTAACAAATGAGTTCTTTTTCCTTCCTCACCTTCCTCCAAATGAAAAAGCCCTATAAAGCCCACTGCCTGAAAACTCAGGTTGGCTGTGCTCCTCTCCTGTGAGTCCACCCTGGCAGCTTGTGCTTTTCCCAAAAGAAAGCTTTCATCTTTGCCTCAGAGTGATTTGTGTGGTCTTGGTCACTCCTAAACCTTACACTTAGGTTGCACTTGGCATGGGTTTTGACTTGGTATACCAGAAGACCTAAACCACTGGAGCAAGGACAGCCATGTGACAAGAAAAAAAAAAAAAGGAAATAAAAAAAATAGATCTAAAACATAGGGGGAATATATCCTATGGATTTCATGCTCTAGTGAACACATTCATGTTCCTTATAGATTTATTTGTAATAGCTAAGAATTTGAACTGACCTGAATGCTCTCCACTAGGTAAATGGATAATGAAAATGTGATACATAAACATAATAAAATTTTGTTCAGCCATGTGGAAACATGAGATTATTATTTTTTGAGGAAAATTTTAGCAAGATGGAAAGAATCACATGAGTTGAATTGACTCAAACTCAGAAATACCAAAATCACATGTTCTCTCTGCTATGTGGGACTTAGAATACGGTATCTATATATTTGCATACATAGGGAGTGGGGATGATGTCGATAAATCATACAGGCATAGAACTGTGACCAAAGGTGAATACACAGGTATGAGCTGGCGGAGGTGGAAGGGAAAAGCAATGGGACACCTGTGACATGTAAACGTAAGGAAGGAAAATGCAGGTGGGAGGACACTGGGGGAGAGGGAGGGGTAGGGACAGGGATGGGAATCAACAAAATAATTGTAATTGAAACTATCACAAATAAGAAAAAAAAAACTGGGGCTGGAAAGATGGCTTAGCAGTTAAGACACTTGCCTGCAAAGCCAAAGGATCCCGGTTTGACTCTCCAGGACCCATATAAGCCAGATGCACAAGAGGGCACATGCATCTGGAGTTCATTTGCTGTGGCTGGAAGCCCTGGTGTGCCCATTCTCTCTCTCCCTCCCTCTTTCTCCCAAATAAATAAATAAATAAATATATTTTTTAAAAAACTGTACAAGAAATAGTGCTCATGGAAGTATTCTATTTTGGCAGACAATATTGATAACCGGCTTACTTACTATGTTGTAAGCTTAATGTAAACAGCAAGCATCTAGAGGTGTCAGTGATATTAGCATAGAAAAATATGAAAATTTCAGAATACATTGAAGATGTTGAGTAACTGGATAATTTTTAAAATTGTTCAAATGGCTAAGAAAAAGAAGAAAATGTATATTGAGGCTGAGAATCTGGGCTGGAGAAATGGCCTAGCAGTTAAAGTGCCTGCCTGCAAAGCCTAAGGATGCAGGTTTGACTCCCTAGAACCCATGTAAGCCTGATGCACATGGTGGCACATGCATCTGGAGTTTATTTGCAGTGGCTTGAGGCCCTGACATGTTCAGTCTCCCTCCCTGTGTCCCTCTCATAAGTAAATAAATAAATTATAACACTTAAAAAAAAAGGATTGAGAGTCTTTATTATTACAAGGGTGTTCAGGCTTCTGTAGACTAATTTTGTGTCAGACCAAGTGCAAACCTGCAGGAGTACAGTGCTATCTGAATTTTTTGACCTTGGTAGTTCGTAGGTTAAATGGATTCGTCAATTAGTCTTGGTAACCTCAGCTTTGTCGCAGGTCAAGTGAGAATTAAGAGTCAATATAAACCTATTTCCTGGAAGAACATGGGATCAATGAATTATGATCATTATTATTACAGTAGGATGAGGCATATTAATTAGTTTATTAATCAAATAGTCTGGGTAATGAAAAAAAATCACACATGTATGCATAGGTGACTCTGTTTTATACAATGTAAAGTTGACTGAGTAGTCATAATATGGAATAAATATATTAAAAAATGTTGCAGTTAAAAACATTCATATATCTATACATTATTTTATTCGAGGGACTTGGATGCTATTTTTAATGATCTTTGTGTTCCATTTGAGACTTAGTAGTATAGTGTTTATTTCTTTTTACAATTTGAGAAATTACTAAATTCTTCCTTTTTTAACAATTTAAGAAATTATAATTCTTTCATGACCCAATCCCTTTGGGGAACATAGAGATTCCATCATTATATTTTGTGTACATTTTTGGTGCATTTGACTTTACGTGGGTATTAGGGAATCAAACCTGGTCAAACCTGGCTGCACGACTTTGCAAGAAAGTGCATTTAAGCCATCTCTCCAGTCCTGTTTTTTGACCATTTTCAATGGTCGATCATTTTTCAATCTACTTAGTAGGTAGAATGTACAAATAGATTCTTTACTGTTTCTTGTTTTTTAGTACCAAGTGGAATATAAATTAATTCTGTGTAGGAAATAAAATGCCATTATATATTATTTTTAGTTTCAAAGGGCATGGCAATATTGTGAAGTAGAAATTTTGTTTGGAAAATTATAACTTATTTTTGCATGTAATACATATTTCTATATGTGTGCGTATGTACATGCTCACATATCTTCAACTTGAGAGTAATTCAGAATTAATACACACAAAAAATTGCCTTTCTCTGCCATTTTTTGTTGCTTCTACATTGTAACTTTTCTACCTGCCATTGAAACATATGAAATTGCTAAAGGTATTTCTGGGAAGCAATACTCATATAGCATCAACAAATTGTCTCGACTTGGCTAAACAATGGCTATAAGAAACAAGCAGAAAGCATTTATAGGATCATTATTTCAAACCCTGGGCAAGGCATTGCTAAAAGATACTAGTGCTCTCTCAGAGGTCTGAATGAGTGCAAAGAAGGGCTAGATCAAATTATCTTTTGGGTGGACATTATTTTCCTTCTGAGACAAATGGAAGATATTATTACTCACCTTTATTGACAGCCATAACATTATGACTGATAGCCTTGGGCTTGCCAAGAGAAGTCTACAGTCATGGGCCCCTGGGATAAAATGTAGGCCTGCAGATACAACCTTGTGCCCTACTTGTAAAGACTGAAGCTGATACAAACTCAAACCTTCTGTGAATTAAACCAGCTCCAACAAGAAAACAACCCTCTAAGGCCTTTTACCTGCAAAAAATAATAAATCGACCATAATGGTGTAGTCACTGAGCATGGAAAGCTCCTGATAGGGTCAAGAAATCCTCAGTTTATGTGATGCCCAGAAAGAAGGACAAGGATGTAGTATTGTTCATCAAAATAGGAGAATTAAGTTTCATGGCAGGAAAACCAAGCCCAGTGAAATACTGTATAAACTAAGTGCCTGAGATAGCATGTAGCCCTTTAATAAAAACTTATCTTTGCTAAGCCGGCCTTTATCCCAGCACATAGGAAACAGAGGTGGAGGATTATTGTGAGTTCAAGTCCCACCCGCAGCTCAGCCTGAGCTAAAGTGAGACCCTACTTTGAAACACACACACACACACACACACACACACACACACACACACACACCTTTCTTTTTAAAAATATTTTATTTATTTATTTGCAAGAGGGAGAAGGTGAGTAAGGGAGGGAAAAAGAGAGAGTCAGAGAAATAATGTGTGCACCAAGGTATCTAGCCACTGCAAATGAACTCCAGATGCATGCACCACTGTGCATCTGACTTTATGTGGGTACTGTGGAAAGAAACCCAGGTCATTAGGCATTGCAGGCAAGCACCTAAACCACTGAACCTTTTCTCCAGCCCAAATCTTACTTTTTATTCAAGTAAATGAAATGCCATATAGGGAAATACAGACTTTTAAAGGAAATAAAGTAGAGAAATCAGTAGAAGAAAAAGTTGAAAACTTAATGAAATGAACAGGAAATAGCATATTTCACCTCATCACTAAGGAAGTCATGAAACCAGAACCTCATGTTATCAGGAATAATCATCCTTTTATTAATATTTAGCACACAAATTAATACTCCATTCACTCTTTGCACCAAAATGATTCTATTTTCTAACTTTCCCTAAATCAGAATTTTAAACATTTTATTATTTCTAAAAGAAATTCCTTTCCAAGGAAATTTATACCAAGTGGAACATGCTTCTGAAATTCATTTGCAGTGGCTAGGGGCCATGGAATGTCTATTCCCTTCCTCTGTGTGTGTGTGTGTTTGTCTCTCTCCAAATAAATAAATGAATGTATTTAAAACAAACAAAAAACAAATCAAAGAACAGGCCTGGAGAGATGGCTTAGCAGCTAAGCACTTGCCTGTGAAGCCTAAGGACCCCAGTTCAAGGCTCGATTCCCCAGGACCCACGTAAGCCAGAAACATGAGGTGGCACATGCATCTGGAGTTCATTTGCGTGGCTGGAGGCCCTGGCATGCCCATTCCCCCCCCTCTCTCTTTCTCTCTCTGTCTGTCACTCTCAAATAAATAAATATAAATAAACAAAAAATTTTAAAAAATCAAAGAACATAAACTAATTATTAAGTTGATTGATGATTTAGTTGCACGCTTTACTTTGCTGGAAGTTTAGAATGATTTTTTTTTCATTTATTCCCTCTAGATTTAATATGAAAGTAAATTAATATATGCCATTTTATCTTAAATCCACAAATAGCCTTGTAAGGAACTGTGTTCTATTTCCATCTTCAATTATCATAGCAATAGCTAAGTATTTTTCCCATTTTATGTGGGTACACATCTTGAAATGATAATGTTTGATTTATACTTGCCATCATTTTTCCTTGGAGATAGTTTTAAAATAATTTTATTTATTTACTTGCAAAGAGAAGGAGAAAGAAGAGAGACAGAGAGAGTGAGTGAGTCAAGACCTCCAGCTGCTGCAAAGGAATTCCATATGCATGAGCCACTTGGTGCATCTGGCTTTATTTGGGTAGTGGGAAATCAAACTTGGTTTGCTAGGCTTTGCAGTCAAGTGCTTTAACTACTGAGTCATCACTCTAGCCCTGGAGATATTATTTTATTTATACTATATTTCCCACTAGGTATCTACAAGTCTAGGCATAGGAGAAAGTTTCACAAAAGCAACAGGATCTCCCTGGACATTACCGTAATACCCTGTACTTCTCTTTCCTTACTTCTAATCAAGAGAAAAGAATATATTGGCTTCAAGCATGAACTCAGTTATTTCTGCTAATTTCCTTTTCTCCAGGTTGAAGCACTTGTTATGAAAATGTGAATTTTTTTTTACAATTATCTTCTAAGTATCTGATAAAGTTATTTCATTGAGATTCTTTATCATTAATATTGTCCTTTCCCTTTTGTAAGTGTACTTTTCTAGCAGTCACACAAAAATTTTATATCAATCTTTTCTTTCATGTGTCTGATTTTACCTATTTTATCACTGAATGACCATCAGGATCTTGAATGATCAAAAATGTGTAGATAAAATTTCAGATGAAACAGGTAGAAAACTCATATAACTAAGATATTTTCCTGTAATAAGACATTTTGAAATAGTCACTTAACTGATTAAAATATCACTAGACATTTGTGACAATAGCTTTACTTTCAATTTTTTAGGAAAAATAAATTTAGCCAAATTTTGCATATATTCTAAGAAATCTAGTGTGTGTGTGTGTGTGCACTAATAGGTCATATATGTCTATGGTCATTCCACCCTGAAAACACTCAATCTTATCTAATAGATAATATAAGACCTTCTAAATAAGTATGCATACTCACACACACACACACACACACACACACACATACACACATGTGTCAAATTTAGATATTAAAAAATGGAGTAGATCATTGACATTTCCATTCCTTCCAGAGTGATTGAGAGTTTTGCTCAACAAAATTAGTGAGTCTAATCACTTGATAGCCAGATTGCTTATTATTTTTTAATACATATCATTAATCTACTTCTAAAAGAGAATGGAAAAGGATTCACTCAAGTTAATAATTCTAGCATGTCAACTTCTTTTAAATTTAATTCAAAAATGGGCTGCATATTCCAGGCTTGCAAAGTTGTGTTCAGTCTATTATTTATTTGTGAAATGCTACTGGGAATTTACTGTTCTTAGAAATCATTAGAATTGTTTGCTTAAAAAAATTACTTGTGAGTAGAGCAGATGATGGGAACACCAAGTCCTGTTTATTTATTTTTTATTTATTGATTTATTTATTTGAGAGTGACAGACACAGAGAGAGAAAGAGACAAAAAGAGAGAGAGAGGGAGAATGAGCCCGCCAGGGCCTCCAGCCACTGCAAATGAACTCCAGATGAGTGCTCCCCCTTGTGCATCTGGCTAACGTGGGTCCTGGGGAATTGAGCCTCGAACTGGGGTCCTTAGGCTTCACAGGCAAGTGCTTAACTGCTAAGCCATCTCTCCAGCCCTCCTCTTACTGCTACTAATGAACTCCAGATGCATATGCCATTTTGTGCATCTGGCTTTACATGGGTATTGGGGAATCAAACCCAGGCTGGCAGGTTTTGCAAGTAAGTGCCAGCAAAAACATTATATAATTCTTTGTCTTTAATACTACTTATTTACTTATTGGAGAGAGATACAGACAGAGAGAGAAAGAGAGAGGGGGGATGGGTGTGTTAGAGCCTCTAGCCACTGCAAATGAACTCCAGATGCATGTGGCACTTTGTGTATCTGGCTTATGTCGGCCCTGGGGAATTAAACCTGGGTTCTTTGGCATTGCAGGCAAATGCTTTAACCACTAAGCCATCTCTCCATCCCTTATTATAATTCTTGAAGCCCATGTAGAAAATATGATTTGAATTGGCCCTTCTCTTGAAGGACTCTCTATCTGGTTTTCTTAAAGTTTCATATGGGCATGACTTGCAAACTCTTAAAAACTATGATTTCTGTGATTTTATTTACTTACAGATGCCTGGGCTATACGAAAAATTATTCTAATACAATTGACATAGAAATGGCCAGTGTCACAAGCTTTACTATATGGTGAGTTATATTTAACCAAAATTTATTTAAAAAAAAACAGTTTAAATTCCACAGAAAAATTGTTAGGAAAGTACACAGCCTGCCTGTTTATGAACACCACCCTAGAGCATTGCACTTGTTACAGTTGATACACACAGGATATCACATAATGGTCAATCTACATTTGGCATATATTTAGGTTACCCTTCACATTATATTTTCTTAAGGCCTGGAAAATGCATAATCCTATATTTACCTTTTTAGTATTACACATACAAATTTAACTTCCTAGATCTCTTTCAGGTTACTTCTATTCATTTATTTATGTCTATCCTCTAGAAGACACTGTTATTTAGCACATGATACAATTTCATTATGTGGACCTACTGCAATTTAAGGATACATGCATTTATATAAAAAGGACAATTAAGTTCTATTGAGTTCTGAAAATTTTGAGTGAAGTTGTTAGGAATACTCATGCACCCTATTATTGTATGAGTAGAAGTTTTCAATCCCTTTGGAGAAATACCAGTGGATGTGATTAGTATACTATATGGTAGGACCATGTTTAATTTTGTAAAATATTGCTAATTTTTCCAAAATAGATAAATCATTTTGTATTCTCATCAGAAATTAAAGAGATATCATCCAGCTGCTGCAAACGAACTCCAGATGCATGTGCCACCTTGTACATCTGGCTTATGTGGGTCCTGAGGAATCAAACCATGGTCCTTTGGCTTTGTAGTCAAGTGCCTTAATTGCTAAGCCATTTCTCCAGCCCAGGAGGTTCTTATGAATAAAATTCAGTGTCTACTAATAGGATTTTGAGTGATGGCATGGATAGGACACTTCAATGTGGTGTGAAGAGTTCTGGTAGTTCTTTACCTATAGTTAAGCTTTTAAAAGCATCTTGGGAAGAATCAATACTACTGCTTTTGTTTTTTTTCAAGGTAGGGTCTCTCTCTGGTCCAGGCAGACCTGGAATTAACTATGTAGTCTCAGGGTGGCCTTGAACTCATGGAGATCCACCTACCTCTGCCTCCCTAGTGCAGGGATTAAAGGCATGCGCCACCACGGCTGGAAGAATCAATACTACTTCTTGAAATAAAGTTCTGATGGTGTATATCAGTCAATACCTGCTTAATGCCAACTGATATTCTTATTTTTTAATTTTTTTGGTTTATTTATTTATTTATTTATTTGAGAGAGACAGACAGAGAGAAAGAGGCAGAGAGAGAGAGAGAGAGAGAGAGAGAGAGAGAGAAGAGAATGGGCACTCCAGGGCTTCCAGCCACTGCAAACGAACTCCAGACACGTGCGCCCCCTTGTACATCTGGCTAACGTGGGTCCTGGGAAATCGATCCTCGAACCGGGGTCCTTAGGCTTCACAGGCAAGCGCTTAACCACTAAGCCATCTCTCCAGGCCCCAACTGATATTCTTAACCCTTTAGATTCTGTGCTGGCTGTTTCTTCATGTCCTTAATCATTCCCTGACCCTTTTCACTCTGTTCTGCATCAGTGCAAGACACTTCCTGACAGTTACATTCCTCAGGATACCTTACTAACTTGCTTACATTTAAGTTCATGTAGCGGAAGCTCTACAAGGGAGTTGAGAGGCAAAATGTGGAAAGAGTGAAGGGTTGCTATTATCTATTCCATAGCAGTGCAAGAAAAAAAAAAAATGATCCCAAGTAATGCCTGGAATATTCTCTCTGTGTGTTAACAACTTCATCTCCTAAGGAAACAGATTTATTCTTGCACTGGAGCTATAGAGATGATTTTGCCTCACCCACATTAATCTCTGGGCAGGCTGACAATGGGGTTTTCTCCTTATTAATATTTTTGTAATTAGTATCCTATCTCTAAGCCCTCTGTTGTTCTATGCAGGTCCTCACAACACTCTTTTAAGGTAGGTACTGTTCTTTCGATATCCACAAATAAAGTGAGACATATTTTGTTTCATACTCTAAACCCCCTTTTTTGGACACATATGCCTGAAAAGTTTGGTTAAAGGAATGTCTAATGGCTCAGTGGGTAAACTGCTTGCTGTGCAGGGATGAGGACCTGGGTTCATATCTCCAGGACCCACATAAAAGCCAGTACCATAGCTTATCCTTATAATCTCAGCACTAGTGAGGCAGAGACATGAGAATCTCTGTTGCTCACTGGCTAGCTAGTCCAGCTGAATTGGAGATTTGTAGGTTCAGCAAGAGAGCCTGTATCAAAAATTAACATAAATAAAATATAAGGAAGAGACTTCATGTCAGCCTTTGACCTCGACATGCATGCATATGTACCTGTGTATGTGTGCCACACACATGTGCACACACACAGAAAAGAGGAATTACATTTTGTTAAAGGAATACCTGATGAAAGTTTAATTCACATTTGAACACCTAGTAGCACTTACCAGGTCTCTACAGTACAAAAAGTTTTGAATTCGTAGTCTGGGTTCCCAGCAGAAAACATATTTATTTGAATGACTCATATATATTCTTCCATGAGTGTGTTCTGTTAGTAATATGTAGATTCATGATAGTTACACATTCTTGATCAAGCCTCCAATTAAACATTGAAAAATATCTGTCCTCCTGTCTTAGCATCTAGACTAGCCTTGACTTTCACTTTAACAAAAAGAGCACTTTGTTTTGTTTATTCTTTCCCTGCAATGCTGGGAATTGATCTGGGTATCTTGTATATGCTAGGTAAATATTATAAGATGTAGTCCCCATGAATATTACAGAGTGTTAGTAATAGAATATTGTGAAAGTGCTTATGTATTGAATAAGCATTCAGAAAAAGTAAAGATGCTTAGTCTGTTGAGAGAGAGAGAGAAAAAAGAGAAGGGAGAAAAAGAGTGCCCTTAGTAAATTAGACACCGTCAAAACAGGAAATGTCTGGATCCCCAGGCTACCATCAGTAGTAGAATTAAGACAAGGGAAGAGCCATCTGAATGAAATTGAGTTGGTTTTTTAATTAACACCATTTAAAATGGATTGTTCATCCAAGAAAATTATATAAAAGTAATCAATTGCTGCTTTTTAATCCATAATATTTACACACATTTCTATGCAAGTATAAAAATTTAACAAATATAAACTGATTTCACTTTTTCTCACCTGCATAGAATACACCAAGAAAGACATTCATTATTCCATGCATTCATATGTTGCCTCTGGCTAAACTTCATGAACTTCAGATGATATATGACACTCAGTGGTCTTGTGGTCTGGCATTGATCTTCAGAGTTCAGGATCCATCACAAGGTGATGAGTATGTATTGTGTTATTTTGTATTCTACTCCATTATTGTCAGTTATATTTTAAATTTTATTAAAATTGCAAGTCATATGACCCACTAAATTGATTTTGTGACCCAAGAATATTAGATCATAAACCACAATTTAGAAACACTGCATAACACCACACTGCCTCTCATAAAGCTGATTCATTAAGCTCTGACGGTGCTAGGAAGGGCAAATGGAGAGAAAGGTTACAGTATGATTCTAAGCAGGGGACTCCATCAAGAAATTTTTATTATGGAATGATCATTCTTGTAACACTTTCAATAATTAATCAAAAAGAAACAGAGCTAATGAAATGGACAATAGATATTTAGAACAGAATTTTCCCAAGAATGTGGAAGGCAAATGTAATCATAGATAATTTCAAAACTTTGAAGCCCTTTATTAAATGTGTGATATTAACCAGGGGAAAAAATAAGTATTTGTTACTCTTTCAAACAGATGCTAAAACATCATGCAGGTGTATTGTATAAAATAATGTAACTGTTACACTTCACTGAAGCAACAATGCAGAACATTGAGGCCGCCAGTGAACCTGATGGGGAAAATCAATGTTATTAAAACTAATGAAATGTCAAATATATATTGAGATTGTAAGAAAAGCTACAGTAGTGTTTGTTTATGTCTGTGTGTGTGTGTGTGTGTGTGAGAGAGAGAGAGATCTACGTGCTTATATATCTGACTTTTATTTAATTGTTTTAAAAGTTTTTGGTTATTAGAGAGGGAGAGAATGTATGTGCCAGGGCCTCTAGCCACTTCAAATGAACTGGACCATGTGCCACCATGTGCATCTAGCTTACATTCTTACTGGAGAATCAAACCTGGGATCTTCGGTTTCGAAGGCAATCACTTTAACTGCTAAGCCATTTCCCCAGCCCCATATAGCAGACTTTTGATTTAAAAAAAAAAAAAAACTAATAAAAATCTTTCACAAGCTCTTCTTTTTTGTTTCTGGTATATATTTTGGGAGGAAATCAAAATTGATGAGCTTTTAGATGATTTGAACATAGCTCGTGTATGTGTTGGTACAATCATTTCCTTCCTCCCTCCCCACTTTCCACTGAGGGCCTCCTTCAGTGGCATTGCTAGTTTTCAACATGGAATTGTGGGTTATGAGTTGTAAGAACAGCAGTCAGTCACTGGTGGGTGGGATGGGGGGTGGCAATTCTGGATATTCCCTCACACTCTGTGGCTCTTACAATCTTTCTACGTCCTCTTCCACAAAAGGCTCACCTTGGAAGCAGCACCTTCGCTCATCTCGCCAATTCCTCTGTGGTTTCACCTGGGATGTAGCTGACGTGCGAGGGATAATTCATCTCCTGACAGGGACTCAGCTGTCTTTTCTTGTCTTGTTCATAGATTTTCGTTGTTCTCTATTCTCAATGCCTTCTGAAAAAAAGAAAAACAGCTTCTCCAAAGGAGAGTGGTATCAGCCTAAGTTAAAGGGGGTACACATTGTTTATGTAGAGAGATTTTGATGGATGCAGCCTCTCTTTGGGCTAAAGACTAATGGGAGCTTCTCATTGGAAGCCATAATCTTGGTCTTATGGATTTCTTTCCACTGAGTGAATCTCTTGGCCCATCAGAAAGCCGCTAGTTAGCAACCTAGATTAGGTGCCACCATTGCACATGTGTGTGTATCTTGTCAGGCTGGTTGCTTTCAAATAGCAGGGTCCCCTGATTGCTCACAACAGTTTTGGCCATTTTCCTTCACCAACTCAAGTAGCACTATACGTGCTAAACATCTGGGAACTGGCTTCCTTCCAGATTCAGCTGGCTCTCTCCATGTTCTGTGTCAGCGGAATATGGTGTCTCCAACAATAGGGTCTTAACTTTTACTTCAGGCAGGTAAGTGCTTTGACAGAAGCCTGTCTTGTTTTGGGGAACTTCTAGTTCTCTCTGATCAGCAGCTCAATTTAGGTTGTAACAAGTTTCTGGTACTGGAATTCACAAGCTGGAGCCAATTGTTTTAGGGTTAGGCTTCATCTCATCCTCTCCAGGGCCCTTCTTACCAGATGATGATTTCCCCATACTCCTATTGAGGGTTATATTTCATAGTCTGATAATGATGTGGTTTTTGAAGAAGGTTTAACAAATGATTACATTCTTTGAGTATATTAAAAAAGATTTTAAAAATATTTTTATTCAGCAGGGTGTGGTGGTGCACACCTTTAACTCCAGCAATTGGGAAGCAGAGGTAGGTGGATCGCCGTGAGTTTGAGGCCACCCTGAGACGACATAGTGAATTCCAGGTCAGCCTGGGCTAGAGTGAGAGACCCTACCTCGAAAAACCAAAAAAACAAACAAACAAAAACAACAACAACAACAAAAAAAAAAAACTTATTTATGAGAGAGAGAGAAAGAAGGAGAGAAAGGCCATGCCAGGGCCTCTAGCCACTGCACATGATCCACAGACGCATGCACCACCTTGTGCATCTAGATTATGTGGGTCCTAGGTAATCAAACCTCGGGCCTTAGGCTTCGGAGGCAAGTTCTTAAACTGCTAAGCCATCTATCCAGCCTCAGAAAAGATTTTGAATGAGAATTGCTTTTTGCACTGAAACCTTAATCAAATAATTTTAATTCAAAGTTTTTATATAATTAAAGTTACATAGTAACATCAGAAATTTTTGCTGGGAAATTAGCTTAGTTATGTCATATAAGCATGACTACCTAAGTTTGATTTCAGTAACTAAAGTGGAGAAGCCAGTCAGTGACCAAGAGATTCAGCTTGGTAGATAAAGTGGCGGCCTCACAATCATGAAGACCTGAATTTTGATCTCCAGCAACCATGTAAAACCTCAGCACAGTGACTTGCATCTCTGATCCCAGTGTTGGGAAGTGGAGACAGGAAGATTGCTGCTAAGCTATTCTAGCCAAGTCAGTGAACTACAGATTGATTACATGAAAAACCCTGTCTCAAAAAGTAAGGTAGACTATGACTAAGAAAGACACCTGATACTGACCTCTTGGCCTTCACATACATTTATGTGTGTACTCATACATGAACACCTATACACATGTTTATGTAGAGAAATGCATCCAGACTCCAAACAGATACATGAGTAGAATCAGATGTGTCCACATGTTCCTGTAATCCCCGTGCTGAGGCAGAGACAAGGAGCAGGAGGCACAGAGTTGGATGTCTGATGGATATTGGCCAGCTTTGAACCTATTTGGTGACCCATTGGAGATCTTGTCTCCGAAACATGGACAGGGCTGGAAAGATGACTTAGCAGTTACGGTGTTTGCCCACAAAGCCTAACAACCTGGGTTTGATTCCCAGTACTCATGTAACACCAGATGCACAAAGTGGTATATGCGCCTGGAGTTTGTTTGTAGAGACTGGAGGGACTGGCATGCTGATTGTATTTGTCTCTATCAGCCCTTTCCCTCTCTGCTTGGAAATTAAAAAAAATATATATTAAAAAAAATTAACAGTGCCTGATGAATGACAATGAAGATTGTTCTCCACATGTATGCATATACACATGTACACACAATTGCACACACATAGCACACCCAATAATGTACTCACATGTACACAAAATGTATATAATAACACTTGATAAAGTGAGGTGACCCAACAACAATACAATATTTTAATATATTTAACAATATTTTAACATAATGTATATAACTTAAAGGTAATATAAGAATAAGGTGATTGGTCCATTTAAACTCTCTCCATACTATCCTGAGCTCTGAAAGGATATTCTGCATATAGCAGTCTATACCAACACATCTCTTGTTACTGCTATCACTATGATTTATGCACAGGAAACTTCTTGGCTTAGTATGCTATTTGATTTTCAAATCAAGGAACTATGTACCATGAATCATGATTAATACTTCAAAATGTAGTTTATTGAAAAGTTCCTTTCATTTAAATTTTATGTGTATTGAATAGAAAAGAGAGAAATGCTAAATGCATTTTTACTATCTTTTCAAAGACTTTGGAGTGGATGACATTCCTGGTGAATTAGTAACAACGAGGGGAAAACTGTTTCCTTGCAATGTACTTGAAAATCACGGAAATTTATCTTTCTATGAGTCATCTAGATGACTTCCTTTAGCATTAACCCTTTTATTTTATGACACCTTGCCCACATTCTCTATCTTTCTCTCTCCCTTTTATTGTTCTGGTAATGGGAGTGCTTGGGGATTTGCTTTCTTCCGAGTCTTATATTTTGTTGATTTCATTCACTTACACCCTCCATACATATATAAAATGTAGTCTAATAATAATCGCATCCCACTACCCTCCTATCTACCCCCTTCTCAATCCCTTCTCCAATAGGTTCCCTTTCTGTTTGGATATCGTTTTCTTCTTTTGGCTCTCCTCCATCATCCATGAGAAGATGATGATGGAGCCAATGTTATGCAGGTAATGACACTTGCTATGCGGTCTGGGTGCAACTTCCACTTTGGGTGGGAACACAGCAATCCAAAACATTCATTACCATTCTTTGGCTCTTACAATATTTCTTCACCCTCTTCCACAATTATCTCTGAGCCTCAGAGAGAGTGATATAAATGTTTCACTTAGTGATGAACAATCAACTGTCATGTTTTTACAGCCCTTTGACTAATTTTGAGTCTCCCTAGTAGTCACCATCATCTAAAAAGAGAAGCTTCTCTAGCCAAGGATGGCAGAACTAATATATGGGGATAAATATACACACTTGGAGGGCAACTAGGTGATTGTAATTATAAGCTTTTGATTAAGATTTCAATACCATGAACGAAGTTACTCTCATAAAGGAGAGCCTCAAATCCAATATGACAGGAGTTGACTTCACCCATAACAGACATGCCAATATTACACAACTGGGTACATCTTGCCTGCCTGTTCAGTTGTGTAGCTTGCAAGGCCCACTGCAGGTTAAGCTTGTTGATGACTTTTCTCACCCAGCAGGCTGCATAGCACTTTCCAGAACTATGACAGCTCCTCTACAGGGAGGAGGCTTCAAACTCTGTCCAGCTTGATTTCTTGGTGTACTGCAACTAAAACATGTGGTCTTCATTTATAGGGTCTTTCCATCTAATTCAGGTGGGCTACATAGACTTTTTGCAATACCCTGTGTTTCGGGGGTGCCTTTGGATCCTCAGTGATGAGCAACTAACTAAGAGGTAGCCAATCTCTGGCAATATACTTTTTCTGTAGCAACATATGTTTTCTTGATACAGCATTATCATCACCCCACAGGGTATCTCTGATCAAATCTTCTCTTTCTTTAAATTATGCATTTTTTAATTAGTCAGAAAATAAATAGTTTTCCATATGGCTTATTCATAAAACTTCTGTTTTTCGAAAATTTTTAATTTTTGGATTTTTCTTTCTTTTTGAGACATAGTCTCTTTAGCCTAGGCTGGCCTGGAACTCATGGTGGACCAACTACTTCAGCATCCCAAGTGCTGGGAATAAAGGTGTGCTTCACCACACCAGGCTACATCTTTAGTTTTGATTAACCTTTTTCTTTTTTTTTTTTAATTGACAGCTTCCATACTTACAGAAATAAACCATGATAATTCCCTCCCCATTCCAATTTCCTCTCCACAAACCCACATTCCATAATATCCCCTCACTGTCTCCATTACTTTCTCTTTTATTTGATGTCATCATATTTTCCTCCTACTATGTGGGTCTTATGAAGGTAGTACTAGTCACTGTGAGGTCAATGTTTGTCTGGACGATTTTGTTATAAGCAGTCCTACCCTTTCTTTGGCTCTTACGTTCTTTCCGCCACCTCTTGCACAATGGACCCTGAGCCTTGGAAGGTGTGATAGAGATGTTTCAGTGCTGAATATTCCTCTGTCACATCTTCTCAGCACTATGGCACTTTTTGGATCATTCCAGGGGTTACCACCATCTGAAAAGAGAAGCTTCTCTAATCAAAAGTGAGAGTAGCATTAATATATGGGTGTGAATATTAAGTAAAGTGCTAATAGTTCAGTTTGGTGGGCATAACATATGCATTTAGCCAGACAAGAGTAGGTGTTACACTCCTAATGCTCACGACCTCCACAACCAAATGCTTTTGATTAGTTTTTCAGTACCAGACATATATTCCCTCCCATAGAGCGGGTCTTCAGTCCAATCAATTAGAGAATAGTTGGTTTCCCCCATAACAGACATGCCACTATTACAACACTTGGTCCATTTGGCCTAGCTGGCCAAACTTGATGCTTGCAGTAGCCACTATTTTTACCACTGATGGTTTCTGTCTCCAATAGGGCTACATGCAGTGCAGCTTTATCCAGCTTTCTGTCAGCTGGTCTATAAGGAGGAGGCTTTCAGGTCGGCCTGAATTTGATTTCTTGGTGACCTTGCAGCCCAAGCATATGAAGACTTCAGCAATAGATATTAACCATATTATTTTTTTGTTCGTTTGTTTGATTTTTGTTTGTTTGTTTTTTGAGGTAAGGTCTCAGTCTAACTCAGGCTGTCCTGGAATTCATTCTGTAGTCTTAGGGTGGCCTTGACCTCATGGTGATCCTCCTACCTCTGCCGCCTGAGTGCTGGGCTTAATGGTGTATGTCACCAGGTCTGGCTAACTGTATTCTTGGATCAAGAATACTGTTAACTTCATCTCCTCCTCTCCACCACCCCATTCCCTGACCAAATTTAGAACTTTCCACCCCTTTATTTCATTCTTTACCTTACATATCTATAATCCTCTCTCCATAAGCCTTCTCATAATAGTTGATATTCACTGACAGCATATGATTCATGGTGTTTAAGTGACATGAAAAGCATAGCCTGATAGTAATATTTAATGATTTATAGCACAGTTTAAAAGAAAATTAATATAAAATGATTATAAACTATGCTACATGTGAGTATATATATATATCTTTGGGAAAAAATGCACAATGAATTGGACCTTCCAAAACACATGCAATACCAAATTTTAAAGAGAATATGGCAGATTCTCTGATGGAGTTAGTACAAGATATATGAGGTAACCATTGTTTCTTAGAGATAATTTAATAGGTATAAATCCTCTTTTAGCCCATGACTGGTGGGATCTTGATAACGGAGAGCGGGCTCATTTTTGGATATGATTCTGATTTGTTTCCCAGTTCCAGCTATGGGTTCTATTCCACTGAGCAGATCAGTTAGTCAAATCAAGAGCAGCTGGTTTCCCTCCATGACTGTGTGTAACTATTGCACTTGTGTGAGCATCATGTCAAGTTGTTTACTGCTAAGTAGGTTAGATCATGAGTTGCTTGGACAGATATTGGTCATTTTCCCCACTTGCTCATGTAGCACCTTCTGGCATTAGACATGCTAACCGTCAGGGTACTGACCTTTTTCAGATACACAAAGATCCTAAGGAGAGAACTACCCCATCATAACTCAAATAGGCCCCAGATAAAACTAAGAATAATTGGGGAAACAAGAGGAGTGCTGTTTTCTTGGTGAATCTGGTACCAGCACAAGGGTGGAGATAGACACAGAGAACAAGAAACTCCTACCAAACCAGCCATCCAGAGACACAGAAGCTCCCAACACCTCATCCCTGAAGCAGATCTAAATTGAACCCAACATGGCTCAGGGAAATTTGTGGAAGAGGGGGTGGAAAGAATGTCAGGGCCATACATTGGGTCATGACACACAGAGACATTTCCTCCTACTCATAACTTATGGCTTACCCCACAATGCACGACCCATATAACTGAACAACGAGGGTCTCTGTGGAGGAGGGAACACAGGTAGGAGGCTAACAATGCTACTAACTTGACTGTAATCACTGACTATAGAACTAATAAAAAATAAATAAGTAAGTAAAAAAGAGAGAGAATATGGCAATGACTGATCTTCAGTGTAGGCTAAGGAGAAACCAAGACACATGATACTTTTTTTTTTTTCTCTGTGTACAGAAGGAATAACCTCAGTTGTCTAGGATATTATTTCCTAAAGATAATATACCTAAAATTAAGTCTAAAACAACTCATTTATTTCCTTCTGTTCCCATTATAACTATGTTCACAGTTGATATGTTAACCAAATTATACCAATGTGCTGCTTCACACTATGTAACTTCTTACATTCAAAACAAAGGGGTGATTTGAATCACTTGCATTTGTGCAATTTTGTGTAGGCGACTTAAGTAAAGAGAAGGAAGAAAAATAGAAAGAAGGAAAAAAAGGATATATGGAGGAAAGAGAAAGAGAAAAGGAGGAGAAAGGAAAGAAAGGAAAAGAGAGAAACGAAAAATGGAAAGAAGTAATCAAGGAAGGGAGGGAGGGAGAAAAGGGAAGAAGGCAGAAAGAGAGAGACAAAGACAATGAAAGAGAGAGAGAGAGAGAGAACAACTAAGTCACTATATCCAAGGTCCCTGACTCCTTGGTTTTATGACTGTAAAACCAATACATATTCAGTAGAAACTGTATCTCCGATTTTGAATATTCATTTTATTTAGCCTAGCTAAAATTTCTTTTGTAGTGTGATAGTATCTCTAGAGCCTGGGTAGCACAGAAGCTCTATCTACGAGCTATGCAGATCAAGAGGAAGTCACCAGTACTGTCCAGTACTGGACAGTTTTGCAAGGCTGTGATGTTATGTAATCTAGTATATTAAAAGCATTTTAAAACTATGTTGTCTTTCCTTAAAGCCTGCTCAACAGAACATAACTCCTCTATAAGGGAGAAGTGGCTTTACTCTGTTCAGTAGCTTCAAGACAGTTTCCTCAACTGATAAGGAGTCTGTTACAGTTGAAAAGAAGAAATGAGATCATGAGATCATGTCCCTATAACAAGCTCTTGAATAAAATTAGTAGTAGTCAATTTTGTTGCTGTTGGATATGCACGAAAGAAAAGGCATAGCTTATGTGCGTTAGTAGGTTCTGCCAGAAATCATGCTTTCAACTCACTTAACATCCCCATCATCCACCATTCTTCCTTTCTTTTTCTGTATATGGTTACCAAGTTTTGATGTAGACAATGCTTCTCTTGGCTATTGTTCTTTTTTTAATTTATTTTGTTTATTGACAACTTCCATATTTGTAAACAATATCCCATGGTAATTCCCTCCCTTCCCCCACTTTCCCCTTTGAGACTCCACTCTCCATCATATCCCCTCCCTCTCTCAATCAGTCTCTCTTTTATTTTGATGTCATGTTCTTTTCTTCCTATTATGATCATCTTGTGCAGTGTCAGGCCCTGTGAGATCATTGTTCTGATGTGTAGGTAGTGGGTCATTTGTATGGGTCTTATTTGTCTTTCTTTGGTAAGGAATAATGTGTATTTTTCCTTTGATTATTGCCCATTTCAATATTCTCTTTCTGTGATATTCCTTTTGACACAATTTGGGAGTATTCATGCAGTTGGGATGTTTGCCTTTCTCTTAATGATTTGCAGGAATTCTTTTTTGTTCTGGATGGAAGACTCTCCGCAGGTATTGAATATGTAGATACAGAATCCACCCACTGCATTTAACCCTGCCAAACTAGAATGTGATGATAATAGGGAATAAACATTTGTTGTGTTGATTTGTACTGCATTTTAACAGCTTTATTCTTTGACTAGATATGCCCAGCAGGTTGTCCATATGAATGTTTCATAAGTGCTTTATGTTTCACTGATTACTGCACTTAAGGTCTTCTTTGGTTTCTATTTGTCTACAATCTTCAGTATATTAGTATGTCCTGCAGATATTTAATACATACATCCACCCTTCCTGCTTGTTTTATCTTGGTTATCATGTGACATAACAGCTACTGTAGATATAGAGTTTTGCTGAGTTAATAAAATTATCTGAAATTTACAGCATATGGGGAGCATACATCTTTATCTTTCTGTTCTTACAGCTGATTTTTTTTCTCTTTATATATTTCACTTGTGCCTTTAATGGACACATGGGAAGGGATAATGTTCTAGGCAAGCAGACATTGGGAGGTGTGGATATCATTAAAGGAAGGGCCATGCCTTCCATCTTCCTGCTATGAAAAGGAGGAAAGTGGAGTTATGTTATTGACTTACTTGGTCAAGAATTCACACTTCTCCTAAAGACATGATAAAGAGGTGGGGGAAGTACATATTTCCTTAACTATATGATGAGCTATACCCCAGTGCTGTTGCTCACAGACCCTCAAGGCTGAGTCTGCCCTCTTCTCTGAGTGCTAAGTCAGAAAGCATCACTTCCACTTTTGCACCTCTTTCCCTTCTTTGACCCTTCCTTTTTTAATATTATTTATTTGAGAGAGAGAAAGAGAGAATGAGGCAGATGGAGAGAGAGAGAGAGAGAGAGAGAGAGAGAAAGAGGGAATGGGCAGGCCAGAGTCACTAGCCACTGCAAACTCCAGATGCATGTGTCATTTTGTGCATCTGGCCCACAGTGGGTACTGTAAAATTGAACCCGAGTCCTTAGGCTTTGCAGACAACCACCTTAACTGTCATGTCATCTCTCCAGTGCTCTTTCTTTCTCTTATTTGGATATATGTCATAATCCTAAGCATGGTTGCCCTCATGGGGCTTTCCCACCCTTTCCTCAACAAGCACCCTTTGACTTACTCCTTGTCATTCCCGTGTCTAATTTCTATTGGTCACCAGTGGACTGGACAATATGAAAATCTGCAACAATATGACAGATATTATTTAAGTATCATTTGGCCTACAAAGGCCCCAGGTCTTAGAGTTTTTATTTCTTTCATATTTTTCTGTGGGCAACGAATGTTCAAAACATTTAAATCCTTCCTAGCTCCTAGTGTCAAACAAACCTCTGCACAGCATATCCTCACCGTCCGATCCCTGTGTCCTGCTCTTGATACTTTTAACAGGGAAATCACAGGGAGAGTTTCACATCCTATACTCTTTACACGTGAGAATACCTCTGTGTTTCTTGCTGCTTTAGTGAGGAATGCCCTGCTTTCAGACAGTTGGCAAACTACTACTCATGATTCAGCTTCCCACATGCCACTTCTATTTTAAAGCATTCTGTGATCCTTGCATAGTAACAAGGCAAGCTGGTGCTCTGCCTTCAGAGGATCTACACATGGCATCAGGGTGAACAAGTTGGCTTGTACACATTCCTATTAAGTATGCCAGCCAATCAATGATGCATAAACACACCTAAAATGTGTTTGTGGTTGCACACTGTATACTTCAAAAATGATAATTTCAATCACTCAAAACTGTCAAAAAATCACTATTATTGTATAGAAATCTACGATCGTTTAACTGCAAAATATTTTGAAGAGACAAGATATGTGAAAATGTGTAATGTGTAAGCATATAACTCATTTTATGTATGCTTTAAAATAAGCTTATTTTATATATATTAAAATACATGAAGATTGAAGGAGATCAACACAGAGAAAAATCAACTCCTACCAAATCAGAGAGCCAGAGCCTCAGAGGCCCCCAACACCTCATCACTGAAGTAGACCAAAAGTGAACCCAACATGGCTCAAGGAAAGAATGTCAGAGTTACATGTTGGGTCATGATATGCAGAGACATTTATCTTACCCATAACTGTGGGCTAACTCCACAATGCATGACCCATATACCTCAACAAGGAGGGGCCAAGGGGAGGGGGTAGGTCACGGATGAGCCTAATAATGGTACCAAACTGACTGTATTTGATGAATACAAGACTAATTAATAAAGGAAAAAAAACAAAAAAAAATACATGAAGATTATTGATCCTCTTCATGTGTCTTTTTGAAATATTTAGCAAGCAGGCATGCATTCTAGATCACTAATGTACTCAGGTATTGGCAGAGGTACTTTTCTGTCACTGGTGTACAATGCATTCATGTGGGTTAACATAGTTTAATTTTTCCAATCTCAAGAATAAATTATGTTAGTTCAGATTATGCACTGCAAATGAAAAGATTAAAAATAAATCTAATGCTGACAGTAGTGGCTTTCTCTGACTGATAATACGGTATTATGTATTAATTCACTGAAGATCTGCCAGCATAGTTATTTTACCCTTGTCTGTTAAATCCTCCTATCATTTGCTCCAAAGAACTCTGTGACTTTCATGTCTAATCTCTGACATTATTCATTAAAAGTTTCAGAAATGTTGGTTGTAATTAACTTGGAACAACAAATTTTATCTGGTTCTCTTAGTTTCACATTTATATCAAAGCATATTATTGCATGCAACCAGGAAAAGTTAAGTTTCATGAACAGCACGACAATGTTATAAATCTGAATCCCAAAAACTTCACTTTTCTTCTATCTCAATGATCTTTTAAGACTTTTGTTGTTCCCTATGGAAATCCCATGTTTATGAGCCCCTGACAGTGTTTGTGAAAAGGAAATGCTTCTTTTAGTATTGAAGAAATACATTATCAACATGTACCTAAGGCAGCTCTCCACCAGCTCTCTAAATAGTGTCCTTATATTCTCACTCCATCTGGTTGAAAGATAGTTGCTAATTCTTTAGACAAGTGGCTACATATTATTTATATTGTGGTTTAGTGACTGAGACACCATTTAACATTTATTCCTTTATTCCTCTATTCAAATGCATATTCTCAGTCACTTAAATTCACTTTTAACTTTTGGACTGCTAAAAGATTTTTTTAAAGTCTAATTATTTGCTTCGGTAGCTAAGATACTACAAGTCTTTCTTATATTACCTCTTTATAACCTGAAAATTAAATTTTATAATACTTAAGATCTATTATATAATCTTAGTTGAATAAATTATTTTATTTAAAAAATATATGTATGAATTATGATAAACTATTTTTTAATTTAGCAAAATATTCTATATTTATCTTAAATGTCTACTGAAAAGAATAATCCAAACAAAATATAACAAAGCACAACAATTAAAACTAACCACATTATAGGGCTGGAAAGATGGGTTAAAGCACTTGCTGGCAAAGCCAAAGGATCCAGGTTCAGTTTCCCAGTACCCACATAAAGCCAGATGCACAAGGTGGGTCATGCATCTGGAGTTTGTTTACAGTGACTGGAGGCCCTGACATACCCATATTGTCTCTCTCTTTGTCTCTATCTACATTTTTCTCTTTCTCTCAAATAAATAAAAAATATTTTAAAAAACCACATTTTATATATTACTGGGTTGATTTAAATTGAGTGGTAAAGTAATAGAAGATTTAAGAGAAATAATAATAGCTAATCAGCATTTAAATAATATGTAAACTTTGACCACTTTGTGTGTCAGCCTAGCCTGAGTCTCATATAAGAAAATATTTTGAATGAAAATAAAATGCAAAAAAGTATGTTATTTTACAATTTTACTTCCTGAGAATATTTTATTCATGGAAAGTATGTTTTTGTGCTACAAGATAAAGCAAATGAAAGCAGTTTAAATTTGTATTTTCATCTTCAGCACTCACTTTTGATATACAATAATTTCTTTTAGAGTGCAATGAATGCTAATAATTTCATGTATAAAAATTTGACCAGATGTTTACATTATTTGGAAGATCATATAAAATAACAAAAATAAAATAATAATGCGGTCCTGCAAAATGTCTCAAAGGAAACTATGCTGCTTAGTTTATGAATGGCAAAGTTTTTTATGAATTTATGAATGGGGAATTCTCACAGGATTCAAATTTTGCAGACTAAATGTCATAGAAAATATCTAAGAAGACAAGAGATTAAAGTTTTAAATGAATACGAACATGTAAACGTGTTATCTATATTTGTGCATTGACAGACCACAATCTTTTCTTATGAAGAAGTGCTGAGAATATGGTTAAATAGTACTAAGAAGTCAACGACGTATAACAAGGATCTAGACTTCTAGCAGAATGCATAAAGGTCATAGAACATGGGACTACTTAAGGAAAGCAGTACTGCTTTTAGAAATAACTGCCTGGCTAAGCAAGGATTTCAGACCTCCATTTGAGAGGGAAGCAGAAGGATTGCCATTTTTTATACAATCAATATTTATTGATGTGGACCCTGTGCATGGTTCTCCACTTAATGTTGATGAAAAAAAGCTGAATAAAATATGACACCCTCCCTCAGAGTGCCTACAATGAAATGAGAGGCAGGTGTGAACCAATTATTGTAAATAAAACATGTTGAGGAGAGGTATAAATTAAGTACTATGAAAATTCCAGTTAGGATATTCATAGAAAGTCTGACAAGGGAGAATTTGAGCTGAGTTTTTATTGAAAGGAGTTTACCATATGGGTCAAGGAGTGGGGTGATTTCTAGTGAAGGAAAACAGCATAGACACCACAGAAAACATGAGCACAAGGGTGAACAGCGATGAGAGGTTTTTATCAGGCAGAACACATCATGCTGAGTGGAGGAGAGGAGGAACCCAGAAGATAATATTACAACAATGCAGAACTGGAGTTCAAAGGGCTATGAACCTGGATGTTAACATTTGATGATAAAGAACCAATAGAGTTTTTGAAAATGGAAACATCACCTGGTTGAATTTGCTTAATCAGGATGACACTCATTGAAGTCTCAGTAAAATTCTTATTTTCATGCCTTCATAAAAACATTGCTTTATAGCTCTCACTTTATATTTTTCAATAGGCATAAATGTTGAATGCTTTATGTCCGTGCTAAAGATCTGGAAGTCATTTGTGGAAGGTCGTTTGTGGGGAAGATAATCCAAATAGAGCACACCATGGTATACGCTCATTATGGAATTTTTATATAATATGTTTTTTTTACAGTCATGGAGGTTATAAGCATCTAAGCCTAGTTTTAATTAGGTATCTCCCATGAACTCATGGGTTTTGAATGCTTGGTTCCAAGGTGATGGCAAATTTGGGAGGTGAAGACTAGCTGGAGGAAATATGTTGTTGGAGGTGGACTTAAGAGTGTTATTTTCAGCTCCCCCAATGCAAGAATCAGGCACAGTCTCCTGTTTCTGTTTCCACCTTCTATTGCAGAAATGATATTTATCCTGTGCTCATGTCATACTTTCCCCTGTCATCATGGAGATTCCACTAAAGACTGTAAGCCCAAATACAAAACCTTCTTCCCATCAGCTGCATGTTGTAGGGTGCTTTGGCCCAGTAGTGAAAAAGCAACTTCAACAGAAAATTGCATCCAGTGCAGTGGGCTCATTGCTGCTAGAAACCTGACTGTGCAGCTTTGTCATTTTTGGAACTGATCGGCAGGAAGAACTTGAAACCTTGACATAAGCTATGCCTTGCTGTAAGAAGAGCTTAATGGGCAATTCTTGTCCGAGTTAGGAATATCCAAGTGCATAAAGAATTGTGGACATAATAGGCTTGGCTTAAGAAGGGAAGAAAGAGTTTTGGAGAAGGCCAGAAGCAGTTTGTGTATGATGATTACTGTGTTGTATCTGTGTCATGAAAACTTGTGCAGGATTGAACTTAAAAGAAATGGACAGGTGTGAGCAGAAGAACATGGCAAAGAAAGACATGAATGTTTGGTCCACGGAGTACAGTTGGTTCAGCTGCAATTATTTGAGAGATTGCCACCATAAAGATTGGGGCAGCTGGTTTGCATTGAGACATCTGGAAGACTGTTGGCTCTTTTGAAAATAGGGTTTCAGAATACTGAAGGGGTTTTTCTGCTCTTCAAGCTTGACTCTATTTCTCCCTGGA
Source organism: Dipus sagitta (assembly GCA_036346955.1). NCBI lineage: Eukaryota > Metazoa > Chordata > Mammalia > Rodentia > Dipodidae > Dipus > Dipus sagitta. The sequence continues at coordinate 26,869,126 of CM070772.1, forward strand.
CAAACAAATTTAGTAGCCTGCCTGGGACTATTTGAGTATATAACAAATGCAGGAAAGAGTCATTGGACTTGCAACTTTTTTTTTTTTTCCAGAAATGTCTACTGGATAATTGAGGGAGGGGAATCCCTGAGTGGTATCATTACATGGAGGCTAGCTGGAGCCATGAAGGTGAACTATGAGTTGCAGCAGAAGCCCTAGGGTTTTTGAATTTTCAGGACTATAGAATGGCTGCCAAGGAGACCTGACAGCTCGGGATGGAGTGTCCCTGGATCACTGGAAGCCCAGCTGGAAGGGTGGGATTAGATCCATAAAGACTTTGTCAATGATTATAGATATCAGGCTTGCAGCTACAGGATTTGATGTTTATACTGTTTGTTTTAGATCTTGTATTGGTTCAACATTTTCTTGCAATGCCATCGTTTTGTACTGTCAGTGTTTACTTTGCACCATTATGTTCTTTTGGTTTTATAGCTCACGGTTAGGAGAATTTGGACTATGGGGACGTTTGAACAGTGTTGCAACTGATAAAAAACGATGGGGCTTTTCAAGTGGGACTGAGTACATTGCAATTTCTATCATGGAGATTCATCCATCACTTTATGGGGGCCAGGAGTAGAATGTGATGGTACAAATTAGTTGTCTTCTACAAGCTCATGCCTTTTGAGTGCTTGCTTCCTTGGAATTGGAAAAAAAAAAAAAAATCCTAAACTTCCTCCTATCAGCTGATTTGGTTTGGTTGCTTTTTCCCATCAAGAACAAGGTACTTACAGCACCATCCTTAATAATTAAAACACCCTGGGTAACATTGGTATCTACAAGAATACCCGAAATGGTAAAACGGCCCAATAGTCATGTCCTTAAATCCTTGAGGGCCTCACCAAGCGATTTTTCTGGCTTAACTTTTATGACCATTGTTTAGACTGATTATTCAGGGAATGAAATCTTACCAGCCATCTTGCTGATGAAATCATGCTATAGCATTTCATTCTCTTTCCGTTTTTTTTTAAATTTTATGTTACTTTTATTTATTTGACATAGAAAGAGGGGGAGAAGAGAGAGAGAGAGAGAGAGAGAGAGAGAGAGAGAGAATGGGCTCGCCAGGGCCTCCAGCCACCGCAAACAAACTCCAGACACATGCGCCCCCTTGTGCATCTGGCTAACGTGGGTCCTGAGGGACCAAACCTGGGTCCTTTGGCTTTTCAGGCAAGCACCTTGACTGCTAAGCCATCCCTCCAGTCCTCCTTTTTTGATCATTGTCCTTTTGGAAAGAATGAAGTCACCTTCTCACTGTGACTGTTATTTTCGATGTCATTGACTTAAGGAGAGTCAATACTCATCTTGATTTCTTAAAGTCCATTCTACCAGTTGGAACCCAGTGAAATATCATGTGGGACTCTGAAGTAATACAGTCACTGAACATAATTTCTAACAACTGCATCATTTGTGAATTATATAATTAAACCCTTTAAGGATAAAGATAAAAATATTCTGATTTTTATTTTACATTAAGGAAAATATAAGCCAAAGTCTCATGGACCTCTCCAAGTTATAGTTGTAAATTTTATAAAACAGTAAATGCTGTTTTATATTTGATATGAAAATACATATTCATTGTTTTATGGTCCCAAAATGAAACCATTAAGTGACTGCATGTATATATATCTTCTATAAATATATTGATTCATGATTATATATAATATATGGCTATATACAGCTCCATTCAAAAATCCCATTATTTTAATCCCTGTGTGAAAAAATTAATCACACCTTAGAGAAAGACAGGTAATCACACAAGTCAAGCACTTGCTCAAAAATCAAAGATATATTAAATGATAGCTCTCAGATTCAAACTGCTACCTGGCTGATTTCAAAGGGTAGGTTCTTTCCAAGAAAGTGCATAAAAAGTGGACAGTGCTGATTCTTGCAAAGTTATCTACAACTACCTCAGAAGACAACTTTTCACATAGCCCATCATCTGTTATAGATTAACAAAGACTGTTAAATGCTATGCCAAGAAAATAAAACAGGGATTGAAAACCTTGTTTGCCAAAACCTTGATAGTAAATATTCCTGGTATTGAGAGCCATGTGATTTCCATAGCAACTATTGAACTCTGCTATCACTTGAAAGTAACCAAAAGTATGTACAAGCAAATGAGTATGGCTGTTTCCATGAAGTTTCACTTATAGACACTAAAATTTGCTTTTTAAGTTTCATATGCCGTAATGTATTTTTCTTCTCCTTCTCATTCTTCTTCCTCTTTCTAGCCTTTGAAAACGTAAAATCCATTTTTGGCTTATAACCCATATAAAAAGAGGAAGTGGGCTGGGTGTAGGGCATAATATTGTAAAATCTAAAGTAAGGATAGTTTGACTATACAATTTGAAGTATAAACCATGAGTAAAATGCTTTGCCAAAACCTATTTTTAATTTCCATAGTCTAAAATTATAAAGTTGAATCTTCTGTTTAAAATTTCATCCAATGTAAGAAAAAAATGAATAGTAATTACCAGTGAGGCAATATAGTGGTAACAGGGCCCGGAATGTAAAAATAAGGAATGTCTTAGAACCAACAGGAGCCAGTCTAGGTCATAACTCTTTACGACAAGTTGGAAACACCTAAAGGATCTGGCCTTTCTTATCTCTATCCTTCCACAGAATCCTTCCATGCTTTTCTTAGGGAATTCTGATTTCTGGCAAGATTGTTCTTTTCCAGAAATCCAGACCCCAGACACCTGATGTTAGGACTGATGTATCTATCCATGGGGATCACCTAAAATATCTCATCCTGAGTCTTGAAATGGGATTCTCAGACCTCCTCTTGCTTCTCTGGTCAAAGACTCTGCCTTCCTTCCTTTTCTTCTTTCTGTGATGTAATAAAATATTTCTGAACTTTTTCCTTTCATATGTAGACTTCATTTGTCCAATTCAAAAGATAAAAGCCTGGGAGCCTCTGACTCTGTGGAAATTTTGTGTGACCATTGACTTTTCTGACTTCCTAACTCCCAAGTTACGAGAGCTGAGAAAGCCTTCATAATTCTCAAAATGATACGCCCAATATTCTCATATCACCAGGAAACAAAGATTCCCAACATCTGGGCAGAAATATATGAAACAAATTAACAGGTGAAATCTGAAGCTGTTTCATGCACTGCATTTGTGGTTCACTTATCCTACAATTGTCCTCTACACATTCCGAGTCACACCTCCTAAGAACCTGGTACATCCTTTCATTTTTGTTGACATATTGATCAAGTACTTTGTAATCTGCAAAATCACAAAGAAGTTAAGGTCTCATGGGCAAATTTAACATTTAAATATTCTCTACATTCATTTAGTATCATATTGATTATTGACTTAGTATCTCAATGATAGAAAACCTTTACAACTTTTTCCTAAAGACTTTCAAAATATGTTGAGGCTACAATGTGCTTGAAAACAATTCTTGTCAAAAATTAAGTCAATGTTAAAAGAGATTTAGAACTTAGAACTAGAGAACTAGAGATCATTTTTGGCAAAAAAAAAATAAAATAAAATAAATTGATTCAGCTAACATGTTCTACAAAAATCTGTCCTATCCCAGTATTTTTGAGACCTGAAACCAAAACTCAGTGTACTTATATGACTTGCACATGGCTCATAACAAAAGGACTTCTTGTTCTGACAGTGGAATCTTTACACAGAAAATGTGGTAAAATAGGTTTAATGATTTGAATAACCTTAATGATATAATATCAAATCTCAATGTCCTTTTGCAGTAGAAGTATAGTTTTCATTCATACAACTGTAAAATGCCACAAGGTGAAGCTCCAGTCCTTCAATAAGCAATGTCTCTGGGATCCTGGCATCTTCTACATTGTACCGGTTAAGTGACAAAAGGAACTTGAGACTCATTCAGATGATAGGGACTCTTGAGTGTCAGCTGGTAAGTGAGGATTTTTACACAAGTGAAGTTTGTTTTTGTCTGTGCCCATAGGTCTTTGCCAGTTGTTTTTCCTTTTAACTCTTTTTTTAAAGATTTTAATTTTACTTTATTTATTTCCAAGGAGAGAGAGAGAGAGACAGAGAGAGAGAGACAGAGAGAGAGAAGACAGACAGAGAGAGAACGGGACACCAGGGCCTCTAGCCACTGCAAACGAACTCCATATGCATGTGCCCCATTGCAGTCCGGTTCACATTGCTGGTGGAAATCACCTAACCAAGAGCAGCTTCTGGGAAAAAGAGATTTATTTTGGCTTACAGGCTCAAGGGGAAGCTCCATGATGGCAGGGGAAAATCATGGCATGAGTAGAGGGTGGACATCACCCCCTGGTCAACATAAGGTGGACAACAGCAACAGGGGAGTGTGCCAAACACTGGCATGGGGAAACTGACTATAACACCCATAAGCCCACCCCCAACAATACACTGCCTCCTGGAGGTGTTAATTACCAAATTGCCATCAGCTGGGAACCTAGCATTCAGAACACCTAAGTTTATGGGGGACACCTGAATCAAACCACCACATGCCCCTTGTGCATCTGGCTACGTGGGTACTGGGGAATAGAACCTGGGTCCTTTGGCTTTGCAGGCAAGAGCCTTAGCAGCTAAACCATCTCTCCAGCCCTCCAATTATTTGTTTAGTCATCTTAAAAACATCTCCTAAGGCCCAGGAAATGTTACGGAGGAAATAACTGATTAAATATGACTGCTGCTCTCATGACTATCCTGAGAACCTTCTGCAGGGAGAGAGCTATAGACCCTGAGGAGAAAAGCTATCAAGGCAGAAAATAGTATCCTGCCCAGAGCATAACACTAACCAACACTTTTAACATGCTGTCCAAGGCTCAGGGAACACTGAGGAAGTCAGGGAAGAAGGAATGTAGGAGCCACAGGGTGGGAAGGTTTACTGAAGCATTGTCCTCTCCATGACAGAGAGAATGATTGGTGCATTCATGACTCTGGAGTAAATATAGATAATGTCACTGAAGGAGGCCTTCAGTGGAATGGGAGTGAGGGAGAGGAGGCATATAAGGATAATCCAAAGAGAATATATGACCAATTTGCAATATGTTCATATGTTAAAGTTCACAACAAAAGTTATTTTTTAAAAAGTGTAAAAAAATAATTTAAAGTATTATAATTTCTGAAAAGTAACAAAAGAAGCCTATGTTCTATAAATAGATAGATGATATATATAACCTCACTCTCTTTCTCTCTCTCATATATATATATATATATATATATATATATATATATATATATATATGTATGTATGTATAGGGAGAGAGAGAGAGAGAGAGGCAGGGTCTAGCTCTAGCCTAGGGTGACCTAGAATTCACTATGTATTCTCGGGGTGGCCTCAAACTCATGGCAATCCTCCTACCTCAGATTCCCAAGTGGTGGAGTTACAGATGTGCACCACCACACCTGGCTGAAAGTCATATTTTAAAGTATTTTATTTAATTTGCAAGCAGTTAGAAAGAGATTGAGATCACAGACATAGAGAAAGAGAGAGAGAGGGAGAGAGATTGGTCACACTAGGGTCTCTGGCCACTGAAACTGAGCATGTGCTACTTTGTGTGTCTGGCTTTACATGGACATTGGGAAACTGAACCCAGACTAACAGGATTTGAAAGCAAGCACCTTGAACCACTGATTAATCTCTCCAGACCTGTATTTTCTTTGGAATGAAAAAGGATGGAATACATTTCACTGTGAACAAAGGTGTATTTACAACTATATATAGCATGTTATTATTTTTAAATCTAGAGTGTAACTTGTTCTGATGCCAAATCAGTAAATGATAGACCTTTGATTCACTCACTTTCAGCTCTGACAGGGTGTGAAATTCTAAGTTTTCTCATCTTTAATGACTGTAATTAACATATTATGATTCATTAAAAATAAGATCTGAAGCTCTTCTTTTTTCATCTGTAAGAAAGCTTGAGACAGGAAGCCTTTGAACATAAACTTTTATATTTGACTTCTCAATCACAGTCCTGCCTTTAGGGCCAAAATTTTTCCTCTCACACAAAACAAATTAGAACACTTAGCAATGTTTCTGAAAATTACTGATGCAGGATTTGGGGGTACATAAGGAGTCTTCAATTCTTACGAAGCAATTTTGGGTCCTTATTGTATTTAACAAAGAATTGATAAAAAAACATAAGCAAGAAACTTAATTAGGTAGAAGTTGTAAATGGTGGAATTTTAAGTTTAATTTAAGAGAAGCTGAGATCTAAGAAAAGGTTCGAGTAGTTTCAAAAGCATGTGGAAGATAGGAAACACTTTATCGTGTGGAAGCAACAACATAGTTCACGGGATCTGTTTAAGAAAAATTGAGATCTAGGAAGAGGCTGGAGCAGAGCCACAAGCATGTAGAAGACAGGGTCTAGGAGCTTAGGTAGAGAGATTCAGAAGAAGCCCACATTCCTGTGGAAGGCACAGCATACACCCTGAGCATCCCCAGGGAAGAAAGTTGAGAGTCAGTGGTGATGGTTTAAGGAAGAACAGTAGAGGGAAAATACCAAAGCAGTGATCAGGAAATTAATGGGTAGTCAAGAGAGTAACACTCATGGTTACTCCACATTTAGAGAAATTACACAAGTAGCAGGCCCACAGTTTAGAGGAAATACCCAAGTGATAGATCTCGAGTATAGATCTATCTAGAGGAAAATCACACACATAATTAAAGTGAGAAATTACTCCAAAGCAAAAATCAGAGGCAAGTAGAAAATGGCTCTCCTCTACCCAGGAAAGCTAAACTCAACATGTACAGACAGAGAGGACAGGGCAGAGAGAGTTGGATACAGCACAAACAAGCCTTTATAGTGGATTGAAAATGCAATGTTTCGTCGGGTTCAGGTATGTAGGGGGGCGGCATTTTATTGCTTTGCAGATTGAAGGGGGCTGACCCAAAGGTCAGCCTACATGGGTTGTTTGCCCCAATGTGAAGGCACCAGAGGGCTTTGCAGCTGTTGTGGATGAAATCAGACACTAGTTCCATTCCTGCCAAGGCAGGATGGCATCTTCTTATTCTCTTTTTGGACTCCTGTCACTAAGTGAAACTGCATAAAGGATGCTAGCTTTCTACAGAGTCACTTTCAATAATATATTCTTGGTTTATAAAATCATAGAGATTTTGATTTGAGGGATATAATATATTATAATCAGTAGTCTCAAATGAATACAAGTAAAATTTACTTGTAATTAAGTAGTTTTTACACTGGTTTAATTGCATGATTACTGATTTTATGACTTGCCATGACAAGATACAGCACTGGTACTGATATTGGATACATCAGACAAGTAAGACTTCTTTAGAATATTTTTTTTTAGATACAGAGAGTGGAGTTCATTTTTGATATATTCTGTTTGTGACAAGCTTCTTATCCTATGTTCTTCTGTGCATTGCTATATGTTACACTGAAATGGCCTGATTTGGTCTTATTTGCAATGTCAGAATCTCTTAATATAATTCCAGTAAGATACCTTAAATAGTCACAGTAGTCAAAATTTGCTAGCAGAATAAGTTCAAAGAAGCAATAAGTATAAATGAAATAGAATTCTAATACTGATGGTATCTATGGGAACAAATCAAAGGACATACAAGATTTTATAATTCTAAAATTTTAAGTTTAATGATTCGTTATGATGATGTGTTCATAAACTATAAGAATCTTTGGTTACTTTGTATATCTAGTATCATAGACCTCACGATGGGGCATTATAATTTTATGATTATTTTCCATATTCTAATCTACCCTATCTGTTACTTGTGTTTCTAATCTCTTCATACAAAAATGGAAAATATAGGGACAAAAAATAAAAACCATAACCAAGTATCATTTTAAAAAGGAATCTATGCTTATCTTCTAAAACATAGAAAATGTGTAAACAATAAGCAATTCATCACATCACAATTAAAAGCTTATCATTATCTACAAAGGTCTTCCCAAGAGAGGTTTTAAGACAGGGCTTGAAGATTGCAATGAGTTTGAATTGGAGGCTCTAGACACAGAAAGAGCTGGATCCAATTTTGTTAGGAAGGAATTAATCAGAAAAGGCACAGACACAGATAAAAGGGATTAAGCACTTACATATTAGAAAAGGCTATTGAAAGTTATAATAGGTCATAGCACTAGTGAATAAGAGATAATTTACTTAGGTTGGCTCTGTATGACATAAAAAAATGGATGCTTATTAGATGCTAGTAAAGCTTCTCGGATGAATGGCTAAAGGTAAGATTTTGACTATTGGATTTACAAAGTGCTATTGTCGCTGAGGTGAGAAAAATATGTTGCCATATTTGATGCCTATTCAAAATTAAACTAGTTATTGATTGTGTTGTAATACTTATGATTTTGAAACCTTTTTTTTTAATTAAAACCACACTTTTTATGGATACATCTTATGTGGTATCATCATTTCCTCCTCCCTACCCCCATTTCACCAATGGCCATCCTCAATGGGGTTGCTGGAATTCCCCAAGGGATTTTAAGTTATGTATTGTGAGATCACCAGTCAGTAATGGGGGGTGGGAAGGCAATGCCTCTGGATATGATGTCCCAACCTGTGGCTCTTAAATCTTTCCTCCTCCTCTTACACAAAATTCCCTGAGCCATGGTGGGTGTGTTTTAAGTCTACTTCAGTGATGAGCTCTCAGTAACCTCTGGGTCTCTGCCTTGGTATGTGTTGAATATCCTCAGCATCTGTCTCCTTCACCGTGACACTGATTTTCAGGCTTACCATGGAAACAGCACTCTTGCTCACCTCCCAACTTCCTCTTGGTTTCTGATTGGCTAAGAGATCTGCTCCGTGGAGAGGAACTCAAAGCAGAAGCTGGGAACCAGGTCACAATCTATGGAGACCGAGATTATGGTCCCCCAATGACAAGCTCCCTCTAGTCTCTGGCTAAAAGAGGGCCTACATTCATCAAATTCTCCCCAAATTAACAATTCTTATGCCATTTAACCTTTGCTGATTTCATTCTCCATTGGAGAACCTGTTGTTCTTTTTCAGAAGGTAGTGAGAACAAGAGGATAAACCACCCCTCACACTTCAGCCAGGCTTAGTTGAAGTATTCACTTTTACAAATAATTTTTAATAACATTGGAACAGTATATGGAGTTCAAAACTATTCTCACATTTCTCTCAAAATCATATAGGGAAATATCAGTGAGGAAGTGAAGGTGTTCAGGTATGGAGCTGCAGAGGAATCACCTGACACAGATGGATTAGTGCAAAGGATCTGAAAGCCAAGAGCAATCAAATGCTCAGAACTTCCCAGAGTCTGCTTTTATTCACTTCATAGGACAACCATAGTGTGTCATGAATACAATTGCATATATATCAATATGCTTTTGATTAGTTTACTTATTTAAACTGAAGACACTCCACACAATACTATCAGAATGATTTTACTCAGAATGACCTCAGTTCCAGCAAAATATTCTCTAGAATAACAAGAACAGGCTTCCCAGAAGGTTTGGCTTCAGTTACATTGTGTGCAGTGCTTCTTCTGAGCCTTGTTCTCTTGTTGAACTCAAGCTTCAAGGCTGAGAGCCACATATTACTTATTGGGTGACTACAAGGAAGTCTAATTTAAAATAACAAGACTATGCCAACTAGTTATGCTTTTTTTTTCTTTTGAAATATTAGAGCTGATCTAACTCTATTAAATAAACTACTTAGATAGGTTACAGATTAGCACATGAGAAATGAAAAAAAAATAGATTTTCTACAAATAGCACATAAGCATATATTTACAGGGGCTGGAGAGATGGTTTAGCAGTTAATATGCTTATGTAAACAGTCTAAGGACCCAGGTTCAGTTCTCCAGTACCCACATAAAAACAAATGAACAAAGTGGCACATGTGTCTGGATTTCATTTGCTGTGGCTAGAGACTCTGACACACCCATTCTCTCTCTCTCTCTCTCTCTCTCTCTCTCTCTCTCTCCTTTTTTTCTCTCTTTCATAAATAAATTTAAAAAAAATTAAAATTACATTTATAATTATGGGAAAAGTCGAGATTTCACAAACTTTTCCAACAATCATTTCTCATATGACAAAATTGAATTATTATGTTTTTTTCAAGGTAGGGTCTTCCTCTAGCTCAGGCTGACCTGGAATTCACTATGTAGTCTCAGGATGACCTTGAACTCATGGTGATCCTCCCACTTCTGCCTCCCAAGTCCTGGGATTAAAGGTTTGTGCCACCATGCCCGGCTTGCATTTCTATTTAAAAAATATGGACATCTGGGCTGGTGAGATGGCTTAGCAGTTGATGTACATGCCTGTGAAGCCTGAGGACCCACGAATGACTCTTCAGATACCAAATAAGTCAGATGCATAAGGTGACAGAAGCATGCAAGTTCACACATGTGCCCAAGGTGGTGAACACATCTGGACTTCAATTGCAGTAGCTAGATGGCCTTGCACACCAATTCTCTCTTTCTCAAGAAAAAAAAAAATAATTACCAAAGAAAGAAAAAAAAGAATATTTTTTTTATCAAAAGTGAATGGGTAGAAATTGAAAAAGCAATCTGCTTTGTGGAAGAATGTATCTTAAGGATGTAAATCTGATGAAGATTTTATATTATATGAAGGACCGTTTCATAGAGTTAGTAAAATGTCAATCAAAGTGTAGAAATGTAGACATTACCACCTCACAGAAAATATATACTAAAAGTCTAATAAAGATTTAGTGAGCAAAACTTTATTAATCATCTGAGAAAAAGGCTAACTAAATCCTAAATTTGGCAGTAGTGGGTATGTGATAATAACCCTGTGATAAGAAAGGCAATCATACAGAGTATCAGTAGGTGTGTACAGCAATTCCAGTACTCCTATGAGACTGTCAGAGCATGTAACAGTGACTGACATAAGCATCTGGCCAACCTGTTGGGGAAAACTGACTAAGTATTCAATATTCTGTCCCCTTGAACTCGCTATCCAGTTCCTTGTGATGCAGTTAATGGAAATTTATCCTTGTATCACCAAAAGCTGTGTAGAAGCTTTGCTTAAACTAAGAAATGGACCACATTCAAATATCTTGATCAGCACAAGTATTCCTCCATCTCAGGATGGCTAAACATGTTGTAACACCACCAATCAGCAAAAAGCATAAGGTGTGCCTCAGAGAGGAAACACATTACAACTACATAGGGCAGCAGGGACATATTCCAAAGCATAGTGTTGAGCACACTAGCACAATCACCTATGAGTATTCCTGCACAGTCTCATTATATAAAATGGAAAAGCAATGCACAGTAACACGCTGGTGGTTATCTGTGGTAGGAGGGACCTAAGGGGCATTAAGTTGCTAGGAAGCAACTATGCTTCATCTGAGTCCTGGAGGAGGTGATGCTCACAAGCTCAAATGTACTGCACAGTACAGTGACACCCTGTGTACTTTTGTATGTTTCCATTGAATAAAAATGTTAATGTTAAATGATACATATTGGACATAGCCACAGATTTAAATCCCCAAGATTTTCAATATTATCACTTTACGACAAAGTTATAAAGTTTGAGGTGCCAGATATCTCGGTGGTAGGTAGAGTGTTTAAGTGGCATGGGCTACTACTTGGCTTTAATCCCCAGTAATTTTCAAAATTCACAATTTCCCTTTTTAAAAATTAAGTCAAACACAAATTTCATTTCACCCTGTTAAAATAATCTACTTTCAGGGCAGTTCTGTGCATGAGGATTACATGAGAAAGAGGCAGAGGGAGGTGAAATTTACAGTGTGTGGGGGGGGGCGGGGACTAACTTGTGATTAACTCCTGAATTTCAGAAGTCAGTGATGCAAGTGATGAAACGATAATGGAAAGATTATTTGAATTAAAGTGATGAAAATGGAAAAGTAATTTAGAGTTTAGTCATTTAGAGCAATTTTAAAGGACTTGAACAGCATTTTGCAGATAATGAGCCATCAGAGAAGGTTCTGCTAAGACATGAGATAGAGTTTTGCCTGTTCTAAAGAATATACCTCAGAACATAGTGTGAAACCAGATAGAATTAGAAAAAGAAAAGATTCGAATTTAAAATCCTGGATATCGGTCGATGACCATAATCACAGATAAAAATGATAATAAAAATCTATACTATGGTATTAACATGGGGAAGCTTAGAAAGAAAGGAAGATGGCTTTCCTGATGTCAAGTAAGAAAATCGTGGAGATTTTGACAAGTGATTAGATGTGAGCAGTAAATTCAGGAAGTAAAATTAGTATTAGTATTTTAATCTTGTTACATGAACAAGTACAAATTCCATTCACAAAAATAAAAAGAAACAGAATGAACACCTTAGAGAAAAGGGACTGGATCCATTTTCTAATCCTTGAGTAATGAAATAGTTAACATGAGTATCAATCAGTGTGAGATGAAACTGAGATCTAAAAGATGTGTTAGGATGATGAACAAAAAGTTCCTTCATCTTTGAAATGGTAGGAATGATTTTCCAGAATCACCTTGTCAAATATATTCTTATCATAGTCTAATTGTATGGATGTGATTTTTTATAATCTGTGCTTTCCTCCCAAGGACCTGATGTGCTGCTTGTCCAGAGTAATTGTTTACTACGTACTTTTTGGTCATTTGACTCCTTGCATACCTGTTAAATAGCCTTACATGTTCCCATGCTCCTTGAAAATTTTAGTACGTTTTAAATGTTAAGACTATAATGTAAACCTTTCAATTTCATATGTATGTAGCAGAGCTATTTCCTCGATATCATCTATTCTGAAAACAGCAAATATGCTTTGACCTTGGGATCTAAAACATTAATTAGATTCTATAGTTAAATATTTGGTTACCACCGTATCTAGGGATATTTAAAAATTGTATTTTTCCACCATTCTCCAAGTAGATTTTTGCATTAGCCTTTATCAAGGAACCCTCTTCCTTCACTTTGATTTCTGTATTTCTTTCTTTTTACCGCAGTCAGTAATTACACTATGTTTTATGTCTGAGATATCTGCTGCATTTTCTTCAGCTCGTCTTTTTCTGACTGTTCCACATCAGTGAAGTTCCTATGGAGTCCTACTGATTCAGAATTTATACAGCCGCTGCATTCTAAATAATCACAAATGACTTTACTATAAAGTGGCCATGTTCCAAGAGTTCATTGCTAGGAATATTATTCTGGAAATACTTTTCTCATCATGTTCAGATTATTTACACATCCATGTAAGTGATTTTTTTCTAAATAGGCATTGATTTTTTTTTAATTAGCAATTAAAGGGATTGTTTTTACAATATTACTAAATAATTTATGGTGAATAAAATTTGATTTAGGTTAATGACTTGTCTTTATTATAAATAATCGGATAGACCTAACTTCATTATTATACCTGGATCTTTATGTCACCTCATCCACCACCTTTGATGTACACAAATATTACTTATCTTTGGACTTTCCTTAAGGTCTGTGCACCTGTCTCTCAGCTTCTCATGGTCATGCTGTCTGTTGTCTAAAGAGATAGAATTCTCCTTTTATAGTTTAATTGACACTGTTTCACTAAAAACAACCCAGTACCTCCCCAGTGATTCTCACAATAGTCTAGGACACCTTGTATATCTTGACCCATTTGGAACCAAATGTAGTTTCTTTTGCACAATATGCAGTATAAACTTCTCATAGCTTATTATATCCTACAAAATACTTACTTTAAAACATCTATGAGCCTTTGGCACACTCACATCTGTTCTCACACCAGAATAGACTCCTAATTGGTGACTTTGAATACACTATACAATCTGATAGCATTTGAAATACTTCAGTCTAAATTATATCTAAAATTAGCATACATAAACTTAGAATGATAGTTCTAATGACCGTTTTATTATTTAATATTTTTAGTTTTCATTTTTCTTTATTTGAGACAGAGAGAAAAAAATAGGCAGTGGAGAGAGAGGGAGAGAGAGGGGGGGGGGAGAATAGGAGTGGCATGGCCTCCAGCCACGGCAAACAAACTCCAGATGCATGTGCCCCCTTGTGCATGTGACTTAAGTGAGTCCTGGGGAATTGAACCTGGCTCCTTTGGCTTTACAGGCAAGCGCCTTATCCACTAAGCCATTTCTCCAGCCTGTAATGACCTTTCCAAAAAAAGACTGTATTTTTTTTTCATATGGATGAATGGTTTATATTTATTTCTTCAATGTACTTAAGTATGTTAAATATTTCACATTAATTAAAAGTCATATCATTATTAGTAGAGTATTATTTACTATGTAGTTTCCTCTGCTATAAACTGATTTTTTTTATTGGTTAGCAAAGAAAAACAATCATCTGGTATGGGTTAAATTTTCTATTTATATTATTTTTCATTTTAAAATAATAAGATTTGAACCCATGAATGATAGGCATGAAAGGAAGAGCAAAATTCTCAATACTTTTTAACAAATGAAATTGACAATTGAATTGTAAAGGACACAGCATAGGATATATGATTTTTCCCTAGATTATCTGACTCAATGTTCTTCAGGCAGATAGATAATGAATTTTAAGACATATAGATCTGTGCATAAAAGAATTATGAAAAGTCAGCTCTTTTTAATGAGCATTTTTACCTTATTCCCATATTACCATTTTAAATACCAAAATTAAATTAACTATTCTCTCTTCATTGGAACTCTAATGAAGTGTTAACACTGCCAAGAGTACTGTGATCATTTGTTGCATGAGTTACTGTAAGCAACATTTTATAACCCCCACTTAAAATATGGTAATAATAGGAATCCATTATCCTTACATAGCTCCAACATTCTGGAGAAAAATCTCTTAATGTGATTCATATAAAAACTGAACATACCATTGACTGAATAGTCTGACAATACGGTATCTTTGCATGAATGGTTAGCTTAATTAGTCTCATTTACAGAGAGCCATAGTGGGAATACCCAGATTATCACTAGTGAATTGAACCAAAGAAGCATCCTATCACATTAGATAATAAGAAAGAAATGCACTCTTAGAGTTCAAAAGTAAATAATAATGGACATGTATATGTGATATGTGCAATGTATATACTTATATATGTATTATATATATATATATATATATATATATATATATATATATATATTCTAGCTAATGAGTCACAGATAAATTTTTTCCAAAGTTAAGAATCTAGCATCATCAATAGTCATTTAATAGCACTTTGTTATGCTATCATATGGCAACTTCATTTATACATGACCCATATAAAATAAAATGAAATTCATTTTTGCTTCAGTTGAATAAATTTAAAGCCCAAAAGGTTAATTATATTTTATTTTGTCAAAGCATACTTATAATTCATCATTGGTGTCAGGCCCCAATATTTAGACTGAATGGTGAAGCTCAGTGGCAGAGTGTTTGCCTAGCTGTAAAAGATGCCATCATGTCAACAACCAACAGAAAAAATCTGGCATTTTAGAGATCCTAGCCTGAGATATTTGTTAAAATATATAAAAATTCCTATGATTTATGTTATTTGTGCTAAACCTTTTGTAGTTAAAAGCAAATCACATTAATACTCTCTGGAACTGTCCAGAATTTCCAGAATAAAATTGACTCTAAACTATCCAATTTCTAGTTCCCCCTCTTCTTAATCATCAATGTGACTTTAAGATAATGTACATCCTTTGAAGTTCTTACTAAAATAGCCCCAAGTTAGGAAATTGGAAGAACTCTCTTCCCTTCTTATGAAGACAATTACAAAAATGTCCTCCATGATGAAGGGAGGTGTTGTGATATTCTGATAGACCTTCAGTGAGTTAAGGTAGGTCATTAAATATCCATGCTCTTGAGACCTACTAATGGTCAACTAAAGGATGAAACAAATGTTCAACATTAAAAATGAGCAAGGAATTTCAAATAGATCCACAATGAGACACCACCTTACTCCAGACAGGAAAAAGTATATTCTGGGTAAGAATGTGGACAAAAGGAAACCTTTACCATACTGTTAAGGGTTCCTCACAAAATTAAAAAAAAAAAAAAACAGAATTATTGTACAATTCTGTAGTATCACTACTGGGTATATATTCAAAGAAAGATAAATCATTTTGTCATAGAGTCATGTTAAGCTCTATATTGTCAGCACTATTTATCATAACCTAGTGGACTAAAGTAAGAATCTGCCAGTTAGTGAATAGGTAATGAAAATGTGAAATTCTATATGTGAATGTCATACTGGTATCCATAAGGAAAAGAATGAAATAATCTCATTCGGGCTGGAAAGAACTACATGAAATTAAAAAAAAAAAAGCTAGAAACAAAAAGACAAGTTGATCTAAAACATTGATCTCATGTGGAAGTTGAGAGCAGACTGTCGCCAAAGGCTGGGGAGAGGAGGTAGAAGTGAGTGAAGTGGAAAGTGTCAAATGTTAATAAATTATATTTAGATGGAAATAAGTAGTTGTAGTTGGAACCTATTTATAACAAGAGTACATATTTCAAAAAGCTATGAAGAAATTTAAATGCATTAACAATGATGAAATTATGAAAGTTTGAGGCAAAAAATATGTCCATACTTTGAAGTCTCTTGGACACAATTCTGTACTCCTTCCATTCAGTGTCTTTTAATGTCAGGGTTTCCTCATTTCCCAGAACCCTTTACCAGCCTGGAGCTCTGTGTACTGTTTCCTTTTCCTTCTTTTAAACACTTTAAGCTTTATAATCCTTAAATCTCTTCAAACTTAAAACATGCATAAAATGATCAATAATACACTATATATACGTCTATCAAAACATGACAAGGCATTCAATATGCAGAACATATGTTTTGAGTATCAGTTAAAACTAGTGATAAACAAAAACATATTATTCTTTCAGATTTGCAAGAGAAATACAGATGTATATTAAAATGAAGACAATGTACATTAATAAAACCATTATACAGTTTATAAAGTACAAATTTCTAGACTGTTTCAATAATTATGTATGGTCAATGAATATTTCAATTGACTAAGCTTTTCAAATTTGTGATAAAAGTATTTCTAATATTTTAAATTTGATTTTGGATTTCTAATATTTTGACAGTTTTATTACACATTCAAAAAACAAATATAAGCAATGTGAGTAATTACTATTAATTTCATGATAAATTGAAATTAGAGTTGCAGATTGTATTTAGTACGTTTAGTTGCTTTGATCTTTGTGTTATTATGTGAGTCATATGCTATATGACAGAATAGTCATGTATCTTCACAAGCACGGGCACACGCACGCATGCACACACACACACACACCTACACAGTGCAAAGAATTAAAGAATAGAATAAGACTTCAATGGCTTGCCAAACCAATGGTAAAGGTTGCTTATATAGTTTAGACACTGCCATAAGAACTCATTCCTAGAAAAATAAATTGTTGAATGCCATAGGTATTAATTCTTACAGAAGACTATTTTATTTTTCATACATTTATTTATTTATGAGAGAGAAAGAGGCAGATTAAGAGAGAGAGTCAGACAGAGAGAGAGAGAGGATGGGTGCACCAGTGCCTGTAGCCACTGCAACAAACCTCCAGATATATGCACCACCTAGTGCATCTGTCTTTACATGGGTGCCAAGGGATTGAACCTGGGTCCTTTGGCTTTACTAGCAAGTGCCTTAACTACAAGCCATCTCTCCAGCCCTCAAATGACCAAATATTAGAATTAGAACTTGTTGATTAGGTGGTTTCACTACTTCACACACTATGACTATACACATGCACTTGCACATGTATATTCATTTGTGTATGAATCTCAGGTAAAGTGCAAATGGTGTGAACATTCAGGCTTTGATATCTGGACAGTAGTGAGAGGCCTGCCATCAGTAGCTCTTCCAGGAAAGTCCAGGAATTGTTTTCTGAATCTCAAAGAAGACACAGACGAGGAGCATAGCAGATATGAACTTTGCATTATCCCATAAACAGCTCAAGTTGTTTTCTTAATTTTTTTCTTTATTAATTAGTTTTGTATTAAGAAAATACAATCTGTTTGATACCATTATTAGGCTCATCCGTGATCTACCCCCTCCCCTTGGCCCCTCCTTGTTGAGGTATATGGGTCATGCATTGTGGAGTTAGCCCACAGTTATGGGTAAGATAAATGTCTCTGTATATCATGACCCAACATGTGGCTCTGACATTCTTTCCACCCCTCTTCTACAACATTTCCCTGAGCCATGTTGGGTTCATTTTTGGTCTGCTTCAGTGATGAGGTATTAGGGACCTCTGAGGCTTTGGCTCTCTGATTTGGTAGGAGTTGATTTTTTCTCTGTGTTGATCTCCTTCCCTCTTCTGCTGGTATCGGGTCCATCAGGAAAACAGCACTCTACCTTGTTTCACCAATTCTTCTTAGTTTCAGCCAGGGCCCTTTTGAGGTATGATGGGGTGGCTCTCACCTTAGGATCTACATCTATCTGAAAAAGAGAAGCAGATTCTCCAACGGAGAGTAAGTTAGCACCAGGACAAAAGAGATAACCCTTACTTTTTTTTATAAAGAATTTAATAGGTGTAGGTCCTCTTGTAGCCCATGATTGATGGTAGCTTGATATTGGAGAGTGGGCTTATGTTTGGATATGGTTCTGACTTGCTTCCCAGCTCCAGCTATGGGTCCCGTACCACTGAGGGGATCAGTTAGCCAAATTAAGAGCAGTTGGTTCCCCACCATGGCTGTGTGCCTCTATTGCACTTGTGTGGGCATCACAACAAGTTATTTGCTGCTAAGTAGGTTAGACCATGAGTTGCTTGGACAGATATTGGTCATTTTCCCCCAGTCGCCCATGTAGCACCTTCTGGCACTAGACGCGCTGACTGTCTGGGGACTGACTCTCTTCCAACTTCCAGCCATGCCATTCCATTTTGCATGTCAACCACATAAGGTGTCTTCAGCAGTAGGGTCTTGCCACTAATCTTTGGTGGGTCATCAAGTACTCTGACATAAATCTGTCAGTTTTCTTTCAATAATTCTGCATCTAGCAGTAACTCAGGATACAAATCCTTTTGTGTTGATAGGGCTTACTTCCTTTATATCAAGTAACTCTGTAGGGGGTATACTTTTCACAGAAAAGAAAGGTAATGAAAAGAGATTGGCAGTTATCAGTAATGATTAATTTGAAGTAAACAAAATATAATCAAACAAACTGAGGCAACAAAAATGAGCCATTTTAGAAGATTTTTCAAGTAATGGTGCATTTCCTATCACGTTTTAAAAAATGACAGAGTGAAGAATAGCCCTCAGGGCTCCTGTGGATGTGTCAATCCTTATCCCTTGCTTTGAATAGAGACACATGCCTGCTAGTAAATGAATGGGTTTTAACCAGCAAGGGGGCATTTATTTATTCTTGTACTTAAATAAGGGTTATTTTTTAGAAACTGTAGATAAGTTTATTATCCTGGTACTGCTGAAATAAATGTCTGCCTTATGTTATTTTATAATTCAGTAATACATAATGTTTTGTAACTAAGAATAATTGTTTAATTCATGGAATCTTAACTTACTAAAAAAATTCTTATCATTGTTATTTCCTTAATTTCTTCTTGTTTTCAACTGGTTTTGTTTTATGTTTCTGGTGTTTGTCCTTTAAAGTTAAAAGTAACTTGGGTGAGTGAATGAATGGATGGATAGTAAATATACACTAGGACCTTCAGTAGACATTTATGATGGCATACATAAAATGATGGGGTAGTAAGCACTGGAAACTTTTCTCCATAAACTGTGGTTACATATGTTATGTTGTCCTGCTGAGGGCAGCAAATTACTCATTGTGAAGTAGATGGATTGGTTTCACATTTTTAAATTGTTCTTAGTTAACAAATAACATATATATATATATATATATATATATATATATATATATATATATATACACAAATATGCATACATACATATTTAAATTTTAAGTTCTGGGATAAAATATAAATATATATATCCCCTTCCATGCCTTTTGTGGTGAGAATAATTAAAATTGCTATCTTCACCATTTTGAAATTTATACTTATTTTTTAATCTTTAATTATTACTACTATTATCAACATATTCCATATGGATACATCATTTGTTGGTACCCACTTTTCCCTCATCCCTGTGGCCTGACGCATTCCATTGGGGACCCTCATCAATGGGGTTGTGGGTATGTCCTATGGGCTTGTGGATTATGCATTGTGGGAGCAGAAATTAGTTATTTTGGGGGGCAGGGACTGCCTCTGGTCATAATGTCTCAACCTGTGGCTCTTACAATTCTTCTACCTCTCTTCTGCAAAATTCCCTGAGCCATGGTGGGTGAGTTTAAGTCTACTGCAGTGATGAGCTCTTAGGAGCCTCTGGATCTCTGCTTTGATAAGTGTTGAGAATCCTCAGGGTCTGTCTCCTGCACCTTGGCACTGACTATCAGGTTCATCATGGAAGCAGCACTCATGCTCATCTTCATACTTCCTCTGTGGTTTCAGCTGTGTCTTGGCTAAAATGCAAGGGGTAGTTATTCTCCTTGAGTCTCACTACCTTCTGAAAAATAAGAACAGGTTTTCCAATGGAGGATGAAATCAGCATAGTTTAAATGGGATAAGCAGTAAGGAGAATTTGATGAATGTAACCCCTCTTTTAGCCAGAGCTTGACTCTGGAGAGCATAATCTTTGTCTTCATAGGATTCTTATCTGCTTCCCAATTCCAGATACAGGTTCCTTTATATTGAGAGGATAGCTTGGTCAATCAGAAACCTATTTGTTACCCACTGAGGCTGTGTGCCACTATTGCACTGACATGTCCATCCTTTCATGGTGTTTGCTTATGAATAGCTTAGACCTCTAGTTGCATAGACCATTGTTCGCCATTTTCCCCAGTAGCTTATGTAGCACTTTCCAGCCCTAGACAGGATAACTGTCTGTGGAGTGGCTCTCTCCCAGAGTCCAGCCAAGTCTCTCTCCATGCTCTGTGTCAGGAGCATATCGTGCCTTCTGTAATAGGGTCTTACCTTTTGCCTCAACTTGTGTACAAAAAAGAAACTAGACCAACTCATCGCACCATACAAAATAATCAAGTCCAAATGGATTAAATGACTTCAATATAGGACCTGAAACTCTTCTCCTACTGGACCAAAAAAAATTGGATGAACATTCCATAATATAGGAGTGGGGAAAGACTTCCTAAACAAAACACCAGAAGCCAAGGAAATTAAAAGAAGTCACTTAACCAATGGGATCTCATGAAGCTGAAGCTAAAACACTTTTGCACAAACATACCATAAGCAGTGCCAGTAGACTACCCACTGAATGGGAGAAAATCTTTGCAGCTATATCACTGATAGAAACCTAATATCTGGAGTCTACAAAGAACTAAAAAAAGGTAAACAATAAAAAAAATCAAAGACCCCAGTTCAAAAATGGGGCAGAGAATTGAATAGGGACTTCTCAGGGAAAGAATTAGAAATGGCTAAAACACATTTAAGAAAATTCAACAACCCTAATCATCAGGGAAATGCAAATTGAAACAACCATGAGATTCCACCTTATTCCACTAAGAATGATATTCTTACTCCAGTAAGGATGCAATCTTTAAAAAAAAAAATCTAACAACAACAAATATTGGTGAGTATTTGGGGAAAGCAAAACCCTCATCCTGTGTTGGTGGGAATGTAAAAATTGTACAACCACTGTGGAAATCAATATGGAGATTCCTTGAAAGAATTAACATAGAGCTACCTACAGACACAGTTATTCCTTACTGGGCATTTATCCTAAATGTTTCATGCATCAATGCAGAGACATTTGTGCAATTATGTTTATAGCTGCTCAATTAATTATAGCTAAGAACTGGAATCAATCCAGGTGCCCGTCATTGGATGAATGGATATCGAAGTTGTAGAAAAATGGACAGACTTGGAACAAATAATACTCAGTGAACTCACACAATCACAGAAAGGCAAATGCTGCATGGTCTCACTCATCTGCAGTGCCTAACCTGGTCCTGCTTGAGTTGCTGACATACCTGTTAGGCAACATAAGGCTCAGATTATAGGGATGCAAGGGTTTGGGGGAAAGAGGAGAAAGGAGAGGGGAACAAACACAAAATTAAATCCAAAATGAACTGGTACCATAGGAACTTATATCCTTGGGGACAGACTAAAATATATAAGCCTCAAAAGGAGGAAGGGGGAGTAACTGAATAGAAGGGCCCTGGAGAGGGTAGGATAAAGCCTAAGCTTAAAAGAAAAAAAAAAAGTGTTTTTTTTTTTTTTTTTTTTTTTTTGTCTCTGGCTTGTAACTCCCAGTACCAGAAATTGGTTGCTATCCACATTGAGCTGTTGATCACAGGACCTATGAGGTCCCCAAGTCAAGACAGCTTTCTGTCAAAGCACTGGATTATACTTATTTTTTTTTTTTCTGTAGTCACCTGACTATGAAGCAGACCTCAAAATTAATTATTTTTCTTTATATAGCCAACATCTCTCCTTCTTCCTACCTATCCCAGCCTTGCCTCACTGCAAGGAATAACTATTCTATTTTCTACTCCATGGAGGTATATGTTTTAAAATTGAGTGCATGTGTGAAATCTTATAGTATTATCTGTGAGTTCCTGACATATTTTTAATGTCAGAATCCCTCTTTCCTTATCCTTGGCTTTATCTAAGTTTCTCTTTCTTTCATATACATGTGAATCTCTATATTCTCTATAGTTTTTAAGTCTGAATAGTATTCCATTATACATATATATATATATATATATATATATATATATATATATATATAATGCATTATAATATATAATGTAACATATATACTTAATATATTCTATTTTAATTGTATTAGGTCATATTTTCTTTGTAAATATCTGCAGATATATAGTCAAGTTCATTCTGATGAGGAATGAGGAAATGTGGATGTGGGCCATTACACTGATTGCATTTCCTTTGTATACCTTCCTTGGTATAAATACCCAGAAGTATCATTGCTAGATAATATGGAATTTTCTACTGCTACTTTTTAAAGAAATTCATCAATATTAAAATAAAGTTGAACTTCTTTACAAATTTAAAGCTATTTTAATATCAGAAATACAATACTTTCGTCTCCTAGACAGTATGCAAAGACCAAACTACTGTCCGTTTCTACAACGCCATTGCTATATCCTTATTGTTTTCTAAATCATAAGAGACATACTCTTACATTTGTCCATGATTTCTTCACCAACACATAAGCATCAAAGACTTTAATGGGCTTATGGGATTATGTAGCATCATGTAAATTTGCAAATACCTCTGCAGATGAGATCTAGGAGAAATTCATGCTGGAGTAGGTATGAGAGTAATGCAACTGCTCACATGCATCAGGGATTGTTTACCATCTGTTTTCTGTTTCAGTAGTTAACTTTACTTAGAATATATTTCACAGTGCATTCTATTGGCAAATACAATAATGCGTTTTGATACTATATTTGAAGACAGGGCCCATAAAAAGATCTCCACATTGTATATATTTGTTCACCAATGTTAAACAATTCTTATACTGTTAATGATTATTAACCTATTAGTATCTTCATTGATCACATGGTTTTAAAAACATTTACTTAACATTGACTCATATACTGTGAAAGGAAATCATTAGATAAACATTGCTCATAAATCTTTAAGACATGTTACTTATGCTTCAGAATGTACCCTGTATAATAGTAGAGATTTTTTTAATTGAACACTTTAACTGTGGTACACCAACAATGAAACAGCAATGAATCAGTAATGGAAGAGAAAAGGAAGTTAACCTGGTGAAGAAGGAATGAAGCAATATTTAAATTTGCCTAATGGAAGTTGATCTGATGAAAATTAGAAATGGTTCTAGAAAACTGAAAAATGAAATTGATTTTTTCTAAGTTTTCAGTGAGATGTTTTGTGCTTTGGTTGATTAATAGTAAAATTATAATTATAATTTTTTGAGGATAAAACTGCCAACTGAGAATATTCTATGTATACCCATTGGCTGAAGACACAAGGATTATCTTGGTGACTGCCCACTTACTTAAAGACACACACACACACACACACACACACACACACACGAGAGAGAGAGAGAGAGAGAGAGAGAGAGAGAGAGAGAGAGAGAGAGAGTTTTAATACAGGCATATAAATGATATAATTCTGAAATTCCAAATTTGTTCTTTACTGTGAATTACTGAAGGAAAAATCACTTGGGCACATCTCCTTTTGTTTACATAATAATTACAAACTTGTTGTTGCTTTTATTTTGATTGGAAGAATAAATAACCATTTACTATGAACTTCCTATTTTGTGAATTTAAATCATATTACTATTGCAGAGTACATAGAGTTAAAGAAAGACATGAACCATTGATATTGTATACAATAAAGGAAAATAACATCAATATTTCAGATGATTGATGCACAGAAGTGTGTAATTTGTGGACAAATGAGTGGCAAAGTCTAAAGGGCAGTAAAAGTTCAGAGAAGGAAATTTCAAGCTGTAATTGTCATCTGTTTATTTGCTTGCAAATGTGCCTGGCTATCTATTTTGCTTGAGTTTGTCTCCATCCATGGAGGCAATGTCTGGATAAGATGTATACTGACCAAATGTAAACTGATGAGCTTGAATTCAGAATTAAAAGAGTTCAGCAGATACACTTTCTAGCACCTTCGTCCTTTTAGAAATACTTTTGATATGTGAGTGCCTGATTTTCCCTACTCTTTGATCCATTTCTAATTAATTTCTCTTACTTTTTGGTTTTCTGAATGCTACCATGATAGTAGTCTTTTATTATCACTATTATTAATTATTCAGAATTTTGATCTCTATTGTGAAGTCACGTACATGAGGTCATTGAACCCATACTAATTTCAAAGCTTTACTTCAAAGAAATAGCCATTGAAGAATCAGTTTGTCACCACCTATAGCCACGTACAAGTTAAGTTAGTATTTTGAGCACTTGGTGGTAGGGATATATTACATGCATGTACACATATATGCATACACACATGAAAGCAAACACTTTATAAACTTATGAAAGATAATACCTGTAAGGCACACTATAAGGAGAAAGGTATAGAAATATTTGACATGATTCATGGTAATTTGAGGCAGTTTAGGGACAACAAGGCCATGAAAGTAAAATAGATACCCATGAGTAAAGAGTTTCCCCTCTATCTGTTTGTCCTTTAATTCAATCTGAATTTCTTCTTAGAAGCCCTTATTAGAAGAGACAATTGCCCCTTTCAGAGAAGGCTTACCACTCATGAAGATTGAGATTCTGGGTCCACCACCCAGAAACCTGTCCTTCAGCCTCCACCCAGTTCCTAAAAATGGATCTGCTTATACATTAGAAAAAGTTCAATGTTACTATCAGTCATTCTATACTAATAAATGTGTAGGCTTCTGATTTTCTTAAATAAAAGTGGACTGATATAATGTCACGTAGAAGGAGTATGAGGCCTATGCAGACCATTGACATTTCTAGACAATTAAAAACTAAAATACTGACTTGTCCAGACAACTAAATAGCTTGTGTGTAGCTAATTTTGTCTTGATTCAAAATTCTTGGAGCATAATATAATATTTCACAAAAATATTGCTAAATCAGCCTTAAATGCTAATTCCTATATTTCCCTAAGGGTTATGTCTTCCACAATATTGGCATATCTATTTTCTATATGAAAGCATACCTTACAAATACATATTTAAACCCAGTGCTCTTGAAAATCTTTGGGTTTCTAAGGAAACCACATAGTTGTTTTTTTCCTAAAGATTTTATTTTTATTTATTTATTTATTTATTTATTTGAGACAGAGAAACACTAAGAATGGGCACTCCAGGGCCTCTAGCCACTGCAAATGAACTCCAGATGCATGTGCCACCATCTGGCTGATGTGTGACCTGGAAAATCAAACCTGGGTTCTTAGGCTTAACATACATGCACCTTAACGTCTAAGCCATCTCTCCAGCCCAATTTTTTTTGTTTGTTTATTTGTGTGGTACTCATGTGCACTTGTATGTTTACGTCTGTGGTATCATTAGTGAGTGTGGTTATGTATGCACATATGTGAAAGTGTGTGTGTGAGTGTGTGTGTATAGAAGCCAATGGTCAATGTTGTGTGTCCTCCCAATTTCTTACCAAATTATTTTACAAGATAAGTTCTCCCACTGAATGCATTGCTCACTAATTTCACCTCTATGGCTAGACACACTAGCTAGAAACCTCTATGTATTCTCCTGTCTTTGCCTACGGAAGGCTGGGATTACATATGCCCACCACACCTGTCATTTATTCTGAGCATTGGGAATTTAAACTTAGTTCAAGGATAGCATTTTGTCCAGTGAGGCATTTTACCTGCTGCAGAAACCATGACTTTGAAGTAATTCCTTACACTATGCAGTAACTCAACATAATATTTACATCCAAAATTTATTCTAATACTAGAAGACAGTGAAAAGTACTCAGCACCTGGCACTTACTTAGCA
The DNA here is from genome assembly GCA_036346955.1 of Dipus sagitta. Lineage (NCBI taxonomy): Eukaryota > Metazoa > Chordata > Mammalia > Rodentia > Dipodidae > Dipus > Dipus sagitta. Next base: position 26,895,544 of record CM070772.1, read on the forward strand.
ATGCAGATATATTATTTTGAAAGACACATGTATTTGGTTGCAATGACAGGACATGATCTGTGATGACGAGTAACCTATAAGAACATGCTTTTTGAAGCTAAATTTTCCTGTCCTTGTTGGCAAAATGTGGAAAGAGAAAATGTGACAGTAATTCAAATAATTTGACATCCTGTGAGTAATTTTGCAAATGTGGAATTCATCTTATACATGAGCATACCCTATAAACTAACAAAAATGTTAGTTTTGCTCAGGCACAATAGTGCTCAAAGCCAGAAATGTAACAAAATCAAAACCGCTCTGGGGGGCTTATGGTTTGCAAGTTGGGTACTGATGACATTTTCCCATTTGTATTCTCTCCAAAAATGTGTTTAAACTTCACTGCTATTTTGTTATTTTATTGTATGTATTTCCTATAAACTACCTCAAATCCTTTTTGGAACCAAACATGCTATTAATTAATTGCTTAATTCTATGCAGCTGCACTGTGCCAGGCCCTCTGCCAGATCCCAGAGATACAAAGATAAACAGGACACAATCCCTTGTTTTAAGAGGCTGAACACTCAGCTCTCATGGCTCCCATTTTCAGGGTACATTTGAACATAGCTTCACTAGGCTTGCCCATTATCATATTTGATATATACACATGGAAAATGTGAAAAAAAAAGCTCATTAGAAATATGTTTACTCTTCCTGGGCACTGAACTACAACAGCATTTTTTTTTTTACAATTATGGTTCCACTGGGAAGATTTATAGAATATATGGAAACTCAAAATTGAAGATATGTCTTCTGGAAGAAATCAGTAGAATTTTGGAAAAGTTGCCCTTAATTTCTTTCTATCTGCCAGTTTGGGAATTTTCAAATATTCAATTAATTTATTTGAGGGAGTATGTGTGAAAGAAAGATGCAGACAGAGAGAAAGACACAATGGGCAGACCAGGGCCTCCAGCTTCTGCAAACAAACTCCAGGCAAACCTGTCATCTTGTGAATCTGACAAAGTGGGTAGTGGTGAACTGAACCTGGATCCTTAGGCTTCAAAGACAAGCACTTTTAACTGCTAAGCAATCTTTCCAGCCCCAGTATGGGATTTTTATGAAGCAAAATACTTCCATCATGATAAAAATATGGCTGGCTTATTTGCACATGCAATGCCAATCGTTAACTAGTTCTAAGTAACTTCATAAAGAAGAGACTGATAAAACAGGCAGGGAGGAGGGAAAGGATGGTACCAACATGTGATGTTTACATACAAAATATGTCCATATCTAACAAAAAATAAATCTTTATATATAAAAAAAGAAGAGACTGAGGTGCCCTGCATTGACAGAGTGCAAGCAGGCTTGGAAGTATGTAGTGAGTAGGCCAGATCCCTGTCCCTGACTCCTCCCAGCTCCCTATTCTGTGTCCTGGTAGTTGCAGTTGTCTGGAGTGAGTAAGCCAGACCCCTGTGTCCTGGCTCCTCCCAGTTCCCTGGTCCAGGCGCCCTGGGCCTGACTGTGGGCAGGTGCTGAGCAGAGTGAGCAGGCCAGATCCCTGTTATCTGGCTCCTCCCAATCCCCTGGTGGTTCTACTAGGTCCCATTATGCCTCACTTGGGGAGGCCTGCTCCATGTGTGAGCTGTGGAATCAGGCCTTTTGCCCTGGTATCCTGACTGACTATTGGGTATTAACATTCCTATTCACCTGAGTCAGAGGGTGCATGGGCCAAAGGACAAAAACTTGCTTCCTCCTCAATAAAAAGAATCTTCCTAAAATGGGTAGGCAACAATGCAAAAAGCCAATAAAAGTCAGAAAACTGAGATAACTCCATCAACCTTGCCTAGTCCTACAAAGGAAGCCTCCAGAGCCAGGCGTGGTGGCGCACACCTTTAATCCCAGCATTCGGGAAGCAGAGGTAGAAGGATCACTGTCAGTTCAAGGTCACCCTGAGACTACAGAGTGAATTTCAGGTCAGCCTGAGCCAGAGTGAGACTCTACCTCGAAAAACCAAAAAAAAAAAAAAAAAAAAAAAAAAAAGTTTAGAAAGCCGGGCGTGGTCGCGCACACCTTTAATCCCAGCCTGGGGGAGACAGAGGTAGGAGGATCTCCTCCGTAAGCAGAGCTCGAGGCCACCCTGAGACTACATAGTTAATTCCAGGTCAGCCTGGACCAAAAGTGAAACCCTACTTCGAAAAAAAAAAAAAAAAATTCACTGAACTGGAAGCAAACCACCAAAGAAACAACAATCATATCACTGAAATTGAACAGAATCATCTACTACAGCATTCACCTTCTGACAGTAGGCTTAACTTGGTTGAAGAAAATGTTGGAACCCTCCAAAGAGATATTGATAAATTGAAGGTGAGTCAAGAAAAGGAAGATCTCAACAACTGGTTGATTAAGCTTAATCAAATGCAAGAGTGGATTCCAGGAAGTATATAAAAAAAAATCAAAACCATTACTAATTTAGAGAGAACTAAAAGGGATTAGACACTTTTATAGTCTAAACTTACTGGGAATTTGCAAATGGAAAGCAGAATCATTATCTGGATAGGATTCTGACTTGTTTCCCAGTTCCAGATATGGTTTCCCTTCCACTAGGCAGATCTGTTAGCCAATCCAAGAGCAGTTGGTTACCCACCATGACGGTGTGCCACTATTGCACATGTGTGAGCATCACAGCAGGTTGTTTGCTTCTGAGTCCATTAGACTTTGAGTTGCTTGAACAGATGTTGGCCACTTTCCCCTGGTAGCTCATGAAGCACCTTCCAGCACTAGTTTGGCTAATAATCTGGGGACTGGCTCTCCTTCAAATTCCAAACAGGTCTCTCCATGGTCTGTACCAACAGCATATGCTGTCTTCAATGGTAGGGACTTACCATTACCGTTGGTGGGAAATCAAGTGCTCTGACAGAAGTCTGTCATGTTTGTTTTGGGAGAGCTAGTAGGTCTCTCTGATCAACAGCTTATTGTGTATGAGTACCATATCCTTGTACAGGGTATTACAGGCCAGTGCAAAGGGAAAAGAAAAGAAATAAAAAGCCAGAGAAGAAAGAGAAACAGGAGAAATTTTGAGGTTTGGTTTCATCTCACTCTCTCCAGGGCCCTTCAATTCAGGTGTTCCCTCTAAGGTCCACCTGAGGGTTCCACACTTTAGTCTGGTTTCCAGTATATAAGATTCTATTGTACCAGTTCAATTTAGGTTTAGATATTGTACCCCCTTCATACCTCTTCCCTTCCCCCAAGCCCTGTCCTCACTAATGTCCAAGCCTAAAGATGCTATTCAGTTATGTCAGCAACTTGGGCTGATCCAGGTTAGGAACTGCAAATGAGAGAGATCATATGATGGTTGTCTTTCTGTGATTGTGTGAGTTCACTTAGAATGATCTGTTACAAGTTCAAACATTTTTGTTCAAATTTCATTGTGTCATTTTTTTCTTACTGGTGAATAGAGTTCCATCATGTAGATATACCACATCTTGGTTATCTATTCTTACAATGATGGGCACCTGGGTTGATTCCAGTTTTTAGCTATTATGAATTGAGCAGCTATAAACATGGTTGAACAAATATCTCTGAACTGAGATGTAGAGCTTTTAGGGTAAATGCCCAGTAAGGGAATAATAGGGTCTTCTGGTAACTCTTCGTTCATCCTTCTCAGTAATCTCCAAATTGATTTCTACAGTTGTTGTACCAGCTTACATTCCCACCAACAGTGAATGAGGGTTCCTATTTCTCCACAGTGTTACTAACATTTGCTTTCATTTGATTTTTTAATGTTTGCTGTCCTTACTGGGGTAAGGTGGAATCTCATAGTTATTTTAATTTGTATTTCCTTAATTGTTAGGGATGTTGAACATTTTCTTAAGTGTGTGTTTAACCATTTTTAATTCTTCCTCTGAAAATGCCCTATTTAGTTCTCTGTCCCACTTTTGGAGTGGGTTGTTTGATTTTTTATTGTTTGGTTTTTTTGAGTTCTTTGTAGAGTCTACATATTAGGCTCTTTCTGTGGGATAGCTGGAAAAGATTTTCTCCCATTCAGTGGGTAATGTATTGGCTCTGGTACGGTATGTTTGTCTGTGCCAAAGCTTTTTATCTTCATGAGATTCCATTGATTGAGTGCTTATTTTATTTCATTGAATAATGTAGTTTTGTTTAGTATGTCTTTCCCAGTCTGATATTGTGGAGTGTGGTTTCTATTTTGTTCTTCCTGTAGTTGAAGAGTTTCAGGTATTATACAGAGCTCTTTAGCCCATTTGGACTTGATTTCTGTGTATGGCAAAAAGTGTGCGTCTAATTTAATTTTTCTGCATGTGGTTGTCCAATTTGTCCCACACCATTTGTTGATGATGCTGTCTTTTCTCCAGTCTACATTATTGGCACCTTTGTCAAAGATCAAGCAGCTGTAGTTGCTTGCCCTAATGTCTAGGTCATCAATTCTCTTCCATTGGTCTATGTTTCTATCATTATTCCAGTACCATGCATTTTGTCACTATGGCTTTGCAATATAGCTTAAATCAGGTATGGTGATACCACCAGAGGTGTTTCTTTTGATGAGGATATGTTTGGATATCTGAAGCCTTCTGCCATTCCATATGAATTCTGAGATAATTTTTTTCAGTCTCGCTGAAGAATGATGCTGGTATTTTTATTGGCATTATGTTAAATCTGTATATTACTTTTGGTATAAATGCCACTTTCACAATATTAATTCTACCTATCCAGGAACATGGGAGATCCTTCCATCTTCTCAAATGCTCTATTACTTTCTTAAGTGTTTTTATGTTTTCATTACATAGTTCCTTCACATCATTTGTTAGTGTTATTCCAATGTATTTAAATTTTTAGCCTCACTGACTTCTTTCTCTGTATATTTTCCTTTGCATATAGCAAAGCTAGTGATATTTTGTCATTGATTTTGTATCCTGCCACTTTGTTGAAGAAGTTTATCACCTTTAGAAATTTTGAGATGGTGACTTTTGGGTCACTTATATATAGGATCATGTCATGTGCAAATATGGCTAACTTGATTTTTCCTTTCCAATTTGAATCCCTTTTATTCCTTTCTCCTGTCTTATTGCTTTGGCTGGTACTTCTAGTACTATGTTAAAGAGCAATTGTGAGAGTGGGCACCCCTGTTTTGTTCCCAATCTCAGTGGGAGTCCTTGAGTGTTCCCCCATTAAGAATTATTTTGGCTTTTGGAGCTTTATATATAGTCTTTATTGGGTTGAGATATAAACCCACCATGCCTATTCTTTCCAATGTTCATGAAGTGGTGTTGTACTTTGTTAAAGGTCTTCTCTGCATCAATTGAGATGATCATGTGGTTCTTATGGTTCAGTTTATTTATGTGGTGTATTACATTGAGTGATTTCCATATGTTGAACAACCCCTACATCCCTGGGTGAAGCCTACTTGATCAAGGTGGATAATGATTTTGAGGTGTTATTGAATTTGATGTGCATGGATTTTTTTAAAAAAATATTTATTTATTTATTTATTTATTTGAGAGAGAAAGAGGGGGAGAAAGAGAGAGAGAATGTATGAACCCAGCCTCCAGCCACTGCAAACAAACTCTAGACATGTGTGCCCCTTATGTATCTGACTAATGTTGGTCCTGTGGAATTGAACCAGGGTCCTTTGGCTTTGCAAGCAAATGCCTTATCTGCTAAGTAATCCCTCCAGCCCCGTTTGCATGGATTTTGTTTGGGATCTTTGCATCTAAGTTCATTAGGGATATAGGCCTATCATTTTCTTTCCTTGTTGCATCTCTGTCTATTTCTTTGGTATTAGGATGAAGCCACCTTCATGAAAGGAGTCAAGGAGGATTCCCTGTTCTCTCATTATGCAGAATACTTTGAGAAAAATTGGTTTTACTTCTTTTATGAAGGTTTGAGAGAATTCATCTGAGAAGCCTTTCAGTCCTGGACTTTTCTTTTGGGGAGGTTTTTGATTACTTTTTCAATCTTCACAGATGTGATAAGTTTGTTTAGGAGATTAGTCTGCTTTGAGTTTAGTTTTGGTAGGTGCTATGTATCTATGTATTCATCCATTTCTTCCAGGTTATTCAATTTTGTGGAGTAGAGGTTTTGGAACCTACTAAAACTTATGGGACACAAAGAAGGCAGTACTAAAGGGGAAATTCTTTTCCCTAAATGCCTTCATTACAAATACAGAGAGATCCCAAATTCATAACCTGACCATCCATATAAATGCAGTGTAAAAACAAGAAGGATCCAACCCAAAGAGCTCCAGACAGAAAGAAATAATCAAGATTAGAGCAGAAATTACTGAATTGAGAACTAAGAACACAATTAAAGGAATCAGTGGAATAAAGTGTTGGCTCTTTGAAAAAATAAGATTGACAAAACCCCCGGCCAATTTGATCAGGCAAAAAAAAAAAAAAAATGCAAGTTAAACAAAATCAAAAATTAAAAAGGAGATATCACAACAGATGTCAATGAAGTCAGAATATTCATCAGGGCATACTTCCAAAACTTCGACTCCACAAAATTGAATAACTTGGAAGAAATGGATGAACTCCTAGACACATACCACCTACCAAATCTAAACTCAGAGGAGATTAATCTCCTAGACAAACCTATCACTTCCATGGAGATTAAAATCAGAATCAAAAACCTCCCCAAAAAGAGAAGTGCAGGACCAGAAGGCTTATAGGCTGAAATGTATGGATAAAAGTCAGTAGCTTTTCTATATGCAAAGGACAAATATAGAGAGAAAGAAAGCAGTGAGGCTATCCCATTTTCAATAGCAACAAAAATTGAATACCTTGGAAAAACACTAGCCAAGCATGTGAAAGACCTATATAATGAAAACGTGTTTTTAAAATTCAAGGAATAAATCATGGAGGACTTGATAAGATAGAAAGATTTCCCATGCTCCTAGATAAGTAGAATTAATACTGTGAAATAGCAATTCTACCAAAAGCTATATACAGATTTAATGCAATACCAATAAAATACCAGCATCATTCTTCACAGACATTGAAAAAAATCTCAAAATTAAAATGGAATGGCAGAAGGCCTCAGATATCCATATGTATCCTTGGGGGGGGGGGGGAACAACAAAACAAAGCAAAACAAAACAAAAAACTCTGGCACTATCATCATACCTGATCTAAAGCTATATTACAAAGCTAGAGTTAAAAAAACAAAAACAAAAACAAAAACAAACAAACAAACAAACAAAAAAAAAACATAGTACTGGAATAAAAACAGAAACATAGACCAAAGGAACAGATTTGAAGTCCCAGACCTTAGGTCAAGTAACTACAGGGCTTGATCTTTGTCAAATGTCCCAATAACATAGACTGGAGAAAAGACAGCATGTTCAACAAATTTGTTCTACAAATTGGATGACCACATGTAACAAAATGAAATTAGAACCACTTATTTCACCATTCACAAAAATCAGTTCCAAATGGATTAAAGACCTCAGTATAAGACCTGAAACTCTTCAACTGCTAGAAGAAAAAATAGGAGGCATGCTCCACAATATAGAACTGGGAAATGACATCCTGAGTAAAACCCCAGTAGCCCAGGAAAGTAAACAAGCACTCAACCAATGGGTTCTCATGAAACTAAAAAGCTTTTGTACAGACAAATATACCATAAGAAAAGGCAATAGATTATTCCCTTAATGGCAGCAAATGTTCTCCAGCTATACCACTGATAAAAGCCTAATATCTAGAATCTACAAAGAACTCAGAAAACTAAACAATAAAAAAATCAACAACCAACTTCAGAAGTGGGGCAGAGAACTGAATAGGTAGTTCTCAGAGGAAGAATTACAAATGGCTAACATATACTTAAGAAAATGTTCCACATCTCTAACCATTAGGGAAATGCAAGTATGAGACTCTACTTTAACCCAGTAACAATAGCAAATGTTAAAAAATGAAATGAAAACAAATGTTGGTGAGGATGTGGAGAAATCATAACGTTCATTCAGTGTTAGTGGGAATATAATCTGGTGCAACAACTATGGAAATCAATATGGAGACTCCTGAAAAGGATACATATATAGTTACCAAGAGACACTGTTATTCCCTTACTGAGTGCCCTAAAAGCTCCGCATCTCAGTTCAGAGATATTTGCTCAACCATGTTTATAGCTTTTCAATTCACAATAGCTAAGAACTGGAATCAACCCAGGTGCCTACCATTAGATGAATGGTTAACAAAGAAGTTTAAATCTATAGGATGGAATTCTACACAGCAGTAAGATAAATGATGCAATGAAATTTGTAATAAAAAAAAAAAGGTCAAACTTAGGACAGATCATTCAAAGTGAACTCACACAATTATAGAAAGGTGTATGGTCACATGGTCTCACTCATCTGTGGTTCCTAACACGGATCAGCCAGAGTGGCTGACATACCTGAATGGCATCTCTACATTTGGACAATAGGGAGGGTAGATCATAAGGGAAGGGGAATGATGGGGGAGAACACAAGATTGATCACAAATTGAACTGGTACCATAGAGTCATATATCCTGAAAGTTAGACTAAAAAGTGGAACCCTCAAGAGGACCTTAGGGGGAGCACCTGAATCAAAGGGCCCTAGAGAGTGTGAGACAAAGAGTAACCTTAAATTTCTATGGTTTATTGTTCTTATCCGACTTTTTCTTTTTTTCCTTTTTCTGGCCTGTAATTCCCTGTTCTAGGATGTGGTACTCATCCACACTGAGCTGTTGATCAGAGAGACCTACTAGATCTCCCAAAACAAACATGACAGACTTCTGTCAGAGCATTTGATTTCCCTCCGGAGTTTAATGGTAAGACCCTACTGCTGAAGACACCATGTGCTGTTGGCATGGACCAGGGAAAGTCCTGGTTAGAATCTGGAAGAGAACCAGTCCTCAGACAATTAACCCATCTAGTTATGGAAGGAGCTGCATGAGCTACCGGGGGAAAGTGACCAAAATTTCTTCTAGCAACTCAAAGTCTAATCGACTCAGAAGCAAACAACCTGATGCGATTCTCACACAAATGCAATAATGGCACACAGCCATGGTGGGTAACCAACTGCTTCTGGGTTGGCTAATTGATCTGCTCAGTGGAAAGGAAACCATATCTGGAACTGGGAATTGAGTCAGAATCATATCCAGATAATGATTTTTCTTTCCAATGTCAAGCTCCCATGAATCTTGGCATATAAGAGGGTTGACACCCTTTAAACTCTTCTCTAAATTAATAATGGTTAGTGGAAATTCTATTTCTCTTTTTTCAGAAGGGAATGGGATCTGATGAAATAAACGATCCAGTGCACTTCACCCTTGGCCTAGCTGAAACCACAGAGGAATTGTGGAAAAGAGCAAGAGTGCTGCTTTCTCTGTGAAGCTGATTTCAGCATAAAGGTGAAAGAGATAGCCACTGAGGACACTCAACACCTGCAAAAGAAGAGATCTAGAGCCTCCTAAGAGCCCATCACTGAAGTCTACTTAAAACGTACCCAACATGGCTCAGGGAATTTTGTGCAAGAGGAGCAGGAAAGGTTGCTAGAGCCACAAGTTGGGACATTTTGCACAGAGACATTGCCTTTCCCCCATATCTTAATGCTGCCGCCATAATCCATGACCCACAATCCCTGTGGGGTTGTCCTACATCCCCAATGAGGAATGTCTCTTCAGAAAAGGGCACAGAGGAGGGAAATGATGGCATACTAAATATGTCCATATCTAATAAAATAATTTAAAAAAAAGGCTGAACCTCAAATAGAATGATAAGAAACCAGAGCCACTGAACAGAGTGAAACTTGACATCACCTTAAGAATAGACTCAGAGGTATTTATACTGTTGAGTCTTCAAGTAGTCAGGCATTATAGACATGTAGCTCAAAACAATTTAATGACTATTTACTACATGGTAAGGATAGGGTTTGTATATGTAATTAAGTAATTATTTCTTCTTTATTTCATATCCTAAACAGAGATACTAGTATTATCAGTTGCTACTATTTTCTGAATTGTTAGTAACATGAAAATTAATTTTAATACAAGACCCTTGATTCTTCCTCTGTTTGAATTTTTTTTTTAAGATAGGGTCTTGCTGTAGCCCAGGGTGATCTGAAATTTACAAGTCTTAGGCTGTCCTGGCCTCAAACTCATGGTGATCCTCCTACCTCTGCCTCCCAAGTGCTGGGACTAAATGCATGTGCCACCACACCTGACTGTTTTTTGTCTTTCTTTCTAAAAAACATGGTGCACAAAGGTTCCTCATGCTAGACTTCAGTGGGCATCAAAAGACATACCACCAAAACTAGAAAGGCATGACTTTGAAGATGGCTCTACAGGTAAGATCATTTATGTGATAGAGCCTGAGATGCTCTAAGTTTGATCCCCATACCCACATTAAAAAGATGGGCATGGTCATGATTACCTGTAACCAAAGTTCTGTAGGGGACAGAGACAAGAGAATTAAAACAAAAAATAGTTAAAGGCAGAAAATACAAACAAATTCAAACAACCAATCAACCAAACAAAGAAAACCAGCAGCTCAAGGTTCAGAGACTAAGTCCTTATCAAGGAAACACCACAAAGTGCTATGTCATTCAAGGGAGCACTACACATTCTCCTCTGGCCTCCACACATGTATATATACTGTACACCATATGCTGTACACCCACACCCAAATAAAGACAAATAAATAATAATGAAAGGAAGGAAGGAAAGAAGGGAAGAAGGGAAGGAGATAGAGAACAAGGGACGGAAGGAAGGCAGGGTGGAAGAAAGAAAGAACCAGTAGCTGCTGTGTGATCACTTGTACTCAGATCCTTGGAGAGGAGGACAATGTGAATTTTCTAGAAATACATGAGATTGCCCTCAGAAACAGCCCTCAGAAGCAGGGCTCTTGGAGGCAGGATCAGTAGCAATCCTAAGAGGATATTGTGGCCCTTGATTCCTACCTGGCTTGTTCGAATAATTCATAGTCTGGTGTGGCAGGTAGTAATTTCAGCTGAGGATGAGATGGAGTGTGGCGGTCTGGTTGGAAGGGGACCTATCAGGGTGGTGGGAATACCTAGGAAGACTTCGTTCTGCTCAATGGTCTCAAGGAAGCACATTAAATTTGAAGATTTTTTTGTCTCCATAACACTAGACCTGTTTCTGAAATTCTTTTCTTATTATAAAGAATTATTCATTAGTGACCTCAAGTAGAAGTAGCTCTTCTTTCCACATAAACCACAGGTTTATATGTGGATGTAGAAATGGAAAATGGGGCAGAAACAATAGAAGACATTTTGAGCCCAGCCTCAAGGTATTCCTGATATATCAGTAATTAGCAATAACTCTTGTATGGCCATTCACGAAGGACTGCTAATAATAGACGACATCAAAAAGAGATATAAGAAAAGTGACATGATTCTTCAAATTTCCTCGTGTCAATCTAATTTTAAGTCCAAGCTGAAGGTTGACAATTGATTGCTGCCTGTTGGAAATAGTGTGGTAAATACTATGCAAGTAATGCAGTATATTAACACGCCTACTAATTTCAGATTTTAAATTTCAGGAAAAATGAAAAATCATGTGTTCACAAAACATGCCTTCAAAAACATTAATAAGTAGCAATGCAATTCAAATATGTGGCATAATAAGCCCTATATTTGAGTTAGGGATTTTGAAAAAAATCATGAATTGGATACATGTATTCAGAATAGGCATGTAATGTGAATGAAAGCTAATCAGAATTACTGTAGTATTTTATACACTCCTAATTTAATATTATTCACATTAATTTATAAAAATGTTTTTTTTTCTAATCTTGTTATTTAAATAACAAACTATATTAAAATTTTGATATTAGAAAAATAAATGATAATTTTTCTGAACATTCAGTGTTAAAAGTAATATGTTTTGTTGAAGTCTGATTTTTTATTTGCCTTTATTAGATATTGAGTCAAGGCTCTATTGCTCTTCATTAAACAATGTTATACAGTAAACTTAGAAACCTCATTACTTCACAAATTATGAATATATAAAAATAACCTAAATAGATTGTATTATTCACAGCATTGCTATTCCTACAGTGATATTTTCTTCTTTTTAAATTATTACATAAAGCTAGCCACTAAATCCATTCCATTTATTTAAGTCAAAAAAAAAAAAAACTTAAAGTATTTTTTTCCCCCAAAAAATAATTCCATTTCTAAATCATGTCTGCCACTACCAGTTTAGGTCTTAACTGTCTTATGTTTGTTAGATATTTGGTAGACCCATGCAAGAAATTTTCCCAAAATGATAGACAAATAATAAAAATGACTACTTCAAATCATGGTAATGATTTATTTCTTTAAAATTGTGTCATTAAGAAGACATCATATTTTAGGGTTGAGGATTTAAAAACAATAAAATAAACTTGTTCCTGTAGAAAAGTCTTCCATTTCCAGATGTCAAACTCGCATACATTCTTCCGCTATTATTTAAGCATGAATATTTTCTTTCTGTAAGACACATTTCTGAAGCTGCATAGATGTCTCAAGAAATTTTGTGGAAGAAGGGGCAGAAAGATTCTTAGAGCCACAAGTTGGGACATTAGGCCCAGAGGCATTGCCTTTTCCCCATAATTGATGGCTATCGCCACAATGCATAACCCACAATCCTCATAGGGGATAACCAGCATCCCAAAGGGGAGGTTCCTTTAGAAGGGAGGGCAGGGATGAGGGTAAGGACGGTAACAACAAGTGCTGTTTATATACTAAGTATGCCCATAACTAATTTTTAAAAAAGTAGGGACCAAGACACCACAGAGCAGCACAACATTGACACAGGTTTTTGAGTGGATGCTACATAATGTGAGCCAACATGACATTTTTAATGATGCCTACTTCATCATAAATTGGAAGAGCAATTTCAATGACTTTTTTTCAATGACATTTGACTGACACATTTGCAAATGCTGTACGTCCTGTAGCTGAAGTATAATTCATGGAAACATACTGTTGCATTTGTTGATTTCTCTGAAGTAATACATTAGGATTTCAGATTTGATTTTTGACCTTTCCAGACTACTTCTGAGACAAAGTGTCATGATCTATCTCCTAATGTTACCGACATATGCATGTGAGAGTAAATGGCATATTTCATATACTCTTCCTTAAGCAATGGCATGGATTTTAAATGTGTGACTAATTTAGTGGCATACTCTCAAAGGGTGTGATATCAGCCAAAGGAGAAGAGATGACTTTGGTGTGACAGCATATTAGACATAACAATAGGTTAAGCCCTGCAACTTACTACAGCCAAAAGCAAATATAGAGTATATCTTCAATAGGAAAGTTTCATGAACGATGAGATAGGACAAAATGTCTAGCGAGGTCTTTGAGGTCAGAAAGATAAACAAAAGTTAATGCAAAAATTATGCACAGTCATTGAGCACTTGAAGACAGACACTTAGTGAACTTAAAAGTAGGTGATCTACTACTAAGACACAACACTTGACTCCTAGTTTGCAAATCAAATAATTGTTATGATGTTCTAATAACAATAATGAATAATCCTTTTAAAATTTCTTAATGGCGTCTTTCACAAAAGAAAACTGAAAATAATATAATTTACAAAATGTCAAATATGCTATCACTACTTATTTTTGATTATTTTAGAAGTAAACAAAGCTTTATACATATGAGAAAAAATATGAGTGATTGATATCACATATTTTAATATATTTATTTTCAATTTCAACAGAAAAATAAGATGTCCAAATTAATAGTAAATTATCAAATTAAAGTTTGTCAAATTGTAGAATATACTTAATCACACATTTCCTTAATTATATGTGAAGTTTGAATTGTGAAGAAATATTTACTATGAATTTGCTTTTACTATTGCTTTGGCTTAATTTTAAAATCAAGAATACAATATTTGCAGTGTGTAGTGGCCTAGTCATCTATCACAGTTATTTTTACAATGGTTACATGCTAATAAATAAACAATTCAAAGTAAGGAAAACCATAAATTTAACAAATAAAAGTTATTATATATGGCATAATGATATGCCAATATGCATGCCAGTTCCTAGTAGCACCCAAGAGATTTCAGAAAATTAGTGAAAAGTAATTAGTCTTCTAAATTTCAGCTTTTTATTAAATCCAATTCACCAAAATATTTAAGAAAAACATTGATGCTCTAAGTTGTATATAATTGTTTTAAGTATAGATATTTAGCAATTTTTATGTCATGACAGAAATTTTGTTATTTCTAAGTATTCTATATTGATCCATGCGAATCAATAAAATTATTTTAGATAAGAACTCCAATTTGAAAAATAAAAGAGTACATTTAAAAAATCAATAAGTCACAAGGGAGATGTAGAGATGGGTCCGGCAAGTAAATCACATTCCAATCCTGGGGTGGAGCATCTCAGGTGTCAACTTAACAGTACCTACAATCCCCGTGACAACCATTAACTGAGCATGTCTGGGAGTGATATTCTAGATTAGGCTAGTAGAGGTGGGAAGACTCAAACCAACCGAAGGGCAGCACTATTTCATGGGCTGTTCATCCTGGACAACTTATAATTGAGAAAGCTTATTGAACCACACCATTTCTTACTCTCTACTCTCTGTCTACGGATGTGACATGACCACCTGTTCCTGCTTCTGTAGCTCTGCCTTCCCCCTGTGATGGACTGTAACTCAGACTTTGAGGTGATATGAATCCTCTCTTACCTTATTTGATTTTGCCACATATTTTAACATGGTAAAAAATAATAACTAATGCAATGATGTATACTGAATAATTTTTTTAAAATAAAAGATTTCATTTTTATTGAGAAACAAATGAGGTAAATAAAGACTTGGTGATGCATCAAAAATGATACAAATGGAAAACAAAAACATTAGAAGAAAATATATTGAAAAATAGACATACATAGCACAGATATGTTTATGCCTGGAATGCATGTGCATATGCTTTTACAATTTACTTACCTAAATTAGCTACTAGGTATGAGACAACATCCTTGTTTTTCAAATATTTATTTATTTATTTATTTGAGAGAGAGGGAGAAAGAAAGGAAGAAAGAAAGAGAACCAGGACCTCTTGCAAACAAATTCACCTTTGTGCATCTGTATTTCTGCAGGTACTGGGGACTAAAACCTGGGCCATAAATCTTTGCAAATAAGCATCTTTAACTGCTGAGCCATTTCTTTAGCCCCACATCCTAATTTTAATGGTAGCTATGGAATAGAAAAAGAATTTGGGCAATGGAATGTGACATATAGAAAATCTAACCCACTAAGATTTAGAAATGAATTACAATGAGAAATAGTAGGGGGCTGAGTATACCATACTTTTAAGTTAAACCCATGTCTCATGATATATTTTCAAAGAAATTCATGTCAAAAATATCATGCATGTACAAAAAGAAATTAAAATGTAGTTACATATTCTGCATTCAGGGGCTCAGACAGCATGAAAAATGGTAGCAGAAGTGCCTCCAGGGGACCATCAAATCATGTGAGCTATGGTGCAAATATCAGTTAAACTTGGAAAAGGCTCCTGGAGCTATCAGAATGGGATGTGGAACTAAGAGGCATTAACCATAGAACAGAGCTGAACTTCTGGACAAAAGGCTTTATATCATGCTGTCACCCTCAGTGTAACTCCTTGGGATTTCACATACGATTGTGAAATTTGAATTTGTGTATTCTAGTCTTCATTCACAACAATATTCTGAAGCCCTGAACTATTATTGCTTCAGAATAGTACAAACCTTTTTTGAAGAAATATCTTTGAAAGATAACATTAGGAAAAAAAATATTGGTTGAATTTAGGGGCATGATAGAAACTTTCATCAGAGAAATCATAGTTCCAGTGGGATATTACTTATCACTTCTTCTTTTCTGAATATCCCATACCAAATTACCATTTGAACAACTCCATTGTGAGGTCAACCTCCAAGGTAAACCCTGTGGTAGGAGAGATGTTGTATTACTAATTGTTCTGAGTATAATAATTCCCAGACCAAAAATTTCATCTACAATAAAACTTAATTTTAACAAGTTCTCAGTATAGAAGTTATCTGGGTCACTTATCATTTTGATGAGGTAGGTAGGAAATAAATTCTCAGATTCTGTGAATACAGTTACAATAGGAGGTGTACATCATGTATCAAAAAAAATCCTCAAATACTGTAATCCTTGCAGTAAATCAGGTCTTCATAGAACCTTAAATATTTTATAGCTTCATGTAAAACTAACTCATAACTACATATGATGCATAAATCTTCATTTTCTCATTTTTGCATCTAAATCTCTTTTTTTAAATTTACTTTTTAACAGATAAGTATTACTTAATATCATATTCGTGCATTTATTATTCTTATTCATCCCTGTGACCTCACCCATGACCCTGTCTCTCTCTCTCTCTCTCTCTCTCTCTGTGATCCCTTTATCTCCCTAATCCCCTACCAGAAGACACTCTTCTAATTCCATTTACATTTATTTCATTACCTGCCTTTTTCCCTTACCTTTAATATCTCTTCTTTTTCTCTCTTGGCTCCCTTTCAAGTGGAAAATGGCTATTAATTGTTTGATCCTATGCATATTATATTATTAATGTGTATTTATTTGTTTATTTCAAAATAATAGCCAAGAAGGGGTTAAACCAGAAATGCCACCCAAATTACGCTCACTTTGAGGCAAGAGACTATATATAGCTTCAAAAATGGAAGACCCAGGGCTGGGCGTGGTGGCGCACGCCTTTAATCCCAGCACTTGGGAGGCAGAGGTAGGAGGATCGTGGTGAGTTCAAGGCCACCCTGAGACGACATAGTGAATTCCAGGTCAGCCTGGGCTAGAGTGAGACCCTACCTCGAAAAACCAAAAAAAAAAAAAAAAAAAAAAAAAAAAGGAAGACCATGTCTAAATATGTTATACAACAAGGCATGTTTGGAAACAGAATTTTAAAATTCAGTGCTCTGTCATGTTTATATACACACTATCCTACTATATTTATTTCAGATAGTGAGGAAATATCTTACCTCATAATCAGAATTTTCATACTATTAATTTGTTGTATGAATTTGAAAACTTTTCAGAAAGTGAAAGAGTGTGTCATTAACATTCAGTTCTATAAAAATCAGCCTAATCCAGGACTTTCATGGGAAACTGGGAAGAATGTATTATCATTCTACTCACATTTTAGGTCAGTCAGATTTTCTGATTTATTCAAGCAGAAAAGCCATATTAGGAAAGAAAACTATGGCACTAACAGAATTTCTGGAAGGAACAAAGAATAGATTGATATGTGTGTGGCAGGAAAAGCATTTTAAAATCAAAGCTGGCTGCAAACAGGACACAGCCCTGGACTTCTGAGAAGTTGATGTTGTCATCAGTGACAATCAGGTGATAACTTTTGCAATGCCTCTCCCATGCCCTTCAAACTTGCCCCTGCTGGACTGGATATTACGTACTATTATGCTCATCTAGGTAGCCTATTCTCCTCTGAGCCCATCAACTCTAATTTCAAAATCATCACACCTTATCCTAATTGGCTTGGCCAAGTCACATGATTTGGCCAAGCCACTATATCTGGGAAAGGAATACTTTATGATCAAAACAAAGCTTATATCCAACCAAGATATATATGGTGGAAATTGATTAGTAGTAGAATTAAGGAAGGATTCACCATAAGAAAAAATCTATACCAATGTGTAATTACCTTGGTATGGCAATAAAGCCTGTGCTATTTTCTTGGCTCTAGGCAACTGTGTCATAATGCATTTATTTAACCTAACAGTCATTATGTATGCAAGAATGGCCAAATAAAATGTAATATAAAATAATAAATTAATTTTCATTTAATATTCACAATATGCATGGGTATCCAGTTTTTCATGATAGATATACAAATTCATTATTAACTGTGAATATAAAAGTGGTTGTGTTGAGAACTCAAAAAGAAGTTTGCCCTTTGCAGTCCACATGGTTGACATGATTTAAGAACCATCAAAAAGAGGCTATCGCTGAAAAATATATCACTCTGATATAAAATTATGCATATGATTCCATCTTTAGATATATATTTTTCTGGATTAAAACACATATTTAAGTATGAGGAATGTAAACTTGGGCATTTTCATGTTTACACATTTTGTTGTTTTTCACAAAATAAGTAATACATGGTGTTTACAATGTACGAGTATGTATTATATGTACATGTGAGTGGGTGTGGGTGAAGAATAAAAAAAAAAATTTCTTTCCTAGAAATTAATGAACAAATATGTATATAGTATAAATAGAGCACTTTGTCTTTCTATATCTTATAAGTGTTGCAGAAATTCAAATCATAGCTTAAATTAAGTCTCACGGTAATGTAGTAGTGAATGAGGTAGGGTCTCACTCTGGTCCAGGCTGACCTGGAATTCACTATGTAACCTCAGGATGGCCTCAGACTCACAGCACTCCTCCTACCTCTGCCTCCAGAGTGCTGGAATTAAAAGTGTGTGCCAACACATCTGGCCAAATATAATAACATTAATAGTGAAATATTGAGGTTGATATAGGAAAGAATTTACAAATCAAAGGAAGGAAAAAACATGGCTTTGTCACAGCTCTGACAGACTAACAGAATAATGAATTAATATTTCTGACAGTATGCATTATTAGAAACTTAACTTATAAAAGTTTTACACATTTTTGAGGAACTATGTATTGTATACTGTTCAGGTTTAGATAATCATATATGTTGCCTCACAATTTATAAAACTATAAAAATATCCAAAATCCTTATCTTCTAGCTTATTTGGAAAAGATGTTCATTGTTCTCTGTATCTTCTGCTTTGCAATAACACACAAAATCTTAGTAGCCTTTCATTAGTTATATTCTTTTTTCTATGCCCATACCAGATGCAGGACAATATCTGACTTGTAATTCTCTATAGATTATACATTTTAAAGTAAAATAATCTACATATAAACTTGCCCCCTCATTCAGTTTCCACAATTCTGATTCTTGGTGTTCACCAAGGTTAACTTTACAATCCACATCCTCTTGCACATTCAGAGAAAACATCTTTGCCTTAGCATTATTGGTTGGTGATCAGGTGCATGGTACTATACTTAGGGGATATAAAAAATGTAGGTTAAGGACTCATTTTGAAGAGAAAAAAAGTATAAATGTATGCATGATATTGCTGGATAAAATATAACAAGTGCACATTGTGCATAGAATTCATGAAACATAAAGCCTACATAAATAATTCATGTATCATTTTCCTAAACCCATGCTTGGTGAACTCATTCTACTCTAAGTTTTCTAATGCTGTGATCTATATCATGCAAACTGTTATTAACTCCTATACTGTCTTATTTCACTGTGATGTGTGGATGATACTCAACATTGTATCCTCAGAATTCTGGAAGGTTATAGGTATTACAAAACAGATGTTTTAATAACCCATGCCTTCATGAATGTTATACTTTATCAAATAACAATCTTTCCAACATATTTTTAAAAGATAATTAACCTAGTAGCTATTTATTGTGTGCACTATGGTGACATCCTTAACACATTTATGTTTATTTGCTGCCCTATTTACAATAGCTAAGAAATGAAATCAGCTTCAATGCACATGGCTGATGAATGGACAATGAAGGTGTGATACACATACATATGCAGTAGAGTTTATTTAGCTGTAAAGAAAAAATGAAATTCTGCAATTTGCAGGCTAATGGATGGAACTTGAAAACACTATTGAATGAGGTAACCCAGAAAGATGAGTGTTCAATGCTGTTTTTTAAATACATATCCTACCCTTGAACTTTTAGATATGTGTTTAAGTTAGGGTCAATGTAGAGACCAAGCAGGGGCCTTTAGAAGGAAAGACAATGAAAGAAGTTTGAGAATAAGGGGTAAAAGTGCACATAAGATCTTACTTTTTTTTTTTTTTTTTTGGGTTTTTTGAGGTAGGGTCTTACACTAGCCCAGGATGACCTGGAATTCACTCTGTCATCTCAGGGTGGCCTTGAGCTCAGAGTGATCCTCCTACCTCTGCCTCACAGATGTGGGGATTAAAGGCGTGCACTACCACACCCGGCTGGTTTTAAACCAAATCTGCCTTAGAATTTTAGGAAATATGAATAAGGCTAACAATATACGCAATAAAAAATTAAATATGGGCTGGAAAGATTGCTTACTGGTTAAGGCAACTGCCTGAGAGCATAATGACCTTAGTTCAACTCCCCTAGTACCCATGTAAAGACAGATGCAAAGTGTTTCTTGCCTCTGGAGTCTGTTTGCAGGAGCTGGAGGCCCTAGAGTGTCCATGCTCTTTCTGTCTTCTATCTGTCTCTGCTTGCAAATACAATCATAAAAAATATTAAAAAGTGAACTGTGGTTGCTCAAATCAAATTCATGCTTAAATATACTAAATGGACTTGAAAAACATTCCAAGAGATAATAAATAGTAATGGCAGAGGATTAGTAAAATGGGGTAGAGGAAGAGAATTCCAGAGACTTGTGAAGTCAAAAAGTATGGGAAAGGGTTTCAAGACCCCTCCATACAGCTGTATAAAATCAGCTCCTTAGGGAGAGAGCCTCTCCCATGGAGCTGCCTGCAAGTGGTGTGGCTGCAGTGAGCTCCATAGAGGCAACTTCCCTGAGTCTCACTCTATGATGAGGTAGGCTTAAGGTGGTACAGCTGCCTTTGAGTAGAAGCAGCTATATGGGAGATTGTCATCCAAGATGGGATGAGACTTCTCAAGGTGGAGCTGTTTGAGTCATCTATTGCTCTTGTAAGCAACCCCTCAATGTTTTCTGCAGGTAACCCCAATAAACTCATTGATTCACTAGAACTGTTTTTTGGTGTAATCACCCTTTGCTCTGTCTTTTGTGCCCTCTCTGGGAGAAGAAGTATGTTTGGGTTTCTCCAGGGAAAAGGTTTCTCACAACAAAGACTTCTAACTTTTTAAAGGATTTTATTTTTATTTATTTATTAGAGACAGAGAGAGCAAGAGAAACACATAAAGAGAGAGAATGGGTGTTCCAGGGACTACAGACACTGCAAACAAACTCCAGATGAGTGCAGTACCATGTGCATCTGACTTATGTGGGACCTGGAGAATAGAACCTGGGTCTTCAATCTTTCAAGGCCTGCCCTTTAACCACTAAGCCATCTCTCCAACTGAGCCCCCCACCCCACACCTTTTCTAATTTGGTATAACAGAAAATATTTATTCATTCTTAATTTTTTGATATTAAGTCCACAATCGGTATTTTAATTCAACTGTATCTTTTTTGTTTTGTTTTGTTTTCAGTGTCTTCTGATATACATGTAACCATTTCCGTTTCATTTTTTTTCAACTTTGTATGTGTGCAGTGTACACACATGTAGGTGTGTATGTGTGTGTGTGTGTGTGTGTGTGTGTGTTTGTGTGTCTGAGCATGTGTAGGCCAGAGGTTAACACTGATTTTCTTCCTAAATTGCTCTCCTGTTTATTTTTCAAACAAGGTGTCACAATGAGCCTAGAGCTCACCAACTCAAAGAAACTCACTAACTTGCCTGTAGGATTCTCCTTCTCTGCCTCCCTAGTGCTGATAATACTGTTTGGGGCCTGGCTGTTATGTAGGTGCTGAGAATATGAGTTTAAGTCTTCATGCTTGTGTGGTAAGCAGCTTACAAACTGAGGCATCTTTCTAGCCCCACATTGTCTATTATAAAAACAAAATATGGCATGTGTATTAATAAGAAGATAATATTTTTTTTCCTGTAAGGGTTCATCTGCAATATCATTTGGGTCATGTTAAAAAGGCTAAGGGGTTAAGGTGTTTCTCAGTGGTACCGTATATTTTTTTCCTGACTTGTAAAAGGTCCTGGTTTTGAAAGGGTTCGGGTTATATGCTTGTATCAATAAACGCAATTGAAAATTGTGTAAATATATTCTTATTTTATTCACCTGTACAGTCCACTATAGATTCAAGACTAGAATCACTATCAGACAAATATTTTGTTGCCTAATTTATGCTAGATAAATAAAATTAAAAAAAATGTGTATCCAAGCATGTACAATTATATTTGAATTGTTTTACAAGCATTAAAATAATGGCTCCCATTTATTTTATTAGAAAAATAAAATTTGAAAGATTAAGATTCACTTTAAAGTAGAAAACACTTTTGCTCAGAGCTATATAAAATTTAAGTTGATGTGAACATCCTTTAGGCCTGAAAGTAAAAATACTAAGGAGTTAGCTGGGCATGGTGGCACCCACCTTTAATCCTAGCACACAGGAGGCAGAGGTAGGAGGATTGCCATGAGTTCGAGGCGACCTTGAGAATATAGACTGAATTCCAGGTCAGCCTGGGCTAGAGTGAGACCCTCCCTTGAAAAACAACAACAACAACAATAATAATAATAATAATAAGGAATGTAGATGTGTTCTCAGGTTAGTATTTTTTTGTTGATACATGAGCCTTTTTAAAGTACTATATTGACTTTGACTTCAGAAAATATGCAATGTAATCATCACTTTAGCACGTCATTGTAGAATATAATTTGAAATATAGAAAGAGAATATGTGGGTCTAAAAGATGGATCAGTGGTTAAGGTGTTTGCCTGCAGAGACTAAAGACCTGAGTTCTATTTCCCAGCACCCACAGAAAGCAAAAAGCACAATGTGGCTCACATATGTGGAGTCTACTTGCAGCAGTTGGAGACACTCCTGCCTCCATTCTTTGTCTCTGTTCTATCTCACTCTGTGAGTAAATAAATAAATAAATATTTAAACGTATTAAAAAGGGTATATGAAAAACTTAGAAGAAATCTTATATTCTAAGTATTTTCTTTTTTAGCTATAGTTGATTTAGTTTTGTTTCTTACTTTACAATTGATATCACAGAAATAATCCCAATGACTCCTTTAAATCTCATGAAACAGAAAAGATAGAAGGAGATTAAACTCACTACTGCCAAATCCTCCTTTTTACAGTGGTGACTACATTTTTTATTTGGTTTCAACTCTAGAGAATGTGACAATATAGCTACAGACAAAAGAACATCTAAATGGAAGTAACAGAATATCTAAAGGAGACAAGAGATACTGTGGATATTTTAAAAGAAGTTTCTTCATTTGTTTAGTTTGTTCCCCCCCCCTTCCTTCTTTCATTCCCTCCATCCTTCTTTTTTTCTTTTCTTTTCCATTCTTTCTTGACAAGATTTTCACAATTGGTTGGCCAGGCTGTTCTCAAACTGACAATCTTCCTGACTTACCCCCCTGATATCCGGGATTATAGATGTACTCCACCACCTAAGCCTATTCAAATAATTTAATTTTAGAGGAACAAAATGCTTTTGGCATTAAAAGAATTCAGAAAATAAAATGTCTTACAATGTCTTAATTTACTAACAAGGAAATTGATCCAGAGAGAGTTTAACTAAAGTGATAAATAGCATTGCTGGTTAAGAACAAACAATTAGGACTGAGAGTGAATGCATAGCTCAAAAGTCTATGGATTTCTTAACTTGGGCAAAGGCAACTGATAATGTTTATACTTGATAAATTACTTAGATTTCCTGAGGCTTAGTATCCACACTTATATAGATTAAGGTTATGATATATCACTTATATAGATTAAGGTTATGATTACACGACTATCCAGTCTCAGAGTTACATCTAGGATAAAAACATATATATTGTAGGTGAGAAAAATGTAATGATATGCTTCCGATATAGAACTGTATACTTTTTATGTGTGGGAGGGTACACCTGAATGTGTGTGTGGAGGCCAGAGGACAACCTGGGGTGTCATTCTCAGCAATGCCATCCACTTCATTCAAGACAGTGTCTTCCATTGGTGTGGAGTTTACAAGTTAGGCTAGACTTGTTGGCCTATAATTCCCAGAAATATGCTTATCATCATCTACCCATTAGTGGGATTAGAAACACTTGCCACCATGCCCAGCATTTTAAGTAAATTCTGGGGATCAAACTCATACTTGCAAAGGAAGTTACAGACTGAACTATCTGTGCAGCTTTCTAATTTTGTACTTGTAAATAGGAATTTTTGGCTTTGCTTGGATAATTAACTATTATTAAGATTAGCTATTATGAGGTCATAATGAGGATTGTGGTAGTTTGATTCAGGTGACTCCAAAAACTTAGGTGTTCTGAATGCTAGATCCCCAGCTGATGCAGATTTGAGAATTAACACCTATTAGAGGGAGTGTATTGTTCGGGGTGGGCTTATGGCTGTTATAGCCAGTTTCCCCTTGCCAGTGTTTGTCACACTCTCCTATTGTTATTGCTCACTTTATGTTGGCCAGGGTGGTGATGTCTACCCTCTGCTCATGTCATCATTTCCCCCTGCCATTGCGGAGATTCCCCTCAAGCCTGTAAGCCAAAATAAACCTCTTTTTCCCAGAAGCTGCTCTTAGTTGGGTGATTTCTACCAGCAATGTGAATCTGACTGCAACAAGATTAAATGAATTTAAGAAGCATGCATTAAGGTCATATGTGTTATACATCCTACTTTGTCACTTTAAATATATAGTGTAAATGTGGAAATATCTAGAATTATTTTGGACAAAAGTTGATAATTAAACATACCTCCATGTTTACATGAATGATTTTGTAGTGTAGCAAATTGTCCTTTCAGAGATAAGAGATTATGTGAGAAGACTAAGAATACATGGACATTTGAAGATGTGACTAAAATTCTGGCCACAAACTGTCAATGAAACTAGAAGCCTAAGCAAATATTATCAATCCCCATCATCATGGGTATTGTTCTTTACCTACAACTACTGAGAGCAGCTTTGATGGAAGGCAGTGATACTGAAGAAGTTCACTTGAGCACAAATACGGTTCCCCTAAAAAACACTGATAATCAAGAAATGTTCCGCAAATAGCAGAGCATGCATTCATAGGCTTGTAATCTCAGCTCTCAGGAGGCAGAAGATGGAAGAGTACTGAAAATTCAGTGCTCCCCTGGTCTACAGAGAGAGTTGAAACTCAGCCAGGAATAGAGGTGGCTTAGTGGTTAAGCCACTTGCTGAAGAAGCCTAAGAACTCAGGTTCGATTCCCCAGTACCCACATAAGGCAAATGCATGTGGTGGCACATGTGTTTGGAGTTCATGTGCGGTGACTGGAGGCCCCGGTATACCTATTAGCTCTCTCTTTCTCTCTTTATCTCTCTCTTTCTCAAATAAGTAAATAAACAAAAATTTAAAAGTCATCCAGGAATGCATGGCAAGATGTCTCCAAAATAAAGAAAAATGGTAAATAAATAAATATTCCCCAAAAGTATTGTAAATGTTTAGAGCATACATAAAGCTTTACTTCTATTCTTTTAATCCCAACGTTTGTGAAACTAAGTTGAAAGGATCACTGATCTGAGTCCTGCTTGTGTTCCACATAAAGGCTTTGTCTCAATTCACTACCAATTAGATAAATGATACATTAAAAATGAAAGAAATGTAGTATAATTTTTGAATAGTTAGCTAGTAGAATTTTACATGTATTTTTATGTGTGGTTTTGTTTCACTAAAATGAAAATGAATGTTTTGGTTGGTAGAGGTTGTATTTTCAGCAGACCCATATGAATCTCTGTTTTTTGTAGTTTTATAGTGAATGTCCTTGTGTAGTTCATATAAATGTTATATTTTGTTCTCAGGTTCCATTGCATATCTGCATTATCACATTACTATACTTAGAGTGCTGTAATAATAAACTATTAGAAGAAGATGGGTCTGAAAATATTTAAAACATACCTAAGTAGGAAATTCTGCTAACAGCACATGTGGTGGTAGGAAGAAATCTTAGTACTGAGGGAATTAAGGGGTGACAGAACCCCAAAGTGAGTATCTTTCTCTTTGCCTAAATCCTGGAATGGTCCTAGGGCCTGTAGAGGAACATCTATGTCATTATAATTTTCTATAGGTCAGAAATGTCAGAGGAGTCTGTCCTTTCCTTATCTTCTTATCTCTGTCTGTCTCCTTAGGGAGTCCTTACCCTCCCTTCAGAAAACACTCTTCCTAAACAAATAAGATTTGCCCTTTTCCAGAAATCCTGACTCGAGACACTTGACTTTAGGAATAGACTGGCTAAACCATGGGGCTCATAAAAAAAACAAACGAACAAACAAACAAACAAACAAGCAAAAACCTCAACCTGTTTCTTGAGGTGGGATCATATTCCCTCTTGCTCTCCTGGGCAATAGTTCTACAGTTCTTCTATCGCTTAAGCCATGGGATGCTCAACCCAGCTCTTGTCTCTTTTGACAAGAGCTTTGTCTTTCTTTCTTTCCTCAAACACACCTTCTGTTAAAACTATTCCCACGTTGGGTCGTGATACACAGAGACATTGCCTCCTACCCCTAACTGATGGCCAACCCCACAATGTAGGACTCATATCCCACAACAAGGAGGGTACTTATGGATGGGAGAGGACAGGGAGGAGGCTAACAATGGTACCACCTTGACTCTATTCACTGAGTACAAAACTAATAAGCAAAAACAAACAAACAACAACAACAACAACAACAAAAACTGTTCCTCCTAATGCTCTAAGCTAAAACAAAATATTTCTCAACTTTATCCTTTGGTCTGGGGGACCTCATTCTTTGAAATCATGACATGATTCTGAAGATACCCCAAAATTATCTGTGCATTGGCTTATTGTATATGCACATTGGCAAGGATCTTCAAAATTCCCGTGTCAATACATTAACTGCAACTTACCTAAACTCAGTTCATTTAAAGAAACTGGAATATTTTCTTTGGACCCTTTGTGTAAAAATATTATTTGGTGAGTTGAGATAATCAGTAGTGGGTTCAAGATATGGCTTAGTGGTAAAAGAGTTTGCCTGCAAAGCCGAATGATTTTTCTTTGTATTTCCCAGTATCCACATAAAGCCAGATGAACAAAGTGGCACATGCATCTGGGGATCCTTTGCAGCAGCTGGGGTCCTTGGTGCACCCATTATTTCTCTCTCTCTCTCTCTGTCTTTCTCTTTGTCTTTTATTTGTCTCTCTGTGTGCTTGAAAATAAATAAATAAATAAAATATTTTAAAAAGAAATAGTAACTATACAGTATGTTTAAAAGTGTGATTATTTTATGCTAACTATTGTCCACATTGGTGTTTCTTAGCATTCAGTTTTGGTTTTGGTTTTGTTTTGTTTTGTCTTCCTCCCTGTCTCTCTTCTCACAGTCTTGTCTAACTCTATCAGTCACAGAGACGACATGAGGTGGTATTATTTTCTTAGGTTGGTTTCAGAGGCCATCGTGTTTCAAATAAAAGTCCTGCGATATCCACAAATAATGAGTCTTTTTCATCTTATCTCTTCTGTTTCCACAGTTCTCAACTGGATAGGCATTCTTTAGTGAAATGTTTCTAATTGATTAAGCTTGTTTCTTCTCTGTGGATGGTAATGGCTCAAATTCAATAAGAAATAGGTTTCCAGTTTTAAAAAAAAAGTTTATTTTCTCTCTCTGGAGGTGAGCCTTCCTAGCTACCCCTCCTCCACTGAATTTCCCCAAGAAGGCTGCAGCAATGTGCTTATATGTAAGCCTGAATTGTGAACTGCTTTTCACTTACCAAAGAATTAGTTCAACACTTAGGAAAAAGTAGAAATCTTTGAACACCACTATACTCTCTCTAACCTAAATAAATTCCTCATTTCCATTTTTCTTGTAATATTTTCACTCCCCAGTCTTCTCAAGATGATTCATGCTTGAATATTTAATTTTTATGCAAATTACTGGCAGGTTTGTACAGTTGTCCAGCTGAAAGTGGTATGCCATCTTTGCTTACCCTGAATTGAGGCACAAACAACAGGTTTTAAGGCTTGTTTTTAAATGGCACATAAAATTCTAAACCTTAAAATGATGCACTGTCATGATACACAGAGACATTTCCTCCTACTCATACTGATGGCTAAGCCTACAATGCATGACCCATATATCCCAATAAGAAGGGTACTTGTGGAGGGGGGAGGACTGGGAGGAGGCTAACAGCGGTACCTACTTGACTGTATTCACTGAATACAAAACTAATTAAAACAATGATGCACTTAAAAATATTGACTAGAACGATGCCACATCTGATAAAACTTAGTGAAAAAGCCTTCTGAGAAGAAGAAATCTCATGTTCACCTCTTAAAGAAGCAGGTAGAACTTGGATTATATGAGTTTCAGATCTGAGGAACTTGGTGATCCTCTCTCTGGGAAAACCCTGAGCTTGGCTTGCATCACTGACATAGCATTGGGAGGGGGAGCTGCAGCTACCAGTAGAAAATCAGTACTGAACTTTAAAGACTGGGGTTTCTATTCTCTCCTCTCCGAATGCAACTGGTTATTTACTTGTATGCATTTTAAATTCCTGAGTTTTGATGAGGAAACTCTCAGTGGTGTGTGTGCACGCTAGTGCGTGTGTGCATGCAAGTGTGTTTGTGTGTGGTATGTGCGCACCTCGCTTGCCTACCAGTGGGTTATTAAGAGCACTCACGAACTGGGAATTTTTTTCCTGCCCCCTGCCTCTTTTTCTGGTTGTCACCAAAAGCTTTCTAGTCTGGAATCAAAGATGTAAGCATGCATTGTGTTTTCCTCCTGCAGACTTAAATAACGTTCAGGAAATGCTATCAGAGAAACCTAACTCTGTGACCAGATAGACTGAAATTCTATAACAAGTTTAAAATGGAAAAGTGTACGCCTAAATTATGTATCTGCCAACAAATACTGCATACCCAATTATGACATTATGTAATATATATGTTCCGAGTGGCCACTTTCTACGTGCAAAAATAGAAATACAAAAAGGTTTCAAAGGCATCAAATGGCACAAAAAGCAGTACTGCAGAAAAGGCAGAATCGCATTTAAAGCACCGATGAAAATGGCGTGCAATGTAATTACCTCAAATTGCTGTTCGCTTGACACCCTGACACTAATTTTATTCAAGCCATTGGGAAATAAATGCTTTAAAAGCCCTGCTTTCGGAACGCTGGAGCTCTCAGCTCTGGGGGGCTGCGAGGTCCTTGAGGAAAGGAAAGGGTAAAAGTTTCCAGCACGCCAATAAATAAATAAATAAATAAATAAATAATCCATTTAAAATAAGCATCCATGTAGATCGACAGCCCTTAATGCCCGCATGTTTAACGCTTGCCCTGTACGTGGATATTTTTTTTCTTCTTTATTCCACCGTCAGCATTCCCTCACCAGATGGATTTTTGCTACTGCAGATCATCAGAGGGTGTCAGATCTTTCAGAGTGCACCAGGCTGGAACGAGCAGAGCTTCTTAGCAACTCCCTCCCTCCCCATTCTCGCGCTCTCTTCCTCCCTCAGACAACTCGCTCCCTCTCTCTCCTCCCCCCCCCCCCCCTCCACGTAATTCCGAAAGAGCAGAAGAAAGAGAAGGGGGGAAAGAAAAGAAGAGCTAGTGAGCGTCAGCCAGAGCATATATATATATATATATATATATATATATATATATATATATATATATATATAATACATTTTTAAAAAGGCAGAAGAGGACCAAAGGGGGAGAAAAAAGAATAGGATGGACAACCCCAAAACGCAGCGATTGCGGATATTTTCCAGCGCCATTGGCTGGGCAGCGTGAGTCCTTCGGTCGGGCGTGATTTCAGCACCGGGGGAACTGGACAGCAGCCCGGGGGGGGGCGGCGGGGGGGGGTACTTCTGGGCAACCCGCAGCCTCGGCAAGAAGTCCTCGGGCAACGTGGACCGCAGCCGCCGCCGAAAGCTCTGCTTTGTATCGGAGAGGCAAGGTCAGTCCGACGCACAGCCATCACTAGCAGTGCGCCTGTACTACGCTGCAAACCTTCTGCTTGCTTCTAACATGCACTTGCTTCTAATCACTACCATTGTTCCATTCCGGACGAGTGAGGACCACCGCTAGACACCATTCTGTAAGGGTGCGTTTGCTTTCATTTTATATATTTATATTTAACTTCTTTTGGTTATTTTTAAAGGGTTGAGGGGAGTAGTTTTCTTTCTTCTTATATATATATAGATATACTTTTTTTTTTTTCCTGCTTGCCTTGCACTACGTGCCTGGATAGTTTGTGGATATAATTATTGACTGGCGTCTGGGCTATTGCAGTCAGGGGGGGTTAGGGAGGAAGGAATCCGCCCCCACCCCCCCAAACCCTTTTTTTTTTTTTTTCTATTCCTTCCCTGGGATCGGACATTGGAGCACTAAATGAACTTGAATTGTGTCTGTGGCGAGCAGGATGGTGGCTGTTACTTTGTGATGAGATCGGGGATGAATTGCTCGCTTTAAAAATGCTGCTTTGGATTCTGCTGCTGGAGACGTCTCTTTGTTTTGCCGCTGGAAACGTTACAGGGGACGTTTGTAAAGAGAAGATCTGTTCTTGCAATGAGATAGAAGGGGACCTACACGTAGACTGTGAAAAAAAGGGCTTTACAAGTCTGCAGCGCTTCACCGCCCCGACTTCGCAGTTTTACCATTTATTTCTGCATGGTAATTCCCTCACTCGACTTTTCCCTAATGAGTTTGCTAACTTTTATAATGCGGTTAGTTTGCATATGGAAAACAATGGCTTGCATGAGATCGTTCCGGGGGCTTTCCTGGGGCTGCAGCTGGTGAAAAGACTTCACATTAACAATAACAAGATCAAGTCTTTTCGCAAGCAGACTTTTTTGGGGCTGGACGATCTGGAATACCTCCAGGCTGATTTTAATTTATTACGGGATATAGACCCGGGAGCCTTCCAGGACTTGAACAAGCTGGAAGTTCTCATTCTAAACGACAATCTCATCAGCACCCTACCTGCCAATGTATTCCAGTACGTGCCCATCACCCATCTGGACCTCCGGGGAAACAGGCTGAAAACGTTGCCCTATGAGGAGGTCTTAGAGCAGATCCCTGGCATTGCCGAGATCCTGCTGGAGGATAACCCATGGGACTGCACCTGCGATCTGCTCAACCTGAAAGAATGGCTCGAAAACATCCCCAAAAACGCCCTCATTGGCCGAGTGGTGTGCGAAGCCCCCACCAGACTGCAGGGTAAAGACCTCAATGAAACCACTGAGCAGGACTTGTGTCCTTGGAAAAACCAAGTGGATTCTAGTCTCCCTGCGCCCCCTGCCCAAGAAGAGACCTTCGCTCCTGGCCCCCTGCCAACTCCTTTTAAGACAAATGGGCAAGAGGATCATGCCACCCCGGGGTCTGCCCCAAGCGGAGGTACAAAGATCCCAGGCAACTGGCAGATCAAAATCAAACCCACCCCAGCGATAGCGACGGGGAGCGCCAGAAACAAGCCCCCAGTTCAAGGCCTGCCCTGCCCCGGGGGCTGCAGCTGTGATCACATCCCGGGCTCGGGCTTGAAGATGAACTGCAACAACAGGAACGTGAGCAGCCTGGCGGATCTGAAGCCCAAACTCCCGGACGTGCAGGAGCTCTTCCTGCGGGACAACAAGATCCACAGCATGCGGAAGTCGCACTTTGTGGATTACAAGAACCTGGTTTTGTTGGACCTGGGCAACAACAACATCGCCACGGTGGAGAACAATACTTTCAAGAACCTCTTGGACCTCCGGTGGCTGTACATGGATAGTAACTACCTGGACACCCTGTCCCGGGAGAAATTCACCGGGCTGCAGAATCTGGAGTATCTGAACGTGGAGTACAACGCCATTCAGCTCATCCTGCCCGGCACGTTCCACGCCATGCCCAAGCTGAGGATCCTCATCCTCAACAACAACCTGCTGAGGTCCCTCCCCGTGGACGTGTTCGCCGGCGTCTCGCTGTCCAAGCTCAGCCTGCACAACAATTACTTCATGTACCTGCCGGTGGCAGGCGTGCTGGACCAGTTAACGTCCATCATCCAGATAGACCTGCACGGCAACCCCTGGGAGTGCTCCTGCACCATCGTGCCTTTCAAGCAATGGGCCGAACGCCTGGGTTCCGAGGTGCTGATGAGCGACCTCAAGTGCGAGACGCCGGTGAACTTTTTCCGCAAGGACTTCATGGTCCTGTCCAACGACGAGGTCTGCCCCCAGCTGTACGCCAGGATCTCGCCCACGTTAACTTCGCAAAACAGTAAAAACAGCACCGGGTTGGCGGAGACTGGGACGCATTCCAACTCCTACCTAGACACCAGCAGGGTGTCCATCTCCGTGCTGGTGCCGGGACTGCTGCTGGTGTTCGTCACCTCCGCCTTCACCGTGGTGGGCATGCTGGTGTTTATCCTGCGCAACCGAAAGCGCTCCAAGAGGAGGGACGCCAACTCCTCGGCGTCCGAAATCAACTCCCTACAGACAGTCTGCGATTCTTCCTACTGGCACAATGGGCCTTACAATGCTGACGGGGCCCACAGAGTGTACGACTGTGGCTCTCACTCCCTTTCAGACTAAGCCTCTGACCCCTAGAGAGGCGAGGGGAGCAAGAAAGCACTATAGCCCCTCCCACCCCCAGCAAGGCACCCGTGCCGCCAGTATCCAAGGGGATAGGAGACCATAGACATGAACCTAGCTCCAATCCCTCGTGGACATAAGTAAATAAATAACTATGAACTCACTGGCCCTTTAGCTCCCTTCAGGAAACAAAGAGCCGACTGTGGCCAGCTTCAAGAGCTAGGCTGTCCTTGGCTCAGCTCTCTCGCTCTGAGTTCCTGATTTTCGCTTGGAACCCAGCATGGGGACCGCCAGAAGAATTGAGTGTCCTTGCTCTGGGCAGAACGTCCTGTGGGGTGACTGCCGCGACTCTATACATATATACATATATCCACATCTATATAGAGAGATAGATTATCTATTTTTCCCCTTGTGGATAAGCCCGATGATGGCTCCCTGTTGGCTGTGCAGGGATGGGCAAGTTGCACGAAGGCATGAATGTATTGTAAATAAGAAACTTTGACTCATGACAAGAAAAATAAATTAAAAAAAAAACAGAACAACATCATTATCAACAACAACATCAAAAAATACAAATAAAAACCAACAACAAAAAGTGCTGCATGGCTCGCATGGAATCCACGCGCTCCAGGGACTCTGCCCCTATCCTGTGACTGGAGAAGGCACCACAGCGCCCACCCTCTTACCTGATAAGTCCCATCGTATCAAACTTTCTATAAACAAAATACAGTATAATCAGAAAGTGCCATTTCACCATCATTTGTGATTGGTAGGCAGTACAGAGAGTATGTTTACTGTGAAAAAAAAAATGTAAAGGTTTTATTTAAGACATTTGCATGGCTCGTTATCAGTCCATTTTATGAGTTAACAATGTATTTTGTTGAGGAAATTTTTAGGGGTTGTTTTGGGTTCTTTTCTTTTTCTGATGGTGGTGTTTGATTTCGTTTTAGTTTCTGAGGGGGAATATTTTTCTATACATATCCAATAATGCCTTCCATCTGAATGTAAAATAAGTACCCATGATTTCTATTATATTATCAGTGTAATTATTTAAGGAAAAAAAAAAGATTTTGAGGCAGTTAAGCATGACCAATTAATGTCACTCTAGTGCTTAGGCTGCGAACCTATGGTAGCAATTGTGTGCTGGTATAAATCTTACTTATAAAGTAGGAACAAAGAACTGAGGAAGCACGTGAAACTTACTAATTCTATTGGAGGATTTTATAATGGCATATTTTTTCAGTATTAAAGTGAAAATGTTTTCAAATCTGGGTCCTTACATTTTTCCAGCTTACTGGTGATTTGGATTTGCGGTGGAAAGGGTGGTGGAGGGGAAAGGGTGGGGGTGGATCCCTCTGTAGCAATACAAAGTCCCTTTCAGTAAAGGCCTTAGTCTTTTACCCTTCAGCAGCTCTTCTCACCACATTGTCCTAAACCTGGTTAGACTTTGCTTGCTTTCTGCTCTAGGAAAAGTAAGATCCCCCCTCCCCCTCCTATTGCAGCAGTGAATACCATTATTAATGCTGGAAGTTCCTCACTGCTGCCTTTGTTGGTGATGTCCACACTGCAGATACACTAAGAATGTTAGGAGAGAGTTGATTTAATTCACTCTGCCTAGATAGGTCTCATTAAACAGAGTGGAGTTTCATTGGTCAGCACTCCTCCATGAAAGACAGCCCTAATGA
Organism: Dipus sagitta; assembly: GCA_036346955.1. NCBI lineage: Eukaryota > Metazoa > Chordata > Mammalia > Rodentia > Dipodidae > Dipus > Dipus sagitta. The sequence goes on from CM070772.1 coordinate 26,929,562, forward strand.
CTGGTATTCGAGATGCTATTGGCATTTAGAATTCAACATCTGTTGAAAATGGTAGAAACTAATTAGTGCCCACCCATCTTCCCTCCCCAGCAACTACATATGGAAATTTGTTGAAGTACTTTTCCTTATGGAAATCAATCATTATCCTAAAGCAGTGTTTCTCTCCTACTATCCCAATTTCTGGTTATGACCCCCCCCCAGTAATTAGCAAGGAAAAAGCATTAACAGTTTGGATATTGCAAGCCAATATAACCCTGGCCTCAATCATATTCTTCTGGGGTTTCTAAGTAAGTCTATTTTATCAGCAGTTTAGTTAAACCCACACGCAGTGATGGGGTCTGCATTCCACCACAGATCCACTCCTGAGAAATATGCCAATATTGCAGACCACAGAATAAAAGAAAAGTAAGGGATTATAAATCAGTTAAATGAAAGCCCCTGAGTGCTGTAACTAGATTTGCTATTTAGAACTCATATTCTAAAGGGAAGTAATATCCCAGAACAGTGATGTTCTGGAGTATGTACTATTTATTTTAACACTTTAAAAATAAAATATTTATTATTAACCATGACTATTCCTAAGATCATTCATCATTTTTTTTTCCTCTTGGTACTTTGAATTGTGGATGGCATTTCATGGTGGTAAACTGGTAACCTACTATCTTCTGACAAATAGTGTTAGATCATTATAATTACTTAGTATTCACATGCAAACTTTAATTCTTTTTTATGAGAAAAGCGGCTAAGATTTTGGTAAGCAAACAAAAAACTTGTTTATTTACACTGATGAAATTTTAAAAGGGAAGAGTCATTCCTTCTACAAAATTGTCACCTTATGGCAAAGAAAAAATATGGAAGATAGAGAAATCTCTTTGTTTATAGGTACCACTTGTTGAAAAATTATTGAAGTGTAGCAGCAAATTTTAGACTGTCATGTGGCTAGTTCAAGACCAGAAACAGGAGTCCTTCATAGAATGTTTACACAGGGGCAAGAACTTTTCTCAATGCTTTGTAAATGTCCAGATTGAAGGAGTATAATTAGTATCAAAATAGGATGTTCAGGGATTTAAGTAGTGATTCTGTGCCAGACATTATACAATTGACACATTTATTTAAATTTAAATAGAACTACTTCCATTGTACAGATGAGACAATTAAGGCAGAAAGAAAGTAAGCAGTCATTCAGGACATACATGGTAAATAGGAAAATCAGGTTTCAGCTCAATTTCCTTCGTATGTCATTCTCTATATGAAGCAATCATACACTCACTTCTTAACCAAGGCTAATAAATGTGAATCTATAAAAAACACTATTGTTTCAAAATTAAGAAATTAGTTGCATCTTCTTAGCTAATTATGTACTACTGGTAGTCTTTTTAATTTTTCCGATAAGTGTTACATTTGTCAGAGCAACTTGTCTTTCATTCAGTGGAGCTAATTTAATTTGGTTTCCCAGAGTTTTCAAGAAAATATGTTAGAGAAAGATACAATGAATGTGTTACTTTACAGATATTCAAATCATTGTATATAAATTATATATATACATATGTGTGTATATATATAATACATACATATATATAGGTTTTTTCGAGTAGGGTTTCACTCTAGCTCAGGCTGACCTGGAATTCACTATGGAGTCTCAGGCTGGCCTCAAACTCACGGCGATCCTCCTACCTCTGCCTCCTGAGTACTGGAATTAAAGGCGTGCACCACCACGCCCAGCTAAATTATATATATATTTACTAGAAAATCATTACAGCTGTCAGATTATTAGTAAATAATATTATACACAAAACCCCTATGGAAAACACAGGGTATGATTTAATATGTACAAGCATTGTTATTGAGACTGGCTGATTTATTCATTTTTATATGTGTCTGTCAAAGATATATATATTTTTTTCAGGGCTATATATAATCATACAGGGTATAAAATACATATGATACTATCCTTGATCTTTCATTTAAATCAGTTACCATCTTCTTGTTTCTTTTTGTTTCTTTTGAGGTAGAGTTTTACTTTGGTCCAGGCTGACCTGTAATTCACTATGTAGTCTCATGGTGAGCCTCCTGCCTCTGCCTTCTAAGTGCTGGGATTAAAGGCATGCACCACCATACCTGGTTTTCATTTATTTACTTATTTATTTTTACATGAAATGCTCATAGAACTGGAATTGTCATGGGCAATAGTTGACCTATATTCTTTCTAGTTAATTTTCTTTTTTGCTGTTCACCACAAAAACATTTCAGTAGTCTCCACTGTGAAAGAGGGAATATCTTACTCAGATGCAATCTTGAAAGAATCTGTTAGCTTCTGTGGTTACTGCTTTAACTAAGAATATACTAGAATTTATGATGTTGCCATAGAAATTTATTGTTCAATAATTTTGCATGTTCCTCTAATAGGGAGCTGGAATAGCTGTTTTAACATTAACATAACAAGATTCTTTTGCCTAAAAGTGTTTTCATTAAATGTAATTAGAATTTTCAATATTTTACATAAGTGTTAAAATTATATCAGTGATTCTAAGGACAGTTTGTTAATTTGGCTTTTGAGGGTTTTAATAGACATTATTTATTATGTAGAGAAAGATAGATGAATTTGCAAGAGTAAAGATGGAATTGGGTGTTGATGGTATGTTTGCAGAATGTTAAAATAGTGTTTCTCATCCAGTACTCTACTGTCTATAAAATTTATTTGTATTAGCATATTTACTTGAAAATGGCAATATAAATTGCACTACTTAATTATAGCATGCATCAGATTTTGTTCATCATTTTATTTGAATTCAGTTAAGTGATACATATTATGTAAGTTTTTGAAAGAATCACATGATATCATCAGAGATATTGGAAAAGCATACTAAAATTTTTAATGTTACAGTATTTTTCTTCTAATGTAGCCCTTAATGAAAAACAGAGGCTCGGTTTTATATTAATACCTGCCATTTTCTTTCATGTAGGGCATTGCCAAGTGATATTTTCAAAATGAACCTGTAGGACCTGCAGAATTGTCTAGTTGGTACTGAGGCTTAATGCAACACTGTAACTGGATTCCAGAAGAACACACAGTCCAGGTGGAGAAATCCCAAACCATAATCCAGTACCAACTCTGCTATGACCTACATTCATTTAGTTGAACATCAGAAAGAAATGAAAAAGTTGAGATAACGACAAACTAAGTGGAGACAGAGACAGAGAAACAGGGAGAGAGAGAGAGAGAGAGAGAGAGAGAGAGAGAGAGAGCCCTGCTGCTGGAAGTTAATTCCAGATGAATGTGAAGCTTTGTGCAAATGATTTTACATGGGTACTGGGAATCTAACCTGGGCCATCAGGCTTTCTAAACAAGCACCTTTAGTGGCTGAGCCATCTCTCCAGTCCAGGAATTACAATTTTAAATGAAATAGTTCACTGCATGAATTCCCTTAGATTTTCATTAATTCTTTAAAGCTAAGTGTAACCTTTTCAGACTAGCAATTTCATGTACTAGTTTTGCTCTTAATAGCATAATTAATTTCCCTTCTATCTCCTTTCTACATATATGTTATTATTGCATCCTCTATAAATATATTGCTACATTTCATTGTAGAAAATGTCTTAAAGCTGACTGGAGGACTCTTTAATGGTTTAAGGAATATAGAACTTTTTAGGCAAAAATGTTCAATAGGCAACATTAACTGAGCACTTATTGTGTGAATAAAACCATCGTCTCTTGGCACTTTAAGGGATTGCTTCCAGGGCATCACAAAAATAGCTAAATTTAAACCTTGGATTTGTCTTTTTATAGTGACATGCTATTTGAAAATAGTCTGTGCTCCTCCTTGCATACAATCATCCCTACATTACTTATTTTTGTTAAGCTTGAAAACTTATGATTGGTTATTATGAGCTATCCTGAAAGTAGGTTGTTTTATTCAGTCCAGGAAGTATCATGCTTCTTAAAATCTTTTTATTTGTTTTTATTTTTAATGTTTTATTATTATTATTATTTTATTATTAACAAAATATTTCATATGGATACATAACTTTTAACACCTAGGGTGGTGTAACTAATATGAAAATGTTTGCCTCAGTGTATGGTTTAGAGGATAATTACAAAAAAAAAAAACGGTCCGTACTTGGTCATTATGAAAAATACTTTCCTTTGATCTTGCTTAGGCAGGATTTGTACTCCAAAATTGAAGTGGTCATCCTGTCTCAGCCTCACATATAATTGACCCTACAAGCCTTTGCCTCCTTGCCTGGCCAGATCACCCATTAAATTATATGTATTTTCTTCACTTCTTCATTGATTGATCTTATCAGTGTAGAATCTCTTCAAAACTAGGGAGAGTTGTACTGTAGAAGGTGTCTTAGGAGAATAAAATATGGCCAATTGAGCTTCAAAGACTCACAGCCTTGTAGTCACAGAATTATAGCTTGCCATTGACAGTACTTAAGGACTGCTGGAAGAACTTTATGTGTTGCTTTCTACTATGGAGAGTTTTAGTTATTGCACTATTTTATCAACTATTATACATGCAGTTCAGATTATTAAAACAATGTTTCAAGTGAAAGGAATATTTACCATACTAGCATTGTTTTTCTTTCTTTTTTGTTGTAAAATAATGCCTACCACTTTATAGCTTCTTTGAGTTTTCTGACTCATCATTAAAAAAAAAAAGAAACAAAACAAGGAAACAAACAAACAAACAAAAAACAAAACAAAACAAAAAAAACTAGCTGGGCATGGTGGCACATGCCTTTAATCCCAGCACTTGGGATGTAGAAGTAGAAGGATCACCATGAGTTCAAGGCCACCCTGAGACTACATAGTGAATTAGTGAATTCCACATCAACTTGAGCTACAGTGAGACCTACCTCAAAAAAACAAAAACAAAACAAAAAAAACCCCCTATTATTGTTTATTCTAAGTGAGTGTTGGGTAATTTTTCAATTTCTACTGTATGAGAAATAAAATATTTATGATATTAAATAAAATATTGCATAATAGTATTAGAAGTTGAGAATGTTAAAAGTAGCCTACTACTTTCCACACTGAAATCTACTTTGAGTTTATATTGTTTATATGCAAAAATAGATACAGAAAGTTTAACATAACATTACACACATTTTCATAAATTATGTTCTATAAAGATGAGAATAGGGCTGGAGTGATCATTTAGTGGTTAAGGTGCTTGCCTACCTAGCCTAACCACCCAAGTTTGATTCCCCGGTACCCATGTAAAACCAGATACACAAAGTGGTGCATGTGCATGGAGTTTGTTTGCCATGGCTGGGTGTTCTGGTGTGCCAATTATCTCTCTCTGTTAAATATATATATATATATATATATATATATATATATATATATATATATATATGAATATTTAACATTTTCATTCCATTTCATGTTTATCAAATGTTAACTTTTAATTACTTTAGATTAGCATCTAGATGTTTAGGAAGGAAACAGTAAACAAAACTTGTATTTCCTCACATCACTTCAATGTCTTGATCTCTTTACCACAAATTCCATTCCATTTCTTGGCATAAAAAGGCAGGAAGAAAGCATGCTTGGCTGCAGTGTATCAATATAAGAAGTCAGCAGACAGTGAGAAGCAGAAGTACCTCAAGCAGGAGTGATAGATGGTCATTCAGTAGTCGTATCAATGAAGTAGTCTGTAGCCCAGAATATGACATGAGTGGAGAGGAATCACTATTACCTTAATCAGTGATGGCTCTTTCCAGCTTCTATGATATCATTTGTGCACTTCTCCTTCTAAATTGATACCTTGTTCACTATTCTCATACTCCCTATGAAGTTGGCAAGGAATGTTCAGACTTCTGATAGAGATGAGTTGAAAATTATTTTATGTCTGTACACAGAAGTTATTGATATTTTCATAAAGTTACAAAACATTAACAGACCTGAAAACCTTGCAATTGTATCTCTATACTCTCCTACAATCCATGTACTTTAGCCTAGGTATTTTTTAATTTATTAAAATAAGTCATATAAGTAAAGGTATCATAAATTACTATATTACATATCTGAAATATTTTGCTATGGAAAATATGAAATAATACCATATAATGAGTTTGGCCTTAGTTCAGTTCAGTTATATACATTTTTGTAGCTAGTTTGCTTCAGTTGTGAACCTTACTATATTAACATCATTGTAGGTAGTTAACCATGGTCTATTTATCATAGCTGCATGCCAAATGGTTGGGTATGTCTTTGTAATCACTGAGTTAAAAATCTGCTGTGCATTGTGGTGCATGCCTTTAATCCCAGCACTAGGGAGGCAGAGGTAGGAGGATCTCCATGATTTCAAGACCAGCCTGATACTACATAGTTAATTCCAGGTCAGCCTGGACCAGAAAGACCCTACTACAAAAAACGAAAACAAAACAAAACAAAAATCTGTCAGCACATTTTCCCAGGTTTTTTTTTTTTTCCTTTGAGGCAAGCCAAACAGACTGACCACTTTTTTTTTTGTTGTTGTTGTTGTTATTTTTGTTTGTTTGTTTGTTTTTTTTCGAGATAAGGTCTCACTCTGGCCCAGGCTGACCCGGAATTCACTATGGAGTCTCAGCGTGGCCTCAAACTCATGGCGATCCTCCAACCTCTGCCTCCTGAGTGCTGTGATTAAAGATATGCGGCACCACATCCAGTTTACTTTCTTTTCTTTCTTTTTTTTTTAATGCAAGAAAGCAAGAATGAGGTAAAAAGAGAGAGAGAGAATTGGTGCACCAGGGCTTCCAGTCATGCTAATCGAACTCCAGATGTGTGTGCCACCTTGTAAGCACATGCGACCTTGTGCTCTTGAGTTACCTTGTGTGTTTCACTTACGTGGGACATGAAGAACCTAACGTGAACCCTTAGGCTTTGCAGTTAAACACTTTAACAGCTAAGCCATCTCTCCAGCCCCCGAATTTCTTAAATAATGGCTATAAATCACTTTAGTGTCATCACTGTTTCTCAGTCTTCAATGAATACATGTTTTCTGATCTCTCGATATATGCGTCAATAGGAGAAATGACCCTCAATTTCTTAGTCATAAAATGTTACCTTTTTTAATGGTTCAGTTAAACTTTGATTGGATGACACTTTCGTTTCTCACCATAACTATTAGGTCTCCAGCAAACAGCATGATTCATACGGTGTTCAGAAGAGGTAGACATTAATAAATAAAAGGAGGTCATTCCAGTAGCTTGTCACTTCTCATGAGTATGATTAGGAAGATCATGAGGGATGAGACTTGAAGTGAAGAAACTAACAACTGGAAATGAAACTAGCTCTACAAATGTAATTACATGGATTATCATATCCTAATTCAAAAATTATAACATAAAAATGAGTAGGATGCTAGTTGAAATCAACTTTCAGTATCACTGCTATGATGATGTCTGTCAAATGAAAATATTAATTTCTCAAGTTTTTAAGTAATATAGAGCATATTATATATAAAACTAATATTGTGACTCTTAAATGTTATTCTTATAAGAACCACTTACCCTGGATGAGTAATTGAAAGCATAAAATGGAAATAGGTTCCCTTACTACTTGTAATTCTCAATGTGTAAAACTAATTTGATTCAAGAAGAGAACTTCCAATCCATACATGTTTGAACCCTTATGACATCATGTGGAAAACATTTTCAATGCATTATTTATAGTAAAGTAGGTTCTTCTGAACTAATACATGTGGAATATGTACCACATGACTCAAATGACATTTGTTAAAACTATTTCATTTATCTTAGAGTAGGGAGAAAGAAAATGGGCATTCCAAAGCCTCCAGCCATTGCAAACAAACACTGGATACATGTGCCACCTTGTGAATCTGGCTTACGTGGCACTGGGGAGTAGAACCTGGGTCCTTAGACTTCAGAGGCAAGGGCTTTAACCACTAAGCAATCTCTCAAGCCCTCAAAAGGCATTTGAAGGAGGAAACATAGAATGTTTGTCAGGGAGCTATATGATAGTCATGTCAAATTCAGTGAATAAAAATAAGAAAATGACTGAGAAGCATGTGTAGTCTGTGGATTTGGGGTGGAATGTTCTGTAGATGTCTGTTAGGTCTAAATGTTATGTGGTTTTGTTGAGCTCCCTCGCTTTCCTGTTGAATTTCTGTTTGGATGGTCTATCAATTGCTGATAATGGTTTATTGAAGTCCCCAACTATGATGGTGTTGGTGGTTGTTTCTGTTTTATTGTAGAGTAGGTTTTGTTTTACTAATTGTGGTACACCTGTGTTTGGTGCATAAAGATTGATGATTGTGATATCCTCTTGATGGATCATCCCCTTGATCAGTAGGAAATGACCTTCTTTATCTTTTTTGAAATTTCTTGGTTTAATGTCTATTTTATCAGATATTAGTATAGCTACCCCTGCTTGTTTCTTATTCCCATTTTCCTTGGAATATCGTTTTCCACCCTTTCACCCTGAAGAGGTGTCTGTCTTTAGTGGTGAGGTGGGTTTCTTGATGACAACAGATTGAGGGGTCTAATTTTCTGATCCACCCTGTTAGCTTGTATCTCTTGATGGGTGAATTAAGGCCACTAATATTTAGGGTAATCACTGTGAGGTTTGAATTGACTCCTGCCACATTGTCTTGGTATATGTGGATTGATGTTTTCATGGGCTTTGAAGTTTTTTTTTTTTTTTTTTGTGCTTCTCTGAGTTTGGTTATTGTGATCTGCTTCTTGTAGGCACTAGAGGTTGATTATTTGATTCTACTGTGTGGAGAATTTCCTGTAACACTCTCTGTAGGTTTGGTTTTGTGTTCATAGAGTTGTAAAGCTGAGTTTTGTCATGGAAACTTCTTCTTTCACCATCCATTATGAGGGATACCTTTGTTGGTTAGAGTAGTTTGGGTTGGAAACTATAGGTTCTTAGAGTTTGCAGTGTTCCATTCCAGGCCCTTCTGTCTTTCAGGGTTTCTATTAAGAAGTCTGTAGTTATTCTGATGGCATTACCTTGAAATATGATGTGCTTTTTTTCCCTAGCTGCTTTTAGGATTTTATCTTTGAGGTCAATGACAGAAGGAAAACACATAAGACAATTAAAATATGTTTTAGTTGATTCAGTATGTATTTATTGGCTTCTTACTGTATCCCAATTACTCAGGAAGAGAGTCTAAAGCCATCTAAAACTGATGAAAGATTTTTGAACATCTGAATTTCATAGAGAATTATACATTTTACATTTTATAGAGAACTATAGAATACAAATGAAAATGAGCATTGTTTAATGTAAAAATAGTGAAGAGCTATAAAAAGTAATACAGATGAGAGTGGTGATTATTTTCTACCTTTGGTCAAGAATGCACTTTCTGAGCAGATGGTACTTTAAAAGCATAAGAAATGAGATGGATATGTGAAGCTGTGAAGCAGACATCATAGAAAATATGTCATAAAGTATAAAGATCCTAACTTATAAACTAGTGTACTATTTTTTAATATTAGAAAGGTCAGAATGGTTGGAATATAGAACTGAACAGACAGGTTTATGGGAGGCTAGACAGAAGCAGATGGTTCTTTGCATGCCACAGGTAGGAATTAACATTTTTTCACCTATACTAAAAATTTTAAGGCAAAAGTAATGTGATCTAACTAGTGTGCTTAAATAACCATTTTGGCTCATTGCATGAGAAGGAACTACAAAATGAAGCATAGTGGACAAGAAACACCTGTTACAGAGTTTGGAAGAGGATGGTGTGTTGACCAATAGCAGTGGTAACCTGGACAGAAGTGGTGAAATCTGAAATGTACTGTTGGTTTGGCAACAAAGAAGAGGGGAACAGCCATTTGTGGTTTGTTGTTATACTTTTATTATTATTAATTATTATTCTTATTAATCAACATCATAGTGGTGATTTTTATTGAGAAAGGGAGACTTGAAGAAACAAGTTGCAGTATCTTGAATGGATGTCCCCTAGTAGATTCAGGAGTTTATTAAAACTTGTAACTTAGGTCTCCAGCTGGATGGCTGGAAGAGGTTTTACTATGGGTGGATCCTAAGGTCGATCCCCAAAGTGTTACTGGGAGTGAATTTGAATTCCAGCGTAAGGTATGTAGAAGGTTTAAATTCTGTCTGGGGTTCTTAGTATGTGCTTGCTTGTGATGCTTCTGGAGCTACAAAAGGAGACATGCTCTTACTGCCATTGGGCAACTTCCCTAGATCTGTAAGCTTCAATAAATCCCCTCCTCCAATATTCTGTGTTTGGTTTGGAGATTCATCCCAGCAACATGAAGCTGACTACTACACAAGTTTTGAGAGTTAAGGAAAATACAGATATTTAATTAAATAGTATTATCTTATTGCTGGCTATCAGTGGCTACATTTTATAGATGGAAAAAACTAAGCCTTCAATTGCAATTAACTTGTATACACTACCGTCTCAATAAATTATTGGAAAGTGGAAAGTAAACTGGATTTTAGACACAATTGATGTAAAAGGTATAAAATGTGTACTTTGGGAAACATTTGCATATAGAATAATCGAGAAGACTATAAGTAAACAGAAAAATGTTTTCTGAAAATAAACTGCAATCAATAAATGATATGAGGGATAAAATTCACATGTGTCATAAACCCTCAATGGACAAGTTTAATCTCTGTTTTAATAATGTAATTCTGCATGAGAATGAAACAAATAGTTTTATCTATTAAAATCAACCAAAGAAATGTAACATTGAAAGATTTCTAAGTTAGGACCACTTGTTCCATTTGAATTGTTTGTTTTCTTAATTTTAATATTAGTGCCAATTATTGTTTAAGGATAAATTACCTTATTCATAAGGTTCTGAATAGCTTCTTTTCTCCTGGACACATAGGATGAATGTCATGTTGCAAATAATTGGGTGTGTTTTTATGTGGTGTTTGTACATGTGTTTGCAGATGCATTTACCTTGCCTACTTGTGTGTGGAGGCCAGAGAAATGTGTGGCATGTGTTCTCTACATCTTCTCCCTTAATTTCCCTAGCCCGAGTCTCTTCCATTTCAGAGCTCCCTGAATTTCAGTTAGACTGTCAAACCCTGGAGTCCAGGTGATCCTCCTGTCCCTGTTCCATGGATAGGTACTAGGGATTGAAGTCAGGTTCTCATGCTTTAAAACACTGCTATTATCCACTGAGCCATCTATATAGCACAGTAAATACTTACTTTAAAAAACAAAGTTAAACCTGGGCTGGAGTGAGAACCTACCTCAAAAATAAAAAAAAAAAAAAGAAAAGAAAAAAGAAAATAGCACCCTTGATTGTCTAGCCAAGGGTGAAAGAGATCAACACAGAGAAAAATCAACTCTTACCTAATCAGAGAGCCAGAGACCCAGAGGCCCCCAACACCTAATCACTGAAGTAGACCAAAAATGAACGCAAATGTGTCTCAGGGAAATTTTGTGGAAGAGGGGCCGGAAAGAATGTCAGAGCCACATGTTGGATCATGATATGCAGAGACATTTACCCTACCATAACTGTGGGCTATCTCCAGAATGTATGACCCATATACCTCAACAAGAGGGGCCAGGGGGAGTGGGTAGGACATGGATGAGCCTAACAATGGTACCGAATTGACTGTATTCACTGAGTACAAAACTAATTAATAATAAAAGGAAAAAAAAACAAAACAAAAAGAAAAAGAACAGTTAAACTCTGCTTGTGAAAGTTTGGTTTCTGACAATACAGCCTTTTGTTTCTAGAGAACTCAAAGGAGTTGGATAATGTCTGGGGAACCACAAAATATTAACCTGGAGTCAGAGGGCCTTAATTCACTAGGCTTCCAACAAACTTGCTCTGTAATCTTAGACAAGGCCCTTACTTCTAATTCCATATCAAAATGAGGCCACTGGGCTAAAGAAGTTGCTAAAATGATTTTTCTTTAAAGCTTATTATAAGAATAAGCTAAGACATTATAGGATGAGATGCAAAATTCTAAATGTTACGAAGTGACTGTGCACATGTATATTGTACAAATATTTGGAAAGTAAGGGAGAGACATATTTCCTATAACCTATGTTACCAAAATTCAAAACTATATTTATGGCTCCATGAATTTTTATTTCATATATTTTTTGAGTTAAAATGTTATTTTTAATGCTCTCTTCATCCATTCAACCACTTAAAAATATCATGTGTATGTGTGACTTGTAGGTAGCATGAAACCAAAGCAGTATAAAAATGAGCGTGGGAAGTAGTCTGGCCTATGCAAGGTAGTTTGCAAACTCCTCAATATGATTAACACACAGGTATCTTCATAAACTGACTTGTATTTTTATTACATCTTTATTGATGTGTTTTCAAAATATTTTGAATCCTTCAAATTGTAAAGAACTTAACAATCAAACAGGATGTTTCCTAATTTTTTCCTTTAATTTATAATTTTCTATAAATTATAAAATATAGTTTTTAAAAATGTAAACTTTAGGGTTGGAGAGATGGCTTAGTGTTTAAGCACTTGCCTGTGAAGCGTAGGGACCCCGGTTCGAGGCTCGACTCCCCAGGACCCACGTTAGCCAGATGCACAAAGGGCATATGCATCTGGAGTTTGTTTGCAGTGGCTGGAGGCCCTGGTGTGCCCATTCTCTATGTATCTCTATCTGTAACTCTCAAATAAATAAATAAACAATTTAAAAAAAAGAAAGAAAAGAAAACTTCTTTTAAAAAAATATAAACTTTATAAAAATTTATAAATTAGGGCTTGAGAGATGGCTTAGTGGTTAAGCACTTGTCTGTGAAGCCTAAGGACCCCAGTTCGAGGCTAGATTCCCCAGGACCCACGTTAGCCAGATGCACATGGGGGTGCACGCATCTGGAGTTCGTTTACAGTGGCTGGATGCCCTGGCGTGCCCATTGTCTCTCTCTATCTCTGCCTCTTTCTATCTCTGTCTGTCACTCTCAAATAAATAAAATAACAACAACAAAAACAGTTTAAAGAATTATAAATTAAAGAGAGGCCTGATACTACATGGATGGAGTCCCATCTCTAGAATCAGACTACCTCAGTTGTCTTAGAACTGCCAGTCACACACTTGTGAATGATACTCTACACAAATGCATTTCCTATGCTGGCTGTTCTGCTAGCTGTTTGTATTTGGCAGGAATGATTTTTTTTTTTTTTTTAGTGCTTCACATTACTAATGAAAGAAGTGCACTTTCAAGCAGGGAAGATATTTTAATATTCATTTTATTCAGTAGTAATTTACCTTTTTAAATGTTTTATGTATTGTTGTTGTTTATTTATTTATTTTGGTTTTTCAAGTTAGGGTCTCACTCCAGCCCAAACTGACCTGGACTTCACTGTGTAAGCACAGGCTGGTCTTGGATTTACAGCGATTCTTTTACCTCTGCCTCTCGAGTGCCTTTAATCCCAGCCTGAGACTACATAGTGACTTCCAGGTCAGCCTGGTCTAGAATAAGACTCTTCCTCAAAAAAAAAGGTGATAAACAAAAAATTGTAGGGCACAATGCATTTCTTTGTTGAACACTGTAGAAAAATTAAATCACAAAAATTGACATCCTCATCATCTCACCTCCCTTTTTTTGTAAATCAAAAAAAAATATTTCAGTATCTTGGAAAGCAATGTGGGAAAAATTCATCTTATTCTATCATTCTATAGAATGGGAAAGGTTTTGAAAATTGTTGCATAAAATACTCTCTCATCAAATAACATTGGACTACTGTGCTTGATCAGCTTATGTGCAGATCATTTCATTTAGTGTTTATTAGACACATATGTATATATGTATATATCTATAATATTACTACTGAAGTGGTAGAAATATGCTATCAGCAATTCATTTTGTCTTCCAATATTGAAAGTTCACTGGACCAAAATTTAAGGAAGCACTTCTTTCATTCCACAGTTTACTTCTAATTTAATCTGTGTTATCCTATTCATAAGAGTATAATCTTGCCCACTTTTCATTGTTTTTCAAAATTTATAAAAACTGTGCTATCCAAATGGATTTATTTAATGCCAATGTACAACTGGCAGATTCTAGGAGCTCTTGTGACTATTAGACATGTGCATTTTCAACACTTCTTGGCTTCACTCTGTCTTCCAAACCACTTTTTGATTTGTTTTATTTTTAGGACACTTAGTTTGAATTGCAACATAGTAAAAGTTCATTTCCTAACATAACAATGAAATGAAGTCAAATCTTAGGAAACAAAATTATAGCAGACATACGTAGTAGGGTTAGTGACAGTACATTAGACATAAAAATAATAATGATGCATGGGGACATAGTATTAATAATGAATTAAAGCATGTGCCATTATTTTTATAGCTTTCAGGTGTTTCTAAGCCTGATTCTGTGTCATTTTCCATGAAGATCTTGGCCTTCCTTCAAATGAACCATCTGCTTAAACCCAGATCACATCACTACTTTATGACATAATGATTCAAAATAGCTCCTGTTTTGAGAAATATATAGCACTCCAAAGAACAAATGTTATCTATTAATCCAGGAGTGGAAAATACAGGCCCTGACCCAGTTTCATGGTAATGCTTTGTAGTCACATTGTACATTTTAAAATGAAGTTGCACAATCCCCAGTACCTATAATAAATTGTCTTTCTCTTATGTGGGACTCATAAGCCTTGTGAATATTACTACTATTAAAGCAGTAGCTTAGAGATGATTAATATGTACTGTCTTTAATCTGTAACTAGATGACTTTCTTATTCAACCTTTTAAAACAAGTTAATTTCTGTAATTTAATGTGTTAAAAAAATGATTGATTTTCCAACTTGAAATTTTAACCGAGGGCCATACCTAATGAAACAAAAGGTCAGTTTATTCTTATTTTCTACTGTTTTTTTTTTTTAAGTCAGCAAGCAAATTCTAAGTGATGAAGAATTCACTTTCCTCCTCATTTAAAATAATTTATAGCTATGTTCACAGTAATGACTAGGTACTTTGATACTTTGAATAACTGAACACCTTAGGTTTTATTCACATTTTAAATTCTATGTAAACAGGCATCTTATTGATCTACATGTTCCCATTTATTGAAGAACAATGGAATATTGTTAGCTGATTTAACATTTATATTTTTTTCATCTTTCAGGTATGGAATAGGGCTATAGGATGATGACCAGGATAGAAGACAACTACATTGTTCCTTAATTAAAAGTTTTCCAAAGGACAAAGCATGATATTTGTTAATAAATATTTTGTTTGCATATCCATTATATAGGAAGTAAGAGCTTTCTCTTTTTGATAGGCTAGTAGTAATAAATTAGATATGTGGGGTTAGTAAATTTTTATATAAAATCATATTTAATATATAGAACCAGTCTCTGTCTTCAACTCAACAAAAACCTAAGGTCACAAAAGAATTTATAAGCTCCTATTGATTTGATTATTACTAGTATCTGTGTGTCTTACCCAACTGTTGCCGATAATTAGCGAGCATTTAGCCACTGAACTAAATCTGCATTTATTTAAAATTTTCCAGTGCAATATTTCGTGAAACGTTTTCTCTAGGCATAGAAACATGTTCCTCAACGTGTAGGAGTAATAGCTGCAGGAGAAAACTCACAAACAATGGACTGAGACAGAGAAACAGTGAGAATGTATTGGTGTATGTTGGGCATTTTTCATGTATGTTTCTTTTTAATATGCAAGCCTTCAAGACTTACAGGAGGAAAACAGAATGCCGTATAGCTCACTGAGCGAATGAAGCAAGATATTACAGCTGAGTTATTAAAACTACATTTTAACAGATACTATTAATTATTGTCTCTAACTCATCTGAAAATTATGAAATATATATTATATTATTCTGACGTATCAATCACAAACATTCAGATACAAAACTTGAGTTTCCTAAATTACTTTATATTTAAGCCTTCAAAACTAATGTTTACTTTGAATGATTAGTTCCTATTAAATACTAGCAAATATGGCTTCCATTACATTCAGACAAAAGGAATTAGTTAATTCAACATTGATTGGATTTCTTTGCTAATAGGTTATAATTCTTGTAATCTGTTTGAATTGAAAAAGTAATATTAGTCTTTTTACACATAATTATTAATCACCACTTTTAAAGCTTTATAGGAGTCATTTTGCTGCTAGGAAACTTTAGGAATTTAATTTTTTTGTAAATCCATTAGTTTATGTCTTTTTAAATTTTTTTATTTATTTATCTGAAACAACAGACAGAGAGAGAAAGAGGGAGGGAGGGAGAGAGAGAGAGAGAGAGAGAGAGAGAATTGGTGCATGAGGGCTTGCCACTGCAAACGAATTCCACATGTGTGTGCCAACTTGTGCATCTGACTTACATGGGTCCTGGGGAATTGAGCCTCCAACCAGGGTCCTTAGGCTTCATAGGCAAACATTTAACTGCTAAGCCATCTTTCCAACCCAACTTTATGTCTTTTAATATTACATTCTAAATTTGTGATTGAAAACAAATGCTAATTCCCAAAGTACTAGAAAAGTCTATACTATAAACTTAAATTACATCTTAAGGTCCTGTCTATTCTTACTAGAATCATGGTTGACTTTATTTTGTTAATCCTGTTAAAACATTGTGATGAATTCACATGAGTAACTATGATTAAGTGTTTTTTCTTTCTATGATCATTGGACAGAGAATTGTCTGTTTCTGGCAAACATAAAAGGCTCTGTATTTCAAAATTTTCTTAAATCTTCAAGCACCCAGTAAGGGTTTATAATATTTTGCTCAAATAGTTATGTCTTTGTACCCATAAAAATATTCCAAACAATGATCCCATGTTCATGATGATCTTGGAGGAAAACAAAACAATTCAAGTTTGAGATAGAAGTCTTCCCACAGCATTGTTATTACTATTCTGGACAAGAGGTGGGTAGAAATGCCAACATGTGCTGCAGGGAAAAAAAATAAAAGAGCTGATAAGATCCAAATAATGGTTGTCTATTGCCTTTTCTATGTAGACACAGCTTGAGTCTTTGCATTCCTGTTGTGCACGATGGCTGACACCACTTTGAGGTAAAATTAAATGTAATCTTGGCCCTTGCTGTGTAGCAGGAGTGGCACTGCAGAGATCACTTCTCTTTTTCCATATGTATATTCTGAGAGTAGGCAAAACTGACAGAAGGAGAAGATCATCGTTTTGGCCCAGTGTGCTAAGAAAAGCTTGGGACTATTATTCCACTGTTTATGAAGAGCAGCGAATATCTGTTACTTAGATACAAGAAAACATTCTGCAAATTGGACTCAGCTTCTACAGGACTGTGGCTGGTTTAGAATCACATTACTTTAGCAGTGTCTAGTGTTTTAAAATTAGTGTTTTGTCTATATTAATGGAAGTTCAACTCCTGTATAAAAGCTGTCTTTTCTATTGTTACGGTTTAGCTAGTAAAATAACTTTGAGTTGTGTTTCACTTACATTAAGCCCAGCCTTATTTGAGATTGTGTATTCTCTGCTATAAATTTGCATATTTCTGATGTGATAGTCACAATGAACTTGAGACAAGTCATAGAAAATTCGGAATATAGCTGCAACTATCCTATCATGGGAAGAGTAATTTAAAAATGAATTACAAGCTTTCTTTTAAGTCAATACTAAAATCATGTCTATAAACTTGTGTGAACAGATAAATAAGCTTCCAGATGTGTTTACATTATAGTTTTTGAGGAAATTTAGCCCAGAGTATCAATACACTATTCCCTTAAAGAAGGTAGTGTCAAACTGAAGACATAAAGTTATTATGGTACTAAAAGAATGTGCACAAGATTAAACTATTTCACCCTGAGACATTAGTCAGGAAGCCTACAAAGTTAATGGGAACCCTCATTTTGACTAATTGTTAGTACTAAGAAGGGAATTTCAAGGTCTATTAAGAAGGAAATTGAAAACTCAAGTGCATATGTGGGTTAGTGTATAAAGTGAATTCCGGCAAGGGCATGGACAAAAGGTTATGAACAAAAATAACAGAATCAGTTACTAAGCAGACTTATGAAAGTACAGGACAGAAAGAAGTATGAGTGACTCTGATATTAGCTTGTTTTAAGATTCAAGCAAGAGTATTTATTAATAGCAGGTCTGTTTTAGCTCAAGCTGACAATATGAGAATACATATTCATGTTTTTTTAATTTTCAAAAATATATTTATGGTTATGATAGAATTATATATAAAAATCTAGCTACACACATATCAGCATCACTCAACTGAGAAAAAAGAGTAATCACAAATATTAAAACACTTTTTACATTTTTTATTTCTGTAGTTACCAATTATATACACTCATGTGGACTATTTTTTTAATTCTGTAAAAGTCCTATCCATTTGCATTGTAAATTGGTATATTTTTAATATGATATTTAGTGAACTAGGTCATTGAAATGAATATGCCAAATGAGAAGATGAGAATGAAGATGGCAAGACCCATACACTTTTTAAAATTTAATTTCAATTTATGTCAGTCCAGAATATGTTCTATTACTCAGCTTGAAAAAAAAAAAAAAAACAGAACATATGTTTTTTAATCCAAAACCAAAATGAGTGCCATAGGTATATTTTGTACAGAGTATATGGCCAATTGACATAAATATTGAGTGTTAAAGCTTTGTCTTCGCAGACAATTATAAAGATTTAGTTCCAAATATGCAAAATAATTATTCACTTTGAGAAATAGTCTTAAAATAACTTCTGTTCTACATAGAGTTTTATGTATAAGAATTAGAAATATAGAGAACTCAGGCTACAGAGATGGCATCTCATTTAAGACATTTGCCTAAAAGGCTATGGGCCCAGGTTCAATTCCCCAGGATCTACATAAGCCAGATGCATAAGGTGACACATGCATCTGGAACTCATTTTCAGCGGCTGGAAGCCCTGAAACACCCATTCTTTGTCTCTTTCTTTCTCTCTCAAGAATACTTTTTTTCAAAAGAAATATAGATATTTTGCTTCTGCCAGTGGTATATCTGGCAAAGATTTTCTCCCATTCAGTGGGTAATATATTGACTTTGCTTATGATTTGATTGTGCAAAAGTTTTTAGCTTTATGAAATCCCATTGGTTGAGTACTTGTTTAATTTCCTGGGCTACTGGGGTTTTGTTCAGGAAGTGTTTTCCCAGTTCTGTATCATGGGGAGTACCTCTTTTTTTTTTTTTTTCTTCCAGGACTTAAAGAGTTTCAGGTCTTATATTGAAGGCTTTAATCCATTTGGACATGACCTTGTGTAGGCAAAAGGAGTCAGTCTAATTTCATTTTTTCTACATATGGTCATCCAATTTGTCCAACACCATTTGTTCAAGACAGTGTCTTTTCTCCAGTCTATAATATAAGTACCTTTGTCTAATATCAAACAGCTGTAGTTACTTGACCTAAGGTCTTAGTCTTCAATTCTGTTCCATTTGTCTATGTTTCTGTTTTTATTCCAATACCATGCTGTTTTTGTCACTATGGCTTTGCAATATACCTTTAGGTTGGGTATGATGATACCACCTGAGGTTTACTTTTTTCCCTGAGGATGAAAATGAAATATTGCATTTCTGACCAAGAACAGAATCACAAATGCAGAATTCATGGATTTTCCCAAATTATTTGAAATGTAAATGTCTTTTTGTAATGGGATAATAAAAGATATTATGTCTATCAGCCAATACGATGGATATTTTTCTAACAGGGTGCCATTTTGATAAAAGTGTGATAAATCAAAAATATCAATGACAATCCCAGTAGGACAGAAGGGGAAGTTTGACCAAAAAAAAAATCAAAATGAAATAAAAACAAAGTAAACCATATACCATAGACACCTGAGAGACAGAAATATATGAACAATGTGATCCTGATTTTAAATATAAGACCTGTTTTTAAAAGAATAAGCTTCTAAAATGAAAATTTAGTGGGGAGAAAGGAATATGCTATCTTTGGGTATAATGTGATAATAAGAAGAGCTAGATTCTAAACAAACTCTCACTCTAATGCATTTCCTGTAACAATGCCCTTTATGGAATACCTGTGAAAAAGTATTAGGGGAGATTATTTTAAAAGTATAGAGTTCTAGGCAGCATCTTAAACATTTTGATTCAAAATTTCAGAGTTTCTGGTAATGCCCATTTAAAAAATGACATCCTTCATATTGGTCAGGCATTCTAAGGTTTAGTCAGGATATAAGCTGAATAACAGACCTTTTAGCAGAAATATTTATTTATTTACTTATTCATTTATTTATTTATTTTTGGTTATTTGAGGTAGGGTCTCACACTAGCCTAGGCTGACCTGGAAATCACTATGTAGTGTCAAGGTGGCCTCAAACTCATTGTGATTCTCCTACCTCTGCCTCCCAAGTGCTGGGATAAAAGGTGTGTGCCAAAATTCCCAGCACAAATTTATTTTAATAGAAATGTGGGACTATATAAACTCAATAAATCACAAGTGGTAAGGAGAAATTTTTAATAGGTTTTTCATGCATTAGATAGCTTTCACCAGTGAAGGATGACCAAAAAGTATGGTGACCTATACAGGAGACCAACTTATATTTTATAGATCATTTTCAACTGGACGCATTTTCAGGATCATCTAGGCATGAATTGTACATGAACCAAGGGAAAATGTTAGAAATAAATGGTACTAGTGGTTCTCCCTCATACTAATTTTTACCTTTCCACTATTCTAGTAACCTGAAGTGAGTGGCAGGCTCTAAATATCAAATGGAAAATGTCAAAATAACAATGTGATTTTAAATTGTGGTACTTACTTAGGAACATCACACAATTTTGTACTCTCTCACTCTACCCCACATGGATGTGAATCATCACTTTCTCCAGTGTATCTATATAATGTATACTATCTTCCTGACGGTCATGCTGTCCTATTCATCACTGGATCACCTGTAGCATTACTTCAGTGCTTTTCAATGTTTATGCTCATGTAGCCCTTACTTTACTTACCAAAAACTCAAAGTATGGGCCATGCAATGAAGACATCCATTTAGACAATTTAGAAGGACAGACATCTTCTGTTTCTACATGAAAATTACATATTGGAAACAAATACACACACACAGAGAGAGAGAGAGAGAGAAAGAGAGAGAGAGAGAGAAACAGAGAGAGAGAGACAGTTTGGTACTATGAACCTTCCACAATCTACTATGCATTTGGAAGTGTATCATTCCCATAGAGGTTGATATGTAATAGGCCTAGAAACACAAGAAATTGGTTTAGGAGGAGACCTTAAAAAAAGAAATGCAATGAAGAGCACCCAGACAATTATTAGTAATCACTCATGGAGAGCCTATGATATTATAAATAAAATAAAATTGATCTTCTGTTCAAGTATTATTGATATCCAAATGCAAATAATGTTAATTATTGAAGGAATGAGTCCACAGAGGGAGACAATGCCATATTTTTACCAATGATGTTGTGCCGTTCTGGCCAGTCGTTGCCATGGAGAAGTGTGGCACAAAATGCCAGATTGTCCATTGTCTCACAAACAGCTCAAACTCTCATGTGTCCATTGGAATTAACATCAGCTGCAAACAACAGGATACCCTAAAATAATAATACTTAAACAAGAATGAGATTATTCATTGCTTACAAATTAGTCTGGGAGTATGTAGCCTAGGCTGAAGTATTTCTGCTCTACTCCAGAAATATTGTACCAGAGGCACAAATTTTGCCAGTAGAGGAACTAATACAGTAGAAAGGGCAATTTTGTTATTAGGTGACCCCATTTAACACTGCCAAAGTATGATATTCTGTATCCATAGGAAAAGAAGAAAGAAAAGCCAAAACTGATTTCAAAAAAAATTAGGTGGTCTTATTCATTGAGTATTCTATTATAATGAATAAATGTAGGATGGATATGA
Organism: Dipus sagitta; assembly: GCA_036346955.1. Classification (NCBI taxonomy): domain Eukaryota; kingdom Metazoa; phylum Chordata; class Mammalia; order Rodentia; family Dipodidae; genus Dipus; species Dipus sagitta. The sequence continues at coordinate 26,951,366 of CM070772.1, forward strand.
GATGACTAAAGCATTCTGAAGAACACCCAATTATATATGTACCAATGATTGTTTTTAATTTCTCACCTATATATCTAGTTAGCTATCATTTATATATTATCATCTATCATCTATCTATCTATCTATCTATCTATCTATCTATCTATATCATTTTATATATAATCTATCATCCATTATCTCTGTGCATGTTTAACTTTATTCCTACTAGAAAAAATGTCTGACACATTATATATATATATATATATATATATATATATATATATATATATATATATAGTTTGCATTCATAAACTATTTGGGTAGCAATTTATGTGGATTTCAGTTAAGATGGAGAGAATTGAATAATTACCCCCTATGTTTTCAATGTGATTTAAAGGACTGTGATATTCTCAATTTAGAGAAAGATATACTAGTAGGACTACTGTTTGGATGGGGAGCATGAATACATTTTATGACATGAAAGGAGTAACTTTTCTTTGGAATACTGCAGGCAATTTGATAGATAACGAATATGAAGGGGAGAATTTGAGTATAAAATTAGATTTATAAATGATAGAAAAATTCATCAAGACTATTCAGAATAAGTTCTATACTGAAAAGAGCAATAAGAGGACAACCTACTGGGACACAGGGAAATTCAACAACAGATTTAAAGTGTAAGAGCAGATTTTTCCCTGAAGTAAACTGATGAGAGTGGAAGCAGGTCTGAATATGATGGAGCAGATATGCAAAGGTACAATGAGCCTTTTAAAATATTTTATTTTTATTTATTTATTTGAGAGAGAGGGGGGGGGAGGCAGAGAAAGGGTGTGCCAGGGCCTCCAGCCACTGCAAATGAACTCCAGACACATGCACCACCTTGTGCATCTGGTCAATGTGGGTCCTGAGGAATCAAATTTAGGTCTTTTGGCTTTGCAGGCAAATGCCTTAACTTCTAAGCTATCCCTCCAGCCTTACAATGCATTTTTAACACACCAATATGTCAACTGTATTGTGTGCATGCGTGTGTGTGTGTGTGTGTGTGTGTGTGTGTGTGTGTGTGTAGAAAGCAACATGCTAGTATATTGAATGATTGAGAGATATGTAGTGGTTATAAGTGGTACTGTGAACCTAATTTTTTGTGTAGGTTGGACAAAGTAGTGTGCACAGCTCAGAAAAAAAGCAAAGTCAAAGGATGATTATTTTGGTTTGGGATAAATAATAGCATACTAATAAATTAATAAAAATCACTCTGAAGGGGTGATGATGAATCTCATTTTGAAACTGTGATATGTAGAATAGCAGAACTGATTAACCAAAATCTGAAGCATAAGAAGGGAGTGGATTTTCTTTAAATGAGGAGTGAATGTGAATTATGTGGAGCTTCCTAAATTTTGATTTTGAGGAAGAAGACCCTTGGATAATACAATGCTCATGGTTGATTTGTATTCTGTATGAAGAGCGTGAAAGGACAGAAGGAACAATTCACAGATATTGCTGAGAGTTCAGTGCAGTGAGGAGTTAATGAATTTGCCATGGTCTGCATATGTGTATGTTGGGTGCAAATTTGTGTATTAAGCTCTTCTAAGAACCTGTATGAAACAGTCATCTGGTACTGACCCAAGTGTGATTTTGCTGGACATTTCTGGTGATGTAGCAGTCCAAGTGTTTTAGATGTGTTCAGTAGGGAGAAGTTCAGTGGATGTGTAACTTAAGTCCACATAAGCAAGGAAAGAGGAGAATAGTTCTAATATTCAGGAACAAGATGGAATAATTAGGGCAATGTCAGTTTCAAGAATTTGAATAATAGATTTGGCAGAAAAGGGCTGCTGAATCAAAAGAAAAAGAAGACTGAAGTTAAAATGCGGTGTGCAATGTATTAAAGTTTTGAGCTGACATACTCACTGCTAGTAGAAATAGCTGATTGAACTGAAATACAAGTAATGATGTTAGGTGTTGCATATTCCTCAGGAATGTTAAAAGTACTATCGCACACTGATGACTTTATTCTTTAAAGACATTTCACATGTTCTACAGACCAGATTTAGATTTTTGATATAGCCCTGGGAGGTAAAATATGCCCTCTACATATGTTAGTTTCATTCAATAGAATTGGATGCCACCTACCATTTTGTTTGCCTGTTTATTTTCTTCATATAAGATAGGAATATACAAATCAATGTACATTTACTTTTATAAAATATTTTGATTTATAAAACAGAGAGGGGGGGGATACACCAGGACCTCTTGCAACTGAAAAAAAAAATAAAACAACTCCAGATACAAGCACCACTTTGTGCATCTTATATTACGTGGGTACTGGGGAATTGAACCATAGAACCTGGACCACAGGCCTTGCAAGTATGTGCTATGTCCACAGCACTCAATGTAAATTTCTTGGTTTTAACTATCATTGCATAAAAGTAGAAATAACGAAGCTGATTTACCTTTTAATGACATTTTAAGGGAGTAGTAAAAAAAAATGCTTATCAGAAAGGTGTGACATTTCATAGCATCTACTAGAAGGATATAAATGGGAGACCATTTTATATTGCTCAATCATAGGTCACTGAATAAATCATTTAACATAAACAAACTCATTAAATGGATTAGTATGCAGGATAATTGATAATCATTAAGATATCTTCCCAGAAGGTCAAGTTGTAAATCCTGAAACTGGTTTCATTAACATATCACAAAATTCAGAAAATTTTTAATAATTAAAATTAAAAGAAAACTTGAAAGGAATTTATAGTAGTGCTTCACAAGAAAGTGAAGAAAAAGTGAACATTATTTTAACAAAAGGTTTTGTAAATATTAATAATAATGAATGCACTAGTATAAAATATTCAAAAATTTTAGTATATCAATTGCACAGTTAAAGACATATGTTTCCACTTTAAGATAAAGATGAAATATTGCAGTTCTGACCAAGAACAGAATCACAAATGCAGAATTCATGGATTTTCCCAAATTATTTGAAATGTAAATGTCTTTTTGTAATGGGACAATAAAAGATATTATGTCTATCAGCCAATACTATGGATATTTTTCTAACAGGGTGTCATTTTGATAAAAGTGTGATAAATCAAAAATATCAATGACAATCCCAGTAGGGCAGAAGGGGAAGTTAAACAAAAAAAAAATCAAAATGAAACAAAAACAGATAAACCATATACTGAAGATATCTGAGAGACAGAAATATATGAACAATGTGATCCTGATTTTAAATATAAGACCTGTTTTTAAAAGAATAAGCTTCTAAAATAAAAAGTCCATGTGACTATATTGTTTAAATTCTTTTTATTAGTTTACTAAGAGAACTGTTTTCTACTCTGAAAGGAAGAACAAGAAAAATTTCTTTTCACTCTTCAGTAGCAATAATTTTCCCAAATTAGTTTGGAATTTCTAAAAGCTGTTCAGTATTTTATGGCATCATTCGTCTTTCTTTGTTGACATCCGATTGCACAAAATGAATTTTTCCTAAAAACTATTTTTTTTCAGATTCAGTTGTAAATTGAGAATTAGAAGATATCGTAACACTGAATATTTAGATGCTCTTCTTCCTAGGTTCCTGGTCTGAAATTTTCATTCTAGCCAAAGATGGTTTTTCTGAAATGTAGGTCATAAAAATAAGAGAAGGGTAGAGAAAATGAACACATGCTTACTGTCTTTCCGTTCCCATATTGTTATTTACAGTCAAGGCAACCTACGTGTTTAAGTGACAATTGTATGCTGTCTGTGAGTGTCTAATCGGGTTAAGAGGTGGGTTTTTTTTTTTTTTTTTTTTTTGATTTTTAGTACAACAAGGGTGAGTGTTCATATTTGAAAGGTAGTAAAAATAGAAGATGAAACCTGTAAACTCTTCAATTTTGAAGGCAGACACAAAGGTGGTGACTAGAGTTGGTTTTCAATACTTAGAGACATAAAGTCATATGGACTAATGGCCATGGTTAAGCTGCCTTTTAGTCTTGTAGCTGTAGTCTATATTTTCCCTTCTGTTGTCCATCTGCTGTGCACAGGAGAAACATTGAAAGTTTACAAATGGGCAATCTGTGTGTCCTTATGCAGCAGGTGGTACATGACAGGGATAAAGAAATTCTCATATGACTGAGGTGGTAGCAACATTATTTTTTTTTTAAATGCTACAATTTTGGGCCTGAAGGGATTACTCAGTGGTTAAGGCATTTGCCTGCAATGCCTTATGACCTCCATTTGATTTTCTAGTACCCAGATAAATCCAGATGCACAAAATGATCCTCCAGAGGCAGGAGGTTCTAGTACTCTCATTCTCTCTGTCTATCTCTTTTCTCTTTATCTCTTTCTGCTTACAAATAAATAAATAAAAATATTATATATATACATATATATGTATGTAAAATGCTACAATTCTGATCTAGTTTCCACATATAACTGCTTATTTAATATGTCAATTGGGCCAGTTATTGCAAGATGCATTTATATTTGATTTCAGGTACAGCATCAAAGCAAGATACACATAAATAAGGTTTTGATCAGGGCTTGTTGGATGACTAGCATATGACCTATTGTGTTTTACAAAGTACATGGGCATATAAATTTTGTTAAGTCCTAAACATTAGGAACAAAAAATAAAACACTTCTAGAATGCAAATTCAGGTCTTTAAAATTTATTTGCTCATTTAACACAGATTATTCTGGGAAGTGGAGATACTCCTAGGTTCTTATGCCCAAAGATTGTATAAGTCAGCACATAAATGTCTTCTTATCTTCCCCAAATTCATTGCATATAATTTCTATAGTCAAAGAGTAGACATTTATTGAGACATTTATTTAGCCCTAAATAAATAATAGGACAATGGTCACAGGTATTTGGGTAATGTCTACATAAGATTTTCAGAGCCAATCTACTGTGTCCGTGTGTGTGTGCAATACCATCTCTCCAAACACCTCCTCCTCCTCCTTCCCCTCCTCTTCTTATTATTATTTACCTAGGATTTGGATTTTATTGCTATGGAGAATGTGACAGGGATCCTGGTGGTGTAGATTGTTTAAAAGTGATATTAATTGAAACGGTTTGGAGTTTTTCTGATTCCTTACATATTGAATGAAAGCTTATGATAACATTTGATGAAATATGTGCTTTTTATAAGTTGATGGTGTGGTATTTCCTTACAAGATTATGTGCATATTTTCACGTTAAGCATAACAGAATGGGGCAAGATGTTGTTTCCTTGTTGTTGACAGCTCCACATTGCTAGGATGAACCTCCAAACCAGACACTATTTATGGGACACATGGGATTTATTTAAAACTTACAGATCCAGGGGAAGTTTCATAATGGTGGAAGAAGGTGGGCCCCTTTCACAGATACAGTCACAGGGCGAAAACACAGAGCAAAAACCTGGCAATCAAACAGCAGGGAACCCAGGCAGAGCTCACTCTGCATACCACCTACTGGTCCCAGGATCTGCCCACAGTGACACTTCTTCCAGTCAGGTGTCTGGAAACCCAAGTTACATGCTATACTAAAACATTTGTGTCTATTAGTCAAGATGAACTCAAATTATCATACATAAGAGGTAAGAGGTACCCAAACATACTGTCCATTCAAGGACCAAATGAAGTGACAGTCACTTACTAACTGTGTTGGGGAATTACTCCAGTCAACCATATTATTTTTTTTTTTCTCTACTTGAAGGGTAGCAAGTCACTACAACCTCTCTTGATATTTGTCAGGAAATATACCTTGCATAATTATACAAATTCTTGGAATTTTCATTGTCCTATTATTTGCAATATCGTTAGCTATATGACTACTTGAGAATAGTATTTGATTTCTAAATTTCACTGTAAGAGAACCAGCTAAGTTTCCCAACATACTTGATAGAATCACAGTTTAATAACCTGTAAGTGGATGACCTGTGTTGTGGATGGGAAGGAATAGCTTTAGTCGATAGGCACTGTTATTCTTGAAGTGAGGGAGGAAGGTCTTCTTTAAGCACCACTGTACTTTCCCATTTCTCCATGCTTATACATAGACAAACCTACGGGCTTTCCTGTAGGCAACTGTGACTGGCAAATTGTCTGGGGTGGTAACCATAGGTAAACATTTCAGGCTGACTTCTGCTATTCTCAGATTAATCTATATTTTTTTTTCTCATGTTATTCCATTCGATTACCAATGTTTCCTATACTATCAAGATTGAATGATATGTATTTTCAATGAGTCTACTAATGGATGATTTTATAGATCATATCATATAGTCACTTCCTAGCTTACTCATATCATAGGCTTCAAAAATTTTGGGTAGTAAATGTGAATATAATGAAACTTATTTTCATTATTACAGTAGACATTTCTATTTTCCTTAAATTTGTCAAGGAAGATTCATGCAGTTGAATCTCAGTTATTCATTAATAATTTAAAATTACCACCTGCTTTATATGTGAGTCAACTAGTTATGAATTTAGATTGAACTTAAAAGTTGAATGACATATGTAGTAACAGTTTGTCATAGACCAAAATGCAGCATGCCTTGGTAAGATTACCACAGAGAAGATGGAACAGTGTTTATATGTTATAAAACAACATGGCCTACTTTCATTTTTCTTAGACTAGAATAGGTGACAAGAAGTCAGACATCTAGAGAATTTCTAACAGCCCTGGAAATCATCCAAACTTTCATAATCCCCCCCAGTAAAAACACAGTAGCAATTTTGTATTCATGAAATGACTCCCCTTTACTCAGATACACATAGATAACTGTTTTGAAATTCTAATGACATTTTTAGTCACTTTTACTAACATGTTAATTCATGAAGAATTCAAGTACAATGGTAAAGGAGAATTCTAAAGAATAATTAGAAACCAAAATTATTATTTGCAATATCTATGTGTTTTATAACATGCACTCCTAAACAAAGAAATGTCAGAAGCTCTTCCTGTGTTCATTGTACAGTTGATGCTTGCTTTACTAAAACTAGGACAAAAATAGTGTATCAGCAACTTCTATATGCAGCTGCACTGAAGACTGAATCCAGTTTCAAAAATGAGATTCCCACATATTGAATTTTTGTATGATTTTGCATGATATAATTTCAAACATAAGGTATTTTGTATAAAATATTGAGTATTATTTTCAAACACTTTTTAAAGATTTTACTTTGTTTTCAACCTTTCAGTATATTTCATATATCAGAAATATATTTTTCTGTTATATTATATTGTGTCTAGATAATTGACTTTTGTTTTGAGCTGCTTGCTACATGCTTTTATATATTTGTTCCATAATATTAAATATTTAATGTCCTCTTCCTGTAGCCTAGTTGCAAAAATGTTTTGAAAGAACACAGACATTATTTTTACCAGTGTTTATTAGACCATATTAGATATGTTTATGTATTTAAAACCTTACTTGTTTAAGGTCGAATTATTTTTAGTGTGTGTAATTTTTGAAAGTTACTCATTTGTACAAAATGAGTTTCACTTTTATGGTTTTATGAACTGTTGGGTACTTTATAATAGAGTACTAAATATTTAATTTTAATTATTCCATAGCAGAAATAAAACAAACTTTATACAGAAAATTTTAAAGAAGTTTTATGTGTTGTAAATATGAGGACAAGTAAGCAATAAATTTTAATGCTTCAGGAGGTTATTAGAGGGTTTTTGTACAGTTGTGATGGAGGAAAGTGCTCATCAATTTGGTTAGATATAATTGATACATATAGGCTGAAAGGTATAGAAACGAGGCCTTACAATTTACCATAGTAAATGGAGATATTAAAATGAGCAAGATAATGGGTGAATCAGAGTGAATTACATTGAGGTGAAGAACTCCTTACTGGAGAGTCTTTGGCTCATGATGGTGGCCCTCAATCTCATTTTCTTTTTGATATATACTTCACTATTATTTTCTTTTTTTTTTTTCACTATTATTTTCAATGAAATCTCACTCCTTACTTTTTATATACTTCAAAAGTAGTACAGACTTGCAGAAATGTAAAAAGCCCAATTTTTCCCACTCTCATGTTTTAAATGAAAATAATTTGGTTTTGGGCATGCTGGATACAGGATGAATTATTTTAGAGCGTTTAAGGATGCCATAAATAATCTCAAAAGGAGTGGTGATCAGGGATGGATTTGCCTAGTGTCATAGTACAATTTGGTGAAAATACAGGTGCCAGGCCAAAGAGGTATCACCACAATAAAAATACTGCGGGAGGACTGAAGAGATTGCTCAGTGGTTAAGGTCCTTGCTTGCAAAGCCTGTTGGCTCTTTTGTGTTAGATTCCCCAGTATCTATATAAAGCTAGACTCACAAGGTAGTGTATGCATCTAGAGTTTGCAGTTGTAAGAAATGTGCCTGTTTTTTTTTTTTTTTTCTCTCTCTCTCTCTCTTACTCTCTCTCCAATCACAAATAAGTAAATAAATAAATAAAAATATACTATAAAATTTTAGAAATTGCTGTAGGAGTTGTTAAAGGGTACTAGGGGGAAGCAGAAATTAGGCTTGCCTGGCAGAGATAACTTTACTAGTTTCTATCTTTAAAGTGTCACTGTTGTGGAAGCAAACACACAATCAAGATACTATTCTCTAGAAGCATTGTGTGGTTTGGTTGGGTGTTCACTTTGTGCATCTATATTTACATAGGTACTAGAGAATTTTAGTAAGTAAGCACCGTTAACTGCCAAAACATTTCCCCAGCCCCTTGGTTGGGGTATTCAAATCTGATCCTTTATTCTTTTGACAAGAACAGCTTCCATGGTGAGCCTGACAATCAGTGCCAGGGAGAAGGAGACAAATGCTGAGGATAGTCAACACAAGCCAATGCAGAGCTCCAGGGGCTCCTAAGAACTCATCACCAAAGTAGCTCAGGGAATTTTGTGGATGAGGGGGCAGAAAGATTGCAAGAGCCATAGGTTGGGACATCATACCCTAAAGCACTACTCCTCCCCAATTTTTGATTGCTGCTCTCACAACTCATAACCCACAACCTCATGGGGAATACCAGCAATCCCACTAAGGAGGGCTTTCAGTGGAATAGGGACAGGGAGGAGGGGAATGATGGTACTAGCACATGATGTGTCCACAAAAAGTATAATAATAATAATAATAATAATAATAATAATAATACAAAAAAGAACAGCCTATCTTGAAGTCAAATTTTGTTAACACTTGCTGTGATGTAATAGAACAAAAGTAATGTAGGAGCAAAAGAAGGAAGCTGCTCTGAAGTAGCTGAAAACTAAAAGAAGATTACATTTTAATAAAGTTATACTAATATGAATAACAATAAGAGAAAGAATACCAATCTATTAGTCTGCCTGAAAATGTCATCCTTGCATTTTGCTAATTTGATTCGATATATATTTTCTCCTACTACTTATTTTATCACACCACAGAGTACTTTTTATTATGACCCTAGTGATTCTCAAATTTCATTGTATTTGGAAAGTTTTCCATATCAACACCAACCTGTGCCATCTTTCTAATTTGAGTTTCTAGGGATCTAGATTTTTTTAGGGGAGAATTTAGAATGATTACATATACAAAATATATAACTCACATCTTAAACTTACTAATATATATATATTTTTTATTAGTCAGTTCTGAATTCAGCAAATACAGTCAGTTTGGTACCATTATTAGGCTCATCTGTGACCTACCCCCTCCCCTTGGCCCCTCCTTGTTGAGGTATACGGGTCATGCATTGTGGAGTTAGCCCACAGTTATGGGTAAGCTAAATGTCTCTGCATATCATGACCCAACATGTGACTCTGACATTCTTTCCGCCCCCTCTTCCGCAAAATTTCCCTGAGCCATATTGGGTTCATTTTTGGTTTGCTTCAGTGATGAGGTGTTGGGGGCCTCTGAGGCTCTGGCTCTCTGATTTGGTAGGAGTTGATTTTTCTCCGTGCTGATCTCCTTCCCCCTTGTGCTGGTATCCGGTTCATCAGGAAAACAGCCCCCTTGCTTGTTTCTCCCATTTTTCTTAGTTTCAGCCGGGGCCCTTTTGAGGTATGATGGGGTGGCTCTCTCCTTAGGATCTACATCTATCTGAAAAAGAGAAGCAGATTCTCCAATGGAGAGTAAGTTAGCACCAGGACAAATGAGATAACCCTTACTTTTTTTTTTTTAATAGAGAATTTAATAGGTGTAGGCCTTCTTGTAGCCCACAATTGATGGTAGCTTGATATTGGAGAGTGGGCTTATGTTTGGATATGGTTCTGACTTGTTTCCCAGCTCCAGCTATGGGTCCCATACCAGTGAGGGGATCAGTTAGCTGAATTGAGAGCAGTTGGTTCCCCACCATGGCTGTGTGCCACCACTGCACTTGTGTGGGCATCACAACAAGTTATTTGCTGCTTAGTAGGTTAGACCATGCGTTGCTTTGATAGATATTGGTCAATTTCCCCCAGTCGCCCATGTAGCACCTTCTGGCACTAGACGCGCTGACTGTCTGGGGACTGACTCTCTTCCAACTTCCAGCCATGCCATTCTAATTTGCATGTCAATCACATAAGGTGTCTTCAGCAGTAGGGTCTTACCACTAGCCTTTGGTGGGTCATCAAGTACTCTGACAGAAATCTGTCTGTCTTTTAGGAAACCTTGTAGGTCTCTCTGATCAAAAGCTCATTGTGGATGATAGCCCCATGCTGGATCTGGGAGTTACAGGTCAGTGCCCACTAAGAAAATGAGGAAAAAGATAACTAATATAAAAGAGTTAGAGATAAGAGAGAGAGAGAGACAGGGAGAGGGGAAGTGAGGGAGGGAAGATGTAGGAGATTAAGGTTAGTCTTAATCTTACCCTCTCCTGTGTCTTGTGGTTCAGGTGTTTGTTGTAAGGGCCTGGTGAAGGATCAGCCATTTGGTCTGTCTTTTAGTAAGTAGAAGATTATGGTACCATTGCTGTTTGGGTCTAGATTTGTGTTTCCCACCCCTTTGATGCCCTCCCCTCCCTCCCCTTCCATCCTAGTGTCTAGTCTAGGAGATGCTTGCTGGGTATGTAAGGTATCTTTGGTAGATTCAGGTTAGGTGCTGTAGATGAGTGAGACTATGTGGCGATTTTTTTTCTGTGATTGGGTAAGTTCACTGAGAATGATCTTTTCCAGGTTCAACCATTTTTCCTCAAATTTCATTGATTATGCCAAGTATATGTTGTTGTATTTGCTTGATATTATAAAGGAACACACCTCCAAGAAATACACTATGTTATTTTATTTAAATATTAATGGGTTAATTTCTTTCAAATCTGTTCTCCACACTATCCAGACACATATGATTCATGTTTTCTCTCTTTCTCCCTCCCTTCTTTCAGCTATATTTGTGATATCAAAAATCAAAACAGGGCAGAAGAGAATGCTTAGTGGTTAAGGTGTTTGCTTGCAAAGCCTAAGGACACAAGTTCAATCCCCAGTACCCACTTAAACCAGATGTGCAAGGTGACACATGCGACAGGAGTGTGTTAGCAGTGGCTGGAGGCTGTGGTGCACTCATTTTTTCTCCTACTCTCTCTATCTGCCTTTTTTTTTCTCTAACAAATAAAATACTTTCACAAAAATAAACAGTTTTTTGGCTGACATGCTCCTTGGTACCTACAAACCTTATCTATCTCATCTTTCCTTGTTTATTTTTCCTTTCTACTCTCCTTCCCTTCACGTCTGCCTTTTAGATTACAATGAAATCACAAGCGCACAACAGAATCAAAACATGTACTTTAGAACTTAGTAGAAAATATATTATAGATATAAGAAGTGTCCCAATTAAATCTAGAGATTTATCCACAAAACAGAAAAAGAGGTACAAAATTAGCATTTGATGTTATGAAGTAGAAATCCAGGTATGATTAAATTGATTTTGTAAAGGGTATGTCAATTATGTTATTGTAGAGCAAAGAATGTTGAATGGATATTTCTTCCCACATTCAGAATAAATAAAAGTTGGCAAAATTATTTAAATTTCTTAAGGCTACATATATTTTCCATTAGTGAATATACTTGTATCCTCATTATCTTATGCTTCACATGAACTGAATAACCTGTTTAACCATTTGACTCATGTCCTCCTATGGGCAGATTGATTTGGTGCTCTATTTCAGTCACAGGATTAAATAAGAAATAGCAGTAATTAAGTTTACTAAAGCTGTAACTTTCTTGGTAATACACGTGTGATATAAAGGAATGATTTGTTAGTAACAAGCTTTTACATTTATAGACTATATTTCCTTAGCCACTTCTTGGAACTGAATAATTCTAACTTAATTGTCCTCTGTAAATCAGATTTACTATAGTTATTTCCTTTGCAGCATTTCAAGAATAACCGTATTATTCTCCAAGGGGATATATAATGGAGTCTTTTAGCTTTGATCCTTCCTTCAGGGCCCTACTTGAAGAGTCATCAGCAAAAATAACATTATCTCTATTCAAACATCTTCTTGATAGCACTTTTTCAGAAATGTTAGCATCCCAGTTCTCTACATTTTTAGTAAAGTGATTATTTTTGTTCAATGGAAAATTGTTATAAGCTAGAAAAGGTCCATTTTATATGCATCATGACCAGATTAATGCTATTTACATTCTCACATAAATCATGTACAGGAATCAGAAAATGTTTACTTTTACAATTTCCTCATAAAATGAAATGGTCTTTTAATTTTCATCTGATCAGACACACCCCTAGTATTGTGGTATTCTAATGCTCTTATTTTATTTCACTTTTTTTTTGCTGTGAACTCTGCCACTCATCTGTACCAGTAATCCCTAAGTGTTTATCTCTCTTCTTAAAACTCATCTTTTAAAGTCTATTTAAGACTATCACTTTATAAGTTTATTTGGTATTTGCCAGTCTTTAATTAACAATATATTCCAATATTTGTGGTTTCTGTCCTTTGCAATGATTCCTTCCTTTTAGCTTGTTGGTTTATTCTTTCTCATCAATCTAAACTCATCATCACTAGTCACATCTAGAGCTTACTTATTGTCTTTTGTCTTGTGTGTCTCTTGTCTCATCTGATCTCATATAAGTAAATTCCATCTGTACAGAGATATGTGTCTACTATTTAACTCTTCCCTGAATGCCATGCTCACACTTGTTTTTTCTGCAAAGTTAACATTTACACTTGGATATCTGTAGACATACTGACCTACCATGCATATACCATACCTCTTGGTAATTTTCTCTTAATCTGCTCTATAACCTTCTACTTCTGAGACATTTATACCAGTTACTTCTGCCAAAGTCTTTCAAGTAAATCTTCTTTCCTTTAGTTTACTTGTAATCCATGTCTACTCCCTTAGAAAATTTTGTTCTATTAAACATTCACAGTACATATAATTGAATTTACCCTTTTATTCCATAGCTTCTAACCTTGAGAAGTATTGTCATATCTCATGTCTTATTTTAGATGCTATAATATCTTCACAACTGGGATATTTGTAAATGGTTACCTTCTGTCTCCATTCTGAAATTTCCAATTATATAATTTCTATGAGCCCACTGAGAAGAATATGGATTTTGGAATGCAATCTAGATCATATCACAGCTTCGCATGAAGGTTTTAATAACTTCTCATTTTACTCTAAGAAAAGTCAAAGTCTTTCAAAGGCTTATAACACCATAACACATTACCAGTACCCCAAAATTGTCTGAGTTTATGCCTTCTCAACCTTTATACCACAGCACTTACCTCCATTGTAATACATTATATTGCATTTATTTATTTATAAAATTGTTTCAGAAATTATCAACTTTGAGAAGATTTTTATCATTTTGATTAGTGAAATATTTCTGGGGTCTAAAATAATTCAGGATATACAGTTAGCACCAAATTAATTATTGAATGACTATTGCCTACTGCCCAACAATAATTCCAATTTCATAAAGACTTTGAAGTAAGTTGGTAGAAAAAAAATCTGTATATGTCAAATCATGGAAAATATAATGATTATACTTCTTATGTAATTAAGTATTTTCTCAGACATGGTGATCATTGAAAATGCAACACATATTTCCATTTTGATTGTGACTCAAGTTCATGATCAAACCACTATGTTGGATGTTCATTCCATATTCATTGGTAGTTCAGGAAAACTCCTTGCTGAAAATCACATGACATTGAGAGTGGGCTTAACATTCATATGCATCTATTAACATACCTGAAAGGCAATCTGTCCTAGGACAAACCTTATGCTAGCTCGTTTTTTAATGCTCTAACCAATGTCTGAGATAATCAACCCATTCAGAGAAAAAAAAATTTACTGGTTTTGGAATTCAACCCACATGGCTGGTGGTTTTAGGGTTTCCAGTACTGGATAAATGAAATCCACTGCTTTTGATTCCATATTGGGAGTACAAGATAACAATGGTGATAGAGAATGGTGGGAGGAAAAACACTTAGGTCAGTCATCAGCAGCCAGAGGACTAACAACATTGAAGATGATTATGAAGTCTAGTGTCCTCTTTGGAGCACACCCACAGAGACCTCAAGACCCTTGAGTTAGGTACCACCTTTTAATTCTCCCTGGGGAGGAAGCTTCCAACACATGGGATATTGGGGGTCATTAAAGAGGGTGACTATAGGATAGTACTGGATGATTTTTGTGAGGAAAAATCCTGGGAATGTCTGCATCCTGCTAGCTCTTATTTGACATAAAGTTGTGGCACATTTAAAATACACCCACCTGAGATGATTCAGAGAAAATGTCCACATTGATTTCTCTCATAGAAATAGTACTAGTCATATACAAGATTGTCATTGCTAGGGTGAAGTTACACAAATAAGGTAAGCACTAATAGGTGATAAGATACACATACAGTTTGATTTGTTGTTTAAAATAATCATAACTCAGGAAATGGAAGAAAATATATTTTACTACTTAACAAGCTGATGAACTATTTTTGTTAGAGTTCAAAACAAAAACATGAATATATAGGAAATATAATTGTAGCATGTGCTGTATGTAAAAAAATCTTACATGTGTGGGGGAAGAAAAAGTAAATCTCAAATAGAACTCAGTGCTTCATCCTTGAGTGGAGTTGTCACTGAAGACAGAAAAGATAAAGGACATGGTATTGCTGTGAGGTAAATGTTGAGGCATCTGGAAGTTATAGGATAATAATAGTTATAGGATAATTGTAACTCCAGTGAATTTGATGAACACAATGTGCCATTCTTTCATGTAGAGTATAGAAATAGGATCTTTTCTGTTGAAAGAAAAGAAAGTATAAATTTAAAAGAATTGATATCAATTGTCATTGGAAATTTTATGGAATTAACAAATTTAAGATGTGACAACAGGGATAACATGTGATTCTACAGAAATAAATACCAAAGTATAGAAATTAAACAAATACAAACACAGTTTATTTTATTTTTCCTAAAGGTAAGAAAGGAGGGGGCAAAGAAAAAAAGGAAGAACAGGAAGGGAGAAGCAATAAAATTATGCTTGCAAGGAGGTTCAACTATAAAGGATGAATTATCTCCAAATTTATAAATACCTTCATGAGGGGGAGTTGTCTTCAGAGAATACAAGATTAGGAAAGTATGAGATGAAAGTATGAGAAGAAAGTGTGTCAGATTAGAGATTGATGCTAGAGAGTGGGAGACTGGCATGATGTATTGAGAGTTTAGAGTAGTGCATTTGAAGTCCCAAGTGGATTATCTGACACACGTTTTTAGGGATGTCATTCAGCTGGGCTTAACTGGATGATCACACACAAAAAATGACAGAGTAAGGTGGCTTTTGGAAACCTATGGTTGGTTACAATGGGACTGAATGTCTGTCAAGGTGGTCAGGTTATTGAGTGAGAGCTAATCAATTTCTTAATTCCCCTGCAGCAATTTGAAGACAGATAGACCTACATGGGATTTCTGATAACATAACTCTAATCAACTGGAAAGTAACTATGTAGTCATCTGTTTTTGTTACTTTTCAAATGTTTATAAACACAATGTCTTATTTCATATCAAGGGATGTACTATTTTAACTCAGAGAGAAGGAAAGGGAGCTGGTACACTTCATTATTCTTATTATTGATTTGGATTTATGAGTAGGTGGATGTATATAGTTATGGGGAAACCATGAACTAGCGTAGGGCAATAAAACTCCATAAAAAGAATAAAAGAGAATTTAAAGTAAGAAATATACTGCTGGAAATGACTAATTTTACTTATAATATATTAATACAATAATTATTGTATTTTGGCATACAGTTAACACCATAAAAGAAACTAAGTATTATTTTCTTAAAATTAGAATCTTCTATTTTATTATATGTTATATTTTACCCTTTACATTTTAATGTCTGGGGTAGTCATATTATGCAGATATACAGAGTAATGTTTCATTCAATGATAGCCATCATATATCAATATAATTCCATAGACTGTATCACATAGCCACAGAGTAGCCACCCCTATGATGTCTACACAAATAAGAAATTGCCTAATAATACTTTACTTGAATGTATTCTATCATTCAATCACATATAACTTCATATTTGTACACATGTAAGATTTAATGCTTTTCTTTTTTTTTTTTTTCTTTATTAGTCAGTTTTGTATTCAGCAAATACAGTCAGGTTGGTACCATTATTAGGCTCATCCGTGACTTACCCCCTCCCCTTTGCCCCTCCTTGTTGAGGTATACGGACCATGCATTATGGAATTAGCCCACAATTATGGGTAAGCTAAATGTCTCTGCATATCATGACCCAACATGTGGCTCTGACATTCTTTCAGCCCCCTCTTCCGCAAAATTTCCCTGAGCCATGTTGGGTTCATTTTTGATCTGCTTCAGTGATGAGATGTTGGGGGCCTCTGTGGCTCCGGCTCTCTGATTTGGTAGGAGTTGATTTTTCTCTGTGTTGATCTCCTTCCCCCTTGTGCTGGTATCCAGTTCATCAAGAAAACAGCCCCCTTGCTTGTTTCTCCAAGTTTTCTTAGTTTCAGCTGCGGCCCTTTGGAGGTATGATGGGGTGGCTCTCTCCTTAGGATCTACATCAATCTGAAAAAGAGAAGCAGATTCTCCAACGGAGAGTAAGTTAGCACCAGGACAAATGAGATAACCCTTGCTTTTTTTTTTTTTAATAGAGAATTTAATAGGTGTAGGCCCGCTTGTAGCCCACAATTGATTGTAGCTTGATATTGGAGAGTGGGCTTATGTTTGGATATGGTTCTGACTTGTTTCCAGCTCCAGCTATGGGTCCCATACCAGTGAGCGGATCAGTTAGCCAAATTGAGAGCAGTTGGTTCCCCACCATGGCTGTGTGCCACCACTGCACTTGTGTGGGCATCACACCAAGTTATTTGCTGCTAAGTAGGTTAGACCATGCGTTGCTTTGACAGATATTGGTCATTTTCCCCCAGTTGCCCATGTAGCACCTTCTGGCACTAGACGTGCTGACTGTCTGGGGACTGACTCTCTTCCAACTTCCAGCCATGCCATTCTAATTTGCATGTCAATCACATAAGGTGTCTTCAGCAGTAGGGTCTTACCACTAGCCTTTGGTGGGTCATCAAGTACTCTGACAGAAATCTGTCTGTCTTTTAGGAAACCTTGTAGGTCTCTCTGATCAAAAACTCACTGTGGACGATAGCCCCATGCTGGGTCTGGGAGTTACAGGTCAGTGCCCACTAAGAAAATGAGGAAAAAGCTAACTAATATACAAGAGTTAGAGATAAGAGAGAGAGAGAGAGGGAGAGGGGAAGTGAGGGAGGGAAGATGTAGGAGATTAAGGTTAGTCTTAATCTTACCCTCTCCAGTGTCTTGTGGTTCAGGTGAACCACAAGATTTATTGCTTTTCATTCTGTATTTTAATTTAGATTTTTTTTTTTAGTTTTTTTTTGTTTGTTTGTTTTTGTTTTTGTTTTTCTCAAAGGAGGGTCTCATTCTAGCCAGGCTGACCTGGAATTCAGTCTGTAGTTCCAGGCTGGCTTCAAACTTGTGGTGATCCTCCTATCTCTGCCACTCAAATGCTGGGATTAAAGGGTTTTTATACATAAAAAAAGATGTGGGAGTCACCTGGAGGTATAAAATAACTATAATTTAAAAATGTACATGTAATCAACTTTGGTAGTTATTATTTTCTTTGTTCTCTACATATGACACTTGATACTGGTCCTTTCAAAGGACTTTTCTGGCATGACAATTATCATTCCAACCAACAAAGTGTGCTTTATAGACAACACTAATCCTGGTCACACTAAGTATGTTTTCTATTCCACAAAATGCTAGAGCTATAATGTCCAGGAATAGTACTGAGACAATATCTCTAGTGAGGTGTAAACATCTTTCAACAATCTGTTATTTTATGATTTTTAGGGTGAATATCTGCAAAAAAAAAGACAAAAGTTTGTACTATGGCTATATGAGAGAGGAAATGGTCCAGTTGATAAACTTAAGGCTTGTTTGACAAAATGAGTACAAAAATTTAGCATTTTGGCACTGCTCTGAGAGACTGCATGTATATCTACATCTCTCTCTATACACACACATGTGCTTATATGTGTGTGCATATTCAATTTCTTGCATACCATATGTTAATTTTTTTTCAAGTAGTATAAAATTATTTTGTATATTTTTATTTATTTATTTGCAATCAGAGTGTGACAGAGAGAGAGGGAGACAGAAGGAGGGTGAGAGAGAGTAAAGGAATGCATTTCTGGGCTTTTTGTCACTGTAAACTCCAGACACATGCACCACTTTGTGCATCTGGTTTTACATGGGTACTAGAGAATCAAACCAGGGCTGCCAGGATTTGCAAGCAAATGCTTTTAACCACTGAGCAATTTCTCTAGTGTATTTATTTTTATCAGTTACATCTTACTCTATCTATGGATACATAGTTACTATTACTGGGAATTCAGGCTCTAATTCATGTTCCAAGATATATGCTTCTATAATAGATATTTTGTCAGTATCAAGAATCATATTCAGGAGTAAAAAATAGGACTGTTATTTAAAATATTATTAGATATCACTATCATGCTATTTTACAAAACCCTATCCTTAGGAAAATCATGAGAGTACTAATTACATGTGGAAGGCTTTTACAAAAATTCGAAACATCTAACAAGTACAAACAGTAGAAAAAATTAAGAAATATATTGGAAAGATGAGGACTTTTTCTTCACTACTAATAAATTTTAGTTCATCTCATATTACAGAGGAAGTCACATAAGGTGTTACTGCCAAGAAATAACGAATCTTGCCTAAACATACTTTAAGCATGATACAAGCGTGTGAAGATTCAAAGATAAAACTGAGAAAAGAATCTCAGCCTCACCTTCCAACCCATCCACCAAAGCCAATAAACAGCCTGAGGTGCAATGCATTTCAAAATAGATGAGAAAGTAAGTGGACATTTTGGAAAATAAGGGACATATTAAAAATGTTCAAGTTTAGGAAGTGACGCACATGTCTAAGATTCACTTTTATTGGGGTTGGGGATTGAAATATATATATTTTTAACATTGTCCAGAGTGAGTAATTCAATAAGCTTGATTTTATCAAATGTCAGTCCTTCCGTTAGAAGAATATCTCAATTGGTTTTGCCATTATAGGCCCAGAGATTCAGGGGCTTGAACACAATCAGTTTAGTAAGTACTGGCTATTTCAGTGCACACACCTTGGACTCTCTGTGACCAATGGACAACTGAGATCATCTTGTGTAAGACCAGCCTGTCCAGCGTGGCTTTTTATTTAGAACTGTATGTCTCAAACAGTACAACATGTCCTACATCCACTTTAGTTTAGTCACTGTCAGCAGTATTTTATTTCACCAAGAAAAGAAATCTTAGGATCATTTTGTTTCCAAGAGGTAGAACATAAGCTTTTCAGAACCCCATTCTCTAAACAAAGAGAAAAAGAAAAGTATAACTTTTCATTATATCAAAAGAACAAGCAGCCACCATAGTTTCTTTGAAGTGGAAAGATAATATGGATTTTAAAACTCAACTAGGTAGGAAGTTCGTCCTAAAACTGTGCTCTCAATATAACTAGAGAAAAAGTGAAATCAGATTCATGGTTTGATTTCCCAAGAAGTATTAGCACACAAGGAATTTTGTGACTATGAAGCAAAGTCTCCAGCTAGATCCTCAAGACAGACATTCCAGTAAATTCTGGAACAGTCCATCATCATTTCTTAGCAGCATCAGTCAACACTTGGTGACTCATCAACAGTGCAGCCCTGAATTCAGGAACTTCATCTGCATAGGAATGATGCTCACTGCCGTTGCTGTTGCTGTTGCTGTGCCCTGGCCTGGGCCTGGCTGGGGGATGTATACTGACATAAGGGCATCAAAGCAACTGAAGCATACAAACACTGCAAAGTAAACAAAGTGAGTGCTTTAAGGAGAAACCCAAGCAGAATGCTAAGTAATTCAGCAGAGTGTTAAGGATGCCTGAAAAGTCTTAGGGCAGAGTAAGGAATCCGACACAGTGAAAAGAAGTTGCTTCTTTTTAATTGGAAAAGTATAGAGACAACAGGCTCTGCAGAGGCAATGTCTGCTGCAACCCTGAGCAGATTCTTCCCATGGTTGGTCATTGTCCTTTTGACTTTTAAAGTTTTCATGAAGTGTCAACAAATATCTCCTTTATGTTAAGAAAATAACATTGCAACACTGAAGAGTTAATGGAGCGCTCTTTAAATCCAAGCACGAGACATGCCCGTCCCAGATGCATTACACAGGGCGGTGCGACAAACTGGAGATAAGCGCATGAATTGCAGAGAACAGATTGAATATATTCACTGTTAGTTCCTAGGTGATAAAATTTATTAGTTTGTAGAATTGTCACCTAAAGAAAGTGTATAAAACACATTAGTACTATTATATGAACAAAGGATAGACCAGCACTTTGGAGGAAGTAAAAATATATGAAGAGATTTCTCTCTGTTTGCTTTTTCCTCATGCAATTAAGATATAGGCTTATGGAAATACTTTTAGTTTCCCTTACACACATAACAGTATTTATCCTCTTTCTTGATTAGGACATATGGTAGGTTGGGCTTAGGACCAATATAAGATGTTTCATCTTTGCCATTTTTAAAATCAATTGTTTCTTGATTAGGACATATGGTAAGTTGGGCTTAGGACCAATATAAGATGTTTCATCTTTGCCATTTTTAAAATCAATTGTTTTCAGAAGCTTGCATATGCTCATTTCACTAATACACTGACTTTTGTACTGTCTCACCCTTTTGAAATCTATCACCATCAGTATGGCTCATTAGCAGAAAGAGACTGGCAAGACATTTTTTTTTTCTTAAAAATCGAAAATGAGGCTGTCTTCTGTCAGGACACCTGTCCTCAGTTTTGAGAGTCATTTTCATGCCTTTCGACATCATTGCCTCAAGAGTGATGCTCACATTGACTAGTTGAGAACATGTTATGATCTCCGTTGAGTTCCACACAAAAAAATCTGAGCTATATAGTTTGAAAAGCTGTGCTGGTTAAGGCACTTGCCTGCCTGAAAAAGTGCGTGGTGATTGAGGCGTTTCATGAACTTTGGAATATAGTATGACTTGGCCATGGTCCTCAACGAGAGTAAAAGAATTTACCGAAAAATATCATTCTATGTTTATTTACAAAAGCCTAGTTTGAAATCTTAATGTTCATAGAAATTCATTTGGTGGTTTTATTAGGATAAAATAATATTTAAATATTTAGATAAATGAAATATTTATCAATAACAATATTGAGTTTTCAAAAAAGCTCATTATATGTTTGGAGAGATGGCTTCATGGTTCAGGTGCTTGCCTGGAAAACCTAAGGACCCAGGTTCAATTTCCCAGAACCCATGTAAATCAGATATACATGGTGGCACATGCATCTGGAGTTCATTTGCAGTGGCCGGTGGCCCTGGTGTGCTCATTCTCTTCCCCTCTGTGTAATAAAGAAAATAAAAAAAATTAAAGCTCATTATATTTATCTAAGCTTTTGTGTGCAACCATAATTTTTAAAATACTATATATTTATTTTTTACTTCTGTCATCAAAATTAAGTGCTATATATTATTCTATGAATTTTTGGAAAATGTTATTAGTTGTTACTGATGCTATTTAATAACTAAGGAATTTAAGCATTGATATTATTATGTTACCTTTAGTAAATAGTAGAGCTTGGATAGGAACTTAAATTTTCCAAGCAATTTTGTCTTTTCCTTCCCAGTGCAGTAAGTGGTGAGTATAGGTTTTAGGTTGATTGTGTCCACCTTGGTTAGTCATATGTAAAAATATCTTGGAAACTTTCATGGGCAATTTGAGCTTGAAATTAATATGGCAACACATAGAACTTCTGTTTTTGTTTGTTGTGTTTTGTTTTTCGAGGTAAGTCTCATTCTAGCTCAGCCTGACCTGGAATTCATGATGTAGTCTCAGGGTGGCCTTGAACTCAGGGCAGTCTTCTTACCTCTGCCTCTCAAGTGCTGGGATTAAAGGCGTGTGCTACCACAACTGGCTTATAACACAAAATTTAACATCATTTCTACAGATTACAATCTGCACTATTATCTAAATTTTAGATTTCAGTGACAATTTGGCAATTTAACCTGTTGTATAATATGAAACTCTACACGTCCCTACAACAGCAGTAGATGATTTGTAATTTAACCTTAGTTAGACTTATTTTACATAGTGTTTTCATTTGAAGGATAATTTTTATTTTAATTTTAACATTTGTATTTGCGTATGGGAGGGAAATACAGAGAAAGAAAAGGAGAAAAGAGAGAGAATAAGAGAGGGAGAATGGGCATCTGACTTTACATGAGCATCGGGGAATCAACAGGCCTTGAAAGAAAATACCTTTAATTGCTGAGCTGTTTCCCCAGCTCTTGAAGGAGAATTATTAAAAGAAAGGTTTACTGTTTTATGTGCAAGTATGTTATAAAAGAGATTTTGCTTTGGAGTTTTTTGTAAAGTAAAAGTAACAAAACTTTCCTGCTCTTTTGAAGTTAAAATGCAAGCACATGGCATTGGTTTACGGACAATAAACGGTATTCAGAATCCTGAGACGTGGATACAGTGTCCTATGTCCTGTGAATAGCTATTGGTACTATTACTAACACAGATTTCATAGTTGTTGTTTGTATTTGTTTTGGTTTGTTTCATAGCATATTTATTCAAAAAGAACTTCATAAGAAGCCTTTATCTAGAATGAGACACCCAGGCATTCTGTTGTTTTATTTAGCTATTGTTTAACGACATTAAATTGAAATTTCTACAAATAAATAATGTTTTTAATTTTATGCTTTTTAAAGTAGTATGAGGAAAGTGCACATTGTTCATTTTCCTGTTTTAGCAGTGTGTCATCCCTTAAGCCTGAGTATCCTAGCTGAACCCAGTAGTACCTGAACAGCCATCTTGGATGGTGTAACTGTCTTTTATAATGCTTGCGATCAATACCCCTATATTTTCAAAAATTACTCTACCAAATTAGTCACCTGGATAATAAAATATTTCTTTAAAGTGCCATCTCCAATCTACAAACACACACACACACACACACACACACACACACACACAGGATGAGTATAGTGTCACATGATATTTGGAAAGGGAAAGCAATCATTCACATGTATTTTTGTTTGTTTGTGTTTTGCTTTGTGCATTTTTTGAGACACATATTTCCATGAATAGCATCAAATTCACAATCCTTCTACTCAGCCTCTGGGATTACAGGTGTATGCCAGCCTGCCTGGGTGTCTCATTCACCTAATATCAATAAGTCTATACTAATGTATAGAAAACAACACAGGAGTCAGACTATCTGAGGGTTCAGATATCTATGAAGAAGCATAGAACATATTTCATGAAGATGAGTGGGTGATACTATAATCTAGGTAAAAGTTAAATAAACTGAATTAATTTGGATAATGCGGAGTATTTCCCATAGCTCTATTATTTGATTCCAGTTGAACTTAGTTGAAAATATTTAGGAAGAGCTTGAGAGATTGCTTACGGTTTAAGGCATTTGCCTGCAAAGCCTAAGGAGCCAGATCAATTTTCCAGTACCCACATAAGCCAGATGCCAAAGGTGGCACATGTGTTGGAGTTTATTTGCAGTGTCTAGAGACCCTGGTAGTCCTATTCTCTTGCCCTCTCTCTCTTTCTCTCTCTCTCTTTCTCCCAGCACTTTTTCTCTCAAATAAATAAATAAATATTAAGAAATATTGTAAAATTATTGACTGAAAATTCGAATTCAATATAAGATTTATTCAAAACTGATATTGAACAAAAAAAGTAAAAAAAAAAAAAACTAACTTCTCTAATGCTGAAAGGAAAAGTTAATGTGTTCTCATTTGCAAAGTCTGACAGACTGGGTGCTATTCTTTATTACCCATATGCACAAAGTGGCACAGGCATCTGGAGATTGTTTGCAGTGTTAAGAGGCCCTGGAGGGGCGGGAGAGATGGTTTAGCAGTTAAGCACTTGCCTGTGAAGCCTAAGGACCTTGGTTCGAGGCTGGATTCCCCAGGACCCACATTAGCCAGATGCACAAGGGGGCACACATCTGGAGTTCGTTTGCAGTGGCTGGAAGCCCATTCTCTCTGTCTCTCTCTCTCTCTCTCTCTCTCTCCCTCTCTCCATTCCTCCCTCTTTCTCTCTCTGTCTGTTGCTCTCAAATAAATAAATAAAAGTAAACAAAAAATTTTTGAAAAAAAAAGAGGCCCTGGAGTTTCCATAATCAATTAATCCTCTCTCTATCTCATCTTTTTCTCTCTCTCCCTTTCTCTCACCTTGAAATTAAATAGTTGTTTTTTAATATTTGTTTGGGGATAGAGAGAAGGCTTAGTAGTTAAAGTACCTGCTGACAAAACCTAATGACCAGAGTTCAATTCCCCAGTACCCACATAAAGCCAGAGGCACAAAGTAGAACATGCTTGTGGAATTCATTTGCACTGGCTAAAGTTCCTGGCATGCACATTCTTTCTTCCTCTCTCTCTCACTCTCTCTCTCTTCTCTCTCTCTCTCTCTCTCTCTCTCTCTCTCTCTCTGTATTTCTCTGTTTGCAAGTGAATAAATAAATAAATATTTGTTTTATGGAAGTAAAATAAGGGTAAAAACAATGGTCTTGATTTAATGGTAATAGGCAATAAGAAAAGTATCATATTTTTTTTAGTCTACTAAGCTGAACTTTTTATCTATTTTTATCTTAATTTAATTACAGTTTAATAAAGAAATAGCATAAAGATGCTTTGATATTTGTATAGTACTTTCTCTAAAGATCTTGTGGTGAAATTTAGTAAAATTTAAATGTTTAAGATTCATTAAAGTGCTCTTCTTAGAAAATGGGAAATTAAAAGAAGTTGAATGTTTAGAAGGAATGTTTTATACAATGTTTTCATTTAAGCATTGTCTAAATTTCTTCTTAAGAATTTTCCCATATTCCACAGAGAAAAATATTGATGTTTATGTAGTGTAAGTTGATCTATCACCATTATATACACCCAGTGAAACTATATTTCATAATACTAGGAGAATTTCACTGGAAATTATTATTCTTAGAGGATCTATACAAAACATCAAGAGGATTTATCTGAAACAATTTTTCTACACTACTCCCCTTTCTTCCTTTGTTCCTGTTCAACTCCCTTCTCTTGAATGATTAGATGATGATGATGATGATAATGATTAAACATTCTGTTTAATGATACACCATGTGTTGGTACCTCTTTTCCCTTATCCCTTCCCCCATTCCACTGCCGAACTTCTTGAGTGGTATTGCAGATATTCCCTATGGGGTTGTGTGTTATAGGTGGTGGGAGCAGCAGTTATTTTTGTGGGGAGGGAATGCCTCTGGGCATGATGTCTCAACCTGTGGCTCTAAATTAGTTTTTTTTTTAATTTTTTTTTACTTTTTATTATTTATTTATTTGAGAGAGAGAGAGAAAGAGAGGGAGAGAGAGAGAGAAGAAAAGAGAATGGGCCTGTCAGGGCCTCCAGCCACTGCAAACGAACTCCATATGTGCGCTCTGCCTTGTACATCTGGATAACGTAGGTCCTGGGGAATCAAACCAAGGTCCTTTGGCTTTACAGGCAAATGCCTTAACCACTAAACCATTCCTCCAGGCCTTAATTAGTGTTTGACAGAGCTAATTTCACAGCCAAGTCTAGGATGCATTCTCAGGCAAGTGTAACTCTAAGCAGTTCAATTATTCGTGAACTTCCTTTGAGTGATATCACTGGCGGGCAATGTCCTGGGTCTGTCAGATATTGGAGTACATAAGTTGTCCCGGTCCTGCCTTTTTGCTACTATTTACCAAGCTAATCAAAACTGCAAAAAATTGATTTATTTATTTTCATTTAAGAGACAAACAGAACAAAACAAATTTGGATATGAAGCTAGGTTGTGATACATTTGTGGTGGGAGCATATTCAGTAACTGGGATACATCTCAGTGGGATGCTTATTGCTAGCATGTTGGTGGGAGCATCATTTGCACAGAAGCTTGAAAGGTGAGGAGAAGACACCCTCGTGTTAGAATGAGTGAAGAGTTTAGGCTAGTCCCTAAGAATGGACAGTGAGAAGGTGAGAATTCTGTTGTAGCTCATCAAGGAGTCGAGTGTGAGAGCAGATGAGTTCAGAAAGAGGCAGAGAGGCTACAGTCTGGGACAGAGACCAGTTGCAAGTAAGTGAAACTTATTCATGTAAAATGCAGTTGATGTCCACCAAATTCTTCATGAGTATGTCAAATCATGTCATGAGTCCCTGCTGAGATGGACAGCTGTAACTGAGGACATTGTGCTTATTAATTATGTGGAATATAAGAAAAATCTATTTTCTTTTCAGTTTCTTTGTCTGGTTAATGTTTAAGCCATATTTCCCATTTAGGTCACCATTTTTGAACTAACACACAACAGCTATTGAGTTTGTATCTGAAGGTGAATTGCAAAGTGTCTAATTCTAACTTCATTTGAATTGTATATAAGAGAAGGCTACCTTTGCCCCATCTCCCTACTTTCTTATTCTTCTTAGGGACTCTTTCATTTACACTTTTCTCAGGTCCCTTCACACTCTGCTGCCAGAATCATCTTTTAATTGAGAAAATACAGATCTTCAGTCAACATTCCTTCAACTCTAGTTTCGCTCTGCGTTTCTAATTATTGCAGTTATTTATGTTCTTTCTGGGATTAGGAAAGAAATCAGTCCTCCGCCTTCCTCTTATCTTTGCTTTCTTCCCTCTCTGTCCTGGATTATAGCCATCAGCTTTGGGAATCACACTTAGTCATGTGTTACCTGAGATTTAAATTCTTGGTTTAATTTTCCTCACATAGTTCCTCCTTACTTTCTTTGCATCATTTCCCTTCTCTCTTGTGTCTGTTTACTTTGATTTTGATTCTTCTCCGTTGTCACAGGTAAAGCTTTTGGATTATTCGGGGTCTCCGCTCCCACTTCTCTTTTGACAGCAGTATGTGCTTTGTGGTAATCTGACACAAAGCACGGCTCAGGCTGATTATGTAATTGAACCTTCCTGCACACCCATCTTAGATGCACATTATGAAAATGACAAGATTTTCACAGATCCCCAGGTAAGAACTTGAGCATCTTCAATCTTCCCTTTCAATGTCACACAAAATCAGCAGCTGAATCATACTGATTAGTGCTTCTTAAACTATTTGTTGTAAAAGGAGTGTTTTGTTGTCTCTGTACCACTCTTCTTTTCTGCAGCTGCCATCATTTTAGACTATTTTGTAAGTCATATAGCATCATCCAGATGAGCCTGCTTCTTGCTTTTCCCTAACCTTACTCTTTTTCTTCAACTTCACTCTTTCTTACAACAAAACAAAACCAACTCAGCTGCCTCTGGCAACCTGTATTAACTCCCCTACACTATAATCCTCATCATAAACTCACTGTACACACAGCTACAATTGCACAGATACACAAGTGGAGAGCTTACATTTGTTGTATAAGCCATTCCCACATTACACAATATCCTTTAGCATCTTAGCCCTCTGGAGAAACCTTGATTCCAAGGATTGTATCACACATCATCTTCTCTGCCATGTCCATTGTGAACTCCATAGGGCTTCATAGCTTTCAAGGATAGAGAAAAGAGCCCGAGCTTCAGAAATGACTCACTATAGATTTTACCACCCGATGTTCAAAACCCTATTTCAACTTCCTAAAGTTCTCTGTAGGCATTGGGATAATATCAGTGTAATGGGCCTGTTTGATGAATCTGAAAATTACAGTGTCATATCCAACTTTTGGTACATGGAAAGTGGCTAATATAAATTTTGCCCACTGCCCACATTTATAATCCAAATGTTTTATTACAGAATTTCAAATCGTATTTTTTTTTTTTTTTTTTTTGGTTTTTCAGGGGAGGGTCTCCCTCTAGGCCAGGCTGACCTGGAATTCATTATGTACTCTCAGGGTGGCCTGAAACTCATAATGATCCGCTTACCTCTGCCTCCCAAGGGCTGGGATTAAAGGTGTGTGCCACCATGCCTGGCTCAAATTGCATTTAAACTAAATTATTGCTTTTCTATTACAGTATTAATCTGTCCCTTATCTTTCAACTGCTATGTGTAGTGCTAGTACAGGAAGTAAGTAAATAAACAGAGACACTTGATAAACGAATTTCAATTGTTTTTTGATATTTATTATATGGAAATGTGGACGGATATTTTAAAGAAACTTTACTGCTAGGAAAATGTATGTATCTATTATTTATCCTGACTCAGTAATATAAGTAAAAAACAAACTACCAAGCCCAAGGTTTGTTGTGTGCGGAACTTTGACATGGGCAAATAAGATCATCAGTCAATCAATCAGTCCCTTTCCTCAAAATTCTGAAAAGACAGCTCCAATGTTCATAAGAATTATGAAATATGACCTTACATGATGAGGGAAAACATATAACCCAGAAAAATGATCTAAATTTCATCAAATAATTTAGTCTTGATTTTGATTGGAGATTTTGATCACATTTATCCACCACAAATTTCAGTGAGAGAAATATAAGTTTGTGTGTGTTCATGTACTGTAGACATAACATACCTAAGATACATATATTAGTGTGGGTTTTCTCTATTTTCTTCATGTTATTTCCTGATCACAGAAAAGTTTTGCTCTAGGAATTCTTGATTTGTGGCAGTAGACATTGACAAACATAGAGGCCAGGAGAGTTAGAAAAAGAATCAATGAGATGTTGCAGATTCATGTTTTGCATTTATATTACTCATAAAGAAGTATTTTATATGATTATAGATTTAATATAGAGAATATTGAATTAATATTCTGTTTTCTAAGTCAAAAAGTATGAATTTTTTTCAAAACACATCAGGAATGGCTAACGCTAAATTATCAATTTAAATATGGGTATGCAATTCTGAGTCTGTGTGAAAGGTCAAGTATAATAATTAATTTAGAGGAAAACATTATCTATGCACTTTAAAGAGATTTTATACCAAATGAGCTATTGCCTGTCATTTCCAACCTGTATTCTAGTGCTTGAACGACAGCTCGTTCAATAGCCTTGTATTAAAATCACCTATTAAAATGGATATATAAAGAAGAAATACATTTATATTCAAGAAAAATAATAGTGTTAAAGGGATGTATTTGCATTTTTTCATTTAAATCCTGATCACAAATAGATTGTACTACTTCTAAGAATATATTTTCCAGGAAGAATACCTGAAATTTAAATACACAAGAAGATGTATTTTACAGCTTTTAGTATCAATTTACTGAAATTCCAACACAAGCTACATAGACAACTATCATAACAAAATATGTGATTATGGAGATGGGCAAGTCTGCATATGAGATTTACCTGCTAAATGTTATACATACAGATTCACTAAATAGATTACTACAGTTAATTTTGATTTTGTTATTGTTAAGCTTTTCTTTTTCCATTAGGAGCCAAAGCTGTGTAGGTAAGAAAAATAGGTATGGGGAAGACAGAGAAGAAAATATCCTCAGTACACATTATTAAGAAGAATAAGGAAGCTATAAGAAAATAGTAATTGTATTTTTTCTGAATACCATCTATAATTGACAAGATTAAGAATTCTAGATTTTAAATTGTCCATCTTTATGATCAGAAACAGAGGGAAAGAATCAATTGCAGGCATCAACATTTGCTGTTAATGTGTTTCCATTTTGATTTTTTTAAAGTTTAATTTAATTTTTTTTTTTACAGTCAGTTTGGTACCATTATTAGGCTCATCCATGACCTACCCCCTGCCCTTGGCCCCTCCTTGTTGAGGTATATGGGTCATGCATTGTGGAGTTAGCCCACAGTTATGGGTAAGCTAAATGTCTCTGTATATCATGACCCAACATGTGGCTCTGACATTCTTTTCACCCCCTCTTCCGAAAACTTTCCCTGAGCCATGTTGGGTCTGCTTCAGTGATGAGGTGTTGGGGGGCTCTGAGGCTCTGGCTCTCTGATTTGGTAGGAGTTGATTTTTCTCTATGCTGATCTCCTTCCCCCTTGTGCTAGTATCTGGTTCATCAGGAAAACAGCCCCCTTGCTTGTTTCTCCAATTTTTCTTAGTTTCAGCCGGGGCCCTTTTGAGGTATGATGGGGTGGCTCTCTCCTTAGGATCTACATCTATCTGAAAAAGAGAAGCAGATTCTCCAACGGAGAGTAAGTTAGCACCAGGAAAAATTAGATAACCCCCTTTTTTTTATAGAGAATTTAATAGGTGTAGGACCTCTTGTAGCCCACAACTGACGGTAGCTTGATATTGGAGAGTGGGTTTATGTTTGGTTCTGACTTGTTTCCCAGCTCCAGCTATGGGTCCCATACCAGTGAGGGGATCAGTTAGCTGAATTGAGAGCAGTTGGTTCCCCACCATGGCTGTGTGCCACCACTGCACTTGTGTGGGCATCACAACAAGTTATTTGCTGCTAAGTAGGTTAGACCATGCGTTGCTTCGACAGATATTGGTCATTTTCCCCCAGTCGCCCATGTAGCACCTTCTGGCACTAGACGCGCTGACTGTCTGGGGACTGACTCTCTTCCAACTTCCAGCCATGCCATTCTAATTTGCATGTCAATCACATAAGGTGTCTTCAGCAGTAGGGTCTTATCACTAGCCTTTGGTGGGTCATCAAGTACTCTGACAGAAATCTGTCTCAAAGGGGTGGGAAACACAAATTAGACCCAAATGGCAATGGTACCATAATTTTCTTCTTACTAAAAGGCAGACAAAATGGCTGATCCTTCACCAGGCCCTTACAGGGAACACCTGAACCACAAGACACTGGAGAGGGTATGATCAAGACTAACCTTAATCTTCTACATCTTCCCTCCCTCACTTCCCCTCTCCCTCTCTCTCTCTCTCTCTTTTATCTCTAACTCTTGTATATTAGTTATCTTTTTCCTCATTTTCTTAGTGGGCGCTGACATGTAACTCCCAGAACCAGCATGGGGCTATCATCCACAATGAGCTTGTGTTTCCATTTTGTTTTCATTCCATGACTTCAGAAAATATGGGCCACAAAATATAATTCCAGTAATAGGAAAAATATGGTATCAAACCAAAAAATTCTTAAAGTTATGATATAAGAATAATTATTAACTATTATGTTTCACTTTTGTGAACATAATAAATTTCCATGCTAAAGGCCATGCACCTTGATGTTCACAAGATACCTGCCTTTCACACCAAGGTGGCTGGCTGCCAGGAAATAATTTATAGCTCTACCTGACATTTATTTTTAAATGTTCCCTAGTCTGTTAGTACTCTTCAGCAGACCTATGACTCAAGCTGGAAGTTGGAAAGATCATATTACACTGCTCTTTTTTGTCTGCTTGAAGTCTTGATCTCTGAGCATAACATTTCAAACTATGAAGGCAGTCTTTTATAGGAAAGAAAGGTAAGCGTGCACAGAACAGCTCTGTTGGAATTATTTTATCAGATCATATTTTGTAACATTGCAAAATTTGCTAATTATTTATCTCTGTGGGAAGATTTTTAAAG
This sequence comes from Dipus sagitta, assembly GCA_036346955.1. NCBI lineage: Eukaryota > Metazoa > Chordata > Mammalia > Rodentia > Dipodidae > Dipus > Dipus sagitta. The sequence goes on from CM070772.1 coordinate 26,983,275, forward strand.
AATGTGCTTTGCATTTTTTTTATTTCTATTACCAAAAGCATTTAACACTGTGTTACACATAGGAAGGGTCCTAATAGAGGATTCCTGAAGGGAATGAAGCTAAAGGAAGTTGATCATGAACAATAAAACTGCAAGATGTGAAAATATAAAAAGAAAAAAAAGTGAGAATTGGATCTCAAAGTAGTAGTTTCTCTTTTAATTTCTGAATTCTTTGCATCCTGTACAAAACTTTAATTGTAAGCAATGTGTATAGTGAAATTATTCAATGCAAACTACTTAACTCTTGATTGTGAGGCATTTCAACAACTCTGACAAATCCACAATCTAAGATTTTAACATTTTAAGTTATAACTGATATATTTTATTTTATGTCATTCTCTTACAAAAGTGTAATGTTTTACGATCACTTTCATTATATGCTCTATTACTTATAGCATAAAACCTAAATGATTTACCTATAAGCATGTATGTAAATTATTATCAGTATGTCTATAAGACGCATACAGAAACACAAATCCATGTATTGGAAATATATGTGCATATATATTCACACAGATATATGGACACATAGCCATACAGAAAAATTTTAAGATTCAAATGTTAATTATGCTTGCTTCAAATAGCAACATACCAATGCTATATTTGGAGATGAAAAAGTTAATCACTTTGACAGATTTCATATATTAGTTTATGTTATACAAACCAAACAAAGTATGACACAACAAAGCTTTCCTTTTAGGTTTCAGTGAGAGAGGATAAGTCATTGATTCCATAACTGAAACAAAATTGAAAATCTGTGCATTTGTGTGTGTGTGTGTGTTTTGATGTATCATGTAAAAGACAGAATATTTCAGACCATGAAGAGTATCATGTTTTATTATAATGTGATTAATTTTTTTTCTTGAGAAACTAAGAAGTGAAACAATTTGCTAAGAAAAAGTCCCCATTCCTATATGTATGGATGGCTTTGAAAAGATATCAGTTACTTGAGAAATAAAGTATTTAAGACTTCAGTTTTGGAACTGTAGAGTTGTATCAGTTACAAAGAGATTATTTTCAAAGAAGGAGGACCTGCTTTTGATCTCCAAATTTCATTCAAAATGCGAGGCATGGTAATGCCTATCAAGGTGGAAAGAGGCTGACCCTAGGACAGGTTTAATCAGTGAGCCCAGGTACCAAGGAAAGATGGTTTCTCATATAAACAAGGTGAATAGTCTTTGATAGGAAACATGCAACACTGGTATCTGACTTCCATGAGCATTTATTCACACATACCTGCACACATACGAATATACAGCCCCCTGCCTCCACATACACAAATAATTGAATTCCATTTTAATAGCTAATATAATTTTTATTCCTAATTTCCCTTTATATGTGGAGTATTATTTATCTAGAAAGTGTTAATTGATTAACAAAGAAAACACTGTTTCTAATTCATCTAATTGAGAAAAAAAAGTGTTTTATTTCCTCTGCTTTGTATTCCTGTTATTTATATTGTCAATATAAAATGTGTTGCTTCATTTATTGCTGAAAAGTTACTAAAAAGTATTTAAATTTATTCTGCAGTATTAAATGTTATGTTTCATAGTATATAATGGGATTTTCTTAAAGCTAATATACTACTTCCCTCTATAGTCACAAAAAAATTCTGCAGTACTTCTGTCACTGGAGTGAGGCTATGACTTATGAATACGCTAATGAGACTGCATCATGAGTGGGCAGAAATTCAGGATCCACACACAATTATGGTCCTGGCAGTCCCCATTGCTATCATACCATCCCTGACTGGAATATTGAAGTTAATTAATACAAGGTATACTTTTTTTTTCATTGGGAATGTGGAATACTTTCAACCTTGCTGCAATTTAGCAGTCAAGATATTTTACTTATTATTGAAGTGATTTTTTCATAAATTTTATTAGGTTACATGAAAGATTTGTAAGAGGTATTGGTACAAGTTAAAGTGACTCAGGTCTGAAAAGATTATTTTCCCTACACAACTTTTTATATGCACTGCCTGGAATGACTTCATTGTCTATTTCAAAGCAATGTTAGATGCCAGATGTTTTCTTCAAATATTTCTATTAAAGATTCATATTAGTTTAATGAATGTTCAATAACAACCTTTTCTTGAGTTGCAGTGAGTTTAGATGTCAAAGTCGTACTCATCTTAAATACTATATTATGCTCTTAGACTTTCAGTTTTGGAAGAGTAAAATGTCTCCTTATAAACTTCTTAATGAGTTATTCAGTAATTTGGCATTTCTCCCCAAAGTGAAAGCATATACTTGGCCAAGTATTTATACAGAGTACTACCTCTTCTTAATGGATGAATTAGAATAGTTTCAGCAAAGCCAAAGGTAGACAAAATAATATGGATCTGCTTAGAACCAAACCAAATGAAACCACAGCTTTATGCTATACAACATATACATCCACAGGATGGCTATTAATCCCTAGAGCTTTCTGAGCTTTTTGTTTGTTCGTTTGTTTTGTTTTGTTTTGTTTTGTTTTTGGCTTTTGAGGTAGGGTCCCACTTTGGTCCAGGCTGACCTGGAATTCACTAAGTAGTCTCACTCAGGGTGGCCTCAAACTCTCCACGATCCTCCTACCTCTGCCTCCTGAGTGCTAGGATTAAAGGCGTATGCCACCATTCCCAGCTCTTTCTGAGTTTTTGTTTGGTTACTTTTAAATTTACATAGGTTTATTCATAACATAAATTGTGTCTCTATGTAACTGACCAACAGACTATAAACATCTTCAGTCACAAATGCATTTACAGCAACATAGTAAACGTTTTAGATCACCCTTGGGCTTTTTATTCTAATACACAAAATCAGCATTCCAAGATGAGTTGCTCAGTATAACTGAAAATGCCACTGAATATCACCGGAAATAGTGGGTTCTCCATTATGGAGGTAGAGAGAGTCATGTTTCCTGAATCCTTCTTAAGAGAGCAATTTGTAAAGGGTTTCCATGTGATCTATGCACTTTATTCTCACTTCTTTACACCTGCTAACCTTTCCTTGAAGTAGTTTGTAATTAAAACTGAATAGACACACATCTTGTATATAATGTGTTTCTCCTTTCTGTCTGGGCATTCTTTTCTTTTTTTTTTTTTTTTTTTTTTTTTTTTTTTTTTTTTTTTTTTTTTTTTTTTTAGTTTTTTTGAGGTAGGGTCTCTCCCTAGCCCAGGCTGACCTGGTATTCACCATGTAGTCTCAGGGTGGTCTCTAACTCACAGTGATCCTCCTACCTCTTCCTCCTGAGTACGGGGTTTAAAGAAAGGCATGCACCACCATATCCAGCTCACTGTCTGGGCATTCTTAATGAGAAAAGGTAAGAAATATTTTTTCTTTGAGTAAAGCTTCAAAGCTATAACTAATGGAACACATATTTTGGACTTATCAGGATGGCACACATAGAAAAAAATATTTTTACTATTTTTGTCCTACTTGTTGTTCTGATAAATAAGCCTTGAAATTGTAGCTATACCAAAGTTATATCATACAAATTTTTCAACCTTTTTTCTGTCTCCTAGAAGGCATCAGGATGTTTATTATGTGAGAGAATATTTCAAAACAGTAAGTCAGCTTTAAGAAATTGGCTATTGGCTTTATATATTGAATGAATATATATTGACCATATATGTACATATGTCATTCATATATATATACATATACACACATATATACACATATATGTGTGTATATGTATATATATATGTCGTATATCTACATATCTATAAGTGGTTATACATATATGACTATATATTAAAGTCTGGTAATTGCCCAATATTTTAAGTAACTCACAGGCATATTAATCAGGAATATCAACCCTGGTGCTCATGGTAATGGAATATATTTCAAAATTAAGTTATAAGTCTGAAGGTATATAATGAATAAAGTAGTTAGAGCAGATCTTAGAAATTTATTTGAAAACAAATGAAGAACTATGATGTCCTGCCTATATCCACTGGTGTGATTGTAGCATTAATGGATATCAAGTTTCATTCATATCAGTTGTGGCACATATTGGATGCTGTTTTGGGTGCATCGGTTGTATTTTTTTGAAGAACCTTATAATGTAAGCATTACTAAGTGGTTAAATTATTTAATCATACATTAGTGTTTGGAAACCATGCACAACAATGTCAGATTTCCCAAAACTTAATCCTGTCTTTTGATTTTTTTACTCACTAGATGTTTTCTTTAGTGACTAATCAATTATTTCTTTTTAAAAACACTTATATGGTATATATTTCCTGTCCACATATGTTAAAGTGGCTTATGTGGGTCCTGGGGAATCAAACTAGGGTACTTTGGCTTTATAAGCAAACACCTTAACCACTAAGCCGTCTTCTGCAGCCCTTAAACATTTATTCTTATGTATTTATTATGGTCAGAGGGAGAGGGTAGGAGAGGGAGAGAGAGAGAGAGAGGGAGGGAGAGAGAGAGAATGAGAATGGGTGCACCATGGCCTCTAACCACTGCAAACTACCTATAGATGCATGCATCACCAAGGGCATCTGGCTTACGTGGGGCCTGGAGAATTGAACCTGTATCCTTAGGCTTTGCAGGTTGTGTGTCTTAACCACTAAGCCATTTCTGTCCATCCCTCTTTGTTTTTTTTTTTTTAATTCATGCTGATCAAATAGATTTTTTTTGCCATTGATTCCACAGAAACTCGAGACGATATATTTTTTCTCAGGAAGGAAGAGATGTGTGGAGACATAACCCTGCTAGTTGACCTAACTTTTGCATGTAAAAGCGAAGAATTCTGATAGTTGAGAAGATTTTAGCTGAAGATGTATATTATGCCTCAAAGATCTTGTAACACAGTGTTTAGTGATAAAAATTTTCACTAGATTATGAGTAGTTTATGTGATTAAGGATAAGATGACTTCATTGTATATCAACATATTCTGACTGTGAATGCAATATCTTTAAAATATTTTAGGTATAAAGAAAGGAAATAAAAAAAAGAATGAAAATCAAAGCCAAATAGGATATTAAAATCATCTAAGAAAATAATTGTTTTCTTTCTTTTTTATTTAAACACAATCTTATTTATTTATTTATTTGAGAGTGACAGACAGTGAGAGAAAGAGGGAGGGAGAGAGAGAGAGACAGAGAGAGAGAGAGAGAAAGAGAGAGAGAATGGGTGCATCAGGGCCTCCAGCCACTGCAAATGAACTCCAGATGCATGAGCCACCTTGTGCATCTGGGTCCTGGGGAATCGAGCTTCGAACCGGAGTCCTTAGGCTTCACAGGCAAGCAGTTAACTGCTGAGCCATCTCTCCATCTCTGCTTTGTTTCTTAAAGTAAATCATAATTCTAAAGTTAATGTTTCACCTAAAATCTCTCTCTCTTTTTTTCTTACCTTCTCTCACATTTCAAAACATTCTGCTTAAGAAGATTGTTGGTTTTTCCACTTATAACCATTTTCATATACATGGCCTTTTTTGACCTTCGTAGCTACTGGTTAGTGCAACCTAACAGCTAGCACAGGTGAAATACAATTCAAAAAGTTTAGTGTTTTTATAAGGAATGGTAAAAACTTGAGTAATAGGTGGTGATTGGTGTTGTTTTAGAAAAATCAAAGTGTCTGAAAATTAATCTTTAATATACTATTATGTGAGATCCATCTATCATTCTATTTCTGAAAGAAAATAATGCTGTAGCTTTTTTTCTTTAGTGCACTCTGGCAAAATGACTTTCCTTCAACTTGAAATACAGAATTACAACTCATTTTTGTCACAACAAAGTTTGATGTGATAGTATTTTTATTAGTATTTAAAGAAAGTTGATGCTATTTGAAAATATTATCATAGTGTATGTAATGTTTCTTTCTTATATTGCACATTCTATAATGGAAGACTAAGGGAAGAAGACTGTTCTTATGTGTGCATACTTAATTTTTTAATCTGACCTCTGCTTACTTTTTTATCCTTTATTTGTATTTGCCTTTGTATACTTGGCAAGCACCTCACCTACATGTGAGAACCTGAAAGTAAGCTTCACTTTTATCAACACCACGATGATATTAACCCACTATGGGTGGGACAAATGGAGCTGTACCAACGTTTTCAAAGGAGGACTTTCTTTAAAAGTCACTGATTTGGCTCATCACTTCTGCTCTTTATTAAACTCTCCCTTGTGCAGAGTCACAACAGACTCTTTGTCAGCTGCTTAGAGGAGCTTTGTGGATTGTTTTGCTTCAAGGACTGCCTCCTTTGTTGGTATTCTCTCACAGATCCAAAAAGTAGCTCAACAAAGAAGAAAACTGGAACAAAAAAAAAAAAAGAAAGAAAAAAAGAAAAATGTGCAATTTTTCATTCATTGGGCATATCTGTACAGACAGAAAAGTCTCTTCTTTCTTTTTACATATAACTATGTTTTTTAACAAGATTTACTTAATTGAGAACTGAATGTTAATCTATTATGGCTTTACATTGGGAGAAGAAACAAAAAGACACACGATAGAAACAAAGTATGATGAAAAAGAACAGCGCACAAGATCCGTGAAAGGTCGATATTAGACATGAGGCAGAGCATTTGCTTTTGCAAAGACCAAACAGGAGCAGATAGTTTTCAGTCTAATCTCTGACATTATCAAGTAAGAAGTGGGTCACCATTTAATAGTTTTTTTAAAGCTTGATGGTACTGCGGTGGGAGCTTTGGACCCGATCATGCTTTCATTTCCTCTGGATTCTCCCCGGCTGAGGAAAGATCCCTACTCCTTGCACTCTACAATTTAGCACTCAACATGAACTGATGGAATAGATAACACACTCCCTGTCTAATTAGGCATGTTTGCAATAGGCAGTCTTCTGTAAGTATATTCACTGTGTTCTCTCACTGCTTACTTGTCCTTATTGAACATATTGTTTACTATTATACACATTTTAGGATTAACCATTTGAACTTGCATGCTTTATAATTTTCTCAACCTCTGGATGAGTAAAATGATAACAGTTTAAGATAAAAAATCTATTAAGTTATTTGAGCATATTGGTATGTCAGGGCCTCATGCCACTCCAAGTGTACTCCAGGAGCATATATCACATTGTTCTTGAAGTGGGTACTGGAGAGTGGATGCCATTGGGCTTTTTAAGCAATCGCTTTTAACTACTGAGCTATCTCTCCAGCCTTAATGAAAATATGTTAAAGGTTTCCTACAGTGGAGAGAGAACTCAGTGCCTAAGATTACATGCCATGTACATACAAGGGCCTCACAGGTCTGACTCTACCTGATTTGATCCCAAAAAACTACAGAAAAAGCTCAGGCTCCAACATATGTAACTCAGTCCTGTGAGAAGCAGAAACCAGGAAATCCCAGGGGCTCACTTGTCAGTCAATGTGAGCAGACATCGTAGCTCTGGATTCAGTGAGAGACTCCAACTTAAAGAAACAAGAGGGAGAGCAATAGAGGAAGAACGCCTGCATTTCCAGCGGGGTTCCTCATGTGAGAATATGGGGCAGGCACATCTGAATACATACATGCATACACCACACACACACTCACATTATATGACACATGCTGCACACATGCAAAAAAATTAAGAAATCCAGCCAGGGTTTAACAGCAACAAAAGACAAAGTTCACTATATTATGTTCTGAAGACAAAAATAATCCTGAAAACTACATTTTGTAAAGTTCATCTGTGTACACTGATGAGTGTTCCATTATATACCTACGGCTCCTTGGGCAACCAGAGTTGAGTATTTGCTGGTACAGTATATAAAGCTTACTGTGTTTATTGTGGTGCTTGCTATGTTAGTGTTTACAGAATATGTATGTGTTTTTCCATAGATATTCAAGGAAGATTTTGATACTAAATAACACAGTGATTCTTATCAAATTGGACATGATAGAATTTTATAAGTTTACATAATGACAATTCACCAACTAAAACTGTACTTCTGCATGAAAGAGAATGATCTCCAGGAGAACTTGAGTGTTTTTCATGGGATGAAAAGTGTATTGAATGAGGTGTGCTTCAGTAGTTTCTCCTTTTATATTATTTTTTAATGACTCTGTTCTCTAGCATACAGTGACTTACAAAATCCAACATGTTCAAAGACACTAGGAAATACTTCTCTTAGAGTAAAGAGAAAAGTTTCCTAACAAAATGTAACAGTTTGTTGAAAAGATAATTGACCTTGAGTCTCTGCTTTCTTGGTCTACCTGGGAAACACTGTGTGCCTTGCAATAATACCCCCTTTTATCTTCAGTGCTTGCAGTATTTTAGTCTTTGGGCATTGCTAGAGAAGGGTCAGAGAATGTGGGATGTCCTCCTTATGTTCTCGTTGTGATATTAGTTCACACTGAGAAAGGCCCACAATATGTGTGAGAGTGAAAGGTATTATATGAGAATATCAAATTCTTTGATGTTTGCATATGAAATGTTACTGAAACCAACAGATAGCTTTTGACAAATGTATTTTATATGCTTTCATAGAATCAAATCCATGAATATCATATACACTAAATATATGCATGATATGTATCTCATCATAGGCAACTCAGAGTCTCAGAACACTCATGTGGAGGGATCCTAAGTCACACCTGACAAACCACAGAGAACTCTTCCATTTGGAAACTAGAATACAAAAATGTCATGCACTGTTTTCTCTGGAGGCTTGTGGTTCCTTGCAAGTTTATATCCAGCTAAGTAAGAACAACAATTCACATCAACCACGCCTACCTCAACTACCATACACCCTTCCACATTTCCGTACTCTATGAGATTGTGCATATGATCTTATTTGAAAAATCAAAGTGTGGACGGTGAAAACCTACATGAACGTTATTACTAAATACAACTAAGCAAAATATAGTAAGGAAGGAATATAGCATGATATTGAATTTTACAGCCAAGTGGCCCTGTCGCTTTCCATGATATACAGAAATTTGCTAAGACAGTTACATTAAACAGGATGAGTCATCAACTTAAGCCAAATTATCAGTGGCCTAGTTTGTTAGTCATTGATAGAATGAAAAACAATGTATTCATGGCCCAGAGTAAGTGAAGTAATAATGCTGATGATAATAAATTCCTTAAAAGAGCAAACATCTAATTGGAATATTCTGACTTTTTTTTTTTTTTTTTTTTTTGGTTTTGCAAGGAAGGGTCTCACTCTAACTCAGGCTGACCTGGAATTCACTATGGAGTCTCAGGGTGGCCTCGAACTCACGGCAATCCTACTACCTCTGTCTCCCAAGTGATAGGATTAAAGACGTGTGCCACCAAGCCCCGTTTTATTTTGACATTTTTAATGGGTTATAAATCAGATCATGTATCCTATTTTTAATTTTATAGATATATCTTTGAAATCTTAATTTTATCATAATTATTAGCAAAATAAGGACTAAAGCATAGACCCAAGGTTTATGCTAGAATTTAATGAGTTTGTTGAATTATAGCTCCTATACATTGAGGAACTTCATTAACTTTCAGAGAATCAACTAAATCATCTCTCTCATGGGTGATTATTAAATATATTATAGTGATTTTGTCAAGATACTATGTCAGTTAACTGTGCACTGTGATTTTATACTTTAACCTAGATAAATCTGAATTATTTCTACTAAAATTAATTTAAAGAAGCAGATGATTGCCAGTATGCCATATGTCCCTAGGAATAATGCAACACATATTTTTGTTATCACTATACAGATATTCTATTAACTGTTATGTACTATGATGTCACAAGTTAATATAATTATAAACTTTTGAAATTGTATCTTTATCTCAGGTAAAGAAGGCAGATTTATGAGCATTCCTATTTTAAGGATTGACAATTATCCTGGCTATGCCTAAGCCTCATTCTGAATTCCATCAGTAGATATATAAATATGCATATATGTGTAGATAATCATTTAACAGTACCTCAGCTCTTATCCCCACTTAGTCCCTATACTACAGTCATCATTTTAAAATATTTGGTATAATTATTTTTATTATCATGCATGTTTGAAAATTATCCTAACTCTGCTGTAATAATTGGAAAATATTAAACTTAAAAAACAAATACACAATGTGCTTTACATTATATTTTATTTTCAGCGAGTGAAATTACATGTTTCTGTAAAGTGTTTTGTAGACATGGGGAGAAATTAATATTAGTCAAATCACCCAGAATATACACAATCACAAAAATATAAGTATAGCTGATATCCTTTCAACATGTCATTTAATTTAGCGTGATCTGCATATGGGCTTTAGTTTGTAAGGGTTTTATGCTTGATTGATTTTGTTTCAGCCACTGAGACAGACAAACATGGTATGTGGGCACATGCACACACTCTTGTGAGTGCATATCCTAAAAATATAGAGGGAAAAAATTAAGAGGTCCTGGGATGGAAAGATTGCTTAGCAGTAAGTCACTTGCTTCTAAAACCTAAGGATCTGTGTTTGATTCCTTGGTACCCAAGTAAAGCCAGATGTGCGTGGTGGCTCAGGCAGTGGCAGGAGGCCCTGGCATGCCCATTATGTCTCTGTCTGCCTTTTTTAGCAGACACTCTCTTAAATAAATAAATATATAAAATATTTCTAAGTGAATAAATTCAGAGATACAGAAAAGTGCATCTGGCCTACTTTTTCTCCAGACTTCCTGAAATAATTCAGTGATAAAGTGAGCTGGCTGGTAATGAGAATTTTCCCAGCCTATGATTAATCATTGTCTCATCATCAGGTTCATTTGGAAAATTATGGAAACTTTTGATGCTTATCTAAAATTAAAGCCAATAAAAATAACCTAAATGTTTAAGGGTACAAAAGCAGTTTACAAGTTTGCAGCTTAGATTCTAGGCCACAGTTGAAGGTAATGGGATTTTTAAACAAAATGAAATGTGAAGTGTCATGACATTCTTACTCATTACTTTGGCTAGATGATAGTGTAAACATCTACTAAAAGTAGTTTTAAATCTTGAAACGGGCATTTACATGCTAAAAAGAAGCTTAATACAACATTATGTGTGTGTGTGTGTGTGTGTGTGTGTGGTTGTTTTGTGAGAGGTTTCACAGGAATTATTTAAGAAATAAATGAAAAGATTTTCTTAATTTAACAAATTAATGATGGTGTTTAGATTTGCTTGGGAAGAATGTCCCTTAAATCTTTAAGGTGCTCGCTTAGGTGGTGTCTATCAAATGAAGGAATAATGCTGGCTTTGGAGAAACAGCCCCTACCTGTTTTTGTTTATTTAAAGCAAGTAAAGAACAGGATGTGGCAACATAATCATGGGGATAAAATCTCCAAATGTTTTACTTTTAAAAGTGAAGCAAATATGTGAGATTTGAGTAGTATGGAAAGAAGTGATATGATACTACTAGGAATGGCACAGATGTGTTTCATGTATCGTCAACTACAGAAGTAAAATTGGAACACTCAGAATAGTATGTGCTAAATTAGATTTATGTGTATTTCAGACTCTGTGTTTTATCAAATTACTTTCTCCTTTGTGTTTGCTGCTTTGTGAGAGAAGGGTTTCCCAACATGACTTTGATGCCATTGGGAAGAAGCCTCACTATGTGCTTTGCTGTTTTATTACTGAGCTATCTTTATTATTACATTTCATGGTTTGGATTTGTACCCAGTACCATTTTATTGCTATTGTTCTTTTTTGTTTGTTTGTTTGTTTTGTTTTCCCCTGTGTCAGTCCCCTTCAACTCAGCTGGTTAAGCCATGACGCCATCTAAATCCTTATTCATGCCTGGGTTTCTCTGCTTCCAGTTCCTGGAAACATGGAAACAGAAACCTCTGGACCTCTGGCTTCAGATCCCTCCCGAGGAGAGTCACATTGTCCCTTAATGTCAGCGGTAGTTCTACTGCACTTCCCTGCAGCACACTTTCCCTAGTTAGCCACGACCACTATTCTCACCTCTTCTCAAAATGTCTAACTGGAAGCATTTCCCTAACAATCCCAGCAGATTTTCCATATTGACCCTCCTATGAATGCCTTTAACAAGATGCCTGTTGTCTTCTTCCTGCTGCTGCAGAAGGTCTGTTCTGGTCTCCAGTTGATGCCTGTTCCACAAGTATGTGCATCCGTGTTATCCTGCATGAGATCTCAGGTCTTATCTACACTGCCACATCTCTTCTTCTGCTCTAGAAGGACATGCATGGGCATAAAATATGTTGTAATCTCTTCCGTCTTAAAACACTGTTATGTCCCACTTATTTCACTTCTGCTACAGTAACTCCTTGAATTTTTCACGATTAGTTACCCTCTTTTCACCTTCTTATTACTCCATCTCTTTCTTTTAAGCTTATTAGATTTTATTGCCATTTTTATTAATGAAACAATTCCTCTCAAAGTCATCAATGGCATCAACATTCTGAAATCAGTTCTTAATCTCCTTCATGCTTACCGTTTTACTGGCATTTGTGCCCAGTAATCATTCCACCTTAAACAATACTCTTCTATTTTCGTTGTGGACTCATTTTTTTTTGTGGACATATTTTTAAACCAATCTCTCTCATGGTTTCTTCATTTCCCCCTAAGTGGATATGGTGTTATTTGCCATGTATGCCTTCACATTTCTATTTTTGAAAAAAAAATTATTGTGTGTGTGTATATATGACATATGTGTTTTGTATGTGTTTAGTGTGTCTGCATGTTCATGTGTATGGGATGTAAGCATGAGTAAGGTTTAAGTTCACATGTTAAATGTGTGTGAGAAGGATAGAGGTGATGTCAGATGTCTTCCTTGATGTTTCTCTATCGTATTTACTGAGGCAGGGTCTCTCACTTGGCCCCAGAGCTTGCCTGTTTAGCTTGTCTAGATATCGAGCTTGCTAGGGACATCCCTTGTTTATGCCTCCTCAGAGCTGGTGATATAGGTGGATTGTCAGTCTCTTAGTGCTGGGGATCTGAACTTCTTTCCTCATGATCATCCAGCAAGCCCTTCAGAGACATAGCCATCACCTCGCAACTTATTACTTATTATGTGTCCTCACTATATTAGCATGTGTGCTTGGTGAGAACACTAGAGATAGGGACTTATAAATGCTGACACTTGGTCTCCAACTTGACTCTTCTCTCTAGCACAAAGCTCAGAGCCTTTGTCCCTTCCTTCTTGCTCCCTTGCTGACTGCTAAAGTCAATCCTAGTCATTTCATTGGAAACAGACCTCCTAGGATAATCTTCTGCTACTTTTCACAGATAGGTTTACTTTATAAAATACTGTATCTATCATTCACTGATATATTGATGGTCAGGTGTGTCATTTTATCATCAGTTATATAAAAATAAATTTCTTTGTTCATTTTTTATCATCTACACATCCTTTTTTTTTTCTTTTTTTCATGGAGGTAAGGTTTCACTGTAGCCCTGGCTGTCCTGTAATTCACTATGGATTCTCAGGGTGGTCTTGAATCCATGACGATCATCCTACCTTTACCTCCTGAGTGCTGGGATTAAAGGCATGTGCCACCGTGCTAGCTTCATCTACACATCTTATAAAAGTGACTGTTTTCAAATATTTGTTGGCTAGGTAAATGAGTAATTGAGGAAGTCATAGAATATAGAGACCAACTGAAACTTTCTTTTAATTAATTAATTAATTTATTTATTTATTTATTTGAGAAAGAGACAGAGAGGGAGGGTGGGAGAGAGAGAGAGAGAGAGAGAGATAGAGAGAGAGAGAGAGAGAGAATGGGCATGCCAGGGCCTCTAGCCACTGCAAAAGAACTCCAGACACATGCAGCACAGTGTGCATCTGGCTTATGTAGGTCATGCGATAGTGAACCTAGGTCCTTAGTGCCTTGGCCACTAAGATATATCTCCAGCCTTGCTCCTAATGGAATCTTTTGATCTCTGTGTACAGCACATATTAACCACATATATCTCATCACTTTCCTCCTTTCTAATTTTCTTTTATTTTTTAAGTACAAACTCCTTAACATGTTAAACACAGGGTTTTAAAAGTTACTGTTGTTTTCTTGTCAGCTAAATTATAGCAATATCACACATAAGTAAGTTTAAATTTAATTTACATCTTTCACATATGCATTTGGTATCTAGTCATTTTACTTCCTTTACCAGGACCAATATCTTTTGTTCACTGAATAATGATATATTTGTGTATCACACATTAGATGGAGTGATCATTTTACTTTATTTTAATAAATTTATACTTTCAGGTTGTACTTCAATGGCCACATTTTTCATGGTTACTAATAGACTGTGCTACTAATTTCATGCAGCCGATGACCTTGAGTATATAAAAAAAGAGAAACAAAGAATGCACTTGAAACTTTCTAGGGGTATTTTATTTAGTAGCAAAATTACTACTGTGTGATAAATTAGGATAACAAAGTGGATGTAAAGCTGACACACCTATCTGCCAGCAAGCACATCCACACTTACTGAAGTCCTCAAGATGCTCTGTGTTTTCAGGTTCATTGGAGGAAAACACATTATGATACATCCTGTAATTGACTGCTAGACAATAATTTTTGTCTTAGAAATTACAACACTTCAGATGCTATAATAAAATGCTACAAATTGGTTTATCTAGATATAACAGAAATTTATTTCTATAAGTATGGAGGCTGAGAAGACCAAAATTAAGGAGGCCAGTTGTCGGGTCTGGTAAGGGCCTGTTTTCTGATACATCCATTCCTGTCTCTTCAATATGCAGTTCACTTTCCAGAAAGAAAATGAGACAGAGTATGTTTTGATTTGTATCTGTTCATATTTAAACAGATGTTCTCTTTCTCTTTGTCACTTTCTCTCTCTCTCTTCTTTCATGTCTGTTAATTCATCTATGCAGCAATCCTTGTTTGGCCTGGTCTCTCTCTCTCTCTTTTATATATACATGTGCATATTAATCTTGATTATTTTTTATTTGCCTGTTTATTTTTGAAAATGATTATTTCTATGTTGCCAAAGCAAGCCTTGTGATTGCTGAAATCACAGGCATGCAGCCACATGACCATCTCTAGATTCTACTTTTTTAAAATATATTTACATATTTATTTAAGAGAGAAAAAGAGGCAGAGAGAGGGGGGAGGAGAGAGAATTGGTGCACCAGGGTCTCCAGCCACTGCAAATGAATTCCAGATGCATGTGCCCCCTTGTGCATCTGGCGTAAGTGGTTCCTGGAGAATTGAACCAGGGTCCTTTGGATTTGCAGGCAAATGCTTTAACTGGTAAGCCATCTCTCTAGCACTGGATTCTATTTTAAACATGATAACAGCACATTGAATATGCTGTTCCACACATTGCTTAATCCCTTAGCAGAATAGTGTCGAGATTGTTCCCCAATACACTATAAATATCATTCACAGGCTTTTAATGAGATTATGCCATACTTGGCACATGGTGACCTGTGTGCAATTTGTTTAACGTCCTCAAGACAATCCATCATGCTTCCAAAATTCTCTTTATAGGAAAATAAAACAGTGAATAACCTTACATATTACATGAATATTCATGCACACATATATTATAGAAGAACAATGGCTGAGTTAGAGAGAATGCTATTTATAGTTTTATAATATTGATAAATATTTCAACAGACTGCTCAGCGAGACCTCATGCTACAAGCAGTTTGAGAGTGTGGATTCATCCCTATCCTACTGTAGGGGTTTTCCATAAAACAAAAGTTTACACTTTTGATTTGAGTTACTTACCAGGATAGAAATATAAAGTGAAGCCCTATAAAAGGGAAAGGCTCCGCTCTCATGAATGAAGGACATTTCCTTGAAATGCTTGGTTGTGTCTCGTATTGCTGTTGGCACTAGAATAATGCCAAATATGCAAATGACACCAGCCATTGTAATTAGCATGAGCCTAAGTAAATATAAAACATTGAATTTGTAGTGCATTTCTATGTTTTCTGAAGACTAACTACAAATTTCATATAAAGCTCTGAATTTTTTACCTGATTATGGCATCACATGTGTCAAAAGGCTAGAAAGATGTTGGAATCACAGATACACATTGACAGCTTAATTACAGCTACCAGTGTAATCTGACAGTAGCTCCTGACAACACATACTAAGGAGAGAAGAGAATTACTAGTGAACCCAAGTCCCTATAGCATCTGAAAAATCCCCTGACATTGTCAGAAGAGACCAACAGTAATTATTAGAAGACTTACCTCTGAATGAAATTAATTGTTCAAATATCAGTGGGAAAACAATATGTCTGCAGTTGATGGTCTTAACAAGTTGGTTAAAGGACATCTAAGGAATATTATTAATTTCCTAAATGGAACACCTATGAGAGAGTACATTGTATGTAGGTTTGTATATATTTATTATATTTATGTCTAATAATGTAATATAAAATTTCATGTATATGTGTATACTTGTCATTTTCATTTGATTCTGATAAGTTTTGAAGGTTATTAACTCTGTATTCTTAATCTAATATATCCAGAATTGTATCCTGCAGATGTAAGTGCTCCTGATATAAAGAAAAGGTATTTAAATTGCTAACTGAATTATACATAAAGAAACCACACCACAGTAAAAATAATGTGATCCCTGTTTTTGAAAAATACTCGAGACCATGAAAAAAACTCAAAACCATGAAAAAATAGCAATATAACTCTATTAACAATATGGCTGTATTAGTAATAACCATTTTGACAGAATCCTAACTTTATTTTTTACTTTTTTTTCTATTAATAAAACTCGGAGTCTAATTCTAGTTTGTAAATGTTAGGATCTAAAGTTAATTATGTTAACTATTAAATAACATGTCAAAAGCAATAAAACATGTACAAAGTACTTATATTGCTTGAGTACACTTTTAAGCAATGTTATTCACTGTAGTGCACTTATAATTTATTCTTAAAATTATTTATCGTATTATTACAAAAGAAGTTGAACATAATGTACAGATAATTATATTCCACCATCAGTATTATATTCTTCCCTAATTTGATAATTTCAATGTTTTTAGCTTGTCCTTTTAGAAGTAATGGTGAAAGCCACTATGAAATTTCTGCAAAGTGTGTAGACAGCAATAGATCTGTATGATGAGAGTAAGAGAAATGATGTGAACAGTGTGTTTTATCAAATCTAAGAAAATGTGACAATACCATTTAGAAAAGAACTTTGCATATATTTCCTACCTGCCAGACATGACTGGAACCACTGTTTATTTATTCCTTCAGTCTTCCCCAGGTCCTTATGAGGCAGTCACTTCTTTCCTCTGTATTTTACTGATGATAAACTTGAAACACTGAAATGGAAAGCACTTCTGGAAGATGGCACTGAAGCACATGATGGGGCTGTGATTTGTAGCTATGTCCACTGGCTTTAGCCTGTAGATGTTGCATAACAGTTGAGTGCAATACCAGCATTTGGGAGATTGTTATGTGAATATCTTCGATGACTGGGAAATCTGGAGTACTCTCTCCACAAAAGTATCTTGTATACATTTTAATTTTAATGTTCCTGTCAAATCTGTTGAGAAAAATTATGGTTGGAAATATGTAAACTTATGATAAATTCTGATTTTAGTGATGTATCAAAATATCTCCTTGAATATAAGGTTATTGATCACAATTCACTTTTTTTTTCAAATGTAGTGCCACTAACCTAGGCATTTTAAGCTAAAATGTGGAGTTTCACTTGAAGAAAAGCAACATAGTTAAAATCATATTAAAGTAACAAAATTGATCTTCACTGATATCTCAACATTTTAGATACTTAGAACAAACTATTCTGATTATAATCTTCAATATCTGATAGAAGACCAAGATTTGGGCTAAGGAAAAGTCTCCACAGTTAACAATGCTTGGTTACAAAGCCCACTGGCCTGGGTTTGTTTCTCTAGTAAGATACACAAAATGGCCAAGGATCTTGACTTCTTTTATAGTGGCAAGAAATCCTGGCATGCTGATACACACACACACACACACACACACACACACACGTGCGCACACACACATACACACACACACATTGTCCCTTTCACTCTTTTTATCTTGTTCTTCCCTTTCCTGCTTATTTATAAATAAATTAATATATTTTCTAATAATGAACAAGCAATATTGGATGATTTGGTGGAAGGGAAACTCCATCATGAATTCCAGCCAATTGAGGGTTATCACAGATGTGGTGCAGGATGCATAGATGCTAAGCTAAGTAAGTGGTGACCATAGAAGGAGAATTGATCCAGGTGGCATTAAACTGATAGGAAAGTCATAGTTTAGGAGTGCAGGCCAGTGAGTCAAAACAGAACTATGGTCTAACAACTTCTACAGTTCCTGCTTCAGTTGAAGAGGGAAACTCTAGCAAATTGCCAAAGGAAAATCAAATTGCATTGTTTGCCCAGTCACTGATCATCAAAGAGGTAGCTCCTCAGAAAACTGGAAAGTCAATAAAGCATGGAGCATCCCGGCTTAAGGGCTCTATTGCCAGTTGATTTTTCTACTACAAACTGTGATTCCCCAAGCTCATGAATATAATTATTTCCTGAATGATTATGAGAAAGTTTGAAACATCATAGAGAGGAAGGAAAGAGACATGGGAAGCTGAAATGAGAGAAGGAAACAGAATAAAGGGAAGGTGGCATAAAGATAGCCAAATCCACTGGGCATGGCTACCAGGTTCAAGTTCTTATGATTATAATGATTTTGATTGTAAAGGCTTAAAAAAATTAGTATGGACAAAGCTTCCATGATGCCACTCACTTTTTCTATACAAATAGACAGAGTAACCTGTCCTTCTCAATGAAAAGGATATAAGGCCTGTATCACCTTTTCCTAAAACTTAGTGTCTGAAGAACATGATAGACTATGGGATCTCCAACTCAGCCTCGCCAGTGCTTTGCTGACGTGAGCAGTAGCACATAAGACCACACGGAATCAGAGGAAGTAGGAGCACAGGCCTGCCCTGGAGAAGGGCAGCAATCCTGGTGACCAAAACATTCTAGGCGAGGCCACAGAGAAGGATGATGCAAGAAGATGGATTCCAAACAATGAAAGGAGTGGCTGGAGAGACGGTTTAGCGGTTACGGTGCTTGCCTGCAAAACCTAAGGACTCAGGTTTGATTCTCCAGATCCCATGAAAGTCAGATGCACAGGGTGGCACTTGGTTCTGGAGTATTTATCAGCTAGGGCCCTGGAATGCTGGGTCTCTCCCTCCCTCTCTCTCTCTCTCTCTCTCTCTCTCTCTTATCTAATAAATTTTGAAAAAAATATAATGAAAGGAGCTGAGCAGAGTGTGGCACACACATGTAATCCTAGCACTTGGGAGAGGTAGTAAAGAGGATCAGATGTTCAAAGCTACACACTGCTACATAGTACATAGTATAGTCATTGGCCAACCTAGACTACAGAAGACCCTGTCTCAAGACTATTAACTGAAAGAGTCAAGTGTCCTACTAATGTGGTGGTTCTGAGGATCGCAGCTGGTGTAGTAGATGTACATGAATATTCGGAGGTAGAAACCCAGAAAAGAGTGAAAATAAAGGCAAAGTTAGAAAATTTGTGATACGTGGACACCCTGGGGCTTTTGAGAATGAAATCAAATAAATTATTCTAAAATTTAAGAGAAATAAGACAATATTCACAGATACTTTTTAAAACTTTGTTTCTGTAAAATAAAATTCAGTAGAAAATAAGACTAACATACTTACCAACTTTGTTAAGTTTATGACTTTTTTCCTTAATAATTATTACTTAAGCAGGACCCTAAATTAGCAATGCAATACTCTGACATTTACATTGAATACTTATATGATAGAATGCCTGTTGCAATTCATCTCTAATGGTGGTCTTAAACAACACCTATGGGGATTTTCTATAATCTTCAATCTGGAAATAAATGGGTTTAATGTCAATTATATGCACTTTAAAATGCTATATTCCAATAGCTATGGATGTTAAGATAATTATATATGTTTAAGCACTTATAACATTTTGAAGTTGCTTAAAAATGCAAAATTTATAGCAAATTACTTCTACTACCAGGCAAACATTTAAGGAATTCATATTACTTACATATAGATGTGTATAACAAATATACATATAAAAATTTTGTATGTGTATATATTTTCTTTAATAATGTTCTAAAATATGTCCCAATTTAGTCTTACCTTTTTAATATTTAAATTTTTTTCTACATAAAAATATTGAGAATTACCAGAAAACCTTTTTTTTTTAAATTTTAGAATGTGTTTAACATAACTTAATTAAACTGATATATTGTCAATGTAGGTCTTCCTTTTTTATGATCATAAGGTTTTAATTTCACATTCTTATTAAAGAAGTCAAATGTATCAGGGCATACTCTTATCACATGGAATTATTTTTCCATACTTCAATAGCAGATGTTAAAGTTGGCGGAAGAGGTAACATGTGACTCTCAAAGCTCCACTGTAGTTCCCTGGAAGTATTGATTGTAGTTGCTAAGTTCTCCACTCACCTGATCCAGACACTATTCCAGGCAGATATCTTAACGGTAAAGTATTTTAAAATAAGTCAGTTCAGACAATTGGATTAAAATAATTCAGGCATAAAATTATCACATCTAGAGAGTGTGAATGTTTGTGATCAGTATTTGATCTGACATTGGTATATAACACATTGGCAGTATAACTGGTCTAGGAAAGAGTAGGTTTTGCATTATTTACTATTAAGAAAGTAAGAAATTAATTAAGAAGACTTGGTGGCTAGATGTGCTTGCTATATAATAAGAGTAAATGAGCCAAGCTAACTAAACACTGTTGGAGGGATTAATATTTACTCTATCTTATCTCTATATCATCATAAACATGTTAGGATTCATGGAAATTTGATAAAATATTCAATAAAATGACTAGTACAATGCTAGCAAAATATTGCTGGAATCTGAATCTAATGAAAAGGAAACTTGGAAACTTAAGGCAGATGGCTATTTTCTACTTGGCAAATTTGTGCAGGGCAGATAAACATAAGCAGGCTTTATGTAGATAGGTATATTGTATAATAATTTAATAGTGTGCTTGGTAAAATAAAGGAAAGCCTTGTCCAACAGTTCCATTTTAAATAATTTGTTAAATGCTTTCAATTCCTTACTGGAATTGAAAGGAACATTTTCAATGAAAATCAGGAGCAGCCAACACCATTGTCAAATTTTCTTTTTGATGCCATTTTTCCTTTGATATATGGACATTTTATTACCAGTAAAGAATTCATTAATGAAGTTATGTAAGATACCTTTTCTTGAGATTCTCTTTGGTTTAGGGAAGAGTATATAATGGGGTGATGTAAGCAAAATAATAGGAGTGCCTTTAGAAAGGGGTGGAGGTTAGTAAGATTACACCAAATTTCTGTTTTCAGCAAAGTGAATTGTTCAATTCCAGCACTGAGAATTCTGCATTTAAGCCTGTAGAGCACAGCAGACTTGATTGCTCATGCGCTCAGGATGTTAGATAACTGTAATTATACCTGTTCACATAGTGTTTTACATTGGCAGCCTACAAAGCTGCAACATTTCTACTTTAAGAGGGGTTTCAGAAAGAAGTTAACTGAAGTAGACTGTCATAGAAATGGTCCATATGATGTTATGAAGAAGACTCTGGGAGGATAGGGAATTGATTAATGCCTTTAAATATTAAAAACAAATAAAAAGCTATGAGAAGATATTCATTGGTAAGCAAAGGCCAGCTCTCATGATAATGTGAATGTTTTCATGTACAAACTGAGTATTTTAACAAAACACCTACCCCATACACTCACCGAACACCATCTGGTTTTTGTAATTGTGGGCAATCACGATGGCAAAAAAGGCCCTTTACGACTGGACCAATATTTAATTTCATGGGATGCTGTCTTAAAAAGCAAGTGCATTCAAATTTTTATTTGGCTCATCGTTCTTAGTGGTATAGCTAAAACTGTTTGTGGACTCACCTAATATAGAAAACTGATGGAGAAATTGTAATTATCATATGGAGAAAAAGCAAACCCGATTAAATATTAAAACAATTGGATAATACTATGCTGGTATTTGCTGATTACTGATTATTGAAACTTTGTGGACTAAAAGTATACCAGTACCATACAAAGACTTTAAAATTGGAAGATAAAGCAGTATACTTATTTATAATCACATGTGTATATTTAGAACTGATTGTAAATTATATTGTAGTACTTAAAAGACTTGAAGGGTGTTCAATTTAAAATGATGCATGTTCTTCAGAAAATATCATTCTGTAAATTAATGTTCATGTGTTTTTCTAGGTTAAATCACTCTAGACTCTCTTAGAGTATTTCTCTTAGAGAAAAATTTCCATATAAAATTTCCTTGTTGTGTCTGAAATTGTGGATGCATTGATAACTTTGACATATCATTAATAATTTCTCCTAAACCTATAGTATATTAAGGTAAAATTCCTTACAGTTGACAAAGAAATAAATTATCATTACTGTCCTAGATCATGATTTTTTAAATATTTTATTCTAAATTTAAAGTTAGAGTTTCCTAGAAAATAGTTTATTACAAGATTAATTTAATTACACTTATATTGGTTTTCAATAAGGGAAATAGGTGTGTAGGGTTTTCTCCATTTGGAAACGCTTTATTTTTCTAATAGTGATATATGTCAACATACTGAAATGACAGCTTCTTTATCTTCTTGAGCCACCACTAGGATGTAGCTCATTACATTAGCTCCAAGAAACAAGCCATAAATTACCACAGAGTGTTCAGGCATGTCTGCAATCTTGACATTGCCTTCCTCAGAGAACATCCATCATTCCTGAAATGTCCTCAGTGTTGAGGGATAGACTGCTGAGAAATTAAATTATCAAAGTGTAGTTTTTCACTGCTAATATCAAATATATGGAACTGCAGTAATCAGTTGAATTTCTACTTCATCTATGAACTCAATAATGACCAGCTTACAAAAGAAAGAATTTCTGTGGAGAGACTGTCCAGGGTACATAGCAAAACTCTGTCTTGGAAAAAAACAAATAAGAAAACCACTGTGGAGAATTTCTGTAAGCTTAATTTATACAAAGAGCAAAAGTAGACAAATGACTGAGTTTACAATGAACAAATAAGATGTCTATTAAAATAGTAATATAAAAATATGAAACATGGGAATATCTCTTCATCTTTTTCTTCATATATATCAGAAAATGAGACACTTTGATAAACTAATCTTGAAATGTAATTTATGAGCAACTGCTTTCGGTATAAGATATTATTAAAAATATGCTTGGAGCAGTGAATAATCAAGACATTTTTCATTGCAGTACTTACACTGTGTAACATAGGGCTATGGCTAATGTTTAAGTCACAGAGGAGAAAGAACATGTTGAAAGGTACAAATTACAATGTCTTTTTCTGGCCTAAGAATGTTAAGTTCTCTGAGGGAATAAATGAGAAGTAGCAGCCAACTATTTCAGTGCAATGCCCATTCGGAATATTAATTAAGTATGAAAAAACTCCTGTCACATTCCTATTGATTTCAGCCAGAATCATTCAGTCTTACTGTTGAAAATGTAAGATAGAATGAAATTTCAGATTGTATCTTGTTTATTTGGGAAATGCAGAAATGACGTTGTTTACTATTACGAGTATATGGATTTTCTTGATGTAACATCCATAATGCCATTGTTTGGATAAAAATTAGGAACTTCTAAATATCTGCTTCAAAAATTTTCATTAAAATATTGATTATATGACTTATTGCATAGGTAAGATAGGAACACTTTAATATTTCTCTTCAGCTGTCGTATTATATAATGGTAAATGTATTTATAACTATGAAAGTATGAAGAATACCAAAACAATATCAGGGTACAGGAGAAAGAATACCAGTACCTGTGCATTAGCAGGTACATTGTGAGGAAAATGGCTATACAGCTACATGCTGTCCTTATCTCCCAAATCTATGATTGTTACCTGATGTGCAAAGGACATTTTGCTGAGGAAATTGAAGCCAAGGGCCTTAGGGAAGGTATTCTGGCATCCAAATATCCCTAGTATAATCACCTTTGTTATTAAATATAGACAAATAGCTTTAGCTGGGTGAATATAAAGAGCATAGTAAGTGGCATTAGACAGACAGCTAAGGAAATTGAATAGCTGAATGAAAATTCACTACCATGTCTGAAGACTAAAGGTAGAGAAGAACTTTGAAGGCTGCTTCATATACATGCAAGGCATAAGAAAATAAACAGACAACTAAAAGAAGCAAATATTTTCCCTAATTCACACCCTAATCTTCAAGGAATATTGAACCCCTGTCAACAGAATAAGTTTGGAAGTTAATTGGTCCCTCAAAGCCTAACGGATAGGAAGAACCCTGAATGATAATGTTCTTGACCTTCAGAAACCCTATATACAAAATCTTTCAAGTGTAACTCTACTTCTGACCTGCAGAAGTGATATGTGCTCTTTGGGACCAAATAATTAATGAAAAATTTTTAATAGCATCAATATAAAGCAAGTACAGATGTATAGAAATCTCTATCAGATAAAAATTTTCACTTACTGAGGTAACCCAGGCCCAGAAAGCCAAGCGCCACATGTTCTCCCTCATATGTGGATCTTAGCTAGAGATGATTGGGCTTCTGTGTGAGAAGGAAAAAACTCAGTAGCAGAGGCCAGTAAGTTAAAAAAGGAGACAGAAAGGGAAGAGAAAGAAAGGGAGGAGGGCTTTTATTAGGTTGGTATTGTATATATGTAAGTAGAAAGATTGAGATGGGGAGGGGATATGATGGAGAATGGAATTTCAAAGGGGAAAAGGGGAGGGTAATACCATGGGATTTTTTTTGTTATCATGGAAAATATTAATAAAAATGGAGAAAATAAAAAAAATAAAAATAAATTTCACTTACACAATAAAAGCTATGGGGCTAGATAGATGGCTTAGCCATTAAGGTGCCTGTATGTGAAGATGAAGGACCCAGGTTTGATTCCCCAGTACCCACAGAATCCAGATGCACAAGGTGAAACATGCATCTGGTGTTCATTTGCAGCATCTGGAGGCCCTGGCATATCTATCCGGTCTCTCTCTATCTATCTCTGCCTCTTTCTCTCTCTCCCCCTCAAGTAAATAAATAAATAAAATTTAAAAAACTAAACCATAAACAGTTTGTAATACACTCAAGGATATTATGTAGACTATTGTGGATTCAAATGTCAAAATAAACATATTTGCATATATGTTATCAAATTAATTTTGTTATATATATATATAGCCTGTATCATACAAGGTATAAAAATAGGGAGAATATAACATTCAAACTTGCATTCCAGAAAACTATGAAATTGACTTGCTTTATTCACCCATTCAGTTTATGAGGTAGACAATCTGGAAAGTGGACTCTGACTTTATCGGCAAATTTTCTTTCCAAAGCACAGGCATAACTAAGCCTCATCAAAGTTGGTGCTATTTGCAGCATAGCTGCTGAACTCCCTTGACTTTTCACTGTTTCTGCTTGGCTCCACATTCTAAGAGCAGTTAGAAGTAATAAGAGGCACATCTTACATGGAGTCTATCTCGTGAATGCTTGGCTTCAGACTTTTCTCTGACATGGGTGAACATATTCCTTTGGGGAATTGGCTTTCACTACCTAAAAGGTACATAGTTATTAACAGCGTAATGCTATTATGTAAGAAACTCTGGGCCAGTTTTCCTCATTGTTTATGTATATCTAGACACTACTGCCCTCCACTTAGTTAGATAAGTCCTATGTTTAACACTGGCAGCCCTCCATGTAAATTTTATACAATTACAATGGGAGCAAAATAACAGCTATATGACAGATTCTGGTACATTCTTTCCATACGAAATATTGCAGGCTGTCATCTACAAGGGACATTGTAGAATTGGAAATTATCATATATCAGGAACAATTAGCTAAAGTAAAGTTTGCTTCAATTACATATCAGTGCTCTTGTTTCAATTATTGATGATGATAATACAGTCTTTTATATTTAAAATGTTCAAAATGTGGACATTACTTTGCATATTTGTTTATTGAGAATATTAATACATGAGCACACAGTAATTTGATCACATTTCCATCCCATTACTTCCTTTTGCCCAACCTCCATTCAGCTATGGACCTGCCTTTATCCAAGAAATCCATCCTCTATTTTGATGTTTCATAAAACTTTTGCCCTCCTCCATCCTACATGCCAAACAGTTGATGGACTCAGAACAGTACAGATTTGGTGGGGGTAATAGCAGCCATTGTGGGGTCATAAATGTCTCAGTCCTTGCATGCATGGGAGACAGAGGGACAATAAGAAATACTTGCCACCATGTTGCTCTTACACTGCTTGTGTCCCTTCTTCTGCAATATTAATGTTTCAAAATACTTTTATCTCAAAAAAATGCCAAAGCTGGAATCAAGAAAAGGTACCATTCCAGGTTATATAAAAGCAGAAACTGTTCTCTAGCTTCCTCATTCCTCTAGCTTACAACGACTGTCTTGAATTTTTTTTAAATTTAAGAGAGATAGCTAAGAACATACAGCCTTGCCTTCAAACTGATTTTCTACTCATTTGCCTGATGAAGTTCTCTTGATCCTAAGGTCATCTCTTGGCTTTCCTTTTAAGCACTGATGAAAAAGTAGATTAAAAAAAAACCAGCAAATATGAGAACCCAAATTCATTCTACATTAATCCTGACAACATAGCATACATAATATTTTGTACTAGCAATTTAATATATAAATATATTTTAACCTGAAAGCAGTGTGAAATAAGAACACAGGTAATGAGATAAACTGCTAAAAGATTTGAGGTGTCAGTTACATATTTTTAAAAATATGTAAACTCAAATCTGGTTCTTATTAACTGAAATAATGAAATGAATGTGGCAACTAATAAAGATGATCTCTACATGATTGAAATATACAGCTCTATCACTCCATTCATGCATAAAGACAAAACATTCTATTAGTAGTTAATCTACAATAATCTAAAGTGTTACTGATCTCTTAGATTAGGGTACTGGGTCATTGGATTGATACACTAAGTTAATCATACTAATGATTATATAAAACATTTTACAAAGGACAGAACATCAGTTTTGATGAAAACTATAATAAAAATAGTGTTCGGTTGAAGTACAAGACAAATTATCTTTTAGCAATATTTAATTTGAAAAGAGTCAGATATACAAAATTATCTGTCTGTTGTGAATCAATTTAAATAGTATGAGCTATGAATATGTTTAAATAATGCAATGTGAGACTCATTTATAGATAGTAAGATTCTGAATCTCTAGCATTTACAATTCTATTAAAGTAGTATGCAATGAAAGAAAGACAATAATTGGAAGTATTGTAGAAATAAATGAATTACTAAGCCATTTAAGCATTAGTGATAATGTAGTGTTTATTAAGATCATCTTGTTTTACAGAATAGATGAGAGAAAATTACAGATACACTGGGATATAATTACAAATTGATTCAGATATCTTTGTCATGAAAATGTTTATCTTATTATCATTAAATTTTAATGTTTACTTAACATTTATCTCTTATCTTAAAGAATCTGCCTACACAATAATGACGATGGAAAAATAACACAATATATTAAAAAACCCTTTCTAATAAGATTCATTGGAAGGAGAACAAAGAGTTATGTCTAAAGTTATTTGCTAGTATGGTTCATATAGACAGAGCTCCTGAGATGGATCATTCAGTTAGTAAAACAATAATGTGGTGTTACTGTGATGGTATATGGGTTTATTCTGTCCTATAAAATTGACTAGACATTATTCTCAGTAGTATGGGTGGCATAGTCTGACATATCAAATTCATCCTAACAAAAGGTGTGGTGGTTTGAACATAAAATGTCTCCTATAGACCCATGGTTTGAACACTAAATCTCAAACCTGTGGCCTTGTTTGGGAAGGCTGTGGAATGTGAGGCTTTGCTGGAGGAAGCATCTTACAAGACTTATGCCTTTACAGTCCAGCACCACGCACTGTTCTAGTCCTCCCTGCTGGTGTGTGTGATGTTACGATAACTGCTTTCTGCTCCTGCCATGCTTTTTCTACTGCAATGGACTCTATAATCCCAAATAAACCCTTTCCTTCCCTAAACTGCCTCTATCCAGGTATTTGCTATTAGCAATGAGAACATAACTTACACAAAAGGCTTTCTCACAAGTACTAGTGTCCATGAAAAGAAACTAAATGGACTATCAAAACAGAAATAAAGCATTAAAATTCTTCCATCTTAGCAAAAATATTTCTTGGGGAATTTCTGACTCCTTTCCTGTACATATTTGTTTTGTTAGTAAAATTCTTGTTTATAATTAAAATCTTCTTGATAAAAATATCTGGCCTGTGTTTAAATTTGTGAATATTTTGATAAAACATTTGTCATATAAGTGACCCAAAATCATGGGCATTATATTCACAAAAAAGAAATCATTATAAAAGTGTGTTTTGTGAATCATTGCCATTGTGGCAAAATCTCAAAAATAAACTTGGAAAGTGGTACAAGTGAGAAAAATAACAAGTCTAGAAGAAACCTTGAATTTTCCAATTTTGAAAGAAGCAACAGAGGCATTAAAGGAGTTTTACTTGTAGGAAAAGACCAGAAAATTTAAAGCATTTAGTAAGCCACCGTTTTGAAATGATTCACAGACTAAGAGAAATAGAGAAAGATAGATCTTATATTATGTTTGGAGAAGAGGTTCTTCTGTTACCAAAATATCTTTTTAATTTTTTAAAATTTTATTTATTTATTAGAGAGAGATGGGGACAGAGAAAGAGTGAGAGAATGAGCACAGCAGGGCCTCTGGCCACTGCAAGCAAACTTCATGTGCATCTGTCTTACGTGAGATCTGGAGAATCGAACCTGGGTCCTTAGGCTTCCCTGGCAAGTGCCTTATCCACTACGTCAGCTCTCCAGCCCACAATATATGTGTATGTGTGTGTGTGATTTGGGAAAAACTGCATAGCAGGGAAAGGAAGTGTGTTTAATAACATTGTGACAGCCTACAGAGTTTGATGATAAGAGTAGACATTGTCTAAGTCCCTAGGACAATAAATCGATCAAATGTTGATGTCAAAATAAAGATAAAAAATAAGAAGAAAACTCAAAAATATTTGCTAAGAAAGTGGTGAAATTTGAACTCAAGAAGCAGAACAAAATTTTGGGTCATTTTGGATGACAGACTATGCTGATTAGTTCAATAGGTCAATAGATCCATGGAGACTGAGTCATCCAAAGATGAGCATCTCCAGTAGCTGCTAGGAACACCCTTCCAAGAGATTATGGATTTAGCTTTGAATTAGGGCAAGAGAGGCAAGCCAAGCTGTAGTGTAGAGAAAAGAATCCACTGATTTGGTTTCATGCATCCCATGTGACTAACCTTTTCTTTTCACTCATAATGCAGAGGAGAGACCCTTGAGGTTGTCAGGATAGTTTGGTATGTGATGAAGTTTATAAATTAAAGGTAAATGCTGCCAACCTAAGCATCAAGACAAGGATGATTGTGGTACTGCAGGGATGGATTCTGGTGGAAAACACAAGACCATTTGCCTTCCAGACATGGCCTTCACCAGTACTCAGTATCCCACTCTACGGAAAAAATATTCACTCAGGAAAAGCGAGTCTTTCTTTCTTCCTTCCCTCTCTTTCTCCATTTCTCTCTTCCTTTCTCTTGCCTAATTTTGTTCCTTTCCCTCCTTTCCTTTTTCCTTCCCATTCTTTCTTTCCTTTCCTTTCTTCTTATTTTCTTACCTTTCTTTTCTTTCCTTTCCTCTCTCCCTCAATATATCTTTCTTTCTGTCTTTATTTCTCCCTCCATTCCTTCCTTCCTTCCTTCTTTCTCTTCCTCTCTTTTCTGTTTTCCCTCCTGTGTAAGTATCATACTCAGGTCTCACCCATGTTAGGAGATTCATCTAGCACTGGATGCATCTCCTACCAAAATACGTTAGTTAGAATGTAAAAACTTGAATTGTCTTTCATCTGCTATTTACATTTTATATAAAGAAAATAATGACAAAGGCTGAAAGAGAAGAGATGCTCAAACAATAGGTTAAGATGTTGGAAAAAGTGATTATAGCACAGGACTTGTACCCCAAGTATAATAAGAGGCAGAACTGGAACACTTCCCATTATAGGGACCTTTCTTGTTCCAGATTAAGTGTGGTTTTCTAAAACTGACAAGTCAATTGTCCTACAAGAATTGATGAGATGAATGTAAGACTAAAGGATTTAAGTACATGGATTGCAGAATGTTATAAGTAGTAATACGTGCTTAAAAAATGCAGGTAGAAAAAGAAGAAGGGAAGAGAAAAAGGCAAAGACAGTATAATATGAAAAAAATGAACTAAAGAAGTGTGATCTATATTACAAGAAAACCAATGATTTTCTGACACACAGATTTATAGCTATTGGTAAGTACAATTGATGTCAATACAAATATTTGAGGTCAACTTGAGGGAAAGTTTCCTTTTGTCTTATAAAACAGATTATATATATTCTTTTGCTGGTCTTCTTATTTCCACAGTCATTTCACATTTGACTTAACTCTCATTAGAACAACATAGATAGGAAGGCAATGTGTAGTTCTATTACCACGAGATCCTTCTATGAGGATATCTAAACCATGTAAGAAAGGTTTGAGTATGAGGGTAACAATGATGTCTTCCTATGTTATTCATACTAGAGAATATTATGTAAGTACTAAAGCTTGAAGTCCCTGTCTTCATAAGTCCACAAATTGTAGCACCATTATTTGATTAAAACTCAGAGGTAAAGAAAATGTTGGTTTTCCTATATTATGCCCTACCTTGTTACCCTGTTGTGATATTGCCTGTGATGGTTAATATTGATTGCCAACCTGACAGAACCAAGAATTACCTGTGAGGGATGACATAGATTAGGAATCCCTCTGGGCATGATTGTGAGAAATTATCTTGTTATGGCTGGTTGAAATGACAAGACTTACCTTCACTGTAGGTTGATCCATTTCATATGCTGGTGTCCTAGACTATGTATATGAATTGGCTGAGCCCAGCATTAAACACTCTTTGCT
Source organism: Dipus sagitta (assembly GCA_036346955.1). Classification (NCBI taxonomy): domain Eukaryota; kingdom Metazoa; phylum Chordata; class Mammalia; order Rodentia; family Dipodidae; genus Dipus; species Dipus sagitta. Next base: position 27,014,253 of record CM070772.1, read on the forward strand.
TCCTCACTGTGGTTGAATATGACCAACTCTGCTTTAAGCTAATGGTACTGTGTCTTCTGAAACATGATGGACTATAAACCTGAAACTGTAAGGTGAAGAGATACTTCATTTCTTAAACCTATATTCATCAGGTCTTTTTCTTCCCAGTAAGGAGAATGTAATTATGACACTGTCCATACAAACATTAAGACACTTATGCACATTCTGTATAACATATAGCTGAGCGTTTGCAAGACAAATACAGAAAATATTGTTTAATAGTTTGCATTTTCTAGTGGTGTAGAGAATGAATTGATGCCTCCCTGACATTATGTCTCAAGAATTCAGTGCCAATTCATCAGATTTGTTCCTTAGTAGCAAGTTATTTGACATTTCCAGCCTTTCCTAGGCTTTTTAGAATAAGTTAGATTCTGAATAACTGTCTGGTTCTACTATAAGAATCAAAGGTTCAAGGAAATGTTGACCCTGAAGGGACTGGGTGGTGGGGTAGGGGTTGGTTAGATGATGAGGATTCTGAAGCTCAGTCCAACACACGGCACAGTGATTTTGGAAATCAGTCATGAACACGCACCCAGACTTCCTTTTTTACACAGTGTATTCCATTGGTTCTTTGTGAATTTTTAACTCACACTGTTAAAGGCCCATTGACTTGCCTTCCATCATTCCTGCTTCTGACTGTGTTTTCTTCTCCAGAAGTTGATGTGAAACAAATTTATGTATTTGGATAGTCTACTTTTCTTAAGAAGCATGAAAACATTCTACAAATCTATATGCAAATTGCTAACCTCATTTATTGTTCTATGGCTGCAATATAAGGACCTCTTTTCTGTTCATTCCAACATGGAACTGGGAAGCATTTCTAACACATAAAGGGCAAAATTAAGTTTTTATTTGAACTATCAAAAGTTTCAGATTTTGTGGACATATTTTATTTTATTAAAATATTTTGTCTCCGGGTGTGGTGGTGCACGCCTTTAATCCCAGCACTTGGGAGGCAGAGGTAGGAGGATCGCCGTGAGTTCGAGGCCACCCTGAGACTACGTAGTGAATTCCAGGTCAGCCTGGGCCAGAGTGAGACCCTAACTCGAAAAAACAAGCAATTATTTATTTCAAGATAAAGGTAAATGTACCTTAAATTGAATAGTTGTAATAATTTTAATACTATCCTTTTTTGAAAATTTCTTGTGTATGTCATATGTTCATGCTCCTGGATAGGAAGGCGTACATGCCAGAGTGTTCATGTGGAAGCACAGGCCAGTCTTGGGTGTTGGAGTCTGCTTTCTTTCTAGCTTTGAGGTAGAGTGCACTGTTGTTCACTGTCACGTTAGTTGGCTTGTGAGCTTCTGGAGATTATCCCATCTCCGCACCAGAGCATTAGAGCTACAGATGCCCAAACAGTATCTGGTTTTATGAGGTTCTGGGAATTCAAACGATGGCCTTCGTGTTTGAGCAACAGATGCTTTATCCACTGAACCATTTTCCCAGACCCCTATGCATAGTGTGTTTTAGTATTCATAGCTACATTAGAAGTTAATTTTGATGTAACCATTCCAAAATAGTCATATTCTAACAACTTATGGTTTTAGGAAGTTGTATATGTTCTCCTTGGTGCTTTACAGGCCTGAAAGACTGTTTTCATTTAACTAATGTGGTAACCCATGAAATTAAAGTGTTTATCGTCATCTGATGTATTAGAACACAGATATTATTTTATGAGATTTTTCACTTACAAAGGTAAGATAAAAAGTAAGTTACATTTATTTTTAGAGGTAAATGGCTTCCTGATTTTTCCTAAAGCAGAAATGCAGAGATTGGTTTTCCAATATATATAAATATTTTGTCAGACACATTTATTTTATATTATTTATAAAGTCTATATGTAATTATCACAATAGCTAGACAAGTATTATCATACTTGACATTATAGTTTCTAAATCATGAGAAGTTTGTATGACTTATTCTCTATATTTAAATATGTGAATATCAATAAGAAAATAAGCCTGGCATGGTGGCGCACGCCTTTAATCCCAGCACTAGGGAGGCAGAGGTTGGAGGATCACCGCGTGTTTGAGGCCACCCTGAGACTATATAGTTAATTCCCGGTCAGCCTGGGCCAAAGTGAGGCCCTACCTCAAAAAAAAATAAAAAAGAGAGAGGAAAAAAGATAATAATACCTTAGGATTGTGGTGTACAAGAAAAAAACTAGAAGAAATCACATTAGAAATTATTATGTAAACTGTGAGAAAGTACTGTGACATGCATATGTTACATTCTGGTTCCCAGTTTTCTAAATAACTAGCAAATTTCATGATTTATTTTTCTTTTAATGTTTGCAATGCTGTGTTGTATTATCAATTGCATTGGTGATAGAAGTTAGTAACATATTTCAACAGTGTATTTCCAGTGAGTTTCTTAATGAATTCTTTCTCCAAGACTGAAATGGAAAAGCATGAAGCACTTAAATGTGTCTCTTTTAGTTAAATGTATTATTAGAGATGAAATTTTAATGCACATTTTTATCATTTTCAGATAATTAAAAATATTTTATTTACGTATGTATTTATTTACTTATGTAGGAGACATAAATTGAGACAGAGATAGAGAAAGAGAGAATGAGAATGGGCACACCAGGGCCTATAGCCACAGCAAACAACCCCTAAATGCATGCACCATTTTGTGCATTTGCTTTATATTGGTACTGGGGAATTGAACTCAGATACTTAGGCTTTGCAGGCAATTGCCTTAGCCACAGAGACATATTTCAAGTCCAGTTCTTTTAGACATTATCAGAGTAAATTAGTTATTAGGTTTAATATTGATCATATGATAAAAGCTCAGAGAAAGGGAAGAAATTAAGGCATATAAACATACATATTATATTCTTGAAAATATGTAAAATATTTTATAATTTTATAATAATTAAATGAAACTCATTACATAGTGATTTTCCTATCTGAACTCACAGTGTGTAAAAGCAAATTTCATAGGGTTCCCCTGTATTAGCTCTTCCTTCATGCCCATATTCTACCTTCTGCCTGCTAATTTTCAAAGAGAACATCATGTTAGCATTACTGAGTTACTCAAGTAGAAAGAAGAGGTTTGATTTAGCTTAACAGTTCTAGCAAGTATAGAGTCTGCTGTCACTATACCTCAAATAGAAACACAAAACTACCTCTCTTATAATACTAGAAGAATTGCCATAATGTCCACATAGAAGTTCATACATTTCAGAATAATTGAGTATCGATTTGTCAGGCCATTTTGTTTTACTTTAAGATGGTATACCATATGACATATATATAAGAAAATATTTACTAAAGAACACATTTTAAGTATTTTACTATTATTTATTTCACAAAGAAAGAGGAAGAGAGAGAGAAAGAGAGAAAGAGAGAGAGAGAGAGAGAGAGAGAGAGAGAGAGAGAGAGAGAATGGGCATACTAGGGCCTCCAGCCACTGTAAAGGAACTCCAGACGAGTGTGCCCCCTTGTGCACCTCCTGGTTAACGTGGGTCCTGGGGAATCGAACCTAAGTCCTTTAGCTTTGCAGACAAATGCGTTAACTGCTGAGTCATCCCTCCAGCTCAAAAACACATTTTTTATTGGTCTGGAAATAATTCCAAACAAGAAGGCATTAATATTACCCCCTGGCGCAAAATATTAAGGATATTTTATCAATTGAAATCTCATATATTTTGTGCCATTCATTATCATTTTGTTCTAGATACCACCTTATTATTTTCTGTTACTTTATTTTTATTTATTTTTTTCTTTTTTTCTTCTTTATTAGTTGGTTTTGTATTCAGCAAATACAGTCAGTTTGGTACCATTATTAGGCTCATCCGTGACCTACCCCCTCCCCTTGGCCCCTCCTTGTTGAGGTGTATGGGACATGCATTGTGGAGTTATCCCACAGTTATGGGTAAGCTAAATGTCTCTGCATATCATGACCCAACATGTAGCTCTGACATCCTTTCCACCCCCTCTTCCGCAAAATCTCCCTGAGCCATGTTGGGTTCATTTTGGGTCTGCTTCAGTGATGAGGTGTTGGGGGGCTCTGAGGCTCTGGCTCTCTGATTTGGTAGGAGTTGATTTTTCTCTGTGTTGATCTCCTTCCTCCTTGTGCTGGTATCCGGTTCATCAGGAAAACAGCCCCCTTGCTTGTTTCTCCAATTTTTCTTAGTTTCAGCCAGAGCCCTTTTGAGGTATGATGGGGTGGCTCTCTCCTTAGGATCTACATCTATCTGAAAAAGAGAAGCAGATTCTCCAATGGAGAGTAAGTTAGCACCAGGACAAATGAGATAAACCTTACTTTTTTATAGAGAATTTAATAGGTGTAGGCCCTCCTGTAGCCCACAATTGATGGTAGCTTGATATTGGAGAGTGGGCTTATGTTTGGATATGGTTCTGACTTGTTTCCCAGCTCCAGCTATGGGTCCCATACCAGTGAGGGGATCAGTTAGCTGAATTGAGAGCATTTGGTTCCCCACCATGGCTGTGTGCCACTACTGCACTTGTGTGGGCATCACACCAAGTTATTTGCTGCTAAGTAGGTTAGACCATGACTTGCTTGGACAGATATTGGTCATTTTCCCCCAGTCGCCCATGTAGCACCTTCTGGCACTAGACGCACTGACTGTCTGGGGACTGACTCTCTTCCAACTTCCAGCCATGCCATTCTAATTTGCATGTCAATCACATAAGGTGTCTTCAGCAGTAGGGTCTTACCACTAGCCTTTGGTAGGTCATCAAGTACTCTGACAGAAATCTGTCTGTCTTTTAGGAAACCTTGTAGGTCTCTCTGATCAAAAGCTCAATGTGGATGATAGCCCCATGCTGTTTCTGGGAGTTACAGGTCAGTGCCCACTAAGAAAATGAGGAAAAAGATAACTAATATACAAGAGTTAGAGATGAGAGAGAGAGAGACAGGGAGAGGGGAAGTGAGGGAGGGAAGATGTAGAAGATTAAGGTTAGTCGTGATCTTACCCTCCCCAGTGTCTTTAATTTTCAAACACAACTTATTATTTTAATGAAAAATAGCATTTACTGAACTTAATAATTTCCTCTACACTGGCTACAGTTGTATATCTAATTTCACAATTGGTGAGTAGAGTTCTCTATTTCTGCTTTTTATGTGAATTTTCAGGTATTTTATATCTGTCCAATTTTTTTTTACTATAGCTACATATCTAATATGTATGTCCTTGTTCTGAATTTGTAAAATCAAAATATAACAGCTTTTAGTTTACTCTTTTGCATCTTATGTCATCAATGAACATAGAGGAGATTGTGATATCTAAATACACAGTAAAGAAACAGCCGGTGTCAGTGTCATCTTGTCACCTGGAGATGGAAAGGTATAAGACTGAAATTCTCTTTTATTTCGGTTTGTTCTGGATTGTTTTCTAGGCTTACAATAAAAATCTTGCTCTTTTATGTTCTTTACATTTATTTTTTTAAATTTATTTTTGTGGGTTTTCCACTGACATTTTTCATATCTTCTTGCTATACTCAATTGTTTTCTTGAATAAGCATGAATATTTGAACACAGAAACTTTCTCCACCCCTTCTCATCCCTTTCTCTCTTTCTTTTTTTTTTTACTCTTCTTTCTTTCATTCTTACTTTCTTCGTCTTTTCTTTATTCCTATCTATCATTTTTAGATTGATGTTTAAACTCTTTGATTGTGTCATCACTGTTTATTAAACATAGATGAAATACACATTTTTATCAGTATTTGGAAGGGAGTAGTATACTGTTTTTTGCTCATTATCCAGAACCTTTAAATGTTTCCAATAATCCTCTATCCACTTCTATATTTGTATATGTAAGGTGCAGAGGCAATTTAAATTTCACATGGTTCAGATGAATTATTCAAACAATTTGAGCAGAACTTTAAAATTAGTTTAAGTTTAACCAGTATGGTGAATTTGCCAGTTCTCCAGTTTTCTTCTTATGCAGAGAAAGCCATGCTAATTAGAGTTTGAAAATGAGCAATTTCTCACCAGTTTTGCATTTTTTTGTTGCGAATCTGTGCTTGAGGGGCCGGTAGACTGAAATGAAACTTGAAAAACTTGGATCTACATCTAGCTATTCTCATCATTGAATTAAGGACACTATCAAGTTTATAAACCAGAAACAGGCATCATAAGGTTTTTTTTTTTTTTTTTCTGTGTCGGAATTAAGCAGCATTTGTATCATATCTGTATCATCAGTATGGCATATAAAAAATTTCTGAGTCAAATGTACTATGTGTATACGTATAAAGAATAAATGAAAAAAATTAGTAAGTAGTACGATTTTCATGAAAGTCACCAGGGTAGAGTATTCTCAATACTACAGCGTCTATGGAATTCACATTAGAAATTTGGTAGGTAAAGATCTGGCATAGCTTTTAGTTTTTCTTTACATCCACAACTCTATGACAATTGCTGTAACCATTCTGTGCAGAAGTGACCAATCTTAAAAGCTCTTAACTTGCCTGTCTTTTGCCATCTGGGGTTTGGGGATAAGGGAAGTAAATTTGAAGTTTATTTCAGGTCAACCTGAAAATATTAATATTATGTAATGTATAAAAAATTAGCTCTTTTAAAATTAAGATACTAGGAAGACTAACTGCTAGCATAAGCATAGTTTCTGGGAAGTCTAGTTTAAGTTGTAACTTTCAAGAATAATTGCCATGACTTAGTCATATAAATCTCTCTGACTAATGTCTTTAGACTTCAGGGGTCAAACTTTTACACAGTTTCAGCATAAGTGCTTCTATCTGTTGAAATTATGTATTTATAATACTATTAAATAGAATTCATCATATTTAGGTTAGATCTGGAAGACCTGGCATATTGAAATAGATGGACTGCCTGTTATTCCAAATCAATGAGTTATCAATTTTAAATCAGTGAATTACAAGCTTTTATTAGGATGATAGATAAATTTGCAAGTTTATTGGTGATCACCTCTTGCTTTGTTATTGAGCTTAGTATAAAAATCAATTACATTTTAGAAAAATATGTATTACATAAAATATTGCCAACCCAGACCCAATAAAATATAAAATAAGAAAATTGCTTGCTTTAAAAAACAAACATTAAAAAAATATAATTTTAATCAACTATATGAAAATGCCTTTATCAACTGCATTTAATTTTGTTGAAAATATCTTTATCTCCATCCACTTTCCACTTTGACTAAAATTATTTTGTATAGCAAAAAATTAAGTACATAGGGAAAATTTGCTTAACTCTGACATTAGTAGCCTTTTTCCCCAAAATCTGATAAAATATCACATGATTTTAAAATGTCACTCTATACCATATTTGATCCAATGTCATTGTTAACACCATAATCACTTCTCAAGCAAAATGTTTAGTTCAAGTATATTTTAGGCTTTGTTCAGGACTAACTAAAATTGTTGTCAAAAGATTTCTCTAGTTTAAAAGGAAAAGTGGGTACAGGTAAGATGATGAGATTTTGAGAAAGAAGTAACTCTGTAAACTCAAAGTAATGAGTTGTAGCACATCATGGGATTATATGTGTATGTACATAACATATAATGTATTTTTGCTTCTTTAATGGTATATATCCATAGAGGGGTAACTGGTGAGATCACTGTGACCTACTGGTTCTTCCAAAGCATAAATAGAGCTCAATTGTTCCTCCTTGCCAAAGGAGAATAAAGAGACTGTAAGAAGCAAGGGGGAATACTTTCAATATAGAACATGCTACTGTGTTTGACTGATTTAATTACTCTTAGTATCTCATCATTTAAGGAAGAATGGCAATAGCAGACTAGGATTTTGTCTTTTAAATTGGTATACTTAGAATATTAATACACTAGTTAATTATTGTTTTGATCTGAGGGTAATACTTAAAGAAAAATGTTAACTCCTTCAAATGTATGTTTTGGGTAAGTGCAATGTTTTTTTTTTTTGCCTTTTCTAAGCTGATAGCATATATTTTTATAGTCATTTCAAACAGGGGAAGGTGGCCTAACAGTATGTTAATTCAAGAAACACAATTGCATGAGATTTTTGAAGCAATTTAGTTAGAAAATAACTCGCATGAAGTTTGATCCTATATTTTTATTTGCTGTATACATTGTTCACTTATTATTCATTTAAGATATTTAAATATTTTGACATCAGTAGTGTATTTATGATTTATATGAATCTATGTGTATGCATTTGTGTGTTTTCTTAAGCCAGTTTAGCACAACTAAACTAAGCTGGCAAGAAGAAAATTCTTTGGAGATATAAGATGTGGTAAAGAGGTGGATTTGTGGGAGGTTTGTGAATGTCATGTGGGCACAGGACAAAATTGAGGCTAAAATATTCTAGAGTGGCAGACATATTAGTCATGTTTGCTTTTTAAAGTGAGAAGCATATTTAAATATCACAAGAAAGATCCCAGGTCTGAGCTATCTGGAATATATATATATTACTCATGTGTTTTCTAATTTGGGGTATTAACTTTAGAACCAAGCATTACATACAAATTAATATCGACTATGTTCTAAAACTGTATATTGCATGCTTTTTTTTCTAATAAGAATTTGAAGCCGAACATGGTGGCACATGTCTTTATTCAGGCAGAGTTAGGAGGATTGCTATGAGTTCAAGGCCACCCTGAGACTACATAGTAAATTCCAGGTTACTAAATTCTCCAAAGGCATTGCTAGTTTTCAGTACAAAAGAGAAAACAGAGCTAAATAACATTCTTGTGAACTATTTATAATACACTTTCAAAAGCTCAAAATAAGACTTCAATTTTTAGAATAAAGATAAGACAATACTTACCAATAATAATTTGTGAACACAATGTTAAAATAAATTACAGCTAAATTCCATGTTGCTGTATGCTGACTTAAGACATTATCTCCATATTTTTAGCCTCCATAGTATTTAATATGCAAATCTCTTAGTGTCTACCAAAAAGATATCATCAGGGGTCTGTGATTGTATTTGATGCAACATTATACATTCATGCTCTAGTTGATTGTTGTCATCTCCTAGTCATCCTGTCATTATTATAATCTCAAAAATCCTTACTACTGGCTATCTTAAGGTGGCAGAATAAAGGTTATTTAGTTTGAAGCATAGTCATTTATTCCTAAGTTTTATATATATCCTTGTTCCCATATTAAAATTGAGACCTGTAAACTTCATATTTAGTATGTCATAACACTATATGTTACTGTTCTTCATAGTTTTGGAACAACCTGGAAAGTATAGAATCATTTGTCCATTTTTCAAAAATACTTTTTATTTATATTTATTTATTACAAAGAGAGAGAGAGAAAAAAAGGATAGAGAATATGCACGCCATGTCCTCTTGCCACAGCAAATGAACTCCAACAGACTCAAGTGCCTTAACTTCTAAGCCAAACCATCCCTCCAGGCCTCTATTTTTTTTTTTAATTAAAGATTGACATTTCCTCATTGTGGCAAGAGGAATATGAGTACAGAATGGTTCATAGAAACTGAGCTTAAAGACATGATCTTACTTTCAACAATATAAATGCTACTAAAAGGACAAGGTAGTATTGATATGGAAATGGGAGGAAATATAAGGATCAACACACAGAGTAGTGACAACTTCAAATAACTGGCAAAATGACGGGCAAAATCATGAGATGCCCAAGATGAGAGTTTGGGAAGTTTCAGTGGAGATTTTAAACAGAGAATTCTATACGAAATTAAATATAATAAAAGTTAGGTCTAGATAGAAAAGGTATCTACAGAAACTATATCACTAGTGTGTGGAAATCTGTAATGGAAGTTCGATAAATGCAATGGAAATTTGAAGGATGTAATGAAACTCAGGAACTTGGAAATGTGCTCCAAGTATACGTAGATGTTGTGGTTGTGTAATTAATGACAAACTCTAAGAAAAGTAAATACTATCCATCTTTTAAATAAAAAGTAGAATTGTGATAGCCATGATAAGACTGAAAGAAAATGAAGTTTACAGAAAAGGACATGAAACATTAGCATAAAATAGGAAAGAAAAAAAATATGTGTTACCTATGGGATTAAAAGGTATAAGAAAATTTCCCGGGAAAACAATTTTATCAATTTCTTTCTTTCCTTTTTCATTTCCTTTGGACTTTTCAAAGCAAAGTCTCACTCTAGTCGAGGGTGACCTGGAACTCACTCCGTGTCCCAGGTTGTACCTGAAATCACAATGATTCTCCAATCTCTGCCTCCCAAGTGCTGGGATTGAAGGGGTGTGCCACCATGCCTGACCTTTCTTCACAATTTCTGCTTAGTTTTTCTTTCTTTTAGTATTTCTTTTTATATATATATAAATTCTCCTTTTTGGGGGGTGGGGGTTATGAGGCAGGGTCTCACTCTAGCCCAGGCTGACCTGGAATTCACTCTGTAGTCTCAGGGTGGCCTAGAATTGACAGTGATCCTCCTACCTCTGCCTCCCGAGTGCTGGGATTAAACGCATGCACCACCAGGCCAGGTTTATAAAGTCTCCCTTTGTTGCAATGTCTTCCTGTGTTCATGATCTAGGTCATTGCCTCAAACATGCTAGTAAATTGCAGTACCATTGAATCACATCCCCATCCTATGCTAATGACTGGTGCACATCTTTATAAATGAAAAAAAAAAATATATATATATATATATATATATATATATATGTCATACACAATATATTTTTAAAATATAGCTACCTTACTGAATATTTATATCAGGTAATTAATATATGCATTACCTCATGATCATATATTTTTGGGAAAACACAAAATATCTAAGAATTATTTTGGATTCTCTGAGAAGTAAATCATGTAGCTTGGCTTCATTAGGATCACATTCTGGAAGTGTTACTTTCTAGAAGGTATTATTTCCATCTGAATATTCATTTTTTTTTGACTTTCTGTATTGGCCTATGCACTTTAAATAAAGTGTAGATTGTTGCTAATCATTGTGAGTTGGCATTGTGCAAATCCTTACCAGTCTGCCTTACCCGTGATTCCAACTGTTTCCTTTCCCAGGCAAATGCTGTTAGGTTTGCTTTCTTTCCCCATGTTTGATTATTTGCAGATAAGTAACATTTGATTATTTACAGAGAGTATAAATATCTTCTCAGCCACTCCTTCGCACTCCAAGTGGCTAGACTAGACTTGACACTTTAGAGCAATTAGATAACCAAAGGAGATACAGAAGCCAGGGCGATGGTACATGCCTTTAATCCCAGCATGGGAGGCAGAAGTAGGAGGATCACAGTGAGTTTGAGGCAAGCTTGAGACTACGTAGTGAATTCCAGATCATCCTGGGCTATAGTGAGACCCTACCTCAAAAAAAAAAAAAAAAAAAAGACATGTGGATTCCTTGGGTATTTTTGGAGAAGTTAAAATATTGGAGGTAAAGATTAAATCTTTCCTTCCTCAGAGAAAAAAATAGCATCTGGGATTTATCACCCACTTTTCTGTGATGATCAGGGTTACAAATAGATGAATAATACCAAAAGAAATTTCTACCTTGATACCCAGTCTGTTCCAGACTTACAAGATTACCAAAAATATAAAGACAGATGCCAGTCCTTTGAGAAGTTCCCTGAGAAAAACTGCGATTATTAGACATGAGAATATCTTGTATACCCCTGGCTGAAGTTTGATTTTCAAGTTATTTTCAAATAATGTGAATATGACATTATTCCAGAGACTGAATCTCTATGAAGAGATACTCCATATATCGTTTCTCCTCATCTGAGAATATGGAATATCCTGGGGTTCAGAGGACTTTAAATTATTCTCTGACTTATATCAAGTGAATTTGACATGAAATGGTTTTACAATGGGTACAGTGGTACCAAAGAGTTGCTAGATCACCCAACATTGACTATTGAATGTCTAATTCAAGTCATTTTACCTAATTCTACTAAGTTCAGGTAACAAGGATAATCATAACATTATACAACAGGTTGTTACACTTTTTAGCAGAATACCACATATTAGAGATAATTAATATGAGCTGTGCTGTAGTTTTCCACTTCCTGTGTTATTGTAGCTAATAGTTGGTATGTATTTCAATATCGTAATGATGTATTGTATAATTTACACCTGCTGTATACAATCCATCTTGAGTTTGCCAAATATCTACCAAGAGTGGTATTTTAAGACACAAACACACACATTACTAGGACAATAAATTAAGCCTGTCTTAGCAAAACAGAAATTTGATAAACATTGAACTACCCATGAGGTTAGAATATGGAATTTGTATTACATTTTCATTAATGAATAAATTTCATATTCTCATATATGGAAAATTTATAGACTCTTCCTTTAATTGGATTAAGAGATAAATAAAGTCACTATTTTATTTGTTTCAATCTGTTTACTAAATGCTTAAAATACAGTGAATTTAATTTAGTTTTGCATTGTTATCTGCAGTGTATGCTAGCAGGCCCTTGTTGCATAATCAGCCTAGGAATTTTCAAAGCGAGGTGCTCATCAGTTCAGCAGGACATGGAGGTGCCTAGAGAGGCACACTCAGAATCTCAACCCAGAAGCCCTCAATCTGAAACTTGGTGGTATGGTTAGGGTTTTAATAAGACTTTCAACTATTTTATATCTTTCATTAATATATCTCTATATTTATAGGGTACTGACATTTTATTTTTGAATTGCTTGTATGTTTGCATTATCATCCCAATGCAAAATGCTATTTCAATTATTTATGTTTATATTATTAATGATAACTTGATACAAGTTCTTCTATTAAAACTCCCCTACATTGTTATAATCTATGCCTTTTAAAATTATAACCATTTCTAAGCCGGATGTGGTGGCGCACGCCTTTGATCCCAGCACTCGGAAGGCAGAGGTAGGAGGATCGCAGTGAGTTCGAGGCCACCCTGAGACTCCATAGTGAATTCCAGGTCAGCCTGGACTAGAGTGAGACCCTACCGTCAAAAATAAAATAAAATAAAATAAAATTATAACCATTTCTTTTGCAGTAAGATTCTTCATTTAAATGATAAAGTAAAATGAATAAAAGTACATAAATGTATATTTAGTTCAGTATTTAATTAATAGTTGTTAATTGACCAACATTAACCTAATAAATTTTTGTTGATCTTTAAATATTATCATAAGTGTATAAAATTAATTTAATTTGATTATACCTGCTTAGTACCAAAATATATAGAGTTATATAGAGAGTTCTATCTGGCATTTTTCTTTGATATAACTACATAGGAATATCTTCTTTTCAAGCAAAAATCTGGTATTTATGTTCAATTTAAAATTCCTGTACTTAAATGGTAGCAAATAGTAAAGATTATTTTCTTCTTTATGACAACAGCCATCTTTTTATTCAAAAATACAGAAATGCATACAATTTCCAATGAAGCCTTAGCCTGATTCAATATACCCTGATGTTCAATTAAGAATGCATAAAGATGCATTTAGTCCCTCTCTGAGAATAACAGACAACTGTATGTTTCTAAATACTAATAAATCACTTCACCAAATGAAAATCATTGCCACATTATGTTTTTGAAAGACAAACAAGAAAAAGAAACTAATTTTAACATGCACACTGACATAAACAGAAGTGCATTTCTACAAAAATTAGCTCAATGAAAAATATATCAACTCAATCACCATATCTACAGTAAAGCCACACACTTTTATGTATGCAGAATTTGACGTAACTTTGGTCATCTAAAATGAGCTAAGAACAAAAATAGCAACACTGTATTTTTAGATAATTAAACAATATCACCGACTATCCACTACTACTAAAAATACAGTATTAATGCACCAAACAAAGGGATACTAAGAACATGAGGGCTCTAAACTTCGTGGACATGGGCCAGCTGAACACTGCAACAAGCACTTCATTTTACCAGCCTGAACAAACACGCCTTTCATTGCAGAACACTCTGTCACTATCCCATCCTCTCCTCTCTCCTTGGAAAATCCCATACATGACATTTGCATTGAGTTCATCAGCTTCAAATCGTACCATACTGAATTCTAGCATGCATTTTGTATTCTCTGTCAAAAGCTAGGGTAGGAGGCTAATTAGCGTCTAGGAATGCATTAAACATGTACTTGCCCTAAACAATAATCTCTCAAAATTTCAACTTGAAAACTGTCAGTTTAGTCAGACAAGGGAATATTTTTTTACCCAACATAAAATGCCTACAGTTAGCTATGTTAAAACATAATAATAGTGTTTATACAAATACATGATACTATCTTTTAATTTTTATTAATTTTAACTGGCATAAAGGAAAATAGACATGCATATTAATTGATGCCTTGATACATGTACATATTTTGTAACGTTTAATTCAAGTTACAAATATCTATCTACTGGGTGGGAGAGATGACTTAGCAGTTAATCACTTGCCTGTGAAGCCTAAGGACCCAGGTTCGAGGCTCGATTCCCCAGGACCCACGTTAGCCATATGCACAAGCGGGTGCACGTGTCTGGATTTCATTTGCAGTGGCTGGAGGCCCTGGTGTGCCCATTCTCTCTCTATCTCTCTCTCTCTCTCTCTCTCTCTCTCTCTCTGCCTCTCTTTCTCTCTGTCTGTCACTCTCAAATAAATCAATAAATATAAAAATAAACTTTAAAAAATCCATCTTCTCCAATATGTATCCTTTTTGTGGTAGAAACACTCATAATCCCTATTTTAAGCTTCTTCATTATGCATAGCAATTGTTTTCTACTAGCTATATTGTTGTGCAATAGCACACCAAATCATATTACTCATGTCTATAACTCTGTACCCACTGATCAAGTTTATGTGTCCCCCTCTCTTTACTGTCACTGTCTCTGGTAAAGGACATTGTTCTTTCAAATACTTTGAAACAGAAGGCTGTTTTTATATTACAGAAATTAGTTGAATTATGCATTAACCATCTTTCTGTGTCTCATGCATTTTGTTCCATCCCCATTCCCACTGTTATAAATTAAAAGATTTCTTTATTTCCTAAATAGAAAAGCATCCAATAGAGTATATATGGTACATTCCCATTATTTGTAAGTTGATGGGAGACGAAGTTTATTTCTATTTCTTAGACATAATGGTCAGTGCTGCAGTGACCATGGGTATGTATATTGACTTCACTACCATTGGTTTTACATCCAGGAATTGATTTGTTGGATTGTATGAGAGTTTAGTTTTTTTTTTTTTCATCCTTATTTATTATTTTCTCCAAGTAGAGAGTGGGGATTGGAGAAAGTGAAAGAGGGGCAAGTTAGTGCCTCTTGCCACTGTGTAGAAACTTCAGATGCACGTGCCACTTTATGCATCTGGCTTTATATGGGTACTGAGGAAACAAACCCTGGGCCATCAGGCTTTGCAAGCATCTTTAACTAAGGAGTTATCTCCCCACCCCCATAGTTTCATTTTTAATTATTTTTATGTTTTGAAGCACAGTTAAAATATATGGAAGATAGGATTCAGTACCAATTTAAGCCACGGTATTAGGGGAGGAACGGTTTTAAGGAAAGACAAGCATGTTGCCTTTGTGGGAAGGAGTTGCTTTATTTTTTTTAATTTTTTGTTTATTTTTATTTATTTGACAGTGACAGAAAAAGAGGGAGAGAGAGAGAGAGAGAGAGAGAATGGGCGCGCCAGGGCTTCCAGCCACTGCAAAGAACTCCAGACGCATGCGACCCCTTGTGCATCTGGCTAACGTGGGTCCTGGGACATCGAGCCTCGAACCGGGGTCCTTAGGCTTCATAGGCAAGGACTTAACCACTAAGCCATCTCTCCAGCCCGAGTTGCTTTATTTTTAATGTTTTAAGAAACCTCCATACAGTTTTCCATAGTGGCTATAATCATGTACATTCTCAACCACAGTGTGTAATGACATTCTCTTCTCAACATATTTGCCAGACCTTCTTAGATTTTTTTAATGACATATATATATTTTTTTTTGGCTGGAGTGAGGTTATATCTGTTTATTTTTTTATTTTCATTTTCCTTATGCTTAATTCTGTTAAGCAGTTTTCCATACATTTGTTATCTACTCACTTTTTTAAAATAAATTTCTACTTGTGGCCACTGATAATTTTAATGATGTTATTATCATTATTATTAAGATCATCATCATTATGATTTTACACATTTTGAGTCCCTTACAAATTCTTGAGCAATAACTCCAAGGTGTATAGTTTTTCATAGGTTCATTTTTCTTTTCATTTTGTAGATTATTCCTTCACTCTGATGATGGTTCCCCTTAGCAAAAACAGTATATATATATATTTTTTTGAGGCAAGAGCTCATTCTAGCCCAGGTTTACCAAACATTCACTCTGTAGCTTACAGGTAGTCTTGGGCTCACAGAGATGCACCTAACTCAGACTCCTAAATTCTAGGACAATAGGCATGAGCCACTATGTTTCACTACAATATCATTTTTTCTACTTTTTTTCTACTGTGCTTTATGAACCAACCATGCCATATTTTTTTTTCAGTTTTCTTCTATTAGTAAAAAAAATAAAAAAGAGAGAAAAAACTTCAGGGCTCATATTTAAGTTACCCAATGTGAGTTGTGTGTCAGACATTTTTCATCACCATGGAAATTTCCAGAGAAAGATTCCTTTCAGCTCCCATGTACAAAAGTTCCAGTCCACGGTCCACACACCTGAACAAGGCAGAGTCATCATGGTAAAAGGGTGTGGTGGGAGCAAGCTGTTTACCTTGTGGCTGCCAGAAGGAGACAGACAGACAGGAAGGGGTTGTTAGCATGTCTGAATGTATTCACGAAGCTGGATTCCACATGGTACTGACTCTCAAAAGCTGGCAGTCAGGCTTTTAGCAAGAGACTTTGCACTACATGCTTAGATTCAAACCATAACATAATCAATTTTTGTAACCAGTGTAACATAAGGTTTTAGGCTATTTTTTTTCTGTATTTGGATATTCAGGTTTTCTAGCCTACATGTACTCAAAATGTGCTATGCTTTCAAGCTTGACATTTGGGTTAAATTCCCTAGTGTCTCTGTGGAGCTACATGTACAGAGTGGCACATGTGTCTTGAGTTCATTTTCACTGGCAAGAGGCTCTGGTGTGCTGTCTCTCTTTCTCTCTCTCTATCTCTCTCTCTCTCTCTCTCTTTCTCTCTCTCCCTCCCTCCCTCTCTCTCTCTTTCAGCTCTGTCAAATAAATATTAAAAAATGTACTTACTTGTGTGTGTGTTTGTGTGCACTCACACAGAGCTGAAATATTTTTCTCTAAAATCAGAAACAATAAAAGAAGGAAAGCCATTATTACCACTTTTTAAAAACATAGAACAGAAAGTTCTAAACAGAGCATCAGAGAAATGATAAAAGAATAAAGGACAAAAAGAATAGAAAATAGGAATTAAAATTGTCATTCTTTGTGGATGACAAGGTCTTATATATAGAAAATTCCCAACTTTCTTCCAGATATAGTGTTAGAAGTAATAAGTGTTCTATCAGTGCTAGAACTAATAAATTCAGGAAAATTCTAAGTTGTATAAGAATCACGAAAAAATCATCAGACTTAAAATTCTCACCAATAGCGAACTGAACTAGAAATCAAAACATCCATTCAATTTATTGTATCTAATGACTGAAGAAATAATTAGGAATTACTTTAACCAGCATTGGAAATCCTCATAATAAATTGTAACATATTGAGGGAAAAATGTAGAGAACACCAAAATAGAACTTTAAAAACTGTTCTTACTCCAATATGGCTTCTTTAAAGGATCCAAAAGTTGTTATAATATGAATTATGAATCAAAATATTTTATAAACTAAGATTTGTAATTGAAGTAAAGATGCAATTCATAGAATGCAGAGATTTAATTTTCAGAATCTGAAACTTGAGAGTCAGAGTTCATGGAATTTCTGGTGGCCAGAGGTGTTTGAAATGGGCAGGCTTCCCATAGACAGTGTGCATTTCTTAGCATGAGAGTAACTGTATATAATATTTCAATAGCACAACAAATTGAATAGTAGTCTGTGATCTCTAAGTTATTCAGTAAGAATAATTTTGTTAACATGTACAGAATTCAAACATCTGTAATAATGTATAGAATTCAAACAAAAGGAAATAATGTAAAACTTTAAATAATATATGTATGAGTGCATATATAAAAATAAGACATTTTATTTCAATTTTAATTGAACAAAAAGCTTCCTAACTTTTTCTTTTTGCAATAGAAAATAAACTACAATATCTATCATAGAATTTAACTCATCCTCTATCTTTGAAAACTAAGTGTAACATTTTGAAAACTCAGTCATGAAAAAAATATATACAACATCCATCTGTCATGTAATTGCTTTCAAACACTCCATTTTTAGACATGTAGTTGTTACAATTGGGATAGTCCTCTTGATTCCCTTTGTAGAAATGTGAGACAGTTGATTATTGCTATCTATGTGAGTCAGCAATATGAAAAGTTAAAAAATGTGAGTAGCAAACATTTTAAACCACATTTTATAGCTGAAAACTAATGTTAATAATAAGAGTCTTTAAAATTTGCTTTGAGTCTATGATTGTAAAATCTGGCCATTTTATCACTTATAAAATTACCAAGACCACAATACCTTAGCAAAACATTTCAAGGAAAGATTTATTTCTGCTCATTATTTCAGTGGGTTTAGTCTAGGGCCCTTTTCTCCCATGCATTTGGACAGGACATCATGGTGGCAAGAGCATATGGTGGAGGAGAGCTGTTCTCTTCATGACTTTTATGCTGCATAAGAGAAGAACATTATTTATATGATCTTAAGGTCTGTAAACAGAACTGATGATTAAAATGCCCTGTTTACCCCACAATGAACACCAATAACCCTGCTGAAGAGGACCTTCAGAGAAATGGGGACCAGGAGAGAGGGGATATAAGACTATAACGTATGTTGTAAAAGTAAATAAATAAAAAATAAAAGCTCACTGAATTTTTCTGTTTTACATTCCCAGTGAGATTTTTTAAAGAATATCTAGACCGTCTTCATATTAAAGTTTGCATATATATATATAGTATTACCTTTCCTTGTGATATCAGAAGTCACAGGGAACATATCAAAAATTAATTTCTAGCTGGAGAAATGGTTTACTCGTTAAGGTGTTTTTCTGTGAAGCCTGAAGACCCCTGTTCAGTTCCCCAGGACCCACATAAGCCAGATGCACAAGGGGGCGAATTCGTCTGGAGTTCATTTTCAGTGGCTGGAGGCCTTGGCGTGCCCATTCTTTCTTTCTCTCTCACACTTGCTCTCGTTCTCTCTACCTCTTCCTCTTTCTTTCTCTCAAAGAAATAAATAAATAAAATATTTTTAAAAATGTAAAATAATAATAATTTTCTAATTCTACAGATCAAAAACTTGATTTTATTATGGTGTATTAAAATTGCAAAATATAGTTGGATGTCATTTTCCTGCAAATTATATGCACTGATAGGAATAAGCTAGTCAAAAAGCAAATTATTAAGAATATTAATTTAGAATTCCTAAGCTAATTTCTCATTTCAACTACACAGCTAAACAAATCAGAGTAGTTGCAAGGGTTTTAATTACTTAGTTAAATATGATTTTGAACTAAACTCTTCTTCTGCCTATGTTGAAAATAGACTACAGATGATTATATTTCCATAGACTTCACAACACAAGCTTCTTGGGGTTTGAAATAAGACTGTTAGGTTGCCAAGAATAAAGTTTATAACTGCTGTTATTTTGGATTATAAAGAATTATGAAAATCCAAATGTTTTACAAAGTTAAAAAGTATTTTTTTGCTCACTTATAACTCAAAAATCACTAAAGTCATTCTGTTAAGCTTCTTGCCATATGTCTGCACAGTCTTACCTCACTGCTCTTCACATGCATTCTCACACACATACAAATAAGGGATGCCAAAGTTTAAAAATAGGTTATATAGATTTCACTGAAGCTAGAACTGAGACCATGACCTCATTTGAAGAAACCATGTGTCCTATATCTGGGGATATTTTTGTTAGAGCTCTAATATAATATATTTTTGTACATTGATTTTACTTCACACTTCCTGTATTTCTTGCTCTGGTTTCAATTGTATCTGACATGGAAGCATAATTGAAATCATATGATAAGTACATCTTGTAATTATTTTGGAATTTAATTTACTCTGAACAATTTTATTTCTATATGAGTTAATATATGAAACATACTAGTGAATGTCACTCAGGAAGCATCAAATAAACATTAACCAAATGTACAAATAATGCTTAGTAACTATTATAAAGTACAAGAAGAACTACTTCAGCCTACAGTCAATGTCTTAAGTTCTTAAAATAGATAACATCCATCGGTCAATTCCTCTTGAATCATTTTTCCTTTTAATAGGTAGAAGTCCAACATGTCTGTTTTCAGTCAATGAATATGCAGTTACATACTCTTTACCTGAAAATAGTCACTAAATATTTTCATGGTGTTCTCAGGCAGTCATCTACACCCTTTTAGACAAGAGAAGGACAGTATATTTTTCTCTTGAGATGCAAATCAAGAATGGAATTTCTAATTTAGTTGTTCTACAATATTTAAAGCTACCTAGTTCATGCCAGAGAATGATTTTAAAATTGCTCCTATATTTCTGGTTTTGAGAAATAGTGAGTGGAAGAAGGCAGGAGGGAGCTGCCCTCCCTATTTCACTTATCTCTACATTGTTTTTTTTTTCTCCAATAAGACTCCAATTCTTGAGTATAAAGACGATTCTCCCCAAAATGATTTCAACTCTCCACTTCCTTCAAATATATCGCACCATTTCTTCATGACTGTTCCCTAAGGATGTAATTTGCAACACACACCTTCTTCTATCTTATTCTGTCTTAACTCTCCTCAGATTCAAACTATCTCACAACTACTTGTTTATGTCTCTGTATTAACCCACAAGTGAGTTTCTTTAGATCCCCTTTGATTCTATAAACAAAAAAGACAGCATCAATTTAATATATGCAAAGTCAAACAATAAATTTTCTTTTCTGAGTAATGTTGATAACCGTGAAATGTGACCAGGGGATTACCTTTTATTCTCATTGTAAAGATGTTAAACCATTTGAGTCATTTACATCTCAGGATGTAAAAAAAAAAAAAAAAAAGTATAAAACATCATTGGTGGACAAACACTCTCCAAATTTTTTTATCTCATTATACAGGGTGACTGCATTGGCCAGCCATCCGATTACAGATGTAGAAGCCCTGCTTTCTTTTTTTTTTAATTTTTTGTTTATTTTTATTTATTTATTTGAGAGCGACAGATAGAGAAAGAGGCAGAGAGAGAGAGGATGGGCATGCCAGGGCCACCAGCCACTGCAAAGGGACTCCAGATGCATGTGCTCCCTTGTGCACCTGGCTAACGTGGGTCCTGGGGAACGGAGCCTTGAACTGGGGTCCTTAGGCTTCATAGGCAAGCACGTAACAGCTAAGCCATCCCTCCAGCCCTGTTTTTTTTTTTATCTGCAAAATTTATTATCACACACTTCTACAAATTTAGAAAAGCATCAATGAGCTGGAATTCATTGAACATCACTACTCCTTAATACACGATTCTGTTGGGCCATAGAATTTTGTAGAGCCCAGAACATCATTTGATAATGTATCATCATGATCATATTCCAGTATGGTTTGTAAATTCCCTGCTATTATGTAATTCATATCAAAAAAATTGCACGCATACATATATACCTCTAAAATTTATTTGTGTTCCTCTTTTGACTGGGCTATAAGACAATAAACAGTTAACATTTTATTTCTAATAAATTTCCTCTTGGACTGTTGAAATAGCAACTTCTTAAAGCATTTACCAAATCTTTAAAGCATAACATACATCAGCCCTCTTATACCTCTATCAAAGCCTATCAAGTTCTTGAAGACCATTATATTATAGCTATTTTTAATGTACTCTCTAAATTCCTCTTATGCTGATCAGGTCTTGAATTTTTTTTTTTTTTTTTTTTTTTTTGGTTTTTCGAGGTAGGGTCTCACTCTAGCCCAGGCTGACCTGGAATTCACTATGTAGTCTCAGGGTGGCCTCGAACTCACGGCGATCCTCCTACCTCTGCCTCCCGAGTGCTGGGATTAAAGGCGTGCGCCACCACGCCCTGGCTAGGTCTTGAAATATTTGTTTTTCATACTTCTCATTTTAGTTATTGTTGGAATTATAGGTAGTACTTCTTATGTGGATCTTATATTCCTTTATTTGGAAATCAATCTGAGACAATTATTTAACATTGTAGATGAATGATAACTATTGTATATTTAAAAAAATCATGTAACTGACATGAATGTCATGAACATGTCTTGGTAAATCAAAGCTATTTCTATTTCCTCTCTATTCCATATTTTAACTTTTGGAATTCCATTTATCATGGCTATAGTTTTTAAAGTTGAAAGTATCTTTCTTAAACTTACTTTTGTGACTACTAAGGAAAATATTTAGGAACAAAATGAGGTTCAGAAATGCTTTTGTCCAGAATCCTTTGAGTACAATGCTGATATTTCAGTCTGGAAGGAGAGATGACCTACCTGTAGCAGTTTTCTTCTGGATTTCTGCTCACTTTTTTAATGGCAACATGCTGTGTGATAATTGGAGATTCTCCAGAATTGCAAGTAATGCATAAAAAGCAACAATATTTGCACACACTGCCTTTTTTTGTGCACAAATTCTACCTCTTCCAAGAAATGTGTTTCAGGCTGACTATTAGAAATTATACAGTTACATCTTCTTTGATGCAATGGGAAAGTTATTTTCATTATGATTTAGTCCTAAATACAAAGATTGGAAAACTCACTTTATGTAGGGTGTTTTGTACATAAAGAAATAGCTAGATAGATGAATAAGAGATAAACATGAAAATTCAGTTCTGCATATTGTATAAGCATATGTGTAAGCATATGTCTGTATTTTGTTTTAAATTTTTAGGGGATTAATTGTTTTTACTAATAATTGGTCTTTTCTAAAAACTGCAATCAGTGCGCATTAGTTTTTCACGATATAATGTGGGATATAATGTTCAAATAGTTGTAAAACAAAGTGACTCTCATCATAGAGAATCTCATTTGTGTTATATGATTTGCTGTTTGTTTTAATAGATAAAGGTAAATTTTTTTCACTTTGAAAACCTCAGATTATATCATATGCTAAAATCACACCACTATAGTAGAAATCACATAAAATGAATCAAGAATATTAGAAGTTACTTCCATGTAAAGTGACTGATCAGGTGCTACCACCCTAAGTCCCTCAATCTCTAAGGAGCCTTGTCAAGTCTCAGTAAGTGCTTTCATATGAAGTAATCATTCGGAGAAATGATTCACTTAATTAGCAAATGGCTATTCCAACAAACTCCAGTGTACTCTTTCTGTGGATTAAGTGGGTTCAAGTGGAACAAATTTTCTCAAGTAACTGAAACCTGCAAGGCATACCACATTCTGAACTGAACAATGAGTCTCCAGTAATTTTAGAAATGAAAAAAGTAGAATTTGATAAAAGGTATGAGTCACCAGAAATTGTAGGAAAAGTAAAGTTTAGAAAATTGGTGGAGCTTTGACAATGAGTTCATGTGTCCATTTATTTAAATAGTGCTTCTATAAAATTTAATTATAGGACTGGAGAGATGGCTTAGCTGTTAAGGCACTTGCCTGCAAAGCCAAAGAACCTTGGTTCAATTCCCCAGTATCCATGTAAGCCAGATGCACAAGGTAGTATATGCACCTGGAGTTCGTTTGCAGTGACTAGAAGCCCTAGTGCACCCATTCTCCCCAACCCTGCCTCTGCTTCTTACACTGCCTAAAATAAATAAATTAGTTAATAATAATAACAAATTAATTAAGTTATATTATGCAAATCTAGAGTAATTTCCCATGTCATCTACAGGGACTTCCTTGGTAATGTCATTATGAAGTGCTAAAATACATGTTGTAGATATTATGATTATTTCACACTTTCTCAATGTTGAAAAAGAGGTTTGGTTTTTTTTTTTTTTTCCATGTGTGTATATGTGTGTAGTTTGTGTTTGCTAGTGGGATGTGTGTGTTTGTGGTGTATGCATGTGTGTACGCTGTTATAGTGACCCATGGTTTGACTTGAGGTCAAGGGTACATTTTTGTCTTGAGAGATCATTTGATGTCGCAATCTATTGTTCTTCCTTCCGTTCTTATTTTGAACCAGAGTCTCTCACTGATACTGGAATTTGCCGTTTTCCCCAGCCCAGAAGATTCCTTGATCTCTGCTTCCCTTTGCAGGTCTGGGGTTACAGGCTCATGTCGCTATGACCAGCTGTTTAGGTGGGTGTGGAAGATTCAAATTCAGGTAGTTTCAGGCCCCCTCAGGCCTTTAGGCTTGCACAGGAAGCACGTATAATGCTAAATCACCTCTCCAGCTCAAATAAATAGATTTTATTTTAACATACTCATTTTAAGATTCTTCATGAACACCAAACTCCATAGATTTTTCAAGTCCATTAGAGAACTAGTCTAATATGTGTACATATCAAGCAGATGTTATCTGCCTCATTTAAAATCATGTAAATTGTTACAAAAATAATTGAATGTAAATGCTGTAAAAATAATTGTTGTCTTTACGGGATGTAACAAGAAAAAATGTAAACATGTTCAGGTCACGTGAATTGTTTTCTCCTTAATATTTTTCATTTTCAGTTTGTTCAAACAGCAGAGCAATAGGGGAACATTGAGCTGACTGTTCTCATGAAGAGGAAGCTGGCTTCAGCCTCCTTGGGACTAAATTGTACCTCTCCAAATTAATCATTCCAGCCTCGATCTCCTTATTTGTAAAACAAGAAGGAATACTATGAATTTCCCAGAACTACAGTGGTTGAATAAAACGTAATGGGGGCTGAAGAGAGGGCTTAGTGGTTAAGACACTTGTCTGAAAGTACAAAGGATCCATTTCAATTCCCCAATACCCACATAAGCCAGATGCATAAGGTATGACCTGCATCAGGCATTTATTTGGAGTGGCTGGAGGCCTAGCTCACCCATTCTCTCTCCCTCTCTATATCTGCCTCTCTTTCTTTCTTGCTTTCTCTTTCTCTCAGTCAATCAATAAAAACAATGTATAAAATCACTTTGAATGCTAGCTAGCAACATCAGGAAATTCAAGTAATCAAGTATTATCATCACATGCAGATCAAATTATTGTATAAATTGTTCAGTGAAAATGACTTACATAGTCAGGCTGAAAGATGGCTTAGCGATTAAGCGCTTGCCTATGAAGCCTAAGGACCCACATTATGTGGCTTGATTCCCCACAACCCACCTTAGCCAGATGCACAAAGGGAACGCAAGCGTCTGGAGTTCACTTGCAATGGCTGGAGGTCCTGGTGCACCCATTCTCTCTCTCTCTCCTCTCTCTCTCTGCCTCTTTCTCTCTCTGTTTGTCACTCTCAAATAAATATGTAAATAAAATATTTTTTAAAAAGGACTTACATAATTATTTTGGTTTTTTCAAATTCATTAATGTAGTACCTATTTAAAAAATGTCATATCTGATCATTTTCATATGTTGTATGAGAACTTTTACTATTTTATTGAGAACTTAACATATGGATATAGTATAGTTTCATCATATTCCTGCCCAGTTATTCTCTCCTCTGATGCTATTTCACTGAGTGCTCCCTTTTCTAGGTAGTCCTTCGGCTTTTTTTTTTTTTCTCATTCCATTCGATCTCCTCTGTCCCCCATGTCAAAATGTTGATGAGTTCAGCACAATGCAGTACTTGTCAGGGTATTGGTAACTGCTGTGGTGTCATAAATACAAGTCAGTTCATGTCAGGAGGAAAGTGTCCCAAAGTATCCCTTCCCACCTTGTGGGTCTTATATTCTTTCTGCACCTTATTAGCAATATTTTCTAAGATTTGGGGTTTGTGACACTTACCTTGTTTAGTGTTGAGCCTTCAACATTCTCTTATTTTCTGCTTTGATGAATCTTGAGCCTCCACAGACATCAACAACAACAACAAAAAAAAAAAAAAAGGAGAGAGAGTGACAGAGAATGATAAAGACATATTTCAAATCGTGCATTCTGGAAAGCTAGAAAATGTGAAAGAAATTGATGAATTTCTTGAGACATGTGATCTAACAATGTTAAAGACAAAAGAGATACACATTTAAATATAACTATAACAAGTACTTATATTGAAATATATAATTAAAAGTCTTCCATCCCCCCCAAAAGAAAATAATCCAGGCCCCCACAAATACTGCTGAATTGTAACCAACCTTTATAGAATATCTGAAACCAGTGCTTCTCAGGTTATTTTACAAAATTGAGAGAGAGAAAATGCTTGCTGACTCCTGTGAAGGCTGCATTTCACTAATAGCAAAACCAGAGAGACAAACCAAGAAAAAAAAAGAGAAAAGCGTAGACCAATATCTCTGATGAATGTAATAAAATCCTTGAAAATCAACTTCAAGAAACACATTAAAAGTATCATATACCTCAATCAAGTACTTTAATATTTTTATCAAGTCTGTATTCCATTTTTAAGAAAAATAAATTGAAGATTCATATTTTCAAGCTTTGTATCAAATACAGTTTATTTTTGTATTCCAATTTTTGATGTATGTTTGGCTTATATATAGAATTTAAAATCCTACAATAATTGCAAATATTTTGAAAAAATATATATTTACCCTAATTTGGGCAATAAGAGATTTGACATTACTCTGTATTAGCTTCCTTTGTAGATACTTTGTCTTACTTTCTAAAAGCCCTTTCATTTTTCAAAATCCTTTATTTCTTCAACTCTGAGGTACTTTACTTTATTATTCTAGATTTCAAGTTTTTCACTTACTTCTTCCTCAGCATGCATTATTTCCATCTTTTTAAATAACATTCATTTGTTTGAGAGAGGAAGATACAGATATATAGAAAGAGTTCTATATATTTATTACTTGCTGCTTTTTGGGACATAAAAGGACAAAATTATGCAAATTTGCATATTTGGTTTTAGTCCTCTATTCATTTTTGCTTTATTCATTCACATCTTTATTTATTGCTACAATTTGTAGTTGCTATTTTTTTAATTTTTATTTATTTATTTTCAAGCAGAGAGAGAGAGAGAAGAGTGACACAGAGAGAATGTTCATGCCAGGGCCTCTCGCCTCTGCAAATGAACTCCAGATGCATGCATCACTGTGTTTCTGGCTTCAGCTGGGTACTGCGGAATAGAACTCAGGTCATCAGGTTTAGCAGGAAAGCACTTTAACCACTGAACAATCTCTCCAGTCCTGAAAATGTTACTTCTAATGGTATTATTTACCTATATGTTTAAGAATATCAGGCATGGTGAACACCTAACTTCATTGCTTATTGCATTCTCCTATACATGAACTGTGATACCTATTCAATGATGTAAAACAAAGCTTTTATATAGTTAAAAAGGCACTGAAATAAACAATAAATTATTTAAAAGTACTGTAAGTCTTAATGTTGAGTGTTAATCAGAAATCTATAGTCTGCCTTATTATTGCCCTAATTTCAAATGTCTTACAAGTCTATATTTGAATTAAAGCTACTTTTAATATTTAATAATTTCTTTATGTTTATTCATAATGACAAACTTGTCATAGTAGTTTCAAAATAAATGAAAATATGAACTTATTCACATCTGTGTCAGATGACAACATTGAAGTGTCTGTGCTCTTCTTCCAACTTCTTTCAGACAGGTTCTCTTGCTCTAACAAGTGCCAGTCTAGCTGGCCCACTAGTTTCAAATTCTCCTGGCTTTACCTCCCATTGGCACAGGTATATGTATATTGGGACCAAGGATATCTATGGCATTTGTGTTGGCTTTATGTGGATGCTAGGCAATTGAACTTGTCTTGGCAAGGTTTGTAAGTGAGTATCTTTAACCACTTAGCCATCTTTACAACCCCTCTTACATTGTTTTTCAGCTCTTCTTTTACAACATGAGCCTTGTAGCAGATGGTATATGTGTCCCAGTTAAGAGCTGGGTACTCAACAGTCACATATTTTCAGCATTTAGACTAATAATTCTATTCTGCACTAACTGCCAACCCTTACAAAAAGAATCTTCTCTGACCAAAGCTGGGGATAGTACTAATCAATGGGCATAACACAATTATCTAGAAAACAGTATATCCAAACAGCTTTACACTAAAGGCCTATGACCAAACAAGTCACGGATTTATAATAGTAAATTAAAATTCCTTCCTGGGGAATCAGGCCTTAAATACAATCAGAAAGTGGTTGGTTACCCCCAAAACAATCATTCCACTATTGCGTCAATGAGAACATCTTGTCTGGCAGCTCAATATTGTAGCTCCCAATTTCCAGAGGCAGGTGTGACCGCTGATGACTTTTCTCAGCCAACCACCCTCATAGCCCTCATTTTGAAAGCAGCCACCAGGGTGGAAGCTTCCAGCTCAAATCCAGCTTGATTTCTCTCTGCCATGCACGTGTGATAGGTTCGCTTCAGCAATAGGAATTTACCATTTCCTGCAGGTGGACAACAGAGGGTAAATGTATGATAAGCTGTAATGTAAGATGGTCCTCCATGTCCCCTCTGAGTAACAGCTCAAAGGGAACAACTGGCACTGGATTTTCATGTAATGACCTATGGATTTTTAGAGAAATATTAATCACCCATGCAAGGTAATTCCATTCTAACAGTTATATATATATTGTGGCTGTTTGATTCAGGTGTCCCCCATAAACTTAGGTGTTCTGAATGCTACGTTCCCAGCTGATGGAGATTTTGGAATTAATGCCTCCTGGAGGCAGTGTATTGTTGGGAGTGGGCTTATGGGTGTTATAGCCGGCTTCCTCTTTGCAACTGTTTGGCACACTCTCTTATTCCTGTTGTCCATCTTATGTCGGTCAGGGGGTGATGTCCACCCTTTTCTCATGCCATTGTGGAACTTCCCCTCGAGCCTGTAAACCAAAATAAGCTTCTTTTTCCCACAAGATGCTCTTGGTTGGGTGATTTCTACCAGCAAAGTGAACCAGACTACTATCCATCCATCTATCTATCTATCTATCTATCTATCTATCTATCTATCTATCTAATATATGTGGGTTTTTGAGGTAGGGTCTCTCTTTAGCCCAGGCTGACCTTGAATTTACTATGTAGTCATAGGTTGGCCTCAGTCTAACAGTGATCCTCCTACCTCTGTCTCCTATTAAAGGCATGTGCTGCCACACATGGCTTTAAATTATATTTTTAATTTAGATTTCAAAGTATCACTTTTGTGCAGTGCACATTCATAAATCCTTCCCTCATGAACTCCTTCACCTCATTGCCTGACCCTGCTCCCCATGTGGACCTTTACGGCCTCAACATCCCTCTTCGTTTGTGTCACCTGGGTTCTACTACAACCCCCTACCAAAATGTCTCCCCTCCGTGACTACTTTCTATGTTCTTAGAATCTACAGACCTATGCTCCAATTTGTATGTGTCTAAAAATTCATAGGTAGGATGCATATATCATTTTTTTTTCCTTTTTGAATCTGGGCTAGCTCATTAATATAATATTTTTAAGTTCAAATTTTCTTTGCAAAGATCTTATTTTCATTTGTCTTTACAGCTTAATATAACTATTTTACACATGTGTACTGCAATTTCAGCTTCTGCTCATCATCTGATGAATATCTAGGCGGATTTTATTTCCTAGCAATTGTGAACAGAGCAGCAATGGACTTGGATGCCCCGGCATCTATGTGGTACAATAGGGAGTCCTTTGGGTATATGCCCAGGACTGGTATAGTTGGCTCAGATGGCACACCTATTTTTAGTTCTGGAGAAGCCTCCACACTAATTTACATACTAGATGCACCAGTACACATTCCCACAACAGGACATAAAAGTTTTCCTGCATCACTTGCCAAAGGTAATACAAAAAAAAAAAAAAAAAGATTCTGAAACAAAGAATTATTTATACCACATTTTGTATGGTTCTACATTCACAAAATAAAAGAGCTCACATTCCTTTTGTTTTCCACTGCTATTAGTTTCCCACAGCAGGGTGATACATTTGCCATTATTATATAGCCAATACTGATACATCTTCATGAAATAAATATCATAGTTTACATTAGAATTCACTCTTTGTTTAAATATTGTATAGGTTTTGACAATGTTATAATGAATTATATTCATCTATCCTCCTACCTCTGCCTCCCGAGTGCTGGGATTAAAGGCGTGCGCCACCACGCCCGGCATAATGAATTATATTCATCTTTTATACTATATTAAGCATATTTTATACTATAATACAGATATATTTTCATAGGTAATAGACATAAGAGCCTAAAATTCTTTTGTGCTCTATCACTTTCTCGCTTTCCCACATTTAAACCTTCTCAATCACTGCTGCTTTTACAACCTCCGTAGTTAGGCCATTTTCAGGAAGGCATGTCAATGTCACCCTTTCAAATTCTGCCTGCCTGCCTCATCAATATGCTGCAAGATTCCTTATGTCTTTCAGTGGCTCATTTCATGTTAACCCTGAGTAATACTCTACTGTTTGTATGTCCATCCTTATATCCATTCTCTGTTGAAGTTTATCTTGGCTGCCTACAGGTTTGGAAATTAAGAGTCATGCTGAAGTAAGCATTTATGGACAATGATTTCTTGTGGACATAATTTTGTAATTCACTTGGGCAAATACCAAGTAACACGGCAGCTGGATTACATGATAAGACAATGCTTAGCTTTGTAAGAACTCAGCCAACTATTTTCCACAAGGGATTAGGACTTTCCATTCTCATCAGAAAGCAAGAATCTCAGCTACTTTGTAACCTCATCGGCCTTTGCTCTCATCAATATCTGATCTCTAGTTCACTTGTCTTTGAATTTGCTATTCCCTAAACACATTTGCTATAGAATAGATTTCCATGTGCTTACTATACAACTGCATGTTTAATTTGATGAGGTTTTTGTTCAGATATCTTGTCAATTTATTACATCTTTATGTTTGTAATGTTTAGCTTTAACGCTTTCCATATATTTTTGACACCATCTAATTTCCCCCATACATGACTTAGAAATATTTTCTCTTAGTGTATGATTTGTAGTTCATTATTAAAATAGGTAGGAAGCCTTTTTTGAAATTATATCAAATCCATTATTAATTCATGGATTGAGTTTTTGTAGTTTTCTACATGATATGGGTGACATAGAAGTGATGGTGGGCTCCTGCTCTTCTAGTACTTAGCAGGAATTGGCAGGAAGACCAGGAGTCCCAGTCTAATCATGTCTTCATGGAAGAATCAAACAACTATAATCCAAGCGAAAATCACTAAGTTTTCTATAAATAGCTTCTTGGAATAACAGAAATATTTTCCTTGAATTTCAGTAGGTCTATAAACATTTTGTGTTAAGTATGAATACTATGCCTACATGATTCTCTCTTCACTAGTTTTCCCATCCAGTGCTATATATTTATTACATTATATGTATACATATGCATATATATATATATATATATATCACATATATTAAATAAAAGTACATATCACTTGTGGGATTCTGTGTCCTCCAGGGCTGGCCGTGGTTCCCCCAAGGGTGCCCAGGCAACCGTGGTGGTAAACATGTGAAAGAAAAGGCTTTCAAGAGACAGTCTCTGTGAACAGCTCTCTTTAATCAATAGGGGAATGGGTTTATAAGCAGTTGAGGTTCCTAAGGGAATTGGATGTGCAAGGTTGCTTGCTGGTGCCTAGTTAGCATATGGGGACATACATTCCAGCAAGTAGGCAATGGTATATAAGGAGTTTCCTTGGCAACTAGCCAAAGGCCACAGGGTTATGGGCAAAGCCTAAGTCTTATCTGAATGTACAGGCACCCATACTTGGAGAGGGCATGGCCTTACTTCCTGTTGATCTTGGGGTCTGACACTTTGGGGGTCTAGGATCACTGCAACCCCCGAGAAAGGGGGAAGGAGTCCTCTGCCAGTCTGGTCCGCTAGATATGACTGGCAGTTCAGGCTGCTGTGACCTCTTCATAGCCTAGGTCCTTCCTGTCAGACAGCTTAGGTTTGCTTTAACCCAGGGCCCTGCCTATGTCTTACAATCACTCATATATATTCTCTATGTGAATATACGTAATATTTGTATGATATATATGATTCCCTCAAATGTATTACTTTTATTTGACAGAGAGTAGTAGGCTATATTTGTATATAGAGAGAACTTCTTTTGAGAGTACTGTATTAAAGTTTTATTTATGCAGTTTTGACAACTCTTAACAGAATGCAGTTTAGAGAGAATAGAAAAAGTAACTGGGGCTGGAGAGATGGCACATCAGTTAAGACACTTGCCTGAAAAGCCTAGTGACCTAGGCTTGATTCCCCAGTATCAACATAAAGCCAGGTGCCCAAAGTGACACATGCATCTGGAGTGCATTTATAGTGTGGCTAAATGCCCTGTCATGCCCATCTTCTGTTTCTTCTCTCTCTCTCTTCTCTCTCTCTCTTCTCTCTCTCTTCTCTCTCTCTGGCTCTCCTCTCTTCTCACTGTCTATCTCTCTGCTTGCAAATAAGTAAATTAATTAAAAAAAGAAGAATAGAAAAAAAAAAACTAAACAGGAACTTGCCAAGTTATATATAAAAACAGATGACAATGCCGGGCGTGGTGGCGCACGCCTTTAATCCCAGCACTTGGGAGGCAGAGGTAGGAGGATTGCCATGAGTTCGAGGCCACCCTGAGACTCCATAGTGAATTCCAGGTCAGCCTGGGCTAGAGTGAGACCCTACCTTGAAAAACCAAAAAAAAAAAAAAAAAAAAAAAAAAAAAAAATTAAAAACAGATGACAAAAGTCATAAAAGTTGTAAAGTCATAATTTTGGTTTTTCTTTAGGCAAAAAATCATGTGCATCTCTATCAAAAAATCCAGCAACTTATCATATGCTTAATTATGAGGTAGAATCATGAATAAATATTATGTCCTAAGTGTGCTACCTAAAGAAACTTTTTGGCCAGTACATTTTTATCATATTGATTTTCTTCTTTCTTGGCAAAAAGTAAGTACTGATGTTATAGGATTCCTTATGCTCCCAGCCATCTTAAATTCCAGTTTGTGACTGGATGTTATGCATCCCTTTCAAGCATGGTGTAGGAAAGGTTGTGTGAAAATTTCTGCCTACATTATGTCTTGTCCCAAAATGTGAGGTGACTTTGTTCTGAGGGAGAGAAAGGGTGTAGAGATCCCACTGCTAGCACGGCAGCATAGTATATCAGTGCTATGACTAGCAAAATGTGAAGATTATCTGAGGGAGCCAGATTATGGATATTTTTACCACTCTAAAATCTAGGTTATTCTATCATATACATATACAAGTGTCTTAATATTTTAGATGAAATGATAAATAAAATTGAATTTGTGTTTGTCACATCATGAACAAATCTACAAGCAGGAGAATAATTCAATTACGAGACTCCAGTGAATTTAGAAGATTATATCAACCTTCCAGAGAATTAAACAAGATTTCAGTCTAATTGCCTAATGTTCTTCACAGGCCCATGTGACTTGTGCAATTAATTAGTCACTAAACTAATTAAAGTAAAAGCCAAAATTAAGGTAGCAATAAAATGTTATCCTTGTGGTACCTCCATGTTTCCAGGCTGTTAACCCTTCAACGCAGTAGTGAGAGTAAGGAGAAAAGAACACAGATACACATACAAATTGCAGGATGGTCAGTCCTCAAATGCTTTCTTATATTGTCTTTGCTTTTAAGGTCAACCTACCATCTTCACATTTGCTGTTCTGGTAGGAGCTATGCTACAGTTCATCCCCTTGCTCCAATGTTATATGTTGTGGGACACATTGCATTTACCAACTAATTGTCTCTCATGTATTCTAGATGGATTTTTTTTAAAACAGAAATAGCAGTGTTCACTAGCAATGAGGTGCTGTTGGGGTGGAACACTGATTTGTTTCATCTAACTTTATACACAATGGCGCTTCAACATGGGAGTCCAGGTGATTATTGAAGCTTCATCTGTTTAGATGCTGACACATTTGAGCTGGTGATTTCATGCCAGCAGGCATTAGAACTTGTGACTTTGTGGTATCATACGTTCTTCCATTTTGTGTTTGGTTCCTGCTAACTTTCACTTAATCATTTAGATTTCTAAAACCTGCATAAACCTTCAGCCTTCTTACACAAATGAGTATCTGTAGGATAGACTGTATTATAGCTGAAACAATGATGATATATTTGCAAGTTATAGAAAGATAATAGTAAATTCAGTATCTCTAAAATTCTTTTCTTTTTTTTAGTCAGTGAATACAGTCAAGTTGGTACCACTGTTAGCCTCCTCCCTGTTCTCCCCACTCCATAGGGACCCTCCTTGTTGGGGTATATGTGTCATGCATTGTGGGATTAGCCTTCAGTTTTGGGTAGAAGGAAATGTCTCTGAGTGTCATGACCCAATATGTGGCTCTGACATTCCTTCTGCCCATCCTAAAATACTTTTTGTCCTATACATAAACACATAACATGTAATGAACAGGAGTAGAAAACATTATCTATATTGCTTGCATGGATTCTCATTCTACTACTATTCTGAATTTTCTTAAATAATTTTTTAGAAATTGATGCAAATTCAGGAAATTTGAATTCTAAATATCCCAAAATAGCTATCTAAAATTTGATACCCAAATATCCAGGCTACTTCACCTCATTGGATCCATCTTGTCATTTTATTTTATACACAAGCAAGGTCATTTAACCACATTCAGTCCAATGATGCCCTGCTTCAAAAGCTTGCATTTGGGGCTGGAGAGATGGCTTAGCAGTGAAGGTGTATGCCTTCGAAGCCTAAGGACCCAGGTTCAATTCTCCAGGTACCACAAAGCCAGATGCACATGGTGGTGCATGCATCTGGAGTTCTGTTGCAGTGGCTAGAGGCCCTGGCATGCTTGTTCTCTCTTTCTCCCTCTGTCTCTCTGTCTTCCTCTCTCTCTCCCTCTCCCTCTCCCTCTCTCTCTCCCCAACAAATGAATAGACCAAAATAAAATCTTTAAAAAAGTTTGCATTTTTGGTAAGTTTGTATTTCTTGAAAATTCAGTGGCACGTAAAAATATTAAAAATTCACTGTACTTTAGGACAATGGGAATTGACTAACTATATACTTACATGTCTGAAAAGAAATAAGAACTTCGAAAATATAATTTGCAACTTCAAATATGTACAGAAATTCATATTATAGCTTTAAAAGTGTCCAAATATGGAAAATAACCAATTTTCCATTGAGAGTATGTCACAGATAAAATACATTTTAGTTTGTAAATGTTAAGTCACTAGGAATGTAAAGTTGATGTAAAAAATAGACCTATATGACAATTAGTGGAGTTTTATTTTGATAAGAAAACACATAAAATTATTAAATTCATAAATCATTAATAGCTATATTTTTTTCCATCCTGGGGATGCATCTCAGGACCTTGTGTATGCTAGGCATGTGCTCTGTCATTGAATGATAGGTCATCCCCAGCATAATTTAAAGTGATGCCTTCATTAACATTTAATACTGTTTGGTTAAGACAGTAAATTACATAAGTGCCCTATCAGTGAAATATTTGCTATAATATTACTATGAACTATACATTCTGTTAATGTTCAGCAGCTGACACAATTCTAATCATATAGCGGTACCCTATTTGGTGGGAGGCACAACACTGAATTCAAAAGATTTACTTCTGGAATTTTCCTATTCAGAAGCTGGTAAACTTGCTTTGAGGAGCAGAACCTGAGAAGTAGAAGCAATAACTCCTTGTTTACACAGCACAGCAGCAGGCTGAGGTGAAAAGAATCAAAAGAGAGGTTTAGTTTAAGTCATGAGTAAGCCCTCCGTACCTGTTGTCACTGCTGCACTGATGTTACTGGAACTGTGACTTCTTCTGCATTCGGGTATTCACTGGCATTTTTAGTGAACAATCAAAAACCAGTAATATATGAGCAAGTAGCAAGTAATACATTGTTTGAACAAAAGGTAATTTTTTTTTTACTCTGGATAATGTTTATTTTCTTCTTTTTAAATTAATTATTATTATTATCAACATATTTCACATAGATACATCATATATTGGTACCCTCTCTTCCCTTGTCCCTGTCCCCATTCTGTTGGGGACACTCCTCAGTGGGGTTGCAGGTATTCTCCATGGGGTTGTGGTTTATGCATTGTGGAAGAAACAGTCAGTTATTTTGCGGGGAGGGTATGCCACTAGGCAAGATGTCTCTACCTGTGACTCTACAAATCTTTCTGTGCCCTCTTCTGCAAAATTCCCTGAGCCCTGGTGGGTAAGTTTTAAGTCTACATCAGTGGTGAGCTCTTAGGAGCCTCTGGGTCTCTGCTTTGGTAGGTATTGAGTATCCTCTGTCTCCTTCACACTGTCCTTGATTATCAGGTTCACCATGGATGCAGCACTCTTGCTCATCTCCCCAATTCCTCTGTGGTTTCAGCTGTGGCTTGGCTGAAGTTCCAGGGGTAGATTATGTCCTCCAGTCTCACTACCTTTTGAAAAAGAAGAAAAGATCCTCCAACTGAGAGTGAAATCACCATAGTTTAAATGGGATGTTATTAATTTAGGGAGAATTTTATGCATGTAACCCCTCTTTTACCCAGACTAGTGAGAGCTTGACATTGGAGAACATAATCTTTGTCTCCATAGGATTCTGATCTGGTTCCCAATTCCAAATATGGGTTCCTTAATGCTGAGCTATCTCTTTCAACATTTGTTAAAGGAAGGATTGTGGGCGTATGACCTGCTGGACTCTGCTGATCCAGAACACATGTACACTCTGATCACAAACACAATCACATTGAGGCCACCGGTTGTCTTCAGCAGACCTGTGGCCCATAGTTACTGACCTTCTTGTCTTCAACACTATGGTCTGCACTTCTTATATGTGTATGCTTTGTCTGGATTGAGAGTCTAGTCAGGTCACTGTGGAAATTGGGCAAACAGCATAGGTTAAATTCAGTCAGCATCTCTAAACATTCCTTGTCAAGATTTGTCATCTGCGGTGTTCAGGCCAAAGGTACACCAAGGCAAAGGAAATAGTCACATTGTTTTAAGAAGGTAGTTGTAAGATTAACTTTAATGAAATAAACGAAAGGAATTTAGCAGTTTACATCAATAGTATCAGAAAACTTTATTCGAGAGTTCCATAAAAAATAACACACAGTTCTTTTCCATAGCTCATTTCCATATTTCATTCTTTTAATTCATTCCCGCAGTTGTTCTTACAGTTCATTCTTACATAGGGTTAATAACAGAGATTGTTAATTGTGTTCATTATCAACATTCCAGTTTCTCCAGAATTACATAAATTAATCCCAAGCACATATGCCATTGGTTTTGAAACCAATGTGATTGATTAGCAAATTTACACACCAGAAATACTTCTTAAGAGACAGGTCACATACAGGATTTGACTATAACCGATCCAATTTTATGTAACTTACTGAAATGTGTACACTCCATTTGGGAACACAACACTGGGGAGAAATCCTGTGGCTGACAGACTTCATGACAGGGAAACCTTTGTTTTCCAGGTGGCATTCTAAAACATGTCATGAGTGGCTTGGAAACAATTCTGGAATGTGCTTGTGCAGCAGGGTAATGAAAGAATATCTTGTTCAAGCTATTTTATTTTCATTTGAATATGGTTTTTTAAATATAACAAATATTTAAACACTGTGAAAAGAATGTCGATTATTGAATAATGTTAAAGTTAAAAATAAGACAATAATCCATTACTTAATATGATATCAGCTGCAAGGAGCCTAAAATAGAGCCTAAATTGCTTCATATAAAATTAACATATACTTAATTACAAGTGAGGAAAACTACAGTAAGAATGGCTTTTATGGTCTATCGATTTACATCCACTGCAATATCTTAATTTATGCATTTTAAAATGGTAACTTTTGGCAATCATTCAATATTTAGAGTGATTGCTGGAAGAAATCCATGCTCATTTTATTCAGCAGAAAATGTACCACTGTTATGAAGATTAAAAAAGCGAATTACCAGGAAGTTAGAGGTTAATTGCC
The DNA here is from genome assembly GCA_036346955.1 of Dipus sagitta. NCBI lineage: Eukaryota > Metazoa > Chordata > Mammalia > Rodentia > Dipodidae > Dipus > Dipus sagitta. Next base: position 27,052,269 of record CM070772.1, read on the forward strand.
ATTAGCTTAAATAGTCTTCTGTTTTTTTTTTTTTTTTTCATTGTGAAAACATTACTTTCTGGGTTTTCTGTAACAACACAAGCAATAGAGATGAGGTAATTCTTGGAGCCTTAAACTCTTCCCACGTTCTAAACACTTTCATTGGTAGGAAGGCAGGAGGATCAGCAGTGGGAGAGAAATGAATATTTGCTGGTGTCAGTGATCATACCATCTTTTTGAAACCATTTTGAACATCCGATGTCAACACATTTTTCTCTCTTTAACATTTATTTTCCATAGTTCTCCATTTCTTCAGAAGACAAAAAAATCTCATTCAATTTTTGTGTTTTTGCTCCATGATAATATTCTGAATAAGATACACATATTTCATCAGATGTACATGCATGTCTTTTTTGATGAGAAGGAGAGAGAGAGAGAGAGGAAAGATAATGAGTGCTAGAATATACAGCCCCAATTCACATGTATAAATGCAGAAATAAAAACTATTTAAATGTAGGAAAACTATAATCATGATTTTGATGTGTAAATTTTGAACAAGAATACCTTTCACTTTTACACACATCTCAGTCTGTTGTAGAAGAAAAGTAGAGATTCTAACCTAGTTGTTAAAGTCCCTTTAGGAAGATTCCACTTTCATTATTTCCTACAGTTACATATGACAGTGTTCATAGCATAGTATTGCAATAATGTTTAAGCCCGTTCCTAAAGCATTTGCCTGCAGAGAAACTAAAAATAAAAATAAAAGCTCATATTAGTATTACCACAATAATAAGTGACACCGTATTTGTTATGAACACTGAAAAAAGGAAAGACATTTATCTAAACCAAGTACAATTATATCATGTTACTCAGTTACAAACTCATGTGCCTATAATCCCAGCACTTAGGAGGTAGAGGTAAGAGAATCTTTGCAAGTTCCTCATCTACATGGGAAGTTCCAAGACAGTCTGGGCTTCATTCACAGTGGGGAAAAGAAAGAAAGAAAGAAAGAAAGAAAGAAAGAAAGAAAGAAAGAAAGAAAGAAAGAAAGAAAGAAAGAAAGAAGAAGAAGAAAGAAGAAAGAAAGAAGAAAGAAAGAAGAAAGAAGAAAGAAAGAAAGAAAGAAAGAAGAAAGAAAGAAAGAAAGAAAGAGAAAGAGAGAGAGAGAAGGAAGGAAGGAAGGAAGGAAGGAAGGAAGGAAGGAAGGAAGGAAGGAAGGAAGGAAGGAAAAAAGGAAGGATCTACCAGACATATCAAATATTAGCTTTGCAAGTCAGAAAACAATCTTATGCTTGCTATGTTAATTAAAGAATAGTAATGTTTAATGACAGCAGACACTGAAAAATGCAGGGCAAAATATATTTTCTTATGAATGTTTTCTCACTGATTATTTTTATGTATATTTTATGCAGTGAGTATCTACATTACTAGAATTTAAACTTCAGTAGCTCATCACCAGCTACTTGATTTTCTGTATAAAAAGGATATTCAAAGAAATGAAAGGACTTTCTTTAAAGATTTTTTGATAAATTTAGATTCAAGGCTACTTTCCATAAATATCTGTGGGCTATAATGATCACTAATACAGAGATTTCAATCACTTGATCTGTAGAGTTATACCTGGAAAGTATGTGTTATTTTTGTTCTTTTATTTCTTTCTTTTGAGTATTTGACAGGACTAATCATGTTGATTGATATGTGGTAAAAGAGACTGCTGTGAAAACTGCCTCAGAGCAATATGTGACTGATGAAAATGGTGCAATTTATGATTTTTAAATAAAGATGGAATAACTTTAGTGTTAGGAGGTTCATGGATTTCATGGGAAATTAGAATAAGACTTCTATTTGCACTGATACCAGCTAATAGTTAAGCTCAATTGCAAATGCCATTAGCATTTTCTGTCAAAAGAGAAAATAAGGCTTAAAGGGCCAAGAAAAGTTTTCTTCCTCTCTTATACTTATTGTTACTTTATAAATCAAACTGGGAAAATTATGAAAGTGGTTATTGGTGGCTTCAAGGTAAATCATACATTTTTCATACTTTGAATATATATATACATACATATATTTCTTTTTTCACTTTTCCCCTCAGTTTCCTTGGTGAAAGATTGTGATAGGAACACAATACAATAAGAAGGTTCATTTCCAAATCAAATCCTTAAACTTCTTTCAATGCTAGAAATTAAATAATTATATCTATCATAAGACTAAACGTATCTAAAATGCAAAATGGTTTAGAAAAAGGGAGTGCTATCCATTTCTGGATCAACAATATGTAGCATTGTGTCTGAAACAAAAGAGATGCTCAATTCACACATTGGTTAACTGTATAGATAAAAATTGTATAAGATCATGTATTTTCCAAGGAAGGCTAATGAGAAATATATGTAAAATGGGTCATAACACTAATTTGCTTTTAGCCATTTATTTAAACCTGAGAATTCTCAGCAGTATCATTGGAGAAAAAAAATAGAAGGCCTTTAATTTGGTTTGTAATTCTATATTTATTTTTTAACATAGTTTAATTTATGTTACACAAACATTTTATCACTAAGTAGGAATGAAAACTGTACAAATAATTTCTGTGCTAAATATTTATCAAAAGAAAGACGCTTTAACATAAGAAAAGATACCTTACCCACACAGCTGACTCACTATTGTTAGCATGTGAAATCAGATATGATCAAACATTGAAGGTCAATATTTCCTTGTGCAAATACTTTAATTTTTGCATGGCATTGTTTTGTATTCTTGGTGAGATCTGTGATGAAATATCTTACTTGCAGAAGTATGTTCAAAACAATGGCAGACATAGATTATAACAAAAATGTTTATGATAGAAATTTGGGGAAATTATAACTCATTGGGAAAAGGAAAGAAAAACCATGCCATAATTTGTGGGAAAATGATTATATCATTTTTTTTCACAGATTTCAGAAATTCTTCTAATGAGTAATTGATGAAATTTGGTCTTTCTTAAGATCTCACTTCTGAGAATCCAACATAATTCTATAAGATATTAGTGGGAAAATAAATCCAGCATAATATTAGGCTCAAAGTGAAAATAAATCCAGAAATAAGTCAATTAAAAGTGACATATGTGCTGAAGAGATGCCTCAACAGTTAAAGAGTTTGCCTGCCAAGTCTGAGGACCCAGGTTTGATTCCCCAGTACCCATGTAAAAGTCAGATGCACAAGGTGGCATGTGTGTCTAGAGTTCATTTGCAGTGGCTGATCAGTAATGTATTAAGTAAATGGAAATTGTTTCTCTCCAAATAAATTTACTTGGTGAAGTTATACTTAAACATATATGATCAATTACTATGCCTATAGCCAGTAAAGTACCATACATAGAGAGGAATAGTAGTGGCAGTTGTCCAGAAGAATGATATTAAAAAATGCGCTCTACTGTAGGTGAAGTTAGAGCTACTCATGCATAACATAAGATACCTTGCAATTACTATAATTGCCAGCAATCCTCAAGAGTTCAACATGTTATGACACTAACACAGATAGGCAGTATATCTGACTGTTTGTCAGCTATTTGAAATTGGAAAGGACTGATAAGTTAAGAATCATTACCACTAAGAAAAGAAATATTCAGAAAGAAAAATATGGACGAATATAAGTTGATAAATGTTTACATTAAATTTGCATAAAACTCCAGTAAGAAATGCCACCCCAAATATCTCAACAGTCTTGGTATTGAAAATATGTAAATGATAATAGAAAATATGTTAATATTAATGGACATTTAAGTGGGAACAGAGGGATGGAGAGATGGCTTAGTGGTTAAAATGCTTGCCTGCAAAGTCTAGGGACCCATGTTCAACTTTCCATGTCCCGCTTAGTCAGACACAGTGATGAAAGCATGCAATATCTCAAGGGGGAGCATGTGTCTAGAATTCATTTGCAGTAGGCTGAAGGTCCTGGAGTACCAATTTTCTCTCTGTCTCTCTGCCTCTTTCTCTCTGTGTCTCAAAAATAAAAATACTAAGCCAGGCATGGTGGTGCACACCTTTAATCTCAGCTCTCATCAGGCAGAGGTAGGAGGATCACTGTGAGTTCGAGGCCACCCTGAGACCACAAGTTTATTTGCTGAGTTATTAAATAGTTGATTGATTTTGTTTTCTTTAGGCAAGGTCTTATTATGTATGTGTAGTTGGCTTTGAACTCACTATGCATCCCAGGTTGGTTAAGAACTCTCAGTATCCCAGTCTCCACTTGACATCACTGGTATTCCAGGGATATACTGCTGTACCTATCTTGGTAATAAATTTTACAGATACATTTTTAAATGTTATTTTCTAAGTTAAAAAATCACATATTTAAATTTGTTTCCTATAATGTTTTATTGATAAGATGAATTATATTTGTAATATGTTCATTTAAATATTTCCTAAAATATACTTATAACAAAAATTAATACCATGGGAGCTAGAATCTTTAAGGTCTTGAAAGAAACTATAGTTTATAATTGTTTTTATGTCCTTCCTTATAAAATATATGCACACAGTTTTAATCACCACATTCCTTTTGCATATTCTACAATATACAATTGCTCTGCCACCATAAAATTCTCATTGTCAAATGAATCTCAGGGTGAAAACATCAACTAAATGAGCCTCTTCTCTTCCAAACAAATGTTACCACTTAAATGAAGGTTTTGTTTCAATTGCAAATGTGAGTAAATGAATTAATCATGTTGTATCACATAAAAAGAGGGGAGACAATAGGCCCCTAGTGGTAATTGAATGAAAATGAACTTCAGAATGTTATACTAAACCTCAGTGAGTATAGATGATATTTTTCATTTGAGCACATGAAAAATACCAGGGATATGCAGAAACATCACAATCATTAGAACATCAACACCCCCAGTTCCCTAACTGCAATCCATCAACAATCTAAAAGGATGTAATTTTACAGTTCAAAAGAACTTAATCTTGCAAAATCATCTGCTCTGCTGTTCTAGGGGCTGCAAGCCAAATAGAACTACTAAGTTATTTAACACCTATATAAGTTTGTGATTTTTCTGTGTGTATGAATTTCTATCTTGCAAACACCTGCTGCTTCCATGCATTAATGATGTACACCAAAACAGCCCCAAGCGAGAAGGGAAACAAAATGTATGCTATCTCCATACATTTTCTAATCTGCCTCATTATGCACTTTGATGCTGGCATTATCATGTGCAAAATCAGGGAAGATGAAGTACACGCTATATTTTTCATTGTCCAAAACAAATAGGGTGCAAACATTTAGAAGGTAGTAACATTTTCTCATTTGCCAACTTGCATAGAGCTAACAATGCAAAGGAAACTACTTTTTATGTCTATCATGCATGAAAATTTTCTAGATTGGATCAATGTATGATATAGTTTTCTAATTTTACAGCACATCTGAAAGTATTTGGAAAGCTAACTTGTTTAATACTGGTTTTTATTTTAGTTGATTCAATATGGGCAGTTAAATCATATGGACCATTGTTATTTTCCTACTTTACAGAATTAATTTGGGAAGGCATTTTCCTTTTATGTTCATTGTTACACAATGAAATAAGCACAAAAATTTAGACATCTGGATCCAATTTCTGCAGAAAATGAATGGAGAGAACTAACCTACAATACACAATTTCTCCATGCATATATTCCCTGGAGAAAAGAGAAATTAGTCTTAATCAGGTATGTCAATAAATTAACTTTCTACCAATGGGACAAAAGTAATGACAAGCGTAGCAGACAGCTTCAGATTCACTAAGATCAACTTCCAGACCAGGCACAGTTATGGAAGGAAAGGATTTATTGAAGCTTCCAGATCCAGGGTAAGTTCCATAATGGCAGAAGAAGCTGGCCTGTTTTCACAGGCCCAAGCAGAGAAAAACCACAAGCCAAAAGCTATACTACACAGAACACTTCAGAAACTCTAGCTAGACACACTTTGCATATCTTTTGATTGAAATCTCACACCCACCCCATCTTACTTAGGGCTGGAACCTAAGATCCACCCAGTGACACTGCCTCCTGCCAGGTGGCTGCAGATTCGAACAGCAAGCTAATAAAAAATGTTAATATATGGGGGGCACATCTATTCAAACTACCACAACAAGGAATTTGAGTTATGGACATCTGGAACATGATTTTACTGTAGGCAAACTGCCTTGACATGCCTCCCTTCCCTTTGTGAGGAATCTATCAAAGTTCTAGACAGAAGCTATGGCCTCTGCATTTTTGTCTGAATGGGAAAAAAAGCTGTGGGATTTCTTTTTGTGGCTTATGACATGGAGACATGCAGAGGATGAACGCTGACCCAGGTGACAGGAATTTTGCTACAGCTCATTTCTAGTACACATTAATGTTGTTGTCTTGGAAGACAAGCTCAAACCTCTGAGTTTGAGTTCCATCGCTGTGGCTAAAAATTATTAATGTTGTTGTAAATTTAAGTAAGACAGAATTAATTACACATCTAGTCTAGTGTGCTTACTTTATACTCCCATATATCATATTCAATTCATTTTTTAGACCTAGTTATTTTTAATGACAAAATATTTTACCCCTTGTTAATTTAATTATTCACAGTGACTTTTGCAACACAAATCCCAAATCAGGATACGTTTATCATATTCTATCCTTAAATCTGGTTTTCCTTCTTTAATATTTATTCAATTTCAACTTATTCTGGTGATGTGTTCTGTTAATTTCAATGTTTCTTTTTTCCACAGTTTGGATTGACTAACTGAAATCAACCCCAAACAGAAACTTGGGTTCAAAGTATTTTGTGTGATTGAATTTAGCAATTATATTATGTTGGGCATAATGTATTTTACATATGTCTGTGGTATGGCAAATTTCCTCTTCACAGAAAGGTGTGAAAGAGTATCCCTGACTTCATCAAAAGCAGCTGGGTCAACTCATCAGAGGAGATGTGGGGAGGGTCAACAGATTCCCGCCCCCCGACCATCCTGAGACTTAGGCGGGCCTCCCTGAGCCTGCTGTATCCAATAATGCTCAGAGACTTTGAGAAGTGGCCACGGGGAAGTTGTCATTCAGGGTGGAATGAGACTCCTTCCTGAGTGAGGCTGCTCTAGGGTACTGGTGCTCTGTAAGCTCATATCCTGAGGCTGAGGGAGGAGAATCCAAGGAGTAGTGTTGACACAGGGATCTCCATCAAACTGGCTGCTTTGGAGCCCCAGGGTCCTATAAGTAATCTCCCTTTATGCTCGGTACGCTCCCCCTCCCCAATACAATCATTGGTTCACCAAACTGGTATTGGTGTAATTGCACTCTGATCTTCCATCTAATCCCTATTTGGGGTGAAGACAAGAATTCGAGCGTCTCCCCGGCAGGAAGTTTCCTGTGACAGTGGCATTTTTAAAATAGGTATGGTTTTCCTTATTTTATAGACCGCTACTGCTGCTTAGAACTTTTAAGTGACTTGTCAAGTTTTCATTTTTTTTTTTTTTATCTTTGCTTACTTATTTTCTTTTCCAGGTGTGGTCTCACTGTAGCCCAGGTTGACCTGGAATTCACTTTGCAGTCTCAGGCTTGAACTCAGGGCGATCTTCCTATCTCTGCTTCCCATGTGCTGGGATTAAAGTGTGCACCACTACACCCAGTGCTTTTCAAGTTTTTAAAGTGTGTATGTGTGTGGGGTGGGGGAGGGGATGTTAATTCTTGATTATATGTGCTTATGCCTGTGTGTGTGCGCTCATTTGTACGGAGGCCAGAGAACATCCCTGGGTGTTAATTGTTAGGAATGCTGTCTATCTTTTTATGAGAGAGACAAAGTCTCTTTATGGCCTGGAGTTTACTGATTAGGATAAACTGGGTAGCCAGCAAGCATCAGGAATTCTTCTGTCTCTATCTATCTCTAGCAGTGCTGGAACTGAATGTGTATACTACCACATCTGATATTTTCATAATGGTACTAGTGGTCAAACTCATAAATATGAAGTAAAGCACTTTACTGACTGACCTCTTCTTAGACATCCTTTGCAAAATTTTTAAGATTGTAATATAAGCACAGATCATTGTCTGTTTTCTTTTAAATTTTAGTTTTAATTACGAAAGGAGGGAGAGAAAGCTAGAGTAAGAGAGAATGGATGGCCTGTTGTCGTTGAAAGCAAACTCTAGAAACTGTCATGTTGAGCAAGCACCATTAGCCACTAAGCATCTCCCCAGACCTTCTCTTTTGTCATGCATCATATCTATGGGTGCACAAGTACAGGATACTGAAGGAGAATCTCCTAGAGATCCCTTCAGTAAATGCTTTACAATATTATAAACACAGAGGTAATTACATACAATGTAAACCTTTGAACATACTTTTATTTTCATCAAACTTCAAAATTATGATTCATGCACTATGGACATTAGTAGTGAAAAAATAATGAAATATATTTAGGTGGGGAGGTTTGCCACCTCCCCACATTCCCTCCTAACTGAACCATGAAAACATTCAGAGTTCTCCTGCTATTTAATTAGAAGAATTCATAATGAGTCACAAGTGGGCAAGCAATTCTTCAAGATTCATTTTAGAAAAAAAAAAAATATATATATATATATATATTTGCCATGTGAAAAAACAGAAGAGAAAGTAAGTACACCCTCAAAAGCAAAGGCAGGATACAACAAAGAAGAAAGAGCAAAAGGGTGCCTTGAGTCTCCTAAGTCATGGAAAACGATTTCTCCTAAGCCTTTCTACCCCTGAGCCTGTGAAGGCTGAAGAGGTGGAGGCTTTCATGATAATTTCATCCTGACTCACAGTTCAGTCTGTCTCAATTAGGTGCAGAAGTATGTACAAAGGTATAACTACTCATCAAGTTGAGATGCTAACTAGGGGAAAGGGAAGTGGTACTTTGCTCATTCTCCTAAGGGAGGACTTTCTAGGGACACCAAAGCCTACTGAGACTGACTTTGTTTCCTACCCCACCAGCTCTGTTCTCCTTATTTATTAGCATGACTATGTCATATACAGCTACAAGACCTCTTGTTTGTTTTCCCCAGTGTTCCTGCCTTGCCCTTTTAACCATAATGTTCTTCTAGCCCTAATGAAAAGTAGTCTTCTTGTCATGAAGATATGCATAAATACCACCAATTGGAAAGAAGAATAAAACAATTAGGAGCAAGAAGAGAAAAACAACAAATAGATTCATTCTAGAAAAGTGTAAATTTTGGAGTTATAATTCTTTGTTATTATATACATATATACTGAAGGAGATATGCAGGGCTGGAGAAAGGGCTTAGCAGTTAAGGTGCTTGCCTGCAAAGCCTAAGGATCTATATTCAGCTCCCCAGGACCCATGTAAGCCAGATTCTCAAGGTGGCACATGCTTCTGCAGTTCCTTTACAGTGGCTGGAAGCCCAGAAGCACTCACATTCTCTCTGTCTCTGTCTCTCTCTGTCTCTCTCTTTCTCTCTTTCTCTCTTTGAAATAAAAATAAAATATTTTTAAAGAAGAAATACAGACTCGATCTATTCTTGCTTAACCCGCTTCTTAGTTTTTATTACCTTATTCCTATTCAATTGATTATAAAAATTGGGTCTATTTAACAGCTCAAAATAAGTTTGAAACATTCCTTTTCCTCTTCATTTTCATTAAATTTGGTTTACTTATTAATGTGGTATGGCCACTGCTGCAGTCCACACCTGCCTCTTATCTAACTTCCCTCCAGTGTCTTTCTTCTGGCACACCCATTTTTATCTACTGCCTACTTCTCAACCAGCCTTTTTTGTTGACTGCTAATCTAAAATAAACATTTTAAATATGATTATGCCCCCTTCCACTAGTATGCTTCAGAAATATTTTTTGATGCTGTTTTATTTATACAAAATATCCCTTAAACATTTATATTGTTTATTTCTTTGGTTTCAATTTCTCCTTATTTTATTTTCCTCAATGATAAATAGAACTGGCTTTTGTCAAAATCACTGAAGACCTTGATATAAGTTATTCTATAGGCAGTTTAGGAAATGTTTAACTTCTCAGAAATTATTGGCCCATAGTATTTCCTTTATTCATCCACTCAGAGCTACATAATATAATATTCTTCAGAAGAATATTTACTGTCAATATCATTTCCTATTTGCCCCCCCTAAAAAAGGGGGTCAATTTTTGTAACTCTGACTGGATTGCTTCTCTTTTTCCCTATGTAGTTTTGAAAAAAAAGAAAGAAAGTAAGTAAGAAGGAAAGAAAAAAATTGTTTAGATTGACGGTAATTCCTTCTATCACCACAGACAAATGCAAATTACAAGCTTGGAACCTCTTTTTCATGGTCTCGAATGAATATTTACCTAAAAAATCGTCCTGTTTATATTATCTCTCCCTAAGTGTCACAAGGTTAACATCCTCCTAAGCATATTTCTTATAGAGCAGTTCAACACAAACCTGCTTTTTTTTTTTTTTTCTTAACCAATTTCCTATTGGAATTATAATTGTGAGATACCACCCAACTCAAGCTACATGCTAGGAAGATATTACTTATCTCCATCACCTAACTAAAAATTAAAATTTTCTATTTTGCCATTTTATGTCTTCCTGGAATTCTTTCACTTAACTTTGTCCTTTCCCAGTTTAGTATATGCAAAGTGGAAAATTTATCCTGATACATCTCTACTCCTTCCTTCACTCAGTTTATTCTATTTATTGTCTCTGGAATGATCTTTTTAAAGGCATTTATTGAGGACTACAACTATTCTTTAATATCTTTTAGAAGACTTTGCTAAAGGCTTAGAAAAGGCCCTCACAGACATGCACATGCCCATTGCTTTCTTTTCAGCTGAACTTTAGCATTACCTGCACTCCTGGCTTTCTTCTATCTGGTTTGAAAACATAGGCATCACCTTAAATGGAATTTCTGCACTATTAACCTTATTGACAGTACTAAAAAATAATTACTTTCACGTAACATCTGAGATACAACTTGCTCTAGAGGGCTTTGTGATGCAACTTTGTCTCGGTATGAGCAATAGCCATTTCTACTTCTCCATTTATGCATAATATTTAAAATTCATTGATGATATGTTTGCTAGGCCCAGTGATTTCCAAAGCCTCTAATAGTGGTTGGCATATAATAGACATCCAGTTTAATTAGGTCAGACATAATTTTCTTTCATGCGAACTCTATATCTATTACTTTAGATATTGAATTGTAAGAAAAGTTCACTCTCTCTTACTCTTTTATGTAAACCTGAATGAAGATAAATTCTTAGGAATCCCAAGAGGCTTTAAATAGCTACTTAGTTTTAAAGGGAAAACTTAAACACAGATGATGTATGCAGTGAGGAACATTATAGGGTTGTCCTAGTATTTGTTATGACAAATAGGAAGACCAGGAGACTCAGTATGCTGAACCCCCCAAAACCCATAATAATCATAATAATAATAACTGTCATCATCATCATTGCTCCTTATAGGCTCTATTGCTCCAGCATATACAATTAAGAAAGAAGACATTTCTGTCAGTTAAATGCTTTCTCGATTGGCTTGATTATATTCTGTGCCTAAGCAATCTGCAATCTATTCAGAATCTTTTTAGAGATTTTGGATTTGATTGTTTTAATTACAACTTTGTGGCATGGAAGAAGATCTAATGGCATACATGAACTCCTTCTCTCTCTTTCTCTCTCACTCTCCTCTCTCTCCCTTCTCACCCCACAAAGAGCAAAAATCCCTATTTGTGAAGCAAAACTAATTTTCCCTTTCCTTCTCTTCTCTTTCTCTATTCATATATAATGCATAAATATACATTGTATATAATATATACATATGTATAGATGCTAAAACAGTAGATTCAGAGTTAAAAGTTCTATCTTTGTTTATTCTTTGTCATGAAACTTTTCAAAGAGTAATTTGATCCAAAGGCTCATTATTTTTCCCACTCTTTGAAGGTATCTGTGACACTTCTTTTGTCTTTATTTATTTATTTATTTATTTATTTATTTATTTATTTATTTATTGTGTGTGTGTGTGTGTGTGTGTGTATTTGAGGATAAAGTTAAACTAAAAAGTGATAGAAAATCTTTCATAATATGAAAGATAGTACATAAGTCTATGATAATTTAACTTACTCTTTTGTGTATTGTCTATTATCTAAAGATGGAGAGATTGTAAAATTTACAAATAGAGAGGATTCAGTAAGAACTGATAGCTAGTTCTTCATCTTTAGATTTTTTATTGATTTTCTGTTGTTGTTGAGAACACTTTTCTATGAATATCTGAATCCTTCTAGCAGGATGATTTGCAATGAATAGGAATTTTTAGTCAATAACTCTCTTTCTTGTAAATCTCCAGTCAATAATTTCATCAATATATTGAGTGGGTCTTTCGTATTCTTGTATTTTTTAAAGATTTTTTAATTTAATTAATTCATTTATTTGAGAGAGTGAGAGAGGGAAAGGGGCAGACAGAGAGAGAGAGAGAGAATCGGCACACCAGGGCCTCCAGAGACTGCAAACGAACTCCAGATGCATGCGCCACCTTGTGCATCCGACTTACATGGGTCCTGGGGTATCAGACCGAGGTCCTTTGGCTTTGCAGGCAAACACCTTAACTGCTAAGCCATCTCTCCAGCCCAGGGTCCTTTGTAATCTAATTTACTCTTACTCTGTTAAATGTTTGCATGAGTCAGAAGTACCTGAAGAGCTTGCTAAACACAGATGTCTTGCTCCCACCTGTTGAGTTCCTGGTCAACTCACCCTGTCTTTAGGTCTCGTTACCACGCTTGGAAAACAGCTATTCTATCAGGGTTACTATGATTTTAACATTCATATTAGCTGTCTAGCTTTAAACTAAAGATGTGTACTACACTAACCAAAGGTAAAAGTCAACATTCATAATTTTAATAGGAGACAAAGACTGAGTCTCATTTCTTTAGAAATAGTGTTTTCCAATTATGCCCACAACATTCTTAGTTGTATCAAAATCACAAAGCATGGATACTGGGCTCATGTACTAAGTTTTTGGTGTATTTTCTGTCATAACCCTGCCCTCAGTCCAAACACCTTCACTGCTCACAGTAAACTTATATTTGCCTAAGTAACAAGTCCTGCTTATCTTGGTCATTCCAATTTATGAAAATGATCCAAGGAGGAATCTGTATTTCCAACCTCAGTGTGTCAGATACATCCTGTCCACCTGACCATGCAGGCCTCTCTGCTTGCACTGTCAAACAGGACAATTTTAATGTACCATTTCAATAAAACAAATCTCAGGGTCATATTTGAGAGGTATTACGATAGCAAAACTGAGTACAGGTGAGTGGAAGCAAGCAGGCCCGGTTCTAGTACAGAATGTTATACTGCAAAATTAAGGCTAAAACATGAGTATGAGGATCTCAACAAAAAGTAAGTTTAGAATTAGAATAAATAATGAAAATATTTACTTTTCTGGGCCTCAGACACTTGCTGACTATACTTTGGGTGTGTCTTCTGAAGATTGTTAGTGCTTGTAGGCCAAAAGTTTAGTGCATGCCAATGATGTTCAAAACTCAAATGTCAATAGAATGAAAAGAAATGCATTTGAAAAATGGTCTTGGATATTTCACTTTATATTCTATTTAAGAGGATTTCTACTGTCTGGGTGTAATTAAGTTCAGAATCTGTTTTTAATTTTTATTTATTTATTTGAGAGCGACAGACAGAGGGACAAAGAGGCAGAGAGAGAAAGACAGAGGGAGAATGGGCGAGCCAGGGCCTCCAGCCACTGCAAAAGAACTCCAGACGCGTGCGCCCCCTCGTGCATCTAGCTAACGTGGGTCCTGGGGAATCGAGCCTTGAACTGGGGTCCTTAGGATTCACAGGCAAGCGCTTAACCGCTAAGTCATCTCTCCAGCCCCCAAATCTGTTTTTTATTGAAATTAGACTCCCTAGCATTTGACCAAATTTCTGTTTCCTTTCATTTAGCTATTTTTGCTTCCAATTTCTTCACAAATTTGTGTCTGAATCTATGTTTCAAAGCTGTAATTAACATACCATATTATCTAGTTTGTTTAAGTTGGTACTTCTATTTTCACAAAGCTCTACAACCATCACCTGATTTAATTTGACAATGTTTACATCACTCTCAAAGAAAACACACTCTTTAGGATAACCTGTCCCTCCACTCCTTCCTTCCCTAGTTTCTAGTAACCTTCTTTTATTATTAATTTACCCTATAAGGAAATTTAATATGTAAAGGATCATGTCTCCATTTTCTATATTCTTTAATCTGTTTTCATAGTTTTGAAGTCCCTATCATATACAAGAAGATTAAGCTATTTACAACACAGTTCTTCCTGATTTTTGGGTCATTTTCCAAACTGCTTCTCCTTTTGGAGGGTGTGGATATTGCAATGCTGCACTTGTGTTCAAAGGTGAAATGGCAAATGTAAAGTAAGTTCCCTGTAAATGAAAGGAACTGGAGTTCCCATCTTTTACTTCCTGTCCATGGTTCACTTGCTGTTCTGTGTGATCCTTGGGATAAAGGCACTGTCTGGGCCCTGCATGTCACAGCTGCCTGCCAGCAGCCATTATGGTATGCATCAAATCCTTTTATCATGCAGGGGAAGTTTGGCAGTGCAGGGGAACTTTTTTCTGTCAGGTAATTCATTGTTCTCACCTAAGAACATGGTTTTAAAAGGCCCAAGAGAAATGGAAAATGATCGTAATGCAGATCTAACACTTTAAAGCAGAAGAAAAATGATAAGCTCCTTTTACTTCCTTCAGAAACTTAATACATAAATCAATCTCTCAATTGTATATAAATGGTGGAATATATCAAAGATAAATCAAAGACCCAGATAAGAGAAGAGTAGGTACTTGAAATTTTCCTCAAAGCTCAAGGCAGCTGTATCTTTGCCACGCAAAGCTCATTTTCTAAGCCCTAATTGATGTCAAATGTTTTTCACTTTATGCATACTCACACTGATTACAGGACAAATAGACAGTTCATGCATGCTACAGTATAATTGTGTTTGTGTATGAGTAACCTAGTTTATATTCATCTCTTTGAGAGGAGCAGCATGAGTGAAAAGATAATCTAAGATTACCTTGAAATTCAAGTGTCAAAGGTTTAAATTAGAGTTAATGGTGTAAGCATCGTGTGATTCAGTTTGATTCATTATCAAGATGAACTGGAAAGACAACAGAGAAAGATATTACTCTGACAAATCATTAATTTGAATCTGTGGGCACTGTTATGAAAATTAACTGTAGCCATATTAAAGCAATACTGTTAAGATTATGTAAAATTAATAGTGTAACACTTGTTGAATAATTCACTGAGATCCAATAATAGAAGGAAAATCTTGGCATAGATACTATTCAAAGCACCTGTCAGAAGGGAAATCTTGGAAACAGAGATGAAAGCTGACCTGAATGCATGGAACCTCTGTTCTACAGTGACTGATGTGTTCATGGGTAGTATAATACATAAATCAAAGCATGAATGTGTGCATTTACAACTCAGTACCTCCCATGTGCTGGCTTTGTGAGCTTTCATTAACTACCGATGATTGCTATACCTCACCTTCTCACCTATGATATAAAATTTTTTGGTAATAACACCAAGTAAAAAATGTATCATGGAATCCATAGTATTAAAGAGCTGTAATTTTCTGAGCAAATGGTTGGCTTGTAGAAAACATAGGTGTGCATTACTTGATGAGGTGGGAACATTTTCAGAAATGTTTCCTTGGGTGATCTCATCCTTTGGCAAACATCACAGATGTGCATATACAAACCGTGACAGCTCAGTTAATCTGTGTGCCCTCTTGTTGTGCCTGAGATACAGTGAAGATGTCAGCTGTTCTTGTGGATGAGTACACTGTGTACTCTTTCATAGTTTACTGACTCCAGCATCACCTCACATATCTGAGGAATGAGAAGTTCAGCTGCTTTACAAAGGATGATTTGTGATAGGATTTTTTTTTTTTTTTGGTCACAAGAATATCTTTTGGGATCCGTGTAGCATGTGACACCCTGACTGTACTGTTACTATGAAAGCACACTTTCCCACTCATGACCCATTTATGTCTTTCTCCACCTGATGATTTTCAGTGCAATGAACATGTTCTATTAAGCCAATCATCTCTTTTTCTTATATTTTGGGTTGTAATATTAAACCTACTAATATAAAAAACAAAATATGTGCTGTCTAGAAAAATGGAAATGTTGTAGAATCTTACTGTACCAATAGAAACTTCCAGGCTATATCACTATAATTATATCTTCAAAGGACTTTTAGGTTAATGGAGACTAACAGCTTGTTAGAAAAGTATCAAATCATATTTTATAGGAAAATTATTTGTCTAATAATTGACAACAATAATGTTCCAGGATAGCATAATCAGATATTATTATATTGTACTAATCACATTCATGTGTAGAATCCTTATGTCACAAAACCTATAACATACATATAAAGTTTTCTAAATCAGAGGTTAATAAGTAACAGAGCTGTAAAATCCAGTTATTATTGATTTTTAAGCATTTCCTATCCTAAAATTCCACTTATATTAAAGAATTGGAGTGTAGCTTAATAACCCCATATTCTTTAATCTGTGAGTTTACATATTAATTTTAGGTCATACATTGATTCTTCATCTTCTTTTTAATCTTTACTTTTCAAATGTTTAACCATGCTCTGTCTTGCTGAACTCTATGTCAGAGCACACTAGAAAACAGAAATTTTAGCTGATTTTCTTTTTAACTTTGTAGTATAACATTGAAAAGGTTACTTATGATTGAGCTGAGGATTATGAACTGTCCTTATGCCACAATCCATAAATATGCAAAAGAAGTAACATTCTACTTATTTCCATACAATCTGAACCAAATATCTTTCTAATTTTTAAAGGAGCTCAAATATATAATTTACATAACTCCATTTTCTGTTGTGAGGCAACAGCCTGAAAAGAAAAAAAAAAAACAATGACTAAATACTAGGAAGTGAATCAGGCAGTCAAATATTATACCTGTGTTTAATAATAACTTCTATTATGGATTAACATTAATATATAAGATTTACAATTGAGACTAAATTTTGTGGGTTATCAATAAAACTTTTTCTTTTAAATGAAAAAAGTCTTTATCATACTCTAATTTTGATTCATAATAATTTTATGAATATATCAATGAATGTATACAATGTGGATTGATCAATTAGAGTATCAGTAAGCTCAAGGACATTTATATTCTTTCTTTTAGGTATTTAAAAATATACAAAAATTTAAAAATAAAAATTACCTCAGAAATATTAAAATTTACACCAGATTTTGTTTCATAAAATCTTTTTATAACATAATTACAAAATAAATGAAATTATTTTAAATAGTTATTAGCCGAGTTTTGATAATGCCTATAATATATTTTTGTAAACTATGTAGCCTATTTTAATTTAATTAATTAAATTTAATTAATTTAATTTAAATGAGCTTACTATTTTTATAATATTTGATAAGCGTTAAAGTTCACAATCCTCATATTAAGATGGATCACCTTATAAAATATAATGTCAGATAACCTTCCCATACCTAAACTTTTTTTTTAAATTTATTTGCATATATGTGTCTTTGCGTATTGGCACACCAGGGTCACTCGTCACTGCAAATAATTGCCCCTAAATATTGACTTTAAGTGAATGGCTAAGTAATTGAACCCAGGCTGACAGACTTTGCATGCAAGATTTTTAACTGCTGAGCCCCCTTCTGAATCCCAACCTTTCCATTTTATTTTCTATTTTATCCCCAGATCTGTCTTGTACTTTACTTTGTTTTCTATGTGCTATTTTCCAAATAGATGATAGACAATTTACCTAAAGGATTTCTTTAAAATCTTCCTTTCCTTACATTTTTGTGTCTCTTTTTATTCAAGGCCTAATATTCCTTAAGATCAGCCATAGTTTTCTTGGTTGTTACTTCTCCTTTTTAATCTAAATAAAAAATTTATTTTATTATGCTTACCTTGAGTTACTTGTACTTACGTAATGATAGCTATTTCCTTTGCTTTCATTGAAATACTTGTGTTTCTATTTCTGATCATAAATGTCTTTGTCCTTACATAATGTAAATGCCAAGTGTAGTCAATACATCTGTTGTAATTTTTTATCTTTAATACAATAGACTTAATAGTACCATTTAAGTGTATTTTACATTGTATTGTAGTGACATTGTTATAGAATTCTAAAATATGATTCAATTATAGGATAATATATGCTGATTCTCGAGAATTGTGCTGAGTACTGATACTGATGACATTATAAATCCTGACCATGAACACTGTCAATTAAGAACAAGAAAAACTGCAACAATAACAAAAGCTCTTTAGCCAGTAATTTAAAACAACCAAATGATATTGAAATTTAAGAGAAAATATTATTTGCATTCTTCAGAAGAAAATGATATACATATTCTATTTATAAAATTATTTTTATAAATTAATATGTATGCTTAGAGTATAAGTCATATTGGAGGAACTAGTCAGGCCTTTTAATTTGAACACTGTCAATGGGATAACCTAGTGTGGACAGAAAACACAATGAAAACATGTCTTTGTTAAAATTATTTGTATGTCATTTGTCTTGTACTTGGTTCCTAAGCACTCTAGGGCTGATTTTCAGTATATGGGAAGACTCACTGGTTTTATGCACATACTTTGTCAAAGGTGTGAACATCACGAAATTTTGGCATCTATAGGAGTTCAGGAATTAGCCCCACATGAATTCAGAGAAAAGACATGATTTACAAAGCAACTTGTTATCAAAATCATTGGAAGGAATTTATTTTCCTCAAAAGGCTTTCTTCTTACTCCAGACAATTTCTTTGAATAGAGTATACTGAATATAGAGTTTATCAGCTTGTCACATCCATATAACAAATATAATAAGTATTTGGTACAGTATCTGCAGTATTTTGTTGTTGTTGAAGGAAAACACAAAAATGAGACCGTATTGGCTATTTGAAAAGTTCATATCACTGGATTAGCATAGCTTAGGTTGGTGTTAATTCCATCAAGCTATCATCTTTGTGTCCTCTCCCTCACTCCCATTTCACTGAGTGCCTTGCTTAATAAGGGAATCCATAATCATGGTGGGGTCATTAATGCAACAGTTGGTTTCTCTGTGGAGTACAAAGTCTCAGCATATGCCTTCTCATAATGTAGCTCTACCTTTTTTATATCCCCTCTTCTGCAATGTCCCTTGACTTTTGTAGGCTCTTTTTGAAGGCTTCATTAGTGTTGAGCTCTTGATAGCCTCTTATTTTGTGCTTTGGGGAGTGTTTGAGTCTCATCAGTGTTTATAAACATCTCCATGGAAAAAGTTCTCTGGCAAGCATTGATACCAGCACTGATATTTAATCCTTCCCTTCCTGTGCAATGTTTCCTGGGCCCTGGCAGCTGAGACAGTGATGACTAGAGTAGTGCTAGGCACGTAGCTTTCTCTTCTTGTCTTTTCATGGTCTTGTGTCTCACTGGCATTCTCTGCCATGTGCAAAAGTAGTATCTCTAGTCAAGAGTGAGAGCAGCATAGATCAAAGTGATAAACATATACACTTAGGAGGCTTTTTAGTGGGTGTAACTTCTCCATTTAGCATAAAACAGTGAAAATGTCCCTTCTATGACCAAAGGCTTTTGGCTTGTTTCTCAGTATAAGGCATGCAATCCCTCCCATTGAGCAGGTGCATTTCCAACCAGAAAGCAATTGATTATGCCCATAAATGCTATTGTACTGGTTGGGTATACCTTCCCTGTCTGGTTGATTTTCTAGCTTGCATGATCCACTCTTTGTTCACACTGTAGGTGACTTTTATCTCCTAGAATATGGCATAGCACTTCTAGCACTATAAAGGCTAACCAGAGGGAGCTGGCTCCCATCTTAGTTCTGGCTTAATTTTTCAGTGTCCTGGGACCGCCTGTGGTGTCCTTAGCAGTAGGGTCTTAACATATAGTTCTGATGAGGAATGAAGTGTTTTGGCAATATCCTGCATTGTTTTGGGAGCTTCATGATGTATTAAATTGTGCTATACAGCTACAGACAATAAAAGGCAGGAGAATTAATTTTGATTCAAAATCAGAAGGTAGCATCTTGGGCTTAATATTTCAAGTGAGTGGAATTTCAAAATTAGAGAAATGGAATGAATGTTTTTAGAACATACTAAAAAGGATAATTACAATTGATATGAAAATGCTTTTGTTATCTAAGATAATATACGTGAAAATATATAAATGAAGTATATTTTGTGATAATTTTAATGCTTTTCAGCAACATGAAGTAGACTCTCATTCCATGCATATGTTCATCAATTGACAAAGATCATTAAGTAATGAAATCTGCTCATGCTCAGAACAGGGCATGTCTCTATTTTCCCCCTCATACTGCTGAAAAACATTTACTTCATTTGTAGTGTTGATGTAGAATTTCTTTAAGATAGAAATGCATATTATTTTAATTTCCTATCATTAGTAGCTATCAAGGAAACAAAGTCAACTGTATCGAAATGAAAATTTTAAGAGTAAATTAATTCAACACATATCTTCAGTAGAAGAAATAGTCTGAGAGAAAATAAAACAGATTATATTGACATAAATTTATCATTTGGTACTCTCTATACACAGTTGCAATCAGGTTGACATTATTGGCAGAAAACACTTGATCAAGAGCATCTTGAGGGAAAAAAGAGGTTTATTTTGGCTTATAGACTCAAGGGGAAGTTCCATGATGGCAGGGGGAAATGATGGCATGAGCAGAGGGTGGACATCACCTTCTGGCCAACATCAGGTAGACAACAACAAAAGGAGAGCATGACAAATACTGGCAAGGGGATACTGGCCATAATACCCATAAGCCCTGCCCCCCCAAATACACTCCTCCAGGAGGCATTGATTCCCAAATCTCCTATATCTGGATACCTAACATTCAGAACACCTAAGTTTATGTGGGACACCTGAATCAAACCACCAAATTCTGCCCTTGACTCCCATAAACTGATGGCCATCCATGATGTAAAATGCAATGCATTCAGTCCAACTTTAAAAGCTCCTACAGTTTTTATCAATCATAATGATGTTCAAACATCCCCATAGTCCAAGGTCTTTTAATTGAGCCATATTACCAATAAAAGAACCTCAAAAACCCATACTGGCACAGAATAAACATTCACACTGCAAAAGATGGCATTGGGTATAGCAAATAAACATTTAACTAATACAAGATTTAAAACAACCAGGGAAAACATCAAATCTGTAGCTCCAAGTCCAACAACTCTAGCCACTGACAACTTTCCAAGATCGATAATTTTAACCAGCAACAAAGTCTGTCAAGTCCCAATTCTGCCCTCCAACTAGGCTTATCACAGTTCCAGAAAACTTCATCAGGTGCCAGCAGCTCTCCTTAGCAGCCATCTCATGGTCCTGGCTTCTCCACTGGTTCTCCACTGCAACCCACAGTTCATCCTCATGGCTGCATCATGTCTCCATACAGGCAATCCTGCTTCACACTGCCCATGGCCATTTTCAAAACACAAGTTAGTGCTGCAATGTCAATGACTCTCTCTCTTTATACTCCATAATATCAGGTGGGGTGCCAATTTGTTAATCCAGGGCAGGGGGGAGAAACAGACTTTGAAGAGCAGGAAACTCTTTGAGCATTCAGACCCTTTCAAAAGAGTCTATATTCTTCCTATTGCCCTAATGCAGTTTAGCTGACCCAATCTCGAAGATTGTATTCTGTCGTATAATTGCAGCTGAACGGGTAAAGTTTTCAGTCCAAAGATTTCATTTCCATGCCATATCTGTCTGCTCATACCAGTCCACTTTTGCACAAAGAAACCCTGCACAATTTCTTAGGACACAGGCATGAGAGCAAGCCTCTCACACAAACTGCTTCTAGCCCAGTCCAAAAAAAGCTCTTTCTTACCCTCATAAGGGAAACTTCACAGTCCATAGTTCTTGCTACATTCAGGCCTTTCAACTCTGACAAGAATAGCCCTTCAAGCTATGCTTACAGCACTACAAAGCATCTCTTAAGCCACAAATTCAAATTTATCCACATTTCTCTTAAAAATAAGCTCGAAATGGCCAAAGCCACACAGTCAGGTTTCAAGCAGCAATGACACCTCTCCTGCTACCAACTTCACTGTTGCAATCAGGTTTTCATGGCCGGCAGAAAACACCAGACCAAGACCAGCTTGTGAGGAAAAGCAACAACAACAACAAATCTCTTTATTTTGGCTTACAGACTGGAGGGGGTGCTCAGTGATGCATGATGGCAGGGGAAAACGATGGCATGAGCAGAGGGTGGACATCACTCCCTGGCCAACATCAAGTAGACAACAGCAACAGGAGAGTGTGCCGAACACTGGCAAGGAGAAGGAGGCTATAAAACCCATAAGCCCATCCCCAACAATGCACTGCCTCCAAGAGGAGTTAATTCCCAAATCTCCTTCAGATGTTAACCTAGGATTCAGAACACCTAAGTTTATGGGAGACACCTCAATAAAACCACTGCAACTACCAATACATTTGATGATAAGCATACTTACACTCCAGTTATTATGAATTTTTTTCTAGAAGATTCTGGTTATTGCTTATGACTATTTTCATAGAGAGTCCAGGGGCTGACATAATTTCAGCTGCAATCTTAAGAAAAAATAGAAGCAAATCTCTGTCTTCCATTTTCTAATTGTGCACTGGCTGTTCATTTGGAGTAATTGCAATTTTCCTTCATCAGCCAAGGAAGTGACATTATGGAGACACATCATATGATTTGTTAGACCAAAAGCAGTCTGCTCCATATACACAGTTGAGAAAAAATGTAATTAGATCTGTGTAATGAAGATGCACTCTAATAAAATGATTAAGGATTATTGTACTGCTTAACAGTTGATAATCTTGAGTGATACATATGGTATTTGTAGAATTAACAAATGTGTTTTATAATAAAACAATTGAAAATACATATTTTATATAAATATCTATTATATCAGTAATTGAAATATGTTGATAATATGTTTTATTATTATAGCATATATATGACATTACAATATATATCAAATGTTGTTGTGAAGATTGGTTATGATATTTCAAATTCAGAGAATGCAAACTACTGTGCTATTCATTCATTAAGAGCTTAATCTAAACAACTTGTTTTGAATATTAAGGAAATTTCTACAAAAAATTAATAAAATTCAAACAGTCCCACTTCTATAATATACAAAAGCACATTTAAACATATATAACCAAATAAATTATAATAATAGAATTTATTTCTCATTATTTATTTATTTATTCATTTATTCATTTATTTGAGAGAGAGGAAGAAATAGGTAGGTAGCGAGAGAGAAAGAAAAAGTGAGACAATTGGCAAGCTACAGCTTCTAGCCACTGCCAATGAAGTCCAGATGATTACACCACCTTCTGCATCTGGCTTTATGAGGGTACGAGAGAATTGAACCTGGGACTTTTGGCTTTGTAGGAAAGTGCCTTGACTGTTTCATCATTTCTCCAGCCCCCCTAAAATAGAATTTCTTTCAAAGAATATATCTCACAAAACAAATAAAATATTCAAGAGTAGTAAAAGCATGTTTTGAAAAGGCATGTACAAATGTATCTACATTTTCCAATATTTTCAACAGCCATTATCTATTATACACTGATTTTTTTCAGTAGTAAGTTATATGCTCAGAATAGGGAAAATATTTCTATGAAGTTCCAACACTGTGTATAAGAAAAATTTACATGAATACTATAAAGATATACAACAGTAAAATTTCATATAGGATTATTAAAATATTTAGAATTTTCCTTATTTGACATTTCTAGGTCTTTCTCATAAGCTTCATGTTTTCTTTTTTATTTCTTATGTCTTTAATATGTATTGTATAATCTCTTTACTTCAAACCTACATCAATCATAAAAGCAAGCATTAATGCAGATGTGCTGTTTAACCAATATTTAACTGAAAATGCCTGAATAAGTCCTCATATACCTGAAAATTTAGCTTGGTTTTATAAACCTGTGAATATGATCTGGAAACACATTAGTCTGTCAGTTTCTTCTATTGACCAATTTGAATGATGATAGTAGATCTGAGAAGAAAATTGTACCTGCACACTTGGGCCCAGGAGTCAGAAATTCTGAACAAAGACATCTGGTAGGGACTGAAAGTTGTGCAAGACAAGGTAACAATTTGCACACAAGCGGTAAGTTAGCAGGTCCCCACCACTTTGTATGAACTACAATGTGTGGGAAGCTAAGGAGACTTTTAAACTGTAGTCAAGCTATTATTCAAGTAATTCTCTTAAATCATATACATAATTTTCTGCAGTGACAAAATTTAGTTAAGAAAAATTGATGGAATAAAGTTCTTGGAATGATGTTTTAGCTTAGCAAAATTAACAGATTAGAATATTATCACAGTTCATCTTTTGTTAATTTGTCAAAATCTATTTAAAAAGTCCGGGCTGGAGAGATGGCTTAGCCATCTCTTAGTTGCCTGTTAAGTCTAAGGAACCATGTTTGACTCTCCAGATCCCATGTAAGCCAGCTGCACAAAGTCAAGGCAAGTGCAAGGTAGCACATACCCACTAGGTGGTGCAAGTGTCTGGAGTTCGATTGCAGTGGTTGAAGCCCTAGCGCACCAATTCTCATTTTCTCTCTCTCACTTTCACTAACTCTAAAATAAGTTAATAAATAAAAAAACAAAATCATACTTTGATTCTTCTCTCATTTTCATTATACCATTTTTCAAGTTCTCTTGGAAGCATTTCCATAATAAATCACTGGTGATGATGTGGATTCAGTGAAACTGCTTCCTGTGAATCTGAACCCAAGACAAATGTTTATTCAAGTTATAAACTTAGTAGTGTGTAATATTTCTTATTTTCTCAGCTACAGATTTCTTTCCCCTCTTTGCTTTTCCTTTACACCAAAATCATATACCCTTTCTTGAATTTCTATTTCTTCCTTGTGTCTGTAATCATATTCATCTGGATATCTGCATGGATCAGTTTCTCATCATTTAAATCCTCAAAGCTTTGATTCAGTGATGAACTAGGGGGTATCCTTTATTAAAGATGTAATGATATTTCTGCCAACACATCCTGTCTCTGGATCAGCCTTTGAATACTTGTAAAATAAATAAATAAATAAATAAATAAATAAATAAATAAATAAAAGTAGTTTCTACCCTACAAAGATAATCTATAAGTGAATAATTTACTTTTTGCACTAGCAAAAAAACATGTTGATGATAGCAATTTGGTTTGAATTTCAAGAGCATGAATGATCCCAGGACTACTAAAGACAATAGAAAATTAGTTTGAGAATGAATGGAATAAATATGTCTTCAAGAACAGTAAGGAAATCTTCTATGAGTTGATAAACTGATAGAGAAAAAAAATATGTTTCACCCATTACTGAGAAGTATATTCTTATCACCACAATTGTATACAGAGTGCAATCCATGGTGATACTTGGAGCTAATGTTCATTTACTTGTAATATTTTTACATTATCTCATTTTCATGTAATTTTGAGAAGTGGAGTGGTATGTTTTTAGTCAATGTTATTAGTCAATTGCCCAACTGTTTTCACTTACAAATATATAATCATGATTAAATAAGTTTGCAGCTATAAAATTATTACAATGATACATAAAGCACCTCTGAGAGTTAACATTAAACTAAACATTGCCATGCTTGTGTTAGTATCTTAGAATATTACCTTTAAATCAAATTATGAAATATTTTCCTATGAATATTACACTGCTTTATGCTACAAATAACACATGCAGGTAAATTTCACACTTCAGGAAGACCACTTAAGTTGCAGCAATAACAACAGAATGTGTGCTGCATAGATAGTTTATGACCAAAAATATCATAACATAGTAATAACTCATTCTTTTAGACATAGGCAGTATAGTATAAAATGCCAACATGCTAGCTTAGTCTTTCAGTTTGGAATGCTTAACGTAGAGTTTTGTTTGAAATGAACAGAAGTGAAATGCATAACACAAAAATATTTATTAAAAGAATAATCTGTATGTGTTGTTAGTAATATATTTATAAAATATTAGTCATAAAAATTTTTGAGGGCCTGGAGAGATGTTATAGCAGTTAAGATGCCTGTGAAGCCTAAGGACCCATGTTCAACTCCCCATATCCCATATAAACTGGACGTACAAAGTGACACACATGCAAGGTTGCATATGTGCACAAGGTGGCACATGCTTTTGAAGTTTGATTACAGTGGCTGGAGGTCCTGGCATGCCAATTCTCTCTCTCATTTTAAAAAAATTGGGTCAGACTGTTAGTCTTGACTCATTTTTTTTTTAATCTCAAAGTTGCATTTCTAAATAATGTACAATTTTTGAAATCTTGTATAAGAGGTTCTCATATTTTAAATGTTCCTACATGGTGGTTGGAATAAAAATGTACTGAGTTAAAATATATTGGATTAAGTTGCTTTTCAAATAATTATTTAATAAAAGAGCTAAGTTCTCTTTGTGAAACAGGGTTAAATATTGGCAATCATATTGGCTTTCCAGCCTATAGAATTGGCATTTGGAATGTTATTAGTCTACAGAAAACAATTTTTCCTTGTTGCAACATAGCCATTGTAACCACTGCATTTTAATGGAAAATCTTTATTTTGTGAAACAGATATGAATTCATGGCCTTCTCTATCCAACACTGAAGAGATGATAAATGCAAAGATGTCTAAACTCTGTAGTTTTGTTTAGGTAAATATTCTATTCCTATACCTATACCAATGTAAATTTGTAGGAGTTATATCAAAGAAAAAAATTAACAATGATTTTCACCCAAAGGTGTTGTTGTTTAAACATTATATTAGCCTTAACATAAAAAACTAAGAAGGTGAAATAAAACAATATATTCTATTTCAGAGAAACATCATAATTATTATTTCAGAGAACCATCACAAATACTGTGTTCTATTTCAGAAAAGCATCAAAGTCATTATGACATTACATTGTCAGGACAGCTTTTAATAATGCAGATGCTATGCTTATAGTGTTACAACCTCACTCTGTGATTGATACAAAACTGCAAGTCATTGCAGGCACTAAGAATTGGAGACATTCACAGTTTCACTGTCAGTGTTAGGGTGGCTGCTTCAATGTGGTGACACAGTGTTATGTTATTGAGAGTGTGAAAAGTAATGTGCTGGAGCCAATTTGTGTACACTCAAGTTTTCCTCATCTCTTACCAATACTGTGCTCAGTGACATCAAGTGAATAACTCAAACATTGACAAATTGAGACAATTTGCATCACTAATGTCACTCACTGACCGCTGCTATAGTCTTCTCTTTGAATGGGGTTTAAAACTGTTTATGATTCACACATGTAAGGCCAACTTTCCTGAGCGGTTCTTCAGAAACTGCCCTCTTTTAACTCTTAAAATATTTGTTCTCTTCAGCTGATAAGTGTCGAAAAGAAGTTTTATATTTCCACAATTAATAACTATTCAGCTATGGGGTTCCTTTTGAAATAACTCGCAACCCTAGGGGGAATACTGGCTATCCTATTGCAGAGGATACTCAGTGAAATGGGGGCATGGAGGAGGAAAATGATGGAACTAACATGGTGTGTCCATACAAGTTTCTACTTAATTAAAACATTTTAATTATGTCATTTGCAAGAGAATGCAAGGATATTCGTGTTAAGTACCATCACTCAGGACAAGAAAGATGAAGGTCATGTGTCCCCTCATGTGCAGATCTAGACAAAACAATTACGGAATATTGGTTATAGGAAGAGGAAAGATTAAAGTATCAGGTGAACATAAACATGCAGTATGCCATCATGAATCTCATCATTTTGTGTAATGTAACAAAAAAGGAAAATTGAAAAATACTTTGTATATTTATGAAAACTTCCATTTGTAACACAGTACTATGGTGCAATAAAAAAGAAACATGATGCTATTTGCTTTTAGAAAATGATTAAGAAAATAATGAAAAGGAAGTGGACAGGAACAGGGACATCCTGAGGACGGCCAGCAGAAACCGTCTGCATCTCTGTTTGGATTTACACGACATCAGCAGAGCTGACCTACTCCACCCAACAAACGTGGATCAGAGATTCTCTGCCATCCCTACTTATTGCAACAATCTCATGTTTGTGCACAACACAGTATTTTAACTATAAGCTAATATATTTCTGGGATTGTCATAATGATACAAGTGTTAGCATACATAGGGCAACTTAAATACTCATTGAAATGGATACACATTTTTATTAATTCACTCAATATTTCAATACCTAGATACAATATTCTGGGTGTAGCGTTCCCCATCTAGCAGGATACTTCTCTCCAAATTCTCTCATTAAAAAAAAGAAAAAACAAAACAAAACAAAACAAACAAACAAAAAAGAAAACGTTGAGCTGGACAGATGGCTTAACGGTTAAGACCCTTGCCTGTGAAGCCTACGTAATCATGTTTGAATCTCCAGATCCCACATAAGCCAGATGCAGAAAGTGATACAAACACACGAGCTCACACGTGTGCAGAAGGGGACACACACATGTGGAGTTTGATTGCAGTAGCTGGAGGCCCTGATGTGCCAATTCTCAATCTCTCTCTCTCTCTCTCTCTCTCTCTCTCTCTCTCTCTCAATTTTTCTCACTCAATATCACTTTTGCTCTCTTGCATAGAAAATGCATTTTGATAATTACTGAGGAATCAGGCATCTAATTTCAATACTTTAGTAATGGGCAGTAAAATGTCTGTGACTGTGTACTAAAAGAATACAGAGATAAAACTAAACTTTTGTTTTTATTATTTTCCTAGTTTCTAACAGAAAATTTCTGTCACCCTTGTAGAAAAAGTGTTGACCTTCTCAACCATCTTTTAGAAAAATATAATGATTTGCTTTCCTTCCCTGTATTATATTTCAATATAATACAAAAAACAATGGAAAGTTAGGCCATTGTTCTTTGCAAAAAAATGAAAATTAATATTCTTATTTAATTGTTGACAATGAAAATTATTAAGTAAAACAACATAATTTGAATATTCAAGAACAAGTTATGTAATTCAATTGAAGTCAAATTATGATAACATATAAAAAAATTGAACTAAGCTAGGTATGGAGAGATGAGCTTGCCATCCCAGAACAAGAAAGCTGAGGCAGGAAAGGGGTGAGTTTAGGGCAAGCTTGGGTAAGTATCAAGTTCCCTTTCATCTTAAATTACATACTAAGACCTTGTCTTAAATGAAAACACAATTCACTATTGGAAAATATAGATTATCTTTCATATTGGTAAATTTGGAAGCGTAAATTTTATAAATGTTTAAAACACAGCAAAATAAAGACTGTCATATTCAATAATGTGTTAGTCATTGTAGACATTTTAAGGATTACATTAATTTATTAAATAATGTAATCTTTGTGGGAAAAAGTAAAATTACAAATTAAAATATTGAGCAAATTTCTAACTTTACTTCCTTGTGTATTCATTACCTGTCATAAGGCACATGTTCATGATTTCCTTTCTGTTTATACCATTGTGTCTTCCAGTGATGTTATTTCTAGAAATGGAATTCTTTTTAATATTTTATTTATTTATTAGAGAGAGAGAAAGAGAATGGGTGTGCCAGGGCCTCCAGTCACTACAAATGAACTCCAGACTAATGTACCACTTTGTGTGTATGGCTTTACATGGGTAGTGGGGAATCAAACCCAGTTTCTTAGAGTTTCTTAGTCTTTGAAGGCAAGCAACTTAACTGTTGGGCCATCTTTCCTGAACAAAATATAGTTTCCTAACATGGAATTCTAGTTATAGAAGGGTGAAGAATTTATCTTTTTTTTTCATTATCCATAGAATAAACCTTCCAAATCTTGCACCCTATACAAATCAGTCGTAAAAAAACAGTAGAATTTTATGCTGCTTCTTATAATTCTAGATGCAACTTTTCCCCAAACCATTTCCTTGCATTTTATGCATGATTCCTTTGGCCACATTGGTTCTTTCAAAGCTCCTTTGCTCTACTGAATTGTGCTTAATATACAGCCAAATGCAGTTTCAGTCAAAAGCAGGCAAGTAAGAACTCACTAGAAGTGCTCACATTCATTTCCAGGTTCAAAATAGTCCACCTGTTCTGTGAAACCACATTTGCATTCTATTGACTCACTACTTTCCTAACTTACTCTTTTCTCTCATCATTAATACTTCCTAAGTTTTCATTGGTTCTGTCCTTTCCTATAATACCAATGTAGATGGCTCTTGGGATAAAGGACAGGCTGTGTTCATATGAGTTCCACCATTCACATCATCAGAACCAACATGAAACTCTGCACTGTAGCAAGCATTTGTAATCTGACCTTGCCTATGGTCAGAAGGGAGGTAAAATCAGGAGAATCCAAGTTCATGGGCCAGCTCACCAGATGAATATAGCAGGGAACAACTACAGACCCTTCCACAAACAAAGCGGAAGGTTGAGAATCAACACCTGAAAGTGTCCCTTGACCTTCATAAGTGCACTGTGGCATACTTGCATCCACACTCAATGAACACACATATGCTCGTATAATACGTACACTACAGAATGACCACCTAGACTTTGAGTATCCTTTTAGTATTTTCTTTGTTTTCACAGTCTGTGGCTTGGACATAATGCTGGCACACCAAGCTTAATCACAAAATTATAAGATTATAAAAAACAATTGAAGCAGGATTTAGATACAAGATTCTTCAGTTCCGGATAAGCTATTGGAAGCACTAATAAGAACATGCTGACTGTGTCTACTGTGTCTCCACTTCATCTCTTTGATACATAAGTATGAAATGCATATTATGTTAGAGCATTCTGAATGACATATAAAAGTACAAATAGTGTAGTGGACGTTAACCTTTCTTGGTGTAGAAAATGTGCAGGATTCTGAAAAGCTCAAACTCCTATTGTTCTATTTTTCCTGCATTTAGCTTCACGTCTTGCTTATACCAGGCATTCATTTTTTGTGTGTGTTCTTAAGTTGCACTGAAATGAATAATATTCCTCTTTGAAAATGTTAATTTGTAAGCTATTGTTCATTAACTTGATTTTTTTGTCTTATAGAAGGAGCTCATTTTAAACATCACCAGATAAAATAATTATAATTTTCAATAAAATATCTAAAAAAACCCACATTATAAATATAAATATATATATATATATATATATATATATATATATATATATATATATATAAATGCAATATCAAGTGAGAGAATAAAAAGAAGAGAGGACTTCATGTAGTATTAAAGTAGTATTTGTGCCTCATTTATAGTAATGACATGTGCATAAAATAATATGTTAAAATGATCCAGAAAGCAAATAATATTTCAATAGTAAATATCACACAGACCAAAGGAAATATGAATCTAATTCAGTATAATTGTATAAAGGTCAGTAGGAAGTAGGTGAGGGCAAAAAAAAAAAAAAAAAACTACATCAGATGATAGGAACTTTCAATAATTTCCTCATCAGAAAGGTCAATCAAAGTAATTTCCTTATTGTTTAAACACTTACATGGACAGACAATTTTCAGTTCCAAATTGCATGATAGTATTATGATCAGAAGGCTTTGTAATCACCCTTTTTTAATCTGTGAAAAAAATGAGTCTCTTTGTTTTAATTCACCATTGCAAGAAGAAACAGTTCATAAGATAAACACAAACAAAAAGCATGATGATGGTGCTAAGAAATAAATGAAGTATATCTCTTTATATGGAAATTATATTCTAACCAGAGAGGCAAAAGTCATACTGAAAGAGTTGTGTTCTTCTTTATTATCAAACATTCCTCTTGGTCACAAAATATCTATAAACACATCTTTATAAGCTATGTGGAAATATGTTACCTAAAGAAGATTTTTAGGATTCTTTTGAACTATAGATTTCACGAATTTACAGAAAACCTAAAAATCAGTAGAATTTCCTGGGAATTTGAAAGGACTTTTTCTATTCTTTTGGTTGTCTTACACTTGGCATTAAATATCACTATTAATGACCTTGATATATCTGGTTAAAGGATTACAAAGATGATATTGACCTAACTTCTACCATGTGTAGGTTACTGGTGTCATGACATGTCACAGAAACCACAATTATTACCCATACCTTAAAGTTCATCCCACACTAAAGAGTGTTTATTAGGTGATGTGTTTTAACATTTAAATGGCTGTTCCCCAAAGTAAAGTCACTGGAGATTACTTTGTGTGAGAAAACAGTTAATGTGAGGACAGATTTTATACTGTACAAAAATAAAAAATTGCCAAAAGTGAGATATCTAAAAACCGGAATGAATGTTAATGTAATATAAATCTGTGTTCAGAAGGAAGTAGAATTTATTTATATAAAACATAGCTGTAAGCTTTCAATGTAATTGAGAAAGAGGAAGAAGAATAGGGAAGAGGAAAGGAGAAAAGAGGAGAAGGTATAGGAAGGGAGAAGAGAGAGGGTATTGAAGAACAGAGGAGGGAAGGGGAGGGGAGGGGAGGGAAGGAGAGGAGAGGAGATGACAGGCAAAGAGAAGAAAGAGGATAAAAGGGAAGGGAAAGGAAGGGAAGGGAAGGGAAGGGAAGGGAAGGGAAGGGAAGGGAAGGGAAGGGAAGGGAAGGGAAGGGAAGGGAAGGGAAGGTAGAAAAAGGAGATAGTATAGGATATGAAGCCTATGGGCCATCAATTTTTTAAAGATAGCCAGCCATAGAAGTTGGTCATTTGATACATGACCATACTGGTGGTATTGTTTATAAGTCTCAATAATTTATTACTGTAAATATCTCATATGTGGATAGATGGGAAAACTAACAAATTTAGGTCAATTTACTTGAAACATTTATAAGTTCTTATGATCATCAAATGTGAGAATAAATCCTAAAGTCTTCATTATAAGGGGCCCATTAAATAAAATAAAATATAAATGCTATTAGTTTACAATTAGCAAGGTAAGACAAAAATCTTATGAAAGAGAAAAATTTGTAGGCATTTCTATATATTTTTAATTAAATTTTATTTATTTATTTATTTATTTATTTATTTATTTATTTGACACAGAAAGAGGGAGAGAGAGAATGTATATACCAGGGCCTGCAGCCACTGCAAATGAACTCTAGATGCGTGAGACCCCTTGTGCATCTGGCTAACGTGGGTCCTGGTGAATCAAACCTAGGTCCTTTGATTTTGCAGGCAAATGTCTTAACTGCTAAGCCATCCCTCCAGCCCTATATATTGTTTTTATCATCATAAATTTGTTAGTTATAGAAAGAAATTTGATCACTTACATTAAAACCCATGATATAGCCAGACATGGTGGTACATGCCTTTAATCCCAGCACTCAGGAGGCAGAGGTAGGAGGATTGCCATGAGTACAAGGCTACGCTGAGACTAGATAGTGAATTCCAGGACTGCCTGGGCTAGAACATGATCCTATCTCAAAAAATCAAAAACAAACAAACAAAAAGAAAGAAAACCATGATATATTCTTATCACAATTTCACTAGAAATTTTTCACAAAATAGCAAACAGATTTATATACATATTTAATCTAATACCAAGAGAAGAAAAATATTTCAAAATATTCAAAATATAAGAATGATATATCATTCATATATATATATATATGTATATATATGAATGAATAAACTAAAATTTTCTAATTGCATATATTAGAAAATTTTAGTTTAGTTTCAATTGCATTTATTGATGTGATCAACTGACAATATTTAAAATGAAAAGCACACATCTTCACTAGGGACTAAGGGTGATGATTTTTGATTCTGAAAATAAAAGAAGGAATCAGGTTTCTTCTCCCTCACCTTGTGAGTGGCAATGTTGTCGGAATACATGGAATTAATTTTGAAACCCCAAAAGAACACATTAGAAAGGATAGGAATCCAGGATTCTTTGGGGGAGGCCATCCTAAAGAAGGAATGACCCATCTTTCAGTTTGCTGGGCCTGAGTGTTAAGAAAGATGGCTCATTAATGGAGAAGTAAGTCATGGGCTAGAATTATTTATACACCTATTAACATAGACAATGTGTTTGACAGTAGTCTGTGGGCATATGTGTGCATATAGGTATTAATGGACATTTTGCTGATATTATGATAAGAGCACTGAAATTTGGATTTGAATACAATGGTTGAAGATGAAAATGGAGAAAGAACACTTCTCTCTGAAAGGCACTCCAGTAGCCATGTTCTTTGAAGACCAGCAGGAAGGAAGACTATCACGTCAGAAGATTTGCTTTTAGTAATAACATCTTGAACTGATAGAAGTATAAATAGAATCAAAGAAAACAGCTTGATAGCTATATGATCAAATTATCAAAAATTATGATATGACCCTAATAGAAATCTTGGCCTCAGCACATGTGTTAGTCTGTTCCCTATCCTAATGGGCATGATATTATTCTCCACAGAAAGCAAAATATGAGAATAACAATACAATCTGGTAAGAGGGTTGCTGATTTTACAGTTTTAAATATACCTTGAGTGTATTTTCAGAAGTGCATGGAAAGACACAAACATATTTGCATCCCAATACTGACCTTTTTGAGAACAGGTGCAGTGAAGTGAGACCATACAGCAGCAGAATCATGTAGGAGGCTTCTAGAATAGTTATATCTAATACTGTAGGAGAATGCCTTGATTTTGACCAGCTGAAATGGATTTGCAATACTTTAACTATATTCATTAAATGTAAGAATACAGTACAATTATCTAAGGTTACAAACTAAGTAGAAAGTTGTAGTACAAATAAAGAAAATTCTGTGTTTTCAAGATAATTACAACCAAGTTCATTGGTTGGTGAGGAAGATATGAGTGTAACATTTTGGGAATGTGACCAATACCCATCAGGGTCATGCAATAAAATTCACAATCAATTAAAAGATCATGGAGAGACTATATTAAGGGAGGTAGTGGACAAAGGAAGGGGTAGGGTATGGAGAAAAGATAGAAGGAGGTGTGTTGACTATGATCAAAATACATTCTGTACATACATTATAAATATTAATAAAAAATAGAAGAGAGACTCAATGGAAGGAAATAATTCAATGGAGAGGACATAGGTGGAGGGAAAAAGGAAGGTGGTGGCAGACGACTGTGATCATGGTATATTGTCTATATGTAAGGCTATTGTCAATGAAAAGATTTTAAAAATGTCTTATATTCTGTTCACAATGTAACAAGCTTAGGGTACAAGTATATGTACACAAGAAAATGGGCAAACTTGTGAAGTGAGAAAGCTCAATATTATAAGGAACTCTATGAAACACCAAAATATAAAATATGGGGAAAGTTAACAGGGCTGTGCGAAAAAAGTAAATGAAAGAAACAAAAAACAGAAATAAAAAGTAGTTGGATGGGTTTCTGGTTGTAAGTGGGATAGTTACACCATGTTAGGCAGAATTATGAGCTTGTTACTATTTTCATTTGGAAATTAAGTATGATATAAGGAGACAGGTTTTGGTGTCAAGCTGACAAGGGGTGGACTTGTGGTAGGTTAAGGTGTTAACTTGTTTAGTAACCCACAGAAATCCCTTTCTGGTGGGCCTCTGAGGTTGCTTCCAAGAAGGATTCACTGAAGCAGGAAGTCCTTCCCCCAGAGTGAGCCCTCCCCCAAGAGAGGTGGCCCCTCTCAGAGGGGGACTTCATATAAGGGAGCCCTGGGAGAAAAGAGCCCCTTCCTTCCTTCCACTTGGCTGCCTCAGCTGCTTGCTGCTGACCAACGCGGACTGAAGACCAGTATCAACTGCAGACCCATGTGCATCGAAACCCAGCAGCTCCTCAGGAATCCTCCAGGCCTTCAGTGCTGGATCGGGACTGCTGAGGCATCTGGCCACATGGACTGAGCAGCTACCCGGTTCCTTGATTTTTGGGCCTGCAACTACTATTGGACTGCTGTCAGCTAATCCAATAAATTCCCTTCTTAATATAATTCATTCTGGCAGTTCTGTTCCTCTAGAGAACCTGACTATACAGATTGGTGATTAAGGTGCTTGCCTGTAAAGTCTAAGGACCCATGTTCGATTCCCCAGGACCCCTTAAGCCAAATGCATAAGGTGGTACATGCATCTGGAGTTTGTTGGCAATGGATGGAGGCCCTGGAGCACAATTCTATCTGCCTCTTTCTCTTTCCCTCTCTCTCATTCTCTCCAATAAACAAATAAATAAAGTAAAAAGCAATTGGGTTTTAATACCACCAGATTAAAAACTAAGGCACATTACATTTAGGTACTAGGAATGTTTTGATGACACCCATAATGATAGTATTCTTCACTGAGTGCCAAGAGAAGAAACCTGGTTGTGACACTTTGATGGTGAATTAGAAGATCAAATGTGGACTGAGAGAGGCATAGCTATTCTTTTTGGGATTTCAGAGAAGTAATGGAAGAGATCATCTTTGAAGTAGCTGACAGAAGGGAAGGATTGAACAGTTTATCAAAGTCATTTTCATGTTCTGCGTAAAGACCTTCCTTTCAAGTATACTTAATTGTTTGAAGATCAGTACAAGTTAAAGCAAAGTAAGGTTTTCTCTTTGTGTATTAAAAAAAAAAAAAGATTCTTCATACGATGCTTTTAATCTCATGATTCTTATCTATGGTAAACATGTACATATTTCTTATATTACATATAAGCCTGAATTTTTGTATGTTAGAAGAATTTGGAACTTTTCTGTGCAAGAAATTGAGTCCTCAATATCCTAATTTTTTAAATCAACTTATGTATGGTTTCCAATGAAACCTGAATAGGGTTTACAAGATTTCAGCCCAAACAGCATCAGTATTGTGTCTCAGAACTATCCATTAATTCATGGGAATACAGGAATGACAACCAATCGTGATTGGACAGTAGTAGAAAAAAAAAAACATAAAAGCCAACAGCATATCAAAAAGGTAAAACTAAAATATTTTATCCTTCACAAGAAATTAAACAGTAATAAAACAGAATGGAGTGGATGATATTAGGAAGTAGAATGCTTGCTAACATTCATAAGTCTCTAGGTGTATTCACCAGTACTGAAAAACAACAACAAAACACAGAATAGGTGGCCTGGAGAGAACACTGGCCTGCAAAGCATAACCCCTCAGGTTTGATTCCCCAGCACACATGTAAAGCACAAAGTGGTGCAAGCATCTGGAGTTCATTTGCAGTGCTTGGAAGCCCTGGCACACCCATTCTCTCTGTCACTCTCTGTTTCTTTCTGCTTGCAAATAAATAAAAACAAATGCATATTTTAAAACACCAAAATACAAAATGGAATAGAGATAGTACTCATTTTAGTATTCCTTAGATAGCAATGATTCTGAACAGTTATTGTGATAACACTCATTTTCTTTTTAAATTCCTGCTGCACTACTTCAAATTCACCATTTACTGACTGTCCATATGTGTACTCACTTTATCACTTTAGCTAACTAATAGATGGGAAGTACTTTTAAGCACCATAGTCTTGGCTTCTGTCATCTTGATGGCATCACCTAAGTCAGAAAAATAAAGACTATGAATGTATTTAAAAGTACTCTGAAAACAAAACATGTATAATTTCAGTTTATTTCAAGTTCCTTGATAGTTAAGAAGCTATCATTCTTGTACATATATCCCTGTGCCTGGTTAACTTTCTACATACCCCACCTATCCAACTATTCACTTTTCATTCCACCCCATTGGATTAAGCATTCCCATGAACTGAAAGTCAGAAGATGGCATAACCTGCCAGAGGATATAACAACTTCTTACTCTAAAATTGATGTCTAACAATAAAATTTGCTTTCATGCCCTTGTAGCAGATTTCCAAACTTGGTCCCCAAAATTTTCTAACCTAAATATTTTTAAAGATGCCAACTTAACAAATGAGGGTAATGTAAATAGGTTACTAAAACACCAAGACAAAGAGAAATGTAATATCACAAACAAACAAGAATAAATTAGTAAAATCAGCCTACATGGAACAAACTTCCATGAACAAAAACTAATGTTAGTTGATCATATTTACTTGTTTTTAGAAGAAGCTTCAAAGTATGGAAACTATAATAACGCTGCTTCAAGAGGGCTAAGTGTGTGATGTGGTCATCCTGCTATCAGATGTCAATAATATATTGTTTTTCTACCCAGGCAGAATACTTTCTATTACTAAAATTTTGGGAGGAAAACAAATATACTTTACAAATGTCAAGGAGAAATACTAAATACAATTAGAACTGTCATGCAACTTCTATGACATCCTATGAGCTATAATATCTACAAAAGTTTTTATAATGTATGATACCTGAGTATAACATTTTAAACCAATTATTTCATTAATTGCATTGCTATTATATGCAGGGCAGGTTTTCTTTTGGTAGCGAACTGAGATGCTGCACAACTGTGGTAATAAAAGAGGCTGGGTATGCAGTAGGTGTCTACATAGTGGGAGTGCTGAAAGTGTTAGCAAGCTCAGAGACAAATGAGAAAGTGATGATGATGTTTGAGTATTGTGCAATATATAAAAATTCTAGTTTCGTATCATCACCACATTCCCTATCAAAGTCAAACGGGAACACAGGGTTCAATTTATTTTTATATAAATTGTAAAAGAGTAAACACTACTCTGACCTTTAGTTTTATAGTATGGAGACTATAGAGGATGAAAGTGTAATATACATAGCTGTGCCGTTTACACTACAGAGGTGTAAGTCAGGTGATTGTTGAAGGAAAAAGAAGACAAAAAAGTCTCCAGTGAAATTTTCAATTCTGCAGTAAGCCATAAATGCTTTCTTTATGTCAATGCTCTACCTCTGTAACAACATTTTTCCTTGATTTTATATAGATAGATAGATAGATATATCCATCCCCTGGTTTTGGCAAGTGAAAGAAGTGAGATAAATACTAGTTTGTTTTCAATAGATTGGAGTGCTAACATATAAATTAATATCCTAATTTAGTCAGTGGACAACTGATACCTAAAGGAGAGCACAATAGGTCACACAAGGCATGCTTACTTTTTCATTAAGCTCGAGGAATGTGCTATTTATGAAAAGCTGTGTGACTTATAATTTGTAGTTAAAATTGTAGACAAAATAGTCCAGAGCTAATTGAAAATAATTTCCATGAAAATGAAGGAAGTGAATAATTTCAAGAAGTATTTATTCCTGAAATCTTTCCAAAACTAAATTGTTTACCAATTTAAATTTAATTCTAACTTAAACTTAGTTCCAACTTAAAAGTGCTTTACTTATTAAGAAATTAGAATACATATCTGAGGATATATATATTTTTTAAATACTTCAACACAACTTAGCAACATCACAATAAAAGAGTAGCAACATCTTTCCAACTATAGAAACATCATTTATGCTATAACCCTAGTATCACAGAGAACACAGGATTATAAGAAAAATATTAAAATAGGAACTTTTGTATCACAGGTGACATTGTTTGTAAAATGTTTTGTAAGTTACTCAATAGAAAAGAAGTTTCTAGTTATTAACAAGAGAATTTTTAAGTATACATTTCATATTCTTCTGTTCATTTCAACACAAGTGGATCTAAATTCAACAAATATATTTAACAGAAGTTTTGGAAAAAATATTTTCTATTTCCTCACATTTTTATGTTTTATTAAAACATGATTCATGAGATTTTAGGATGTACCTCATTTGGGAAAATGTCCTTTAGAAAAGAAAATAGGGGATTTCTCAAAAAGAAACCTTTTTTCTCTAACAAAGTTAAAAACTCTGTGCCAAATCACATGAGAAAAACTAAACACAAGCACACACATGCACACGCCACCCACCCACCCACCCCCCCACACACACAATAATGTCCATTCTTTTCATTAACTTTCCTTGTCATTAATTAGATCAAAGTTGGCATGTTACTAAGCCTTGTGCTGGTCATTGTATCTGTACATTTTTGTTAAGGTTCATTTTTTTTTACCATTTTATAATTAAATTCTTTTACAAAACATGTAGTTTTCAAGTGACAAGGGTTTATATAAAGCTTCCTCACAAAGGTTTTAATATTCTCAAGTTTTTACACAGTTTAAAGTATATTAAAATATGATTTTACTTTTTAACTTGGTCATTTTTTGAAACAATATGAAGTTTTCCTCAGCATATTTTTCTCATATAATGATAAGTAAATAGGTTTTGTACAGTGAGAACAAAACAACATAGGAAGCTAAAAGATGTAATAGAACCAACACAATAGGAGAATGTGTAATAAGTGGAAAATGTCAGTCATCTCTTTAAAGGAAGTAATACTATATAATGTTAACTTTTGTTGGATGTGCATGTGTATTTATAGGTAGGGAGTAGGGTCAAAGTGATCATGGTCCACCACACTCCACCTCCCTGATTTTATGGCTACTTTTATGACTTACAATAAATTTCTTGAAAACAACATCATCTACTTTCTTCTACTGGGACCCAAATCCTCTGGTTGAAAGGGTATATCCTTTCAGCCATTTCAACATTTGTGTATATCCTCTGGCCATTTTTTAGGATTAGCCCAAGAACCATTCCCCAATGTCTCTTTTGAATGTCTAGTTCATGACATTAAACAAACAAACAAACAAACAACAAAAAAAACAATATCAGCCCAGGGATAGCAGCTGTAGTTTATTTTCACTCCTGTTAATG
This sequence comes from Dipus sagitta, assembly GCA_036346955.1. Classification (NCBI taxonomy): domain Eukaryota; kingdom Metazoa; phylum Chordata; class Mammalia; order Rodentia; family Dipodidae; genus Dipus; species Dipus sagitta. Next base: position 27,092,855 of record CM070772.1, read on the forward strand.
CTAAGGCAATGTAATCAGCTCATAGGAAGAAACAAATTACTTCCACTTACCTAATATCTAAAGTTATTTTTGATGAAAAATGATCATTATAGTTAAAAGTTGTTTTTCCTCTATTAAGGTAGAATTACCCTAATAGGTGATGTACATAAGAAGGTTTGATAACCTAAAATATGAAGTAAATTGTCTGCATTTAAGGTAATATTTTAGAAAGAAGGCATTGAAAATAAGGAGGAGAAAATGAACATGTTGGTGCACAATGGCAGAAGTAAATACATATTTTATTAAAATTGGCATGCATATGCTGATTACTTACTTCACATGTTCTTTTTTCCTAATAAATGTTTTTTGATCCACTCCTCTTAGTTATTATATAAAACAAAATAACAATAAAAACATGAGAGCTCTAAGATCATGTGTATAACTACAAGCATTTCTAACCTGGTTTAAGGATTGTGTGTGAATCAGCCTTCTTTGCCTAAAATCTCTTTAGCTAATAGCACTAATACCCTACACGGTTTGATGGAAAGACATAGAATTTTCAAAGAAAAGTAATACAAGGATTTTATTTGTTAGAATTAGGACACATATTTTACATTTTCATATCCATTATAAAATAAATCCAATGTGATTTATTATAGCTTTACTCAATGAGTCAAACTTATAACATGATAGTGATTTTTTGCTACATTACTTGATCATGCTCAAGAAGGAGCCTTATAGTGTAAAATAATGAAATTTTATTTATAAAATACAAGCTGATCTTGGCAATTTCATATTAAAACATTATATTAAAATAGTTTTAGTAAATGGGTTTTTATATATACAAGCAAAATACCTGAATATTTTTGATTTTGACATTTAAATTTTGGAGCAATTTATTCACTCCTTTGAACAAATATTTTTTAACATCTTATTCCCAAACCTATATAAGGATCAGGAAGTAAAATAGGAAGTTCCGAACTTTAAGAAACACAATATCTTAAAGTATGTGAAACAAATATAAAGGTTATTATAATAAATTATTTTGAATCCTATATAGAATAAAGGCTTAAAAAGCCTCCCCCGAGAAGCTACTAGGCTGGGACTTCCTGTGGTCACAAAGATGTTCCAGTGAAATGCTATTAATTTTTAGTCTCAGATATGGTTGGTCAGGGACACACACACACACACACACACACACACACATATATATATATACATATTTCATTTGAAAATACATTCCTACACTATTATGAACTCAATAGTCATCCTCATTTCTATATAGTACAGTGTAGATGGGGGCTGCTGTAGAATCTCACAGTCTCAATTCTACAAAGTTAAAAAATCCTGATTTCCTCTCAGATTCTCCATTACATATTTCTAATGCACTTTCTTGAGTAATAGCTACAAAATGTGGCAAACTTCAATAAATTTGAATTCATGGCATTGCATTATATTTCATTAAGTAGGAAAAATAAATCCTGGCTTCTTACTATTATCAAAACAGTCTTCCTTTTGTGCTCTGAATCCTAGCCTCTCTCCCTTTTCCCTTGCCAGTTCTAGCTGTGATTTCCATCTTTCTCTCCTCATCTCTGCCTTAAATTGCACTTCTTTCATCTTTGATTAACTATATTCTAGTGACTTCTACTTATTGTTTTGTTTCTCACAACTAAAATTTCACCATCTAACACCCATTTCAACTTGATTTCCCAATAAAACCATTGGAGATAAGCTGACAGCAAGCATGGTTTCTACTTCCTTATTTTTCACAGTAGGCTAACCCTAACTTATTAAGCATAGTACAACACCACATTGTGAAATAATTCCAGTTCTGTTTAATAGAATCTTTGATTCAATGAGAACTGTTTAGTGTTTAAAGTATTTGATTTATACTCTAAGACTGGTGATACCTTGGGTTAATACTAGTTATTGGTATTTATAATAAAGTAAAAGAATACATTTATGCATATTATATAATGGGACATGAGAAAAAAAGAACAATCATCAAATGTTTTCAGTTAATTATTTACATTTTTTGTAGTTTGTTATAGCAGAAAATAACCTAATTTTACTCAGCTCTTAACTATAAATTAAATTTTGAAAGACAGTGATTAGGACTTTATATATATATATTTGGTTTCTCAAGGTATAGTCTTACTCTAGTCAGGCTAACCTGGATTTCACTATGTACTCTTGGGATGGCCTCACGTGATCTTCTGCCTCCCCAGTGCTGGGATTAAAGGTGTGTGCCAAGATTAGGATATATTTCAATTCAAAATTCCACTAAGAAATAACCAGAGTTCTTTGAGATAGGGCTTATCTATAGACAGGGATTGCATTTCATTTGTAAACCTGTCTCAACTAGTGTTACGGGTGGAAGTCTGTGACTGACTATATGGTGCCTCAGGTTACTGCCCCTTAACAGTAAGGAGACAGAAATGGAGTATTTCAAGCAAATTCATGGACTGGAGTTTCCACTGCAGGTCTCCTGAAAAAATAGAGGACAATACAAAGGAAGTTTTGTGTTTTGAGGTAGGATGGAGAGAGGGAGATTATATAACAAAGATGAGCAGGAGAAAGTCTATGTTTATTCATACAATTAGGAAGAAGATTGAGTTCACTGTGAAGAAAACTTTCCAGCATCACAGATTAAATTTTGGAGATTGTCTAGGGGTTTTCTTTAGTGTTGCACAAGTTATCATCACAGCTAATTAGAATTTTATCTTGATACTCTCTTTTTAAAAAACATTTTCTTTATGATATACAGAGAGAATGGTGCTTCAGGGCCTCTGGCCACTGCAAATCACTCCAGATGTATGTACAACTGTACATATGGCTTTATGTGGGAACTGGAAAATTGAACTTATGATGTTAAGCTTTTCAAACAGTCCTTTATAAGTGCTGATCCAACTCACCAGCCCACATCCTTGGCTCTTTCATTACTTTATTTCCAAATTGAGATAATCTGGCCTATTGAAGTTGAACTTTGCATTTTGGAATAATATAGCTTATAAAGGCTGAGACGGATAACCAGGAGCTGGAAGCCTGATGTACACAAACCTCTTTCTGACTCAGCAGAAATATAGAACATATATAGATCTTTGTGAGAGGATTTTCCTGTGAAGTCACCCATGACAGGTAGATGCAGTCAGTCTCTGCCAACAAAAACGAGATTCAAACCCAAGATTTAATTACAATCTCTAAATTAGCTGTGGTTATCCAATCAGAAAGAGTAGGCACAAACATCTGAATTACACAGAATTGATAAATTGCTGTTCAATGACTGCCTTATGAAAAATGTATTTCACTTTAGTATCTCTGTGACTTTTTCCTAAGATTTCCTGCTCAGTGACCCACAATAATTTTGTAGTTGAAATGTATTTACCTCTCTTGCTTCTATATGGTTCTTTACCCATCTTTTGTATTTTATGTGTTCTATCTTTTGTCATTTCCTATCATACAATATTTCAAAAGCCCTGGCTTTGAATTAAATTTTCTAAATTATTAATATTGAATATATACTCATGACTATATCTATCTTTATTTTTATTCTAATAATTTTGGTATTCAAGTTTAGAAAGATTTTATATATATATATATATATATATATATATATATATATATATATATGGTATGTTGGTACATTTAAAACATATATAGTTGTCTTGTTATGTTTTGTCAAGTTTTGTTAAAATTTATTTTTACATATGAAGAAATTTTATGAATATATATATATATATATATACTACTTTCATCATAGAATATTCTAGTCTTCCTTATTCATGTGATATAAGTAAGATATAAGTAAGATCAGTATTAGAATTTGTTATATATACTAAGATTTTTGAAGACCATTTAAGTTTTTCTATCTGTACTATAGAAGAAATTTCCTTTGCTTTTTAATAACATTATCTTTCATGTTTCATAACTTATATATATACCTCATAACTATTCTTTAGCATTTAGTATTTTTGGATGTTTTCTTTGAACTGCAAACCTACCTATGTTACACCGTGTGTGTGTGTGTGTGTGTGTGTGTGTGTGTGTGTGTGTGTGTTTGCATTTAAATATACCAACCATTCATGGCATGTGTGTGAGTAATTATTATCTTTTTATTGCTACGCTTCCCTGAAAGAGATTCATCACTACCACAGACATCTTATACTTCAGAACAACACATTAACTTTCAGCAGAGATATTCTTGCCAAAGACCTTGCATTGCTAACACTTTAATTTTCTTGAAGCCTAATTTTCTTTCACTGTTTGTTATGTAATGGAGCTTCTAAAAAACATTTAGCAATATCTGCTTGTTTTGCCTTGAGCTAGTATGGATATTTTATTCTTTTGGAGAAAGTGCAATTGGTAAGAAAAGTTAATGGACAATTCAGCAGCAATTTTGCTTTTGTAAAAGTAGAGAATAAAGGAAGACATGAATAGTAAAAGCTTAGAAAAATTAGAGGTGAGTGGTAACAAAAAAATCGGGATACCCTAAGTCAAAACACAGATAATTTAAACTTAATAAAAATGTAGTCCCTATTTTAGTTATTTAAAAGATAACCTAATTCTGTAGAATCATTCCCTTGTTATTTACAAGTGGTCTGTAGTTGCATTTTAGCAGATCTTCTGGGAATCTCAATATTCTGAGATTATGAGTACACACAGAAAGTAAAGCAGGATGATTTTGTACATTAGAGTATTATACTTACTGAGCTAAATTAAATACTAATGAAGATAGTTTGAAGGTCTTATAGGAAAGATAGATCTATGCAAGCTGAAAGAAATTACTTTCATTACAGTACTTCCACAAAGGTCAGTAAAGGGACTACAGTCCCATAGTCATTCACTTTGCCATGTTGCTGAGTGCCACACTGAACCACCTATACAACTGTCCTAAATGAGCTCTTCTTAACTCAACTGTTCATAGAGGGTTCCTTATGGAGTCATTGTTTTGGGCTTTGAAGAGTGAAATTAGTGAAAATAGAGGAGGGAGCATGGGTACATGGGCTACTTCCCCACACTGATGTCTTGTGATAGACACTCTGAGTTTAACTAGGAGCGGTGGCTTCAAAGTCACCAAAGTCAGGTTCTCTCAGATTATCTCCAACAACTTATTTCTCACTAAATGACAAATGACTATGAACAATACTTACATATACAAAATGTATCCAAAGCAATTGCTGAAGTAATGATGTTGTGGTGCCTTTTCTCTCTATCTAGATCCAGCACATCACTTAATTTCAGGCATTCAGATCTTCTTTGGAGAATTTTGTAACTGCAACTCTGAGACCCTGATACCTTGCAAAATGATGAAGGTGCACTTACCAGGTTTAGTTGCAGGCAATGTGATGTCTTTGTGGACCAGTAAAGCAGAAATTGACAAAACACAGAGTAATGGGCAATGTACAAGAGCCCAGAGAGGACAAGTTGTGTCACATGAATGTGCTGAGTCAGCTGACCTAGCAGCTTCAACTTGTCCCTGTGATCCAATCATATTACTTGACACAACATGGCAGACCTGTAAGATGACCCCCTCATAGCTCATTTAACTTGTTTTTTTTTTTTCACTTACACTCAAAAATATCCTAATTCTATCAATATTTCATATGCATTGTTTGTAAGAAAAAAATATTGTGGGAAAATATGAACTAATGAATAATAATAAGAAATTATAAACATAAATAATAAATGCAAAGCAAAACAAGACAGTTTTAACAACAAAGAGTTAATTAAAAGCAATGCAGTGTGACCCAATTCCAAATTCTGGAGTGAGATCGAATTATTTCAAATGGTGCCAACACTGTGGCCATCCATTCATTAGTCAAAAAAAAAAAAAATTCACTAAACCCAGGTGTGGTGTCACACGCCTTTAATCCCAGCACTCAGGAGGCAGAGATAGGAGGCTCACTGTGTGTTCGAGGCCACCCTGCGACTATATAGTGAATTCCAGGTCAACCTGAGCTATAGTGAGATCCTACCTTGAAAAACAAACAAACGAACAACTCACTAGTCTTTTAACACTGTTCTTGGCATGGTGTATACTGTTATATTGAGTCCATGTGAAGTTTATAAGATGATGAATATTCTGTGATTGCAATCTCCAGAATTTTAATATTATTTATTTATTCATTTGTGTGTGTGAGAGAGAGGCAGATAGAATGAGAGAATGGGTGCACCAGGGTCCCAGCCACTGCAAACAAACCACTGTCGCATGTGCCACCTTGTGAATCTGGCTTATGGGTCCTGGGGAATGGAAACTGGGTACATAGGCTTCACAGGGGAGGGCCTTAACTGCTAAGCCATCTCTCCAGCCCTTTTTGCTGTTTGTAATATTTATTTATTCATTCATTCATACATGTATATATGAAAGAGAGAGAGAGAGAGAGAGAGAGAAACAAAAAGAGGCAGGTAGAGAGCAAGATAGTCCAGGATTTTATGTAGAGAGTGAATATGTTGTATTGGTGTGGTCTAATCAAAACCACAGCCCATCAATAAATTGTACCACCATTGTAGGTATAATCAGGCTATTAAAAAATGTTGTGTATAAAGTCCTTAGCAGGTTTTGCTTCTCAGGCTTAGTATGTCTTAAATGTGATCCAATAAATGGCCTCCTTTCTAATTTTAGGTAATTTGACAAGGTTATTTCTGAAGTCAATTTTCATCTTTCACAGTGATAATTTCAGGTGCAGGATAAAAAGGCTACATGACCGTGGCAGGGGTTGAGAAATGCTTTTCCCATTCCCACGTTCCTTTTCATTTTTTTTGAAAGTCTGCATATTATTCTGGGTGGCAATATGCCCATTAAATCAATTACAGTTATCAGGCTTCTCCTGTCCATTGTTCTAGCCATATCCCTAGGCTGGAAATATAAGTGAAAATACTAGTTGACCCTGATGGGAAGTTTCACACAAAGTATTTGTGATTGACACTTTTTTTTAATAGGCCTTCTTGCTTTCCCTTCATTCCAAACATCTCCGTTTAGGAAATTCTGTATCATAGAGATATAGCCTCTTATTCTAAACGGATGGGTTGAAATGACACATGTTGATAACAGCACATAAAGAAAGAAAATGAATTCATCCTTCTTTATTGTACAAAGCCACCATGCCAAACATCAATGGCAGAACTCTGCAATTCTTTAATGTGAAAGAACAACCTAGTCTGTGTTTAATCTTTTATAGTTTTTTTTTGTATTGACAGCATCAAAATGTAAAATTTAACTATTAATGTATTTACTTAGTAAATGCAAAAAAAAGGTTAATGTAAAAAGAGATTTTGCAAGTTATAAAGGAATAAGGAAAATTAAAGTCATAAACAGTTGTCTCTGTGTCTGCTTTTCTTGATATTTTCTCCCTATTAAATTGTTCATTACATTAAAAAATAATTTGCATTAGAAATAGGACATATACAAGAAAATAATGTTATATACTTTTTTAGTGACAAATAAAATGTATTGTGAAATTCTTGAAACCAACAAGACTAAAAAACATGTGTCAATCAGAGATAAGGAGCTACTCGCAACTAAAGGTTAAAATGTTTAAACCCTAAGATCTGGAAGAACTCTGCCAGCACTGGTACATTTCCTTGGCATTTATCTTGTCATTTAAAATCTTCACAGCATGCAATATATTGGGCTTAGTCTTTTTGCTCAATAGGAGATTGGAAGGCACAGTGAAAAGGCTGGAGAAGGAGAGGGAAAAAAAAAAAGAGAGATACAGCCAGCAGGGAAGCAAGACCTCCAGGATTGCAGACATTGAGAAAAATCTTAAAGCCCAACTGTAAGAAGAAAATCCACACCCCACTAACAAGTACATACATACATACATACACACACACACGCAGAGAGAGAGAGAGAGAGAGAGAGAGAGAGAGAGAGAAAGTGAGTTAAAAAACAAAACATTTCCCTGTGTCAATGCACTAAGCTTCTAAAGTCATTTGAGTCAGAAACAGCTTAACTGTTGCAGAGAAGAGCACATAACTAAAGTGTGGATGATCAGGAGGTCTTTGACCATTGAGAACTGCCTTTCTAACAGTGAGCTGTTAGAATTTAGTTCTCTCCACATTCTTTTATGGCCTCACCTTTATTTTGCATTCTTCCCTCATCTCTCTGTTCTTCTATTCTTTATCCTGTTTTTTTGTGTGTTGTTTTTTTTCCCCATCTGCAACTTCCTGTGACTTGGGGTGATTTGCAAATCTGTTTTAATTTCCCTAGCTTTGAATGTTTTGGCAAAATGTTAAAGACTGGAATATTGAAAATGTTGAATTCATGTGATTTTTTTAAACATGTTTTCTGATTAATGGCAAGGAGACAGAGAGAGAGAATGAGCTCAACAGGGCCTCCAGCCACTGCGTACAAACTCTACATGTGTATGCCACTTTGTGCATCTGGCTTTATGTTTGCTATGGGAAATAATGGCCTGGGTCATTATGATTTGCAGGCAATCACCTTAACCCTTGAACCATCTCTCCAATCCCATACAATTTTTTAACACTAGAATATTTTATAATATAAATGTTAAATGTCACACAAGTCATATATCTTATTTTTACAATGAAATTTAGTGAAAAAATATAATTTAACATATGAAAGGAAATACTTGAAACAGGATAAAAATCTAAGTCAAATTTCATGGCCATGGGTTCATTTTCTTTTGTTTTCTATGTACTCACATCTTATTTATTAGCATTTCAATTTTGGCACCAATGACGTGCCTAGAGCATGGTTTTCTTTCCCCCTTTAGATTTGAATCCATTGGCACACTTCCTCCAGGATTTTCTCCCTAAGAACCCAGCAATAAAATGTCTTTTCTTTTTGAAAGGTTAATGCCATTTACAGCCTCACTTGCCTGACTCCCTAGAGAAAATTGTTACCTAATTGTTAAGAAGGAAAATTAGCCTGGCTTCATTTCTCTGTACTGAGACTTAAATCAAATTGTTTAAACCCTTAAACTTTCTAACACCCAGTTACTTTATCTGAAGTATCATGACATTAATATGGCTGTCATCTTCAGAGTGTGGCAAGAATTAAGCATTAATATGACAGTCATCTTCAGAGTGTGGAAATATAAGGCCAGGACAGAGCACAGTGCTTGGTACTGAGCAATTATCCCATGAATACTAATTATCATTTGGTCATGTTAATAGTCAGATTATTAATTTCTTAAACAAAATTATACTGGAAAATCCTGGAAGGCAAAAGCACATGTTCTTTTAAAGTGTATCTCTTATAACATGGTATTGTCTTATGGATGGAGGTTATTCCATATATAAATATGATTTAAGATATGGTAACCATTTTCCCCTTATTAAATATATGAACATATACTATTATAGGTATTGTTCTAGGAATAATAAATGTGATGACATAATACATGAAGAATTTTGGCCATTCAAATTACACATGAAGAGGATTAAAAGAAAAAAAATTAAAATTTGCTTAGTTTCAAATCATATCTGTTTCAGTTACATATTTCTCCAAAAGCACAAACTTAACAATATATGAAATAGATAGCCAACCAGGTCTGAATGGATCTTACCTTGGAGTAAACCAAGTCTGTGTTTCCTGAGAGCAAATTTCCCCAAATGTCAGCACCTGGCAAATAGGTAGGTGTGTTGAACTACTAATACTGCAGTGCAAGGGTCAGAGTCTGAATGTTTCTTCACATGGCATGCAATAGTGTAATGCACCACCTACATGTTCCTGTGTGAAGTCTAGAAGATACTTACTGAGGGTCAAGAGGACTATGTTGGCCATTACAATGGGGTAATGTGGCATGTTGACACATAGCAGTGAGAATGGTACATTTAATTCGTGCTAAGTTTTGAGCACTAGCTGATGTTAGTCCACCAATGGCATTCGTATATAGCACCAGTAAAATCAAGGCTGTGGTCACTTTCAGTAACATTTATTTTTTTTCTACATGCACATTCTCTCCCAGAAGCACAAATCTACCAAAGGAAAACACAATTTTGTCCACTCCATAACCTGTAGTTGTTGAAAAACTGCCAGGTGATCTTTCATGTTCACTATGAAATAAATAGAAGAATGACTTAGACAGCTGGGTTCTTTTCGGTGAAGAGTGAATATTCAGGGCAGCCTACATACATGATGTTGATTAATGTTAATTAGCTCTCTAGTTTCAAGAACCCTGTGCACACTGAGTTCAATAGCAGAAGATTCAAAGGGAAGTTCACTTACCAGAGGGTGTTTACATAACGAGCCTTTACAGAATGTTATACATCCCCTGTGGTGAAAGAACCCTGTGATCCACTTTTTTTTTTTTTTTTCCTTTTGTCCCATGAGAAGTAAAGCTTGGTAGGGAACGGTCTTATCTGCCTATAGATTAGGATGTCTGTGCTTTTGTTCTGTCAGAAAAAAAAAAAATAACTATGCATGTATAATGGCCAATAGCACCTAGAGCCTAACTATGGTAGCACCGAAGAATATAAAACTAAAGCGGGGGGTGTGGCACACGCCTTTAATCCCGGCACTCAGGAGGCAGAGATAGGAGGATCATTGCCATGAGTTCAAGGTCATTTTGAGACTACATAGTGAATTTCAGGTCAGCCTGGGCTAGCTAGCTTGAGACCCTACCTCAAAAAACGAAGCAAACAGCCAGGCCTGGTGGCGCACACCTTTAATCCCTGCACTCGGTAGGCAGAGGTAGGAGAATTGCCTTGAGTTCGAGGCCACCCTGAGACTACATAGTTAATTACAGGTCAGCCTGGGCCAGAGTGAGACCCTACCTCCAAAAACCAAAACAAAAAGGAAAAAGAAAATTCTCCAATCATGGAAAAGAGAATAACAAACAATTTCTCCCTTTCTGTCTCACCACATACACATATCCATGCTCATATCAAATCCATATTAATATGATAAGTGATTATGTTTCTATCTTTTATTTTTACCAAGGATACTGATATAGAAAATTAATCATCAACTTTATAAGAGAAACTATGTTATGAAAATATCACAATTAAATGAGGCATAGCAACAAATCAATTCAGTGTTTAGAACAGAATAAGAAGATATTGACATATGCTTCTGTTTATAATACTGAGAACAAATTTATAGAGAATCTGTTTTTGCCATCCAAGGCCTTCATTTTGTGTGTCTGTGTTTTATTCTATGTATATAGAATGCAATATTTATGTAAATGAAAAGCGATCCTAGTCCTGTCTTTCTGTCTCCTAATCTAACATTTATCTACTCTGTTAACTGGACTAGTTGAAGCACTCAGCTGCGGCAGTCTTGATTATTTCAACAGAAATTACTAGCCATCCTGTTCACCAATGATGCTGTAAATTCAGCAGACTGGCAAGAAGTAAGTTTCGGCACACTTAGAGATTAGAATTTAGCAATCACCTCATGCTTATTAAGTGCCTGCCAAATACAATATCCAGTTAAAGTGTTTAAAGAAATTACAGGTAGCCACAACAAACATATGCTTTCAATTACTAAATCTTGTTGTTAGGTATAAATTAATATATCTTATAATCCTTAAAAATGCATAAGAAGTATAGAAATAGAATCTAAAGATATGATTAAGGAAATCTCAAAAGATTTAATTATCAAAGAATATAAAAATATAAATTATTTCAATAACTAGATTATCAACCTGTAAAATGAATAATCTTTCTCCTTTATTAAATGAATAACCACTGAATGCCTCATACAAAATACTATGTTAACTATAGAATAGTAGGACAAAAAGTAGTTAGTATACATTAATTATAGTAATTATATAACTATAATTATTTTAGCTATATATTATATATGATTATATTTATACATGCAACAGTAAAACTGCATATCTTATAATCACACTATTTATTCTATCTATGTAGCATAATATTATTGCAGATAACATACTAAGAGGTAAGTAGCCCAAAGGAAATGATAATGACATCATGTGAAAAGGCAAGAGCTATATATTTATAGAGAAACATTTTAACCAAAGGCATTACTTCCGAAAGCAAAACAGTACAGTTTAACCATATCTTGGCAAAAATATATTTAGAAGCACTCACACTTTATGGTTAGCATCTGATCAAATTTCTCAACCAATACCAGCATTTATTATACATCTCCACAGTGATCCATGACATGTGCCTCCCGTCACACAAAAGTGATACATATCCTTTCTATATGTATTAAGAGGCATACAATACTGCATGCAAATGTGTACATATGTACTGCACTCTTATTTCTTTCTTCCCCTTGAGGTAGAGCATGAGATTCTTATGAGATAAATGAGCCATGAACAAATTTTAAGGCAGGCTTAGAAAATTTTACTGCTAGCTTCAAATAGTCAAAGGAACATGACTTTAAAGGGAAAATGCATGCTAAAATATAATTGCTTATTGCAGATATAAATAAGGGCTCCTTCTAGACTAAAGTAAAAAATAAATATTGGAAAAAGTGGAATCAAGATCTGATCTGATTTGGCAGGAGTTGATTTTTCTCTGTGTTGATCTCCTTCCTCCTTGTGATGGTATCTGGTTCATCAGGAAAACAGCACCCTTGCTTGTTTCGCCAGGCCCAGAGGCCCCCAACACCTCATCACTGAAGCAGACCAAAAATGAACACAACATGGCTCAGGGAAATTTTGCAGAAGAGGGGGCGGAAAGAATGTCAGAGCCACATGTGGGTCATGATATGCAGAGACATTTATCTTACCCATAACTGTGGGCTAACTCCACAATGCATGACCCGTATACCTCAACAAGGAGGGGCCAAGGGGAGGGGGTAGGTCACGGATGAGCCTAATGATGGTACCAAATTGACTGTATTTGCTGAATACGAAGCTAATTAATAAAAATAAAATAAAATAAAATAAAATAAAATAAAATAATAAAATAAAATAAAAAGATCTGATCTGAAGATGCAGATAAAGGAAGGCATTCAGTTGGAATACATGGGATTTTGAGTACAAGCGCCACATTTACAGTCAGAAGCTGCACAAGGATGTGGAAACAGTATAGATTGCATACATACAGTGTATGAACCCACCCAACAGGATCTTTGTGATCCCCATGTTAAGATAGTTTCCCCTCAGAGAAGAGTGGTGGGATGAATGAACACAGTGGTCATTGTAACTACAGTGGACCCTTGCTACAAAAGGCAGGAACATTGGGGGAATGTCAAATTGTGCAACCAGTAATCAGTGAAGAATGAAGTCTCAGCAGAGACCAGCATACAGTTTGCCAAAGCCTCTGAGAGCTGGAAGTTTGATGCCATGGAGGGTAATAATTTAATCAAGGCTGTCCTGTAATGAGACAGGCTTGGTGGCTAACAACTCTATTTTACATCCCAGCACTCAGGGGGCTGAAGGAAAAGGATGACGAAGATGATGGATGATGGTGAGTTTAAGGTCAGCCTCGGCTAGAATGAGACCGTGCTTTAAAAAAAAAAAAAAATCACCAGGCATGGTGGCGCATGCCTCTAATCCCAGCACTGGAGAGGCAGAGGTAGGATGATCACATGAGTTCGAGACCACCCTGAGACTACATAGTGAATTCCAGGTCAGTCTGAGCAAGAGTGAGACCGTACCTCGAACCCCCCCCCCCAAAAAAAAAATCAAAACAAGAGATAGGGAGAGAGAGAAAAAAAAATGGTCGAGATTACTAGATTACTTGTAATTAGAATGCCATACAAAATTTGAAGTTCTGGAGGCTAACAGCTGAATTTTAAAGTCAAGACAATTGATATTATCTTTTGCATGACTTTATGGGGCCAATTTTTAATGCTGTATCAAGTAGCCATGGGTCATGGCCATTTGTGCATTGTAAGATAGGATTGAGCTCAACCATTTGTGAACTAAGCCTTTCATTTCTCCTTTTTACTCATGAAACACCACAGGCGTCTCCTATGGTAAACAAGGTGGTGTGCACTGCATGTCTGTGTGGCAGGTTCACAGGTGCCACTTGGTAAAGGTACCCAACAGCCACTCAGCAACCCAGGTGGAGATATGTGCTATGTTTGCACTGTCACATTTATACAATGAGTTAGGGATTTTTCAGACAAGTTTCTTTTTATTTTTTTCTTTCATGTTTGTTGGTTAATGTAACAGGTTATCTTGTAGCCCAGTAGTCCAGCTAGCTCACCTCAAACACCTAGATAAGAGGACGATCATGAACTCCTGATCATCCCCCATTTACCTCCCCAGTGCTAGAATCACTGTTGTGAGCCATCATGCCTTGATATCTAGCAAGTCTTCATACATGACATATCTAAGCTTATAATGGGAAGGTATAATTGCAGTTTTCTACCTTTGTCTACTTTTTAACTTTCTATTTACGAATAGCATCCTGCTGATAATGGCATGTATCGTCATTAGTAGAAATATAGGTCCAACTCATGATCTTTACAGTCTTGCAAGATGCACACAAGAAAGCATCTTTTCTACCAAGATCACTTTTAACCACCACATATCTCTTTGATCATAAGGCCTAATGGATAGGCCTTCCAGTATTGATGGTTTCATCTTACATAAAATCTTTTCTGTCTGCACAGGCTCTGAACAAGAAATGGAAAATGCATTAATTTTTAGAAACCATTCTCCTATGTGTAGCATGTGCATGGCTCAGAATCCGAAGACATTTACAAGTAGCTTCTATTTCTTTGTAAAATGAGATGAAAGAAATAATCGTTGTTCCATTTACTTGAAAATTGGTATATAATGGAATTAGCACTGCATTCTATAAACTTGTGGCAAATGACTAATTTCTACACTCTGTGTACCTGGATGTCACAATATTTCTGGCTTATTATTTATATCTCTGTGGAGAAATTCATTTACATCCCCCATGTTGCTGTTATGCTGCAAACCTTGGTATATATGCCAAGATTCTTCTATTACTAAGCATGTGGGTCTAAGTTACAGCCCAAGATATAAGGAGATGAAAGCAAGATGAAAATAGGACTGAGCAATTGCTAATAGGTTCCCTTGGGAGAGCTTTTTCTGAGTTACTGTTTAAATAGAATGGAGGTTCCATATAGTGCCACAGGAACAAGAAGAACTTACGGAATTTAAAGGGAACAAAAAAAAAAATGGAATTCACTACAAATTCTCACTTTAGAGAATTTCACACTCCCAACTTGATTTACGTGTGTTATTTGTTGTAGGAGAATGCACTAGATGATGCCAAATACTTGCCATGGATAGCATGTAAACAAAGCTTACATCAGAAAATCCTCAGGAAGAACTTTGACAAGGAACTTCCAAGTTAGCCACTCTAATCTAAACCACTGAAGAATTCCCAGTACAGCTGCCTCCCAATAATGACAATCAGTATTTTAGATGATTGGCTGGGACTCAATAGTCATTACAGTACAAGAGTTGAAATAAAAAAAAATCATATGTAGGTGAATAAAAGCACAGTAAACATCGTGTTCTAAATGTTTACATGACTAAGGATTATGTGTTTTGAATATAGTCAGTCTGATATGATAGTTTATACACTATAGTACAATGAAATACTTACATGCCATAGTGCTTTCTTCCATGAGGAAGTCCTTCAAGATTTTATACAGTGGTAAGAGTTTACATTCCTTAAAGCTGAGGTTACAGGGATGGGGATAAGGACTCAACTCCTATTTCCTGTGATTTGAGTGAAACTCCTGGAGAAATAAGTACCTACTTGGAAATGGAGATCTTGCTAGGAAAGACTGCAAGCAGAAATACAAATAATAAAATATAAAAATATAAATAAAACATGTACTAAGTAAAATTGTTTCCTTTAAGTTTCTGAAAGTGTGTAACACTTTCGTTTTATAACTGAAACCAAAACCCTGAAGGAAATCACCCAGTTAAACCCTGACAGCAACACCACCACCAATAATTCAAAAAGCTAGGGTACAAGCTCTGGGAGTTTCTAGCATTACTATGTTATGAGATATCCTGGCATCATTAAGCTACTTCACTTGGGGGAATTAATTTCATGCTTACCTACTTCTGCAAAACTAACAGAAGGGTTGCATCATGGTTCTGATAGGTCAAGGAAATGTCAAAATTGCAACTGAAGAAAGCCCAGGAAAAAGATGTCAACATCACTGCAGTCAATGATATTGGTCTTCCATTTTCTAAACAAACTGTACAATGAATGCTAAGAATGTAAATTCTGAATATGTTATGGGTAAAGATTCTTAAAACCTGAAGAAAACTACAGTGGCTTTTTGCCTTGAGACAAACAAAGCCTCATTTTGTTAATTAAACATTTCACAGGTTATTTGGTAAAATAATTTGAGATGAAATATAATGCCAAAGTTTTTTTGTTAGCTTAAGCTTGAATTTCAAATATTCATATCTTATAACTTATTTTCTTTAGAGAAATACTATTAGTATTTCAAATATATTTGAAGAATAAACCTGGACACATTACCTTTATCACCCTTCTAATTTTACCTGAAAAAAAATGAGCTCAGCATACTACACATGTCTAAACAATAAGAAAAAAAAAATGAGACTCTGCAAAAAATAATGATTATCAGAGATATTAAGAGAAATAAGGAAACATTCTCTTTGGAGTACATGTTTTGCCACCATGCCTGGCCAATATTAGTATAAAATATATATCATATATGCCATGTAATAGATCAACTTTGTTAGGTTTATAAATAAAATGATTGTATTTTCCATGGAGGGAATGCGGATATGATATAAATGAAGATTTCTTTTTAAGATGTTATGTATTCAGGATTGGACTACTTTCTTTCAGAGCCATTATATAAGTCTGACATTCCAGTCATAGACAAAAGGAGTTAGCCCAGAGCTCCTGGCATGAGAAGACTTGATGCCCAGAAGAAGTGGTATCACCAGCAACTTCCTGGCCCCCATCTTCAGGTGGATGAGCCTCAGCACACAGACCTACTTTTCTGGAAGCCTTGGGGGATGTGGGGATGTGGGAAATGGCTTCAATCTGCCAAGAGAGCAGGGAGTATTATTGCTCAACCATTTCCGACTAGCTTGGACACTCTATGGGACAACACTAATTTTGGGACTATCTGTTCGATTGGTTAAAGTTTTAGCTGTAGTGAAACAATATTGACCCTCTGCTTTTTATGTCTTCCTTCTTTTCTTTCTTTTTTCCCCACAGGTGCTGTTCCTTAATAAATATCCTCTTCCCAAATCCTTCTCAGCCTTTACTTCTTAAAAATCTAACATTCAGCACATATATTTTCACAAGGCCTAATTCAGAAGATCTTCTATATGCTGCCATCAAATACTTTCTCTTGGTTGTCATTGAGTTTCTGATTGTCCATGGAGACTAAGTTTAGAAACGGGAAAGATAACTAAGGAAATGACTCAATGGGTAAAGCGCTTGCCACAAAAGCATTAAAGCCTGTGTTCAGATTTCAGGACCTACATAAAAACTGGTCATGATATGTGTCTCATATTACCTGCGCTGGGCATGGGGAGATAGGAAGATCTTTGGGTCCTTGTGACTACAGAGTCTAGATACATCAGTGATCCCCATGGGCTTTGGGAGACAACTTCATCTCAAAAAGTCAGTGGAAAACAATTAAGAAGACACCTATTGACTTCTGGCCTCTGCATGCACATACACATATGGCCAGTGTACTCACACAGGTATATGAATATGAATATGTACATGCACAGACACCACACACACATACTGACGACAAAACAAATTATTTTTTAACAGTAGGATAGAATGGCCTGTATAATTCGAAACACTAAAAGTTTCAAATAAAATCTGATATGGTTTTACAAACAGTGGTTGAATACAAGTTATACCATATCCGCCATCTCCTTCCAAATTCCCACATTTGCTCTCAATAAGCTATTCCAACTCAAGTACTTTGTTCACCTTCTAGATGTTCACCTAAATTTTCTCGGGGTGGCCAAAATTTAGAGTTCCTCACATAATATCACTACTTAAGTGATTCTACCTGAGGGGAATCCTGCACCCTTCTATTATGCTTCTGGGTGATAACTCCTTAATGCTATTTGAATTTTATTCTCAGAAAGAGTTATGATATTCACTTGCAGTGGCTAAAACAACGATGATTTTTTTAAAAACTCTCTTTTCCTGTTTTGTTCAGAGGTGAGAACAAACTGAGCCCCTGCAAAATCCTCTATTTTATCAAAAGTACTTCTTGTATTGTGATGTCTAAAAAGTTTTGTAATTGGATCCCCTCACCGTGATGCCACAGTTACTATTCTCTGAAAAAACCCTGGGGAAACATAGTCTCTACTTTGCATTGAACATATGCCTGAAAGGAAATAGAATACTCTGTCCACATTTAAAACTGGTCCATGTGTGAAGCACATGAAACAGATCTCATGGCACTGGTGATACTTTACCTGGTCTCTCAGCAGTTTTGATCATTGCCACCAATGTTGGAAATTGCAACAGATGTCTACCTCAGAGTTTCCACTAGATAGTCACTACATTAAGACACTTTTTAATGGATTCTATACATAGCATGATGTAAAGCTATTTTTTATTTAAATGCTTGTATACATATGATATTTGCTCAAGTAAAACAATCAAAGTCCCTAGTTACTGGCCTAGATGAGTTTTTTAAAAAACAAATGTCTGCTTAAGTCAGGAGCTACTATTGACAACTTTGTTATCTGTTAACATTGCTTCAGACAAGGAAACTAAATTTCTCTGAAGTTAAATACCTTATGTCACATTGCATAGCTAGCAGGCAGAGAAAACAGAAAATTAAACTGGGGTCTTTCTGATTAAAAAACAAATTGCTTTTAGTCACTTTATTGTCCTTTCTCCCTACATATAATAATGAAATTTCCAGATCCACTGCCACATTGTTAAGGGCCAATGGAAGCTCTGAAGATCATTTGCTTAAGTTTTAAAATGATGTTTCTGGCCTGAGACATATTCATACATCCCAACACTTGAAACATCCATTTCGCAACAGAGATTTAACTGTTACCTGCCAAAAGGTGCTGCAGTGCATCCAAGTCTCTTTCTCTACTGTGACTATGCCAGCTCAAGCCCCACATGGCACAACCTGCCAACTGTACCATTTAACCTTGGGAAAAGCATATGAAGAATCAGCATTTGGTCAATAAGATTAATAGTCTACAAATAATAGACACAAAAATGCATAGACTAACTGAACAAAAAGTCACTGTTCCTTCTAAGAATAGACCAGTGTTTTTGGCCATTTCTAGAATGAAAATACATGCAGTACATGGAGTCAACAAGCAAAGAAAATTCAGATACATAGTGGCAGCTTCAATATGGTGTTAGAATCAATCATTTTCTTCTGGTGTGCTAACTAGAGGCAAGGTTTTCGCTGCACATTTTGGAAGGAAACTTAACTTCCTAAGGGAATTATTTCTGATGATATGAAACTTGAAGTGAATTTTAAGCAGTGTCAATGTCAGAATCTTGAATTTTAATAAAAGAATAATAAGAATACTCATATATGGAAGTGATAGAAGTGATAACCCAGATCTAATTAGTGTGAAGCCAGAACACAAGGTCAACAGAAGAGAAACAAAGCAAAATCAAAATTTGAATGGACCAGACTACCAACAAACAAAGCAGGCATTCTGTAGCTAAATGCTTTACATGAGAGCTGGTAAAGGTGTGACTGAATATTCATGGTCAGCAATAAGGTTTTTGTTTGTTTGGTTGGTTGGTTGATTTTTAGTGCTTACATTTGTAATCCCCATTGCTTGTGAGAGGATTTATGCATTATAAAGTTTTTGTTGTTGTTTTTGTTGCTGGTGTTGAGGTGCTTTCGCTGGGAAGTCTATTTTTGTTCACTTCAGATCCAAAGGTCAGTGACAGACCAAAGAAACAATTCCATCTCTAGGAGTTACCTTCTCATTGTTGGGACTAAACACTTCATTAGAAGCAGTTTATGGCCAAGAAAGGGTTTACTTCAGCTGACATTTTCAAGTGGAAATTTCAGCATGGGTGGGAAAATACAGTAGGAAGAGCCAGCCAGTTGTACACCTCATCTTCACAACAGTGGGAAGGAGCCTTGGGCTTGGAGCTGGGATATATGATGCCAAAGCGTACCCTCAAGGGCCACACCTCTTCCCACAAGGCTCTACCACACAAATGTCTCAGTTTTCCCAAATTGCCACCAGATAGGCACCAGGTACTCAAAAACCAGGAGCCTCTTGGGTGGGGGGAGTAGTATTTCATTAAGTCCACCACAGTATCCCAGTCCAGATTGGTGAACCCAAGAGTTCATGGAGTAATAACAAGGGATGAAAGCTTATTTCAGGCTTATGTGTGAAGGGATGGAGGAAAGCATGGGTGACTTGGAGATTACTGATCAATTAGGAGAGACCTTCTGAAAGTAACCAATGCTAGAGCAATTGTTCATTGCCTTTACAACCACCAGGGAAAACAGCATAATTCCATATTAACCTGACTCTTGTGAGCTTCTTGTTTATTGAAACTCCTAAACCTCCCAACCAGGAGGAAATGTTTCACTGTGAAGGAAACAGCTATGGAACTTGGTTTATTAAGGCATTATGGAGTTAAATAAATATGTGATGACCAAAGAGAGATGAATGCCGTTGTGGACTTCGCTGCACATTTCCGTCTTCTGTGATTCTGGAAACCGAAGCAGTAGTTCAGGTAAGATGAGAAACATTACATGAGAAGTTCTCATTTATAACTGAGTGTATTCTGTCTTGAATGAGTTCCATTTTGCACATAATTCAGTAATACAAACCAGGCGTCCTGTTTTGCCTCGGGACACATCTCAGCAGTAGGGTAATTACTAACAATGGGTAAACAACTATAGATGTCTACTCACATGCCCTTGAAAACAAAATAAAAGAAGAATGCAGATGTGCATTAAAATGAATTAAAAAGATACGCTTGGGAAACCAAGGTGGAAAATTTCATCAATGGTCCTCTTAAAAAGAGGACTTTTTAAGAGTACCAATGGTACTCGTAAAAAGTACACATCTTATTATATTAGATACAACTTCTTAGAAAATATTAGAAGCAAATTTCTTTTGCTCTTGAATTTAATAGCTTACAGAAAAACACAGACTTTATCAAAACTTCAGAGAAAAGTAATATTTATTTTAAATGAATGATGTTAAAAGAAATTATGAGTAAGAGATTATGATTGTTATATTCATGTGTCATTACCTAATATACAAAATACATTTAAGAAGTTTTTCACAAATAAAAAAGTTAGACTTATAAAAGAAACAAAGATACACAGAATTATTGGGTGTCCAGTTTGAGTGTCATAGAAAAATCTATGACACAATTAAAGGAAAAAGGAATGAAAGCAACCAGCAAAGAGACATGATTAGAAAACAGGTGCTTTTGAGACTGAAACTAAATGAATACATGGATGATCGAGTCTACTATCTGGCTGGATAAGAGCAGAAAGAAATTGTTCACACCTGAAAAATCCACTAAGAATGTCTATTAGCTAGTATTTGGTACTTTGAACAAAGGATGGCGTAGACATAGGTAAAGTTCCAATAATATAAAATGATTATTAATATGTCATATATTCAGGCCTAGTCATCCAGCCCCTGTGTTAATCTTTCACAGACACTCAACTTACCAGGTTTTAAATATTCACCTAGACGAACTCTAGGATATTGCAATCTACAATATATATACCTTCATACAAATGTGATAGAGATAGAACATTGCTCAGTACCTCCATTACTTTCGCTTAAGGGACTCTTGGGAAATTGTTTTATGGAACAAATACATACCGTGCAAATTACTGCCTGGAAGAGCATTATAAAGTTGCACCTTACTAAGTAGTTGTCAAGCAGTCTCTACTATTCTGTGCATATAAGCAAAAAATGTGTTATAAAGGCAACACAAGTTCTTCTGTCATTCTTTCTGGTTTGATTGTATCTATATCAAATAAAATGGTACATGAATTTTAATCTTCACATATTATGAAATTATTCTTCCTAGAATCATGACAAATTAACATTCTCACCAGTGGGTTTTAAAGGGATCCTTGTTAATACTGAATGGCATCAGCTTTTTATCTGTTCCAATGTAATTGATGAGAAAGTAGTTCAGGTTATTTCAAAATATTTATTCACTGCATCCACTGAGACTGGGGAGAAAGCTCAGTGGGAAAGATACTTGCTTCCTAAGCTCAACTTTGGAATCCCAGAACCCAGAGAAAAACAATAAAACATGCGCCAGCCTCCTCTGTAATCTGAGTACGTCTACAATGAGAAATGAAGCAGAGACAGGAGAAACCCAAAGCTTGAAGACCAACTAGCCTAGCAAAGCAGCCCTGAACCATAAAGACGCTATTTCAATACAAGGGTTAGTATCCTCTGACTGCCACAGACGTTCTCACATTCACACACACGAACACACAAGGGAACTAGGTCTATTCACACATGACTCATTGACTGTAACTTACAAAACTATTTGTATAAGGGCTGCCAAACCAGTTACTCCACATTTAGTGACTAAAAAGCACACATTTTCAATTCAACAATTGCATATTCAGAAGTCATCATGAGCTTTTCTGAATCTTAGCTTCTCAGAAGGAATATATTGAAAGTTAGACAGACATATGTGCCCTGGAAATTGTAGGCAAGTATGTATTTCTCACCTCACTTAGTTTTATGAGCCAATCCAGTTTCATGTGATTGTAGGACTGAATTTGCCATCTCCTTAAGATAGGAAAAGTTTTAGTTTACCCTTGTGCTATAACCTCTTGACTTCAGCCTGGAGAATTCTTTGCTGTTCATAGGGTTCAGAAGAGAGTTATGTTAAACATTGTCCCCACTTTACTATTAAAGTTTTTAGAGGATGTGATTAAATGAAAAGTTTGGGTAACTCAAACACAGCCTTGATTGATCTAGTGTTAGGCAGACTATTAAGAGAAGACAGAAGGGTTATAGGCAGGTACTCTGTAATCATCAGAATGCGAACTTGATTTAATATTTTGGCCCCTTCAACACGGTTATTTTAAATTAATTTACTATTCCTTCTTTTACTAATTTATAACTTGAAATTCTATAACATGTTGGCTGAGAGTTCCATTAAACCTCCATTGGCTTGAGGGCTAAAGGGAGCAATGATTTTACAGTAAAGTAGTAGAGTTGTTATCTTGTGAAGGTGGAGCAAATACCACAGAAAATCCACTGGAAACCAGTAACTATGCACATATTTTACAACCAGTGTCAGACTAGAGGAGTGATATATGTACATATATACATACATACATACATACATACATACATGCATGCATGCATAACACACACAGTATATATATGTACATATAAGAGGGAGAAATATGACACTTATTTATTCATATAGGAACCGATATTTTATTGATTTCATTCCTTTCTTCTTTTTATTTTCTGTGTGTGCTATGCCTGGTTTATGTGTTCTGTGTGGTTTATATGTATGGCATATGCCTTTCTATGTGTACAAATGCATGCAACTCAGTCTCACACATGAGGAGGAATACATCAGCTATCCTCCTCCATTTGTCTACTATGTTCTTACTGTGAAATAGATTTTCTCTGAATCTAGAGCTGCCTTTTATTTTCCAGTCAGACTGGCCAACCAGTGAATCCCTGCAATTCTCTGGTCTCTTCCCTAGACAAAACTAAGGTTACAGGTTTTTGTGCCCTCATCAGGCAAAAGCATGGGATGCTGGCCCGGTAAGCTTTCTTAACAGCTGAGCCACATCATCAGGCTTGCTTCCAAGTATTTCAAATAACTTGATGAAAGTTACACCAATTCAGGCATTATGGATAAATCTTGGATGTACATTTTCCTAAGTAGCAGTTACTTTCTGCTTTGTTGCTTGGATATCATTCAATAAAGAAATCCCACTCCTTACTTGTGTATTGCCACTTTGTGGTTTTGCTGAAAGCTACTCAGTATTACCCTTGGAGCAGAGCACCTTGCTACTGATCTGGAAGGAAGACTCCTTCCCCATGGGATCGTGAGAGGGGCTGTTGAGAGAGGACATGGGGGCAGAAGGTGAAAAGATTGAGCAACATCTGAAAATCATTTAAAGCAACGTTCACCCAGATGTTTTTCTCAAATCCCACTGCCTTGCCTCCTACACTTTCTAAGAACAGGTGTGACCCCTGGAACCTCAGAGAATCAGCAGGAATATGCAAAGGTCATGCAGAGTTGAAAAGCAGCAGAATTTGAAAACTAAGCATATTTAATAAATAACACCTGTCTTCTGTAACAGTTTCCAATATTTAGACTGCATAGTGCAACTTCAGTTCTGAAATTGCAAAAGAGAATCTGACTGACTCATCTCGATCTTAATAATCACTTCCATAAATGAGTATAGATTATTAAATACAGAGACCCCAAAGGTTGTGGACATTAGCATAAATGAGTTATTTTAAAATCTATATATGTTATTTCAAAAATGCATCAAGTCACAGGGATGAAATACATCATTCTGGCACATTCGGTTAGTCTCGTCTTTTCTAATTATTTCATTTGCATGTTTTAGGATTTCTCATTAGGAATTTCCATTAAAAGTTCATAAGCTCCACTTGACAGTGAATAATGAGCAAATTGTCAGATTTAGCCCATGCTGACATATCTGTTCTCCCTTTGATGGTTGTTGACCTCATTAGGTGCACTAGAAAGTAGGGCTTAAAGTCTAAAAAGTTTTGGAGACTTGAAAATAAACTATTGCCTAACCTTTCATTTTCCCAACCCTAAGAACATTTGTTGTGATACTTTAACTTTTCCTAACATATTCAAAAGTGATGAATAGACATGTTAGTAAAATCCAAGGTTCTCAGCTACTCTGAGCTTTCTTTGTAATCTTCCAGTTTGCTCAGTGGGAGGAAACCTTGTCTCAAAGAAGGCAGGGCACAGTCACCTTGAAGCAGTCCTTTGACATCCACATTTGCACCAGAGCATACCCCCTACAAACAAATAAATAAATAGAAAAATAAATAAATACAAAAGTAGACTCTGTTTTAACTATCCACACAATCCTGTAAGTATTCTTGGGTAAGAGATGTGTAGAGCAGGCACAGAGATGTAGTAATATGTATATATATATATACATATATATATATATATATATATATATATATATATGACTTTCAAAGCACAAGCTAGGGGAAATAGATCAGTTATCCTCAATAAAATCATGTTTTCCATCTGTAAAACTTATGCTCATTAACTAGACCAAAATATATTTAAAGAATTTCTAATTTTTATTTTTAGCAAATAGATGTATTTCTTTAGCATTAAAATTAGATAATCATCTGTATTTCTTCTTGTTGCTATGACAAAATACCTGACAAAAGAAACTTAATGTTGCAGTTACCTCCTTGTTGCTGGGACAAACTCTTGACCAGAGACAACTTTTGGGAATAATGGGTTTATTTCAGGCTAACAGATGGTCACAGAAACTTCACCATGGTGAAGATAGCTCACTTTCTTCACTGAGTGTCCATTGCAGAGAGAGGAAAGTGAACAGCCAGAGTTCAAGCTAGCTCAGAACACTCCTTAGGACTGTACTCTACCCAAAGGTCCTCCCATGGTGCCTTTCTTTCTCTAGCATGGCTCAACCTTCCAAATGCTTCACTCTATCAAATAATACCTAAGGCTATGGGAACACTGAACTCAGTCCTCCACACTTAACAATTCAAGGGTTTACATTGACTCAAGCTTCAGAGCATGCAGTCCATTATGGTTGGAAGGCAATGAAACAGGAGTGAGACTGTTGGTCACACTGCACCTACACTCAGGAGACACAGAGAAATGAATGATCAATTTTGCTGTGTTTTTCTTTTTTATTCTAGCAAGGATTCCACATTCACCTTCACAAATAGTTCTATTTCTCTTTCTTGTTCTAATTCTCTCTCTCTCTCTCTCTCTCTCTCTCTCTCTATATATATATATATATATATATATATATAT
The DNA here is from genome assembly GCA_036346955.1 of Dipus sagitta. NCBI lineage: Eukaryota > Metazoa > Chordata > Mammalia > Rodentia > Dipodidae > Dipus > Dipus sagitta. Next base: position 27,118,718 of record CM070772.1, read on the forward strand.
ATATATATATCTGAAGTATGCACTCCCAACTCTCAATACACCTGGGTCTCAGACTTCTAGCCTCAGAAGTGTAAGATGCCAATGTTTTGTGGTTTAAGCTGCCCGGTTAGTGCTAAATTATTATGGCAGCTCTATCATTAGAGACACCAATTGATGGAGGGTAACAACACTGAAGAGTTCACAAGAGAAACTAAGAAGAACACAGATGTCAAAGCACAAGACAGAAATACTTTAGCATTTAAAAAAAAACAATGAATATACAGGACTAAAAGGTGGTTCACTGGTTAAAGGAACTTGTGGACAAAGCTGGACAGCCAGGATTGATTCCCCAGTACCCATGCAAAGCCAAATGCATGAAGTGGTACACATATCTGAAGCTCCTTTGTAGTGGCAGGAGACCCTGCCATTCCTGTACTCATTGTCTCTCTCTCTCTCAAATAAATAAATAAAATATTTTTAAAATTATGAATATACATTAAGATTTTGAGATAAAATCTAAAAGACATAATCAACTGAAATCAAGATAAGGAATGACTTTTGAGGTGAAAATATCGACCAAATAAATATACATTGAGCACTATGTTCCTGACATAATGCCAAACACATTACAAAAGCTGTCAAATTTTCTTGTAGAGGAAAAGGCAGGAAAAAAAAATGTGTGCTGTTAAAGTTCAAATGATGGTAGATGCTTTCATTAGTCATGATGAAGGTCATTTTGAGATTTTCTAAGTTCCTGTGTATATAGGAAGGAAAGGAGCATCCTGATACAGGGAAAACTTTCCAAATTGAAAAATAAAATAAAATAAAAGGAAAGAGAATCAGACAGGAAAATAAGGTTGCCATCCAAAAAGAAGGCTCCACATTCTGTGACTACCTATGATGAAAGCTAAAACTAGTACTGAATTAAGATGATATTCATTAGAGGTAGAAAAAATAAACTAATATTTTTATGTAGTTTGCCACATATGGTTTAAAAGTATTGGAGAATAATCTCTATATATGACTATTCTTTCTTTCTAATTTGTGTGAGAATTATTACTGAATTATATACCACATGAATTAAAGTCTTAGCAATGATTAATTAAAGCATATCTTGATTTTATTAAATAAAATTAATAGCCTTGTCTAATTTAACCATATAATAGGATACAAACTAATGGTGCCTGTAAATAGTGCTGAAAGGTTCCATATTCTATTTCTACATTATATGCATTTTATGTTTGCCTATGAGCAAATTGCAGCAAATGAAATTTTTGGAGATTACTCTGCTGCATCAAGGTAGTTGGTGGCAAAATATAGATCTGAACCCGAAAGAATTGCCTTCACATTCCATTCGCTCAATACACATGCAAAGTGCATTCCTTGTACCTTAAAAACAACTTATTTCACAGTTAACCAAACAAAAAAGTTCCTGGTGAATTCTATTTCATTACATATCATGCTAAATTTTACGGTAAATTTCTCATACAAGACCAAAAACTTCCCTTTCATCGGTCTTCTGTCTTCTAGCCAGTACATATTCTTGTTTTTTTTTTTTTTTTTCAAACCAAATCCAATAATTCCTTTATTTCACCAGTGCAAATTCAGGTAAATCCTCCTGGATAAAGGAGTGTACATTCATTTTACAGGCAAAGCAGACAATTATTGTCCTTGATTCTGTAAAGAAGATGTTGAATGCAAAATAAATACCAAATGAAAGAACAATGGATTTAGATATGGAGCTTTTAAGACATAGGTAGGGAAAAAAGAAAAGATGACAGAACCATATGGGAGGCACTGTTCATTCACTTTTGTAAGTTTTATTTCTTCACTTTCAAATTACTTTTTCAGTTTTAATTTTCTATTTAAGCACCATACTCATTTCATTGCACCAGTAATTACTCATGAAAAGATTTACTTAAAAGCAGTGTTGCATTTACCTTTGTATGGCTGGCACAAAACCTCCAGCCTAAGGCAGCTCGTAGGAAGAAAGCGTTGATTCCGGCTTACGCTCTGGAGGGGAAGCTCCATGAAGGCAGAGGGAAGCATAGCCTGAGCAGAGGCTGGGCATCACCTCTTGCCAATATCAGGCGGACAATAGCAGCAGGAGAGTGAGCAGGCTCTAGAAAAGGGAGCTAGGTATTGCACCCCTAAACCCACCCCCAACAACAAGCCTACTCCAGCAAGGCTCCACTTCTCAAAGTGCCATCAACCATTCAAAACAGGAATCTATGGTGGGCACCTAATTTAAACCACCACAAGTACTAAGTACAGAATCCTTAGGTAAATAATGAAACTTTGCATTGAGAAATACCTGAAAGGTGCACAATGTGAGGGTGACTTTATTTTATTTTATTTTTTATTTGAGCGAGGGGAGGAGAGAGAAAGAAGAAAGAGAGAGAGAGAGAGAAAGAGTGAGGGGGGAGGGAGAGAATAGCATGCTAGGGCCTGTAGCCACTGCAAACAAACTGCAGATGCAATGAACCACCTTGAACATCTGGCTTACATGAGGCCTCGGGAATCAAATCGAGGTCCTTTGGCTTTGCATGCAAGTGCCTTAACTGCTAAGCCATCTCTCCATCCCAGGGAGACTTTAAAAAGGTGAGATAACTGTCAAAAAAGCTAGCTAAAAATAAACATGATAGAGTGTGCATATTGGAAGATAGACATCAAATTTGCATATAAATCACTATTACATAGATGGACAATAAATACAGCTTAACAGAGGGATAAACATCTTATATATTCTTTTATATTATATTTCCTTAAGTACTAAAAATTCTTGGCTGGAGAGATGAGTTAGCAGTTATAGTGCTTGCTTGCAAAGCCTAAATAATCATGTTTGACTCTCTAGGTCCCACTTAAGCCAGTGTTGAAAGCACGCAATATCACACATGCACACAAGAGGGTGCAGGCATCTGGAGTTCAACTGCAGAGGCTGGAGGGCCTGGCATGCCAATTTTCTCTCTCTCTCTCTCTTCTGTCACACATTAAAAAAAAACAGGCTAGTCTGTTGAGCTTGCCTCAATAAAGCTAAAAGCTGGTGGCACAGGCCTTTAAATACAGCATTTCGGAGAGCAGAGGTAGAAGGATTGTTGCCAATTCAAGGCCACCCTGAGACTGTGTAGTGAATTTCAGGTCAGTCTGAGCTGAGTGAGACCCTACCTCAAAAACAAAACAAAACAAAACAAAACAAAACAAAACAAAACAAAATGAAAACAAGAAACAAACAAACAAACAAAAGACACCAAAATTTCTTATGTAAGAGCAACTTTTGTGCCCCTCCTTCAAGCAAAAGTTTTTCAATATTCAAAATAATTCCATTAAAGAATGGTTAGGGTGTTGAAGAGATTGCTCAGTGGTTAAGGTATTTGGCTGAAAAGCCTAGTGGCCCAGGTTCGATTCAGCCGCACCCACATAAATCCAGATACACAAAGTGGTGTATGCATCTAGAGTTCATTTGCAGTGGCTAGAGACCCTGGTACACGTATATTCTCTCTCTCTCTCTCTCTCCTTGCAAATAAATACACATATTAACAATAAATAAAGAATGGTTAAAAAGAAACATGTCTATCTGTGCCATAATCACACACCAAAATACATGCTACATAAACACCTAACCGTCATGGGAATCTTCTGTCATTCCCTAGTGTCCCCAGTGAAACTAGGAAAATATGAAGTCAGAAAACCTGCAAAACTGTGACTTCCACTTTTTTGCTTTTCCCTTTTATCTAACTTGTATGTTCTACATGGGACTCATAGGATGTGCGGTGGTGTTCTCTTCACCATCCATTAGTAAGACTTAGAGACCTCTGTCCTTATTTTTCAGGAAGGAAAAATAGAACTTTATTGAATTTTCCTGTTGGTCTAAGGAAAAGTTAACAAGGTGAATTGATTGTGTCTCAGAGAATGCAAGATTTCATTACTGTTAGCACAGAGTTCTCTGAAATTAAATGAGCATTATAATTGATGATGGTAGAATATGTGGGAATAGAGGCAGACTCTTTCAATACAAAACTATATCACTTAAATTTACTGGTTTTAAAGTAAAACAGCTAATATCCAATTTTTTATTCTTAGTAAAATTTCCAACCTTAAAAAAAGTAATGTCCAGAAAGGTCAAGATCCTGGTTGTATTTCAGCCACATTCCCTCATAGTGAATACAATTATCAAAGCTATTATAATAACCATTTATATATGAGCACAGAATAAAGTAGCACAACATTTTTCACACTGTAAAAAGCTAAAGCTCTTCCATTCGGGCGATTTCTTCTTTAACTATTCTGTTACATATCAACCCAAACTCCTAAGAATTTCTTCCTGTTATGAATGGCTTTATATTGTCACACACTCTGAATGGCAATGTAACCTAGACTCATTCTAACAATGTTGCATTACCTGCACAGAAAAGACAATCATTTTCAAGCTACACTTACTTGTATTAACACTGGGAAGAAGATGAAAGTTCAGTGGAAGAAGTCAGAGTTGAAATGTGCTTGTTATAGTGGTGATTGTCAAACTATCTTTTAAAATAAGCTTTCCATATGCCCCTTCTACAGTGTAAGTATCTCAGCATCTAATTTACTCTATAGATCTCTATAGACCTGTCAAATGATTTCTCTTAATTATTATTTTATCATTGAAAATTTACTAAGACAAACATATGATACACTGTAAATACAAAATAAGTAAAGTCATGAGTTATACTTACCTGGCAGGGGAGATCTTGTGACCAGAAAGGTGGTTTTCCTAGGGCAAGGCTTGTCCATTGCACTCCAGGATGTGCCAAACCCTGTGATTTCTCCAACTGCAGGAAACTCAACTGCATAATTTGTGGAAGAGGCAGACTGTATTTGTGTCCTCCCCTGATAATAAGAAAAAGCCAGGCATGGTGGTGCACACCTTTTATCCCAACACTTGTGAGACAGAGGTTAAGACGATCACCATGAGTTCAAGGCCACCCTGAGACTACATAGTGAATTCTAGGTCAGCCTGGGCTAGAGCAAAACCCTACCTCAAAAAAAAAAAAAAAAAAGAATGATAATAAGAGCCACAGGCTGGGAAGTAGTGTCCTAAGGCATTGTCCATCCCCAGTAGAGACTGCTGAGTGCTTTCATAACCCCATGGTGAATACCAGTATCCCTACTGAGAAGAACCCTCAATGGAATGGGGGCAGAGAAGAGGGATATAAGATATAAGCCTATGGGAATATGCCCAATGCACAATATATTCATGCAGTAAAGTTCACAATTAACAAAGAATAAATAAATAAAGTACCTGAGACATAAAAGCACTAGACAAATGACACTATGAATTCTAGGATGAGGCATAATAATAGTTCATTTGATATCAATTTATCAAATTAAAAAGATAAACTAAAGTATTATTAAATATAATTTGGAAAACTTCATTTACTGACAAAATAAATATTTTTAAATGAAAGTAAAAGCTTTAAAATATAAAAATATAGTAGAAAAAACCACAATTTGAAGTCAGAATGTGTAACATAAGATTCTCTTTACAAGGAAGACTGATCTGTAAGTATGAAAAGGAAAAAAAAAAGCCCACTGCCTATCATGACAGTAGTCAATTTTTTTTTCTTTATTTATTTGAGAGCAATAAATAGAGAGAGAAAGAGGCAGATAGATAGAGAATGGGCGTGCCAGGGCCTCCAGCCACTACATACGAACTCCAGATGCATACGTCCCCTTATTTATCTGGCTTACATGGGTCCTGGGTAATTGAGCCTCAAACCAAGGTCCTTAGGCTTCTCAGGCAAGCACTTAACCACTAAGCCATCTCTCCAGCCCATAGTCAATATTTTCATATCTATCAGGGCCCAGAAGACATTACAGAGGAAGTAGTGATTTAAACAGAAGTGCTTCTCTCACAACTAGCCTGAGAGTCTCCTCCAAGGAGATGGTGGTAGACACTCAGGAGTCTCAAAACTCATCAAAGCATAAATTCAGAGGATACAGATAGTGTAACACTAAAAGATACTTAAAGCATGTCCTCCAAGGCTCAGGGAACAATGTAGAACAGGGAGTGAAAAGATTATAAGAGCCTGAAGGTGGGAGTTTTTTGAGACATTGCCCGTCTTCACTGCACAGAGATTGACTGGTGAATATTTTTCACAAATATTTCATCCTTTAAATGGATCTGTCACTAACAGTGAGACACCAGTTGCAAAGTATCCAGGTATTCTAAAGTATTAGCTAGTGAAAAGATGAAGATAATATCATGTGGAATTTATAAAGACAACACTAAGAGAATTAAAAACAAGACAGATTGCTTTTCTTAAATTTTGCCATTATGAATTTTACTCCTAGTACTTTTGCTGTCCATCTGTCAAAAGAATGCAGAGCCAGATCCTCTGGAAGAGAAATATTATCCAGCTTAATATTTTCTTCTGTCTACTCTGAGGAGTCATGTGCACTTCATGCAACATGTTTAGAATGCATCTATGTTACATTGCCATTCAGAACATGTGGTGATATAAATCATGTACAATACGACGCATGTACTTAGCCTTTTATGAGGCCCAGAAACATACACTGCAGATTGTCAACATATTCTTTCATCAGTCACTCCTGATGTGATAGAGGAAAATTTCTGTAGTAAGGAAACCAATGTGGATTTTCTATTTCTCTGTGATATTGTGTAGAATCAGCTAGACAGCAATAAAACAGAATAGGTTGTCTAGACTTCTTATCTCCTTTATTATGTCTAAATTTCCTTTTTCCTTCATATTATTTATAACTTACAGTCCTCATAATGCACAAAAATTCACTGTGGTGCCTGCCAATTTTAATAAGTGGGCACCTTTAGATGGAAATCATAAAATGACCAAAATTCAAAAACTCAATAAAATTGTTTACAGACCATTGTGTTCATAATGGAAAAAAAAGTATAATACATCAAAGTGAGTAAAATATAATAGAGAAGTTATACCAGCAACTCAAATATTTTGAATTTTACATTTTAATGCCTTAACAAAATACTCCTATCAAAATTTAATGTGGCTATTTCTGACAGAATGGTGAGGGTTGACTGATATGTTGCTAAAATGCCAGGGACCCATCAAACAGAAGTATCTGAACATCAAAATTGATTTGGAAAGAGAAAGATGACTCTATCTTGAATGATGTCTTTTTCTTTTTTTTAAATGATATCTCTGAGGAAAGCCTGCAACTTGCAGACAGCATGTCTGCTGTAATTCCAGTGCCGATGTTGGAACATAAAAACCACAGGCATTTCTCTTCTAATATGCAGATTCCTTTATCCATAGTGGAAATGTATGGGCTGTGCAGCAATTCAGTGCATGCCTGGGAATGCACACATGAAATTTCCAAGTATAAACAAGAACCTCATGTCTTCAGAAAAGCAGAGTCAGGGCAGGGGTTACAACCGAACACGATGGTGATGGTAAGATGTCACCGCTTCAAGTTCCCGGACAATGGGCAAGAAGGAGGATCAACCTTCCTTCAAGGACTTTATTTCCTATGCTCAGGTGGTACACTTTCTTTCTTTCTTTTCTTTCTTTCTTCCTTCCTTCCTTCCTTCCTTCCTTCCTTCCTTCCTTCCTTTCTTTCTTTCTTTCTTTCTTTCTTTCTTTCTTTTTTTCTCTCTTTCTTTCTTTCTTTTTCTGCCTGCATTCCATCTTGAAAGATTTAAAAATAAAAAAAATTACAGCCTTACTTTCACTGCTCAGAGTCCTACAGTCTCTTTATTAAGAGTGTTGGAAATTTCTAACAATAATTCCACAATAAGGATGGAGCTCCTTTTGCATGGAATTCTAGGAAATGAAGTATAGCTATATGTTCACAGGATACAATATGATTTTTTAAGACTAATCAGGTATTTATTCCCCAATATGTCCTCCTGGTCAATCCACTCATCTGTAGCCTTCTTTAAACCATATTCTCTATAGGACATTCTTTACCTGCCCCAGGAGGAAACCTGATAGCTACGGCAGGTAGTTTTTCACTTAAGGTTTACAAGGAGAGCAGAGTTACAGTGCATTTTTCAGACCCACCTTTTGTACTGGGATATCTGCAAAAGTATGAAACAAAAATGAGTACCTCATCCCGCAATGTGTCATCATGAACTGGGGAAAAGATAATCTGTATGAAATAATCCTGTATTCTGACTCATAGGTGGAGTCAAAAAGCAATTCATAGAATTTAAGTGTAAAACAGTAGTTATCAGAGCCTGGGGACAAGAGTGGGGAGGGACAGGTGAGGAAAGGTTGATCCTTTATATTAATAGAAATACATTTTCCGGGCTGGAGAGATGGCTTAGCGGTTAAGCGCTTGCCTGTGATGCCTAAGGACCCCGGTTCGAGGCTTGACTCCCCAGGACCCACGTTAGCCAGATGCACAAGGTGGCACACGTGTCTGGAGTTCGTTTGCAGTGGCTGGAGGCCCTGGCGCGCCCATTCTCTCTCCCTCTCTCTATCTGCCTCTTTCTCTCTCTGTCTGTCGCTCTCAAATAAATAAATAAAAATAACAAAAAAATTTAAAAAAAAGAAATACATTTTCCTATTATTTAAAACAGTATGTTGGACACAAGTAAGGCTAATGTACTACCTATATCCAAGAACCTAAAAGGAAGGATTGTGAATGTTTCTACCACAAAGAAATGATAGTGTGAGGAGGTAGATATACTTGCTCTGATTTGGTCAGTGCACACTGATATAGATACACGGAAACATCACATGGTGTTCCACAAACGTGTACTTTCATGTATCAGTGTAAAAATAACATTAAAAATGCCATCCTATAGCCAGAAGCAAAACATGGTAGCACATCCCTGTGATTTCAGCATTTAGATGTTTAAGGAAAGAGGATTAGCATGATTTCAACAGCAGCCTTGGTCACATGGAGAAATCCTGTTGCAAAAAAAAAAAAAAAAGAAAGAAAGAAAGAAAAAGAAAGAAATCAGTAAAGAAACGAACAAATAAAACAACTGAAGAATGAGATATATTCAGCATGTACTGTTTCCTGGCAGTGAGGGGCTCTGCCAATCCCTGTCATGGGGAAGGAGTGATACTTGCTTATGACCAGAAGGCCTGTAAGTCTGTTAACACTCGATTTCAGCCTCTGCATATCTCTTCATGTCCCAGTGGCCTCTGTGATTTCAGCTAAGTGGACAATGAGAAATGTGTCTTTGGGAACCTGAATACTTCATTTGATGAGAAAAACTAGCACTTCTGGTTGACCATAGGCCTAGATAACATGTATGCCAGTTTCCTATTTTCTTATGAGCTTAGTTGACTTCTGACCCTATGGCTTCCAGTCAGTAATAAAATAATACATACATCTAATTTCTGTTCTACCTAAATTTTCAAATTTTTGCTTATCACTATGCAGTCTGAAATAATTAGTGTAAGTAGGAAGTAAACTTACACATTTTAATTTTTATCAAAAGGCTGAAAGCTCTTCTTTCTGAAATGTTATTGTATCTGTATCATGGAGATCCCTTCTTCTTGACAGATTTTGCTAGAACGTTTGTTTCCCCAACAATATCCCCAATCATTCAACATTGTTTCTTCCTGGGTCTAGTTAAAATTAGTAGATCCCTACATCCTATATTTTTGAAGTATAAAACCTTGTGAATACACCAAGTAAAACTTGATACATATAACCTTTTTCATTTTTCCAAGTGCTTTTTTGGAGTTAGTTTTAAGTAGGGCATAGATGGCCTTCAAAATTACAGAAGTCAGAAGATTTTCTCAGACAGTGGATCACTACTACATTTAAATCTCCATTTTGCCCACCAAATTTGTTTCACATACTCAACTGCAGCATGGCTACCAATTGAGTAATAGCATCCCAATTTATACTACCAAGTTATGAATCAACTAGGTTAAGATTGCATGGGCTTAGATGCTAACATTTTAAAGGCACGATAGATAAGTATATCTTAAAGTATCAGAACATCTCAGTATAAGTGTTCCTGTCTGTAGATTTACTGATTTGTCTCAATGAAATAAGTAATTTCCTAAGCTCTGTTATCACTCAAATTCCACTCAAGAAGGGACTCAAAATTACCTTCATCCAAAGCACTGAGCTTGAAGATAAAAAGTATAAAGAGGACATGCATCATTCTTTAAAATTTTTGACCAGAATTACACGCCTCACTTCTGGTGCTCTGCCTTGATAAAGGTTAGTAACCAGGTCACACGGAAAGAATCAGAGAGGTGATGTAGATGGCACAGTCTCTATCTGTCTCTTTGGAAAGGGATGTGCTCCTGAGAATTAACAATCTCTTGCTAAGAGATGAGTTAACCTCTAAAAAATTCTCATTGAGGTCCCAACTTGAAGTATTTAAAAATAAGACAGTATTTGGAAAAAAAGGAAATTAGAGAGATAATTAAGGTGAAGTTCTAATCTAATGTGTCTGAGATCCTTACAGAAAAAATTATGGATGTTGGCATAAATAGCCCTTCATAGTAGACCATATGAAGAGATGGGGAATAGATCAGTTTCCACACTAAGCTCAGGGAGAGGCATGGAACATATCTTATTTAATGGCCCCTCCTAATGAGCCAACTCTGCCATGCCAACACTTTTACCTAGGACTTTACATCTTCAGAACTATGAGAATTAATTTCTGCTATGTAAAATACTCAGTCTGTGCTACTTTTTGAAAATGACTTGAACTAACTGTTGAGTTAACTTTTACTGGAAAGAGGCAAACAGATGTCTATTCATCCCAGATAGGACACACACCTAAGCATGATGACATCAAAGTACAAATTGATGAACCAGTGAGTTTATTGCAGTTACTTATAGGAACTTGGGATGGCTCAAAGTCTGCTGTGTCCCCTTAGCATGGGTGATGAGTCAGGAAAGCTGCATCCTTGGCGCTCTGTATATGACTTGCAGGAAGGCTAATGGTCACTGAATCTCAAGCAATTATTTACGGCTTGTATAACCTTGGAGTTAGGCTTGTGAATCTTGTAAATATAAGCCTCCCTGGACTTATAAGTCTTATTATCTTCTGAGTCCTGTGAGTCCCTCCCCCAGCCACCCTCAGGAGTAAATGTTTCAATTCAAATTAAATTGTACATGGTACTCCACCACAACCTCCAATACTGATGTTCATTTTGCTCTTTCTTCTGCAATGTTCCCTGAGCCTTGGAGAGGGTGATGCAGATGTCCAATTAAGGCTAAGTATTTTGCCACTATGCCATAGCAATAGTCAGTTATTCTCAGGAGCTAGAACAGTTTCCAGCCTCTGTAGTAGATTGCCCATGGCAAGGAAGATGTTTCCTTTAGGACTCATTGAGTCTTATAGCAACATTGATATAAGTGCATAACCACAAGTGTTTGGAAAACATCACAATAGACACATGGCCTCCATTTAGCAAAACAACCACAGTAACTGATATTGTCCCTGTGTGAAATATGACTTTTCTAGCCACAGATGTGTGTGCTGGATCAAAGCACCAGACATATTTATCCTCCTGTGGAGCTAGGCATAAATGCGATCAGAAAGTTGTTGGTATAGTAGCCACAAAAGTTGGCTCACTATTGCACATGCAAGCATTGTTATAGTGTGGCTGGGAGAGAGCCTTTCACTCTGGCTTAAAAGTACTTCATAGTGTCTTCTAGAACAACAAAAACTATCTAGTAAAAAGGGTTCTTAAAATGTCCATCAGCTTAAATGTGCAATATCTTCAGAACTAGGGCCTTATTATCTAGACTGGCATGCAAATGCAGGTAGTGGCATAGGTCTCATCATTTTAGGGGTCTTTTTTTAGTATATATTTAAATTTTATTTCACATAGAAGATCAGAGGTTTAATTGCAATTTAAATTTTTATTACAAACTATTTTGTCATTTTTCTCAGCTGAACATAAAATACTTGCATGAGTTCACAATGATCAATACATTTTTTTAGACAATGAAAGTACCTTTTCATTTACACAAATTAATAAAAAGAAATTTACTAATGCACTGAACACTACTGTAGACACTTCACCTTTTCAACATGACCTCTGCAACTATAGGAATGTTCTATTTTTTTGTTGTTGGTTTTAATCTTATTTGTTTATTTAAGCTGCAAGTAGAAAGAGAGAGAGAGAGAGAGAAGACTCTAGGGCCTCTTGCTGCTGCAAATTCCATATACATGTGGCACCTTGTGCATCTGGCTTTACATGGGTATTGGAAAACTAAACCCAAGTTATTAGGCTTTGTAGACAAGGGTCTTAGCTACTAAGCCACCTCTCCAGCCCTGGAGGAATGTTTTAAACTTTCAATCTTCCGACAACATTTTTTCTTCAAATAAATGCCACTTTTGAAATAATCTTAGTGAATACTATGCAAATCACAAACTGACTCATGATACCCTTCTCATTTATTAGCTTTCTTGATTATAAGATATAAAGAACAGGGACACATTTTTTAACACAAAACACTGAGTTACATCTGCTTCTCATCAACCCATCAAAGACACGCAGTTATGGTTACATCAGCTATTTCCACTGGTTGGCAGGAGGATCACCCACCAGCGGCTCCCATGGTCTCCACTGCAGCATTTTCCTCATGAGACGTAGTTCTTTCTCAGCCTGAAGAATCACTTCTATTTGGCCACCTGAAGCTGCTCTTATAATTTTTTAACATCCGATGTTCCTCTGACCATACCCAGCTTCTCCTTTGTAATCTGTTTGACATATTTCCTATATGTTGCATTTTTAGGGATTTAATCAAGAACATCAAGAATCCTTGTGTACAATATTCTGAGTCTGTCATGTGTAGTGACACATACTGCCAATCCCAGCAGGCCACTAGTCTTTTCAGAATCCATGACAGCACACACAGCCCTCTCACTTTTAGGGGTCTTTATGATCATCTTGTCCAACAACTCAAGGAAATAACCCAACCCTGACAATAAGATTCTCATCCAACAACCTCAAGACTTCTGGGAATGTCCTTTTCTCATTCATGCAGGTTACCTTCTTTTAAACTCCCAACTTGCCTTTGCTATTCTTTCATGTGGTTTTATAAATATGTAAGAAACTAGACATTAAACTTCTTCACAGAGAAAAGATTTGGTTACTTCAAAAGAGGAATAATGGAGACAGCAGTATGGATGGAAGGAATAATTTTATCTAGCTCTGCTTGATCTACAGGTGTTTTCCATGTGCTGTCCTATTTCTTTCCCTTGAACACTTCCATGGGGCCTCCATGCCCCACCTCCATTTGATCAGTAGGGCCCATTCAAGATTTGTGAGCAAGCCCAGGGTCAATGGTTGGAATAAGGCCCCCCTCTTGTGTGCTTTTGTTCCTTCCATTCAGGTTGGCTCCCAGTATATGATGGAGGACAAAGAAAGAGCCATTCCTTAAGCTATTCCTTGGTATTGTGTTAGACTCAGGCAAAGCAAACAGTTGACATTCCGAACATACCTACTTACTATTATTTATTTCTTCTGCTGGAGAAAAATGTACAAGACTCACTCCATTTAACTTCATTGTTTTATCACTTGTGCCTTCTTTTTAAATATTTTATTTTTATTTATTTATTTGAGAGAGAGAGTGAGAATGGGCATGCGATGGCCTCCAGCCACTGTAAATGAACTCCTGATGCATGTGCCACCTTGTATATCTGCCTTATGTGGGTCCTGGGCAATTGAACCTTGGTCCTTTAGCTTGCAAGCAAGTGCTTTAACCGCTAAGCCATTTCTCCAGCCCCATTTGTACCTTCTGATAACTGTTTTATTGGCTTTAAAGACTTCAGGAAGCTCACTCTCACAGCAGTTAGCTGTCTTTATTTTTTGTAAGAGCCTGGCTCAATTCAAATCTTTCCACATTTGTTGTCAACTAGCAGAGAGAACCCTTTGTCTGTTTTGGCTTTCTGTGGGCTTTTTCTGAGTGCTTTACCACTTTAAGTACCAGTCTAAAGTCAGATGTGCCAAAGCTTTTCTACATCACAGAGATCAATGCCCCACCATGGGGCTGGGCAAAAGTCACTAGAACTTCATACAAGTCTTGAATTTCCTGCTGAATTAACTTCTTTCTCAACTCTGCAGTGAGCACAGTTCTATCGGTAAACTGAACATCAAAAACAGACTGTCTCATGTCTAGTTGCTTCAGTAACACCTGCCCCCACTCTCTTGTCTTCCAATCACTGATTTTCATGGGGATCTGGGCTAGTCCACCAGACACTGATTTCCTATGACTTGAACCAGACTATCACTATCCAGGGGTTTTCTCAGAGAATTAAAAACTTAAAAGTTAGGAAAATGCTTAAAGATTCAGCAGACAAAATTTATTCAGTGAAGGAAACGAGGTAGTAAAAGACATATACCTCATGAGAGAAGTGGTTCCAGAAATGGAATCTGCTGGCCCCATTAGAATTTTGTCCCCAGTGAATCAACCAGGTCCTTTGTCCACGGGGCACTGCACCAGTTCAGGAAAGCCCACCATGTGAGCCCACCTGTAGGAAGTGGTGTTCATGTATTCTTAGTTCATCTAGAAGAGAAAAACCAAGAAGGGAAAAATCTTCACCATCTTGGGTCAGCATTTTGGAACACTTCAGAAATAAAATATAGCAGCTTTCCACGGGTTCTTTGCCCTGACTCTCTACCTAGTCAAGGAAACAATTTAACTTCCATAGGTTCTCACGACCATTATTAAGACTCCCTTCTTCTTGCTGAATCATGAACTTTTCTTTCACTATTAAAAATTAGACCCGAGTTATATGTTTTATCCATTTTGTTGTTTGTTTGTTTTGAGGTAAGGTCTCACTCTATCCCAAGTAGACCTGGAATTCATTTTGTAGTCTCAGGGTGTCCTCTAACTCACGATGATTCTCCTACCTCTTCCATCACTTTTATATTATTCTCTTCCTTTACATTATCTAGCTCCTCACATAGATTCCAAGTTTGGGGATCCCATGAGAGATTTAAAAAAAATACAGATCTAATGTACTTGCTTTCCCTTCTGTGCCCCCAGTCATAGGAATAGAAAGCCATCACCCCCAACTCTTGACTTTGAATCAATTTACACTCCAAGTCATATGCTAATTGAGAGGATGTTAGCTGCATATCATTTTCCTATCCTAGCTCTTCCTTTTCACAAAGTTCCCATTAGACAGTCACCTCAGCCTCTCATGCATATCTTGTTATAGAGAGCAGTGACCAAGAAATCTCCATGGTGGCTGCTCTGTACTATTGTCCTTAACACTCTACTTTCAGGGACAGCAATATCTAAATATTTGCCCTAAGCTTTCAGTTGTGCTCAGAAAGCCTCTATGCATGTGGTGCATAGAGGATGAACACCAATTCACACCACATAGAAATGATACAAGGTAGAAATTGGCCTGCCAGTCAGAGTAACAGAAACCCAAAGTGATTTTTTTTTCCTTGACTAAATGTAGAAAATGTCCCTAAGTTTAAGAAACTTAAACTGAACGTTTCCTTACCTTTTTTCTCTCCTAGAGAGTTACACCCTCCAGGAAAGATTTCTATATTAAGATTACAGCTTTCCTAGATGACAGGAACTCTAATTCTTACCAAGATTACTGGAAAATCTATAAAACTGGTCATTGTCACAAAGTAGCCTGTAAACTTGGTATTCCTCATGTTGTCACTCCCCATAAAGAATAAAAACACATCTGAGTCTCAGGGTGGGCTTCTCAAACCCCTTTTTGCCTCTCTGCACAAGAGTGTATCCCTCTTCCCTCTTTCCTCATGGAACTTCTAAAACCCCCTCTTGACTCCCTGGGCAAGATCTCCACCTTCCTTCCCTCTCTAACATTCTAGGCTTAAGCTTTCCTTTCCTTCTTCCTCTCAAACCTTTAACCTGTAATAAATTTTTTCTGATCCTTGTCCTCTGTCCATGAATTTCATTCTTTGAATTCACAGGACAAAGACTGGGCACAACTGCTAATTATTACTGTGTTGGCATACAAAGAATCCGTAAGTCCTGAATCAGAAGAATATGGTCACTCTGGCATTCCCCCAAAGGACACTCCATCTTTAACTATGCCTTAGTTACATGTCTTTTTGCCCATTGCAAAGCTCATTCACCTGCCAACTCTGCCAGAAGCTATGCCAACACAAATCAAGTGGAGACAGATGGCCATGTTGGAAGAAATTTCTCTCTCCAGTGCTCCACTCAGACTGGCCAGCCTCTGTTGTATGCCTTGCTAACCATAGCTGGAAACGTGCAATTACATCTCCCAAACTCCTCTTTGGTTCTGTTGTGGCCCATGCACAGGTGCTATGTGTGGAGCTCACTTATCTTGGTGAGCTGCACACCAGTCTTTTCAGGCTAGGTAGAGTACAGATGACAGACCAAAATATGATCACACTAATGTCCAAATAATTAAACCAGAGTTTGTTGGGGATACTTGTCTGAGCATGAATGACCCAAAGTCTGCTATATCACTACAGAGCCCACCTAATCATGGGTAAAGACACACAAAAGCCATATCCCTGGGTAATCCTTGTATTATCTTGTGGAGTAAAGGGCATGTGAATCCTGTGTTTCAGCTTTCCTGAACTTCCTTACCTACAGAGTCTCAGAACATCCTGAAGAACTTTCTGATTTGGAGGAAATTGTTAAATAACTTAAACCATTATATCAGAAACTACCAAAACCACAGTGTTTTCACTAATTACAATTAAGGTAAGGTAAGCAAGCATAAGGGATAGTTTAACAACTGAGAGCACTACTTGGGTTGGGCATCTTTTCTCACAGTACACTTGAGCAACCTGTTGGCTATGTGGAATCCTCACATAAATAAACATATAGTACACTCAATTTTTGACAATGTTCTATTTATCCTTCTTTAGCAACCACGAATTGTAACCAGTTCCTATTCAAATATATTCTTAGATATATCCCAGAGAGAAACGCAAGACACTACCCAGCCAGGAATGCTTTTGGGTACATGGTTAAAGTCTGATGCATCATGGGAAGGAATGAGCACAGTATAAAAAATGTTATATAATCTGTCAATCAAACCATAGCACCTTCCAAATTATGCCCCTAATAACTGGTCTAGACACCAATGAAATTCCTATAAAGGGAAGTCCCAGACTAATTCATGAGGCTCTTGATTACTCTTCACTCAAGTTTGGCTAATGTCCTCTTTTTTAATTTAATTTTTAATTTAAATTTTATTTTTTTGTTTGCAAGCAGAGAGCGTTAGAACAGAAACAGGCAGAGAGAATGGGTGTGCCAGGGACTCCAGCCATTGTGAATGAACTATAGACACATGCTCTACTTTTTACATCTGACCTGCTTTGGGTACTGGGGAATCAAACTCAAGTCATTAGGCATTATAGGCAAGTACCTTTACTGCTGAGCCATGTCTCCAGCCTGGCTACTGTCTTCTTGACAGTGAATTTCATACCTTTGCTATCATTTTCTCTTAACAAAGTTTCTTGCTAATTCGCTACTTTTGTGAGCCTATCTTAAATTCTTGAATAAATGCCAAAAGCCTGGAAACACCCAGAGACCACTAGTAACAATAAAAGGTTTAAAAGGAAATTATTGCTAGTAGGTCCTATGAAAATATTACTTATATAAAGTGCATAAAACATATGAATTCTATCAATGTGAATGAAAGTATGGCTTTTGCACAGTAAGGAATGACAGATTAATTTATTTCTTGGCTGGGAGAATCCCCTGTTCTCTTCAATAACTATTACCAGAATGAACACAACAGTCATGGTTTTAGCTCAAAGAGGCCTCATTCTCAGAAAGATATGATGATCAATGAGTCTCTCTTATAGTATGAAAGTCTATTGAATCATTTTCTTGTCACAAAATTCTCCTTTGAATCAAACTGAAGCTATTGCTTTTTAAGAGAATGGAAAGTGTACTTAAAGTTTACATAACCCATGTAAACAGAAAGCAATGAAAACTGTGGTGGTTTGAATAGAATAGATGGCCCCCAATATATTTCAGTTGTTTATTTGTTTGCAGTTTGCATCTGCACACACCTGGCTGGAGGCAATGTCATTGGGTGGATCTTAAGGTGTGGTGGTAGGTTTCAGATTTCAATCTAAAGATATGGAAAGTGTGCATAGCTGGAGTTCCTGAAGTGTGCTGTGCTGTGCACAAGCTTTTGGCTTGTGCTTCTCTCTCTCTCTGCTTGGTCCTGTGAAAGCAGGTCAGCTTCTTCTGCCATTTATGGACCTTCCCCTGGATCTGTGAGCTTCAATAAATCCTTACTCCATAACTGTGTCTTGTCTGAAAGTTCATCTCAGCGAACCTGAAGCTGTCTGCTACAAAACCCTTCTTAACCAAATGAGTTGCTGCATTAAAAGAGACAAAGTCAGTCAGAAGAGATGACTTAGCACTTAAAGGTGCTTGCAAAGCCTGATGGCCTGACTTCAATTAGTTATTACCTAAGTAAAGCCGGATGAACAAAGTGTTGAATGCATGTGGAATTCATCTGCAGTGGCAAGAGGCCCTGGTGCACTCATTGCCATTATTCATTCTCTCTCTCTCTCCTTTCTCCCTCTCTCTCTCTCTCTTTATCCATCTCTCTCTCTCTTCTCCTTGCAAATAAATAAATAAATAATATTAAATAAAAATCAACAAAGGCTCTGGAAGCTTCCTCTGATGGTGGGAATAGGAATGAAAGACAAATCTGACACTTTGAATACAAAACTGTTTGCAGGGCTGAGGAGATGGCTTAGCAATTAAGGCACTTTCCTACAAAGCCAAAGGACCTAGGTTTGGTTACCCACAACCCACATCAACCAGCTTCACAAGGTGGCCAATGTGTTTGAAGTTCCTTTGCAATGGCCCTGGCTCTCTCTCTCTCTCTCTATCTCTATCTCTCTTTCTACAATAAATAAATAAAATATTTTTTGAAGAATAGTTTTTGCAGATGTTGAATGGGACTTGAAAATGTTTTGGTTTCTAGTACCCTGGATAGTACCTTCCATTAATAACACAGTTTATATTAAAATCTTGGAAATAAAATATGTAATACTTATAAAATATTATCTGTATTGGATTAACACACTAGGTATTAGAGAAGAAAAGTCCTAAAAATAGTATATCATTTTTGTTATGTTTCTTGGCACTTGATGCCATCATTTTACATATTTTTGTAGCACTCTACTTTCAGTCTCAAAATCTTCATGCAAACTCTTGTCAATGAGTTCAAGATCACTCAAAAGTCTTCCTGACAGGTTTCTGATTCTTGTTGTGTTATTTTCTTACTCTATGATGTTATAAAATTGAACATGTGTAGTAATCTTTGTTCAAAACATTAATAGAAGATAATATAAAGAAAATGTAATTTTCAAGCATGATAATTTGTAAAGCCTTGTAACAGAACTATTCAGATATGACACAGCTCTTAAAAGGTCATAAAGCCATCTTTGGTTGAAAAAAGACCATTCACCATATTCAGCAAAATATTCCATTTTCTACATATTTTTTGTGAGTGACACAGTACTTTCTAATACCCAGAAGGCTTTTCAATTTTAAATTTAATAGGACCATTGTGAAAAGATTTCTTCCTTGGAATCCAATAAATCTGAGACCAAGGCTGACTGGGTTCGAAGTAAAAGTTCTAAAAGTGGGTCATTAGCCTGAATAATGAGGTATTTAGAGTTCCCGGTGCAATTTATACCCCTTGCTCCCTTGACTTTTTATCACACCTTTGTGAGAACAGTGTCATATATTGGTCACTCGTACAAGATTATTCATATATGACAACTCAAAGTCACTGAACACTTTCCCTAACAATGTAAGAATTTAGTACTTTTGGCCATTCTGGTATTCTTTCAAACTATTATTTTTTTCTCAAAGATGAACTACCAATAGCAGAAAATGGCTGGCACCTCTGCTTTTATTCTCCCTCAGTGTCATCCAGTGACAACACAGAATCCTTATCAGTTACACCTTCAGCAGCATTGGATCTACAGTGCCATAATGAAAGTAATTTCTTTTCTTGTGCCACACATGCTAACTGAAACTACAGTTACTGTAGAAGCATGTCTTCCCCGAGGTCCCAGGAAAACTAATGAATTTGCCTATCATCCTTTGTAAAGTTTTCTACTGTAGTTTGCACAGTAAATAGGTCAGAGCCCCGTACCTGAGTTACAATTCCTCCCCAATGCAGAAAGAACAACTAAGCAACACATCTTCCCAATGGCAGTCTGTGCAAGGTTAAGCATGTTGGTCTTTAATCAGACAGAGAGTTCAATATGCTTTACTATTAAAACTGTAGGGAATTCTCTGCAATGACGGATCCCTGAATCACTGTTATGACTTGTTTCTTATACTTGACCTCCAGTATATGCATATTATTTGGGCTTCTTGAATACCTGCTATTTCCTCACCAGAATCAATGACATGACATTAAAGTAGCAGGCAGGTATGATTTAATACACAGGTACATTAATGCATTAAGTATCCCTAAGTAATCAATATAATCCATTGCATACATATAGGACAGAAAGAAGTAGACTTGCTCTAGCTCTGGAAAGTGAAGATTAAATTAGATTGATACACTTGTCTGTGCTTAGGATATCTTTTGTGACTGCCATAGAAAGCATCACTTTACCAAATCCCACATGCTATGAGGAGCCTCTGCACACTGGTGGTTTACTTTAGCAAAGATGCATTACCTCTGGCTTGTGCTGTGATCACTCACTGTTTCACTGCAAGGTTCTTTTGGTTTTCCACTAAATAGAGGATGTAAAAGGGCAATGTCATGAGAGTACCGTCTTGTACATTCTCAGACTCCCAGAAGTATGGTGCTTCTTGATTTTATCCTTTTGAGAAGGATGAGCAGTTCCAGGCCTTACTACTTAGCATTCTGACAGCGCCAGCACTCTCTTCAGATTGGGTGGACCAATGAGGAAATGAGACTCATAGCTTCCCTTAAAAATTCCGGTACATTTCAAGATCTCAAGAAATAATTTGAAAAATGGACATAAAATCAATTTATGTTTACATTCTCTTTAAACTCCTCAGGACAGAGAATAATTCTTGGGCTGTACTAGAAGAGAGTGTTTAGAAGTAATACCCCCTTATCATCCCAAATGCAAGTATGCTTGTTTTCTAGTAATAATTCAAGTGATTCATGGGCTTACCATTACTCAGGGCAGAAATAGCAAATCCCTAAAAATTGTGAGGGTCCTCCTTGGAATTTGTGCTTTTGAAACTTGTGTACATGTGGATCATGTGAATGGCTCTGTGAAACAGGTCTAGCTCCTGAAGCTGTGTTTTTGTTGATATAGTGTGTCTGATATATATAAAGGACTGGCATTCTAACAGGTTCCCTGATTATACTGATAGGGCTGTCTCAGGTACCATGAAACCTGCCTCAGTCAGTAGGTCTCTGTTTCTGATTTTCTTTTAAGTATAAAATGTGACAACTTCTGGTTTCAAATGTGAAGTTTCTGATAAAAGAGTATAAATAAGACACTGCTTTCATTTGCTGTCCACTCATTTTATTTCTAATGATTTCATGTTCAATTTTCCATATCTAGGAAGCACAGTGGCTTATGAGTACACTCTTCTTAACGTGTCCCTAAC
Source organism: Dipus sagitta (assembly GCA_036346955.1). Lineage (NCBI taxonomy): Eukaryota > Metazoa > Chordata > Mammalia > Rodentia > Dipodidae > Dipus > Dipus sagitta. The sequence continues at coordinate 27,140,219 of CM070772.1, forward strand.
ATGACTCTACCTTAAGAAAGATAACTTTGCGGCAGTTTTCTCTGGTTGCACTTAGTATACATATCTTTATAGTGCTATTAAATCCATACCACTCCTCTTAAAACAGAGATATGAGTTAGCTTTCAAACTCTCCAGAAACTGAGATTTAAAATTAGCAGTAAGTGAATGTTAAATATATATTGTTATAAAAATAAGTACAAACTGTAGGCTAAGTTTGCACTCATTACTAGAAAATTACCATTTTACGCTGAGAGGATTTCATTATCATTTAAAAATATATTGAAGTTCATTATTCAGATTTTTTTTTGCTGTGGTCCTCTGATCTTTTTTTTTCATTTTTTTTATTAAAAACTTCCATGATTGTAAACAATATCCCATGGTAATGGACTCCCTCCCCCCAACTTTCCCCTTTGAAACTCCATTCTCCATCATATCCCCTCCTGCTCTCAATCAGTCTCTATTTTGATGTCATGATCTTTTCCTCCTATTATGATGGTCTTGTGTAGGTAGTGTCAGGCACTGTGAGGTCATGGATATCCAGGCAAATTTGTGGGGGAGCATGTTGTAAGTAGTCCTGCCCTTCCTTTGGCTATTACATTCTTTCTGCCACCTCTTCTGCAATAGACCCTGAGCCTTGGAAGGTCTGATAGAGATATTTCAGAGCTGAGCACCCTGTGTCACTTCTTTCCAGCACCATGATGCCTTCTGAGTCATCCCAAGGTCACTGCCATCTGAAAAGAGAAGATTCTCTACTAAAAGTAAGAGTAGCATTAATATATGGCTATGAACTTTAAGAGAAGTGCTTACTGGGCAGTTTGATAGGTATAGTATATACATTTAGCCAGACAGCAGCAGACGTTACACCCCTATGGCTTATGACTACCCCTGCTTTAAGGTTTTCAGTATCAGGGTTATATTCCTTCCCATGGAGCAGGCCTCACTATAGTTTAGGATGACCTGGAATTCACTATGTAGTCTCAGGGTGGCCTTGAACTGACAGCAATGCTTCTACCTCTGCCTCCTGATGGCTGGGATTATAGGCATACACCACCATTCCTGGCTCATTATTCATCTTATAGTAGAAAATTCAAATATTAGGTAACATTGTAATTTCATGTATTTAAGAGGGTTTTATAAGATTATAAATTTAAATGGAAATTATACATATTCTTATTCATAATAGTAATATAGTTATTTATGGAAATAAACATGGACATTTGATTGTATGTCATCAAAACTAATTCCTGCTAATGACATGGGCTTCTCAACAATAATTCTGTGATATCAAATTTAAAATACCTGAAGAGGGACAGTTTATATTTGAAGCAGTAAGAATTTTAAAAATTGTGTAAAAAACATTATAGTTTGTAATGTTTCCATGAATATCTTCTAAGGATCATTATATACAGCAGTTTATAGAAAACTCATTGCCATTAAATAGAAATTCTATAATTTTCTTTATTGTTCAAAGTTGAATACATCAGGATTGGTCTTCAAAAATATTTTTCAAAGAAAAATCCTTGAAGCCTACAAAGAAAGATTGCCTTTCTTTACCTGTCTTTAAGATAAATCTTCAAGCACTAAAAAGACATAACACCCTAGGGGCTGGTTTGACAGATAAATAGAAAAACTGCCAGAGAGAGGGACTTCAAAATAATGTCTACTTTTAAATGTCTACTCTTCTTAGAAGACCCCAATCACAGGCATAGTTCACACAATAAAAAATAAAGATAAAAGTGAAAGTAAGCAATTGTAAATCTAATGAAACTCATTTTGGTAAAGAAATGGAATGGGTCCTGTTAGACTGTCTAAATTACATTTACTTCTTTGCAATCATTCCTGTAATCATTACCTAAACCTAATGTTAAACTAATGTTTCAAAAAATATATAAAAATCTAGCTACTCATTACATACAATACTTCAAAACACAAAACCTATAATAGCCTGAAGCTAAAAATGTTAAAACTTGACTTTCCAATTACCTTGATTTCCTGTAACACTTAAATCAATTTCTTAAGACAATTTGGGTATCAGAAGGAAACATGTACATTTCCTTTCTTATTTCTAGCAATTTATATAATCACTTGTTTCTTCCCATCAGTGTTAGAAATTGGATGGCGGCATTGATCTGTTTTTCATCCTGTAGACTGAGAACTCATGAAAGCTTGTGCTGCAGATCTGGCTTGGATCTGTAAGAATGACTTCTCCTTCTTCCTGCAGACACATTCTTTTAGGAAAGGACTTCACTCCATCCGCCCTTGTTCTCCCTTTTAAGCGTTTGAGTTATGACACACTGTCTGACCAGTGAGCTAAACAATGGAGAACAGGAGGTGAGGTGTGCTCCTATCTGTTGTATTTTATTCTTTGTTTTTTAGGATCACTGAGAAGGTAAGGGGGGATTTCAGGGCTTCTTTCTACTGTAAACAATCTCCAGACACATGCATCATTTTGTATTCTGTGTGTGTAATGAGGAAATCAAACCAGAGCTGGTAGGCTTTACATGCAAGTGCCTTTAACTGCTGACCCATCTTCCCAACATGGATTTTTCTTTTCTTTTTGCTCTTTTAATTTATTTATTTGAGAGAGAGAGAGAGATTGAGAGCAAGGAGAACGAATGGGCAAATGGGCAACCAGGGCCTCTAACCACTGTAAATGAATTCCAGACCCATGTTCCATCATGTGGATCTGGCTGACAGGAGTTATGGAGAATCAAACCTGGATCCTTAGGTTTCACAGACAAGTGTCTTAACCATTAAGACATATCTCCAGCCCTTTCTCTCTTATTGAAGGTCAGGATTTTATTTCAAAATGCACCTTGAAGGTCTGATGCTTTGTGTGTGTAAATGGCCTGGGGATAGTTTATATTGTAAGGCTACGCAAAATAATTAGGGCAAAGGAAAAAGAAATAGACATGAGGGCTGGGAGGGACTCAGTAGGTTAAGTGCCTGGTGCATAAGCTTCACAACTTGAGTTCAGATCCCCAGAACCCATGCAAAGACAGCAGTGGCAGTGTGAGCATCTTTAATTCCAGAGCTCCTATGATTAGATCACATAGAAAGACAAGAGAATCCCCTGATGCTTGCAGGACAGCTGGTTTGGTTTACAGAACAACAAAGAGACTTTATCCAGGCAAGGTGGAAGGTGTGGACTGACTTTCATTGTTGCCTCCTGGCTTCCACAAGCATGATATATATCTCCCAAATTTTAGCTCAGACAATAGCAATCATCTCAATATATTAATTTAATTTTTCAGATAGTTCAGAAAAAAGTTATAAAATATGCTTTTACAAAAATAATTGTAAATGTCAAAGCAACCACAATTTTTATAAAATAAATGTCTTATGTGCACTTTCTATTTTACATTCTTGGACATTTTCAGCACCAGTGTTTGAGAAGTTATGTTGGACAACATTCTGGTTAAGGTTTCAGACACAGAGCTGGAGATGGATCTAAGAGATAAAGCATTTGACTGAGGTGCATGATTTACGTTTGTCCTTCAGTACCACAAACATGATTAGTCATAGAAGAAATGATAGACATTTTCTGTGTATGAAATTCTTATTTTCCTTTTAAAAATAATTCTCATTATTCCATATTGAATGCTTCAAGTGATGGATGACTTATTCAGAGGCTTCAGTGTGTTGCCAGATCTATGAGCATTCAAGGATGCCCTTCTGGCTCTGGTACTATTGGCTCAGCGTGCTTTATAGTCTTCTGCTGACAGAAGAGGAAAAAGAGACCTGCATTTGATGTATACATCCAATTTCCCACAGACGCAATCTACTATAGCCTTTGCATGCTCTCCCAGAGGAAACAGAACCACCAGCTCTGGCTGCAGAATTCTTTCCTCTGGCTAGAGACAACAGAATGTTCAGAGACAGACCTTTCCCTGAGGTACAAGCTCCTAAAAGGGGTAAGCTGTAACTGTGGAGTATAGATACTCTCCTACCCTACTGTACAATTTCAAACAACCCACATTACAATATAAATATTTTTCAAGAAAGTCAAGCTTATGTTTCCAGGGTGGGCTAAATTATGTTGACAACTTGATCAGATTAGGAATCCAGTAATAGCCTCCTTGTGGCCAGGTCAGTGAGGATGATTCCAGGAAGGATTAACTGAGGGAGGTTGTCTTTCCTCCAGAGTGAGTGGCCCTCCCAGGGGTAGACAATATAGAACGAAGCTCTGAGAGACACCCACTGCACTGCTTTTATTCGGCAGCCCTTGCTATTCACTCGTGTGCTCATATACCCTGTTTCACCCATCCGTCCTGAACCCTGGAACAGTTTCATCAGCCTTCCAACGTGGACTTCAGACCTGCAGTTCTCCAGGAATCCTTCAGTGCCAGATTGGGACGGCTGAAGCTTCCAGCCTTACAGACTGTGCAGACCAGAGGTCACTCGACACCCAAGCCTGCAGATAGCTATTGTTGGACTGTGCAGCTTGTATCCTAAAAGCTAATCCAATAAAACCCCTTTTTAATACATACCAATTCTGTCAGTTCTGTTCCTCTACAGAAATCTAACACAATTGCTGCTATTGATTAATTCTGCTTCTGAATCAGAGCTTTCAGAGCCAACAAAGAGAGTACCTACTCTCTTTCAGAATTGTCATTATTGCAAAAAAGAGCCAGTAGGTAAGAGTTAAACCTTCAGCACCCAATTTTATGTTAAGTCACTAAGAATAACAAAAGGAAGAGGTTTAGTTTTGTTTATAATTATGTTTATGATATTTACCTTACATATTCAACTGTGGCTAGATTCTATAATATTCATAAATATATCCACATCTTACCAAGAATCCTAACTTACATAAAATATAGAGAGCTAGAAAAATATCTACCATTAGTAATTTTTTGCTTTACTCTACCTTATAAGCCAATAAATATTATACCACTAGTTCAGAGTGTAATGGTAAAAGCTCAATGTGTATTGTGACTTAATGGAAAAATGGCAAATCTTGAACTTGATATTTAAAAGGTATTCCCCAGAATTAAGCTTTTTTTAAGCTTTGAAACCTTGAATTTTAATCTTGACTCTGCCATTTAAATATAATACACTTCAAAAGAAAAAAATAGGCTTGCATTTATGATGGTATTTTGTAATTACCCACAACATTTTTATCACTCTCTTCTTTCTTTTTCCATTACTTCCTTGAAAAATATTTATATTTGTTGTAAACCTTAAAATTTCACATGGAGGCATGCATACACAGCACATGTACACACACACATACACCTCTCAGTGACATTTATTAAAAAACAAAACTAAATTATTCATACATGGACCTCTCAAATTTGCCATCATTATTTGGAAATAGTCGTATCCTTCATTTAGCAAGTTTTTTTTTTTTTTTTTTTTCCGAGGTAGGGTCTCACTCTAGCCCACGCTGACCTGGAATTCACTATGTAGTCTTAGGGTGGCCTCGAACTCACAGCAATCCTCCTACCTCTGCCTCCCGAGTGCTGGGATTAAAGGCGTGCGCCACCATACCCAGTTTATATCTTTCATTTAGGGTAAGAAATATTGTCTTGAAAATTTTGGGATATCTAGTAAATCCCTAGCTTCTACTTCCTAGATAAGAGGGCCAAATGTGGGCAATTGTGAGAGCTAAAATTGTTTTGAGGCACTGCCAAATGTCCATCAGGAGAAATAAATAGCTGCTGACTTAATAGTGAACTATACAAAAGGTTGTAGTTTAAGAAAAAAAAAAAAAAGAAACCATTAAATACACCAGGATTCAGACAAGATATGCCAAAAGCTTTATAATCCTTTGTGCTGTAATTGCACAAAATCTTTCTAATGTTTTTTTTTTAATGAACAAACTGTTTTTTTTCTTTTTCAAGTAAGTGATATAGTCAAATTTTTACATTGCTTTACTACTGATTGTATACACCAATCGATTGTTGATAGCCATAACCATCATCCTTGTCTCTATAGGCCTACAGAAATATGTGTATGTTTTGTGCTATTTTTGTACTTCAATTATGTAACATAATACTTATTGTGGACCAGGAAGCATCCTGGATGATTTACAGGCATGGTGTTAATCCATTTAGGACTGTCCTTGTCTGTACAAGTTAGGTCCTCCTACTTCTTCTAATTCAGGATGTCACTGAAGTCCTAGGATGAATTGCCCTCCGTAAATTCTCAAGGTTTTGAAGCATGGGCAGAGATTTGCACCAAGACTGGCAAGGTTCCGAAGTAGCTGCATCTATGCCTTGAGTTTGACTAACTGTGCGCCCACGGTCCTCACGCAGAAGCGCGCGTTGTGAGCGCGGGCGTGATGAATCCTCTTAATCAGCTCCGTGCTCTTTCATTCGCTCTCTTGCCATCCCCGGCGGCTTGCATGCAGACCCTGCTGAACGGAACTCATTTCCTCTGGCCAGGAACTGCTTTGCTGTTTTGGTCTCCAGACCCCCAGAAATAATATTTTTCAGCTCAGCCTCCTCAATTTTGCTCATGGAGTTAAGGGGCAGAAATCTCTGGATTTTGACAGCACAGCTTGGTTAAGTTGTAATTTTAATTATGTGGCACTCCCTACTGCTGGTCTTTTACTTCCAAGCTACAAATCTTGCTGTTTTTTAATAAACTCACCTTGGTCTACTGCTCATTTTAATCAGCACATATGGAACACACCAGGATCCTTTTTTTTTTTTTTTTTTTTTTTGAAGTCTAGTCTTCTTGAGAAAATTTGCATAACCCTTGCTGAAATCATCAGCAGAAAGTGTTGAGACCCGTGAGGGGAATGTGCTGAAGGGTGAGTGCAAGGATCCTGCAGCCCAGTCCTGAAATAAAGACCAAGGAGCGCACCTGGAGCAGAACTGATCTGAGCAGCAGCCTCTGGCTTCAAAATTCTGAGCAAAAACGAAGTAAAGTTGTCTTGCTAGGAAGTAAAAGTTGCCAATGGATATAGGTGCAATAAAATATAACTTTCCTAAAATAATGGGAACAATAGGAAGAATGTGAGACATTTGTTCATAGGTGGAGTATTAGCAGGGGCAAGACTGCTTCACAGGCTGGAAGACTTAAGGACCATGGTTCGCCTTTCTTTGTGCCAAGCACACTGCTTCTGTTCTTTCAAGAAGATAGGATCCATTCCAAACATAACAAATCCCCATCATTATAAGTAGTATTTAGAAGCAGGAAATGTATGGGGCTTTCAATTCCATTATGAAGGAAAATACAGTAGACTAATCAGGTAATAATAATGTTTAATTGTGGCTAACAAGTAGTATCAGAATAACATGGCAATTCATACACAGGAAATTCTAATATTTAAAGCAATGAACAGTACTCTTTACTTACAAGATCCTTGCCATCTTTTCCATGTTTAATATTTTGAAATTATTTTAAGTAAAATCCAAGAATAATGGCTTTTTACCAAGGCCTTAATTTCTAACAGCAGCTGAATGCTATTGGTTTATGAGACTTTATGAATAAAAATAACAATTTTGATTTAAAAAGTTTATGATTATAATTGATAGTATTTAAATATAATCAAATAAACAAACACTTTGTAGTCAGTCAGAACACATGAAGCTCTCGAAACTTTATTTGTACTTTATTTTAAAACATTGGAACTGTTCGTCAGTCTACACTAACTCAAAACATTCAATCTACAACTATGCTTATTATGGTTTGGCATTCTTAATTGTATGCTCGTTCCTCATTTCATCACATTTTAAATGTTATTTTATCAGGTAGCTACTTATGTCTCATGCTATGTTTATGCTTGATCAATGATAAAAAATTTATACATGTTTAGTAAGAAAGTTGTATTCATATACTCTTACACAGAATACAAGTATTCATTTTCATTTTGTAGGTTCCTGTTTGTTTGTTTTTTTTTTTTTCCTTTTTTCTTTTTCTTTTCTTGGTTTTTCAAGGCAGGGTCTCACTCTAGCCCAGGCTGATGTGGAATTCACTATGTAGTCTCAGGGTGGCCTTGAACCCACAGCAATCCTCCTACCTCTGCCTCCTGAGTGCTGGGATTAAAGGCATGTTCCACCAGTGCCCTGCTTGTTTGGGTATTTCATAACAAGATCAGAGGAGGGTAAAATAGGACTTTGTATGGCTCCTAACTAAATATATATTCTATAAGGTAAATCTCCTTAGTGATAATTCACTTTAAAAAAAAAAAAAGTCTACCTACGAGGACATGAGGACAGTGTTTATGATTGTTATCTTCTCTTTTTAGAGTTGCATTTGCAATGTAAATTGCATTTGCTACTTCCCTCTAGAATTAGAAAAAAAATGTTCATTTTTATTTATTTATTTGAGAGTGACAGAGAGAGAGAGAAAGAGCCAGATAGAGAGAGAGAGAATGGGCGCTCCAGGGCTTCCAGCCACTGCAAACGAACTCCAGACTCATGCACCCCCTTGTGCATCTGGCTAACTTGGGTTCTGGGGAATCGAGTCTCAAACTGGGGTCCTTAGGCTTCACAGGCAAGGGCTTAACAGCTAAGCCATCTCTCCAGGCCCCCTCTGGAACTTTTGAATCTTTATTTAACTCTACTGAGTTGCACCATCAGACATGTGTCATTACATAGCAAAAATCTCGGTGTGAAAAATCCTTTTCAGAAACCTAGGATGATCTGCCCTGCCTTGTATACCATTAGCCTAAAATGAATCATTGCCCAACTGTAATCCAATCACTGGAAAATGAAATGGGATTACCATAATAGGTAACTTAAGTGGTTTATTCACGGATCATTTCCTGCACCTTTCCAAACACATGGATTAGTATGTAAATAACAAAATTCAGGTAAAGTTAGAAAAACAGAAAATGGAGAAGAATCTGTTTCTAGTTGATTGGTATTATCTGTCACATTTGTCAAATATAGTTAATGTAATTAAATCTAAAGAATTTAGACATTAAAATTATAAATATGAGCATATAATTTTGACCTGAAAACATTACCTCCAATTGCTTCTTTCTCCATAGCATGGACTGGACACATGTGGCAGAAAATGAATTGTAAACAGTACCTTGGACTCCCAGACTACTTAGTTGCCTTTTAAAATGTTCCATAGTATTATACTATAAATATAGATAAACAAAAAAAAAAAAACATAATAGTTTGTGAAAATTTCTTGTAACTACAATCATGAATTAGTTTTCTCCTTCCAATCATACATTTGACTGATATTAATGGGTGGTGCTTGACCTACTAGCCACCGGCCTCTTATAGAGAATTTACGAGTGTGCTTATGATGTCACTGTTGTAGCAGAAGTGTAGGTATTCCCAGTAAATGTGGAAGACAATGAGACAATAATATCTTACCCCTTATTTAACCATTTCTGCTAATAAGCTACTGTAGGTTGAAAATTTTGTCTTCATTAAAATTTTTTCTATCCTCCATCATTTTATTATACCACCAACTTCCATGTTTATCTCCAGTGGTCTTGGGTCCCCTTCATTCCAGTTGACATCATCTTACTCTCTTGCTGCATTACCTATACTTCTTGTTTATCTTCCTATGTCTTGAGGAAGCAAAGCGACATCACTACCAGTGTCCATATTGCTCCATCCAGGATATTGAAACTATGAACAGATGTGGCTCTACTTTCTCCTGCAAACTGGTTCCTTAATGATTGATACCAAATGTGCATAATTAAATGGATACAGCATTAATTTTGTTTTGCTTTTTACAATGAGATTTACACATTATTTATGTAAAATTTTTAGGAGACCAACTATTAAGTCTGAGGATAGAGCACAGTGGGTAAAAGAGATGGCTGCACAAGTATGAAGACGTCACCATGGTCCCCAGCACACACAGAAGTTAGTGTGGCGGTGCATTGCTGTAACCACAAGAGTGACAGAATTGAACACAGAAGGATTGCTGGGACTTGTTGATAAGCTAGTCTACCTGAAAAATTGAAAGCTGGAATTTCAGTGAATGATTCTGTCTCAAGTTAATAAGGTGGAATAGTGACACAAGGCAACAGTGTCTTCCCATGGGTCCTCTACACGTGCATGCAGGCAATGTACATCTGCACAGACATGTTCACACACACATGCACGCACCACACTAAATGCACACATATCATCACACATGCCATACTTACCACCATAAAGGAAGTAAAGTTTTGAAGTTTATTTGATTTCAATATTGCATGTTCTATCTATTTAATAAATAGAAATTTATATCTGCAGAATAACAAATATGTTTCACATAGTAAAATATAAACCCTAAGACAAGCATGATAATATGTAAACCACAGGAGAATATTGAGAATTTTACACTGAAACTCCAGTGGTTTTCTATTTGTTTAGCCAAATTCAAGTGAATTTTTACAATTTCTTTTGAGAGGTATGAGATGGGTATATCATTTCTTTCTTGATTATTATGACTATTGAACAGTCTTATAATAACCATATAATTATTTAGTTATGTATATGTTTAAGGAAAATAGAGGCTATTTTAGATATAACTTCATATAAAATTTGTGATTTAACATACACAAAGTGTTTTAAGAAAATTACCATAAATGTGCCTTTTGCTTACAGCTAAATTTATACTATCTATTTTACATTTCCAAGAACTAAAAATAATTTAAAGCTTACATTATCAATGTGTGATATTTTCTACCAAGTGCTTGAGTTCATAAGTAGATAATTGTCAAAATTATCTCCACCTAGAAAGTGAGATCTTGATTGAGTAGTTGCAATCATGTACACAAGATGCCTATCCTTTATTCATTAACCCAAATGAAATCTTCTCAAAGTTTAGCTCAAGCATAGATATCTATATATTAATAAACAAAACATTGGTTCACTAGCCTTACACCTTGTCTTCATTAAAGTAAAATATATTTGTACCTATGACAATGATTTGATAATTAATGCATACTTATTGATCATGAAGATCAATTGATTAGTATAAATAATAATAATTTAGTAAGTATAAGTCAAGATAAATCCTAGAATATGATTTAAAGAAGCAGAAAAGAAATATGATAAATGGTTTGCTTGATTGCAGCATCAGCCCTAATTAATGTTTCCAATTTTCTCATAAAGACTTTTTCTCTTCCTTACAATGAAAATGAAGAATGCATGTTTTAGAAACATTTTTACATAGACCTATAAGAGCTTACATATTGGCATTGTAACTCTTTATATAATATAAATTTGTGTTACTTTTCAAAAATGAATCACTTTTCATTTTACTTTTTCAACAATCTTCAAGTCCCTCTCCAAAGGAATGTGATTATAAAATAATGCATGCCTAAGACCTTAAAATAGTAACATCCATAGGAATGTGTTGTAAACCATGGCAAAATCAATTCTGTGCAGTAGCTCCCAATCAAAGAATAAACTGAACAATTTGCATAGAAGATCTTGACAAGAGATTTTTTTTTTCCACCTTTGCCTAATTCTGTACTCTTTCTGGCCAGCAAAGCTATAAAATGAGTTAGCCAACAGTTCTATTATTTAATTTATGAGCACAGAAGGAGGGGAAGAGAATGAGTTTATGGGCATGTCAGGTCCTCTTGCCTCTGCTAACCAACTCCAGTTAATTAAATAAAAAAAGAGTGAGAGAGAGGGAAAAGGAATGAAGAAAAGAAAGTTAAGAGGAAGAAGAAAATAAAGAATTTAATGAAGGAAACTTTTACTTTGACTCATAGTTTCAGAGGTTTTACATTGTGATCAGCTGGCTTCATTGCTGTGGGACTGTGCTTACCCACAACATGTTGTGGAACTAGGAATGTGTGGGAAAGGGAGAGACTCATAGTAGGCAAGAAAAGTGAGCAGAAGTAGAAGAGAGAGATTGAGAGAATGAGAATGAATATAAATAAATTGGAGGAAGATTACAAAGACAACACATGCCCTTAAAAGTCTCAACCCAGTGACTAAATTCCTCCAACTAGTCCTTGCCACCTGATGAGCCATTTAGCAATGAATTTATTATTTATGTAATAGTTGACTGAAGAGTTTGGTGTCTTCCTAATCCATTCACATTTTGGCACAGCCAGCATTGAGGACCAAGAGTTTAACACATGGAGTGGCTGGTGAGATACTTTAGATATAAACAATATGCAGAATTAGACTTTTGAACTCTTCCTCTACAGCATGCTTATTGTGGTGGCAGTATAGATTCTAACGTGGATGGCAGTCTTTAACCCTTCTGGACGCTTTTTGAGTCTGTGTGCCAAACACTGCAAGTTTTCCCTTTTATTACCTGCCACATGAGCTTCCATGAATAATTAATATCACTAGCTAATGTGAAATGCATTTTAGATGCCTTCGTACAGGCAATGCATGATGAAATTTCATAAACTGAAAGAAACTGGCTCTGTAAAAGATGTTCAGCAGTGTCATATTCCCACAATTAATCTTTACTTTGTGTTGAGGAATGAAACATATTCCTATTGTTTTGAGCTAATATTCTATTTGTCCCAAATATGAAGGACCAAAGTATAAAACCATAATAAGCAGAGATTAAAAAAATATTCTTTAAGGTTCTACTTTAAAATATTCAGTTGTCACAAAGGGACATTTGTTTTGTTTGCAGATAAAAATGAGTTTATCACTAATTATAGCTCGGAACTGGGCTGTGTGATATGTGGATGCAACATTGCCTAAGCTTACTCTACTCTAGTTTGTCCCCATGGCCATTGATATTCAGCATGGTTTTCAGCTGAGAGCCTGCAGCTCTTTTAGGTCTGAATGGCAGAGATGAATTTATTTCTGTTCTCCAGAGATCTTAGGATTAACCATCTAGCTTTTTTCTCCAATCGACTTCAAAGACTGTGGAGGCATTGAGAAAGAACTTGTCGCACATGTCAAGGTTCATCATTTCAGCTCTGTGCAAATGCTAGCATCCTTCTGGGTTTCCATGCCACCAAAAAGACTCAAGGCTAACCTCTAAGCCTTTAGCTGTCAGGGATCCTAAGTGGAAACGATGTCAGTAGTTATTAATGATCATGGTCAATTAGACCCTCCTGTGACTTTCTATGCCTGCTTGTTTCATCTTCAGTTCCTTGGCCATGCAACGTCTTTGCTCCTTAAATCTCTGTGGAAGATTACATGCTCCTTTACACAGGCTTTCATCACATCTCCTGAGCTCCCTCACAGCCAAACTTGAACATATATCTCATGCAAAAAGCCTCCATGGGATTCAGGATTGGCAAGTCTTTAATTTTGTCATTATGGCTCTGCACAAACGATGCAAAATTTAATGGCAACATTCTCTTGCAGCAGGCTTTTCTGACTGGGTCAAACCTCAACTGTCATCTTATAGCCAAGGCCTTTGTGCTAAAACATAACTATAGTGGCAACCATTGACTCACTTCTGATGGCTATTTTCAGACTGGAATTTCAGTAACTATAATGCTCCTTGAAGCCATAGACATATAATCGGTTTAATATTATTGTTTACTAAAAAAAAAGGAGTGATGTTGCACACTTTTAATAACAGTCGTGGCAAAACTGAGGGCGGAGGTTTGCAAGCCTGATGCAAGACTTTGAAATGCAGGGAAACCTGTTCAAAGGAAATAAAATATATACATTCTCTAATAATTCCTGCTGTTGTTAGAGGAAACTTTTCTGTCATCCCTCGACTCATAAGCAGAAGTTTTACCACTAAGCTAAACTGGCCACCCAGTGGATGTCTCTGTACTCTTTGGCATCACCTAGAAATACACTGTATATATTTCCATAACTTCAGGTTCTCTACTAACCATTCTTACTGATTCTCTCTTTCACCTTTCCTGTATCACACTCTGTTATCTTTCTATCAATATCTATCACCTATCTGTCTAGCTAATGAGAACTGTATTTCTCTAATTTTTTCTGCACACATCTTTTCTCAGAGATCTTATTTTGTGTCGTGATTTCAATGTCCTTATGATGCTACATCTGGATATTTCATCTACATTCCATTTTAATACATTTTATTAGAAATATCTAAAAAACTTATATGCAAAATGCTTCTTCCTTCTTAAGTATAGCCCTTTCCTGAGTTCACTACCTTTGTGAATATCCCAAACACTACCTTTTTATACTTATTTGGAGCTTTAACATTTGGATTAACTTGGCACATAGTTATTATTAATGAAGAATCTTTAAATGAGTTAAATTCCATTTCAAATAATCAACATAGGACTTGAAAGAAAAATTTTCCTTTCATAAGTATCAAGAACATAGGTTATAGCAATTTTCTGTTTGCTCAAGGAGGTTGGGACACCAAGCCCTCCAGGATTTTTGAATTAAAGTCTGTGTTTGTCTTATATATGTCATATTAAGTGAACCATTTTAACTACAAGCTTTTAAGTAAACATTGCCATAAATATGTTTGTAAATAAATACATTTTTAACATAGAGAGCAAGAAAGAGAGAGATAAAGGAGGTGGAGAGAATGGCTATGCCATGGCCTACAGACACTGCAAACAGACTCCAGATGCATGTGACACTGTGCATCTGGCTTTACATTTGTACTGGGGAATTAAAATTGGGTTGTTAGGCCTTGTAGGAAAGTGCCTTAACCACTGAGTAATCTCTCCAGCACTTTTATTTTTTTAAGTATTTGTTTATTTGCAAGCAGTGAGAAAGAGAGAGAGAGAGAGAGAGAGAGAGAGAGAGAGAGCAGGTATTTTTTATTACTTTATTATTAACATAGCAGTAAATGACTAGGGGATGGATCCTGCTCTATGGAACTACATATTTTTAACATCAATATACTCAGACAGAGAGATGGTTGACTTAATTTGTTGCAGCAAATGATATATGAATTGTCAATATTATTTTTATTAACTTACCATATACTAAAAAGTAACAATCATTACCAGTTTTTAAAGTGAAAAAGTGCTTCACTGTGTGACAAGAATAACCTTATGTCTTTGAAATCTCTGTGGATTGGAAAGTCTTACAATATCTCCAGGGATGCAGAGTTTAATTTTGATGTATGATTTCTGCAGGAAGTTGAAGCTCCAAAACTTTCCATTTGGAACATTCAGTTAGAACAGCATTTGTGCCATAGAATGGCCTGTAACATGGGATTTGGCCATACGAATTCCAGTGCACTGCTAGAAGCTAGAGAGATCATCAGATAACTTGAAAACACTGCTGATCCAAACATGTGAATTCTTTGGGAGTATCACTCAATGCTTAGCTCATACTCTGAATCAAAATTCAAACTTGTAATTTAGGTTGTTATAGGAATTAGTGTTAACTCAAACTCGGTATTTGGTAGTCTTTTAAAAGTATGTTTTGTTTTCATCTCCTGTGCTCATGCATATTATATAACAACACACACACACACACACACAAGCACGCACACACACACACACACACACACACATATATATATATATATATATATATATATATATATATATAATCATGAAAATTTCTTAAGAAAAAGAAAACCCAAAAATATATAGTAACTCAAAGTCAGTCTGAGTAAGAATAATGAAGTTAAGATAAATGTGTGATCATTCTATAGGGACTTAAATGTAGAATTTAAACTCTTTAAGTCAATTGTCTAACAAACAAACTTTTTTAAAGCCTTATTGGCTTAATCTTTGTAATATTTTAAGCCTCTGTGATCAATTTAATTGAAATCAACTACATAAAAATGTAACAGTATTGGACATAGTACATAATCAATGCAAGCTAGGAATAATTATCTGAGTAAAAATGTAATATTAAGACTTAGTCAAAGAACTGTTTATATACATATTCCTTTGATAAGTCACTTTCATCAAAAAGTAATTCTTTGGCTAATCTTTTTGATCCTCACAACTTTTGTTATAATTAATCAAGCAGTTCTGTGTTCTACTTTTGTAAATTTTTTTTGGGGAAGAAGACAATTGAGCTGCAATTCTTCTATCTGTACATTTCTCAGTTGTGGATGAAAGAATATATTTAGTGTTCAATTCTTCTGGGTCAATATTCAAGCTATTTCTTTATCCTCTAAATTTAGCATTTTCATTTTGGTGTTTCTTCTTTCAGAACCCTATACCCAAAGTGTAATTTTGGCTTTCATTATAGGCATTGTTAGTGGTTTAATTTGATCTCAACACTGTATTTATCTTGGGTTTTGCTCTACTTCTAAAATGCAGTGACTAATTTTAGGACTCCACTGAAGGGTTGAAGTGTGTTATTTCTAAATTTACACATGCAGCATCTTTTTTGTGAATAATGGAATGTAGTACTCCTGCTCCTTTATCTGCAGTAAGGACTATTATAACGCTGTACGCTTACAAAAGGCTTTGCATTTTAATAAAAATTATAAAAAGTGATACAAATACATATCCTTCTGAGCTGCTATCTGAAATGCCCTGGGTTCTTTATTTTCACCATACTGTTATTTAAAAACTAACTTATAAAATTTGATCATTTGAAGAAAGTCGTTATTTTTATTCACAGATAAATTCTGTGAATGCATTTTAAGTGTTCCTTTGATATCTCATGAAGATATGAGAGTACATAAACTGCTTGAGTATCTATCCAAATAAATGAAACAATTTTTCTCTTCTGTCATTTCTTTGGTTAAGTTCTTATATAGTTGAAGCTGACATGAGATTTTGTCAACTGTTGTGAGGACATTCAGGAAAAGATACAATGTTCTAGAACCAGCCAATCTGCATGCATCTGAACATGAATATGAGAAATATGAACAGGAGTCAGAAGAAAAGTCTTAAAGTCCTCAACTTAAGCAACTATTCATTGTGAGATGATTGGCAAAATGATTTAAAAAAATGAAAAATGGGACTAGAGAGATGGCTCAGCAGTTAAGGCTCTTGACTACGAAGCTCAAGGACCTGGAATTAATTTCCTTGTAACCATGTAAAGCCAGATGCTTTTATTCTTTTTTGCCCTACAAGATTTTCCATGAATTTCTGAGAAAAAGAAGCTATAATAACCAGATATGTTCATAGATTTGTCTACTTCTTGAGTAAGATTTGTCAGCCTATATCTCAGCATTTCCAAAAACTATCATCATCCCATAATGCAGTGGCTGCCTAGTGTATCTGCATTGTAATCACATCACCTTTCTTGCTCCTGTCTCCATGATGCCCTCCTTGGACTTTACTATATTTTAAAAACTATTCTTTGTTTCTTTAAGATAGAATAAAATTGGCTCTAACTTTTTTTTTACTCTTTGACAAACTGAGGCTCCTTTTTGATTGCCTGTATCTTTACATTTTATGTATCCTATGACTGATTTTTATTTTCCATTTAGTTTTAATTTACTTTTTTATTCTTTTTGGTAATTTATAGAATTATATATGATTTTTATATTTAATTTTAGTATGCTTTGCTTTTACAGAAAGTATTATGTAATACTTTTGTATTTTCATCAGGAATATAAATATCATTGATTAAACTAGTAGCCCATTTTTATTATAATTTTCATTGCTACATTAAACCCCACATGGTGACATTCCTTCATTGCTATTCTGCTACTTGTGTTTGGGAGTTTGATCACTATTATTTCCATGTCGCATTTGTCATGAGGTTTCATAATACTTTGTCCTAAAATTTTTTGCTCAGCATTTCATGATGTAAATATGAAACTTCATAGCTTAGCTTGTCTGCATGTTCATTCATTTCAGTTTCACAATTTCAAAAAATGATATTTTCAAGCATGTATACATTGTATTTTGATTAGAATCCCCTCAATTATTACTTTCTCCTGAACACCCTCCCCACCCATCTGTCATTGAATCCCTTCCTGTTTTTTGATTTTTTTTTTTCTCCTCGAACATCCATAACATGGGTCCACTATTGTTGAGTCTTGTGCAAGTGATGGCAATTACCTGTGTGGTAAAGAATGCAATAGTAACTTGATTGCCTGAGGACAGCTTTGCAATGCACTACTTCCCATCCTTAGGCTCTTTCACTTTTTCTGCCACCTCTTCCACAATGGTCACTGAACATAGGAGGGTGTGATAAAGATGTCTCATTTAGTGCTGAACTCTCCATGGTCACTTCTGTGAAATTTGGTGAGTTTTGAGTCCCCCCAAGAAGTAAATGCTATCTGAAAAAGAGAAGTTTTTCTAACCAAAAATGAGAGCTGCACTAATACTCGGGCATAAATATAAAAATTTAGAAGGCGATTTGCCTGGGGCAGCACAAGTAGCCAAAGAGGCACAGCAGCTTCCCTCCTAGGGCTTAGGTTGTGCTGGCTCATAACGCCATCTGAAGTATCCGCTAAACAGGGTATCTTGTTCTCACTTTGCTTTCATTCTGAAATGATCCCATTCTATTGTTGTTGGATATTCACTTATCATCAAGAGTTCTATCATTTTTATTAGTATATAAAAATAACTAATTTTTATTCCATCACTCTTATTTGTCTAAACTGCCTGATGGTTTCTGCAGTTAGGATTTATGAGCTATTTTTACAATAAAATAATGGGATTCTGATATAATGGGAAAGATTAAATAATATTTTACAAATACATATATACGGAGATTTCAAGTTACCTTTATGACCTTAGAGGTGTTTCAAATTTACAAATCTGGAGACCCTGGGATCCTGTGACCTTTGGAAATATTTTTGTACATTCCAAAAGTATTTGAAAATTCCATAAATCTTTCTATTAAGAAAAAAATCCATTCATCTTCAAGTGTAGAAGGGGTAAATTACTTCTTTCTTTGACAAAAATACTGAGGCTTATGCACATCTGACAGACTCCTCTATACATGGTGTGACTACTTCCTGTTTTTCTGGACATAAAAAGAGGCTTGATGTGAGGGCATATACCCATACACTCAGCCCCTGGGGGCCTCAAACCAGAGGGTTATAAGCTGACAGTGAGCTACAATTATTAGATCGGAGGATTTTCTGATGGAGCCATTAGGGCCTTCAGCATATAGGATTATGCCATCTTTAAATGGAGTTTCATATTTTCCTTTTCTACCTTCGCTATTTTATTTTTTTCTTTTGCCCTATTAGATAATATTTGAGCATTGTATTAGTAAGAACACAGAGAGTGAGTTCACTGAGAATGATCTGTTCCAAGTTTGACCGTTTTTCTTCAATTTTTTTTTAATTTTTTTGTTCGTTTTTATTTATTTATTTGAGAGTGACAGAGAGAAGTGACAGACAGAGGCAGATAGAGAGAAAGAGAGAGAATGGGTGCGCCAGGGCTTCCAGCCACTACAAATGGACTCCAGACGCGTGTGCCCCCTTCTGCATCTGGCTAACGTGGGTCCTGGAGAATCAAGCCTTGAACCAGGGTACTTAGGCTTCACAGGCAAGCGCTTAACCGCTAAGCCATCTCTCCAGCCCTTTCTTCAAATTTCATTGTGTCATCTTTCCGTACTGCTGTGTAGAATTCCACCGTGTAGATATTCCACATTTTGGTTATCCATTCGTGGAGTGATGGACATTTGAGTTGATTCGAGCTCTTAGCTATTATGAATTGAGAAGTTATAAACATGTTGAGCAAAACTAACTGATCTGAGGCATGGCACTTTAGGGTAAATGCCCAGTAAAGGAAACACTGGGGCTGTTGGTAGCTCTATTTTCAGCCTTTTTTATGAGTCTCCATATTGCTTTCCATAGTGGTTGTACCATCTTACATACCCACCAACAGTGAATGAGGGTTCCTATATGTCCACATTCTCGCCAGCATTTGTTTCTATTTGATTTTTAAAGTCTGCTATCCTTACTGGGGTAAGGTGGAATCCATAGTTATTTTAATATGCATTTTCCTGATGGTTAGGGATGTTGAACATTTTCTTAAGAGTGTGTTTGCCACTTGTATTTCTTCAACTGAAAATTCCCTGCTCAGTTCTCTACCCCATTTTGCAAGTATGTTGTTTGATTTTTGTTTAACTTTTTGGGTTTGTTGTACAGTCTAGAAATTAGGCCTCTGTGGCTTGTTTAGCTGGCAAAAATTTTCTCCCATTCTGTTGGGCAATCTATTGGCTCTTCTTATTGTATGTTGCTCTATGAAAAAAAAAAAAAAAAAAAAAAACTTTTCAGCTTCCTGAGATCCCAAAGGTTGAGTTATTGTTTAATTTCCTAAGCTACTGGGGTTTTGTTCAGAAAGTCTTTTCCCACTCTTATATTGTATAAAGTTCCTCCTATTTTTTTTTTCTTCTAGTAGTGGCAGAGTTGCCAGTCTTATATTGAGGTTTGTGATCCATATGGACTTGATTTTTGTGCATGGTGAGATGTGTGGATCTAGTTTCATTTTCCTGCATATGGTTATCCAGTTTGTCCAGCACCATTTGTCGAAGATGCTGTCTTTTTTCCAGTCTACATTGTTAGGGCCTTTGTCAAATATCAAATAGCTGTAGTTACTTGACCCCATGCCCAGGTACTCTATTCTGATCCATTGGTCTATAATCCTGTTTTTATGCCAGTACCATGTTGATTTTGTTACTGTAGCTCTGTAGTATAGCTTTAGATCAGGTATGGTGATGCTTCCAGATGTATTTCTTTTGCTGAGGATGTGCTTGGATATCTGAGGCCTTCTGCCATTCCATATGAATTTTGAGATCATTTTTACTCACTCTATGAAAAAAAAGTTGTAATTTTTATTATGCATTAAATCTGTATATTGCTTTTGGAAGTTTTCCATTTTTGTAACTTTATATCTGCCTATCGAGGAGCATGGTAAGTCTTTCCATTTTCTCAAGTCCTCCTCAATTTCTTTCTTGAGAGTTTTTATGTTTTCATTATATAAGTCTTTCACATCCTTGGTTAATGTTACTCCAAGGTATTTTAATTTTTCCTGCTATTGAAAATGAGACAATGTCACTTATTTCTTTCTCCGTATCTTTGTCTTATGCACATAGAAAGGCTACTGATTTTTGAGTGTTGATTTTGTATCCTGCTACTTTGCTGAAGGAATTAATCACCTTTAAGAGTTTTGACATGGAGGTTCTTGGGTCACTTATGTATAGAATCATGTCATCTGCAAGTAGGGCTAACTTTACTTCTTCCTTTTCAAGTTGTTTCCCTTTTATTTCACTCTCCTGTCTTATTGCTTGAACTAGGACTTCCAATATTATGTTGAAGAGTAGAGGTTGAGAGTGGATACCCTTGCCTTGTACCTGATCTCAGTGGGTAACCCTTCATTCTCTCCCTATTATTATTTGGGCTGTCTGAGCTTTATATGTAGCCTTTATTTTGTTGAGATATAAACGGCCCATGCCTATTCTCTCCATTGTTTTGATTATGAAGTGATGTTGAATTTTTGTTGAAGGCTTTTTCTGCATCTATTGACATGATCATGTAGTTTTTGTGTTAAGCTTATTTATGTGTTGTATTATGTTGACCAATTTCTGTATGTTGAACCAACCCTCTGTTCGTCAAGTAAAACCTACTTGATCAAGGTGGATAAAGCTTTTGATGTGTTGTTGAATTTGGTTTGTGAGGATTTTCTTAAGGATCTCTGCTGTCTAACTTCATCAGGGAAAAGGTCTATATGTTTCTTTTCTTGTGACATTTATGCCTGCTTTTGGTATTAGGGTGATACCAGTTTCATAAAAGGAGTTGGGGAGCTTTTCCTGTTCTCCAATAATGTGACACAGCTTCAGAAAAATTGGTTTCAGTTATTACATGATTTCTTGATAGAATTCAGCTGAGTAGCCATCTGGTCCTAGACTCTTCTTTTGGCAGAGGTTTTTGATTACCTTTTTAATCTTGATGGCTGTGATAGTTTTTTTTTTTTTTTTTTTTTTTTTTTTTTTTTTTTTTTTTTGGAGATTAACCTTCTCAGAGTTTAGCTTTGGTAGGTGGTATGTGTATAGGAATTCATCCATTTCCTTCATATTATCCAGTTTTGTGGAGTAGAGGCTTTTGAAATAAGTCCTGATGATTCTCCAAACTTCACTTATGTCATTGATTTCTCCTTTTTCAATTTCTAACTTTGTTAATTTAAAGCATTTTTTTTTTTTTGCTTTATCTAGTCGGTCAGGGGTTTATCAATCTTGTTTATTTATTTTTAAAGAACCAGCTCTTTGTTTCATCAATTGTCTTCTTAGTTTCCAATTCATTAATTTCTGCTCTGATCTTCATTATTTATTTCCATCTGGAGATTTTTGGGTTGGATTCTTCTTGTTTTTCCAATGCCTTTAGGTGGATGGTTAGGTTATTAATTTTTTTTTTTTTTTTTGGTTTTTCGAGGTAGGGTCTCACTCTAGCCCAGGCTGACCTGGAATTCACTATGGAGTCTCAGGGTGGCCTCGAACTCACTGCGATCCTCCTACCCCTGCCTCCCAAGTGCTGGGATTAAAGGCGTGCGCCACCACGCCCGGCTTAGGTTATTAATTTTTGATCTCTCTGTCTTTGTTATAAAAGTATTCAGTGCTGTGAATTTTCCCCTAAGGACTACCTTGTTTGTGGCCCACAAATTTTGGTATGATGTGTTTCATTTTCATTCAATTCTAGAAATTTTCCAATTTCATTTCTTTATATCATCCACTACCCATTTTTTGTTTAAAAGTGTGATTTTCAGTTTTCAGGAGCTGGTGGGATTCTTGCTCATCATTTTTTTCTGTTATCTTCTAGCAATACAGCATTGTAATCTGATATCATGCAGGAGATTATGTTGATCTTGCAAAATATATTGAGGCAGGCTTTATGGCCCAGTATATGATCTATTTTAGAGAAGGTTCCATGGGCTACTGAGAAGAATGTGTAATCTGTGGAAAGTTCTGTAGATGTCCATCATGTCTAATTGACCTATTGTGTTCTTGAGCTCTCTTACTTTCCTGTTAATTTTCTTTTGGGATGATCTATCTATTGGTGATAGTGGAGTATTGAAGTCCCTGACTATGATGATGTTTGTGGTTATTTCTGTTTTGTTGCCAAGTAAGTTTTGTTTTTGTGAATTGTGGTGCACAAAGATTGATCATTGTGATATCCTTTTGTTGGATCATTCCCCTGATAAGTCAGAAGTGGCCTTCTTTGTCTTTTGTGATTACTTTTGGATTGAAGTCTATTTTATCTGGTATTAGAATAGCTAAGCCTGTTTGTTTCTTACTTTCATTTGCTTGGAATATCATTTTCCACCCTTTCACCCTGAGGAGGAGTTTGTCTTTAGCACTGAGGTGGGCTTCTTGAAGACAACAGACTGAAGGGTCTAAATTTCTGATCCACCCTCTTAGCTTATGTCTCTTGATGGGTGAATTAAGGCCATTAATGTTTAGCGTAATAAGTGTGAGGGTTCATTTAATCCTGCCTATGGTGTGGTGGTTTATGTGGTTTGGGGTTTTATGAATTTTGAGGGTTTTTGTGCCTTCTCTGAGTTTGGGTATTGTGATCTGCTTCTTGTAGGCACTTGAGGTTGGTTATTTGATTCTTCTGTGTGGAGAATTCCCTGAAGTACTCTCTGTAGGTTTGGCTTTTTGTTCATATAGTTGTAAAGCAGACTTTTATTATGGAAAGTTGTTCTTTCACCATCTATTATGAAGGATACTTTTTCTGGGTAGAGTAGTTTGGGTTGGAAGCCATATGTTCTTAGACTTTGCAGTGTTCCATTCCAGGCCCTTCTGGCTTTCAATGTTTCTATTGAGAAGTCTGAAGTAATGCTGATAGAGTTACCTTTATATATAATGTGTTGTTCCTCTCTAATTGCTTTTAGGACTTTCTTTTTGTTATAGATGTTTAGAGTCTTAGTGATAATATGTCTTGGAGAATTTCTCCTTTGGTCCAGTCTGTTTGGAGTTCTGTTAGCTTCTTTGTAATTTGATGGGACTTTCTTTTGAGAGGGTGGGAAAGGTTTCTTTGATAATTTTGTTGAATAAATTCTCCATGCCTTTGGTCTGAATTTCCTCGCCTTCTGGTATTCCCATGATCCGAATGTTGGTGCATTTAAGGGTATCTCATAGTTCCCTTATGTTTTGGTCACAAAACCTTTTGACGTTATTAAAACTTTTGGACTCATGAAGTGTTTCTTCTGTCTTGTCTTCCAGTTATGAGCTTCAATCTTCCACATGGCTAACTGGGAGATTCTATAGAGTTCTGACTTGTTCAATTTGGTTTGTACTTTCTACTTCCTTTATATGTGTACTATCCAGCCCTCTTTCTAGTTCCCTTTTAACATCATTTTCCAATGCTTCTTAGAATTCATCATTGCAGTTATTTATGTCTTCATTGAGCTTAGACAGCTGATTATTGAGGTCCTCTCTTTCTTTTTTTTTTTTTAATCTTTCTCTCCTTCAGATCATTTAATTGTCTTTGGAACCCTTCCTGAGTCTTTTCTTTTAGGTCTAATCTAACGAGGACCACATTCATACAGTTATTGGACCTTTGTTGATTTTCTGCAAGTTCTGCTAATTGATTGGCCACGGTTGCATAGCTTGTTTCTTCACTTTGGGATTCTGATCCTATTGTCTCTGCTATGTTTTGATTAAAGACTTCCATTGGGGGATTTGGCACCCTTGTTGCATTTACCTGCATTTGATTTTTCACGCTGTTCCTTTTGCACTGTGCTCTGCCCTTCACAGAGTAGGAATCTTATTTTATTAGGAGGAAGATGAAGTTTACCCCTGAAGTGTTTTCAGTGATTATTCCCTTTGATGTTTGCTTTGATTAGGCTTCTGATGGTAATGGGGCCTGTCTGCTCAGAGGGAAGGAGCCTGTGAGGCTGTAGTGGTTGCCTGAGGACATGATGAAGGGCTTGTTGCTTGGTAATTGGCATATGGGACTGTGTGGTCAGGTGGCCTAAGGGGACAGCAGGTAGGGAAGAATGGGACAAAGTAGATGGGTATCACACTTGGGGCTTGGGAAGATGGGATTTTGTGTTGGTTCTGTGATGCTGAGGGGTGAGAGGATGGGACAGCATGGTCCGCTGTGACTGCGTATTAGGGGGTGAATGGGACTGCCTAGTCCTGTGACGCAGAGGGTATAGAGAAGTGAATTATGGGAGGGGGGTATGGACGGTGGTCCCAATGGCAGGAATGGGGAGGGAAACCAAGGGAAAGAGGGGGAATGCTAACCTGCTGACTTGGGTCTGAGTAGCCTACAGGAAGTGCTAGAGGACCTGGCCCTCACAGGGCAAAGTGGCAGGTGGGACAGCGGTCACATGTGGAGGTTCCTAGTGGCTGGGAAACTGTGTTAGGGAGGGGGGAATGCTAGTGTGCTGACTTGGGTCCGAGTAAAATGCAGGTAGTGCAGGAAGACCTGTTTTTTGCACCACAGCCATCACTGGGATGGTGAAGTGCAAGAGGAAGCTGTTGGTGGGACAGCTGGGACTGCAGGTGAGATAGCTGCTTGAGGGGATTGTGGGATTGGTGGCCTACCCAAGAGCTTGGAAATCAGTGGATTCCTTACTTTGATGTTTATGCCCTTCCACTGGAGGTCTACTAGGATCTGCAAACCCCTAAAAGCTCTAAAGATCTTGCCTTTCCTTCCCTGTGAGTTTAGGTTTGTTTAGGCATAGGCCATCTTCCTCACTCTCAACTTCTAATTTACACAAAACCACAGCACGTAATACTGTTTTCACATACGTGTAGTACCAATGCCTAGCAAAATTAATTATCTCTCTCTTACCACTCCCTCTTTACTTCTCTTTCTGTCATTGCTAGGATTTCAGCTCCACATCACCATAGCAGGCTCATTGGCTCTTTTTTTTCTTCTAATTTCAACCTTTGTTTTTGTCTCTTTGTCTGTTTTCTTAAGTGTCTGAAAACAAATTCCTCAGCAGCTTAACTTTATACAAATTTTCTAAAAAATTTTATACATATGAGAACTAAACTTCACTGATATGAAACATGGGCAATGAAAATTGCCTTAGATTTATGTGGTAAAATTAAAATTCTAGTTAAACTTATAACATTAACAAAAGTAAAGACAATTGTTCCAAGAAGAATTAGAAACATGAAAATGAGTACAATAAACGTGACACACATATGAAGATACCGTGATAAAAAGAATTACTAGTCTAGAGAAGCTAATGAGATAAATAAACATAAAGAATGCTCACCTCAAGCCGGGCGTGGTGCACATGCCTTTAATCCCAGCACTCGGGAGGCAGAGGTAGGAGGATCGCCATGAGTTCGAGGCCACCCTGAGACTCCATAGTGAATTCCAGGTCAGCCTGGGCTAGAGTGAAACCCTACCTCATAAAACCAAAAAAAAAAAAAAGAATGCTCACCTCTTAACTAAAGGCTCAGCAAGCATCCCTGAACATCACTTCATTATTATGGCACTAGCTTATTGCTCACTGCAAGAGTCCTTAACTTCTTCCAAATCATCACAATTAAGAATGGAGTTTTAATGCTTTCATCATTACACAGAAGCTGCATTCAGTTTCAAGCTATTCTGCTTTGGAATTTTAAAATTAGATAGTTTAGGTTGTGTTTTTGCCCCGTGAAAAAAGTTAAACTGCAATAATTTGGTCAACCACTGCAAAGCTGTATTTATTATTTTCTGCTTATAATGGTTTATCAGAGAAGTGTAATTATGTGCACAAATTCACCAATAAATAAAAATCAATATTTTCAGGTTTCACTTGACCCTAAACATTAAATACTATATTCTATTGCATTTTCAAATGAAAAACATGATAGTAGAAATTGTTTTATTGAAGAACTACTATACTTCTATATATTTAATGGCATTGATATTTATTAGCAGCCAGGGTCATAATTAATTTCAGAATTAAAGAAGAGAGTTTTAGTGACTAAATACATATACATTTTTCATACAGTATTTGATTAGTAATTCACATATAGATGATTAAATAAGAATCAGAAATTAAGAGCAGATTAAGAACATATATATATATATATATGTGTGTGTGTGTGTGTGTGTGTGTGTGTGTATGTATGTATGTATGTGGTCATAAAATTCATAATTGTAATATAAAATACTTTAAATATTCCAGATGAAGCAAATAAAATTTAAATGAACTGTACTTCAGGATCTACAGGGCCATTATATAAACAATAATCTTGATTGTGTGAATAAATTTTAATATGAAAACCTGGATATAATTAAAAGGAAATATTTAATATTCTATTTTAAAATATTGAATATTAACATATTAAATTTATATATTTATTTGTAATGAAACTATACATAATTATATGAAAATAGGTCACTTGTCTAATGCGACTAATAGATTTTTGATCTCACACATTTTATTATTTTTAAAAGATTTGCTACTTGTATGTGTGACATGATAGAATGATAGATGATAGATAGATAGCTAGATAGACAGATAAATTTGATTTTCTAAAATTTGTATCAAGGTATTGTGATATAACCAAGACTGATCTAGAACTCCCACTTCTTTTTTACCTTCCAGAGCTTTTATTTTTTATTGTTATTATTTTTTTTTTTTCAGCCATGCACAACCATGCTGGGCCAGACTAGTATATTTTAAAAGGAACCTACATTTGTTAAATTTTGAGTGATTTACAATTGGCACACCATGATCTTGAAGGCAGTTTCTTGTCTTATTTTGCTGTAAACTTGATTTCCTGCAAATTTTATTTATCCTAATTATGACTATATCTATGATCAGAACTTATTTTCATTCTCTTACATTCCAGTAGCACACTGATACATATCCTCTACTGTCTTCCTTAAGAGCTATTTACAGAGGTGAATTTTCTAGATATTGACATGTGAAACTCAATTCCTCTGTTTTCACACATTTTGATAATTTGGCATGGTATAGACTCTAGGTGGGAAATTGTTTCCCACTATGTACCTAACAAGCTCCGTTATTTTATGCTTCCTGGCTTGTCAAGAATCGCCATATAGGCCACATTTTGTTCTTTACCTGTTTTTCTTTTATTCTTCTCTTGTCCTTTCCTAGACAATTGTCAGATCTGCATATATACTACTTTATAGAGAATGGATTATTATTCTGCAATGCATTTAGGATCAAATGAGCACTATCAACTGAATAGCTCATATATTTCCTGCTTTTGAATTTTTTGTGATTTACTATAATTATTTTTGATTTTCAGTGACACTAAGATTTCTGTAAATTCTAATTAATGTCTATATCATGATTCTTGAGCTGATTCTCCAATAGGTACTTTCTTTCTCATCTCCATCTTTGAAATTTCCCAACCCTTTGTCTACAAACCTTTCCAATAAATTTCCCTTTGCTTTGCTTATACAGAATTCAAAGGACTTGTGATAACATCATACATTATAAGATTCATATTTATTAACTCAATTATATTGCACTATATTTTCAGTAGATTTGTGGACAGTGAAATAGAAAACATGAGACTTCTGGCCAAGATGGCGACCTCCTAACTGTGCAGCACAGCCCCAGGAAAGAAAGCCAAGGCATTAAGGGTTCACTGGGTCTTTTAGCAAAGAGCAATCTCTAATAGATTGCCAGTGGGAGGGCGCAGAGGGGAAAAAACAGGGAATCGCTGATTCCCTCACTCACAAGTAGCCTGAGTCCCCCAATCCCTCAAGCAGCTGCCATACCCAAAGTCCTAGCTTAAGTATATCCCTGCACTTACTATAGGAAAGGGGTCCCAGGCCAGTATAGTTCCACCTGTCTCATTGCACATGAAAAATCAAATGCAGCCGGGCGTGGTGGCGCACGCCTTTAATCCCAGCACTCGGGAGGCAGAGGTAGGAGGATCGCCGTGAGTTCGAGGCCACCCTGAGACTCCATAGTGAATTCCAGGTCAGCCTGGGCTAGAGTGAAACCCTACCTCGAAAAACCAAAAAAAAAAAAAAAAAAAAAAAAAGAAAAAGAAAAATCAAATGCAAGAAAATCCAGATAGACCACCCAGTCCTACAACAAACATTTCTAATCAAAACATAGAAGAGTCATTAGGATCAGAACACCAAAATGAAGCTGTGAACAATGCAACTCTGACCAAGCTACTGGTAGAACTTGCAGAAAAGCAAGAAAGGACTAATAATCATGTGGATGTTGCCAGCACTAGACTAGACCTAATAGATAAGAAAATGGAAGGAATTCAAAGACAGTTAACAAATATGAAGGAGAGTGAAAAAAAAAAGGACCTCAAAAATCAGCTGGTGATGCTAATGAAGACATAAAGAAATGCAAGGATGAATTCCAAGTAGCACCAAGAAAATCAGAAAATGATGTGAAAAGGGAGCTTGACAGAGGGATGGAAACTATACATAAAAAAGTAGTAGAAAATGCAAACCTACTTGAACAAGTCCAAAACTCTCAAGAAGCCCTAAAGAATAGAGTCAGCTATGTGGAGGATAGAAACTCTGATCTGGAAGACAAGATGGAGGAAACAGTTCCAGAGTTCAAAAGTTTCAATACGTTCAAAGGTTTCTATGAACAGAACATGAGGGAATTGTGGGATACCCTTAAACATCCTAATATCAGGATCACTGGAATACCAGAAGGAGAATAAATTCAGACCAAAGACATGGAGAACTTATTTAACAAAATAATTGAAGAAAACTTCCCCACTCTCTCAAAAGAAAGGCCCATCAAGATACAAGAAGCTAACAGAATTCCAAACAGATTTGACCAAAGGAGAAACTCTCCAAGACATATTGTCATTAAGACTCTAAACATTGACACCAAAGAGAAAATCCTAAAATCAGATAGGGAAAACAGCACATCACTTTTAAAGGTAACCCCATCAAAAGTACTTCAGACTTATCAATGGAAACCCTGAAAGCCAGAAGGGCCTGGAATGACACACTGCAAAGTCTAAGAACCTATGGCTTCCAACCCAAACTACTCTACCCAGCAAGAGTATCCTTCATAATAGATGGTGAAAGAAAAACTTTACATGACAAACACAGCTTTACAACTATACAAACACAAAACCAAACCTACAGAGTGTATTTCACGAAATTCTCCACAGAGAAGAATCAAATAATCAACCTCAAATGCCTACAAGAAGCAGATCACAATAACCAAACTCAGAGAAGGCACAAAATATTTCAAAAGTCCATGAAAACACCAAACCACATATACCAACACATTATGGCAGGGATCAAATCAAACCTCACAGTCATTACCCTAAATACTAATGGCCTTAATTCACCCATCAAGAGACATAAACTAACAGGATGGATCAGAAAATTAGATTCCTCAATCTGTTGTCTTCAAGAAATCCACCTTACCACTAAAGATAGACACCTCCTCAGGGTGGAAGGGTGGAAAACAATATTCCAAGAAAACGGGAACATGAAACAAGCAGGTGTAGCTTAATTAATATCAGATAAAATAGACTTCAAATCAAAAAATCAAAGAAGGGCACTTTCTACTTATCAAGGGAAGGACCCATCAAGAGGATATTACAATCATAAATCTGTATGCACCAAACACAGGGGCACCACAGTTCATAAAGCACAATATACCTGACAATAAAACAGAAGTAACCACCAACACGATCATAGTTGAGGACTTCAATACACCATTATAAGTAATAGACAGATCATCGAAACAGAAACTCAACAGGGAAGTAAGAGAGTTCAACAAAACCATAGATCACTTAGACCTCACATACCTCTACAGAACATTCCATCCCAAATCTACAGACTACGTATTCTTCTCAATATCCCATGGCACATTCTCTAAAATAGATCATATACTGGGTCACAAAGCCTGCCTCCATATATTCAGGAATATTGACAAAATTCCCTGCATGATATCAGAGCACAATCCTATATTGCTAGAAATTCACAACAAAAGACCCATCAGGAATCACATTGGCTCCTGGAAACTGAACAGCACACTTTTAAACAATAAACAGATAGTGGATGAAATAAAAAAGGAAATTGCAAAATTTTTAGAAATGAATGACAATGAGAACACATAGTACCAAAACTTATGGGACACATTGAAGGTGGTCCTCAGGGGAAAATTCATAACACTAGATGCCTTCATAACAAAGACAGAGAGATCCCAAGTTAATAACTTAACCATCCACTTAAAGGAACTGGAAAAGAAAGAAAAATCCAACCCAAAAAGCTCCAGAAAGAAAGAAATAATTAAGATCAGAGCAGAAATTAATGAATTGGAAACTAAGAAAACAATTAAGAATATTGACAAATCAAAGAGCTGGTTCTTTGAAAAAATAAGCAAGATTGACAAACCCTTGGCCAATTTGATCAAGCAAAAAAAAAAAAAAAAAAAAAAGATGCTTCAAATTAACAAAATTCGAAATGAAGAATGAGAAATCACAACACACATAAGTGAAATTGAGAGAATCATCCGGACTTATTTCAAAAACCTGTACTCCACAAAACTGGATAATGTGGAGGAGATGGATAAATTCTTGGACAAATGCCATCTTTCAAAGCTAAACTCAGAGCAGACTAATCTCCTAAACAAACCTATCACATGCATTGAGATTGAAACACTAATAAAAAACCTCCTCAAAAAGAAGAGTCCAGGACCAGGTGGCTTCTCAGCTGAATTGTATCAAACCTTCATGGAAGAACTCAAACCAATCTTCCTCAAACTGTGCCACACAAGTGGAGAACAGGGAAAGCTACCCAACTCCTTTTATGAAGCTAGCATTACCCTAATTCCAAAACCAGGCAGAGATGCCAGAAGAAAAGTAAATTCCCGAACTATTTCCCTGATGAACTTAGATGCAAAGATTCTGAACAAAGTCCTCACAAACCGAATCCAACAACACATCAAAAGCATTATCCACCTTGATCAAGTGGGATTTATCCCAGGAATGCAGGGGTGGTTCAACATACGGAAATCTGTCAATGTAATATACCACATAAACTCCTGACCTATTTCCCTGATGAAGTTAGATGCAAAGATTCTGAACAAAATCCTCACAAACTGAATCCATCAACACATCAAAAGCATTATCCAACTTGATCAAGTGGGATTCATCCCAGGAATGCAGGGGTGGTTCAACATTCATAAATCTCTCAATTTAATACAACACAAAAGCCACATGATCATTTTGATACATGCAAAAAAGGCCTTTGACAAAATACAACATCACTTCATGATCAAAACTTTGGAAATAATTGGCATGGTTGGTTCAGATCTTAACATAATAAAGGCAATATACAGAGCTCTTAAGGTTCAAATACTACTTAATGGAGAGAGACTGGAGGAATTCCCATTGAGATCAGGAACAAGACAGGGTTGCCCACTCTCACCTCTGCTCTTCAATATAGTACTGGAAGTCCTAGCTCAAGCAATAAGACAGGAGAAAGAAATAAAAGGGACACAATTTGGAAAGGAAGAAGTTAAGTTAGCTCTATTCGCTGAGGCATGATTGCATATGTAAGAGACCTCATAGACTCCATCCCAAAACTCCAGAAGGTGATTAACCCCTACAGCAAAATCAGTGCACAAAAATCAGTAGCCTTTCTATATGCAAATGACAAAGATACAGAGAAAGAAATAAGGGACATGGTCCCATTTTCAATAGCAACAACAACAACAAAAAATAAATAAAATACCTTGGAATAATGTTAACCAAGGAAGTGAAAGATCTATACATCGAAAACATAAAAACACTCCAAAAAGAAATTGAGGAGGACTTGAGAAAATGGAATGACCTCCTATGTTCCTGGATAGGCAGAATTAACATTGTGAAGATGACAGTCCTACCAAAGGCAATATACAGATTTAATGCAATTCCAATTAAAATCCCAACATTTTTCTTCACAGAGATAGGAAAAATGATCTAAAATTTCATATGGAAAGCCAGAAGGCCTTGCATATCCAAGCATATCCTCTGGAGGCATCATCATACCTGATCTAAAGCTATATTACAAAGCCTTATTAATAAAAAACAGCATGGTACTGGCATATAAACAGGAGTATAGACCAATGGAATAGACTTGAGGATCCAGACTTTGGGTCAAGCAATTATAGATACTTGATATTTGACAAAGGCCCTAACAATATGGGCTGGAAAAAAGATAACATCTTCAACAAATGGTGCTGGACAAACTGGATAACCATGTGCAGGAAATTGACACTTGACCCACACATCTCACCATTCACTACACTCAAGTCCAAATGGATCAAGGACCTCAATATAAGACCAGAAACTCGACTACTACTGGAGGAAAATATAGGAAGAAAAAGACTTCCTGAACAAATCCCCAGTAGCTCACAATCTTAAACAGTCACTCAACCAATGGGATCACATGAAGCTGAAGAGCTTCTTTATAGACAAGCATACTATAAGCAAAGCCAAGAGATTACACACAGAATGGGATAAAATATTTGCTGATTATCCAACTGACAGAGTCCTAATCTCTACAATCTTCAAAAAAACTCAAAAATCTAAAGAATAAAAAGTCAAACAGCCGACTCACAAAATGGGGCAAAGAGCTGGACAGGCAATTCACAGAGGAAGAGATACAAATGGCAAACACACACTTAAGAAAATGTTCATCAGCCCTAACCATCAGGGAAATGCAAATTAAAACGACTATGAGATTCCACCTTACTCCAGTAACGATAACAAACATCAAAAAATCAAATGAAGGGCTGGAGAGATGGCTTAGCGGTTAAGCGCTTGCCTGTGAAGCCTAAGGACCCTGGTTCGAGGCTTGATTCTCCAGGTCCCACGTTAGCCAGATGCACAAGGGGGTGCACGCATCTGGAGTTCGTTTGCAGTGGCTGGAGGCCCTGGCGCACCCATTCTATCTCTCTTTCTCTCTCTCTCTGCCTCTTTCTCTCTGTCACTCTCAAATAAATAAATAAAAATGAACAAAAAAAATTTTTTAAAAAATCAAATGAAAATAAATGCTGACGAGGATGTGGAGAATTAGGAATCTACACACAATGTTGGTGGAAATGTAAGATGATACAACCTCTTTGGAAAGCAATATGGAGACTCCTGAAAAAGCTGACTGTAGAGATACCAACAGACCCAGTTATTCTCCTACTGGGCATGTGCCCTAAAACCTTTAAACCACAGTCCAGAGATATTTGCTCAATCATGTTTATAGCAGCTCAATTCGTAATAGCTAAGAGCTGGAATCAACCCAGATGTCCATCACTAGAAGAATGGGTAACTAAGATATGGTATTTCTACACAACGGAATTCTACACAGCAGTAAGAAAGAATGACACAATGAAATGTGAGGAAAAACAGGTGAACCTGGAACAGATCATTCTTAGTGAACTTCCCCAATCACAGAAAGAAAATTGCCGCATACTCTCACTCATTCACAGCACCTAAACTGAATCTACCCAAGATGCTGACATACCCAGCAAACATCTTGAGGACTAGATAATAGGGTGGGTGAGGAGGGAGGGGAGGGCAAGGGAGGGTTGTGAAATACAAACTAGACCAAAATGGCAATGGTAATATAAAATTCTTCATCCTAAAAGACAGACCAAATGGTTGAACCTTCACCGGGCCCTTAGAACAACTGAGCCACAGTACACTGGAGAGGGTATGCTGAAGACTGACCTTAATCTTCTACAGCTTCTCTCCCTCTCTCTTTCAGTCTCTCTTCTCCCTAACTTTTTTTTATATTAATTATCTTTTTCTTCCTTTTCTTAGTGGGCACTGACCTGTAACTCCAGTACCAGCATGTGGCTTTCATCCTCAATGAGTTTTTGATCAGAGAGATATACAAGGTTTCCTAAAAGAAAGACAGATTTCTGTCAGAGTACTTGATGACCCTCCAAAGGTTAGTGGTAGGACCCTACTGCTGAAGACACCTTATGCTGTTGACATATAAAATGGAATGCCATGGCTGGAAGCTGGAAGAGAGTCAGTCCCCAGACAGTCAGCGCGTCTAGTGCGAGAAGGTGCTACATGGGCGACTGGGGGAAAATGACTAATATCTGTCCAAGCAACTCATGGTATAACCTACTTAGAATCATATAACCTGTTGTGATGCTCACACAAGTGCAATAGTGGTGCACAGCCATGATGGGAAACCAACTGCTCTTGATTTGGCTAACTGATCCCCTCAGTGGAATGTGACCCATAGCTGGAGCTGGGAAACAAGTCAGAACCATTTCCAAACATAAGCCCGCTCTCCATTATCAAGCTACCAACAATTGTGGGCTGCAAAAGAGCCCACAGTTATTAAATTCCCTATATAAAACAAGGATTATCCCATTTGTCTGGTGCTAACTTTACTCTCCTTTGGAGAATCTGCTTCTCTTTTTCAGATATACGTAGATCCTAAGGAGAGAGCCACCCCATCATACCTCAAAAGGGCCCTGGCTGAAACTAAGAACAATTGGAGAAACAAGTAAGAGTGCTGTTTTCTTGGTGAACCTGGTACCAGCACAAGGGTGAAGAAGATCGACACAGAGAACAATAAACTCCTACCATATCAGATTTCCAGAGACCCAGAGGCTCCCAACACCTCATTGCTGAAGCTGACCAAAAATGAACCCAACATGGCTCAGAGAAATTTTGTGGAAGAGGGGGTGGAAAGAATGTCAGAGCCACATGTTGGGTCAAGATATGCAGAGACATTTCTCCTACCCATAACTGTGGGCTAACTCCACAATGCATGACTCTTATACCTCAACAAGGAGGGGTCAAGGGGGAAGGGGTAGCACATGAATGAGCCTAACAATGGTACCAACTTGAGTGTGTTCACTGAGTACAAAACTAATTAGTAAAAAAAATGCATTAAATTAAAAAGTAAAAATATATAAAAAGGAAATAGGAAACATACTAGAATCACTAAAATCTATCAATATATTTATTTGAAAATTTAACCAAACACATGTAGGACTTCTATGCTGAAACTCTACAATGATGAGAAAAGAAATGAAAATAAAGGATTTTTTTTACAAAGGATTGGGAGATTTTAGTAAGTAAAATGCAAATGCTTCCCAAGTTGATGTATATATTTAATGGAGTTCCTGTCAAATTTAATGGAAATTGTATACATAGGAAACATTAGTCTATAGTTTATATGAAAGCATAAATGAACAAAATAAACTAAAAATTTAAATGAGCAGAATAAAGTGGAGTGAAACTGTCTTTCCAATATCATTACGAATTATTAACTTATACTCATATACACTATGTGATTTTCAAGGAGTAATAAGCACATTTTGACAAAACAGAAAATACAGCTAAGGGCTGCTGAGATGTCTTAGCTGTTAAAACACTTGCCTGCAAAGCCAAAGAACCCAGGTTTGATTCCCCAGGACCCAGGGAAGCCAGATGACAAAGTGGCTCATGATTCTGAAGTTCATTTGTGGTGGCTAGAGGCCTTGGCATTCCCACCACCTCCCCTGATATCTGTGTAATAGGTGAATAAACAAAACTATTTTTTAAAAGTTATATAAAAGAGATCCACAAAATATGTTTGCCTGAGTAAGGAAGTATGTTAGTATGATTCAGTACAAGAAAGGTACCATTTTCAATTACTGGTACTGAACTGTTGAACCACCATTTGGCAGAAGCAAGGTAAAAAGCCCTCACATGTCTCTTGTTTTAAATAAACTTTAGTTGAAATGAATCGTGCCTAAATGTAAAACATTTCACACCTGCACAGCAGTGGCACCTAGCCTAGGTGGTAACCAAAGGCACTTTGGCTGTGAGATCTGCTCAGTGGATGCAGATCTAGAATGAATGCAACTAGAAACCAAATCAGACATCTATGGAGACCAAGATAATGAGCTCCAGTGAGAAACTCCCTCTGGCTTTCATCAAAAGTGATGCTATACTCATGAATATCTCTCTAAATTCACAATGTTTATCTCCTTTAACCTATCCTGAGCTCATTCTCTGTAGGAGAATCTGTTTTTGTTTTTGTTTTCCAGAAAGCAGCAAGAATGGAGGACAATCATAATCTACCGACAAGATAATAACAGATTGTGGAGGAATGCCACCTCACTCGTCAGCCAGGTCTAGGTGAAATCACAGAGGAAAAGGAGAGATGAGCGAAGTGTGCTGCTTCCATGTGAGACTGATAACCTGGGCGATGGTGATGTAGACAGAGCCTGTGGATACTCAACACACACCAAAGCAGAAAACCAGAAGCTGCTGACAAGTCAACACTAAAGTAAAATAGAAGCACACCCACCAATGCTCAGGGAAGTTTGAGGAAGAGGGGGAGAACAGAATGTAAGAGCTACAGGGTGGGAGGGAATATCCAGAGTGACTTACCCCCCCCCCAAGAATAATTGACTACTGCTGTCATGATACTTAACCCGCAACCCAGTGGTGAGTACCGCCAATCCCACCAAGGAAGGCCCTCAGTATAGTGGGCGCAGGGAGGAGGGACATGATGACAACAATATATGATGCATCCATGCAAAGTTTCTACTTAATAAAAAAAAATGTAATGTTATAAGGAGATTTCATATGTTTTCAAACTACATGAAAAAAACAGTGTTTCTAATTACAAAGTATAGTTTTTAAATGAAATAATAAGATTAACTTTTTTTTTTTTTGAGGCAAGAACTCATGTAGCCCAGGTTGGCCCTGAAATTGCAACATAACAGAGTGACTAATCCTTCTACTTCCACCTTTGAAATTTTGTGAAATAAGATGAACTTGACTTCAGCATGAAGTTTTATAAACTCCTATTGAGATTAAAATGACAAATTATAGAATTGTGAAGATTTATAGTTGCATATATCTTGTGTGTTGTAGTTACACTGATTTATTTGTTTTGGTTTTTCGAGGTAGGGTTTCATTCTAGCTGCGGCTGACCTGGAATTCACTATGTACTCTCAGGATGGCCTCAAACTCATGGTGATCCTCCTATCTCTGCCTCCAGAGTGCGGGGAATAAAGGCATGCGCCACCACGCCCGGCTCATTTTGTTTTGCTTTTGTTTTTCAAGAGTTAGTCTGGAAGTGAGGGGTGGCCTGTCAGGACGCAAGGAGGCCAGGCCTGTGCTGGACCCAAGAAGCCTCCTTCCAGAGGCAACAGGTCAGCTCGCCGGTGCAGGTGGATGCGTCACTTTGACCATGGACGCTGTAGAGCAAGAGAGCTTCCAGCTGTCCTCCTCTGCCTCTGATGCAGAATTTAACGCTGTGGTTGGATGTTTAGAGGACATCATCATGGATGATGAGTTCTAGTTACTGCAGAGAAACGTCATGGACAAGTGCTACCAGGACTTTGAAGACAAAGAGGAAAATAAACTCACTCATATATACATCCAACTTTAATGCATACCTTTCATTGATAGAGAAGTATATGCAAGAGCAACTGCTGGGGCGGATCCCTGGATTCCACGTGGCAGTCTTCACCACACCACTGCAGCACCATAAAGATGAAGTGGCTGGTGACCTATTTGAGATGCTGCTCACATTCACGGACTCTCTGGCTTTTAAGGAAATGTTTCTGGACTACTGAATGACCACTTAATCAGCTGCAGCAAACCATGTGGGGACTTTGAAGCAGAGCTGCTGAGACGGCTACCTTCCATACATCCTGCCTGGTTTATTCAGTCTGTCAGCTGTGGGGTGGGGGGGTTCTGGGGGGGGGGCAGCTCTTCATTCTGGCCAGGACCTCTCAGGTTTCAGTGCACTGGCCCACATACCACCTTAGGTCTCATAGAATCAGGACAGAAAACCAAGAGCATGTTTCATTCTGTCACCTTTCTTACAGCGCAAGCTCATTTTAAGAAAAATGTTTTCCAGTAAACAGGGAGAAGACGGGTGTCGGTTTTATTTTTATTTTTGAGTCAGGCTCCCTCTTTTGCCCAGGCTGGCTTTGAACTCATGGTAATCCTCCACTTCGTTCTCCAATGCTGGGGTTAAAGGTGTGCATCACTACACCTAGCTGAGTGGTTCACTTTTTAAGAGTGCTTATAAGGGCCAGTGTTGAGCAGAGAGGGAAGTAACCCACCTCCCTTCCTCTGCACTCATCAGGCCCACGCTTCCTCTCTGCTGTCCTGAGCTCCCACTACCAGAGTCAGGGTCCTGAGCGAGGAAGGCTGCTTGCCAGTCTTTGCCCTTGAAGTTGTCTCTTTTCTCCTGTGGGAAAAGGAACGTCCTGGGCTGGATGTAAGCAGCGGCCTGGTAGTGAATCCCCTGTGCAAGTCATGGACGGCAACTTCCAGCACAACCTGCGGCACTGGGTCTCACCTCCAGACAACAGGGGCTGGGGGGGGATCATTCTGACGTCACCTCCCAGTAAGCTCAGAGACATGGGCTCATGACTGCAGGAGACGTACTCTGGAAAGAAAAACTGGGCCGCAGCCCTTTATTCACGTGAAGTATTGATGGGTCACCAACACCATGACCGACCCTCCTCATCCTTTTCTCCTGAAACACCTCCTATCCACTCACCTTAGCTCCCTGTGCAGGCACCTTTCCCAGGGCTTCCGAGTCAGACTCCTCTGGAGCAGGCCTGTGTGGGCCACTTCAGCTGGGGGCCCTTCCTCGGGGAACCCACCGCCCTGAGCCCTTTGTCGCGGCAGGCTTTGTGCATCGGTCTTTGTGTGCACCTCAGATCTTTGGTACGTGGGTGGGTCTCAGGCCTCAGCCTCAATGGGGTTTTTGTTGGGGAGTATTTATCGAGGGCGTTACTGGATCCAGCTTCCTGTCCTGCTTTCTGAACCTCCCATGATCGCAGCTTGACTTGGCTAAAGGAATGAACTGAGAGAAGTCTACAGAAAAGCTCCTTGTGGAAATGAAGTTCCTGAGTTCCATTTGCCATCCTTACACCCAGGCTGGTCCTCATGGATCCCACTGTTTCTAGAAGTCTGTTTTAAGCGTTATTAAAAAAAAAAAAAAACTATTTTTATAGGTGAAAACTGAGGCTAACCTAGTGGATATGATCTTGGAACTTCCATGATTACCCACTTAAAGATCAACATATTATATGCTGTGTATTTATCAGTTGCTAGTGCTGTGAGCGCAAAACTGTGTGCCTGTCTTCCCAGGAACCAGTGAAAACTGGCTGTAATGCTGGAAATAGACCAAAAGCTGCCTTGTTATGATAGCATGTTAAGTGTGTGTCTGCACGTTTGCTTAAAGTCCTTCCCAGTGTGCTAGGTTTTCTGCAGGGTTAGTAGAGGCTCTGCAAGTTTTTCATCCCTCGGACTCTCCCCTGCCAAGATAGTGCTCCACTGACCACCTCAGCTCAGGCGGGCGGTGTACAACTGCTGTCACCTGTCAGCGTCGGTAGATGGTTAGCAATAGAAAATGTGTATAACATCACAGCAAAGAAGAAAACAGTTCAGTTCCTAACGTATACCTTTGATTTCAACCTTTATAGTAAATATAAGAGTCTGTACTGAGAAAAAAAAAAAAAAAAAACAGTGAATCTGGCTGACCTGCGATGGCTGTTCTCCCAGGCTGGCCTCAAATCCACAGTGATCCTCCTGCCTCTTCCTTCTGAGTGCTAGGATTAGATGTGTACATAACCCCACCGGGTTTGTTGTAGTTACTTTCTCATTGCTGGAGCAAAAGCCTGACCAAAAGCAGCTTATGGGAGGAAAGTTTTATTTCAGGCTGAGAGTACCCTGGGGAAGCTTCATCCACGGCAGAAGAAGCTGGTTCCCTTCAGCATTCACAGCAGAAAGGAACAACGACAACAACAAAAAACAACAAACATGAGCAGCCAGAGCTCCAACTGCTCTTTAGACACCCTTGGGCAGGACTAAAAGATCTGCCACCACTGACACCTCCTCCAGCTGCCTGGTAGAGACTAAAATCGCAAGCTTAATCCCAATCCAAAATCTCTGAGACCATGGGGGACATACATTTACAATTCAAACCATCGCATTGTGTGGGTATAGAATTTTGTTCACAATCCCTCAAATTTGAAATCATGCAAACAGTCTTTCAATGCTGGTAGTCAATCTGTACTGAGGAGTAAACGCAGCAAAAAGCAATGGATGTTGATGAATGCAAACAACCACCTGAAAAAAATCTTTGAAAATATTTTCCTGAGTTAGAAATTGTTAGATACTGTACAGTTCTATCTGCACAACATTACTAAAGATGACAAAATTTGGGCTAGTGAGATAGTGATGGTTAAATTTGTTCTCTTCTCAAGGCTGCCTATCTGAGTTTGAATTCCCAGCTCCCATATTCATCCACACTCAAAATGGCCCATCCTGCTATAAGTCCACTGTTCCTACAGCAATGGGAGATGGGGCCCGGTCCGGTGAATCCTGAAGCTTTTGGGCCAACTGGACTTGTCTTCCCAGTAGCAAAGCAATAGCAAAACAGTGTCTGTCTGAAATAAGGTGGAAGGAAAGGCCTAACTTCTGAGGATGTTCTCTAACTTCAAGATGTGCTCCATGTCATGAGTATCCCCATACACACATAAAAATGCACACATACACATACAAATGACAGACATCATAGACTCACAGAGAATGCATTTGTGTTTTGTAGTTCTCAAATATGTGTGGAGAGACAAGTCATAAGATTATGAAAAGGAATTATGAGGAACATTTATAACAAAGAAAACATTTGTGACTTCACTGGACAATGCTAATATTCTGTTGAGTTTGCAAAATCTACATAAATATTTTGACTGCTTAAAAAATTTATGCTGCATTGCACAAAATAATGTAAGCAAAAAATATGAAAGCTGTTTTTTCGGACCCTTTTATCATTGAATCTGTAGGGAGCATGAAATATGTTCCAAAGTGAAGGTTTTAGATACATAGTTTCAGATAAGCTTGCCAATTTGGGCCAGTTGAAGCTGATGTCTTTTAAACCCAACTTCTCTGTGGTATACTCTACTTTTATTCTAAATTGAATTAATTTCAAATAACCTCAGAGTTGAGTAGAATACTTTTATTGATTAATGTTTAAAGATGGTTTATTATTTAAATTTTGTTTATTTATTTTATTCATTTATTTATTCATTATTTTTCCAGGTAGGGTCTTTCTCTATCCCAGGCTGGCTCACATGGAATTCACTATGTAGCCTCACGGTGGCCTCCCAACTCATGATGATCCTCCTACCTCTGCCTCACTAGTGCTGGAATTAAAGGTGTGTGCCATGAAGCCTGCCTCTAAGCTTTAATGGTTTAAGTTTTCACTTAGAACTATGGTTTTAAATACATCTAACTCCTTTCATTCTTAATGATATGGTAATATAAACAAACTTCCTGCAGATTTAATAAAATTGCAGATATTCATAAAATATTGTTTTGTTTAGTAGTTGATGACTATAAAATTATCTTTATAATACAAACTATTACAACATTTGTCATAATAAATCATCTACTATATAAGTATCAGGTATGATCAAAAACTATTCTTGAGGTTTTGTATATAGTGCAGTGGGCAAAGACATGAATGAGTACCAGAGTCAGGGTTCCCAGACTGGTCATAAAAGATGGAAGGTGTGATCGTTTATGTAATCCCAGAATGATGGTGAACAAAGTGGGAAGTAGAGATTGGGAGAATATCTCAGAAGAATGAAGACTACCTACCCTGGTGAAAGAAGCTGCAAACTATGATGAGAAACACTGCTTCAAATGAGAAAGAAGGCAAGAGTCATCCTTTGAAATTGTTCTCTGACTCCCACATGCTCCTCAGGGCCGGGAACAGCTGCACTCCCAGACATAAACTTGCATATGGGCATGCCCCATGTGCGCACACACACAAATTCTGAACTTTATATCTCATTGGTATTTGGGAAATAATTCAGTTTTCCCATAGTAAATTATCTGCTCACTCTTTTTAGGCCTCAGGACCACGTGAAATTCCTTGTATAGCATTTGCTCATTAAAGAGTACATTCTCAACTGTGATTTTCTACAGTTCTGAACTGAAACATTTGTTGAATTCTAAGCTAAAGTATTTGAAAGAAATATGGTCCTCCAGTAACTTTAAATCATTCCCCATCACACCATGCAATTTGAAACCATGGAAGCATTCAGTAAGGGGTTTTCTTTCAAAGTGCTCAATGTTCAGGTATTATGAAGTGATTTAACTTTACCAAAGTATTTTAGATTTATTAGTATTATTTTAAGAGAAGTAGGATTGAAATATCATATAAATCGCTCAACCTCTATGGGAACACTTAATCAGTGGAAATGCTGTATGGAGACATTCTGAGAGTGAGAGGGATGAACAAGAGCAATAATAAGGAAATCTGAGATCAGGTTTTCATGGGTTGTAATGAATTTAGGGCTAATAAACAGATGGTATCTTTCATAAATAAATGTAGACATTTTATAGGGAAAACATAAATGAATAATATTGAGATACAAAAAATTATCCTCATGCCAATTTTAGTACACAGTTAAAGGTCAGTGGAAGAATATGAGCAAAACTTCAAAAACTAATGTGTGGATAGACTTCCAATAATTCTCATCTGTTAGCATGACATTGCATAATCTTCAAATTTTAAATGTGGGCTAAATCCAATTACTCATGTCATATTGCTGGCAGAAAGTACCCAATCTAAAGCAGTTTATGACAGGAGAGGAAAGTTTTTTTGTTGTTGTTATTTGTTTTGTTTTGTTTGTTTGTTTGTTTGTCTACAGACTCGAGGCGAAGCTCCTTGATGACAGGGGAAAACGTGTCATGAGCAGAGGGTGGACATCTCCTCCTGGCCAACATCAGATGGACAACAGCAGCAGGAGAGTGTGCCAAACACTGTCAAGGGGGAGCTGCCTATAAAGCATAAGCCCTCCCCCAAAATACATCTCCTCCAGGATATGCCAATTCCCAATTGCAGCCAGCTGGGGACCTAGCTTCCAGAATGCTCTTTATGGGGGGTATGTTTATGTTTTAAGTTTATGGGGGACACCTGCAGCAAACTACCATAATAAAATATCGATATTATAATAAGGCTTAATGTTATTTCTATTTTTATATTGAGTGACAAGAGATAACAACAGAGCAATCCGTTTCAGATAAGTGGTTCATAGTCCCAACAAGACAAAATGCAGAGAAAATGTTCCAGTATTTTTACTGACTTTTGATACAAATTGTTAAAGAATACTTTTATATATTTCAGAAATTGATATTCAGTACTCAATTGTTTGTCAAATATCTTATTGTATCATCTGTAAAAAAAAGTGTACAGAACAGAGTTCAGTTGTCTATGATTAAACAACTGGTTTTCCTTGAAATTTGACCATAGATTTCAAAGGTTTCTATCCATATGTGGTAAGAGTTTTGATATGAAGATTCTGTCACTTTTATTTCTCTTGTTTTATCTTATTTTTATCTTTTGGCTTATACTAAAGTTCTAATTATCAGTCATTTGTGTATTTTTATGGGCTAATAATTCTGATTATTAATTTGAAATTAGTTACCAAAATTGAAAAATTAATCAAAACACCCTCACAATTCAAATAACTAGGAGTTCTAACCTGTAATCTAATTGTGATTATTAATTTATTTATACTATTCATTGAATCACTGAAAAATGTTTGCATCTGTGCCTGACATGCCTATGCTACAAGCAATTTTCCTGTGAGAGTAGGGTCACCAGGATCTTTAATATGTAATGGAACAAATAACATCAGAATAGAAGGACTCATTAAAGTTTTGCCACACACATACAATTTTACTGCTTGTATTTTATGACCCTACAAATATTTGATTTCAGGTAAATTATGCTTTCTACAATTCACTTTGGAAATTGATAATTTAATGCCTGTAAATAAATTTATTTCTGAAATAAATAAATAAAAAATAAAATATAAATAAATAAATTTATTTCTACGGAATTCCATGTCAATTTCTCATAGGTAAAAACATGCATTATGACTGGCCAATAAGGTTTCTGTCAATACTGTTTACTTAGAACTTTATAAACTTTATAAATTTTA
Source organism: Dipus sagitta (assembly GCA_036346955.1). Lineage (NCBI taxonomy): Eukaryota > Metazoa > Chordata > Mammalia > Rodentia > Dipodidae > Dipus > Dipus sagitta. The sequence goes on from CM070772.1 coordinate 27,184,800, forward strand.
TAAACATATTGAAAATAGGGTTAGCCTCCTATTCCCCTTTCCCTCACCAACCCCCATCCCACTGATAGTCCTTCTCAGTGGAGAATTCTACAATCACTGTGGGAGAATTAATTCACCTGTGAGTTCCGATGGGGAACAATGCCGCAGTTAACCTTCCCACTCTGTGGCTCCTCTCTTCTTTCTGCCTCATTTTGTAAAATGTTCCTTGAGCCTAGGAGGTCATGTTATAAGTCTCTTTTTGTAGTGAGCTCCTAGCAGCTTCTGATTTTCTGCTTTGATGACTTTTGAGTCTCTGCAGTGTCTGCTTCCATCTCCCTGGAGGGTTTTCTCAAGTGTTATCAATATGTTTTGAACACTTAAAAGCTTAAAATTCTACATCTCTGATAGTTGGATGCATTTTCTGTAATGTTATCTCTGATACTGCAAAACTCAAGATTTGTTTCTATTATATTACATATTTCTGGGTATCACATGTCAACCATATAATTCAGTGATAAAAAGTAAAAACAGGTAATTGTAACAATGCTTATAGAGTGTATAAGTGATGATTTTTCTTTATTATGTGTTTTTCATACGATTACTTTATAAATAAAATATTCTGTAGTGTGTATGACATTTTATCATATCCTATTGAATTATGTCTAAGTCCACCAAGTAGACAGATGATCCATCATCATAAATTATCTATTGTGTATAACATATACTCCCTACCTGACTTTCTAAGCTATACAACCACAACCCAACACTATTCCAATATCACATCTTCTTCCTGTACAAGAGCAGACTCTAAGACAGTGAAATCTGTGCAGCCATGCTAACTATATTCACTGTAATTAGTTTTAATAACTTTAAAAATACTAGTTATTTATTTATTTATTTGCAAGCAGAGAGACAGAGAGAGACAGAGAGACAGACAGACAGACAGAGAGACAGACAGATAGTTCCAAAGTGAATGGGAATGCCAGGGCCTCTAGCCATGGCCAACTTACTCCAGATGCTTGTGCCACTTTGTCCATCTGGCTTTATGTGGGTACAAGGGAATGAAACCCAAATCTTTAGGCTTTGCAGGCAAGCAGCTAAACCACTGAGCTCTGTCCAGCTTACTCTGAATTTATGAACATTGATATGAAATGGGAGCTTCTATTCTACCTGATCCTAAATTTATTACCCCTCTTCCCTAAATGTATTATGATAGTAGCTGTGAAAGTATTTTCACACCTCTGCTTATTCCATTGAAATTTTCTCTATCCTCTAACTCCTGTCTAATTAACATCTGGTTTACCATGAAAATGTTATCTCATAGAAGGGTATTACAGTTTCCCTCATATATCTTCACCTTAATGCATGCAGTGTGTCTTTTTGGCTTTTATATAAAAAACCTTCTCTAAAACAGTGATGTTATATTCAACTTCATGTTACTTGGATGACCTTCTAAAAGAGGCATGGTTTATGGGAGGAACAAGATTTGTTGAAACGTATGGATCCAGGGGAAGAACCATAATGGTGGAAGAAGCTGCCTCCCTATCACCAGTCCACATAGAGAAAAACTCCACCACCAGCACCACAAGCAAGCACACCCCAGTAACAGAGACAGAGCTCAAGTACTCTGCATATCTTAGGATAGAAATTCCAGATCCACCCACAGTGAAAACTCTTCCATCCAGAAAGCTGGAGACCCAGGGAGCTTCAAAACAACTAAATCTATTGCGTGCCATCAACTCAAACTACCAGAAGTGGATTTCCAGTTAAAGACATGCTTGTGTTAACCATTTTATTTATTGTAACATCACTTTTCAATTAAATTGAAACATTTCATAAAATAAAACCCAGCAGCGAAAAAAAAAATAAATAAATAAATACAAATCTTAGGGGACAAAGGAGATGGCTCAGTGAGTAAAAGTGCTTGTGTGTTTAACCATGAGAATTTTAGTTCAATCCCCAATATTGACACAGAAAAATAATCCTCATTAAAAATGGGAGATATAGATGGGCTGGAGGAAAAGGGAAGATTTGGGGGATGATATTGTACATATGTAAGTATGTACAGATTATAGGGAGTTGAATGGCCTAAGCAAGGCCAAGGGAAGAAATGGAGGAAGAGAACGGTGGTGGGGGGGAGATTAATAAAAATTCAAGATATTGTGAATAAGACATATGGAATCCTACTTTTTTGTATAATGGCACATCCAGAAGCCCTAGGTTGTTACTAGAAAATTCTAGTGCCAGGGATGGGATACATTCCAGTGAGTTGCTCGCCAGTGAGCTCCCTATTGCCCCCCAAAATATTACAAGCTATTGCCAAGGCTCTTTGTTTCCCACCAGAAAAAGATGGTAAGACCCTGTTGCTGAAGACTACACATACCTGGGAGAAAAGGTCACCGAGAAATCAAGCTGGGTTGAGCAGAAAACCTCCTCCCTGTAGACCAACTGACTGAAGGCTGGAAAAAGCCGCACTGTGTGCCACTCTATGTAAGACAGAAGTCATTAACAGTGAGAGCAGTGGACACTTGAAGCCTCAGGTTTGGCTAGTCAGGCCTTATGGCCGAACAGGTACAAGAGTGGCATGTATGTTCTGGGGTAAACCAACTGCTTTGTAATTCATCTGGAGTCCATTTCTATGGTAGAGAATACATGCCTTGTACTGAAAACCTAATCAAAAGCCTATGGTGGGTGAGGTCATGAGCCTTAAGAGTGTAACGCCTGCTCTTCTCTGGGTAAATGCATATATCATGCTCACTAAACTGCCCTGTAAGCACTTCACTTAATGTTCATATCCATATATTAACAGTACTCTCACTTTTGGTTAGAGAGAAGCTTCTCTTTTCAGATGGTGGTGACCACTGGGATGACCCCCAAAGGCACCATAGTGCTGAGAAGAAGTGACAGAGGAATGTTTGGCACTGAAACATCTCTATCACACCCTCTAAAAACAGAAAAAGAAAAACAGATTCTCCAACCTATGAAGTCACCATAGGTTAAATTATTAATTTAGGGAGAATTTGATGGAGGTTGCCCCTCTTTTAGCCAAAGATTAGTGGGAGCTTAACTTTGGAAAGCATAATCTTTTTCCTCATAGAATTCTGACCTGATTCCTAATTAAAGATATGGGTTCCTTTCCACTGAGTGGGTCTCTTAGCCAATCAGAAAGCTGTTGGATATCCACTAAGGCTGTGTGCTACCATTACACTGGCAGGTACATCTTGTCATTGTGTTTGCTTCTGAGTAGCTTAGACCCCTGGATGTTCAGGCCATTGTTGGACACTTTCCCCCACTAACTCATGTAGCACTTTCTAACACTAGATATGCTAACTGTATTGGGACTTGCCCCAGCCAGCGGGGAGTTAAACAAGGACCCAAGGGGAAATTAACCTGGATGAGAGACAAGACAGACACAAAGAAGGAGACCAAGTCTAGAGTCTGATCAAGGTCTCAAATTTATTCAGGCAAGCACAAGCTTATATACAGAAATAAAACTTTCTCCACAATGCCTATGTGCCTAAAGTCTGCTCCACCAGGGCCGTCAATGCCTCTGTTTCTGAAGTCTGTATTACCAAGGCCGTACGATAAGGCCTCTGTGCCTCGGAGATCCAAGACCAGCTGCAGTTTCCAGGGTCAAAGAGCAGCTACAGCTCCCAACAGGGACTGACTCTCTTCCAGATTCCAGCCAGGTATCTGTTCTGTGTTGGCAGCATATAGTGTCTTCAGCAATAGGGTCTTACCTTTTACCTCAAGCAGGTAATCACGTGCTTTGACATAAGCCTGTCTTATTTTGTGGACCTCATAGGACTCTCTGATCCACAGCTCATTGTGGGTAGCAACCAATTTCTGGTACTGCGAGCTATAATGGGACAGAACCAATTATTTTTTAATTTTCTTTTTAAGATTAGCTTTCATCCTCCCTTATCCAAGGTCCTTCTTTTCAGATGCTCCTGCTGAGGGTTATCTTTTAGTCTACCTTCAAAGAGAAATGTTTCTATGGTACCAATTCATTTTGGGTTTAGTTTTGTGTTTATTTCCTCCAAACCTCTACTTCCCCTCCATGCAATCTCTTCTAACCCTATTGCCTGGGATCCAAGTTGCCCACCAGGTATGCCAGCAACTTGAGCTAATCCATGTCAAGAACTGCAGATAAGTGATATTATGTGGCATTTGTCTCTATGTGACTGTGTGTGTTCACTGAATATAATCTGTTCCAAGTCCACCCATTTTTCAACAAATTTCATTTTATCATTTTTGTTACAGTTGAATAGAATTCCATGGTGTAAATGCATTACAACTTCATTTTCCACTTATCCACTGATGGGCACCTGGCTTGATTCCAATTCTTAGCTATTATGAATTGAGCAGCTATGAACATGGTTGAGCAAATATCTCTGAACTGAAACATTGAACATTTATAATAAATGCTCAGTAAGGGAATTACTGGGTCTGTTGGTAGTTCTATATTCATCATTTCAGGGGTCTCCATGTTGATTTCCATAGTTGCTTTACAAGTGTGCATTCTGACTGACAGTAAATGATGGTTCCTCTTTCCCCACATACGTGCCAACATCTGCTATCATATGAGTTTTAGTATTTATTTATTTAGTTATTTGAGAGAGAGAGAGAAAGCAGCAGCAGATAGATGGATAAATAGAAAGATAGGAAGAGAGAGAGAATGGGTGTGCTTGTGCCTCCAGCTGCTGCAAACCAACTCCGGATGCATGTCCCACCTTGTGCATCTAGCTTATGTCAGTTCTAGGGAGTTAAACCTGGGTATTTTGGCTTTACAGGCAAGAGCTTTAACCACTAACACATTAGCCCAGCAGGTCATTTCTTTTTCTTTTCTTTTCTTTTCTTTCTTTTTTTTTTTTTCATTGTCATCCTGACTAGAGTAAGGTGGAGTCTCATAGTTGTTTCAAGTTGCATTTCCCTGATACTTGGAAATACTGAACATTTTCTTAAGTGTATTTTAGCCATTTGTATTTCTTCCTCTGAGAATTCCCCATTCAGTTCTCTGCCCCACTTTTGAGTGGGTTGTTTGGGGTTTTATTGTTTAGATTTCATTGTTGTTGTTGCTGTTGTTATTGTTGTTCATAGATTCTTGATATTAGGCCTCTGTCAGTGGTATAGTTGGCAACAATTTACTCCAATTCTGTGGATAATCTATTGGTTCTGATTATAGTATGATTGTCTGTGAAAAAGCTTTTTAGTTTCATGAGATCCCATTGTTTGAGTGATAGTTTAATATCCTACTTTACTGGGGTTTTGTTCAGGAAGTCTTTCCCCACTCCTATATCATTAAGAGTTCCTCTTATTTTTTCTTCAGAAGTAGAAGAGTTTCAGGTCTTTTATTGTGTAATTTAACCTATTTGGACTTGATTGTTGTGTATGGTGAGATGAATGGGTCTAATTTCATTTTTCTAAATATTGTTATCCAATTTGTCAAGCATCATTTGTTGAAGATACAGTCTTTTCTTCAGTCTATGTTATTGGCACCTTTGTCAGAGATCACGTAGCTGTAGTTACTTGATCTAAGTTTTGGGTCTTTAGCTCTTTTCCACTGGTCTATATTTCTGTTTTTTTTCTCTTTACTACTTTATTACTATGAACATATTTTGTATGGATACATCAGGTGTTGGTACCCTCTTTTCTCTGATCCCTGTCCCCATTATGATGGAGACCCTCCTCAGTAAGGTTGCAAGTATACCATACAGAGTTGTAGAGTAACATGCTCTTTGGTTACTATGGCTTTTTAATATACCTCCAGTTCTTCAAAGAAGGTTTGAGATAATTTGGCTGAGAAGCCAACTGGTTCTGGACTTTTCTTTTTGAGGAAGTTTCTGATTGCCCTTTCAATCTCAATGGATGTGATAGGGTTGTTTAGGAGATTAATGTGCTTTGAGTTTAGTTTTGGTAAGTGGTATATGTCTGGGAATTCATCTATTTCTTTCAGATTATCAATTTCATGGGGTAGAGGTTTGGGAAGTAAGACCTGATTGTTCTTCTAACTTCACTGATGTCTGTGTGATCTCTCCCTTTTCATTTTTGATTTTGTTTATTTGAAACTTCTCTATTTTATTTCATTTTATCTTATCTAATCTATCTTATCTTATCTTATCTTATCTTTGCTTGGACAGATTGGCCAGCAGTTTAACAATCTTCTTTATTTTTTCAAAGAATCAGTTATTAGTTTCCTAGTTTTTCTTCATTGTTTTCTTAGTTTCCAACTCATTAGTTTTTGCTCTGATCTTCATGATTTCTTTCCATCTGGAGCTCTTAGGCCTGTATTCTTGTTTTATGAATGCCTTCAGGAGGATGTTTAGGTTGCTGTGGTAGTTTGAATAGATGACCCCCAATATATTCAGTTTTTTTATTGTTTGTAGTTTGCATCTGCAGCCACCTGGCTGGAGGCAGTGTCAGTGGGTAGATCTTAAGGTGTGGTGGTAGATTTCAGATTTCAATCTAAACATATGCAAAATGTGCCTAGCTGGAGTTCCTGAAGTGTGCTGTGGCTTTTAGGCTTGTGCTTCTCTCTCTCCACTTGGTCCTGTGAAGGCAGGCCAATTTCTTCTGCCAGATGGAACTTCCCCTGGATCTGTAAGCTTCAATAAATATCCCTCCCTCCATAACTGTGTCTGGTCTGAAAGTTCATCTCAGTGAACCTAAAGCTGTCTGCTACAGTTGCTAATTTGTTATTTTTCTTCTTCTTTTTTTTAATGAAGGCATTTAGTGCTCTGAATTTTCCCTTTTAGGACTGCCTTCATTGTCACTGTGTCACATAGGTTTGGGAACTTGTGTTCTCATTGTCATTCAATTCTACAAAATTTACAATTTTTTTTTGGTTTCTTCCATTCAGTGTTTAAAAGTGTATTGTTCACTATCCAGGATCTGGTGGATTTTCTGCTGTGTCTCTTGTTAATTTCTGGCTTTAAAGCATTGCTTTCTGATATAATGCAGGAAGCTACTTCAGTTTTCCTGAATTTATGAAGACATGCTTTATGGCCTAATACATCATCTACTTTGGAAAAGTTTCTATGGACTGCTGAGAAGAAGATACATTGTATAGAATTGGAGTGGAATGTTTTGTACATGTTTGTTATGTATAGTTGATCTATGTTATCGTTGATCTCTATAATTGTCCTGTTGATTTTCTGCTTTGATGATCTGTCTATTGATGATAGTGGAGAATTGAAGTCACCAATGATAATGTTGTTGGGATTTATGTCTATTTTGTTGTCAAGTAGGTTTTGTTTTATAAACTGTGGTGCACCTGTATTTAGTGCATATAGATTGACAATTGCAATGTTCTCTTGTGGGATCCTTCCTTTGGTGGTTAAGAAGTGGTTTTGTTTGTCATTTTTGTTTACTTTTGATTTCAATTCTATTTTATTAGATATCAATATGGCTACACCTGCTCATTTCTTATTTCTATTTGCTTGGAATATCATCTTAAATCCTTTCATCCTGAGGAGGTGTCTGTCTTTAGTGCTGAGGTGGGTTTCTTGAAGACAGGGTCCATTATTCTGATCTACCCTGCTAACTTGTGTCTTGTGATGGGTGAGTTAAGACCATCAATATTTTGGGTTATGACTATGTTGTTCACTTAATTCCTGCCATTTTGGGCTAGTTTATGGGGTTTGGTGACTTCTTGGACTTTGTACTTTTTTGAGCCTGCTGTAGATTTGGGTATTGTGATCTTCTTTTTGTAGACTCTTGAAATTAGTTGTTTGACTCTTCTGTGTAGAGAATTCCCTGAAGTATTCTCTGTAGATTTGGCTTTGTTTTCACACAATCATAAAGCTGGCTTTTATCACGGAAAGTTTTTTTTTTTTTTTTTTCCACCATCTATAATGAGGGTTACTTTCCATGGGTACAGTAGTTTGTATTTGAAGTCATAGATTTTAGGCTTTGAAATGATCCATTCCAGTCCTTTCTGTTTTTCAGGATTTCCACTGAGAAATCTGAGTTAATCCTGATGGAATTTCCTTTGCATGTAATATGTGGTTTCTCTCTTTCTGCATTTAGCACTCTTTATGTTTTTATTGTTATAGTATGAACAATGATGTGCCTTAGAGAGTTTTTTCTTTGATACATTCTGTTTGGAATTCTGTTAGGTTCTTGTATCTGGATGAGACTTTCTTTTGATAGTGTGGAAAAGCTTTCTTTGATAATTTTATTAAATAAGTTCTCCATAATTTTGGCCTGAATTTCTTCCCCTAGGGGTATACCCATATTCTGAATGTTAGGGCATTTTAGGGTATTCCATAGATCCCTCATGTTCTGTTAACAAGATATTTTGAATTTTCAAAATTTTGGGACTCCTGAATTGTTTCTTCTGATTTGTCTTCCAGCTCTGGGGTTCTGTCCTCCATATGACTAACTCTGTGCTTGAGGGTTTCTAGAGAGGTTTTTACTAGATTGGTTCAGTTTGTAATTTCTGTTGCCTTTTTCTGTACAGTATCATCCCTCTGTTGAGTTTCAATTTCAGGTCATGTTTTGATTTTCTTCACCTTTCTTGGAATTAATTCTTACATTTACTTATATCTTCATTAAGCTTAACCAGCCGATTATTGAAATCCTCTATTTATCTCTCTTATGATTTCTCTCTACTTTTCTTCTATTAGATCAAGCCTGTTGAAGACAGCTGTGTGGATTTCATTAATGCAATTTTTGAGTTTTTGTTGATTTAGTATCAGTTTTTCAATCTGCTTGGTCAAGGGCACATATCTTGTATCTCAATTTTGTGGTTCTATTCCTGTTGCCTTCTATGTGTTTTCATTGAAAAACACCTAAAACACATAAAAAATTGTGGGACTAGGCAACCTTATTTGTGACCTCTTTTTGCTGTTTTATATTGTTTCTTTTGTGTTGAAGTCTGTTCATTTTAGTGTGAGACTATTATTTAATTAAGGAGGAAGCAAGAATTTTCCTATGCAGTGTCTTCAGTGAGTGATTTTTTTTTTAATTTTTTTTATTTTTATATTTTTATTTTTATTTATTTATTTGAGAGTGACAGACAGAGAGAGAAAGAGGCAGAGAGAGAGAGAATGGATGCTCCAAGGCTTCCAGCCACTGCAAACAAACTCCAGATGCGTGCGCCCCCTTGTGCATCTGGCTAATGTGGGTCCTGGGGAATCGAGCCTCGAACTGGGGTCCTTAGGCTTCACAGGCAAGCACTTAGCCTCTAAGCCATCTCTCCAGCCTGAGTGATCTTTTTTATGTTTGAATAGAATAGATTTATGATGGCTTTATATTTGTGGAAGCCCAGGTTGTGGAGTATTTAAGTACACAAGTAGGTCTGTGTCAGTACTGACAACCAAATGTGGGATTGAAGGTTTTGAATCCCTTTGACCTGATCTCAGCTGTGTCTTACTTGTGGCTCAGTGGCCATAGATCTTGCCCTAACTCTCCTACTGTACCCACATGGACAGGTTATGGAGGACTCACAAGTTCCCCCTGGAAAGTGATTACCTGGTATTCCTGTGTTCCACTTCCGGGTCTGGTGTTATTTCCCAAAAAGTTACAATGAGTGGGATAGAGCATTGGAGAGATGGTGGAGGTTGCTAAGTTCCACAGTCCAGGCTCGATCAGGGAGTTGTTTTGGGAGAGACAGGCCATGGCCAAGGGGCATATGCTAGGGTGTCTGTAGGCAACATAAGGTGTAGACATTCTGAGAGCAGGTGGAGGGAGGCAGCCTGCAGGCCAGCCTGTCAAGGAGGCATGACAGGGAAGCATGTTCTGGAAGCAGGGATGCCTAAGGGAGCGTGTGAGACAGAGCAGTGTTAGTGGACCTTGGTCTCATCAGCTATGACTGTGGGAGATAGGGAGCATAACAAGAGACTAGTGGGCCCTGGGCTCAGTCAGCAGAGACTGTGGTAGTGCATTAGGAAAAAGTACGAGTGGGCTGTGGGCTCAGTCATCAGAGCTTGTAGGAGTGCAGAGGGAGACCGGGAAGCTCGGGTGGAACCTGGGGGAGTACATCAGGAGGCAAGGGAGTGCTAGGAGCCAATAAGCAGCGGGAGCTGTCCTCTGGGAAACAGGGAAGTTTTCACAGGCCACTCACAGTCACAGTGTGGGGAAGCACCTATGCGTAGCTAGCTCAGCAGGAGACAGGGGAGCCTGGAAGCAGTAGTTGGGGGAAGACAGGGAAGTGCATGTGTGGTTGGCAGAGTCTGCAGGTAGTGCACAGAAAACCTGTTTGGGGAGTCAGAGGGTGGCAGCTGGAGTGAGTCATTGAGGGGACCCAAGTGTCTGGTGGGTTATCTGAGATTGTGGGATTTAGCAGATTCAGAACTACCCCTCTGTGCTCACCAACTGGAACTCTGTAATTTTTCTGTACCTCTCTCCAATTGTCATATGTTCTTGAGAATACAGAAGCTTGTGCCGCTCCATGTCCACTTTCAATTGGTAATATCAAATTCCAGTAGAACTACTTGCTAGCAAGTGCTTTTAAGCTCTGAGTCATCCCTGTCCCCAGAAAACTAAGCCTTGTATATTTCCATCTAACTCAAGATTACAGCAGCTACATTGTGTGGGTCCCTTGGTCTGTTTGGGGATTATTGAGTATCTTTCAATACTGTCTTAGAGATTCTGAGTTCCATTGTACTATGATTATGTTCCTTTCCGAGGAGATTCATAAAAATACATGAGTCAATGAAAGACCTACTCGCAAGCTGTTAAGCCCATATTTTATAATACCCAACCTAAAGTCTTCCATAAATCAAAGTGTACTCTAGATCATCACACAGTTGTAGTACACACCCACTTATCTTGCATGCAGAACTGCACTTCCTTATTCTGACTTAATATCTTCATGCTGTCAAGATCTCAGGTATGTGCAAATCATTACATCATTCTTTTCCTAACAAATCTCCCTAATTATTTTCTTGAGTCCAAAAACCATGGAATCAACATGATCGGTTTTATGAGTTTTTTTTTTTCTTTTAATACATACAAGCTGCAAGAATATATACAGACAAATGTGGTGGGTTTTTTTTGCATGTGTACATGTGTGGTGTGTGTACATTTGAGTTATAGGTGTGTGGATACAGATGCACACATGTGTATGCATGCTGAAGCCAGAGGTAAACTTTAGGGGTCTTCTTCAACCATGTTCCATCTTCTTGTTTTAGACAGGGTCTCTCATTGAACCTCAAACTCACCTATTATGCTATTTTAGCCATGATCTGCTTTTATGTGGTTGCCAAGGCCCCAAATTCAAGTCCTTACACTTGTGAAACAAGCACTTTGACAATTGTGCCATCCACCAAACCCAATATATTCAAATTCTAACCACTTCTAACCACCTCTGTGACTACTGCTTTGGTACAAGGCACTCTCAAAATTTATTATTATTATTATTATTATTACTACTACAGTATGTTTAAGCCATTTGTTTTTCGCTACTTACTTTTAGCTCTTTGGAAAGTATTAGTTCATACCAACATTCGGACAAAATATAGCAATAAGCTCCTTGAGAATTTAAGAAAAGTTAAAGCCATGGCCACACTGACTGGTAGTAACTAGCACTATTACAGCTTCTTCCTTAATTCTTACTTTATAATGTCTTTGTTCTATTTCTTTGTTTCTCAGCCTTGCACATTATAAGCATGCTTAAAACTCAGATACTTATTTTTTTTCCAATTTAAAAGGCTGTCTCAAAATATTTAAGGATTTTTCCCTTTAATTTCAAATCGTACAATTAAAAGTCATTCATGTCACTATGATAAAAATATTATCTGTTAACTTACTGTTTTCTTAAACTACTCTTTCTTTCACTGTGCTTTTTAATACTTGCACTAACATTTCTTTCCTATTTAGTTGGTCATTGTCAGTAGTCTTAAATAGAGTATAAACCTAGAAAGAAGGAATTTGTTGACAGAAAAGCTGAAAGTATCACATATCCAATACATGCCCAGTAAATAGTACTAAAACAGAAAAAAATAGCTTTAAACTGTAAAAATTAAAAAGAAAATCTTCATATATACATCTGAAATGTTTGACCTTCTGTGGTATGTTAGATTCTTTTTTTTCTAGTCAGAGTTTGATAAAGATGTAAAATTAACAAAAATGATATACAATAAGTATTTATCCTAGAGATTAGAGTTCTACAGTTACAAGAGTTGGTTGTCCATCTGGCAATATATCTTTGTGGTTTTTACATGTAGTCTTACACTGTGGGTCAATGTGGACTCTCACTCCATGGAAGGCTCACAGAGGTCAACATTTTATGTGCTCAGTGTTCCAAAATAAGTCATCATAAAAACATATAAAGTCAAATTGCCCTTCAAAGTTTCAAAAATGTTTACCCTCACTTTAGCATTTTGTTCATTTAAGGGAATGAGAATCCCAAAATAGTGAGACATTAGAAAAACCATATTGGTAGGTCTTATGGGCCAAAGCATATTTATGTAAACATCTGTTAATGATAGTATATTCCACTATCCAACTTTTGTCTTCACCAATATTATGCTTGTTATTTAGAAGACCTTAGAACTAAAAGTATCAATCATCAGTCTCCACCTCTGCTGCTCAAGGATATAACGGAGATTAAAGAACTATAAATTCCCAATTAAATGCAAAAATTATGAAGACACACAGAACATGACCATGACCCTGAGTGCTTCTGAAATTCAATCACTTACATGTTTCTGCTTTTTCATTTTTGTGCTTAAGTCTCAGCCTTATGCTTCTCAATACATACATATATATATATATATATATATATATATATATGCTAAATATATCACTCTAATTTGATGAATATGCTTTTAAAGTTCCCTTTTATAAATTACATTTTCCATAAGAAACTAAGTTTTACCTCAATATTCTTATCACTACATTCTCTACCATCAACTTTTAAGGACATGAAGACTGCTTTTCATTTTTTTTCCCAACACATTTTGCTAACCAAACATAGCTATTTTCATTAGGAAAAAAAACTCCTAAAAGCATGGGAGTTTTAATGTATTATATTTTGGTATAGTCCATAACAAAAATTCACTGAGACACAGGCTGTGGGTGAAGCTATTGTGATACAATGGTTCTCAACATTTTTTAATTTATAGTAGCTAGAAACAATATATGATTAAGACACATTGAAGGACTCATCCACATGTAAAAGTCTGTGAGTCATTTGTTTAAGTGTTCTGAAGCTTTTAGAACAGGGTTTGATACTCCCACTCTGGCTGTGATCTTTGAATTAAGGTTCTTGCTTACTGTGAGACTCTTTCCTAGCTGAAAGCTCATTGTGAGCTTTTCCAAATTCCACTTCAGAGAAGAATAAATTACTTGTTGGTGCTCCTCTTCCCTGTATCCACTCAGTTATACAATTCACTTAGATAGTGCTCTCACCATTGTTCTTAGACTTCTCTTTCACAAGTACCTCAAACTATCAAGTATATTTTCTATTTCCCATGGTTACCATAAGTCACTGCTTGTATTTTCTGACATTATAGCAAAAATCCTGCTTCTGATAGATTCCAGTAACCTTATTCTCATTCTTCTTAATTTTTTTACTGTCAATTGCCTCACAAGTCCTTTGAACTTTTACATATACTCTAATCAAGGCCTCCCTGATCTACTAATTGTCCTCAGGGTCCTTCCTGCTATGACAAACACTCATTTCCAAAGCCATTGTCCCATTATTTGGGCTCTTTTACACTGAATATTTTAAAGCAAAAATAAAATAATAAACTAAATCAGCCCTATGAGGTTTAACAGAAGTTTGCAATGTAAACAGAAAGAACAATATTTATATGCATTTTGAACTCTGCCTTTAAGCTTCTCAGTGAGTCAATAGTGAAGTAACCCCACTTTGAATGGATTAAGTGAGTCAATAGGCATTGAAGGGAAACTAATCTCCCCTATTCCACTCAGATAAGGAGGAGAATGACTCCACAATAACAGGTCTTTTATGAGTCATAAAGACAACATTTTCACTATAAAAACCAATGCAGAGGCCAGTAAGCTAGAAAAGAGATCTAAAGAGAATAGAAATGGAGCGTGGGTGACTTAATATGATGGTATTATATATATGTAAGTAGAAGAACAGATTAATGAGGGTGGAAGTGAAGGCCCAAGTGAAGTCAAGGGAAGAGATTGAGAAAAGGAAAGGTAGAGGGATGGCTCGTCAAAATCTAAGAGGATATAAATAGGTAATATGGATACCTACTTTTTCGGACAATGAAACACTCAGAAGCCATAGATTGTTACTAGAAAATTTTCAGTGCAAAAATGGGATACCTTCCTGTGAGTTGTTGGCCAGGGAGGTCCCTGCTGCCCCCAAAACATTACAGGGCATTGACAAGGCCCTTGGTTTCCCATCAGGAATAGATGGTATGACCCTATTGCTGAAGACTCCAAATACTTGGGCTGCAAGTCCACTGAGAATCCTGCTGGAGCTGAGCTTGAAACCTACTCCATGGAGAGCAGCTGACAAAAACCTGGAAAAGTGCTGAGAGGTTTATTACTTTTGTCCTCTCTATCCAAAATGATCCATTTGTTATAATTATAAAGTTACTGGGACCTTTCCATAGAATTTTTTTAAATTTTTTATTTTATTTATTTGATAGTGACAGACAGAGAGAGAAAGGCAGATAGGGAGAGAAGAGAGAGAATGGGCACGCCAGGGCCTCCAGCCACTGCAAACAAACTCCAGACGCATGCGCCCCCTTGTGCATCTGGCTAACGTGGGTCCTGGGGAATTGAGCCTTGAACCGGGGTCCTTAGGCTTCACAGGCAAGCGCTTAACCGCTAAGCCATCTCTCCAGCCCACCATAGAATTTTTTTATGGGTTTGTAGAATATCCTCAATTTTTATTTATGATTCCTATATATTCCATTGAAAATACTGTAAATTATTTGAAACAGAGATTATTTTGTAAATGAGAGAAGCCTTGTTACATTCAACATCTCATTTCAGTCTTAGGTTTAGGACCAGAAAATTAGTGTTAGACACTTTGAAAAGCACTGAAGGCTCAAGAACTTGTCTACTCACTGAATTGAGCAAAATGCCTTTTTTAAATACCATTTCTAAGTTACCAAAATGAAATTGAAATTTATGTTTGTCTTAATGTTATCTTATTTAAAGAAGAGAAGATGCATTTCCATCTTAGGTGTTCTATTTCATATCTTTTCCATTCAATATAGGCTAAGCCCTTATCTTGGCAAACTGCCTTTCGGCAGGTGAACATTGAATATACTTCTCCTAAGTGGTACAATATATTTGTTTTCCTCAGCTCTAGATCTTTCCTGGAAGTGCTGAACACTAGTTATGTTCCCTTTCATTAAATTTCCATTCTTATTTATTGTTTTTAATATACTTTATTTTTAAAGCACTTTCGTGTGTAATTGAGTGGAACGTACGGCTTCCCCATGTTCTCCCTGGCACCACACAGGCACTGACTCTTCTACAGTTGCCAACTTTCAGTCAGAGTTTACATTTACTCTAACTGATGGACCTGCATTACTCATTGAACACTCAAAGCCCATAGTTTACCTGAGGGTGAATGCATCATGTTATATATTGTATGGGTCTTGGCTAATGTATATTAACTGTGATGAGCATTAAAGGAGCATGTAGGATTCTTTCAATAAATTAAAAATTCTCTGAGCTCTTCATTACTCCCATTCCCTTCACCCCTGGAAATTACTGACCTTTTTTTTTTTTCTTCCTCTGTAATTTTGCTTGCTTGAGAATGTCAGAGTTGGACTCATACAGTTTTAACCTTTTCAGATTGTCATCTTTCCTTTCATAATATGCATTTAGGAAGATTCCATAGCTTTTATTAGCCTGATAGATCATTTCTTTTAACTCTGAATATTGCTCCATGGCATAAGTATGCTGTAAGATATTTATGCACTCATCTTTCAGAAAATATTGTGCTTGATTCCACATTTTGACAATTGTAAACAAAGCTGCTATGAAAAGCATTCATTTTATTTTATTTATTTTTTGGTATTTTCTGTTCTTTTATTTCTTTCCAGCCATCCACCAATTCTTAAATCCTTACATAACTTGCTAAAATCAACTATTGCCATTCAAACTTTTTATCAGTCTCTGTTTTTGCTGAGTCCTTTTGCTGAAGCAGCTGATTTCAGAAGTTGCTTTTGAACATATGATTCTGATAGTAAGATGTTGGAGCTGAACCACCCCCTAGTGAGTGGGTCCCATGATCTGTTGCTAGGTGTAAGAAGGATGGTGGCTACCTCAGCCGTACAGGAACAATAAAGTATGATTATATGCCATGACATAGATTAAAGTGAGTTCAGTGATGAAAGGGAATCACATGAAGGATAATCTATCATACTTGCCAGTTTACTGCTTGAGAAGACATGGATGTGGAGAGTGAAATACCGGTGTTTCCAGCTGCTACAACACTGGAACATCTCTATCAAGGAGGTTCTGATTAAGAAAAAAGATGATTAACGTTGCTAAATATGGCAGAGTAGAAGCTGAAGAGATGGTCCAGTGTGTTTAAGCACTTTTCTTGCAAGCATGAGGGTGTGAGAGAACCTGAGATGTCTGAGTTCAATTCCCAGCACCCACTTAGGAAGCAAGGAGTAGTCATGGATACCTGAAATTTCATTGATCAGGGGAGTAGTGACTAAGAGGGCAAAAACAAAACAAAACAACAACAACAATAACAACAACAAACCCTCCAGGATCAGAGAAGAGACTCGATCTCAAGGAAATGCACAGGTAAGTTATGGGAGGGGGGAAGGGGACTGCCTTCGGGTCTCCTGCTCATCTTCCTTTATCACACACACCACACCATGCATTATAGACGCATATGTATGCAAAATAAACCAGATGAACACTAAATAAATAATAAAATAAATATACTAGAAGACGTGAAATCAAATGAGAATTTCAGAATTTCCTTTTCAGATTCTCCACCATCAGCTTCTGCTGATGCCAGGGACAAGGAGTTGCTCTCCCCAAATGCACCATTGGTTCTGTTGTGCCGCATCTTGGATGCCAAATTTTGCTTGAAAAATTTTCCCATGGGGAATGTGAATACCCATCTTTTAACCCATGTAAGTTAGCAAAAAACCAAAACACATGTAAGTTACCAAAAAACCAAAAAAAAACAAAAAGAACGATTTGAAGTAGCTTATGGGAAGAAAGAGTTTATTTCAGGCTTACAATTCCTATGGGAAGTATCAACGTCATGGAGAAAGCATGACAATTTGTTCATATTTCATATTTTCATACATCAGTAGGAGAGAGGGGGGGAGAGAAAGAGGGAAGAGGACAAGGGCTACCTAACTCTGAAACCCTAGTGGGCTAGACTAATAATTTAAACCAAAGGCTGTTCCCAGTGACACACCTCTTGCAGCAAGGATGCGCTTCCTAAAGGCCCCAATAACTAGGGAATATATAGGAATCTCATACACAAAAACTTGAAGTGATGGGCTACTTCTACATTCACACCACCATATCACTACAGATAAGGATTAAATAACAGACCAAATCACAATTGCAAAACATTTAGTTTTGTGGACCAATGAGTGGATTGGCATTACTTACAGAGTAGGGTAAGGGGCTGCTTACAGGAGCATGGATACCTCAAAGGCTGCTGGGTCAAAAACCCACCTCAGTATAGGTGATAACTCAAGGAATCTGGATCTTTGGAACACATTGTAGGACTTGTAAGTAGCTGGCCTGGTCAACTTTCCTACCACAGCAGTCTTGTAAGTGAAAGTTTCAGCTTTAGCAGACATGTTTACCTTCTGAGTCTCCCTCTTCACTAGAGGACAGACTCATTCAATTTGCAGCAAGTTGTTGTACAATACTTTGAATTCAATCTATTACAATCTAGTTTACAAATGAAAGGAATCTTTTCTATATATGTGTATACACACCCATATATTTAATGCCATATATGTAACATTAGAGTGTATTCAAATAAAGCTACAGCACATTGAATATATATATATATATATATATATATATATATATATATATATATATACACACAAAACCAGCAAATACAAATAAAGGCTTTATAGTTCTCAAGCACTGAGTGTATTATCATTTCCATAATAAGTGGCTGAAGTCAATGGTAAGGGCCATTTCCTCTCAGCAAATGTGAAGAAAAATGAGGTAAAGAAAGGTTCAACTCAAAACAAACAGAACAACACCTATACAATAGATTATTCATTGGTCATGGGAATTTCAATTACTGGGAAACTGTCTTGCATAATAGTTTCGGAATCAATAAACCCACATGCGTAGTTTTAGGAGAAATATTGGATGATGTTCAAGTACTATTTGTTATAAAACTTTAGCAACAAAGTAAAAACATGTTTTCCTGTTTGGAAACCTGCTGGACCAAATATTCCACCATCACATTTCCAGACTGTGGCCATTTCTGGCCTTTATAATCATTTTAGTTTTATTAAGGTGCCTGATATTTGTTGTTTTTAATGAAACATGCTAATTATCGCAGATTTCCTTATTTTTCTTAAATCTAAAATGTCTTCAGGAAGAGCTCTGAATGTGTTTGTATTACAAGAACAAGCAGAATTTTAGATTAGTTCCCATCATCCAGTGTGACACTGAAAATACAAGCTGCCAAGAACTTGCCATATATTTATTAATAACAAACCATTCATAATTATGAATGTTTGTAATTTAATGGGCTTTAGATCATATATTCAATCTGTGTATTTGATGCTGAGAAGAAAAATTATTAATTTTGGATGCAATGTTTTGTACAAAATAATTATATTTTATAGGTAAAGTATACCATGAATACCTGCCTGAATTCAAATTCACATTGCATTGTTGACTCAACTTCAGCATTCTCTGAAGCTTCTTACTTAATCTCTTTTTTCAAGCATCACTACCATAATTTTATCATTGATAAACTTACTTCTATGACTCTAAAAAATTTGAATGCATATTTTCAAGCACATTACTGTTCATTATAATTTATTTATATGAACATTTATCTTGATTATGATAATTTTGATTAATTCTATGTACCTATCTAATAATTCATTTATGTTAAGCAGGTGAATGTTCATTTCAATATTTGTTATGAGAACTTCACTATTATTCATTCATAAATCAGAGGAAAATTATGGATTTGTAGGAAAATGTAAACTGGAAATGATTATATCACACAATATAAGCCAAAGTCGGAAGGATAAATATCAAATTTTTATATGCAGCATCTAGATATTAAAAGAAGACTGGAATGCAGGAACAAAACAACTTGAGAGCATAGGAATCCACAGGGAGAAAACAGGAGAAAAAGACAGTGTTAGAGGCAAATATGATTTAAAAACATTTAATGTCTGCACGAAAATGTCATGTATTATAAACATATTGCATGTTTATAATAATAAAAGAAACTAAGAGTTTTGGAAGTTCACTCAACAGATAAGGGAGTTTCTTACAAGGCTGCTTACCCAAGTTTTATCTTTAGCACTCATAAGAACACCGGAAATAAAGTGGTGCACATGTCTGTAGTCCCAGCTCACAGTGCTCACTGCACAGGGAGGCAGAGCCCGGAGAGTCTGTAAGGTCACAGACAACCGTGATAAGAGACCATTCCTCTAAAGAAGGTTGAAGGACAGGAGAAAAATTGACCCCCAAATGTAGGCTGTGGAACTTGCGTGTTCATACAGATGCATATCATACACAAAGAAGCACACAAGCCTATGTGTGTGTGTGTGTGTGTGTGTGTGTGTCTGTGTGTCTATGTGTGTGTATACATATATACATATACATGTGCATATACATACACACACAAGAAAACATTAATTTTTTTAAGAAAAGAAACAAAGAATTCATTCAAACCTAAGTGCTTGGAATCAAATATATTCAATTTTAGAGAAAAAAATGTATTAAGTTATAAGAAATTTCATATATTACATGAGAGACAATGTTAATATATTATTAAAATAATTTTAACATTTAAGAATTTATGGAAACATTCATAAGTGTTTTTAACTTAATAGTATCCATATTATAATATTAATAAAGTGGAACATCTTTCAGATTATGTAAAATGAATTTGACTAGACTGTTGTGATTTTGAAATGAATTTATTAAACTTATATATAATTTTTGTTCATGATGGGATAATAATTTAAGGTCCACCAAGTTACTTTTTTATCAAAATTAAATAGATCAGTTATAATCACATAACTGTTTACTTTTAGATATTGTATGGAATATAGTCAATTACACAAAGTGTAATGTTTATCCTTTTAGAAATTCAATCATCTCAAAGCTTCTTTACATGAACCTCTAATATATTAAATGAGTGTATGATTCAATTTGTCTCCCTAAATTTTGTTATGCTAAATTTGTTTTTAGTTCTTGATTTTTGCACTGCACATAATTACGATAAATTAAACTTTCCTTGGGTTTACATGCTTTTGAAAAAAATGTAAAAAACATCAAAGTGTATTAAAATCAAAACAATTTGTAAACACAACTTCTTGCTAGTTGTTATTTTATATGATAGAAATTTATTAATGGTATTGAAAATGAAATTGATGACTCAAATTACCACTTATAAAATTATTCAAAATAAAACACATTTTTTAAATGAACTGAACCAAGTAAATTTTACATATTTCACCATCATTCAAAAAACTGTCAACATTTCAAGATTGGTTACAAGTCTTAACGTAGAACTGAGATTTAACAATGTTGGCTAGCAGAATGGACAACTGACAGATGCAGAGAAATGATATGAGTTTCCCTGAGGCGGACATTCCAACAGGAAGAATGATTGAACAATAAAACATCTGCCCTGGGTACAGAGTGTTCAGTATTTCCATACTGCTCATTTCAGTATCACATTCAATAATACTTCTAAAACAAAAATATCCATATTTCCAAAGTTTCAATTTTGACTTTGTTGGAAATTTCAATGATTACATTTAGCTTTTGTGGAAATATGTCCGCTGTTCATGAGTACTCACTCAACAAGCAAAGCATAGTGATGAAAATTAGAAATGTGTAGGAAGGGGATGGGAGAGAGGAGGGGTGAGAGGAGGATTAACCAAAATTTCAGATGCCATGAATAAGCCATATGGAAATCTACTTCTTCACTAGCTATAATATGTCTGCTAAGAAAGAAGTGAGTCTAGGGAAAAGTATCCTATGGAGGCAGACAATGTTGGAACTAGAAGCCATAGATTCTTATGAGAAAAAAAATTCAGTGACAGTGGTGGCATACTGTAGCAGACAGCCTCATGTTGCTGAGATGAACTTCCAGACCAGGCACAATTATGGAGGAAGGGATTTATTGAAGCTTACAGATCCAGGAGAAACTGGCCTGCTTTCAGAGGTCCAAGGAGAAAGAGAAAGAGAGAGAGAGAGAGAGAGCGAGAGAGAGAGCCACAAGCCAAAATTCTAAAATCCGCACAACAAACAAACATACTACAGGAACTCCAGGCACTTTGTATATCTTTAGGCTAGAATTCAAAATCTACTACCACACATTAGGGAGGGACCCTAAGATCTGCCTGGTGCCACCTCCTCCACCAGGTGGCTGCAGATCTAAATTACAAACTTAAATAAACTCTCCATTATATTGGGGCCACCCATTCAAATTACCAGAGATAGCTTCCAGCAAATTGTTGGCCCAGAGAGGCCCCCCTGATGTCCCTCAAACTTTACAGATGATTGCCAAAGCCCTCGTTTGCCAACCACAACTAGATGGTAAGATGCCATTGCTAAAGACTTCATATGTTTGGGCTGCAGGTCTCTGAGAAATAGAGCTGGAGTAGGTCTGGAAACCTCCTCCCTGTTGACTAGCTGTTAGGACACTGGAGCTGTGCAACACACAGCCTTGGGAGGACAAAAGTCATGACCAGTCTTATCCAGCAGTGGGCCCTGAAAGCTGGCCGGCCAGGCCAAATGCGCCAACTGCTACAATGGTGGCATGTCTGTTATGGGGAAAAGAAACTGCTCTGTGATTGATTTGAGGCCTGCTCCACAGGAGGAAATTCATGCCTGGTACAGAAACCCTGGTCAAAAGCCTATGAGTGGGGATGTCATAAGCCCTAGGTGATGAAACTACTACTGTTGTCTGGCTAAATGCATATATTATGTTCACCAAACTGCCCTCTAGGCACATGTTTATGCTCATAATGCTAATTATGACATTAATGTGACTCTTGCTTTTGGTTAAAGAAGCATCTCTTTTCAGGTGGTGGTGACCACTTGGGTGATTCTAAACTTGCCCAAGTGCTGAGAACAAGTGACAGTGGAGTGTTCATCACTAAATGACACATTTGAGCCACACCATGGCTCAAGGAGCATCATGGAAGAGCTGGCGAAAAGAATGTAAGAGGCAAAAGGAGGACAGGAACGCTTACATTGTTGTCATCTGGACACACCTTAGCCTTGATATCCGTGTACTCACAATGACTTACACTAAATGCATAAGACATGCATGATAGAAGGAAAAATGCCGACACTGAAATAATAGAGGCTAGTTGGAAAGAGGGATTTAGAGGAGGGAGGATATGAAAGGGAGAAAAGGAGACGGTGGATGGGATGTTCTTCAAGGTATATTGTCTATATTTACAGAACTTGTCAATAAAAAGTTCAGAAAAGAAGAAATGTGGTTGAATTAGTTACTTTAAAAAAAATTAAGTAGAAGCTTTGTATGGACAAATCCTGTGTTGGTTCCATCCTTCCCTCCTCACCCCCCTGGGCCCAATTCCACTGTAGGCCTTCTTCAATGGAATTGTTGGTATTTCCCATGGGCTTATGGGTAATGTGTTGTGAGAGCAGCAGCCAGTCAATGTGGGGGTGGGGATGCCACTTACTTAACGTATTATTCACTGGACTAGCACACTTGCTATGCATGAAGAAGCAAAGAGCAGAGGAACGGCTTGCAGGTAACAGTAAACATATAGTAGCCAGTGTCTGATGTGGTGCATATGCAGTTCCACCTTTTTGTTTTTATTACAATACTTTAAAAATGCATACAACTTTGATATATAGCTGTTAATAAAAGAAAGAAGCAAAAAGTTAAAAAAAAATCCAGTAATTGATCTCACATATACATTTTATTTTTAATATTATTTATATATTTATTTGAAAGACAAAGAGAGAGAGAGAGAGAGAGAGAGAGAGAAAATGGGCATGCCAGGGCACCCAGCCACTCCAAACGAACTCCACATACATTAACCACTTTGTCCATCTGGCTTATGTGGGTATTGGATAATTGAACCTGGATCCTGAGCCTTCACAGACAAGCACCTTAACCACTAATCCATTTCTCCATGCCATACATGACATTTTAAAACTCCTTTTTAATGAAAATGGAAAATAATAGATCATTGACAGAATCAATGTGGAGTCATATTCAACAGTCTTTTCTTTCATTTAACTCAAACTGGTAGGGAATAGGAGCAAGGTTACCTTTTTTCTGATAGGTAGTTACTTAGGCAGTGGCCTGCAGCAACATTTATGCTGTTGTGCCTTCTCTGGCAAGACCAGAACCTGCATCTAACTCAGTCCCATCTAAGATGGCTACAAGCATCAACCCAAGCAACAGCTTCTTGCTTCTTTCTCAATCTTTCCCTGGTTTAGCACACCTGTAAGCTGGCCCTCCTGACTCAGTCTCTTGAGTCCACCAGCCAATGAGGGCTCTCTTACACCCCTGAGTCTAATAATGAGGCTTATTCTAATTGGATGTTTGATTCAAATAAATGTGCCTGAAACATGTATGTGAGCCTTTTGGCCCTTGGCCCTCAACTCTCAGCTCTTGACACTTCATAGCTCTTGGAACCTTACAGCTCTCTTAGCTTACTCTTTCTCTAAGTGAGGGTATCTGTTGTGTCTCCCCTCCCACTTCCCCAGCCAGGCTAGGAAGGTGGAGAATTTCTTTTTTCCTAAGTGTTTCTTGCTTTGTTTTCAGCATTTCTTGCTTGTTTTTCACGTGTTTAACCGCCAGGAAAGATCAAAGTATGGAATACTCCAGCCCTCATTCTTTTTTTATTTATTTGCTTTTTTATTATTAGATATGGAGATCTTCTGTATGTAACATCACATGTTGATACCATCCTTTTCCTCCTCCCTGCCCCTTTTCTGAAGAGGCCTTCCTCATTGGAGATGCAGGTAAACCCCATGGGGATTGTGGGCCATGCATTATGGGAAAGGGGAGGGAGGAAAGGCAATGTCTTTGTGCAAAATGCCCCAACTTGTGGCTATAACAATCTCTCCGGCCCCTTTTCCACAAAATTCCCTGAGCCATGCTGGGGGCATTTTAAGTCTACTTCAGTGATGGGCACTTAGAAGTATCTGGATCTCTGGTTTGGTAGGTGTTGAGTGTCCTCAGCATCTTTCTCCATCACCCTTGAGCTGATATATGCTTAACTAAAAATCAGTACTTTTGCTCATTTCCCCAGTTCCTCTGTGGTTTCATCTGGGCCCACGTGGAGTGCTCTAGGTCACTTATTTCCTCAGACCCAGTTCTCAGTTGAAAAAGAAAAGCAAATTCTCCAGCACAGAGTGAAGTCAGCCCTGGTTAAATGGGATAACCATTATTAATTTATAGAGAATTAAAAGGGTTTAGACACTCTTATAGTCTAAGGTTAGTGGGAGCTTGACAATGGAAAACAGAATCATTATCTGGATATGATTCTGACTTGTTGCTCAGTTCCACATATAGTATCCTTTCCACTGAGCAGATCTGTTAGTCAATCCAAGAGCAGTTGGTTACCCACCATGGCTGTGTGCTGCTATTGCGTTTGTGTGAGCATCATCTCAGGTTGTTTGCTGTTGAGTAGCTTAGACCACGAGTTGCTTGAACAGATGTTGGTTATTTTCCCCCAGTAGCTCATGTAGTGACTTCCAGCACTAGATGGGCCAATTGCCTCATTCTTTTTGTTGAGTATTTTTCCTCAGTCTTGTTTTCAGATAAGCTCCAACTGACAGGTTACAGTACTTCCTGGTACATAAGCCTTTAGGCTAAATGAACTAGGAAACTTGCTATCTAAGGCATCTAATTTGCACTCACCATATCATGTCTTGTAAGTCTCCATATTTATATTCACATGAATGAATTCTTCCTAATATTATACATATAAGTATAGGTAAAGATATAGGCATGGTAATATCTCCTATTGTTTGTATTTCTTGGATAACTTTAACACAAAGATCTATTTATTCTTGTCAGAGACTTGTTTAAAAATAGACAAATATGTCTGGAGAGATGGCTTACTGGTTAAGTTGCTTGCTGGTGAAGGCTATGGGCCCGTGTTTGACTCTCCAGATCTCCCTTAAGCCATACACATAAGGTGACATATGTGAAAAGTCACACATATGCACAAGGTGGCTGAGGCCCTGACATACCATTTCCTTCTTTCTTTCTTTCTTTCTTTCTTTCTTTCTTTCTTTCTTTCTTTCTTTCCTTCTTTCTTCATCTCTCTCTCTCTCTCTCTCTCTCTCTCTCTCTCTCTCTCTCTTTGTCTCTTTCTCATAAAAAAGGACAGTCTGTTGGGCTTGCCTCAAGAAAAAAAAAATAGATGAGTATGTAGGTTGGAACCTATAAATACCTAATAAATACAATATGGATCTCCATAAAACCTATTGAATTCATGAAAAATCAAACACAGTAAGAAAGATACAGAAACTGTATTCATGTTTTCTCAAGTTTTTAGGATAACTCATTTGAGCTATAGGAACTCTCCACTGTATTTAATAGAATACACCTGATAGTGTTTGGTATCCTCATGCAAGTATATGAATGTTTACTTTTTTCATTATTTATTTGACAGAGAAAGAGGGAGGAGAGGGAGAGAGAGAGGGGGGGGGAGAGAGAGAGAGAGATAGAGAGAGAGAGAGAGAGAGAAAATGAATGGGCATGCCAGGGTCTCCAGCCACTGCAAATGAATTCCAGATGCTTGTGGCCCTTGTGCACATGGCTAACATGTGTCCTGGGGAATCAAACCTGGGTCCTTTGGCTTTGCAGGCAAACACCTAACTGCTAAGGCATCCCTCCAGCCCTGAACGTCTACTTTTATATCTCAAACAGTGTGTATACACATGTGATTGTACATTTAATAAAGATTTTAATATTCAGAAACACCAAAGTTTTAGCAAACTTTGGCATATAAGCACTACTTCATTCATTTCAAACAAGATCCACTGCAGCACACTGAACTCTTCCCTTACCGTTCACACACTTTTAATTAATTAATTTATTTATTTGAGAGAGAGAGAGAGAGGAGAGGAGAGGGAGAGGGAGAGGGAGAGGGAGAGAAGGAACATGTCAGGGCCTTCAGCCACTGCAAACAAACCCCAGATGCATGTGCCACCTTATGCATCTGGATTATTTGGGTCTTGGGGAATTGAACATGGGTCCTTACAGCAAGAACCTTAACTACTAAGCCATCTCCTAAGCTCTCACTTTTTATTAATAATAATAATGTTTATTGTTTTGTTGTTGCATATTAGAAGGCTTCTGAAAATAACCAGCCAATATCCAGTTCAAATAATTAATGGAGAGAGGCTGAAGGAATTCCCATTGAGATCAGGAACAAGACAGTGGTGTCCACTCTCACCTCTGCTCTTCAATATCGTACTGGAAGAGCTAGCTCAAACGATAATAAGACAGGAGAAAGAAATAAATAGGATACAAATGGGAAAGGAAGAAGTTAATTTAGCACTATTAGCAGATGACATGATTCTGTACAAAAGAGACCCAAGAGCCTCCATCTGAAAACTCTTAAAGGTGATTAACTCCTTCAGCAAAGTAGCACAATACAAAATCAATGCGCAAAAATCAGTAGCTTTTCTATATGCAAATTACAAAGATACAGAGAAAGAAATAAGTGACAATGTCCCATTTTCTATTCTAAACATAATGAAATGAAAACAAAAATTTTGACTGAAATAATTGGCCCTGGAAAATATCTCTTTTCATCCTCTCAAATTGTTGGCTCTAGTGATATGTACTCAAACAACATGTTAGAGAAACTTTCAGCTTCATGAATTTCCTTGTGTGAATACATATATCTTCAATAAAATGAGAGCAGATTCTTTAGGCTATCATGTAAGCAAGAACTAAAACCACATCCTTCCCTCTACCTGCTATTATATTGGTATTTTGAAGGGGGAATATGCAGTGGCTGATATCAGGAACCAATATATATCTTTTCCCCCCTTTGAGTCAGATACTTAAAGGTTCAATTAGATTTCTATAATTACCTACTCTGTCCTCCTATCATGACTGCATGCTAGATTCACCTCAGCTTACTAACAACCTTGTCTGTAACAGTCTATCATTTATGTCCATGTTTCACAAGATTACAGTGTTTCTTTGTCTTTAAAAAACTGTTTGAAAGAAAGGGAAAACAAAAAATTAAGAAAAAACTATCCTAGATTGAGGGACAAATTATGCAATTATACTCCTCAAAGAACATACAAATCTGAAATCAAGTACACTTTTATATGCTCAAAATGGTCAGAACATTATAAATGTTCTAAGAACATATTTTAGTACTTCTGATGCCAGTGCAGTATCAAGTTTGGACAGTGATGTCATTTCAGATTCCTAAAGGTTTTCTTTTTTCTTTTAATTTTTTTTTTTTCCCCAAATGCTTCCACTGTGGTCACTTTCCAAGATTACTACGGAAGTGCCAAATCATTACGCTCTGCTTTCTAAATGTGGAGGAGGGGGCACATTTCCTAGCTACCTTATGGTTTCCGGTAACCTATGACTAGCCAGACTTTCAGGCTGTGAAGCATTTCCAAATGCGCTCAGGCATGCCAAAAGTTACACTCTTATTGGATTCTCAAATAGTTTCTAAAATGCCAGATTGTGGAAATATAAACCCGCTGCCAGAACAGTGAATTTCTTGGGTGAGAAGTCTCATGAATAGATCACTTGAAGATTTATAGTCTTGCATAATTTAAGCACTTGTCTTTTTTTTTTGCCAAGGAAATCCTCATTATGACTCCACATTTATAATTATTCTCACACTTTTTAAATCAATTAAAACTCATGGTTTAAGTAATTT
The DNA here is from genome assembly GCA_036346955.1 of Dipus sagitta. NCBI lineage: Eukaryota > Metazoa > Chordata > Mammalia > Rodentia > Dipodidae > Dipus > Dipus sagitta. The sequence continues at coordinate 27,212,789 of CM070772.1, forward strand.
GAGGGCATATCAATAAAAACTGATAATTAAGACTAATTCAAATTAAAGAAATCAAAAGTAATTTATTTTACAATCACCAACAAAATGATCTCCACTTTGTTACTTCCTTACGTAAATTGGCAGCAATATAACATCACAAACTTCCTAGTTCTATATATCATCTGCTATTTTTGCAGTGCCTCCTCTACATCTAAAAAATGGGCAAATCCTTTCAGATTCTGCTATCATATGGAAACAGAATAAATACAACTGTTTCCATACCACTAAAATCATAATTCACAGGTGGATCAATTTTATAGATTTTCACAATACTACCTCAAAATTCAAAATGATGTTGGTGATCTGTGGTTTAATCACAGTTACTCGGGATGCAGAGTTGGGCCACCCTGAGACTGCATAGTGAATTCCAGGTCAGCCTGGGCTAGAGGGAGACCCTACCTCAACGTGCTGGGGAACACACTTAATTGCTCACAGGATGATGCTCATGATAATGGTGGTAGCGATTATGACAATGATTTGATGAGTATCATCAAGATATTTTAAATTTTATTTATTTATGAGAGAGAAAGAAACACACAGAGAGCCAATAGAAAGAGAGAGAGAGAGAGACAGAGAGAGAGAGAATGGGCATGTCAGAGACTCTAGCCACTGCAAACGTACTCCAGACGCATTTGCCAACTTGTGCATCTGGTTTATGTGGGTACTGGGGAATCAAACCTTGATCCTTAGGTTTCGCAGGCAAGTGCCTTAATTGCTGAGCCATATCTTTAGCCCAAGACTTTTTTTTTTTTTTGACTACATTGTCTACTACATACTCTCCTATAATTCTTGGTGTTTTCTTTATGTGTGAAATAGAAACATTATATCCATCTAAAATTGAAAAAATACCAACAACAATGAAGAAAATCTATTATTGTGATGTAAGCCAGAAGCAAATGTATGAGTTTCATACAAATTTGAAATTGTAATTTACATCTAAAGTCAATTTAACACAATATGCTTTGTTATAATGAGAGAGACTAAGAACAAAATCAATTGATATACATCTGAGGAATAAAATGACAAATATAAAAATAAGATAAAAGACTATATTTTGCTATGTATTATAAATATCTTCATTTAAAATGCACATAGATTTTTCTTGTATAGTATTGCAAATCTTGTTTTACCACTTGACACATTTATCTATGCCTTTTGTTTTCATATATTTGTTATGTGTGAAAGAGATGGCTATCTCACTAATGTTATAATTTTGTAAACAGATGAAAAATATTTGCTATTCTAAATTACTTGATACCACTTTATTCAAAATTCAAAAAGGGTGTAAATTAATTTTCATTATTTTATTTAAGTAAGATGTAAATGTATTTTACAATTCTAATTTAATGTAATAATTAAGGTAGAACCAGAACCCAGATTAAGCTAGTTTTCATAAAAATGAATATTTAACTGATCAGATTTTTATTTTGGCTCAGTATTGCATTGTAATTGTTTGTCTTCATTAACAGATTGAAATAAAACACTGCTTAATTTATCAACTTATTTTGACACATATTTTTTAACTATTCAACACTAGCTTATTCAGTAAACCTTCGTAAATGGATTTAAAGATGCTATGCAAAAGACTCCATAGAGTAGGATTACATCTTTATGTAATCTGGTCACAAAAAGAATATGCCATCTGTCATAGAGAAAGCCTTCCTTTCTCGCACACTGATTTGATATTGATCTTGCATTTCTAGCCCTCAAACTTGTGAAAATTGATTTCTGTTGATAATACACAGCCCTACTAATAATACTTCGTTAATACAGCCAAGGTGGAATTAGGCAAATATGAAGTGTTTTTTTAAATTTATTTTTCTTTTGGAGACAGTATCTGAATATGTTGATCAGGCTAATCTGGGGCTTCTAGACACAAGAGATCCTCTTTCCTTAAACTTCCAAGGTGGAGGTAGGGTGGTGGGCCCCAGGAGTATCTAATTGCTCCTGACTCCTCTTTCAATTTTGATAAAAAAATGTTATCCCAATATATTTTCTTTGCTTAACTGAATTTTGACACAATATTTTGTATGACTTGCTTATATTATGGTTGGATGAAATCTGATTATTGTTTGTGTGATACTTGACTGGATTCACCATAATACTACTACTAATAATAACTATTGTTATTATTTCCAAATCCAGTCTTTGTTCCTCTATGTTGGTTTAAAATTTATTTTTGGCCTTTATTTCATGTACATAGTAATGTGTTTCATAAAGATGTTTTCTTTTAAGTATAACATGCATTTTTATTATATTTACTCTCATACCTTGTGCTTCTCACTGTACTTTTTTACTAGACACCTCAATTCCCTGAACATATCTGCATAAATTTATAGAATGTGTGCATATATGTAGCATGTTTATACATATGATTTTTGTGTTTATATAAAATCTGCTATATAACTATGAGAAAACATGAGTCTTTCAAAGTCTAGCATGTTTATTTTCTGAGATTATTTTCTGCATTCACTTTCTTGCAGATAAATTAATTTCATTTTTTTATTGCTGGATAAAATTTCATTGTGTACATTTCCCTCATCTTCATTATCTGTTCATTTGTTGACTGACACTCAGGCTGACTAGACAACATCACTATTGTGAATCTTGTTGCAGTGAACTTGGGTGTGTCACTATCTCAGCGTACTGCTTTAGTGTCCTGACATATATTACCAGGAATGCAAGAGTAGGACCTTATGGAAGTTCTACTTTTTACATGTTTTGGGGACCTCCAGTCTTATTTCTATAATTCCTCGACTAATATGAATTTCTACAAACAATATAAAATGATTGAACTTATTTTACATTATTACCAACATTTGTTGTCATTTTTATGCTTTTTAAAAGTCATTCTAACTAAAGTTTTAACTTCATTTATTTATTTATTTTTATTTATTTATTTTATTGATGCTTAAGGTTGAATGTAGTTTTCATATGCTTATTGGCAATTTATAATTTATCTTTTGAGAAATGTCTGTTCATTAGGCTATTGGGTAGATTGTTTGTATTTGCAACTTTTATTTCCTTATATATTAGGGACATTAATCCTCTGTAGGATTTATATATAGGATTTTTTTCATATTACGCAGGATATATCTTTAATCAACTCGTAATTTCTTTGTTTTTGCAATCACAGAAGCTGTTTAATCTTATGTAATTACATTTGTCAACTTTGGGGATCCTTTGCTGTTTTTGCTCAACTTGGGAAAACAAAAATCTTAACATTCCCCCTCCATAAAAAGTTTGGCTTATTTTGATCTTTTGGTGATGTTCTTTTCAACATTGACTATATACACGTTTTTTTTTTTTTTTCTCTACCACAAAAATACAACTCTTGTACTGTCTTTCCTTGTCATTCTCAGTGTTAGTAAATGCAACATGCTTAGTTTGTTTATTATCAATTTAGTTTGCAATGTTATCATCTGATGGTGTTTTTGATCCTGTTTGTTACTACTCTTCTCAATTAACAAATTATTCTGTCTTAAAACTACATTTATATGTTTGTCTTTGTCTCTGCCAACAAATATTACCACAGATTTATTATTTTTTTCTAATATCAATGATATCTTAAAATTCCCATCTTTATAAAAGCATGCTCTTTGTGATTTAAAAACATTAATTTTCTAGCCAGGCATGGTGGCATATGCTTTTAATCCCAGCACTTGGGAGGCAGAGGTAGAAGGAGCGCTGTGAGTTCAAGGCCACCCTGAGACTCCATAGTGAATTCCAGGTCAGCCTTAGCTAGAGTGAGACCCTACCTCGAAAAACCAAAAATTAAAAAATAAAAACATTAATTTTCTGGGAATCAAGTATCTTTGTTATCTATAAAGAGTCTTTCTGAGAAATTAAACTGAATGACAACTAAGGACAATTGATATTTACATATTTTATTATATCATAAACTGAAAGATATTTATAATTACAGTAGATAATCCGGAGATTCTTCTTTAACATTTTTAGTGTTCTAAAAGCAACTCATTGTTTCAAACTATGTTACTTGTAGTGTGGCTTCTATTACACAATAAATAATGAACAAAAATGCATATACAGGTTTAGTTTGGATGCAATGATTTTATTTGGAAAATTTTCCTTCTGTGCTTGTTGAGTCATGGGTTGAGCAGAGCATGGGTATGCTACATGTGGTCAACTGAACACTTACATATATACATATATATATGGTATATGGCATGTGCTTCTGTGTCTGTGTTTACAATGGCAATTGAGTACATGTTCAGCTTTATGTGGTTGGATGAGGAATTAAACCCAGGTAGGATGGCTTTGCAAGCACATGTCCTTCATGGCTGAGCTATCTTCCCAGGCTAAGGAATAATTTTCAATGACTGGAAATGTTAAAGAAAGAAAAACTGAGTTTAACTAATGACAGAATATTCTTCTGGAAGTTTGGTTGTATGTGTTTATAAGAGTCCAACATCCCAAGCAAGCAGGTGAAGAACAGAAATATTATGAGAGAAATCAGCCTTGGCAAAGAAGGTGGAGTATTAGAAATGAAGAATATTTGGAATAAGGTTCATATGGGAAAAAAAGAGAATTTCTACCATTGATGCCTATAGTTCAATAACTTAAGAATATTAACACAGCGTGCTCTTTTAGAAAGGAGAAAACACTGAATACATTTATACTGCTTACTCACACACCAAATTACTTTAAGAAACAAAGCATTATCACATGTGCCAAATGCCTGACAATATTTTAACTCTCTGATCATCATAGAGCAGCTTTTTATTTGGTAACAAACATTGACCTCTCTCTTAGAATTTAAGTGAATTTGACAGAATTATTTCTCATATTTGCACGAGTTATGATGAAAAATGCTGCTCTAATGGAAATCAGAGAAATACATAGATAACTAAAGCAAATTGATACACCATATCCAAGATCTTGCTTGCTTACTCATGATATATTGTCACCGATGATAAGTAATGGATAGAAAGTGTCACAGTTTGGACATAGTTCATGCTATTTTAGATTGTTTAGCAGTGTCATAATCTTGAGTTGGTAAGGGGTCACTAAATCATAATTAGACTGTGGCATCCCAGTGGAAGAAGGGATTAATACAGTTTACCTAGAGCCATGTTGACAACCACAAAAGAAGGTTGTAATAAAATACTGAGTTTGAAGCATGCCTGGTCTCCCTGACTTTTCTCACACCATCTCTTGTGCGTATTTCTACCATGTGATACCTTCTGCTGAAACACAGCAGAAGCCTTCAACAGAAATATGAGCCAAAACACATTTTCATTATAATATTATATTTATATTTATTTTGTTTTAAAAAGGCATTTATTCATTTAAGAGAGTAAGAGAGAGGAAGATGAAGACAGAGAGAGATGGAGGAAAGATAATGGGCATGCCAGTGCCTCTAGCCACTGCAAATGATTTCCAGATGCATGTACCACTGTGTGCAACTGGTTTACCTGGATACTGGGGAATAAATCCTGGGTCACTAAGCTTTGCAGGCAAGTGCCTTAACCATTAAGCCATTTCTCCAGCCCCTTCCTTTATTTTATATATAACAGGTTATACTCTTCTGTTCTCTGACCAACCAGAGGGCCTGCTCCTGTGGTACCATGGTATCCACTGTAGGGCATGAAGGCATCAGTTAGTCCCTGTGGAATAGTATGGGGATCATATCTCAGGATATTCCTACCCACTCTGTGACTCTTATAATGTTTCTGGCTCCTCCTCTGCAATGTTGCCTGAGCCATGACAGGCCTATTAGCAGTCTGATTTAGTGTTTAGTTCTCTTTTGCCTTTGGATTTCTGCTTTGATAGGTTTGTAATAGTCATCATGTCTGTCACCATCACCCTAGAGCTGGTTGTCAGGCTATCAGTAAGAGCAGTGTTCATGTTGCCTCTTCCTTTGCAATTTCTCCTGAATCTTGGCAGATGTGGTAGAGATGGCAAGTCACATGTTTGGCCATTGGCTATCTTGTGGTTTTAGCAAAGAATCTTGGCTCTCCTCTATTTTATCTGTCATCTGTATAATAAAACAGATAGTCCAACCAAGAATGAGAGCAGCTTAGGTTACAGGGGGTATGCAAAGTTATTTGAGAATTTTTTGGTATACAATCCCACTCTTCTTCTCCAAATAACAGTGGTAGCTTCTCTTTGATATCTAAGTTACCTGAATATGGGATTCTGACTTACTTTCCACTACGAGAAATGAGGTCTACAACTGAGCAGGCCTCATGTCCAATCAGAGAACAACTGGTTTCCTGCAGAGGCTGCATTCACCATTGCACAGGTGTGTACTTCTTGTCTGGCTGGTTGAGTTCACAGTCTGTAACGTCTCCTGCTTATTCATGCTGTTGGTGACTATTGTCCTCTTGCACTATGAGGGCTAGCCAGTGGGGAGCTAGTTTTCCTTTTGGTTCCAGCATGGTAATTTGATGTCCTGTGATCACAGCCTGTGGTTTCATCAGCAATAAGGTCTTACTTATTATCTCTATCAGGTAATCAAGAATTTTGGTAATGCCCTACATTATTTTCTGGACCTCATGTGTCTCTCTGACCAGCAGCTCATTTTGGGGGGTAGCCCAGTTCTGGGCCTGGGATCTAACAGCCAGAGTCCATGGTTTTAAGGTTAAGCTATTTCTACGTTCTGGCTAGACTGTCCTGATCACCCATTATTGGTGGTCATATCTTATAGAATGTAATTGGAATGATGTTTTTTTATGGAACTGATTCCTGTTGTCTTAACTTCTGTATAATGTCCTCCCTAACCTCCCTACACCATGCCCTATATTTAGCCTATCAAGTAACTCTTCCTCTCTCCACTTCCTATTTCTCCTCTTTACTGGTCTCATTCTAATTTTATGCCCATTTTCCTGGTGCTTGCTTCCATTTACACTCATCTCCAATTGATCACATTTATAGTATCAGAAAAGTAAGAGAGAAAAATTGCATACAATGGAATTTAAAGGAAATCCCTTAAGAACTGTGAAACTCAGTTGATAAAGGTAATAGAAAGTTCACTGTAATGGAGAAATATAGAAAATATGAGTTAAAACATATGCATAGGTTGTGGAATATATATTCAGGATATATAGTAGAAAGTATTGAAAATATAAACATCTTACTCTACATGGCTGATCTTACACTAAACAATGACATTCAATAATTCAACCAACACTAATTATGCATCAAGTTGTCAGAGATTATTGAATCAGTTTCTAATGAAATGTGTTGAGTAGGATATAAGAAACTTTAGCCCTAATTTAAAATTTTTGCTGTTGTTTGTTTTTTTTCAATCATATTTTAATTGCATCACTCAAAGAATATCATGCAAGAAGTATCTCTTATAATTTATAGTTTAGATGGGGTAATCAGGAAAAGCCTTATAAGGAAGTCCTGTCTTAGTCTGACTTGCACAAAATAAGTAAGTCAACTCTGAAAATGCATGGATAGTAACCTTCTTTGGCAGAAGAAATGATGGATAAAATCAATGGAATAATTCTTTCTTGAAAAAGAAAATACCATACTTGGTAAATAACATCAAAAGAAAGATTGTTATTATAAAATGGAGGATTGTAATAAATAAATTCCACAACATATGGGGTTCTTTCAGCAAATATCTGAGGCAACATAAACATTCAGCAAATGACGGATGTACAATAATTATCAACTACCACAGATGTTCTGCTATGTCTAGAAAATTAAAGAAAATACAACGAAATGTGGACTTTCTTTGAATTTTGCAAATTTAGAGTCTTTATGATTATTATAAAAAAATGGTACTATTCCTTGGAAACACTGTGTTAGAATTAAACATGAATTTTGCCTATGAATCACAATAAAACTCGAAGGCTGGCAGTTGGTTGAAGCTGATGGTTTAAAACAGGAGTGTAAAGAAATGCCTTTTTTATGATCTGTTGGTCATTTCACATATTTGGAAATGTAATGAGCAATTCATGAGGAAGAAACATCTGGGCCGGGTTTGGTGGTACGTATCTTTAATCCTAGCCTTTGAGAGACTAAGGAAGGAGGATCACTGTGTGTTTGAGGCCAGCCTGCAACTATAGAGTAAGTTCCAGGTCAGCCTGAGCAAGAATGAGATGCTGCCCCCAAAAAGTATAAAAAATGGAATAAAATTATTTATGTATAAAGCAAACATTTCTTTTTTACTACTAAAATCTGAAATACTAAGCTAATTCACGAATTGCATTATTATTTATCTTCCCTTTCCAAATGAGCCTATGAGGAATATAGAGGCATTTATTCCTTGAATAAATGTTATTCTTTTTCAGTGTACATTGCTCACCCTTTTACATGGAACAGTAAGTTAAGATTGTCTTAAACCTCATCTAGGTGTTTTCCTAGAAAAAAAAGATGATTAATAAATACCATATTTTAATTGCAAGTGATGTCTTTCAGTGCTACAAGCAATAATAACAACATTATGCATGGCTTAAGTTATCTAATAATAAGATTTATTTTTAAAATATTTTATTTTCTTGTTTATCTGGGAGAAAAAGAGAGAGAGAGAGAATGGGCATGCCGGGGACACTAGCCACTGCAACTGAACTCCAGAGGCAAATTCAGGATTAGTATGATGTGGTAAATAATTACCAAGCTGCCGGGCATGGTGGCGCATGCCTTTAATCCCAGCACTCGGGAGGCAGAGGTAGGAGGATCACCGTGAGTTCGAGGCCACCCTGAGACTCCATAGTGAATCCCAGGTCAGCCTGGGCTAGAGTAAGACCCTACTTTGAAAAACCAAAAATAATAATAATAATAATAATAATAATAATAATTACCAAGCTAAGCATATGAACTAGAGAAGCAAAATACCTTCTTATGCTGGAACTTTGTAAAAGGTCTTTTGTGGTTTTATGGAATCACTAAATAAAATTGAAAGAGGAAGGAAGCAAAAGGAGACTCAGCAGTCTCAGTAGAAGACAACAGATGATGCGTTGTCATGTAGCATAAAGTCCATGCCCTCTACTATATAATAAAAGGGAAACATACAATCCTAGCAAAGTTTATTAGATTATTTGTTGCAGAACAATGATTTGCTGATCTATATTAATGTAGAGTAGCCAAATATTTGTAAAAGCATTTTCTGCGCTAGAGAGATGGCTCAGCATGGATTGCAAAGTTTGGTGTCCTCGGTTCAGTTAAGGGCAGCATGCATCTGGAATTCATGGACAGTGGCTTGAGGCCCTGGCATGGTCATTCTCTCTCTCTCTCTCTCTCTCTCTCTCTCTCTTCAAATAAATATTAAAAAAATAAAATAAACCTTTTCCTTTATCAAGGAAATTGAATTAGAAAATTTGAATTTTAGAGGAAAAAAATCCCTTTAAAGTTATTTTGGCTTTTGGAAATCAAACATAATCTTTATACATAGTGATGTTACAATATGCATACAAATCAAAATTTTGAATATATCTAATTAACAATACATCAATATTTATTCTCCAATTGAACTCTAACTTCATACCTTTTGACCAGTCTCTCTGTATTAATCTCAACTCCCAAATTCTAGTAGCTACTATTCTATAATCTGCCTCTATGGGTTGGATATTATATCATACATCTGAGAATCATATATATTAGAATGCCCATAATACTCATCTTTTATGTTAGAATATTCTGTGGGAATAATTAGGTTGGCTATAAGGTAGCTCATTTTACCCTATTTGAAATATGATTCATACCAGATTTTGGGTAATCCTGAATTCAGAAACACTTCAAAATACCGTCTCTACTAACAATATAACTTCAAAATTACTCGGTTTTCCAATGATTATTTGATGGTCACACTTATGAGCATGCCTTCTGCTTTACAAAATAATTTTTTAATTAATTAATTAATTATCTATTTATTAGAGAGTGACAGATGGACAGAAAGAGAGAGAGAGAGAGAAAGAGAGACAGAGAGTGAATGGGTGCATCAGGGCCTCCAGCCCCTGCAAATGAACTCCACATGCATGCATCACCTTGTGCATCTGGCTTATATGGGTGCTGGGGAATCAAGCCTCAAACCGGTGTCCTTGGGCTTCACAGGTAAGTGCTTAACTGCTAAGCCATTTCCCCAGCCGAACAAAATGAATTTTATATGGTTCCCCATGTGAGGCAAATCTGGAAACCAATTCTGATTGAATTAAATTGCTTGGGAGTATAGTATAACATTTGCTGCAACAATTTTTCTACTTTTATTACTATCAATATATGATGGGTCCTCTTTTCTGCTGTTCCCGGACTACAAAAAGACACTAACTTCAGGGAATGACTTAGGTCCAACTAGAACTAATTTTCCAACAGTTTGATTCTGAAATTAAACATTTTCAAAATTCCCTTGTCACATTTCCTTTTCTACATAATACATTCCAAACTTCTATCACTCTCATTAGCTCACTGTCAACCCATGATTCTTGGAAGACCCAACCTCTCATTTCGCATGAATCATGCCATTTATCAGGCAGGTCTGTCTGTACTTTCTGCTTCTAACTACTTTCAATTATTTGCATTAAAAACATAATTTTGTTCTTTTTATGCTCTGTTGTTTCTGTTTCTATTATAGCCACTATCTGCATGTGAGATGTTTTTCAGCTCTTATCATTTATGCAGTCCTGTGTATTAACTTACCTCAAAACACACAGTTCACACAGCTGTCATTCACTTTGCTCATGATTATGTGGGTTTCCATTTTGGGCTGGTTTCAGGTAGGCAGTTGTTCTCATCACTCATGTATTTGCTGTTAGCTGGGAGGTAATAGCTGGGGCTAGCTGGGTTTTGTGTTTTAGTCCTGTATGGCTACAGGAGATGTAGTGTCTCTCATGTGTCATTCTGCAACTGGCTTGCCTGGCCTTGTTCAAATGGCTTCAGAGTCCACAAGCAGAATGCAAACCTAACATGCAAACAGTGTTTAAGTCTGTCCTATTAGGAGTCTCTTACACTGGCCAAAACAAGTTGAAATATACTCATGCTAAAGGGCAAGAAAGAGTCCATCTTTAATGATTATGGTTACAAAGTCAAATATAACTAAAAGACTATAGATATAAACAAAGGAATCAAAATATCTTATCACCATGGTTCACAGGTATTAAATTGAAACTAGAAAATCTGGGCTGGAAAGATGGCATAGAAGTTAAGGCATTTGCCTGAGAAGCTTAAAGACCTAGGTCCTATTCCCCAGCACCCACGTAGGCCAGATGCACAAGGTGGTCCATTAATCTGAGTCTGGAGTTTCTTTGCAGTGGCTGGAAGCCCTGGAACACTAATGATCTCTCTCTCTCCCTCTTTCTCCCTCTCTGCCTGTGTGTGTGTGTAAGTGTGTGTGGCTGTCTCTCTGTCTCTCTCTGTCTCTCTCTCTCTGCCTCTTTCTCTCACACACATAAATAAAATGTTTTAAATCAGACAACCAGTCAAATAGCACATTTTATTTCACAAGTAGAGTTTTCCAACATAAAAATATGTTTAGTTCAGTTTCACAACATTCTATACCCTGTGGATATTTATTGTAGAAATCACTTTTGGATTAATATTTCAGGCTTTAAGGATTAAAAAGTTTGTTTTCTTGCCTGCTTGTGTAGCATGAATATGATGTAAGTACTAAAAAAATAGGTAATTTCATGATAAAAATAATGGAGAGAATAGGCATAGATTGTTTATATCTTAACACAATAAAAGAAGCTATGCATAAAGCACCTGAAGCCTAAATAATTTAATCGTGAAAGACTCAAAGAATTTCATTTGAGATCAGGAACAAGGCAGGGGCACCCACGCAAACCACTGCTCTTCAACACAGAACTATGTTCCCTGGCCCAAGCAATAAGATTCAAGAAAGAAACAAGAGGGATAAAAATTGAAAAGGAATGAGTTAAATTAGCCCTATTAATTGGAGATGACACGATCCTGTACATAAGTGAATTGAAAGTCTCCATCTCAAAACTTCTAAAGGTGATTAATTCTTTCAGCAATGTGGGAGGATACAAAACCAGCACACAAATATCAGTAGCCTTTATATATGCACAGGACAAATGTATAGAAAAAAGAAATCTGCAAGACTCTCCCATATTCAATAGCCACAAAAATTAAGTACCTTGAAATAACATTAATGAAGGATGTAAAAGACCTTTACAATGCAAGCATCAACACACTCAAGAAAGAAACAGAGAAGATTTTTTTTTTTTTTTTTGAGGTAAGGTCTTGCTATAGCCCAGGCTGACCTGGAATTCACTATGTAGTCTCAGGGTGACCTTGAACTCATGGTGATCCTCCTTCCTCTGCCTCCTGAGTGCTGGGATAAAAGGCATGCGCCACCATGCTCAGTCAAGAAACTGAGTAGATTTTGAGAAGATGGAAATACCTCCCATGAACCTGAACAGGAAGAATTAATATTGTGAAAATGGCAATCCTACCAAAAGCAATATACAGATTTACTGCAATACTCAGCGAACTCATATAATCACAGAAAGTCAAACACTGCATATTCTCACTCACCAGCAATTCCTAACGTGGATCAGCTTGAGATGCTGACAAACTGGATAGGCAAGAAGAGGGTGAGACAATGGGAATGAAAGGATTTAGGCAGAAGGGATGAGGAGGTTGGGGGGGGGGGAAAAAATAAAACACAAAACTAAACCCAAGATTAAGTAGGACCATAGAAATCTTTCTCCTTGACGGTAGACTAATGGATATAACCCTCAACAGGAGTGTAGGGGGAGAACCCAAAAAGAATGGCCCTGGAGAGGGTAAGTTGAAGCCTAACCTTAAGAAATTTTAGCTCTGATCTGCAACTCCAAGTATCAGAAATAGGTGCTGCCCACATTGAGCTGTTGATTGGAGAGACCTACAAGGTCCCCCAAACAAGACAAGCTTCTGTCATAGCACTTGATTACCCTCTTGAGATAAAAGGTAAGACTGTATTGCTGAAGATACCATATACTGCCAACATAGAACACAGAGAGGCTTGACTGGAATCATAAAAGAGCCAGTGCTCAGACAGTTGGCCTATCTAGTGCTGGAAAGTGCTACATGAGCTACTAGGAGGAAGTGGCCAATAAAGGTGTGGCAAACAGGTGGCTAAGCCACTCAGAATCAACCACTCTGCCAAGACATACACACAACAGCAATGGTGGCATACAGCCTTGGTGGGTAATCAATGGCTTTCTGACTGGCTACGAGATTCACTTAGTGGAAAGGAACTCATATCTGGAGCTGGGAACCAGGTCAGATTCCTATGGAGAGAAAGATTATACTCTCCAATGTCAAAGTCCCACTAGTTTCGGCTAAAGTAGAGGCCACATCTGTCAAAATCTCCCTATATTAATAATGGTTATCCAATTTAACCTATGCTAACTTCACTCTCCATTGGAGAATCTGTTTTTTTTTTTTTTTTTTTTTTCTTTTTCATTAGGAAGCAAGACCCAAGGAAATAAACCAGCCCACCCATCTCAGTCAAGATCCAGATGAAGTCACAGAGGAATTGGGGACATGAGCATGAGTGCTGCTTCCATGGTGAGCATGACTTCAGTCCCAAGTGAAGGGGGTGGACCCTGAGGACACTCAACACATACCAAAGCAGAATCCAGAGGCTCCTAAAAACTCATCACTGAAGTAGACTTAAAACACACCTGCCGGTTCACCAAGAAAGCAGCACTCTTGCTTCTTTCACAATGAAGAAAAAAGAGTTATCTAGCTAAAATTCTGCCTACATTAGATACTATTTTCGACACCACCTTGTTATTTATTAATTATTTGGAATGTCCTAGAATTTTGCTTTAGGTTTAAAACAATCATCTTTGTGACTACCACTAATGATCACAACATGTTGCAGTAAAAGCTATTTATTTTGCTCAAAAACAAAACAAACAAATAAATACTGGCCAGACTCAGAGAGTTTTGTCAAAGAGGGGGAAGAAAGATTGTAAGATCCACAGGCTGGGATGTCATGCCCAGAGGCATTGGTCCCTCACCAGTGACTGATTGCTGCTCTCACAAGGTATGACCTACAGCCCCATGGGGAATAACAACAACCCCACTGATGAGGGGACCATGCAGAATGGGAGCAGGGAGGAGGGAAAAGATGGTACCAACACATAATGTATCCATACAAGCATGTTCTTAGTTTAAAAAAAAAAACTGGAATTTAACAGAAATTCTTTGTCTAAATCCTGTGTTTCACTTTCCCTAAGAATGACCCTGATATGAAGAATTTATTGTTTTGAATCACACAATGTTGTTATAAGACCTAAGGAACACAATAGCAAAGCTAAGTTATTAAATTATACTATTGTTGGCACATGTGGGAAGTCCTAAACTCAAAGTTGATTATGCAACAGTCTGTCAATGTCCAATGTTGTACTTATTAATGAGACATCAACATCATTATGGACCATTTGAACAAACAGGAAAGTTCAAATAATTTGTCTTGAAAACTTTGAAATTATACTAATAGAAATTATGATTATTCTATGCGTATTTTTGGATTTAGCACTATGAATAACATTGAGATTATTAAAGTCTGCCAGTAAGATGACCAGAACACAGTCTGAACCCGGACCAATATAGTCTTAATGATAATTTATATTACTTTTCTAATGAAAAATTAAATAACATATTTAAAAAATCAACTAATTATCATTTCATAGTACTGCTTTATATGTATTATATTTTTGTCTAGGTTTATTCTTCAAAAATAAATTTTGGTAGCCTTTGGGAATTTGTTCATTACCTGGGTCTGCACCATCTCATAACATCTTTGTTATTGTATAGCAATATGTGGTGGAAAGTTAATAATTGATCATATTTTCATGTCATTTCCTCCTTTGATTTCAAAATGGCAGGAAATATAGGAGTTTCAAATAGAGAGCGCTACCATTATTTCTAAGTACTAACATTATTTCTATGCTCAATTATAAAACACAAATGAGCTACATTTTAAACTTAAGTTGTTCAGTAGACAATGTGTAACTTTACTAAATAAACACACATTGTCATAAAATTAGGATTGTTAATCAACACTTTTTTATGTTTTAAATAGTTTAAATTTTAATAATTAAGTTGGGACTAGTATGTTTAAAAAGATACTCTATAACTAGCACTGTGGCATTTATTCAGTTCAAGGATGGTACATTTAAGAATTATAATTATATTGCATTTCAATTATATTGTATATAATAATATATTAAAGCAACCTATGATATAAAATTGGACTCCCCAAATGCAATGAATTTTATTTTTTATGATGGAAAATGTCTAATTTCTGGAATGAGCAAAATGTAATTGAAATCTGATTTTTCAGGGTATCTGGATAGGTCTTGTGAGGCACAAGAAATTTCTGGTATTCCTTCACACATGAGAAAAGCACAGATACTCAGTAATGGACACTCTGATTCCACCGAGGCTCACAAGATTAGTGCACATGTTCTGGATGTTCCTATCTCCTCAAGTGTTTGTGCATCCCTTTAGAGTAGGTTGTGATTATCTGATTACATCATGCTACATGGTCAATGTTATTGGAGCCGTCCAATAGTGATGGCATCAAATTATATGGGACTCTATCATGGAAAACTGGGAAAAGGCTTTCTTGTCTTTGAAGAGATAAACTGCCTTGTTGCTGAAAGGCCACATCAAAGAGTGCCAACTGGCTTCTGTCTATGGAGAGCAGCTCACAGCTGCCACTCAATGTGAAATCTGGGGCTGTAGTTTAGCAAAAGCCAAGGGCTTGTGCCAACAACTAGTAATCTGGAATGAGGATGCTGGACCTCAGATGTAATTGCAGCTCTGGGAGGTATTGATTGCAGGCTAATTAACCTGAGCTGAGGACCCGTGTGCCAGGTACCCAGAAATGACACATGCTGGGCAAGTTTAGAATGATAAATGTGTATTTATCAATGCTGCTAAATTTGTGATAATGCTGTACATAAATACTTTTTATGAACCACATTACTTTTCACAGATATATAATGTGTAACAGTAGGATAAAACATGGTGTTATATCTTAAATATCTATCAAAAATTTTCTGGATCTCATAAATTACTTCCATTTAAATAGTATTTCATAGCTTTAAAAATCACTTATTCACTCTCTTTTTTGGAAAATATAGTCTTGAGAACATCCACTGTATTCAAAATTGGGATACGTCTTTGAAAAACAACTGTTATAGTATTTCCACGGATCTGTAAAGCTTACAAATATTTCTGACAAACAGAATTGGTAAAGCAGCTCAAAATTAAAATAAATACAAAGCATGGTTGCCTTAAAGTGGACGAAACTCATATTTATTGCATTTATTATTATTGACTGCAATTCAACATGACTATTTCACCTATAACATTGTTTGTCTTTGAGGATGTTTTTTAGTTGCAAGTTATAGGTAGTCTTAGTGCCTCCAAGATTTCAAAGTGCATAGAGATCATCTGGGGATGTTGTTAAAGTGTGGTATTGATTCAACAGGCCTGGGGTGCAACCAGCATTCTACCACTCTAACAAGCTCCTAGTCTGTGTGGGTTCCACTGGTCAGAGGATCACACTTTCAGTAGCAGGATTGTCCATGACCTCTGCTGCTTTCTGCTAGGATCTATGGAGGTCCTTGAGTGTAATTTGTAGCACATTTTAATGTAGCCTTAAATCAGAGTCTCTATCTTGAGAAAGTATACGGAAAAACAATATCTTCTTTTATAGTGAATTGTTTGCATACTCCACTTAATCATCTTCTTAGAAATTGGGAACTTTGTTCATTTTTTATTATGGTGATTTATATATTGTAGAAATTCTATGCTCTCAGAGATAGAAATATGAAGCCCAAGTTGTTAATGTATTCAAATTTTTGCAAATGTTTAATGCATCCTCAGTCAAAATTGTTATCATTTCGATAAGTGACTAGGGAATTTTAAAATATTCATAAGAAATGATAGACAAACATTATATAACTTCATAATATTTATAAAAGTGAATTGATTTAAAATGTAATGACTCAATTAAGTTAGAAGCATAGGCAATCTTTTTTCCATCAAAAATATGATTTTTAATTGCATAACCCCCTCTAAAATTACGTCAAAAATATACAGTTTCTAGTTTTAATTAGGAAGGTTTTTAATTCAAATAATTTAGTATATATTTATTGAGAGAACAATATGGTATTCTTATTCTTTTTTTAAAATGTGCTAGATTTTACTGCCCCTTAGTCAAATGTTAAACCAACTTTGAATTATTTGTATTATCTTCAATTGTGTATGAGGAGACTTCATCTAAAGTACTTAATTTGTTAATTATAACTTAACTGATTCATTGATAAATTGATATTAAGATATCAACCACTGATGAGACTGACATGTAAAATGTTTGAGATACAAATTTTGAAGCCATTAAGTACTGACTGAAAATGAAAAAAATATGTATCAAAATATATACAATTTAATAGTATTGTGTTAAGTAAAATGCTCCACTAGGTATATATTACGGGATGAATACATGAAATAAAATCATGGGTAATAGGAAATGAATTAGACTTTTTGTCACTATGACAAGATATCTGACATAAGAACAAAACATAAACAAAGAAAACAAAGATTATTTTTTGTTTGTGGTTTTAGACCATAAGCCCTGGTTCCAATAACTGGGTCATATCAAGTATGGAAAAGACAGAATATCAGGGTAAAATCATGTGGAGGAAAAAAATATAAACCCATATATTTGCATGGCTTGAAGATGAAATAGATGAAATGTCCTGCACAGGCTCTCATGATGAGTGCTTGATCTATATTAGGTAACACTACTTATTTTATTTTTCTTTATTTATTTGAGAGAGCGAGAGAAATGGGCAGGGAGGGAGAGAGAGAGAGAGAGAGAGAGAGAAAATGGGTGCACCAGAGCCTCTAGCCACTGCAAACAAACTCTAGTTGTGTGTACCTCCTTGTGTATCTGGCTTATGTGGGTTCTGGGGACTCGAACCCGAAGTCCTTTGGCTTTGCAGGCAAGTGCCTTAGCCACTAAGCCATCTAAGCCATTTCTCCAGCCCAGGTAACACTATCTTGATAATTGGTAGAAATTATAGGCACAGGGGCCTAGCTGAATGATGTAGGTTGCTGGAGGTAAGCCTTCCTTGCTCTTTTCTTCCTATCACCATAAAGTAAAAAAGGTTCAGCCTTTGCTGACATAAAAGTCCTGTACTGGAAATGCAATGAACTGGAAGCTGGAGACCCACAAGAATATGCAAAAGTGGAGATGGTTGAGAGATGGATGTCAAGGGTCAAGAAGGACATGTGGCCCACCGATCAGGACCATTGGGAGCATTCCCTGAAGACCTGACACTGGCATTTGATGCTGTAGAGCCTGGGGAGAGGGTGAAGCTTGTGGGTACAAAGCCTGTTTAAGTTGCTGATCTAAATGCCACAGTCTCTGAGATATGAGGAGTTGGTTCCAAGGAATGTTCAGCTAGCTCTTTGTTGTCACCTTTCAGAAGTTTGTCCAGGAGACAGAGCTGAGCAAGTGCATTAGGGAATGGTGGATACCATCCATCCCATCTCCAGGATTAGAAATAGAATGTACCAGTGATTTATATACCGATGGAGAACAATTGCTATCACAGTTCTCCTGGTTCAGCAAGTGGTATCCCTTTGAGAAGCAGATGGCCAGACAGCCTGACTTTGAAGTGTGTTGCTTCATAATTTTGTTCCTATAGCTACTCAATAACCACAAGTGGAGATCTCCCAGTTGCTAGGACTAGAGGAGGCTGTGCATCCTATGTCCTGAGATTGCTCATAGACCACTGAGTCTACTTGGCCTTCCATGTCTAGGCTGCCACCTCCCTGTCTCATCCTGGAATGGGGAGCACAGAGGCAGGCGCAGAGGGCAATGAGGGTTTAGCAGTTCTGGACCCTAATGTGATTATGGGATATTTAGTCTAATTGTACCAACTGGTTGGCCCACACAACCTAATAAAGTAGTATATCTCAAGAGAATGAAATACTTCTTATAATAATTCCCATTCACTAAGAGAATGTCTTCAATATTCATATGCTCTATGACAAGCAACAGCCTAACCAAAAAATAAATGGGTCAGAGAGCAGTGACACTTTCTATAAGGGTGAAATGTGTCCATTAATTATGTAGCATCTATATTTCATGAATAACATTATAGTAGACAATATAAATATAAATATTAATATTAATTTCTGTGCAAGAACCCCAAACAATTTCCTCATGCTCAGGCACCTTTTAAAATATTTCTACTAGCTGATGCATGGTAAAATTAAATAGAACATGCTTTTACAATTTAAAAATATTCACATCTACAGCCATACCACCCTGAACATACCCAATCTCATTTAAAAAAATATTGAAAATATAATAGAAGGGTGCAACACATGTATTTATTTCTTAACAATAAACCACATTGTGTCTAGTACTTATAGCAATTAATAGAGTTATAGGGATACAAAAGTACATAAATTGTATGTTATGATTGTTAGATTAAATATGTATTTACAATTGTGTGCATATAAGTACAACTTACTTGTAGATATTTACATATACAATTGTTTTCATTATGGAGCAACATAAACTATTAGAAAGATTCAGTAGTTTTGAATGTTTATTTAATTTCTTCAATTACTAACCTGTGGCATTTTCCCTATTGTTGAACTAGAGTTATGTGGTAAATAAATGTGATCAAGAGTAATGATGATATCTCTCTTCCTGAGATAAAGTGGGAGAGAAAATATGTGTGTGTGTGTGTGTGTGTGTGTGTGTGTGTGTGTTGACCTTACTTGATCATCTGGATTCAGGCATATCTGATGCTAGGATGACCCATTATAAGAGGTAATAAATTTCGTAGTCCCTCCCATCATCATTTTACCTCTGATTTAAAAGTGAGATTACAGACGAAGCAAGAGTGTCATATGACTACATTCCACAGTCATTGGCACTTTTGAAAGGAAACTTCCCTTTCTGAACCTGAATTTGTTCAATTTTGAATAAGATGTTTCTTAGTCATCACTAAGGAAGTCAAAAGAATTGTCCCAGATATATATTTTTTAGAAAATTAGCATTTCAGAAAGTGACCTAAATTGTTGACATTTTTAGGCTTTCAAGTGTCTATATGAAGTAGATGTTTATATTCAAGTACCAATATGTCAGGCACTGCCAGGCACAGGCTGGAGCCTTCAGGAGAGGGGCCTGAGCTGCCAGGCACAGTTAAGGAGCCCCTGGCTACAGGAGGCTACTCCCTCTCCAAGCCCTGCACACCTGAACTTAGGCTTTGCCCATAGCCCTGTTGCCTAGGAAACTCCTTAGCAGCCAACACCTTGTACATCCAATCCCCTTATGACCCTCTTCCCGCCCTCAGATACTCACAAATCCATTTCCCTGACAATAAACAGCTGTTCACCAAAACTATCTCCAGAAAGTCGTTAGTTTCGTGCGCTCATCACCCCAGTTGCCTGGGCACCTTCAAGGGGACAATGGCCAGCCCCAGAGCAAGGACCCAGGCACCCACAGCTGGCACGTGAACAGGGACCCCATGAGACGGACATGATAGGTGAGTGCTCTCCCAGAGGCACTGGGAGAAATCAGCCCATAAGGCCTTGCTTCCACGTTTTTGAGGGCTGGCAGGTTTCTCTTTTTCCTCCTTTATTTTAGGTTCATGCCATTGCATGGGACCAGACACGACGAACTGGCAACTGACGTCTCTTGGCCGAGGCCACTCTTCAGTATTTACTTAAGGCCAGAAGTCCTCTGCCTGGACCCTGACAGCCCATAGGGTGTTGGCAAAATCCCTCTATTTCTCTCCAACACAAAAGGCCAGTAACACATCGACCACTAAAAAGCCTGTAGAGCAAGTCACTGGTCCACTCTTTTTCTATTATGAAAAATATTGTCTCCCACCAAAAGAAATCACAGAATCATAGTTTATGGGCTCGCCTGAAAGGTAAGAAAACTAAGCTCTCCCAGAGGGAGGCCAGCTCCTTTTGGGAAGTCCTCCAGGTCACCCCATAGATGATTTCTGGGCATCCATGTGGCCCAGACATGTGGACTCACATAGCTTATCTGGCTAGGAAATAAAAAGTTCAGGAAAAATTCCCCTAACATGAATCTACCCAAGATACCATACATACCCAGAAATCATCTCCTGGACTAGACACTAGGATGGAAGGGGAGGGAGGGGAGGGCATCAAAGGGGTAGGAAACACATCTCTAACTCTTGTATATTAGTTATCTTTTTCCTCATTTTCTTAGTGGGCACTGACTTGTAACTCCGAGAACCAGCATGGGGCTCTCATCCACAATGAGCTTTTGAGCAGAGAGACCTACAAGATTCCCTAAAAAAAGACAGATTTCTGTCAGAGTACTTGATGATCCACCAAAGGTTAGTGGTAAGACCCTACTGCTGAAGACACCTTATGTGGTTGACATGCAAAATAGAATGGCATGGCTGGAAGTTGGAAGAGAGTCAGTCCCCAGACAGTCAGCGCGTCTAGTGCCAGAAGGTGCTACATGGGCAACTGGGGGAAAATGACCAATATCTGTCCAAGCAACGCATGGTCTAACCTACTTAGCAGCAAATAACTTGTTGTGATGCCCACACAAGTGCAGTAGTGGCACACAGCCATGGTGGGGAACCAACTGCTCTCAATTTGGCTAACTGATCCCCTCACTGGTATGGGGCCCATAGCTGGAGCTGGGAAACAAGTCAGAACCATATCCAAACATAAGCCCACTCTCCAATATCAAGCTACCATCAATCATGGGATACAAGAGGGCCTACACCTATTAAATTCTCTATGAAAAAAGTAAGGGTTATCTCATTTGTTCTGGTGCTGACTTACTCTCCGTTGGAGAATCTGCTTCTCTTTTTCAGATAGATATAGATCCTAAGGAGAGAGCCACCCCATCATACCTCAAAAGGGCCCCAGCTGCAACTAAGAAAAATTGGCGAAACAAGCAAGGGGGCTGTTTTCCTGATGAACCGGATACCAGCACAAGAGGGAAGGAGATCAACACAGAGAAAATTCAATGCCTACCAAATCAGAGAGCCAGAGCCTCAGAGGCCCCCAACACCTCATCACTGAAGCAGACCAAAAATGAACCCAACATGGCTCAGGGAAATTTTGCGGAAGAGGGGGCGGAAAGAATGTCAGAGCCACATGTTGGGTCATGATATGCAGAGACATTTAGCTTACCCATAATTGTGGGCTAACTCCACAATGCATGACCCATATACCTCAACAAGGAGGGGCCAAGGGGAGGGGGTAGGTCACGGATGAGCCTAATAATGGTACCAAACTGACTGTATTTGCTGAATACAAAAGTAACTAATAAAGAAAAAAAAAAAGGAAAAAAATCCCCCCCTCCACTTTCATCTCCTCTCAAATTTCTCCACTAGAACAGCAGCAACACTGCAAGCCAGCTTTGCAAGCACTGCAAAGCAGCTTGGGTCTGGCGGCAGGCTCACCCGTGCCCAGACAGTGGTGCCTCAGCCCCTGCAGGTTCCATGTCTCTGCCTCCTTTTCCAGCGGACCCCTGGTGATCCTGGGGGCCCCTACTTCTCCAGAGCCCCCGGCTTTCCTGGGGATACCTCTTTTCCCAGTGCCCCCCTCTTCTCCCAGTGGCCCCCAACGGTCCCAGGGGCCCCCTCCCTTCTTTCCCCTTTGGGTAGCTGGAGGACTTGGTCCATCAGGGCAGTGTTTGTCACCTCTGTTATCTCCATGAGTGCCTGGGAGCAGGGTGGGGCTGATCTAAAGGTGTATGTGAGCCCAGCCCAGCTGCCACACTACCAGCACCAGCATCAAGAAGTGGCAAAAAAAAAAAAAAAAAAAAAAAAGAAAAGAAAAGAAAAAAAAAGTCACATTTAACTAAAACCTATGGTGAACTAAAATTTTACACAAAGATTGTCATACTTTGTTACATGATATCATAAATACAGTTACTGAGTTTATGGTCTAGGTTAACTTCAACTTACATAGAGGATTATTGAAAACAACAGAAGTTTCTCTGAGGTAGTGACTTATAAATTATCAGATATTAAAAAAATTTTTTAATAAAGATTGTAATGTCCTTAATAGGAGAGGCAACTGACCTGACTTCTAGGCCAGCCTGCCTCAAGACAGAAATGAAATTTGCCTTAGTTACTCCTAATAAAATCATTTCCAAGTGTGTTAGAGTTATTGACATAAAATTGTCTTTAATCTAGACTACTTTCTTGTCAGTGAATGATAACATTAATCAAATTGGTGTAGTTTCTCTTAATAGTCTTATAAGAAAGATGGTTAATTTGGGGGTGGGATGAATTGATTGAAGGAACTGGGAATGTTGGATATAGAATGCTCATTAAAAATGCTTTTTGAGTGGTACTTAGATCAAAATGTTAAAGTATGTGGATAAAGATGTGCATACGTAGGAAAGAATTTTCAGGCTAAAGCTAAAAACACCATGCCTAACGTTAGAGATTTTTCAACTGTTTATAAATTCTTAAGGAACAAAAAACTAATTTTCAGGCTAAAATATGTTGGGATGACTTGCTTAAGCTCTATCAAATTTAAATCAAGGGTTATATTAGAATTTAGCTTGCTGTTTTGGCTCAAATAAGACCAGATTCTGCTCTATTGTATGTGAAGTGTCTTATTTCTGGTATTTTAAGTCCAGTGCTTATAACAACTTTAACTCTTAAGACATATTCCCTACTTTAGGATACAGCCTCATGCTCAAAGAATGGTCCTCATCTGAGAAAAATAATTTCAAGTTCTCTGGTTCTGTTTCCAATGTTCTCTGGGTAATTCATACCCACATAGGTATCTGAACTAATCAAAGATGTTTTCAAACACAGGTGGTAAGACCTTATACTCTTTTACTCGCCCTTTTCTGACAATTTCTAGGCTAAACTAATAAGTTGTTTTTGTAAATTAATTGGTATTGTTTTCAAGACTGGAAACAGATTCTGCCTGCACTTATAACTGTTAGATAATTAAAATGTAAGATGTGTCTGCTTTCTATACCTCAGATATATGGCTTGTGTTGCCACAGGACAATAAAATTTTAGAAGGCTGGTCAAAATGATTTTAGAAGCTCTTGTTCCATTCTTTAACTAAATGTATTTCAGTAATCTAATGTGCTCTATATTTGCATACATCCAGGTTGGAATAACTTCCTTTCTAAGTGTGTTAACTACCTATGTAGAAGCCAAAGCCAATTGGAATCATCAGAGCAAAAAGCACCAATATTTTTTGCCTGTGTTCCCAGATCATGAAGCCACTGGAGATGATGGGACATTTTTACACTGGCCCCCTGGTAAGTCACCTGTCTTCCTGAGCAGGGAGGATATGGAGACTGAAACAAAATTGGTGTACAGTCTGAAACAGGAAAGTCACAGTTGAGGAGCAATCAGTCCTCATGACTTCCTAAAGAAGGGAAAACTACTTGGCCAGCACAGCCCTGACTCATCCTAACAGACAGAAAACACCAGTAAGCTATAGGGCTACTCCTGGGTCCCTAAAGTCTCTTTGGAGAGCCATTAGTGACCTCCAAAATTAATCCTTAATAAAATTTTGGCTATCTTCATGGTTTTAAACACTCAGAAAGAAATGTATAACCAAAGATTAAAATACCTTAAATATATAAATGGCCTATTAAGTAATACAAGAGCTTTCCAAGAGGAGAAACAAGGAAGACCTTCTGACATCTTTTCTGCATAGTTCTAATTCTATAATAAAGAAAAGCAACTACAGATATCAAAAAGGTTATTTTCAAATATAGAATATATAAATAAGTTCTGAGACCAAACAAAGTGTATTTGTACAGCCTTTAATGACACCCAGTAGCTATCTATTATCAAGGTTAAATGTTGTGTATATGTTTCTGATAATTCTGCTAATATCTCATCTGTTTTACAAGCCATATCAAATACTACTCTCCTATTTGATGAACAGTTCTGGAGGAAAAACTCAGCCAGCTCATACTCACATGGTCCTGATACAATCCAAACCTGTCTACCTGGATTCCTTCAACCACACAAAGGACCAGTTTGCTGTGTGCTCACTTCTCATTAACTCCTTACTGTTATTCTTTCTCTCTAATGTTCTCTTCCAAGACTATATTCCTGTACTATGGGGTCCATAAGAATAGGTCCCCTCTCAGGTAGACACTCCCTGTGACCACTTCATATCTCACTCAGCAGGAAATAGTAAGTGATCTTCTATCTTCATCCATTGCCCTCTAACAGCAGTTAGAGTGTCTTTTCATGAGAGGCAGAAATAAAGGGGGATAGAATTAGGGTGACTGGACCCCTGAAGGTAAGAAGGGAAGGAAAGGTTTTCTTATCCCTTGTGCAGTTCCAAAGAACTGTTTTTCCATGTATGTGTTGTGTCCCTGGATCTACAAAGGACAGGCCTTGCCCTCTTTGATGCAGGTCAAGTTATGTCTCTCTGCCTGTCCAGCTCTAAGCCGACCAGAGCTGAATGCCTGCTCAACATTTCCATAATCAGGACCAGTTGTGTCAAGACACCCACTCTCCTTCGGTGCAAAAAGAGTTATCACCCCATACATAAAAATTTCCTCTGCCACTTATTGTTCCCCAGTCTTGATTGTTTCACAGGTGTATTTCTACAGGAAAAAAAAAAAAATCTACAGCCGGACGTGGTGGCACACGCCTTTAATCCCAGCACTCTGGAGGCAGAAATTAGGAGGATTGCCGTGAGTTCAAGGCCACCCTGAGACTCCATAGTGAATTCCAGGCCAGCCTGGGCTAGAGTGAGACCCTACCTCAAAAAAACAAACAAACAAAAAATCTACAAACTCTGCCTGCATCCACCACCAGTGCCAACTGAAAGAGATTTTCATCCCTTTGCTGGTGGGCCTCAGTGTGATGTTGTCTCTGGCTGCCTCTGTTGACCAACAGTCTCAAATCTCTCCAGAAACAGTTGAACTTTCTCGCAGGTATGGTACTTCAAAACTGTCTAGTCTTAGACCTCATTACTGCTGAATATGGGGGGGGGGCATGTATGATCTTGCAAAAAGAATATATATTTTTCATATATATATATATATATATATATATATATATATATATATATATACACATACACAAAGCCTTGTTCCTGTTAACGAATCAAATGTTGTTAAGCTGCTTGACTGCTACAAGCCTGAGGACTTCCCCTGCCTTGTTCTCTAAACCTTTAGTTACTTGGCTTCTCCTTAGCCACCTCCTTACTATAGGAACACTATTGCTTGTAGCCCCCTGTCTCATCAGGTTTCTCAGATATCAAATAACTAATATTGCTAAGGTTGCTACTAATGAGGTCCTCATACGCCACCTAACTCTATCTGGACCTATGGTAAATTATAAAGAACTCATTCAGATTGACACTGCCCCGTTATAAAAACAAAAGGGGAGTTGATGGGCACTTTCAGGCAGAGGCTGGAGCCTTCAGGAGAGGGGCTTGAGCTTCCAGGCATGGATATGGACCCCAAGCCTGGCACACTTGAACTTAGGCTTGGCCCATAGCCCTGTGACCTTTGGCCATTTGCCTAGGAAACTCATGATAAGCCAGTGTCTTCACACTGAGACCCTCTTCCCGCCACTAGATCATCTGCCCCCCAATCGCCCCGGCGTTGCCTACATGTTGTAATGAATGTCCCCATATTAAGTAGAGCTAGCAATCTTTAAACCCACTAATAACCTTAGGGTCCTCTTCTCACCTTCAATTGCTTATAAATCCATTTCCCTGACAATAAACCAAGAGTTGTTCACCAAAACTATCTCCTGAAAGTCTTTTCTTTTGTGTACTCACCATCCAGGTTGCCTTGGCACCTTTGGGGGGACCACAGCTGGCCCCAGAGCGAGTACCCAGGAACCCACACCAAAAAAAATATTTTTCAGCCATTTGATATTGAACCATTCTGATATCCTGTAGGCATGATTATCTTTTCTTTTCTTTTCTTTTCTTTTCTTTTCTTTTCTTTTCTTTTCTCTTCTTTTCTTTTCTTTTCTTTTCTTTTCTTTTCTTTTCTTTTCTTTTCTGGTTTACCCGTCTTGCCATATACTTTCTTTATCCCCAGAATTAATGAGGTTGCTGATGACAAATACAATGATAAGAGAAGGAGCAGAGCAGTAGAGGATTTTACTGATGCTCTCTGTGTTATCCCTGGATCAGGAATGGCTAAATCCCATGGGGCTTCTGTGCTTTCTTATGGGAGGCGTATGTTCCTTCATTACACACTCTTATTCCTCCTTGAGCCCTCTTCACAGCACCCCTTCCTAATGGATGTTGTCCAAACTAGGGCTAAGTTGTAGCACAGCTTTTCTCCCTCCCCTGCTATAATACTACAAGTCATTTTATTCTCCAGAAGATAAATCAGTCAAGTTTTTCCAAGACAGCTCAGTCTGAGATTCCTTCGACCACATATGACCAACTCCTTGTACGCAGATGCAGTTTGAAAACTGTTTACTCCTTTCTTCTAATGATGCTGCTACAGAGAGTCTATAATATTTATAACTCTTTAAGTGAGGAAAACACTTTGATTTTCCTGTCCCACAAAGTACAGGGCAAAGTATAAGACATACTCCCTTACACAGAGGAAAGCTACTCATACAAGGAAATGCCTGTTTCAATGGAGCTGTCTTCACGTTTTCTTTAGTTGCTCCTAGGAGAATGGGATGCATCACCTCAATCACAAACATCAGACTGAAAAATGCCCTGGGACTCATATAAATTATTATCTTTTCCTTTTTTTTTTAAAGCTGAGTTTTTCTCTTAAATAACCTAGGTGGAAATATAGGATGTACATTCAATTGTATTGGATGCTCTACAAAATAACAGTGCTACTTATTAATGTGTTTTTAAAGGTATGTGTTTATTTGACTTTCTTTTATCACCTAGGGGAAATCTGAAGGGCTAAATCAACATTTTATTAAACCACTTAAAGGGGTTTACATATACTTAAAGTGAAATAATTTATTAAAGAATGATAGTTTCATGACTTGAAGTATTAAAGAGGAATTGTTTCCCTAGTTATTTCATATAATGTATGTTTATTTGAGGAACACGGTAAGACTTAAAAACTAAATAATGTTTCAGTATATAGAAAATAAAGTTTTATTGATGAGAGGTTTATGTGTATGATTTTATTTTAGCATGAAAGTATAAAAAATCAGACTTTAAAAACAAAAAATTAGAAAAAAAAAAACAAATTAAAAATTAGCCAAGAGTGCTGGCACATGACTTTAATCCCAGCTCTTAGCAGGCAGAGGTAGGAGGAATGACATGAGTTTGAGGCCACACTGAAACTACATAGTGAATTCCAGGTCAGCCTGGGCTAGAGTGAGACCCTACCTCAAAAAACAAATAATAACAATAACAATAATAATAGTAAATTGTATTATAGAATTATATAAATCATAGATTATTTCATTGTTATCCTTGACTATAAGAAAGAAATAAAATTTCTTGGCATCTTAAAAATTAAGGCAGTATTCCTCTTTATAAGGAAGTCACAATAATAATTTTACAGGTAATGATATTGGTTGTCAGCTTAAGTGTATTAACATACTGTTTCTAAAACAGAGTCCTTGGTTGCAGGGGATGGCTTAAGTAGTTAAGGTGTTTCCCTGCAAAGACAAAGGAGCCAAGTTCAATTACCCAGGACCCACCTTAGCCAGATGCACCAGTGTGCGCAAGTGTCTGGTGTTTGTTTGCAGTGGCTAGAGGCCCTGGTGTGTGCATTTTCTCTTTCTCTCTCTCTCCCTCTTTCTCTGTCAAATCAATAAAATAAACCAAATAAAACAGTGCTTTTTGGTGTGGAGAGATTATTTCTGAGATGCAATCCATGATTTTTCTAGCTGTGTAAATATTTTGAAAGATAAAACTGTGCCACAATACACAATATTTCTTCATAATATCTGTAGGGCTTTTCTAGCAAAATAAAAGAAAATATGTTAAAGTACAGTGTGACAAGAACAGAATTCTAATCCTGGCTATGCTAAAGTTAATGATGATTTTCCTCCCACTATTACTACTGCTTTTCCTTAAACTTTCTTTAATTACCAAAAATATGTAGTCAGAGGTCCTTAAGAGGACTTTTTTGAAATTCAGTTAGTGAACCATTTCATTCAAAGTATCATATATAGAGGAAGTGAAATGTGGAGTGCAGAGTTCAAAGAAATACTAGTGGACATCACAAGAGATACTTGTCAGAAATCTGCATACAATTTGGCTTCATTAACTACAATGGTCATTAGGATCATGGCAGATGAAACCAACAACAACAAAAAGTGTGTAGAGATAGAAGATGTGGAGTTTATTATATGCTATACAGCAACCTCTTCTAACCCTGCTTGGAAACACTAGCACCATACTATTAGGAATTAATCCAATCTCATGGATAAATGTTATATAAGCAATGTCACAGATATAACCATTAGGTGATCTGAAGAATATATATATTGGGAATTTAATTCGGCTAATTAATGAGGTCATTGACGTTTGTTCCCTTAACAGGCCTGGAGGAGGAAACTGGTAACCATGATGCTGTGCCAAGGGCTGATGGCACAGGGCTTTTGCTCTTGACCCCAAAGTCCACTTCCTTATTACGAAAAATATTTTCTTCAAATTCAGAGGATTTATTCAACAATAGTCCCTTCATTCTGGCTTTAGGACAAGATTTACCCTAGTTGTTGCAAGTGACACCCAGCTGATCCCATGGGATATAGGAAAAGGCAGATTAAAAGGTTTAGAATACATATCTTAATATTTTCTACAACTCCCCTCCAAATATAGAGATCAGTGTGAATAAAATAAGAAGGGATTCTCAATGTGTATTTGGCACAAAGTTATTTTTTTTTGTTAATTTTAATCATATACATCAATGCCTACTATAGATTAAAAACTATTAACCTAGGACAAGTGAACCAAATCTTAGTGACGGCACAAGATACTGCATAAATTTTTCATCCAGATAGATTTTACTTACATTTGAATGGGGAAGATATGTTTGTGGACTCTGAACCAAATTCTATTACATTATGGATCAGCATAGTGGGTTACAAAATGATTAAGTGTTTGTTCAGTACATCTTTTAAAAGCCAACTAATTGCCTGCAGCAAAATTAGAAAACTTGGCTTTTAGTTAGTTAAAATTTAATTTATTTGACTTCTAATTGACTTTTTCTTTTTAAGTTTCCTTTCTGTTATTCAAACTATCAATTGCCTGTCTCTTCTGTTTAGCTGTGTCCAAATTGCCCTATCTGTTAAATGTTTTTTGTTTGTGTGTTTGTTTGTTTGTTTAATGGGTTTCTTGAATCTTATCAGCCTTCAGGACTGCTACTTTTAGTTACTTACATGTGTATTCATGAAAGGGCAGAGGAATTTAGAACAATACTCAAGTGAAAGTTTAAAACTTCAAATTATCTGGATATCCACATGCAAAAAACAGGAAACTAGATCTGTGACCCTGCACAAAAATTCAACTCCAACAGTCATGTGTGATGGTGTATGCCTTTAATCCTAGCACTTGGGAGGCAGAGGTAGGAGGATCACCACAAGTTCAAGGCCACCCTGAGACTACATAGTGAATTCCAGGCCAGCCTGGGCTAGAGTGAGACCCTACCTCAAAAAACCAAAAGAAAAAAAAACTCAACTCCAAATTAATAAAAGGCATTGATGTTAGATTGGAAATTCTGAAATCATTAGAAGGAAAAGTAGGAAGAACACTTTCAGTGAGACTCCAGTGGCTTCAGAAACAAGGTGAATAATCAACAAATGTAAGATCATGAAATTAAAACATTTCTGTATAGTTAAAAAAAAAAAAACATAAAAAGTGGGGTGTAGCAAGGTATACCTGCAATTACAGAAGAGAGGAGACAGAGACAGGGATTCACTGACTAGCTAGTCTAACCAAACCAGTGTGGTCTAACTTCAATCTTGTATCTCAACATAACTCCACATTCACATGCCAGTAAAATAAAATTTACAAATGACGAAACCAATATCCAGCTTTGCTAACCACTAGAAAGATACCAAGTTGAAACTGCATTAAAATTTTATCTTACCTCAGTCAAAATGACAGTCATTAAGAAAGAACAATAAATGTTGACCAGGGTACAGACAAAAAGGAACCCTTAAGGTGACCGCGGTGACACACACCTTTAATCCCAGCACCGGGGAGGCAGAGGTAGGAGGATTGCTGTGAGTTCCAGGCCACCCTGAGACTCCATAGTGAATCCCAGGACAGCCTGGCCTAGAGTGAGACCTTACTTCTAAACTGCCCCCCCGAAAAAAGGGAACCCTTACACACTGCTGGTAGGTATGAAAACTAGCCCAACCTGATGGAAATCAGTATGGGGGTTTCTCCTAAAATTGAAAATAGATCTTCTATATGAACCAACTATACCACTTATAGATAAATGCCCCAAATATTCCAAGTTAACAGATCTGAGAGATGGTTGTATATCCATGTGTGCTGCAGCAGTATTCACAATATAACCAAATTAAAGAGCCAAAATAAGTCAGGTGAACAGATAAAGACCATGTGCTAAATATGCATACAATGAGATGTCTCCAGCTATAAAGAATAATGAAGTTATGTCATCAGCAGAAAAAAGGGTGCAGATAGAGAAAAATCAACATGTGTGTGAAGCTTTCTCTAAATTAGAAAAAAAAAATGTCTTAAGACCAGAGTGATCCCCACTTCCATCATGCAAAACAATTATTTAGTTCATTTATAGTTATAGCTTAATTGTTTATCCACATCTCCTAATTTTGGGTTTTGTGGAGTCTGTGACTATTGTAATTGTAGGCATTCATTAAGCTTTACCAGATCAATGGATAATAATAGGTTACCCTGATCTCTCTCAGATCCAGTCCTCTGAAAGGGCAATTTCTAGGTGATTTGAAGTAAAAAAAAAAAAAAAAAAAAAACATGAGTACTAACTAGGAATGGGGCAGGGAGGAGGGAAAGGATGGTGCCAACACATGATTTATCCATACAAAGTATGTTCTTAGTAAAAAATGAATATAAAAGTAAAAGCAAACATTCTGTATGTCGTGCAATATGTGACTTGAATTACACATATTTTGCATAATAGTGGTAATGATAAGAAATGAAGGGGCTTACTCTAGTCCTTCACAATGTCAGGTCCACTTAGGAAGGGCTTGGTGTTAGGGGTTGCCCCAACAGACAGATATGCAGACCCTATGAAAATATCTGGAACTGGATATTTCTCATACATAAACGGAAAATAGAAAATAAAAAAAAATAATTCAATCAAATACACCTTTTTAAATCTTTGGGGTAATTGAAAATACATGTATTGTGTTTTAGACTGGGAAAGTAAAGTATGTATTAGAGAAAGATACAAATGGGCAGACAAGTATTGTTTTAGAAAGAAGTGTTCCCAGTTCAGAGCGGCTAAACACTCTAGGTACCAGGCAAAGCTTGACTTTGTTCTTCACTTATCTGGAGAGGTTGGAACTGCAGGGAGGAGAACACTGGTGTCCCAAACACCATTTGAATAACAAAGTGAATACTGCGAGACAAGAACTTCCTTTCTAATCCCTACATGAAGAACTCACAAAGGCTTTATACCTGGCTTTTGTTGGAGAAATACCTCTCCCAGTAGTATCAATTTGATGCACACCACACTGGCATACAGCTCATGTTCTGTCAGCTGAAGGAAAGATTCACAGAAAGGAACAGGAATCAAATGGCTGGCTTGTGCGAATCTGATCCTGCTCCAGGCGAGATAACCAGGAGGGATGGGGGCATCTGAGATGAAAGCTGGGTGAACAAAGGGTTCCACCAGTATGATTCACGATGGCGGAGACCCTTATGACACCTGTCTTCATTCAGTCACACAACTGAGATTGGAAAGCCTGCTATGTTTTCTCTCTCTCTCTCTCTCTCTCTCTCTAAAGATTTTTTTTCAGGAGAAAGAAATGAAAACAGTTTGTAAAAGCAGATATAGTTATCCCTGGGTAGGGTGAATTTCTTTAGTTTAGAAATGAATGGGAATTTCAGACAAAATATTCACAGGTGAGGTGAAATGTTATACTTTCCTGTAACACAATAAATTTTTTTCTAAAAAAAATTTATTTATTTGTTGTTTGTTTGTGAAAGAGAGAGAGAAGGAGAGAGAATGGGTGCTCCAGAGTGTCTAGCCACTACAAATAAACTTCAGATTCATGTGTCACCTTTGCACGTGTAAGTAGGTGCAGGGGAATCAAACCTAGGACCTAGGCTTTGCAGGCAAGCATCTTAGCTGATGAGCAATCTCTTCGGTCCTGACTCAATCCTTTCTTACTCCATGTTTGGAAGCAACCTTGCCTTCAGGAAGGCATTCTTCTCCATCCTCTTCTCCCACATGTAACCAGGCATGTTACCTCTGCAGGCCAGGTCTTGTATGTTTGTCTCCTGGAGGACAGAAACACAGAGATTGAGAAAAAGGTGCAATCCTGTGGTCTGTCACTGTGAAACCTATTGCCCATTCTCCAAGCAGGTCCTATTGACAAGTGTTTCCCTGAAATGTGGTTGATAGAATTGCTCTCCATGGACTTCTCATTGTGCGTTGTTTCCTTGTGTTTGAGTCTGACCAGGAGAGTTATTTCCCTGCTTTGTCGGTCTTAGGGTTAGAGCACAGGATATGTGAGGTTTATTATATTGACCTGAGCTTCTGTATCACACTTCTTAACATGATACACAATACTAAATATCTACGGGCACACAGTTATTACACCATTGAAACTAGAGAATTGTGAAGTACACATTTAAGAGTTTTATATTAAAAAAAATAATGTGATCATCAAAGGTGATTTTAGGGCTGTGGAAATAGCTCAGTTGATAAAGTATTTACCTCACAAACGTGAGGAACTGAGTGCCATCTCCTAAAACCACATGACATGGCAGGCCTAGTGATCCATGCTTGTAACCCAAGAACTGGGGAAATGGAGGAACACAGATACCTGGAGCTCACTGGCCAGCTAGTAGTCCAGCATAATATCTGAGCTTCAGGGCAATGAGACAGTCTGTCTCAAGTTGTGGTGGACACTTTGTCCTGAGGATACTACTGGAGATTGTTGTCTGGCCTCAGAACTCACACATATACACACGTATGTATGCTCACCTGCTCACAACACCCATGTGAACATGTGCACACACATTTGCACCACACAAAACACATCCACTCACAAAACGAAACATGATTTGAGACTGGGGAGCTGGCTCCACAGTTAAAGGGGCTGGCTTGAAAAGTCTTCAAGTGCAGATTGGATTCTCTAGTAGCCATATAAAGACAGATGCATAAAATAATGCATCATGAGGAGTTTGTTTGCAGCATGAGAAGCCCTTGGTACACCCATTCATCTCTCTTGTTCTCTGCTCACAAATAAATAAAAAAATAAAGATTGGAATATACTTAAGAATCAGAGAAACCTACTCTAAAAGTTATGAAAGTGACTATGTTTTGAAATAATAGTTCTATTTATAAAACACTATTGGAATATTTTCTTACTTTTTAATCATCACATTTATATTCATAAAATCAATTAATGACAAATTAAAATATCATTCTTTTTAATAATCAAATCAAATAGGTGAAAGATAGAAGTGCAAACAATGTGGAAATAAGTTTGGCCACATTGGTTGTGGTTATAAGATAAAAATATGAGTTATGCTATATATGACTTTGACTTACATGTAACAAAATGATTACTTTGTTGTATTGGTTACTTTATCACTGCTAAGAAGAAATGACTTACGAAAGCAACTAAAGGATAGAAGGGCTTGTTTTCACTCAGAGTTAAGCAGTACAGTCTATCATGGTGTGAAGTGATGGTGCAAGACTGGGAAGCAGCTGGGTACATTGTGAGAGGGATGAACGGCCCTGCTCAACTTGGCTTCTCTTTTGTATACAGCATATGTTTTTTTATATCTCAACCCTCAGCCTGTGGTTTCCCATCATAATTAACCTAATCTAGCAACTCTTTCACAGACAGGTCCAGAGATTATCTCCTAGTTTAACCTTGATCAAATCAAGTTGACTATCAAGATTTACCATCACATTAAGCCACTACATGTAGGAGACTTATACAAAGTGGACTTCCTGGAATGCATCCTCCACAGTTACTGATATATGACTGTAGAGATGATGAAAATATTCAGAATTATAATGTACATGTCATACATTATCAATGTTTTAAATTTTTTGTTTGTATAAATTATATATCTTTCTTTCAATCTATAAGGATATTAGCACTTTTTCAAAAGAAATGAGACAAAATATGTTCTCTATTATACATTGTTAAAATAATCATTAATAATAATGTCATTTCAACTTTTACTTAAATGTAAATTTTTACATCTATACAAAGTCTTACTGCAATTTCTAAGATTTATTTCAGTATTTCTTTGTTTCCCTACAGATTGTATTGGTATCCTCAGAATTATTATTTCCTGTATGCATTTGGTTTAAATCTCTTCTGTGTTAATAACCTTAAAATTCATATTTTTAAGCTTTTTTTCTTCTTGTATGTGCTTATTGAATATAAATGTATTCAACATTAAAATATGTTCTCTTGTCCACTTAACACTTACCAGCACATAACTGACAAGATAGGTAAGTGAAATATGTTACGTGTTGATTCCTTCCAGGGAGTACACTGACACATCTGTGAGAAAGCTTGTCTTGTCTGTATTCCTATGCCCTCGGTCTCTATCTCTCTCACCCCATCACCCTTTCCTCTTCCTACCACCCCAGCCAATATTAGTCTGGGAAGACTGCTTCCATAAACTCACTCAAGATTGCAGACTACTTTTCTTCTAAGACACAAACACACAACAAAGTCTTTATTCAGTAGGCATGTGCATGAAAGGCTTTACTATGAAAAGAAAAAGACAGGAAGGAAGTGCTCATTTCTTAGCATAATATGTAGAACACTCTATGATTCAGGTGTTCCCTAGTCATATCAAACTCTTCATTTTTGAATTCTCTGAGAAATAACACAATAAGCATGGAATTAATATTCTTTTTCAATAAGTACACTTGATTTTTAAGAACTAGAATTTGTGGCTTTGGAAAATGACCATGAATGCAACTTTTATTTATTTATTTTTTTAATTGGGAAGAGAGAAATAGATGGGGGTCAGTGAAGAGGCATAACAGGCCACCTGCCATTGCAAAGGAACTCTAGATGCAGGTTGCACTATGTGCATCTGGCTTTATGTGGGTATTGGAGAATTGAACCTGGGCCAACAGGTTTTCATTCACGTACCTTTAACCATTGAGCCACTCCAGCTCCACGAGATGTACTTCTGATTGGAACCCCTGATTAATTCATAGAACATTTGTTCCTCCTTAGCTGGCATAGGTTCTGTCCTTCACCAATCTTTGAACCTCTTGCTTTGTAAAAAAATATGGGGCTTTAGACAAATCATTTTTACTTATGTTATCAGTATACAATTGTGCTATAAACCTACCAATAATTGGATATACTTAATTGTTATTTATCCTATTTACATAAATAATGACATTATTATATAATATAAATTCTAAATACTAAGTAAGCATACTTTTACCAGGTGTCAGCATTAAGGCATTCCACATTTCAACAACAGGTATGCACACAAAAAAACTTTAATTTTTGTCACAATCTTTCCCTTTTTTATTTGCATAAAGTTTATCTACTGATATCATTCAGGATATTGGAGTAGGAACATTCTACTTTAATATGTATCATATATCTCATATTCCTAAGAATTTTATTTCAGTAAATTTGGTAATATCAGCTCATTGTGGATATAAAGTATATCCTGGTACAGGGAATTACAGGCCAGCATCAAGGGAAAAGTAAAAAGAAAAATCCAGAGAAGAAAGAAAAACAGGAGAAATTTGAGGTTATGTTTTGCTTCACTCTCTCCAGGGCCTTTAGATTCAGGTGCTCCCTCTAAGGTCTGCTTGAGGGGTCCACCTTTTAGTCTGATTTCCAGTATGTAGGATTCTATGGTACCAGTTCAATTTGGGTTCAGATTTTTGTGTCCCACCCACCTATTCCCTTCCCCCAAGCCCTACCCTCCCTATTGTCCAAGCCTCAAGACGCTATTCAGTTATGTCAGAGATGAGCTGTTGATTAGAGAGACCTATTAGATATCCCAAAACAAACAAGACAGACTTCTGTCAGAGAACTTAGCAACTCACTAAAGGTTAATGGTAAGACCCTACTGCTGAAGTCACCAAACTGTCTGCCAGACCATGGAATGGTTGGAATCTGAGGGAGAGCCAGTCCTCGGATAATTAGCCCATCTATTGCTGGAAGGCTCTATAGTAGCTACCAGGGGAAAGTGGCCAACATCTGTCCAAGAAACTCAAAGTCTAAGTGACTCAGAAGAAAACAACCTGAAATGATGCTCACACAAGTGCAATAGTGGCACACAGCGATGGTGGGTAACCAACTGCTCTTGGAATGGCCAACATCCACTCAGTGGAAAGGAAACCATATCTGGAACTGGGAAACAAGTCAGACTCATATCTATATAGTGGTTCTTCTTTCCATTGTTAAGCTCCCACTAACCTTAGACTACAATAGTGTCTAAACCCTCTTAATTCTCTCTAAATTAATAATGGTTATCCTATTCAACAGGCACTGAGTTCACTCTCTGTTGGAGAATCAGCTTATCTTTTTCAGATGGGAACTGGACTTGAGGAGATAAATGACCCAGCACACTCCACCCCTGCTGTGGCTGAAACCACAGATGAATTGGGGAAACGAGAAAGAATTCTGCTCTCTTATTTAAGCTTATATCAGCACAAGGATGATGGAGAAAGATACTGAGGACACTCAACACCTACAAAACCAGAGATCTAGATGCTCCTAAGTGCCCATCACTGAAATAGACTTAAAATGCTCCCAGAATGGCTCAAGGAATTTGTGGAAGAGAGGTTGGAAAGATTGCTAGAGCCACAAATTGGGACATTTTGCAATGAGACATTGCCTCTCCCCCATAACTGATTGCTGCCCCAATAATGCATAACCCACAATCCCCATGGGGTTTGCCTGCATCCCCAATGAGAAGGCCTCTTCAGAAAAGGAGCAGAAAGGAGGGAAAAGATGGTACCAACAAGTGATGTTTACATACATATGTCCATATATAATAATACAATAGAAAAAAATTAGTAGCAATATATTTTGTAGTTTTGATACCTACATTTATATATATGGAATTTATATACATATGTATATACAACATGTATATATGTATATGTATGGAATAAATTTTGTAAATTTTTCAAAACCATTTAAAACTTATCAAACAATTGTTCAATCTTTGGATGAAAGTACACTATAAAAGTATTTGCTTTACTATTTTTGACATCATTTTGCCTCACCAATACTAATTTTTACCCTGAAATTTATCCAGAAAATATTTAGTCACTGCACAATGTGAGTAGAAGTATTAAGCCTGATGATATCAGCATTTTTCAATAGACACAGAGGCAATCTTTGTAATGAACTAGATTATTTTTATTTTATTTATATTTAGTTTTTATTTTGTATTTGATCAAGTGTCAAGCAAATGAAGAATAAGAATGCAAATACAATGTTGTTCCTACTTGTTCAGTTTGGTAAGGTTTACCCTCCAAGAGCTCCATGGAAACATTGCATTCAATTGGCTGTTTCTCAAACATCATAGCTTATCCATTTGTGCCTGTACCCATGGTGCTGACGAGAAGCTAAGTGGAGTTCAGTGCCAGGTTTTCACCAGTCAGCTTGCTAAGCTGCATATGTCTGGCTTGTCCTGCTCCAATAGCTCCGAACGATCAAGCTGTAAACCCTTCAGGCAGGGATTATTTCCACAAGAAGCCACATGGCACAGTGTGCGTTCCCAGCACATAGCAATCAGTATCAGAGCATCCTAAAATGAAAATCAATTTGGCCTGTGCATTTCAAATCTAAACAGATATTCCCAAGTAAGTGCATTTTGTTGGTTTATCATTATGTGTCTTTTTTTTTTTTGCATCCATGTTTCTCTTAAATAAAGGTTATTAATTGTCTTAGAAAAATTCTAGTGAAATACAAGACTTTGCTTAAGGTGAATATACATTATCCTTTAGTTTATATTGTCTCAAAGAAAATGTGTGAATTCTTTTATGTAATATATGTGGATATAATATGTAATATGTGAAAAACAGAACTAACAAATCCCTGCCTGATTAATTTCTTATTCTCACCACACTATGTGTGAGTAGAGAATATTTGGGGGACAGCCAATTATGACACATTTTTAATTCTAGGAAACATGACAAAATTGTATTACATTCAGATTTGAGGAAAATATGGTTTGGTCTTAATGTAATATATACTACGTCAATGTCATTCTGTTATGGTATAATTAGTAGTCCATTAGCTCATTGCAAAATCAAGTGAAAATATGTATTTGTCAATCTCTTCTTAGAAAATTCTTTTAGAATTATGTTTGTTAGGGATAGTATTGTCACAAAAAAAGCATTCAAAGGACCAAAAGTCTAATCTGCATTATGTTCGTTGTTTTCTTTCACTTAGATATTCCTATGTCCTTTTCCTTCATTTACACTGACCTTATTCTACCAAAAAAGTGTGAGAAAAGGCCTCCACACACCCAAGCTTACTTTTCCTCTGAGATACTTTCTTGAAGTTAGGAGTTGTGTATATTTTAAAAACATCTAACATTTGTTAGTATCCACTCTTTCAATGGCAATGTAGATATTTAGAATATTTAGATAGTAAAATGGAGCAAGTAAATACCTTACTGTTAAATGATTAAAATTTAAAATCTTGGTCATCTTTCTCAAATTTCTGAGATTCTAAAAGTTACTAAATTCATAGATGACATCAAAAATTTACAAAATGTCAACAACATGAGAGTTAGAGATGCTTCTCTTTTCAGATGGCGGTAACATCGGGGATTACTCAAAAGGCACCATAGTGCAGAGAAGGAACAGAGGAGTGTTCAGCACTGAAACATCTCAATCACATGCTCCAAAGTTCAGGGTCTATTACAGAATAGGAGCCAAAGAATGAAGAGCCAAAGTAAGGGTAGGACAGCTTGCAATGCAGTCTTCCAGACACAAATTGCTTGGATATCCATGACCTTGCAATGCCTGGTAGTGCCTATACAGGATCCTCATGATGAGAGGAAAAAATGTTGATATAAAAATAAAATAGTAATCGTGAGAGACAGGATAGGATGGAGAGTGGATTTGTAATGGGGAAGGTGGGGGAGGGGAGGGAATTATTGTGATTTATTGTCTATAATTATGGAAGTTGTCAATAAAAAATATTTTACAAAAATAAAATAAATCTAGCCTCTTAATGTGTTTGGGGAGTTTTTAAACCCCATTTAGTCATCTCAGTTGTCTCAGTGAATGAAAGAAATCTAAGGAAATGAATGAGCAAACTTAAGAGGCATTATCTTCACAAGTCTACTGCAGATATGGGTCATGCTGTATCAGCTACAATTTTTGTTGCTTCGTGTAATATAGGACCACTCACAGTTGGATGTAACCCAGTTGTCAATGCATCTAGTTCTAGAATATTGACTCTTATCCACCATGGTACCAAATTTTTTGCCAGACTTAGCTGGCAATCTTTTACCATTTTGATCAGAAGATTGGTTGCATGTAATGAATGCAGTATCTTTAGAAATATATCCTAGTTTGCCTACATATCTCACCTGTCCATAGAAACGTATATTTCACAGTTTATGCTTTTGTAATAGTGTGTTATATTACAAAATAATATTAATATCCTCATCATTGAAAGTTGTCATCCAACATCCACACTGTTACTATGTAATTAAAAAGAAATTATTTCTTGATTTGCAAGCAGAGAGAGATGAAAGAGAGACAGATAGGAGAATGGGCAAGCCAGGGCCTCCATCTGCTACAAATGGACTCCAGATACATGCAGCACTTTATGGCCTCTGACTTGACATGGTTACTGGGAAATAAACTTGAGTCACTATGATCTGCAAGGCAAGCACCTTAATTACTGAGCTGTCTCCAGCCCAGCATATTGATTTTTTAAATGATATATGTCTGTTAGATCTGTTAAGGCAGATACCTGTAACTATTGTAAACATTTGTTACAAACTAAAAGATGAGATTCTTTGTTTTTTGTTTGTTTGTTTGTGTTTTGTTTTCAACATCGGGTCTCACTCTAGGACAGGCTGAACTAGAAATCACTATGTAGTCTCAGGCTTGTCTCTAACTTAAAGTGATCCTCTTACCTCTGCCTCTCAAAAGTGATGGGATTAAAGGCGTGTTTCCAGCTGCAGACGGAATTCTTAAAAACCTAAATTAACCTGGCAGGGATTAACCTTTAATCTATATAGTGGTCTAGAGAGATGGTTTATTAGATAAAGTTCTTGCTGCACAATAATGAGCACCTGAATTCCGATCCCCAAAATACATGAGAAGTCAGGTACAGTTGTACAAGTCTGTCATCCTGTTGCATCTATGGTGAGCTATAGGCGGAGACAGGATGATCTCTTGGAGAAGCAGGTCCCTGTTTCTCTGGACCAGTGTAGAATGAGAGATCCTGCCTCAAAGAAGGTGAGAGGCAAGGACCTACATTGTACTGTGGCCTCATATGCCCTGTGGTATGACTGTACCCCCACACTCAAACACAAACACATCCACATACCATCACCACCACCCTTTCACACAAAAAAACAAATGAAAAAACTGTTTTTAGAAAAAGCAGGCCTGGTCATTATCAAAAGATACATGTGCTTAGATGAAAACAAAACCAAGAACATGCTTCACAGACAATGCATATCATTCTAGTTACTTGGTCAATGGCAAAAGCAAACACATAAATAAGATTTAGCTCCAAACATTTGCTCATTTCCTATTGCTTTTATTTCACAATTGTTTTGCATTGTTGGAGCTAATAGAGGAAGGAAGCTCATGTTTACTTAGCCCATTCCTGTTTATTGAGGCAAGGAGACAGACTACTCTGTGGAAAACTTGCTTTGCTCTCTGTCATGCACTGGTTTGGGTCCTCTTTAGATGCCTGTCATTCATGTACACGGTGGCTATATGGGTCTGCTAGCTTTAAATTTTCATCTCATTTCCTTTCCCTCACCACTGCTGTCCACTGGAGAGGGTCCAGGGAATCATCAGGGTCCTCTAGACATAATCTGTCACACTGGTCTACTCATTCTGCATTTCATGGTCTGCATCCTCTCTCTGGTCTCCCTGCATAGGACCGGCACACACAGCGTTTCCACACGTGGTAAGATGGGAACCTAGCACTTCATTAGGGACAGTCTAGCTTAGCCTGGCCTATGAAGCAGTTTTTGTTTCTATGGACACTTGAGTGAAAGATTCCTTTGCTATGGACAGCACCTAAACCATCGCCCCCATGTTCAGTGCCTTCTGCTGGAGCCCCACAAGGGCTCCTGACTAAGGCTCCTTTTGCACCCTTTTCTCTTTCAGCAGCATCAACCTCTAGTCTCTGTATGCCCAGCAACTCAGGGGTGCCATAGGGGCATATGCCTTTAACAGGCTGGAATTCTGGCCAAGTGTACTTGAAGGCTAAATAAAGCTCATTATTATTACCACGATTCAGCACCTTTTATGATGATGTGATCCTTGTATGGAATGTGCCTCAGGGAGCGCTCCCGATAGAATCTCCTTGTGACTGGAACAGAGAGCTCTCACCTAGGTTCAACTCAGCCCTGCTCTGTCCTACCTTGACACTGCTGTCTGTGGGTGTCTACTCCATTGCCTTCCTTCAGCAGGGACCGCTCCTTCACCAGTCGCCCTGGAGCTGCCGCCTTTCTGAGGGGGTACGTCCTGCAGTACTTTTATTATTAATTTTCTTAATGCAGGGTCTCACTGTAGTCCACGTTGACCTGGAACTCATCCTGTAGCTCAGTCTAGCCTTAAACTCAAAGCTATCATCCTACCATAGACTCCAAAATGATGGGATTAAAGATGTGAGCCACCACGCAGGCTTTACTAGGGGTTTTTATGAAAGTCTGGCACAGAAGTACACCTTCCTTGGAATAATCATTCCTGTTATGGAAACCGTAATATTCTTAACATTGTACTGTTTTGCTATTCCTTAAGCCTTCATTGGGATGATTTAGTTTTTGGTTCTTGTTGGAAAGTGCTAACACTATTAGGCCCCTGGGGTTACAGATCCTTGGACAGCTGTCTGTGAATCTACTCCTCATATTGGCAACACTGAAGGCAGGGGTTGGTAGGACAGCGAACAGTTCTTCATGGCTGCAAAGATGATGACTGACGGCCACTGTGGTCACTTCAGCAGCAGTGGATCCCCCTGATATTGCCTAAGTCAGTGGCTGCAATGGATTCAGGGATGACTGGGGGAGTGGGGAGGGGCTCTCCACAGCTACTTCTGTACTATAGTTTCAACTTCCTGTGAATCTAACTGGTGTGAGATGGACATTCATTAAAAGCCATATGAATGCCTCGAACAGGTCACTGAACAAATGATGTATGTAATATGCATTTTTCATGGTGAAAATTATGCTACAATTATGATGTATCAGTTTTATTGTCATATGGAGTATTCTGGAGATACTACTGCAATAAAAGAATTAGGAATACAGATAATTTTATGCAGTTATGATTAAACACATAATTTTTTTATTTATCTCAACTGCAAATAGTTCCTCATGTGTTATATTTGTGTGTATGTGTGTAACTCTGAGGCAAATTCAGTTTTTAACTTTGATTTGTGTATGTCTTCTTGTAAAAGTGTATAAAATAAATGGCTATCTAAATATATTTTATGCATTCATTGCATACTTCTTTACCAGGCTAAGTAGCTAATTTATAAGTTTTCTCATATATTGAAATTCCCTAAAATAAAAAAGAAATGAATCTGCATATAAATAGACATATACAGAAGAAACCAACATTCAAAGTTTAGCTGAATAATATTTGAAAATATGTACGTGTCACATTCCTTAAAATTTCTCCTTATATTGGAAAGATATGGGAATCTTTAAAATGGAAATGTAAGAAATAGTACTGTGATGTCATATTTAATGTCAGAGATAGAAAATAACATGAATTTTACTAGTATTAATTGTATGAGAAAATCTGATATTTCAAATCTATTTGAACTACATAGCAGTCATGTTTGCATGAAAATGGGATGATCGCTGAGTCCATGTTGCTTGATAATTTAATATCATATGTCATGCATAAACCAGTGTCCTGTCCTTTAACATTCCTGCCTTTGCAGGATTTACTGATTATACAATACCCACTCAATATGCACCTGGGCACAACGGCAACTCAAAGCCAGGAAAAATTGTGCCAGCTGAGTTTCACCGACTGAATGAATCCAGCAGATAGGATAGTGTTACAAAAGACAAAGAAAGCAAAAGCATATTGGAGCGTAAGTCTGTGCAACAGGTGCCAATAAGTATTTTAACTTAGTTAATTATTTTTATTCTTAAAAATTATTGCCTTTTTTTATTAACATACATATTTTATTTTCACTATAATT
Source organism: Dipus sagitta (assembly GCA_036346955.1). Classification (NCBI taxonomy): domain Eukaryota; kingdom Metazoa; phylum Chordata; class Mammalia; order Rodentia; family Dipodidae; genus Dipus; species Dipus sagitta. The sequence continues at coordinate 27,257,302 of CM070772.1, forward strand.
CCCTCTCATTACTCCTCCACTACTGACTGTTCCATTTTCTATTTTGATATTTCCTCCTTTGTCATACATGGTAGAACGTTGATGGACCCAATATTGCGCAGGGTTGGTGCAGGTAATCTCAGCTGATGAGAGGTCATGAATGAAATGGTTACTGTATGCCCAGAAGAGAGCATCCCTGTCATCTAGCATTGCCTTTGTTTTGTCCCCTCTTCTAAAGTGTCACCTGAACCTTGAAAAGCATGATAGAGTTGTTTCTCATTTAATGCTGAGCTGGTGAGTTATGTAGAACGAAGGATGGATATACAGCTGGGTAAGATTGGTAAGGATTTTTGTCCCCCAACAGTCCACAGAGTATTTCTTTATCACTTGTGATAGATGTGCATTTTTGTGTTTCTCCACCCCACTCCTATGACTCCACTTAATCCTTTCCAGCCCAAGTATTCACCCATCTATTTACATACCTACTATTCCCATTTAGTTTTCTTCACATTATACAGGTATCAAATTACATTATCTACGACATACTTATGTTTTAGGAACTTGAACTTGGCCATTCAATCTTTATTCTAAGAAAATGATGGGATGTACTTAATAAAATATTAATGTACATAAGCACTGTCATCAGAAACTCTCTGGATAAATAATGGCCTCATTCATAAAAATGAGCTATTAGCAAGTTTATGAAAAATAAGGTATGTGTTTATAGCATCATCCTAAAGAAGATAAATGTATAGAATATAGGATATTAAAAGATCATATATTCATAGAGGTAGATAGATATTAAATTCCATAATATTTAGGTATGAAATACATGAGTAATTGCCTCAAAACTGGCAAGCTACAAAAGTGCCTCAAGGATTTTAAAGCAAATAGGGAAAGCTGGATATGGATTTAGCAACTACATGATGTAGATCCAAAGACCACGGCCAAATATTTACAATATACAAAAATGGGAGACCAAAGTCCTCCTTGTCAGAAACCTACAGGGAATTTCAGATTTTTGCCTTTGAGAAATTTCACCTTTCTTTTGCTTGAAAACTCTGTTTGGATGTAATGAATCATGAACTATTTTCCTTATATAAGATTTATACTTATTATAAGTTCTGTAACTATTTTCTCCATGCATTTAAGGAATCATATATGTTTGGTACAAGATTTCCAAGGATGCTGGGCTTCTTCCATAAATCCAAGAGAGGTAATTTTATACTGTCAGTAATACTTATTTCATTCTTGCTTGTAAATTGCTGCATATATATACATATATATCTCAAAATAATGACTTTCATAAAGACATTTTCCTACAAGTATATCCTCGATTTTGATCATATACACTCAACTCTCCTTTCATTTTTCTTTATCCTCTCTCATTTCAATTTTTTTCAGACCATTTCACTTCTAAGTATAGGTCATATAAACGCAGATGATAAAATGTATATATATATATATATATATATATATATATATATAGTCATTAAAATGAGAGATAAACCTTTGTTATTTGTCCATCTGAATTTATCTAGTAATTATTTCAGATGCCATAGACTTCAGTATGGAATACACTAAAGAAAGAAGAAATTAGGTAAGGAAGTAAGGGAAGGAAAAAGGAAAGAGGGAGAAAGGGAGGGAACAAGAGAGGGAGAGAAGGAAGGAGGGAAACAAGAGGAAGGAAGGAAGGAGAGAAAGGGAAAGGAATCTAACTACCATATGACCCAGTCTTATCAATCATGAGAATACATCCAAAGACCATGAATCAACACACCATGGAAATGCTACACATTCATGTTGATTATAACCAGGTTATGGAGTCAGTCTTAGGTTCTCTATTAGCATATGAATGCATGAAGAAAATGTAACAAATATTCAACTTATTTCTTTAAGTGTAGAAATGTACCCTAATTCTACTTGAGTGCTACAAAAGAAAGTACAGACATATATTTTCTACAGAAAAGTAACTTAATAATTATTCATGAAAAATCTCAATAACCAGGAATAGTCACATTAAAATTTTGATAACATTAAGCTTGATCTTTTAAAAAATTGATTTGACCCATAACAATAATTAATCATGGGGCATAGTAGGGCATTTCAATAATACAAACTATAATCACATAATGACAATCAGTTTATTTAACACATCAAATAGCTATCATTTTCATTGGAGGAATATTTCCAATCAAAAAATGGACTGAAAATTATTTCCTTTCTCATATATGGTTTGTATTCATGGATAGTGTTTCATGATGCCATAGCCTCTTTTTGACAAGGAACTAAGCCTCAATTAAAAAAAAAAAACAAAAACCACAAGTAGAAAATAAAAGTCAGGAATAATTATATTAAATGCGTAACTTTCTTTCATGCTTTCTTTGAGTGACTGAATCTACCATGGAGTTTTCTGTATCAAAATGTACTACTTATTATGAACGTTTCATAACTGTACTACTTAAGCCTTTTTAATGAAGTGGTTTGGTAACTTTTGAACATCATGACCAAGAAATTCAAACTTGCTTCACAAAATGACTAAGTAGGGATACATTATCAGACCCAGGAAGAGAAGAAGTAATTTTCCTATAATACTGTTTGAAATATGAGGAGAAATGTAGTGAATGTGCAGCAAAGCTCAGGTTGTTCTCATTTCTGATAATAAGAAATGAAAACATTTATATGTAAGAGACCCGAGAGACTCCATCCCAAAACTCCTGAAGGTGATTAACTCCTATAGCAAAGTAGCAGGATACAAAATCAATGCACAAAAATCAGTAGCCTTCCTTTATGCAAAGGACAAAGATACAGAAAAAGAAATAAGGGACATAGTCCCATTTTCAATTGCAACAAAAAAATAAAATACCTTGGAATAACGTTAACCAAGGAAGTGAAAGATCTATACAATGAAAACATAAAAACACTCAAAAAAGAAATTGAGGGGCGGACTTGAGAAAATGGAAAGACCTCCCATGTTCCTGGATAGGCAGAATTAACATTGTGAAGATGACAATCCTACCAAAGGCAATTTACAGATTTAATGCAATACCAATTAAAATCCCCACAGTGTTCTTCACAGAGATAGAAAAAATGATCTCAAATTTCATATGGAAAGGCAGAAGGCCTCGCATTTCCAAACATATCCTCAGCAAAAGAAATACCTCTGGAGGCATCACCATACCTGATCTAAAGCTATATTACAACGCCATAGTAATAAAAACAGCATGGTACTGGCATAAAAACAGGACTATAGATCAATGGAATAGACTTGAGGACCCGGACTTTGGGTCAAGCAACTATAGCTACTTGATATTTGATAAAGGCCCAAACAATATACACTGGAAAAAAGACAGCATCTTCAACAAATGGTGCTGGACAAACTGGATAACCATATGCAGGAAACTAAAACTTGACCCACACATTTCTCCATGCACTACACTCAAGTCCAAATGGATCAAAGATCTCAATATAAGACCAGAAACTCGAATACTACTGGAAGAAAATTTAGGAAGTACATTCCATGATATAGGAATGGAAAAAGACTTCCTGAACAAAACCCCAGTAGCTCATGAACTTAAACCATCACTCAACCAATGGGACCACATGAAGCTGAGGAGTTTCTTTACAGACAAGCATACAATTAGCAAAGCCAATAGATTACCCACAGAATGGGAGAAAATATTTGTGGGTTATCCAACTGATAGAGGACTAATCTCTAGAATCTACAAAGAACTCAAAAATCTAAACAGTAAGAAGTCAAACACCCCACTCACAAGATGGGGCAAAGAGCTGAACAGGCAGTTCACAGAGGAAGAAATAGAAATGGCAAACATACACTTAAGAAAATGTTCAGCATCCCTAATCATCAGAGAAATGCAAATTAAAACAACTATGAGATTCCACCTTACCCCAATAAGGATAGCAAGCATCAAAAAATCAAATAAAAACAAATGCTGGTGAGGATGTGGAGAAGTAGGAACACTCATCCACTGTTGGTGGGATTGTAGGATGGTACAACCACTTTGGAAAGCAATATGGAGACTTCTGGAAAAGCTGAGTATAGAGATATCAACAGACCCAGTTATTCCCTTACTGGGCATCTACCCTAAAACCTTCAAACCACAGACTAAAGAGATTTGCTCAACCATGTTTATAGCGGCTCAATTTGTAATAGCTAAGAGCTGGAATCAACCCAGATGTCCATCACTAGAAGAATGGATAACTAAGATGTGGTATATCTACACAATGGAATTCTATACAGCAGTAAGAAAAAATGACACAATGAAATTTGAGGAAAAATGGTTGAACCTGGAACAGATCATTCTCAGTGAACTTACCCAATCACAGAAAAAAAGTCGCCACATAGTCTCACTCATCTACAGCACCTAACCTGAATCTACCGAAGATACCTTACATACCCAGCAAGCATCTCCTAGATTAGACACTAGGATGGAAGGGGAGGGAGGGGAGGGCATCAAAGGGGTGGGAAACACAAATCTAGACCCAAACGGCAATGGTACCATAATCTTCTACTTACTAAAAGATAGACCAAATGGCTGATCCTTCACCAGGCCCTTACAGGGAACACCTGAACCACAAGACACTGGAGAGGGTAAGATTAAGACTAACCTTAATCTCCTACATCTTCCCTCCCTCACTTCCCCTCTCCCTGTCTCTCTCTCTCTTATCTCTAACTCTTGTATATTAGTTGTCTTTTTCCTCATTTTCTTAGTGGGCACTGACCTGTAACTCCCAGAACCAGCATGGGGCTATCATCCACAATGAGCTTTTGATCAGTGAGACCTACAAGGTTTCCTAAAAGACAGACAGATTTCTGTCAGAGTACTTGATGACCCACCAAAGGTTAGTGGTAAGACCCTACTGCTGAAGATACCTTATGTGATTGACATGCAAATTAGAATGGCATGGCTGGAAGTTGGATGAGAGTCAGTCCCCAGACAGTCAGCGCGTCTAGTGCCAGAAGGTGCTACATGGGCGACTGGGGGAAATTGACCAATATCTGTCGAAGCAACGCATGGTCTGAACTACTCAGCAGCAAATAACTTGTTGTGATGCCCACACAAGTGCAGTAGTGGCACACAGCCATGGTGGGGAACCAACTGCTCTCAATTCGGCTAACTGATCCCCTCACTGGTATGGGACCCATAGCTGCAGCTGGGAAACAAGTCAGAACCATATCCAAACATAAGCCCACTCTCCAGTATCAAGCTACTATCAATTGTGGGCTACAAGAGGGCCTACACCTATTAAATTCTCTATAAAAAAAAAAAAAAGTGAGGGTTATCTCATTTGTCCTGGTGCTAACTTACTCTCCGTTGGAGAATCTGCTTCTCTTTTTCAGATAGATATAGACCCTAAGGAGAGAGCCACCCCATCATACCTCAAAAGGGCCCCGGCTGAAACTAAGAAAACTTGGAGAAACAAGCAAGGGGGCTGTTTTCCTGATGAACCAGACACCAGCACAAGGGGGAAGGAGATCAGCATAGAGAAAAATCAACTCCTACCAAATCAGAGAGCCAGAGCCTCAGAGGCCCTCAACACCTCATCACTGAAGCAGACCAAAAATGAACCCAACATGGCTCAGGGAAATTTTGCGGAAGAGGGGGCGGAAAGAATGTCAGAGTCACATGTTGGGTCATGATATGCAGAGACATTTAGCTTAGCCATAACTGTGGGCTAACTCCACAATGCATGAACCATATACCTCAACAAGGAGGGGCCAAGGGGAGGGGGTAGGTCATGGATGAGCCTAATAATGGTACCAAACTGACTGTATTTGCTGAATACAGAACTGACTAATAAAAAAAAAAAGAAAAGAAAAGAAATGAAAACATTTAAATCCAAATGATAAATGATAAGCCGGGCGTGGTGGCGCACGCCTTTAATCCCAGCACTCGGGAGGCAGAGGTAGCAGGATCGCCGTGAGTTCGAGGCCACCCTGAGACTACATAGTGAATCCCAGGTCAGCCTGGGCTAGAGTGAGACCCTACCTTGAAAAACCAAAAAAAAAAAAAAATGATAAATGAAAATTTTAAATTAAATATAGCTTACTATATGAAGAGGAATATTATTGATAAAAATACATTCATTCTATTATATATATTAGTGTTGAACAAAAATTACCTGTTAGTGCCTTTAACTACTTATACAAGACCTTCATCATAGGAAGAAAATATGATGACATCAAAACAAAAAAGAGAGACAAATTGGAAGGCAGAAGATTTAACGGAGGGTGGGTTTCAGAATGGGAGAATAGGAGAGGAGGAGGCCATTCTAATTGCTTATTGTCTATACATATAGAGGCTATCAATATAATGTTAAAAAGATTATTGATGATTTTAGTAGATACTTGTAATATATTTTATCGTAACTCCTTCGCATTACCTTCTCTTGTCCCTTCTCCGCATCCTCATTCCATGGAACTACTTCTTCATCCCAGTTAGTTCCTCTTCTACTGGGATTTCTTTTTTTCTTACACATGTATGTGACCCACTGACGTTGATTAGGGTTTCCTTCATGAACATAGCTAGAGCTTATTTACTAGAACAGGTGACTACTGTACCACTACAGAAAATATATCACAATTTCCAACAAAAATTAACTAACAATAGCTCCTCAGGGAAGAATGGAGAGCTCAAGGCCTCTCACCCTACTTGATGTAATGCAGGTGAGCACAATATTGTTTATACCTTGTGCAAGTAAGGACAGGTACTATGACATCATGTCTGCATTCTACAGCATTCTTCTCTACTCTGGCTTATAGACTTTCTAATCTCTCGTATGGATTTTCCCATAGCTTTGGGGGGGCATGACACTGGAGTCTCATTTAGTGCTGAGTATTCAACAATCAGATAGTCTCAAACTTCTGATGATCATTGAGCCTCCTCAGTTGTCACTGCCAACTACCAAAGACAGTCCTTTACCAAAGGTAAAGCAGCGTTCATCCATCATCAAAACATATATATTTAAAGGACAATTTGATGGGTATAACCTGTCTAATTAACTAATCAACATACAAGCTTTCTCCTAAGGCCCATGAGCTTTCCAACCATATGATATGACGAGGTTTTCGGTGCAGGCATGAATTCCCTCCCATGGAGCAAGGCCTCAAATCCAGTTAGAGAACAATGTAATGGTTATTTTTTCTCAAGTGTTTGTCAATAATAAATAATTAGATACATTAGTTTAGCTATGATATTAAGATCATAGGTACCATAACCTAAAAGATAATTAGTGAGAGATGAACCTATAGCAATCCCAAAGATCCTTAATTTAATAAAATTTCATAAATCTTTTATGAAACATATATAGTAGATATGAAACACACATTCAATGCACTATCAAGTATCTCTGGTTTCTACTGCTCATCTTGCCCATGCAAAATACTTTTATATCAGTTAGTGGCATTCAAGTAAAGTTAGTAAGAGGCTCTTCTTAGAGTTTATTTTTTTTTTTGTGGCTATCTTTGAACAGTATATGCTAGCAACAGAAAGTAAAATATTAGTAGACATGATGAACATATCATCCTGGTTGGAGCCTCAACTTGTGAAGCATAACTTTTACCCTTGGTAGTGTAGGGATTTGTGCCTTTGGTAGTCTCATATTGGACTCCACTCCTGACGTTCCACCTCAGAGCGAATTCACATACTGTTTCTTCTGGCTCTGCTTATCTTGCTCTGTGATTTAAAGTTTCATAGGTAAAAAATACATCACGTCCTAGTCATCATTCAAAAGTAACCTAACACAGAAAGCCAACTAAACAGAACCAAATCACTAACCCCAATGTTAAATTCAATAGCTACTACACAGCATGGAAATAATTAAGAATAATATTGGACTTTTCTATATGAGAGACAGTTAGAGCTTGTCCCAGAGCAGTGGCAGGGGGAGTGTACACAAAGAGATGTATCAGAAGATGTCAGATATTTTTGTTGGCTGAGATCTCAGTGATAGATCAGATTCAGAAAAAAAAAATGATAAAAGCCTCTCAATGAACATTTTTGTCATCTTTTGTTATTCATTCAATAACATGAATAGCAAAGGGAATAAATTTTAGAAGAACATAATTAAGTTGAAATTTTCTATTTTATTTGTTTGACCTGTTAAATAAAGCTTATATATAAATGATTATACATATAGATGATATATATATATATATAGATAGATAGATAGATAGATAGATAGAGAGAGAGAGAGAGAGAGAGAGATTTTTGCCCACTAACTTGATAAACTGACCCATATAGTATTCATCAGTAATCAACACGTTTTCATTACTCAGTGGTCTCCAGTGTGGTTAAAGTGAACAGTGCAAGAAAATTAGAGTTAAGGACAAAAGAAAGTCCCTTAGCTTTGAATAGTAGGATGGCCTTGGATGACCCCCCTCTTCCTACAAAGGTGGCTGCTTCTCCAAGGCTGGTGATTTCTATATATCTTTCAATAGAGTTCACATATATCATTTTATTTGTGAGAATAAAAAACTTTTTATTAATAATTATAATAAAATTAATAAGTGTCTCTAAATTTTCTGTTCCTCTAAGGTTCATTCAGATGTTTCCAGCCATTTCCATTTATTATGCCCTGTTCATGTTATGAGACTGCTTTGAATATGCCAACTATTTTCAACTAAAATTTTGTCTAATATAAAAATATATTTCCAATAAAATTGTACCCATTTCTATTATATTATAAAACTTTGATATAATTATATTAAATAATCAATTTTCTGAGCATATGAAATGAAGGGTATATTAAAAATTCATTATTTTTAAATTCAGTTCTCTTCCTTGCCCTGGTTACTTACTAAATTCAATTTGTTCTTACTTCTTTTAGTTCTGAGACACCAGTTGTTAGATACAATAATAACTAGATCTACATTAGTCACAACACAAATGAAAAAAGAGGAAAAGTTAAGAATAATTTAAATGCATGTACATATATATTTTTGAAATTTCAAAGGATACTCTTAGGTCATAATTTGTGTAGGTGGCTAATTGATGAATTCTATTTCACAATATTGCACCTGAATTGCTTTAATTGATTACATAATTTAAATTTCCCTTTTCTAATATAGTATTAGTTATATTAACTGAGCAAAACCAACAGGTGTTTGCTGGGAAGGTAGCTCAGCAGTTAAAGGAATTTTCTTGCATAGCCTGATGGCCCAGGTTTGATTACAGTACCCATCAAAGCCTTATGAATAAAGTGGCACATGCACCTGGAGTTCATTTGCACTGGCTGGTTTCTGTGGTCTGCCATATTCACCTGCTCTCTGAAATAAATATCTTCAAACATTTTTGTTTCACTTTAATCCCAACTTACAAATCATATATTCAACATATGCAGTACAATATAAATAGTTTAATCTAGGATTTTCATAATGTATTCTTCTAGCACATTTGTTTGATCCAATGTTCTCAGTATTACATTAGGATATTCCTTTTAGAATCTCACTGAAATCTTCCATACCATCTCACTTTATGTTCTTTTACTTCCCATGACTGCATCCCATGTCTAGAAAACGACCTATTTTATTGTGAATTATAATACAACATTTTTGTGTTCTGTACTATTCATTTAGAAGAACCCAATTCTAGACTGGAGGAAGGGGAGAACAAGCAAAAGAGAGAGAGAGAGGGAGAAAGAAGAGATTAGATTAAATTAGTCACATAGAAATAAAAAAAATGATGAATTTTCCATTATTATAATGTTCCTTAAAGTAGCAGGAGGAATCCAGTTATAAAAATACTAACACATTGCATCTCTTACAAAAACTTCTATATAGAGGAAGGCCAGTAGTTAGTTATGCTATTTTTTTTCAGATTTATCCACTCTTAAGATCCCTAAACTGGCTGAATAAATGGCTCAGTGGATAAATGTGATTCATTACAAAATATGCAGGTCCTTTTTCAATCCTCCGGCACCCATGTAAAGGCAGATGCACAAAGTGACACATGAATCTGACATTTGTCTGCAGTGGCAAAAAATTATGGCACAACATGCTGACTCATTCTCTCTCTCTGTGTCTCTCTCTCTCTCTCACACACACAAAAATACACAAATCAAAAAATATCAAATCAATTGACCTTGTATTTCTCAGGTGCATTCCATGAGGTGCATTCATAAACATATTAATAATTTGTCCTCAATAGTTTTAGCACAGCATGATCAAACAATAGTAGAACATACCATGCTTGTTACAAGGAATCATTTTGGAAAATTCAGACATTAGTATGAAATTTATCACTGCACATAAAATTAGCTTATATTGAGTGAATCACATGACTGGTTTAATCCATGTGTCCCCCGTAAACTTAGGTGTTCTGAATGCTAGGTTTTCAGGTGATGGAGATTTGGGAATTGATGCCTCCTGGAGGGAATGAATTGTTGGGAGTAGGCTTATAAGTATTATAGCCAGTTTTCCCATACAAATGTTGGCACACTCCTCTGTCACTATGTTCCACCTATGTGGGCCAGAGGGTCTATCCTCTGCCCATGCCATTGTTTTCTCCTGCCATCGTGGAGCTGCCCCTCAAGTCTGTAAGCCAAAAATAAACCTCTTTTTTCCCACAAGCTGCTCTTGGTTGGGTGATTTCTACCAGCAATGCAAACCTGACTGCAACAATAAAGTGGTACCAAGAGTGGTGTTGCTGCTAGACACCAGACTATGTGGCTTTGTTTGGCATTTTGAAGCTGATTTACAAGAGGAATGTGGAAGGATTTGAAACCTTGGTCTAAGAGATGCCATGCAGTTCTATAAGTACAGCTTCATGGAATATTCTGTTCAGAGTTGAAAGACCTGAATGCACTAAGAACTATGGACTGTGAGGCTTGGCTTATGAGGGTGAGAAAGAGCTTTGCTTAGACTGGGCTAGCAGTTTGTGTGAGAAGTTTGCTGTTATGCCCATATCCAGAGAAGTTGTACAGGGTTTCACTGCATAGAAATTGACTGGTATGAGCAGAGGGATATGGCACAGCAAAACAACAACAACAATAATAATAATAATAATAATAATAATAATAATAAAATAAAAATAAATAAAAAATAAAGAAATCTTTGGGTAAACTTCTGCCCATTCAGCTGCAATTGAGAGATTACAACCCTTGAGATTGGGCCAGCTGACCTGCACTGGGGCAACAGGAAGAATGTGGACTCTTTCGAAGGGGACTGAGTGCTCAAGGAGTGTCCTTTTCCTTAAAGTCTGCTTTATCCCCACCCCCTGTATTAACAAATAGGCACCCTACCCGGTATTGTGGAGTATGAGAAATGCAGGAAAGAGAGGGTCATTGAGTTTGCAACACAGGTCTTGTGTTTTGGAAATAGTCTTGGGCAGTGTGAAGCAGGTTTGCTGGATGCCTGCAGCAGGGAGAACCCATGGAGTCATGAGGATGAACTGTGGAATGCAGTGGAGACCCAGTGGAGATGCCAGGACCTGGAGATGGCTGCTAAGGAAAGCTGCCGGCCCCGATGAAGTTTCCCATGACTGTGAGTAGCATAACTGGAAGGGCAAAACTGGAATGCCAGAGACTTTTTGCTGGTTTTAATTATCGAACTTGCAGATTTGTCATTGGCTAGAGCTGTTGGACTTGAAGCTACAGAGTTTGGTGTTTGCCCTGGTTGTTTTCAAATCTTGTATTGGTTGAATATTTCTTTGCTATGCCCAATGCCATTTTTTGCAATGTGAATGTTTATTCTGTGACATTATGGGTTTTTTGAGGTTATTTTTTGGTATTACGGCTCAGTTAAAAGACCTTGGATTATGGGGATGTATGAATATCATTGGGATTGATAAAGAATATGGGAACTTTTAAAGTTGTACTGAATGCATTGCATTTTACATCATGGATGCTTATCAATTTATGGGGACCAGAGGCAGAATGTGGTGGTTTGATTCAGGTGTCCCCATAAATGTAGGTGTTCTGAATGCTAGGTTTCCAGGTGATGGAGATTTGGGAATTAATGCCTCCTGAAGAGAGTATTGTTGGGAGCAGGCTTATGGGTGTTATAGCCAGTTTCTCCATACCAATGTTTGGCACACTCTCCTGTTGCTATGGTCCACCTTATGTTGGCCAGGAAGTGATGTCTACCCTCTACTCATGCCATGGTTTTCCCTGCCATTATTGAGCTTCCCCTCGAGGATGTAAGCCAAAATAAACCTCTTTCTTTTTTTCCTCCACGAGCTGTTCTTGGTTGATTTCTACCAGCAATGCAAACCGCACTGCAACAATGACCAAATCCTTACAAACATTACATGTTTTTACACATGTTGCAATAGGATCTAATACTTTGGGCCCCATATCAAATGGAATTTGGGGTCAGTATGAAGATTTTGAGCATGTCATAAACCAAAGAAACACTGCATACTTTTATATGTTGCCCGTAAATAGGAGAGATTTCTAGAGCCACATAAAAGTATAGGTTGCAAAGTAATGATTTCCAAATAACCAATAGGTGAATATAGATTGTACAATTTTAAAATTCCATATAATCTACTCCAGAGCATAACTGCAATGGATAATGGATTTTATGGATGCAATAGAATTTCCATATTTGAAAGAAGTGAATGGAATCAGCATACTGTACTGGAAACAGTTCCAATTAATGGTCACACATTTCATAATAGGAATTGTTCCACTGAAGGATCAGTGGCAGAATTTTAATATTTTTGTTTTCGTTGGTTGGAAAAGTGGTTGATCCTAAATCTTTTTGTATGAATACATCTTTTGTTTCACTCCTGAGAGATTAGCCTTCTCCTTAGTGACAGAGAAAAAGCAAAGAAAACCAAAATGAAGCAAACTTTCTGTCTGGTCAGGATTCTGTTTGTGTATAAAAATCTTTAGCCTTGGCTGCAGAGATGGTTTAGTGGTTAAGTGCTTGCCTGTGAAGCCTAAGGACCCCAGTTCGAGGCTCAATTCCCCAGGAACCATGTTAGCCAGATGCACAAGGGGGGAACACACATCTGGAGTTCGTTTGTAGTGGCTGGAGGCCCTGGCGTGTCCCTTCTCTCTCTCTCTCTCTCTCTCTCTCTGTCTCCCTTTCTCTCTCTGTCACTCTGAAATAAATAAATAAAAATAAAAAGTAAAAATAAATAAATTAGCCTTTGCTCATTCAAGTGCACCTTCTCTACTGTGTCATCTCTGGTAAAGGAGTCACAGTGCTGAACTTGGTGTTTCTCCTGTGCTCAAATTTTGAAAGATCTGTTGTTATCATCAGATTTTCTTTTCCTTCTTCCCTTTAGTACCAATTCCAATTTTATCACCATGCAGACATATCCACACATCTCTCTTCCTAAGCTAAAACTAATAATGAAAACCAATCTTACAAAATAGCGGAAGAGTATTTATAATGTTAATATTCGTTTGTTCATTCCTCATTCTTTCAAACTCTATTTGGCCTCTCCTCCAGCTACATCTCTGACAATATCATCAATATCAACATGAAATGAAACATTATTTTAAAATAAGTGACTGAGCTATTTTGGTTGATGTTACTTCAGAATAACCCATCATACCCTTCTGGTACAGAAATTCATTACCAGGAATAGACTAATGTTTTATAACAGCAAAAGAATGGAGTGTATTGATTAAATACCAGCATAGAGGGCTCAGGGCAGTTTTATTTCATCAGATAAATTGATGTTGGTATAGGTTGTGTAGTTGTGAAAATTGCCAACAGATATAATTCAGGATGCAGATAGCATGCCCAATGAAGTCATAAAGGGGAAAAGAGTGATATCATGTGGTAGAAGCTGAAATTAATAACAGTCCAAATAAATCATGATCTCAGAATGACTGAATTTCAAACATGGATGAATGGTAATAGGAAGGATCTATAAATGCTATGGTTTTGCAATTACAAATACCAGTCTCACCTCTCTCTCTACTTCCTCTCTCTCTCTCTCTCTCTCTCTCTCTCTCTCCACATACCAATAGTTCTCTTTCTCAAAAATAAGAATAAAACACACTTTCTTTACACCCCTCAAAATATTGGCCAATTAAAAAAATATTTTTGGGGGACCAGTAAATTGTATGTTGCTGACAGAGTGGGCTCTGGTGAACCCTACTGCTTCCTGTCTTCTCGCTCACCCTCCATCCCACTCTCATTTTACCTCCCTGCCCTCTGCTCTTCTACTCCAAACTTCTGCATATATAATCAATTTGCATGACATTTCCAAACACTGCCATTTTCACCAGCAATGAAAGTTTTAAGTAAACAATGGGGTCATCTTTTTAAACATGTATATATTTATTTATTTATTTATTTGTAAGGAGAGAGCCAAAGAAAGACAGAGAGAATGGGCTATTCAAGGGCCTTTTGCTGCTGCAAACAAATTTCAGATGTATGTGTGCCACTTTGTGCATTTGGCTTTAAGTGGTTACTGGGAAATCTAACTAATCTAATCAGGCTTCACAAACAAGTGCCTTGACTCCTTGAATGCTGAGCCATATCTCAAGCCTCCTAATGTGGTCAACTTAAATAGTCAGTATCAAAGTTAAAACTTAAGCAAAAAATAGCAACAAAAGACCCTAAACGTAACTTATGTTGCTATTTTCTCTCATAATATTGAGAAAATGCAGCTTTTATGGGTTATGTGAATGAATAGTACCACCTATTCACCTCAGGTTTAGAGAAAGAAAATTGTTCTTCAAAATAAATTTTGTAGGGCTGGAGAGATGGCTTAGTTGTTAAGGGTGTGCCTGTGAGGCCTAAGACTTGCGTTGTAATCCCCAGTACCAAGGAAAAGCCATATGGACAAGGTGGCTTCTGTGTCTGGAAATTCTTTGCAGTGGCTGGAGGCCCTGCAAAGCTCATTCTGTCTCTTCCCCCACCCACTTTCCTCTGTCCTAGTGTCTTTCAAATAAATAATAAATGCATAAATAAATCAAATATTTAAAAATTGAAATAAACTACATTTTGTAAATGACTGATATTTCCTATTTATGTTATAAAAACAGAAGAAACCGCCCAATACATCTTAATGACACTTTTGAAATCTTAGAGACTACAGTCCCTACCTTAGTAGAATGAATTAACCTTTTCTAGGTTTTTATGATGGCACAAATTTAGGTCAGTAAATATTCACGTAACTTGTGGAATGAGGGTGGCTCAGTAAAGCTCATTGGTCCTAATGAAGACCTAGTGATTTTATTTTACTTCTTCCTTCTTTATTTACATTCTTACTTTACAGTGTATAGATTGAAATTTTCTTTAAAAAAAGTGAAAATGACTTTTCTCTGTCTTTTAATTCTTTTTCATGGCTTATGAACACAATGCTTTTCTTCTTGGATTTTGCAAAACATCTGCTATCATCCTCACTGCCTAATAAAACTATGAAAAGTACATTTGTTCAATGAACAAAGATATTATGTTAATTAAAAGTTTAGCTACCATGACAGTAAGAATATGAACTTATATTATACAGTAGTGGACACATGCTAGTTCAATGGTGATATTATCCAAGGACAAAAATCACACGTTTTATACAATTTTGCCATTTTTCTTTTACTGTCACCTATATGCATAAATCACTAGAAACTTGTAAATCTAAAAAGTCTAACATTTAAATGCAGTAAATTTACAGAGCAACATACCTAGTAACAGCATATAACTTATTACAATGGAAAATTGTTAAAAAGCCAGTTGCTTTTAGCCTGAACATACATTATTGTTTAAGCAACCACAGTTTTTCTTCTTTCAAAATAATACGCAATACAGTACTCAGTAGAAGACTACCAAGATTCATGTTTTACTTTTAAGCATTTGAAGTTTTCCTTTTTATTCACATGCTCCATCCGTAGTATAAGGCACATATTAATAAAGCAAATATTAATAATGTACAGAATTCGTGACAGTTGCAATGTTGTAAAGATTTCAAAACGATAGAAGATTTTTAAGCCAGAATACTGAAGAAATATGATTAAGAGGAGGAATAGTACACATACGTCTGGAAGTAAGTCGTACGCTTGCCCCTATTTCCCTCGTGCCTATGGCAATGGGAGACAGAGTCGAGAGTATCCTAACCAGTGGGCTAAGTGTTCTAGCATTTGCAGCGGCAAACAATAAGACATACCTTGTCTCTGACATGGTGGAAATAGAGAACTAACAACCCAAGGTTTTCCTCTGACTTCCACATTGGTGTTATGGTAAAAATGTATGCATGCATATATATGTTGTACATACACACACATATACACTCACATACACCCACACCTCATTGAGTACAGAAATTTGCTTTTCCTCTGGCTCCATCCCACCATTGTACAACAACAATAAAAATGCATACAGATTCATTCCCATGTAGAAACACAGAAAAAGATGTAAAATTATGAAAAAATGATCTAAGTAACTGAGGTAAACTTCCTCTTTTCCAATTCTAAGTATCATTTGTTCTCTCCAATAAGACAACTTAAAAAATTGGATGAAGGTAAATGAAATACAAACACATACGGCAAGCAAATAATGGTCAGAAGCTGCACCCCAAAATAATAGCAAATTATCTATAACAAAACATGTACTTCAATATGGAAATTTAGAATGTGGTTGATTAAGGAGATTTGCTTAATTACGATTCAGTATAATCAACTCTTTAACATATTTGGCAAGAAGCAGAGTTTCAAAGGATTTTATTTATTTTTTCTTCATAGGCTCAAGTAGAAGTTGATTTCTTGTTATAATCCTCAAGAAAACTGTACATGTTAATTAATAGATTCATACATATTTTTTTCTTTTTTGTTGCTTTTTAAAATTTTATTTCACTTATTTTTATTTATTTGAAACAGAAAGAAGGAGAGAGAGAGAGAGAGAGAGAGAGAGAGAGAGAGAATGGGCCTGCCAGAGACCCTAGCCACTTCAAATGAACTCCAGATGCATGCAGCATCTTGTGCATCTGGTTTAAGTGGCTCCTGGGGAATTGCGTGCTAGTGCCTTAACTGCCAAGCCTTTTCGCCAGCCTCTTGCTGTTTTTTACTTTTTATTTTTGCTTCTGAGGAAGGGTCTCCCGGTATCCCAGGCTGATGTGGAATTCATTACGTAGTCTCAGGCTGGCCTCGAGCTCACAGTGATCCTCCTAACTCTGTGTAGCAGTTGATGGCATTAAAAAAGTGTGTGCCTCCATGCCTGGATCATATTTGTTTCTAATTCATAAAATACTTCTTAAGTATCAGTTTAGCAAAAGAAGCTGTGGTTGGAGCTGTGGGGATTTGTTACTATCTCACTAACACTGCTACATTCCGGAATATTATTATAAACTCCAGAGCATCACATGAGGTCTGTCCAGTACAACCAAGAGTTTCATGTTTCATGCTGTCACTGAATAATTACGTCAGAGTTTGAATTTATCAAGAACTTCTGAAAGTGATTAGCATATTTATGAGATTTCCAGGAAAGCATCTTATAAGTGAGCACATATGCATTATATCATGTCAATAGCCATGTCTATAACTGGAGCAATATTTATTTAACTTGTACCAATTGACACTATGTGAATGGTATTAAGTGATGAAAAACAATCTGCTGATACGTTTTAATATTCTAGACTACCACTCATATTGATAGAATTGTCTGAAATTTTAGAAACATCATAAGTTTTATATTCAAAAATAATGCTCCTTGGGGTGGAGAGATGACTTAGCAGGTAAGTACTTACCTGTGAAGCCTAAGGACCCTGGTTCAAGGCTCAATTCCCCAGGACCCACGTTAGCCAGATACACAAGGGGTGCACATGTCCGGAGTTCGTCTGCACTGGCTGGAGGCCCTGGTGTACCCATTCTCTCTCTCTCTCTATCTGCCTCTTTCTCTCTGTCTGTTACTCTCAAATAAATAAATAAAAATGAACAACAATAATTAAAAAAATAATGCTCCTGTATGAAATCATTCACACACACATATATGATAAACATATAATACAGAATGTATTATATATGTAATATATAATGTACAGAAACAGAAACCAATATGATCAAAGAATATATCAATTTTAGTTTTCTTATTCAAAAGTTCCATTGACTACATGAACATAATAAGATATAATTGTGGTCTACTTCCTATTTAAAAGAAAATTGAATAAATTCCAAAAGTAAAATAATACATGAGTAATATAATCATAAATATAAGTAAAGAAAATAGTGTATAATAACAAGTTGAATTTAGATTTCTAACACGTGGCACATTATTTAATGCCATTTCCATGAGATTAATACACACACACACACACACACACATATATATATATATATATATATATATATATATATATATATTTAAAGTTATTTTATATAACTTTGTTATAAGATGATATCACTTATTTTTCCCTGAATTGGTTTAGTTAAAGAAGATTCATGGATACATTTTCAAAGTCTGAACTACAAGTTTCAGTCAGTTATGCCAATAGATAATGTTGCTTTATTGAAATCTAATGGGCTCATATTCTAAAACATACCTTAAAAAAATATGATAGACATCTTGCTCCTTAGAAAATGAGTTGTAAAAGATGTAATAAGTCAGTCAGTTTCTAAAATTTTCATCCACATAATGGTTAATGGCTATATGTGGTGGCAAATTACAGTATTAATTTCAGAATACATAATAAATCCTTTATTTTTCATCATGATTGCTTATGAATAATAATTTAAATGGTAGCTTAGCAGATATATTTTATGCCATCCTGTAGTGAAAATATATATCTTCTTAAATATGGAAAATTTTTCTATTCATTTGAGATATAACATATTTTATGTTTCCCAGGTAACTGCATGTGTCTTTTAGCTTTATAATTTTCATCCACTTTATCATTTACATGCCAAAGGACTACCAAACCTCAAGGACTCCTGTCCTCTCACAGTGACACACCTCTTCCAACAAGGGCTCAACCAGCTCAGGATTCAGTATGATGCTTAATGACAAACACATGAGACTATTGGGGGCACTTAACTTTAAAACTACCACTGTACATATTTTCTTGAAAAAGTTATTATAAGACAAATATCTATGCACATTAAATTATAGTATATACCTTGATGGTACAGAATAATAAAAGGGTGTTTTGGTAGTTTGAATGAGATTATATGTCCACCATAACCTGAGGTGTTTCTGAATAAATTTGAAATTCCAATCTTCAGCAACATGCTATAGGAGGTGCCACCAGGGGCAGATCTTGTAGTCCAGCCCTAAAGTATGTTCTGAGGCAGTTTTGTAGCTCTGGGTGTTTGCGTTTGCTGCATGTTGGTCATGTCTCTCTGCTTTGGATCTATGGAAGTGAGCCAGTTTCTTCCCCCCTTGATTGTGTTTGTCTTAGGTTCTGTTACTCTGAAACAAATACTCTACTTCCATAAGCTGCTTCTGATTGTGTGTTTGGCCTACTGACAAAAAGAATAACTGCAACAGAAAACTTGTATTAGAGGAGTGGGGAGGTTGATGAATTAAATCTGACCATATGGGTTTCGGTCTTTTGGAATGTGTTTTTTCAAGGAATGTGGAAAGATCTGTTACTTTGGACTGGAGAAGCCTTGCAGTGTTGTAAGAAGAGCTTTATGGACTATTCTGGGAAGAGTTTGAAGATGTTAAATGCACAGAGAATTGTGGGCTATGAGGGATAGACTTACAAATTTTTTAAAGGACAAAGAGAACTTTGTTGGAACTGGGCTACTGGAGAAATATGGGTTGGGTTCTACTCAAGCCCTAACAATTTGAGCAATGTTGAATTTAAAAATAATAGTCCTGTGTGCTTGACAGAAGTATGCATCAGAAAGATATGGATGATATACTTTTAAAAATATTTATTAAAGAGTGAAATATAAAGAGGCAGAGAGAGAGAGAGAGAGAGAGAGAAAATGAGCACACCAGGGCCTCTAGCCACTGCAAATAAGATCCAATTACATGTGTCACTTTGTGCATCTGGCTTTTTGTGGGACCTGGGGAATTAAGCCTGAGTCCTTTGGCTTTGCAGGCATGTTCCTTAACCACTAAGCCATTTCTCCAGCTCCAGATGTATGTTTTATAACTGGAAAAATTCAAACAAGTTTAAATTTACAGGCACATAGACTGATTTTACTTAAGTTACAATTGTTAAGTTTATCACCACCATTAAGAATGGGCCAACTTATTTCTATTGGAAAAATGGAATTGATGCCCTGAGGGTGAGACATTGAAAGGAGGTGGCTTGAAGGAAGACAGGTGAACGAATATGCTGCTCTTTAAGGTCAAGGTTTAATCCCTCCTGCATTTACAAATTTGGCTATGCCTCATACCTGGTGCTGGTTTTGGAAGCATGAAAAATGTAGGAAAACAGGTCATGAAGTACACACAGTTTCATGAATGTGAAGCAGGGTTGACGTCCCTGTATGAAGGCAAGTAAGGTTACTGTAAAGAGTTATGAAAATGAACCACGTTTTGCAGCATAGACCCAAGACTTTGGACTTCTGGAAAATGTAAAGTTGCTAGATATTATGGAGACTTTTAAAGTAGGACTAAGTACAATTTTGATTGTAAGATGACTATGAATCAATGGGAGCCAAGTGCCAAATGTGGTGGATTGAATATGAATACACATTCTCCATAGCCTGAGGTATTTTGATTAAGCTTGAAAGTTAAGTCTCCAGGAGCCTGGTGGAGGAGGTGTTATTGGGACTAGATCTTTTAATCCAGCCATAAGGTGTATTTTGGGCCACATGTTGGCTATTGGTTGTGTCTCTCTGCTATGGATCTGTGGAAGCAAGCCAGCTTTTTTTTTCCTGCTATTGATGTTGCTTTCTCTGGATTCTGTAAGACTGACATACAACCCTTTCCTCTCATAAGGTGCTTCAGATCAGGTGTTTATCTCAGCAATAAATAGTAACTTCAAAAGGTATGTTTATTAATAAGCACATTATTTAAACTTTTCAAAAATAAATTATCATGTTAAGAAGGGCATATTAAATTGATCATTGAGAATTTTTTATGAAAACCTTTTTAATAAGCTTATCAAAAATGAAACAAATATATGCATATATAGTATACAGAATGCTAATATGTAATTTACAAAAACCATAGCTATAGGGCTGGAGAGATGGCTTAGCGGTTAAGCGCTTGCCTGTGAAGCCAAAGGACCCCAGTTCGAGGCTGGATTCCCCAGGACCCACGTTAGCCTGATGTACAAGGGGGCACACGCATCTGGAGTTCGTTTGTAGTGGCTGGAAGCCCTGGCGCGCCCATTCTCTCTCTTTCTCTCTCTCTCTCTCTGTCTCCCTCTCTCTCTGTCACTCAAATAAATAAATAAATAAATAAGTAAATAAATACATCTTCTTTAAAAAAAACATGGCTATAATAAGAAGCTAAAATATTAACTTACAGTAGTGTTCTTACAAAAGAAAATGCATTTTGTGTGTATAAAAAAGGTAATAAATATCTTTGTATTTGTACAGTGAAGTGAAAAATTTCTCAGTGAACAGAATTTCCATTTACTCTTCACAGTTTAATGATTCTATTTCTATAGAATACAAAACTAATATTTTCAAGAAATTAGCTTTCATATGTCAATACACACCATTTGTAAAGCATTGTGATGTTTTTTGTCTTAACCCTACCCCTCATCAGTGAACAGCTGAGGGTGGTATATGCATGCCTTCAGAAAAACAGGCAGTAGTTACTGTAGTTCTCAGGAAGGACAAATTTGTTTCTTAGGCTTCCCACAGCTTTTAGTGTTCTCATCAATTTAGTCAAAGATAAATGCCTCAACAAACTCTATTTTTCCATATGATAGTGTGTAACAGGCGAGGCTGAAAGAAAAAAACAACCTGTATGTCAATGTGGAGTATTTCTGAAGAATGTTTCTAATTTCCGTAATGTCTTTTGCTGAAGCATTTATTGAAATTATTCTAAAGCCTGCCTCATTTTCTTAATCTTTCTTAATCTTTCATTTGTAACTGTTGTTTATCTCTAGTAATATTCATTTAAACATATTTATTTTTCTATCTTAAAGTCTTTTCTGGCATAAGTCTTCACAAGAAGCTATGCTTACCAATTTCTTTTGTAATGATGTCTTTTTAAATCATTCAAAACTAGTTGTAATTTCATTTCTTTCCTTGAGATAGGCTTTCAGCAAAGGTATAGACACTGAATTAAGAAGTTGAAGTAATATTCATTATCCAAATATAGTATGTACAGTGAAGTGCTATGGTACAATGGTATGAGTGTATTGAGGCTGATAGATCATTAGTAAGTATCAACATGTAAGAACTGATAAAAGTTAAGGAAGCTTATGGCAAAGAGACACTCTTAGAAGTGTATAAGGTGATAGGGTTAAAGTCACATCAGTGATGCCAACCTTATATCCATTCACATTTCCTTCACATGATGTGTCCATTGAAAATTGACATTGTTTTAATGGCAATTAGTTGAGAAGAAACATTATTACTTCAAGGTGCAGAAGGCATTTCTAAATTCTGAATCTTATGACTGTAATCAAATTCTGCCTCTCAATAGTGAAATAATTATTCATTATAATAATGATTATATTTTAAACTAATTTTTAACCATAAAATATAAATATCATTAACAATGATTCACCATGTTTATCCACTTAATTTATGCAAAACAGCTGAATAATATATAGCATAATATACATTGAAAAAAGGGTAGCATTAGCTGTAAATTTATAAGTTACAAATTTCAAGCACCTTACTTAGGAAACATGAAATCAAGAAAAATAATAGAAAATAAACAAGGGAAACAAATTAAAATTCTAGAAAAAAATGCTACTTTTGAACTTTTTGAATGACAAAATAAGCAAACACTAAAAAGACATTAATTAATAATACAACGAAGATTAAGATTTTTTTGTTTTTGTTTTTTTTGGTTTTCCGAGGTAGAGTCTCACCTTAGTTCAGGCTGACCTGGAATTCACTATGTAGTCTCAGGGTGGCCTCGAACTCACGGTGATCCTCCTACCTCTGCCTCCCGAGTGCTGGGATTAAAGGCGTGCGCCACCACGCCCGGCTAGGTTTTTTTATATATTTTTGTCAACCAGAATAAATGTGTTTTGTTGAATACATTGTCTTACTCAATTGCATACTGATATGAGAAAATGCTATATGCTGAGGAACATCAAGTATAGAAGAAATAAAAGTATTTTTCAAGGCCATCTAAATAACTTCTGCAGCCCTTGTTTTTTTTATTTATTTTATATCTTTCTAAATCTTAGTATATGATAATTAAACTGAAGATAAGCATACATTTTTTAAACAAAGGTCCATTTTGATTTGATTATTCAGAAATTATTGTATAACTAGTGCATGCCAACTTTTATGAAATAATAAAAGTTTGCATTTTTCAGACTTTCATCAATAGGCATGGAAACACTTTCACATAGGTGAATCTGATGAAATAAAGAAAAAATATGTACTCCTTTGTGCTTTTAAAGTTTAGGCATATATATTTCTAGAGAGAAAATAACACCCATGGAAGAAACACTTTTATTCTTTTGATTTTTTTTTTTTTTTATTAGACTGTCAAGTGGTAACACTGTCAACTTCAAAAGCAAGGTCGAACTTGAGGCAATTTACGCTAAACTGGTTACTAAATTTAAAACAGTTTTGAAAGGACTGTATTGCTGATGACTGCAATCTGTAATACAATTGATTTTTATAACTTTTTTTCTGATTCTGACCTTAACTGACAAGTGTGTTATTTGATCATTTATCATTACTTATGATGGGCTTTGAAACAAATATAATAATTCATCATTTTCAATGATTCAACATTTCACCAGATTACATGTTTTTCTGGAAGACAATTTCCAAGGGCAAAATTTAATTTTCTTGATTATATATTTTGAGAAAGGTTTACATATAAATTATTTTTCTGATGGTCCACATAAATTTAGTTTATTTCACTGAGGTACAAAATGGTAACTATTAATAACTAAATAAAGATTATTTACTTATTTTACCATCAATTTATTTATTACTTCAAGATTGCAAGTTTCACAAGAACAAAGGCTGCTTACCACTGATACTTATGCAACATCTTTCAGTGCAGTGATGATGTCCAAAACTTGATGGTGGTGATGCTTACATGTCTCCATTGCATAGTATGATCTTCTGCATTGTGTGCTTTATATGAGAGAATTGAATGCTCTAAAAAGCTACTGTGAGTTGATTGTAATAAATCTTAGATGTGAAGAAAAATTGATTGTATTTTGTGTCCCAAATAGAAACTTTTAATATTGCGCTTCTCATGAATAATGAATAAAGTCAAAATGCCATAAAACCATAATGTAAATCACCATGTTCTTCCAATATTTGTATGCCCATATATGTGTACCTGTGTCTATATAAGACATGCATGTGTGCAATGGGTACTGGTCCTCTCATTCCAACCTTATTTGAGACAGGGTATCTCTTCTTTTCTTTTCTCTTTTTTTATTTGCCCCTTTGAAGGCCTAGGAGCTTTTCAATTCTCTTGACTTCAACTCATATTGTATTATGTGCACTGGGAACACTAATGCTTACACCGCTGTGAATCTGGCTTTTACAAGGGTGCTAGAAATCCCATCTCCAGTAATAAGGGTGTGCAATGAACACTCATATCCAGTGAGCCATCTCCTCAGCCTCTGTAGACTTAACCTCTATATGCTTTCAGAAAGGAAAACTCCTGGTTTCCCTTCAAGCTGCTCTTGACTAAGTGAATCATTCATTTACTAAAACATGATCTTGGCTAATACTCTTTTCATCCCCTACATTTTGTAAAAGATGTGTAATCCAAGTGGTGGGAATTCATATCTGCAAACCTACCATTCCTACCAATCAGGAGACTGAGGCAGCAGACATTTTATGAATATGATGGTAGCCTGGTCTATATAGTGAGCTCCATGCTAGAATGTGCTACAGAATAAAATCAGGTCTCAAAAAATACACAAAAATAGGCAAAAATAGAAGTTTATGCATATAGTGATCACCTATACTTCAGCACTTGGGATATGGAATTAGGAGAATCACTTGTAGACAATCATTTGGTATTTATTGAATGTGAGGTCAACTTAGGCTACACAAGACTTAATCTCTTACAAAATAGGGAAAGTCAAAGGTGCCTTCATATAACATGATTCTTCTGCCTAAAAGTATAATAGTAAGGTATTCTATGTTTATTTTTTAAAGGAAACTTCATATTAATATCTACAATGAGGGAACAAAATTAAATTTCCATGAAAAGTATCCAACTTTTAACCAGTACTTCCTTTTCCTCCACATTATAACTGTCCTCACAGTTTTCATAATCCTCAAACACTGTCTACTTTGGAAAAATATTTAAAATGCCACTTTAAGATTACTTGCTGTTTTGTATTGCTGTAGGCTGTTTTGAATTCTTTACATATTTTGGACATTAACTATTTAGATGTAGCTTGCAATTCTTTGTGTTATCACTTACCTTTATTGATTATTTTATTTGCATTACACATGGTTTTTAGTTTGAAGTAGTGACCTTTATATATGATAGCTTCTCTGCCTTGTATGCTAGCTTCAGCAAAGGAACTCAAAACTTATGAACCACCTTGTGCATCTGGATGTACATGGGCACTGAAGCATTGACTTCTGGCCATTAGGCTTTGCAAACAAGCACCTTAAGCTGGTGAGCCATCCCTCACACCCATCAATAACACTTATTGATGGAGTCATTAGGCATCTCTGTGTACACCATTATATCATCTACTACTATGAATATTTTAAGTTTGGCTTTTGCAGTTTGGATGCCTTTAATTTATTTAATTAGCCTAGTTGTTCCAGTGAGGGATCTGTGTGCTTTGTTGAACAGAAGTGACAGGAGTTGATGTTCTAGAATTATTCAGGATCTTAGAAGAGATGCTTTCAACCTTTACTCATGAGTGTTTCAGTGGAAGTGAGCATATGAGGGAGAGATGAAATCACTTGACATGAAGTCAGGGATGAGCTCCATAGCCTTTTGTTATGATCAATCTTTAGATTCATTCAGGAGAAGAAATTTCTATTTGGAGGGCCCTCTCAATGAACTAAAGACAGTCCACATGGCTCTACTTCTTCCTCCCCTGGTCCAAGCAAAATTTCACTAACGTCTACAGTTCCACTCATGAACCCATAGAGACAACTTGTAACCTATTTAAAACATGGAGCCATGAAAACTAATTTTTAAGGGTTAATATCTTGAAATCATGTTGAATGTCATCATTTTAGCCACAATTGAACATACCATATATTTAACTTTTATTTTGATAACTTGACCCTTTATTATTATTGACTAATTTATGTTAAATAAACCTTGGGTCTCCATATTGATTTCCATTTCATCATGTTCTGTTGAAGTTGGCTTGCAGTATTTTACTGAAAACATTTGCTTTTGTATTCATTTGAATGGTTGTTTATTATTGTCTTTTTAATTAACTGTATGTGTTTATAATCAGTTTATGTCTGGACTTTTAAAATGAGTTTTGAAGCTTCCCCATTCTCAATTTTTTGCAAGAGTTTGATTATATTGATGTTATACATTAAATATTTGGAAGAATGCTAAAATTACACTGTCTCAGAGAGTAATGGATAACACACACTACATTGCTACCACCACACACAATTAGTTGGTAAAAATAATTAGATAAAGCAAACTTAAACCAGGGAACAAGTATAGTATGTTTTTTTATGCTATGAGATATAGTGTTCCCACATTGCTGGTGTGTGTTTACTTATTGTTTACAAGTTTCTAGCTAAGAGAGTGCTTGTATATGTGTGTATGTATGCCTGTGTGTGTGTGTGTGTGTGTGTGTGTGTGTGTGTGTGTGCTTGCTAATTTGCACAGCAGTTAGAAGAGGTAGTAAGTTAGAGGTTTGGGCAAACAAACAGAAAGGATTACTAATGAAATGCTGAATTTATACAAGTAACTCAGCAGAGAAACACATTGTTACATAGATAAATTCAATGGCCAAGATAAGCAATAATACTGACAGAGCAAGAAATTAATTGAGGAAGCTTATGAGAGGCACAAATTCTTTGAGTTGGTTCTGCATGGAAAGTTACTGGAAAACACTACATGTAGATGAGGAGTGAGAACCGTGCGAGGTTGTAGATTTACATGTCCTTGTCTATATACAAATGTTGTATATAAAAATATATTAAAGCTGTTTTATTTCTAATTTCAGAAAAAAAAGATTTTTAAATTTATGAATATATATGCACATATACGTGTATATGTAACACACACATAATTATCAATTAGACTGACAAAGATATGATCATATGTAAAGCTATTATAATTGTTCACTTTAATGCTGTTCTTGCCTTTCTTGACTAGTTATTTTGAAATCAGCACAAACCACAAACATTTCTATAAATTTTCTTCCACACTATGTGACTGTCCAGTTAATGTATTTGCCATAGTAGCTTATACAACTTTATGGTATTTTCAGGTAATATTATTGAGAAAGAGGGCAGATAGTGACTTTTGTCATTGAACAACACACCAAATAAGCACACTACCTGATTTATGTTCACAACAAAGGGTGCACATGCCTCACACTACTTAAAGAGAAAATGTTCTTTAACACTTCTTCTATAGCTTTCCAATATTAATAAACATTCTTTTGGCAAAAGGCCTTCTTAATGAATAACACTGACATTTTTATTATGCTTAACAGTTGAGAAAGTGTATCACATGCATCTTACTTAAATCTACAAATGCTGCAAGGCAGACAGGCTAAATATTATTATCACCAGGCTGCTAATGGGGAACCTGACAGCAAGAGATATTATTTATAGACCATTATTTGCTAAGCCTAGCTGCAAGAAATATTGAAGATTATGATTAAAAAGACAACATGGTTCCTACCTTCCAGTGAGATCATCACAAAAACCATCAACAAGAATAAAGGTTGCTCAGGAGTATGGGTAGTTCAGAAAGGCTTTTTGGAGAATCAGTGCCATTTCAAATTGATTTAAGCTAAAGTGAGAAGGAGAAGACTCAGAGAAAAAAAAGAGCTTCCAGCTACAGCTAATTCAAGAATAATGACATTACAGAATATATGCTATAAATGTGGAGATTGGTATAATGATCATAGAAATATGATTGAGCTGAAGAAATCCATTGTAAACATAGTACTGAAGATCATTTCTCACACATATGAATAGATTTGGAAGGTTTTAGGCAAGAGATATTATTAATTTAGGGAAAATACAGTGATAAGTAACTGTGAATTTGATTTGTATTAATCAAAATACAGAAATAGAGAAATAAATAAATCTGTAAAGCTCTATGAAAGACATACTAGGACTGTGGCATGAACATTAAAGTGGAAGCTTTAAGGTGATGAATATATTTACAACCACAAGAAAATGATTTTCTTAATTACTGGTGGAATGTAAAGAAATATAGTTAATCATAATTATAATGGAATTGAGGAAGAACAATTTTGCTATGTAATAGGAAGGTAAAAAATTTTAGAACATGAGAATTTAGCTGCTAATTTTATTAATCAGAAAATGTTGGAAATGTGATTTCCTTATGTTTTAATCCCTTTGGAAATGTATCATGCTCAGAATAATTCTTAGAACACAAGATATAAGCAAAGAGAGATATTATGACTATTCAGTTAGAGTATATTGTCTCAGACTTGGATGATATCACCAGACTGATCGAAATGTAAATATATTCTGGACAAATTTTAGATATATGGACTCTTTTTCAATATTCGATATAGGATTGACGTTAAAGAGAAGACATAAAGATGATTTGTTCTGATCAACTTGAAGGATGGATTTTACAATATATGTAATGGAAAATGATAAGGTAGAACAGTTTGAGTAGGTGGAAGCAAAATTATAGTCTTGGTAATGTGAAATTTTTGATAGTTTTACATATTCAAGTAATGATTTCCAGCAGGCAATTATACATACAAATCTCAAGAGATGGCACATTTCAATAGATATATAAATTTGACATATGTCATATATATATATATATATATATATATATATATATATATATATATATAATCTGACAGTTTTTAGATCATGAGATCATCAGGACGGGTTTCAAAGAGAAAAGACCATAAATAGAAATCCAGAACACTGAATGAGACATCCAGAAAGATTGGAGATGAGCAGGAAATGGTGACTGAGAGAGTAGAAGAAAGTACAGTAACTTCGGAGACAATTAAGGAAATGGGTCAAGGAAATTCCAACTGTTCCATTAAGAAATCAACTCTCACATTAGATAAGTAGTAAACAGTTGTCACTGAGTTTATCAATATCTCCATCATCATGGACATTGATGTGAAGTGTGACACTAGGTACTAGGTTCTGGAAGAAAAGACCCTTGACAGACTAAGTTAATGTTCTGGGACATATATATATATATATATATATATATATATATATATATATATATATTTTTTTTTTTTTTTTTTTCTACCAGGGTTCTGTAAACTACTTTGATAATTCAATTTACTACTGTGATACTTTTTTTTAGAATGCTATAGGGTTCACATGGTAATGGCAATAGGTCCAATTCTGAACTCAATTGCTTTTGATAAACATAGCACTAGCTGTTTTCCTCAGTGAACTGTATCACATAGCCGTGTGTGTGTGTGTGTGTGTGTAGATATAATTTATTTTAAAAGTCTAACAATTAAGGTGATTTAATATATATGAGAAGATATGTACAAGTTATATGAAAATATACAAATCGGGCTGGGGAAGATGGCTTAGTGGTTAGGCGCTTGCCTGTGAAGCCTAAGGACCCTTGTTCAAGGCTCAATTCCTCAGGACCCACGTTAGCCAGATGCACAAGGGGGCGCACTCATCTGGAGTTCGTTTACAGAGGCTGGAAGCTCTGGCGCGCCCATTCTCTCTCTCTCTCTCTCTCTCTCTCTCTCTCTCTCTCTCTCTCTCTCCTTCTCTCTGTTCTCTCAAATAAATAAATAAATCAAAAAAATTTAAAAAAAGAAAATATACAAATCATCTTCTATTTTACATAAGGAATTTTGAGCATTTGTTGGTTTTGGGTCCTTGGAAAAATTCTCAGAAACACTGAAGCATGGACATTTGTATTCCTTAAGTAAAAATGCTTTCTTTCAACTTGGGAGTAATGCTTTACTAGAATGTATAGTTTGGTCCCAAGATGCTCCTCTGTTTCACTACCTGGAGGCAAACTTCAAAGTTTGAGCCTTGTCCTTAGTCCAGAGGAGTGTGTCTGCCTATAAAGTGAAATGTCTGTGGGAATCCCCTCTGCTGCTGGTTTTGCAGATCCTCTGTCAGGATCCTCTTCTTAGGAGCACACGATTAATTTCTACCTGCAGAGAAAGCCCTTAACCTCTTGCATTGTCTGGGCAGCAGGAGCTCTGGCTCTGACCTCCTTCTTCTAGTACAGACAGAGGAAGCTGAGAGTTCTTCTCATTGGTGTATTCCTTGTTTGCCCTTTAGTACAAGAAAGGCACAGTCACTCGTCTTACTTCTCGTAACTTAAGTATTATTTAATCACTTTCTGCCTCATATATTTCCTTCAAATGCTTATCAGATGAATCACATGGGCCTGAAAGAATGGCCTCTATGGAAGCTGGCAGACATTTAGAAACAGAAAAGGTAAGTCATGCTACTGGGAGAAACCATCTTTGTTCAAAAATTCCTGTGCATATTCTATTCTGATGTCATCACTTATAGCAGTCCCTTCCAAACTTAAAATTTAGAGATGCTGCTCAATGTCATCATGACAGATCAGAGAATGTCAACTTCTTAGTGAAGAGCTGTCAGAAAATGATTCCTATCGTGCTTGTTATTTTGCTAATTTATTTTGTAATTAGAAAATTACAAAATTTTAGGTTATTATGTAATTTTCAAACCTGTTTTTAGTTGTTTTCCTTGTTGTCTTCTCTCCTCCTTATATACTCTCTTTCCTCCTTCCATCCTTTTATGAACATGTCATATATATCCATTTTGTCCATCTTGTATAACCCTCACATGGTTACCTTTCTAGCTTTTCAGTTTGTATCATCTATCTATCTATCTATCTATCTATCTATCTATCTATCTATATAGAAAGAGAGAGAGAGAGAGAGTGTTTGGCAAGCTATGATCTGCATTTGAGAGAGAACACAAGGTTCTGGACTCTCTGGGTTTGGCCCATCTTGTTCAATAATTTTTTTTCCAGATCCATCCATTTTACTTTAAATTTTATAGTGATTCTTTTCTTAATGGCTGAATAAAATGACAGTGTATACAGGTATTACATTTTCATTGGTCATTTGCCTGTTGAGGGGCATTTTGCCTGGCTCCATTTCCTTGCTATCATAAGTAAGGCAACAATAAACATGAATGTGCAAGTGAAGTGTCTCTGAAGTAGACTATGGAGTTCTTTCAGCTTATGCCTAGGAGCAGAATAGCTGGGTGCTGTGGCAGTATGCTTTGTATTTTTTTTTTTTTTGGAGAAGTCTGTATACCAATTCCAATAAGGACTGAGCTAGGTTACCTTCTCTACTATCTCCCAATTTATATAGCATGATCATGTGTCCACTTCACTAAAACATTTACCTTTGCATGTATTTTATCAAAGAGATTTATTTCTGTATTATAAAACTTTGCATCCTCTGTACATATTCTAGTATCTTCCTCATTCTATTTGAGCTTAGATTCCTGTCCTGAGCTTTTATAGAACCCAGTAACTTATCCAGTCTATTTTGTTTTCCTGGTTTTTAAATGTCTATTTTATATATATTACACATATACATGTACATACTTCTTTTTAGTATAGAAGCATGAAACAGGAAGTACTTCATCTTCAATAGCAAGTTCTGTGTAAAAGTATTAAACATCTATTATGTATCAAGGTTTTGAATACATTTTAAATCCAATATTCTCATGATTGCAGGTATCAAGTACCTCATTCTTTAGTTAACAAAGCCAAAACCTGGAATGTGCATATTCTTTACAAATTTGTTAAATTCATGACTCTGTATTCTAAATGGGTAATTTTAAAACAGAGAGGAATTTTCATGAAGAGCAAGAATCCAGCTTCCATGATGAGCCTGACAATCAGCCCCAGGGTGAAGGAGACAGACCTTGAGGACACTCAACACCTACCAAAGCAGAAATCCAGAGGCTTCTAAGGGCCCTTCACATGAGTAGACTTAAAACACAGTCGGCTCAGGGAATTTTGCAGAAGAGAGGACACAAAGATTGGTAGAGCCACAAGTTGGGACAACATACCCAGAGGTACTGCCTCTCCCCAATAACTGGCTGCTGCTCACACAATGCATAACTCACAACCCCATGGAGAAAACCTGCAGCCCCCACGAGGAGGGCCTCCAGCAGACTTGGGGCAGGGACACGGGAAAAGATGGTACCAACACATGATGTATCCATACTAAGTATGTCCATAATTATTATTTTTTTTGAAAAGCATCAGGACTATTTTTTTAATTTTTTTTGTTCATTTTTATTTATTTATTTGAGAGTGACAGACAGAGAAAGAGGCAGATAGAGAGAGAGAGAGAGAGAGAATGAGAATGGGCGTGCCAGGGCTTCCAGCCACTGCAAACGAACTCCAGACACATGTGCCCCCTTGTGCATCTGGCTAACGTGGGTCCTGGAGAATCGAGCCTTGAACCAGGGTCTTTAGGCTTCACAGGCAAGCGCTTAACCGCTAAGCCATCTCTCCAGCCCCATCAGGACTATTTTATTAGCCAGTTCTACTGCACTTGGAGAACAAATTTAGAGACATGGCATAGAAAAATATTTGCAGGGGATTATATATAAACATAAAAAGAAGGGATTTTCTCTGCTTGATTATGTCATAGATTGCATTTCTTTTTAAATTTCAATATTTTTAACAGTAACCCAGTATCTTTGAGCAATAAACAAACCACCTTCCACTCTAAAAAATATATGTCCATAATTATTAAAAAATCACTTTCACTCTATTCTGATGAATTTTGTTTTCCTTTGTATTTTGTTATAAGACTCTGAAATGAGCTTCTGTCCAATTTGTGGGCTTGGTAAGAAATGCATGATAAATACGTTAAACATGAACACAATAAATATTTGTGAAACAGTTTTTCTACATTGTCTTTTTCAAAGAACATTGGAAGGAACTTAAACAAACCCAATTAAAATACAAAAGTCAGGTTATCAGATAAATAAAAACACATATTATTTTCTCTATGTTGATTTCAAGTAGGAAGAACTCTTAAATATAGGGATCTGTATTGTGGGAAATAATATAACTCTTGCATAGAATTAGAACATATTTTAAATATAATCCCCAACTGATTAGATGCCATCTAAATTAAAAATATAAATGTTTGACTTGTACAAAACAGAATTTTGGAATTCAGTAGAGGCTATAGCCATTAATTCCTTCTAGTATGTGATATTCTATGTGATAGAGTCAGATGATGAAAAACAACTTTGCACTGGCAAAGCAGGTGGGAATTGTAGTAGATGAAAACTGTAGAAGTATGCCAAAAGAGAAGTTCAGTAGGCTATCTCCTAGTAAATTCAGAGAATGCACATTTATGTGGTGAGTTTTTACTTTCCAGAAGGGCTGTGCAGGTATATTTTTGTTGTTTATTTTATTTATTTGAGAGCAACAGACAGACAAAAAGGGAAACAGAGAGAGAGAGAAAGAGAGAGAGAGAGAGAGAGAGAGAGAGAGAGAGAATGGGCACGCCAGGGCTTCCAGCCACTGTGCAGATTTTTTTCTATGTTGCTTTCAACCTTGTGCTTTGTTCCTAGAATAAATGTGTTACTGAATTTATTGTGTACAAAATAAACCACTAAGAACAGTCCCATCTACAGTGGAAAAATTCACATTAGCAATGATCTGTTTATTTTGTTAAACACACAAAACAAAGAAACAAATTAATAGAAGAGAAAGAATAAAAATTAATATTTATAGAGATAGCAATTTCTCTATGGGAGGGTATTACAATTATTTTGCAGAAGTGTCCATAGTAAAATAGTCAATGAGCAGTACATTATCTCAATGAACTAGTTTTTTGGTTTAACATTTAAATGTGTTCAATTCTTTGATAAACATGGGGTGAGCTATTCACTGACATGCTGGGAATTTATAATGTTCTTTGTCCTAGAAAATATATTCATTTGCTGATTCATTTCTTTTCTATAGATCTTCAACTTACTAATAATCTCTTCTAATTGACTTAGTGCTTCTTTAGAAATGTTATTACATTTTTTTCATCCAAAATCTTGCATGGTAGTTAAGTGCATTTAATTGGATTCATTTTATAGTGATATTGTTTCTTTATTAAATGTAATTCACATTATAGTAGTACATAATACTATTATTATAGATATTATAATAGTTTCCAAATTATAGAACTTTTTAAAAGGATGCAAAATCTCAACCATGAAATGTAAAGGAACTAATAAATATTGGTACTTGTGGCATCCATACTCTACATTTAAGAAAAAAAAAACAAGGGCAAAATTACTCACGAAGTATATATATATATATATATATATATATATATATATATATATTCATAATTATGGCAAAATGTGATCAAATGAAAGTACTTTAAAAATAAGAAAGAGGACAATGGTATTCTGTTAATGGAATATAATTATAGCATTACTCAGTTTGCTTTAATAATAGTTTAGAATAAGTGTTTAATTATTACTCACACAGCATGTAGTTGTACAGAGACTGTAACTTTGCTGCAGGCAGTGCCTGGGCTTAGGACTAAGATAATTGTTTGCTATAGTTCGCTCCATATTCTGGGGTTATTAACTTATTTCTTTATTTCAGAATGTGGCATGAAGGAGACTCATTTATATAGTACACTAAATCTCTAGTAAGAGAGTCAGAGCAGGTATGAGCATGGAATATTTATAGTCTCTGCAGAGATATTTATAGTCTCTGCAGAGATATTATATAACTATGATCATTAATGTTACATAGAATTAGTCACATGGCCAATTTAAAGGTAGTAGAATTGGTACTGAGTTGTTACATCAGATGTCAAATTTTTAATAATCTTTTCCTTATTTGCCTCTAGAATGGAAATGTTTTGTATCATTACTTTCAGTGGATGAAATGGCTGGCTGTTGCTCCTACCAAAAAATATTTAGTCAGGAAATGAAGATACAGTCTAGTTGGCAGAATGCTTACGTAGCAAGCACAAGCCTCTACTACCACATAAACTGTGAGTGGTGATGAAGATCTGTAATTCCAGCGTCTAGAAGGTAAGTGGCAAGAAGATCAGAGCTGAAGATTAGTTCAAGCTCATCTTCAGCTGCATATGGAATTCAAAACCAGTCTAGAATTACACAAAATCCTGTCTCAATAAAAGGACATTGGTCAAATGTTCATATTTGTAGAACCCTATAGAGTTAATTTGTGAAAAGTTCTTCCTACAAGCACTCCTAGAAGCTGATGGGAACAGTGTTCTCATGACTAAGAGCCATTGGCACATTTTGCTTGGTTGCTTTAGGGTTACCTGTAGCACATTTTTACTGCATTGTAAACTTTTTCATTCTTGATTATTTGGAAAGAAATAAATCTTAGTTTATTTTAAACAAAGGATAGCAATACTTTGTGGAGTATACTTTTTACATGGACATATTTTATGAGAACATTTGAATTTATGTTGGACCTGAGATATAGCTCTAAGGAAAGAAAGAATTTAACCCAATCAGGTGCTTGTAGTTCTTAACTTATCAACTAGAATGTTGTCAGGGATTTACAGGTAACATTATCACATACTACTGCTGTTTTGCAATGAGGCCTCTTGCCTCTTCCCTTGAGGCATCTCAGGTCTCGCTGTATCTCCCTCAAGCTTTACTTAGACCGAGTTTCTTCCTCTTCTTTGAAATGCCAGGAGTTTGACAGAAGCAGCAGCATTCCCTTTCCCCATGTGTCTGCAATTCCTTCCAGTCTCTCACCATAGCCCTGTGTCCTCCTTCATTTGTGTTTTGCTTTTGCTTGGAGTGCTTTTGCTCATGCTTTTGCAGTAGGAATCTGGTATTTTATTTCATTAGGATAGCAAATCAAAGCTGGAAATGACTACTTCAAAGTTATTCACACAAATTCACTGTATTTTTCTTCAAGTATATATGAAACATCTAATCTTAAATTTTTGATCCATTGTAGTGTTTTAATATTTATTTATTTTTAAGTGGGGGGGATGTATGTGCTATGGTCTCTAGAAAATGCTCAGCGCACTGTGTGCATCTGGCTCTATGTGGCTACTAAGAAATAAAACCCTCACCATTAAAATTTGCAGGCAAATGCTGTAACCACTAAGCAAGCTCTCCAGTCCCCATTTTAATTTTTTTTTTCTTTTTTCTTTATTAGTCAGTTCTGTATTCAGCAAATACAGTCAGTTTGGTACCATTATTAGGCTCATCCGTGACCTACCCCCTCTCCTTTGCCCCTCCTTGTTGAGGTATACGGGTCATGCATTGTGGAGTTAGCCCACAATTATGGGTAAGCTAAATGTCTCTGCATATCATGACCCAACATGTGACTCTGACATTCTTTCCGCCCCCTCTTCCGCAAAATTTCCTTGAGCCATGTTGGGTTCATTTTTGGTCTGCTTCAGTGATGAGGTGTTGGGGGCCTCTGAGGCTCTGGCTCTCTGATTTGGTAGGAGTTGATTTTTCTCTGTGCTGATCTCCTTCCCCCTTGTGCTGGTATCTGGTTCATCAGGAAAACAGCCCTCTTGCTTGTTTCTCCAATTTTTCTTAGTTTCAGCCGGGGCCCTTTTGAGGTATGATGGGGTGGCTCTCTCCTTAGGATCTACATCTATCTGAAAAAGAGAAGCAGATTCTCCAACGGAGAGTAAATTAGCACCAGGACCAATGAGATAACCCTTACTTTTTTTTTTTTAATAGAGAATTTAATACGTGTAGGCCCTCTTGTAGCCCACAATTGACAGTAGCTTGATATTGGAGAGTGGGTTTAGGTTTGGATCTGGTTCTGACTTGTTTCCCAGCTCCAGCTATGGGTCCCATACCAGTGAGGGGATCAGCTAGCCAAATTGAGAGCAGTTGGTTCCCCACCATGGCTGTGTGCCACCACTGCACTTGTGTGGGCATCACAAGTTATTTGCTGCTAAGTAGGTTAGACCATGTGTTGCTTCGACAGATATTGGTCAATTTCCCCCAGTCGCCCATGTAGCACCTTCTGGCACTAGACGAGCAGACTGTCTGGGGACTGACTCTCTTCCAACTTCCAGCCATGCCATTCTAATTTGCATGTCAATCACATAAGGTATCTTCAGCAGTAGGGTCTTTAACTGCTGAAGCAGCTCATCAGTCATTTTATTAACCTCCCAGTAAGAATGTGACATTGTACATTTCCTTTCATTAAATATTACTCTTTTTGATGAGTTTATGTATGCATGAATGCACGTATGCATATGTAGCATGTAGGTGTGCATGCATTTTCACTTATGTGTAGGGGCACATGGGTCTTAAAATGCACATCAATTGGGCTCCAAGTTCTTTTTATTGATGTAGCTTCTCTTACTTGAATTCACATATTCTTCTAGTCTTGCTAACCAGCCTGGGCATCTAAGCCCAAATTCCTCAATTTGGCTTCATTTCTACTATTTCCAGAACAACATGAAGTATCTCCTAAAGACTGACTATGGAATTGTGTGCAAATAATATTATTTCATTTTTGAAATAAAGGTGTAATGATTTTATAAATGTCACATTCATCTCAAGAACTCTTTAAACATTGGACCTATTTGGGTTGAAGAATAGGAAGAGATCAAATATTTTTTGTTCTGCTTACATTCATACTTATTTCTCCTCAAATTAAACCAATTTTATTGTCAGAATTCTAGTTATCAGTATCTCAAGTGCTGTGACCACTTCATATAGATATGCAGAGGTCAAGTATCTATTTGACTTTTTGTATTGAAGTTATAAAACTCAACACCACATGAACTCTACAGTCTATGATAAAAATGGACTTCAGAACTTATGATCTAGGACAGAGGGCAGATAAATGAGAGAGGGAAAAGAGAATAGGGTCATCTTATGAAATAATATTTGATTAGGGGAGAACTTTGTTTCTGCAGCCTTATTAAGCTAAAAAGTATACTATTCTATAAATTTACAAGGTGAAACATGATGTTTGCATATAGGTATGTTCTATGTGATAGTCGCATAATAATATTTGAAATATTCATGCTAATATTTGCATGGATATTAACATCAATTAAATAAATACCTCTAAGGGATCTCTAGAATTACTTCTATCTAACTTAGATTTTTGTTTATTTGTTTATCTTGTTTTTTTTTTTTTTAAGTAGGGTCTCACTGTAGCCCAGGCTGACCTGGAATTCAGTATGTAGCCTTTAGGTGTTCTTGAATGCTCAGCAATCTTCCTACCTCTGCCTCCTAAGTGCTAGAATTAAAGGTACGCACCACCATGCCCTGCTAACTTAGTTTGTTTCTTATAATCTGTGCAGTTCTGAAAGTGTGTAGGCAGGAAGATAGTGACTGTAGACACCTGAATCAAATAAAACTTGGGAAAAAAGTACTATAATAGTGTTTAAAGAAATATATTATAGAAAGTACCTCCTACAAGGGACTAAAGTTGGACCACTGTGACAGTGTTAGTTGAAAGAAGAAATTGTGTGAAATTTGTATGATTTTTATTGTGGTCAAAGGTAAGATTTTCTCTTATGTTCTTTCTGTGCTTGGATCTATGCCACTGCAACAGAACTCCAGATGCACGTGACACTTTGTAAGTCTGTCTTTATAAGGGTACTAGAACTGAGTTTGCAAACAAGCACCTGTTACCGCTGAGGCATCTCCCCAGGCCTCAAGTCAACTGAAGCAGATTCTGTTACCTAAACATGGGAAACCACTGTTACATACTTTGAAAATATGGAAACAGTTTTAGTATGAGGTGACAAGCAGAGAGTGGAGAGATTTTGCAAAAGATGCTGGAAAAAAATTAAATTATCTTTAATAGGCTATTAGTGTATGCATATATACACATGTACACATATACTGTAAATGACAAAATTTAACATGATATGATGCCCATGTGAGACTCATATTATTCCTCAGAATATTGTACAACTGGTTACTTGGACATCTCAGATTAAGGAAAACAAAAGAACCAAAGAAAGGCAATCAACTGGACTCTGCAAATTTTACATGGAAGAGTCTGAGCCAATTCATTCAGGCATAAGAACATGCTACTTCTTCTGAAAAAGGATGACTGAGTCAGAAGGTAGAGCTCAGATTCAAGGGGGATAATTCCAAGGTTTTGAAATGAAATGGATTTTAACTAGCTGGTTCTGGAAATTATTTCTGACTAGTGATACCTTTTGCCTCTCATTTTTTCTCACTTTGAGCTAGAAAGTCTGAAGTTATTATCCAATGCTTATTCCACCATTGGATTTTACTAATGATTAAATTGTTGTGTTCAACAAGGTCACAAATGAAGAACAATTTCCCACCATACAGTGGATTCCCAGAGCC
Source organism: Dipus sagitta (assembly GCA_036346955.1). Taxonomy (NCBI): domain Eukaryota; kingdom Metazoa; phylum Chordata; class Mammalia; order Rodentia; family Dipodidae; genus Dipus; species Dipus sagitta. The sequence goes on from CM070772.1 coordinate 27,296,752, forward strand.
TTCACTATTGCCAATTAAGAAAAGGTGTCAATCTGATTAAATTTAGAACTTCAAAGTGATGCAATCACGCACTAAGACTTTTAAGGACCTTGGAGATAAATTGTTTTTCTCCTATGTACATGAGCATAAACTATTTCAGGCAAGTTTATGTGTTGTGATAAGCAACATAATAGCTGCCCATCGATTTTCTTTTCTTAATACTTAGAGACTGTGAACTAATTTAATTGCATAGTAGAGAGTCACAAAGGTAGCAGTACTCATCATATGACCTTGAAGTAGGAATATTAACCTCAATTAATTAGGTGGTTCCAGTGTAATCATAAAATACTCTAAACTTGAGCACCAGGAAAGAAACTTGGCCAAACTTGTTAGTGTTGCAAATGAAGGATGAAGGTCACAGGATACCGGGTGACCTTTAGAAGTTGAAAAGAGAAGGATATGCATTCCCCCCTAAAGCCTTGGAACAGAGTTGAGATGTGATGACACCTTGTCCTTAGCCAGGTAAAACCCATTTTTAACTTCTCACCTGAAGAATTGTAACATATTTGTGTGGCTTCAGATGTGCCAGAATTTTTTATAACAGTCACAAATTCCCAAGTTGTTAGGAATCATAGCATGATGTGTGCTCTTACAAACAATGAACATGAAGATTTCAATATGTAAGCGGACAGGTGAAGTTCCAATATCGTGACAAAGTTGATAGTGTGCCGCTCATGGGAGCATCTTCTACTGAGGTTTAGACATGCATCGTGTGTCAAGAGCCCCCAAACCCTGTGCCCAATTTGCTCTCTGTAGAAGTTTCCTCATCTACCAAATATCCTCTAAGTACTTTTGTAAAATCAATTAATATTTGCTACTTCCCACTTACTAAACTTGACTTATGTGCAATTTGTCTAAAAAGAAGCTTCATTGATTTTTAAAGAAATAAACCATATTTTAAGATTAATATGAAATAAAGCTAAAGAACAAAAGCAACAGTCTAGAGAGCTTTGTTTAATAATCTATGCCCTTCTGTTATTAACTTCCAAGACATGGAGAGTGCCAAATCAGTGTTGCAGTGAATGAACTAGGACCTTTATATCCTCTCTGGGCAAATGAAATGCTAATTATCTTGTTGTTTTAAATTCAAGCAGCTTATTCTTTCATTCATTTGTGGGAGCTCAGGCAGGCATAATCTCATGTAGCAAATTCTCTATGGTTCATGAAAAGAGGAAATAGTTCATGTCTCCTTTTATACAAAGGGGTATTTTTGTGTATTAAAAACACCACTTTCCTCTTAATTTTATTAACATTAATGTTTGCATCTTTATAAAATGTTTAGCAGGCACCTATACTTTAAAAGGAAACTCAATATAGATTACTGGAAGTCTACTTGTATAATTAAGTAATCATTGCTGAGAACATCACCTTTAATGTCTCCTAAATCCTAGTATACATAGATTAGACCCATGTCCTAATTTAACATAAAATTACATCTGAGAGATGAAATTATATTTTTGAATTTAAAGCAGACATGAAATAAGATATTTCCTGTCATAGTCTATAGTACTTATACTTCATCACTTTTCAAGATGTTCATAAGACAATGAATATTAACTAAAATTTAACTAATGAAATTCAGAATGTTCAATGAGTAATGTTCGCCAAATGATTGAAGGGGCAGGGCATATATGGGTGATAGATTTCCTCTCAGAGATACTAGAAAGAGTGTTTCTAAATCATTTCATTAGTCCTTCTTTTACTTTTAACATGTATAAGAATGTAGTACTAGGAAGTTCATGAGTCATTCATGGCCCATAAATTTCCTACCAGCCAGGGAAGGGAGAACGGAAAGATAAGTAAATTCTGGAGATACTAAGTTTAAGAGGCTATCATTTGTAAGCTGAAAATATAAATAAAAGAGAAATGAGGGCAAGTCTTTTTTTTTTCTTTGATTTTTCAAGATAGGGTTTCACTCTAGCTCAGGCTGACCTGTAATTCACTATCTAGTCTCAAGCTAGCCTCGAACTCAAGGCAATCCTCCTACCTCTGTCTCCCGAATGAATGCTGGGATTAAAGATATGTGCCACCACTCCTGGTCAAAAAAAAATTCTTAGACTGAAAAATGAATATTCAGATGAATTAAAGACAAAACCAAAGCAATGATTCCATGAGAGTGGAGATATTTTGAGAGCTGATCTGATTAAAAGTGAAACAATAAGAAGAAGGTGTAGTCCCAGATAGAATGTAGTATGAAGATGACAGTAACAAATTGATCAGACAAAATAAAATATATATTGACAACTGGCAGGAGAAATGGTTTAATGGTTAAGGCAATTGCCTGCAAAGTTAATGAACCCAGGTTTGATTCCCCAAAACCCACATAAACCACATGCACAAGGTGACACATGCATCTGGAATTAGTGTGCAGTGTTTGGAGGTCCTGGCACACCCATTCTCTTTTTCTCTCTATCTGTCTCTTTCTCTCTCAAGTAGATAAATAATAAAAAAACTATTTTCAACAAAGAACATATTAATACGATAATCAGACACATGGCTTGAAAGAGGTGCATTCATGTGATAGGCTTAGTAAGAGATCATATTTTCTGTGGACCAGTCTCTTGGAATGAATTGTCTTCTAGAATTGAGCACTACAGATCTCTCCATTTAAGATTCAGAAATGATTCTTTTTGGAGGAAATTAAAAAGCGAACAAAAACATGTGACAAAAGTTATTCACGGTATTTGTGAGTAAACAATGAATGTCATTTAATGTATACATTGTAAACATATTAAATGTATCTATAAAATTATATTATTTTTATTTCTCTATTGAGTGGTTTGGAAAGCATGTTTTATAAAGAGCAGTTCTTTGTACTGGGGACTCACAATTGCATATGATATTTAAATTGTAATACAACTAGCTCTTCAAAGTCAAGTTTAGACATGTTACAGTTATTGATCATAATTTAATAAAATAATAGGAAGAAAATCGATGATATCAAAATTGACAAGAGTCTAAATGGAAAGAAGAAGGGATTCAGTGTTGGGGTGGTTAGAGAGGGGAAATTGAGAACATGGGGATTATGATCATGGTATAATGTCTATACTTATGAAAGTTTTCAATAAATTTTTAAAAGCAACAACAAAACAAGGAGAAATAGGTTTTAATAAGTAATTGAAAAAAAAATTTGGATATGGTTTTCATACTTGAAATTGAAACAAGGGCCATGAATAATCAGGTAGGTAGGAAATCTATCACTTAATTATACCCTCAGTATTACTGATGTTAAGAACTGTAAAAAAATAAAAGATATATAATTTATTTTTTCATATCAGATCTCATGTATTATAATTCCATTTGATACTATTGATTACTATTGAACTAAAAATACTTAGGTTTTATTTTAGAATAACTTGTAAGAAACTTGGTTAACAGTTCTATTTAATAATGATTAAAAGACTTTCTACATTGCATATGGGAAAAAAAATTACTATGTTATTTCATATTTAGTCCATTTATATTAAGATTCCTTACATGTTAAAGTGGTGTAAATTTCTGCTTACACATGAATGAACCATTGCAGTCGTGGACTAAATAAATCAAATTTTGGAAAAGCATCATATTTTACCTTGTTTCCTTCTAAAAGTTAGTATATGACTGACTTGTGCATATTTGCAGACTTAAAATAATTAGTCAGTAAGAAAAGAGGATATCAGTATACATTAGAAGAAAATATTTTTTTCAGATAAGAAGCAAATTCAATGAATGAACCACAAGAAACAATTAAAAAGTATGTGGTAACATTAGGTCCGAAACTATCATGGGTGGAGAAATAAGTCTACTTGAGAACACATCAATGCTCGTTCTTTTTTGGGATTTCGACATAGTGCAAGAGAAAAGAAATTACAAAGCAGCATTCCCGAGCATGGCCCTATAATTATTGATTGTCTCCAGGGCCAGTCTTTACCCATTTGCCACAGTGCATGACTCAGACGTTCCTTCATTTTGTGATTAATACTAAGCAATTAGTATTTCATTTGACCATCAGCACAGGGATCCAGTCATAGTCTGAGTTGCTCTCACAAACTACCATAGACTGGGGGCATATAAACAACAGCAATGTCTTAAAGACAGTTCCCATAGCTAAAATGTTCAAAATCATGGTGTCAGAAAATGTCATGCATATGAATTGACTATTCCCTGGTCATAGAGTATATCTCATTGTAGCCTCCTAGCATAGTCCAAGAAAAGGCGGCTAAATGGATTCCTTCACATGAGGCCATTAGTTTTTTTTTTTTTGAGGATTTAGCCATCTTGGCCTTACCCCCCAAAGGCCAGTTTTCCTAATACTATTATATTGTTATTAGACTTTAATACAGCAATTTTGGAGTTTTATACAGATAGTGGAAAAATATGCTTTCATATTTATTTCATATAACCTAATTGTTTTAACATTTTTTTTCTAATTCTAATATAATGTAAAAGCATCTTCAGTTATACTGTAGGAGAAATACATATTTTTATTGAAGGCCTTGTCATTTCCCTCATTTAAATTTTTTAATTGTATCTTAATCTGAAAATAGAAGGATATATTCATTGAAGCATTATGAACTTGCTCTTTCTACAAATTAAAGCCATAGGCATTAGTGTCTTTTATTAAAATATTTCTTTTCCTTGAAGTTTTTTATTATTATTATGAACATTATTTTGTATAGATACATCATTTGTTGGTACCATCTTTTCCCTCCTTCCTCCCCCTATTCTGCAGGATACCTTTCTCAGTGGAGTTCCTGGTGCCTCCCATGGGGCTGTGGTTTATGTGTTGTGGGAACAGCAGTCAGTTAGTAGGGGGAGGCAGTGCCTCTTTTTATGACATCCCTACCTGAGACTGCTACAATCTTTCTGCTCCCTCTTTCACAAAATTTCCTGAGATTTGGTGGGAGGGTTTTAAGTCTACTTCAGTGATAAGCTCTTAGAAGCCTCTGGATTTCTGCTTGGGTATGTGTTGAGTATATTCAGTGTCTGTCTCTTTAATTTTTATAGCAATAAATACACATTTATTGAACTATCCAAGTATGTATACCCTGTAGTTTGTGGCCTTTTTGAAATCAAAGGCATAGTCTCGATATTTTAAAGTCCTCACTACTTGAGAGTCTATATGATATTTACTGAGTAGTTAATATTTTTTCCTTACTGAAAAAATAGTCAAGCCACTTGTGACTGACAAAGAATCTGGTTTTAGCATGCTATTGCTCAACATAGCAATCTAGAATAAAAAACTCAACCCCTGTCATTTCTTAATAATAAAGTTCACCATATCATTGTGGGGGAAAAAAGAAAAAACAACCTTAGTGACTCACATCCTACATAAACTGTAAGCAGTGTTTTCTTCACATGGTAAAATGTAGATTTTCTTTGAGATTTCACATCTCAGAGACAAAGATAATTTTTTTTAATTTCTTATTTGTATTTTATTAAATAGAAACTTTGTATAGACACATCATGTGTTGGTGACATCATTTCCTTTCTCCCTGTCCCCATTCTACTGAGGGCCCTTGTCAGTAGGATTGCTGGTACTCACCATGGGGTTGTGGGTTATGAGTTATGAAAACAGCAATCAACCAGTGTTGGGGGCAATGCCTCTGGATATTCCCTCGCACCCTGAGGCTCTTACAATCTTTCTGCCCCCTCTTCTGCAAATTCCCTGAGTCGTGGTGGGTGTGTTTTAAGTTGGCTTTATTGTTGTGCTCTCTGCACCTTCTGGAATTTTTGCTTCGGTGCATTTTGAGTAACCTCAGCGTCTGTCTCTTTTACCCTGTCACAGGTTGTCAGACTCACCATGGAAACAGTACTCTTGCATCTTGCTCATCTCACTGTTTCTCTTGGGTTTCACATGGACCCTAGCTGATGCGCTGTGGGATGGGGGTATGAGGGGTCATTTCCTGACAGGAGTTTTGTGGTTCCTTAACATAAGCACTGGTAAAAATTTCTCTATAATTTTTCTAATGTATTTCTTGTACCTTATGTGTGTGTGTGTGTGTGTGTGCACCTATGATATACATGATATACATGATAGGATATATCATATATACACATATATATGTATGTATATATAAGAGTTCATGTATATGTATGTATGAGAATGAATGCTATGGTTTGAAGGTGAACATAAGAAGATAGCTTGCTGTATATGTCCTCATATTCCACCTTTTCTGAAGCAAGGTCCCTTGTTTATTGCCCTTGCCTTCAATAGGCTTGGCGGACCAAAAGCTTCTGAAAGTATTTTCCCTTCCTCCCTCATTGTAGATGTATTTTGATCATGGACATACTACTGTATCCAGCTCTCCACGAGTTCAGGAGACTTAACCTTAAGTCTGAGTGCTGATGAGGCTGTGCTGGCCCCACTGAGTCATCTCCCTAATCGCCAGTGAATTTGTCACACTTAGAAATAATCAGTTATAGACGAGTTTATTTTAATATCTTGATTCCATTCCATTATTGTATGTTTCTACTTAAATGCCAGTGACAGTTTTACACTATTTTCGTCCATATGGATCTGATGTTTATTTCAGAATCAGGTATTATTCATATCTCCAGTTCTGTTAAGGTTGTTTTGACTGTCTGTGTTCTTTCCTGCCTCAATATGTATTTAAGGAACATTTCTAGCACTTTGAAGAATGCTACTAGTATATTGATGAAGATTTCATTAAATCTGCACATTGGTTTGGATAGCATTAGCATTTTCATATCAGTTCTTTCATACATGATCATCACAGGCCTTTCACATTATGTATGGTTGACTAACCTAAACAGCATTCTTCATGAAAATTTTCAATGTAGAAGACTTTCATTTTCCTGGTGAGTTATATGCATATTATTATTGGAATTCCTTTCAAGGCTTGTTTCTAAATGTGTGTGTTATTTGTTTATGAAATGTTTCTGCTTTTTATATTGAAATGGAAGCACTAATGAAGAGTTGGTAGCAATCTATGTTAGAAAAATCATTATCAAGATTAGTAGAGAATTTCCTTTAAAAAATAAAAATAAGTCTACTATATGATGTTTGTATTTTATTTAAATATATAGTCAAAATAATTCAAATCAGTATACAACAGATATATGCCCTCATGTTTATTTGGAGTCCATTTATAATAGTTAAGATATGGAATCATTTATGAGTACTCAACGAGAAATTATTCACTGAAAAAGGAAGATATATTTTGGTCAATTGTGTGAAGTGATGAAAAAAGAAACATTGTGATAAGTGAAATAATCCAGACATAAAAAGTATAATTGCTGTTTATCTTTCATGTGTAGAAGCCAAAAAGAAAATCAGAATACACAAGATGATCACTATAAAGTGGAAAGCTTTGCAGCTGAGGGTGGCACCAAAACACATTGGAAAAAAAGAAATATTTTGCTTTTCTGCAACAGAGTGGTAGGGCTGCTGTTGAAATACCTTATTGAATATTTTATGTAGACATTAAAGAGATGGTGTAAATGCTCCAAAGACAAATAAGTAAGAATAGTGAAATGTTCATTATCTTTCCATTATCAGCTCATGTGGCTCTTCTGTGAAAGCATTGACTAAAATACCCTTAGTATATATGGTTAGAAATGACACTCCCCAAATATGGTTACACATGCTATAAAATATTGATATGACTAATATTCTGCGTGAGTCATCTTTATTATAGTATACATGTGTAAGAGCTTTTATAGTCACACCTAAGTGCAACTTCATCTTAACAGCTGATACATACTACTTTAACAAGGATGGCATAAATAGGTAAGTAAACCTGTAACTACACAAGAAAAGTGATTGATGATTATTTTCAAGTGAATTTGTAAGTATGGCAAGAGGTCATATCTAAATGTGTGCATGCACGAAAGTGAATAAATCATAATTTAAAGTCATAAATACATTGCTGCTCAGGCAATTTATGCATTGTAGAAGTGAATACTCTAACTTCTGTTAAATTTAACTCATGACTAAACATGAAATTAAATAAAAAGAGTAGTTGAAAGTAATCTGAATTTAGGCTCTATACTTATTTCAGTAGCAAGACAAAATTTTGAAGTTTTGAATTTTGCAATATGCCATAGGCCTTATTAAACATGCTGATATTTGATACTGCAATGAGCTCATAACCACTGTGTCACAGTTTTGTGATATCAACATTGAATGGTTCCTTCAAAAAAATGCACAGGTGAGCTGGAGAGATGGCTTAGCTGTTAAGCACTTGCCTGTGAAGCCTAAGGACCCCGGTTCGAGGCTCTATTTCCCAGGACCCACATTAGCCAGTTGCATAAGGGGGCACACGCGTCTGGAGTTCGTTTGCAGTGGCTGGAGGCCCTGGCACACCCATTCTCTCTATATCTGCCAAATTCTCTCTGTCTGTCGCTCTCAAATAAATAAATAAATAAAAATAAACAAAAAAAAATTTAAAAAATGCACAGGTCCTTTCTATTCAGAAGTATCACCTTGATTCTAGTTATGTTTACCATGACTTGCTATCACTCAGGGATATTTTAATAAATTGTAGTCACAGCTGTTGAAATAACATATATTGGGTTGATTCTGTGGCATCTAAATGTACACATTTGTTTGGTATGCTATGCCTCAGGTATATATTCTGTTTCATGTGATGACTTTTACTCATTTTCTGAACTATTTTACAACAGAGGGATAAATATATACTGTATACATATACACACATATCATTTTTTGACTTCTGAAAAGTACATGGAACAAATAGTAATGAAATTTGAAAAAATGAAGTCAAGATTTTATAGCAGTTCATTTGAGATAATGCAATGTCATGTGAAGATAAATTATGTGATGTATTACTGGAAGTAAATGTTTTATAGTCTTAAAAATAAACAAGTATACTGATAATTTAGTTGATATTGTCAGTTATTGTACTATATAGCTATATGCATTTTTATAATTATGTAATCATATACTTTTAATTTATTCTCTGAAATATTCAAGTATGTCGTAAGCTAAGTCAGAAGTTAGTAGTATCACAGCAAATTTCAAAAGAGGAAATGAAACAATTAATATAAATTTTGTTGTCAATTAGTATTTCTCTCACAATCATATGAATTGATCCAGAAGTTTGTAATGGCCAGGTTCTCAGAGCCTTTATTTATGTGGTAAGGACTTGGTACAAAGAAAGAATTTTGTCAGAAATTGGTTATTTTGTTATGGAAGTTTTATTTTATTTATCTTATTTTTATTTATAATTAACAACTTCCATGATTGTAAACAATAGCTCATGTTAATTCCCTCCCCCCGCCACTTTCCCCTTTGAAATTCCACTCTCCTTCATATCCCCTCTCCCTCTCAATCAGTCTCTCTTTTATTTCAATGTCATGATCTTTTCCTCCTATTATGATGGTCTTGTGTAGGTAGTGTCAGGCACTGTGAGGTCATGGATATCCAGGTCATTTCGTGTTAGGAGGAACACATTCTAAGGAGACCTACCCTTCCTTTGGCTCTTACATTCTTTATGCCATCTTTCTGAAATGCACCCTGAGCCTTGGAAGGTGTGATAGGTGTGATATTGCAGTGCTAAGCACTCCTCTGTCACTTCTTCTCAGCACCATTATGCCTTCTGAGTCATTCCAAAGTCACTGCCATCTGAAAAGAGAAAGTTCTCTAATGAAAAAGTGAGAGTAGCATTAATATGTGGGTATGAACATTAAGAGAAGTACTTACTGGGCAGTTTGATGAGCATAGTATATACATTTAGTCAGACTGCATCAGATGACTACCTCTGTTGTAAGTTTTCAGTATCAGGCATGTATTCCCTCCCATGGAGCTGCATGTAGCATGTCTTTCTCCAGGTTTCTGTCAGCTGATATACATGAAGGAGGTTTTCAGCTCAGTTCTAGCAGGATTTCTCAGTAGCCTTGCAGCCCAAGTATGTGGAGTCTTCAGCAATATGGTCTTGCCATCTCTTCCTGGTGGGAAACCAAGGGCCTTGGCAATGGCCTGTAATGTTTCGGGGTTATCAGGGACCTCCTTGGTCAACAACTCACTGGTAGGTATCCCATCCCTGGCACTGAAAATTTTCTAGTAACAATCTATTGCTCCTTACTGTTCCATTGTCCCAAAAATTAGGTTTCCATATGATTTATTTATATCCTCTTAAATTTTGATTAGCCCTCCCTCCATCTTTCCTTTATTCAATCTCTTCCCCTGACTTCACTTAGGCCTTCTCATCCCATTAATCTGTTCTTCTGCTTACATATATACAATACCATCCTATTAAGCCCCCCCCCCCCAACACACACCTCCTTTCTATTCCCTTTATATCTCCTTTCTAGCTTACTGGCCTCTGCTACTGAGTTTTCTTCCTACTCCCACAGAAGTCCAGTCATTTGTAGCTAGGAACCATAAATGAGAGACAACATATGACATTTGGCTTTCTGGGCCTGGGTTACCTCACTTAGTATAATCCTGTCCAGATCCATCAATTTTCCTGCAAATTTCATCACTTCAGTTTTCTTTACCGCTGAGTAGAACTCCATTGTATAAATGTGCTATATCTTCATTATCCACTCATCAGTTGAGGGACACCTAGGCTGGTTCCATTTCCTAGCTATTGTGAATACATGAGGCAATAAACATGGTTGAGCAAGTATCTCTAAGGTAGTGAGATGAGTCCTTAGGATATATACCTAGCACTGCTATAGCTGGGTCATATGGTAGATCTATTTTTAGCTGTCTCAGGAACCTCCACACTGACTTCCACAATGGCTGGACCAGATGGCATTCCCACCAGCAGTATAAGGGTTCCTCTTTTTCTGCATCTTCACCAGCATTTGTGGTCATTTGTTTTCATGATGGTAGCCAATCTGACAGGAGTGAGAAGGAATCTCAACAAAGTTTTAATCTGCATTTCCCTAATGGATAGGGATGTAGAACTTTTTTTAGATGTTTATATGCCACCTGCATTTCTTCTTTTGTGAACTATTTAGTTCCATAGCCCATTTTTAATTGGGTTGTTTGATTTCTTATTATTTAGTTTTTTTTGAGCTCTTTGTATGTCTGGATATTAATCTTCTGTCAGATGTATGGCTGGCAAAGATTTTCTCCCATTCAGTAGGTTGGCTCTTTGCTCTATTTACAGTGCCCTTTGCTGTACAAATGCTTTGTAATTTCATGAGGTCCTAGCGATTAATCTGTGGTTTTATTGCCTGAGAAATTATGGTTATATTCAGAAATTCTTTGCTTAGACCAATATGTTGAAGGGTTTCCACTCATTTTTCATCTAACAATTTCCTCAGAGTTTCAGGTCTGATGTTAAGGTCTTTGATCCATTTGAACTTAATTCTTGTGCATGGAGAGAGATAAGGATCTATTTTCATCCTTCTATAGATACATATCCAGTTTTTCCAGCACCATTTGCTGAAGAGGCTGTCTTTTCTCCAATGAGTATTTTTGGCATTTTTGTCAAATATCAGCCAGGCTTACATCTGGATCCTCTATTCTGTTCTGTTCCATTGATCTACATATCTGTTTTTCAGCCAGAACCATGCTCTTTTTGATACTATGGCTCTGTAGTATAGGTTAAAATCAGGTATGGTGATACCACCAGCCTTATTTTTGTTGCTAAAAATAGCTTTAGATATTCAAGATTTTTTGTGCTTCCAAGTGAAATTTTGGATTATTTTTCTATTTCCATGAAGAATGCCATTGGAATTTTGATAAGGATTGCATTAAATGTGTAGATTGCTTTTAGTAAGATTACCATTTTCACAATATTGATTCAAACAAATGGGCCTAGAAAGCAAGCAGGGGTTGCTATCCTAATATCTGACAAGGTAGACTTCAGTCCAACATTAGTTAGGAAATATAAGGAGGGTCACTTTATATTGATTAAAGGCACACTCCAACAGGAGGACATTACAATCCTAAATATATATGCACATAACATGCAACTTCATCAAACAAATGCTATTAGAACTAAGGTCACAGATAACATCAAACACAGTTATAGTGGGTGAGTTCAACACCCCACTCTCATCAATTGACAGGTCATCCTGGCAAAAAGTAAACAGAGAGGCATCTGGATTAAATGAGATCATAGAACAAATGGACCTAACAGATATTTACAGGACATTTCATCTAAATGCTGCAGAAACACATTCTTTTCAGCAGCACATGGAACATTATCTAAAATAGACCATATATTAAGACACAAAGCAAATCTTAAAAAAATACAGGAAAATTGAAGTAACTCCTTACATTCTGTCTGATCACAATGGGATCAAAGTATGCAAGTTTGTTTTTTTTTTTAAGCAGATATTGAGCTGAGAGATTTTTATTTTCCAGGGTTAGGACAATGTTGTAGTCAGGTTCACATTGCTGGTAGAAGTCACCTGACCAAGAGCAGTTTGTGGGAAAAAGAGGTTTATTTTGGCTTACAGGCTCTAGGGGAAGCTCCATGATGGCAGGGGAAAACAATGGCATGAGCAGAGGGTGGACATCACCCCTTGGCCAACATAAGGTGGACTATAGCAACAGGGAAGTATGCCAAACACTGGCATGGGGAATCTGGCTATAACACCCATAAGCCTGCCCCCAACAATACATTCCCTCCAGGTGGCATTAATTCTCAAATCTCCATCAGCTGGGACCCTAGCATTCAGAACACCAAAATCTATGGGAGACACCTGAATCAAACCACCACATACTGCCCCCGACCCCCATAAACTGACAATAATCCATGATGTAAAATGCAATGCATCCATCTAACTTTAAAAGTCCCTATAGTTTTTATCAGTTCCAATGTTGATCATACATCCTCATAGTCCAAGATCTTTTAACTGAGCTGTAATACCAAAAAATAACCTCAAAAAACCCATAATGGCACAGAATAAACATTCACACTGCAGAAGATGGCACTGGGCACAACAAAGAAACATTCAGCCAATACAAGATTTAAAACAACCATGATGAAAATCAAAATCTGTAGCTTCAAGTCCAACAACTCTAGCCATTGACAAATCTCCAAGTCTGATAATTCTAATCAGCAACAAATCTATGGCATTCCAATTCTGCCCCTCCAGCTAGGCTACTCACAGTTCTGAAAAACTTCATCAGGGCTGGCATCTTTCCTTGGTAGCCATCTCGTGGTCCCAGCATCTCCACTGGGTCTCCACTGCAATCCATGGTTCATCATCATGGCTCCATGGGATCTCCATGCAGGCAACCAGCAAACCTGTTTCACACTGCCCATGATCATTTCCAAAACACAAGACCATGTTGCAAACTCAATGACCCTCTTTCCAGTATTTCTTATACTCCACAATACTACAACATAAGGTGGACAATAGCAATAGGAGAGTATGCCAAACAGTAGTAAGGGGAAACTGGCTATAACACCAATAAGCCCTCTCCCAATAATACACTCCCTCCAGAAGGTATTTCTTCACAAACCCCATCAGCTGGAAACCTAGCATTCAGAACACCTAAGTTTATGGGGGACACCTGAATCAAACCACCACAAACTAGGATAATTTTTTCACATACCTCTAAGGGTTTACTTTATTTTCCTTTCTGTATTGTAAGAAAAGATAAAACTTGATTCAAAACCACAGTCTTTGAGGAACATGAATAATACTTATATAGGAAAAATATCTCAAGACAAATGAACTAAAAAGTATAAAGTATGTGTTATATTTTAAATAAATATAAATGAAGTAATTTTAAAGGTATATTACAGTCAATTTTATTTTTCAACGTATTCAAATTATGATGTTCTGACACATGCAGATTGTGTTTCAGTGGAGAGATTATGTTGTGTGACCACATTCACAAAGATTCTGTAGAGAAAAGCTAAAATAATTTATGAAAAAAAATGACATGCACAGAAGGAATGAGTATAAGAGAAAATGTAGCTTGCCATGAAAGGACATAGGAAATCCAAGACAGAAGAAAAATGAATCAATTTGGCCTTAGTTTTCTGTGTTTGTAGTTCCTTGATATGGTATCTCTCAATGCATATATGGAGTCTGCAAGGGGTTTTAAAAGAATCATGTTCCAAGGAGTGCATATAATATTTGTAAAGGCAACATAGCTATTTTGTAAGATGATAGATTACATACTAATATACATGTATGGTAACCTCACTTTAATTTTATTTTATTATATATTTATTATTAAAATACTTTTTAATGTTTATGGAGGTTTTTATTATACCAGTATATGTAGTCAATAGCAAACATTACTATTTTCTCCATCCATTTTCTCATTTAACTATAACAAGGACTGGTGAAATGGCTTAACAGTTAAAGGTGCTTGTTTGCAAAGCCTCTGGGTCCAGAATTAATTCCCTGCTACTCATATAAAACCAGTTTCACAAAATGTCCCATGAGTCTGAAGATCATTTATAGTGGCAAGAGGCTCTGGTGCTCCCATATTCAGTCTCTCTCTCTCTTTTTCTCTCTCTCTTTCTGTCTCTCTCGCTGTCTTCCTCTTTCTATCTTTCTCTGTGTTTATCTTTCTCTATCAAAGAAATAAACAAACAAACAAAAAAGAATGCAAAGACAATTGTTAAAAAAGCTAAATATATTTAGATAACAATTGCATTAACCTATTACACTAACAAATTATAAATACCATAAATACATAGAAATGCTTTGGCCTTGATTTTAGTTATTGTATTTTCAATCTAAAAGAAGAAATCCCCATTATTCACAATAAACACCTTTTGTATACTGTATGGCTCATGAGTAGAATAGTATTCAGAATTTAATTTCAGTTAGTAAACAATTTATAGAACTAGTAGGGAAATATAATTATACAAAAAATCTTTATTGATAAGCTTTTAATATTATTCATAGAATATAATGTTCTATCACAAAGCAAAATTTATCACTTTATTCAAAATGATTTAAAGCTTCAGCAACATTACCAAATCCATAATTGGTATGCAGGTAGAGAGACTCAAAGAGCATTTGCTACAAGGTCAGTTGAGTCAGAGAGAGAGAAGCATATTATGTCAAAGCTAAATATGTTTCTGGACTGACTTGTCTTAGTAATGAGGGATGATTTTGTTACTCTCTCCATTACAATAAGCAGAAAGTTCAATCACATATTCTACACCAATTGTTTTGGAGATTTGATAGAAAGATGTGATTTCCCTCCTGCTTTATTTATGAGTTTAATTTTCCAAGACATTTGGGAGGAAAAATAAAACAGAAAATCATAACTGTCCTGAAAATTTGACAGATAAACAGTTAATGCAAGACTGTTCTTATCTCTTTTGGACTCAAAAAAACATAGCATTTAGATATAAACTGCATTATAATTCAAGTATAAACAATAATCATATTGTAGTCTTTTAAAAAAACAATGTACAATTATTGAAGGTTCTCAGAATAAAGCCAGTATATCATGATAAATGTAATCACCTAAGAATAAAATTTTCTGCCATCAAAATGTGACATATAGCATGTAACTGTTGGTAAAACAAAGCTTTGTAGTAAAGAGTGAATGACTTAATGCATTAATTTTATAGAAAAAGAATAATTAAGATGATAATTAATATCTTAAATGTAAATCATATTCCCAAAGACTCTGTGATGATCCCAAATTTGCTGCTACTGGAAGTATTTGAGAATATTTAGAGTTAACGTCAAGTTGAAGATCCTACGTTCTTTGGTAACATGCCTATAAAAGGGACTATGAGGTACTCATCCCTTCTGGTATCTTTTCTAATTGCTTTCTCGTGGATTTAGAGGGTTTGGTCCCATCCATAGTAGTAAATGTCACTCATTAAAGCTTCCAGAGGAATGGTCCCTGGCAACATTTTTGTCTTTAACTAACAGCTTCAGGTATTTATTTTCCCCTAGGGATGGGAAGCGATTATTATTGAAATCAGGCCAAAAAGGAGATACTGCTATCACTATTCCTGGGGACATAGAGAAGCATTTGGAAATGGTCTATGAGAGGAGATTGGAAGGGTTCAAAAAAGCAGGTTAGGAAAAACCTATAATGATTACGGTAATTAACAGTAATTTAACAGGGTAATTCTTATTGTTTTTAGTTGTTGGGATTTTTGTTTTGTTTTATTTTTGTTTTTGTTTTTTTCAGGTAGGTTCTCACTCTAGTCCAGGCTGACCTGGAATTCACTATGTAGTCTCAGAGTGAGCTCAAACTCACAGTGATCCTCCTAACTCTCCCTCCCAAGTGTGCACTACCACACCCAGCTTAAACTGTTTTGAACATAATTATTTATTTGCATACACACACGTGTGTGTGTGTGTGTGTGTGTGTGTGTGTGTATGTATGTATTTCTGTGTATGGGAGTGCCAGGTTCTCTTGCCACTGAAAATTAATGCCAGGTTTTACATGGGTGTCTGGGGGAATTGAAATTGGCCCCTGGCCCAGTAGGCTTTGAAAGCACATGTCTTTAACCATTGAGCAATATTCCAGACCCTTAACAGGTAATTCAGATAGAGACTTAAAACAGCAGAATCTGGAGAGTAATATGGATAAATAATTCCACATCAAAAAAATTCACATGGAAATGAAGACTCTATAGGACATTGAAATAGAGTCCTCCTTGCTACCACTAATAAAAATTTGACACCTTATGTGGTTGACACGTAAAATGGAATGGCATGGATGGAAGCTGGAAGAGTGTCCCCAGACAGTCAGCGCGTCTAGTGCCAGAAGATGCTACATGGGCGACTGGGGGAAAATGCCCAATATCTGTCCAATCAACTCAAGGTCTAACCTACTTAGCAGCTAATAACCTGTTGTGATGCCCACACAAGTGCAATAGTGGCACACAGCCATGGTGGGGAACCAATTGCTCTTGATTTGGCTAACTGCCCTCAGTGGCACAGAACCCATAGCTGGAGCTGGGAAACAAGTCAGAACCATATCCAAACATAAGCCCACTCTCCAATTTCAAGCTACCATCAATCGTGGGCTACAAGAGGGCCTAGACCTATAAAATTCTCGACAAAAAAAAAAAAGTAAGGTTATCTCATTTGTCCTGGTGCTAACTTACTCTCTGTTGGAGAATCTTCTTCTCTTTTTCAGATATATGTAGATCCTAAGGAGAGAGCCACCCCATCATACCTCAAAAGGGCCCCGACTGAAACTAAGAAAAATGGGCGAAACAAGCAAGGATGCTGTTTTCTTGGTGAACCGGGTAACAGCACAAGGGTGAAGGAGATCAACACAGAGAAACATCAACTCCTACCAAATCAGAGAGCCAGAGACCCAGAGGCCCCCAACACCTCATCACTGAAGCAGACCAAAAATGAACCCAACATGGCTCAGGGAAATTTTGCGGAAGAGGGGCTGGAAAGAATGTCAGAGCCACACATTGGGTCATGATATGCAGAGACATTTATCTTACCCATAACTGTGGGCTAACTCCACAATGCATGACTCATATACCTCAACAAGGATGGGCCAAGGGGAGGGGGTAGGTCACGGATGAGCCTAATAATGGTACCAAACTGACTGTATTTGCTGAATACAAAACTAATTAATTAAAAAAAATTAAAATGAAAAAAAATTGAGGCGTTTTTTCAGGCCCTCATACTATATGGGGAAATTTCTTGAAAGTGATTGCTATATCTCTGAGAGTACTTAAGAGAACAGAGCACTCAGCTGTGATATGAGTACTTATTGCTCCTTTTAGTCTAATTTGCATTAAGAATTAAAATCAAAGCCGGGTGTGGTGCACGCCTTTAATCCCAGCACTCTGGAGGTAGAGTTAAGAGGATCACCATGAGTTCAAGGCCACCCTGAGACTACATAGTGAATTCCAGTTCAGCCTGAGCTACAGTGAGAGCTTATTTTGAACATCCAAAAAAATTAAAAAAAATAATTAAAAACAAGTGGAGAAAGAGGGAAATGATCATACCAACATATGGTGTGCCCACACAAATTATACGCACAATGAAAAAAAAAGGAAAAAACATAAACACAATTGCTCTTTAAACTTTAATAAAAATAAAATTTTCACGTTATTTCTTAAAATTAGAAAAAATAAATAAAAGGAAAGCAGGAGGAGAAGAGCAGAAATACTTGCAAAATTTGCTGCTGTGCCAGGAAAATCTGTGTGTATAAATATGTAAGGTTGTGGAAACAGCAGATGTGGTTGCTAAAGAATTTGCAACTGATAAAAAGAAGCTATATGCTTTACACTGGGGGCAATAGGAAAGATTCCAGGAAGTTACATCAAAAATCTGCAAAGACATATGACTCCTGGCTCCCAAATGTACATTAAACAGGGTTCCCCAGTGAAATAAAACCAGTAGGATATATGCAGTTAGAAGTGGAAATTTATTCTAACTTATATGATCCCAGATATGGAATAATCCCACCATGCAAACATGCATTCAGAAGATCCAGGGAAAAGTCTCCTCAGTGGTCTCTAGGCCCAGAGAATGACCAGTGCAAGTCCATATTTAATGTCTCATGTCTATGGGAAACAGTAGGAAAAAAAAAAAATTGCTCCAGAAGAGAGGAGAACACCTGCAGAGAATGCACTCCTCCTCCTCAGTCTTTGCGTTGCACATCTGCCTGAATGGTGATGCATGGTTTAGTGAGTCTTCCCCATCAGATGCCTGATGCACAGGGCAGTCTTCTCTTCATATGCTCTCACAGACAACTCCCAATGTACGCATTACCTCACATTCCTCAGTTTAACCAAACTTGACACAAAAATTAACCATCAAAAATAAAGAATTTAATCACCACCTTTAATAGGTCCTTGATGGTCAGAATGTGGAAAAATGTAAAATATCTAATCTATGAATTAGGTAAGGCAAATGCTTACAACATACAATTTGGGCCTACACAAAATTATGGGAGACGTCAAAGTGACTGCATTTCTGTGATACAGAACAGGTAATATAAAAGAAAACACAATGCCCACATATTTCATTCCCTACTTTCTAACCTCTCCCTATTTGTTGATAAGTTATATATAAAGCTTTATTTGGAAGATCTAGCCATTTAGTTAGTAAACTTGATAGTGCTGCAGTGTAGCTACAGATAATAAAATTAGATCTCCTCCTGCTTCACTTGAAGAAGGTTGAAAATTGAAGACAGATCAAAACTCTAGTTGTCCTATGAGATTCCACCTCACTCCAGTAAAGATGGAAATCATTAACAAAATGAAATGACAACAGATGTTGGTGAGGATATGGAGAAAAGGAACCCTCATTCACTGTTGGAGGGAATATCATCTTGTACAACCGTTATGGAAATAAATATGGATATTTCCTAAAAGGGTGAATATAGAGCTACCAGCATGCCCATTTACCCTAAATGTCCCATGCTTCACTACAGAGATATTTGCTCCACCATGTTTATGGGTACTCAATTCATACTAGCTAAGAACTTGTATCAACCCAAGTGTCCATCATTAGATGAATGGATAATGAAGTTGTGCCACATTTACACAATGGAATTCTACTCAGTGTTAAGAAAAAGTGACACAACAAAATTTGTAGGAAAAAAATGGATATATTTGGAACAGATCAGCAAATTCCCACAATTACAGAAAGACAAACACCACATGGTCTCATTCATCTGTGGTTCCTAACCCAGACCTGCTCGAATTGCTGATATACTTGATAGGAAACTCAAGACTGAGACAATATTAGTGGAAGGGGTTTGTAAAAAGATCACAGAACTAAACCCAAAATGTACTGGTACCATAGAAACCTTTATACTTGAAGATAGACTAAAATATTGAATCCTCACCAGGTGTATGAGGGGCATGCCTGAAAAGAAGAGCCCTGGAGGGAGTGCGGTGAAGCCTAACCTTTTTTTTTTTTTTTTTTTGTCAGTGACCTGTGACTCTCAGTAACAGAAAGCTGTTGCTACCCACTATGAGCTGTTGATCAGAGACCTGTGAGGTCCCCAAAACATTACAGGCTCTGTCAAAGCACTTGATTAACTGCCTGAGGTAGAAGGTAAGACCCAGTTGCTGAAGACACCATATGCTGCCATCACAGAACATGGAGAGGCCCGGCTGGAATCCAGAAGAGAGCCAGACCCCAGACAGTATGTCTAGTGCTAGAAAGTCCTCCATGTGCTCCTGGGGGAAAGCAGCCAAAAACAATCAGAGCAACCAGGGGTTTAAGCTACTCAGAAGCAAACAGCCTGATAAGATGTACACATCAGTGCAGCAGTGGTACACAACCTTGGCTGGTAACCAGTAGCTTTCTAATTGACTAAGATATCTGCCCAATGTAAAGGAACTGATAAGTGGATGTGAGAACCAGGCTAGAATCCTACAGAGACAAAAATTATGCTCTCCAATGCCAAGCTTCCACTAGTATTTGGCTGAAAGAGGGGCTACAGCCATCAAATTCTACCTAAATTAATAATGCTTATCCCATTTAACTAACGGTGACTTCACTCTCCATTGGAGAATGCCTTCTTCTTTCTTAGAATATAATGAGACCTGGGAGATAAACTACCCCTTGCCCTTCAGCCAAGCCCCAGCTGAAACCACAGAGGAATGGGTAGATGAGCAAGAGTGCTGCTTCCATGGTGAAGCTGATAATCAGCACCAGGGTGAAGGAGACAGATGTGGGGAAACTCAACACCTACCAAAGCAGAGATCCAGAGGCTTCTGTGTAATCATCACTGAAGTAGACTTTAAACACACCTACCATGGCTCAGGGAATTTTGTGAAAAAAAGGGCAGAAAAATTGTAAGA
This sequence comes from Dipus sagitta, assembly GCA_036346955.1. NCBI lineage: Eukaryota > Metazoa > Chordata > Mammalia > Rodentia > Dipodidae > Dipus > Dipus sagitta. The sequence goes on from CM070772.1 coordinate 27,317,451, forward strand.
GCCAGAGGTTAAGACATCATGTCCAGAGGTATTGCCTCCCCCTAACAACTGACTGCTACTCCCACAATGCATAACCTACAACCCCATGGGGAATACCTGCCACCCCTCTGAGGAGGGCCCCAGTAGAATGGGGACAGGGATGAAGGAAAGGATAATACCAACACATGATGTATCCATACTAAGTATATTTGTAATAATAAAATAAAAAACTCTTTTTGTCTTTCTTCCTTCCTTTTGAACCAAATATTGTGAATGCATTTGATAACTTTATCATTCACTGACATGTACTTTCCCTTTCTGACTTTCTCTACTCCCAGTGCATTGTTTCACCACTGATGACAAATTATACACTTATTTTCAACCTCACATGGAGTCTAAACAGATTCTCTGTGTTTTTCCAAATTATAACTGTGAACAATTCCTCTGTGACCTTGCTTTCTTCCTGATAAGTGTAGTCACACTGCTCTAAACAACACAGGAAAAAGAAGGTTGTCATGACTGTAAAGGTGTCATTAGTTCAGCCCAACTAGTTAATAAGAAGAAACCTTAGAAGATTATATTTAATTCACTGAATTCCCTACAGTTCCAGGAGTTGACCTGATTGGTTCAGAAACACAGACTTGCACTTATCTCAGAGTTAATTGGGATCAGGCATAGCATTCCATACTAACAGAGTTCACAGCAAAAGAGTTGGAACACAGTTACAGTTTAATTTTCCATGTGAAATACAGCTGTTAAATAGACTGAATAATTGTTTGAGCCCGTAGACGTGCTTTCCCTATAGGCCATGATATATGAAAGTGAATGATTGGAAGGACACCTGGTGAGCTTGTAATCAAAGTGAAGCAAGTGGTATGATTTGAATATCTAATCTTAACAGCTTCAAAAAGCTGCCACATTTATTACAGTAGAAAGCACATGAGTCAGGTGCATTAAGCACCTAGGAGTCTGACCACCTACACTCCATTTCATGTTTGGATTGGGATGCGATGATCTTCACTGTAGCTTTCTTTCTTTTTTAAAGTTTTATATTTACTTGAATAGTATTTTTATTTTGGAATGAAATCAGTAAATAAAAACAGAGTTAATTAAACTGAAGTAAAACATTGAAATAGTATCAGGATAGGAAAATATCACTAAACTAAAATAAGAAAATGATTCATTTGTAAATGCAGAGAATTGTATATTTTAGTAAATAAATGAAATGTCAAATATATCACAAATGAATTGATTTTTTCTAATTTATTCTTCATGTTTTGAATTAGCCCACTTAAGATTTACATAATTATAAAACAAAACGTAAAATAAATATTATTTCTTTATATTTTGTTTTTATCTTGGCTTCCTTAAATTATAAATTCAACCACTGATAATCCTGAATGATACTGGTACAAATATAAATGATTATTTCATAAATCATCATGAAAATATATTAATAATAACTGCATACACAAAATAGAATAGTTTGGTTTGTCTTAATGTGTTTGGAAGAATCAATATTTATTTGCATCATGGAAATTTATTTAATATTATTAATTTAAAAATCTAACATTCTTTCAGTATTTGCCTCAAATTTATATAGCAAGGATTATTTATAATAGTCTGTGCTTATGTATATTAGAGAATAAATAGAAGTTTCATATGCATATAGGTTCCACTGACTTTTCTCTTTTACTATTCTCTATTTAACTGTTAATTCTTTTTTTTTTTTTTCCTTTAAATGCCTTGGAATTATCACTGTAACCATATAGTGAAATGAAATGTGCCTTTTTGGTTTTTCATATTCTGGCATGGCAGCATTGTCTCCAAAGCATAATAGAGACTTTTATTTATTAACAAATATTATAAATCTGTTTTTTATTCTCTTCTAGGTTTTATGGTATGGTTTCACTCTGTCCCTGATTGGGTTGGTACTTTTTGTGTAGTACAGACTGGCCTCACACTCACAGCAACCCACCATGCTTACCATCCCTTGTATTGAAATACAAGGCATGTGACACAAAGACCATGTCATATTTTTTTAATAGAATAATATTAAAATTTAGCACTGGTTTCTTCAGAACAGTGGCTAAAAGTCTGATATAAACACATCTTTAACATTGGATTAAGGAATATTAAGGTGAATGCAAAACTTAATTTAGTAGTCACCTGTGAAACAACAAACATTGACAACACATAGAAAAAAATTAAACATTTGGGCCTGGGAAATAACTCTGTGGTTAAAGACATTTGCAGAACCTGACAGTCCAGATTCTTTTCCCTAATACCCACTGAAAACCACATGCACAAAATTGTACATGCATGTGGAATGCTTTCTCAGTAGTAGGAGGCCCTGAAATGTCCATATACAAACATTCTCTTTCTGTGAAACAGACATTAAATAAATAAAGAAAGAAAGGAAGGAAGAAAGAAAGAAAGAAACCCTTTGAACATTACAGCTCTGTAAATAGTGACATTGCCAAACAGCACTCTGAAGTTCTACAGAGAAATACATTACTAGTTTAATATTGGTTTACTGTAACTGTAATTAAATTTCAATAATGCAGTCTCATTAAAGGCAGCATTATAGATACTCCTTGCTAAGGATGGAGTGAGAACACTTTTTACCTTTCAATTAAGAAAACTTTGTGAAAAGTGTTAATTAAATTTTAATTAAGTTTAATTAAATTTCAACCCATTTTAATAATTGAATATGTGATGGAAGTCAGAGTTGCAGGGAACCAAATCAATTTTTGACATGAAGTCCTTAATTGGGGGAATGATATAATTTTCCTTAAATGAATTTTTGTTAGAGGATTGGTATGAAACAGTACACAAAGTTTATCTAGATCCAATATTCAGAATGATTTTCTTTCTAAAGAACAAACTATACCTTTCTAAAAAAAAACATTTTTATTTTAATACTTGTTAATGTTTTTAATTAATTTGAGAAAGAAATTGAAGAAGACAGGTGAGGTGAAAATAAAATGACCTGAACAATTTAACAATAATATAATAATAATATTATGAGGCACTTATTTAAGTATAGAGTATAAATGTGTACCTGAGAATTTTTAGATTGAATTTTGTTTTAATACTTTGATAAAGATGACAGGTGAGGAATTAAAAGACTAGCTTTTCAACAAATACCTTTAAACTAATTCTTAAGTCTTCATGAATAAAAGTATTATATTAATAAGGAAACATTAGGGCTGGAGAGATGCCTTAGTGCTTAAGGCACTTGCCTGCAAAACCAAAGGACCCACATTTTATACCCCAGAACCCATGTAAGCCAGATGCACAAGGTGATGCATATGTCTGCAGTCCATTCACAGTGGCCAGAGGTCCTGGCATGCCCATTCTCTCCCTCTCTCTCTCTCTCTCTCCCTTTCTCTCTCTATCTCTCTCTCACCCTCTTTCTCCCCCTCTCTCTCTCTCAAATAAATAAGTAAACAAAATATTTTAAGTAAATATTAAAGGAATGCAAATTGGCTTCAACATATTTATTTGCATATTAAAATCAATTAATTTATATTTCAATAGCTCAATTAATATTTTACTCAGTAGATTCTATTACAGTTGCTGAAGAAATAAAGCCTAATAATCAGACATTGAAGATGTATCTACAATGGACCTTTATAGATTCTTGCCTATCTACAAGTCTTCAATCCCATATAAATATATTTATGTATTGATTTCTCTTTATTCATAGTTTATGGAACTGTGAAACAGTGCAGATATCATGGAAATAACTGTGGATGTTTCTCAAACAGCTACAAATAGAACTGTCATAGAAAATAGCTATAGTACACCCAGACATATACTCTATAGACTCCACACTCTAATGCAAAGATATTTGCTCACCCATGTTTGTGACTGCTCTATTCACAATAGCTAGGATATGGATTTAGCTTATATGTCCATCAAGTAAAAAGTACATAATGAAAATGTGCATTTTCTTACAATGGAAGTCTATTCAGTCATAAGGGAACAGTAGATACAATTATATCAATGCAATAAATTGACTTTCTTTAATATCAAACATATTATAGCAGAATTTCTCTTAAGACTTAAGTAAAGGTACCTACTGTAATAATCGACCTGATCACCTAATCAATGAAGAAATTCTATTAAAGATTTTTTGTTTAATTTTATTTATTTATTTATTTGTGAGTGACGGACAAAAAGAGAGATGGGGAGGGGGGTTGGGGGGGAAGAACTGGCACACCTGGGCCTCAAGCCATTTAAAACGAACTCCAGATATATGTGCCAACCAAGTGGCTACAGATGCAAACTACAAATGAATAAAACACTGAATATATTGGGGGGCATATATTTCAAAGTACCACATTCTGCCTCTGACCTCCAATAGATTCATAACCATCACACATTGTAAATTATACTCAGTCCAATTTCAAAGGTCCCCACAGTCTTGACCAACTTAAGATATTGAGTCCTATAAAATCAAACAAGTTAAATACTCCCAACATACAAAGGCATAGAGTAAACATTTTCAACTGGCATGATCCATAGTAAGGAAAGACTAAAACAATGTGAGCTCAACCACCATCAAACAAACATCAAACTTCTTCAGTTCAAGTTCAATATAACCAGAGACTGACAGTCTACAGATTTTCCAATTCTGCCCCTCCAGGGGGGTAGAGTATTCAGGGAACACTTCCATCCTAGGCCAACAGTATGCTCTGTGGTAGTCCTTCCATAGTCCTGGTATATCTAAAACATCTTCAGATCTTCATGTGAGCCACAGTCCATCATCCAAAGTCTCTTCTAGCCTATCAGGGCTTCAGGCCCTGCCCCATGCCACATCTCCGCAGAGGCTTTGAAGTGCCACCACCCCCAGATGAAGTTGGGGTCCTCAGGAGACACCCAGTGAACCAAGAAAGCTGAGACACTTGAATGAAATAACAGCAGGATTCTTTACTGTCAAGCCTAGGCAGGGACTCAATCCACACAGGCTGACGCAGCGGGAGTGAGAGAGAGTCCCTTTCTTGTGGGGGAGGGGTTTATATAGGGATTTGAACAAAGAAGTAGGGGATGGACACATGATTGGCTAAGCAAGCAGTGGTACCTTGTGACTTTTGAAATGATAGGTTTAAAAGTGCAGGAACATTCCGGACTACTGATATCATGCCAGCAGTATGTCTTATCTATCAGTTGCAGGTGGTCAGTGGCCAGAGGCCCCCCTTGGTGGAGTGTTTCTGGAATGTCCTTGAAGTGGAGATTCCCCAGAAACTGACAGGTGAGGGGCAGCTATTGAGCAGGCAAAGTTCACAGAAGCAAAGGTCAGCACATTAGCCAGCTAGTTCCCTATCTAAATCAAGGCCTGAGCCTTTTTACTTAAAAGGTTTCTATTTGGTCTCTCAGCTTCTGAAAACTTGTGCAATTCATGATCACTCCTCACATTTTTCATGCTTCCAAAACTAATACCAGGTGTGCAGGACACAGCCATATTCTCAATTCGTGGATAAAATAAATGTAACCTTGAAAAGCAGGTTCCTTTTCCAGTCAACTCTTTCCAAAAGAGTTTGCATTTCTATGATAATCTTTCCTCAGGCATCCTTTTCAATATTTTAATGTAAAGCAATTGGGCCATCTTGCTTAAGAATGCTAATGTGTTTGACAATAGCAGGTTCAGTAACCTAAGACCAGTCTCAGTGCCTGTAACATTAACTTGAGGTTTTCCAGTTTAAAAATCTTAAATCTCTCAGTCCAGTTATTTTTAGCCAAGCAGATCAGTTCCCTTACAAATTTATCCTTGATAAAACTTTCTGGGCCTGCGCAGCAGAACACAGCCAGCCCTTATGCCAGTATCTCAGTTCCAACAAAGTCCTCTGCAGTCTTTCCTTCCCTTTAGAAAGCTCATAGTTCAATACTGTCTGTACTTAGCATTCTCGAACTCACATCAGAATAGTCTATAAAACTTGGTTTACCAAGCCAGAAGGCATTTTCAGTTGCAATCTCCAAGTCCATGCCCATTCCTCCAAAACAAAAATTCCAAAAGATCAACATCCATATGGTCAGGTTCATCTCATCCTACTCCTTGGTACCAATTTCTGTAGCAGACACCTTCAAGTTTGCTGAGATAAACTCCCAGACAAGGCACAGTTATGGAGGAAGAGATTTATTCAAGCTTACAGATCCAGGGGAAGTTCCATAATGGCAGAAGAAGCTGGCCTGCTTTCACAGGACCAAACACACACAGAGGAACACAAGCCTAAAATCCAAAAAGCCACACAGTACAGCACACTTCAGGCCAGCTAGGCACACTTTGCTTATCTTTAGATTGAAACCTCAAACCCAGTACCACACTTTAAGATCTTCCCAGTGACACTGCCTCCAGCCAGGTGGCTGCAGATGCAAACTACAAACAAATAAAACACTGAATGTATTGGGGGCCATCTATTCAAACTACCACATGATATATCTCATGGTAGAGGCAGCTGTCTATTCTTGATTCATTGATGTTTCCTGGTTTTCACCAGTATTCACCATTATCTGTAAGACAGAACAGATTCTCCAACCAAAACTGAGAGCACTATGAATTAAAGGAGGTAAGCCTAGTTACTAGGGAGACTATTGATGTTTATTTATGTCCACTCTTCTCAGTGAAAGAGCAGTGGATGCAATTTCTGGAGCCTATTGCTTTCCTGTCCTAAAAATTTTGGCATAGTTCTCAGTGGCAGTTAGGAGTTCTTCCCCACTGAGGAGGTCTCATGTCCAGTTCATGAACAGTTGGTTACTAGCATCAGCTGTGCATCGCTATTGCATAATTCTGTACTTCTTGACTGGCTGGTTGATTTCATATATGATAGAATTTCATGCTTATTCAGTCTGTTGACAACTGTTATTCCCCAGCAACACTCTCAACACTGTAAAGCACTATGACAGCTGGCAGGGAGGGAACTGGATTCTTTCTCCATTCCAACATGTTCACTTGATGTCCAGTGGTTTCAGGCTGTGTTGTCTTTAGCAATAGGGACTTACCTGTTAGATCTTGCATGTAACAAAGTGCTTTGGCAATGGCCTGTATTTTTTTTAATGTTTTAAGAGAAAGAGAGAGAAAAAGAGAGAAAAAGAGAGAGAGCACAAGGACTCCAGCTGCAGCAAATGAACTACAGATGCATGTGCCATCTTATGCATCTGGCTTACTTGGGTCCAGGAGAATGAAACCTGGTTCCTTTGGCATTGCAGGAAAGTGCTGTAACTGCTAAGCCATCTCTCCAGCCCAGTGGCCTGTATTATTATCAGGACCTCATGGTTCCCTGATCAACAACTCAATGTGCATGTGTTGGGGGAGGGGTTGGGCAAACACATCTCTGGCCCTGAGATTTACCAGCTACAGCCCATAGTTTTATAATTATGCTTTCTCTACCTCTTATGAAGCTCTTCTGCTTGGTTCTCCCTTCCCTTATTGAGGGTAATGACTTGTATAATTGTATCTAGGAACACAGTTTCTAAGGAATTGATTCATGTTGTCAACAGTTTTATGTATACCTCCCCATCCCCCTTCCTCAAGCCCCAAGGCCTTTACCTTCTTTTCTTCCTTTCATTGTTTCTTTTCTTTCTATGTTTTTTGCTAACATTCCTGATTTTCCCTTCTCCTTAGCTTCATTCTAGTACTGTATTCATAGTGTTGATATTTATTACAGCTTACAGTTAACTTATTCTGGTCTAGGTTAGAAACAGCACAGAAGACACATTTCATTTGTCCTTTTGAGCATGTGTGACCTCGCTTAGCATGATATTTTCCAAGTCTCTCCAATTCCCTACAAATTTGATTATGCCATTTTTTTTTCTTGACACTCACTCTTATTTCATTGTGTATATGTACCACATCTTCACTAGACATTTATTTGTTGATGACCATCTGGATTATTCCAGATCCTTGCTATTGTTAATAATAGAGCTACAATTAATACTGATTATGTGTCTCTGAGATATATAGTAAAATCTTTAGGTTGTATGACCAAAAGAGGTATAATTCTATCTAATATTAGTTTTATTTTCAGCCTTTTGAGGAGTTTTCATAGGGAATTCCATAGATGCTATGCAAGTTTGAACTCCCACCAGCAATGGATGAGTGTTCCTTTGTATTTTCCCAAACAACCCCAGCATGTGCTGTCATTTGATTTAAAAACAAAAATATTTATTTGTTTATTTATTTTTAAGCAGAGTGAGAGATAGAGAAGTAGAGAGAATGGGTGTGCCAGGGCCTCCAGTTGCTACAAACACATTCAGACACATGTGCTAATTTGTGCATTTGGCCTTACTTACGTGGTTACTGGGGAATCAAACTCAGCTCACTTGGTTTGTAGGAAACTGTCTTAACCTTTATGCCATCTCTTCAGCCCTCATCGGACTTTTTGATGGTTGCCATACTTTCTGGAATGAGATGGAATCTCATCGTAGATTCAAGTTGCATTCCCATGATGAGTAGAGATGATGACTTTTTTTTTTTTTTTTTTTTAGGCATTTAATGGTCATTTCTCTTTTTTCCTTTGAGAACTCTTTGTTCAATTCCCTGTATCATCTTTTATTTTGAGTGGAGTGCTTATAGTTTATGTTTTTGAGCTCTTTGGAGATTCCAGATATTAAACTTTGTCAGATGTATAGCTGGTAAAGATTTTCTCCCATTTAGTGGAATGTCTATTGACTCTGTTTATGGTTTGCTTATCTGTACAACAGCTTTTCATTTTCTTGAGTTCCCAGTTGTTGAGTGATTTTCCTAATTTCCTCAGCTACTGGAGTCTCATTAAGAAAGCATATCCCTGAATCTTGGAAAGTTATTACTACATTTTTGAGTCAATTTACAGTTTAAATGCTTATATTGAGATCCTTGATCCATTTGGAGCTGATTTTAGTGCAAGGTGAGAGGAGACATGGTTGAACTTCAATTTCCTGCATGTGGTATGCAGTTTCTTTTGTGAAAGATCAGGTAGATGTAGTTACTCAAACCCATAACTGGAACTTTAATTCTATTCCATTGATCTATGTGCTGCTTTAATGCCAGTAACATGCTGACAACACAGCAGTAAAGACTGGGTAAGTTAGAAATGATGGTTTATTTTGGCTGATGACTTTGGGGGTACAAGTTCAAGAGGTGAATCTGTAGATGATGTACTTTCTACCACTGACTGTCACATGTTGAGAACTTAGTGACCAGATATGTGTGCTTGATTTACCTTCTTAAAATACCAACTAGATTTGATGATGGGAAAGTCTACCCTGAAGGCATAATCTCATCATAAATAACTCCTTACAGGTCCATCTCTAAACTCCATACTTGCATTAAGGTGAAACACTCAATCTTCAAAACAGGGTACCAATTTCCACACCTAGGAAGCATTCAAAGTGCAGGATTATTCTATATTTTTAATTACTTTATATAAATTTGATATAAAATATAGACTAAACCAGGAATGGTGGTGCACCTGTTTAATGCCAGCACTCAGGATAGAGAGGTAGGAGAATTGCCATGATTTCAGAGTCACTCTGAAACTACATAGTAATTCCAGGTTAGCCTGAGCTAGTGCAAGACGCTATCTTGAAAAAACACAACAAATTTATAAAAGATGGACTATATTTATATAATTAATATCATCTTTTTATTATTAACAATACTATTGACAATTCCAAATGAACATTAGGAGTTTCCATGGACATGTTGGAAGTTAAAACCAAAGTAAATAAATTTCTATTTTCTTTATGATTAAAAATAGCTTATAACCATCAGAATATCACAGTATCCAGTCTCCAATTAATTTCTGTTAATGATGTGTTGATATTAAAATTGAGCTGACACCATATTAATTGTCATTGTTTAAGTGAATGAGATAGAAGTCATTTTAATATAAATCACATTACATAATCTAAAGCAATATTTTTAGAATGCTTATTCTTGTCTGATGTAAGAAATAGTGAAAATTTCAAAATGTTTTCTTGAAGCCTACAAATAAAATATAATACTTAGATATAGTTACTGTTCATTGTTGTGTAGCTATTATTTCCAAATTGAAGTATCCTTTCCTATAGAGCAAAGGTAAGTAAATGCTTAAGTAACCTGCAAGGCTTAGGAAACACCTGAAATAGATAAGATTTACATGGCCCCTACCCACTGCTATAAAAACAGTAACAATTTCTGAGAAGGGAAGACTCTATCCTATGAAGGTTCCTTTAAGTTACACAGAGAGCTCCATGTTACACCATTCTTGAAATGTAACCCATATTGGGCTGGGATTTTTATTTTTTATTCATAATCCTGTTAAATAACCTGCTATGTTCTGGTAAGTAATCCCTATAAACTTTCTAGCTCACTAAGGTAAACTTCGGTAAAATCATTTCTTTATTCTGCTGACATTACCCTATCTGGTGTGAGTAGATTTTTATTTGTATAAATTTCCTGGAAAAGTCTTTCAATCCTGCTTGTACTTTGGTCTTATGGATGAAACAGGATACTAAATAGTCTTATTTTAATACTGGCAGTCATCCTAAATGTCAATAGTTAAATGAATCACTGTTGTACAGATACTAACAATTCTCAAATTCAGGTACCTTAAATATTAAAATGATACATTGAGAAATTAAGATACATGTAACTACAAAAAGACCTTTGTGGCACAATGGTTAAAGGCACTTGCTTGCGAAGTCTGTCTACCCATGTTTAGATTCACCAGTACCCAAGTAAAGCCAGATTCAAAGTGGTACATGTATATGACATTCATTTGTGGTAGTAAGAAACATGGTGCACCACTACATATATTTAATCATATAAATAAAACATTAAAAAGAATTAATATGGCACTCAGTATTGGATTTACAAGGCATTGATTATTTCTTATATACTTTCTTTTATTGAAAGTGATACAATGCAAATCAAAACTAATCTATAAAACTAAATTTTTTCTATAAATGAATTTAATTTTAAAAATTGCTTGTAAAAGATTAACTGCATTGATAAATACAGTACAGCTGTAAAAGAAAATTCAGGGTAAAACATTTGTTACCATTCAGAATCAAAGTAATTGTTATCAATAATATTTAACGTCATTTTGTTATTCGTTTAACTAATATTCTCAAGGCTGACTTGTTTTCTGTTTTCCATGAGAACTATGCATTAAGAATCTATCACTAAAGCACAGATTGTTTTTCTGTGAGAATAGGGAGAAATAATGTTCGAACTAGCTGAAGCCCCCTCCCTGTTGAGCAGTTATCATAGTCCTGGCAAGTGCTATGTAGGCTGCTGGGGTTGGGGGAGAAAAGTAATCAACCATCTTCCCCATCAATAGGTGTTTAGTGTCCTCAGTATCTGTCTCCATCACCCTTGTGCTAATATCAGATCCACTAAGAAAGCAGCATTATTTCTCATTTCCTCAATTCCTCTGTGGTTTCAGATGGGGCTAGGGTGGAGTGCACTGGGTCATTTATCTCAAGTCCAGCTCCTACCTGAAAAATAGAAGCAGATTCTCCAAGGGAGAAAGAAATCAGCTCAGGTTAAATGGGATAACCATTATTAATTTGGAGTGAATTAAAAGGGTGTAGACCCTCTTATCGTACAAGGTTAGTGGGAGCTTGATGATGGAAAGCAGAATTATTGTCTGGATATAATTCTGACTTGTTTCCCAGTTCCAGATAATGTTTCCTTCCCACTGAGTGGATATGTTAGCCAATCCAAGAGCAGTTGGTTACCTACCGTGGCTGTGTGCCACTATTGCACTTGTGTGAGCATCACATCAGGTTGTTTGCTTCTAAGTTGCTTAGACTTTGAGTTGCTTGGACAGATGTTGGCTACTTTTCCATGGCAGCTCATGTAGCACCTTCCAGCACTAGATGGACTAATTTTCTGGGTATTGGCTCTCCTCCATATTCCAATCAGGTCTCTCCATTGTCCATGCTGACAGCAGGTGGTGTCTTCAGCAGTACAGCCTTACTATTAACCTCTGGTGGGTAATCAAGTGTTCTGACAGAATTCTGTCTTGTTTTGGGAGATCTAGTAGGTCTCTCTAATTGACAGCTCATTGTGGTTGTAAACCATATCCTGGCACAGGAAATTACAGGCCAGCACCAAGGGAAAAGAAAAAAGAAAAATGCAGAGAAGAGAAGAGAAACAGGAGAAATTTAAGGTTAGATTTCTTCTCACCATCTCCAGGGCCCTTTGATTAAGGTGCTCCTCCTAAGGTACTCTTGAGGGTTCACACTTTTAGTCTGACTTCCAGGATTTAGGATTCTACCATGCCAGTTCATTTCGCGTTCAGTTGTGTGTCCCTTCCTCACCCTTCCCCTCTCCCCAAGTCCTAATATCCCTGTTGTCCAAGCCACAAGATGCTATTCAGATATATCAGCAACTTGGGCAGATCCAGGTTAGGAACTGCAGATGGGTGAGACCATGTGATGGTTGATTTTCTGTGATTGTGTGAGTTCACTTAAAATGATCTGTTCCAAGTTTGACCATTTCCATGTGTTATATTTTCTTACTGCTTAATATAATTCGATGGTGTAGATATACCACATCTTTCTTATCCATTCATCCAATGAGAGACACCTGCATTGATTCCAGTTTTTAGATATTATGAATTGAACAGCTCTAAACATGGTTGAGCAAATATCTCTGAACCAAGATATGGAGATTTTAACCTTCAGTTAGATAAGCTTCTCTTTGCACACAGTAGTGACTATTGAAGAAGGTCAAATCATGCTAAAGTTCTGAGAATACATGACTCTGGAGTGCTCAAACATAATAGAAAATTTTATCGGCCTCTCTATGACTTATGGCAAAATGCTAAAGAGAAGGATAAAAGAATTAAATAGCCATAATATTGGCAGAAGTGTTTTGGAGTGCTGTCATCAAGACATGACATGGGCATTGAATTCATGACTTGACAGTGTTGTAACTTGCACAAAACCCAAATAACTATTGGGCCTGTCAACATTTTGTCATGCATAATAGGCAAAGATATAAGGCTTTAATCCCCTTCCTGAGGAATTATAGGCAAGTAAATGTGAGGAGTGCAGGTATGTGTGTGTGTGTGTGTGTGTGTGTGTCCATGCGCTTTTCTGTAGTGGTGTGTCAGTACTGGTAGGGCCAATGTATTCTAGTAAATAATTACCTTAAGTACTCATGTTGGCAGCAAATGTAGATAAACCCAGTGGATCTCTGTCTGTTTGTCTCTCTCTCTCTGTCTCTTTCTCTCACACACACATAGAAGATACTATGAAGTAGAAGAGGAACTATTTGCAAAGAAGTGGTTCAACAGAAAGGAAATTGAGATGGGTATCAAGATAAAGGTAAGGGGAAGTAAATATGATCAAAATATACTATATACATGTTTGAAAGTTATAGTATCTTAACTACAGTTACTCGTCTCATGCAGTGAATTACCAGAATTTTTTTTCTCTTGTTTAAGTAAGAATCTGTACTTTTGGCTAACATTTCCTTCTTTCTCTCATCCTCTTTATCTCCAGCTTCCTGTAATCAAAGCATAACTTGGGGAAGTTGAGATCCAGTAAATAAAACCTAGGTAAAAGGATGAATGACTTTTAAAAGACAATTTCTAATTTTCAGAAACTAAGGGATTTTATAGACAAAAAAAGATTAGATATTTTTGGAGATAAAACATATCATAAGTGACCTACAAAGCATAAGTATAAATTATTGTTCATCTATATTTAAAGTTGGAAGTTAGGGTTATAGTTAGCCATCTTGTAGGAAACTTCATGGATGGTACACATCTAATAAATCATAAATACATGCATGAAAATATCTTTGTACATTAAGTTATAATTTTTATTTTTTAAATAAAAAAGCTAGTAATAATGCTCAATTTGCCAAAATTCAATATGCTTTTGTAATTGTGTATTTTAAAAAGATCAGGAGAAAGTAAGAGTATTAGGAGTCAATGCTTTCTTAATTCCAATAATCACCTTTTAAATGTCAAATGTTATAATGATAATGTTGATTCTAAAAATAAATATTTAATTATATGGCAAATAAAAATATGAGTATTACATTAGTAATGATACTAGTATACTTTCTTACACTTTTTTGTTTACATTTAAGAAGTTTTGTGGCAAAGCTAAACATCACTGAAAAACTACATTAGAATGAATTTAATAATTTTGTGCATATACATTAACCCATTTTAATAACATAATTTAAAAAAATTCTCCATTTTAAAAATAAAATAATATCAATATGAAAATATCTATTAATATATCCTTAATTTTTAAGTTCAGATTTTTAACACAGGAAATTATAGAAATAGTTTCAGTGGTTAATATATTGATTACTATACCTTATATTTAGGTTTATACTTTTCTAGTTCTTTTTGTGTAGCCTCCAATGTCTGGAAAGTATGAAAATAAAACCTATATTATTAATTATTTGAATAAAGATTTTTCCAAAGTTTTTATAAACTTTTGCTGACATTACAAATACTTAATTTTCTATGTCATGATATAATATTTTTCCTCATATACAATATTTCAATTCAAATTGATCTGGATGAAAAACTGCCTGGCTGTGCCAAACTGGCACAAACGTAATAGCCAGTCAATCATGCAACCATCTGGGCCCAGCACAGTTCTGACGGACTTTTTGTACTTTGAACCAAGGGGGACCAGCTCAAAGATTATAATTAACAGGGGATGAGAAGCCAGTGTCCCCATGTTGCTCCTATTCTGGGATATTGGCCATCAACCTAAATCAAATTTAGAACTTCTAGCTTTTCGCATATAATAGTACACTTAAGAGAGTTAGTCCTTTGTTCATCTTGCTGTATCATTGAGTTTTGACTTCCGAGTCTACAACATTTGATTTTATTTCTTTTAAGAGGGAAATGAATAGATTTTGGCAGACACCATGGAAGACAACATAGCAGAAAGGATTCTGGAGATGGGGTTTTATACATTCTGGAGCAGGTACTGGCTGGAGAGCTGTCAGTCCGGCCCCTCCATCTGGGCAAATTACAACCCTCTTAGGGATTCAATCCTGTGTTTACGTTTTAGTTACTTCAGCATACAGCTTGTCCAATTTTTATATTGATGAGACTATTTATCAATATATCCTCACACACATCTGTTTAGACTAATTTTGTATGAAGGTTCTTTCAGAAATAAAATTATTTGTCAAATGTTTATAAGTATACATTTTTTTTGTCTGTCAGAATGTCCCTAAAATGACTGAACTTTTAGATCATGGAGAGTAGATCATACTAAAAATATATGTTTTATTGTGAATTTTCTGTTTATTTTAAAAACGTTAACTTCATAGCCTATTGATATTTGAATTTAACTAATCAAATGGTATTCAAATACCAACAACATAGAAAATATTGATTTATAAATATTTAACAAGATTACTAAATTTGTCTAAAACTTCATATTAAAAATCAAATTAGTAACTTACCTTTACACATGAATTTTTGTTTGAAATTCAGCATTTACCAGATTCAGGATTTATTAACATAAATATAAATATATCTAAGTAAAATTATTTTAATTTAATTTAAATAAAACACTGTACTTAAACTGTGAGTAAATTACAAGATGGCTCATTTGTATTTTTTCTCAGTATAGTCACTAGACGATAAGTTTCAACCACTGAGTTACTAGCTATTCATTTTTGTACCTGAGGGTACAAAATCACTAACATGCCTCAATTTTCTTTTCTGTAAAAATATGAATTGTAATAGGGCATGCCCAAGAATTAGAGAAGTTCAATATAAAGCCATCAGAACAGATGCCTATGATATAAGTTATAGTCGATATGATTCCTATAAGTGGAGTGTCCAGAAAAGTGTGGGACTAATCATCTCCAAAACCAACCACTCCCCACAGGAGTACTTATGAGTGTGAAGCTAAAAGCGAGGAGAGTTCAGCCAGGATGGAGAGGTATTCTACAAAGAAACTGCAGGTCAATATTTTGCTCAGAAGTGATGTGAAACTAGTGAATTAGTTCAGGTTCTCCAGAAAAAGCAGAACTAACAGGAGATACACACTGTGTCTTAGTATAAGATAAAATTATGCCCAAATAAACCACTCACAAATAGAAAGTGCTAGCAAACTAAAAATATGTTTAATGTACTAAACTACCAAACACGAGATTCAGCAGCAGGTAGGGGGGAGAAAATTCCATACTAGGGAGGGGGCAAGCATCCCAGCCTGAGCCCAGCAAACTGAAGGAGATGCACAACTTGATGTCTACAGCATAGGCTGGGCCAGCTGCCTGAGGCCATCAAGTGTAGAGGTGTCTTAGTTTTTCTGATTTGTTTATCACAAATTTCCAGTGTAGCTCCATTTCTGTGCTGTCTCCAACCTATGGGATTCTTACCCTGTTAATGAGAATGACTAAGCATAGTTCGAAAGAGAGAAAGAGGGAGGCAGAGAGAGAGAAAGGGGGGGAGGGAGGGGTGTTGGAACAATTACCATCACAACTAATTTATGTTTGAAGTTTCAGCTAACACCAACATGCAGTAAAACAATTAAAAACTTAAACTTACTACTTTTACTTATTGCTTTTAAGCAATACCACTTTGGTACTTTTTTTTTTTTAACATAGCATGTTCAGAAGGTGGTGTACTTTGGTCCATTGACCTATATGCATACCAAACACTTAAGTTAAGATGTGGAGAACAATACGGGTTTTTTATTCCTAATTTTTAAATGTTTTATTATAACAACATAAAATTATGATGGTGCAGTACCTTTGCATATTAATATGTACTAAATTAGTAGCATTCATGGATTTAATTTTATTCTCAAATATTGGCTTAACTCAAGCTATTTTAATGTTTGCTGAATACACACTTTGCCAAATTTATATTTACCAAAATTAAAACAAATCACATTTTCAAGTGAACATGCCACCTACCCTTTTAAATACTTTATATGAAATAGGCACTCTGCTTGTTTCTACTTTATGTCCCTTCAATGACTTCAAGGAACTGAACTTGAGTCTGTGCCAATGTCTTAGTGGTGTGATTTTTAAAAGGCAACACTTGAGTAATAGGTCATGGCCATGAAACTAGAGATAATTAAAGCCTTGACAGTTACATGTTCTGTCTTGATCTGTAAAGTCAGATTAGACCAGATTTGTGATCCTGAACAATGTCAAACAGGTGTTAAATCTTGATTTCATATTGACCAAGATTGAGTCAGTGCTTTTTCATTGTCTCTCAAGTGTGTAATTATTTCCTGATGATGTGACAATATCTATCTATAGATCCTATAGATTTTGAAGAAACAATTTTGACCATATTTTTTAAGTCAAACCTAGAAGACTACATGAAGACTGACCTTAATCTTCTTCTGTTTCTCTCTCTCTCTCTCTCTCTCTCTCTCTCTCTCTCTCTGCCTCTCTCTCTCTTCTCTCTATATCTTTTATATTACTTATTTTTTTCTTCCTTCTCTTCTTGGACACTGACCTGTAACTCCCAGTACCAGCATGTGGCTCATCCACAATGAGCTCTTGATCAGAGATATCTACAAGGTTTCCCAAAAGATGACAGATTTATGTTAGAGTTCTTGATGACCCACCAAAGGTTATTGTTAAGACCCTATTTCTGAAAACACCATATGCTATTTGCATGTAACATGGAATGACATGGCTGAAAACTGGAAGAGAGTCATTTCCCAGACAGTTAGCTTGTATAGTGTCAGAAGGTGATACATGAGCAACTGGGGGGAAAATGACCATTATCTGTCCAAGCAACTCATGGTCTAAGGTACTCAGCAGCAAACAACCTGATGTGATGCTCACACAAGTACAATAGTGGTGCACAGCCATGGTGGGAAACCAACTGCTCTTTATATGACTAACTGACCTGCTGAAGTCCATAGCTGAAGCTGGGAAACAAGTCAGAATCATATCCAAAAATGAGCCCGTTCTCCATTATCAAGCTCTCACCAATTGTGGGCTATGAGAGGGCCTACACCTATTAAATTCTCTATAAGAAACAATGGTTATCCCATTTGTCTGTTTGGAGAATTTGCTTCTCTTTTTCAGATAGATGCAGATTCTAAGGAGAGAACCAGCTCATCACAACTTAAAAGGGCCCCAGCTGAAATTAAGAGTAATTGGGAAAATAAGCAAGAGTGCTGCTTTCTTGGTGAACCTGGTACCAGCACAAAGGTGAAGGAGATAGATACAGAGAACACTCAACTCCTACCAAACCAGATATCCAGAGACACAGAGGCTCCCAAGACATCATCACTGATGCAGACCTAAAATTAGCCCAACATGGCTCAGGGAAATTTGTGGAAGAGGGGTTGGAAAGAATGTCAGAGCCACAAAATTGGGTCATGATGCACAGAGACATTGCCTCCTACCCATAACTGATGTCTAACTGCAGAATGCCTGACCCACATTCCCCATGGAGGAGGGTCCCTGCAGAGGGGGGAGGACAGGGAGGAGACTAATGATGGTACCAACTTGACTGTATACACTGAGTATAGAAATAATATAAAAAATAAAATAAAATAAAGTAATGACATGGCATGCTTATTTAGAGAAGAAAAAGGATTAAAGATATCACATGACCTCCCTTACCTGAAAGGTTGACATGAGAGAAGCAGAAAAACATAGTGGTTGTATAAAGGGTAGTTTGGGGAAGATGTTGTTCAGAGTGGGCTATAATTCATATTGGGGAGCATGAGAAGTTGAGATTATATTTTACTGATAGATACATGAGTATCATGGGAGACCAGAATTTATATTAACATCTGCAACATCAAAACTTTTGTGGATGGCATCTGCCTCCTTTTACTCTTGTATGTTTGGAACACTGCTCTTGGACTCAGATTGTACAGTGTGACCCATTGATAATAAAATAATAGAGAATGATTTTTAAATGTTACTTTTGACCCTAGGTTATTTAAAGAGTCTATCTGGACATCTAGGTTTTTAATGATTTTAGAATAAATCATTCACAGTGAGTAGATACATGGAGAAATCAGTTTCCAAACACTGACATTCATAGTTAGCAACCCAAAAGCTCCCCTAACTGCCAATATACATTAGCATAATTTCTGCTGCCATGGCATGACCATGAAAACACCAAGCCATGTTTTTTTTAAAAAATGTTTACTCTTATTTTTACTGTTCCTTTCCTTTTTTTGGTTATACATTTGCCATACTTTTTTTTCCCCCTTTAATTTTCAGACTCACTGATTTGAAACCTTTCTACTTGCCAGTACAATCATTTAAAGGTAGAAACTTACTTGTAAGCATTGTTGTATCTGTTTGTTGAAATGTGAAAATGGAATATTTACATTATCATTAGAGGTTAAATAACATTTTCTAGCGTGCTATCTCTACTAATTCTAATTAGTGAAACTTACTGTTTTGTTATTTCTTAATGTCCAAGTATTTGAGTGGTTTCCAGTATCCCTTAGATTTCCAATTCAGTGTGCTTATCATTGGAAAATATATGGTCGTATAATACATGCTGATGTTTATCTCACTGAAAAACAAAACGTGATGTTGCAGCCAGGTTCACATAGCTGACAGAAATCACCGGATGAAAAGCAGCTTGTGGGAAGAAAGGTTTATTTTGGCTTACAGACTTGAAGGGAAGCTCCATGATGGCAGGGGAAAATGATGGCATGAACAGAAGGTGGACTTCACCTCCTCAACAACATCAGGTGGACAATAGGAACAGAAGAGTGTGCCAAATATTGACAAGGGGACACTGGCTCTAATACCTATAAACCTGCCCCAAACAATACGCAAACTTCCAGGATGCATTAATTCCCAAATTTCCATCAGCTGGGAACCTAGCATTTAGAACAGCTAAGTTTATGGAGACACCTGAATGAAACCACCACCTGGGGGAGCAGAATGGAGTCTGTACTAGTGAGATATCAGAATAATAAGATTAGTGAGTTTGAAAATGTTGCTTAGAAGCTACGAGATTTTGTAAGTGTTAGTCTAGTTTTTCTATGAAATGATGATAGAAAGTAGTTTCTATTTATACTATTGAAATGAAAATTTCTGTTTTTCCCTTTTAGGTTCTTAAACATTGGTTCATTTTCTTTATGACTTTATTATGAAGTGGAAACTAAGTTGTGATTATGATGTCTTCCTTAGGCACTGAACATGTTTCCATGCATAATGTCTGTATTTCACCAATCATACCTTCCCACAAGAAGGTTTTTTATATTTAATTAGCATAATACCTTCCACTTTTATTGTCAATTATTTCATGCCACAATTCTACTTATTACTATTCTGTTTATGTCTCTGAATTTATAGCTTTTCTCTCCAGAAAACAGTGTTTCTTCTTGTACACTAATTCATCCAGGTATTTTTTTTTCATTTTAATTAAAATGTTAAGCTCATTAACATACTTTTTGATGTTCCACATGGTTGAAACTGAGTGTTATCAGTTCACTATTGTCATCTCTCTTTTCCTTTGGGCACTTTTGGGTATGGGTGCTCCCTACTTCATGTTTCCTTTTAATTATGCTAATATTTTGAATTTGTTTCTAATTCTGCATGACATTTTTATGAGCTCAATATTTTTTATTTGCTCACTGAAGTTGCTCAAGAAGTAAATACACACACATATCCTTATTTTTCTCAGTGTATGTTATGGATAACCATGTACCAGTATGTGTAAATTTACTTATGATGCTTTCTATTGTACCATTTTGTTTTTCAATGCCCAATTTAATCTTTTTGTTAGTTCATCTATCAATCCATGTCTCATTTTCATCTGTATTCATATCCACTGATGCTTTTAATTTTTATCTAGAGGAAGTATCAGCTATTAGTAAGAGAGCTCAACAAAACCATAGATCACTTAGACCTAATGGACATCTACAGAACTTTCCATCACAAATCCACAGACTACACATTCTTCTCAGCAGCTCATAGAACATTCTCTAAAATAGACCATATACTGGGTCACAAAGACTGCCTCCACATATTTAGGAAGATTGACATAATTCCCTGCATGATATCAGATCACAATGCTATATTGCTAGAAATCAATAACAAAAGACCCACCAAGAATCCCAACAGCACCTGGAAACTGAACAGCACACATTTTTTTTAAACATATATTTTTTTTATTAGTCAGTTCTGTATTCAGCAAATACAGTCAGTTTGGTACCATTATTAGGCTCATCCGTGACCTACCCCCTCCCCTTGGCCCCTCCTTGTTGAGGTATACGGGTCATGCATTGTGGAGTTAGCCCACAGTTATGGGTAAGCTAAATGTCTCTGCATATCATGACCCAACATGTGACTCTGACATTCTTTCCGCCCCCTCTTCCGCAAAATTTCCCTGAGCCATGTTGGGTTCATTTTTGGTCTGCTTCAGTGATGAGGTGTTGAGGGCCTCTGAGGCCCTGGCTCTCTGATTTGGTAGGAGTTGATTTTTCTCTATGCTGATCTCCTTCCCCCTTGTGCTGGTGTCTGGTTCATCAGGAAAAACAGCCCCCTTGCTTGTTTCTCGAAGTTTTCTTAGTTTCAGCCGGAGCCCTTTTGAGGTATGATGGGGTGGCTCTCTCCTTAGGGTCTACATCTATCTGAAAAAGAGAAGCAGATTCTCCAACGGAGAGTAAGTTAGCACCAGGACAAATGAGATAACCCTTACTTTTTTTTTTTTTTTATAGAGAATTTAATATGTGTAGGCCCTCTTGTAGCCCACAATTGATAGTAGGTTGATACTGGAGAGTGGGCTTATGTTTGGATATGGTTCTGACTTGTTTCCCAGCTCCAGCTATGGGTCCCATACCAGTGAGGGGATCAGTTAGCCAAATTGAGAGCAGTTGGTTCCCCACCATGGCTGTGTGCCACCACTGCACTTGTGTGGGCATCACAATAAGTTATTTGCTGCTAAGTAGGTTAGACCATGCGTTGCTTCGATAGATATTGGTCAATTTCCCCCAGTCGCCCATGTAGCACCTTCTGGCACTAGATGCGCTGACTGTCTGGGGACTGACTTTCATCCAACTTCCAGCCATGCCATTCTAATTTGCATGTCAATCACATAAGGTATCTTCAGCAGTAGGGTCTTACCACTAACCTTTGGTGGGGCATCAAGTACTCTGACAGAAATCTGTCTGTCTTTTAGGAAACCTTGTAGGTCTCTCTGATCAAAAGCTCATTGTGGATGATAGCCCCATGCTGGTTCTGGGAGTTACAGGTCAGTGCCCACTAAGAAAATGAGGAAAAAGATAACTAATATACAAGAGTTAGAGGTAAGAGAGAGAGAGACAGGGAGAGGGGAAGTGAGGGAGGGAAGATGTAGGAGACTAAGGTTAGTCTTAATCTTACCCTCTCCAGTGTCTTGTGGTTCAGGTGTTCCCTGTAAGGGCCTGGTGAAGGATCAGCCATTTGGTCTATCTTTTAGTAAGTAGAAGATTATGGTACCATTGCCGTTTGGGTCTAGATTTGTGTTTCCCACCCCTTTGATGCCCTCCCCTCCCTCCCCTTCCATCCTAGTGTCTAATCTAGGAGATACTTGCTGGGTATGTAAGGTATCTTCGGTAGATTCAGGTTAGGTGCTGTAGATGAGTGAGACTATGTGGCGATTTTTTTTCTGTGATTGGGTAAGTTCACTGAGAATGATCTGTTCCAGGTTCAACCATTTTTCCTCAAATTTCATTGTGTCATTTTTTCTTACTGCTGTATAGAATTCCATTGTGTAGATATACCACATCTTAGTTATCCATTCTTCTAGTGATGGACATCTGGGTTGATTCCAGCTCTTAGCTATTACAAATTGAGCCGCTATAAACATGGTTGAGCAAATCTCTTTAGTCTGTGGTTTGAAGGTTTTAGGGTAGATGCCCAGTAAGGGAATAACTGGGTCTGTTGGTATCTCTATACTCAGCTTTTTCAGAAGTCTCCATATTGCTTTCCAAAGTGGTTGTACCATCCTACATTCCCACCAACAGTGGATGAGTGTTCCTACTTCTCCACATCCTCGCCAGCATTTATTTTTATTTGATTTTTGATGCTTGCTATCCTTATTGGGGTAAGGTGGAATAATAAAATACCTTGGAATAACGTTAACCAAGGAAGTGAAAGATCTATACAATGAAAACATAAAAACACTCAAAAAAGAAATTGAGGCGGACTTGAGAAAATGGAAAGACCTCCCATGTTCCTGGATAGGCAGAATTAACATTGTGAAGATGACAATCCTACCAAAGGCAATTTACAGATTTAATGCAATACCAATTAAAATCCCCACAGTGTTCGTCACAGAGATGGAAAAAATGATCTCAAATTTCATATGGAAAGGCAGAAGGCCTCGCATTTCCAAACATATCCTCTGCAAAAGAAATACCTCTGGAGGCATCACCATACCTGATCTAAAGCTATATTACAAATCCATAGTAATAAAAACAGCATGGTACTGGCATAAAAACAGGACTATAGATCAATGGAATAGACTTGAGGACCCGGACTTTGGGTCAAGCAACTATAGCTACTTGATATTTGATAAAGGCCCAAACAATATACGCTGGAAAAAAGACAGCATCTTCAACAAATGGTGCTGGACAAACTGGATAACCATATGCAGGAAACTAAAACTTGACCCACACATTTCACCATGCACTACACTCAAGTCCAAATGGATCAAAGATCTCAATATAAGACCAGAAACTCGAATACTACTGGAAGAAAATTTAGGAAGTACATTCCATGATATAGGAATGGAAAAAGACTTCCTGAACAAAACCCCAGTAGCTCATGAACTTAAACCATCACTCAACCAATGGGACCGCATGAAGCTGAGGAGTTTCTTTACAGACAAGCATACAATTAGCAAAGCCAATAGATTACCCACAGAATGGGAGAAAATATTTGTGGGTTATCCAACTGATAGAGGACTAATCTCTAGAATCTACAAAGAACTCAAAAACCTAAACAGTAAGAAGTCAAACACCCCACTCACAAGATGGGGCAAAGAGCTGAACAGGCAGTTCACAGAGGAAGAAATAGAAATGGCAAACATACACTTAAGAAAATGTTCATCATCCCTAATCATCAGAGAAATGCAAATTAAAACATCACACATTTAAATAATAAATGGATAGTGGATGAAATGAAAAATGAAATTTCAAAATTTCTGGAATTGAATGACAATGAGAACACATCATACCAAAACTTATGGGGCACAATGAAGGCGGTCCTCAGGTGCAAATTCATAGCACTCAATGCCTTCATAAGAAAGACAGAAAGGTCCCAAATCAATAACCTAACCACTTAAAGGCACTGGGAAAACAAGAAAAATCCAACCCAAAGAGCTCCAGAAGGAAAGAAATAATTAAAATCAGAGCAGAAATCAATGAATTGGAAACGAAGGAAACAATTAAGACAATTGACAAAACAAAGAGCTGGTTCTTTGAAAAAATAAACAAGATTGACAAACCCCTGGCCAATCTGATCAAGCAAAAAAAGGAGAGGCTACAAATTAACAAAATTCAAAATGCAAAAGGAGATGTCACAACAGACATAAGTGAAATTAGCAGAATCATCAGGACTTTTAAAAACCTCTAATCAACAAAACTGGATAATGTGGAGGAGATGGATAAACTCCTGGACACATACCATCTATCAAAGCTAAACTCAGAGCAGATTAATCACCTCAATGAACCAATCACACTCTTGAAGATTGAAAAAGTAATATAAAGATAAAAACCTCCCCAAAAAGAAGAGTTCAGGAGCAGATGGCTTCTCAGCTGAATTCTATCAAACTTTCATGGAAGAACTCAAACCAATCTTCCTCAAACTGTGCCACAGAATTGGTGAACAGGGAAAGCTACCCAACTCTTTTTATGAAGCTAGTATCACCCTAATTCCAAAACCAGGCAGAGATGCCACAAGAAAAGAAAACTACCGGCCTATTTCCCTGATGAACTTAGACGCAAAGATCCTGAACAAAATCCTAGCAAACGGAATACAACAACACATCAAAAGCATTATCCACCTTGATACCAAGTGGGATTCATCCCAGGAACACAGGGGTGGTTCAACATATGGAAATCTGCAATGTAATATACGACATAAATAAGGTTAAACATAAAAACCACATGATCATTTCGATAGATGCAGAAAAGGCCTTTGACAAGATACAACATCACTTCATGATCAAAACATTAGAGAGAATTGGCATGGTTGGTTCATATCTTAACCTAATAAACCTAATAAAGCTCCGAAGGCCCAAATAATACTTAATGGAGAGAGACTGGAGGAATTCCCATTAAGATCAGGAACAAGACAGGGTTGTCCACTCTCACCTCTGCTTTTCAATATAGTGCTGGAAGTCCTAGCTCAAGCAATAAAACAGGAGAAGGAAGTAAAAGGGATGCAATTTGGAAAGGAAGAAGTTAAATTAGCATTATTCACTGATGACATGATTATATATGTAAGAGCCCCGAGAGACTCCATCCCAAAACTCCTGAAGGTGATTAATTCTTATAGCAAAGTGGTAGGAAGGATACAAAATCAATGCACAAAAATCAGTAGCCTTTCTATATGCAAATTACAAAGATACAGAGAAAGAAATAAGGGACATAGTCCCATTTTCAATAGCAACAAAAAAAATAAAATACCTTGGAATAACATTAACCAAGGAAGTGAAAGATCTCTACAATGAAAACATAAAGACACTCAAAAAAGAAATTGAGGAGGACTTGAGAAAATGGAAAGACCTCCCATACTCCTGGATAGGCAGAATTAACATTGTGAAGATGACAATCCTACCAAAGACAATATACAGATTTAAGACAATTCCAATTAAAATCCCTACCTTGTTCTTCACAGAGATAGAAAAAATGATCTCAAATGTCATATGGAAATGCAGAAGGCCTTGCATTTCGCAACATATCCTCGGCAAAAGAAATACCTCTGGAGGCATCACCATACCTGATCTAAAGCTACATTACAAAGCCATAGTAATAAAAACGGCATGGTACTGGCATAAAAACAGGAATATTGACCAATGGAATAGACTTGAGGACCCAGACTTTGTGTCAAGCAACTGTAGCTACTTTATATTTGACAAAGGCCCAAACAATATAGGCTGGAAAAAAGACAGCATCTTCAACAAATGGTGCTGGACAAACTGGATAACCATATGCAGGAAACTGAAACTTGGTCCACACATTTCACCATGCACTATACTCAAGTCCAAATGGATCAAAGACCTCAATATAAGACCAGAAACTCCAATACTACTGGAAGAAAATTTAGGAAGTACATTCTATGATATTGGAATGGAAAAAGACTTCCTGAACAAAACCCCAGTAGCTCAAGATCTTAAACAGTCACTCAACCAATGGGATCATAAGAAGCTGAAGAGTTTCTTTACAGAGAAGCATACAATAAGCAAAGCCAATAGATTACCCACAGAATGGGAGAAAATATTTACAGGTTATCCAACTGATAGAGGCCTAATCTGTAGAATCTACA
The DNA here is from genome assembly GCA_036346955.1 of Dipus sagitta. Taxonomy (NCBI): domain Eukaryota; kingdom Metazoa; phylum Chordata; class Mammalia; order Rodentia; family Dipodidae; genus Dipus; species Dipus sagitta. Next base: position 27,343,876 of record CM070772.1, read on the forward strand.
AAGAACTCAAAAATCTAAACAGTAAGAAGTCAAAAACCCCACTCACAAAATGGGGTAAAGAGCTGAACAGGCAGTTCACAGAGGAAGAATTACAAATGGCAAACACACACTTAAGAAAATGTTCATCATCCCTAATCATCAGAGAAATGAAAATTAAAACAACTATGAGATTCCACCTTACCCCAATAAGTACAGCAAACATCAAAAAATCAAATGAAAATAAATGCTGGTGAGGATGAGGAGAAGTAGGAACACTCATCTACTGTTGGTGGAAATGTAGGATGGTACAACCACTTTGGAAACCTATATGGAGACTCCTGAAAAAGCTGACTATAGAGATACCAACAGACCCAGTGATTCCCTTACTGGGCATCTATCCTAAAACCTTCAAACCACAGGCCAGAGAGATTTGCTCAACCATGTTTGTAGTGGCTCAATTTATAATAGCTAAGAGCTGCAATCAAGCCAGATGTCCATCACTAGAAGAACAGATAACTAAGATGTGGTATATCTACATAATTTTTTTTCTTTTTTTTCGCTTCATAGTTTTTCCTTTTTGTTAGACTATGTATTTACAGTTACTGAGTAATTATGCAGATGATATATTTGACCAATTTGTAAAGTCCTTGTCTGAAAATGTCAATATTTCAGTTACTTCATGTTAGACTATTACCTTTGATTATTTCCCACAACAACAGTTTTATTTCCCTATGTTTCTGTATAATGATAAACTTGTGTTTCATTCTGCATGTGTGTGTAGACATACTAAAATGAAGGCATTCCATTTTCTCAATTTCCTCTAAAGAGTCCTGTTATTTTTTTTAATAAAGCTGTCAGTGCATGTGTGCAAAATTTGACTTCTGAAAAGAAGGACCATATTTCAGATATTATTTCAGTTCAAATTCTTTTCTTCTCAGTGAACTTTGCTGTGTATGCTCTGCTTTACAAATATACTATTTGGACATATAAAAGAAAATTGAAGAGTTTATAAACAATTTGCATATTCTTTCTCAGATACTCATAATTCTTTGCTTTCTCTTTTATGTTCCAGGAACTCTTGACATTTCATGGTGTGTGATTTTATAATAGAAAAAGGTTTGATTTATACTTGGTCTTTGACTACACATTCTTTGTGGTGTGTATAGACTCAAAGACTGGAAATTCATTTTTTTTTTTTGCTTGTAAATTCTTGCTAAGTCTCTACTAAAATTCATTTTTATTTACTCCTCTTAGGAGTTGCTTTAGGATCAGGTCAACAGTTTTAGGTGAAATCTCCAAAATGTGCCAACTTCTAGTAAATTGTAGTAATTCTAGTGGATTTAGAATTATTTGAAAATAGTAGTACATTATTTGAAAAATTGTAGTAAATTCTATTAAATCTCTCAACCTCACTTGGAAATTTTTATTTTGAAAATGTGCTGATCCTTCTTAAAAAGTAGTCTAACACACATTATCATAGCTTTCATAGATTCCATTTTGATTATTTTTGAATATTTACATGTATATCAGTTAGTTAACAATATGAAAACTAAAAAAGTCAACTTAATGCCTGGTAAGGTAATTTTCTTTCTTCAATTTGCTATCAGTTTCAAAGACGAATACTTTAGTTATCTATCTAAATATTCATTCTACCCTATTATATAACCAGAACCCTGAGTAATGTGTATTAAATATTAAGATAATTGGGAAAATTTTCTGCAAGGAAAACATCTTTGGGAACCATCTTAAAAGAAACTAATTCACCTTTAAAACATTTTACTTTGTGCTGGAGAGATGGCTTAGCGGTCAAGGCACTTGCCTAGAAAGCCAAATGTCCCAGGTTGATTCCACAGGATCCATATAAGCCAGATGTTCAAGGTTGCACATATCTGGAACTCATTTGCAGTGGCTGGAGGCCCTGGTGCTCTCTCTCTCTCTCTCTCTCTCTCTCTATCTATCTCTCTCTTTCTCTCTCTCTCTCTCTTTCTCCCTGCCTATTTCTGTATCTTTCCCTCTCAAAAAAAAAATGACTTAGATTGTACATTATAGTTGTTTTTCATTCTTCTGTTCTAGAAGGCACAAATTCAACCAAGAAACACAGACAACTAAAGCAGACATTTATTTACCAAACCAAGCAGTCCAGAGAGAGAGATTAGTATGGGATATCCCACAGGACTGGTTGTAGCACACTGGGTTCAATGTTGTATATTTGAAAGAATTTTTATTAATATCATGAGGTTTTTTTGGATAGCTACAGAATCTTTGACCATTTTACCCTCCCAAATTACAATACAGTGAAAATCGTATAATAATGTAGCTTTTGTGTTAACAGACCGTTTATCTGCTCACATGTGTGCCTTTGATAACAGTGGGTCAAATCAGACTGCAGCCTCAACACATTTTATGAGAAACACTCTGACCAACAGCAGATGCAGTTAGCAAGGCAGATCTGTAGTTTTATTGTTTTTCCCATATTTTACTACTTTGTGATGCTATCCATTATATCATGATTGATATCATGACTTGTTATCAGTCATGAAATATTGCTGTTTAAAAAACAGATTGAATCTGGATCAGATCATTCTCAGTGAACTTGCCCAATCACCGAGAAAGGTATTTGCTGCATAGTCTCACTCATCTACAGCACCTAACCTGAATCTACCCAATATGCCAACATACCCAGCAAGCATCTTGAGGTCTGGACAATAGAGTGGGTGGGAAGGGAGGGGAGGGCAAAGGAAGGGATGGGAGACACAAATCTAGATCCAAACAGCAATGGTGCCATAAAATTCTACATCCTAAATGGCAGACCAAATGGTTGAACCTTCACCAGGCCCTTAGAAGGAACACCTGAGCCACAAGACACTGGAGAGGGTATGATGAAGACTGACCTTAATCTTCTACAGCTTCTCTCTCTCTCTCTCTCTCTCTCGCTCTCGCTCTCGCTCTCGCTCTTACTCTCGCTCTCTTCTCTCTAACTCCTTTATGTTAGTTATCTTTTTCTTCCTTGTCTTAGTGGGCCATCCATGTAAATTCAGACAAGTGTCCTTTTTCAGGAGCAAGAGAGACTCTTATATAAGCACCACAACCTCCACACACAATCTTTCTCAAACAAAGGCACATATACAAATAAATAATGAATAAATATTTCAAATAAATAAACTAGCATCAATATGCTTTATCATCAAACAACTGCTCAACTAGAAGTTGAAGGGGGCGTTACATACATATAATGACTGTCATAATTGGAAGGTCAATGCAGACCAACATTTCATGCTTGACTCAGCCAAATAATTGTTAACTACTGTGGTGGTTTGATTCTGGTGCCCCCATTAAACTTAGATATTCTGAATGCTAGATCTCCAGCTGATAGCAATTTGGGTATTAACGCCTCCTGGAGGCAGTGTATTGTTGAGGGTGGGCTTATGGGTGTTCTAGCCAGCTTCCTTTTGCCAATGCTTGACATACTCTCCTGTTGCTATTGTCCATCTGATGTTGTCCAGGAGGTGATATCCATCCGCTGCTCATGCCATCATTTACCCTTGCTATCATGGAGCTTCCCCTCAAGTCTGTAAGCCATATCAAACAATTTTTTTTTTCCCACAAGCTGCTCTTCAAGTGTTTTCTGCCAGCAATGTGAATCTGACTGTGACAACTGCAAAGTGTGCAAGGCCAACGAATTTATTACACTTTAAGAAAGTATAAACATGAAGATCGCACACTGAGGAAATGGACTTATTTCAGGAAGCTGACACTAATGAGATTGAAATATTTTGATTATCATAAAAACATGTTCAAAGTAAAATAAATGTTACATTATCTTATAGGATGATCTTTGACTTGTTTGTACTCAAACTTTATTACATTTAGAACTGTACATAACAAAGTTTTTCTAAAAAAATTACATCTTCTTAAAATGATAAATTGGAAAAATGAATGATTCTTTTATTGATTTATGTTAAGAGTATCATTAAATTGTTGGCAGTAGGAAATATCTACTATTTCCCCTTTGGAAGATACCCATAATTTAAAAAGGAATAGAAATATAAAGTAAGTAACATGCAAATTCAGGGCCTAAAAGTTAAGATAGCATGATAAAATGTCAGTAGTTAACACTTCAGATTTGAAAATAAGTAAGTTTACATTTACTTTGGAACCTTTTGGTCAAATAAAACATGCATCTATATCACTAAATGGATAAATTTATAGTGAAATATTTCAAAATCTCCCTTAGGGGAATTCTAGGAGATGGGTTAATTTTATCCATGTTCATATACAAGAGCTTTAATCCTTTTTTTGTCTTGATCATAAAAATATGACCTTTTTACATTTAATTATTGCAACAATTTGAAGTGATAAGGAAGATTAAAGAGATAAGAGAAAGAAAATTCACATGAAACTGTTTATTCATTATTTTCAAATTTTTATTAATGCACTGATTTTATGAGCATTATTAATAAAGCTAACATTAAAATTGCTTACCCATAGAATATATTGACATACTTTTAATTCTGTGAAAGAAGGGACAAAAAGTTTTTACATGATTTCAAGTGAAATGTGACAGTTGAGTTAGTATTTGCATTAATACATTGTTTCCTAATACTAACAGTAGAAATTATCCCAAGATGACTTCAACACTACATAAAATTGGTATGTATATTTAAGTAACATGATATACTGCCTAAAATAATAGGCCATTAGCTTGTGAAATATGTCAAGCAATTACTCAAATCTAGCTAAACTAAAATAATACAATAAAAACAATCCCAGATAAAGAGAAGTCATACATCCAATGCTTATTTTCTATTATTTACTATAGATTTAATTTTTATATATAAGATATAATAAATGTAGTACAACATTTATTATATCTTATAGTATATAATTATATATATGACGCTAAGTTAACATGCATTAAACTATTACCAACATACAGACAGACAGAATGCCAAAGAAACTGTAACTCTTCATTAGAAAATTTATAATTAATCACTCCCTTAATTGATTCAACAAGATACTTTTGGGAAGCTAACATAATTATTACTCTTTAATATGAAGTATATGAAGTATACAGACTTGTATAGCTGGTGGGTTTAAAATTTATCCTTGGTTATATTCATAAACATATGCTCCTTTCTTCTATCCCCTATGAATGAAGCTCTTCATTTGAAATCCTACATCTTCTATGCCTAATTTGTGTGAGCTGCTTCCCAGCTCATATTTAAGGATGCTATGACATTTCTACTCTTTTCTGGCCTCATTAATATACCTTTATGCTAATTTGGACTATCTCTGTCCTTGACATCAAACACAAAATATCCATGATGCTATTAAAAATCATAATATTTATGTTGTCTAGTTGATAAATATACCCTTTTGTATATTTCTAAGCATCTTAGTCTCTTTTGCTCAATGCCAGTTGCAATGTTTAGTCTCTGGTTGTCAATTGACAGTGTTTTAAATCACCATGGAAACAAACCTCTGGTCATGACAGAGATTTTCTAGATTATATTAGTTAAGGTAGGAAGACCTACCTACTTCTGGGTAGTACCATCCCATGGGGTGAAGTCCTGTACTAGACAGAATGTGACCTGCTAAAGCCTCCAGACCTTCGCTTCCCTGCAGTATTCTGCCTCATAAAGTAATCTCCTTCTTTCCCTAAACTGCTTCTAGTCAGATATGTTGTCCCAACAAAGAGACTATAACTAATAAGCTAATGAAAATACGCATCTATTTAGGACACAAGAGGTACTTCATGTCTTTAGATATTTGACTCTAAGCAAAATGACTGTTTAGAGCTTCTCATCTTTTGGATGGTAATTTCTATGTTAAGTTTTAACATATGAATTTGCAATTTTGAAATTGTTATAATTGGATAAAATAGCAAAAGCAAGAAAAAAAGTAGTTTGTATGTAAATGTTCTCATTGTTACAATATTTTCTGTTATTAATTGAAATTATAGCTGAAGCTTTAAAGTTTGAAATATCAGTGGCACAATTCTTGGAACCTCTCAACATTAAGTATCTTTAGGCTTCAAGATAATTATGGATTTTTCCATAAATACAAAAGTTTGATAGTTTTGAAATGAACTTGAGTTTGCCATGAAAGCAGCATCATGCCTGGTGATGCATTTGAATGACAGCTATGGAGACAAAGCTATATTACGATCATTTGTCTTTCTCTGATTACAGAGAGTTGGCTATACAAAGTAGGGCTGACATTTTTTTTTTCTCATAATGTCTAGACAACTTGAACAGCAATCTGCTTTTGTGCGTTACTTTATAAAAATTCTCCTTTAGATTGCAACCTCAAGTGTGCAAGCACAGGCTTGTGGTTACTGCCAAGACATGCTTCATTCCTGTGCTACTGAGCTGCATAAAATATCTCTGGAAGTATTAAAGAGAAAGTTTTATGTACAATCTTAAGGTATTTTTTTTTTTTAGTGACCGCAAAGAAAATTGTTCAGCTATTTTAGTATGCTTTTCATAAAATATCTTGTTATAAGGATTTTCTGAAGCCTGTAAACTGAGGAAACTACACTGGCCATATGCCAGTCAAAAATATTATTAATTTGTCAAGAAGAATTTATATGCTAGTCACTTAAATCAGTAAATAACAATTGTCCCACTAGCCTTGTTTTACTTACTCCATGTAAAGTACTAAACCTCAGACCGCTGGCTCAGTTGCTTAGCTCATGTTCATACAGAGTAATGAGAACCTGAAAGTATTTGCTATCTCACCAGTGCAATAGTGAATGATCTATATTCAGTAGCCTTTCTTCTGTAGCATTCCTTGGTATTCAAATAATACATGATAAGAACCAATACATCAACAAAAGTATTCTCAGATCACAATGTAACCTTTCTTATAGAATATAAAGGATACATGCTTTATAAAGCTTTCATGGATAAAGTTTGTTTTTACAGTATATATATATATATATATATATATATATATATATATATATATATACTGCAATTTTAAGCTCTTCATTAGCAACATTCATATATATATATATATAGTGATCATAATCCCCTCTACCACCCTTCATTTTGCCCTCCCATATCCTTCCCTGCATTCAATCCCTTCTTTTTTCTAAGTAGTATCTGCTCTATTTTGATATTCTAACTTTTCCCTTCGGTTATTCAAATCATGTATAGGCCATATCAGTCACTGTGAGTTCATGAATATCATGGTGACTTTGTGTCTAAAAGATAGCATTGTAAGCACTCCTCCCCTGAAATTTCTCTTACGGTCATGCTACCTCTTCTGTAAATGGTTCGTCAGATTTGGAGGGTGTGATAGAGATGTCTCACTTAGTGCTGAACCCTCCACTATTTCTTTTTATCAGCACTTTGATGAACTTTGAGTCTCCCTATGGGTAATTGACATATGAAAAGAGAAGCTTCTTTAAACGAAAATGAACATAGCATTAATATATGCATGAAACATAAATATTTCGAGTGCCATTTGGTAGACATAATATATAGCCTTAGCCAGACAATAGTGCTAGTTCCTCTCCCACCCCTAGAGCTTATGAACTCTCCAGACAAAAGCTTTCAATTAGGTTCTCAGTGCCAAGCCATAATTTTCTCCTGTGGAGTGGGTCCCAAGTTTAATCAGAGAGCAGTTGGTTTCCCACATAACAGATATGCCCCCATTGGACCAGATTTTACATTTGACCTGTCTCTCCAGCCATAAAGCTTACATGGTCTGCTGGGGGTTAAGACTATTAATGACTCTCTCCTTCTTTTACTTCTGAATTCATACTTTATAAATAATTAATTGATTTAACAGAGTATATCCTTTTATTCTCTCCCTCAGTTCCTGTTTTCCTGGGGGCCCTCCTCTGTGGAGTTATGATATTTACTGTGGGGGTCATAAAGTTTTCGGTTAAGCCTAGTGAGATAGCGGGGAACCATGCCTCTGGGTATTCCCACCCTCTCTGTGGCTCTGACAATCTTTCCAGCCCCCTCTTCTACAATGACCCCTGAGCCATCGCAGGCCTATTCGCACTCTGATTTAGTCTTGAGCTCTTTGTAGCCTCTGGATTTCTGCCTTGATAGGTTTTCCTTGATCACCATTTCTGCCACCGTTACCCTAGAGCTGGTTGTCAGGCTAGCAGTAAGAGAAGTATTCATGGTGCTGCTTCCACTGCAAGTGCTCCTGGGCCCTGGCAAATGTGGAAGATTTGGTAAGCATTGTTGTGGACAGTCAGTTATCCTCTTGTCTTATGCGTGGATCTCAACTTCTTTTCGTTTTCTCTGCCATCTTTAAAACAAACCATATTCTCCAACGAAGAGGGTTAAAGGGGGTATGCAAAGTCATTTGAGAGATTTTTGTTATGCAAGTCCACTGTCTTCTCCAGACAGCAGTGGGGGCTTTTCAATGAAATATGAGTTTCCTATTTTAGCTGAAATGAAGTTTCCTTTGCTCTATCATTTTTTTGTTGTTGTTGTTTTGTTTTCAAAGTCTGAGTTGAGCTGAAAAGAAGACCACTTCATCTCATAGTGATTACATTCACTTATGCTATTTAATGTCTATGAATTAGCTATATTCCAAGTCATTTTTTTGACAGGGTCTCCTGGCTTGTATGTAGCCCAGGCTGGACTAGAATTTTCTGCGCGGGCAGGCTGTCCTGCAACTTATGATCCTCCTATTTCTGCCTCCAGAGTGCTAAAATTATAGGCAAGTGCCTTCATGATTAGCTGTAATCTTATAAGAATGTTTAAACCTCTATATTTGTTTACATAATAAAGAATTCTTTGAATTACTCATTTTATATGTTTGACATTTATATTTTGACTAAGTATACAAAAATATGTGAAATCCAAAATTTTGAATACTTTAATGAGAAAAATATTTTCCATGGAAAGTTAAGCAATTGTATATTTCTGATAGATAAATTATGATATGTTTATAAAATAATGTACATCTGATATTATTCATAATTTTAATTGATTAAGTATGAAAAGACTTCTTAGAAAGTATAGTAAGTGAATCATAATTATAGTACAGTAAATCAAATCAGGTTTATTTACCAAAGAAATGAGTAATTACAAACATTTTATTTCTGGTGACACTATATTAAAGGCTTCTTCTTCTAGTAATAGTAAGGTACTTTAAAATATTTTACATTTATACATACTTACATTTTTATACAACTGTGGGCTTGTATTCTTTTATCAATAAACACACAAATTCCCTTATAATAAGCACTAAGAATTGAAAAGTGACTATAACATCACTTTTTTCTTGTTTTATTTCATTTTTTTTTTCAGACAGGATCTCATGAACCTGAAGCTGGTCTATCTCTCACTATATAACTGAGACTGGTCTTGAACTCTTGATCCTCCTGTTTCTACCTCACAAGTGCTAGGGATGCAAATATGTGCTATTATGTCCAACTTGCATGGCTCATTCCTAACATATTAAGTGAAAACCATATGAAAAAATTTTAATTGTGAGAAAAGATGTACTATTATGGCCATAGAAAAACTGAACTGGTTAGTCTTCTGTACATGGATACAACATATTTTAATCCAGGTTTGATGGTGCAAGTCCATTGAGGAAATGGATGCAGGAGGGTCATGCTTGAGACCATCTTGCATTACATGGTAATTTTAAGGTAATACTGTGTGCCATAGAGGGATACTGACATAAAAAGAAGGGTTGGTTATAGAGATATGATCAGGCATATAGCACTATATTAGAGACACAATGTACTGGATTAGATGCCAACCCCACCAAAAACTACAGAAGTATTTGGTAAGCATTTGAACTATAAATTTTTTGGCAATAAGCAGTAAGGGGGTAGCCAATGTAAACTTACATAGATGGGTAATTAACATGGGACAAAAAGCTCAACATTTTAATAATAGAGACCGTTGTAAGGAAGAAATAGTCAATAGTGTTAAATATTAAGTCAAGTTTAGGGAAAGCTTGTAATATATTCAGTCTTTTGATCATAACAGCTCATTTGAGACATTCAGGAGAGTAATTGTTTGGAGTTTTGGGGCATATGGGATATTGCTGAGTTTAGAAGTAAATATTGCATTGGAGAACAGACCCAGGAAGTACAAAATGTTTAAAACCTGTCTCTAAAGGAAAATTAAAGCACATTTTGGTAAGTAAAAGATGATATGCTATATCATATTTGTGAGTATAAAGGGAATAGGCTATTATGTTTGTCTAAAGTAGGTCAAATTTAAGTTTCAGTCAGAAGAATAAAATATATCTAATAATTCTGCTAGTATTTCATGTCAAAAGCAGGCTGGGTAACTTACTACAGTAAGGAAAAGATGCTGTCAGCTTCTTATCTCACAGTTTAAGGAGAATTGGATAATTTCACATCATTTAACATATGTTCGCCTTTTAAGTGCACACAGTGATTACAATTGTGTTTGTCAGCTTTGCCACACTATGTCAGGTATTTAAGAGGAACAAGGGGTGCTATGAGTAGGTTTGTTTTGGTTCAGAGTTTTGTTGTTTGCAGTTCACTAGGTAGACACATGGCTTTGAAGACTGCAACATATGATAGCTAGAGTCATATCAGAGTTGGAAGCCTAACATGGTAGGTGCATGTGGTAGATCAAATTGTTCACCTCATGGAGGCTGTGAAGTAAACAGGAGGAGGAAAAGGAGGAAGAAAAATAAGAATAAAAATAAGAAGAAGGAGGAGGAAGAAGACCAGGAGGACAGAAGAAAAGTAGGAAGAAGAAGGAAGAAGAGGGCTGGGTTACCAAAATCCCCTTGCCATGGTACTTGCCATCTGTGGCCTAACCTAATTTTACCCAACTTGGAGCAAGTTCTGAAAGGTTCCACTACTCCCAGTAACCCCATGGGCATGGGACCTAGATGGAGACCTAAGCTTCCTTGGATTGGGAATGTAATTTATTTGGTACAGTGCTTGCCTAGCTTACTTGAACACCTAGGTTTGGTTTCTAGTACTAGATAAACACAATATTCTATAGCAAGCAATAAATCATTAGAAGACACAGAATTTTGTAAGGTCATCCTCAGCTATATAGCAAGTTAAGGCCAGTCTGGAATACTGTATAATAATAAGCAAATAAGTAAATAATAAGTAAATAAACTTAAATAAGCTCTCATGATGAATTCAGTAATGGATATATTACTGGTACACTGAAGAAGTGAAACTAGTAGCATCATATTGCTTTGGTTATTTATTTGAATATGAAGGACTGCTGATTTGCTTGGTTGAAGTGAGGGTTACCATCTTTGGGATCAATTTTACAATATGAATTTGTAACACTAAAGATTATAACTTTAATCACCATGTACTGAGGGGAACAACAAAATATTAAGAGAATGAATTAAACTTTTACATATTGATTGAAAGTATATAAATATGTTATTTTTGTAAAATAATCTGTTCAATTAATAATTTTTTCTCAACATAAAACTACAGAAATGAGTAATGGAAGGTTGTTTTGTGCTTGCTATTTCACTTGGAAAATTTTTAAAATTGGACCCAGAAGATCCAGAACTAAGGTTTCTCATTTTTTTTTATTTTATAGGAAATATATAACTTTAGATTAAGAAGACTTTATATGACATATGCTGTAAGTGTTGGATGACTCACTTCCTCCTTTATTCTTAAAATATTTTGTGAGATGGTTAGCTCTATATGAATTGACAGAATCATGCCAACTTGTATATTTGGAATCTCTTAAGAGCCATGCCATTATGATATTGACACTTCCTTGTTACAGAAATATTTGTCATATATTTTGAAGGGAGAAAAAACTGAGTAATTTAGACAATAGTCCTTGGAGAATAAGAATCCACAATGCAGCTGGTAGTGGTGGCGCATGCCTTTAATCCCAGCACTCGGGAGGCAGAGGTAGGAGGATCGCTATGAATTCAAAGGCCACCCTGAGACTACGTAGTGAATTCCAGATCAACCTCTAAAACAAAACATAGAAGAAGAAGTAGGAGAAGAAAAGAAGAAGAAGAAGAAGAAGAAGAAGAAGAAGTCGTCATAATGCAGTAATATATTTTAAATTATTTAAATTTAAATTATAATAATTTAATAAATTATTTAAATTATTTAAAATTTGTAGCAACATGGTATATAGTATAAGTGAATGTAAGATTTTACATATAGAACAAACAAACAAAAACCCCTCTTTTTATCTATAACTCAAAAAATATCTCAAATAGATAAACTAGAAATTATGAAAGGTTAAGACAATTAATTTCATGGTTAAAGAACTCAATTGCACTAGAGAGTCTGCCAGCTGATCATAACATCAAAGAAGGCAAACAAAACAGCTAGATGTTTGAACACTTTGTGACATTGAAAGGATGGAAGTCTTGAAGGCATGTCTATTTCCATGTTACACTGATGGAGGTTGAGTGAAATAAAATGTGACAGACAAATGTGTGGGCTTCTTCCTCTATGCAAGATGTGTTTTATCTCAAAACATTTTAAAAGTCAACTGTAGAAACACAAGTAAAGATGAAAGTCAACCAAAGATGAGGGAGAATGAAATGTATTAGAAACCATTTTAGAATTTTTTTTTTGTATTAGCGTTAGGATTCTGTAGAAATAAATGACTAAAACTTCAACATGGAGAGAAAAAAAATGACACACACAATCACACTCACTAAGGTAAATATATCAGTAAAAATTTAAGAAGACTTTAAAACTCTAGGATTAACTTCACTGTGTAGAGATATGATGTGATTTTTATAACTGATTTTATAAAAATTGAGAATTGAAGGAATAAATTAACTAGGAAATATGCATGAATTAAACGGCACCATTCAGTGCACAGTGAGGTTATTTGTTCAATATGGGGCCATAGTCATGTGTTTTTCATATAGTTAATATGAACAATTTCATGTCACCAGATACTACTATGGGATAGCAATGTTCACTTCCACAAGTCCTACATTAAAAAATATGCAGCACCTAGGAGCTGGAAAGCCTGAACAGTGGATGAAGTGCTTGCTGAGCAAACCTGACAAACTGAATTTGATCCCCAGAATCCACGTAAAGCTGCATGCATAGCTTGAATCTGTCTTCTTCCAGTGGACATAGAAATAGAGGAGAGGCCCAGAAAGGAGAATCTCGAAGCTTCCAGTCCAAAAAGTCTGACATATGCACCTGTGAAAAACCACAGTACTTATCTCACAGTGGAAGAAGAGATCCAGTACTTGAAATTGTCCTCTGACCTCCACAATGTTGCTGTGGCATGTCTTCTACCATGTTTACACACATGAATACATACACAACTAACGTACATAGAGAGATACACACACAAAGTACGTGACAACTGATGACAACTTCAGAATACGCTAAAAGGCTATAGCTATAAAAATATGTAGGTATATTTTCTAGCAATCTCACTTTAAGGTCTTTTCTATATCTAAGCAGTTATTTTCAATAACAAAAAAGCATGCAACTTTTACATAGCTCAGATAATTCTCTACCTTTCTCTCTCAGGCTCTACCTCTGTCAGTAAAACTTCTGTCTAACTCTCTACACACACATACACACATGCATACTGTAGATCTGAGTGAAACTAAAATAATTAGAGTAAAACTCTTGTATCCTACATCAAATGAAAGATTTCTCAGCCCCATATGAGAGCACACTAACTATAAACAGAACTCCCGGTAGGCTTTATTAGCTGATTTCATGACTGAATCTCATCCCTTTGCTCTTTCTACTTTCCAGAAAGTAGCTTCGAAGGGGTATTTCATTTACATAATCAAAAGGTTCCTATGGCTCCACTATACACTGAGAAAAGCTCTGTGGGAATGGGCCAGAAGTGCAGAACATGAGAGCAGGGGAGTAATAAAAGTGAAAACTAATGTAAACCCTCCTAAAAATCTAAGAGTAATGTTAAACCAAAAGTGCACACAGTACACTCCACACATTTTCCAGTGTCATGCAATGGACAGACTACTCCCAGTAAAGTTTCATGATGTGATCTACAGAGTTATTCAGGTTTTGTATTACCTGTCTATATTTTATGTTTGTGGAAGTTAAACTTCAAATCACTAATGCAAACTGACTATGGCCCCATATTGAACAAATAACCTCACTGTGCACTGAGTGGTGCAGTTTAATTCATGCATATTTCCTAGTTAATTTATTCCTTCAATTCTCAATTTTTATAAAATCAGTTATAAAAATCACATCATATCTCTACACAGTGAAGTCAATCCTAGAGTTTTAAAGTCTTCTTAAATTTTTATTTTGAGGGGCTGGAGAGATGGCTTTGCAGTTAAGGCAGTTGCCTGAAAAGCCAAAGGACCACAGTTTAATTCCCCAGGACCCATGTAAGCCAGATATACAAGGTGGAGTTGGAGTTCATTTGCAGTGGCTGGAGGCCCTGTCACAGTCATTCTCTCTCTCTCTCTCTCTCTCTCTCTCTCTCTCTCTCTCTCTCTTTCTCTTCTCTCCCTCAAATAAAATACAAGACACAGTGTTGTCTTTTTTTTTAATTTGAAAAAGCATCCGTGTGTCTGAAACCCTAATGTGTGCCATATTTCCATTTATAAGTGCTCAGAGTCTAGTGTCTGCTTACAGATGTCAAAGGGCATGGTTACTATAAGATTCCAATTTTGCCTCCTACCTACATATGAAGGTTTTCTTATATAAGCTTAAAATTTCACAAGGAACCTAATGAGTCCCCTTAAGTTTTCCCTCTATCCACATGAGCACTACTCTTGAAATGAATAACACACCTGCATAGAATGTAAATTCAACAAGAAAATATGACAAGACCATATTGATATTTTACATTGCAAATAATTATTATCTTCATCAGTCTCAACAGAGCCACTTCTGTGATACAGTCCCTGCTTCAGCATAGACATATCCAATAATCTTAGGCTTTTCTTCCATTAAACAAGCAGAGAGCTTTACAAAGATCCATAAGATACATGTGGTGTGGTTGGTGTTTCCAGAGTAAATACTCTGAATAAAAGAGTTCCGTTAACCTTCAGCATTTCACTTTTCTAGCATGAAAGGACACTTGTGCTGAGAGTTTGAGCTGTGTTGATTTAGTGCCAGAGGAGTTGGGATTGATCTCAGCACAACCTGTGCCTTTTCTATAACCAGCGGCAGTGCCCTTTGAAAACCACGAATGTGTCTAAGATGCTGTCAGTCCTACGCTTTATTCTATTAACCTTTAATGAAATCAATGAATCATAAATTTCCTAAATTATTGTCATGAAGACACCATTGTGCATCTAAAGTTATAATGGATCCATGCATCATTCTTGTTGGCAAAAAGAAAAATAATTTTGTTTTCTTATATCCCCAGCCTCTGAATATTTAATAGGCACACAGGAAGATAGTTTATCTTTAAGCCAGCTGGGTCTAAACTGTGACCCAAAGTAATATTATTTTTTTTTCTCTTAGGGCTTTTTCTTTTCAGGTCATAGTAATCTCCTTCCAATGCATTTTATCAAGACATACACTGAAAATCTTGAGTCAACCTCACTTATTAAATAAAAGTTAATTCCCATCTGATATAGAAAATGATTCTAAAACATTGTTAGTTGAAACCTTAGCAAATGTGTCTCTATAGTAATAATGGATTTCCTCTATTTATCTTGTTGGAGGTTATTGATATGAGATAAAGTGCAGTTTATGTGGGCCTCCTTTTGTACTTTCTTAAATGGTGTTTTTTTTTAAGTGTAAGCAACATAGAATTTAGTTCTAATTTCAAGTGTATGTATATATGCTTCTTTCATATAATACTACTACTAATAATAATGTCCTTTATCTTGAGGTGAAGAGATTTTTTTTCATACCTTAAGTCATTTCAGAATCATAACTTTCTGAATTCACTTAAAATGAGTAATTTTGTCTAATTTGATATAGACAGAGAACAGATAGTTATTCACTGTTTACTGTTTGCAACTCTCAATATTTCTAACATCTGTAATTGAAAAAAAAAAAAAGGAACAAATTTTGAACCCACTAGTTCTTTAAGTATATTATTAGATTGGATGGCAGGTAAGGCAGACTATGAATTTTTTGTTAGAATCTTGATTTTTGATAATATGATTTTTTATTTTTCTGTAAATTTCGATATCATTTTATATGTTACATATTACACAAATGCAGAAAAATATGTACTTTTATAGTTAATGTACATTATATATTTCAATTCAAAAATATATGTAATGTTAAAATTACTTTTACCTATATTTAAATGACATTTCCATAAAACTTCAGGAATTTTCTTCTGAAAAGTGTCAAGAAATTTACTTTTATTGTAACCAATTAGGTTCCAAAGATTTATGCATAAATAAATAAATATGTATTTTTGTCACTCAATTCAACTTGTAAAACGTCCTCTATAATGTATACTGTGCACAATGTAAACAAACAATGTACCAGTCAGAACTTAAGGAAGCATAGATCACATAGTTGATATGAGATTTCTGTTAGTGAAATTTCTATTCAGTGGGACAACATCTGAGAAAGAATAAATTAAAGTAGAAGTTTGTTTGGCTCATAGTTCTAGAGGGATTTCAGCTCTCCATGACCAGGAAGGCATGGTGAAGTTTACCTGGCTGTAGCATCAGGAGCCTGTGGCAGCTGCTTATCGTGACGTGCCTAGCAGCAGTGTGGATGAGAACCAGAAGGAGGTGAGACTTTTCAGTGACTTTCTTTTGTCTGCTTGATGCCACCTCCCACAGGCTCCATAACTTCTGGAAAACAAGTGTTCAAATGCATGTCAGTATGGAGACTTTTCAGATGAACACTTAGCAGGACTATTATAGCAATTGCAGGTTTCCCAACAAGGAGAGCAACTGAAAATATGTAAGTTGAAAATCGGGACTTCTGGAACATGAGAGTACAAGATTTGAGGTTGACCTAATCTTGCAGGAGGGTCTGAGAAACCAAGTTTATTAAACATTGACATATCTAACTAGCCCTTTCAATTATGCTGTGTCTTCCAATGTTCAGTAATTATGAGTAACATACTCCCAAATGTCCCGTTTGATCATATATCACCTAATTTTTATTTGAGCTTTTATTTTTCTCCTTGTTTGTGTTAACTCACCACCCCAGAAATAATTTTCTCTTCAGCTGGGGTTACTACATGTTTATTTATATATTCTATTTTAGATTTCTGGAAATACATCTAAAGAAGCCCACAATTATTGAGTATTTTGTGGATAAAAAAGGTACATATATTCTCATGCAAGTTCTGATCTTGTGAAAATACAATTTTCATTTATAAAGCATAACTCAGGAGTCATATTAATTTAAAAGGTGACAGAACAATTATTTTCCAGAAATATTTTGAACTTCATTTTAAAATGTTTTTCTAAGTGCCAATAATTTCAAATGCTCTTAAATTCACTGTACAAACATCTTAAATGGTGAAATCCCTAGTAGAATACATTTTAAAATTTATTACATTCGCATTTCTTAGATCACATCCATGTAACGGTGAATCACAGATTCTAAAAATGAAGGAGTGGTAGACAGATGTCTTAGCAGGTAAGGTATTTGTGTGTAAAGCCAAAGGACTCAGGTTTGATTCTCTGGTGTCCTCATAATCCAGATGTAATAGGTGGTAGATGCTTCTAGAGTTTGTTTGCAGTGGCTGGAGACCCTGGCCCACCCATTCTTTCTCTCTCTCTCTCTCTCTCTCTCTCTATCTGCTCCTCCCACCATCTCCTCTATCTCTCTCTCTTTCTTACTGTCTTGAAAATAAATAAATAAAATATTTTGAAAATAAAAAATAAAGGAGCAGCTTCAAACCAGAGCAAGATACTTCTACTAAAAGTTAATTTATATAAAGCAAAATAAACAATATTTCCCAGAAAGCCAAACATCACATGTTCTCTCTCATATGTGGATCCTAGCTACAGATGACTGGACTTCTGTGTAAGTAGGAAGAAAGCTCAGTAGTAAAAGCCAGTAAGCTAGAAAAGAGATATAAAGGGAAGAGAAAGGAAGGGAAGGGTACTTAATAGGATGGTATTGTATATATGTAAGTAGAAGAATAGATTAATGGGAGTGAAAAGGCCCAAGTGAGGTCAGGGGAATAGGTTTAGTAAAGGAAAGGTGGAGGGATAGCTAATCAAATTCTAAGAGGATATAAATAAATCATATGGAAACTTAAATTTTGTTGCTAGAAAATTTTCAGTGACAGGGATGGGATACCTTCCAGTGAGTTGTTGGCCATGAAGGCCCCCAAAACATTATAGGCCATTGCCAAGACCCTTGGTTTTCAACAAAAATAGATGGTAGACCCTATTGCTGAAGACTCCATATACTTGGGCTACAAGGCCACTGAGAAATCCTGCTGGAACTGAGCTGATAACCTCCTCCATGTAGACCAGCTGACAGAAATCTAGAAGAAGCCATTCTGCATGCAGTTCAATGGGAGAGAGAGAAATCACAATATTCAACAATCAACCCTGCAAGCCTTAAATTTTGTCAGCCAGGCCAAATGAGCCAATGGGTGCAATAGTGGTACATCTGTCATGGTGAAAACCAATTGCCCTCTAATTGGACTAGAGGCCCACCCCTTGAGAGGGAATACATCCCTGATACTGAAAACTTAAAACAGGGGTAGTCATGAGCCCTGGGGGTATAATGTCTTCTGATGTCTGGCTAAATGTATATACTATGCTTATCAAACTGCCCAGTAAGTACTTCTCTTAATGTTCATACACATATATTAATGCTACTCTCACTTTTGGTAGAGAACATTCTCTTTTCAGATGGCAGTGACCTTGGGATGACTCAGAAGGCATCATGGTACTGGAAAGAAGTGACAGGAGTACTTAGCACTGCAATATCTCTACCACACCTTCCAAAGTTCAGGATCTATTGTGGAAGAGGTGGTGGAAATAATGTTAAGAACCAAAGGAAGGGTATGACTCCTTACAACGTGCTCCCCCCCCCCCAGATACAAAATGGCCTGGATATCCATGACCTCACAGTGCCTGACACTACCTACACAAGACCATAATAATAGGAGGAAAAGATCATGAAATCAAAATAAAAGAGGGATTAATTGAGAGAGGGAGGGTGTATGATGGAGAATGGTGTTTCAGAGGGGAACGTGGGGGAAAGGAGGGCATTACAATGGGATATTGTTTACAATCATGGAAGTTGTTAATAAAATAAAGAAAAAAGACAGACTTTTGGTATTCACAGCATAGCATGTCTCTGTACCTTTGCACTCTTGAAACATTTAGGGCTGGAAAGATACCTTAGTAGTTAAGGCATTTGCCTGCAAAGCCAAAAGACCCAGTTTCAATTCCCCTGGACCCACATAAGCCAGATGCACAAAGCCATAAAACAGTAATGCTTTTCTTTGAGTTTGTAAATGCAAAAGTCTTAAGGAGAATTATTGTCTTATTAAATCTAGAGGTAATTACAAACTACATAGTATTAAGTTTGCTCTTAAGTTCTTAGATCAATACAACTGCTTCAAAGTCAGCTACTTTCTCCTAGTATTTTTTTGAAAACTAATAGCCCAAACATGAATGTGACTATCATTTTTTTTTATTTAGAATAGTAGAAAATGAGAAATGCAACATCTTTTCTCAAACTTGTCATTTCAGTTTTATTTAACAATGGATTATATATTTTTATTTCCTTAATGACCTATGATATAGAATAACTTTTGTATGTGTGTGTGTACACACACACAAGCATATATAATCTACTATGAAAGGCCCATAGAAACAAAGCTTCTAATAAATTATTTTCATAAGATAAAAATACAGAAGGACACAAAGTCTAATCATTGATAAATTAAAACTAGTGAAAATAAGTAAAAATGAACGTAAGAGAGAAAAAAAATAATTACCACTTTAAAGAAACTAATAATAAACACAAAACAAA
This sequence comes from Dipus sagitta, assembly GCA_036346955.1. NCBI lineage: Eukaryota > Metazoa > Chordata > Mammalia > Rodentia > Dipodidae > Dipus > Dipus sagitta. The sequence continues at coordinate 27,363,722 of CM070772.1, forward strand.
GGTGAAAAATAGATATGCTAAGAAAAAGATCTCTAATATATGTTTATATTAATGAATTAATATAGAATTATATAAGATGGACAGCCACACATTGCATTAAACAACTCACATTGAAGACTATTTTTTGTATGTGTCTATGACATTATTAATAGCATTCTAAAAATAAGAACTGGGTATATAATGATAAAGTTTAAATGTGAGCAGGAATGAAGAATATTTGAGGATGTTGGAAGTGTTATTAACTATGAATAGATATAATTTTACACACATGTATACATATACACATACACAAACATATATGTGTGCTTTGCCAAAATTATTTTAAATGCACAATTAAAATTGATAAATACCATCATACAAAGTCATATCAAAATAAACTTGGTAAAAAATTTGTACATAAAAATGTTCTTTATCATTACTAAAATAAATCTTTGTTTTGGGCTTTTGACATTACCAAGATTTTTAAGATTTTATACTCTAAGACTTCCTTCAATTATTCAATCATTAATTATTTGATATTAATTATTGAACATTAATTATTGTTAATTCAATTATTAATATAATTAGCTAAATTAATTATTATTTTATATAGATATTTGACCAATTTAAATAAGTATAGTAAAAAGCACATATATCAACTTTACTACTGTTAGATAGCAGTTTTTAAAACCCAGTCAAACTTTGAATTATGTCCAATAATGATGCTTCAAAATTTATTAAACTTTTTCTTATAGATTACATCATGTAAACACATTTCAATTAGCTTCAAAGCAGAAAATAAATGAGTAGCAAAATAAGAAAAATGGGTCTGGAGAGATGACTCAGTGGTTAAGGTACTTGCCTGAAAAATCTAAGGACCAGGGTTTGATTCCCCAGTACCAACATAAAGTCAGATGCACAAAGTGATACATGCATTTGGAGTTCATTAGCAGTGGCAACAGGTCTTGGCAGGGCCTTCTCTCCCTTTCTTCCTCCCTCCCCCTACTGTCTTTTTTCTACTTGCAAATAAATAAAATTAAAATTAAAAAATAAAAATAATGAGAAAATTATTCAATTCTTTTAGTGTTTTTCTAAGAATTTAGTCTTGATTAAAATATTTATACATGTTATACAAGTTATAGTTTTTAAGATTAAAGGGGAAATTTTTTTTATATTTAAGTAAAACTATTTTGAAAGTATTGAAAAGTAAGAAATGCCCCCATTTAATTTTGATTTATTATTGTTGTTTTTCCATGGTTTATAAGATGTGATATAGTCTGGCTATATATATATATATATATATATATATAGTCAGGCCAAGCTAGTCTTGAACTCCTGACACTCCTGCTTTTCTTAATCAAGTGCTTGTAATATAGACATGCTCTGCCATGCCAGGAACCTATTATTTTTATATAAAGTGAATAAAATGATGGCAAATCCTGCTGTTGGAACAACACAGACTTATGTTCATTAATCAGCTCAGAAGCAATTCTTCTTATGCCTTCTCACATATATTTGGTAATCTGTATTGTAAAATGCCTTAGATTTTTCATGAAATGTGCTCATTTGATATTTTGTTCAGGAAAAGAAACTATAATTTCATTGTATGAAATACTTCTGAAACCAAGGATAAGTAAAATTTTGACTTTCATGACTTATTCTGGTGTTTGGCGGGATGTACAATTATAATATAAGTCATAATGACAATAATATGGACAACAAACAAGTTAGATTATTAGCTTATTCTTTGATGGCTGAAAGTCTATTGTACTACGGTGACACAAGAGGTCACCTAATCTATATTCAGCAGTGAAGTACTAACACCATCATTATTGAAATTAATATCAATATAAAAGAGAATTAGTGACAACTTGAACCCGGACAAAGTTGTATAAGTCTTTCTTTTGTATTTTTTGCACATACCTCATTTTGCAAGCAATGGTCCAGTACAGGGATTTTTTTTTTCTTTTTATTCTTTCTTTAATGAGATTTGTTTCATGATTCTTCTTACAGAGTTCTTGAAGGATATGTAGACATGTGTTATCCACAATGTATACCAAGACATGATATATATCAGCTGTAAAAGTCATCTGGAAAATGAGGCTGAAAGAATGAGGTGTTTGCAGCTTTGTCTTGTTTTGCTTTTCTGCTAAAGTTTGCGTGTTATTTAAGCTGCAGCACACCATCTTCTCTTAAAGGACTGGACTTACTGGTGAAAGTATTGCCAATATGTTAGCGTTAACTGTCTCAAAACTCAATCCACAGCATTTCCTAGTATTTATCTCCTTGAAATTTTTAACAATGATTTTTTTTTTTTTTTTTAGGTTAGGTCTTCAGTTTTAATCAAGTGCTTTGACAGAAGTGTGTCTTATTTGGAGTATCTCACAGGACTCTCCAATCAACTGGAGAGTTACAAGCCAGAACCAAATATGTCATCCCATACTCCCCAGGGCCCTTTTTACAAGGTGATTCCCCCATACTCTTAGTGAGAGTTATAACGTTTAGTCTACTATCCAGGAGGAAGTTTCTGTGATGTCAATTTATTTTAGATTTAGTTTTTGTGTATTTTCCCCATGTCCTCCCACTGCTCATAGTTATCCATAATCTTGGTCTCCGTAAGATTGCAACTTGGTTCCCAGTTACAGCTATGGGTGTCATTCCACTGAGCAGATCTCTTAGGCAATCAGTGAGCTCTTGGCTAATCACCTAGGCTCTAGCTTGTAACTCTCCAGTTGATTGGAGAGAACTATGAGATCCCCAAAACAAAACAAGCTTCTGTCAAAGCACTTGCATACCCACCTGAGATAAAATGAAAGACCCCATAACTGAAGACACTGCATTCTGCTGACACACAACATCCAATAAAGAACATCCAGAGAACTGGCTGGAGTCTGGAAAGAAGCCACTTCCCAGATGGCCTGCCTGGAGAGTGCTGGTAAGCTATATGAGCTGCTGGGGGGAAATGCCCAACAGTGTTGTGAGCAAGCAGAGAATTCTGCTATACAAAAGCAACTTGCCTGACAAGATATACACACATGTGCAAATGGTGGTGCCCAGCCTAGGTGGGTAAACAATGGCTAAGATTGGCTAAGATACCCACTCAGTGGAAAGGAACCCATAGCTGCAAGCGGGAACCAAGTCACAGCCCTATAGAGACCCAGATTATGCATTCCTAGGAGAAGTTCCCACTATTGTTTGGCCAAAAGAGAAGTTGCAACCACCAAAATCTCCCTAAATTAACAATGCTTATCACTTTTAACCTATGCTGATCTCACTCTCCTTTGGAGAATCTGTGTGTGTTTTCTTTCTTTCTTTCTTTCTTTCTTTCTTTCTTTTTTTTTTTTTTTTTTGTTTGTTTACTTGTTTTTGCTTTTCTTTTTTATTCTTTTTTTTCTTTTTCAGAAAGCAGCAAGAACAGCGGGCAATCAACATCTAGCAACATGACCAGAAAAGATAGCTGACACCCTGGCAGGAGATGAATGACCCCTGGCCCAGCAGCTATGGCTCAGGTGAAACCACAGAAGACTTGGTGCAATGAGCAAGAGGGCTGCTTCCAATGCAAGCCTGAAAACCTGTGCCAGGGTGATGGAGACAGACACTGAGGACACTCAAAATACAACAAAGCAGAAATTCAGAAGCCACTGAGAGCTCAACACTAATGTAGACTTAAATCTCACCCACCAAGGCTCAGGGAATTTTGTGGAAGAGGTGGAAGAAAGATTGTAAGAACCACGGGGTTGGAGGTAATGTCCATGGACATTCCCCACCCACACACTCATGCAATGACTAACTGTTTCTCTCACAACTCATAACCCTCAACTCCATGGTGAATATCAGCAATTTTACTAAGTAGGCCTTCAGTAAGTGGGGGAAGGAAGGAGGGAAATGATGGCACCACATATTATGTACAAAGGTTCTACTTAAAAAAAGGAAAAAAAATACATTTTTATTGATTTATTTGCAAGAGAGAGAGAGAGAGGAAGAGGAGAGAGAATGGACGTGGCAGGGTTTCTACTCTCTGTGAATGAACTCCAGATGCATGCAGCACTTTATGCATGTGTGCAAAAAAGGTACATAAATTATACACTGATATCTGTCTGTTCTCAATCCTTGAAGATGACACAGTAAAGATATCATGTTAGAAATTTTGAGGGCATAATAGTGTGCTTTCAGTACTGATGAAATATCTTAAGTCAAATATATAAAAGGAATAACAGCTTCATCAAAAAGGGTTAGTTAGAAGAAAAATCCTTCTTCAATCTCACACGATGAAACCATGCCAATATTGAGAATGAACCCCACCCCTCTCAAAAATGTTTCCAATATGAGATCAACAATTACTGTGACACCTAAACTTTAACAGCAATTACAAAAGTCAGATTTTGGAGGATGACACAATTGAATGGATCAAAATGTTTAATTCTCTACAATGCTATTATCATTTAATGTATTCTTCATGACTGATAATTAACCAAATGTATTGAAAAAGAGTAACAGAAGGAACTGACTTGTAAATTATCACCAAAAAGTCACAAGAAGAGATAAAAATGTAACTAAAATAGAAATAATTGTGAAATAAAAATATTTTAAGAATTTAATTTCTATCTGCCAGAGTATCATTGTGGAATGAAAGCTCTTGAAGTTTTCTGCAAATTCTTGAAATTACATGAAGCTACAAAACAGTCACTGTGCCTTGGTGGTCAGTGAAAGCTAACAGCTTCTTCCAAGGGTCTTCAAGAAAAGGTAGGAAGCAACATTGTCATGAGATATGTGAGTTAGGTCCAGAAATGAAACCACAACTTGAACAGAAATTGCAATTGAAGTGATAATATTTTTGCCTTGCATGTTTTATAAATAGTATTAATTCTTGTGGATTACATTTAGCATCTTATTTCAGGACTAGAAAAATCAATTGTAGGGAGTTTGGACAGAGAATTGAAGAGGGCACTCCCTGATTCAGAACATATCTCCTAACATTTTGCTTCCCAGGCCCTCACTTACCTTGGTCTAGTCCTGGACATGCATTAGCAATTCATTATGGCCCAAGTGAAAAATATACTGACCCTGACATTTGCCAAGCACGCGTGTTAAAAATGGGAATTTTGTAACTTGGAAATAACAACTGTATGGGTGTTATTTCACTAGGAGATATACCTGAGGCAAAAGTCTAGTCATTCCTGGACCTCGATAACCCTCTTCTGACTGGCGGACTTGTAACCATTTTGAGTGTCAGAACTAGAATCAGTTCAGAGGCATCTCTGAACATGCCTCACTCTGCTGATGATTTACCACTCCTTAATGTACCAGCAAATGTTGACACTTCTTGTAAAGCGGCAGCGAACACTTTTTAAAAGTAGGGAACTTAGGACAAATTGACGGAAGTATAGAAAGGTCCTGCTTCAAAGAGATATAGCCTTCCATTCAATCACAAGATAGTGGACATACACCTGACTTAGGACTGAAAGTTGAATGAAAACTGTAACTGACTCTTACTTTTTCCATTGAGACTCCTTTTCACTAGGTGTGGAGATTTTCTACATTCACAGAATAAATAAGATTCACTGAGATAATCTTGCATTCCAGCTCCTAATACACCACAATCAAGGACCCAACAGCAAAATCTCTGGGAGTTGGATCACTTTCTGTCTAACATTTTTTTAAATCGGTTTTATTAAGGGAATCCTGCCCACTTTATCTTTGGTGGTTAAGTGACAGCTAAGCCTTTTGATCTAGGTATCCCAGAAAACTAAAGAGTAATTAATTTTATAAAAATCTTGATGTCAGACTAAAACATTAAAGGTGATGTCCAGGACTAACAGTTGCCTTGATATTTATTCCACAAGTTACCATTTATCAACAACTATGAATCCATAATAAATATGACATGCTTCACAGTTAAACAAAAGTTAACAATAGATATTAGTGGGGAAAATTTTGATTTCTTTTTAAAATATTTTCAGAAACAAAAATGTTTTATTTTTATTCACACATTAAATAAATAAAAATTAGAAGTATTTTGTTAATTTGTAGTGAGCTATGTTTATCTTAATTTTAGTAGTAGATAATGTTTATTACAAAAATAAACTTGTATTTTATTTTTGTATTTTTTCTTAAATAAGTGATCTTTCATATTACACTGTCCATACACACATGTTTAAAAATAAGCTTATATATGTATCACAGGATATAGCTGTTTTTCATGCGTCTAGGCACACATGCTCAGGTTCCTTTATATAGTTAAATTATGGAAACAGAAATGTCAAGGGCTGAAACTCTGACGAAGCATATGGGAATGTTTTCTTGGAGTGAAAATTTCAACCAAAGCTATTTTTCTGCCAACTACGTTTTTATGGAGTATCAGCATTTAATTAAATGAACATTTTTTATTAAAATGAGCTATAGGAATGTCTCTAAACTGACTATAGATTTTAAGTTCTCCAAATAAAAATTGGTCATTCAGTTTTAATTATTTTATTTTACGGACATGCACAAAACCATTGAAATATGTTTGAACTTTAAGTACACTTGTTAGTTTAAAATTCATTTACATAGTTTAAAAAAACCTCACCTTAAGCATAAATACTCAAACAATTTTAAAAGTCAGAAAATTGGACATTATATAAGTAAAAGTTCTGATGAAAATGTAACATTTATCAGTGTGTCCAGACATATGTTCAAAAAGTTAAATGGCATCTTCACTTTCATAAAATATCTGTTTGTATAGATGTATGTAACTAACATATGAGTATGTATTAATAAATCAACATTGCTACACTATGAATAAATTTTGTTCAAAGTCTATGTAGAGAGGATACAGTATTTCTACTAATTCCTAACATAGGAACTTGCTGTCATTTTCTGTAATATTTCCTAATAATGTTTAGATATTGTGAACATTTGAATGTGCAAATAGAGACTCTTGGGAAAGTTCTTTACTTACTACAAGTCTCTCTCTCTCTCTTTCTCTCCCCCCCATTTCTGTGTGTGTGTGTGTGTGTGTGTGTGTGTGTGTGCGCTCACGCGCGTGTGCAATTTGGGTTTTTGAAGCCTAGATTTCTTCTGGCACACACTTCTATCTCCCTTACTGACATTTAGACCTCTTCAACAATTTGTTGTTTCTGTCCCAGAGTCTCTTCTACATTTTGTTATTATCAGAAACACTGTGGCATCTTTCTCTTGATGACTTGCAAGAAGAATAAAATATCCAAACTCTCACTGCCCTTGATAAACTCAGTTTCCAAAAGCCACCTCTCAGTAAGAAAAGCAGCGTGAAATCAGATTATTTTCAACTCAGATAAAGCAATTAGTTTATTTCTAACTGTAATAAGAAACTTGATATACATGAATCAAAAGTAAACAGATTTTCTGAAATGCAATGGGTATTAATTCCAAGGTACCAATTATATCCATGGTTATATATATCATTTGTATTTTAACATAGCAGTTTTGAACTATTTTAAGTTATACACATCTGAAGTTTGTTGTGACAAATTTAGATGCAGCATGTTTATATATACATGTTCCAAAGGAGCTTGTAAACATTGTGCTTAATTCTTGATCTCATTACTATGATGCATTTTTGTTTGTTTGTTTGTTTTTTCTTAATTCAATGTTTTCGACTGAAGGAAATCAGTTGTTATTCTGATGTGTTTTCTTGGCCATGGGTCTGATTGGCTTGGCTCAGATACACAGGACTGAGATTGGCTTGACTTCACTGAACTGACATCAGTTAGCTCATCCAGTCAGGATTGTATGAATGCTTCTGTTTTCATTTAATAAGCCAGGCTGAAAGGGACATTTTCACATAGAATATGTTATGATAAAAATGGTCTCAGCAAGAGTATCTCCAAAAAAGTTTACAAATATACTTAAATGTTTTTTTAAATGTCAAGGGTCATTTATGCTCATATACACTAACCATAAATATACATATTTCTATTCATATATATTATCCATATGTATACATATATATATATGTAATATATATATATATATATATATATATTCTAAATCAAAAATAATGAACATATATTAGCAGAATCTTCAGGCCCAGTTTTATAATACTTTATTACCAAAGATGTATGTGTGCATATAATATATAATATTATATATACATATATATTATACACATAACATATATAATATATATTAATACATATATAATATATACATATAATTTCATATATAATCTATATTATGAAATACATATAATATATATTAATCCACACATATCTCTTAACCAAAAATTGTTATTTATATGGAACTGATTTAATATTTTCTCTTCTAAAAGGTATCACTTCTCATATTTTACATTCTGTAGCATAACTACAATATTGAAGAAAAGGTCCTACTTTTCCTGAAGTCTCTGAATCTCAGTTCTAAATGCAAATTTATTGAACGGTTCTAATCCTTTTCATAGTAGGAAATAATAATTAGGCCTATTGGCCCATTCTTTTAACACTGCAAAGGGCAAGGTAATGACTTTCATGTGACTGTGTTCTACACACATGATCCTCTTATTTCGGCATACCTGGTGAGTACTCATTGTAAAATGTTTTACAGTGATAGTTACATATAAAATGTTAGATTAGAGATGTCTTAATCTATAGTAAAATGGATTATATATTGCCTATCTAATAAAGGTAAGGATCTTTTGGACAAAGTCTGTCCAAAACTTTGTAAAAACTGAATTTTGCCTAAATACACGATTGCACTTGATAAATCAGCAAACTCCCTGCATATGCATGCATCAGGTATTCCCTTGCATGTCAGGTGTCAAGTTGCCCTCTTTCCCCGTGGCCCTACAGCATATAAAACAGGCTCAAATACCAAACTGATTAATGTGATTACTCAACTCTATTGTACCTGAACCAGGTTTCCTGTATTTCTTCTCTCATCAAATCACAGTGAGAAAACATGGCAGCATTCCAACAAGATAAAACTCCCACATACTCCTGTCTCCTTTAAAGCTATCAGTGTCTATAAATAGACAGCTATTCAATTTAATGAATCTGATAAAATGATTATGCAATACTTGTGATTGGATGTTGTTTCAAACACACACTATTTCTAAGATTTTGCAATCTCCACAGTCCTGAGTTATTTTTCCCCTTGATATTTAGTCTCAGAAGATAAGATTGCTACCTGATTAAAAAATGCAAACAAGCATATAAATGACTGAAAAATATTTTTTCTCTAATTCTGAATCTATAAGCCAGTCTTTCTTCTCTCATCTTTTTCCCCCTATGTGCCCATTTGTACTTGTCTCACTTCTTCCTCAAAATGGCATGCACATATAAATTTCTTTGGCATACATAGTAACAAGATCAAATGAGAAGAATAAACCAAAACTACCCAAACATTACTTCCCTGCACGTCCTATCCTCTCGCAGTCCTTCCCTATAGATTTTTCCCTTCAAATCCATAACTATTTAAAAATATAACTAACTTTATACTATAAACTTTAATGGCACTCACAAATTTATTACTCTACCTTTATCTTTCCAATATGTTGGATCTTGTTGACACTAATAATTTACAGAATGCTAAACCATTTGTGTAATTTAATTTTTTATTGTTTTTTTGAATGTTCATAGCTGGCTGGCTCTTACTGAGACACTTCCTACTTTTGTCTTCTTGATATTCTACCATTCTCTCCTGTGTTCTCCATTCATAAACTGTGCTTATCTGTTCATCTTCATCTGCTAAACCATCTCCTCTTCCTATTTACTTTAGTCCTCTTTCATTATCACTTAATTTTGCATGTTATGAAAAAAAAAGAAAGGAATGTTTATTGTCATTGTTAATGACATGTCAAATAGCATTAGCAAGTTTTGTTTTATCAATTCTCTTATGGATATATATATATATATATATATATATATATATATATATATATATTGGTTTTTAGAGGTAGGGTCTCACTCTAGCTCAAGCTGAACTGGAATTCACTTTTTAGTCTCTGCCTACCTCTGCCTCCCAAGTGCTGGAATTAAAGGCATGTGCCACCACACCCAGCTCTCTTATGCCTCTGGTTTTATGTGGGTAGTGGGAAATATACCTAGGCTCATTAGCCTTTGCAAATGCATGAGCCTATTTCTAATTGCATTTCAATATTGTATTTTTTGAGACCCTACTATATATACTAGGTTAAGTTTATATGTTGTGTACAAGAATATTTTTTATTGAATTAAGATATGTTTTTTTCAACTTCCTTGATGTTTCTTTCATAGAAAAATCATTTAGTTTTTTTTTTTTTTTTTTGTACTTTTTATGACAGAGAGAGAGAGAGAAATTCCATGCCAGGGCCTCTAGCCACTACAGTTAAACTCCAGACGTGTGTGCCAGTCACCTTGTGCTTCTGGCTTATGTGGGACCTGAGGAGTCAAACATGGGTCCTCAGGTTTCCCAGGCAGTGCTTTAACCCCTAAGCCATTTCTCCAGGCCTCATTTAAATATTGATGAGGCATTATTCCTATTTTTTTTCTGCTAATTCACACACTTTTTTTTCCTGTTATTATCAGCAATTAATGCCTAGTCCTGGATTCTAAATATTTCTTCTTTATGTTTTTTTTTTTCTTTTTTTTTTTCTTATTCATAGCTTTATTTCTTCTAAAGCTGACTGAATGGCAGCTAGAGAATTTTTACTTTCTCCTTCTGTCTTTGAATGCCCACCTGGAATCTGAGCTTTTCTTCTCACAATGCAGAGGTATAGTCATGTTAATTATCCTGGATTCTTCTATTGTATCAGTGAGATAGGGTGCTACCTCCATTCAGAAGCAATATGAGGTGAGTGTTGGTCAGTAACTTTTACTGAGAATACGTTAGCATTATCCATAAAGATATGCTACATCTACTTCATCTATCTGAATAAGATTGTATTTCAATGAAGCCTATAAATCTAACAAGATCAATTTAACCTCCATATAAAATATATTTTCAAAAGGAAAATACGTAGCAAACAGCAGGTTAGTTAGAAAGTCAAATAAACCTGCATGTGGTGGTGCACACCTTTAATCCCAGCACTAGGGAGGCAGAGATAGGAGGATCACCATGAGTTCCAGGCCAACCTGAGACTACATAGTGAATTCCAGGTCACTATTCCTGAGCTAGAGTGAGACCCTACCTTGGAGGAAAAAAAAATAAAGAAAGTCAAATAAAGTATAAATGAGGAAACATTACATATAATCCCAATAAACCTCTAGGGATTAATTTTAACAATAAAAATGGAAATCAACTTCTGTAGATATATAGAAGGTGGATCAATTATAGAATACCTGCTTATATAAAACATGCAATTCATTTCAAGAAGCAGCTACTAGGGGCTGGAAAGATTGATTAGTGGTTAAGGCACTTGCTTGCAAAGCCAATGGATCCAGGTTCAATTCTCCAGATGCACAAGGTGACACATGCATCTGGAGTTCATTTGCATTGGCTAGAGGCCCTGGTGCGACTATTTCTCCTACCCCCCACAAGTCTTTCTCTCTCTGTGTCTCAAATAAATAAATAATAAAATATTTTAACAAATGAAGAAGTTACTAAAAGTAGGGAGAAATGGCAGAAGAAAAATTTAATATCAGGCATATTTCACTGTCAAGTATGGCAGTAATAAATGGCTTTATAAACTTGCCACATCTACAATTGCTTAGTAAGGATAGATAGATAGATAGATAGATAGATACATAGATAGATAGATAGATAGAAAATACTATTTTATGCATATATAGGGAAACGTATAACTTGGTAGTAGTATATATAAAATTAATTATAGTAGAGTAGGTCTCAACATATTGAGAATGTTAAATCTTCCTGTTTTCAAATTATGATAGGTCAACTGGACTTCAACATAATTAGCAAACCTTATCAATGAAACAGGAAATTATGCAATTCATGATTAGAGACTCTTGACTTAATTAATATTCATATTGTGCTTACATCTAGGGTACATAATGAATAATATGAACAAGATAGATTCTGGTTTTAAAAATCATTAAATTGGAATTGTTTTAACTTAGTAAAATAAGCATAAAAATCATAGGTGAATTGAACTGTGTTCACCATAACTTGGGTTGAAAATATGACATTAGATATTTCCAAATACAACCTCATTTGGAAAGAAGATAAATCAGATATAATCAAGTTTATAAGTACATTTTTGCATTAATTCAATAACTGGTCTTTTTCCAAGAAGAAGAAATTATCTTCACTCATTGCCATTATGCTGTTTTTTTTTTTAATGTTTATGGGCTTATGCATTTGGCATAAAACTATGTCTGCTTCATTAGCAGTTCTCCTCCACAAGTGTATTATTTTTGCTTGTTATTTCATGAAACCCTCGGAGTCCTCAGTGCTCAGATCAAATGGTTTAGGATCTCTTCCTCAGTGGTCTCTTGAGAAACTCCTTAATGAACATAATATCCTAACCACCAACATCCCTTTCCCTGAGTGCTATATTTCAACTCTTGGGAAAAACCTTTTGAAGTGTATACAGAATTCTACACTGTGTGGAGGAGGACTAAATCTGAGAGACTGCATCTCTTCTGGGTCGAGAGAAAATGAAATTAAAACCAATGCAACTCAGAATATGTGGCAAGAGACACAGGATCCTGGAAGTACTTCTCTCAGCTCACGAAGCCAGAAGGAGGCAAGTTATTGCAATTACTTACACATTAATTTCCATTTTAAATGAAATTTCTTCAACATACTACAAAATCCCAAGGTAATATCATATGCTGTAGTAGTCAGAGTGTGTATAATATTTATCTACTTCAAGATCAATTGATCTAACAAAAGCAATGATACCCAATTAAGTAGCAAAATTGATATAAGATAAACAAATACAACCACCTCAGAAAATATTGTATTTACACACATGTACACACACAAATACACATACACACATATGTGCACATATATATGAATATATAAGAGAGTTTCTGAAAGTCATATTTTTGTAATTGTATAAAAAACCTGCTGAAAAATACCATTATAATTTTGATCCTGTGTGTGATAATATTTAAACTGTACATGAGTGAGTATATCATCTTTGTTTTTGCTGCATTTAAAGCCACTAAGGCTTGTATATAATGGTTAGAGGTGAACAGTGGTAGATATGTGGTAGTTACTAGGTCTAAGAAAAAGAGATTTGTGTATCATGATACAGTAAGAAAAATGGATTTCCTCTCTGTGCCTTTCCTGTGATGTACTGTAAGTGTATCTTGTAGCTAAAATTAATAACTTAGAACACACTGAGTAATTGTTGACTAGGTCTATACCTTATAAACCCTGGAACAGAAAGTCTTGTTGAAAGGATCCAAGGAGTCAATAAGAAGATATTTAGTGCAGTAAACCATGTAATTTTTTAAAATTTTTTTTGTTCATTTTTATTTATTTGAGAGTGACAGAGAGAGAGAGAGAGAGCCAGAGAGCGAGAGAGAGAGAGAGAGAATGGGCGCGCCAGGGCTTCCAGCCACTGAAATGAACTCCAGAGGCTTGCGCCGCCCCCTTGTGCACCAGGGCTAAAGTGGGTCCTGGGGAATCGAGCCTCGAATTGGGGTCCTCAGGCTTCACAGGCAAGCACTTAACCGCTAAGCCATCTCTCCAGCCCAAACCATGTAATTTTTGACAAACCTCTTCAGCATTTTATTATAGATGAAAATTGTTCTCACTAACTCAAAGTGTGTACATAGTTCCACAACAAACGTAATAATATATGCTAATGTCTGCTCAGCCATATGTCTACCTGAAACTTAAACATTAACCACACACAATACTTTCTATAGAAGAATTTAAAGTATGCATGCACGAAATAGTATGAACTTTATTTCAACCCCAAACCTGGCCTAAATTACTAAATCCTCCTGACTATTGCCATCATGCACTACATTTTCCCATAGCACTTGGACTGTAACATATGATTTATATAGTCATGTGGCTCAAAAATTTGTTCCTAAAATACTAAGTTAAGGCTGAAATTTCTATTTGAATACTGTTCATTACCAAGAGATTAATAGGAAACATCCAAGATAATACTGGGTCACACCACTAGTGAGAAAATATTTGCACACTCATAATCATAGACATTTTTTTACAATATGGAGACATGTGTATTGTGATGGTGCCCTTCTTCAGTGAACATCTTGAACCATTTTCTTTATGCTTTCAAGATAACTTCTAGATTTGTTTTGACAATAATAAAATGAATCAGAATTGACCAAGTGAATCTAGGTCTCATGATAGCTTGCAGTTTTTGCTCCTCTTCAGGGAATTTCTGTGAGTTACCTCTTTCAAAGCACCAAATAATTGCAGGATTAGGTCTTTAGTAAGGCACTTTTATCAGTGGGCTTTACAAAACGTATGGTTTAAATGCATTAAATTAGCCTGTACACATTTCTGAAGACTTTTAATTGGCTGTGATATTTCAAATTCTTGCACAAGGACAACATTATTTTTAATTTACTAAATTGAATAAAGACTCAAATATTAGATTTCCATTTGGTCCTTTTGACCACAATACCATCATGTCATGGGTTTGGAAATAAAAATATTTTCTTCTATGGGAAATGATAATTATTCATTGTAGAAAGAAGGAAAAGATAGATGTGGAAGCAACTGTCCCATTTTATCTACTGGGGCTCCAATCTACAAACCATTTTAAGTAATTATCACAGATCTTTATGCTGAATGAAAATCTGTTTTATAGTAATATAGAGTACATATATTTCTAAAGAAAAATTAAAACGTTATCACAATAGCTATTAAAATATGTTCAAATTTATTTCTCTTCAGTGAGCATAAAACTATTCTAGCTATGCAAATAAAGCAGTACTTTTGGAAACTGAAATTCCACCTAACTTACAGGAACCTTGAGATCATTTAACTATTGTCACAAATGCTTGAGCTTAAGTACACCTAACTAAATTTTTACTAATATAGATTAGTTCTGGTAATTGAACTCATGGTGTCCCTATGCTTTAACAACTGCCCAGGTGTTTCCAGATCCTGTCATTCCCATGGAATCAGGCTGCCTGCTCCAGTAGGTTCAGTAGGTCCAGTAGGTTCTCTGTCAACCCTGACAGAAACCTCAATGTTAGGTGTTACTTTTCCAAAATGAGGTTCTTAGTGTTTGGAAAGAAAAGTCCCTGTGGGGAAGTATTCTCAGAAGGAGCTAAACAATTCATATAGTAGAACAAGTTCAATGTCCCCATACTCCTAATTCTTTATTCCCCATTATTTTAGGTGTACAAGAAAATTCCAAAATTTTCAGGTTGTTAAATATTGGCATATTTGATCCCGGTTTTAAATTACCCAAATAAATACTTTAAAGCACAAATAATACCCTTATTTTCAATATTTTCAACCAAATTAATTTTTTTGTTGGTGTATCCCACTGGAACTATTACCCCAAATGTTCTGTAGTATGAATTATTTCATATAAAGATAATTTTCTTCCTTACTCATACATGCACTATTACCTCAGAACTCTATTGGGTTTGACTTTTATTATTAACATCATAGCAATGAAAGCTGGTGCGAGTTCATTTAACTGTTTGGCTCCCAAGTTGTGAAGGTATTACCCTGTAGTAGAAGGTATTACCTTGTAGTCATTAAAATGCTGGTATAGCATAGTTATATCCCTAGACAGGGGTAGGTATTGATACAAAATTAGGAAAATGTTGAAATGTAAGTTTTTAAATCTCCTCCAAGCTTCTAAGTTTGTTTCACATCTCCTAGAGTCTCACTTTGTTTGCAACGAGAATAATGTAAGAAATTAAGCAGAAAGTATTTTAGTGAAAGCATTTTGAATCGTTTGTATATTTCTTTGGTATAAACACTTGCTTCTCACATTAAAGGTCTTCCCTATTATTACAGAAACTGAGAGACCCGGGAAAAGCTCTGGTTCTATGCATATTTGTAAATGCATATTGACAACCTTTGAATTTTTTTTCTAAGTGTTTGTTCTCTAGAGCTGTGTGAAGCAATCAGGTGACTCTATTGTCTTTAAATGCATTTTAGTTCCCATAGTAACTAAATATCACAACCATTTACCTATAATTCCTCCCATGTTACTACTGATGACAATATGAACAATTGTGAAACCTCATATATAACAAGCTAACTCCTTGCTTGAAAATGGTTTTCTCTTGAACAAACCAAATCAGGAATCCTATTATGAGCTCATATTCCCAAGGTTGCATGTTACATATTTTATTATATCATAGGAAAGGGATAAAAAATGACAATCACATTTCATGATGAAAAGGATGAGGTTATTCTGGAGGTGTGACAGGGGTCAGTGGAAGTAAACACAAGGAGGAGTGTAGGAATCCCACAGGAAAACTCATGGAGTAGCTCTGCCTGAACATCTGAGGAAACAAGGAAAGATGAAGTTATACATGTAAAGTTAGGGCAATAGATTAAAATAATGTACATTAAAAAGAGCTCAGATCTCTTGCCCAAGGAACATAATAAATTGAGGTGACAAAAATTAGGGAATAAAGATTTAGTACCCCAAAAGACAACAGCATGCATCACATCACACTGATACAACAGAGCATAGAATTCTCATCCTGAGAAAGAATGCAAGAAAAAGAAATTATTTATAGCAATTAGAAGGCATTCTTTATTCCTGAATTTTAATTCAAATCATATACCTGGATCTATCTGAAGAATGACAAAGATCCTGAGGAAAAATGGGAGAGGTGTATTTTACCATATTTAACATAAGAATGTGTAATCATATTTTTGTCCACTGTATGGGACATCATCATGAACATGCTTATATACAGACACTATAAAGATACATACATACATACATACATACATACATGCATGCATGCATGCATACATATATACATACATACATACATATATCATGTACATATGCATATAGTATAAACCCATTCTTCTATCTATCTATCTATCTATCTATCTATCATCTATCATCTATCTATCTTTCTATCTATCTATAAATCTATCTTAAGTGTATCTATCATTTACGTGTCTAAGATTGAGAAAATATTTATTTTTGGCTTCATTTTGATGACTAGCAGAACATAGGGCATGTTGAAAATCTTGAAGTACAAGCATTTCTGTTTTTGAACTTTCATAATACATCCCTATGGGAGATTTTTCTCCTCTTATTTTCTTCACCTTTAATGCCTTTTTAAGTGTGGGATTCTCTTACACTTCAAAAGTTTGTTGGAAAAGTCAAATCTTTTTTTTCTTAAGAAATGACAAATATTAACATCCATCATCCTCTACTGATTTTACTCTCTGAGGTTACATATTTATTCAGCCTTTCAAATTAATGAATGATAGTGAGCTTTTCATTTTTTATCTCTTATTTAGAGTAAAAAGTCATTAAACTCCTTTCAAATTATAAATAGTTGTTTGGTAATTCTGGAGATTATTATATTTAACTATATTGTTCAATTCAAACTTGAAATATTTTCCCTATAGGAATCTGGCATTTGATATTCTTCCTGACATTAGTGGCAGAATATTAAGCAAAATAATTTGTATAATTTATTTTCATAGGAACCTTTATTCTGCATAATTCACTATCATCTCATATCAAAGCCTATCACACATGGCTTCCCAGCTGTGCCAGCTCACATGAAGATAAGCACTCTCACACAAATAGGTTGGGTGACATACTACTCATGGGGAAGATATCAGTGGCCAGAGAGAGAGAGAGAGAGAGAGAGAGAGAGAGAAAGGAAAATTAAGATTTTCTTAAGAAATGCACTGGCTGGGCACAGCAGGGCACACCCTCAATCCCAGCATTTGGGAGGCAGAGGTAGGAAGATCACCATGAGTTCAAGGCCAGCCTGAGGCTACATAATTAATTCCAGGGCAACCTGGGCTAGACCCTACTTTGAAAAAAAAAACAGAATAAAACAACAACAGAATTGAACAAAAAAAAAAAAGAGAGAGAAAGAAAAGAACAACAAAATTGAACATTATAGAAAGAGGGTGAGAAATGTAATATGGCTTTATTCTTTCACATGTGGATAAACAGTTTTCCTAGTGCCATTTATTAGGAAGATTTTACTATTCCCAATATATTTTGGTACCTTGTCAAAATTCAGATGTCTCTAACTATGATCTATTTCATTCCATTGTTCTACCTGTCTGATTTTATTGCTAGAACCATGCTATTTAGTGACTATAGCCCAGGACTAAAAATAGGTATTGTGATAGCTCTAGTACACAATGAAATAAAAATGTTTCAACACAGCAATAGAAACACCAGAATGAAATCCATTACAAAATAAGTAAATGTTTCTATCAGCTACTTATGTGGCAGGCTCTTCATCTCAAAAATATTTAAAGACCTTTAGCGTTAAACACCAAAATTATATTCAATAAATGGGCAAGGAAATTGAGTAGACAGTTCACAAAAGCTGGGCAAATAGCCAATAGATATTATTCTCTAAGTTCAAAATACTTCATCCACAGGGAAAGCAAATTCTAACTACATTGAAATTCTAACATACTTCAATGCTATGATTGCTATGAGTAATAAAAAAAAAAAACTGCTGTGTGTCATGGGCAAAAGCGAACATTTATACTTTAATAGTGGGAATGGAGATTAGCTCAGTAATTATGTAAATCAGTATTGAGCTGCCTTCAAAATTCAAAATTAGAACTAGTATAAGACATTCAACAGAGATATCTGCATAGTGATGTTTACTGCAGTAATATTCACAAAGATGAAAGCATGGAATTAACCTAGGTAACTACCATATGAAAAAAAAAAAAATATATATATATATATATATATTAACCTAGGTAACTACTATATATATATATATATATATATATATATATATATATACATGCTTTACTCATACAAGTCCTATTATATATATGGATATAAATATGGCAGTGTATTAGTTAGTCATTGATATTATCAAATACCTGAAAAGAACCAACTTTTGAGATGAGGATTTATTATGGCTTGCACTATAAAAGGATATGTCTCATAATGGTGGAGAAAGTGTGGCCTCAAGAGCATGAGGTGTCTCTTCAATCCAGAAGGGAATCCACAGGAAGTGGGGGTATGCTATTAAACCTCAAGGCATATTGCCACTAAGGCACTTCCCCCAACAAGGCTCCACCTCCTAAATGTTTAACACCTTTGCAAACAGCAGTGATAACTGGTGTCCAAAGTATTCAAATACACAGGAGTTTGGGAGGCATTTCACATTCAAACCACAACAGCAGGTCATGAAAATAGAAAGGAGTCATGAAAATGGAGGATGAGATCTTCAGGGAAAGTAGAAGTGGGAAACAAGAGGAGCAAACTTCATTACACAAAAACGGATGGAGGGAGGAAAGGTACCAACAAGAGAGGAACAGGGGGGGGATGAGGAGGAAGGAGTGGGACGAAGAGTGAAAATTAATAAAATTTAAGCACACATATGTATGAAAAAGTCATAATGAAGCCCATCATTTTTATATGCTAATTTCTAATACTAATAAAATATTACCAATTCCCCTCAAAATATACAGAAGCATTAACACTGGAATTTAAATTTAAAAATTTAAATTATTTGACCTTCTAAAATCCAATTGTGAGAATAATTATCTGATTAATGATCACCTACTGGTTTACTGTTGATTAATTTTATAGCTAATTCCTTTTGGGGGACTGAATTTTCTGTGGGCTGAAATTCTATCTGTTTAAATGACAGACAGCAAAGAAATGCTGAATCAGCACTCAACTCTAGCCTTTTGATTGATAATGATTGACTAGTATAAAAAAGGACTTGAACATCTGCCTATGAAAAGTAGTTCACTGCTAGTGGGAGTACAATTGTGTACAATCACTATGGAAATCAATATGAAACTCCTGAAAATAGAGCTACTAAGTGACCTAGCTACACCTCTATTAGGCATCTACCCTGAAGGTTGCACATTTATTGCAGAGATATTTGCTCAACCATGTTTATAGCTGCTCAATTCACAATAGCTTAAAACTGTAATCAACACAGATGGCCATCATTTGACAAATGGATAATGATAATGTGGTATGTTTACACAATGGAATCTACTCAGAAGTAAGCAAAAAGATACAGTGAAATTTATAGGAAAATTGATGGACTTGAAACAGATTTTACTAAGTGAACTCATACACGTATATTCTCCCTCATCTGTGATTCCTAACCTGGAACAGAATGAGTTGCAGGTATATCTGACAGGAAAAGTACATGTAGAGAAAATAGTGATTGAAGTGTTGGGGGGGGGGGGAGAAGGGGACCGGGAAGGTAGTGGGAAAATACACACAAAACTAAAAGCTGGGCATGGTGGTGCACTCCTTTAATCCCAGCAGTCAGGAGGCAGAGGTAGGAGGATTGCTGTGAGTTTGAGGCCACCCTCAGACTACATAGTGAATTCCAGGTCAGCCTGAGCTAGAGTGATACCCTACCTCAGAAAAAGGAAAAGAAAGAAAAAAAAAAACCTGATATCATAGAAACTTCCTTCTAGATTGTAGACTAAAAGATCTAACTCTCAATGGGAGTACGGAGGGATCGTCTTGTAAGAAAGGCCCTAGAGACAATATGATGAAGTCTAACCCAGAAACATTTGGCTCTGGCTTGTAACTCTCCAGTTGATTGGAGAGAACTATGAGATCACCAAAGCAAAACAGGCTTCTGTCAAAGCACTTGATTACCCACCTGAGGTAAAAGGTAAGACCCTATTGCTGAAGATACTGCATGCTGTGGACAAACAGCATCAAATACAGAAGATCCAGAGAACTTGCTGGAGTCTGAAAAGAAGCTTGTTCCCAGACGGCCTGCCTGGAGAGTGCAGGTATGTACTACATGAGCTGCTGGGGAAAAAATGGCCACCAGCGTTGTGAACAAGCAGAGAACACTGCTATAGAAAAGCAACCAGCCTGAGAAGATATACACACATGTGTAAAGGTGGCGCCCATCCTAGTTGGGTGACAAATGACTAAGACTGGCTAAGGGATCCACTCAGTGGAAAGGAAACCATAGCTGGAAGTGGAAACCAGGTCACAGTCCTATGGAGACCAAAATCATGTATTCCCACAAGAAGTTCCCAATGTTTTTTTTTTTTTTTTTTTTTTTTTTTTGGACAAAAGAGGGGCTATCCCCACCAACATTTCCTTAAATTAACAATACTTATCTCTTTTAACCTATGCTGATCTCACTCTCCTTTGGAGAATCTGTTCTTGGTTTGGGGGCTTTTTTTTTTCTTTTTCAGAAAGCAGCAAGAATTGAGGGCAACCCAAATCTATAAACAAGACAAGAAAAGATAGCTGACTCGCTGACAGGAGATGAGCCACCCCTGGCACATCAGCCAGGACCCAGTTGAAACCACAGAGAAATTGGTTAGATGAGCAAGAGTGCTGCTTTCATGGCAACCCTGACAACCAGGGCCCCGGTGATGGTGACAGACACTGAGGATACTCAAAACCTACCAAAGCAGAATTCCAGAAGCTGCTGAGAGCTCAACACTTAGGTAGACTTAAAATGCACCCACCCTGGCTTAAGGAAATTTTCAGATGAGGAGTTGGAAGGATTTTAAGAGCCACAGTGTGAGTGGAAAACCCAAATGCATCACTCCACTCCACAACGACTGACTGCTGCTAACCCACAACCCCTTGAGAATACCGGCAATCCCATGGAGGAGGCCTTCAGTTGAGTGGTTGCAGGAAGGAGATGAATGATAGTACCAACTCATGAGGCGTCCATACAAAGCTTCTAATTAATCAATAAGAAAAGAAGACTCTATTTAAAAAAAAAGAATTGGGGGTATATCTAAGTGACATATGTGGTTAGTGTTCTTGAGTACTAGACTCAGTCCTCAGTCCTCGGTACCACAGAGTGAAGGAGGGAAGAACAAATATGTAAAGAGATAACTAGAGTTGTTTCAAAATACTTGGGAGATGAGTAGGGCTCTAAAGGAAAGAAAATTGACCATGTATGTATTAACCTTCACTGAAAGTTTAACCGGGTACACTAATCTCATTTTTGTGTTCGCATTTTGTGTACATCAAATATTTACGTAATCAAATTATTTTATTTGAAAATAAAAGTCAAGCTAATATTTTTACATCTTTTAACTTTTCCATTGTAAAAATTTCTGTTGTCACTATAGAAACACAGAATACTAACTTTTTTTTTGTTTGTTTGTTATTTTTATTTATTTATTTGAGAACGACAGACAGAGAGAAAGAGGCAGATAGAGAGAGGGAGAGAGAATGGGTGCGCCAGGGCCTCCAGCCACTGCAAACGAACTCCAGACGCATGCGCCCCCTTGTGCATCTGGCTAACGTGGGTCCTGGGGAGTCTAGCCTCGAACCGGGGTCCTTAGGCTTCACAGGCAAGCGCTTAACCGCTAAGCCATCTCTCCAGCCCAGAATACTAACTTTTAATCTGCTGCCTTTCCTCAGAAATTTTATACTCCATTATTTATGCTCTTAAGGAAACAAAAATCTTTTGTCTGTACACTTTAATGCTAACAACTGCTTATTAGTTTATATACTCCACATTAATAAAAAGGTTGTATTTTCACTACTCTTTCACAGAAATTGGTAGTAACCAATTAGAATGGTCGCTCTTTATGGAGAGTTACTATTGTGAGAATATAAATAATTTTAAATTGAATTCAAAAGAGTGGACCTGAATGTTTGCAAGAAGACATTGTATATGATATACAATGACAGGAGTTCTGAGTAGAAGCTATGGCCTTCATCAAGGCCACTATTTTTCGCTTTTTGCTGTTCATTCAGGGTCTTTCATAGAGCAGATGAGCCATTTACCACTGTCACGACCAGGCCTATCAACTCTTAATGTGACTGCAACTATACAACACTGGTTTGGAATGTCAGCAAAAGTAATAAAAACAAAACAACTAATAACGCATTTCAAAATAATATGATGGGACAACGAGAGAAATCGGTTTATAAAATGCAACTTTATGTACAATTGTTGGCTCTGTTTATACTTGTATCTTTACTATGTGATTTTGAAAAGATTATCACGTGATACTTAAAAAAGGAATAGTAGTCAGAGATCCATCCCCAAGCAGCAAGATACACATCTATTAGGAAAAAAAGGACTTTTTAAAAAGTGGGAATTGTTTCTGCATGGAGTTTTAAGTAGAGATAGAAGATAACATCTGTCTAATATTCAGAAGAGTCAAACAGTCTGGAAGAGAATAACAAAATGAATGAGTTTGCTAATGAGAACTAATTAACCTGTTTGGGTGGAAAATTACGTTTAATTCAGTGGACCTACCACATGCTGCACTCAAGCTGAATTTTAACAGTATTCATGGCTCTGACAAAATTACTTTATCAAAGTTTAAATCTGTAGGCAGTTTTTTGATATAGAGAGATTTAATCTCTCACTAAAACTATATAAATAATGTGCATTATTTGTATAGATAATTTGATGAAGACATTTAATTTTTGATTTATATTTCATAATAAATAAGGTAATTAGAATAATTGCAGTAAAATGACAATTATTAATTTTTCACCTGATAAATTGCTTTGACAATTGGACATAGTATAGATGAAAAATGTTTTTGTTGCAGCAAGCATAGTCCCATAGCATTTTAATTCATAAAACATTGAATGAAAATAGTTCAATAAGCCAATATTTGACTTATTTACATAAAATGTACATTGAGTTCTGACAAGTAAGCCCTAGAAGTAATTGATATATGTCTTCCTCAATATTTTTTAATTTTATCAAGATATATTGAATAATATAAAAGCATGAACTAAACATCCATCAAAACCTTTAATTTGATTTTGTGTAAAGATAATATACGTGAACATCTAAAATGTATGAATAAAAATAAGTTTATTTTTAAAAGCTGTAATTTTCTTTTGTTAATTTGCTGTCCATGGTATATTTGTTTGGAAATTTCATCTCTTTAATAATTATCTCAGAGATGTGTTCATGAAAAAGACATAAATGTATTATACTCTGTATAAGGCCACAATCTATTTCTCATGTTTTTTTTTTTTTACAGATTCTGAATTTCATATATCAAACACTGACTAATGAAGCCATGAGATTGTTCAGTTTTATGTTACCATAAAAGCCTTCTCTTGGGACTTGGCTAAAGTCATTCTTCTTTTTCCCTCTTTTTTTTTTTCTTTCCTTATAGGCATTCCAAAGAGATGTTAAAAATTTCATTCTAGGGTCCTTTTTGTGGTATTTTCTTATTTACATATTTTAAAATATCACATTTGCTATAGCAAAATATGGCATTACAATTGGAAAAAAAAGGTCAAAGTAGGGGAACTTGCAATGGATTTATGTAAATAAATGTATTGTCTAGGATACTAAATGATGAAAAGACCATCCACTCTTCTGGATTTGGAAAATTACTATTGAGAAAATTGTTATATTACCAAAAGTAAGCTACTGAGTTAATATTATCTCTATCAAAATACCAACAATGTTCTTTACAGAGGTTAAGAAAAATAATTCAAAAATTCATATGGAGGCACAAAAGACCATGAATAGTCAAAGCACTCCTAAGGAGAAACACCCTCCCTTAAAAATAAATAAATAAACAGCTGAAGATATTGTAATAGTTTATCTTAACTTATAGTATAAAAGAATCATGACCAAAGACAGAATAATAGTGGCTCCCATACATACACATAGAACACTGTAATAAAATAGAGCACAACTTAATAAACCCAGACACCATTGGCTACCTAATCTTTGACCAACAAGCCAGAAACTTTTTGTGGGAAAAAAAAAGACTATTCAATAAATGGTCTTGATAAAACTGGATATCCACCCACAGGAAAATGAAATGTATCTGAATATTTCATCCTTTATAAACATTAATTGAAAGAATGTAAAATCTGAAACATTGAAATTGCTAGAGGACAAAATTGTGAATCTGTTTCAAACTACAACAGGAACATAGAAAATGGCCCCAAGAAGTAGCAAATGGGGCTACATGAAATTTAAATGATTTTGCACAACAAAATAACGAAAAAAAGTAAGACAACGTAAAGAATTGGAGAAAGGAGAAAGTCTTTGCAGGCTATACCTCAGACAGGGGACTATAAAACAGAATTTACAAAAACTGTAAAACTAAGCATGAAAGGAAGAAAAAAGAAAGCAGAAAAAAAAAAAAACTCACACTGTCAATCACCAAATGGCATACTTTACAATGAATAACTGCATAGAACAACACTTCTAAAATGTTATCAATCAGGGTAGTCCTATTTATTTTTTTTAATTAAAATTATCTATGTGGTTAAAATTGTTCTATTTAAGTACTGTTTTATGAAATAAAGCTTTCATTTTATTTTACTAAATGAAAATATTTAGATCACCATTTTAAGACTCACTAAAAGTATCATTAAAACTATTTTAGTTGAGATTAAGAACTCCATATCTTTATAATTGCAGTTTAGTACTTCAGGTCTTCAGTGTAGCGTTTCATAAGAAACATTAACACAGCTCAGCACCACAACATGAAATGCTATTTCTGGCAAATACAACTGAAGGCAGTTGACTTGAACAGCATCGTAAAGGTTTGTCAATGGAAACCCTTAAGGTCTTAAGGGCTTCATTTTTTAATGTATTAATTTATCTACTGAGAGAGAGAGAGAGAGAGAGAGAGAGAGAGGAGAAAGGAGAGAAGGTGGAGGGGGAGGATGGGCACACCAACTGTGCTTGCCACTTCAAACAAACTCCAGATGCATGTGCCACTTTGTGTGCCTGCCTTTACATGGGTTCTGGGTAACTGACCGTGTATGGTAAATTTTCTGAGCCAGTGCCTTAAATGGCTGAACCATTATGTCAGCTCAGGAAGGTCCTAAGTCAGTGCATCACAAGATGATCCTGAAGGCCATCAAGCAGGAACAGGAAAGTACAGGAAATTTTCAGTTCAGAAGTATGTGTCTAAGAAGATCTCATTGCCGTAGCATGATCATTAAAGGGCCCCTAGGGCATGAGGGCCACATCTCTTGTGGAATGCAGATGTGGAGGGAGGTACATGACAATAATTAGCACTGGGGAGGTAGAGACAAGAGGATACCTGAGGCTCCCTGTCCACACACTGTAGCTTACTTGATGAGATCCTGGACAATGAGAAACTTGTCTGAAAACTCAAAGGATGGCTGGACTGCTTACAATACTGACTTCCTGACACAAAGTGTACTTGGCATTCATAACCTAACAGTGGTTGACACTACCTAAACAAGGCCTGCATAATAAAATAAAAAAATAAATAAAAGATGACATGAAAATGGAGGAAAGTCTAATTGGAAAGAAAGAGGTTCAGTGTAGGGGGGATTTAGAATGCAGAAATCAGGGTGTAGGAAGTGATTATGATATACTTATGGAAGTTTTAACAATTATTTTTCAAAAAATGTGTCTGGTATTCCTGAATATATACCAGAGGGTGTGCTTTTACCTCCACATACATGCACACACAGGTACACATGCACCCCCACAAACACTTGAATATGCACAAATACATAAGAAATATATGTGTCTAATTAGTCAGGGATACATATATTTCTGTCATATCCAATTGGCCATAATTCAGTCACATGGTCAAAAACAATATAATCTGGCCAGTATATTCAACTGTATGCACAAGATGAGAAATGATTTAATGAACAAACTATTAATTTTCTAGGGCTGCCAGAGCAAATCCCCACAAAGTTGCTTTTGATAGCTATACACTGTGCTTGCACAGACCTTTGATAGCAAAGCATCAGCAGGGCTTCCCTCTTGTGTAGGATCTGAGGACATTACCACCTAAACTCTTGTGACTTCTGATAGGCCAAGGTAACTCTGGACATTCCTCCATTCCTTTGTTTGTGGTGGCATAACTAAAATGTGTGCCTAGGTCGTTACACTGAAATCAGCCCCTTCAAGTGACCGAATTTGCATTGCATCTGCTAATATCTCTTTTCACATTTGTTGAGGTACAAATAGCAGAATTTCAACAATACTTCTGAAGGGGTCATAGTACAGCCCACAGTACTCAGACAATCTCTTGCACATTGAGTTATATCTTCAATGCTGACATTCTTTTTTTAAAATTAATTTATTTATTTATTTGACAGTGACAGACAGAAAGAGAGAAAGAGGCAGATAGAGAGAGAGAGAGAGAGAATAGGTGTGCCAGGGCCTCCAGCCACTACAAACGAACTCCAGATGCGTGCACCCCCTTGTGCATGTGGCTAACGTGGGTCCTGGGGAGTTGGGCCTCGAACCGGGGTCCCTAGGCTTCACAGGCAAGTGCTTAACCACTAAGCCCAATGCTGACATTCTTTATCAGGAGTAATGAAAATTGTTTTCAGTTCAATAATCAAATCCCAATGCATTATTAGACTAAGAGGATTCAACATTTTAGTTGTTCAAGTTATTTTTAATATCTTGAAGTTCAATTTACATTTTTATAAAGAATGTACAGTTACATTGTATAAACTAATGATGTCAAAAGTTCTGTGATGACTTTTCCCTTGCCCATCAATAGTGCATTGACAGAAACAAGATATTTTTAGAAATTGATAAAGAAAGTAATAAAAGCAGTGCGACTTATGTTGATTATATCTTGAAATTTCACATTGTGCTTTGTGTGCTTTGTGTGTGTGTGTGTGTGGTTTTTGTATGTCCTTACATGGTGTACGCACATGTATGTGTACATAGGTGTTTCCCATATGTATGCATGTAAAGGCCAGAGATCTGCCTTCCGCACTCACCTCAGTGCTGGCATACAGGCCAGAGTGGCCTTGTCCAGTTTTCCAAGGGTGTTGCCAAGACTGAGGACTTCATGCTTGTACTGCAAGCACTCTGACCAAAGAGCCATCTACGCAACACCTGCCATCACACTGCTCAGGGGAATTAAGAAATGGAACTTATTTCTACTGGTTTATAGATGACTAAGATTTAACCTGGATATTGGAGGACTAGGAAATCCTGAAAATAATTCAAGTGACAGCTACTAACCAGGGAAATCTTTTTCATTATCTGGGAATGAAAAGAATATATATTATATTATATTATATTATATTATATTATATTATAGTACTAATGAATACCTTTTACTCCCATCCTAATGAATTAAGTTAATCATTTTTCTTAACTTCCCAAACAAAACATACGCATTTGCTTTTGTGTTAGTAATAGGATAGTTCATAGATGAGGAATAATTAACCAAAATTTACAATAATTGGGCTGAAGAGATGGCTTAGCAGTTAAGGTGATTACTTGCAAAGCCAAAGGGCTCAGGCTTGATTATCCATGACCCATTTGAGCCAGATATACAAAGTGACACATACATCTGGAGTTTGTTTGCAGAAGCTGAAGGTCCTAGAATGCTCATTCTTTCCCCATGTGTCTCTTTCTCTTTTTTTTTTCTCTCTCAAATAAATAAATAAAGATAATAAAACATAATAGTAAAAAATTGACAAGGATGCCTCTGAATACTTTGCAAGCATCAAGAACTCATACTAACATTTAAACCTTTTTCAAATACCTTAATCTTTGGAATTTTTATGCTATATATTAAAACTAGTTTGCCAGAGAATTACATTACTATTTAAAGTTTTATACTGACTCTAATCCTACTTCCTTTTTACAAATGAATGTCTCTAATTTTCTTTTTTTTATTAATTAGTTTTGTACTCAGCAAATATAGTCAATTTGGTGCAATTGCTAGGCTCATCCATGACCTACTCCCTCCCCTTGGCCCCTTCTTGTTGAGGTATATGGGTCATGGATTCTGGAGTTAGCCCACAGTTATGGGTAGGATAAATGTCTGCATATCATAACCAAAAATGTGGCTCTGACATTCTTTCCACCCCCTCTTCCGCAAAATTTCCCTGAGCCATGTTGGGTTCATTTTTGGTCTGCTTCAGTGATGAGGTGTTGGGGGCCTCTGGGTCTTTGGATCTCCGATATGGTAGGAGTTGATTTTTCTCTGTGTTGATCTCCTTCACCCTTGTGCTGGTACCGAGTTCACCAAGAAAACAGCACTCTTGCTTGTTTTGCCAATTGTTCTTAGATCCAGCCGGGCCCCTTTTGAGGTATGATGGGGTGGCTCTTTCCTTAGGATCTACATCTATCTGAAAAGAGAAGCAGATTCTCCAATGGAAAGTAAGTTAGCACCAGACAAATGAGATAACCCTTACTTTTTTATGGAGAATTTAATAGGTGTAGGCCCTCTTGTAGCCCACGATTGGTGTTAGCTTGATAATGGAGAGTGTGCTTATGTTTGGATATGGATAACTTGTTTCCCAGCTCTGGCTATGGGTCTAGTACCACTGAGGGGATCAGTTAGCCAAATTAAGAGCAGTTGGTTTCCCACCATGGCTGTGTGGCACTATTGCACTTGTGTGAGCATCACAACAGGTTATTTGCTGCTAATTAGGTTAGACCATGAGTTGCTTGGACAGATATTGGTCATTTTCCCCCAGTCGCCCATGTAGCACCTTCTGGCACTAGACGCGCTGACTGTCTGGGGACTGACTCTCTTCCAGCTTCCAGCCAAGCCATTCCATTTTAAGTGTCAACCGCATATGGTATCTTCAGCAGTAGGGTCTTACCACTAAGCTTTGGAGGGTCATCAAGTACTCGGACAGAAATCTGTCTTTCTTTTAGGAAACCTTGTAGGTCTCTCTGATCAAAACCTCATTGTGGATAATAGCCACATGCTGGTACTGGAAGTTATAGGTCAGTGCCCACTAAGAAAAGGAAGAAAAAGATAACTAATATGAAACAGTTAGAGAGAAGAGAGAGAGAGAGAGAGAGAGAGAGAGAGAGAAGCTGTAGAATATTAAGGTCAGTCTTCATCATACCCTCTCCTGTGCCTTGTGGCTCAGGTGTACCCTCTAAGGGCCTGGTGAAGGTTAAGCTATTTGGTCTGCTTTTTAGGAAGTAGAATTTTATGGTACCATTGCCATTTGGGTCTAGATTTGTGTTTCCCACCCCCCATCCCTCCCCTCCCTCCTCACCCATCCTATTGTCTAGTCCAGGAGATGCTTGCTGGGTATGTAAGGCATCTTGGGTAGATTCAGGTTAGGTACTGTAGATGAGTGAGACTATGTGGTGATTTTTTTTTTTTTCTGTGATTGGATAAATTCACTGAGAATGATCTGTTCCAGGTTCAACCATTTTTCCTCAAATTTCATTGTGTCATTTTTTTCTTACTGCTGCATAGAATTCCATTGTGTAGATATGCCACATCTTAGTTATCCATTCTTCTAGTGATGAACATCTGGGTTGATTCCAGCTCAATTCGTAATAGCTAAGAGCTGGAATCAACCCAGATGTCTCTAATTTTCTTAAACCAAATTCTCAACTCTTCTAAGTCTTACTGAAATGTATTGTGCCTGGTAGAAAGCAAATAAAACACATTTTGATGTAGGTTGTCATGGATAGGATGTTAAAATACCGATATTCTGGTTAAATGTTTCTTAGGTTATATGTAATTTAAAATTTTTTTTTCTTTCAAAAATCCCAGGGGAATATATAATTATGCTGAGAACTGGTGGATAATTGTTAAAAATGTTAGCTTGATGTATGAGCTTACTGAGAGTGGGAAAGGAGTTAAAAGAAACAAGTTTTGCTATTACAGCAAAACAAATTCCATTCTAACGGCCTTGTTTATTTCATCAAAGTTTTCAGAATTTATACCAAATAAAACTAGAAAACACAATTGGATAGTGGAAACTTTCTCGTTCTAAAAATTTAAGACTTATAATTAGAGTCGAGAATTTATAAAATTAGGAAAAAGCTAGAACAATGTTGGTAAATTCTGTTTAACGTAGCTCTGAGAAGCAAATAAGGAAACAGAATGTTCATTTTTCTTATTGTTGAGTTTACATCTAGCACCCATGCAGCCTGGTGTGCACCTGTCACTGCTGTGGTTGAGATGATAGATGATATTAATAGTAATGGATATCAGCAAATGTTATGGAGTAACAAATTCTGCTCCTTTATAAGAAATGGAAAAAACCTCAAAAATTGTCAAAATTGAGTTTATTGCACTTTGGAAACTAAGCAACAGAAGGCAGAAACCATAGGAACACACACAAAACACACACACAAAATCTAGAAACTTTTGAGACGTTTCAACTTCCATGGTCCCATTTTCTACTCTCCAGCTCAGAGTTAGCTTTGGAAGGCACCACTAACATTTTTCAGCGAAGAGTGCCACAGATAACATAATGGTCCTCATTTTCAAAGAAATTATTTATGTTTTCCCTGACTAGTGGCTCAGTAGCAGATCAGCTAAAAATGCATGTTTCAATCTTCCCTATGTGGAATACACTTGGTGCTAAACTGCTACCCTGGATAGTTGAAGAAAGCACATAGGGGTAAGTTTTAGTTCATGCTTTCTGATATAAAGAATTGCAGTTGGGGCAAATGATACACTAAACAAAAGAAGCTTGGAAGAAAAGGCTAAGAACTGCACAAGAGTTTTATAAAGATTTCAAATGCTTCTTAGGATGTATAATGCCAGAGCCAGCCCCAGGAACTGAGCATTCAGCACTGCCTCTTGGAATGATGAGGTCACATTTGAATTACTCAGTGTTAATAGGTATACAAGATTATGATTGTATTGAAAGAAAAAAAAAGTTTTATTAATTTAATACGAAAATTAAAATCAATGATTCAAAATTATTAAATTCGATGCAATATTTGCATATATGAAAATATATGAAAATACTACAAACGGATCCCTGATGGTAAGGAAAACATTAGTGTCCAAAATCACAACTTGACCTACTGTAGTTATGAAAGCTGGAGTCTTTTTTGTAATATGAGGTATATTTGTGATAGAGACATTTCTATCCTTTCTGTAAACCTTCTCTTCCTCTTACAAAAATTTGTTTATGAAAGAGCAGAAAAACAGAAAATGATTGATGTTTTCAGAATTTTTCATTATTCCTAATCTACTTACAGCATTTGACCTATAAGGAAGTATTTTTGCCAATATGATGAAATGAACAGATGTAGAACCATGTATCCAATGAAACTGTAACAGAGAAATATAATAACTGGTAATAATAAGACAAGTGTAGCCATGGGGTACACAAATGATAAGCTTGGAGCTATTTTATAATAAATGAAATGAAATGAAAGGAGAAAAAGATTTAAAGAGACTGGGAATTGCATTAGTAGGGATATGAGAAATGACGAATCATAGCAATCTTGAATTTTTCTTTGTTTCTAGATAAGTGTATGGAATGATCTCCTGGTGCACCATGGGTTCTTATTCCACTGTATGCATCTTGCTTGGGCACCGGAGTACTCTCTACACCCTCCAGATAATATGCATAAGGCAGTTTTCTTTGTAATTACTTTCCTGTTCATAGGGAAGCACGCTGTTGTCGCTGCACCTTCCAAATTGCTACCTGCTGGGGACTGAACACACAAAACACATGAATTTAAGATTGTCATCTGAATTAAACCACTACTTCCACCTAGTAACCCACATTGGGGTTGTTTTATTCCTTGAGACTGGATATGGACTGGACTGGTTAGTCTAGCCCCAATGCCAGGTTCCTAAGTAGGGGAGCAGGTATTTTTGTGAAAGAGTCAACCTTACAGAAATCTTAATCCCAAGGAAAGGGGAACTTCTTTAGGATAGAAGAAATAGGAGGAAGGACTCAGGGTTAGGGAAAAAGAGTGAGAAAGAGAGAGACAGAGAGACAGAGAGCAAGCACAGAGGGGATTTCTTTAGGCAGAAATAGATATGGAAAAAATATATATAGATCTCTTTCAGTTTTACTTTTCTTACCTTTAGACACTGTTGTTTAATTTTACTTTCAAGATTTTACTTTCAGGGTCCCTGTTAATGTTCAGCTGTCTCAAACTGACAATGCCAATCATTGCCTGGGATGCAAACATCAGGAGACCTCTTCATTACCACTGGTGATGAAAAATTGGGCAGATGCTTTAGAAAAGCGTGGAGTATTTCTGATACAGATAAGTAGGTATATGTGTGTATAATAATTGCAATTACTGCTATTCTTAGAGTAACCTTTCCTTTCATTTGTAGTTGGCAAATCAGTTTATATTTGTAAACTTGAACAATTACAACAGGATTCCACAAATTTGAAGCATAAAGACAAGTCATCACAATTCCCTGATTACTGGTTTTATCTAAATTTACACATTGCTTTCCGTTTCATTTGTCAAAGACTAATTTTCTGCCAATTTAAAAGAGTATCTTCCCTAAGTGGTGCAGAAGTCTGCAGTGTTTCATTGTACAACCATGTTTTGTTTAAATTCTACCTTCCAGGGTTTGGAATGTGCCACTTATTTCTCATCACAGCATTATAATTGAATAAAAAAGGAACTGGAATAACAGGAATTGTAGTTAAAATCTGCCTTTTTTGTCTTACTCATTTCCTCTTTATCATTCTGAGGAGAAAGAGTGAAGGAGGCCAGAAGGAAGCAGAAAAGAAGGGAGAACAGAATAAAGAAAGGGAAGGAGAAATGAAAAGAAAGAGAGAAGTATTTTTCTTTCAGTTTTTACAAATGCAGCATGTGTGCCACTGTGTGTGTGTGTGTGTGTGTGTGTGTGTGTGTTATTCATGCGTGTGTGTACATGTGCACACCTTGTGATCATACTTGCAGAGTCCAGAGGAGAATGTCAGGTGTACTCATCCTCTATATCAGTGTTTCACTTTCTTTTCTTTTTTTCCTCTTGGGCCCAGGACAGAGGGGAAGGCAAAGGCATGAGGGACCTGGTCACAGGAGTGTGGGCATCCTGTGGGTGGGGTCTGGGAGACCACTTTCTTCTCTTGAAACAGTCTCTGAACCCAGATCTTCCAATTTTGGTCAGAGTGCTGTCCAGAAAGCCAACCCTTCAGTCTCTGTACCCCAAAGACTGAGATTGAAGGCATTCAGGGCCACAACCATTTACATGTGTGCTGGGAATTTAAACCCCGTGGGGAAAACAAAAGAAAACAAATAATCTCAGTGACTCTCTCAGCATGGAAAGTGTTCTTACTAGACCTCCTTCCTGGAAAATATTCTTACTCCATTTTCCCCCTGAACTAATAGGAAGACATTGCAACTGAGAGTTTATATTTGAAAGGAGCAAAAATAAAATCTTGAAATATAGAGGATATAAATGGAACCATTTGATAATTGTGTTTTTCCCGCTTGGAATTATGGAGTTAAATACTAATACTATTCATGTAGGTTAGTCAAATGGCTCAGTGGTTAAAGGAACATACTTTCAAACCCTACTGGCTAGAGCTCAATTCCCCAGTAGTAACATAAAGCCAGAAGCAAAAAGTAGCACAAGCATCTTGAGTTTGTTTCCAGTAGCAAAACTAATACTTTTCTCTCTCTGTCTCTACACACACACACACACACACACACACACACACACACACACACAAACTAAATACATTAAAAAATATTGCAACATGTTACATAAATATATATAACATAACTTTAAAGATAGTCAGTTGTTCAAACAAAGATGGCACAGGAATCACACACTTTGAATACCTATTATATACAGAGTTCTCAAGATAAATCAAGAAAAACTGAAGAATGTCTATTTCATTCTCAATTTCCTCAGTGCTTGAGTTCATCAAGTTCCTGTCACTAATTTTAAACTTGTAAAATCACTTGACTTTAAACATACCAATGCTCTCATGTCTTTCCAGAGACAGAAGTAGAACTAATGCCAAGGATTTTTTTCTTTGTGAAATTATCAAAGACCAGTAATAACTGTCGAAAATGAATCCACATTATTCTAAAGTAATCTCAAAATTAATTGCAGCTAAATCATCAGATACATTATCTTCCCTTAGTCATCATTGAAATAGAAAATTTCTAATAGAAAAAAAATGGCCTTTCTTTCAACATTCTAATTAAAATTTAAATATGTTTTGGAAAAGATATTAAAAGTTATAAGAGAAGGATTAGAAACCATATGGATTCCAAAATCATAAATGACTAAACAAATTTGTACTGCACAATTGTGTGACAACATGAAAAAAATTCTACAAAGTTACACTGTCCTAACTCTTATAAACTATAAGTTGTTTTTATTATTTATTATATATTTTTGGTAGTTCTAGGAAATGAACACAGGACCTGGACATTCTAGACAAGTGCTCTGCAACTGGCTTATATCCTACACATTGTGTTTAAATATATTATACACACATGCACACACACACATATCTGTACACTATTTAATCCCCTCGCTCCAGCTCCTATAACCCTGTGCATGCTCCTCTGAATTTCTGCTTTGATAGGTTTTGATTGATCACCATGTCTGTTGTAACCATTGCCCTGGAGCTAGCTGTTAGGCTACTATTAAGAAGAGTATTTGTGTCACCTCTTGCTTTGCAATTTCTCCTGGGCCCTGGAACATGTGGTAGAGGTGACATATCTCTGCGGGATAGTCAGCTATTTTCTTGTCTCATTGATGGTTCTTGGTACTCCTCCATTCTCTCTGCCACCTGTACATAAAGAAGATTTTGCAAACAAGAGTGAGAGCAATTTGGGTTAAAGGGAGTATGCAAATTTACTTGTGAGATTTTATTGGTGTGCAAGTCCAATCTTCTCAAGAGAGCAGTAGGGCTTCTTTCTGAAGTCTGGGTTTCCAGATCATGGGATTCTGACATGGTTGCCAGTAGCAGATATGAGTTTTCATTGCCAATCAGAGAACAGTTGGTTACCAACACAGGTTACATGCCACTACTGCATAAGTGTGCTGGTTGGTGTCTTAGTGTGCAGGTTTCCCTGCTTATTCATGCTGCTGGTGACTGTTGTGTTCCAGAAGGTCCAATAAGGCTGTCCAGGTTAATTCCAGCATAATATTCTGATGTCTTGGGACCACATCCTGTGGTGTCTTCAGCAATAGGGTCTTATCTTTTAGCTCTAGCAGGTAATAAAGTGTTTTAGGAATGGCCTACATTGTTATGGGGACCTCATGTGTCTCCCTAGGCAGCAGCTCACTGTGGAGGGCAGCCCTATTCTGGACCTGGGATATCCTTGCCAGCATCCATGGATTTGAGGTTAGGCTTTTTTCACCTACTGTCTGGACTGTCTCCCTACTTCCTTTATTGGTGGTTGTCTCTTATGTTATGCTAGTCAGAATGTGAATTTCTATGGAAATAAGTTTTGTCTTAACTTTTGTGTAAGTACCCACCCTCCCTAACCCTTACCCCTCCAAGTCCCTCCCACCCCTGATATTCTGTCACTCTCTTAATCTATCAGATAACTCCTCCTCTCCTATTTCCTTATTTCTTCTCTCTCCTTATCTTATTCTTGTTTTTTGTCTGAATCTCTGCTGCTTATTACCATTTGCACTCATCTCTCTAATTAATCCAATAAGGAACTAAAGATGAGAGATTAAATGTGGCATTAGCCTTTCTATGCCTGTATGGCCTCACTTAGAATGATATTTTCCATCTCCATCTATTTTTTCTCCACATTTTTTCATTAGTGTTGAGAAGTTCATTGTGTATATGTACCACATCTTCATTATCCATTTATCAGTTAATTGGTATCTGAAATGATTGCAGTTCCTATCTCTTGTGAACAGAGAAGCAATAACCATAGCTGAGCAAGTATCTCTGTGGTAAAGGGTGAAGTCTTTAGGACATATGCCTGGGATTGTTATAGCTTAATCAGATGTAGAATATTTTCCTAAGTTTCAAGAGTCTACATACTGAGTTCCAAGTGGTTTTACCTGTTTTCACTGCCACCAACAGTGGGTATGGGTTTCACAGCCTCCCCATCATTTGAAGAACCAGCTCTTCATTTCATCAATTTTTAAATTATCTTATTTGCAATTATTTGATTTCTTCATTGATCTTGATATTTTCCTTCAATATGGAACTTTGGGGCTTGTACTCTTCTTGTCATTTTAGCAACTTCAAATGCAAATTTAAGTCATTTATTTGAGATATCTCTGTTATTATTATGAAGGCATTCAGTGTCATAAGTTCCCCTCTTAGAACTGTCTGCATTGTGTCCCATATGTTTTTGTATGTTGCGTTTTCATTATCGTTCAGTTCAACAAATTTATTGGTTTCCTTTCCATTTTTTTTTCCCAACAACCCATTCATTGTTTAACAGTGAGTTGTTCGGTCTCCAAATTGTTTTTAATTCTGTTAATGTTGATTTCTAGTTTCAGTGCACTGTCATCAGATATAATGTTGAAAATTATGTCAAGTTCTGAATTTGTGGAGATACACTTTATGCTCTAATATGTAGTATATTTTGGAAAGAGTTTCATAAGCTTCTGAGAAAAATGTAGAATTCAGGTGGGATGTTCTAGAGATGTCTGTTAAGTACATTTGATCTCTGGCATTATTTAACTTCATTGTTTCTCTGTTTCTTGCTGCTTAATTAGTCTTTTTAAGGTTTCCCAAATTTCCCTCCTGTTCTGTTTGTACACTTTTTGAACTTGACCATGTTTTTGGAGTCCTGTGATAATTCCTTGAATTCTGAAACCTGTCTTCCTTGTGGTCTACTCTGTTTGTACGGTTTTCTTGGGAGCCTTCAAACAGGGTTATGACATGTCTGTTTTCTGTTATGTTTTTCTTCAGAATTTCCATTTATTGCTTAAGTTCAATTTTCAGTTTCTGGTTTGGCCTTTATGTTTTCTCTTGCAGTTAATTCTTGCATTTGGATGTCCTCATTGAGCTTGCTCCATTGGCCCATGTGTTCATTTAATTTTTGCTTCTCCTCAAATTCCTTTACCTTTCTGTTGACCTCCTTTGAATTGACTTAAATTTCATTTACCTATCAATGGAGTAGTTTCCTGGTTCTGTTTGGTTTCTTTCACCCATCAACTGAGTTGTTCTTGTTGATTATATTCCATTTCCTTCACTAATCCTTTGAATTTATTTTGTTGCCTTTCTTCCAATTCATTGAGCAAATCCTTGATTTGTAATTTAAATTCTTTTTGCTGATTTTCTTCCACTTCCTTCAGCCATTCTTGGGAGTTCCTGTTTGTCCAGTTTCTCCTGATTTAATCAGATGTCTGTTCATGGTCTCATTAAGTTTGATTAAAATGCATATCAAAATTTCATTTTCCTTTAAGTTTACTGATTATTTGAGAGAGAAGAGGGAAGCAGAGAGAGAGAGAGAGAGAGAGAGAGAGAGAGAGAGACAGAGAGAGAGAGATAATAGGTACACCAGGACTCTAGCTGCTACAAACAAACTCCAGATGCATGTGCCAACTTGTGCATCTAGTTTATGTGGGTCTTAGGGAATCAAACCTAGGTTCTTTGGCTTTGCAAGCAAGGACCTTAATCACTAAGTCATCTCCCCAGCCCCCAAATATCATTTTGAGCTTGTGTGTCTTGGGTTTCCTCTAACCTTTCATGCGAGGCTTCCATTGTGGCTCTAGTTAGACTTTCAGGATTCTTTTGCTGGGTGTTGTGTGTTACTTACTTTGCATTGGCGTCTGTCCATCTCAAGGTAAGTTGTCTTACTGAGGGTGCAACAATAGCATCTCTTGGAAAGCCTGCGTTGGTTTGCCTGGTATAAACTGCTGGGTGTGGAATTAAAGTATACCCTGGACTTGGGTGGGGATGCTTGAGCCTGAAGAGGATCAACTTTGCTTGTGCTACTTCTCTTAAAATCTGGATAAGACTGTGGGAGGCCTGGCTTGCCTGGTAACCACGTTGGCTCTGGTCATCCAGATCTGTTCTCTGTTTGTCTTCTGGAATGAGGTCAGTTCCAAACTTCTCCTGAGGACTGGGATTGGTACACAGCCAGTACTTCAGATAATTTTCTCTTTTTTGGGGGGGTGGGTGTGCAGCACTTGCAGGTTGAGTGCAAGAAATAGAATCATTATCTCAGCTGCTCACTAACGCTCTTCTCCTTTGTTCCCTCCCTGGCAGTTGTCCTTGAATGATGCATGGCACTGGCATGCCACCACAGCGCTCAGTGCTGTCCCCCAGTGACAGACAACCCTGCTTCCCTCTGACGTACTTCTGATTTGTGTCTTCCCAGGCAAGTGCCCTGGACCAGCATCTAGGCTTGGCTCACAACATAGGTGCTCAGATCCCTCTTCCTGCTGCAGGCAGCTCCTCTATGACTTCTGACCTTCCATTGATTCCTTCCCTCTGGAAGGAACTGTGGAATCCAAACTGTGAGCTTTTTGATTGCTAGTCCAACAGCCTATCCATTGTGATTACACTATGTCGTTACACTATTTACATTGATATACCTGTATGAGATTTCTTATTTTATTTTATTTTTTGTTCGCAAGCAGGGAGATGACAGAGAAAGAAAGAGGAGAGAGAGAGAGAGAGAAAGAGAGAGAGAATAAGGGCAATCTAAGACCTGAACACTGCTCACAGAACTCCAGATTCATGCACCACTTTGTGCCTCTGGCTTACATGCCTACTGGGGAATCAAACCCAGGTCAGTAGGCTGTGCAGACAAGAATCTGAGCCATCTCTCCAGCCCTATATCAGATTTTAAAACACCACCTTTTGGATTAGAAAGATCAAAGGCAATAATATACTATAATGTGTCTGAACAGGCAAAAGGCTATTATATAACAAAAATCAAAACCAAGTCTTTTGACTATTGGTGCAATGTTTTAAATTTATATGATAATGGTATATGATGAGATTCACATATCCAACTCTTAACACACACACACACACACACACACACACACACACACACAGTCTAATACCTGACTCAGGATCATTGGCCTTTTTACCACATAAAGCACTTACCATTTATCTTTAGTAACCATATTTAAATGCTTTCCCAACTGTTTCGGAACACACAAGAAGTATTGTTAACTGCAGTTTTTATTCTGTACAATAAAACACAAAAATTTAATTGTCTTAGTGAACTCTAATGCTGTGTATATTGACACAATTCAACTCTCCTCATCTTTCATCCAAAGTACTTCTCGATCAAAACTGAAATAACTACTATTCTCTCATTTCTGTGATTTTTTTTTAATTTCTATACCACATATACATTATGTGATATATAATACACACACACACATATATATATATGTATATGTATATACATATATAATGTTTCTTTCAGCACTGTGTGTTTATAGTTATACTTTTGTTAATTTCTGAGTAAAATAAGTGTCTTCTATTGTATTATGGAAAATGTTCTGTTCATAAATATACTCAGGTAAGGGACTACATAGGTTATAAACTTATAATAGCAAAAATATATACTAAACTTAAAATAGACAAATTTTATATACAAATAAATATATATCTTCCTTGGTAATTTCCCTTAATACAATGACTTCTAGGTTAATCCATAATATTGTACATAGCAGAATTTCATCCTCTCTTATGGCTGGTTCATATTCTATCACATACAATGCTGTATTTCTTATACCTTCATCCCTTGAGGTACATTATTCTTGCCATTCCCGTGTTTTTACTGAGGTGCATTTGTATATTTTCCTTCTTATAATATTTCACAGTCCAGGTCCCCTGTATTGCTGTGTCCTTTCTTATCATGGCTAGGCTTTGCCCCTTTTATCTCTGCTGTAGTAGTTGTAATCTCTCAAATACAGTTGTTTATTTTCTGAGGTATGCATTCTTTTCAGGAGTATGCTGCACAAAAGCTATCTATCTGTAATACAGGAAGAAGGTTAAATGCAGTGATTACTTTCACCTGATAAACCCATAATCTAGTTCTAGTGTACAAAGGATGTCAGAGTCAAAATCTGCATTTGTCGGAGATAATTTTGATTTCACGCACGTACCTTCTTTAGGTTAAATAAATAGTTTAAAGGTTTTTTTAATTAATTTATTTATTGATTGATAGAGTGGTTATTTTGATAGAGAGGCAGATTGAGAAACTGAGCATCCCATTCAAGACACACCAAGTACCATGTGCATCTGGCATTATGTGTGTGCTGGGGAATTGACCCTGGGTTGTTTGGCTTTGCACAAAAGTATCTTAACCACTAAGCATTCTCTCCAATCTCTTCAGCTTAATATTTTAAGAAAAAGCATTTCAAAACTACCTGAATATGTAAAGAATATGAATAATGAATATATTCAATGTTTCTCTATATTTTAAACACAAACATCCATATAAAGACAGGATAATTATTTAAGTAATTTTTTAGTTATAATACATGTGGATCAGCAATAAAATACAAAAATGAAATTCAATATAAGCCACAGGGTGGGAAGTAATATCTAGAGTCATTGTTTTTCCCACAGTAACTGACTGCTGCTCACTCATAAGAGCAATCCCACTGAGAAAGGCCCTCAGTGGAGTGTTGGCAGGAAGGAGCGGAAAGATTGTATCAACATATGATGTGTCCACACACAGTTTGTCCTTAATGATAATAATAAATAAATTAAAATAATGATATTTTAAAAGTTTCATAGCTTGGGTTAATATTTTTTTTCAATTTTGTATGGTGAATAGTACATGGAATTACCAAATTGAGAATATTGTCTGATTTAATACCAAAGGAGACAAAAGCAAGGTACAAGTGCAAATGGAATAACAGAAATTTCCAATAAAAAACAATAATATTTGATAATATTTCAAGTATTTTTGCTATTGTCTAATCAGATAATTTCTAAAGTAATAGGCATAATTAACAGAACAAAATTAATTTTAAAAAGTTAATTAAAAATCTTTCTCTTCAGGTAGCAAATGTGTAGAGTTCTAAGAGCTCAAACAATTCAATTTACAATTTTTCATTTAGAATTCATATTATTTCATTCCATTATTGAATGTAGTTTGCATTTTGTGCAGTTACAAATATATTAGAACACAATTTTTGAATTCTTATTTGAATAGTGCTTAGTATCCATCCTCTTAGTATTCATTTATTTATGTCTACTGTGCCTGGAAGATTCAATGCACAAGTTGCTCAAATATTTTGGCTACCATTAGATTTTCAATAAGAATAATCAATTCCTTAACATTATGTCAGAAATAAGTTTTCTAAAAGCACATGCAATTTAATTTTGTAGTGCAGTTGATAATATGGTTAATGTTCGTTGCCCAGTTCAAAGAGTAATATGGATTTTCCCCTTTGCATATTCTGGACAACAGGCTGTCAGTGTACACAAGAAAAGAATCCACATGCATGAACACTTTTGTCACCGACACTTTCACCTGGCTTAATTATAAATTACTTAAATTGGACCAGAGTGGACACAGACATGAAATCACTATCTATACATAGAAAGGCCATGCTAAAATAGCCTAATGTAAAAGAAGTATGTGTTCCTTTGCATTTAGATATTATGGAGCTGAAAATCCTTTTTAATATAAAAATAATTCAGATATTATTTTAACAATAAAATGAACACTTGTCTTTTTTGCCATTGCAAAATGCTTTGCTTCTACTTCATTAAATGGAAAAAAATAAACTGTTGTTGAAAAGTGAATAATGGTTCATGTGCAATATATGTAGAGTCTAATTTGTTTGTCTTTTAGTATAGTATAGTCATAGTCATACATTTGTTAATTTCTGAGTAAAAATAAATGCCTTCTTTTTTAATTAATTAATTTATTTACTTGAGAGACCAAGAGAGAGAAAGAGGCAGACAGAGAGAGAAAATGGGCACTCCAGGACCTTCTGCCACTGTAAATGAGCTCCAAACACATGTGCCACCTTGTGCATGTGGCTTACATGGGTCCTGGGGGGTCGAACTGAGGTCCTTTGGCTTGGCAGGCAAACGCTTTAACTGCTAAGCAATCTCTCCAGCCCAATGCCTTCTTTTGTATTATGAAAAATGTTCTATGTTAGGAGATATACTCATGTCAGGAACTACATAGATTATAAATTTATAATAGCAAAAATATATACTTTATTTTTAAATAAATAATATTAATAAAATATATAAAATACTATGTTCACCTCATATCTGACTTAAAATCATAAATACAATTATTTGTGAGTGTCTATCCATAAAAAGGTTAGTATATATTATTAATCCATAAATTTTTGACAGTCATGGCTTGATTTTAGTATGTCAATGATAAGATACTTTTAATATTGTAACTCAGGTCTAGAAAATTAAGACACCATTATCACACTTTGTTATTTCTGTGTCGTTCTTTATTACTACATTTTTCCTCTATTACTTTTACCTCAACACATTTAAATTACTTCAAATAGCATGACATTCGTGGGCCTGTCAATTGATAAGACAACTTAATAAGGTCAAACTAACATTTAAATGGCATCTAGATACTGACTGTTGCATTAATGGAAAACAAAGCAATTAATTTTGTGTTGACTAAGACTAAGCATTTTTCCTGAGAATAAGCTAGAAAACATAATTGACCTAAGCTACAATACTGGCATTCATACTTTTAAAATGTAAACGAGGATCAATGTTGTTTTGTTTCTTATTCAGTAATGTTTTTGAACTAAGCTAGCTTTGAAATAACATAAGTTTTCATGAGTAACTATGCTATAAATTCATTCAAGATGAAGTTTCACAAAGACTCACACATGATAAATGATGAGAATGTGTCCATTGTTATATTTTCTGTAAATAAGTGCTGCACACTAAAGCAGTAAAGAAACTGAGTTCACATCTGTCATGATTATTTGTATTTGCTTTTGAGTACAATTTTTCATGAGAAATATTGTCCAAATATATATTTTATTTGCTTATTTGCTTCTTGTCAATATTTTTTCATTTTATATCATATAAAAACCAACATTTAGTCATCTCTGTGGGAACACAAATTTTAATTTATCTTTTTATTTTAGCTGTGTGCTGAATTTTGTAGTCCATATCCATTACCACTGGCATGCTTGGAAGTGAATATAATGAAACACTCATTTTTCTCATTCTTTTCACAAAATTTGAAAATGTCTGGAATTGCTGCTTTCTAGAGATTAGCTAATGATAACATATCATAACTGCCATATGTTCTCTTCAGGAAAATTTCTTGTTTATGCATGTGTGCTTACATGTATGTGCAGTACATGTGTTCTTGTACGTGCACATGTGCATGTCTGAATGTGAAGGCCAAGAAAAAAACTTTGAGGGAACATATTCAGAAATCCTACCCATCTCTTTTTGAGACAGGGTCTTTATTGGCCTGGAACTCCTGAAATAAGCCAGACTGCCTGGCTAGTGAACCACAGGGATCCTTTTGTATCTATCTTCTCAGAACTGAGATTATGGCGTCCACCACTGCATCTGGTATGTATTTACATATGGTTTTTGTGTATCAAATACTGGCCCACTTGCCATTGAGGCATGGGATCTATACTGACTAAGCTATCTACCCAGTCCCTGAAAAGATGCCCAAAAATGAAGAGATGTTGACTCTAATAGATTTTTGCCATTAGATGGAGTAAGTCATTCTCTGCATTGAAATTAAGAAAATTATTTTTAAGTTGGATTTCTGATTACTATTCTCACTATTAGTGTCTTAGAAGTCTGATATTATTGGATTTTTGCTTAGGGAAATATTCCCAAGGCCACTTTCAGGTTTCCTCAATCAATGATTTTTAATTTTCAAAAGGTCAGTTTAATTATCTTAAAGATTTAAATGAATACATTAAAAGAATCCATTAAATGAATATCAGTTAGCATAACATTTTGAGAGGGTGAGTAAAATATTTTCTCAGTGACTTCAGATATAAATTTGGTAAGATATTAACATTGTCAATAGTAAAGAAGAAGCTCATGTTAATGTATGTTGTTATACTTTCACTTAAATAATAAAATACATTTCTGGCAGTTTATTAACATAAATCATTGTATATAGTTATTTGGCCAAATTTACATAAATGCACATAGTTATTTTTCAATAAGGAATGGCCATTTCATTATTGCACTGACGGAAATGTGTTTTGATCTTGATTCCTGCCCTTCTGAAGAGTGCTACAGTAAGCATTCAGCGTATTTAAATTTAGAAATATTGCTACAACACCTGTGTAGTCATATTTGTCAATTTTAAGGTGGAAGCAATGTTGTATTAGGAATTAAA
Source organism: Dipus sagitta (assembly GCA_036346955.1). Classification (NCBI taxonomy): domain Eukaryota; kingdom Metazoa; phylum Chordata; class Mammalia; order Rodentia; family Dipodidae; genus Dipus; species Dipus sagitta. Next base: position 27,408,658 of record CM070772.1, read on the forward strand.
AACTGCTGGATGCCTTAGTGTATAAATAAAAAATCCACAGATATACTACAAGGACACATCATGGACATGTGATTTAAATAAACTAGCCAAATAAATTTGGATTGGGAAATAACTATAAAGCAGAGTATTTTAACATTTAAGCTAAACATAAACATCATTTTAATCCACAGTAATAATAATGACATTTTTAGCAGTATGCATTGACTTAGAAATTACTAGGTTAAGTAAAATAAGCCACAATCAAATATACAAATATCATATTTTCTCTTAGGTGTGGAGTTAAGATTTAATTACTATCATTTCATGAACCTCATTACTATGCTGATTTATACTTTATTTAAGATGTACTTTCATGGACATAGACCATTGCTTAACTTGAAAACTACATCAACATCTTGCCTTCTACAAAAGAATACTTATAAAAATTAATACAAATATAAGTAGATTTTAATGAGTAATTTGGTAATATATTATTGTTAAATGTTATTCATTTAAATATGAGGTATGAGGTAATGGTTATATGTTGTGAAATATGGACATTTAAAATCAAAATAAGTAGGGTTGGAGAGATGGCTGGATGGTTAAGGCCCTTGCCTGCAAAGCCAAACGACCTCGGTTTGATTCCCCAGCACCCACGTAAGCCAGATGCAAAAGGTGTCAGATGTATCTGGAGTTTGTTTGCAGTGGCTGGAAGCCCTGGAATGTCCATTATCTCTCTCTCTCTCTCTCTTTCAAATGAATAAATAAAATAAAATAAAAATGTGTCATATAGAGATCAATATTTAATTTACCTTATTTCCTGTTTAGCTGTCACAGTATAAAGTTAGTATATTAACACTTTTTTGACTTTTCGTGACTTTTTACATACCAGACTCATGTTAAAAAAAAAAAAAAAATCAGAGGCTGGTCGTGGTGGCGCATGCCTTTAATAGCAACACTCAGGAGGCAGAGTTAGGAGGACTGCTCTGAGTTTGAGGCCACCCTGAGACTCCATAGTGAATTCCAGGTAAGCCTGGGCTAGAGTGAGACCCTACCTTGAAAAACAAAAACAACAACAACAGGAAAAAAAAAAAAAATCAGAGTATTTAAAATGAGCAAAATATTTTTTCTTGTATCTCTAGATGAGAAGGAAAGTACTACGTATACATGCCACTCTGAGAATAATAGTGTCAATGTGAGAGGGGTGTGAAGATATAAAAACAAAAAGAAAAACAGTGGAGAGATGGCTTAGTGGTTAAGCGCTTACCTGTGAAGCTTAAGGACCCTGGTTCAAGGCTCGATTCCCCAGGACTCAAGTTAGCCAGATGCACAAGGGGGCGCCCGCATGTGGAGTTCGTCTGCAGTGGCTGGAGGCCCTGGTGTGCCCATTCTCTCTCCTCTCTATCTGCCTCTCTCTCTCTGTCACTCTCAAATATGTAAATAGAAATGAACAAAAAAAATTTAAAGAAAAAGAAAAACAGTCATTAAAGTTTTAATCAAGCTTAATTTATTGTCATTTTTATGTTTTAATATATAGATATAATTTTCCATTCAATATAAATAATGTTATCTAATTCTATTTTGACACCATTTTTAATGTTTATAAATATCTGAGAAATAAAGATTGCCAAACATATGTGTTAGTTGTAAGCTTCAAAGTAAAACATACCTAAATTTAATGAGTAAATATTAATGCCACCATGCTGAGTGAGCATGTGTGCATTTGTTTCTTTTTGTTTGACTTCATTTATCATAGTCATTGTAAAATAACACATGTGTTTATCTTTATTTGACAAAAGAGGAGTCCCAGTTCAGATGCAGTAAAAATTTAATTATTTTGCCTGCCTGTAACGATCCCAGTCTTTTTGAAGATAAATGACAAAATCTAAATACAAATAAAAATGCCAGGAAAGTTAACAAAAAGAGAGCTTGTAGTCTGAAAATGTATCTTTCTACCCCACTCTCCAATTTATGAACCCATGAATTTATTTTAAAAATAATCAAGAAATACAAATGTCATCATCATTCATGATGCTATCTCTATAGCAAAATGATTTATTTTTAACTGATAAGTTCCTTTTTAATTTTCAGCTCTGATGTAAATATAATGCTAAATCTTATTTAAGTTTCTGATCTCTGTCCCAAATATCAAACAGAATAATAACTTCCTTATTACTTCACATTAAATCATAAGTCTATACTTCTCCTGTACTGATTCTGAAATGACTTGAAATATTCATAATGCCTTTCCCATTATAGGGATCTTTTTCATGGGGCAGACTTTAAAATACATTCATATGGACACACTCACAAATATGATTATTGAATGACTAATTCATAGGTTAAGAGACCAAAGATGACATTACACATTTTTTGTGATTTTCCTATGTGTGCTTAGGCTCTTTGATATTTTCTTTCTGTGTCATATGTTTGCAAAGCTTTGTTTTATACACAACATAAAATCTCTGACCTAGAAACCAAAGGTAAGGTATCAAAGAATAAATCCTCTTGTGCACACACCATTTCAAAGATTAAAATCCATCAGGAAAAAGCTGCTTTTGTTTCTAAAATGCTCTAGCTCTCCATGAGTGGTATTCTCAAATATCCATACTTAAAATGTCTGGAAAGGGGAAAATCTGTGGATGTACTATAGACACCTAGAAAATATGAATGAGTCAGAATCAGATACTTTTATAGTATTAGGATATAAATCCACCTAACCTTTAAGAAGAGAATCTGCTTTCAATCTTCTACCTGGAATATTACATAGTATCTAGGAAATTTTGAGGTAAATTCTGACTGGAAACTGTCTATGGGGGCTACATGGAAACAATGTTTTCTCCATTCTCTATGTATACTCTTGACATTCCAATCTATTTATAACAAATGAGTTAACAAGTAAATAAAAGTAGGAAGTCTTAGAAATCTTGTGACTTGTCATAACCTAGTTTTTATTTTCAGCCCATAATGTATGAAGATTGGTTACAGTTATTGTGGTCATGATATCAAATAATATATCTTATGAAAGATAATATAAATTAAAATTTTAAAATGTCCTGAGAGAAATTTTTGAGATAGTTATTCAATAATTAATATTAAAATAAATAAATAAAGATGCTGAAATCTCTTTGGATCTGACATCTAGAATATAGATATTGTGACTTCAAAGCTTTTAATATTTTCTTTGATAGCTAATGGGTAAAATGTAAATTGTTTAATACAAGTATTTGGTAAAGGGTTTTATTTTTTTCTGCTTTTTAAGGGAGAATAAAACCTAATTTATGGAAACATATTCATATTCAGCAATTGCACTATTTTATATTTTTTAATTTTTTTGTTTTGTGTATTTTTATTTACTTATTGGACAGTGACAGACAGAGAGGAAGAGGCAGAGGGAGAGAATGGGTGCGCCAGGGCCTCCAGCCGCTGCAAAGGAATTACAGACACGTGAGCCCCCTTGTGTATCTGGCTAATGCGGGCCCTGGAGAATCGAGCCTCGAAACGGGGTCCTCAGGCTTAACAGGTAAGTGCTTAACCACTAAGCCATCTCTCCAGCCCCGATTTTATATTTTTATTAGAAATTTGAGTATGACTTTTTCAAAGCTCCTTATGATAAAACAATATCTTTAAAAACATTAAAAGTATGAACTAATTGAGGTGATTCATCAAAGTAATCCCTGAATTCAAAAACATAAGGACAAAAGCAGGTGTGATGGCCCATGCCTTTAATCCTAGCACTCTGGAGCAGAGGTGGGGGGAATCACTGTGAGTTCAAGATCAGCCTGAGACTACATAGTGAATTCCAGGTAAGCCTGGACTAGAAGGAGATCCTACTACAAACCAAACCAAAACAAACAAACACAAAGGCTGGGGGCATTGGGGATTGCCAAGATTACATTCTGTGTTCCATGACAGCCTAAACTGCAGAGCGAAAACCTGTTACAGAAAAGGTGAATTCGAAGGACAATGAATAACATTATAAAGTCTGAATAATGCATTGGTCTAAGTAAATAAGTTAGGACATGCAACTCTGTGTTGCTGGCTCAAATGCCTGATCGAATGGAGGTTTTTGGAAGGAAGGTTTTATTTTGACTTACAAACTCCAGGGGAACATCCATGATGGCAGGAAAAAAAAAAAAATGGCATGAGCAGAGGCTGAACATTCCCTCTTGGCCAACATCAGGTGTACAACATCAGCAAGAGAGTATGCCAAACACTGGCAAGGGGAGGTATCTATAACACCTATAAGCTGGCTCAAATAATACACCTCCTCCAGCAAGGCTCTAATTCCTCAATTGCCATCAGCTGGGAACCGAGCATTCAAACCACCTGAGCTTATGGGGGACACGTAATTCAGACCACTATACAATTAAACATTGTTAGAAACAAATTTTGAACCAAATAAAATGCCGAAAGTCGTCAGGGTAGGGAGATGACAGTGATTAAAGTCGCTAAAGCTAGATGCCCAAAGTGGCACATGCACCTGGAGTTCATCTGCAGGGGCCAAAGGTCCTAGTGAAGTCATGCTTTCTCTCTCAATACTTGTAAGTCAATGAAAGTATTTCTAAAAGTCAAAAGTAGTCAATGGCAGTGTCAGGTTTCTCTTGTAATGTTTAGCATCTCTAAACAGTTCTGCGACTGGAGAGATGGCTCAGCAGTTAAGGTGCTTATCTGCAAAGCCTAAAGACCTGGGATTGATCCCTCAGTACCCACATAAAGCCAGATGAACAAAGTGGTGCATGCATCTGGAGTTTTGCTTGCAGAGGCTGGGGGTGCTGGCACACCCATTCTTCCTCTCTTTTTCCCTCTCCTTCCCCTTGCAAATAAATAAATAAAAATGTTGAATAGCAAAATTAAAAACAGTCTTGAAGATTTGCACGAGAATTAAATCAGAAGAAATTTATTGGATATGCTACAGAACCCACACCTTTCTATCTCCACTAGAGAGCTGAATTGAGTAGCTACAAGGTAAATGTCCCATATTTCTATTTCACCTGTCATCTGAGGGTTTATCGGCAGGCTTAAATTATTTCGTATTTCACTTCTGTTTTGTTTTGTCTTTTTGGGGGGTATAGGAGGGGAAAAAGTGCAGCATCTTACTTTATTGTTCACATATATTACTAAAATGAAACCCAAAGAACATTCACTGAAACAAGAATAGGAAGAAAATGCATTTGAACAAGCTGCCATCTGAAGTCAAAACACTGATATTTTATAAAAATAGAATTGGATCAAGTCAATAACAAAATTTCTCCTTGGACTAATGACATAACTCATATTAGGGCATAAAGAAAACATGAAAAGCACATGACACTTAGTGATTATTTACAATAATTACTTGTTCTGCTTCCCTAAGCTATTAACAGAAACTAATGGCATAATTTCCAATATTTGAATATCCTGCAATTATTTTTAATATTTTCATTTGTTGATTCATCAGTAAGCAGAGAAAGATAGAATAGACACAGACAGAAGGAATGGGTGTTCCAGAGCCTCTACCCATTGCAAGCAGACTCCAGATGCAAGTTCCAATTTGTTCATCTGGCTTTACGTGGGTATTGGCAAATCTAACTCCTTAACTGCTGAGCCATCTCTCCAGGCCCTGGAAGTATTTTTTGAAACCCTCAAATATTTGTACATATTATTTTCACACAAGTGTTGTAAAAAATTAAAATTTCAAGACAAAAATCACTGACATATGCAGTTGACTGTAGGTTAGAAAGCCGGCTGGGTAGCTTTCATTGAGTGTTGGTCCTCCTCACGGTGCTGTATCCAAATGTAGACATTGATTGCCCTCTAAGAGTCAAAGCAGCAACTTCACATAAATCTGGAAGGGTTTTGCCAGTGCTCATGATGACAGTCTCTGGGGTAAAGTCTCTGAAACATAGACCTGAGATGGACTGAAAGCTTAGAGAAAATCTTATTACTGCGCTGCTGCATCTCAGAAAAAGGATGCTAAGTGTCAGCAAGAGAAGGACAGCAGAACGGAAATGGTGAAGCCCTAAGTGAGCAATAGTTTGAAATACTGTAAAAACAAAGGACTTCTTGGCTCACACATTCAGTCATCATGATGTCTGGTGAGGGCCATGTCCCTTCTGTGGAGAAGAATGTGCAGGCTGCTATGAAGTTCCAAGTCCATGACTGTCTTAGAATGATGTCTGTGAATTGCTTCATGCCTTTGAACCCTAGCTCGTTTGTAGTTTATGATTACTTGTAACTTTCTAGTTCCAGTTTGCTCCCTATGAAAATATCCCATTAGAGATACTGTAGCATGCTATACTAATTTAAATGTTCTGGGCTTTAGATATATGATTATATGTTTACTGCACAACCACATTAAGGTGGATATCTCATACGTTCTGGCAACTGAAAAAGTAAACCAACAGGTGGATCTTTACATGCATTAAGCATAGAATGAAGGGAAAATGAAAATACTTTTATTGGCCTTCACATCTCCCTTTCTCTCCCACTACCTTTCATTCTCAAATCCTTTAATCAAACACTGTGTTAGCTGCAGAATTTTCAGCAATTTCAACAGGAGAATCATGCATCTTAAATGTGAAATTTTCATCTTTTATGTGAGGTCAGGCACCCATAAGATGCAAAGTATATATTTATTAACTTTTAAACTTAGGAAAAAAATCTGCTTGTGCCAATTTCTTACTAAGAAAGACATGAAGATTCCTTGCCCCTGACTCATTCATCTATTTTTACTCTGAAATTATGCTACTCATCTATATTTAAGATGGCAACTGCTTTGTAGGAATTTGTTAAGTTCTCTTTCTACTCAGTATGGTGAACGTTTGCCTACAGGGTAATGCTGAGGCTGACCATACTTCCATGCTATATTGCAAAGAACAGGCACGGTTCTTTTTCTGCACAAACACTGATGATTTCTTTCTCTTTTCACACTTCCTTCGGTCTTACATATAGGATCCAGAGTAAAGAATTGAGATTTTCAATAAGTGGGCAAAGGCAGAAGAAATCTCTGAGGTTCATTTAGACAAGGGAGTAAGAAAATGTATTGCACAGTTCAATTCTGGTTTGAAGAAAATATAATGGAAGTGAAAGATTTAAAGGTAGAAACAAATGAGGAGCAGTCCATATTTAATGATTTAAAAGAGGCTGACTCAAAAGAAAGAAGAAGCATAAAGGAGAAAAATACAGTTATGTTTCCTATTAGCATTTGACTTGGGTTCCAGTACCAGGTATGGGTTCTATCTTTGTGAATGGGCCTCGTATCCAATCAGAGAACAGTTGGTTACACACAGAAGCTGTGTACCACTACTGCCAAAATGTGTACGTGTTCTCCAGCTGGTTGACTTTTTAGTCTGCAGTTTTCCCTGCTATTCATGCTGTTGGAGATCATTTTATTCCAGCAGTTCCCATGGTACTTCTCCAGCTCTGAGAGGGCTAGCAAGGAGGGAGCTAATTTGCCTGTCAGTTCCAGCATAATATTCTGATATCCTGTGACCATGGCCTGTGGTTTCCTTAGCAATATGGTCTTACCTTTTAGAACTGGCAGGAAGTGAAGTGTTTTAGCAATGGCCTATTATTTTGGGAACCTCATGGAAACTCATTCTTCAGAAAGAAGCTCTCACTACCCTCAGGAGAAGAATAGTGGGCTTACACACCAAATATCTTTCAAATAAATTCGCATAACCCCTTTAACTCAAGCTACTCTCCCTCTTGTGTGGATAATCTCCCTTATTTACAAAGAGCAGACAAAACAGAGGAGAGTTAAGATCCATCCATAAGGCAAGAAGATAACCAACTGCCCACCATGAGACTTAACGCCTCTTCCTCATGTGCCAGGGCCCACAAGAACTTGCAGTGGATGTGGCACCATGAATGCTGCTCTTACTGTTATCCTGACAAGCAGCTCAATGGTGTTGGTGACTGACACACTGATCAAGCAAAACCTATCAGAGCAGAGATCCAGAGGCTACAAAGAACTCAACACTAAATCAGAAAGCCACCATGCCTGCCACAGCTCAAGAAATGTTACGGAAGAAGGGACACAAAGATTATAAGATCCATAAAGTGTGTAGGAATACTAGGAGGCACAGTCCCAGGCCCCCAGTATCCCATTGGGAGTTACTAAGACCTTCATGACCCCATAGTGAATACAATAAGCCCTGTGAGTAGGACCACAGGAAAATACGAACAGGGGCTAGGGAATACAAGAGTATAGTCTGTTAATAATAATAGAAAGAAAGAAAGAAAGAAAGAAAGAAAGAAAGAAAGAAAGAAAGAAAGGAAGGAAGGAAGGAAGGAAGGAAGGAAGGAAGGAAGGAAGGAAGGAAGGAAGGAAGGAAGGAAGGAAGAAAGAGAAAGAAACAAACCTGATTTTTATAACTAAAAAAATAAGTAAAAATACAGTTAAAATCTTAGAGAAGGGATTTGAGAAAGGGAATTAGATCTGATGGGTATCTCTGTTGAAAACAGAATCAAGTAGCCAGCATGTCACTGAAGAGTGAAAACATCCATGTGTGAGAAGCATCTCAGAGGTAGACCCAGACAGGCAAGGTGCTACCATGGTTCTCTTTATCCTTATCTACTTATAAAGCCTTGAATGTTTACTGGGTTTATTTAAACCACATATTTAAAGCAAATTTGTCATATTTCTCAGAAAATATGAGACCAGTGACTATTTTCCCCTTCCTCTAGGTTAAATTACTTTTCAGTCATATCCATTCCAGGAATCAAGGAATTTTGCAAAAAAATATGATTGCCAAAATAATCAGCTAATTTTTGGTAACTGATCACTTTTCCAATAGTGTCCTATGATTGTTCAAGATAAAAGTAGCATAAGAGGAAATATATTATTGTTTAAAAAATAGTAGCTTTTTATGAATAAAAGCACCTGAAATTATGTTATAGCATTGAAAATAAGATAAAGGATTAGACAGATGAGAATGGTTTTAAAGATCTTGCATGTTATGAAGAAAATTCTAGGATATTCACTCTCTATCTCAGTCTGAAGTAGCAACTTGACTTAAATATTTTTCCCTCAGTTAACAATTTATGTCACTTTTACAGGCAATCATGTATCACATAACATCCAAGGATATCTTTCTGAACTTGTCAGTGCTTTTCTCCTTCGTCTTTGCACAACGTGTACTCCTGTTAAGATTCCTCTAATTGCCGTAATTGCCGCTGCGGATTCACAGGCGTCTTTACCTCTACTTTCAGCTGTTTCCATATTGCTCAGATTTTACAAAAGAAGTGGGATGATTGTGGAAAAGTATATGAACAGCAACTGTTTTCAAATCTATTAGCTGTAGCATATAAAAATTCTTATTTTTGAGGAGGAAAAATAGTGATGAAGTTTGGAGAAAAATTGCTTTTATCAACTTGCCTTCTGTCAATATCCACTTTTCCCAAATTATTAAGATACAAGGAATCAAGAAATCCATTCATCTTGGTTTCTTAATTGGTGACAGAAGTGTTTGGGTAACATGTCTGATTTCCAGGCAAAAGCAAATCTTTACCAAATATGACCTACAAGTGATGGCACATGTATCTGGAGTTGCTTTGTTGTGGCTGGAAGCCATAGCATGCCATTTTCTCTCATATTCTCTCCCCCACCCTTCCCTGTGCTTGTCTGTATCTGCTTCAAAAAACTAAATAAATTAATAAAAATATTTTAGAAGAATCTTACCTACATACACATCATGAAATGTCTCCTGTCCTTTGCTTTTGCTCTATATCATGCTCTATATCATAATAAATGATGATAAACAATTTTTTTATCCTGTTTGGAAGATGCAAGCCATCACTTCTGAGTTGTGTCCTTCTTCATACAATACTTTTGACCATCAACAACTGGTAAACAATTGTATTTTGAATACAATTTGCAAGGACATATTTATTCACTAACGTTTTGAGTCTAGTTCATTTATTCCTGAAATGATGGGTTAATTTTGATGAACATCAATTTTAAGTACTGTGATATTAGCCTTAATAATATTATTTTTATACAAGCATAATTAAATACATGTCAGATATATTTATTTTGGATTGTTATAAAGTTGAATGTTGGAAAAAATGCAAAGAACAAACAGACAAAAGGAAAATAGCATTTATGACAAAAGATCTAACATATGTGTATGCATGCAGTTGTGACAAATATATCATGTTAAGTACATATTCTGATACTTTTTTGTATCCACTTTAAATGTCAGAGTATTTCATGCTGGTAGGTAATTAGAAATGTCTCCCTCTCTTTACAAGATCCTCAGGCAAATGAGAAACTAATGACAGTATTCTTTTTCTCGCATGTAATGTAATAAAATTGACTTCTTTGGGGGCAAGGAAAAGTTCCACTTGGCTTGAATTTTTCTGGAACTCACAGGTAATTCAGACAGTTTAGCAACACTTAACACTGACTGGTCGTATTCCTTTTCTCCTAGTGTGATTTTAGTATATAAATGAACCAGTGGTACATATACTACTTAGGTTGCATAGTACCAACCAGAGCACAAGATATTAAAATCTGAGTAAACATTTTCTTTAGTTATATTTTATGTACACCATGCCTTGTTTCTCTCTCTGCCACAGGAAGTACTGAATTGAAACAAGATAATAGTAAGGTATTACCTTATACAAAATTTAAAGAAGCCACAGCTTCTTGAAAGGAGTTTCCTTTCAGTGGTTTTAAATATTTCAATTATTGAAATTATGTACTTTATAAACTGGTGGTTAATGAATGATGCTGAAGTCAGAATTTGGAAAAAATATTTCACAAAATTCAGAATTTCATAATAATCAGGTGTATGTAAATAAGTAATTATTTAAGTGAAACAATAATAAATTTGGAATTCATATGTCCATATCTAGACCTCAAAATTGTTATCAAAATGATAAAAAGAAAAATTATGAACGCAAGAGTTTCACTTAAAATGAGGGGATTCCCTTCAGAGGAGAGAGGATAGGAAGGAGGCTAATAATGGTACCAACATGGCTGTTTACACACTGACTATACACATAACTAATAAAGAAAAAAAGGCAAATAAGAGTTATATACTATCAAAATCATTATGTTGATCCAAATGAGGGAAGGTCAGGAGGAACCTGGATTACAAAAATAATCAGTCAGATGATGATGTCAGGCCAAGCTATCTCAATAAGCAATGATTGTTTTAACTGTGAGGCAAACATTTAAATTACACGGCTGGCATCTTCTTTTAAAACTTAGACTTTACAGATAACTGTGCCTTCTTGACAGCATGTTTTCAATGGATAGAAATATGAATGTAATAGTTACACCGAAGTGAAATTATGAGAAGACAGGTGCCAGGTAACTGTTCTGCTCAGTGGAACAGAACTCATAGCTGGAGCTGGGAAACAAGTCAGAACCATATCCAAAAATGAGCCTGCTCTCCATTAAACACTTTCTAAAATTTAATGGTTATCACATTTACTTGGTGCTAACTTTACTCTCCATTGGAGAATCTGCTTCTCTTTTTCAGATAGAGGCAGATCCTAAGGAGAGAACCACCCCATCATACCTCAATAGGGCCCCAGCTGAAACTAAGAATAGTTGGGGAAACATGCAAGAATGCTGCTTTCTTGGCAAATTGGGAACCAGCACATTGGTGGAGGAGATAGACACAGAGAACAATTAACCCCTACCAAACCAGACATCCAGAGATTCTAAGATCTCAACACTGAAGCAGACCTAATACCAACCCAACATGACTCATGGAAATTTGTGGAAGAGGGGGCAGAAAGAATGTCAGAGCCACATGTTGGGTCATGACATGCAGAGACATTTCCTCCTACCCAAAACTAAAGGTTAACTCCACAATGCATGACCCATATACCCCAACAAGGAGGACCCCTGTGAAAGGGGGAGGACAGGGAGAAGGCTAACCATGGTACCAACTTGACTGTATTCACTGACTACAAAAATTTAAAAATAAATAAAAAAAAAATTAAAAATGAAGAGAAAACTAGTTGGAAAAAAGAGGGTATATGTAAGGAATATGTGGGAGAGGGAACAAAAGAAAGTAATGGGAGATGACTGTGGTGTAAATAAATTATGTAGATATGTGAAAACTATCAATAAAATGTTCTTTTTATCACATCAAGTTTTGAGTCCCACTTAAAAAGTACAAATATGCATTGCAGTTGGAAATTTAAAATTCTAAGTAATTCACAGAGCATAAATTTTCACAAGTACATACATTTCAGGTCTAGCTATCCTACATATATCAACCTATAATTAAAAAGACTGAAAGAGGTCTGGAGAAAGGGCTTAGTGGTTAAGGCCACTGCCTGCAAAGTAAAAGGACCCAGGTTCAATTCCCCCGTGACCTGCATAAGCAGGACGCAAAAGGTGGTGCATATGTCTGGAGTTTTTTAAAAAAATACAAAAGGAAGTGGACATTATAATAACATAAAAAAATCTAGACTCCTTTGACCCTTATCTAACATTACCTTTAAAAACTACAGCATAGAAAAAGTTGTTTTCAATAGTCCATTGAGAATATAGTTATATTCAGTATAGGTTGTATCACTGGGAAAGAAAAAACATAAATAAACTTGGGAGCTGGGGCATGCCTTTAAGCCCCACACACCAGAGCCAGAGGTAGGAGGATCACTATAAGTTTGAGGCCAGCCTGGGACTACAGAGTGAGTTGTTTAAGATGAGGCTGGGTTAGATTGAAATTTTACCTTAAAAAAAATTCTTACTTATTTAACATGGATTGGGCTGGACAGATGGCTTAGTGATTAAGTTGCTGGTTAAGGTGCCTGCCGGTGAACCCAATCCCCAGTACCCATATAAAGTCAGATGCACGTGGTGGCACATGCATCTGAAGTTTGTTTGCAGTGGCTAGTGGTACTGGTGCACCCATTCTCTGTTTCTGTTTCTCTCTTTCTTTCTTAAATAATTTTAAAAAATATTAAAATATAAATAAATGCATATATTTTTATATTTTTATTTATTTACTTGCAAATGGGGAGAGACAGAGAAGAGACAGACAGACAGATAGAATGGGCACATCGGGGACTCAAGCTGCTGCAAATGAACTCCAGATACATGTGCCACTTTGTGCATCTGGCTTACCTGGGTTCTGGGGAGTGGAACCTAGGTCCTTAGACTTCACAGGCAAGGGCTTTAACTGCTAAGCAATCTCTTCTTCCCAATACATGTTAAAATTTTGAAATTGTATGTAAACTTTCTTATGATCCATACCAGCCTGAATTAGAAAGTGGTAACAGGAAGATACTTAACAGTATTGTACGAGGTTTCAGCTAGCATTTCTATTCACCTTCTTCCTTTTCATGTGTCTCTACCTAGGAAGGAGATGAGGACATTCCCTTGATGAATGTCCCCGTTTAACACAGATTACTAAAGCATATACTCACTTATCTAAGTGGAAATGCAGTCTCTATTTTAATTAAGTAAATTGTCTTTGCTAATTTCCATTTGCCCTTTTAACAAGAAAGCTTGGGAAGATGAGTAGTATTCGCTTTAGTATAAAAACCATTCAAAGTTTACAATTAGTCTTGACAAACAAATGAGATTGGGAGCATTTTAGAACTAATGCTAGATTTTGTTGTTTAACAGAGACTTAATGTTTGTGATTTTCATTGTATGCATAGTATTTACCAAATTAACTTTTCTCTGAAGTCCTTAAATTAATAAATAATTACATGTTAATTTGAGAGGTTGCATGATAATTTGAGAATATTTTGTTTAATAATTCATTATTTAATATTTCTTAGGTCTTATAGTAATGATAATCTCTAAAACTTGAATGACTATCTGAAATGTATACATTCACCAAACACTAGGAGATAATCAGTTTTATTCACTTATTTATTTCTGTCTAACTTAGAGGGAAAAAAAGTAAAGGTAATAATTTAAAATCCACAAAATTTCCAAAGATTTTTTTTTGTTGTTGTTGTTGAAGCAAGTCAAGACCTGTAAGCATACTATATAATTAACAAACTTGTTTAATATTTCTTTATTTTAAAATAATCACTTAAACTTAAAGTTATATTCAGGTCTACTCTTAACCAAAAATATATTTCCAAATTTTTAAAACCGTAAGTTGTTTTTGTCTCCTAAATTATTTATGTTTTAATAAGTTTGCATGGATATTTTTTCGAGCTTTCAAGCTAAATGAAGATAAACCAGACTACAAGGCAAAACTATTGATATTTTTATAAAATTATTACTTTTAGATATTCCCGTATCACTTTCTATGGCATCCTAAAATAAAGAAGAAAAATACAGACTTAAATAATCCTGGCAGTAAATCCAGCCAACACATTTTTCTAGTAAAATCTAGGCAATTGCAACATCTCAGCAATTTATGAAAGCCTTCGTTAACTCTGCAATTTCTAGAATGAGATTTCCCTACTAAATCTGAGCTTGAATGAAATGCAAAATTCCTCTCAATTCACATGAAATGCTGTACTTAATTATAATAGGGGTATGGAAAATTACTTTCAGGGAAAAGAATTCCAGTGCTATTGGTCACATCCAACTGGAGGACATCCAATGGCACAGAGTGAGTCACAATTACAGGCAGACATAAACCCAAAGTAGTGTGAGCCAGAATTCAGTAGCTTGCTTGACTAAAGAGATAAACTCAAAATTTGTTTGATTCAGTTTTAGTAGGGACTTTTTTACTACTGAATGAATGAATATAATTATCATTTTTAAAACATATTTTATTTGAAAGAACACATTTGTCTTATATATTTTGTGTTTCAAAAATCCAAATATCATATTAAAACCAGTATAATTTAGAAATAGAATACCATAAACAAGTGTTATTGCTAGCAAAGAGCTAGTTGGCTATTTTTTAAATATATATATATATATAATTTACTTATTTGACAGAGCAAGAGGGGGGGACAGGTGGAAGGAGAGAGAGAGAGAGAGAGAGAGAGAATGGGCACACTAAGGACCCCCCCCAGCCTCTGCAAACGAACTCCAGATGCATGCTCCACCTTGCACATCTGGGTTTCGTGGATCCTGAGGAATCAATCCTAGGTCCTTTTGCTTTGCAGGCAAGTGCTTAAACTGCTAAGCCATCCCTCCAGCCCCTAGTTGGCTATTTTTAAGAGGAAATACAGACCAAAAAACAAAATTGGAAAGGTATTTATCTTACCTAGTGTAAATGGAAAATTTCAAAGAAATTATATATTATATATATATAGCTGTTAGAGATCAGCAAGACAGAGCGAAGGGGTCTTCTGAGGTTTGGGAAGATTAGGGAAGCAAGGGAGAGACAGAAAGTGGGAGGTTGAGGACAGCACCCTCAAATGTGAGATGTCATCTTGGTAAACATGGCTCTTCAATGAGCTAGTGGGGCAATGACCAAAGCAACATGCAGAAGTTAACTCATGAATTAAAATTTAAATAACAACTTTGCATGTTTCTCTAGGCCATCCATTTCATAAAAGTAATATTAAGAAATTCAAACAAAAACTTGGAGAAGATAATTATTTCTCCAAATTTTTATAAGAACTGTAGAGCATAGTATTATTTCTAACATTGATGATGTTCATCAAACCCTCAGAATGAGGGAAGCAAATTATAGGAAAATGGGTACTAAATTGTGTTTTTATTAGCAACATCTAAAGGATAAATGTCACATAAAAGAACAAAATGTGAAATAAAACTCGTGGGAGGATTGTTTTTTTTTTTTCCAAATCAAATGAGACCCATGTCCAGAAACAAGCTTTTCTCTAGTACTACTATGTGGTAATCACAGAACAATTTGAGAGTGTGGTGGTAATATACAAAATTCTATTGCAGCACGGCACCTCGTTGAAGAGAATACATTGCTTGATCATTATGTTTGAGCTAACAAAATAATTTAACTATCAAGTTTATTTGCATAATTGATGAAAATAAAGTAAATATCTTTGAATTTGGGGAAAAGATGATACCTTTTTGACACACACACACAAATGATTAGTTCTTAAAGGTGTAGGACTGTTGGAGAAGTAGGAGTGATGGAGCTGGTTCCCTGACTAACTTTCTACTGTCACATCCATCCCTGTAGTTCTGGTTTTTAGAGAATAAAACAATAATAAAATAAGAGTAAGTGAAGTGTTTTTTTTTTTTTCTTAGAAACAAAGATAATCATTATAAATTCATTCCACTGAAAGTAGAAAAAACGTAAGTGAACAGATGGCTGATCCTTAATGTCCTGGCTATAAGAAAAAAAGAGAAAAGAAAACTTAAATTGATTAGTTTCTTAACATCCAGTGATATTGCTTACGTGTTTGGATATACCTTTTGAGTTGCCTCTTTAGTAAATTACAATTGATTTTTTGTCTTTTCCTACCTTATAAAATTATTATTCATGTTAATATGCATACTATTTTGATATGAGCACTTACATATTTTCTGGCTTTTTGTTATGAATCCATACCTAGTTTAGCAAACTCATATTAATATTGTATGTTACACAAAATATGGATTATTTTTAAACACAGTATGTCTCATTGTATACTCTTTTACTTTTAAAGATGTATCAATCAGTTCTATGTGCTTCATATTTGTTCTCCCATTGCAATTTATCTTTTAATTTTGCTGATGTGACATTCTGGTGAGGAGCATGTCTAAATTTTAATATGTCATACATGGTGTTTCAAATTGAAAACTCCATTTGAATTTTTATGTGTTCATAAATTATCACTGACATGTTTTATTTCTTCCTTTCTTTACGCACAGATTTATTACCCTGCTTATTGTTCTCAATGTTGTAGGTGAAGCAAAGATCATTCCCCCCATGTTTGTATATGCATACACCATCCTTTATTGAACTTTTATTGAACCAGAACCCTTTATTGGAAAGATAGATGTTAATTTTGTTCTGCCAGATTACCTTGGTTTTCAATAATGTAGCCCTGTGTGCTTTGTCCTGCTTCAGGACTCTGTTGTGTTTCATTGCCCTACTTGTTTATCCTTATGTCAACATCAATTCTCTCAAAGGCTTTTATACACATCTTAAAATATAGTGGAGTATGTTTATGTACTATATACCATTTCAAGATTACCTCAGCCATATTTTGTATTCTGTATTTTCAAATTTATTTTAAAACCACCTGCTATGATTTCAATTATATTTGGATGATGTTTATGTAAAATTAGCAAAGATTTCAACATTAGAGTTTTTATGTTTCAAATCAGCATGTGAGATTATGCCAATATTTATTTAGGTATTTAATAAATACATTTAGATTTTAAGGTATGGAGATTTTCCCTACAATTGGTTAGTGTTATTTTTAGTTATGTGATCGAGATGATAATCTAAATATTATAATTTAAGCTGCAACTTTCATTGTTTAAGCTTGATTTGTAAAGATAAAATTTAATTTGTGTGGTGTCCTGTTAATGTCATACACCTTCTGGATTTCCTAAAATTCTGTTTTGTTCTAAATACTGCAGAATGTATTTTAATTAACCAGATATCACAAATCTTCATTGAGCTTTCCTATCATATCTGATACATGTGTCTTCTATCCTTAATCATCTAAAACAGTTGATTTGAGAGATGAGCTTCTGGAAGTGGAGGTGGCATGGTCCACTCATTACGGTCTCCGCCTGGGGGAATTAGAACAGTCTGTCTCTGCTGGATGCAGGAAGGAGAAGCCATGGAGGTAGAAAGAAAGTATGCGCTGTAGCATCAGTGTGAAGATGAGGACCTGAGCCTTTCTGGGACAGGCACATGGTGATGTGTGGGACCATATGGAAAGAAGGAAAGAAGTAGCACCTGATGTCCACCAATGATGAATGACAGCAGCAGTACCCACACTCACTCAGAAAGACTGAGATTGTGATCACCATCCTACTTGGAGTAGTTTCTCTTCTGCTTGTTTTCCTCTCCATTTGCTTCTCCTCCCTATTGGATGACAGGGATTACATTCAGAGCTTGTCTTTCCTGAAGTGTGCTTTCCTGATCTCTTAGGTGTCACTCAATTCCACTATGGAGAAACCAAGATCAACCATCACACCTGTCCCATCATCCCTCTTGAAGTCGCCCTCAGCTTATCATCTCATCTGAATAAGTAACTCTGCATTGAGTATACCTTCTCTTCTATTTCCTCTAGGTTTTTTCTGATGCACTACTTTCATTTTCAAATCTGAACATCATAATTTTTTCCTCTTTAAATGTTGTAGTGTCATCTGCTATTCTTTTAAATAATTTTGATGTATGTTTTTCTTTTCTCAAACTCTTATATATGTAAATTGAGAAAAAATATTCATAGCTTTTCTGAGATTCTGTACTCAAATGTAGTGATAAGGAAAGAGCAAGCAAATGAAACAAGTAAACATATTTATTCTGAATTTACTCTAGCAAGAGGGTCAGTATCTTGACATACATCAGTGAAGATTCCAAGGTAGTCATATATTTGGGAAAACTTTTTAGTGGGAAAAGGATACGTTTTTCCCACTATAAGACTGGTATGCCTATTGGCATAGGAATGGTGTAGACATATTGTACTCACATATAAACATGCACATACAAATGCATACATAAATAATAAAAATTAAACTTATAAGGTTATTGATTAAAAGTGCAAATTTTGTTTTCTCTAGCTGCTCCTAATTAGTACAAGAATAAGTATTAGGGACAATAGTAATTCATGTCTTGGTCATTGGATTATTTTATGTTATATATTTGAGTTCATAAGCAGAGTATTTTTCATTAATATAAGTTGAGTAGTTTGGTACTGAAATGCTACATAATATGACTATTTTGCTTGCATTGATATTATGAATAAAATGTGTGTTTTTGAATTTGAATGTGACATAATTGACTCAAAGGAGTGATGCTATTATATCAAGTAACAAAATGTCATAGTAGTTTACTGACTTCCCTGGTTATTTTCTTTAGACATAGCTAAAGTAGTTCATAAGCTAATTGAAACACAAAGCAATTAATAACAAGATTAATTTATATGAAACTACAGTCTTTTGACATGTTCTCTTTGATAACTAAGGTGCTTGACATTTTGCCACATAAAAGTTAATTGCTATCCCATTCTAATTAGGATGACACATAATTTGAATTTAGTTGTCCAATGTGTTGTTCTCAAACTCTTTAAAGAGACATGTAACCTTTATTGACCATGGCTTAGATTTTCAGTGTCACAGCCTACATAGAAAGCAATAAAGCCAGAATGTTTCTTCCTACTTATAACTACAGATGTCATTTGGGATAAACTATTAATTTCTTCTGATGCCAAAGCTCAAAAACTATCATGTGCTCAAATTTTGCCTGTTGATAGTTTTGGGTAATTTCCTAATAGTTCATGACAGGAAGTTTTATCCTTTAGCAGTATTAATAGTAAAAGATCTAGGAAGACTGGAAGGATTGCTTAATGGTTAAGGCGTTTGCCTGAAAAGCCAAAAGACCCAGGTTGGATTCCCCAGGACCCACGATAGCCAGATGCACAAGGGGGCGCACGTGTCTGGAGATCGTTTGCAGTCGCTGGAGGAGCACCCGTTCTCTGTCTCTCTGTCTCTGTGTCTCTCCCTGTCTCTCTGTCTGTCTCTCTCTGTCTCTCCATAAAGTAGGTATGAGACTACCCTTGCTAATCTTATAGTAGAACAGCCTCATCGACTGAAACCACAGATAGGATTGGCCTAAAGGTCAGAGGGAGCAGAAAAGAAGCTTTAGAATGCTGTTGAGCTGGGCCATATGCCTGAGGTAATGTTCTTCAGATTTCCCTGATGGGAAGTCGCTTTGTCGCTAGTGAGAGAACTTAGGGTACTGGCTCTTTTACCTTTCTCACTACCTGCCTCCTTCAGGTCAACCATATCTGTAGTGAAAACTTGCTTACACTGAAATGAAGACATGAATCATGACCCTGCAGAGAAAACATTTACCTTGGCTCCCAGGTTGAGTGCCTCCAGTGCATAGCTGAACAGACACACTGCATTATGAGGGTCAACTCAGTATAACAGGACCACAAGGTGGAGAAAATCTCTCTCACTTGATGGCTGGGATTAAATTAGAGGTGTGATGCCATTCCCACAGTTCTGTTGGGGACATGTACTTGTTGATTGAAAATCATCCACCAGGAACCATCATTATAAAGTTTCATCGTTTAAAATAGTGCAAGTCTGAAGAACAGGCATTGATCAAATTAACCTTTACATGACATTTAAGACCCAAAAAGAGCAACCAACCATGAAAACAAAAATAAAAGGAGGTGCAATTTCTAGAGAGATAGGGTCAGGGACATGGAACAAAATTTTAAAAAGTATTTTATTTATTTGGTAGCAGAGTGAGATGGAGAGAAGAGAGAATCGGTGAGGCAGGGCCAACAAGCACTGAAAAAATAACTCCAGATGCATACATCACTTTGTGTATCTGGCAATATGTGGGTATGGGGAGTCAAAGTCCCGTCATTAGGCTTTGTGGGAAAGTAAGTGCATTAACCTCTAAGCCATCTATCCAAAACCAGGATCATCTTTTTTTTTTTTTTTTCTTTTGGTTTCTCAGGGTAGGGTCTTGTTATAGCTCAAGGTGACTGGAAGCTTACTATGTAGTCTCAGGGTGGCCTTGAACTCACAGTGATCCTCTTATCTCTGCCTCCTAAGTGCTGAGATTAAAGGTGTGTGCCACCATACCCGAGTAGGATCAAATTTTTAATGCTGATCTATCCTGTCACTTTTGTTAAAATACAGTTCAACTGCATTTTAATTAGTTTAATTTATGTTAAAATAAATTACAATTCATATAATTTCTGATTTTAGCTAAGTTTCAGTTATTTATACAGTCACAAAATTATCTTTTACTCTCGTAGAAAAATATTCAATCAAAAGAAAAAAATTACAATTAGAAGGTCATATATTAAAATGCATAACATTCTAATTATCATATATTTCTACAGGCATATTGTACTTCAGCAAACAAGGTAATCATGATAGGAAAAAAAAAAAACAAACTTTATAGATAACAGGTGAAATTTTCCTTTTTCATTTTTATTTATTTATCTGAGAGTGACAGAGAGAGAGAGAGAATGAGGCAGATAGAGAGAGTGAGAGAGAATGGGTGCACCAGGGCTTCCAGCAACTGCAAATGAACTCCAGATGTGTGCAACCCCTTGTACATCTGGCTAAGGTGGGTCCTGGGGAATTGAGCCTCGAACTGGAGTCCTTAGGCTTCACAGGCAAGCACTTAACTGCTAAGCCATCTCTCCAGCCCTAACAGGTGAATTTTTTGTTCAAGAAGGAAATATAAACTTTTTCACGTTTTAAAATACAAACTTTGTTGTTGTTGTTGTTGTTGTTTTTGGTACTGTGAATAGAACCCAGGGCTTCACCAAGGCTTTATAAGGTATGTTAGTAGTCATATGTTTACATTTTTATTTTGAGAAAGGGTCTCATTAATTTACCCAAACTGAAAATTAAGCACATTTTATGGATGAGGCAAGCTTGAACTCATAATTCCCTGTGCCTCAGCCGCCAAAGTACCTAGAACTCCAGGTCTGTACCACCAGGTCCAGATCAAGAAATAAACTTTTAAACATAAACATAAACATTTATGACAAATTGCATAAATGAGGGAAATTGATCACTACTCAAATTATTGACTGTAACTTTTTCTTAAATAAATAATTCTCTGAAATATTCTTCTATTCTGTTTGCCAATATTTTGTTGAGAATTTTTGCATCTATGTTCATGAGGGAGATTGGTCTGTAATTTTCTTTTTTTTGTTCTGTCTTTGCCTGGTTTTGGTATCAGGGTGATGCTGGCTTTGTAGAAGGAGTTTGGTAGAATTCTTTCCTTTTCTACTTTTTTTTCTTGTTTGTTTGTTTTTGTTTTTCGAGATAGGGTCTCATTCTAGCCCAGGTTGACCTGGAATTCACTACAGAGTCTCAGGGTAGCCTCCAACTCATGGCAATCCTCCTACCTCTGCCTCCCGAGTGCTGGGATTAAAGGTGTGCCCCACCGTGCCCGGCTCCCTTTCTATTTTACAGAAAAGTTTGAGAAGCAGTAGTGTCAGTTATTCAATGGAGGTCTTGTAAAATTCACTAAAGAATCCATCTCGGTCTGGACTTTTTTTAGTTGGGAGTCTTTTTATAACTGCTTCTAGCTCTGTATTTGTTATAGTTCTATTTAAATGGCTTAACTCATAGTGATTTAATTTCAGTAGGTCATATGAATCAAATAAATCTTTGATATCTTTCAGATTTTCAAACTTAGAGGCATATATATTCTTAAAATATTTGTTTATGATTTTCTCAATTTCTTTGGTATCTATTGTAATGGTGCCTTTTTCATCTCTAATTATATTAATTTCAGTCTCTTCTCTCTTTCTTCTGGCCAGACTTGCTAAGGGTTAATTAATCTTATTATATATCTTATATCCTTTCAATGAACCAACTCTGTTTCTTTGAATCTTTGGTTTGTTACTTTGGTTTCTATTTCATTAATTTCTGCCTAGTCTTTATTATTTCTTCCCGTCTACTGATGTTTGGTTTGCCTTGTTATTCTTTTTCTAAGGCCTTAAGGTGAAGCATTAAATTGTTTACTTATGAACTCTCTAATTCCTTAATATAGGCATGTAGAACTATAAATTTTCTTCTTAGGACTGCCTTCATTGTGTCCTAAAGGTTTTGGAATCTTGGATTCTCATCGTCATTTGTTCCTATGAATTTATTGATTTCCTTTTTGATTTCTTCAATGACACATCCATCATTCAATAGTATATTGTTAAGTCTCCATGAATTTCTATAGGTTCTGTATTTTTCTTGTTGCTGATTTGTAGTTTAATACCATTGTGGTCAGATACAGTACAAGGGATTATTTCAATTTTCCTATATTTGTTAAAATTTGTTTTGTGTCCTAATATACCATCTATTTTGGATAATGTTCCATGCACTGCTGAGAAAAATGTATTTTCTGCAGCCTTTGGATAGAATGGTCTGTAGATATCCGTTAGGTCCATTTGTTCCATGATGTAACATTTAATCCAGATCTCTCTCTCCCTCTCTCTCTCTCTCTCTCTCTCTCTCTCCCTCTCTCTGTCTCTCACCTGGATGACCTGTCAATTGATGAGGTGTTATCTGTTACCTTAAGTCTAATAATGTATGATGAAATTGGGAGCCCCCACGTTAGGTGCATATACATTTAGGATTATAATGCCCTCCTGTTGGAATGTTCCTTTAATCAGTAAAAGCGACCTTCTCTATCTTTCCTCACTAATGTTGATTTGAAGTCTATCTTGTCAGATATTAGGATAGTAACATCTTCTTGCTTCCTAGGCTCATTTGCTTGAAATATGATTTCCCAGCCTTTCACCCTAAGAGAGTATCTATCTTTTATTGAGAGGTGAGGTTTCTGGAGGTAAAACATAGCAGGATTCTGTCTTTTAACCTAGCTTCATCCCAGACATGTAGGGATGGTTCAACATATGAAAATCCACAAAGGCAATATACACATAAATGGGTTTAAGGACAAAAATCACATGATCATCTCAATAGATGCAGAAAAGGCATTTGAAAAAGTCCAATATCCCTTCATGGTAAAAGTCCTACAGAAACTGAGAGTAGAAGGAATATATCTCAACATAATTAAGGCTATTTATGACAAACCTACAGCAACATAATACTAATTTTCCACTAAAATCAGGAACAAGACAAGAGTGTCCATTATCCCATTCTTATTTAATATGGTACTGGAAGTCTTAGCTGTAGCAATAAGAAAAGAGACACTCATAAAAGGGATACAAATTGGAAAGGACAAGATGAAATCATCATTATTTGCAGATTATATGATTCTTTACATAAAGGACCCTAAAGACTGTACCAGCAAACTGTTAGAGCTGATAAACAATTTTGGCGATGTAGCAGGACACAAAATAAATACACAGAAGTCAGTAGTTTTTCTATACTAACAAAAAACATGTGAATGGATGAAATCCGGGAGTCACTCCCATTCACAATTGTTTCAGAACAAAAATAAATAAATAAAGTAGCTTGGAACAAATCTAATCAATGTAGTGAATGATCTCTACAATGAAAACTTTAAAACACTCCAGCAAAAATTGCAGAACATACTAGGAAATGGAAATATATCCCAAGTTCTTGGATTGGAAGACTCAGTATTGTGAAATGTCTATATTACCAAAATAATCTACACACTTAATACAATCCTCTTTAAAATTCCAATGACATTCTTCATAGAAAAAAGAAAGAAATTTTATCCTAAATTAATTTGGAAGCACAAAAACCCTTGAATAGCTAAAACAATTTTGAGCAACAAAATTAAGGCTGGAAGTATCACCATATCCATTTTTAAGCTATATTATGAAGCCATAGTAACAAAAACAGTATGGTACTGGCACAAAGACAGACATGTAGATCAATGGAACAGAATAGGGGACCCAGATGTTAAGCCAGGCAGCTACAGCCATCTGATTTTTGACAAAATAGAAAAAAAAATTGGAGAAAAGACAGCCTCCTCAACAAGTGGTATTGTGTAAAACTGTATATCTATATGTAGAAGGATGAAAATAGATCCTTGTCTCTCTCTATGTACAAGAATCAAGTCCAAGTGGGTCAGTTTCCTTAATATCAAACATTTTACTCTGAAATTGCTCCAGGAAAAAGTAGGGGGAAAACTTCAACAAAATGGCATTAACCCCATTTGATCATGAAATAAAACCACTAATCAACCACTGGGATCTCATGAAATTACAAAGGTTTTGTACAGTAATGGACACTGTGAATAGAGCAAAGAGACAGCCTACAGAATGGGAGAAAATATTTGCCAGCAATACATCTGACAAAGGATTAATATTCAGAATATACAAAGAACTCAAAAAACAAAACAAGAAATCAAACAACCCAATTAAAAAAAATGGGCTATGGAACCAAATAGAGAATTGTCAAAGAAGAAATAAAGATGGCATCTAAACATTTTTTTAAAAGTTCTACATTTTTACCCATCAGGGAAATGCAAGTTAAAACTACCTTGAGATTCCTTCTCACTCCTGTCAGAATGGCTATCATCAATAAAACAAATAGCAATAAATGTTAGAATGCAGAAAAAGGGGAACACTTCTACACTGTTGGTGGGAATTTAGTCTCATATAGCCATTGTAGAAATCAGTTTGGAGGTTCCTGAGACAGCTAAAAATATATTTACCATATGGCCCAGCTATAGCACTCTTAGGTATATATCCTAAGGACTCTTCTCACTACCTTAGAGATACTTGCACAACCATGTTCATTGTTGCTCTATTTACAATAGCTAGGAAATTGAACCAGCCTAGATATTCTTCAACAGATGAATGAATAATAAAATGTGGTACATTTACACAATGGAGTTTTACTCAGTGGTAAAGAAAAATGAAATTTTCAGGGAAGTGAGGTAACCCAGGTCCAGAAAGTCAAACATCTCATGTTTTCTCTCATATGTGGATCCTAGTTACAAACATTCAGACTTGTGTGTGAGTTGGAGTAAAAATTGGTAGCAGAGGCCAATAAGCTAGAAAAGGCTATAAGGAAGGGTGGGGTGGGGTGAACTTTAGGGGATGCTACTGTATATATTTACGTAGATGGACAGATTACTGCAGGTGGAATGGTCTCAGAGAGGTCATGGAAGGAGATTGAGTAAAGGTAGTGTTGGGGGAAGGGTAATGAAAATTCAGGATATTGTGAATAAGCCACATAGTAACCGACTTTTTGGATAGTGGCACACCAAGAAGCCATAGACTGTTACTAGAAAATTTTCAGTGCCAGTGATGGGATACATTCCAGTGAGTGGTTGGTCAAGGAGGTCCCTGATGCCCCCAAAACATAGACTATTGCTAGGGCTCTCAGTTTCACACCCAGGAATAGATAATAAGACCCTGTTGCTGAAGACTCCACATGCCTGGGCTGTAAAGTAACTAAGAGATCAAACTGGGGCTGAGCTGAAAACCTTCTCCTGATAGACAAGTTGACAGAAAGCTAGAAAAAGCTGTACTGTGTGCAGCCTTATAGGAGACAGAAGCCATCAATGATGAAAACAGTGGACACTGCAAGCCTCAAGTTAGGCCAGCCAGGCCAAATGAGCCAAAGGGTGCAATAGTGGCATGTCTGTTATGGAGGAAGCCAACTGCTCTCTAACTGGACTAGAGACTGATCTATGGGAGGGAATACATACTTAGTACTGAAAACCTAACCAAAAGTCTATGGTGGGGGAGGTCAGGCACATTGCAAATGTAATGCCTGCTCTTGTCTGGCTAAATGCATATATTTTGCTCACCAAACTGCCCTGAAAGCACGTTACTTAATATTCATACCCACATATATTAATGCTACTCTCAATTTTAGTTGGAGAAGCTTTTCTTTTCAGATGGTGGTGACCATTGGGATGACACAAAATGCACCATAATGCTGAGAAGATGTGACAGAGGAATGTTCAGCAGTGAATCATCCCTATCACACCTTCCAAGCCTCAGGGTCTATTTCGTAAGAGGTGGCAGAAACAATGTAAGAGCAAAAGAAAGAGTAGGACTGCTTACAATGCAACTGACCAGACAGAAATTGGCCTTGATATCCATGACCTCACAGCCTAGCACTATCTTCACAAGACCTTCATAACAGGAGGAAAAGATGATGGCATCAAAATAAAAGAGAGACTAATGGGGAGAGGGAGAGGATATGATGGAATGTAGATTTGTGAGGGGGAAGTTGGGGGAGGGGAGGAAATTATCATGGTTTATTTTCTGTATGTATGGAAGCTGTCAATAAAAAGGAAAAGAAATAAGTTTTCTGATGACAGAAAATTACACTTCAAAGATATGGCCAAGAAATAACCCAAATTTCACTTTTTCTACTACAATTTGCTTTCTGTTTGCTTAAAGAACAAAGAAACAAGTCTTAACCTTAATTTTATTCAAAACAATTTCATTTCATTCTTCTGCTGTCAGCATGCAATATATAAGCACATTTCTAATTGTTAAATTTGACTATTGCTTCAATAAGAATGTAATATTTTGATGTGATAAAATGCTAACCCTTCCAAACTATTAGAAACATGCAATGCAAATTAAATTAGCATGTGTGAAAAATGCTTAGGAAATACATATTACACATTAAGCACTTCAGTTTTCATCTAAGGTCTGTTTTCAAAGACCATAATATATACAAGGTTATAAATTATTTTTGCTCTAAAGCTATACAAATGCAATGAAAATATCCAGGCTGATGTCTTCTCATGTTGCTCTATTCTCTCAAGGAACTCTAACAATATGCATATGTCAAAACAAATGTATATCCCAAATAAGATATATGCAATGTAGTCATACAGAATCATAGTAAGATTCTGAATTAACTGAGAATGATAGCACACATTTATTGAAAAAGAAAACAGTGTACAATACAAGCAATTTTAGGATACAGTTACACTTAACATCAATCTTGTTTGTTGTTTAAAATAATCTGAAACCATACAGGTACTGACATTAACAAGAGTGCTGACTAATATAATGATTTTATTTGTTTCGTGCCACTTGATGTCCTATGCATAAATGTATTACACTAAGAATTACCATGTGTTATTATTAAAGACCAAGTTTGGTTTTAAAGTGCCTAAGGTTCATTACTTAAAATGTAAGATTATATGGAACAATATACAAATTATTTCCAGGGATTGAGGAGATAATTTACATAAAGTGTAATAACTTAAGTTACCAAGAGAAGGGATTAGAAATTGAGGAATAATATCACACAACTTCTTAGAATATGTGTGTGTGTGTGTGTGTGTGTGTGTGTGTGTGTGTGTGTGTGTGTGTGACAGAGAGAGAGAGAGAGAGAGAGAGAGGGAGAAGAGAGATAATTGGTTTATGATGTGGTGGATTTATTTTACTTGCTTCTTTTTAATTTGGTTTGTTCTGTTTTGTTCTGAGCTTTAATGAAAATATTTTGAAAGCCATTGATTTAAAGTAGCTTAAAAAGACTAATTAGAGAAAATTCAATTCTCAGGGACTTTCTTCAATAGAAATAAGAACTTCTTTGCTCATGCTATTTTATCTCTGAGGATGTTTTCCTTAAGAGAAAATAAGCATTTGTGTTCCCAGATTGTTGAGGAAATCAAGCTTCTTGAAAGAAGTAGACATGGTGACATCTCAAAGGCCTTTTTAAAAAATAAATATTTTCTTCTGGGCTGGAGGGTTGGCTTAGCATTTGCCTGCAAAGCCAAAGGACCCTGGTTCGGTTCCCCAGGACCCAAGTTAGCTAGATGCACAAGGGGGGCACTTGGGTCTAGAGTTTGTTTGCAGTGACTGGAGGCCTTGGCTAGCCCATTTTCTCTCTCTCTCTCTCTCTCTCTCTCTCTCTCTCTCTCTCAATCTCTCTCTCTCTCAATCTCTCTCTCTCTCTTTCTCTCTCTCTCCCCCTCTTTCTCTGGCAAATAAACAAATAGAAATAAAATATAAAATTTATTTTCTTCTGTACACTTAATATGCCTTTCTTTTAGAAGAGAAATGTATATTCAGAGAATTAACTCCTTAAAAATTGGCTATTCTAGGCAGGAAGTCAACAGAATTTGGCT
Organism: Dipus sagitta; assembly: GCA_036346955.1. Lineage (NCBI taxonomy): Eukaryota > Metazoa > Chordata > Mammalia > Rodentia > Dipodidae > Dipus > Dipus sagitta. The sequence continues at coordinate 27,437,172 of CM070772.1, forward strand.
TTTAGGATTTAGCATATCTAATGAGGCATGGAAAACACATTAACATTAAAGGAGAAATTTTACTAACATTGGAAGTATGTTTGACTCCCAGTTGTCTTTTATCAGGTAAATGGTAGCATTGACAAATCACCTAAGCACCAGTTCTGTAGTGAGAAGCAGCACATTTGTTATTTGAAATGACTAATTCTTCCATAGGTCCATGGCTCTCTGTGTTTTCTTTAGAAAGGGTAAAAATTGTTAATAAATGAATCTCTTGAACAGTACCTTTTGATTCTGGGAACACATGGCTGCTGCATGTGATTATTTTCCTCAAGGATAAGCTATAATTATAATCTTTCACTGTGCAGTTTAGAATATTCTATATATTGAGACTACATTAATATTTTACTAATAGTAATATTTCTTATGGAAAGTCATTATTGTCTTCCTTTTTTGACTATCATGTTTTTTTATGTTTAAAATATCTTGTATGTTTTAAAAGAGCTAGGTAATGCCTATAAAATAAACTTCATAAAAATATAATCAAATAGGAAAGCAGATGTTTTGGAGTGGAGCAAATTATTATGCCTAATTAGGTAATTAAACATTGGGGGAAAAAGAAAGGCTCAGAGGAAAATAACAGAACATAATGAATATGTGAGGATAAAATAATTCATAAATATTTTAGTTATAAAGGTAGACCAGGGTGGTTGAGTAATTATGGCCATAGACTAATGAAGTCAAACTAATGAAGTAATGGACAGTATTTAGAAGACCTCAAGAAGGATGACTCCTCTGACAAAGGATGTCTTTGTGAGTTAGTTTTCTCCACTAATCACAAGATTTTATTACTAAACGGTACACAGGCTAAGAGCATTACTTTGCAGAGTAGCAGGTCTATATTAGAATTTTGGACAATATAATCCCAAGACAGAAATACAAAATAAATGATAATCCTAGGGAATCCATAGAAAGACACTAAATATGGACACAACATATTTTCCAGTACTTATTATTATTACTGATGTCTCTATTCTCTGTAATTTAACCCCCTCAGTGTGCAAATATGTTTTTGCAATATTGTGTCAAGATTGCCAGTACAACTCTTTCTTTTGGTCTCATATTCTTAAAACTATATATTACTTCTGAAATAAGGTAGACACAAATTCAATTGTTTTTTTTTATACCAATTTTACCAATTAGTTTTGTGCAAAAACATATAAATTAAAATCATTTATATTTCTAGCCAACAATTGAATTAAATACATCTATTTAAGGAACTTAAACTTTTTATAAATTGTATTCAAAATTTATGATTTTGATAAGATTTAAGAGCTACTTTTGGTGTTTAAAATATAAAATTGGTCTTGATAACATTATAGATTTTTTTTTTTTGTTTTTTTTTTTTTTTTTTTTGAGGTAGGGTCTCACTCTGGTCCAGGCTGACCTGGAATTAACTCTGTCATCTCAGGGTGGCCTTGAACTCATGGCGATCCTCCTACCTCTGCCTCCCGAGTGCTGGGATTAAAGGCGTGTGCCACCACGCCCGGCTACATTATAGATTTTTATGGTTGAAAACTTACATTGTTAAAATATTTTTCTTTACAATTTTAGGATTTTGTCTTTGAAGATATTTAGACTCTGTTTTCTGTATTCATTTAATTTTATCTCCCAACATGTGGCTTCACAGTATGCTTGTTAGTATGGTAAGATGTCTTTGATAACCCCTTTCTATGGGATGAGGAATAGGCTTTAATTAAAAACCAAATATAAATAATCACCTTGTCAATATTTGAGGTGTACTGTTTGTAAGAGCTTATAATTAGACCTCTAGGGAATGAGGAATGCTATTTCACTCTTTTCCAAAACATTATACTCACCTAAGGTTTTTCTGTTCCATTTCATTTTTTTTTATTCTTCATTGTATATAAAGTTTAAAATTTTTCAGCTTTGTGTAATTATTTACCTTTTCCTGGTTCCCTCTTTGTCTCAAATTAGTAAAAAAACAATTCTGATCTAGTTTCTGAACTAAAATGAAGAAATGATAAAACTTACCAAATACTACCGATATATTTTACTTTCAATTCCTGGCCTCATTCAGTATGGTTTAACAACACATTATTTTTTCAAAGTAACATACTAGCATAAATTGTAAATAAAAATTCTATCTCAAGGTAGTTTTTTTGTTGTTGTTTATTAAGAGTTCCAAATCTTAGCAAACACAATCAAATATTAATTTAAATTGTATTTTTCCCACTTTGGGTTCTGTGGTTTCATTTTTTTTAAATTTTAATTGTAAGGATGTCACTGCCAAATCAATGTTTAAAAATGTCATTATTTCTGGGATCAACACTGCAACTGTCATTGACTGCAGCCTGCACCGTTGTAGGCCGTGGCGCTCATGGTGCAGCAGAACTTTGAAGATATGGTTTTGTTATTCCAGTTCCACATTTGCTAACATTCTGAGCACATGGATTTTGGCCCACACCATCCCTTTCCTGAAAAATACATCTCCCCGATAAGAATATAAAACCCAAACCATCACAAACATGTAAGCCACACCTGTAAATCCTTAGCCACATACTCTGGACTCTTTCCAGTGTGTGGGTGTGTGATTTTAACTAACAAGAATCTTCTTTTTTGTCATTTATTGGAGATATTTGAGGCATACCCCTGTCTACAAATTTCCTAGGATTATCAACCACCATATACTGAAATTATCTTTTTAAATGTTTCTTACATGGTTATTAATTCTGTATTCACACTGCCACCATCTCTTGATGGTACAATTTTTCCATGGTCATATATATTTCCTTCTACATACACAAAACTCACTCCCATTGAATTTGGATACATATTTCTTTCCTATGCTTTTGGATTTGTGTTCAGATTATTATTTTTCTCTAATCCCAATTTCGTAAGCATATTGTTATTTAAAATATTTATTTATTTGCAAACAGATAGATAGATAATAGACAGAGAAAATGGACACACAACGGCCTCCAGCCACTGCAAATGAACTCCAGATGAATGCACCTCTTTGTACATCTGTCTTTATTTGGGTGCTAATGAATTGTACCTAGGTCACTAGGATTTGCAGGCAAGTGCCACAACCCCTGAAACATCTACCTAGCCTGGAATCTTTTTTTAATGTAACTATGAACATACTGGTTTATTTATCAGTGTTCAGTTGAAAACATTAAATCTATCTTCCTTCTTTCATTTATAAGAGGATAACTTACCAAGAGGTAGCAACTTCTGCCAAACTTTAATGTTTTATAAATATCAACATATTGTCTAGGTATGAAGTTTCTGTAATTTTCCACTTATTTTTGCTCTAGCAAATATTTTTTTATTTTAAGTACTAAACTCTTTCCTGAAAAAATAAGAGCTGGGGGCCAAGAGATACTGGACAATTCATGGGCATCTGTGTCAGTGGGGCTTGTGGCTTTATATTTCTTACCAATTATGATTGGTTTAACATTAGGACTTTCCTTATTTCTAGCATGTCCTTATTGTCTCTAAGATGCAGAAAGTATCTGACTTGAAGTATTGTTGTGAGGATTAGAGCTAATCCATTATAATACACTCAGCTAAATGCCTGGGTAAGAGAAAGTGCTCAGGAAGTGTTTGTTTTGTGTAGTTGTTTGTTTTCTTAAGATGCTCCTCCACCTTGGAAATCACTTGGAGTTCCATTGCCATTTTGAAGCAAATTTAATAATATATGCATATGATGGAAGGACCCACTTTAACAGCTGTCTTCATTTTAAGCACAACTAATTGTGAGAGATCATGAATAACACTGCCAGGCAGAAAGCAGTCTGCTAATGCAGTTGTGCATATGCTGCGGTGCCAAAATGATTTTATGAATTCAGTGTTAGGAAGACAGCTGTGGGGATTGCTGAAAAAAAATTCTTGAAGTCAGTGTTTCTTCTTAAGGCAAGTTAATTATTCCCAAGACTTAAGTATATTTAAAATATTGTATTTAAGGAAGCATTTGTATTGAATGCAAGAGAAAATATCCTTTCTTCTCATTTACTTCCTTTATTACAAACTTTAACATTTTTTCTTAAAAGGTATCATAGTCACAGATATTTTTGAACTTTTGTTTGGATGACATATCTATATTTTTATAAGCATGTGTCTTAACGTAGCAAGAAAGCTGTTGTAAACTTGGGTGTATTAGCTATCTTCTCCTTGGTGAAACAAAATACCTGACAAAAATCATATAAGCGAGAAAGAGTAGATCTAAGCTTATAGTTCAACTTTTCAGTGAATCATATCACCTGACAGCATTCTGTCCACAGTGAAGAAGCAATGCAGAGCAGTAGATGCCACTATTTAGCCAACTTTCTCCTTTTTATATAGTCCAGGACCCTGGAGCATCATGGTGGAAGGGTCTTAAGGCAGCTGGTCACAATCAGCACAGTGAGGAAGAGAAGCACAATGATGTATGTTGTTACTTAGCTCTCTCATTTGTATGTAGTCTAGGGCCCTAGCCCATGGAATGATGTCTTCCACATTCCAGGTGGGTATTCACATAACATAATCTGCATAACCCCTCATGGATATGCACAGAGGCTAACATAATGTTCATGCTCCCGCACAGGGATTCTACATCCTGTCAGTTTGACAATCAATGCAAACCATTGTTGTTCATTTGGGAAGGCACTGTCTAGCCTCACTGTTTGTAGGTCTCTGTCAGGTATGATTTCATGAGTACCCATGGACTTGTCATACCAGCTACCAGAGTTTCCCATACCAGATACCACATACCAGAGTTCCACAGATTCCTTTGCATGTTCCAGCTTTTGCTTTCTTTCAATTTCCATCTTCTACTTGTACTCATCCTTGTAGGAATGTCTACTTAGACCGTTTCTCCAAGCATATCTTAGGTGGGTACTTTGTGGTGTTGTTTTCCTTAGAATTGTAGGAATATCCTATGTGTAGACAATAAAAACTCCTTACCAGATACATGCTTTGCAAGTATTCTCTCCCATTCTACATTTCCCAGCGATTTCCATGGCATGAATTAGGTGGTGTCCCATTTGCTTACTTTAGCTCCTGCTTATTTGTACTTTTGTTCATCACTGAAAAGACCAATATCTAAGAGACACTGGTTTCTCCTTTTTTCAGGTATTTAAGTTTTTGCATTGTCTTAGAAGTGTGGTGAAAAATAATCATCCACTTTTATTCTTTACCATTCCTTCTGACACCCAGTCATTGATTCCCCTGAACTTTATGGCTTCCAGGAGAAGGTGACTTTACTGTAAAAGTGTTATTTATGCTTGTGCCCTTTTAACAATCACAATGGCCTATCATTTAAAAATACACCCCACTATTACAATGACTAACGCTTTTAAGAAATCTTGAGATTCGGAAAAGTGCTGACTTGGCTTTCCTCTGCTTTTGCATAAATATTTTGAATATCCATGCCCCTTAATACTGTTATTAGAACTTTAAGATTAAAAAAAAAAAAAACTCCGTAAAATATTGCATTGAGAATTTGGGATCATGGTAGGGATTTCATGTAACATGGAGACTGTTTAGGGAAGTTTTCTGATTAAAACAATGTTAACTTCCCTATTTGTGACCATATATCTCTGCATTTACATGTGCCTCTAATCTTTTTCATCATGTGTCATTGCTTTCAGAGTACAAGTCTTTCACCTTCTTAGGCAAGTTTATCCCTAAGTGCTTGATTCAAATTATAACACTACACTGTAAATGGAATATTTTTTCTTAAATTCCATTTTGGAAAGCTTGTTGTTGTAGTCTATAGAAATATTACAGATTTATATCCTTCACAACTAGTGAGCATGTTTTTGAGAAATAAGCCAAAAATAAACAAACCGAAGAATAAATTACACCAGAAAAAAAGTAAATTCTGTTTTCAGAGGAAGGACATTGAATTTTATGTAGAAAATCTTTAAGAATAATTCACTACTATTATGTAGGTCTGAGATTCTTCAGGTCAATGTTGGAATTTCCAGAGAATACAGACATCAGTGCAGTCTGGCTGAAAAGAAATTGTATCTTTGTCTGGTAAGGCGTAGAGGGATTTTCTTCAGTTTACAATCCCTTGGTAGTTGGTCTTCTTCCAATAATTGTTTTTAAATGGCTTCTCAGGATCTCACCTTAAGAGATCCTAATTTTGTGTTCATCCAGAAACTTACATTTTTTTTCAGCAAGTAATCTCTTGAGCTTTGACAATGAGTGGCAGCTACTTGTCCAGAATTCTGCCTTCAATTTCTAGCCACTTCAGTTTCTTTGAATTGTGACCTTTTCTATCTAATCATCACAACCATTGGCTCTATTCAATTTCCTGCCTGTGCTCTGTAATCTCCAATGCTAACAGGAAGAAAGCCAGAGTAATAGAAAACCCTGCCCACTTTCACAGTCTGCTCATTCATCCATGTGCATAGGTGGGCTTTTTCAGGTGTGAAAAGAGTTGTATCATGCCTTTTGTCCAGTTTTGTCACTTTGTTGCACACAATAGGAAGGCAGAATCTAGCCTTTTTTTTTTTCTTTTACACAGGCTAGAAGCAAAAGTATTTCCCATACCAAATTTTATTGATGCAGTATTGTTTAATCTTTTCTCAGACAAAACCAAATATGTTCATACACCAATAGATAAAAAATTCATCCTGAAATCAAATTGGTGTCAAACATCAAGTTAAAATGATATGTCATGCCACAATCTATCCTTAAGGGAAAATTGTATGCTTTGTTTTAGTTCATATATACAATGTTATTTTATTCAGCAATAAGTAAATATAAAAGAAATTATGAAATTGTCCAAAAAAAGGATGGATATGTTAAAAAAAAAGTACTAGGTGAGGTAAATCAAGTGCAGAGATGCACATACCACATGTTCTCACTCATATGTGTATCCTAGCATCAAATTTTTAGATTTGTTAGTAAGGAGTGAAAGTTGGTATTAAAGGCCAGGAAGCTAGAAAAGGACCATGAGGAAGAGAGGACATGGGTGTTTAAACATATGATACAGTGGTTCAGGTGGGCAACTCCTAAGGATCATTTTCACACAACTTTTAGTGTTTTCAGTTATTATATTTTAAAGGTGACAAACATTATTTTTATGATAACATAATATACTTACTTAGAATTTAGGAAAATTCAATATGGAAACAAACCTGAGAAGAACAGGGTAAAAAATTGGAGATATTTCTTAGTATTGGGAACAAAACCTATTTGCTGGTATTAGTAACAAAACTTTTTTTTTTTTTTCTTGTTTATGTGCATGTGGAGCAAAATTCACCCTCTTAGTCTTCACTATATGATGACTTTATCAACACCCTTTACTGGAAATCTGAAACTCATCTCCAATGACATAGATTTTTAAAGAAAGCCATGTGGATTTCTTTCTACAAGGCTAGATATTTTTACAAGTTTCTATCATCCACAATGAGCTTTTGATCAGAGAGACCTATAAGGTTTCCTAAAAGACAGACAGATTTTTGTCAGAGTACTTGATGACCCACCAAAGGCTAGTGGTAAGACCCTACTGCTGAAGACACCTTATATGATTGACATGCAAATTAGAATGGCATGGCTGGAAGTTGGAAGAGAGTCAGTCCCCAGACAGCGCGTCTAGTGCCAGAAGGTGCTACATGGGCGACTGGGGGAAAATGACCAATATCTGTCGAAGCAACGCATGTTCTAACCTACTTAGCAGCAAATAACTTGTTGTGATGCCCACACAAGTGCAGTGGTGGCACACAGCCATGGTGGGGAACCAACTGCTCTCAATTCGGCTAACTGATCCCCTCACTGGTATGGGACCCATAGCTAGAGCTGGGAAACAAGTCAGAACCAGATCCAAGCATAAGCCCACTCTCCAATATCAAGCTACCATCAATTGTGGGCTACAAGAGGGCCTACACCTATTAAATTCTCTATAAAAAAAAAAAAAAAAGTAAGGGTTATCTCATTTGTCCTGGTGCTAACTTACTCTCCATTGGAGAGTCTGCTTCTCTTTTTCAGATAGATGTAGATCCTAAGGAGAGAGCCACCCCATCATACCTCAAAAGGGCCCTGGCTGAAACTAACAAAAATTGGAGAAACAAGCAAAGGGGCTGTTTTCCTGATGAACCGGATACCAGCACAAGGGGGAAGGAGATCAGCACAGAGAAAAATCAACTCCTACCAAATCAGACAGCCAGAGCCTCAGAGGCCCCCAACACCTCATCACTGAAGCAGACCAAAAATGAACCCAACATGGCTCAGGGAAATTTTGCGGAAGAGGGGGTGGAAAGAATGTCAGAGCCACATGTTGGGTCATGACATGCAGAGACATTTATCTTACCCATATCTGTGTGCTAACTCCACAATGCATGACTCGTATACCTCAAAGCAAGGAGGGGCCAAGGGGAGGGGGTAGGTCATGGATGAGCCTAATAATGGTACCAAACTGTCTGTATTTGCTGAATACAAAACTAACTAATAAAGAAAAAAAATAAAAAAGAACATATTATATTTCAAAAAAGGACAAACTTTAATGAAAATACTTTTTTTAATTTAGTAACTTGGATAATTATTAGATAAAATAATAACTGATCATAATATGGGAGATAACTCCTGTCCACCTAAACTTCAGTTCTCCAGCAACCCCTATAAAGCTGGACTGGCATTTGCTTCATATGGTAGTATCTCCCGTCGTGTGTGTATCTGTGTGTGTGTGTGTGTGCGTGTGTTAAACTGAGTGTTTTTGCAGTGGTTCGGAGACAAAAATGGTCTAGGGCTTATAATGACTAAATCTTGCTAGAGGGAAGGCAATGGGAAATGAATTAAAAACTATGAGTACCTGGTAAGTCTTGATTGAGAAAATTGATACTGCAAATGACAAAAGAGAAAACTGTGGCTGTGATTTCTACAGGAGGTCAGAGAAGAAGGTCAGACAGGAAAGTGTGATAAGCAATGGAATTCCTCTTCAGAGAACAAAACAAGAAACGAATACAAAAATGTTGCCTTTCATTTTAATTAATAATATAAAATTAAGGTCTGTTTCATTTTATTATCTGTACTTTTTTCTTATATAAAGAATTTCAGGGACTAGAGAGATGGCTTAGCTGTTAAGCGCTTGCCTGTGAAGCCTAAGGAGCCCAGTTCAAGGCTCGATTCCCCAGGACCCATGTTAGTGAAATGCACAAGGGGGCGCACACCTCTGGAGTTCATTTGCAGTGGCTGGAGGCCCTGGCGTGCCCATTCTCTCTCCATCTCTCTCTCTCTCTCTCTCTCTCTCTCTCTCTCTCTTTGTCACTCTTAAATAAATAAATAAAATTAAACAACAAAAAAATTAAAAAAAAACATAAAAGAATTTCAGTAGAATCAAACTAACATGTTGTTTTTATATATAAAATAGATCTTATCTTAAAATTATTTTGTGTGTTATATAAGAATATCCATCACATTTACAAGAAGGTTTGATAAATCAATCTCTCTACAAATTTACAAAAGGAAATTGTAAATGATATTTAGACTTCCAATGCATTTTTCTAATTAGAGTATTTGAAATTTTCTGATTCGGTATAGTAGTTTGCTTCTGATATTGGAAATTCATTTTCAATTTGTAAAATTTGCTAAAATTACTGATGAATGGTGTATATCAATACCATAATTTTTGTAGATGGTTGCTATGTTAAAAAGGTCATATTAGAGCCGGGCGTGGTGGCGCACGACTTTAATCCCAGCACTCAGGAGGCAGAGGTAGGAGGATCTCAGTGAGTTCAAGGCCACCCTGAGACTCCATAGTGAATTCCAGGTCAGCCTGGGCTAGAGTGAGACCCTACCTCGAAAAACCAAAAAAAAAAAAAAAGAAAAAGAAAGAAAGAAAAAGGTCATATTATCTCACTAGCTGTGATTGAATGAAATATGCAAATGCATAAGGAATACTGCCCTTTTATAAAAATGTTTTCACATTTCAATAAAATATATATAATGATATGTAAATATTAAGTATAGTAAAAATTAAAAAAAAATCTTTCCTTAGAAGACTTGATTACTCCCTTTTACTCAGGGCTGTTTAACTTACTTCATTCCTGTATTTTACTCTTTCAGGGTGGTTTTTACAATCATAATTACTTTCTTTGTTCTAGACTGATTTATGTAATTCACATACAATTAAAAATATTACACTAGGGCTGGAGGGATTGTTTAGTGGTTTAGGCATTTGCCTGCAAAGCCAAAGGAACCAGGTTCAATTCCCCAGAACACACGTTAGCCAGATGCACAAGGGGTGCATGCATCTGGAGTTCCTTTGCAGTGGCTGGAGGCCCTGGCATATCCATTCTCTTTCTCTCTCTCTCTTTCTCTCCCCCTTCCCTCTCCTTCTTTCTCTATCAAATAGATAAATAAAATATTTTAAAAATATATTATACTATGCTTGGATAAAAACAATTGATCATAAGTTTTCTATTTTTCCTTGCATTATTTTGCTTTAGGTAGTTAGGTATTAGGGTACATTATACTTGAATTAACTACATTTTAAATAAGGAAATCAATGATATTCCAAGAGTATGTAATTGACAATGTGATTCTCAAGACAAGGGAAAAAAATAAAAACAAAGTCACTTGGCAAGAGGTAGAAAATATTTGTAGGGCTGGAAAGATGGCTCAGAAGTTAAAACTCTTGTCTGCAAAGCCTAAGAACCCAGGTTTGATTTGTCAGTACTCATACAAAGCCAGATGTACAGCTAGTGCATGCATCTGGAGTGCCCATGCCCCAAAAAATAAATGAATGAAATATATGAAAAGGAAAAAGAAAATATTTTTACTTATTTTCTCAGTTAGTTTAGCCAGTTTTTACTGGAATGCATTTTAGTTCTCAAGTATCATTACAATATGTTCAAAGAAATCGTTTTATTTGACTCTCCACTTGCCCTCAACTCCCACTTTTTAATTTTTTAAAATAGTTCCAAGCAGAGAGAGAGAGAGAGAGACAGACAGAGAAAATGGGCACACCAAGGCTTCTCATCACTGCCAACTATCTCCACATGCATGTACCACCTTGTGTATCTGGCTTTATGTGGGTACTGAGGAATCAAACCCAGGTCCTTAAGTTTTTCAGGCACACACCTTAAGTGCTAAGCTATCTCTCCAGCTCTCATCTCCCTCTTAACAAAATGCTTACACTATTTAGATCTTCCATTTCTGCAAATATCCAATGACAAAATAGTTTTGTATCATTTTCTATTTTTTTCATAGAGGTCTACTTGGCTTATAATCAATCTTGCTACATACACAGCTAATACTAGAAACAAATAGATAAAATAACAATATCAGTATATCACAGGCCACATTACAGTTAATTAATCTAAAGAATTTACCACTATTCAATTAATTTCTTAAAACTTCTAGGATGTCATAATTCTAGTTACTTAAGCAGTTTGTTAACTTAATCAGATGTAACATGTAAATATGTAACTTGACTTTTCTTCATAATCATATATTTGTATTTTACTTTTAAATATATATATGCATATACATAAATGAATATGGCTTGATAGTTTAACAAGCATGAAGCTAAGTCTTGATAATTCATTGAAAATGAAGTGTTCCTAATATAATATCAATGGATAATGTTATGATGAATCAATCCCTCTTGAATTATTAACATTAACATTAGTTAAGATTAATTTTAAAATATAAGAACAAATTATTTCAGTTTTCATAGTAGAGATCCACCCATCCAGCCATGAAGAGGTTATCATCCATGCTGGGAAGAGACTTTTTAATGTGTCTGTTTTGGGGTCTCTATGTTCCTGTAAGTAAGTTGTCACTCATATTGTGTCAAAAAAAAAAAAAAACACTATAAACTAACTGATACACATAAACTTTGGCAAAACTGGCCTTTATTTTGTTTTCTGGATGAGCAAGGACTTATTTGCTTCTGCCAGAATAGAGCCCACACAATACTTGTCTATGGAAAGAGATGATATAATAACAACAAAAGCCTTATTTTAACACACTGTGCCCCTGGACTGCATAAACTGATAACCATCCATGAGATAAAATCCAATGCATTCAGTCCAACTTACAAAGTTCCTATAATTTTTACCCATCTTAATGATGTTCAAACATCCCCACAATCTAAGGTCTTTTAATTGAGCCATAATATCCCTCCAAAAAGTTCCCCCCAAATATCCATAATGACATAAAATAAACATTTATATTGAAAAAGATGGCATTGAACATAGCAAAGAAATTCTCAACCAATACAAGATTTAAACAGGGCAAACATCAAACTCTGTAGCTCCAAGTCCAACAATTTTAGTCATTGACAAATCTCCAAGTCCAATAATTCTAACCAGCAACAAGTCTCTGGAGTTCCAATTCCACCCCTTCAGCTCGGCTACTCAAAGTCCTGGAAAATGTCACGTGAAGTCGACAGCTCTCCTTGGCAGCCATCTGATGGTCCTGGCATCTCCACTGGGTCTCCACTGCAACCCAGTGTTCATCCTCAGGGCTTCATTGGGTCTCCATGCAGGCAATCCAGCAAACTTGGTACACACTGCCCATGGCTGTTGCCAGCAGACTGTGCTGCAAATTTAATGACCTGCTTTTTCCTACATTTCTTATACTCCATAATACCAGGTGGGTTTGCCAATTTGTTAATCTGAGGGTATAAAGAAGACTTTGAAGAAAAGAACACTCCTTGAGCATTCAGGTCCCTTCAAAAGAGTCTGCATTCTTCCTGTTGTCCCAAGCAGGTTAGCTGGCCCAATCTCAAAGGTTGTAATCTCATATAATTGCAGCTGAATGGGTAGAAGTTTCAGCCCAAGATTTCATTTCTGTGCTATATCCCTCTGCTCACACCAGTCCATTTCTATGCAAAGCAACCCTGCACAAATTTTCAGGGCATGGGCATAATAAGTCTCTCACACAAACTGCTTCTAGCACAGTCCAGGCAAAACTCTTTCTCACCCTCACAAGCCAAAGCTCACAGTCCTTTGTTCTTATAGCATTCAAGTCTTCCAACTCTGACCACAATAGTCCACCAAGTTGTACTTACAGCACAGCAAGTTGTCTTTTAGGCTATGGTTTCAAATCCTTCCACATTCCTCTTGAAAATCAGCCCCAAAAGGCCACAGCTACATGGACAGGTGTCTAGCAGCAACGCCACTCTCAGGACCAACTTTACTGTTGCAGTAAGGTTCACGTTGCTACCAGAAATCACCTGACCAAATGCAGCTTGTGCGATGGGGGGAAGGTTTGTTTTGGCTTACAGACTCTACTGTAAGCTCCATGATGGCAGGGGGAAATGATGGAATGAGCAGAGAGTAGATATCAGCTCCTCGCCAACATCAGGTGAATACTAGCAATAGGAGAGTGTGCCAAACACTGGTATGGGAGAACTGGCTATAATACCCATATGAATCAAACAACCACACACAGACAGGTAAATTTAACTGAGTTGTTTTATCTTATGATTTAATTATATATAATTATGCATATGAGGCACATTCTAAATCTTATAGTAGCAACTAAACACTGACAAGTTTCCTAGATAGTGCTTGGAAGACTATACTTAGAAGTATGAAACATCTCATGTTTATTCGTTAAAGAACCAAATATACTGAATCTAAGTGATAGAATCCATGGCCTTTTATTCACCAGATATTTAAAATATAACTTCATTTTTAAAAGTCTTTTTATTTTTATTAATTTGAGACAGAGAAAGGGAGAGAGATGGAAAGAAAGACAAGGAGGAGATAATAAGAATGTCAGGACCTCTAGCCACTGCAAACAAACTCCAGATGCATGTGTCACCATGTCCATATGGCTTACTTAAGACGGAGAATGGAACCCGGGTCTTTAGGCTTCACAGGCAAGTGCCTTAACTGCCAAGCCATCTCTCCAGCCCACAACTTCTTTTTATAGGAAGAAAAATTGTCTTTAAAACTATGGTGAATGTGTTATTAAAATCAAATTTGAATTACATTCTCCATCAGTCCTTTTTAATCTCAACTACCATAGGTGTTTTATAGGGGTAACCTTTGTGCATAAGGAGGAGGTTCTCACTATCCATTGTTGTGTATTGAAAAAATTCAGTTATTTGTATCATGAGGCATTTCTAAGATCATACATTTCTAACTAAATCTTACTTATAAATCACATAGAAATTATTATTTGTTAATTTGAAAATACAAGAGGGTATGGGGCCCTCCAGGGCCTTCAAAGCTGCCAAAAAACAGACAAAAAACTCCAAATGCATGCACCGCTTAGTATATCTAGTATTATGTAGGTACTAGAAAATTGAACCTCCACCATTAGGCTTTGCAGGCAAGTTCCTTAAGTACTGAGCAATCTCTCCAGCCCCATATTTCTGTTTTGATTTTAAAGCTATATCTCACTCATAATATATTATATTTCTGAGAGTTTGGTTGTTTCCTTTCTAAATGGATAGTAGCTCAAAATGATCTGTTTAGCCAAATTACAGCACAGGAAAGCAAGGCAATTAAAATTTATGAATTATATGTTATTGGAATTTTGGATAATTATTCATAGAATACTTAAATGCTCTCTTTGTAGATGTATATTAAATATAATCTATAAAAAGAACTTTTGAAATTTAAAATAGTGTAGTAAATTTACATCATTTCAATGAGAAGAAATGGTTGCATTAAACAGCAATTTTTCATTTCCTTTCTTTCTTTCTTTTTTTTTTTATTTTAAGATAGGGTCTTGCTATAGCCCAGGCTGACCTGGAATTCACTATGTAATCTCAGGATATACTGGAGCTCACAGCAATCCTCCTACCTGTGCTTCCCAAGTGCTGGGATTAAAGGTGTGTGCCACCATGCCTGGCTCAGCAATTATTCTATAAGACATTTTCATCTGAGTTAAAACCAGTGTTAATTGTATTTTACCTAATTCCATAAATTGGACAGCATGCTTTATCATTTCATGCAAGATAATTATAATATACTTTATTCTGCTTTTACTATAGTAATTATTTCATGGTCTATAATTAGCCTCTTGGCACTGTAGTGATTAAGGTGGGTCTTTTTACTTGTCCAACGTCATGCCCCACATCTTACTTCTGGTTCATATTAACACTACTTCCATTGGTAAAATTTTTCTTCCTATATAAAATGGCTTCTTCTTAACTGTTTATGAAGAATACACAAAACCTATTTTATCAAATGGTAGTTTGTGGCATCTGAGATATCAATCTGATTAGTATATAATCACAACATTTATAGAATATTAAGATAGCTAGCTGTGTATTCATTTATTCTGCAATTATACATTGATTAGTTTTATATTAATGACTGTAACAACCTTCTCAGAGTATAAGGATCACACATAAATGACACTAATTCATTTTAATGAACTTTACATGTATGTTTCTTTTATCATATGCCCTGTAACTTAGAAAAAGCACAGCCAAACTTTATATCCTTCAATTTGTATGAAACATGCAAACATGCAAGTGTTCCTTTGCAGTGACAGAAGACCCTGGTGTCTGCTCCTCCACCCAAATATGCACAATAGGTGCAAATTAATAATAAAAGATAAGGGCTGCATAGATATCTTAGCAATTAAAGGTGCTTGCTCATGAAGCCTCAGGACCTAGGTTCGACTCCCCAGTATACACATAAGGCAGATGCTCAAGGTGGCACAAGTATCTGGAGTTTTTTTTTTTTTTTTTTTCAGCTAGAGCCTCTATTGAGATCATTCTCTCACCCTGTGTATCTGCCCCTTTCTCTCTTTCAAATAAATAAATAAAACATTAAAAATAAAGATAATACAAGTTAAATAAAATTTAAAATTATTTTACCTGATTTTGCTGTTAGACCAGTTAAGTAAAATTAGATGTACATATTTTAGTAAAAAATTAATCTAGTTTCTTCACCTTTTCTTGATATTATTATTTATGCTTTTTAAAATTTGTATAAATATATATGTTTTATATAGGGAACAGTCTTGTATCCCTTTATGCCCAGTTTCCATTTCCCTGAATGCCCTCCTAATCAGCATCCTTGTTGTTCATTGTGGTGTAATTAGCACCTCCTCCAGTCTCTGTGCCTCAAGATATTTCTACCCACCCTGTGGTGCTTACACTCTCCATGCCCCCTATTGCTGAGCAGTCTCTGAGCCTTGGCAGGAGTGTTAGAGGTTTGCTTTAATGTTGTCTCTGCATTTCTGTTACGTTGTGCTTCAGTTCTCCTCCACGTTTGTTGCTATTTCCATGAAGATGGTTGTCAAGCTAGCATTAGGAGCCATAATTGCTGTCACTACCTCTGCAGTTTCTCTGGACCCTGGTGAATGTGGTAGAGATAGGACATCTCATGGTGGGCAATCAGCTTACTTTTCTTATCAAATTGATAAATCTTGGATCTCTCCAGTATTCTCTATAGTCTGCAAAATAAACCAGATCCTCCAACCAAGGGTTGTGATTAAATGGGATATGCAGGGCTGGAGAGACGGCTTAACGGTTAAGGTGCTTGCCTGCGAAGCCTAAGCACCCATATTTGACTCTTCAGATCCCACGTTAGCCAGGCACACAAAAGTGAGGCAAGCAAAGGTCGCACATGCCCACTAGGTGATGCAGGCGTCTGGAGTTAAAATTGCAGTGGCGTAGCTGGGGCCCTGGCATGCCTATTCTCTCTCTCTCTAAGAAAAGAAAAGAAAATAAATAAATTTAAAAAGGAATATGCACATAATATTGAGAGACACTTTGTTGGAGATACCCACTCAAGTTGTCCAGACAACAATGGGGACTTCTTTTGGTGATTGTGAGCCTCCTGTCATTGGAATGCTGACTTGGTTCCCAGTACCAGTTATGAGTTCTCTTCCACAGAGTGGAGTGAAATCAGAAGGCAGTTGATTACCCATATAGGCTGTGTGCCACTATTGCACAAGTGTGTATTTCTTATACACGTGTTGTATTGTATGTCTTGCAGGGTCCCCTTCTTATTCATGCTGTTGGTGACCATTGTCACACAATAGCTCCCATATACCATAGCACTTTCCAACACCATGAAGAATTTCCAGGAGAGGATTGACTTTCCTCTCTGTCCCCTATGGATTGTAGGTGTCCTGAGATGGCAGCTGATGGAGTCTTCAGCAATAGGGTCTGAACTTTTAGCTCTTTTGGATAACTAAGTTCTTGGCAATAGCCAATATTATTTTGGAGAATTCATGGGTTTCCCTTGCCA
The DNA here is from genome assembly GCA_036346955.1 of Dipus sagitta. Taxonomy (NCBI): domain Eukaryota; kingdom Metazoa; phylum Chordata; class Mammalia; order Rodentia; family Dipodidae; genus Dipus; species Dipus sagitta. The sequence continues at coordinate 27,454,334 of CM070772.1, forward strand.
ACGCCTCACTGTGAGGAGTGTAAGGTTCAGGAGTGACCAAGACCATGCAAAACCACTCTGACGCAAAGATGAAAGCCTTTATTCGGGAAAAGTACAAGCTGCCAGGACTGACTCTCAAGAGCAGAGCACAGCCAACCTGAGATTCCATATAGTGGGCTTTATAGGGCTCTTCAGTAGGGGAAAGATGAGGAAGGGAAAAGAATTCCTTTGTTCTTTACATTAGCCCTTTCAAGTAGCTAGGGTGTGAGACCAGAACAGAAAGCAAGGGACTTAAGAGATAAGGGGGCAGGAAATCATAACCTGGGGGGAGGGACATTGTAAGGCAAGGAAGAGATAATGGCTGGGCAGTTTCTTGAGGAATGTGGATAAGTTTCTGTCTATCCTGCTGTCCTTGGTGACTCCATTTTTGGAAGAATGTCCTTACCTAACAGGGAGTAACCCAATTCTGGTCCTAGGAATCACAAGCCAGAGCTAGTGAGTGGTTTTAAGATTAAGCTCTTTTCATCTTCTATTGGGCATCTTGGTCTATCTGACCACCTCCTTTTATTTATTTATTTATTTATTTATTTGAGAGTGAGAGAGAGAGAGAGAAAATGGGCAAGCCAGGGCTTCCAGCCACTGCAAATGAACTCCAGACACTTGCATCTGGCTTGAGTCTGGCTAATATGGGCCCTGGGGAATCGAACCTCAAACCAGGGTCCTTAGGCTTCACAGGCAAGTGCTTAACCACTAAGCCATCTCTCCAGCCCCCTGACCACCTCCTTTAATTGAGGGTTAAATCTTGTGCACTACTATCTGGGAAGAAGGACGTACTAGTTTATATATATATATATATATATATATATAAAGTACTATAGTCTTTCATATTTGTGTATTTCCCCCTCCCACCCACCCTTCTCCCATATTCTTCCTTCTAACTAGGTTTTCTTATAACCCCTCCTCTACCCCCTCTCTTTCTTCACTATTTTCCTGGTTATGCAAACAATGCAACTTGTCACAATTCTATGATGAGTGCATTAAGGACTCAAAAATACATGTTTGGAACTTAGTTCTTTCAGAGTATAAGTAAAACGCATTTCCATTTTATTACTTGAGGCTACTGAGCACGATGAAAAAATGAATGGACCTGTCACTCAAGTGCAAACTTCAGATATTCTCAATAATTGTGTTTTACTTGCATTGCCCTCTCAGTATTCTGATGGACTCAGGGCTTGTGTTCATGGCATATCTTGTATCTATGATTCAATGATTGAAAACTTCCCTGCTCCCCTTTTTATCTCTCAATATCTGAGTGCTATGAACACTATCCACAGTCTTTCAGTTACTCTCTTTCTGTGTCTTGGCTTCTAATATTCTGCTGTATGAATCTCTTAATCACTCTAAAATAAGCATCATCAATTATCTTATTGTAATGCTGCCACAACCTGCTCAGAGAAAAAAAAAGAGAAACAGACACAGAAAGGATCAGAAGTTCATAATCACAAGCACAGAATGTGGCATCCTACAAGTAAGTTTGGACTGTTAGTTTTGTTCTACTGTGCTATGTACTCTTGTGCTATCTGTACTTCATTATAAATGTGACAAAGTTCATAATTAAAAATATTTTCAAGCATAATCTATTTTGCTACTTATAGGATGAAGATATAAAATCAGAAATACACATACAAGGCAACATGTGACATTTTGTAACTTCTTAAAGTGTTTCCAATGAGCTCAGGTGCAGGACATGTTAACTCCTGACATGTAAAACTGCAACCTTACCTAAACCTCAAATTATTCATCTACCTTCAAATATCAGAGAGAATGAGGACCATGCTTGGAGAATTGCTTCATGCTAAATTCCTCCAATCCAGATGACAACTTAGAGACATATGTCCAAGTTTTTAAATACATGGGTTGGCATAGTTAGTGGTTTTATGTTTCTGGATTTCTTGTCTATTTCAATGATTGGTGCTGTTCCCAGGTAGAGAAAAAAAAAGGCAAAAAAAACACCATCATTTTTTTTTTTGTCTTGTCACTTGTCTGTGGTTGGAGCAGACAAGGTCTCTAGGATAAACATATAGCTTGGAAAATCTAACCCCACAACATTCATTTTAATCTGGATTTCATTTTATATGCATCTCAGTTGTGCAACTGGCAAGCATGAGATTTAACTTAATGCAACCTCATGCCTGGGTATTGAACAGAATCTGTTTAACGTAAGTTCCATCTAATATCGAATCCGATGAACAAGAACAGGTATTTATGGATTCATTCCTTTATATAGACTGTGCAGGAGGAATATCAATCTATCATCATGATAGCATGCTTGAGTGGAAGGCTTCTCATTCATATCCTTTCTGCAGTTGTGGTGTGCGACATGGTCATGATCTGCTGTTCTGAGCTTTAAGCTATGCCTTTAAGGGAAATGCAAGTTCTAGCAATGTGCTGTTGATGCAAATTTATCTCCTGCTCCACTACTCATACTGTGGCTTCATCATCTGACACTTGGCTTCTGTGTCTTTCTGTTTCTTAAGAGGCAATAGAAACATGCTGTCTGCAGAACAATAGCACTCTGTCCATATTGTTTAGGAATCCCTCTACCAGTGGCCCTCTATGGCTATATTTGCAGATTGCAAGTGAAAAAAGGACAGGTATCTGAACCCATCTGCTTTTTTGAGAGAATGTCTTTCACTTTGTCCCTCCTATGATTACCTGTCCTTTCTGTTGTCTTTTCTCCAGAAGGCATGACATACTGGCTTATTTTGGTTGCTACCCTGTTTATTCAAAGCAATTACCTACTATGAAATTCTATTATCTACCTTGCCCAAATGTACCTTTACACATAAGGAACCACTGCAGTTTAGAAACGAATATATATCACCATATTTTTGCATATCTACTACTGAGCACTCTAAAATTGTTAGGCTGAAACACATGTCCATTATTTACAAATGATTACACAGATCAGTTAATCCCAGTGGAACAATTTTTATGATGTGGATGTCAACTATGAGTCTGCAGACATCTGGAAGCTCAACCCCGCCAGAGCATTGAAGATGACGTCAGTATATGGCCGGCAGACAAGGTTCACTATTCACATGGAGCTGATCTTGAGGTGTTGACCCGTGGTCCTTGTCTGCCCAGGGTCTCCCCTTGCAGTTTACACTATTTTACCTTCAACTGTGGATTCTAAGAATGCATACATGGAAACTTCTTATGTCCTAAGGGGTAGAAGCAAAGGTTGCACAAGAAAACTTGTTAGTAAATCCTTCTGGACTCTGCACAAATTTAAATTGACTATCAAAAAGCGGGGATAAGTGTGTATCTCCACTCTTTGAAAATCTTCATTCAGTATAGCTATACCAAGATATAGGGGGATTGAAATTCTTATATTTAACCTTTAGACTTAGTGTCCTATGAGAAATCACTTAAGTAAAATCAGATTTATACATTTGGGACAAAGAACTAAAGAAAGCTAAATTTACTTGAAGAGAGACATGGTTACTCTGGTAATTTTCTAGCACCAAGTATTTACCTCTGATGGAGTTCTAATCACAATGAAGCATAATAATTTGGGATGTTCCTACAAATTTCCCACTCAACAGGAAATTGTGTAACAAAAATGATCACACATGCTTCCCATCTGTCCATTGGAAACTTTCAGGGAAGCTTTCTTTTATGAAGTCCAAATCAAAAAATCAAAGTGGTTAAGCATAATGAGAACTTAAATGAAAGCAATAATTTAGAATATGTCTGATACAAATATATTAAAATCATCATTGTATATTTGCTTTACACAACGAATAAATAAATTAAAAATGGGCAATTTTTATTAATATGGTTTGTCTATGACAGAAATCTCTAAAACTGAGTGGGATTATTAATATAACTCAGTTAATATTGAGGTCAATTTTGTTGGTACTCCCCTCAGAACTATCTGCCATAACACTGGTATGTCCATACTCTTTCGTATTTATATATATTTGAACTGAATTATAGTTTCTAAAACTCTTAAAGTTGCTGGGCATGGTGATTCACACCTCTATTCCCAGCACTTGGGAAGCTGAAGCAAGAGAGTTGCTGAAGCCAGTTTAGGCTGTACAGTGAAGTCTAGGCTGAGCTAGTTTGCAGAGTGTCTCAAAATTAATTACTTAAATAAAAGAAATTACAAATACATATTAGTGTACAACATCTGAGAATTAGAGCTCTGTTCACTCAGCATAATTACACAGAGAAATAATTCTCTGGAATAAGCATCCATGTTTCTGTAAATCAGTTCTCAACAACTCAATTATTGCTGAGAAATATCCCATTATAAAGATGTGTCAATCTATCAGCCATTCAGGTACCTCAGTATTTAGTTTCTATTAATAAGGCGTGTTATACAGATTCTCGTCTAAGTGTTTATGTCAGCATAAGTTTATTTTTCCATGTTAATATTCCATGTTAATAATTTCCATGGCATATTTTAGTTGTTTGATTATCTCTTTGAGTAAGTAAATTATTCTCTGCAACAGATTTCTTCATTGGATTATTTTATTTTAAAAAATGCTTGTAGCAACTACTGTTTTCAGTATGATCATAATTGGGTTTGTAGATAAAGGTAATGAGACCTTTGAACGGATTCAAAGAGATTTATCACTGCATCAATTTATTTATGGCATAAAGTATTGTACTGAGGAATGTTAAATAACTCTGCTATATGAAAAGAATTATACACTAACTTAAATAGGTTTGTGAAGCTGAGTCACCTTTATGGTTACATTCCTCCTGTATAAATATTTAAAAAGAAACAAAAAGAAAATAGTTCCTACAATGAGCAGGTGGGTGCTGCCCATTAAATAGAGGTAGTATAATTAAGAAAGTTTTGAGAGGAATTTGTTTATAGAATCATCACCACTCTAATCATATCCAAATATAAAATTATATAATTATTTCACAACAAACTAAATGAACAAATTGGCACTCATTATTGCTTCCTCTAAGCACAGATTAAAAAAGAGCAACATAAGAGACAGCAATGGCGGGAACAACTAAACATGCTATGTTCTACATAGAAAAATTGTACATGGAGGCACATAATTTGCTGGCATATCAGGCATATTTCTCTTCTGGATGTAGATGATAATCTAATCTCTAGTTTTGTAACGGAAACCAGTTCTGTAGTGTGTCGGAGAAAGTGCTTTTTGCAGCACCAACATCCAAATATGTTGCTTTAAGAAGTGGATGGGGTATTTTTGTCTGTATTGTAATATGTTAAATTAGTTTGCCCAGGAGGTGTAAAATATATAAGAAATCTTTAACACTTGTGAAATATTTTCTCCCTGAATATCAAGTCCTTGATTTTATATGGCCCTGGCATCTAGAAAATTTCTGTAAATCTGTGGCACTTCACCTACCACTCTGATATAATCTATACTCTCTGCTCCCTAAACATTTAAATTTGTCTTGTACAACATGTATCTTAACCTTGTGTAGTATTTCTAGTGCAGACTCCAAACATGAGCAAAGGGCCTACATATTCCTAACTCCAGAAAACTGATAAACCATCAAGGTGTACTTTAGAAAACCAAGTAACAGCTTCCTCATGTTTTATGAAGACTTTTCCAGCGTCTTTGTTGTGTTAATCTATTCATAGCATAATGGAGGTTGCTCCTTTGGTCATCTTATTGAAATCCTAGAATAGTGTCATCATCAATAACAAGTATGTTCAATGAAGTGCAAAGGGTTTTAATGCCTTTCTGGGCCAAGATTGAGCCATCAATCATTTGGGCTTAAGATATAGTCACATTTTATAATATCCCTTATAATTGAATGGCTAACACTGCAGTTAAATGTGTCCACACAGCACATATGAGTAATGAGTTTGATATCCCTAAGAGGATTCCTCTGAATAAACGTAAGTAGTTTTATCTTTGAAAGAACTTTGAAGTCAACTGAAGGCTCCATGATATATTTGTGACCTTTTCAACAGCTTCTTAGATTTCAATTTGCAGTGGATATTTTTACTTACTGGGGGAGAAAGTCAATTCCTGGCTTACACATAGACAGGAAGCATAATCCTAGTATACACATGGAGGGACTGGACATGATGTTCCTTTATAATTATCACTGCACTCCATTCACATATAATGTAAATCGGTCAGAATGCAAGACTGACAGTGCCTTCTGCAAAGTTTCAGTGAGATACCAGTAACCTGATAAACTTGAGGTTCCCAAATCATACTGTATACAAGAATTGAATACTTGATCCCAGAAAGGCTGATGAAGAGGAATGATTTCAATTTTTCTTATTCAGGAAGCCAATTTACTGGTCCTCATAGAGTAAGTGAGGTGGTAGGTAGACTTGATATCCAGAAATGTTTGCTGTGGGACAGGAGGTTTTACTGCAAAAACCATTGATACAAGGATGAAGCAGTCTGTAGAATGGTAAATTCAGAGGTCCTCACAGAAACTACAGAGAACAGGAACAATACATTTTCCTTTGGTTGCAGACCTCATGTGGAAGTTGTAAAAGACAAATTTATTTTCCTTTCTAATAGATCAACTATCTCAAGTTGCAAAGGACGTTTCACAAAATCGTATTAGCATCACTTTAGTAATCCGTTCTTTCTTTTACAATTCATCTTTTACTCTCACTTAGTCCTTTACTTGAGAATCCTTGGGCATAAAATGTATAAAGATTTTCTGTAGAATTTAAAAGGAATTAAGTGTGGGCAGTTAAAACAACTTAAGTAGGAACAATGTTTGCTGCACAACTCATTAACTGAGTTCAGATCTGCAGTTACCATCTAAATCCTGGAAGCTATGATAAGTTTCTGTAATCTCAGCACATTATTCTGAAAAGGTAGTAGAAAAAGCATGTTTTCCCAGCATGTTGTGAACCTGAATTTTGTGTGTCCTGCCTCAAAACCAGGATGGACTAGCAGGACTGAACAGTAGTTGTACCCTGAACTCCACACTAATGCAGTGACATGTGGGTCCCCATACCCACACATAAGCATGCAAGCACAAATAATAAACAAACAAATAAATAAAAATTCCACAAGCCCTCATTTTTTCAGGCTTATAAATAGGTGGCCTCACGTTTGCTCCCAGGACATAGAATGGAAAGTCATGCTCAGAATATATCAGGATCTAATGCAGAATTTTTATAGAGGTCATTACTAACCATACTTCCATGAGACTGATTATCACCAACTAAAGAGCACAGAAAGGTGATCTCTCTCTGGAAGTGTCTATCTTTCAGGACTAAGCCATAGTCCAGTGTTTCATGGCTCTGACATGTGTCTGTGTATTGTATGCATGAAAATAAGTAATTTTGAGCCAAATTTTGAGGATACACTCCAGTGCTGAACATAGAGACCGATGGAAAAGAATAGAGAGCCAAAGAATAATCATATCTAAATGATTCTTGACAAATGAGCGAAGAACACACAGTGAGGGAAGGGCCATCTTGTCAATACAGGGCTTGAGAAAACTGGACCATATGCAGAAGTAAAACTAGATCCCTATTTCTTACCCATTACAATCACCAATCCCAAATGGATTATAAACTTAAATGTGAAACCCAAATCAACTGAATAACTAAATGAAAACATAGGAGAAAAAAAAATCAAGGTGTTGACATAGGAATTTGCTGTGACCACAAATGTATAAACAACAAAAAGCAAAAGGCATCAAACAGAATTTCAGCAAATTGAGAATTTGTTATATATAAAAAAAGAAAACAAGCACGAGAAAAACAACTTAAAATGGGGAGAAATGGTTATAGACTGCCACGTGTGTGTGTGTGTGTGTGTGTGTGTGTGTGTGTGTGTGTGTGTATGAATAATATTGAGATGCAAGGAATTCAAGAAAGGCGATAGCTCTTTTTTGATCTATTTCTTTTTCTCTGACTCTCATTTTTTTAACCACTAATGCACACAAATACACATGCATGTGCATACACACACATAAACATATACACACACCCATGCAAAGGAACAAAGTCATGAATACAGAATACATATTTTTCAAAGTCATACAAATGACTGATAGAAGTCTGAAAACAATTCAATATCACTGACATTACCACATGGGAAATGTAAATCAAGGCACAATGAGATTTCACCTAATCCTGATTACAATAGCTCCTATCAAAAATGCAAAATGCTGGGCTCCTGAAATGGCTTAGCAGTTAAGCTGTTTGCCTGTCAAGGCCTAAGGATGCCAGCTCAATTCCCTAGGACCCACATAAGCTAGATGCATAAGGGGGTTCATGCTTCTGGAGTTCATTTGCAGTGACTAAAGGCCCTGGGACACCCATTCTCTCTTTCTCTCTATTCGCCTCTCTCTCTGTCCCTCTCTCTCTCTCTCTTTTTTTTTTTTTTTTTTTTTTTTTTTTTTTTTTTTTTTTGGTTTTTCGAGGTAGGGTCTCACTCTAGCCCAGGCTGACCTGGAATTCACTATGGAGTCTCAGGGTGTCCTCGAACTCATGGCGATCCTCCTACCTCTGCCTCCCGAGTGCTGGGATTAAAGGTGTGCGCCACCACACCCGACTCTCTCTCCCTCTTAAATAAATAAATAAATAAATATTCTTTAAAAAATAAAAAATGCAAAATTAGTGTAATTAGTGCAGTTATGTAAAATAGTATGGGTTTTCCTCTGAATACTATAGATTGCCTTGTGATTTTGCCACCTCACTATGGTGGTGTGCCCAACCAGTGAAACTAAATTCAACACCTCAGTGATATATATATGTTATTTCCTTAGTAATCATAATACTTAACAAATGGAAGCATTCTAAAAGTCCCTTAATGAAAGAATGTGTAACAAAGATGTGCCACATGCACATGCGTGTACACACACATTAGAGCTCTCAGATTTGGTTTTTAAAACCTCGCTTCTGAGGACTCTCTGAAATTCATCAGACACTCTTCTCCCTGTCTCCATCACCTGCACTGACATTTCAGGCGCTACTGACAGTGCCCAAGCTTTAGATTTTGTCTGTATTTCATGAGGCCACATTATGAGATGATAATCACAAGGAGACAACACAATTCTGCGGAAACCCCTTCGAGCGCCTTCTGTTGCAATACCAAGAGTTGGTGACAGGAAAGAAACTCCACGACTACCTTGAAAAGACTGGCAAGCAGTGTGAGTATTTAGTCAGAAGAGGAAAGGCCACGCTTGTGCCTCACTGTAATCTCAGCCACAGCACAGCTTCAACTCAACAGCCACAAGTACCTTATAAAAACCACTAATTACACAGTTTTCTCCAAGCACAAAATAGCTGTGCCCCACACCCTTGTGAATAGCTGATGAGTAAGTAGTGTTACTTACAATTTACCAAGGGTTCCTCTGCCCCAGTGGAGGTTTATGAAACATGTGCATTTGGCCTAGAGTAGCTATAACTGGCAGAGGGCATGCTGAAGCAGAAATGTGTGTCATGAGTAGCACCATACTGTACTTTTAGTTTATATGCAGTCATCTTCAAGCACCTGTGAAATATTCAGAGCAATGGGGCTGTGCCTGGGTTTTGCCCATTGATAAAATGCACATTGTCCCCTGACACTTGAGCTTAGATAGTGACAATGGTGGCCTTCTACAACAGACATCCTCTGTTTTTGCTATTAGATTCACAGCCTCAGAGCAAACTAGATGTGATGGGTGATAATGTTTGGTTGTCACCTTGTTTTCATTGGAAAAAAAAAAAGAAAGAAAGAAAAACTGGGGCATTGTTGGAACAAACCTTTGGGTGAGCCTCTGAAAGTATTTCCAGATATGATTTCACTGGGTTGGGAAGACGGTATCCTGAATTTTTATGGCACTGTGCCAGGGCTGGGGAACAAGACTGAATAAGTAGAAACAAACCAGGCTTGGTGGTACACACCTTTAATCACAGTACTAAGGAGGCAGAGGCAGGAGAATCACTGTGAATTGAGGATAGCCTGAGAGTACATGGTGAATTCCAGGTCAGGCTGAGCTGACCTACCTTAAAAAAAAAAAAAAGAAGAAGAAGAAGAAGTGAAAACAAAGGAGATATACAGCCTAGTGCCTCCATCATCTCTCCACTTCTGATCCAGCCACTGCATGCAGACAAGAAGCCCAACACATCTGCTGCCATAGCCAGGATGGCAGAGGATCCCTTCAGGCCACGAGCCAGAATAAACTCTTTCCTTACCTTGTTTTTTGCAAGGACACACCAATTTGGTTACACAAATGAGAAAATACTTAATGCATTAGGATGTGAGGGGATTCTCTTTGAATTGTGGATTTCATTCACCTTGTGCTTTTTGAATTAGTGGGTGAATTCTTTTTTTCTCACTAGAACATATTATCACTGGCAAAGTCAAGAAGCTCCTGTGGATTGAAGCAGTCATAATTTATTTCATTCATTTGACAAATGAGGCTTTAGGGGCCATTTCTAGCTTGCCAACCAAATAATCCCAAGTAAACTAATCTATAAATCATAATGGCTATATGTCAGACATACTATATTTTAATAAATCTTAGTTGCTAAAAATATAAGAGCTATTTTATATTTTATTTATTTATTTGAGAGATAGATAGAAATAGGCAGGAAGAGACAGACAGAGAGAGAGGGAGAGAGAGAGAGAGAAAGAGAGCGCACCCTGGGCTTCCAGCCACTGCAAATGAACCCCAGATGCATGAACCCCCTTGTGAATCAGGCTTATGTTGGTCCAGGGGAATTGAACCTGGGTCTTTTGGCTTTGCAGGCAAGCACCTTAACCACTAAGCCATCTCTCCAGCCCAAAACGTAAAACTACAAGTTCCGTATTGTGAAGATATTTTCATCTGAAAGCCTCCCACCTTCTTGCCATTGTCACAAATTAGTGAAAAGTATGATTAATTAAAACATGTTTAATCTATCCCCCTTACTCAAAATATGCAATAAGTTCTTGGCATCCTATTTTATGAAGGGGCAAAGAGAAATATCTTAGTCTTCATTGTTAAAACATCTCTGACTTATGTTGTTTACTCCAGATGTAAATCCTTGGCTTTTGGTCACATTATAGAATACCTGTGACCATCTACTTTTTAGAAGGGAAATTTTGTTTTGGGATCATAATTTTAGAGGTTTCAGTCCACAGTTATTTGACTCTGTTGCTTTACACCTCTTGAAGCATATTGCATCATGGCAGAAGCGTATGACAGATGAGTTCTACCCAAATTCCTGACACTAAAGAAGCAGAGAAGGAGACAAGCAGGGCCCAGACTGTGAATTTCCCCATGTAGGGTATACCGCCAATTATATAACTGCCAACAATATCCCCCTATTTCATAGAGGATCCACCCACTCCTAATGGAGCCATGCTCTAGAAACCTACTCCTTAATACATGAGCTTTTGTGGGACGTTTCATATCAAAACTATACCACTCTTTAATCTCAAAAGCCTAGGTATATTTATCAATGAAAATATATTCAGTCCATCTCCAAGAGTCCCCAGAGTCTTAAAAGCTCCACTATTTTTTTTTTCAGAAGTTTAAAGAGGAGAGTCTTATCTGATGCACTAGGTAAACTCAGCATTGAGTTTCATAAAAATTACAAAAAAAAAAAAACCACACACTACACACATTAATATAAGATGCAAAGGGCAAATATTCATAGACCAAAACTGAGGGGGAAAGAAAAACATATATGTGAAGGGTTGGATAAACATAACTAAGTTAGCCGGGCGTGGTGGCGCACGCCTTTAATCCCAGCACTTGGGAGGCAGAGGTAGGAGGATCGCCGTGAGTTCGAGGCCACCCTGAGACTCCATAGTGAATTCCAGGTCAGCCTGAGCTAGAGTGAGACCCTACCTCGGAAAACCAAAAAAAAAAAAAAAAAACTAAGTTATAACAGTGAAAATCATCATGGATATATGCAGCAGATGTGTGCTCTCAAGGACGTGGGCACACCCATCTCTAAAGGTCTTGTTAGCTGAAGCCCACAGATCCACAGATCACTGTCTTAGGCTGTCAACAGCAGGCATCCCACCTGACTGCCTTTATAGCTTTCTGGGCTGATCCTTGCAGCTTGGGCCTCACTCTTAACACTATACATACTGCCATGATAGAGGCTATTTGTAAAATATTTCGACTTGCAATATCCTGCCTGATTTTCCTTTGAATTCCTGGTGTGAACCTCTCTGACCACCAAACAAATTAACTTTTTGATCACTATAGCTTTGAGTAACATAAGACTTTCATATTGGCCTAAGGTAAGGATAGAACTTGTTCTTATAATTACATGCATATTATTTAGGTACAATGTAGGGTTAGATTTTTAAATTGTTCTCAGCTGCCTATTTCCTAATTACAACTGCTCATGACTCATTGGTCATTGTTCATTAGAGACTTTCAGTTATATATTAATGAAATAACTTGTAAATAAAATGTTTGGGACTTTATTTTTGTTAAAAATAGTAACATAACACAAAACAAAATAGAAAATAAAAACAGAGAGTGCCATATAAAGCTCTTGAGTTTGGCTTGTTAAATTAACAAATAATTGCAAGGAAATTTTTATTTTGCATAAAACATGAATTGCAACAGATTTTAATATGTATTATAATGCTGAGTATTATGAAAATTAAGTTTGAAATTCTAAAGATATATACATATATATTACTTATCCTCACATAAATTTTATTATTTTTAATTATTTAATTATTACTATGTGTGTGTGGAGAGCAAGTGAAGTACTTCCCCTACACTTAATCAGCAAAATAATGGGTTTACACATTACAACTTTCTGATTACATGCAAAGATTCAAATGTAAGAAGGGGAAAGAGAAATGCGTAAGACCTTAAACTGAATCACAATTCCTAAACAATTACTGTTTTCTAACAGAGAAATGTTGGCTCATAGAGTACAATTTATATAATTTAGATATAAGATAGTTTTCCAATATGGAAGCTGGGTGAAATATTCAGGAAATGGATACTTACCTGAAGAAGACAAAAAACTATTAGCACTGTGGTTACATCACAGACAACATACTTGCATGACCACATATAAAACTAAGGCAATAAAAGATAATGGAACTTTCAATATTAATCATAACTGGTGAACAATTTACTTGGCCCTCAATGTCCCTGCTACCCAAATTATAAACACTGAAATATGGCAACTCAAAAGATATTTTTATACAATTAAGTTAATCTATACTTAGAAAAGAAGTCAAGCGTTTTCTTTTTCTTTCATTAGTAGAATACGTTTCTCTTATTTTTCTAGTCAATAGGATATTATACAAAGTAGCACATGACATAAAGACAGAATATAAATTTGAAAGATTGTAGTATAGCATGCAAGGAGAATTCAGCTGGGACAGATTAAGTGGTATAATAACAAAAATAATGTTAATTTTTTAATAATGTATTGTAGGAACCTTATATCAAAACTCTTTTTCTACTCTGATCCCTCAATATATCTGAATATGAACACTAAGTTACAAGGAACTTAAATGAACTGAAGGATAAAATTATTCCATAAATATAGTCCTACAACCCTTTCACTAATTTGCAATTTACTAATATTTTTAAACAATATAATACTTGTGTAAAAATAATGTGCTGCTGAAAAATGTAACATTCAATATTTTACTGTGAGAAAATTATTTTCAATGATGAGGAGTTTGAAACCATGTCAATCATTTTTTTTGTTGTTGTTCTTTTGTTTTTCAAGGTAGGGTTTCACTCTAGCCCAGGCTGACCTGGTATTCACTCTGTAGTCTCAGGGTGGCCTTGAACTCATGATGATCCCCCTACCTCTACTTCCTGAGTGCTAGGATTAAAGTTGGTCGCCACCATGCCCTGCTAAAGAACACTCTCTCATGGTTCCACTGGGGCTCGAACCCACAATGTTTTGTGTGTAAAGCAGACATGATAACTGCTACACTATGGAACTGCATAATTTTTAATAATATGTAATTGATGGCTAATCCACTGAAGCAATATGAACAGTATTTTAATGATTTCCTATCATTTGTAATGGAATATTCTCTGTTTAATTTAAATAGTTAAAGCACATGGCACATTTTTATAATATTTTTTGTTTCAAAATTTTATTGCATATGTATTTCTATTTATTTCTTCTATTTGTGCTTTGCATCTCATGTTATTATATTTTTAAATTTTTAAAACATATCATTCCATTACTATGTATCATGTGTCATTTTCTATTCCCTATGGTATTTAAAATAACTGAGCTCAGGGGTGCAATTCGGTGACATGTAGACTACTCTAGCAAATAATCCTGGCCCATAGCTCCTCTAATGGTGTGCATTCAGTAACATAGATTTGATTTACATTGTTTCAGTTGCAGGAGAACATCACTTCTTTCATCAACACGCACATGTGCATGCACACACACACACGCACACACACACACACACATCTACATATATTACATTAAAGTATTAAAATTATTAAACATCCATTTTGAGTTTGAATGAACTTAATGCCAGAGCAAAAAAGATTAGTGCTATCATTATACCAGTATCTATTGTTAGAGTTATTACTTTGCTAATGTGATCCAAATTTTCCTCAAAGCGTCATGTGATGCTGAAATAAAAAGGTTCATCTAATCATTATCATAAATAGGACAGAGATGACTATACTGGAAGCATAATTTTTCATGTCATAATATGCATTTACTTTCCAGGAACAGCCTTCTCACATTTGTAATCTCACAAATGTCGACTCACTTTGGTTCTGAGTTTTTTTTTTTTTTTTTTTTTTGTTTTTTTGAGGTAGGGTCTCACTCTAGCCCAGGCTGACCTGGAATTCACTGTGGAGTCTCAGAGTGGCCTCGAACTCACGGCGATCCTCCTACCTCTGCCTCCCGAGTGCTGGGATTAAAGGCGTGCGCCACCACGCCCGGCTTCGACTCACTTTTAAGATTCAGTCCACATATAACTAATACTTACACTTTTTCTGATTACATGAAGTGGGTTTACTATTCCCCTTCTGTCACCAACTCAGGATCATTCAAATTCACCTTTGTATCTCCATAAAGACAGTTGTTGAAAGAAAATAAATACAAGTTTATAAAAGTGGTAAATAGAATGGAACTTGTGTCATTTAAAAACATTTTGTTGCATGTTAAATATTCAGTGACAATACATATATATATATATATATATATATATATATATATATATGCATGTATATATATACATATATGTATATATATGTTATATATGTATATTACATATATATATATATATATATATACATACATATGTAATTTCACTTTCCTCCTGTATTTAAAGAAAAGCTTGTAATTTAAAAACCATTTTTATTTATTTATTTGCAAGGGAAGAGAGAGAGATTGAGACAAAGAGAAGAGAATGGGTGTGGTGGTTTGAACAGATGCCCCCCAATATATTCAGTTTTTTATTTGTTTGTAGTTTGCATCTGCAGCCACCTGGCTAGAGGCAGTGTCACTGGGTGGATCTTAAGGTGTGGCGGTGGGCTTCAGATTTCAATCTAAAGATATGCAAAGTGTGCCTAAACTGGAGTTCCTGAAGTGTGCTGTGCTATGTGGCTTTCAGCTTTTTGGTTGATGCTTTCTTTGTCTCAACTTGGGCCTGTGAAGGCAGGCCAGCTCCTTTGGCCATTATAGAACTTCCCCTGGATCTGTACACTTCAATAAATATCCCTTCCTCCATAACTGTGCCAGTCTGGAAGTTCATTTCAGTGAACCTGAAACTGTCTGATACAGGGGATATGCCAGGGCCTTCAACCATTGCAATCAAACTCCGTGTGTTACTTTGTACATCTGTCTTTTCCTGGGTACTAGAGAATTGGACTGAGATTGTTAGAAATTGCAGGCAAGTGACTTAACTTCTGACCAATCTCTACAGCCCCAGAAAAGTATTTTTTAATATTTTGTTTATTTAATTATTTTGATGGATGGTGAGAGAGAGAGAGAAAATGGGTGTGCCAGGGCCTCCAGCCTCTGCAAATGAACTCCAAAAAGATGTGCCACCTTTGTGCATCTGGCTTATGTGGCTACTGGGGAATCCAACCTGGGTCCTTAGGCTTCAAAGAAAGTACCTTTACTATTAAACACTCTCTTATGCCTCATAAGCACTATTTCACATTAGAGTTTAAGGTTTTTTCAATTTCAGAATATTTTCATATTGCACATTCACATTTAATGCTGAGTGTTACTGTCAGGTTTGCATTACTGGAAGAATTTACCTGACCAAGAGCAGCTTTTGGAAAAAAAAAAAAAAAGAAAGAAAAGAGGTTATTTTGGCTTACAGACTTGAGGGGCAGCTCCATGATGGCAGGGAAAATGATGGCATGAGCAGAGGGTGGATATCAGCTTTTGGCCAACATCAGGTGGACAACAGGAACAGGAGAGTGTGTCAAACACTGGCAAGGGGAAAGTGGCTATAACACCCATAAACTGCCCCCAATAATACACGCCTCCAGGAGGCTTTAATTTCCAAATTGCCATCAGCTGGGACATGACATTCAGAACACCTAAGTTTAAGGAGGCACTTGAATCATATCACCACATTCTGCCCCTAGTCCCCATAAACTGGAAACTATCCATGATGTAAAATCCAATGCATTCATTCCAACTTTATAACTCCCCAATATTTTTATCAATCCCTATTATGTTCAAACATCCTCATAAACCAAAGTCTTTTAATTGAGCCATAATTCTATAATATCCCCCAAAATCTGATAATGGCTTAGAATAAACATTCACACTGAAAAACATGGCATTGGACATAACAAAGACATATTCAACCAATACAAGTTTTAAAATAATCAGGGCAAACATCAAACTCTGAAGCTCCAAATCCAACAATTCTAGTCAGTGGCAACTCTCCAAGTATGATAATTCTAATTAGCAATAAATCTCTGGGGTTCTAATTCTGCCCTTCCAGCTAGGCTACTCACAGTCCTGGAAAACTTCATCTGGGGATGGCAGCTTTCCTTAGTGGCCATCTTGTGGTCTTGGCATCTCCACTGGGTCTCCACTGCAACACATGGTCCATCCTCACAGCTCCATCAGGTATCCATGCAGGCATGTAGCAAACCTGCTTCACACTGCCCATGGTTTTTCCAAAACACACGACAATGTTGCAACTCAATGACCCTCTCTTTCCTGCATTTCTCATACTCCGTAATACCAGGTAGGGTGACAATTTGTTAATCTTAGGGAGGAGAATAAAGCAGACTTTGAAGAACAGAACACTGCTTAAGCACTCAGGCCCCTTTAAGATTCTGCATTCTTTCTGTTGTCTTAATTCAGGCCAGATGGCCCAATCTTAATGCTTTTAGTCTCATATAATTGTAGCTGATTGGGCAGAAGTTTAGCCCCAAGATTTCATGTCTGTGTCATATCCCTCTGTTCACACAAGTCCATTTCTATTCAATGCAACCCTGCACAAGTTCTTAGGACATGGACATAACAGCAAGCCTCTCATACCAACTGCTAGCCCAGTCCAGGCAAAGCTCTTTCCCACACTCATAAGCCAAACCTTACCGTCCATAATTCTTACTGCATTCAGGTCTTTCAACTCTGACCACAATAAGCTGTACTTACAGCACTGCAAGGTGTCTCTTAGAACAAGGTTTCAAATTCTTCCAGAATCCTCTGGAAAATCAGCTCCAAAAGGCCATAATCAAAAAGTCAAGTCCCACTCGTCTGGTACAACTTTACCATTGCAGTTAGAAACACATTGGTGGCAGAAATCTCCCTACCAAAAGCATCTCATGGGGAAAAAAGGAATTTATTTTGGCTTACAGGCTGGAAAGGAAGCTCTATAATGGCAGAGGAAAATGATGGCATGAGCAGAGATTGGACATCATCTCCTCGCCAACATCAGGTGGACAACAGGAACAGGAGAGTATGCCAAACACTGGCAAGGGGAAACTGGCTATGATACCAACAAGCCCACCCCCAACAATACACTGCCTGCAAGAGGCATTAATTCCCAAATCTCCATTAGCTGGGATCCTAGCATTCAGAACACCTAAGTTTATGGGATCATATGAATCAAAACAACACAGTGCATAAGTGAAATAATAAATTTATAGATGACAACTGTTTATTGTGAAACAATAATATCCTTAAACAGCTATTGTACTCTATTTTTTTCTTACAAAACTTGTCATTTAATAGCAAACACAATTCAACTTTCAGACCATGAACAACACCAAATGTTGGTAAGCATGTTTAGCAAGACTAATTGCTGATGTCAAATGCTAAATGGGACAGCCATGGAAGACAGTTTGGAGAATTTCTACAAACCTAAATGTCCACATCCTACATGACTTAACAATCACATCCTTTGGTACTGATCCAAAAGAGTTGAAAAAAATTAGATTCAAACAAAAATCAGCACATTGATGTTTATTGAAATAATGTTCAAAATCACCCCAATTAAAAGTATCCAAGTTTTTTTCAGTAAGGGAATAGCTAAATTCTGGCACATTCAAGTGATAGAATATAATTATTAGATTTAATGCCATAAAGAGAATTATAGTGTATGTTACTAACTGAAAAGCATATTGATGGAATGGTACCTGTAGCAATGTGACATTCTGGAAAAGACAAAAACAAAACTATCAAGAATGTAAGGAAGAGGAGGAATGGCTAGAGTATAGCACACAAGAAACAAGAAATGAAAAGTGTGATAGTTAAGGTGATGTCAACTTGATCTGTTTACTAATCCACAGAAATCCCTTTTGAGTGGGTCTCGGAGGTTGATTCCAGGGACTGAAGGAGGAAGTCCTTCCCTAAGAGTGAGCCCTTCCCCCAGAGCGGGCACCCCGCTCAGAGGGGGACTTCATATAAGGAAGCTCTGGGTGAAAAGAGCCCCTTCCTTCCTTCCTTCCACTTGGCTGTTGGAGCTGCTCACCACCTTCCAGTATGGACTGAAGACCAGTGCAGACTGAAGACCAGCATCAACTGAAGACCCAGGTGAATGAAAACCCAGCTGCTCCTCAGGAAGCCTCCAGGCCTTCAATGCCGGATTGGGACTGCTGAGACATCTGGCCACCTGGACTGAGCAGCTACCAGGTTCCTTGATTCTCCAGCCTGCAACTGCTACTGGACTACCGTAAAATAATCTAATAAATTCCCTTTTTAAAATAATTCTTTCCAGCAGTTCTTTTCCTCTAGAGAACTCTGACTAATACAAATAAGGAGAGGACAGAGGATTTTAGAACAGTGGACATTTTCTGTATAATACCATCATTACAGATACTTGTCATTATAAATCTGTCCAGACACAGAATGTATAACAGAACAAATGAAGCCTAACATAAACTATGGGCTTTAGCTGATAGCAGTATGTCAGTGTGGACCCATCAAATGTAAAAGATGTTTGAAGCAGCTGGCAGAAGGATGTTGATAATGGGGAATCTACATAATTTACTTTCAGCTTATTGTGAACCTAAAATGGTTCCAAGAAGTAAATTTTATTTAAATGCAGGGAAAGAACCTAATAAATTTGTCATTCTACATCCACTTAAAGAAACTTTTAAGCCAATTTTTAGATGCTACAATTTTGTCACATTTATTTTATTTAATAAGTTATGTGAATTTTGAATCTAATATGAATTCATTTTTTCTTTAAATGGAGCATTAGATATTTTTGTGTATGGTGAAGATGGTCATAACATTGCTGTCTAGTGAGAAAAATACAAATATGCACAATATTTAGGATGTTTTCTGTATTCATGATTATGAATATAATATTCTTAATAATTCTCTTATTGTAAGCAATAACTTTTAATGCTCATTTTTATTTTCTCATCATTAGTCAGAGCACATTGCCCATGTTCTATGTAATACTGGTTTCTACTAAATATGTTTTGTGTGTGTGTGTGCGTGTGTGTGTGTGTGTTGACACAATTTATTCTTTTACATAGTTTTGTTTTATTTTTTCCATGCACAGAATTACTTCCTGTTTGGTCCTTCTACTTTTATAATGCTACCATCTTTTCTTCTTTTTTGTGACAAATTTTAGGCAATCTCAAGGTTTATGCTCAGTGTTTAATGGAAAAGGAACCACAAACCTTGCCAGTTCTTCATTTAGTTTCATAGAACTCTGCATGACTTTGCCAATGATGAATCTGCTTTACTCATCCAATATGGACATCTGTATTCTTGGACCTGAACAAAG
Organism: Dipus sagitta; assembly: GCA_036346955.1. Lineage (NCBI taxonomy): Eukaryota > Metazoa > Chordata > Mammalia > Rodentia > Dipodidae > Dipus > Dipus sagitta. The sequence continues at coordinate 27,474,463 of CM070772.1, forward strand.
ACTTATTTTGGGATGTTCCAAATCTTTGCCAAAATGATGAATAATTTGCTGTCTCATCCTTCTGTGATTATTTTTGCTTGTCAAAGGCAGTTTCCTACCCTTTTATTATTGAAAGAGTAACTTATAAAAGAACTTAAACCACATATGAATAGTTCAAGATGGTTAACATTGGGTCAATCTATCGATGCTTAAATAATCACAGTATGAGTAGTACATTTTATCATCATATACGACACAACATATGGTGCTAGCCATTAACTGATCACTAGGGAATTTTTTGTTTTTGCTTTTTTTTTTTTTTTTTTTTTTAGGTAGGGTAACTATGTAGTCTCATGGAATTCACTATGTAGTCTCATGCTGGCCTCAACTGTGCTCATATCTCTTACTTCAGAGGGCTGAGATTAAAGGCATGAGACACCATACCCGGCTTATTTTTGCACTATTTTTCCTGTTTTGTAAAAAAAAAAAAAAATTCTGTTAAGATAATACTTGGGCAAATCATCTGACAAGCCTGAGTAATTTTCAAATGCAAATTGCATTACAAATGGAATTTATAGTTTCATTGCATCCTTCTATGACATATGCTAAGTTGTGACCCTTTGGAAAACTCTGCATGTTGGGTGAGTTCTGGACATATGAGCTGACAGTGGTCAGTAGGGACTACTGCTTCAGGAAATTATATATAATTTCTTGAAGCAGTAATATGAATATAATAATATAAATATTATTATAATATATATATAATTTACTAACTAAATTATATATATGTACACACACACACACACATACATATATATATTATTCAGTAGAGTAAATTCTCTAAGTCACTGTGAAAGCTCATGTGTTAAGTAGTTGGAGTCCCCCCGTTGTCATTTATTTTTAGAAACTGATTGGTAGCTATAAAGTCAGATCCTAGCAGCAAAAGAGACAATTTTTGGTAAGAAGAGAAACAGGATAAACTACCATGGAAGTAGAAGGTAAGAAATAGAAACTTCATTGGCACCACCCAATAAGTAACCTGAGCATGAGCTGCCTAATAAGAAAGGAACCTGTTGGAACCTCAACTATGCTATGAAGACAATAGAAACAATGAGTATCAGAGCCATTGCACATCTCAAAAAAAAAAAAAAAAAAAACAAATAGAACCATTCAGGCAGCTAGAGTCCTTTAAAAAAATTAAGGTCCAGTGTTTCCTACTTGTATCATATTCTACTAGAAGATCTCAAATGCACTTAATGTAGAGCATAACCATTCACAATGGGAGAGTCCGCCTCAGGGAAGTTCTGAGAGATACTCACGTAGTTAATAATTGCTATAATGAGGAATTAGACACAGTGATGTCAGAATCTAACACTCACAAACATTGTACAAAATGATATGACCTGATTTTCTTGAAATGGCTTTCAGACATATTACTAAACTTAAAAATAGAATTTTGACACATGCTCACATCAGGTCTCATACAATTCCTGAGTCACTAAAAACAGTTTATTGAGACAGAGAGCTTCAGGAGTGTTCATATTCCATAAACATATCATTGTTCTCATATGTAAGAGTAAATCTTGTAATATGAAATTACATATGAAATACATACATCTATTTTATTCCTACATAATATATAAATGGGAACATTTTTGAATATCATACCATTAGTGTGTAAAGCCATCTATGTCAATGGATAAAGAGAACTGAAATGTCCCAGGTAATTAGATGAAAAGACCTGTATGGGCTGGAAGACTAAAGACTTTGTTCATATGAAATGCTATTTAAAAATAATTTTCACTGCATGTGACTCACAGTGGCTCAGACATGTAGTGGAATGACTATGTATGCATCCAATTTTCATTGTCACATCCATAAAACCAGGATGCAAAATGTGACACTAGCATATGAAACAGAGATTAGAAGGGAGTAAAAAGGTTAATTCATAACTTGATTCTTGTGTGATATATTTTTCTTCCAATATAAATTTGGTTTGAATTTAATAAGTGATCAGAGGGGGGGACACATCTACATTTCATCATGTGATTCTGAATCCTAAGCCTGTGCTAATTTTTTTTTCTTTTTCTTTTGGTGGGGGGTTCAAGGTAGGGTTTCACTGTAGCCCAAGATGACCTGGGATTCACTGTGTAGTCTCAGGGTGGCCTCAAACTCATGGTGATCCTCCTACCTCTGCCTCCTGAGTGCTGGGATTAAAGGTGTGCGCCACCACGCCCGGCTTCTGTCCTAAATTTTAATGAGACTCTGGAGCTGTTTCTTGAGGATCTGTTGCACGTACTTTGCGTGAAATGAGAAACACAGTTGTATAATGAGAAACAAATCCATTGTCCTGTCCTTTACTTAAGCTCCTATAGCTTAAGCTCTATGCTATGTATCCACATGTGAATTGTGCTAAAACACCTATGTTCTTTCCTCTTGAAATTAGAGATGGTCACCTAATGAACTTTGGTCCAAAAACCTTTATTATTTGCAATAATAAGCAAGCTTTGGTTGTATCAAATTATCTTCAATCACAGAATCTTCCCTGATTAAGTTACAATTTCTTTGATAAAATAATTATTAATTATATAGTCTTGGCTCCCAAAAGACATGTCACTTAAGTGAAAATTAAGTCTTTGTTGCAGTCAGGTTTGCATTGCTGATAGAAATCACTCAACCAACAACAGCTTGTGGGGAAAAAAAAAAGAGGTTTAATTTGGTTTACAGGCTCAAGGGGGAAGCTCCATAATGGAAGGGCAAAATGATGGCATGAGCAGAGAGTGGACAACACCTCCTGGCCATCAACAGGTGTACAAAAATAACAGGAGAGTGTGCTAAATATTGGCAATGGAAAACTGGCTATAACACCCATAAGCTTGCCCCCAACAATACATTGCCTCTAGAAGGCATTAATTTTCAAGTATCCATCAGCTGGGAACCTAGCATTCAGAGCACCTAAGTTTATGGGGAACACCTGAATCAAACCACCACATTCCACCCCAACCCCATAAACTGATAACCATACAGGATATAAAATACAATGTATTCACCCAACCTTAACAGTTCACATAATTTTTATCAATCCCAATGATATTCAAACATCCCCATAATCCAAGGTCTTTTAACTGAGCCATAATACCAAAAAAAAAAAAAAAACAATCCTCCCAAAATACCCATAATGACACAGAATAAACACTCATACTGCAAAAGATGACATTGTGCATAGCAAAGAAATAGTCCAATACAAGATTTAAATAGGGCAAACATAAAACTCTGTAGCTCCAAGTCCAACAACTCTAACAAGTGACACGTTTCCAATTCCTGTAATTTTAACCAGCAGCAAGTCTCTGGAGTTCCAATTCCACCCCTCCAGCTAGGTTATTCACAGTCCTGGAAAACTTCATCTAGGGCTGGCAGCTTTCCTTAGCAGCCATCTCCGGGCATCTCCACCACAGTCCATGGTTCATCCTCATGGCTCCATTGGATCATCATGCAGGCATCTAGCAAACCTGCTTCACACTGTCTATGTCTATTTCCAAAACACAAGACCATATTGTAAATTCAATGACCATTTCTTTCCTGCATTTTTTATACTCCATAATAACAGGTAGGGTGCCAATTTGTTAATCCACTGGGGAACAAAGCAGACTTTGAAGAACAGCACACTCCTTGAGCACTCAGTCCCCTTCAAGAATTGACATTCTTCCTGTTGTCCCAGTACAGGTCATCTGTCCCAATCTCAATGGTTGTAATCTTATATAATTGCAGCTGAATGGGCTGAAGTTTAGCCCAAAGATTTCATTTGTTCTGTGCCATATCCCTCTGCTCTGCTCACATAAGTCCATTTCTATGCAATGCAACCCTGCACAAGTTCTTAGGGCATGGACATAACAGCAAGCCTCTCACACAAACTGTTTCAAGCCCAGTCCAGGCAAAGCTCTTTCTCACCCTCTTAAGCCAAACCTCACAGTCCATAGTTCTTACTTCATTTAGGTTTTGCAACTCTGACCAGAATAGTCCATCAAGCTATACTTACAGTACTTCAGGGTGTCTGTTAGGCTGTTTCAAATCTTTCCATATTCCTCTTGAAAATCAGCTTCAAAAGCCCAAGCCACACAGTCAGCAGTCTAGAAGTAAATGACCCCCACTCTCTGTATCAGCTTTACTGTTGCAGTCAGGTGTTCATTGCTGGTATAAATCCCCCAACCAAGAGTACTTTGTGGGGAAAAGGAGGTTTATTTTGGCTTACAGGCTCAAGGAAGAAGCTCCATGATGGCAGGAGGAAACGATGGCATGAGCAGAGAGTGGATATCACCTCCTGGCCAACATCAGGTAGACAATAGGAACAGGAGAGTGTGTCAAAAAGGGGAAATGAGCTATAATACCCAGAAGCCTATCCCCAACAATGCACTGCCTCCAAGTGGCATTAATTCCCAAATCTCCATCAACTAGGAGCCTAGTTTTCAGAACACCTAAGTTTATGGGGGACACCTGAATCAAACCAAAACAGTCTTTATTACATAAGTCGCTAATTAGGGTAAATTTTTGTAGCATAACTTAAATTGAATGAAAATGAGATAAAAGTTGTGTATATAATATATCAATTACATGAAGACAAAATCTGGCAATATTTTTAAATGTGGTCATGAAATACAATCTTTCACATATATAATTATAAATTGAAAAATTATAGTTTTTAGCTTGCACTTTTATGAAAAAATGGCTTATTCCTAAAATACATGTTTTCTATTATAATAATTAAATCTCATTTAAAAAGCACACAAACAATGTGCTTATCTTTAGTTCTGATTCATAGATTTTAATAATCATATGAGGGTCCTTAATATACAGATGCAAGTTATTAAAATATATTAGTTAAACCAACCCATGCATTGTGTATTTTAAGTAGGTTAATGTTTATATTAATGCAGTTAGTTTATGACTAATTCAATATATCCTTTATATAATATATTAATAAGATTATGCAAGTACTTTAAAAGCTCTGAAATTAATCTCAATAATTTTATGGATGTATATAAAATCTGTGTATGGGATGTAATGTTTTGAGAAAGTAATGGTAATGATAATCAAAACAATAAAGGAAGATAAAAATGTGAAGCGTTTTCTGTAATGCAGCTAATATTGTGAATCTCAAATGAAAGACGATGGTACTCAACTGTTCTAATTTGAATGTACAACATCTCCTATAGGCTATGGGCTGTTTGAACACTTGATCTCCTGCTGGTGGCACTATTTGAGACCTTTATACACTGGAAACTGGCTAGAGGAAGTGGAACACTGCCATCAAATCTTATGGTTTGACAGCCCAGCCCCATTTCCTGATTAGACTCTAAGTTTCCTCACTCTGAGTACCATGAGAACAGCTGCCTCTTACTTCTCCTTCCTGAGCTCCCAGCTATGAAGGTCTGGATCCCTCAAGTGGCAATCCATTATCAATCCACTACTCTTAAGCTACTTTTAGTAAGATATTTGTATACCACAATGAGAAAAGTTACTCATACATCATCATTTAAGAAAATGGAAACCTGATAAGAAGGTCACTTTGATTCAGAAAAGTTGCATATGGTTTCAATTCTGTAGGATCTTGTACAATCAAGACAAATCAAGATTATCTGCACTTAGTACTGATCGTGAGGACAACACATGGAGGAGAGGGTGTGGGGCAGAGCAAGTCTGCTGACATCCCAAACTGGGAAGCAAAGACAATAGAATCTGACTTACAGCTGTCCAGGTCACACACCATTCATCACAGATTCATTTTTAAAGGATCCACTTCTTCTCACATTACCACTAGCGGTCAAGTCATTTACATGCAGATACTTGAGGGATGTTCAAATCCCAAACAGTAGCAATCTTCTCCCAAAGGTGGTGTTGGGGCTTAAAGATGATACATAACTTAAAATATCCTTGCAAGCCATTTTTTTAAAATCTATTTATTTAGAAACAGAGAGAGATACAAAGAGGCAAGTGGAGAGAATGATGCACCAGGGCCACTAGCCACTGCAAATGCACTCCAAGACTCATGCATCACCTTGTGCATCCGGCTTAAGTGGGTACTGGGAATCAAATCTGGGTCCTTAGGCTATATAAGCAAGTGCCTTAACTGCGAAGCCATCTCTTCGGCTCCCTTGCAGCTGAATTTCCCTATTGCCATTTGGTCACAAAATAATAGTGTTATCATATACCAAATATTCTCATTATTCACCTGAAACCAATCACACTTACCCTGTAGCATCATTTGGCCTCAATAGGACAACAGTTAAACACACAGCCCAAGTGGAGAGAAAGCCTGTGAGTGAGCAGGACAGTTGCAATCCAGAAATCTGGAAGATACAAGATGTTTGATTTGAGTGCTATTTGGAATTTTATGTTGGAATTCCCCAATATTCTTGATGTAACTCTCTGACACTCCCTTTCATTAAATAAATGTCTTTAATCTTTCTTTTATTTAGAATGTTCTGCTTCATTGTAGTGCAGTAGTTATTCAGTGCATTTGCTTATTTGTATTCTCCAGCTAAGGTGCTTTCCATAGACAATATACTCTATTCTTGTAGGATAAAACAGCAGTAAATAATATGCAAATTAGCCTGAACTTCAGTAGTAGCCAGTCATGAATCTCTACAAAGATATTCATTGGGCTTCACTTGACACTGAGTTCATTATATGTTGCTGCTGGTAACTGTTGCTAATCAAAAAAAGTGAGCTGAATTTGCAAAGTATAGCTTTAAGACTCTAAGAGAACCTTTTGTCTATTTGAAAGTCTCATTTTATTCCTGTGAGAAATAATCTAGAAACTATCAACTTCAGTGTTTCTCATTTCTTTTACAAAAACATTTGACAGCGATAACTTTGACTTCGCATTTCTATCATCCATATCAAAAGGAAAGGGAAAAAAGCCTTATATTTGACTTTGTCTTATAGTAATTTCTTTATTTCGAACCATTTGCCTATTGAAAGGACATGAGAACATTTATTTTTTTTTCTATCTACCAAATCCTTGTTCTTTCAACAGTTGTATTTTTTTAACTTGATTTTATTTCATGAGATAGTTGCCCTCAAAAATGACTCACTATATAATAAAGAATTTCAGGAAATTCTGAGAAGTCACCTTAAGGTGTTTTTGTGGGTAGTCTCACCTAATTACCTTACTATGTTACTAATTCCCTGACTAAGCATTCCAAGAACTATAGCCTTTGGCCTTTCATGCCCTCACTTCTTAAAGAATAGAATAGTGATTGCCCAAGCCTGCTGAGTTCTTGTTAATTTGCATATTCATGAGTAAAATACATACTGCTTCTTTTAAGACATTACATTTTAAAGGTTTTTTGCAGCAATTGATTAATGAATGGGCCAGTATATTTGGAGATATGTCTGTAAAGAATTCCTTTTCAATTCTTCCATATCAATTATTCTATATCAAATATTATTAATAAATTCTGTATAAGACTTGAATTTTCATTAGGTATAGCTCTTTTATCAAATAGCTATCAATTACATCAACAAAAGATTACATTTTCTGAAAAAAAAATATTCCCAGTGTGGAAATTACAAGATTTTTTAATAGTTTTCAGGGAGGTTATCACTGACTCACTCAGCAAGGTAGTATCAACTAACTGCAAGATTTTAATAGTTGCCTTAGTGTGACTTATTGAGCACAATCCTGGGGCTTAAACATTTAAAAGTATCTTTGACTTTATAGATGATATGTTTCCAAATTTTAAGAGTTTTCTCCAATGGGTAATTTTTCTACCTTATTATATTTTATTGTTGAAACTTGTAAATCTGTACATTGTGACTCTGTAGAGTAGTTATTTCTAAAATGCAACTAACTGTGTGTCCTTTCCAAGGAGATTTTCTTTTTCCTCACAGAACAGATACAGGAGAGAAAAATTACCCACTAACCTTTACTAAATTGTATCAAGGAAGCCATCTACACTGAAATTTTAGCACGGTCTTTAAGGAGTGGTTCAAAGTTAGATGATGTTCTATTTTATTTAAAGGCATTATGAAAAGTGGAATTTACTTCCTTTACCCAGTTTAATATGGAAAGAAAGACAATAATAGATCACAACAGGGATTATGAAGACATTTAACTAGCACTTAGGGTTTTCCAGATGCTGGTCCATATTCTTTCTATCTACTTAGTTTCTCAGTATTTATCTTTTTATTAAGAGATAGGTACACCCATAGCCCCATTTAACAGAGTTATACAGACTCCAAGAACACACCCAAGGTGATTTGGTTGCAAAACAACAGAGCCAAAATTCAGACCAAGTTTTCCTGAGTTGGGTCCATGATTTTTATCTCACTATTAATAGTAGTTCATATGGTGCCTATATCTATATATGGCTACACTTTTTGAAACTGCTCTCCTTATTTGTTTTAATTAAGGAATCTGTCTTCAAATATAAGTTTTTCTATACATCTTGACTCATCTCAGAACATTATCACTATTTTCTTTTTCTTTTTTTTTTTTCTTTTGGAAATTTCATTATTTCACTTTTCTTTACTGCCAAGTAGAATTTCATTGTGTATATGTACCATCAGTTGAACACCTGGATGATTTCAGTTCCTAGCTGCTGTGAATAGAGCAACCACAAACATAGCTGAGGAAGTACCTCTCTAGTAAAGAGTGGAGCCTTTTGGGTATATTCCCAGTAGTGGCATCACTGGATCAAATGGTAGATCTATTTTCATCTTTTTCAAGAGTCTTCATACTGACTACTTCCAGAATAAGACCCCAGTAGCCCAGGAAATTAGATCAACAGTCAACCACTCAGATCTCATGAAACTAAATAGCTACTGTTACAGACAAGCAAACCATCAACAGAATCAATAGACATCCCACAGAATGGGAACAAAATTTTCACCAGCTATACCTAATATCTAGAATCTACAAAAACTGAAGAATAAAACAATAAAATGAAATAACTGAATAAAACATGTAGTAAAAAATTGAGCAGAGAATTCTCAAAGGAAGAAATATAATGGTAATTACAAACTTGAGCTTGGCTACTAAGTAAATGAATGATACATGATAGAGGGGAATAATGTATAAATTGCTTTTAAAGATTATTGGCTTCAATTATATAACTAATGAGGGTTTTGTTAGAGAAAAGCCATATAGAAGAATAATTAATCATTTTTTATTTGATTGTATAAAGGTAAAAATTTAAAAAGTATACATATGGATAATTTGAACTCATTCATGATATAAAGATGTTGGTATCCATTTATATTACAGAAGAAATTTTTGGAGTTACACGTTGCTTGCTTGTCACAACATGATTTCATTTAGTGAGTTTAAGATACTGATTTATTCTTTACACCTTTACAATTTTCAACAAATTGATGAAAAAGAGAGGGTATGGAAACAATGGTGGAAAATCTGTTGAGAACAAAGTATTTGATAATTTTGGATACATTTACTAAGAAGTGAATGTACTCTGTTGATTCATATGTATGATTAGTTTTGAAACAAAAAAATGCATAATGTGATATAAAGTGCTATAATAAGGGACTAATACATAAATAAGTTGTGTTGACCATATATTATTCAGTTATTTAAATAGAAAACCTTATAAAATTTTGGTTAATAATTGCTTATTTACAAAACCATAGATAAGCAATGCTCTGTCTTCGTAGAACACATTTACAATTTATTATCACAGTGACAAGGTGTGGAGCTCAGACCTGGTCAACTACATTTATCTGCGCATTATTTTATTGTTTAGGATGATTTCACTTATAGACCTTGAGAGAAAAGGAAGACTCCATGTTTTTCTGTATGTTTTAATGTCTGTGGGAGCTCAATACAAATAGATGCACGTAAGAGAAAGTAGCTGCATTAATTCCAGATAATGTCTGTGATCTACGTGTTATTATCAGTCTGCATTCTTGTCAATAGGCTAAATTATAGTCCTGAGACCAATTCAAAGCTGGGCATTATTCTCCTGGTGTCATTCATGCAAAATTTCAGAGTGCACATACTACAGATTTTGTCATAAAACTGAGTGTAATTGTTATTTATGTGATTATGGTATAGCAGATAAATTTATAAATTTGTGTTGATGGAAACTACTATAACTTCATTGAGTTTTAGTTGTGCCCTCTATTATGTAAGAATGACATAATAAAGGGTTCATAGTATTTTATTCGTCATAGTCCCACAGTCTCAGAAATAGTTCTGTGGTTTGAACATATTTCTAATTGTATACATTTAAATATAATCTAAAATGTAAGTGTTGACAGTTGGTATCTATAAAAAGTAGTAATTCCTCATGACTTGAAAGCCAGCATTTAAGAGACTGAGATAGGGGCTGGAGAGATGGCTTAGCGGTTAAGCGCTTGCCTGTGAAGCCTAAGGATCCCGGTTCGAGGCTCAATTCCCCAGGACCCACGTTAGCCAGATGCACAAGGGGGCGCACACATCTGGAATTCGTTTCCAGAGGCTGGAAGCTCTGGCGTGCCCATTTTCTCTCTCTCTCTCTCTCTCCCTCTGTCTCTCTCTGCCTCCTTCTCTCTGTCGCTCTCAAATAAATAAACAAAAAAAATAAAAATAAAAGAGACTGAGGTAAGGAAGATTGCCATCAGTTCAAGGCTAGCCTGGACAGCAGACTGAAATATAGGGGAGACTAAATAAGAGTCAGACCTTGCTTCCAAAATAAAAATGAAAAAGAAAAGGTAGAGTACAGTAATCATGAGACAAAGATAAAATATAATGTGTAGAATAGTGAAGCATTATAAAATACAGTGAAATAGTATTCTGAAATTAACCTTCCTATTAACAATTACATTTGAAACTTAAATTCAGGATTTTTCTGTTTCTTTGTTTAGGTTTTAATTCATTTAAAAGTTGTATTCAGAGCTGAGCGTGGTGGCTCATGCCTTTAATCCCAGCACTCGGGAAGCAGAGGTAAGAGGATCACTGTGAGTTCCAGGCCACCCTGAGACTACATAGTGAATTTCATGTTAGCCTGGGCTAGAGTGAGAGTGAGACCTTACCTTGAAAAACAAAAAATAAATAAACAAAAAAGTTGTATTCAGGCTGGATAGATCGCTTAACAGTTAAGGCACTTGCCTGAAACGCCAAAGAACCCAGATTTGAGTCCCTAGGACCCTGTGTAAGCCAGATGCACAAGGTGGCATATGCATCTGGAGTTTGTTTGCAGCAGCTAAAGGCCCTTGTGGGTCAATTCTCACTCACTCTCTCTCTCTCTCTCTCTCTCTCTCCCTATCTTTATCAAATAAATTAAAAACATGTTTTAAAAAGTTGTATTGGGCTAAAGAGCTGGGTTAATGTTTAAGGCACTTGCCTGTGAAGCCTAAACTGCATGCATAAGGTGAAGCACTCATTTGGAGTTTGATTGCAGTGGCTGGAGGACCTGGAATGACATTCTTTGTCTCTCAATCTCTCTCAAATATAAATAAACATAATATTTTAAAATTGCATTCATGACATTTCAGTAAAAAACATTATAAAATCATCGTTCAATATTTAGGTTCACGTATTAAGAAGTAAACTGGACGATGCCTAGAATTATCCAAGATAGCAAGTGTCTCCTCTATGATGGTGATGGGCTGAATTCTATGTATCTTCCTCTTTTCAGCTGGTCCTCCTCTACGCTGCCAAGTCAGTTGTAATGCAACCTCATGGAGAATTAAAAGGTAGGAAAACATCCCTGGGGTGTGTAGTAGGAGAGGCATCTTCTTCACTGGCAGCCAGTATACACACCCAGTGCCAAGGACAGATGGCGAAGGTGTTCCGGCTTCTCCCACAGCCTTGACGATCCATGTATTGCCAGTTAACACTGGAAAGGGTGAAATCCAAACTTTCAGCTGAGGTAGCAAAGCCTCTAGACCCCATTAAAACATTTTTTGAAAACATCAGATTCATGTCAGTTTGACTTTTTTTTTTTTTTTTTAGCCTAGTGGCAGAAGAAAATGAACAGACTTACCTGAGTCAGATACAAAGAAAGCCAGAGCATGAGCTTAACATGTTTAGCAGCTTTTCACCTTGGCATGGTGGCATATTCAGAGAGAGAGCATGTGTACTTTATAAGTTCACTTTTCAAAGAGTTACAATGCAAAATTAAGCTTTATAAGTAAAGAGAACTACACTCATCATACTAAGACTTTAGCTCCTTAAACTGATGAATTTTATCCCAGTGAAAAATTATTGACTGAAGTCATAAGATCATATTAAAAAGGAAACTAAAATGTTGCAGCTAATTTATTTATTGAGTTAGTTTATAGGAAAACATTGGATTTTTCTCCATTTTCAGAATAGTAGCCACAATATTAAAATATTTTAAATCATTTTATCTAAAATACCATAATGTGGGCAGTCTTTTCCGATTAGAGGTCAACAAGCCCTTACCTGATGAGTCAGTGAGTTCCTGGAAGACTAGAGGCCAATTCCACCAGTTTACCTTGGTGTCCCAATGAGTTTATTGACAGAGCAAAGGTGAAGAGTTACTTACAGGAGCTTGTTGAACCCAAAGAGACCACATTGGAAGGATTCATCCCAACATGAATTACAGCCTCCTCTTAACTGGGTAGGAAGAGCACCAAGTCCCTTGATCTTCTTTCGTACTATGTATTCCATCTCCCTGAGGTTTTGACATGCATTGTTTCATTGCATACAGCTTCCCAGACTTTTTCTGAGCTCTTAGGAGATGTTCTTACTATCTTTCTTGTCTCTCTCTCTCTCTCTCTCTCTCTCTCTCCCCCGATGAGGGACCATTAACAGACCTAAAGGCAACAGTCTTTCTCATCTGGTCACGGATGAAAGTTATTTTTCTTGGAGGACTATGTCATGTATCGGGGATATAGACATATTGTTGATCAAGGAGTTCTGGAATAATTAGGGTTAATTACAGTTATTAAACAAAAGTTAGATTTCCTCAAATAACAAAACTAAAATGCAGGAGCTATTCTTCAAATAATATGGTCCAGATGTATATTGGAATATGATGCCACAAAAATAGTCAATATGAGTTTCAGCTTTTATAATTATTCCTTATACAAACTTCTTAATATTGTTAATGTTTTATGTGGATATGAAACTTTTTATATTAAGTATCTGTGATAGTGACTCTGTTTTTGATGGTCTAATTAAGGACAATTGAAGAAATTTTAGACTCAGTACTTTTTTGCTGTTTTGTATTGAAACAGATTGATTCCATCTTTAAACATATTGTCACTTCACTGACCCCCCCTTGTAAATATTAAGTTATAAATCCATATACAAGTACAGTTTGTATTCTTTATATCTTGTCTGCAAAAATCTAACTATATAACAATATAAATTTGTAAACATAAAAAAATTACCGTCAATATCTATGAAATTGCAGATGCATGACATCATCACAGACTTTATGTGGACTTTTTCTGCTTTTTCTTGATTTAGCTCTTTTGGAGACAGAAATTCATTAACTTGTCTTATTCTGATTCATGAGATGAAAGTCTTTACTATTAATACAGAAATCTTCTGTGATATTTTCTATTTGGACTTTTAATTGATGTGTCAAGTTCATGGTTACTTTTCATCCATTATGCTAGAAATAAAACCAACAACTCTATGTGTTTTTCCAATCATACACCACTGATCTCCCCTTTCTAACAGTCACATAACAATAAGGAACACCTTAATGATGACAATGAGTGGGGTATGTAGCCTTTCTATAGGGAAACTCATGCTACTGAATCAATCCCAATAGTATGGTATACTGAATGCACCCTACTTTCTTCTAAGTGACCACTTGTAGACTAGATTCTAAGTAGATGATAAATAAAATCAATTGTTGCAACAACCTCAGTATCCCGAGAAAGCGTGACTTTAATCCAGACATATTGAGTGACGAGAAAAACTAATTCCCAAAGGATTTAGATCCCAAGAGACAAGTTCAGATGAGGAGGTGCTTAGAGAGGAGGGGCATCTCACTGACATCCATTTCCTTGTGTGGTAATTTGAATGCATGTCCCCCAATAGTTTCAGATGTTTTACTAAAACTTGGATTTCCAGCTGCTGGGCTGGAAGAGATATTCCTAGGGCTGGATCCTGTGGTCCAGCCCTAAGGTGTTACTTAGGCAGATGTGATTTCCAGGCCCAAGGAATGCAGAGAGGTCTGAGTTCTGCCTGGCTCACTGCTGTGTGCTTGCTTGGGGTACTGGCTGTTTGGTGGTGTCTCTCTGCTTGGATCTATGAAAGGTAGCCAGCTTCTTGCACCGTTGTGGTACTGAACCTGGATCTGTAAGTTTCAAGCACATCTCTTCCTTCCATAAACTGTTCCTATTTGGAAGTTCACCACAGCAAAGTGGACCAACTACAACACATTCCATATACATTTTCTTATAAGATGTGACTACTGAGTGAAAGGCAAAATCTAGTTATCTAATTTGGTAAAAGTGATCCTGTTTACTTTGATCTAGTTATCTAATTTGGTAAAAGTGATTGTTTACCTTTGCAAAGTACTGAAGCACTGACAAATTTTGTATCATTCCACTCTACTGCCTCTTGACAATATTTTCCACAATGAGAAATAGAAAATCAGTTACCAAGGTGTTTTCAGAAAAAAAAAATAATAATAGTGCTGAACAGTGATAAATAACATGTGTAAAGTGAATAACATAGACTTTTTACTACAGAGTATTTTAAATCTATTTTTAATCTTTTGCTTACAAATCCACTTAGCCACGCATTTAAACTTGAGCTAAACAAATTCTGAGTATAAATCAATAGTGTTGAAAATTGATACTGTATAATATTACAAATTACAACATTGATAAGATTATGTTTTATGTGGAAATTATTATAAACATTTAGTAAAATAAAGTACATTGTTACTTATCTTATAACTATAAATATTCACATTCAAACAAGTTATGAAATATGTACTTGTAAGGAGAGTGTATGCAAACACAGCCACATGTAAATGAGCATGTATGTAAGGACAGTCTCGCTTTACATAATGAAGTTTCAATGATAGTTGACTTATGACAGGGATTTTTTGAGATTATAATAGAGATGATAACTCATTATTCCCATGTGCACAGTGATGCTGGTGAAAACAGCTGCCCGTCATAGCAAAGCACATCACACCTACACACGTAATACTTGATAATGACACTAATGACTTTGTTTGTTGGTTTCTATAGTTCACATACTATATTGTTACTACTGTTTCAAACAAAATTTTTATTGCCAAAATATGCACTGGACTTGTATACTGTTGTAGCTGCAGCCTTGTATATCAAGTTTACCATAACCAAATAACTGAGACAGGATTTATGACTACAGGTATAGTATGAATTCATTGGAAGGAGTCTTTGAGAAAAGAATGTGCTGTAGTCCTTATAAAATAAGAAACCATTTGAAATTAAATTTCAAATATTTTCCTTCTAACTGGTAAAATTAAACCCAAATTTTGTATTAATGATGTTATATGATAGTACTATCTTGAGTTCCAATTCATGTGATTTTCAAAAACTTAACATGGGCTGGAGAGATGGCTTAGCTTTTAAGGCGCTTGCCTGGGAAGTCTATGAATTCCTTATTGGAATCCTCCAGAGCGCACATATAGCCACGTGATACAAGCGTGCAATGTCATTCATGCCCACAAGGGGGCGAAAACATCTGGAGTTCATTCACATCAACTGGCCTGCCTATGTTCTCTCTTTCTCTGTCTCACTCTCTCTCTGCCTCTTTCTTTTTCTGTCTTTCTCTTAAAAATAGAATAATAAAAATACTTGAAACACACACACATATATATATATTTTTTTTCCATATGACAATATGAATATCGTGACAGGATATTGTAAAATAAGGAATTTGGGCAGGGATGAGGAAAAGAGGGTACCAACACATGATGTATCCATACAAAATGTGTTTTTAATAATAATAGCAACAATAGTAAAAAAAAAAAAAAAACATAAAAAACTGATCTGAACTCATTAATTAAACTTATATAAACTGAACATAGTTTCAGACATACCAAAGCATGTAAGTGAATAGAAATATAGAATCAAAATGAAATTTCATTATAATGTTTACAGAATGCTTTTGAAATCCAAGATGAATTTAATGAGACAAAAATCATTGGGTGGAGACATAGTTTATTGGTTAAGGCATTTGTGTGCAAAGACTAAGGACTCAGGTTCGATTCCCAGTATCCACATAAGCCAGATGCACTAGATGGCACATACATCTGGAGTTTGTTTGCAGTGGCTAGAGGCCCTAGAATGACCATTCTTTTTCTTTCTTCCCCCCCCTCTCTCAAAATAAGTAAATAAATAAAATATTATTTTGAAAAACTTGTGTACATTTTTAAAATTGTTTTGTTTATTTTTATTTATTTATTTGAGAGGGATAGACAGAGAGAGAAAGAGGCAGACAGGGAGAGAGAGAGAAAGAGAGAGAGAGAGAGAGAGAGAGAGAGAGAATTGGCACGCCAGGGCTTCCAACGACTGCAAACGAACTCCAGACTCGTGCGCCCCCTTGTGCATCTGGCTAACGTGGGTCCTGGGGAATCAAGCCTAGAACCGGGGTCCTCAGGCTTCACAGGCAAGCACTTAACCGGTAAGCCATCTCTCCAGCCCAGATAAAATATTTTTTAAAATAATGCTAGACCTCTAGGTACATAACCTAACTATGTCAGGCTTTCAGATATAAATATAATCAAGAAGCTTTTCCAGTATTCTAAAATTTTGTACTGATACGTATTTTTTTCTTGAAACTTTGACGTATTAAAAGTAATGCATGTCTTTATTACCTATATGTAGTTATGATGCTAATTCTTCAAAAGCGTTTTCATGTCTGTACTGGTTTTTTTCTTAGACACCAATTTTAAATGATAATTCAGTTTGACCTGTGAAGCAAATTTCATTGTGTACATGTATATGTTACTCATCATTTACTAGAACTTTCACTTTAATTGAATGATCTTTTGTACCAAAAAATAATTTTTTGGTGCTTTGACTTTCACAGACTTCTCCTGACTATAATTTACTTAATGTAAAGGCAAGTTTAAGATAACAGCATTGAATTCCTAGAACATATGAATATATATATATACATATATATATATATATATATATATATATAGAGAGAGAGAGAGAGAGAGAGAGAGACTACATATATATATATATATGAACTTTTTCACCTAGTGGAATAGTGTGGAATGATTTTGAAAAGACACCAGTACATTTTGTAAATTAGGTGTTGGAACCAATTTACTCAAAACATGATATATATTTTAAAATAAGTTAGACAGGTGCTTCCTATATTATTGTGTTTAAAATATTAGGAGTTCAGTAATTGGATTAATAATAAGAGAAAACATATACCATGTAAATGTAATTTTAACGATATTATCAAAGTGAAACAAATATAAATGGGGCAAAATCTAAGAAATATCAATGATAAAATGATAAATTAATATAATTGCAAGTAACAAATTAATATTTGCATTCAATCCTAACCATGCTCTTCAAAATAGTTTAATATTTAATTCTTTGTACTAATTTCCCTTTTGAATGTATTAACACAGTGTCTCCTTTTTATCTGAACACTTTAATCAGGGATTACAACTTCATTATTTTCAATATTAAACAAAATTATGTTGTGTAAGTGTAAATCAATGATTTAATCAATTCATTTTTGCCCATTTGACTACATTTTTCTAAATCATAGTAATTAATGACTCAACATATGTACAATGCAAATTTCTATTCAGCATATGCTTATGCATGAATATGTATGTGATTAGTTTATAGACTCAAAATGCTTATAAAATTTGTTTTTTATTCCAAATAGCTGAATTTGAGCATTCCCTTTGTTTTATAAACCTGAATGCATTTTGCCAATCAAACATTTTTGAGTAGATCTTCAGTGTGCTCTTACTTTTGTTCCATTAATAAATGGTTTTCAATATTTATTCCCAAATTAATTTTAATTTGGGTGACATCTTTGTTGAAGTCTTTTCCAACTTGCCTTTTTAGGCCCTGCTTTTCTCCTTGTGGTATACATATGTAGGAGGTATTTATATACCAGAACAATATCATTATCATTTAAAATAATTAGAAATATCTCTGTGCTGTCTATAGTTTGTATTTCCTTAATGGATATGGCCATCAGATTTTCAAGTCATCCCCAATGATTATTCTGCAAATAATGATGCCTTTGAGTGACACTTCCTCTTGAGTTTGGCCACTCCTTTGTAAAAGATAGCAGATGTCAGAGGAAAAACAGCAAAAGTACAGCTTGATTGAGCTGGATGACATGGCAAAGGAGGAAAGACGGTGCTCCTGTTATTATAAGAGATTACACAAAATGCTGTCTTTAAAGTGTGGAGTAAGCCATTCTTGTTAGCACAGTGAAGTGAGCAGCTACGTGGAAGATGCCAGTAGTGCCAGGATCCACAGGTGGCCTGTAGGACATGAAGGAAGACTGCAGGAGACAACCAGAGACAAGCCTGAACACTGAGCTGTGCAGTTGCAAAGAAATGAATTTTGACAATAAGCAGAATGAGCTTGTAAGCGGATTCTTCCAACTTCCAAATGTGTCAGCATTCCACCAAGCACATCGATTACAGCTCTGTGAAAGCCAGAGCAGAGCAGTTAACTAAAATCATGTCCAGGCTTCTGACTCATGGAGACTAAGTATCCAGGCCTGTCCTAAGTCTCCTTTAGACTTCCTTAACAAATACAAGCTGATCAATGATGTTTTGATAGAACACAATCTACTACTTTGAATTCAGTTCTATATGTTTATATTTTCCAGGTTTCTGTTTCCCACTTAAGAAATTATTGATCATTCAAAGATTGCAGTGACTTTTTTTCAATCCAATTGCAAGAAATTATATTCTTTTACCTTCTGTATTTTAATTTAAAAGTCTTCTAAGTATGGTTTGTGTATGTATGTAGTTGATACTACCTTCAGGGTTTACAGTTTTGTACACTGGCTTGATCTATTATCATTATTTTAAAATTTCTGATATTATTTCTCCACACTCGCTCATGCATACCCATGTAAAGTTGATCTCCTTTTGCAATTCATCATGTATTATGTTGGTTAAATTCCTTTTACTCCTGTATAATCTTACAACTATAAAAGATCTTCACTACCTATAAATGAATCTATAGGAAAAAAGTTCACTCTCTGATGAACTGTTTATGTCTGTATATGCCACGGACTTATACATTGTAGCACCACTTTGCGAATCTCTATGCTGACATGAACACAGTAGCCACCTACAATGATACACATGCCATTCTGTCCTCAGCGTAAGGCATTACTGCAATAGGCACTGTGAATGTTCTGTGGATAACAGTTGTCATTCTTCTCTTCATTATTGACAAAACAGACTGTCATTTTTCTAACTGGAGGTTTTCTGATGAGATAGAAACATTGAATAAAGAGAGTAATCTACCATAGACCTTACAGGCATGTCGCTACTGTTCTTTGGCTATAAGGAGAGGTTATGCCCATCGAAAAGTTTTCTAAATATCTATGCTTGTCCACTTTGGCCCATGCTGCTCTCATTCTTGGTTAGAGAATCTGCTTTTTTTATAGATAGTGATGAATACCAGGGAGACCCAAAGCCCATTAGTATGACAAGAAAAGAAAGCTGTCTACCTCCACACAGCTCACCTCTATCACAAAGACCAGGACCTAGGAAACATTACTGAGGAGATAGAAGGCTAAACATGAGTGCTGTTCTCATGGCTAGCCTGAGACCGTCCTCCAGTGAGATGGTGGTAAATGCTGAGAGACACAAAATTCATCAAAGGCGATAGTCAGAAGGTATTGAGAGCTCAACACTAAAGGAAACTTGTAACAGGTCCTCCAAGATTTAGGGAACATTGTGGAAGAGGAGGAAGAAAGATTTTAACAACTACAGTATGGGAAGGAATATATTGAGACATTTACACAAACACACACACACACACACACACACACACACACACAGACTCACCGCTACATTCATGACACCATAGTGAATACTGATAATCCCTCCTCAGTTGGATGATGGTGAGGAAGAGGAAACAACAGTATAGCCCAATAGGAATGTGTCAATATGCAGTATGCTAAAATAATTTTCAGCTAAATATAATTTTTATCATTTTTTTATTAATTAGGTTGTACTCAGTGAACACAGTCAAGTTGATACCATTGTTAGCCTCCTCCATGCCCTACTCCCTCCCCCTGGCCTCTCTTTGTGGAGGTATATAGGTCATGCATTGTGGAGTTAGCCCTCAGTTATAGGTAGGAGAAATGCCTCTGCGTATCATGACCCAACTTGTGGCTCTGACATTCTTTCTGCACCCTCTTCCGCAAAATTTCCCTGAGCCATGTTAGGTTCATTTTTGGTCTGCTTCACTGATGAGGTGTTGGGGGCCTCTGGGTCTCTGTATATCTGATTTGGTAAGTGTTGATTGTTCTCTGTGTCGATATCCTTCATCCTTGTGCTAGTACCATAGTACCAGGTTCCCCAAGAAAACAGTACCCTTGCTTATTTCACCAATTATTCTTGGTTTCAGCTGGGGCCCTTTTGAGGTATGATGGGATGGTTCTCTTCTTAGGATCTGTGTCTATCTGGAAAAGAGAAACAGATTCTCCAATGGAGAGTAAAGTTAGCACTACATAAATGGGATAACCATTATTTTTTATATAGAGAATTTAATATGTGTGTGCCTGTTGTAGCCCACGATTGATGATAGCTTGATAATGGAAAGTGGGCTCATGTTTGGATATGGTTCTGACTTGTTTCCCAGCTCCAGCTACGGGTTCTGTTTCACTGAGCAGATCAGTTATCCAGATCAAGAGCAGTTGGTTTCCCACCATGGCTGTGTGCTGCTATTGCACTTGTGTGGGCATCACAACAGGTTATTTGCTGCTAAGTAGGTTAGACCATGAGTTGCTTCGACAGATATTGGTCATTTTCCCCTAGTCATCCATGTAGCACCTTCTGGCACTAGACACGATGACTGTCTGGGGAGTGACTCTCTTTCAGCTTCCAGCCATGTCATTCCATTTTACATGTCAACCACATAAGGCATCTTCAGCAGTAGGGTCTTACCACTAACCTTTGGTGGGCCATACAGTACTCTGACAGAAATCTCGCTTTCTTTTAGGAAATGTGTAGGCCTCTCTGATCAAAAGCTCATTGTGGATGATAGTCGCCTGCTGATACTGGGAGTTACAGGTCAGTGCCCACTAAGAGAAGGAAGGAAAAGGTAACTAATATAAAAGAGTTGGGGAGAAGAGAGAGAGAGAGACACTGTAGAAGACTAACTTCAGTCTTCATTTTACCCTCTCCAGTGCCTTGTCACTCAGGTACCTGATATAAAGCTATATTACAAAGCCATAGCAATAAAAACAGCATGGTACCTGGCATAAAAACAGCAGTATAGACCAATGGAATAGAATTTGCGACCCAGACTTTGGATCAAGCAACTACAGCTACTTGATATTTGACAAAGGCTCCACCAACATAGGCTGGAAAAAAAGACAGCATCTTCAACAAATGGTGCTGGACAAACTGGACAACCATATGCAGGAAATTGAAACTTGATCCACGCATCTCACCACGCACGACACGCAATTCCAAATGGATCAAAGGCCTCAATATAAGACCAGAAACTTGACTACTACTGGAAGAAAATATAGGAGGTACTTTCCATGATATAGGAATGGAAAACGACTTCCTGAACAAAACCCCAGTAGCACAGGATCTTAAACAGCCACTCAATCAATGGGATCACATGAAGTTGAAGAGTTTCTTTACAGACAAGCATGCAATAAGCAAAGCCAATAGATTACCCACAGAATGGGAGAAAATATTTGCTGAATATTCAACTGACAGAGGCCTAATCACTAGAATCTACAAAGGACTCCAAAACTTAAACAATAAAATGTCAAACAACTCACTCACAAAATGGGGCAAAGAGCTGGACAGGCAGTTCACAGAAGTAGAAATAAAAATGGCAAACACACACTTAAGAAAATGTTCATCATCCCTAATCATCAGGGAAACGCAAATCAAAACAAGTATGAGATTCCACCTTACCCCAGTAAGGATACGAAACATCAAAAAATCAAATGAAAATAAATGCTGGAAAGGATGTGGATATATAGGAACCCTCATCCGCTGTTGGTGGGAATGTAAGATGGTACAACCACTTTGGAAAGCAATATGGAGACTCCTAAAAAAGCTGAATAAAGAGTTATCAACAGTTATTCCCTTACTGGGCATGTACCCTAAAACCTTCAAGCCTCAGTCCAGAGATATTTGCTCAACCATGTTTATAGCAGCTCAATTCATAATAGGTAAGAGCTGGAATCAACCCAGGTGTCCATAACTAGAAGAAAGGACAACTAAGATGTGGTATATCTACACAATGGAATTCTACACAGCAGTAAGAAAAAATTACACAATGAAATTTGAAGAAAAAATGGTTGAACCTGGAACAGATCATTCTCAGTGAACTTATCCAATCACAGAAAGATAATCGCTGCATAGTTTCACTCATCTACAGAACCTAACCTGAATCGACACAAGATGCCAACATAGCCAGCAAGCATCTCAAGGACTAGACAATAGGGTGGGTGAGGAGGGAGGGGAGGGCAAGGAGTGGGGTGGGGAGACAAAAATCTAGACCCAAACAGCAATGGTACCATAAAATTCTACATCCTAAATGGCAAACCAAATGGTTGAACCACCACCAGGCCCTTAGAGGGGACACCTAAATAGAAATTTGAAGGGGGCTGTTGAGATAACTTGGTGGTTAAGGTGCTTACCTGCAAAGCTTAAAGACCCATATTTGACTCTTCACATCTCATGTAAGCCAGATGCACAAGGTGACAAAAGCATGCAAGAAGGTACATTCACACAAAGTAGCACACCATGTGGTGTGTCAATTCCCTCCCTTTCTCTTGCTCAATCACTTGCTCTAGCTCTTGCTCTCACTCTCACTCTCACTCTCTTGCATTAGAAAAAAGTCCAGTCTGTTGGGCTTGCCCCAAAAGAAGATAATTTTTAAAAAGAATTATTTTTAGAGAATAATAAAGGCACATGAAATTTTTAGAAATTTATACAATCAGTGCTAAAAGAATAAAATGATTTCAAAATTACCATTGACATGGTAGCCGAGAATCATAAGATATCTGATTTCTAATATTAGTTAGTTCTCACTATGCTATTAAACATTCAGTCATATTCTCTATGTCTCTTTATCTAGAAATACCTCTTTCAATGTAGTGTACAACGTCTATAAGGATCACCAAGGGGAGAGGCATAGAAAGGTTTATTAAGGACACTGCCAGTGACTGGTATCAATGGCCTTAAAGAGCGTAGTGAGCTAGGTAAATCTCTTCAATATTTTTTTTTTCCTACTGATCAGTCAGACATCCATGTTTCTGGTAGTATACATAATCAGTTTGAAGACAGGCTGATATCAGAATACATTTCATCTTATGTATCTACTATGTGTATGCAAATGGGAAGTTTAATGCATTGATATGTTCTTTTACTCTGAAAGGCATTTTTGGCTCCTTTCACCAATAAAACATAATTTAAAGATATCATAATATAGTTATTTTATGGACGTGGAACTTCAGTGACAGGTAATTTTTATTTCCAACACATTGAAACTTTCTTCCACACTCTGATAAAGTCCATAGATTGCAGTGAAAACCTAAGTTCTCAGTAGATGTCTGAGTTGACAGGCAAGGCAAATTTCCATCCATGCGTGTGACCTATCTTCAAACTGCACTAGAGCATATGTTGAGCTACTCAGCTCATGCCACAGAAAGGAGATGTAATGTGACAAGAAAAAAGTACTTTTTCAATTTCTGATGGATTAACTGATGTGAAAATGCAATGATTATTTTAGACCAACAATCCTGCCTTAGCTTGTATTTAAAAATTATGCAATCAATGAAACAGAATTTTAAAAATAAAATAGAGCTCTTTTACTCAGAACTAGAAATTAGCTATAGAATAGGAGAAAAATCAGAAAAAATATTAATTCTCAGAAAAAATGTAAGCACAAATATGCAATGTTATATTTTATAGTATCAGGTGTATATACTTTAGATTACTTAAGTCTAGATTTTAAGCAAAGAGCACAGACCACCCCTCACCTCAAATGCACATCCCAAAGATACATAATGGTTATTTTTAATGTATGCACATGATAACAAAATTATTTCTGTTTAGAGGTACACTTACTAAAAATTAATCAGAGTAAAACAATACTAATATTTTGAATTATTGATATTTCTTTTCTCCAGTTTTTTTTTTTAACCAAAATGTTTGTTTCACTTACTTTCCCATGCACATGATGCCTGTCATTGCTAAGGACTATCAAACAAGAAATATTATTTAAAACTGTATTCTGAATAACAGGTTGAGATTTAAGTGCCAGACTTGCTGAAAGATTTCAAATTTCTTTTGGCTCGAGCTAAGGTTAGTGGCAGTTATAAGTATTGAGAAGGATTGTAATGTTATGATATATATTCAGATGAAAACTTTAAATTTGACATATGAACTTATTAGCATGTTTTAAACAAGTAATATTCTTTAACTGTTAATTTTGGGGATGTGAATTCTAATTTCTAAAAAAAAGTGATATTTGGTATACCTGAATATAATTCAATTTGTTTCTATTAGAGTTCTAGTTATGAATGTAAATAGTCACTTTATAGATGGTCTTTAGATAATATTAGACCTGTGTGTCCCATGCATGTGAAAAATATATCCAGAAGGAAATCTAACATGGTAGTTTTTGCTTTCATAGCTTATTATTATCAAGAGTAATAATATCCAATAAACAAAATTTTTATAATTTAAATGTGAATTTGACATAGTCACATTCTGTCTTTCTCTTCCTCCCTCCTTGCAAATAATTTGAAGTATTTCTTAAGAAGTTGGAGATCAAAGTTGTTAAAGGCTCTTGCTTGCAAAGCCTGATGGCCCAGATTCAATTCTTGAGTACGATGTGTCCATAGTAAGTGGTACATGCACCTGGAGTTTATAGGGACAAGATGTCCTGGTGTTCATTCTCTCTCTAGTATTTTCTCTCTTCTTAAGAATAAATAAAAACAAGAAACAAATTCAGATAACAACATTAAGAAAATAATATTTTAGCCGGCCGCGGTGGTGCATGTCTTTAATCCCAGCACTCGGGAGGCAGAGGTAGGAGGATCGCCATGATTTTGAGGGCACCCTGAGACTACATAGTAAATTTCAGGTCAGCCTGACCTGGAGCAAGACCCTACCACCAAAAAACAAAAACAAAAAAACAAAAAAAACAAAACAAAACAAAAAAAAAAAACAGAAAGAAAATAATATTTCATAAAAGCAATTTTTAGATGTAATATGATGTCAGTGAAACTGTAATTTAAAATGTAAAAAGAAATATATTGATGTGTAAAATATACAAAAAGGTTTGGGTAAACATAAAATTTCCAAATCACACAATATAATTCAATTTCTTTTAACAATATGCTGTTTATTTGGCAGTCATTGAACATATTATGTAGATATAAAATGCACGCTATTTTCTTCATTCGCAGAGATTTAAGTAGCTTATAAAATATCCTTGTGGTTTTGAGAATTGTTTATTGATTTTATTGGGTATGTCTAAATCAGCCTTCCCAGGAGAGTAATCAAAGACCTATGTGAAAGCTGGGATTTTTAGAAAGCTCTTCACAGTATATAGGGTGTTGTACCTTGTCAATATTCTGAGTGGTTGGTGGAGACTGGAATGTCTCCCAGCTTAATATCATCTTGACAATTTACTTATCTCTTGTGTTTTCATCACATATAGAACTACTTTAATATCTACGAACAGTATGAAGCAGATGACATGAATATTTTAATAGACTTGCCGTGACAAATCTTCCTTTACTTTAGTATTCATCTCTACAGATCACATCTCCCTTAGTTGTCAAGGATTCTTTTATTTCTTCTTCCTCTGCTCACCTCAGCCACTCTGTTGTGTTTGCATATTACATGTTTATGCCTTGATTGTAGGTTTTGTTCAGGGAGAAATGGTGCAATATTAGTGATCATTTTTTTAACTTAATAGCTACCATCCAAGGCTGATTCCTTTCTTGTACCTACAACATACTTTCATGCATTTTCGGATATTTTCTATGCAAAAAAGAGATGGAAGATTTAGTAACTGTCACTCCAACATATACAGATGCTCAACTTTGAGCTTGCTTGTTTCTGGTTTTGAAACTCTAGTGTGATGATTTCAGTAGATTTCAATATGTTTGCTTCATTTCATTAAACAGACTGAGCATAAATGATAACAAACACCATCTCATAGAGTAGATCTCATATTTATGAATTGTGTGTGTCTGGCAAATGGAGTTTTTCTTCATCCTCACTCAGGTTCATCTTTCCTTGTGCTCTATAGGGTTTGGACTATAGGTACTGGACAATTTATTGGCAAAGCCCAAGAACCATAATGTTTTCTAACCATAATGTTTTAGGTCTAAGAGACTTGTGCCTTCACATCAGAGATCTTTTCCTTCTTTCCTGAAATAAGAAATTTTAGATGGCTTCAAACCAATTTAAATATTGTTGTGTCATTGAGACAGCAGGACCAGACATATATGCACTGGAGGGTCAAGCCTATGATCACAGCTTCTCAAGATTTGGCTATCTCCTCCTCCTTCTCTTCTTCCTCCTTCAGTCTCACTTTCTTCTCCATTTTGTGCTAAGAAAAATTTTATTTTATTGATTTATTTACTTTCTCACCTATTTTAAATTGATTTATTTTCTTATGTGTCAGATCATGGGGCAGGGGCCTCAACCAGAGATCCAATTAGAGCCAATGGAAATGGGAAAATGCCATGAGAGAAAAAATGATCTTACAGATCAGTTTACCTTGTTTCTTTCATTGATGATTTTACATAAAATTGTCCTGGGATATTTTCATTGTCATGTCAGTATTTCATCATTTTAAGCAGCAATTATATTATGTTTAGTACAACATTTTTTGACCGCAGCAACTTCACTTGCTATTAGGGAAAAGTTAAGTTCCTAATTGATGCTCTAATATTTGCATAATTGTATTAAGAAATTAAATTTAAAGAAATTAAACTACATTCTGATATCAGCTAACTCAATACTTGATCATGATGGGAATTCTTTTATATATAGTTGGTTTTATGCTTTAATGTAAATAACATTGATGTATTATCAAATGCTTTGACTATATTTAAGAGGTGAGGTTTTCTGAAGTTACAGATGAATAATTTAATGTTTTAAGTGTCTTATTTAAACTTTTAAAATAGCATCTGAATATTACATTATATTATTTACTTTCTGACATCATGTTCAAAATACCTGGCAGAACTACTTAAGATAGTTAAGTTACTTGGCCACATAAATTTAGAGTGTCCAGTCTATGGCTACTTGGGCCCAGGTGACTGGAGAGAAAATCAAAGCCATGGGAAACTGGTGAAGAGAACTAGTCACTTCATGTTTGAACAAGAAGTAGACAAATCTGCATAGGAAGGGGTCACATCTAGTGCATTCTTAAAGACCCAATTCTGGTGGTGCATTTCTTCCAGCAATACCTCAACTCTTAAAGTTTCAACAACTTCCCTCACCCCCCTCCAAACAGTGTCAACAGCTAGGAATCAAGCATTCAAAGCATGGCTCCGCAGGGAATATTTAATATTCAAACCACAGTACTGCTCACTCTGAATAGTGAAACTATTTTGCTGACAAGTCATTTTGTGCTCACATCTGAATTCGACTAAATATCTGTGTACCTAACAAAGTATGTCATAAAGCACCACCTTGGATTCACATAAAACCATCCTAGGTAAGTATAAATATAATAGAGCTATCTCTCTGAAGTAGTTTATAATCATTGTCAGAAGAGATAACATCCATCATAACTTTGTTTATTCATAGTGTTCCCCTATAAATACATATTCATTTCTGAGACGGTTTGAAATTTCATTGTTAATAGAAGGTACAGGAGCCAAGAGAGATACATATTATTTTAATCTCGAGTATCACGATGACTTGAAATCACTTAAGTGTTGACAATATATGACATGGCTTTATTACTTATATATTTGAAAAAAATGTGTTTTACTGTATGAGGTGGAGTCACTAGACTCATTGTTTTGAATATGTCCTCATTGACTACATCAGCTATTGTTTTGTATATAATGATGAGGTGAAATCACTAATATCACTGACTAGGGTTTGTCTTCATTGGTTATACTTGTGTGGACAGAGCATGTCTTTTCCAAAGCCAGGCATGTGGCATTGCACTGCTCCATTTGCTCTTCACTGTAGTATAGGATAATCTCCCAAGTCATATTATGTTAGCAAATAACCTATAAGGGATATTTATTTTGAGCTTGAAGTATTTCCTATTAATTCTCTAATTCTTCTGTGAACCAAATCCTTTTATTATTTCTTAGCACTCTAATATGGTATCCAATCCACCACTATCAACATGAATTGAATAAATATTATTTTGGCATCACATGAAGCTTTGCTTTGTTGGGAAAAAGAAAAAAAAATAAACTTCTAAGAGATTAGTATTCCATAGGCAAAAGGATTGAAGAACAACTTAGAATTTTTTAAGGATAAGCAGACAACAGTGAATTTTAAGTCTGTCTTCATTCAAATGAATTGAACCATTATAACCACACTTACAAATCCAGGAATAAATCACAGAAAGAGAATCTTTTTCTATACCTTATGCCAGAAAGTTAGCATTTACCTAGCAGCAAAAATTTCCTATGACCTAATACTTAAAATATTGTTCACAGGATTTTCCATGGCAAATAGACCTGGTTAGAATTATTGAATACGGTAATTGCAACCCTAGAATTTATTTTAGAATGTAAGTCATTGTCAAATAATATGCTACCATATAAACAGGCTATGAAACAAAGAGGTAAGTGATAATACAATTAAAGTGCCTAAACATCCAATAGTAGATATGAATATCAACTATTAATGCTTATCAGAAAATAGGAAAAGTAAATGAGCCTACAAGATGTACATGTATAATTTAATAAATATTATCATAAACTCTTCTGTCTCTATTACAAAGATAAACCAAATACAGTGTACAGGATAGCATGCTAACAAGTTATATAGTAAATTTGTTTTAAAAAAACTATATCAATTATGTTAAATTTTAAACAAAATTTTCAGGCTACGCTATCTAATGACAGAGCTATTCTAGCATGAAGTAGAACTTGGAAAAGATAGTTGTAAATTGTGCCTAACTGAATCTTGACAACACCCTAAAATCAATTGAATTAATTATTTCCATTTAGATAATTTGAAAATATTTAGTTCCTTAAACAAATTAATTAATTATGTCAGTAATATAGGACTACCATTTCAGCACAGGTTTGATTAGAGTACTTTTTCTTAGCTGTTCAGAAATGCTAAAGGAACTTCTATACTCAAATTCAGGTTAAAGTAGAGAATTAAAATAAATTCTAAGCTGGGGGTGGTGGCGCACGCCTTTAAGCCCAGCACTCGGGAGGCAGAGGTAGGATGAACACTGTGAGTTCAAGGCCACCCTGGGACTCCATAATGAATCCTAGGTCAGCCTAGGCTAGAGTGAGACCCTACCTCAAAAAACCAAACCAAAACAAACAAACAAAAAAAAAACCATTCTAAATATACTTACTCGTTCGTACTTTTTTTTTCCTTTTCTTTTTTTCTTTATTAGCTAGTTTTGTATTCAGCAAATACAGTCAGTTTTGTACCATTATTAGGCTCATCTGTGACCTACCCCCTCCCCTTGACCCCTCCTTGATGAGGTATATAGGTCATGCATTGTGGAGTTAGCCCACAGTTATGGGTAAGATAAATGTCTCTGCAAGTCATGACCCAATGTGTGGCTCTGACATTCTTTCTGCCCCCTCTTCCACAAAATTTCCCTGAGCCATGTTGGGTTCATTTTTGGTCTGCTTCAGTGATGAGATGTTGGGGGCCTCTGAGGCTCTGGCTCTCTGATTTGGTAGGAGTTGATTTTTCTCTGTGCTGATCTCCTTCCCCCTTGTGCTGGTATCAGGTTCATCAGGAAAACAGCCCCCTTGCTTGTTTCGCCAATTTTTCTTAGTTGCTGCTGGGGCCCTTTTGAGGTATGATGGGGTGGCTCTCTCCTTAGGATCTACATCTATCTGAAAAAGAGCAGATTCTCCAACGGAGAGTAAGTTAGCACCAGGACAGGACAAAAGAGATAGCCCTTACTTTTTTATAGAGAATTTAATAGGTGTAGGCCCTCTTGTAGCCCATGATTGATGGTAGCTTGATATTGGCGAGTGGGCTTATGTTTGGATATGGTTCTGACTTGTTTCCCAGCTCCAGCTATGGGTCCGGTACCACTGAGGAGATCAGTTAGCCAAATTAAGAGCAGTTGGTTCCCCACCATGGCTGTGTGCCACTATTGCACTTGTGTGGGCATCACAACAAGTTATTTGCTGCTAACTAGGTTAGACCATGAGTTGCTTGGACAGATATTGGTCATTTTCTCCCAGTCACCCATGTAGCACCTTCTGGCACTAGACGTGCTGACTGTCTGGGGACTGACTCTCTTCCAGCTTCCAGCCATGCCATTCTATTTTGCATGTCAACCACATAAGGTGTCTTCAAGCAGTAGGGTCTTACCACTAACCTTTGTTGGGTCATCAAGTACTCTGACAGAAATCTGTCTGTCTTTTAGGAAACCTTGTAGGTCTCTCTGATCAAAAGCTCATTGTGGATGATAGCCCCATGCTGGTACTGGGAGTTACAGGTCAGTGCCCACTAAGAAAATGAGGAAAAAGATAACTAATATACAAGAGTTAGAGATAAGAGAGAGAGGAGAGAGGGAGAGGGGAAGTGAGGGAGGGAAGATGTAGAAGATTAAGGTTAGTCTTGATTCTACCCTCTCCATTGTCTTTTGGTTCAGGTGTTCCCTGTAAGGGCCTGGTGAAGGATCAGGCATTTGGTCTGTGTTTAGTAAGTAGAATTTTATGGTACCATTGCTTGTTCGTACTTTTAAATTTGTATTTATTGACTGATTGACTTCATATGTGTGTAGTATGTGAGGTGTGGTATGTGTGGTGTGTGTGAGTATACTGTATGCATGCATGTGTGCAGATGTGTGCCTTGTGTGCTCCTGTGGAGGCAGGAAGAATACCTCTGTCCTCCTCTATGGATCTTTCGGTTTCCTGGAGGAAGTTTTTCACTAATGCTAAAGCAGCTGTTTTACAATCATACAAGCTGGACACCAAGGCAGGCAATTCTCCTGATTCCTCCCCAGGAGATGGACTGAGGTTACAAGTATTTATGGCCACACCCACTCTTTAATGCAAGCATAAAGGATTGAATCAATGTGGTTTTAGGCTCTCTAAGGCCCTCAGGCTTGCAAGGCAGGAACATAACAGCTTGTCCTTTTCCCTAGTCCTCCTGATTCATCAAAAACCTAAGAAAGCAATTAAAACAAGCCTCACCTTGTAGAAGCACACTGTGCATGAAAGAACACACACATTTTTAGTGATTATGTACTTACATTTGATATAACTGAGTATTTCTTGAATACTTTTTACTTTATCTTGTCATGTGAGACCTTCTGAGGTGGTTAGATTCAGGTGTCCCCCATAAACTTATGTGATCTGAATGCTAGTTCCCCAGCTAGTGTCCATTTGGGAACTGGAGCCCGGTGGATGTGATATATTCTTGGAAGTGGGCTTATGGGTATTATAGCCATCTTCCCCTTGCCAGTGTCTGGCACACTGTCCTGTTGATATTGTCCATCTGATATTGGCCACCAGGTGATGTCCACACTCTGCTTATGCTATCATTTTCCCCTGCCATCATGGAGCTTCCCTTTCAGTCTGTAAGCCAAAGTAAACCTTTTCCTTCCACAAACTGCTCTTAGTCATGTGATTTTTGCCAGCAACATGAAGTTGACTGCAACACCTTCCTCAGTAAATTTTACTCAAATCAAACTACTAAACCAAACCAATACAATTTCATTGGGACATTTGAATCTAATCCTTCCTTAACTTGTCATATATGATATATATATATATAATCTCATATATATATATATCATATATATATCATATCTATATCCTGAACTATGATAATAGTATTCTCATCATTCTCCATTGTATTCGAGTCTCTAATCAACTACTGTAACTGCAGTTTTTTCATATTATATTAGAGGATGCTCTAGGCTCTTGTTTTCATTGGAAGAAAAAGAAAGCAAACCTAAAACAAAACCAAAACATACAGTCACTAGGTAGGCAGTCAGGTCTTCAATGTCAACCTGGACGTTTTATGCAGGAAGCAGGGCTTTTCCACCTTTGAAGATTTTCTGTTCTCTGTCTCCTCAAAGTTCCTCAAGGTCTGATCTGTACATATGTTTTACATAACTGCGTCTTGGTAACCACTTCACTGCAGGACAGCTAGATACAACCTGACTCATCCACTGACTCACACTTAGAAAAGCATGAGATGAAAATGCTGACATTCTGTAGAATTTTTCTCTGTTTCTCTCTCTCTGTCTGTCTGTCTCTCTCTGTCTGTCTCCCTCTCTCTCTCTCTCTCTCTCTCTCTCTCGCTTTCTCTCTACTTCTACCTATCTCTTTCTCAAAAGATTCTCATGTCCTACTGAATGAGCTAGCCAGGCCTATGTCATTAACTCTTTCTCTGTCTATTCTCCACTTCTTTCCTCTTTTTCCTTTTATGCCTCTCCTCCACCCCCCTTCCCACTCTGTCTTACTTGATATTGTCCCCCTGCTGCTTATTAAATTCAGCCTTGCATCTAGGCAACTTGTGGTACCCTCTTCTCTCTGGTGCTATAAGTAATGCACCAATTCTATTTCTAGCCCAACCTAAACTTAATTTCCTGCCAAGGTTCTCCAAGTAATTGGCCATGATTACAGTAATCATCTTCCAGGCAAAGGTTCAGAAAAGAGGCCCAGGAGTATATGTCAATATAAAGCCATATATATATACATATATATATATATATGTATATATATATGTATATATATATATATACATATATATATATATATATATATATATATATATATATATATATATACACATTGACCTGACCACAGTTAGGACCCTTGGGAATTTGGCTGTCTTATAGCATAAGGGATTGTCACATTAGAGCCACAATATAAATATCCAGGATCGAAAGCCCTTGGAGAGCAGGGTGAACATTTACAGTAACCCTGTGGATATTTACCACATGACCAAATCAGAACAATGTACAAGAGATTTCTCTTTTATCTTGACTTCCTTCCTATGTCAGTCAGCTTCTGTTCAAAAATCACACTGCATTTATAATTGCCCACAAAATCCGCAGCCTCATCTACCTCACTCATTTATCTTTTCATTTCATTTTCTGAAGTTACATCCATTGCTGTACTTGTAAGCATATGTGCCTTAGCAATAAGAAGGATGTTATGAGAAATGCATCATTGGGCAATGCTACCACTGTGTGAATATCTGAATGTATACGTATACAACATGACGGTAACCCTACTCTATCCATAGATTATCTTCATTTCCTGCAGCCCATGGCCCTCAGGACCATGATGAACACTGTTATATGAGGTCAAGTCAATCCGAAGAGAAGGTGATACAACATGTAGTTGGATAAACACAGGAAATGAGAGGCCATTGATGACACAACACAACTAAACTGCCGAAGAGTGAACTTTATAAGTGATAGAATTGCAACATGAAAGAGTGAATAGAGTAGTTGAA
Source organism: Dipus sagitta (assembly GCA_036346955.1). Classification (NCBI taxonomy): domain Eukaryota; kingdom Metazoa; phylum Chordata; class Mammalia; order Rodentia; family Dipodidae; genus Dipus; species Dipus sagitta. The sequence goes on from CM070772.1 coordinate 27,508,245, forward strand.
TAAATACTGCAGCCAGGAAACTAATTCTGTATTGTGGTTGTTAAGGATTACTTGCTGCACATGATATTCTTGAACAGGAGTGTACAAACCAGCATCACAAAACCATGCGAGCCATTCATTAGGCTACTGTGACTAAGATGTCACTAGGCTACAAAAATCCTTCACCTGATATATAATTATTAAGCATCATCATTATATAGTGGATTGGATATTGTCTAACACTTTCTAGACTGAAAACTGAACAAGGGGAAAGATTTCAAGAGTTTTCCATCCTCCAGAGTATCAAAGAGCAGTTATAGTTCCATAAAAGGTATTTTAACAATGCAACAGAGAGCATCTATAAAAAAATACTAGAGCAAGCTTTCTCCTTGTGAATGTGGAATCAGAGTCATGTAAAATATTACTGTCAGTTATTACCATAGCTGTGAGGTCATGATTTTTACATAGTCTATGTGGAAATAAAGTTGATGACAAAAGATAGATACAGTAGAATGCATAATAATAAAAATTAACTTCTAGTTCAGTCTCTTGGTCTTCACATTTTTAAGTGTTCAATTTTAAGAAATTTATATTGCTTAATATTTATAGTCAAATATTTTAGGTTGGTTTTCAGCAGAGCTGCTTTACAGTAATTTTAAAAGATGGAATGAAATTAGAGTACACTATCATTTCAATTAAATAAAATTCTTTATTTTTTAGAATGAAATTCTAATAAAGATTTTATAGATACATGGAAAAATATTGTTTTCCATAGAACAGATCATGAGATAGTATCATGTGTTTTATAAAATTATGCTGAGTAGTATAGAACTATCTATTAAGGGTATTGTTTCAAAAGCAGAAACATATCCAGGAAGTCAATAACATAAGAAAATTTTACTTAATATCAAAGTTATAAATACTTATTAAATGAAACATGAGAATGTTCTAAATTATTATTTTCTCATAATGTTATTTCCAAAAGGTGATTGTCAAGGGTTTTCATACTCTATTCTCATTACCAGTTTTGGTAACAGAACAGAATGGATAATTTGAGTGCTAACTTGTTTTATTTCAACCGGCATACTATCCTTGTGAACCTTATCAATCACTCTATTATAACTGATTGATTACATTAGCTTGTAACCATGTCATTGTAACTTGTGCTGACAACTTTTTATTCAATTCAACAGTTCCTTCTTTTAAAAAATCAATTCCTTTATTATATTTTCTAGGACATTACCTGGGATTGAAGCAAATCTCTCACAAGATAATAACTAAGGTTGTTTTTTCTAGGACTTTTGTGTCTGAGTTTGTTAATCTTTTTTTTTTTAAGACAAGGGAGAACAAGATTCCAAGAGTCTTTTGGAAACTACTAGACCAGTTTTTTCAAAGCTTTCCACAATCATATAAAGTCACTTTTGATTATATGGTTACATGTAATTTTAACATGCATGAATGTTTTATTGTAAGCCTATACAAATGCAAAAAATAAAGATTTTAAATATGTTTTACTTTATTTATAAGATTTTTATTTTTAATGTAGGCTACTTATTTCAAATGGAGTCTGCAAGGAAAGGACAAATGAGTACGCCATGTTCACTGTGCACACATCATATGAGATGATGCTTTCCACTAATGCAAAGGGTGAGTTACAACTCCTGAATTTACAACATTTCTGTCACAAGCTCCCTAGCATGGGGACCTGTGAAGGCCTGAGTTTGATTCACAGCACTCAATAAAAATCTGGAAGTGGCCACACATACCTTTAACCCCAGTCCTGTGGAAAGCAGAGAGAGTATAATCACATGGGCTCACTGGTCATCCTATTAGCCTGAGAAACGGAAGCTCCAATGATGGACTCTGACTGAAAGAAACCACAGAGGAAGGTGATTATGGATAACGCCTGATGTTCCCCTCCATGGAACACACACACACACACACACATACATATCCTGTACATGCTACACACATACAAAAAATTAGTAAAAAGGAACTAATTAATGTCTTAGTAGTTTTTTTTTGAAGTAAATGCAAAGTGTGTGATTTAAAACAATCTTATTCAAAATGTTAAGTTTTGTCATCAGAACTGTAGGGACAACAAATAGATGTCTGGTGTTTTAATGTTATTCTTATCATATGAGATGTATACATGCTGAAGCATATGAGTGATCACACGGGAAAAATTATGAATAATAATAAAACATTAAAAATGCTAAAAAATGGACATCTTAAAAAGTATAATTCATATAAAATATATTTTATATTTGAAATAATTTCATATATTTTAATTACAAATTAATTTATTTCTCTCTCTCTCTCTCTCTGTGTATGCATACTTACATTTATGTGCATACCAGAGTCTTTTGCTAGTATAAACAAATACCAGCACATGAGCCACTTTGCCCTCAGCTTGACATGTGTGTTCGGGATAGAAACCAGTCCAGCAAGTGGCAGGCATTGCAAACAAGCACCTTCAGCCACTGGGGTACCTCCTCAGTCCCCCACCTAGATTTTCTATACTACAAGTAAACTAGTAGAATATGAAATTTAGAATTAACCACAGAGCATGTGTTACATTGGAATAAATTAAAATGAGATACATTATAAGTACATTGTAGAAATATATTACTAAAAAAACAAAGAAGACTTTATGTAAATTGAGCTAATTTGCTTATGGATGAAAAATACATATTCAACAGGATCTCAATTGTTCTGCAAGAATTTTAGCAAATATTTCATATTTAACTATAATCAAATATAAAGTGTCCATTCCCATTGGTCTAAAATGTGTATCCTTAGGAACATACCCTATAGGTAAGGTTTGAAAAATTGAAGAAGTATTTATCCAAATAAAGAACTTGTACTGGGGAGATTGCTCAGTGGGTAAGAGTGTTAGGTAGGTAAATAGGAGCACCTCAATGTGATTTTCAGCACCCATGTGGAGAAAAAAACTGGAGACACACATTACTTATAATTTAAGATGTAATGATTTGAAAATATACTATATCTACATTGAAAATCTAGTTAATTATAATATTAAATATCTTTCAGTAATTAAGAAATATAGTATGATTATGCCATCTTGTTGCAGTCGCTTTCTCATTGCTGAGACAAAACACCTGAACGGAAGCTTATGGGGAAAAAGGGTTAATTTTAGGCTCACAGTTTGGAATGGAAGTTTCATCACAGGGGAAAAAGTATGGCATCAGAAGGAAGCTGTCACACTTCTTTGTGAAAGTAGTCTGAGTGTTAGGCTTAGAGGTGGCCTGATAAACCTCAAGGCTGACCCCAGTGACATATCTATCAAGGCTGATTTCCCCGACTGTCAGCTCCTGGGGATTATGCATGTCTCACAATCAGAATCACAGGAGACACTTCACCTTCTAACTACCACATTCTACTCCTTTCCTCCATTGACTCATGACCATCTCAGTATGCAACATGCATTCAGTCTAACTTTACAAGTCTCCATGGCCTTAACTAGTCTCAGGGCTATCTAAAATTCTACAGTCCAAAGTCTCATCCAAGAGAGTCTATTAACTGTGAGCCTCTAAAGTCAATACACAAGTCACATCCTCTCAATGCATAATAGCACAGACTAGAAATTCACATTTCAAACATGAGGAACTGGCTATAGCAAGGACAGATTATACCCATGCAAACTTGAGAACAAGCATGGCAGGCATCAAATCCTGCTCCTCAATTTCCTACATCTGGGACTCATGACACTGTCTCTGTGGACTCCAAAAGGTGCCCCTATAGCTTTCTGCTGCATTTACAGGCAGATCCACTGAAAGCTATGCTGTGACCTCAGAGGTCACTCCAAACAGGAATTTCAACCTAAGCTCTCTTTGCTTAATGGCAATTTCCAAAAACAGTGTAAATCCAATGACCCTAATTTTCATGCATTGGTCATATTTCCAAAACCACATTTGTCAATCCATGGAGAATAAAGTCATTTTTGAAGGGCAGGAAATGGCTTTCAGCATAGGTCCTTCAGGACCACTCTGTCAAGAGAATCTATGCCTCTTATTGTGCTAATGCAGAACAACTTGCAATATCACAATGGTTCTGATTTCTCAAACAATTGCTGCTGAACTGTACTATAGACTTCCAAGTGAAGTTTCCATTTCTTTCTGTGCGAGACATGCCATTCAATTTCTTTCTCAAGTTCGCAGGACACAGACAGAACACAGGCATAATATCAAATGGTCAGCTTCCAGCCCAGTTCCATGAAAATTATCTTCCACCTGAAACTTCATAAGCTTAGCTTTCACAATCCAAAGTCCTCTCTTTTATTTTACTCTTTCAAACTGTTACTATAATGATCCACCAAGCTCTATCTACAGCATTGCAAGGCATCTTTCAGCCCAAAGTTGAAAAGCCTTTCATATTGCTCTTACCAATCAGTTTCAAAAGACCAAAATCCATATTACCATGGCTTAACACCAAGTGGCATCACGTATTGGAAATAATTTTCCGTGGCAGTCATATTTTCATTCTAGGACAGAACAACTGACCAAGAGCAGGTTATGGAAGGAAAGAATTTTAATTCAATCTTAAATATTCAAAGGAAATTTCATCATGATGGGGAAAGCCTGGCATGAGAAAAAAGCTGTCACATATCTGGATGGAAATATTCTAAGCACTGGGCTTGGAGTTGGGTGAATAAACCTCAATATCCAGCCCCAGTGATATAACTCCTCCAGCCAGGCTCCACATCCATTCTGCCTGGTGATTGAGTATGAGACTTAAACACAAGCACACGAGACTATAAGACTGTGGGTGGCATTCCCCATTCAAACTATCACACAATTGTCACATACTATGTACACTTAGTGAGAACTGTATCAAAGCTCAGCTGAAGAGGCATCGTAAAACCTACGGAGATAAGGTAGGGTGATGTGTGAAACATACAATCCAAGTGAGATATATATGAAAATGTCAAAAATGTCAAACGTTACTTATAATTAAAAGTAAAAGTATAATAAATGTTAAATTTTGTCCCCTGGAGTTATTGTAGATTTTAAATTCTTATCACTTGGATTTTTCTCACTGTGTAGTGCTTATCTTCTTCACTCTTGATCTTCCCATCTGTCCCTCTGTCAATTGAATGCTGGGAGTGCAGACGCATACTACTATGCTTGCCACATGTGTTAGTTCTATTTTTTTTTCTTTTGTAATTAAAAGTTTAAAAATAACACTTTTGTTAGACTATTTATCATTATTAATCAATACAGAAATTATTATCAACACACTTTTAATACTAATACTATGTGTTTTTAAGATGCATACCTATACCAGGGCTAGAGAGATTGCCCAGGGGTTAAGATTCTTGCCTGAAAATCCTAATTACCGAGGTTTGATTCCCCAGTACCCACATAAAGCCAGATACACAAAGTGAAGCATGTGTTTGGAGTTTGTTTGAAGTGTCTGAGGCACTGATATGCCCATTCTGGAGCTGGGAAACAAGTCAGAACCATATCCAAACATAAGCCCACTCTCCAATATCAAGCTACCATCAATTGTGGGCTACAAGAGGGCCTACGCCTATTAAATTCTCTATAAAAAAAGTAAGGGTTATCTCATTTGTCCTGGTGCTAACTTACTCTCCGTTGGAGAATCTGCTTCTCTTTTTCAGATATATGTAGATCCTAAGGAGAGAGCCACCCCATCATATCTCGAAAGGGCCCTGGCTGAAACCATTCTCTCTGTTTTTCTCTCTCTGTGTCTGCAAGTAAATAATAAATTAAAAAACAATATTAGTACCTACAATAGATGGTGCTTTAGTTTTAAGGTTATCACTAAAATATTAGGAAATGTGCTTGAGAAATTATGTTTACATTTAATGCTAATAAGTGAATTATTAATATTTTATAAAATGTATATTTCTTTTATAGATGCATATATATTATACTGGTGTATAGAAAATTCTTCCCAACAATATGGGGAAAAGTAAACAGCTTTGAGATGTCAACAATACTCAATCAGAGACTTTAAGGAACTACATATTACATCTGTTTTCTGAACCTTTAGCAAAAGTCATGATGTGGACATGAGTGTTAATTATATATGTGCTTAATTTTATCAACTTAGAAATACATCTTAATAAATAAAACTATATAGCTAGATTAAGGAAAAGCATTGTGGATTATTTCTTTGCATGTTGTAAAGTAAATTTGTAAGAGAATGTTTATAACAGAAAAAGAACGTTTAAAATTCTATTGTTAGCTTAACTTAATTATGCTTGCAGTGGCTTGATTCAAGTATCCCCCATAAACTTAGGTATTCTGAATTCTAGGTTCCTGGCTGATGGAGATTTAGGAATTAATGCCTCCTGGAGGCAGTGTATTGTTGGGGGTGTATTTATGGGTATCACAGCCAGTTTCCCATTGCCAGTGTTTGGAACATTGTTCTGTTGCTATAGTTCATCTGATGTTGGCCAAGAGGTGATGTCCACCCTCTGCTAATGCCATTGTTTGCCCCTGCCATCATGGACCTCACCCTTGAGTCTGTAAGCCAAAATAAACCTTTTTCCCACAAGTTGCTCATAGTTGGGTATTTTCTGGCAACAATGTGAACCTGACTGCAATAGTCATGAGTGAGGTTATTGCTGTTTGAAACCTGACTATGTTGCTTTGGCCTTGGGAGCTGATTTTCAATAGGAATGTGGAAGGATTTGAAACCTTGGCCTAAGAGTTGTCTTGCAGTGCTGAAAGTACAGCTTGATGGACTATTCTTATAAGGGTAGAAAGACCTGAATGCAGTGAGAACTATGGACTGTGAGGTTTGGCTTATGAGGGTGAGAAAGAGCTTTGCTGGGACTGGGCTAAAAGCAGTTTGTGTGAGAGGCTTGCTGTTATGCCCATGTCCTGAGAATTTGTGCAGGGTTGCATTGCAAAGAAATGGACTGGTGAGACCATAGTGATATGGCACAGGAAAAAAATAAATAAAAGAAATCTTTGAGTGAAACTGCTGTATATTCAGGAGCAATTACATGAGAGATTACAACCATTGAGTCTGAGCCACCTGACCTGCATTGGACAACAGGAATAACACAGCCTTTTGAAAAGGCATGAATGCTGAAGGAGTGTCCTGTTCTTCAAAGTCCGCTTTATTTACCCCTGTATTAACAAACTGGCACCCTACCTGGTAGAGAGGATCATTGAATTTGCAACACAGAATTGTTTTTTGGACATGGCCATGGGCAGTGTGAAGCAGGATTGCTTTCAAGGAGACCCTATGAAGTGGTGAAGATGAACTGTAGGTTGCAGTGGAGACCAAGTGGATATGACAGTATCAGAAGGCTATTGCTAAAAGAGCTGCTGGAAGAGGATGAAGTTATCCAAGACTGTGGCTAGCCCAGCTGCAGGGGTGGAATTGAACTCTAGAGACTTTTTGCTGGCTAGAATTCGTGGACTTGGAGACTAGTCACTGGCTAGAGTTGTTGGACTTGGAGCTACAGTGGTTGATGTTTTCCCTGTTTAAATTTTGTATTGGTTAAATATTTCTTCGATATACCCAATGCCTTCTTTTGCAGTGTGAGCGTTTATTCTGTGCCATTATGTTTCTTGGGCAAATTTTATGGTATTATGGCTCAGTTAAAAGATCTTGGACTATTGGAATGTTTTAACATCATTAGGATTAATAAAAACTATGGGTACTTTTAAATATGGACTGAACACACTGTATTTTACATCATGTATAATTATCAGTTTGTGGCAGCCAGGGGAAAATTGTGGTGGTTTGATTCAGGTGTCCCCCATAAAGGTAGTTGTTCTGAATGCTAGCTTCTCAGCTGATGGAGATTTGGGAATTAATGCCTCCTGGAGACAGTGTATTGTTGGGGGTTGAGGTTTTGGGTATTATAGCCAGTTTCCCCTTGCCAGTGTTTGGCCCTCTCTGCTCTTGCTGTTGTCTACCTGATGTTGGCCAGGAAGTGAAGTCCACATTGTTTTACCATGCCATCATAGAGCCTCCCCTCTAGTCTGTAAATCAAAAGAAACCTTTTTTCCCCACAAGCTGGTCTTGATCAGGTATTTTCCAGTAGTAATGCAAACCTGACCGTAACACTGCTCTATTAAAAATAATGCTATCTTTCCCTTCACATATTACCTGGTAATGTGACATTGAACTTGATAAAGAGCCACAGTCATATCAGTCCATAAAACATTATATAAGAAATCCTATAGAAAATATCTACAAGTTTTATGCCAATGTTGAAATAGGCAGTGCTGCTTATAGTAGAAGAAAATATATGATGTTATTACTATTCAAATTCAGGGTAAATATTATTTAAGTGGCTTGGTAGGTACTTAAGTTTTCATTGCAAATGAAGAGCTTACTGAACAAGTTAGTCTAGTGAACAAGTTTGTCTCTTCCAAGTTGTATCTCTCTCAACCTGTGACAAAAATCTGAAAACCGCCCTCTGGTGACGTCTGAGGACTTCCTCTGCACCATCTGTGCTTTTGAATGTCAGCACTATAAGTATCTGATACTGAGAACAAACTGCAAGGCGCTCACAGAAATAGGACTCCTAACTTTTATCAGATTCAGCCCACTGCCTGCAGAGATGGCAACAGAAACAATCTGATGTCCGCTGCTTCATGAAGATGATCTTCAGCAGAGACTGTGAGACACTTAGGAACCCTTTGAACTTATGGTATATGGTTAACAAATTTGGGATCAGAATGTATTTATGACAAATTAAAATCCTACCTCTAAGATAATGAAAGGAATTCAACATACTGAATATATATATATATATGTAAAGATCTATAAATTTTAATGGAACATATTTGTTTTAGACCAAAATGACTGTAAATTACCTGTACCTGAATCAAACATTAAAATGACAGAAATGCATTATATCCCTGCCCATTACTCATGAGATAACATATGAACAACACAAGGACTATTCAGTTGACTATTGTTATATCCTAGAAGATTCTAATTCTATCTGTGATTATCTGAAATAAACATGTGTGGGTGTATCACATTGTAAAAGTTAACATATATATGTATATATACACTCATTCTTATAAACATGTATAAATAGGTTTTTAATAGGTTTTACATTTTCTTATTTTTAAATATGAATATATAAAATGAAAGGGAGTGTGTTTCTTTATTAGTCAACCTGATAATAAGTATTATTAGCTTTGAATTCTTTCAGGATAAAAATCTATCAACACATTACTATATATTAATGTTTCATTTCAGTAATGTATCAACATGCAGTTATAACAGAATATTACAGTCATAAAGAGCATATGTTGTTTTTTGCTAAAATATTATTGAGCCTTAGGTAAATGATGCAAGTTAAATGGGCCAGCCACAGGAGATGGAATGTTTAGTGGTTTCTAAAATAACCAAATACATTGAAGCCAAATTCAGAATGACAGTTGCCAGAGTCAGAGGCATTGGGAAATGGACTTGATCCTGAAGGAACAGAAAAATTCAACCCTAGATTACACCTTTAATCCCAGCACTAGAGAGGCAGAGGAAGGAGGTTCACCAATAGTTTGAGGCCAGAGTAGGGTTACAGAGTAAATTCCAGATCAGCTGGGCAAGAGTGAGCCACAACCTGAAAGAAACAAGGAAAGAAAGAAAGAAAAAAAAAAAAAAAAAAAAAAAGAAAGAAAGAAAGAAAGAAAGAAAGAAAGAAAGAAGGAAGGAAGGAAGGAAGGAAAGGCAGGCTTAGGGAAATGGCTAAGCAGTTAATAGTACTTGCTTGCACATCTTGCCAACCTAAGTTATGTTCCTTAGCCACCACATAAGGAACGGCAAACATTTGATTGCTGTTGTAAGAGACGCTGACACACACACACACACGCACACACACACACATACACACACAAATAAATATTCTCTGAAAAAATCAATTATACAAATAAATAAAAAATAAGGGCTGGAGAGATTGTTTAGCGGTTAAGGTGTTTGCCTGTGAAGCCAAAGGACCTCGGTTCGATTCCCCAGGACCCACGTAAACCAGATGAACAAGATGGCGCATGCGCCTGGAGTTCATTTGCAGTGGCTGGAGGCCCTGGTGCACCCATTCTCTCTCTCCTTCTCTCTCCCTCTGTCTGACTCTGTCTCTCTCAAATAAATAAATAAAAATAAAATATTTAAAAAAATAATAATTATTAAAAAATCAATTGTACATGATGAATTTATATTAATCTTTCATACAACATACTCTTTCACAGTGTGTTTAAAATGTGTCAAGAAGATAGAACTTCTGTTGCATTTTTTTTTACTAAAATAAAAGTTGCATTTTTTATTGTGAATAGAGTCAACATATTTTCAAATACCAAACTACAAAGTTATATAACATTAGATTGGGAGTATGATCAAATTATGAATACAAACCAGCCAGTTACAGTAGGAACATAGCTCTGTTTACTTAAGTAATCAGTTTGTGTTTCTTATATGTACTTTTTTTTGTTTAAATTTTGTAAGCCATGACTGTATGCTATTTCTTTTTTCTGTTTTCAGTGTCATATCAAATTTTTGCTATTTGCGTGATTTTGGAATTTAAATTAAATTTGTGTAAGACATATGAATCTCCAACCTTTGAAAAATATTCTTTAATTGCTCTTATCAGTTATGAAAATAATTGCTTAAAATGTGTATATGTTGGGCTGGAGAGATGGCTTGGCAGTTGAGCACTTGCCTGTGAAGCCTAAGGACCCAGTTCGAGGCTCAATTCCCCAGGACCCAAGTTAGCCAGATGCACAAGGGGGCACACACATCTGGAGTTTGTTTGCAGTGGCTGGAGGCCCTGGCACGCCCATTCTCTCTCTCTATATCTGCCTCTTTCTCTCTGTCTGTTGCTCTCAAATAAATAAATAAAAATAAAGAAAAAAATTTAAAACATGTGTGCATCATACTTGCAAACATTTTTAATATAAAATTGACTTATAAAATGCTTGATGAAAATTATCATAATATTGTATGTATATTAACATATGCAGTTGAATTTTATTTCTTGATGTTTCTACCTTGTCATTTCTCTAGATATGGAGACACAAAGTTTCAATAATCATAATTGCCCAAAGACAAATATGTATGTAACTACTTAAGTAAAGTTATAAAATGTTACATAAATTTGATTTCAAGTAAGAGCAATATTTAAGTGCAAATGGTTAAGCAATGTATTCTTATATGTATGCATAAAATCACATTAAAATTAGTATTATGATTGCATAAAAAGTTAATTGATCATTATTTAAATTTGAAACAAATTCAGTTTTGTGCTCAATTCATAACTTTTTTGCATAGATTATTTTAATAATTTCACAAAGGGTCAATTTTTTGTCCAAACTAGTCATAATTTTCTTCCTATCTTTTTTTGAACCTAGGAAGGATTATGTATGCTTTTTTGAATAGCATAAATTCTTAAGCTTTTGGAAATGTCACCCTGATAGAAATAGATTTCTTATAGTTCCTACAGGAATAATTCAGGATACTCCTTGCATGACACAGGCTGATTTATCCCTTCTGATTGGAAGGCATCAATATAATTCTTTTTGTGTTATGTCCCATTCATTAGATCCTTGTCACAAAAAAACATATCAGCATTTTAAAGCATATAATATATAATAAATGATTATCAGCAATAAGTGATGTTGATTATATCAGCAAGCATGATGATTACATCATGGTACAATACTTCACTTACATTTATCCATGAATGTGATGTCAATGAATGACTTTACTTGAGAATTATATCCATGGTGGCATATAGACTTTTACTGTTAGTACACATTTTTCAGGAAATGACATGTCATATAATTATTTCATAAAAAGAGATGACCAATATGCATCAAATAATTCAAGGAAAATATACTTTACCAAGAAAACTAAATAAGAAATGTATGGTTTGAGAACACAAAGTTAACATGATGACATTATCTGCCCCATCTTCAATTCTTTTGAGGTATCATCTCATCCTTTCCCAGCCTGGCCTGGAACTCACTATGCATCACATGATGGTCTCAAATACATAGAGGTATTCCTACCCTTGCCTCACAAGTGCAGAGATTATAGGTGTGAGCAAACACACCTGGGAAGATGGAATCACCTCTTAAGAAACAAAGCTTGGGAAGAACAACTAACACTGGACCATGGATCAGGCAAAATAAAGGATAAATTGCATTTGTGTCCATGGAGTGAACACAGAACGTAATCTTGAAAGGGAGTTGAAATTTTGTTGAAACCATGGGATAGCTTTTTAAATCTGGAAGTTTTGGCTTAGATACATGATAGAGGATGTTCAGGTATATAGTTTCTGGAGACTTAGTAAAGAAGTCATCCTACTTCTGGCATCAAAAGTCAGATGTCAGAGCAGTTACCACTGCGCCAGAAATTAAAGTTGGTCAAGAAAATGTGAATGCCAATGTAGGCCAACACCTTAACCTCTAAGCAATTTCTCCAGCACAGCAAGAGATAATTTGGATATTTCTCCTAGAATCTTCAGACTGAACTGGTAATTGGAATGATGTCTTTCTATACCTTTACCATATTAAAATTATGTTTTAGCATACTTTTAGAGCAAAACAACTATGAATATCCTGTTATAAAAATATTATTCCAGCTCCCTTTACGCTGTTAAGTATTTTCTTCTAGAGATATCCCTGTTCATGTCTGACTCATTCTTTAACAAATCTATTTAGCACAATAATATGCAGCCCCAGAAAATTATAGTTGATGTGATGAGTAACAGTCATACTTTCCTCTTTATGCCTTCAGCAGTCTCAATTGAAATATTCAGTATCACACAGGCAAACTCTGCCCTTCTCTATATGATCCTTAGTTTTACTTTCATATTTTATTACTGGAATTACTCATGATACAACTATGTATCTTCCCTTGTTTTATAATTTTGACTTGGCCAGAAGAATAACCTGGTTGAATATGAAAGTCTTAGGTTCTGTCTATTCAGCAATGTAATTGGTAAAGTATTTTAATTACACAATTCATGTTGCAATTAATCCTAGAAAAGAAGGAATTGAGAAGTCTAAAAACTCGAGGAAGAAAATGTTCATTAATATATGAGTTTAGGAGCATGTGTACACTGCATGTTTCAAAGTGTCCACCTCACAGATGGATTTGAGGATGTGTATGTACACATGTCCACATCAGTCTGTAGTATTGCTTTCCATTGAAGAATAAACCTCACCATATTCCAGGTAGCATCCTTAGAGTACAGGTAAATGCTTTAAGACATCATAAGCTAAACCTCAAAACAGACTGTAAATGTAAGTACGCACTGAATATACAGGATACTCCCTAGATGACAAAAATAGCTTTAATAAGTGACAGTTCAAGGTGATGTTGGGTAGAAAGGGTTAGAAAAGTATGTTAGTCAGTCTCTTCTCTGCTCTGACCAGTCATTAAGTAAAGGTATTTATGAAGCTCATAATTTATTGAATTGTTCCTTATTCCTAGAATAAATTGAATACATTGTCATTAGTAGAAGACAATATTTCCAGATATGACAACATAACTGAATAGAAATGAAAATCTTCACCCTTCCATAGAATTGAAAAACATAAATTTATGTCATTCTTGGCCTGTGTTTTAGCCAGATTTTTTTCTCAATTTTTATTAACATTTTCCATGATTATAAAAAATATCCCATGGTAATACTCTCCCTTCCCCCACTTTCCCCTTTGAAATTCTATTCTCCATCATATTCCCTCCCCATCTCAATCAGTCTCTCTTTTATTTGATGTCGTGATCTTTTCCTCCTCTTATGATGGTCTTCTGTAGGTAGTGTCAGGCACTATGAGGTCATGGATATCCAGGCCATTTTATGTCTGGAGGGAGCACGTTGTAAGGAGTCATACCCTTCCTTTGGCTCATACATTCTTTCCTCCACCTCTTCTGCATTACACTCTGAGCCTTGGTAGGTGTGATAGAGATGTTATTCAGTACTCCAGTCACTTCTTTCCAGCACTATGATACCTTTTGAGTCATCCCAAGGTCACTGCCATCTGAAAAGAGAAGATTCTCTACCCAAAGTGAGATTAGCATTAATATAAAGGTATAAATATTAAGAGAAGTGCTTACTGGGCAGTTTGATAAGCATAATACATACATTTTTCCAGACATCAGCAGATGTTACTCCCCTATGGCTCATGACTACCCCTGTTTTAAGTTTTCAGTATCAGGGATGTATTCCCCCCCATGGAGCGGGCCTCCAGTCCAATTGAAGGGCAGTTGGTTTCCACCATGACAGATGAGCCGTTGGCTCATTTGGCCTGGGCTGGCGAATTATAAGGCTTGCAATTTCCACTGTTGAGTATCTTCACTGGTGGTATCTCTTTCTCCCATTGAACTACATGTAGAATGGCTTCTTCCAGCTTTCTCTCAGCTGGTCTACATGGAGGAGGTTATCAGCTCAGTTCCAGCAGGATTTCTCAGTTAGCCAGATATTTTTGAATGTATAACTTCCTCCCAAAGCATACAACCATGGAGTTCTTTCTCATCCTTTGTCATAGTAGCTGAAAATTTCCATTTCAGTCATCACTATGTCATCGCTATGAAATAACTGGGCTGTGTCATTGAATACCCAGCATTCCAAATTGACTTGTTACTAATCTTACTATACTATTTAGAAGCAGTAGTAACTCTATGATTCTCTGGGTCATGTCACCTAGCCAATATATTAACTTATTTTTCCGCTTATCCAAAAATCAAGTGATAAACAGAGATTAACGTCAGAGACTAAATAAATCTTTTCTCTGTTTCCAATGGAAGCAACCCCAACCAAAACTTCAAATCAAGTAGCATTGGAAACAGAAATTCTATATATAAAAAAGTAGAGACAATTTCCTGTCATCATTTGTACATAGGTCCTGATTCATTCCAGTCATTGTGTTTATTTCAGGCAAAAAGCAGTAGAGAAAGAGTAGAGGTAAAAAGCAAAAAGGCAGACCACTTGAATTTGATTTCATTTTTTTCCTTCACCCCACGATCAATATATCACTGGATACAGCTATATCCCTTGTCCACTTGAGTTATGTAAGTCTCTAAAACTTACCATTTTAAGTTACCTTACTTGCTCCTATCTAAGTATTATTAGTGTTCTTTCTGTAAAGAAAGCAAGCAGAGGCAAAAAAGCAAGAATGCATTGTGTGTGGATATTAAGCTTGTATTGACTTATTTCATTACTATGTTAACCTCAACATCCTAAAACACTTTACAGTCACAGGGAACTTCTGGAAATTTGGTAAGTCAATCCACAATTAACTGATGGGATGCACTTAAAATGTGTTAGTGCCACACAGTAAGAAAACTATAACTAATATCAAAAGAAGGAAATTCTGAATTCTGGTCTAAGTATTCTGATTAATTCACTTGCTTTCCTCAAATTTAATTAAATTGCCCTGATTGCTTTCTCACTGCATACTGAGTAGATAAATATTAAGTTCTACTTCTTGTACACAACTAACTACAATGAGGCTGAATTAAAGGTAATGATAATGGATGCTAATATCATCAATTATAGGCCACTAAATTTGAACAAGCTCACATTTTGAAAAACAAAAGTCCTGCATGTGACAAAATAATGCACATTTGTAGTGTGCACATGGCCTGTGAACACAGATGTATGATATGTCGTCATATAATCACCTGGGCGGAATTAGAACCTCTCATTTTATCATTTGAAAGGCTTTGTAAGACACTTTTTTTTTTCTTTTGTATATTGATATTGCAGGTATGTTTAATTATACTGGCATCATTACAACACACACTGTAAGATATGCACTTTAGACCTTTTGAAACAAACCAAGCATAATAGTCCTTGAGGCACTCGATATTTATGACCACTCCTTTGCCAAAATCATACAGCATGATGACAAATGTGCCTCATGCAAAGAAAACATATATTTGCAATAAAAATTTTAATTGAATTAGTTCATAGTTCCTAATAAACCATTTCATTTGAAATATGATCACAATTCCCTTGGCACTCAGTTCCTAATATATCAGCAAAGAGTCAAGTGAGAGAGTAAGTAGCAGGATGCTAAAAGTACTTAATTATTTTAATTTAATGGCATTTATTTAAAAGGACCTTATGGAATCTATCAGTCTTAACTCTGCCAATTGTTATTTTGGTTTTAAAATTAATACTCTGAGGGAGCAAAAGCCTTTGAATCAAGTTTTTCAGTCATATTATTAAGGCTGGCCACCAAAACTAAGGGGATACCACTCAACATATGTGGATGAAGCACAGCATGGCCATAACATTTATTACACTGCTTCAGCCATTCTGGCTGGCTAAGTGCCACCCTGACAGTGACCACTTTATTTGCTTCTCATACAAAATGAAGCTACTGAATTTGCATAATCTATGCACCTAGAGAAGGAACTATTTCCCTGGAGAGAGTCTTGAAGCAGAGGCTTATTTTTAGACCTTGAGGAAACCTGATATTAATATCTAGAACATTCCTTAGTTAAATGTGAAAAAATTACTACAGCCATACACTTAAAGTTATAAAATTTCTTTCTTTTCCTTTTTGTTATCCTTCTATAGTCAGAGGTCAGATAGGGAACATTTTATACCTAATAAGAATAGTGTTTGGGCTAAGGAGATGACTCCGTAGATAAAACACTTACCACACAAGTATGCTGACCTAATTTAGAGCACCAGGACCTATGTACAGCCTGTTTGAGGAGTGCCCTTCTGTAGTTCTAGTGTTCCTCTGAAGAGATGGGAGGTGGTGGCAGAAGAATCCCTAGATTCAATGACAGCAAGCCTGACAGAAGCAGTGGTAATAAGCTAGAAGGTGAGACTTGTCATTCTAGGTTGTCCTTGGTACACATGTGGTACACATGTGCCAACCATGTGTGTGCACATGCACACACACACACACACACGCATATCTTTCTCCATCATCATTCACTTTTACACACACACACACACACACACACAAAGATGAAATGATAATCCTAGTATTTCTGTTCTCAAAGCTCTTTTTAACCTTCATTAACTTATATTTAGTTTTAAATAAAATAATTATGATTTAATTAACAAAAAAGGTTATTGCTGCCACCAAAGCCAGTTGCCTTGATCCTCACCATAGAACACTCTGACCTAGACCTATGAGGGTCAGCCCCCTCCTACGCTCACACACAGGTTGGCTATGGTATTTTGAATGTCATTAGCAGAGTAATATGGCGAGGAAATTTTGTCACAGCTCCTTAGTACAAACTGTTCCACTGGCATGGCAAAATATGGTCTGGGCAGTAACAGAAATAAGGCCTTTATGTGCTTCTAATTACTAGAAAATCTTATAAAGATAAATGCTCTTCCTCTTATCTTCACACAAGAACCCTCATTTCTTGATGTGTATTCTATATAAACAGAGACTTGATCACATGATTTCATTCTACAGGATTCCACAAATATTTTATGCATTAAAATAGTGGATGCATTTTTAAAATTAATTATCTTTTATTATATATTTATTTCAGAGAGAATGGAAAGGGAGGAGAAAGAGAGAAAGAGAGAGAGAGAGAAAAAAAAAAGAATGGGCTTTCTAACACTACAAATATACCCTAGAAAAATGTGCCACTTTATGTATCTCGCTTTTCATGGTGTTGCATTCAGGTTCCCATTGCTGGCAGAAATCATCTGACCAAAACTGCTGTGTGAGAAAAGGTTTATTTTGGCTTACAGAATCAAGTGGAAGCTCCATGATGGCTGGGGAAAATGACAGCATGAGCAGAAGGTGGACATCACCTCCTGACCAACATCAAGTGAACAAGAAACAATAGCAGGAGATTGTGACAAACACAGGCAAGGGGACACTGGCTATAACACCCATAAGCCAGCCTCCAACAATACACTGCCTCCAGGAGGTGTTAATTCCTAAATCTTCATCATCTGGGAATCTAGCAATCAGAACACTTAAGTTTATGGGGGACACATGAATCAAAGTACTACATTCTACCCTTGGCCCCCATAAACTGACAACCATCAATGATGTAAAATGCAATACATTCAGTCCAACTTTAAAAGTCCCCATAGGTTTTTTAAAGACTTTATTATTTATTTACTTATTAGAGACAGAGAGATAGAGAGAGAGAGTGTGTGTGATTGGTCATGCTAGGGCCTCTAGCCGCTGCAAATGAACTCTAGATGAAAGTGCCACCATATGCAGCTGGCTTACATGGGACCTATGGAATCACACCTGGGTTCTCACACTTCACAGGAATGTACCTTAACTACTAAACCATTTCTACAGTCCCCCATAGTTTTATCAATCCCAGTGATGTTCAAATATCCCATAATCCAAGGACTTTTAACTGAGCCATAATACCAAAAAATCCCCCCCCAAACCATAATGGCACAGAATAAACATTCACACTGCAAAAGATGGTATTGGGCATAGCAAAGAAATATTCAAGCAATACTGGATTTAAACAGGACAAACATCAAACTCTGTAGCTACCAGTCCAATAACTAGTAAGTGACAAGTCTCCAAGCTCCATAATTCTGAAAAGCAACAAGTCTGTGGAGTTCCAATTCCACCCCTCCAGCTAAGCTTCTCACAGTTCTGGAAAACTTCATCCAGTGCCTGCAGCTCTCCTTAGCAGTGGTCTTGTGGTCCCAAGATCTCTACTGCAACCCATGACCCATCTTCACAGCTCCATAGGCCCTCCTTGGAGACAATCCAACAAACCTGCTTCACACTGAACATGGCCATTTCCAAAACACAAGGCCATGCTGAAAATTAAATGACTCTCTCTTTCCTGCATTTCTGAAATTTTTCAGTTATTTATTTGAGAAAGAGAGAGAAGAAGAAGAAGAAGAAGAAGAAGAAGAAGAAGAAGAAGAAGAAGAAGAAGAAGAAGAAGAAGAATGGGTGCTTTTAAACATTTTATCTTTATTTATTTATTTGAGAGAGAACAAGGCAGAGGAAGAAAGAGAGAAAGAGAATGGGCATGCCAGGGCCTCCAGCCGCTGCAAATGTCCTCCAGATGCAAGCGTCACCTTTTGCATCTGGCTTACGTGGGTCCTGGGGAATCCAACTGAAGTCATTTGGATTTTCATTTGATGTTTGACTTAACCACTAAGTGATATCTCCATCCCTTTTTTCTTGCATTTTTTATACTCCATATTACCACATGGGATGGCAGTTTGTTAATCCGGGGTCAGTGGAATAAAGCAGACTTTGAAGATCAGGACACTCCTTGAGCACTCAGACCCCTTCAAAAGAGTTTACATTCTTCCTTTTGCCCCAGAGCAGGTCAGCTGGCCCCATCTCAAAGGTTTTAATCTTTCAAATAATTGAAGATGGATGGGAAGAAGTTTCAGCCCAAAAATTTCATTTCTGTGCCACATCCCTCTGCCCATAATAGTCCATGCAATGAAATAGTCTATGCAATGAAACCCTGCACAAATGCTCAGAACATGGGCATAGCAGCCTGCCTCTCTTACAAACTGCTTCTGGTGGCAACTTTACTATTGCAGTCAGGTTCCCATTCCTGGCAGAAATCACACAACCAAGAGCAGCTTGTGGGAAAAAATGATTTATTTTGTCTTATGACTAGAGGGGAAATTCCATGATGGTAGGGGAAAATGACAGCATGAGCAGAGGGAGGACATCACCTTCTGGTCAAAATTAGATGGAAAACAGTATAGTAGGAGAGTGTGCCAAACACTGGCTATAACACCCATAAGCCCACCCCCACAATACACTGCCTCCAGGAGGTGTTAATTCCCAAATCTCCATCAGCTGGGAACCTAGCATTCAAGACACCTAAGTGTATGCCGGACAACTGATTCAAACCATCACACATGGGTACTGGGGGCCTGGAACTGGGTCATCAGGCTTTGCAAGCAAACAACATCAACCACTGGGAATCTCTCCAGCCTACTGTGAATGCATTTTTGAAATTCTGCTTATGCAGAAGTATCTTTCACTTCCCCATGTTCTATTCTGTGGTTTCAAATTTAGATGTTGCAAACAAAATGCAATTTGAAGTTTTGGTGCAGTAGATTACTACCAAGAAAAATAAAAATATTTCCAACTTGAAAATTTATAAAACATACTTTAATTATGGTAATGAAACCAACATGGTTTTGGCTTTAAATGATTGAAGACATGTTGTAGAATAGCACACCAAAATCCATATTATATTTATTTTCTTATCTTTATGAATGTGGACTTAAAATGTAAAATGTAGGAATGCCAGCCAGTTGTAATACATTTGCATTCATTACTAATCAAGATAAATACTCCTTGTACATTTCTTTGCCCACAAAACTTTAAGCTGCATTTGATGGAGAAACTGAATTAAACATGGCACAGATACTATATACTTTTATTAACTTTTGTTTAAAGGTAAAAATGTCCCACACAGCCTACTGTGTTTGTGATTAATCCCAGGCTGGTGGAAATTTTGGAGGTGGGAGCTTGCTAGATGAAGTGTATCACTTGAGGTTTATTAGTAAAAATCCAAACCCAGTACTAAGATTATTCCCACCCAGATATATCTGATCACTCTCCTGCTGCTTTACCACCATAACAAAATTTCTTCTCAAATTGTGCTCCTGAAATAAACTCTTTCTTTTGGTAATTTGCTTTTGGTCAAATATTTTGTACCAACAGCTAGAAGGTTACTACTACACTAATTAAAAGAGAAAACTGGGGCCTCGGGTACCTTTGTCAGTCAAGTGATGGTCATGTGAGCATAAGGATCTGATTCCCATGTCCAGAACCCACACTGATTAGGAGGCCATTGTGGCACACTTACAATTTCACTCTGAGACTGGAGACACATGGGTCTCTGAAATTCTTTGCCAACCACTCTAGTTTTTTTTGGTGAGTTCCAAATTAGTTAGAAAATCTGTATCAAAATACGGTAGCTGACACCTGAAGACTAATATCCAATGTTGTCCTCTGATCTCTGTATGCAAAAAGAAAATCAATGCACACACAATAGCAAACACACAAATATGCACAGAAATACAACACAATATATATAACTGACTTGTATTAAGTTTAGAATATCACATTAAATATATAAGGCAAGTACTTTGTTGACTCATTTAAAAATTACAACTAGGGGTGGGTGCAGAGGTGTGGAGTGAGTAGGCCAGAGCCCTGTTTTCCAGTTCTCCCCAGCTACCTGTTCTGGGTTCCCTGAATGGACAAGAGAGTGCAGGCAGAGTACCAGTATGAAGTGAGGGGGCAAGACCCCTGTCTCTTGGCTCCTCTCAACACCCTGGTCTAGGTTTCCTGTGCTGGTCTGCATGCTGGTGGGCATGGTAGAGTAGAGTATAAGTCAGACCCTATTTCCTGGCTCCCCCCACTTCCCTGATCCAAGTTCTCTGGGCAGGACTGTGTGCAAGGGAGCACAACATGGAGTTGAGAGGGTAGATCCATGCTCCCTGGCTCCTCTCAGTCCCCTGGTCCTGGTAGGTCCCATTGTGCCTTGCTTGGGGAGGAGCTTTAGAATCAGACCTTTTGCTCTGGTATCCCAACTAGCCACTGGGTTCCAACATCCCTGTTCACCTGAGTCAGAGCATACATGGGCCAAAGGACAAAAACTTGCTTCCTCCTCAATAAAATAAAGGGTTTCCCTAAAGTGGGTAGAAAACAATGCAAAAAGAAAAAGCCAACAAAAGTCAGAAAACAGAAAGATATCCACCAAGGATGCCTAGTCCTAGTATGGAAACCTACAATGAAATCACAGATAAATCAACAAAAATTCATTCCCAAAATGAAAGCACACACACACACACACAAAACTTGATCCAATTATAAGAAGCATCAAGAAAATCAGAACTTGAATTGTAATCATACCTCAAAAAGAGATGAACATGATACAAAATAAAACAGAAAACAAAAATCAAATAGAAATTATAAAAACCTCTCTAGAGCCCATCACTGACAGTGTTACTCATATGGAAGATAGAACTTCTGACTTGAAAAGCAAGACAGAAGAAATTGTTGGATGCCAAAATTTTTGCTATGTTCATAAAATCAAGTGAATAGAATATGAGGTAACCTTGGGATACCCTAAAATGACCAATCATCCAGATCATGGGTTTACCAGAAGGAGAGGAAATTCAGTCCAGAGACATAGAGAACATATAAAAAAATAATTGAAGAACATTTTCTAAATCTATCAAATGTAAGGCCCATCCCAATACAAAAAGCCAACAGAACACCAAACAGACAGGACCAAAGAAGACACTCTCCAAGATACATCACAGTTAAAACCCTTAACAAAGAAAACAAAGAGAGAGTGTTAAAAGCAGCCAGAGAGAAACATGTCACAACATACAAAGGCAATCCCATCAGGATTACATCAGATTTCTCAATGGAAATCCTGAAAGCCAGAAGGGCTTGGAATGGAACACTTCAAAGTCTAAAAATCTATGTCTAACAACCAAAGCTACTCTACCCAGCAAAAGTATTCCTCACAATGGATGGTGAAAGAAAACCTTTCCATGAAAAAAGTAAATTCTATGACTATATGAACACAAAGCCAAACCTGCAGAGAATACATGAGGGAATACTTCACACAGAACAGTCCAAAAAAAAAAATCTCAAGAGTCAACAAGAAGATGATCACAATAACAAAAATAGGCCAGGATCTACATAGTACAAAACACAAGAAAGACCAAACTCCATAAAACAATGCATCATGGCAGGAATGAATTCAAACCTCACAGTAATAACCTTAAATATTGATAGTCTTAACTCACCCATTAAAAGACTCAGATGATCAAGATGGATCAAAAACTGGACCCCTCTATTTGTTGTCTTCAAGAAACCCACCTAACCACTAAAGAAAGACACCTCCTGAGGGTGAAAGGTTGGGAAATGATATTCCAAGCAAATGGAAAAAAAGCAGATGTTGCTATATTAATATCTGATAACATAGACTTCAAACCAAAAGTAACCAAGAAGGCAAAGAAGACCACTTCTTACTCATCAAGGAGACAATACAATAAGAGCACATCACAATCTCAAATATATATTTGTCAAACACAGAGGTATCACAGTGTATAAAACAAAATCCACTTGACAATAAAACAGAAATAAATAGGAACACCATCATAGTCAGAGACTTCAATACTCTATCATTAATAGACAGATCATCCAAGCAAAAAATTAAGAGGGAAATAATAGGGTTCAACAACATCATAGATCAACTAAACCTAACAGATGTCCATAGAACTTTCCATCTCAACTCTACAGAATACATATTCTTCTCAGAAGCCCACAGAAGCCCCTCCAAAAATTACCATACATTAGACCACAAAGAGTGCCTTCATAAAGTCTAGAGCATTGACATAACTTCCTGCATCCTGTGAGATCATAATGCTTTAAAGCTAGAATTTAACAACAAGAGACATATCAAGAACACCAGCTCCTGGAGACTAAACAACACACTTTTAAACAAAGAGTGGGTTGTGAAAGACATCAAAAATGAAATTGTAAAATTCCTATAATTGAATGGTAATGAAAACACAACCCACAAAACTTATTGGACACAATGAAGGCAGTCCTAAGGGGAAAATTCATAGCCCTAAATGCCTTCATTACAAAGACAGAGAGATTCCAAATTAATAACCTGACTGTCCACCTAAAGGCACTGGAATAACAAAAAGAATCCAACCCAAAGAGCTCCAGATGGAACAAAATAATTAAGATTATAGCAGAAAATAATGAATTGGAAACTAAGAAAACAATTAAAAAATTTATAATATCAAGAGTTGGTTCTTTGAAAAAATAAGTAAGACTGACAAAACCTTGTCAAATTTTATCAAGTAAAAAAGCAATCCAAAATCTCTACTACACAGAATTAAATAATCTGAAAGAAATGAATGAACTCCTAGACACATACCACCTAACAAAACTAAACTCAGAGCAGGTTAATCTCCTAAGCAAGCCTATCAAATCCATGGAGTTTGAAAAGGTAACCAAAAACCTTCCTAAAGAAAAGTCCAGGGCCAGATGGCTTCTCAGATTAATTATGTCAAACCTTTATTGAAAAACTGAAACCATTTTTTCTCAGACTATTTCACATAATCAGATAGCAGGGCATCCTCCCCAAATCCTTTTATTAAGCTACCATCACCCTAATACCAAAATCAGACAGAGATACAAGGAAAGAAAACTCTAGGTCTATATCCTTAAAGATCATAGATGTAAAGATCCTGAATCAAATCCTTGCAAACTGAATTCAACAACATATCAATAGCATTATCCACCTTGATCAAGTAGGCTTCATCCCAAGGATACAAGGATGGATTAATATATGGGAATTGCTCAACGTAATACACCACATAAATAAAGTTAAACATAAGAACCACATGATCATCTCAGTTGATTTAGAGAAGGCCTTTGACAAAATACAACACTACTTCATGATCAACATACTGGAAAGAATAGTCACGAACACAGGCTATATATAAAGCTCCTGAAGCCCATATAATACTTAGTGGACAAAACTCAAGGAGTCTCCACTGAGATTGGGAATAGGAAAGGGGTGCCCACTCTCCCCACTGCTCTTTGACACAGTACTAGAACTACTAGTCCAATCAATAAGTAGGAGAAAGGGAAAAAAGGTATTGAAATCGGAAATGAAGAAGTCAAGTTAGCCCTCTTTTCAGATGACATGATTTGCATATAAGTGACCCGAACATCTCCATCTCAAAACTTCTAAAGATGATAAATCCCTTCAGCAAAGTGGCAGGGTACAAAAATAAATACACAAAAGTTAGTAGCTTTTCTATAGGAAAAGTACAAATATACAGAGAAAGAAATCAGTGAGGCTGTTCCATCTTCAATAACAAAAATTAAATGAAATAAAAATAAAAAATGAAATATCTTGCAATGACACTAACCAAATATATGGAAGACCCATATAATGAAAACATAGAAGACCTAAAGATAAAAATCTAGGAGGACTTGAGAAGATGGGAAGACATCCCATGCTCCTAGATACGGAGAATTAATATTGTGAAGATGGCAATTCTACCAAAAACAATACACAGATTTAACACAATACAATAAAAATACCAGAATCATATCATTCTTAACAGAGATTTAAAAAAATGATTTAAAAGTTCATATGTAATGTCAGAAGGCCTCAGATATCCAAACATATACTAAAAAACAAAACAAAACAAAACAGAAAAACACCATAACCAATCTGAAGCTATATTATAAAGCTTTAGTGACAAAAACAGCACAGCACTGGAATAAAAACAGAAACATAGATGAATGGAACAGAATTGAAGACTCAGATTTTAGCTCAAGTAACTACAGCTGCTTGATCTTTGACAAAGGTGCCAATAATGTATACTGGAGAAAAGGCAGCATCTTCAACAAATGGTGGTGGACAAACTCAATGACCATATGTATAAAAATGAAATTACACTACTCATTTCGCTTTACGCAAAAATCAAGTCCAAATGGACTAAAGACATCAATATAATCCTGAAAAAGCTTCCACTACTAGAAGAAAAAAAAATAGGAAGCACTCTTCATGATATAGGATTCTGAAAAGACTTCCTGAACAAAACCCCAGCAGCCCAGGAAATTAAACAAGCACTCAACCAATGGGATCTCACAAAGCACAATGTTTTTACACAGAGAAACATACCATAAGCAGAGCCAATAGATTACCCACTAAATGGGGGAAAATCTTTGCCATCTATACCTGTGACAGAAGGCTAATATCTAAAATCTACAAAGAATTGAAAATGCTGAACAAAAAAAAATCAAACTACCTACTCCAAAAGTAGGGCAGAGAACTGAATAGGGAGTTCTCAGAGGAAGAATTACAAATGGCTAACACACACTTCAGAAAATATTCAACATCCCTAGTAGCCCAGGAAGTTAAACAAGCACTCAACCAATGGGATCTCATAAAGCTAAAAAGATTTTGCACGGACAAAATACCATAAGCAGAGCCAGTAGAATACCCACTGAATGGGAGCAAATATTTGCCAGCTATATCTACAAAAACTCAAAAAAGTAAACTAAAATAAAAAAAAATCAAACAACCCACTCCAAAAGTGGGGTAGAGAACTAACTAGGGAGTTCTCAGAGGAAGAATACAAATGGCTAACACACACTTATGAAAATGTTCAACATCCCTAACCATTAAGGAAATGCAAATTAAAACAATTATGAGATTCTATCTTACCCCAGTAAGGATAGCAAACATTAAAAAAAAACAAATGAAAACAAATGTTGGTGAGGCTGGGAGAAATAGGAACACTCATTCACTGTTGGTGGGAATGAAACTGGTACAACCACTGTGGAAATCAATATGGAGACTCCTAAAAAGGATAAATATAGAGGCACCAACAGACCCTGTTATTTCCTTACTGGGCATTTACCATAAAAGTTCCCACATCTCAGTTCAGAGATTTTTGATCGAACATGTTTATAGCTGCTCAAATCATAATAGCTAAGAACTGGAATCAATGCAGATGCCCCATCATTGGATGAATGGATAATGACGATGTTGCATGTCTACATGGTGAAATTCTTCTCAGCAGTAAGAAAAAAAATGCTAAAATGAAATTTGTAGAAAAATGGTCCATCTTGGAACAGATCATTCTAAGTGATCTCACACAATCACAGATATACAACTGTAGAATGGTCTCACTCACCTGTGGTTCCTCACCTGGATCAGCCCAAGTTAGTGACATACCTGAATGGCATCTTGAGGCTTGGACAATAGAGATAGTAGGACTTGTGGGAAGGAGAAGGGTGGGGTGGACATAAAATTGAACCCAAATTGAAGTGGAAGTTAGACTAAAAGGTAGAACCCTCAAGAGGACCTTAAGGGGAGCAACTGGAACAAAGGGCCCTGGTGAGGATGAGATGAAGCCTAATCTTACATTTCTCCTGCTTATCTTTCTTCTCTGTCTTTTTATCCATTTATTTTTCTTTTCCTTTGGCTGTATCCTGTTATTCCCTGTACCAGCATGTGGTTTATACCGACAATGAGCTGTTGATCAGATACACCTACTAAATCTCCCAAAACAAACAAGACAGACTTCTGTCAGAGGTCTTGATTACCCACCAGAGGGTAATGGTAAGACTCTACGGCTGAAGAACACCATATGCTGTTGGCATATATCATGTAGAGATCTGGAAAAGAGGCAGTCCCCAGAAAATTAGCCCATTTAGTGCTGTAAGGCACTACATGAGCTACTGGAAAAAGTGGCCAACATCTTTTTGAGCAACTCAAGGTCTAAGCAACTCAGAAGCAAACAACCTGATGTGATGCTCACACAAATGCAGTAGTGGCACACAGCCACGGTGGGTAACCAACTGCTCTTGGGTTGGCTAATAGATCCACTCCATGCAAAGGAAATATTATTTGGAACTGGGAAACAAGTCAGAAACATGTCTAGATAATGATTCTGCTTTCCATTTCAAGCTTCCACTAATGTGAAGGGTCTAAACCCTTTACATTCTCACTAATTTAATAATCTTTATCCCATTTAACCAATGCTGACTTCACTCTTTGTTAGAGAAGCTGTTTCTATTTTTCAGATGGGACCTGGACCTGAAGAGATAAACACCTCATTCCACTCCATCCTGACCCCAGCTGAAACCACAGAAAAATTGGGGAAATAAGCAAGAGTACTGTTTTCTTAGTGAATCTGCTATCAGGGCAAGGGTGAAGGGGATAGACACTGAGGACACTCAACTCCTAGAAAACCAGAGATCCAGAGGCTCCTAAGTGCCCATCACTGAAATATCCTTAAAATTCTCCCAGCTTGGGTCAGGGAACTTTGTGGAAGTGGGGATGGAATGATTGTTAGAGACACAAGTTGGGGCATTTTTCACAGAGACATTGCCTCTCCCCCATAACTGACTGCTGCCCCTAAAATGCATGATCCACAATCACCATGGGGTTGACCTGCATACTCAACCAGGAAGGCCTCTTCAGAAAAGAGGAAGGGAGGAGGGAAAGGATGGTACCAACGTATGTTGTTTTCATACTAAATATATACATACCTAATAAAATAAATTTAAAAAATTACAACTAATTGCACCAAATACATACATATAATTAGTAAGAGAATTGATAATTACCTTCAAGATATTCCTACAGATGAAAAGATAAAAGCTGTCTGAATTATATTGACAGACTATTTAAAATGTAATATCAGGTTTCCTTTTGAATTTGAATATATTTTGCCATTGCTGTAAAATAAAATATTACTTTAGTTATTAAAATAGACAAACAAGAAAAATAGATGTTAATTCAGATACTGTTAGAACTATTGTCCCTTTATCTGTTCATGTGAGAAATTATTCAGAACAAAGAAAAATGAAATATATTGCCATTTTGTCAATTATGAACAAATATGAAAATATTGTGAATAATAAAGTTAGAGAATAAAAAATGTTTTACACTTCCAGTAATGTCTCCTTGGAAAGGTTGTTCTTCTTAAAATCTTCCAAATCCTGTCAAGTTAATACAGAGGCTACTGCAAAAGTATGTAATGTACATTTTTATAGATATATATTTTCTACAGTATGCATAATATCATGCTGAATTATATGCTAGTATTGGTCTTAATCAAACAAGATATGCCAGTTTCTTTCACAAATAACTTACAGATTTAGGTAGAGTATTCACACTTGAATATTTTATTCCTAAATTGAAATTTGCATAAGTAAATTTTGGATGAATTTCTAATGATCTTGGTACTATCATAATGATTTTCTGGTGAAATTAATGTTAATTAGACAGACTCATAAGATCTAAAACCATAATAGACTCTGCCTAAGGGTAATTGTTAATGAATTGGTTCAAATATTGACAGTGTTTTAGTTTCTTTGATGTATTATAAGAAAATGAAGGCACTGACATTCTCAAAATCCACTTATTAAGTTACTATATTAATACTGTAACCCATAAAATATTTATAAAGGCTTTTGCCTCTATTTTCTTATATTTTTGTTTCCAATTTTGTGACTATCCAGGGAGCAGTTATTTTTACTGCAATACTGTCAGATATTATTTATTCAATTGTATGACATTCAATGTCTGGCAAGTTCATGGTAAAGTACACTGGAAAAATAGTTCTAGTCAGTAAATATAAACAACCATATATATTTTTCAAGATAAAAGTATACTGTATATAGAGAGGGACATAAATATAGAAGATATAGATATTGATGATATTTAGATACATTCATAGACAGAAGGATAGATAGATATAGATTATGTAGATACAGATGATATAGATACAGATTAAACCTTTTATACATGCATCAAATGCATTTTAATGTCATTCACCCAGTTACCCCCTTTTCTCCTTCTCTCTCCTACTAAAAATTTTCTCATACTACTTTTATTCCTTTTATTTTTTGGCACACTGAGTTAAATTTGGGTCACTTGCATGAATAAATGTGGAGGCTATATACTAGAGATTGGGTGACCCACCAGGTGCTACATTACTGTAGGACATGACTTCCTCACTCCTGGTGATAATCAGCAGTCACTAGATTAGTTACTACAATAGGTAGGTTCTCAGGAACCACCCCCATCCATGATGAAATACTCACATGCTCAATATTGTACAAGAAACCACACCCACTGTGAGTTCATGAATGTAAGGGGTATGTAACGTCCAGAACACAGCATTCCACAGCCCCCTTGCTATTTCCTGTTCATACATTTATACATTCTGTGAGACGCCCTGGGCCTTGGAAGGGGTGGTTTACATGTTATATGTAGGGCTGAATACACACAAATCACTTATTTTTGATATTTTTTCCAGATTACATCTCTGCATTAAATCTCTGCTCTTTGCATAAAGAATTTTCTGTTATTAGGCTGCAAGCATACCGGTCTATAGGGAGAAACATAGATATTTATAAATTTGACTTTCTGCCCAATTAGCATAACTACATCTTCCCCTAAAGCCTATGTCCCCTTGGCATAGTCTTTTGGCCATGTTTACAGTACAAGACATGTTTTCCCTCCTGTAGCATTGGACTCAAACTTAATCAGAAAGCAATTGGTTGCTACTATAACTGCCATTCAACTGTTACACAAGTGGTCACATCTTGAATGATAGATTCATTCTGAAGTGTACAGGATGCACAGCTGACCATTGATGACATTTCCCTCCAGCATTTTGCATAGCACTTCCTGACATGATGAATGTCCACTGGTGGGAAGTTACCAGTTTGATTTCTGCTTAGCATCTCTATGTTCTGACAACAAAGAATGTGGTCTCTTCAGCAATAGGAATTTATCATCTAATTTTGATGGGAAACCAACCAATAGCAATGACCATAGTCTGTATTGCTTTAAAGGTATCAATAGTCCCTTGTCCTACAGCTCATTGGTGGGTAATTTATCACTGACACTGGAATCCTTTGTTAATACCCCATGGCTCATAGGAGCAGTTATCTGCCTATATAAGTTATCTTAGTTTAAACATATTTTTTCTTTTGTTTTTTTTTTTTTCACAAGTGTGTTAGAAGAGATAGTGACTTAAGATGCCTTCATTATCCAAAAGGCATTCAGACAAAGCAATAAAAATCATCATTTAACTTTTTTTTTAATTTCTATTTTAAGTTGGTGTGCCAAATAGGAGATTTCCAAATGGCTCATGTTATATGTCCTTAGTTTGGGTCATCCTCCCAACACCCCCTTCTCTATCATGAACATGCCCTTATCTCTGCTTAAACATGTCTTTCCCACTGTTTGTACTCCTCATCTATTTTTATAGTCCGTGTGTTCAACTTAGTAAATATTTTGTTTAAATGTCACATACATTATGTCTCATATGCAGATCCTAACATCTTTCTTTTGATATTTGTGCATTTGAATTGAAATGAATGCCTAGAAGCTAGGAAGCCAGAAAGGAGCTATGGGCAGGCAGAGGTTCTTATGTAAAGAAATAATGCAACACATGTGTTAAGAATGTAGAGGTGGGGAGGATAAAATGGGAAAGGTTTAAGCAGGTATGATAGCCAGAGAATGGAGGACAGATTCATGTGGGAGAGGGTTAAACACAACTGAAGTACATGAAAAAAAATATATCAAAATTTGATACTTTGAAAGCTAATTACAGGGGGCTGGAGAGATGGCTTAGCGGTTAAGTGCTTGCTTGTGAAGCCTAAGGACCCCAGTGTGAGGCTCGGTTCCCCAGGACCCACGTTAGCCAGATGCACAAGGGGGCTCATGCATCTAGATTTCGTTTGCAGTGGCTGGAGGCCCTGGCACGCCCATTCTCTCTCTCTCTATCTCTCTCTGCCTCTTTCTGTCTCTGTCTGTAGCTCTCCAATAAATAAAAACAAAAAATAAAGAAAGCTAATTACATTTTTAATTTAAAAATGTAGTTGTACAA
This sequence comes from Dipus sagitta, assembly GCA_036346955.1. Taxonomy (NCBI): domain Eukaryota; kingdom Metazoa; phylum Chordata; class Mammalia; order Rodentia; family Dipodidae; genus Dipus; species Dipus sagitta. The sequence continues at coordinate 27,539,605 of CM070772.1, forward strand.
AGGTACAGTCCATGTATGAATGAAACAGCTCCCAGGAGCAGTATCTTATTATTTAATGAAAACCCCAGTGCCAGGGCTGAGATACCTTTATTTCTCAAACAACATAACCTATTGTCATGGCTATTGTTTGCTCACTGAAACTACAAGATAAGTCACTATTTACTGAGGTCACCACTTGCTTCTGATGAAGGACCTTGAGAAATCATGCTGGTGGTGAGCTGGAAGCTTTCTCTGTGCTGTGCAGCTTTCGTAGTGAAGGAAGGTGCTGTGCAAGTGTCCTCAATGATCTTATCCAGCTGTAGATGCTGTATACTCATCCAAGTTACATCCAGTGGTACAATAATAACATGAATTCTACAACTGCCCTTTCACTGAATTTGATGACCCCTTCACAGGAATTCATGCTTAGTATTATAAACCTGTAAAAATGTTCATGCTGGGGTGGTCATAGGTCCCAGTATGTGTGGTGGGGGCTCAAGGATGGGTGGGTACTTACTCTTATTGTTATTGTAAATGTGCATGCTTCCAAAGTGCCTTCTATATATTTATGTTCATTCTCATAGTTTAGTGCTATTCACAGTGTTAATCAGGTCACAGAAGTTTCTTTATGCCATGGCCAGTGGTTAATTCAGAAACACATACCTGGCCAGAGTATTGAGAATAAGTGACTATAGTATGTTGAGCCTCAAACAGAACATCTATCATTTCTACATCAGCCCCTCAAAACCTTGGAGGAACTTGCCGTAGAGAAGAAAGAAACAATATAAGAGGCAGAGGGTAGAGAAGAGTTCAGCATGTCTGTCAAACCCATGAGCTCACAGCAGCTGTGGTGTCCTGCACAAAACTGGGCCCATCAATATTCCATCCTTGGTGAGGGTAAGGTTCTTGAGACTGTTTCCCATCTCAGAAAAATCTACTGGAAATTATTGGTTGCTGGGTAAGGGAGAGCCATGTTCTTCAGTGGTGTACCTACTAGTAAGTTGTCCTATCTGGTTAATAGTCCCCATGCTTAGGCAACTAACCTAATTCATCTCAGTGGGTCACAAAAATAAAGACATGAAAATGGAAGGTGACAAGCTGAGAAGTAGAAGGGGACTAGCCAGAGTAGGAAAGTCAAGAGAAGTTACTGGGACGGAATATGATCAAATTACTTTATATGTATGTATGAAATTGTCAAAAATAAAGAAAAATGAAAGATGATTTTGTTGTTCAGTTTTGATTTTTATTCTCAGAAATCATGAGACTTGCTTGCCAAATTTAAAAAGTGGGGTAGAATCCTTTTCTTTTCCTTGATTCAACAGGAATATGAAATTCCTCTTAGAATTAAATAAAGCACTATATATTTTGTGAAATTATGAACATTTTCCTAACTTTGTATCTTAGGAAATTACATTAGAAAATAATGTGTGTATTAGATAATACATTCATTTCTTTATGTTAAAGGCTACTTATAAATTCTGATATTATACATATGAATTATGAAAAATAGGCTAATTTAAAAGTTATAGAGTAGATATTCCTTTTGTAAATTATATTATTGTTTATTTTTAGAGGTTGTACTTAGTAAATGCAAGATTTTTATCAATTTGCTTTCTTTCTTACCTAACTCCCTCTAAATATCCACCTCCTGACAAAAATATAATAAATTTTAAAAGAAATGTGTAGACCAAGATGTATTTTATGAGAGTATATACAGAGTACTAATTCTCATGTTCTAGCAGTAAAACTACATTTAGTAATGCTGTAGTTATCTTCTCATTGTTGCAACAAAACACCTGACCAAAAGTACCTAAAGGCAGGAAAGGATTTATTTTTGGATTACAGTTTTGAGGGGAAGGTTTATGTTGGCACGGGAATGTATGGCAGGAATTGAGGCTGGACATTATTTGTGTCAAAAAGAAAACAATTAAAAAGCTGGGAAACAGCAACACAAGGATGAGCCAAACTTTGGCAAAGGGGAACTGGTGATAACACCCTCACTCTGCTGCCAACAACACACCCTACAGCAAAGCTCCACATCCCAAATTGCCACCAACTAAGGACCAAGCATTCAAAAGCACATGAGGTCCAGAGGGCATTTGGTTCAAACTGCCACACAGACAACGTGATATTGGCAAATTGTTTGATACTGAGAGGTTTCTGATTTCCTAACACCTCTCCTGTGAGTATGTCACTAACAAACTGGAGATGATCAGTATGCTCTCCTCTGGGGTTGGAGCGAATGTACCATGTTCATATTTCCATTGAGTCTAATTTTCACAGAATGAGAATAAATTCTTGTTCCTGATTTGATGAGATTTTAGTAGTAAAAAGGGAGAATTAAAATGAAGAGAGGAAGCAAGGTGTGGTGGTGCACACCTTTAATTCCAGTAATTACAGTACTCAAAAGGCAGATGTTGAAATGTTGGAGGATCACTGTGAGTTCAAGACTATCCTAAGACTACATAGTGAATTCCAGATCAGCCTGGGCTACAGCATGATCCTATCTATCTTGAAAAAGAAATGAAGAAAGGAATCAGTCATCAGTCAATTAGCCATGACTATAGGGTATATAGCCATGACTTAGGCATATTTTCTCAAAATTGCAGAGCAATTGAAAAAGACACCAGTGTTGACCTCTGCCTTCCACAGCATGCCAGCATGTATATGTGCACCCACATAAACACATGGCCCCACACAAATCACAGACTAAAAATATTAGCTTAAATACATAATTGTAGAGTTACAAAAGGCTACAAATATAAAAATAAAATATGGAGTAAATAACAATATTACTATAATGTGTGTAGAATTTTATTTAACTAAACTAAGATTTGTTATGTTTTCTTTATGCAAAGATACATATTTTCTCATTTATTTGGAAGGGCACTTATGAATCTCCCAGTGCTTTAACAGTCCCAGCTGGCAAGAAATGGAATCTTCCACATTCATTTGTCACAGATATTGGAAACAGGTGCAAACCTCACCTGACCACTCTCACTATTCAAACACAAAGGCTGAAGCAGAGAATGTAGATGACTTCTTCAGTGTTTTAAGAGGAATCTATCTTCATTTTTTTGTGTAAATCTAAGACAAAAGGATTTGTTTGTCTTCTTGGGGATGACACCTGGAAATAGTTAACCCTCTTGGTCTGAGCTGCTGGTAATTTCTTCAATGAAAATTCTATGATAAATTCAAATCCATGAGTCATGGGAGAACCATAGAGCACACCCCGAAGAAACCAGATTGTTCTAAGAGAGTTTGCCTATTGCCACATTTAAAACTTGATGATCTAGAAAAGAACAAATTTGCGATTAACACCTAAATAATTTTGTATGATTATAATGCACTTTTATATAAAAGTGATGATTATTTAGAAATCCTTGTTGCTAATACAATGTTATTTTAATTACATAATTGAAAATAGAATCCATGAAAGGTTATTTAGCAATGAATGATCTCTTGTCAAAGCAAAGTACTTGACCAAGGGAGCAACCATGCTTTGTATATTGCGAGATTTACTTCTTGTCTTTGTGGACAAGAAATGCTAGAAACCACTAAGTAGTGTGTGCTTTGTTTTATTTCTGCCGTAAGTAAAGATGGCCATGAATATCTGGTCCTTGGGTAGTCCTCCACACCTGAGGTCAATACCTTTGGGCTTTAACTAGTTATGTTTCATTGTAGCATATTGCGTGGCTGAGGCATTGAGAAACTTTTTGTTTCAACTTTTGATGACCATGGACTTTATGGGAAGTGGAAAGGTGGTATGGTGTCTGGATAGAATGTGAATGACATGGTTGCCTTCGTGTTGCTGGGAAACTGTACCTGGCCAGAAGTGGCCCTTAGGAGGGATGCTGCTGATTTTGGCTTTCAGTCTTGAGGGGAAGCTTCATGCTTGCAAGAGAAAACATGGCATGGGCAGAGACTGGACATCAATCCAGCCATAGCAGGTACAAAACAGCACTGGGAGAATGAGCTGCATTCTAGCCTGTAAAACCTATACAACAACGTACTACAGCAAGGCACCACCTCCCACAGTGCCAACAGCTGGGAACCAAACATGTCTTTATGGGGGACACCTAATTCAAACCAGCACCATGAGATAGCCACCAACCTGACAGCCAGTGCTAAAAATGTTGGCTCCTTCTTGATTCAGCTTCAGAAAGTAAAACTCACATCAGAAAATAACAAAGGTCTGCAAAATAAAAGTTGTGGTGTGGGTTTAAGTAGTACCCCACCTAAGGACAATAGAAAATGACACTCTGTAAGGTAAACCAACCCAGAAATGTAGAAGTTCTTGCATTTTAAAATGAAACATTTTTCTGAAGTACTGGTGCCTTATCATAGGGCCTCTTGCATATTAGAAAAGCATTCTACCACTGGTCTCTATTCCTAGGCCTCACAATCCATGATTCTTTAGAATACGAGATGTTACTAATATACCTAGCTAGTAAATATTTATTATTGGTATGATTATGGGTGTTATTTCAGCAAAGACATATGGATATGTATTTTGACAATATAGCCTAGAGAACAGACATGTGTGATTTTTGTATACCACCAAAGTTAAGTTTATAATGGAAGTAGATACACAAAAAAAATCAAAGGAGAAAATTCTCAAGTCTTGTTAAAAACATCACTTTATCTTCCAAACAGTGAATCTGTGGAGACTTGGAAAATGGTGACAATAAGAATCAAAGAGCTACCAGCCATGGTGGCTTACGCCTTTAATCTCAGCACTTGGGAGGCAGAGGTAGGAGGATCACAATGAGTTCAAGGCCACCCTGAGACTACATAGTGAATTCCAGGTCAGCCTGGGCTAGAGTGAGAACCTACCTTGAAAAACCAAAAAAAAAAAATAAAAAAAATAAAAAAAAAAGAATCAAAGAGCTGAGTGTGGTGGCACATGTCTAGGAGGATAAGCTATGAATTCAAGGTCACCCTGAGACTACATAGTGAATTCCAGGTCAGCCTGGGCTAGAGCAAGGCCCTACCTCGAACATTAAAAATACATACATAAATAAAAGAGCTAATTCTCAATGTAGTGAAAATGAGAAAGAGTTTTTCTCCAGAGAGACATTATGCAGATAAAATTAGAAAATATTCAATGATGGCATAAATTATACATGCTACAGTACACTACAGTACACAATGCATTTGCACATTACATTATCTTACACCTGGAAGGTAATTGGTGAGATGTATTTTACATGATGTAATTTGGGATGAAAAATATTTAGAGATATTAACATATTAAGGTGAAGTAACTGTATGAATAATAAGTACTGTCCAACCAGTAACTATAGTAATTGTAAGTAAATTAATAAAATATAACCTTAGTGTCCTGGTAATTCAATAAGTACAAATGATCTTTATTTATGAAGTTGGAAGCTTGTGATTGTTAAATTTGCTGTAAATTTGACCAGATTAAGAACACAGTGAGGGCTGGAGAGATGGCTTAGCAGTTAAGGCAGTTGCCTGCAAAGCCAAGGGACCTTGGTTCGATTCCCTAGGACCCACGTAAGCCAGATGTAAGCACAAGAGGGCTCACACATCCGGGGTTCGTTTGCAGAAGCTGAGAGGCCCTGGCTTGCCCTTTCTCTCTCTCCCTCTCTCTGCCTTTTTCTCTCTCTCAAATAAATAAATAAAAATAAAGTTTTTTTTAAACAACAAAATAAATTTTAAAAAGAATGGAGTGAGAGCCTAGTGTGGTAGCACATGGCTTTAATTCCAGCATTTGGGAGGAAGAGGAGGGAGGATGGCTGTGAGTTCAAGGACACCCTGAGACTACACGGTGAATTATAGGTAAGCCTCGGCTAGTGTGAGACTGTACCTCAAAAAAACAATAATAATAATAAGAGGAATGGATTGAGAGACATGCCTCTGGTACAGGTCTATGAAGGCATCTGTAGGCAAGATTAACTGATCAAAGAAGTCCTCCTCGCCAATGGGTGGTCCTTTTCTATTTAAGAAAGGTCCAGCATGCTACCAGCCCTTTTCTTTTGACAGCTGTCAGAGCTACCTGATAGTGTGTGCTTTTTGCCTGGGTTCCCTTGCTGTTCACTTGTGTGTGTCTCTGCTACTTGTTTGACCTCACAGACCGAGTGACTACTGGATCCAATAAATCTTCACCCTGCATATAGTTTCTTAGGCTGAGCAACTACTTGGTTCTTCAAATCTCTGGTTTATGGACAGTCATTGTTGGACAGTCTAGCTCACATCTTGGTAGCTGATTTGATAAATTGTCCATTTTAGTATATTCATTCTGTTGGGTCGGATTCCACAGAGAACGCTGACTACACAGAGGTCAAGCTGTAGTTCCTCAACAAATAACTGGCCAGACTCAGAACTACTTTCTTTTTGTCTAGTAAAACAAAACTGCAATGTGTTGTCTGGTTTTCACAAGTCAGTTCTATGAACTTATAGAAGACCTGTCTCTGCATGGTGTCTACTTTCCGTAGGACCCTCAGTGTGAATCCAGTCCAATCTAATGCATTTCCCTTTTTTATTGATATTTTCAATTTTTTATTAGACATGGACATATTTAGTATATAACAACACATGTTGGTGCCATTCTTTCCCTCCTGCCTCCCCCTTTTCTAAAGCGGCCTTCTTCACTGGGGATGCAGATCTACCCCATGGGAATTGTGGATCATACATTGTGACGGGGCAGGCAATGTCTCTGTGAAAAACACCCCAACTTGTGGCTCTAACAATCTTTCTGCCCCACTTCTGCAAAATTCCCTGAGCCATGCTGGGAGCACTTTAATTCTACTTCAGTGATGGGAACTTAGGAGCCTCTGGATCCCTGGTTTGGTAAGTGTTGAGTGTCCTCACTGTCTGTCTCCATGACTCTTGTGCTGATATCAGATTCACTAAGAAAGTAGCACTGTTTCTCATTTCCCCAATTCCTCTGTGGTTTCATCTGGGGCAGGTGGAGTGTACTGGGTCATTTATCTACTCAGGTCCGGCTCCCATCTGGAAAAGAGAAGCAGATTCTCCAACACAGAATAAAATCAGCACCAGTTAAATTGGGTAAACATTATTAATTTAGAGAGAATTTAAAGGATGTAGACCCTCTTATAATCTAAGGTTAGTGGGAGTTTGACAATGGAAAGCAGAGTCATTATTTGGATTTGATGCTGACTTGCTTACTAGTTCCAGATATAGTTTCCTTTCTATTTAGGAGATCTGTTAGCCAATCCAAGAGCAGATGGTTACCCACCATGGATGGCTGTGTGCCACTATTGCACTTGTGTGAGTGTCATTGCAGGTTGTTTGCTTCTGAGTTGCTTAGACTTGAGTTGCTTGGACAGATGTTGGCCACTTTCCCCTGACAGCTCATGTAGCATTTTCCAGTACTAGATGGGCTAGTTGTCTAGGGTTTGGTTCTTCTCTGGATTCCAACCATGTCCCTCCAATGTCCGTGCTGACAGCATATGGTGTCTTCAGCAGTAGGGATGTACCGTTACCCTCTGGTGAGTAATCAAGTGCTCTGACAGAAGTCTGTCTTGTTTGTTTTGGGATATCTAGTAGGACTCTCTGATCAACAGCTCATTGTGGATGTAGACCACACCCTGATACAGGGAATAACAGGCCAGTGCCAAAGGAGAAGGGAAAAGGGAAAAGACAGAGAAGAAAAAGAAACAGGAGAAATTTGAGGTTAGATTTCATCTCACTCCCTCCAGGGTCTTTCAATTCAGGTGCTCCCTCTAAAGTCCACTTGGGGATCCATCTTTCAGACTGACTTCCACAATATAGCATTCTATGGTATCAGTTCAATTTGGGCTAAGTTTTCTGTCCTCCCCACCTATTCCCTACCTTAAGCTGTACCCTCCCTATTGTCCAAGCCTCAAGATGCTGTTCAGGTATGTCAGGAACTCAGGCTAGGAACTGCAGATGAGTGAGATCATGTGGTGGGTATCTTTCTGTGATTGTGTGAGTTCACTAATAATCATCTGTTTCAAGTTCAACCCTTTTTCTACAAATTTCAATGTGTCATTTTTTCTTACTGCTGAGTGGAATTCCATCATGTAGATGGAACATACAACATCTTGGTTATCCATTCATCAAATGATGACCACCTGGGTTGATTCCAATTTTTAGCTATTATGAATTGAGCAGCTATAAACATGTTTGATCAAAAATCTCTGAACTAAGATGTGGAGCTTTTAGGGTAAATGCTCAATAAGGGAATAACATGTTCTGTTGGTAACTCTATATTGATCCTTTTCAGGAGTCTCCATATTGATTCCATAGTGGATGTACCAGCTTACATTCCTACCAACAGTGAATGAGTGTTCCTATTTCTCCCCAGCCTTGCCAGTATTTGTTTTCATTTGACTTTTTAATATTTGCTACCCTTACTGGGGTAAGATGGAATTTCATAATTGTTTTAATTTGCATTTCCTTAATGGTCAGGGATGTTGAACATTTTCATAAGTGTGTGTTAGCCATTTGTATTCTTCCTCTGAGAACTCCCTAGTTAGTACTCTACCACACTTTTGGAGTGGGTTGTTTGATTTTTTTTTTTATTTTAGTTTACTTTTTTGAGTTCTTTGTAGATTCTAGATATTAGGCATATGTCAGTGGTATGGCTGGCAAATATTTGCTCCCATTCAGTGGATATGCTATTGGCTCTGCTTGTGGTATTTTGTCTGTGCAAAGGCTTTTTAGCTTTATGAGATCCCATTGGTTGAGTGCTTGCTTAGTTTCCTGGACTACTGGGGTTTTGTTTAGGAAGTCTATTCCCAGTCCTATATTTTGGAGAGTGCCTCCTATTTTTTTATTCCAATAGTTAAAGAGTATCAGGTATTGAGGTCTTCAATTTCTTTGGACTGATTTTTGTGTATGGTGAAATGAGTGGATACAATTTCATTTTTCTAAATATGGTCATCCAATTTGTCTAGCAACATTTGTTGAAGATGCTGTCTTTTCTCCAGTGTACATTATTGGCACATTTGTCAAATATCAAGCAGCTATAGTCACTGGACCTAAGTTCTGGGTCTTCAGTTCTGTTCCATTGATTTATGTTTCTGGTTTTATTCCACTACCATGCCATTTTTGTCATTATGAATTTGTAATATTTCTTCAGATCCGGTACGGTGATACAGCCAGAGGGTTTTTTTTTTTTTAAATCGGAGGCTGTTTTGCCATTCCACACGAATTTTGAGATTATTTTTTTCAATCTCTGTAAGGAATGATGCTGGTATTTTTATTGGTATTGTTTTAAATCTGTATATTGCTTTTGTTGAAATTGCCATTTTCACAATATCAATTCTTTCTGTCCAGGAGCATAGAAGGTCTTTCTATCTTTGCACATCCTCAATTTCTTTCTTGAGTATTTTTATGTTTTCATTATATAGGTCTTTTACATCCTTGGTTAGTGTTATTCCAAGGTATTTAAGTTATTTAATTATTTTTTGTTGCTATTGCAAATTAGACAGCCTCACTGATTTCTTTCTCTGTATATCTTCCCTTTGCATATAGAAACAACTACTGATTTTTGTGCATTGATTTTGTATCCTGCCAAATTGCTGAAGGAGTTTATTACCTTTAGAAGTTTTGAGATGGAGATTTTCAGGTCACGTATATATAGGATCATGTCATCTCCAAATAGGGATAACTTGACTTTTTCCTTTTCAATTTGATTCCATTTTATTTATTTTTCCTGTCTTATTTCATGGGTGAGTACTTCTAGTACTATGTTCAAGAGCAGTGCTGAGAGTGGGCACCCCTGTCTTGTTCTTGATCTCAGTGGGAACTCTCTTGAGCTTTTCCCCATTAAGTATTATCTGGGCCTTAGGAACTTTATATATTGTCTTTATTGTGTTGAGTTATAAACCCTCCATGCCTATTCTTCCCAGTATTTTGATCATTAAGTGGTGCTGTATTTTGTCAAAGCCTTCTCTGCATCCATTGAGATGATCAGGTGGTTCTTATGGTTCAGTTTATTTTTGTGGTGTATTATGTTGACCAATTTCTTTATGTAAACCATAAAACCATCCCTACATCCCTGTGATGCAGCTTACTTGAACAAGGAACTCAGATTGGGGATGTGGGAGGAGACCAGTAACAGGGGTCTGGACTACTCATCCAGGCTGCTGGCCACCTGCACACTGTCCACTGCAGGCTACCCAGACTGGGGTTTGCATTTTCTTTTTAATTAAAAAAATATAATGTGTGTGCATGTGCATGTGCTCATGCATGTGTTTGATCTTGCATACATGTGGACATCTGAAATCAATCTCATGTTATTTGTCCTTTCCTTTCAGAATGTTTTCCTTTTTTTATTAAAAATATTTTATTTTTATTTATTATTTCGAGACGTAGAAAAAGAAACAGAGAAAGAGAGAGAGAGAGAGAGAGAGAGAGAGAGAGAGGCAGGTAGAGAATGGGTACAGCAGGGTCTCCCAATACAGCAAAGGAACTCCAGACACATGCGCAGATGCACCTCATGCATCTGGCTTACGTGAGACCTGGGAAATCAGACCTGGGCCCTTTGTCTTTGCAGGTAAGTGCTTTAACCTCTAAGACATCTCTCCAAAGCATCAACATCTTTTCTCTCTCTCTCTTCCCTTCTTTCTTTGTTTTTGCCTTTGTGTATTTGTTTATGTTATGTTATGGTATGTGTGTGCGTGTGTGTGTGTGTGTGTGAAGTATATATATGCATATGTGGTGTGACATCCCATACTCTCATCTGCAATGGCTGCAGAATAATATCCAATATTCTGCTCCTTTCTTCTTACACCTGTGTTTATTTGAACCAGTTTTTTGTTGTTGTTTTTTTTTTTTTTTTTTCCTGACACTAGAACTTGCTTTTTTTTTTTTTTTTTTTTTTTTTTTTTTTCACCAGTCATGGTGATTTCCTAGTCTCTGGTCTTCTCTGTAGGACTGGGGTTAAAGACACAACTGGCCATGATTCATTGTTCTTGTAGGATCTGGAGATTCAGATTCTGGTGGTGTCTGGGCGTTTCAGGAGATCATGCTTCTTCTGCACTTAACTGCTGTCATCTTTGGTGTTGAGAGTCTCCCTTGTTGTTTCTGCAGCTGTTTGTGACGGTGTAACTGGACCACGAGCAACCAGATACCACTGGCTTTAGTGCTTTGAAGTCAGAGATGAATGCTTCCTTTGTGTCTGTCTTTATACTGGTGCTGGAAATTGATCTTGAGCTGTCAGGTTTTCATGTAAGTACTTTTATCTATTGACCCTTGTTCCTCTCTCTTTGTCTTTCTCTCTCTCAACAAACCTACTGATTGAATTGACCAAGGCCTCAATCCTGGGAGGAAGGCATTTATTCACTAAGCCACATTCTTAATGCATGCCTTGTATAGTCTCATTAAAGATAACCATAACTCCAAAAGAATGAGAGAAATTTAATCTATGCACTCCCACCTGTATCTTGCCAAGTTATATATTTTTGTCCTCATCCATTTTAAATTCAGTTTTAACACCAATATGATTTCCTCTCCTTTCATTTTCCCATTTGATCATTGTGTGCAAGATAGACTTATTTCTGCACTTAAAGTATAACAGGCAATTGATAATATATTCTCTGCTATCATTATCTAAATATATCACAACTGCAAAGTTCTTGTACAGTGGCTGTTTTCTAGTCTAAAGAACATAACTGTTTTCTTTAGAATGAGCATGAGACCCTTGGAGACCTTTTGGATTGTTCTTCCTGCTCTTCCTATGTCCCCTTTAAGTGAAGATAACAGCTTTTTTCCCCCTAAAATATACAAAGCCAATGAAAACCTGAGGCTTTCCCTTGGCACATCTTTAACTGCAGCAATGTCCCTTGGGACCTAACTGTCCCAGTTCTTGCCAAACCCCTTCCTCAGCTAATTCGGTGGTGGTGGGGATGAGTCTCCACTTCTTATCTCAGGGAGATTTCAAAAGAAGTGATAGCCTATGAAACCATGAGGGGAGCTTTCCACTGCATATGTAACCCAGTCTGTGTCACATACAGACTTTTAATCATTGGGGAAAATCCCTCCAGTTCATTCAAATCCCTGCAGCTCCCACAAGCATTCTCTTCCACAAGTCAGTTATTGAAGAACCCTGAGACATGTGTTGTTTTTTTCTTTTTTTCCTATCTTTTCGAAAACCCAAATTTTACCTTCTTTAATGCAAGTTCCTGAAGCTAATTTTTCGTTTTACTTTTATAGTTCTAAGAATGAAACACAAGGACTTAACAAATACTAATTTATTATGACGCTTCCACAGAACTACAATCCAAGGTGGTTCAGCTTATGTGATGTTAGTAGGAACTAATGAGTAAATCAATGAACTAGTCTTGCCACCTCCAAAGTAAATCAAGTATATATTTATTATCCATGTATGAATGTATATTCTATAAGCACACAAAATGTGGCATCCTATTTTTCTGGATAGACAGGATAGGTACAGGAATCCCTAACTTTATAATTTACAGTTTGTCTTATTAACCAAAACTGAGGATTAATTACAAAATACCTTGATGTCATCGCTACATCATTTCTAGTGTAGATCCCTGGTTGGAGTACACTAATGCTTCTGTGCCTGAAAGCACATTGCTCATAATGCATCTCCAATTAACATAGAACATATCCACTCTCCCTATATCAGGAATAAAAGTCATAATATTACTAGGTATGTCTACCCTCTTCAATCCCCTACTAATATTTTATATGTCTGATATATTTTATATATTTAAAAAGCGAGAAAGTAGCAAAATGAGTAGCTAAATTTCTATAACAAATTTAAATGTCTATATTAAATCTAAACTTACAATTTTCCATTCCATTTTTATGTAAGTCTTCTACCTCTTTGGAACTCATTCTTAAAACTGCTTAGTCTGATACCATTAACTTCTTTGATCTTCCACTTCCCATTTTCTTTGAATTTCTCCTGATAAGTTAGTTCTTCCCAGTATTATTTAAATATATACAAAATACAAAGAAAACCTCAAAACTCTAACTCCTACAAAACCCTTCCTCATACCCTGCAGCTTATCATATTTTTCCTTGGCAAACTATCTTTCTCCATTAGAGATTGTTTTGTTTTAGTCACTGACCCAGTACAAAGTCCATTACTATATAGTAGTGACCCTTGTAATCACTTTCCACCTCATCTACTGAGGTTATTTTCTTTATTTATTTTTTATTTTTATTTATTTGAGAATAAGAGAGAGAGAGAGAGAATCGGCACACCAGGAACTCCCACCACTGCAAACAAACTCCAGATACATGCGCCACCTTGTGCATCTGGTTTATGTGGGTACTGGGAATTGCACCTGGAACCAAGGTCCTTAGGCTTCACAGGCAAGCGCTTAACTGCATCTCTCGAGCCCTACTGAGGTTTTTTTTTTTTTTTTTTTTTTTTTTTTTTTTTTTTTTTGGTTTTTCGAGGTAGGGTCTCACTCTAGCCCAGGCTGACCTGGAATTCACTATGGAGTCTCAGGGTGGCCTCGAACTCACGGCGATCCTCCTACCTCTGCCTCCCGAGTGCTGGGATTAAAGGCATGCGCCACCACACCCGGCTCCTACTGAGGTTATTAATGACCAGAAATAATCAACTTGTAATCATTGTACTTAGTCAGTTGTTGGCACGTTTTTACATTGTTGATGGCTTATGAAAATTATTTTCAATAAGAATTTTTGTTATGTTTGGACCTCTCATTTTCACATCATTTATAGTTATGGTTTTCCTAGACCATGTTTTGCATAGTCAGTTGTTTGAGTAAATAGTCCCATTGATCATCCCAGGCACAGCAGCAATCAACTAGCTTTCTAGAGAATACCTTAACTAGTGTCTGCTATCAGCCATTTTCTCTTCCCTTCTTTAATCTTCCAAAACCATTAGATGCTCCCAATGTATTCAAAATTCATCTTCTGGCTCCGCATTTGAACTTGAATGCTAAGGTATGTGATCACTAACTACATGAGCCCACAGAGTATGCTGCTTTCTATACATTCCACAGCCCTGGTCCCTGGATAGCGTCTTCTCACCCTAATCATGCTGAAGTTTTAGTTCAATGAACATAATGAGATTTCTTTCATCCCTTGATGCTTACAATATATGATATCTCTTATAAGATTTTCGCCTTTCCCTGTAGACCTTCCAAAATCTACATTACCAAATATATCTTCTTTAGCAAAACTTTCCCCAATGGTCAGTTCACTTTGTGATTGGCACTCTATGGCCCCATTTCAAGATGAATTTTAATTACATAATATTATCATAAATGTTTAGGCAATTTTTATCCTTCCTAGAATGCTTTAAAATCCATGAAAGCAGAGAAAATATCAAGAAAGTTGAATTCTTACCTCTAGAGAGAGGTGCATTGCTTAGATTGAAATGTTTGAAAAATCAGTGTAGCTGAATATAAGTTTTATGCTGTTGTCTAGTTTGTAGTCTTTAACTGTGGTCCTTTCCCTTGATATCATTTGGCACGTGCATTTTCGAATTAATACTATTAGACACAAATTTCAATAATATTGGAAAAAACAACTATAAACCTTTAATAACTAGATTATATGGTAGAGGAAAGTAAATGCAAGGCTGGATAGATGGCCTAGTAGTTAAGGAGCATACATGTGAAGTCTAGGACCCAGGATTGATTCCTTGGTACCCATGTAAGCCAGATGCAGAAGGTGGCACATGCATCTGGAGTTTGTTTGTAGTGGCTAAAGGCCCTGGAAAGCCCATTCTGTTTCTCTATCTTCCTCTTCCTCTCTCTCTCTCCATCTCTCACTCTTTTTCTCTCAGATATATGAATAAAATATTTTAAATAAATAAATAAATAAATTCAAGACTTCATGTATATCTCAGATTTTATACCATGGTATAAGTCCTATCAAAGTGATGTTACAGCAGAATTCCATTTGTGAATAATGAAGTTAAAGCCACCCCTTGAATAGATCATATATAATCTTTCAGCTTACTTGCATGACATTTACTTTTTTGTCAACTATCATTATTATTTTTGAATATAAATTCTGTTAACTTATTGCCAATAATATGTGGTATATTCTATCCATTATTTATATATCACTATAAAAAAATACAAAGAATATGGGAAAAAGGGTTTAATGCTTACCAGGGCTTCAGAGGTCTCAGTATAGATGTGGGGCATAGTAGGACAGAGAAGCTCATATTAAGACCACAGGGAAAAGCATGAACAGGGGAGGGAATGAAATGAGAGGGAAGGTGAGAGGAAAGGAGAGGAGATGTGAAAAATAAGCCAAGGCAAGGGACATTAAAGCTGCTATGGACCCAACCCCATGTCCTACTTACTCCAATTAGAACCTGCCTTCCACAATTTCACAATCTGAATATAATCAACCAAGAGTTTTAATCTAATAAGTGGTTAAATCATTCATTAAGACAAAGCCCTCATGATTTAATCATGTCAGTAAATAACCTAGAAGACAAACAGGTATGTTTTATTAATATACAATATTCACCATGAAATATATGCACTTAAAATATAATTTGGGAGCTGGAAAGATTACTCAGTGGTTAGGGCACTTGCCTGCAAAACCTAATGTCCCAGGTTCAATTCCTCAGTGCCCACATAAGTCAGAGGCACAAAGTGATACATGCATCTTGAGTTTGTTTCAACAGCTAATGACCCTGGAATCTCTCTCTCTCTCTCTTTCTCTCCTTAATGGCAAAAAACTAAATATTTTATACATGCCATAAATTTATATTCAAATATATGCCTATAATAAATGTGACTATGTGTGTTTCCAGTTGTTAAGTAGCATTTCATTTATAGGTATGTGTTATGAGTTGCATAGGGTGCATTGAAGGTCTGGACCCTACTTTATGGTGCTATGTAGATGTGACTGGTTTAAGAAGACATTACCTTCATCAGTTAATTAAACGTTTGATTTTTTTGTTGTTGTTGTTATTTATTTATTTTTTTCTGAATGGACTAAGGAGGTGGGATTTAAATGGAGGAAGTAGTTCACTAGGGATTTGACTCTAAAGGGTATATCTGGTCCTCCGGTTCTTCTTCTTATGCTCTCATTCCCAGCCTTCATGAAATGAGAAGGTTTTGGCACAATATTGTTTTCTGCCATGATATCTGTCCCAGCGCTACCCAGAGATAATGCAGCCAAGAGACAACAGGATGAAACCATCCATGAAAGTGAAACTTTGCTCCTTTGTATGGCTTCCCTCAGGTACGGACAAAAACAGCACAATGCTGTCTATCACAGGATACAACATAATATGCTTCCTCATCTGCCCTTATATTTATTTATTTATTTCTTTATTTTTATTAATTAGTTTTGTACTCAGCGAATTCAGTCAATATGGTACCTTTGTTAGGCTCATCCATGTCCTAACCCCTCCCCCTGGTCCATCCTTTTTGAGACATATGGGTCATGAATTGTGGAGTTAGCCCACAGTTATGGGTAGGAGAAATGTCTCTGCATATCATGACCCAACATGTGGCTCTGACATTCTTTCCGGCCCCTCTTCCGCAAAATTTCCCTGAGCCATGTTGGGTTTATTTTTGGTCTGCTTCAGTGATGAGGTGTTGGGGGCCTCTGGGTCTCTGGAAATCTCATTTGGTAGGAGTTGATTTTTCTCTGTGTTGATCTCCTTCACCTTTGTGCTGGTTCCCGGTTCACCAAGAAAATTGCACCCTTGCTTGTTTCGCCATTTGTTCTTAGTTTCAGCACAGGCCTTTTTGAGATATGATGGCATGGCTCTCTCCTTAGGATCTATGTCTATCAGAAAAAGAGAAACATATTCTTCAATGGAGAGTAAAGTTAGCACCCAACAAATGAGATAACCCTTAGTTTTTTATAGAGAATTTAATAGGCATAGGCCCTCTTATAGTCCACAATTGGTGGTAGCTTCATAATGGAGTGCGGGCTTTTGTTTGGATATGGTTCTGACATGTTTCCCACTTTCCAGCTAAGGGTCCCATTCCACTGAGGGATCAGTTAGCCAAATCAAGAGCAGTTTGTTTCCCACCATGGCTGTACACCACAGTTGCACTTGTGTGAGCATCACGACAGGTTATTTGGTGCCAAGTAGGTTAGACCATAACTTGCTTAGACAGATATTGGTCATTCTCCCTCAGTCACTCATGTCGCACCTTCTGGCACCAGACACACTGACTGTCTGGAGACTGACTCTCTTCTAGCTTCCAGCCATGCCATTCCATTTTACATATCAAACAGATATGGTGTCTTCAGCAGTAGGGTCTTACCACTAACCTTTAGTAGGTCATCAAGTACTCTGACAGAAATCTATCTTTCTTTTAGGAAACCTTGTAGTTCTCTCTGATCAAAAGCTCATTGTGGATGATAGCCACATGCTGGCACTGGGAGTTACAGGTCAGTGCCCACTAAGAAAAGGAAGAAAATGATAACGAATATAAAACAGTTGACAGAAGAGAGACAGAGAGAGTGGGAGAGATAGGGAAACTCTAGAAGATTAAGGTCAGTCTTCATCATACCCTCTCCAGTGTCTTGTGGCTCAGATGTTCCCTCTAAGGGCCTGGTGAAGGTTCAGCCATTTGGTCTGCATTTTTTTAAATTCTTTTTCTTTTCTTTTTTTCTTTATTAGTTAGTTCTGTATTCAACAACTACAGTCAGTTTGGTACCATTATTAGGCTCATCCATGACCTACCCCATCCCCTTGGCCCCTCCGTGTTGAGGTACATGGGTCATGCATTGTGGAGTTAGCCCACAGTTATGGGTAAGATAAATGTCTGTGCATATCATGACCCAACATGTGGCTCTGACATTCTTTCCACCCCTTCTTCTGCAAAATTCCCTGAGCCATGTTGGGTTCATTTTTGGTCTGCTTCAATGATGAGGTGTTGGGGGCCTCTGAGGCTCTGGCTCTCTGCTTTGGTAGGAGTTGATTTTTCACTGTGTTGATCTCCTTCCCCCTTGTGCTGGTATCCGGTTCATCAGGAAAGCAGCACCCTTTCTTGTTTTGCCAATTTTTGTTAGTTTCAGCCGGGGTCCCTTGGAGGTATGATGGGGTGGCCCTCTCCTTAGGATCTACATCTATCTGAAAAAGAGAAGCAAATTCTCCAATGGAGAGTAAGTTTGCACCAGGCCAAATGAGATAACCCTTACTTTTTTATAGAGAATTTAATAGGTATAGGCCCTCTTGTAGCCCATGATTGATGATAACTTGATATTGGCTAGTGGGCTTATGTTGGGATATGGTTCTGACTTGGTACCCAGCTCCAGCTATGGGTCCCATACCACTGAGGTGATCAGTTAGCCAAATTAAGAGCAGTTGGTTCCCTACCATGGCTGTGTGCCACCACTGCACTTGTGTGGGCATCACAACAAGTTATTTGCTGCTAACTAGGTTAGACCATGAGTTGCTTGGACAGATATTGGTCATTTTCCTCCAGTCACCCATGTAGCACCTTCTGGCACTAGACGCACTGACTGTCTGGGGACTGACTGTCTTCCAACTTCCAGCCATGCCATTCTATTTTGCATGTCAACCACATAAGGTGTCTTCAGCAGTAGGGTCTTACCACTAACCTTTGGTGGGTCATCAAGTACTCTGACAGAAATCTGTCTGTCTTTTAGGAAACCTTGTAGGTCTCTCTGATCAAAAGCTCATTGTGGATGATAGCCCCATGCTGGTACTGGGTGTTACAGGTCAGTGCCCACTAAGAAAATGAGGAAAAAGATAACAAATATACAAAAGTTAGAGAGAAGACAGAGAGAGAGGGAGAAGGAGAGGGAGAGGGAGGGAGGGAAGATGTAGAAGATTAAGGTTAGTCTTGATCCTACCCTCTCCAGTGTCTTGTGGTTCAGGTGTTCTCTGTAAGGGTCTGGTGGAGGATCAGCCATTTGGTCTGTCTTTTAGTAAGTAGAATTTTATGATACCATTTCCATTTGGGTCTAGATTTGTGTTTCCCCCCTCCGTTGCCCTCCCCTCCCTCCCCTTCCATCGTACTGTTTAGTTGACGAGATGCTTGCTGGATATGTAAGGTATCTTGGGTAGATTCAGGTTAGGTGCTGTAGATGAGTGAGACTATGTGGCGATTTTTTTTTTCTTTCTGTGATTGGGTAAGTTCACTGAGAATGATCTGTTCCAGGTTCAACCATTTTTCCCCAAATTTCATTGTGTCAATTTTTTCTTACCGCTATATAGAATTCCAATTTTCTGTTTATTTTTAAATTTATTTGAGAGCAACACACAGAAAGAAAGAGGAATAGAGAAAGAGAGAGAAAGAGATTCAGAGAGACAGAGAGAGATTGGGTGTGCCAGGGCCTCCAGCCACTGCACAGAACTCCAGACGCATGCACCCCCTTGTGCATCTGGCTAATGTGGGTCCTGGGGAATTGAGCCACAAACTGGGGTCCTTAGGCTTCACAGGCAACTGTTTAACCACTAAGCAATCTCTCTATCCCTTGGTCTGCCTTTCAGGATGTAGAATTTTATGGTACCATTGTCGTTTGGGTCTAGATTTGTTTTGCTCATTATCCAACTGACAGAGGCCTAATCTCTAGAATCTACAAAGAACTCAAAACCCTAAACAATAAAAAGTCAAACAACCCACTCACAAAATGGGGCAAAGAGCTGGATAGGCAGTTCACAGGAGAAGAAATACAAATGGCAAACCCACACTTAAGAAAATGTTCATCATCCATAATCATCAGGGAAATGCAAATTAAAACAACTATGAGATTCCACCTTATCCCAGTAAGGATAGCAAACATCAAAAAATCAAATGAAAATAAATGCTGGTGAGGATGTGGAGAATTAGGAATACTCATCCACTGTTGGTGGGATTATAAGATGGTATAACCACTTTGGAAAGCAATTTGAAGACTCCTGCAAACCTGACTATAGAGATACCAATAGACCCAGTTATTCCCTTACTGGGCATGTACTCTAAAATCTTTAAACCACAGGCCAGAGAAATTTGCTCAACCATGTTTGTAGCGGCTCAATTTGTAATAGCTAAGAGCTGGAATCAACCCAGATGTCCATCACTACAAGAATGGATAACTAAGCTGTGGTATATCTACACAATGGAATTCTATACAGCAATAAGAAAAAAATGACACAGTGAAATTTGAGGGAAAATGGTTCAACCTGGAACAGATCATTCTCAGTGAACTTCCCCTATCACAGAAAGAAAATTGCCACATAGTCTCACTCATCTACAGCACCTAACCTTAATCTACACAAGATGCCTTACATACCCAGGAAGCATCTCAAGGACTAGACAATAGGATGGGCGAGGAGGGAGGGGAGGACAAGGGAGGGGGTGGGAAACACAAATCTAGACCTCATATGCCTTTTTAAGGACATCTTCACTGATCCCATTTTATTACTGTAACAAATATAGCAACCATGAATACAGAGGGTTTCTTGTTTCGTTTTGATTCTATGGAATAAATAACCAAAGGTGCAATTACTGAATCTTACCACTAGTGGTCGGTTATTTAGTCTCATAAGAAATTCCCAAAATGTTTTCCAGTGATTGTAAATTTACATTCCCACTAATGACATATGAGATTAATCTGTGTTTCCTATCTGGCCTTGAATTTGAAGCAATAACTGGTAACTTAGTTTAGTTTTGATTGAAAAATAAATGTAATTCTTTAAGATTCATTTTTCTAGATGAGTAATCATATTTCAAAGTGGTTTTAATTAGCTTTTGCCTGATTGAAAATGATGTGAATATTTTTCAAATATGTATTTTGCATCTATAGATACTTAATGAGATGCAATGCTAATTCCCATTTAGTATCTGATTGCTCATATAGTTCTTTGAGTTTTGTGAGGTTCTCAGATATACTAGATAACAATTGTTTTGTATGTGGGTGGTGAGTTTTCGTATCTATAGCTCATATTTCAATATTGAATAGGTATGCCTGTAGAACACTAACAAAAATACAGTTTTGTTTTAAATTTGACTGGTTGAAAATTATCAAACTTTCACTGATTAATCATATTTTCTAATAATTTAAGCAACACTTTAACTACAGAGGAATTTGTTCTTTGATCAATTTTAAATGTTTTCCATTAGAACACTTTCTTGGTGAGCAGAAGCCACAGAGGTCCTTTCGGTTGACATGTAATATATTTTCATTTTCTTTATACACATGTGTGTGCACACTCATATGTGTATGTGTAGTGTAGTGTAGTGTAGTGTATGTGTGTATGGTGTATTGTGGTATAGGCACATGTATGTGCTCATGCAGCACTCTTTTCTTGTTGAGCCAGCATCTCATACTAATCATGCCATTGTGTGTGCGTTTGGGGGGGTATGTAAGGGGGGGAGCTATGGTTACTATCTAGTCTACTCCCCACAGGTCAGAGGTTAAAAAGTATGGAACTGGAGACTTCCAGGTAAGATGGAACACCAAACCAGCCTAGCAAGGGATTTAAGCAAAACCACAGCAAAATACACTCTTCTTCTGAAAGGTTAAGGTGCATAGGTTTTTATTAGCCACAACAGAGATGCAGGAGTGATCAATATCCACCATGAAAGAAGAAAATGCCCAGGATCACCATTGAGTTGCATGTGTCCAGATCTGTGTAATATGTGCAAGTTGCCCACCTGCCCAGTGCTGCCTGTCTGATGCTGAGCTGCAGGAGCAGAGACAAGACAAGGGGATTTTCCCAACCTCATCAGCCTCCTTGCAAATCAAGAAATCTGAAGGGGAGAGAGAAGAGATCATCTAAGGAGCTGCTGAAAGGGATAAAGGTGGGTCCAGTTGAACAGTTCTAGTACAATTTCAGGCTTCCTGCACTGTCCCATCTCCCAACTATCAGAACCACAAACCTCCAAAGAATGCAGTTAGCCCCCCGTTGCAAAGCATCCAGCATAGCTGATCAGAACACCAGATTCACAGCACAACATGGCAGTATAGTAGTGAGTACTCAAAATTGGTGAGATTGAAAGCCATCCCAAAAGGAAATGACACAGACCGAATAAAAAACAGGTACATGGACCTACACTGGAAGTGCTAATCTCTCTTTCCATGTCAGGGCAGGTTTTGGGTTACATATTCTTGGTTGGCTTTACCATTCTCAATTAAGCTGTATTTGGAGTTTGACTCCTGTTTTCTTTGTTGCTTTCACAATCATAGGGCCTTTGTCTTTTGCTTCTGTCATTATTGGGGGCAAGGTCTGATTCAGATTCAGAGTGACCAGGAAACCAACTCAGAACAGAAATCCCAACCTCCTGGCTAAAAGGATTAAGGGTAGAGAGCAACACATACCCTTAGGGATTTTTGCTTTATAAGGCTGTTTGTTTTAATCCCTACACTTTCATAATCTGTGCTGGTTTTTATTAAATATATATACTGCTCAGGTGAAGTTTAGAATTTTCCAGTAAATTGTTCCATCCAGCCCACTACAATATTTGAATAGAAAGCTAACTCAACACCTAGGATTACTTCTGTGGCTAGACTGGGGTACAAGAGCTACACTTGGCACATTAAATTCATATCCTGAAGGTATACAAAGTTGGATCCCCACATCTAAGAACACTGCAGATAAGCAGAAAACCAAAGCATCAAACCAACTCAATGCAAAAGTTGCTACATAATAATACATGAACACAAAGAATCAAGACAATTCAATCCCACCAAAAATTATAAATCCATCAAAAATGATGATCAATGAGATTTATTTAGATGAAATGCCAAAGTTTAAAAAAGAGAAAGATTTTATCTATACCCAAGGAAACCAAAGAAGAAATCAAAGGAATCAAAGAAGAAACAAAGTAAAGAAGAAAACAAACTCCTGAAAGAGAGCACAGGAAACCAGCTTAATGAAATAAGGGGATCATTACAAGACATGAGTAAGGAAATAGAAATACTGAAGAAAAACCAAGCAGAAATTCTAGCTCTGTAAACCACAGTCAGATAAAAAAAAAAAAAATGTGGAAAGTCTCACCAGTAGAATGGATGAAAGAGAAGAGAATATCTAAACCAGAACACCTTGTTGCAGACCTAATACAGTCCAACAAAGAGAAAGACAAGCTAATAGGAAGGTATGAATGGAAATTTCAAGACATTTTGGACACTATAAAAAGACCAAACATAAGAATTCAGGGTATAGTAGAAGAAGAATTTCAATCCAAAGGAATGGTAGGCAATTTTCACCCAAAGTACAGAAGAAAAATTTCCCCAAATTGGGAAAGAAATGCCAATGATGATACAGGACGCTTTTTGAACACCAAACAGACAAAACCTCTCCTCACCATGTTATAATTAAACTACTAAACACACAAACCAAAGGAAATATATTAAAAGCAATTACAGAGATAAAACAAGTCACCTACAAAGGCAAGTCAATCAGAATCAGAATTACAGCAGATTATTCAACCCAAACTTGAAAAGCCAGAAGGGGTTGGAATGATGCTATCATCCACAATGAGCTTTTGATCAGAGAGACCTATAAGGTTTCCTAAAAGAAAGACAGATTTCTGTCAGAGTACTTGATGACCCACCAAAGGTTAGTGGTAAGACCCTACTGCTGAAGACACCTTATGTGGTTGACATGCAAAATAGAATGGCATAGCTGGAAGTTGGAAGAGAGTCAGTCCCCAGACAGTCAGTGCGTCTAGTGCCAGAGGTGCTAAATGGGCGACTGGGGGAAAATGACCAATATCTGTCCAAGCAACTCGTGGTCTAACCTACTTAGCAGCAAATAACTTGTTGTGATGCCCACACAAGTGCAATAGTGGCACACAGCCATGGTGGGGAACCAACTGCTCTCAATTTAAGTGAGAAGTTACAGAAGACACTAGGAAATGAAAAGACATCCCATGTTCTTGGATTGGAAGAATCATTAATGTGAAAATGTCACTCTTACCAAAAGAAATTTACAAATTTAATGCAATTCCCATTAAAATTCCAATGGCATTCTTCACAGAAATAGACAAAAGAATCCTAAAATACACTTGTAAGCACAAAAAAAAAACTTTTAATAGCCAAAACAATTTTGAGCAACATAAATAAGGCTTGTGATATCTCCATATCCTATTTTAAGCTATATTACAAAACCATAGCATCAAAAACAGCATGGTCCTGGCACAAAGAAGACACATAGATCAATGGAACAGAATAGAGGACCGAGATGTTAATCCAGGCAGCTACATCCATCTTATTTTTGACAAAATTCCAAAAATATTCATTGCAGAAAACACAGCCTCTTCAATAAGTGGTGCTGGGAAAACTGGATATATATATGTCAAAGGATGAAATGAGATGCTTGCATTTCTCTATGTACAATAATCAAGGCCAAATGTAATAATATCAAACCTGAAACTCTGAAACTGTTATAGGAAAAGCTAGGGGAAACCCTTCAACATATTAATATAGGCAATGACTTTCTGAATATAACTCCAATTGCTCAGGAAATAAAACCACTAATCAACCAGTAGGATCTTATGAAATTACAAAGCTTTTGTACACGTAAGGTCACTGTGAATAGAGAAAAGAGACAACCTACAGAATGGAAGAAAATCTTTGCAAGCTATGCATCTGACAGAGGATTAATATCCAGAATATACAAAAACTCAGAAAAAGAAAACAATAAGAAATCAAACAATTCAATTAAAAACTGGACCATGGAACTAAATAGAGAATTCTGAAAAGAGGCAATTCCGATGGCATAAACACATCTAAAAACTAAATTGAAACTTCTCAAAGGAAGAAATACAGATGGCATAAACATTTTATAAAGTGTTCTATATTATTAGCCATCAGGGAAATGCAAATTAATATTACTTTGAGATTCCAGCTCACTCCCGTCAAAATGGCTACCATCAAGAAAACAAATGACAATAAATGTTGCTGAGGATGCGGAAAAAGGGTAAATTCTACACTCTTGGTGGGAATGTAATATGGTGCAGCCATTGTGGAAATCAGTGCAGATGTTCTTGAGACAGCTAAAAATAGATTTACCATATGATCCAGCTACAGCACTCCTAGGCACATATCCTATTGACTATTGACCTTAGAGATAGTTGTACAGCCATGTTTATTGCTTCTCTATTCACAATAGCCAGGAAATGGAACAAGACTTGATATCCCTCAGTAGATGAATGGATAATAAAGATGTGGTACCTTTACACAATGGAGTTCTATTCATCAAGAAAGTAAAATGAAATTATGAAATTTTCAGGTATATTGATGGATCTGGAAAGGATTATACTATGTGAGTTAACCCAGGCTCAGAATGCCAAACGTCACATGTTCTTCCTCATATGTGGATCCTAGCTACAAATGTTTAGGCTTGTGTGTGAGCTGGAACCAAAATAAGTAGCAGAGGCCAGTAAGATAGAAAAAAACCTATAAGGGAGGGATGAAAAGGAAGGACTTTAGTGGATGGCATTGTATATATGTAACTAGAAGAACTGATTACAGGGAGTGCAATGGCTTAAGTGAGGCCTGGGGAAGAGATTGAATAAGAGAAGGGTAGGGGGAGTGTCAATCAAAATTCAAGATATTATGAATAAGACATGTAAAAGTCTACTTCTTTGGGTAATGGCACATCCAGAAGCCATAGATTACAACTAGAAAATTTTCAGTGCCAGGGATGGGATACCTTCCAGTAAGTTGTTGGCCAAGAAGGTCCCTGTTGCCTCAAAAACATTATAGGCTATTGCCAAAGCTCTTGGTTTCCCATGAATAACAGATGGTAAGACCCTATTGCTGAAAACTTCATGTGTGTGGGCAGCAAAGTCACTAAAATTTCAAGCTGGTAGTGAGCTGAAAACCTTCTCCCTGTAGACCAGCCAACTGAAAGCTGGAAAAAGCTGCACTGAATATAGCTATATGGGAGATAGAAGTCATCAGCAGTAAAAACAGTGAACACTGGAAGACTCAAGTTTGGCCAGACAGACCAAATGACAAAACAGGTGCAATAGTGCATATCTGCTGTGGGGAAAACCAACTGCTTTCTGATTGGACTGGAGGCACACTCTATGGGAGGGAATAACTGCATGATACTGAAAACCTAATCAAAATCCTACAACAGGGAAGGTCAAAAGCCTTAGGGCTATAAAGTCTGCTCTTGTCTGGCTAAATACATATATTATTCTCACCAAACTGCCCTATAAGCAATACACTTAATATTTATATTCATATATTAATGCTACTCTCACTTTTGGTTAGGGAAGCTTCTCTTTACAGATGGTGGTGACCACTGGGTTGACCTGAAAGGCAACATAGTGCTGAGACGAAGTGACAGAGGAGTGTCCAGTACTGGAACATCTGTATCACACCTTCCAAGGCTCAGAGTCCATTGCAGAAGAGTTGGCAGAAAGAATGTTAAGAGCCAAAGGAAGAGTATTCTTCCTTACAATGCATCTGTCCAAAAAGAAATTGTCCTCAATATCCATGACCCTCACAGTACCTAGTAGTACTTTCAGAAGACGCTCATAATTGGAGGAAAAGATGATGACATCAAAATAAAAGAGAGACTAATGAAGAGAGGGAGGGGAAATGATGGAGAGCCAAGTTGTGAAAGGGAAAATGGGAGAGGAGAGGGAAATATCATGGTCTATTGTCTGTAAGTATAGATGCTGTCAATAAAAAATTAAAACTTTTAAAAGGAAGTATGGAGGTATCTGGAGAAAAGACTTATTGGTTAAAGCATTTGTCTGCAGAGCCTAAGGACTCATGTTCTACTCTCCAGATCCCACTTTATCCTGAAGCACAAAGGTGAGGCAAGTGCATGGTTGCACATACCCACTAGGTGGTGCAAGCATCTGGTTCAATCACAATGGCTGAGGCCCAGGCATGCCAATTCTCTCTGCCTCTCTGTCTCTGGCTTTTTCTAAAGTAGAAATAAATAAAAATAAAAATAAATAAACTTGAAAACAAACAGTAAAGGATGAAAGGGTGGAAGAATAAGGAACTTAGATATGTATGTGACCACCTATTTCTCTGTAGTATGAAATGGTACCTGTGCTTTGATGAGTCACTACAGTAACACTGATGGAATTTAGCCTTAACTGCTAAACCATCTCTCCAGTGCTCATCCATTACTATTACTCCATGCCTGTCCAAAATCCAGGGGACATTGTAGCAAAAAGCAAAATCACATTTCTTTGACATCAAAAAGGGGAGAATTTTCTCTACTGACATAACTTTTGAAAGAAGATGTGTGGGTTTTCTATACCAAGTGATTATAGAATTTTATGCCTATAACAAGTAGATACCCTGTAATTTAATCCAGTTATGACACTAAGTACATACAGCTAATTCAGATTCCATAGGCTGAGAGTCCAGTCTCATAAAATTCCCACACATCAGATATCAATTGTGAATACAGAATTTCTATATTTCTCACTGGCAAACTGTAAATCTAATATTCCCATAACTTTTCATAATTGGTTAAAATATTACTTTGAGATTCCAGCTCACTCCTGTCAAAATGGCTACCATCAAGAAAACAAATGACAATAAATGTTGCTGAGGATGCGGAAAAAGGGTAAATTCTACACTGTTGGTGGGAATGTAATCTGGTGCAGCCATTGTGGAAATCAGTGCAGATGTTCTTGAGACAGCTAAAAATAGATTTACCATATGATCCAGCTACAGCACTCCTAGGCGCAATGCTAAAGCTGCTGGCATGGGCATTCCAATGCCACAGAGCTCTCTCCTGCATAAAGAGGATGCTAGCAGAGAATCCAGTTATCAGTCTTCCAACCATGACTTCATCTTTCTAGTTATCAGCATCTACCCTAAAACAATCTAGCATGAGCTCTTGAGACATAAATGTTTAACATTCCAAGCAAATTCACAAAGGTGATTCTATCATCTTTATTACTAAGAAAATCAGGAGTTTTTGTTGTTGTTGTTGTTGTTGTTGTTTTGTTTTGTTTGAGCTTTGCATGAGGAATCTTTGAGTCAAATTCTAAAGGCATTTTTATTATTACTATGCCACAATTTAGCAACAAGTCTGCCTTATGTGAATCATTGAACTCCAGATGTTCTTTCTTTTTGTTCAATACTGAGATTTAAAAACTGGCTTGTTACTTCTTAGTCCATTTAAGAGTTCATTTTTCCTCAGGATCTATAAGTATGTTTAGTGGGAAGAATCTTACAATCTGCTATAACTAAAATTGTTTTGCTTTTATTTTCCTTTCTTAAGTAAAAAATAGCTTTCTAACAAAAAGCTACTCATACATTTATAATGAACCATTTTATAATATATCATATGTATTGCATGGGAAAACTCATGTATTTTCTTAGAAAAAAATCCAGTAGGATTTCAATGTAGACAAAATGATGAATCATACTAGTTATTTCAGAAACACAACACTGAAGCTGGAAGTTGCTTTACCATTTTGCTACTGTTTAGTATATTTATACAGCAACTAAAATTATTTCATATAGACCAAGTAATATGCTGAGGCAGAACAAACTCATAAGTTTCAATAAAAACAAGTAGTTAATTGAACATAAATTAATTATATGTGTCAGTTTAGAACAAGAACCATTACTTATCTGTTGGGAGGTTTTTCATTTATTTATTGATTTTTTTTTCCATCAGGATGCTATATATGGAAGAATGGTCATTACCACTTCTAATGAATATTAAGACTGTTTTACTTATTACTTTTGCTAAAGCAAGGCAGATTCTGGAGTACCAGAGAATATAACCTTACATTTCTAAATGGAGCTTAAATGAATATAAAGACACCTAGGAAAATTTATTTAATATACATGAGTATGGGCATGAATTCAAATGTGTTTTAATGTAAATAATGCCACATTGATATGCAGAATAGGGAAAACACTCATATCTTTGTACATTATTATGTCTAAAATGATATTTTGTGACAATTAATAATATATAGTGCTTGTACTTATAAAATAAAATTGTGTTCAAGGTTGTGAATAATTTGTTATTGAGACATAATAATCTTTGATATGTAATATTATTGAATACTTAGCAAAGGTCCTATTTGTCACCATAAAACCAAATAGAATTATAAAGTCACTATATTACTAGAGTAATTTTTCTAGAGTATTCTTTGTTACATATGAGACTCACATTTAATATTCACTTACTACTTCTAGTTTGGTTATCACTAACATAAAATATAATTATTTGTAAGTAGATTGATTAATATGCATAAAATTTCAAATATATTCTAATTCCCTTGTGATAACATTATATAGAACTGTTTGCTTGATCCTGGAGACAGAGTGTTTAATTGCCACAATGAAGTGAGGCCTCAAGCATTTATCCAGAAAGTACTGCTTTTGAAGAATTATTCCCATGCCCACACCATGCATATAATATGTACAATATGTAAATATGACAGCTAATTGAGGTAAGTATCATTCATTACCTACATTTCATCTTCACAAAATTCAGTGGCTCTCTGGTTCTCATGCCCTAATCCATGCCCTTAATGGAAGAATGACAGGCCAATCCTTTGGCTCTGAAGATGTGTGTGGCTTTGAATAATTTTGACAAAGAATTGAAATTTGGAGTTTTAATTTGTAGAGTTTTGATTGTACTAAATTTAAACAAAAAAAGTAAAAAGAACTTAAAGCCATTATTGCCCAAAACTCAAAGCTGTAATTTTCCCTCCAGAGTACGGTATTTGAATTGTGAAGAAATCCTAAGTTGTGATATAGAAATGAGCCTCTATCTGACAAGATCAGACTTAGATGAACAGAATAGGGACAAACACTGGCAGCACAATGGACATCATCTTGAAAGCAGACAGTGAACTTGTCTCCATCATTCAATCTACTGGCAACTTACATTATAACAAATGCATTTATGTTACTTCTTAATGACCAGTCTAAGCATTTTTATATAAGCATAAATGGACAGATGCAACTAGGAAATGTCAAAAGTTGGGTCCTACAGAGATAGCTTAGTGGTTAAGGGTCTTCCTTGAAAAGCCAAAGAACCCAGGTTTGATTCCCTAGGACCCACATAAACCAGTTGCACAAGGTGGCACATGTGTATGCAGGTTGTTTGCAGCAGCTGGAGGCCCTGGCACAGCCACTCTTTATCTTGCTCTTTCAAATAAAAAAAAAATAAAGTCATATAAAAAGTCCTGTTTTATGAGCTGATACTATTCTGGCAATGATGCATGTTTCTCCAGTAGAATTTTGTTTATTGTACTTCAACTTAGACCCACATAAACCGGGGAAAGAACTATTAAAAGAAAATTGCTATCAGCAATTTACAAAATCATGATACAAATGAATTCTGGTCTGGCAATTAGCACCGTGTGTATGAGCATAAAAGGTAAGAACTTCTGATGTTTGTGGCAACATAGATAAAGCTAGGAAACATTAGTGGAATAAGTGATGCATACAAACACAAACCCTGCATCACCTAAATTTCTCAAATACCTGAGGAATCTAAAGAAGTGGAAATGATAGAACCAGAGGAAGATGTTGGTCCCTTGGAGAGGAAAGACAGAGAGTTTGAAGATATATTGGTCAAGCAATGTAAATTTTGTGTTGCAAGTCTTTTGCTCAAGAGCTCTATTATACATGATTTTAACTACCTTTAATATCAATTGCAGTGGACTAGAAATGTTCCAAAAGTATAGTTACAGTGTTTTTTACTGGAAATAAGTAAAATAATGGTAACCATGTGTGATAGTTAAGGTGTTGTCAACTTGATCTGTTTAGTAATCCATAGGTTGCTTCTAGGAAGGATCAACTAAAGGAGGAAGTCTTTCCCCAAGGTTGAGCCCTTCCCCCAGAATTGGCAGTCCCGCCCAGAGGGCGACTTGATACAAGGGAGCTCTGGGAAAAAAGAGTCCCTTCCTTCCTTCCTTCCTTCCTTCCATTTTGGCTGCCGGAGCTGCTTGCTACCTTCCAGCGTGGATTGAAGACCAGTGTGGACGAAAGACCAGCATCAACTGAAGACCCCTGTGGATTGAAACCCAGCGGCTCCTCAGGAAGCCTCCAGGCTTTCCAGCACCATCTGCAGTGCTGGGTCGGGACTGCTGAGGCATCTGGTCACGAAGACTGAGCGACTACCAGGTTCGGTAATTCTCGGGCCTGCAACTGCTATTGGACTACTGTAAGCTGATCCAATAAATCCCCTTTTAAAATAATTCATTCTAGCAGTTCTGTTCCTCTAGAGAACCCTGACTAATACACCATGCAAAGCAGGAAATCAGTTAGATTGCTTTTGCCATCATGAAATATGTACACATAAATATATAAAAATATCATATACATCACAACTATATGATCTGCTCTTATTACTTAAATAATAAAAATGTTAAGCCATATACATGGGTTAAAACATTTTCGCATGTTAAACATAAAGCCCCTTCTATGCAAATGAACCAAGCCAAGGAAAGAAAAACAAGTTCTCCATCTAAGTTCAGAGCAAAGAACTTTCTTGGATTTCTTTGTTTAATGACAGCTTGATGGCTTTAGGGACCAGCAACTATGACAGCACCTCTGAGATCTGTACATCAGGAATAAGTGGATAGTACTAAGATCTAAGAATGGTGAAAGTAAAGGAATAATGTAGAGACTGTTTTGTCTCAAGAGAAAGACCAGTTTCCGGAACTAAAACATCACTAAAAGTATCTGAAAACGACTAGCAAAATAAGGACTCTTGAAGGCATGAATAACATAGTAGATTAGAGCTGCATGGGTTATTCAATATTCTCAATATTTAAAAGACCATCTAACATCACAAGAGTCATTCTATGAGTAAAAGTCCTAAGGAGTGAGTCTTTTGTATTTTTTTAATATTTTATTTATTTGCAAGGATAGCAATAGAGAGAGGTGGGAGGAAGGGGAAATGGGAAAGAGGGAAAATGAAAGAAAATGAGTGCCACTACAAAGGAACTCCAGATTCATGCACTACTTTGTGCATCTGCCTCTTAAGAGGCACTGTGGAATTGAACCTGGGCCTGCGGGCTATGCAAACAAGTACCTTTAACCACTGAGCCATCTCACCAGTCCATGATTCCTATTTTTATGTTAATAATTTGTGGGACTTTTCCATCCACTCTCAAAACAAGTATGCTTTTCCTTTTGCCATTTCACAGTATTGAAAATAGCACACTCAAATGTAATTAAATTAAGGAAAATGTCTCTATGTACAGTGCAAAGAAAAACTAGCTACACTTTGAAAGCTGGTCAGTGTCCAAATGAATTATTTTCCAAATGTTCCATTACAGGTATAACTTAGTATCTGTATGATATTAGGAGAAATGCTTTTTCTGTATCAAGTTTCATTACCAATTCAATATATTTTAGAAATGTAGTTTGAGTGCCTTTGAAGTTATTTCCAATAAAAATGATATAGAGTCCAGAAATTTACACAAGCTGAAAGCATTGATTCTCACTAAAATTCCCCCAAAATGTCACTGACATGTATTCTCAGGAAAGTAAAACAGGTAAGGAAGAACCCATTTGCTTTTATATTTATTGAAGCTCTCTAAACAAGAGAAAGACTATTATTTAAATTTGGATTTATGGCTAATAATCTAAAAATAGGAATAAAACTAACAAAACTACATTTGAAACATTTTAACTATATAAAGAGTAAAATACCAGGCTAGGAATATGACTCAGCAGTGACTGTTTATATAAGTAAAATACAATTTTAGCCCTTAGAATTCATAAAAATTTAATTTTACATTTAGTATAATCTTTAAAGTATACTGACTTTATTACTTTTTTATCTTCTACAGATATTTTAAAAATTAATATCTTTGCAAATAATGGTAAAATAGCACATAAGTTTTCTGTTAATATAATAATTATGATTATAACATCCATATATTTTGTCATGGAATTGACATGTGAGGGGCTGGAGAGATGGCTCAGTATTTAAAGGTGCTGGCCTGCAAAGTCTAATGATTCCCCAGTACCCAGGTACGCCAGAAGCACAGTCATACATGCATCTAGAGTTTGTAACAACTGAAGGCCCTGTCCATTCTCTCTCCTCTCTGTCTTTGCTTGGAAATAAATAAATAGATAGATGAAAGTATTTAACAAAAAGAGTTGACACATGAAATTTAGTATTTTTTCAGACATTTGTGAAAGCCTTTAGATGATTGGTTTAACAATGAAAGCAAAACTCTAAGTAGTACACGTTCATTCTGTGTTTGGAAGCACACAAGTACAAACACTCAAGTAGGTGATGCCAGTTAGAAATCAATGAAAATGTGTGTATTTATTAGCTATGCATGTTCCTGGATTAATGAGACAATTATGTATAATAATCCTATAGAAATTTGAACACCTTCTATGACAAAGATCCATTTAATATACTATAGCTGTCACCTTCCAATTGTTGGGACAAACACCCAATCAAAAGCAGCGTAAGGGAGGAAAAGGTTTATTTCGATATATAGCCTTAAGGAGAAGGAAATTTCCTCACGTCAGGGAAAGTATTGGAGAACAGAGCCAAGGCATCACAGCTTGCCACGTTATCTTGAAGGTAGTAAGAGTGATTGAACTCTGCATATTGAATAGGTTGAATTAATAAACCTCATCAGTGGCATACCTCCTACAGCAAGGCTCAACCTCCCAAAGTCTCCACAAGCTGGGGATTGACTATGAGGATTAATCACAAACTCATGAGACTATGGGAGGCATGTCCTACTCAAACCACCATATACACCCATAGTACAAACTTTCAGACATTAGAAACATCGCACCTTGTGCTATTTTTGTTGTACTATCCCCTGGACAGCATGGGGGCAGATGAAAAGTGGTACATCACTGTTGCTCTCCAGCATTTCAAGAGAGTATTGCATTTCATAGCACAGGCTCAAAAAATATCAAAATTAAAAGCTTATAAGTGTGGGCTCTTAATACAATTCACTCTTTATACCAACATAAATTCTAAAATTATGTGAAACCATAGTACATCAGGCAGTTACTATAGGTAAGATTATTGAAAACATTTACTATGTGACTCGTTATTTCTTACCATTTTTGAGCTTTTACTATTCATGTCCATTATATCAACTTGTTTTAAGTGGATTTTGTTGTTGTAGGCTATTTTATGACCCTCCCCCCCCCCAATTGTGAAGATCAATTCTGGAGAATGGTTCACACTACTCTGAGCTTTATTCCCAATTTCCCCTCCCATAATCTTTGTGCCCCATCATGATTGATGATTCAGGTATCTCTTTTCTTTCCTATTCTTCTTTTGCTCACTCATTTGTTACCTTAATGTTATTGTCAAAACTCATGTCGCCTCTCAATATAACTGAAAACTTATATATTTTAATAGTGGTCCTGCTTAAACCTACACAGATCAACATGGTTAGAGGAATACATTGAATTACAGGAATTATTAATCCACCCAAGTTCTTGAATATAAGCCTCAAATATATTCTTCCTGGAATGAGGGGCTCATCATCCTGTGCCCTATTTTAGATACACTGTTTTAAGACACCCTTCCTTTCTTCCCTAGTCTCACTCAGACGGATGCTATAGATGTTTCTGTAATTTAATCCATCAGAAAAACAACCTTCAAATCTATGTCTTTCAATTTTTTTTTGTATTTTTTTCTTTATTAGTTATTTTTGTGTTCAGCAAATACAGTCAGTTTGGTACCATTATTAGGCTCCTCCGTGACCTACCCCCTCCCCTTGGCCCCTCCTTGTTGAGGTATATGGGACATGCATTGTGGAGTTGGCCCACAGTTTAAGGGTAAGATAAATGCCTCTGCATATCATGACCCAATGTGTGGCTCTGACATTCTTTCCGCCCCCTCTTCTGCAAAATTTCCCTGATATATATATGTATATATGTAGATAAATATATATATGTATTCTTTAATCAAATTAAGCATGTATTATCTAAGAATTTATCCGTGTTTTTCTGGGAGACAAATAAGACCTGTTACATTTATAATTTCATAAAGTGTGTACTTTTGTTACATAAAAATTTTCATTTTCCAATGTATTCTGATCCATTTTTTCTAATTATTGATTATGTAATTTAAAAATATTTTATTTATTCATATGCAAGGATAGAAAAAAGAGATTGAGAGCGGGAGGGGTGGAGAGAGAAAGAGAATGGGCATGTCAGGGCCTTTTGGAAATACAAAGTAATTTCAGACACATGCACTATGGATTTACATGGGCACTGGGAAGTCAAACCCAGGCCATCAGGCTTTGCAATCAAGCACTTATAACTGCTGTGTCATTTGGCCAGCCCCAGATTCCATAATTTTATCAACAATGTTATGGGATTTCTGTTCACAATTTTTCTGCTTGTTACTTTTGTAAATATTTTGCAGTCAGGATTCTTCTATTTTATTACGATTTTTTCCTACTTTTGCGTTGACTTGCCCATTCCCAATTCAATACATAATCATTCCTATATTCTTATTGTCAGCCAAAATTGTGAAAAAATTCTTTAAATTTAACTCATGCTTTACATTGGTTTATACAATATTTAATAAGATAACATAACTAAAGAGGAAAGATGATTGTAAGTTTTAAAATGGCAATTATATTGCATTAACTTTCCCCAGCTGCTATAGTGAATTATTCCAGGCTTAGTTGCTAAATTCACACAAAGGAAGCCTCCTTGAGTTGGAAAGGACAAAAGTCCTATAGATGGTTTACTAGACTGGAATCCGTATGTCAGCTGTTTCATTGTATTAAATACTATAGGAGGAAAAGCCCTTTTCCTTTCATTATATTCTAGAGGACACCTGTATTTCATGCTAGCACTTCTTTCTTTCATGGGAAAAGACAGAAACAATCAATTCTATGTGACCTTTACTTCAGTTTTCTTATCTTTCTTCATGAAACTTAACCTTCATTTTAATTACTATTTAAATATAGATTGTATTTTAGTTTTTGATAATTCAGATATGTAGACAATGCTGTTTACAAGAGCCCCTAGGATTATAATTGACTAACATGAATAAATGAAGATAATCTTCCAACTAAAAAGTTCTTAAATAGGACTGTGGAGATAGTTCATTGGGTAAAATTTGCTACTTAAGCATGAGTTTGGGTCTCCTGAGCACATGTAGAATTCCCTTTTGATAGTGAGCATCTGCAGTCCCAGCACCCAGGAAGTGAAGACAGGGAATTTCTCAGACTTACTGGCTAGCTTAGATGAACTGATGAGCTCTAGATTCAGGCAGAGACTGTCTCTAAGGGAATAAGGTGAAGAGAGACTGCGGAAAATCTTCATTGCTAGCCTCTCTCCTCCACATGCCCATGCTCACATATGTGCTACACATATATGAAAACACATATATATATGCACATGACACACACACAGAGTCCCTGAAAATTTATAAAATCATTGTTATGTCCTGTAATGTATCTGAGGAAACATGCATGCAGGTGTTCCTCTGCAGAGAAAAACCTGCACAATGTGCTTCCACCAGTAAAACTACAAGCCACTAGAAAAGAATTGACTGTGGAAAACAAAACTATTCATCTACAAAATGAAACAAGTCTCCTCTGTGTATAGCACATGCACAGCACAGTATGCTTTTCACAACAATGTCAGTTTTTTATTAACAAATAAGTTACATTTTATTTTTCATGTCACAAAAGTGGCAAAGTTTAATCATTCATGTAAGGCCAAGATTTTTTCATTATTTTTTCTTAATTTTGCACACAAGTTTATATGAGATTTCGCTACATTAATTTCTATATTCAAATATGAATATTTAATTTTTAAAAGAGGAGATCTATGCAATCCTACTTTTAGCTAAACTAGTTCATGGAAAATTGACATAATGTTATCTTTGGATCATGACAGATGTTCATTCAAAATACCAGATCATATTCATGTCCACTTCTACTCTTAAGAGTGTGTACTTATTATATAGTTGTTAAAATCACATGATACTGGACTGAGTTTCATTTTCTTTAGTCTGATACTTGGAAAATATTTTGTAAATTTTATTTAATTCATTAATGAGGAACTGAAATGTCTCATGCATAAATGCATGCACCTTATGCTTTTAAGGCTTTGAACCTAGAGTAAGACTCAAACACCTCTTTAATTTGCTCTTATTGAGAGGGAGGCAGGTAGCTTTCTTAAGTTGTTTAAGGTGACTGGTCCCTAAAGTGAAAAGTAGAAATGTCCTGAAGTCTACCCTTGAAATCTTTTCTTTACTAGAAATCAGAGAAGGATATTTCCTCTCCTTGTCTCTTGATTAAGGAGTCACCTGGATCTTTTCTTTTCTTTCTTTTCTTTCTTTCTTTCTTTTTTTTTTTTTTCATAAGCAACTGGCAAGGAGCTCCTCTTTTGTAGAATTTAAATCTGATCCTGGAATTGCAATTGGTTAAGCTCACCATCCCTAGCCCAGACCAAGCAATTCTCACTCTGGCTCACTAGAGACTGAAGGTAAACCCAGCACATTAAGTTTATAAGTAGACACTTAACAGGTGGGCAGGCCCCTTTTTGTTGGCTGTTCATCTCTCCTAGACTTACGCAGTTCTGTCTTGCTTCCTCTCATCTCAGTCCAGGCAAGCTGATATGAGGGGAGACCCTCTACTCCAACATGGGCTTTCTGCCCCCTCCTGCTCTCCACATGGCATGAGCTTTCTGCACTTTCTTATTTCTTCTCTAAATCCTTTATATTTTTCAGACCTATTATCACTTTCCACATGGCTTCTTACATCAAGAGGGTATATCTATTTTCCCTTCCTCTCTCTCATGTCTTCCTGAATAAAATTATAATGGTTCATAAATTTTCCTTCCCTTTCAGGTTTATCCAATTTGTTGGTTGAAAACAGACACAAACCCAGGGTTTGGACTTCAACGACTTTTCCTGATCTCCCCAGACCCCATTACACAATGGAGCCAGGATCTGGTCATAGTGCCTACTTTTGCTTCCTTGTGGACACAGTAGTGATCCAGTGTGTGAGGTGCACATTAGCATCCAATATGGACCACATGTAAATTCTTTGCTCTTATTATTTCAATCATTCACCAAATATATGTTAGTTATGTACTATGTCTTAGGAAGTCTGAGGCTTATCAAATGGGATAGAATGTGTGGGAGTTTCTGCAATAGACACTGAGATAGATATATTAATGATCAGCATTAATAAATGAACCATATAGTATATGTTACTTGGGAGATGGAGACAATGTATGAAGTAAAGCTAAGAAGGATATGGATGTGAGGAGCAGGTTTGATAAAATGCTGACTTTCTACTTTAAGTAGAATTCTTTTTCATTTCTATTTTACTGGTCAGAAAGAAACATTTTTCATCTCAAGTATCACTACAGCATATATATTTTTAAAAATATTACAGGCCTGGGATATAAACTCAGTGAATAATGTATTGTTATGCAAGGTAAAGTCCTGAGTTTGAACCTATAGTAGCCAAGTAAAAGCCCTGGGTGGTGATTGTCTGTAATCCCAGTGGCTGGGAAAGGGCAACAAGGGAATTGCTAGGATTTGAGATTAGCTTTTACTTATCATCTGTCTGTATCTACAATCTTGTAACTGTATTACTTTCTCATTAGCTTGAAACAGTACCTCAGTTGAAGCAAGTATACTTTAGAAAGTCATTTTGAACTCAGCAGTTTAATCAGCAATTATTATGTTTATTGTTTAGCTTATTTAATGAATACATTCTCTCAAAATATGGGTTTACTTTGTGAAAAATATAACAATCCATCTGTGTAAACATGCAAGGTTAATTGTCAATCATCAGCCTCATAAATTATTATTCTGTTTAAAAATGTTACAGATTTCTACCCTTTATCAAACAGAAATCAATAACTAAATTCAACACTACCTATATATGTGTATATATATATATATATAAAGTATAATATTGCAGTCATCTGCCAGTCAGTTTAAGTACTACTTGTGCTTTCCTTTTATAGCTTGGTGTACAAGTTTGCAAAAAATATTCATTGCCATATGTCTACTTTTAATTAGATGTAATTTACTTATGAGAATGGACTATTGCTCAGAAATAGATAAGTTCTAGTTTAAGTTTACAGTGTATAGCTCATTAGTCTAAAAATATGCATGGTTACTTTAGGTCTTTCTACTTTACATGAAGATATTTTATATGTTCTGAAACTTTTTAAAATTATTTATTTGAAAGAGAGAAATAGAGAGACTGCCTGACTATATGACATGTGAGCCATAGCCTAACAAACTCCTAACACATTCACCATTTTATGCATGTGGCTTTACATGGGGATTGGGGAATTGAACCTGTAAACCTGGCTACTTTAATGTTTGAACCTTCTTTTCAGCCCTTTAAATACTTTAAAATTATTTTTCCAGTACATTGTATGCTAGGTAAGTTATTATTATCTCCACGTAATATATTTTAATATTAATATTAGTAGAAGTAATATTCTTCTAAATATGTTTCTCAATAACTTATTATTGTTAAAATACATTGGATGGTATTTATTTTTACTTTTCTCACTTCAGATTTCCAAAAGTCAATGTTTCATCTGACTCTATTTGGCAGAATTTCTACTTATTCAAGCTATCTCATAGTATCCGAGTATCAGTATCACAGTATCTCTCTCTGAAAAAAAAAAAAAAAAAAAAAACTATCATCAGAGGATGCTGTATGGAGTTTCCCCCCATGACAGTTCTAGAGGCTCAACAGAATAAAATTGTGTTATAACTCTATCTTTTAAATAGAAAGCTTTTTTCCCAGCTCCAGCTATGGGTCCCATACCAGTGAGGGGATCAGTTAGCCAAATTGAGAGCAGGGAAACAAGTCAGAACTATATCCAAACATAAGCCCACTCGCCAATATCAAGCTACCATCAATTGTGGGCTACAAGAGGGCCTACACCTATTAAATTCTCTATAAAAAAAAAAAAGTAAGGGTTATCTCATTTGTCCTGGTGCTAACTTACTCTCCGTTGGAGAATCTGCTTCTCTTTTTCAGATACATGTAGATCCTAAGGAGAGAGCCACCCCATCATACCTCAAAAGGGCCCCGGCTGAAACTATGAAAAATTAGAGAAACAAGCAAGGGGGCTGTTTTCCTGATGAGTTGGATACCAGCACAAGGGGGAAGGAGATCAGCACAGAGAAAAATCAACTCCTACCAAATCAGAGAGCCAGAGCCTCACAGGTCCCCAACACCTCATCACTGAAGCAGACCAAAAATGAACCCAACATGGCTCAGGGAAATTTTGCGGAAGAGGGGTCGGAAAGAATGTCAGAGCCACATGTTGAGTCATGATATGCAGAGACATTTAGCTTACCCATAACTGTGGGCTAACTCCACAATGCATGACCCATATACCTCAACAAGGAGGGGTCAAGGGGAGGGGGTAGGTCACGGATGAGCCTAATAATGGTACCAAACTGACTGTATTTGCTGAATACAAAACTGACTAATAAAGAAAAATAAATAAATAAATAAATAGAAAGCTAGCTCAATTACATATTTTGTAATGGAAAAACCTTAACAAGACAATGCTAGTTTGGAGTCCTTGGAATCCGTGGCATTTGATAAAGAGCCATAGCATGTCCCAATTAGCTGCTTCGTCTCTGTTTGCACATGAATCAAAACATATGAATGCAGTGAAGTGCTTCATTTACTACTGTAAGACATGGAATGGAATACAGTATAAGAGATTTCTTTTCAAATTCAAAAATATCCTAGCTTTATTCTTTATTCTATGAGCAAGAAACATGTTCATGCAGTCCTTGCATTAAAGTTATAAGTGGAGCATGATAGCTCGTGTTTTAATCCAAACACTTGCACAGCTGAGGAAGAATGTTCTCCATGAGTTTCAGGCCAGCCTGGGATTCAGGAGTGATTTCCATCTAAGCATTGGCTACAGTGAAACTTTGCTCAAAAGATGTTTACTGCCAATAATAATCTATTCTTTTTTTAGATTTAGAAGTCCATTAATTGAGGCAGATTGCTGAGGAGTTTATCAAGAATAGGAACACAGGCCTGGGGAGAGGGCTCAGTCAGTGATGCACTGGCAGCACAAGTCACATGCTGACAGGAGGCAGACTGCGGAGCCCCAGGGCAAGCTCACTCTAAGTTCAAGGGAAAGACCCTATCTAAATAAATATGATGAAAAACAATGAAGGAAAACAGGCAAAATTAATCTAAGACCACCATATGCATGTATATAGGTATGAACACAAATACACACACACACATGTGAACCTGCATAGAACCACTTTCACACACCTATTCATATACATGTAAAAAATGAAAATGAAAGCAAAATTAATGGCAAATTTCCAGAGCTGTACATTTTACATTTTGGAAAATAGACACTCATATATTATTTGGAACAAAGGTAAACTTACACATACTTTATTCTATATTTGACTGAGTATTCATAAACCTGATTAAGTGAACATCAAACTGTGTCACTTTTTTGAAAATATATCAGACCTAATATTTAACATGTGAATCCAGCTATACTTCTGATAGAGGATTAATATCTACGATATACAAAGAACTCAAAAAAATTAAATAATAAGAAATCAAACAAGCCAATTAAAAAATGTGCTATGAGGGCTAGAGAGGTGGCTTAAGTGCTTGCCTGTGAAGCCTAAGATCCCCAGTTCGATTCGAGGCTTGATTCTCTAGGACCCACGTTAGCCAGATGCACAAAGGGGTGCATGCATCTGGAGTTCGTTTGCAGTGGCTGGAGGCCCTGTCATGCCCATTCTCTCTCTCTCTCTCTCTCTCTCTCTCTCTCTCTCTCTCTCTTTCTCTCTCTCCCTCTTTCTCTGTCTGTTGCTCTCAAATAAATAAATTTAAAAATAAAAGTAAAAATAAATGTTCTATGGAACTAAATAGAGAGTTCTCAAAAGAAGAAATATGGATGGCACATAAGCATCTAAAAAAATGTTCTATATCCCTAGTCATCAGGGAAATGCAGATTAGAACTACATTGAGATTCCATCTCCTCCTATCAGATTGGCTACCATCATGAAAACAAATGACTGTAAATGCTGGTGAGGATGTAAAAAAAGAGGAACCCTTCTACACTGTTGGTGGGAATGCAATCTGGTCCAGCCATTGTAAAAATCAGTGTGGAGGTTCCTAAGACAGCTAAAAATTGATCTACCATATGACCCAGCTATAGCGCTCCTAGCCGTATATCCTAAGGACTCATCTCATTACATTAGAAATACTTGCTGAACCATGTTTATTACTGCTCAATTCACAATAGCTAGGAAATGGAACCAGCCTAGATGTCCTTCAACTGGTGAGGGGATAATGAAGATATGGCACATTTATATAATGGATTTCTACTCAGCAGTAAAGAAAAATGAAGTTAACATGTGAATCTACTCTGTTATAACTTGTATTAAGCAAAGAGTACATGTTAGATATTTCCATCATAATGTTTTGAAAAGTAATTGTACTTTCTTATAAGATGAATTAGCTTTCCAATAACTGTAGTTTTCAAAAAGTACATAGAAATGATATTTTGTGTTTATCCTTCACCATAAACTGTGCTCTAATTTTACTTAATTACAAGTATAAAAGACATGGAGAATCGTGTGTGGTCAGGAAATGACTGATTTTATACTTCAGCTATACCAGGAAGAATGTACTTAATTTGCATAAACTATTAGCTACAATGCATTGACATGTTCATTCATCACATCCTTTAAGAAATGCCCAATATCAACACAACTGATTTCAGCAAAATGTGCATTGTCAATGAACTTCATATATATTTGAAAACTCATAAATTATATATGGGTATAACATTCATGAAGCATACACTACTTCTTTTCTAATGTGTTTCTTATAAAAATCCACCATAAAACAAAAGATTAAAAACAAATTTAAAGTATTTTCTAGTCATTTCTATGTGCATATTGCTTCAATAAAGATCATATACCTATAGAAATATGACAGTATATTTCTAAAGTTTTAAATTACTTTTAGCACATAAGTTTCTTCCAGAGCTTAGAAAAAAATCCCAATCATGAGTTTACATAAAAGCCCAATTCCTGCATAAAAAGACTTATCAAAGAATTTAACAGTTTATATAATTAAGACTTTTTGTGTATATTACATATTTTAATAGTTTTGTATCTCTATAGCTTGTAGTTGTTATTGACTTTGTGGAAATTACCTAATGAACTGATAGGCCACTTCTGTTTTGCACCTCTCTCTTATTTGAGCAGTGTTATTTATTTAACATTACTCTTGTACTTTTATTTTGTTTTGTTTTTCTTTAAAAAAAAAACCTGTGAACAGGGCTGGAGAGATGGATATGAGTTTAAGGCACTTGCTAGTGAAGCCTATGGACCCAGGTTTGATTCCCCAGTACCCATGTAAGCCAGATGCATGGGGCGGCACATAAGTCTGAGGTTCATTTGCATTAGCTGGAGAGCCTGGCACATCCATCCCCTCTCTTTCTCTCTCTCTCCCTAATAAATAAATAAATGAATAAAATATTTTTAAAAGCTGTGAACAACTTCTTTTGAGGTTAGATTATATGTAATAATATATGGTTACTTAAAGGATAAAACATTTTCCTGCAACACACTTATTTAGCTTAGAAATTTGGAATAGTCATTTCTTATAATATTGATAAGATTGAAAAATAATGATGTTTCCAACAATACAGTATTTTAAACTGAATAATCATTTCATGTTAGCCTAAACTATTCCTGATATTGGTTTGTTAACATTGGACAAAATGAACTGATGTGATTCAATTAGTACAAACATGTTTATGTTTGCTGTGTATAGTAAACTCACTCAAACAAAAGATACAGAAATTCCAATACAAAGCCAATTCCCTTAAACTACTTGAATGTGTGCATCTATTAGTATTAGACAAAACTGGAAAAATAAAAATAAAAAAGCACATCCAGTCTTGGTCACATTGAACAATATACTTGTTCATATCTTTCTCAAGAATGAAAGTAATTTCTTGCTGATGGCATTTCAGGCTAAATACATAGTTTCCTCCTTTCACTTTCAACCTGTTACCAAACAACATCTACTTGATAGAATATCATTATGAGGTAGTCCAAACATTTAATCCTGTATATTATAGCTAATATTATTGACACAAATAATTTCTCTTCTAGGAATGCATTTGGTGCATAACTGGATAACCTTCTATCTCAGTTCAAACACTGGCTTGAAATAGAGTAGATTAAATCTCCTTTTGTTGTGAACCATATACTTGATTATAAAATCAACTTTTCACATGAGATTGGGTTAATGTACTT
This sequence comes from Dipus sagitta, assembly GCA_036346955.1. Taxonomy (NCBI): domain Eukaryota; kingdom Metazoa; phylum Chordata; class Mammalia; order Rodentia; family Dipodidae; genus Dipus; species Dipus sagitta. The sequence continues at coordinate 27,583,721 of CM070772.1, forward strand.
AATTGTAATACTTTCTAAACATTTTCACATGTGGTGATCTTTAGACATAAAAACAGAAAATTCTTTCAATTATATAAGGAAAAGGAAAAGTGCAGACAGCAGAGAATAATTTATACTTCCTGAGCAGTTTGCCTGTTGTGGTGTAATTTCAGGAATTCACTAAATTCACTAAATAAATTAGGATTTTCAATCAAACTTCGTCTGTGCATGTATATGTTGTATGTATATGCTTCTGAGTAGATCCATGTGAACTGCCATGGCTCATACATAGAGGTCTTGGGTCTTGCTCCTTGCCTTGCTTGACACAGGGTCTCTTAGGGTTCCTCGCTGCTTATATCAAGCTGTCCATGAGCTTCTCCTACCTGTGTTTACCATCTCCCAGCATAAACACTGAGGTTAGACATACAATTGGCTGTAGGTGATTACTGCGAATCTTAACTCAAGATCATCACACTCCTGCAGCAAGCATTCCTGAAGTCATCTTCCTAGCTTGAGAACTGATCACTTCTATCAGCCTGTTTGAGTCCACTCCTGACCTCTTGCTTACCTCTACATTCATCCTGTCTCACTGACACTGATTCCAGACACTGTTTTCACTTAGGAAATAGGGCTAGTATTGTTCATTTGTTTGGATCAATACTTTTCTCACTAGCTAATGAGCCATTTTTAAGGTTCTTATTAGCCAAATCTGTTCACTTCAATTGAATGGCCAGATGGGAGACACCCATTTGGATTTGGAAGGACAGATAAAGGATGTGTTTCCAATACATGTGGTTAGTGACTATTAGTGGGAAAAGTCAGATTCATATCACCTTCCTAACTTTTAAGAGGATGTCATATAGGTTGTAAATTAATCTCTTATTGAAAAACAGAGAAAAATAAATAATGAAAATCTAGTGTTTTTCTTTTCCTATTTTTTAAATCTCTTTCATCTTTGATTCCATGAACAGAAGAGGTTTATTCCATCTACTAATATCATCAATTTATTTTCTTCATGTCTTAAAGTTGCATTATAGAAATCTTTCAGCTCCTTGTTTAATTTTATTATTATGCACTTCTTTTTCCAAAGCTATTTTCAATGGATTTTTTTTCTAAATCTTTTTCTCAGAAAGTTCATTATTTATATATAAATAAATTACAGATTTTTTTGAATGTTGACTAAGTATCCTGCAACTTCATTGAATAAGTTTATGGGATATAAAGTTTGCAGAGGTCTATATATTTTCTTGTGTATAACATCTTGTTATTTACATACATGAATACTTGGATTTTCCCTTTTCCTTCTAATATTCTTCTTATGTTGTTTTATTATCTTTCTTTATTTTACTTTATTGTCTTTATTCTTATTTTACTTTTCCTTCCATTGTTTTATTGCTCAAGCTAAGACTTTGAGCATGACATTTTGGAAGCAGTGGATAGTGAGAATTTTTATGTCATTTCATAATTTTAGAGGAGATGTTCACATTTCCCCTACTTAGTATGATGTTAACTGCAGGACTGTTTACATAGGTTTTATTATGCTTAAGGATGTTTAGTTTGTTCCTAATTTACTCAGCACTTTGATCATGAAAACATTGTAAACTTTGTCACATGCCCATTCTGCATCTATTGAAATGGTCATGTGAATTCTTTCCATTAGTCATAAGATGTATTACCTTTGCTGATTTGTGTATGGCAAGCCAACAAGCTTATATCTCTGAGATGAAAAACATTTAAATTTGGTCATGAGGCATGATATTATTAATGTGTGCATAGATTCATTTTGCCAATATTTAGTTGATTATTTTCGAATATGTGGTAATCCAGGAAATTGATCTGCAATTATGTTTCACTGCTTTACCTTTGTATCCTTTTTTATCAGAACAATATCTTCTACATTTTTCAATTTATTCAATATGAATATTTAGTGTTCTATGATGAATTTGATTTCACTGGAATGTAATATAACTTTATGCGTTCTTTATTTTCCGTTTATCTATTGGTTGGGCAATCTTGTTAATCTATTCATAGAACCAACTCTTTGATTGATTCTGTACATTATTCTTATACTCTTCATTTCATTAATTTCTGTTCCAATCTTTGTTAATTTTACCCATTGACTGGGGTTTGTTTTGGATTATTCTATAATGTCAGTAGTATTGTGTTAATTCATGAGGTTTTTCTATTTGATCTCTTTCTGGTGTTTTATTGTGGACAATGATAAACTCTCTTCTCAGAACCATCTTGACTATATCCCTGTAGCTGACAGCTTTAGGTTCACTGAGATGAACTTCCAGACCAGGCATAGCAATGGAGTGAGGGATTTATTGAAGCTTACAGATCCAGGGGAATTTCCATAATGGGAGAAGAAGCTGGCCTGTTTTCACAGGACCAAACACAGAAAGAGAAACACAAGACAAAAAGACAAAAGCACAAAGCACAGCACATTTCAGGAGCTCCAGCTAGGCACACTTTGCATATCTTTAGACTGAAACCTGAATCCCACCATCACACCTTAAGATCCACCCAGTGACACTGCCTCCAGCTAGGTGGCTGCAGATGCAAACTACAAACAAATAAAACACTGAAGATATTGGAGGCCATCTATTCAAACTACCACAATCCCAAATACATATATTAAAGTATATAGATGTAACAGCAGACATATGATGTAACCTGAGACTGAACTTAAACTTCTATTCTCAGATGATTATCTTGCTTCCATTGGCCTGCTGAATAGCTGGGACTATGGGCAATATAATGCTGAGTTTAAAAACTATTTATTCTGAGTTACTTTTCAGTGCATTTTGGTGGATATTTTGTTTTACTGACCACCTCTTTGTTAAATGAAGAACAAAAATCCTATTTCCCTGAAATTGATGACATAATATGTCAAGGTTTTACAAATTCTCTGTCACATGTATGCCATTTTGCTATGTCTTTTTTTTTTTTTTTGCTTTCCCATGTAAATATGACTTCTAAATTTAAATAAAACATAATTTAGTTTGCTATTGCTAGTGAAATGTGGTTGCACTAAGTAAAATGATATTTTGGAATATACAGGTTGATAATGATACTTAACAAATGACATAAATAATTTAATATATTTTATGATGATTAAAGACTTCAAGATAAATGCAAAATTTACATTATAAGATATACATCTTATTGTGTAGGTATGTATTTTCAAGTTTATCTCTGATATTTTTATCACAAACAGTTGTTCACATATAAATAAATATCTAGTTGTATTTATCTAGTGAGTGACAATTTTTAAAATTTAATAAGTGGTATCATTATACACTGTCAAATAGTATAGAGTTATAAAATTACCTTAAGGTAATTATTAAGGTACAATATATTTAGTTTAAGTTTATAAATATGCCCCATTATTCTGGAAAATCAGATAAGAATTTAAAATAGAATATCTATTAATTTAACCACTTTTAATAGTTTTTACACTTTATTTTGACAGTTTCATATAGGTATACAATTCACTTTGATCCCCTCACTTATCCTTATTTACCTTCTTTCTTCCCTTCCCCTCTCCAATTAATCCTTCCTCTTCCCATTCAATCCCCACCTTATTTCCTTGCCTTGTTTATTCTTTGGTAAGTATACATAGCTACAATGATTTTTTTTAATAAGGCTCTAAAAATCTATCAAGGTTTCACACATATAATGTAATTCTTCATCTATAGCTCTGTAAGGAATCAATGCAGTAGAAGGCTCATGTCACTGCCTGTCTACCACTCAATTTTATACCACAGCTCCACCTTAATACCTTCAGTTCATGCTATGGATTTGTGCTTAACATTTCTTAGTATCTTTACACAGCTATCCTTGCTCATTAGTTCTCCAAAAAGAAACTTCTCAAGGGTAGTTAATAAAACACAAATAATTTTAATTTATACATACTCAAATAATCACTGCTCATTTTTCTATGACATGTAGAAAGAATATGTAGTTCTTTTCAAATATAAACTGACAAAAGAAAGTTTTAAGTCACTGATAGCTAATGGTCCTGAAGTCAGTTAACTTTATGTCCTCTTTATGTGGTATGTACATCACTTTAATTATTTTTGTGGAGACACCGCTTGCTCCTTCATAGAGTATAGACAGGACCACAGTGTGGCTGACTATGCTGAAAGGAAGTTGTTCTGACTGCATGGACATAATGTATTTCACATAGTTTTAAAAAATTCATTTATATACATATCATCATTCTTTCTTACAAATGAAACCTAAGTTAGTATGAATATAAACCATTACAGAAATGTTAAAATAATGATGGCATTGTAATAATACTTAAATATCTGCCACATATTCATCCCTGGGTTACCCATATTGCTCCTAGATGAGGTCCCAAAGGCAGGAAATAACCCTAAATTTCAGAAAAAAAAAACACATTTTGAGTACTAAGTTGTTTGACAAAATTAGTTAATTTGGCATTTTTATATTTCTTTCACTATCATTTACTATATATATATGTATATAGTACATATATATGTATGTATATATAATTAGAGTAAGCCATTTTAAACTGATTTAGAGTAAAAAATGAATTAGTAAGTAAAGCTATGTTTCTTGATTTTTTATTTCCAGGTGACCACATTTGTATAGAAATTTCTAAATTCCTAAATTAAAACCTTGAAATGACTTAGTACAACAAGAGGATTTTTAGGAAAATAAATTTAACTGAATAATTGGCAAAATAAGCAAGGGTGCTGTTTTCTTGGTGAACCTGGTACCAGCACAAGGGTGAAGGAGACCAACACAGAGAACAATCAACTCCTACCAAATCAGATATCCAGAGACACAGAAGCTCCCAAGACCTCATCACTGAAGCAGACCTAAAATGAACCCAATATGGCTCAGGGAAATTTGAGGAAGAGGGGGAGGAAAGAATGTCAGAGCCACACACTGGGTCATGATACACAGAGATATTTCCTCCTACCCATAACTGAGGGCTAACCCCACAATGCATGACCCATATACCCCAACAAGGAGGAGCCAAGGGGAGGGGGTAGGACAGGGAAGAGGCTAAGAATGGTATCAACTTGACTGTATTCACTGAGTACAAAACTAATTTTAAAAAATTATACAAAATAAACTATAACTGTGAAAACTTAATCAGCTAAAACTTATAGTTAGCTCACATTGACCAAGAACTTGGATCCATACAAATGGCATATGTATAAGTTGTCATGTACATTTTGTGCAGAGGTTGCTTTAGCAAGGTTATTTTCTATATGAGCAAGTGTAGTGGCATTCATGTGTAATGGAACACTTGATAAACGTACATGCACGGAGCACTCAGTGCGACTATTTGAGTGTAATTGAATGACATCTGCATTATGCAAAACAACATATTCATTATCTGCCAACTTTTTTCATCTAGTTTCAGTTTTTTTTTTTTTTCTGTTTTGTCATTCTGCAACAAAATAATAGGATAGAAATAATGGCTAAGCATGAAAAAGCTTAAAGGCTTTTTCTGGGAAACAAGACAATATTTGCTGATAACCACTGCTTATGCTGAGTGCAATTTGTGATTTATGAAGTAGGTTGAATTGAAAATAAATTGAAAAGGTGATACATACTGAAATATTGTGAAAGTATTCAATATAGATCAAATATTTATTTTTCAGTAACATATTAAGTAAATTTCCAAGAAAAGTTTTGTTGGCAAATTTCATATACGGAAATAATGAAAAAAAATTTTTTTGGTTTTTCGAGGTAGGGTCTCACTCTAGCCCAGGCTGACCTGGAATTCATTATGTAGTCTCAGGGTGGCAATCCTCCTACCTCTGCCTCCTGAGTGTTGGGATTAAAGGCATGCACCACCACGCCCTGCTAAAAAAATGAAATTTTATGAATCTGACAGTTATTCAAATATTTCTTACTTCTCATTTGAGTTGGAATAACTGCAAAATCATTATTTTCATAACTTTATACAATTTGCATGTGTTTTGAAGGTGTATCTGCTTCAGTAAATTATCCCTTATAACATTTTGTTGTTTCATCTATTTTAAATTATTCAATCCTCTCTCATAAGATTTTCACCAATCTAAGGATTCTGGTTTCCAAGGATGTTGAATAAATAACAAATGCTTATCATACTGTAAAGTAGTAATTATTTATATTATGTAGTTATCTCTTCCTTTTCCTTTGACATATATTTATAATTTTTATGAAGCACTGTGCATCAACAGAATGCAAGAATGACATATGAAATGAGCAAATTAAAATTATTAGCATTTCTATGTTATCAAAATTTTGTCATTTCAATGTATGAGAAAAATGGACAATTTTTTGCTTATTATTTTGAAACATGCCATTAATTTATACACTATAATTGGGGAGACATCATTTTGGTTGGATTTTTTTCTACTTTATAATGTAATACTGTGCTCATGCCTCTATCACATCTGGTTATCTCAGTCACTCGTGTTTTCTTCATTTGATGGTTGGACTTGATCTGTGGAAAAGACTTTGTAGCATGGCCTTGTGTGTGCTCTCTGCTATCCTCTCAAATGTACCCTGCATGAACTACCTACAATGGTTAATTTATGAATGAATTTGACTTGCCCACAGTGTCTTGCTACTCAACCATACACAGTAAGAAAGACACTTTTTACCTGACATGAACATTGTAAATTAAAAGAAGTTCCAAAATTTGCAGCTGGAAGCAGTAAGAAACCCTGTAATATTGATAAGGAAGGGTGAGTTCAAGTTTGAAGGGTTGAAAGGCTGGGAGACAGGTGAGCTGATGGCATTCGTTCCAGCCCAATGCCCGAAGTGAAAGTTGAGATAACTACAGCCCTGCTGAGAGACAGCAAAACATAGAGACAGAAAAGCTCCATCACTCAGCTTTTTGCCTTATTCAGGCCTCCATCCACATACGTTACAAAATCCCCTTCACTGTGTATATGATTCCACACTCACCCAGAACACAGAGAAACATTGACTGTTATGACTTGAGTGTGAAATATAGATTACTGTATTTAAACATCTGGTAACCAACAGGTGATGCCATTAACTTTAAGAAGTAGAACCTCACTGGAGGAGGTGGGTTCCTGGAGACAAATCTTGAGGTTTTTATAGCTAGCCCCACTAAGCTTCCCTCCCTGAACTTCTTAATGTACAAAGATATAAGAAAGCTCCTTCCATGGCTTTGACGGCCCTGCAGCCTTCTGCCGTAATCAACTCTATCCTATGAAACCATGAGTCAAAATTTCTTCCCACAAATGACTTCCTCTCAGATATTTATTCTCAGTGAAAATGACAACAACAATATATGTAACTAATTTATCCAGAATCATTTTGACCTAAATTCCTGGGTACTATATAAGCCAGTCAACTTGAAATAAAAGTTTGTTATCACATCTGCCTAATAGATATGAACCTCCCAATTTTTCTCCTAATGCTGAATAGAATATATATATATATATATATATATATATATATATATATATATATATATGAGTATTTTACATTTCCCACAGTTACAATTTTTTGCTTTTTGTATGCATGATTATTTAGGGATTATTTTAGGAAATAGGGAACCTTTTGAAAAACATTTTCTAGACTTTTATAATTCCTACTTTACTTCTTACCTATGAAGATATATGTATAACATTATGACATTTATGAAACATGTTGAAACAGAAGTCAAGTGAATGTGCTGAAAGTAGTTCTATCAAGTTCTAAGGCATACAATACTAGACAGTTTTTGTAAAGTAAATACATGATACTATAATTAAAGGATATGTCATATGTTGTTATATAAATAGACATTGATGTTTATGAAAAAGTCTCAAAAATGGGTAAGTCATTTTATATATTTATTATTATTATTATTATTATTATTATTATTATTTTGGTTTAGCAGGGTAGGGTTTCACTCTAGCTCAGGCTGAGCTGGAATTCACTATGTAGTCTCAGGGTGGCCTTGAACTCACGGCAATCCTTCTACCTCTGCCTCCCAAGTGTTGGGATTAATGGCATGAGCCACCATGCCCAGATGGGTAACACATTTTAAATATTCATTTAAATTTAGCGAATCAGGTATTTTGTTTGTGAATTTTTTTTTAATTCTTAGCCCAATTGCCTGAACTTAGAAATTTTGTCATTCTATGAATACATTAATACCTATCATTTCATTAAAAAAATAATCCAACCTTAGAAGCATACATTACCACGGGCAATAGGGATTCTTATTACCGAAACGTAAGCGAGTTCTTATGGCTGCATATCACATTAGCTGCATCGCATGGATTTTGTCAAGCTCTGATACAGCTGTTATTTATCACCGCTTTCTTGCCTGCATCACCCTGCCTTTAAACAACATATTGCTTGTCTCTATCTGTGTTTTTCAATTACAACTTCCCAAAGTATTGGTTTGTCTAGATAATGACTACTGTATATTGGCATAGCCCTTGAGCAGTGCTTTTCCATTTAAGTGACACTAAACAGAGCAGAGATTAATCACCAAGGGGACCATAATCTCTAATCTAATCAACAGTACCATGTTGATAGGATCATATGTGATGGCGCCTACAGTTCTATCTGAGCAAGGCCCCTTCTGTATTCCCGATGATAATATATTAGTTGAAAGATGACTTTTTTCAATTCCACTAGAACAATAGTTCACACAGAAATATTGCACAACTTTATGAACTGCAAAAATACTAGAATTTATAATGGCTTGATGATCACACATATCTACTTATATAAGTAAGTATTTTATTGAAATAGATTTGACACTAATAAAATAAAAATGGTTCCAGATGGAATAAAGCCAAGAAATATGCACATACTTAGAGGACAGGTAAAAAAGATACTTTTTGATATCTATCTCATAAATTTAAAGGTTGACATAAAAATGTTAATGTTCTAGATAAGTATTAGGCCAAAATGTGTCTGTTAGGATATCGTACCTTAGGGAAAAAACTATGAAAATTAACTTTCTAATATATATGTGTATATATATATATATATATATATATATATATATATATATGTATGTATGTATGTATATATATACATATATTATGCATGACAACTATTTATAAGGTTTATATTTGGCAACAACTCTCTGAGAGTTATGAATGCCCCATCCTCACAGTGTGGGCCAAATCTTATTTGTGTTATGGCTTACAGATTACCAATGTAAAATAGGAGAAAGAATGTGATCTTCCTGGCATGTCAGCATAAGTGCAACTCCTGAACCATCAAGCTAACATTGAGGTGTTGGCTTGACTGTACTCATAAACAGTCTAGAAGAGCTGGGTTTAGGACACATCCCCTTTAATCTATGTACTCTGGAGGCAGAGATAGGAACATTTTTGTGTTTGAGACCAATCTGAGACTACATAGTAAATTCCAGGTCAGTTTGGGCTAGAATGAGACCCAACCTCAAAAAATAATAATGATGACCTAGAATACATTCCAATTAATTAAACATTTTATTCATGATACTCCATCATCTTCACTCTGCCTTCCCATCCTTCTTTCTGTTCTTTCTCTCACTTTGGCTTTTAGACCTACATTTCAAAATGACCATGAGGCTATTCCTTGTATATGAATTTAAGATCAGCTGATAAGTAACCTTAATTCCATCTACAACCTTGATCTCCTTTTGTTTTATATTAATAAGTTTTAAGCCATGATAGAAAACTAGTGAAAGATATTTCCTTATATTTTTTAAATTAAGTTCTCATTTACAATGAAAAAAACAAACTTTCCCTAAAGTTTTTCTTTAAATAAGATTGCAAGGTATTGAAGAGTACGGAAATAATTAGGGACAAGCATCATTATTCTAAAACACCATCCATGTGTTATTTCCTTTCTCATCATTGTTATCACTACTCACAATAGTTTCATGGAGCCCTTCAGGCAAAGAACCTGACATGTGACCCGGATGGAAGGATAATTTTAAAAATAAATGGAAATAATTAAAAAATTTAATTCTGCTCCCTGCCATCCCTGCAAAACACTATAGAATATTTTAAAAGGGCAGGTGTAGTACAGAAAGTCACTTTGAGGGACTTCCAGATCATTGATAGACCCCAAATTCATACAAAAACAAACAATATTAAACAATAAATACATAATGACATGGTGAGTATGTATATATAGGGTTTTGAGGTAGGGTCTCACTGTAACCCAGGCTGACCTGAAATTCACTCTGTATTCTCAGAGTGACCTCGAACTCACAGTGTGAGTCCCACAGTGCTGGGATTAAAGTCATGTGCCACCACTCCCAGCTACATGTTGAATATTAAATGTTATATAATAACTATAATATACATTCAGCTTCCTGTAGGTGCAGTAGTACTAACTACACAGTGTTGTACACATCTGCTTCTATAAAAGCATGTCTTTGGTAAATTGAGTTAACTACATAGGTGACAAAATTAATATATCAAAATGCCATCTTTTACACATATTAGAAATTTAAGCTCCATAGATATTATTAATGAATGTATAATTGGATTTTTAAATTTATATCTTTTGAGAAATATCATGCATTTATATGCAACCTTTTACTGGACACAGTACAAACAATTTTTGCTGAAGAACATGAACATCATACCATTGTCAGGTCTGATTTAACAATAAACCTAAACTTTGCAAAATGTATTGCAAAAAAAAAGTATTTTGCAGCAATGAATGTGAATAGTACATATTTTTAGCCTTATTCAACCAAATAAACCCCTCAGGAGATGTGAACAAGATGGGAAGAACCAACCCATGGTGCATGTTGTGGATATAACTGAACACCTCTGCGGTTCCTCTTTACTCTCTAATTCATTTTTGACAGGTATTCACCACCACTTTTATTCGCTTATTACACATAGTGTCATTGCTTTTCTTATCCTACTCAGCACCTCAAGGTCAATGACCATTCTTCTACCATAGCTTGTGGGTCAATTTGCCTCCAAAAGATTCTGAATAATGATAATGTCTCAATATATATGTCATGTGAAGTGAAATATAACAATGTGGGGCAGGGATACATGAAATTGAATATTGATTAATCAATAATAATTTGACTTATGCAATTCTCCCCCAAATCATTTTTGTTGTTACACATTTTCATTTTTTTCTTTCTTTTTTTTTTTTTTTTTTTGGAGGTAGGGCTAGCTTCTTCTGTTTTTTGAGGTAGGGTCTTGCTCTGTGCCAGGCTGACCTGGAATGCACTATATAGTCTCAGGATGGCCTCGAACTCATGGTGATCCTCCTACCTCTGCCTTAGAGTGCTGGGATTGAAGGAGTGGGCCCCCATGCCCGGCTTACATTTTCATTTTGAAGAAGAATTAAATGACGAAATATGAAACAAAATATTTAAATCAAGATTCTAATACTCAAAACCAAAGGGCATGTAAATATCTATGCATAAGTTGATGCTGAAATTGTACTATTTGTATTTGAGTAGAATAAAATTTACAGTGTACACATGTGGAAAGAAACCCATAGATGATATTATGAAAGGTTTACTTTTTCGTAGTATTAATTTCTACTCAAGTTAGGAAGTCCCATTCCTCTTGCCATATTTATGGCTTTGTGAATTTTACTTTGGTCCTCATCCTTTGGAAGTGCCCCCACTAACTTTTCTTTCTGGGTTGCAGAAATGGCTAAGCAGTTAAGGCGCTTGCCTGTGAAGCTTAAGAACCTAGGGTTGATTCCCCAGTACCCACGTAGCCTGATTCACAAGGTGGTGCATGCATGCATCTGGAGTTGGTTGGTTTGTAGTAGCTGGAGTCACTGGCACAGCTCTCTCTCTTTCTCTTTCCCTCTTTGCCTCTCTCCAATAAATCAGTCACTAAGTAAATAAGTAAATAATTTTGAAAAGAAAAAAATCACAATCTGATCATTTATAATACCTCTCTTCTTTAATATATAACTCTGTATTTATATAATCATAATTTCAAATAATCCTGCTCTATATTATCTTATATCAGTTCACATAAAATATGTTTTCAGACATTATTATATATCAGAATCTTTTGGAGGCAAACTGTCCAACCAGTTACAATAGAATAAATTGTCATTGACCTTGAGGAGTCTGTCTAGTAGGATCAGAGAACCTACATCTCGATGCGTAATAAGTGAATGCTATAATGTGCTTCTCAGGTTACCTTAGCGTCCACACAGGGATACACTTGCATTCAATTTCAACATAAATTATATGTTAAACATGTTTTCTCTCCCAATTAAACTGGAATGAATTTTCGTTGTCTTCATGGATTAGAACACCTTGAAGGCACAAATGTATTTGTTCAGCTTCTGTGTAGTGTGTAGTCTTCAGTGCACATATGGCTAATTAATATTCATCTCTTGATGGCTAGGAATTTGGATGGGCAACGGGATTTTCAGAAATTTAATAAGGGTTGACTGGTAATATTAATATATTTTTACGATTGTGGAAATGGAGTTGGTAATTTATTCCCATCGGAATGCATTGAAATTTAGCCTCTCCTTGTTATATTCTCATTTCTATCTCAGACCAAGCTTTCTCAGAACACAGGCACAGAAACCTTCAAGATATAAAAACATTACTTTCAAAGTGAATACAACTTAACAAATGAACACAAGGAGATAAACACCATGGTTCAAATAAAGGCTTATACTTTGTTCTCTCTTGTTTTATAAATAAAGTAAGTTATTTTTTGTTTGTGTTTATTTTGAAAGGAAAATTACATATACTCCCAACTGATTCAGATCTCCAATTTTGTGGATCAATGATAATAATAATAATAATAACAAAGCTATCATCTACAATATTTAATACTCAAGTTAATTTTATCCCACATTGTACTACTAGTATATAAGAGTAGGTTTAATTGATTTCACTTTTATAACTCTGTTTAGGCTACCTGAGTTATATAATTCAGTGCAGAGGCACATTTACATCATTTACTATTTTATATCAGAAATGAACATCTATTTGTCTAAAGCTGGTCAGCATTCTACCTAAAGGTATTCTATTTCTAGATTTATATGTCTCCAATCATATAACCTACAATGCTTTAAGTTTCAGTGCCACACATCCCTGAAATTGATAAAACCTTGTCTCTGACTCTGTGAGAGTCACAAATTCTTAACTTATTTGTTCTGGGATCAAACAGGATGGATCTACTAAACTATTTTCCTCAGGTTGAATAAAAATAGAATCATTTTTATTACTAGTGGTTATTATATCCTTTTATATAGTTTTAAGTATTATTTCTCAGGCTGTAAGGATAGCTTAGCCATTAAGGTGCTAGCTTGCAAAGCTATAGGACCCAGGCTGGATTCCCCAGAACCCATAGAAGCCAGATGCACAAGGTGGTGCACACTTCTGGAGTTCACTTATAGTTGATGAAGGCCCTGGCATGCCCATTTTCTCTCTCTCTCTCTCTCTCTCTCTCTCTCTCTGTCTGTCTGTCTGTCTTTGACTTCTTTATCTCTCAAATTTAAATAAAAATATTAAAAATTAAGTATTATTTCCATTAATATTTCCAGTCCCATATTCCTCTGTCACATGCTCCTTCTATAAGAGCTAATTCTTTCTGCTTCCTAAGACAGTCCTATGTCACTTCACCAAATGTATGTGCTGGACAAGGCTGTCCCTCGTCCACAGTTCTTAAGACTGTTGGACCACAGAAGGTTAATTTGGTTTTGGTCTTGAGAAAGTACCATTAATAGCGTTAAGACCACCCTTTCCACTAACCTCTGTCTTGCGCTTGGTATGTTTCATGGGGAGAAATAGCTTTTTGGTTTTAGACTCAACATATACTCATATCTTGTTATGCTTAAATATGTGTAGCTGTCCCTAGACACACAGTTTTGAGAATTCAGAGACCATGGGAATGGATCCAAGTCATTGCAGCATTAGAGGGTGCATGTAACTCAGATAGTTAGGGACCTCCCTGGACATAGTATGCCCACACAATCAGTGGCAGCTGGTCTGTGATGTCTCATCACTAAATAAGGAAATAACTGTTTCATGTTGATTAAACCCTCATATTTTTCTTGAAGACTCAAAATTCAGGTTGCACTGGATTGAATCTATTGGACTTATTTTTTTTCTAGTAGTTGGCATAGTAATGAACTAGTGATGATCCATGTAGCTGGAATTCTCCATTGGCATTGATAATTCATATAAAGTGCTCTCATTCATAGTATTATAGAAAAAAAGATACTACATAGCAATACATAGAATAATCAAATGTACACATTTTTGTTAATAATAAACATGGGCAGTAAACGGTCATTGTCCAGTCAGTAAAGTTTTTCTTTATTCATAGAAGTGAGTATAATCCATCCATTGAGCAGCACAAGGTATAAGTTGGGAGGAAGTATGTGGTCTTGCAACAGGAATTGGAATGAGTGGGAATTCTTCATAGCACTGTGGGATTTTTTTTTTTTTTTTTGCTTGAGCAAAAGAGATAAATGAGTATCTTATCATCTGAGTGCTCCAGTACCAAATAGCCAGTCTACTCTGTCATTCAGACTAAATGGAATTAACCCTGAAGCCAGAAGAAGGTCCTTAAGCTTAACTATTTTACTTTCACAAACAACACTGGTTACTGGGATGGAGAGATGTCTTAGTGATTAAGGCACTTGACTAAAAAGCCTAAGGACCCAGATTTAATTCCCCAATACCCACATAAGCAAGGTGGCACATGTGTCTGGAGTTAATTGGCAGTGTCTAGAGGCCCTGGTGTGCCCATTCTCTCTCTCTCTCTCTCATAAGTAAGTAAATAAATAAATTAAAGTAAAACTTTATTAAAATTGTTATTGACTATCTAAAAGCAAAATACTTGTATTCCTTTAAATTTATTGCAAGCTAACAACATATGATGTTTTCATCAATGTTTTAATTATTACTGTGGTTAGTATGATGTATTTGATTATACCGGTGGTGTTGGTATATTTTAATGTTTTATATGACCAGAAAATTCATGTATTTAGAGTTTATTTAAGAAGATAAAAGGAGTTCTTTAAAGTCTCAAAAACTGCAATGTTGTAAAATTTTCACACTTTTGAGTTGCTAATTGGTATGCTTTACTACAGCATGTATAACTGTGTTTGCCTATTGCTTTTCCAAATGACATTTGTGCGATATATTATGTAATGAAGAGAAACCACCCCCCAAAAAAAAACACTCCAGGGCTAGGAGCATCTGTAAATATTTCTTTTATATACTAGTTCTGCTCTCCCTCACAGAAAACAAAATCAAAAATGCTTGAATCTCATTGGAGGAATATTCCAAATGTATATGTTAATTCTATAGAATGGCATTGACACATGCACTTCTTTTAAAATTATTTTTTATTTATGTATTTATGTATGTACTAATTAATTTGTTTATTTATGACAGGCAAGGTGGGAAGAGGCAGGTAGATAGAGAGAATGGGGGTTCCAGAGCCTCTGCCCACTGCAAACTATCTCCAGATCCATGTGCCACCTTGTTGATCTAACTTACATGGGTACTGGGGAATCAAACCTGGGTCCTTAGGCTTCATAGGGTAAGTACCTTAAGCACTAAGCCATCTCTCCAGCCCTGCATGCAGTTCTTATAGTATGAAGTCTATTAGTGGGAACTTATCAGTTTCATGTTATGTTTCATGATGCAGTATCTGTCTTTGCCACAAGACACACAGGTTGATAGTAACTCTGCTTTCAGAAGTTCTGATTTATTTTGAGAAACTCAATTTGACTGAGCATGATTATGGCTGTGAAAAATCCTGCTCTGTGAAAGAATTCATAAAACTGCATCAAGGCCTAGTGCTTCAGATCTATACTACATGCTACCCAGGTTGCTGAAGATGATCAAAAGGTCAAGGCTAGTAAAGGATACAGAGTGAGGTCAGTGCCAAGCTGGGCAAGTTTCTGAGATTTAGTTTCCAAACAAAAATGTGAAAAAGGAATCAGTGATGTAGTTTAGTAATAGATTATATTCTCAATGGGCATGTGATCCTACTTTTACTCCCCTGCAATAAAATAATATATATTGACATTTCATTTCCTTGTTTTTATGATTATAAAATATCTTGTCATTTGAGTTATCTTGGTTCAGATTTTTATTTTTTCAATACAAATGTGTCCTCCTTTTTAGAGAGGATTTTTAAGACATATTTTATAGTCAACAAGAAATTCAGTAGGTATGAGTCATTATAATTTGACAAGAAGGAAAGCAAGGGGAATATTTTCATATTACTTTACAGTCAGAGATATTTTTGAGTACCTAAATTTAAATGGTTGTTTGCAAATTTTAGCACTTAAGAAAGCAACAAAAAAACTAAAATAGAGTCCATGGAGATTTTTTTCCAAGACTAAGTGAAGGTAAATTTAGAAGAGGTAAAAATGCTTTACTAAATCATTCGTACAGAGAATATTAACAGAGAAATTTTTAAAAAATAGTCTTTCAAAACCTACTTGCAAAAGGTACATATTTATTCCATTTTGCTAAAGTAAAAACATTTTCATTAAGGTTTTAAATAGCTGTAATAATTCTGTTTTTTGAAAATTATCAACTAGAACTATAATTATGGGTAAAAATAAAAGGAAGGGTTCAATATTTTTGAACGCAAATATTTGTCAAACCTAGTCTTGTGTAGAGCAATTATATTTTGGTATGTATAGTTTATCACCTTATATATATTACTTATGAAGTATTTGTTACAGGTATGGAAAAAGTAAACTCTACCAAGTGAAATATGAGAAATAACTTGGTGACCAGAAGTGAATAATCTGGATATTATATAATTCTAGGTGTAGTACCACTACTTCCAACTGTACACCAACAATGTGCATAAGACTTTAGATTCAATTACCTCCAGTGACTAAGACCAAAAGTACTTTATGAAGATTAAGTGAGGCACTACATAAAGCATTTAGACAAGTGCATCACATATTAATCTTTCAATATGTCTTAGTTCTTCTGGGTTATGGCAAGTGAGCACCTTCTTATGGAAAGGTAAACTCAACTTAGAGTTGGAGCGAGAAGACAATTCTTAAATAAATGCAGGTGTCTGGTTTGTGTATATCAGCAGTGCCACATCTAATGGTAATGGAGATGAAGTACACTTTTCATGGGCTCATCAAATGGAAGACATTAACGATGGAGCTCAAACCAGCTCCTCTCCCTTTTTCTTTTCTAATGTATCGGTAATTCGTAAGATCAGTGTTGCATTTAGATCCACATGAGGAAAATTGTTCTTGTAGATTGCAAATATACAAAAAAGAAGTGTCCTTATTGGCATAAGCTGGAAAGCCTGGGGAATACAAAGATGGCTTTGTGAATATGAGGTCAATTTTTTAAGTTAATTTATTTATTTGCAAGAAGAGAAGATAAAAGAGACAGACAAAGAGAATAGGCATGCCTGGGTATCCAGCTGCTGCAAACAAACACCAATCGCATGGCCCACTTTGTGCATCTGGCTCTATGTGGATACTAGGGAATAGAACTTAGGTCATTCGGCTTTGCAGGCAAGTGCCTTAACTACTAAGTAATCTTTCCTGCCCTGAGTTCAGGTTTAAAGGTATGAGCCTGTACCTGCCCACATGTAGGAAATACAGTAGCCTCCTTTACACAAACCTTTGTTTACTGTGCTTTCAGGCACTTATGTTCAAACACAGGCTGAAAATATTAAATGAAAAACTCCAGAAATACACAATTAAGTTTTAAATTATGCATTGTTCTGAGTAGTATGATAAATTCTAGAACCATCTGTCACCATCCTGCCTGGGATGTGAATCATCTGTTTGCCAGCACATTCATGCAGTATGTACCACCTGCCTGAAGATACAGCCATCTCAGTTATCACGATGACTACTGTATCAAAATGCTAACCTTCAAGTAACTCTCGGGCAGTAGCCAAACAGTGTGTCACAGTACTTCTGTCTTTCCCCTCTTCATCAGCTCACTCAGACATTGTGTTATCTACTATCATCACATGAAGTGGAATATTTCATGAGAGAAACCTGGCACTAAAGCTTTTATTATCATTTATTTTAAATGTTTTACTTCATAATTATGTGCCATCATTAAATTCTTATTGCCTTGTTTACAAATTAATGTTTACTGTAGATGTACATGTACAAGAACATTAGTGTGTATAGGGTTTGTTATAATTGGCATTTTTCAATATTCACTGTTGCTCTTGGAGCATATTCCTCATGGATGAGAAAGGACCACCTGAAATTCTAACTGAGCTCTCCTGTCTTACCAGGAAGCCTTTACTTGAGCTAGGTCTTAAAAATGAGGGTCTCTTGCACTCTCTCCTTTCTCTCTCACATTGTTCTCTCTCTCCTCCTTTTTCTCCCTCTCTCTCATTTCCTCTCTTCATTCCTCTCTCTTCTTTTCTCCCTCCCTTTCTCCCTCTACTTCTGTCTCCCTAAGCAATAGGAAAACAGCAATTGTGTATGGGTCTGGCTGCTGTCTTTTCCTTTGCATTTTGGGAGGAAATTCAATTTATCTGGCCATAAAATTAAAATGTATTCGTATTGAGTGGATATGGAATAGTTCGGTGAAAGATGAGAATAATATGGTAACTTCAAAATAAACCAGACAGTTCACCTTTCAGGCTTGTTTCCAATGGCAAGTTCATAGATTATAGTAAGAGACCATGATATATTTTTTTTCTTTAAAAAATCGTATGTGTCAAGTGGTTTACCATGGCCATTAATGGTTACATTCATTTTTTAAAAAAAATATATTCTTCAATCCATTTAGAAATGTTCCAATTCATTTGACATACACTTTTAATTCCTGTGGTTTTTTAAAAATATCTATCTAGTCAGTTTCCATTATGTGCATTTTACTTTAATTTACTTTAAATATAATGCTTACCAAAACATAGTTCTCTTCCAAAAGAGAAATAAAATTAAGTATTTTTTTTTCCTTGTGGTGGTCTGAATCAAATATCTCTCATAAACTTGTGTTTCCCAAATGCTTGTGCCCTAGCTGATG
Organism: Dipus sagitta; assembly: GCA_036346955.1. Classification (NCBI taxonomy): domain Eukaryota; kingdom Metazoa; phylum Chordata; class Mammalia; order Rodentia; family Dipodidae; genus Dipus; species Dipus sagitta. The sequence continues at coordinate 27,602,664 of CM070772.1, forward strand.
ACAATTTTGGAGGACAGGCTTGCTGGAGAAGGTGCGTTACTGGGGTGGGCTCAGGGCTGTTATGCATAGCCAGACCCCTCTAGGAGAGCTCAGCTCACTCCTGCTGCTGTTTTCCATCTGCTGTTGCAGAAGAGATGTCCAGCCTTTGCTCATGCATTGCTTTCTGCTGACACCAGGACGTTACTCCACAAAATAATAAACCAAAATTAACGTCATTCCTCTCTTCAGCTGCATTTTGTTAGATGTTTTGTCCCAGAAACTTGAAGGTATCTACAGCATAAAAAAATGTGTACCAGTGTTATGGGGTCATTGTGCTAGAAACCTGAATATGTGACTTCTGGTCTTTGGATCTGACTTGTGAGAGGAATGTGGAAGGATTTGAAACCTTTCCCTAAGAGATGCAATGCTCCAATAGACTTTGATGGGACCTTCTGACTTCAATGCAGAAAGAACCTTGGACTGTGAGGGCTTGGCTGATGAGGGGAAGGGGCATCTTTTCCTAGACTTGGCTGGAGGAAGTTTGAGAGGTTAGGTGTGCTCTTGCCATGCCCTAAGAACTTGAGCAGATTTGAGTTTAGAATGCATAACCAGTCTGAGCAATGGATATTTCACAGGAAAAACTGAATATTTTGAGTGAGGGATTAAATCCTCTTCAGTTGCAATTATTTGAGAGACTTCTACCATTCATATTGGGCCAGGTCTTCTTCATTGGAAAGGCAGATTACTGACTCTTGTAAAACGTTGGAGGCCAGATGCTGCACATGTTGGCACATGAGTCTTTAATCCCAGTGCTCAGAAGGCAGAGGTAAGAGGATTTCCATGAGTTAGAAGACAGCCTGAGACTACATAGTGAATTCTAGGTCAGCCTGAGCTATTGTAAGACCCTACCTTGAAAAACAAACAAACAACAAAAAACTAACAAATGAAAAAAAGTAGGCCAGAGCACTGAAGGAGTTTTTCCTGTTCCCCAAAGTGATATTTCTACTCTGTATCAACAAAATTGATAGCCAGCCTGGTACTATGGAAGTAAAACAAATACTTGAAAAATAGAGTCATTAAATGTGCAACTCATTACTTTGGAAATGACCACTGGGAGATGTGAGGTATGGTTGTTGGATTCTCTGCCTGGAGACCTGATGCAGCCATAAGAATAAGCTTTGTATCTCCATGAAGACTACAGAACAGTTGCACAGGAGCACTACCAGGCTGGTGTAAAGATTTCCCTCAGGTGTGGGAAGCCCTGCACAAAGTGGCAGAATTGGAACCCCAAGGACTTTGTCAATGGTTAAAGATATGAGATTTCCTAGGTAAGAGGATGTGATGTTTGCTCTGTTTGTTTTTAGATTGTGCATAGATTCAATATTTATTTGCTATGCCCAATGCCATCTTTTGCATTATAAATTTTATTTTTCTGTTTCATTATGTATTTTTGATTTTATAGGCTAACATCTAAGAGCCCTTGGGCTATGGAGAAGTTTGAACAATGTTGGGATTGATTTAAAAAAAAATGAAAATAACATAGGTACTTTTAAAGTTGACATTACATTTCACATCATGGGTGGTCATCACGTATTTGGGTCAAGGGTCAGAATGTGGTGGTGGTTTGAATCAGATACCTCCCGTAAACTCATTTGCTCTGAATGCTTGGTACCCAGTTGATGGCAATTTGAGAGGTGGATCTTAGCAGAAGGAGGTTGTTGCTGGGGGAGGGCTTAAGGTTGTTATAGACAGCACGACTTTACTAGAGTTTAGCTCACTCTTCAGCTGCTATATTGCACCTGCTGTGGCAGACGTGATGTCTAGCCTCTGCTTACACCATGCCATCACCTGCCCTCATGAAGCTTCCCCTCAAAACTGTAGTCCAAAACTAAAAACCCTGCCTCCTATCAACTGCTTTTGTCAAGTGTTTTGTCTAAGCAACATTAAGGTCTCTGCAACAGTACAAGTCATGAGGTTCTCATTTTCTGGAAGCATCTGTTCACACATAGTGTTTCTGAGCACATAATATTGAAGTTCATAGACTCCATTAGACACTTTGTAATAACTGACTACTGTCACTATGAAAGTAAAGTCACATGATGATGTTAATAAGAGTAGGAAAATAATAATATTTGTCTATTAGCAAAACATTAGTCCAAAAGTCCTTTGTACTTCTTCCATTTCTTAAATAATTATACAGTATTTGTTACTCTGGACTTTATACATAAAAATGAACTTTTCAAAGCTCAATGACGTTATTTTTATTTTGTTTGGGTTAATCTCTCAACCTGGATAGGTGATCTAAAATGCATTATAAGAAAAGGTGGATATTAATAATTTGTATTGGTAAAGAAACAAGTATTTTTTCTGATTATCTTAAATATGCAAGTCAAAGTTATTTAAACTAGTTCAGTTTTATGTAAAATTTTATTGCATTATTGAGAGTTTTCAAGGTGATTATGCAGAAGTTAATCCTCTTTTTGCTGGATGTTGGTAGGTGGAAGAAAACATAAGGAAACATAGAATATAAATGTTCAGAGATGTGTTTCATTAAATAAGTCTTTTATTATAATATAATGTATCATAGCAATTACTTTGTCATTGCTTTGAGAAAACACCTGACCAGAAACAGTTTATGGAAGTAAAGAATTTTGTTTTCACTTAGGGTTTTCAGAGGAATCTTCATAATGTTGGAAAATCATGGCATAGCAAGCAGCCATGGCATCACATCTTGTCAACACCACAGGAAGGGAATCCTTTGAGTAAACAACATTTCAACACCCAGTAAGGCTGAAATAATACACCACCAGGTCATCCCCATTGAAATGTTTCCTTCAGGGACAGTTAATCTGCCAAAGGCTCCACCAGCCAGAGGCATAAGGAGGTTTAATCACAACCACTTGAGACTTTGAGGGTATTTTATAATCAATGGACCATCTGTGTTAAACATTTCCTTTTCCCTTTAATCTACTTGTCTAAACAAATGGCACTGTTCCTATATATTTTACATACTCTGTTTTACTAGGAAGAACTATATTGGCAAAAATAAAATTTTCTCATATTTTAATCATTTTATATTAGCCTGTGCAAATAGCACAATGTTATTACATATCTTAACATTCAGATTTGCCACCTGCAAAGCCATTTCCTGTAGTATTTGTTTATGGACTGTGTACAGAGGCTTAATGTGATTTTTAGTTGCTGTATGTGATGAACTTTATATTTGATATCAAATTGCACAAGGAATAAAATAGAGAATATTTGTTTTCCCACAAAGACTCTAGCTTTCTTTCGTGTCAGTTCCTATATACTTTAAGTATGCTCATCAATTATTTTGTTGTATCTATACATACAATAAATAGGGGTACCAAGAAAAATGCTATTTTAATGCATGTTTTGCCACTGTTCAAACACAATCATTTTAAAACATCTTAAAATATGGTTCAATTTGATATTTTTGCAAAAAAAGTTAGGTGTTATTATTTAAAGTCAAATATATTTCATTAATTCTTGTATATTGGCATTTTTGAACGTCTCTATCTAGTGAAATATTTATACCATAAAAATATTCCTATTTTGTTTGGAAATAACTGCTTCCCAATGTTCTAGTTTACTTTAATTACTTGTTTGAATATAACAAATTTTAAAGAGTACTTGACTTAAATTAAATAACAACCAAATGTAATAGAATCACAGAGTTCATTGGAATTAAGCCATATAAATATTGCAGGAGTGATTGAATAAATTGATTGAAGGGATAATGGAATTCAGAAAACTATACAAATTGAGCTAAGGACAAGAAAATGAGTACCCTAATTGTTATGTTGTGTTAAATTTTCTTCTGTTTCGTAGTCTCCCTGCAAATCATGACTCTATTATATATGCATACTTCCTCTCATCGATCATCTCAAATCAAGCATTTCCATGCCTCAACATTTTCCCTCACTATAAATTAATGTCATTTTTCTTGTATGCTATAATTCTATATTTCCATTTCTTCTTTCAGTTTTCCACCAGTATTAATTTTTCTTATTTTATTTCTCACAATCACAAAATAATTCCATCTTAGTTATGTTAATATGCTTAGGATTAATACATTAAAATTTTTATTTCTTCAAAATAAAAGTAAAATTTATAGCCAGGTATGGTGGCATACATCGTTAATCCCAGCATTCGGGAGACAGAGGTAGGAGTATCACTGTGAGTTCAAGGCCTCCCTGAGACTACATAGTGAATTCCAGGTCAGCCTGGGCAAGAGCAAGACCCTACCTCATAAAACCAAAAAAAAAAAAGTATAATTTACAATCCCATAATCCATATTAAAAGATGAACTCATATGTATACGATGTACTAAGTCTCTGAGGGCAAGGTATTAGAAGAAAAATATGCCTAGATCTACATGGGGAATGAAATTCAAGGATAGAAATATTAAATATACATAGTTTGGGTTGCATGATTCCCATCTCCAGGGTGAGAAAGTAACTGGCTATTAAGTCAGTAGAAGTATGTCTCAAATGGACAAGGGATTAAATTTTATAGAAATAAAAGATTCACTATGAGAAACATCATTAAATGCTGAGTGTTTGTTTTGTGTTGTGTGTGTGTGTGTGTGTGTGTTTAGGGCTTATTCTCAGAGTACATTGTTACAGTATACAGCATGTTTCAGTAATCCCATCATTAATCAGTAAAAAACAATACTGACATCTGTCAGAGATGGTTTAGCAGTTAAGGCACTTGCCTGCAAAACCAAAGGACCCAGGTTCTATTCCCCAGGACCCATATAAGCCAGATACACAAGAGGGTGAATACATCTAGAGTTTTTTTTCAGTGTCTGGAAGCCCTGGCAATACCATTCTCTCTCTCTCTCTCTCTCCTCTCTCTCTCTCTCTCTCTCTCTCTCTCTCTCTCTCTCTCTCTTTCTCTGTCTTTCTCTATGCCTGCCTATTTATCTCCTTCTCTATATCAAATAAATAGATAAGTAATTTTTTAAAAGCACTGACAGGCCTGGAGAGATGGCTTAGCAGTTAAACGCTTGCCTGTGAAGCCTAAGGACCCCAGTTCGAGGCTCAATTCCCCAGGACCCACATTAGCCAGATGCACAAGGGGGCGCACACATCTGGAGTTAATTTACAGAGGAAGCTCTGGCGCACCCATTCCCTCTCTCTCTCTCCCTCTCTCTCTCTCTCTCCCTCTCTCTCTCTCTCTCTCTCTCTCTCTCTCTCTCTCTCTCTCTCTGCCTCCTCTCTGTTGCTCTCAAATAAATAAATAAACAAAAAAAATTAAAAAATTAAAAAATAAAAAATAAAAGCACTGACATCTGACTAAATGACCTTCATACATTATAAAGCACATTTCAAACATACTAGTGCATTTTTTTCAATTGCTTAGAGTTTATACATATATTCTTGAAATTCCTCTATTGGCCAGAATTGCATCATATAGCAATACCCAGTACAGTGGACTTTGCTTATGCCTTACAAAATTTTTATGCACAAAAGTTGAAATAAATCATAATCTTGAATAGCATTACAGTTTTGAACATAGGCACATTATATAAATAATTAAGAAACATATAAGACATTATTAGCTGCAGCTATAATTTTAGGAGAGAAAAGAACAGAGAAATAATCAGGGCCTCTGAATCTGGGGAGAAATTAGGAAAATTTAAGTCAGAATAAGAAAAAAAAATATTGAAAGTGACATTTGGAAGGGTACCAGGATAAAAGCAGAGTAAGCATAGAAATGGAATGAGTTTGGAATGAGAAATCGGCCTCTGTGCCAAGAGGCAAGCAGATATTGAATTCTGAGCCAGATCAGGCTGTGAGGGTGGTGGCGTCAGTTAGAGGATTGAGTTATGGCTGCAAGGGGAACACGATGTGCCTGCCCAGGAGCACTTGCATTTGAACAGAACTACAGCACGTGAGGGAGAGAACATGTTCAGAACCGTTGGAGGCTGTGGTTATTTAATCATAACTTTGTTCCTTCTGGTGCCAGAAGACTGATGAAACTCCCCCACAGAGGTCAAACTAATGGTTTTTTCTCAACTCACTTAGTCAATTACCCACCCCGTGATTAGAAGGCCAGTAGGCTGGCTGACTAAAACTTAAGACAAATTAAATGATCAAATGTGCAATTTTGCATGAGGTGCCTATGAGCTCACCATGTTAAGGACTTAGATTCTATTCTGCTAAGATCAGACTAACTGCCTGAGAAATAGTCTCCTTGAAATTATTAGGAAGTACTGTTAAGGTATTAGAAAACCACCACAAGAAGATGACAGAAAGCATGATGGGCCTAAGACAGGGAGAGACGTTCCTCCTAGACAGACAGAACAGTGTGGTTGAAGTAAGATTAACATAAGAAGAAGGTTATCAATGACGGTGTAAAAGCAGGCAGCAGACACACTGTCAAAGTTTAGTGTTTGTATTAGATGCGATGGAAAGGCACCTAAGAGCTTTAGAAAATAGCCAAGGTCTGCTCTGAGTAAAATTAGGGAGAAGGATGAAACACATGGATCTTTCTATATATTTTTTTTATTAGTTATGCACACAGTGTGTAAACAGCACATATTGGTACCATTGTTAGCCTCCTCCCTGACCACCTGTCCCCCCACCCCCACCAGCAGGGACCCTCCTTGTTGGGGAATGTGGGTCATGAATCATGGGGTTAGACATCAGTTATGAGTAAGAGGCAATATCTCTGTGGATAATGTCCCAACATGTGGCTCTAACAATTGTTCCACCCTGTCTTCCTCAAATATCCCTGAGCTATTTATTTATTTGAAAGAGAGAAATAAGTAGAGAGAGAGAAAAAAATGAGCATGGCAGGGTTTCTAGCCACTGCAAAGGAACTCCAGATGCATGCACCACTTAGTGCTTCTGGCTTACATGAGTACTGGGAAATTGAACCTGGGTCTTTAGGCTTTGCAGGCAAGTGCCTCTTCACTGCTAAGCCATCTCTCCAGCCCAAACATGGGTCTTTAACAAGAAAGTGTTTGTAGGCTGAGTGAATATCAAGTTTCTATTTGTTTTCTAATGACCCTGCTATTTCTCTTGGATTGGTTTTCAGGGATTGTGGTTCTGTTCATGTGCTATTTCTAGAATCACAATTGAATCCCAGGACTTGGTTGAGGCCCTGCCTTGGTATCATTGAAGGAGATCTGATAGCCAGCCCTGTTATCATGGTGAAGAAAAAGAAACTTTCTTTGTTTTTGGACCCATGAATTTAGCTATCCTACCACTTTAGGGCCATTGGTCTAAAAGTGAGCCAAACTCAGAAATCCCCAAAAAAACACATATTCTTTACGATATGCAGTTTTTAGCTTATAATATCTACTAGTGTGTATATGTAGGGTCCAATTGTGTGTAAAACCTATAAAAGTAGGATGGTAACCAAGAGTAAGTATGAAGAGATGAACAGAAAGTGGGTGAGGGAGGACTGGAGGGCTGGCTTAGCAGTTAAGGCACTTGCCTGTGAAATCTAAGGACCTAGGTTCAATTCTCCAGGTCCCACACAAGCCAGATGCACATGGTGGCACATACATCTAGAGTTCATTTGCAGTGGCTAGGTGTACCCATTCATACTCTCACTCTCTCTCCCTTCCTCTCTCTGTGTCTAATAAATAAATAAATAAAATAATTTTTTTTTAAAAAGTGAGTGAGGGAAGGAATAAAGGACACAGTGATATGTAACCAGAAGGGAGGATGATATTAGAGGAGGGGGATTTGGAAGAGAAAGGGATAATGAGAATCAGCCAAAACAAATTCTACTTGATAAACATTACAGTGAAAAAAATAAAACAATAAAATAACACCTTAACTGTGTGTAGAGACAACCTGGAATAGTGCTCTATTTCACAGTGCCCAAATGTGTTTTTGAAACTAGTAAGTTTATCTTCCTACAATTCATATTTCATCATTAAAATCTGTAATAAACAAAGTAATTTGAAAAAAGGTATATATGATTTTCATTTGCAAGTATAATACTAAATTATGACCTAGGGAAACAGCCCTTGAAGCTTATTTGTCATACCCAAAACTATCCTAAATACATACATACATGCTAATCTCATCAGGTTCCAGTAAAATCATTACATTCTACTTAATCAATACATAGCATCAATTTTCTCTATTAAAGCTTTTAATAGAAATTTTTATTTGTATAAAATAATCTTTGAAATAAATTTCATTTTATTTGATGTGCAACTTGCTCAAATGAAAACTATTCTTTGTCTCAGATACAAAATTTTATATTATTCTTTAGGTTGACAAGTGAACCCTGACTTTGACTATTAAGTCTCTAACACATTTTAACAAGTAATAGCTTTCTGTCTCTATTTGTATTGAATCATAAGCTTCTTTAAGAAAGTCATAGTATCTTCCCCCAATAACCTTGTCTTTAAATTATGAGCTCATTACTTCAGAAAATCAGGGCATTCATTGCGAAAATGTGAAATATGATGGAAAAAATGGATCATTAAGTGGAAGTATTACATTTGCTGTTGCCTTACAAGTCCTTAAGAGGCAAAGAAATTAACATTTCCTGGGCATACGGTGGCCTATGTGAAAATTCTAGTGATGACAGACTGCTGGGTGCTTCACCATACTCCGTAGTCCTTGACCAAGGTTTCTGTTACCTCCTAAGGTATGTGCCATTTCATTGGTGCCAAATAATGTATACGAATGCAATTTAATTTATTTAGCTGAAATAAATTTACATGAATTAAGGAATTTAGTTGAACTCTATTCATATATCCATATATTCAGTAAGAACATATCTTAAATATAAATTTTAATCTATATTTACAATAGAAATAAATGATTATATAGTCCGTTAAAAGTTAATGCAGTAATATTAAGTTAATAATCAGGGAATGTTCAAATGCTATGAAGTATTTTGAAATATTTTTCACAGAAAATAATGTGTGTACTTTCATCTTTTTCCCCATGATGTAGATGTTAATAACCCTGAGCTCCTGGAAGGAAACTGAGACATTAAAAGAAGAATTGACCACTTAAAATCATACTTAAAAATGGACATGGCTTGAACTAGTATTTAGGTACCTCTAGAGCCTATACTTAATGTGTTCTTTATACTGTCTCTTATGGATTGAAGCCAACTATTTTTGTAATATGTTTTTATTCAGATCATTGTCAATACCACAAAAAGAGTACTTTTCATTTTATCAATAAAATGTGTCATATCGAGCCGGGCACAGTGGTGCATGCCTTTAATCCCAGCACTTGGGAGGCAGAGGTAGGAGGATTGCTATGAGTTTGAGGCCACCCTGAGACTACATAGTGAATTCCAGGTCAGCCTCAGCTAGAGTGAGAGCCTACCTCGAAAAACCAAAAAAAAAAAAAAAATGTCATATCTATAACCCAAAATAAAATAAATGATTCAAATATGTAAATTTAAATTCAGCATAAAAGTGAATAATAAGTTTTGTAATTATTTTACTGTGATTTGTTTGTTAGTCAGGGCAATCCACAAAAAGGTCAGTTAATATGGGTGATGAATCCATGGTTAGGAATACACAGCATAGCAATGAAGCCTAGCACAAATTACTTTTGGTTAAATGATCACCCTGTTTTATTTTGTAGAACATCTATGTGTATATGAGACATGTATAAATATTTAAGAACACTGCTAGTTATGTATAAATATGTACATACCATATACACATATATATGCATATACATATGTTATTATAAGAAACTCTATATTTTAATTCTACACATAGAAGAATTTTAGATTGTATGCCTTTATACTAGCAGCATATAAGCCAAAATGTGGAATTAGCTTGGCTCAGTGGATGTGGAATGCTGATGAAAATCTATCTTTTGATTTTTTTTTTTTTTCTTAAATGTTGTTCTTTAAACCTTGGTCAAAATTTCAGAAACAGAGTCCTAGTCTTGGAACCATGACAAAGACATTTTTCGCTCGATTTTACAACATGTATTTAAAGTTAAGTACAAAATGTCAAAAATTAAAAGGACACCACCAGAAATTTTCTCAGATCCTAAACTTTTTCTCCAATTATGTTCTTAAAAATCATGAAGAAAATTCTCAAACAACAGAGAAAGAAAAATTGTTGGCCAATTTCCAGAAGAATTCATTCAACCACATATATGAGGAAAGTGTATTAAAAATCAATACTTTACACTTTTGACTTTTTTGTGACCTAATTGAAAAAGTTATACAACTTATTATTAGATATACAATATCAATATTTTCCCAGTTATTATTAAGTCAACATCCTCAAGTGGCAGATTGTCAAAATCAATTTCTTATCAACATCCATTTATAAGAATTGTTCATGTAGGAGCCGGATGTGGTAGTGCACACCTTTAATCCCAGCATTCGGGGGACAGAGGTAGGAGATTGCCATGAGTTCAAGGCCTCCCTGAGACTACATAGTGAATCCCAGGTCAGCCTGGGCCAGAGTAAGACCCTACCTCACAAAACAAAATAGTAATAATAATAATAGTAGTAATAATAATTGTTCTTGTAGTATTATATCCTATAATCTATTGCCTGCCTGCAAATCAACAATTCTGCTTTTGAATAATATATATATTACTTAAAACACATAGCTTGGAAAGTAGTAAAATACATTGAACTGAAAGGACAATTATTGCCATAGATAATTTTTAAACTTTATTTTATATATTTACTTGTGATGAGAGAGAGAGAATATGACAAGGAAAGATGTGCTGGGACCTCTTGCCACTGCAAACAAACTCCAGACACATGTGTGATTTACATTAGTACAGAGGAATCAAACTCAGGCCAACGCAGACCACTAGGCTTTGGAAACAAACACCTTTAATTTTTGAACCATCTACCCAGGCTGACATATATAATTTTTGACAAGAATATTTAATTTTTGCAATATTTAGCAATTATATATATATGTCAGGGAATAAAGAAATGTATGGGCTCAAAAAGAAAGCTGGTATTAAGGCTAGTAAGTAGGTTAATTTCTGTTTTTAATGTAATTAAGAAGAAACAGAAGCTGAACGGAATGGAGCTCTGAACTGTTAAAAGCAATCCATATTAATTGGAGAAATGTTCTTTGTAGCTGAATAATCTTACTACACTTGGCAATATGAACAATTAAATGGAAAACATTTTATGTTGGCCATAGTTTTTCTCATAGCCTGCATTAGCTTGATCCTGATTTAAAATTGTTTCTTTGATTTCAGTAGCAGCTGCTGAGTTAGTTCTGTCTCAGAGGCCATTCCTTGCTGGTTTGGGATTGGTCAGCTGTCCCATGTGGGTATGATTTCAACTTCTTTAAATTAAAACATAGTTCAAAAGACTTAGGGAGAGCCTCCTTGAGAAATGAGAGAGGCTGGTATCCACGCAAATCCTCATACTGGCTTCTGTCTTGAGTAATTAAAATGTGAAGGCTTGAATTTCCTTCACAAGCATTTTTGAAACACATAAAATATTTGCATGAAAGGTTATGTATAATGTCAAATTATATAAGAAGCAAATTAAAATCAAGATGAGTCATAGCACATGTGGTCATCTGCTTGTGAAATGTGTTTTTGAATGTGCCTCATCTGGGAGAATCCTCTCCTGGCAGAGGAGGAGATGAACCCTTGCTGGAAGAGGTGTGTCATGGGGCTCACCTTATGCATAGTCAGCCCAGACCTTTACCACCCAGCTGCTGCAGAAGGAAATGATTTGCAGCCTCTGCTCTGCCATGCTTTCTCCACCATGATGGGAATTCTTGAGAATCTAAGCTAAAACAAACCTTTCCTTCCATATACTGTTTTTGCTTGGGTATTTTGTCCCTGTAGAAGGAAACTGCATCAAAACTTTTCCCGAATATTTAAGCAGGATTTTGAAGATGTGTAGAAATGAAAACATATACAAACAATTTTTAAGGCTTTTAAAGGTAAATAAATTAAATGAGTTAACATTTACAATTTTTTTAAAAAGGAAGATTTATGCACACCAAAGTAAGTGTACACCCAGACCACAAAATTTGAATTATGTAACTGTTAAAATAACTTTGACTGTTTCACCTATGTAGAATAATATGAAATTGCAATTTACCAACAAATGGAGATATTAAAAATATCTTTTTTTCAGCAAACAGTAAATGCCCATAGGCAAAAGGAGGAAGAAAAACATCTTAGAAGATATTATGTATTACTTAAAATGCAATTACTATAGCAGAACTTGTCAAAAATAGCTAAAGGGGAAATTTTTACTGGGAGGTATTTTCAGAAACAAGAAAGAGTAATAACTATGAACTCAGTCTTTATTTCTAAAAGTTATGAGAACATTGATGATTTATAACATTTAGAATAAGAACAAGAAATGCATGTAGCAATGAGATAAGCATTAATAAATTGTATGTATAAAATAAAATTAGTTACATCTTAAGTGGTTATTTAATTAGTAGTAAATAAAGCAATTTAAAAAATTATCATATACATATTATATCCAAAATTTAAGTCAGTTTTCCCATTCTATTTCAAAAGAAATTTTCCTTTGAAAAAAAGTATTCTGAAGTAGTGTAGACTTTCCCAAATATCTTAATTTGAAAAAAATAGACTTTTATCCAATTAGAAAATATGTTGGATTTTGTTAAACTAACAAAGTTAATAGTAATGTTACACAAAATATACTGGTCAAGTATTCATATATCCTAACTACATCATTATATCTATCTACTCATGAACCTACCTATCTATCTTCATATCTCTTCCCTACTTCAGGAAAACTTAGTTAAAACCTTGAAATACAGAGGAAGAAATGAGAAAAAATGAAATTTAATATCTCAAATACTTTGGTGTCAAATTTGATACGTGAACTTTTTCTATTCCACTAATAAATTGATTTGGACATTCTACACACTATATTTTTTGCACTTGATAGAAATAAGCACTGACATCTTGACAGAATCTTCAATATAATTTGGTAAACACTGGAATATTAGTTGCCTGAGACTATTTCACCCCTTCTTCATAATGATGTTTACATTTTTGCCATGTATGCCAGACAAGCTTCTTACTTTTTTTGCCACACAAGATAAAGGTGTCAACAATTCAACTTCAGTTCAAAATTGATTTCTAGATTTCTAGTGATTGGATTTGATATAGTATAATGTGAACATATTTATACATTTCAATGATTTTCAGAACTGAATATTAAGATTTAAAGAAATTTGAATATATGTTGTTTATTAAAGCACTTGTTCACATAATATTTGATTAAGTACTTCTAGTGAAAATTCAACAAAAGTTAATGAATGGACGAATTACACCATGTTATCATTATTAATTCACTATCCCAGTGCCGGCAACAGCATTTTTATTCAAATATTGTTGTTTTAGACACTCAGGAATTGATCTCATATATTATAGTTTAATAATTTTATCTTACAACCTCAGATAGCAAGATAGACAATATTGACACATTATTTCTGCAGGATTTAGTGCATAGCGAAAATAAAAGTTTTCAATAACTAATGGTGGTTTTCTCTGATTTTAATTAGACAATTGGAATTCTTCACCTTTTCAATTTGTTGACAAGCCTCTGAACTTCAGGTGCCTTGATCCAACATGTTCCATGATTAAATGGGTACAAGGATTATGAGGATTTGATAACCACTAACAGTTCTCTTTATTCTGCCCAGGGGTGTTGCTGAGGTTATGTTTTATAGTACTTACCCTTTCATTGCTGGGGCAAAACTCCTGACCTGAATAAGCTTATGAGAATCCATTAAAGTTTTATTTCAGCTTACAATTTTGTGTGGAAGCTTTTACCATGGCAGGGACAGGAGGGCAGAGCAGACAACTGGGCTATCACATCTTGTCACAGCAGCTGGAAGGAAGCAATAAAACAGCCAACTTGCACTAATGTGAGAGTATGTCCCTCTCTCTCTCTCTCTCTCATCTCACTTTCAGATTTATGTTCCACCTCCTTCCTCAGCATTCCAAGTGTAGGCATAACAGGCAAAGACCACCCAACAAGTCTATTTTTTTCTCGTGATAGATATTATTTCATCTTCCCTCAGTCAATGAAGTTCATGTAGAAGTAAGGCAGATGGTTTTAGCAATGATATGCTATCTTCTCCTGAATAGATTCTCCTGAAATGGTGATGCTGGAAGTCAGTTATCATCACTTACCCCCTGAACTTTGATTCATTGGAGTTACTGTATCAGAGGGAACTTCAGGAAACAGACCTATGGATTAAAGTTCACTCATCTATAAACTGCCCACTTACGGAATTCCTACAGGTCTTATTTTGTTTAATTTAGCAGTAAAGTAAGCTGGACATGGTGGCACATGCCTTTAACCCCAGCCTGGGCTAGAGATAAATCCTACCTCTAAAAGCAAAGCAAAACAATAAAGTAAAGTAATGTCCTATTTGATATTTTAATCATTACTGAATATAGATATTTGAAATGTTAATTACTGAATATAACTTCACTAACTGATACTAGTACCTATAATGTTCTAAATAAAAAAATAACAATATTGCAATTATTTGTTTACCTGCAGAGGAGGCTGGCACATTCTCGCTGGATTGTACAGTGTGTTACTTCTGTATCATATCCTGTGGTCTGCATTTACATATCAACTGGAAATATTTCCTGATTTTGAATTTAAAAAACAATAGTATAGCCTATGGTACATTATGACTCAAAATTCCTTGTGTAAGCCTAATTAAACCACAACTTTACAAGCATGTTTATTAAAATATCAAGATTAGTACATACAGAGGAATTTGCCTCAATCACATCAATTTAATAACAAGCAGAAACATAACATTATAGTAAACAGATTTGAACTGAGCATTTTACCTTTTAAGAAATAACTGCATTTAAATTAGCTTGCTGTTATTTAAATTTTATGAGGTTATATTAGGAAAATTCAATTTCAATATTCATGAAATTCAGTTGAAGGTCTTGAAATGTATCTGTCACTTCCCTCAATGAAACTATAGATTTTTTAAGTCTTTGATATGAGTCACTATCTATTCAAATTCATCTGGAATTGTGTTCTTAAATTGATTTTATTTGGCTTTGGCATAATGTATTACACTTACTGCTTCTAACATTTATGTATTATCAGCATTTTTCTATTAATGTTGCAGTATGTATTTTTTTCATTATTGCTCTACAAAAATTTTAGAAAGCTTAACATATTCATATTTTTTTCTGAAAATACTATACATTTACATTCATTTTCAAATAATGTCATAACATTATTTTACAGATACTTTCAATTGTGTCAAATACATTTAAATAAAAATCATTCAAATTTCATCAACTTACTTGAGAATGTATGAAAATTAAAATAAAAGACTAGACTTTGCTTTTTGACAGTTTACTTTTCACTGTTTTTAAAATAATGAATGCACTTCTAACTGCATCCATAATGATAACAATAATACTATATTGAATATGTTACAAAATAACTTATTAAAACATTTTAGTACTATATAATTCAGTCATTTAATGTTTAGTATTATATAGTTTCATACTAATTCATCAACATTGACTATTTTTAATTTGTTAAGGCTTAAATTGTATGAATGTATACCATATAATTCTAACATGTTAATGGACTAGGTGGAGGGTTTCTTAGAATCATGTTTTAATGCACAACTTGGTCTTTTACAATTAGACATTTTTGATGCAAGCATTTGTACCATTTTTGTGCTTCATGAGGATGGGCTTCATGACAAGCAGCTGATACCCACCAAGAGGAGCTTTGTTGTTTTGTCCCAGGGTCCTCCCCTTCCTATTATCTAATTTGCTCAGCTATCTCATAGCCAGCAGCAAGCTGCACTTATCCTGCCTGGTGTTCAGACCTCACTGATTTAAAACTGGCATCTATTTCAACCATAAGCCAATCATCTAAAAGTATGATCCTAATTACTAGTTAAATTTGCATTTTCAATCTTTTCAATATTCTGAAGAAACTGATTGCTTTGAATATAAATTTATCACTGTCAATGCATTTGTATTCATTAGCCCAGGAAATCTCACCTGCATGTGGAAATAATCTACTTCTTAGAAATAAAATTTAATTAAAATTTTAAGAAGAATTATATAAATTTTTAAAATCTTTTATGAGTAATACCGTTGTGCTAATTTTTTTCTGGAGAGATGTGAACCAATCTATGTCTATTCAACTCTATATAGAGTTCCCAGTACAGACTGAAGAAATGTTTCTGCTCCTCAAGCTTAGTGAACCAGAGAGTACTGGAATTACTTCTAGGAGTCTATGTGAGAGGTTGCTTACAGAAGAGGTTGCTTACATCACCTTGAAAAAAAAAAAAAAAAAAAAAAAAACTATCCCAAATGAGGTAACCCTGGAAACCGCATGTCTGCAGCTCATTGGCTCATTGTATGGCTTGCATGCAGCTGGAAGTGTCCTCCCACACCCCTCTTCCAATAAAGGCTTGGTGAGGGAGCTTATCAACTTTGTAACTTTCAGTAACTTCCTTACACTATTGAAGCTTTTTTTAAGCTGAGGCTTTTTAACTTCTTGAAACTTGAGGAACTTTGGAATGTCCAGAGTCGTAAGGGGCCTCTGTTTAAATTTGGAACTTCCTCCATGATGCATTGTTTCAGTAAGTAAAAATTTGTCATACAAGTGATAGTAAAATTCTGCTAGGCCAGGCATGGTAGCACATTCCTTTAATCCCAGCACTCATGAGGCAGAGGTAGGAGGATTGCTGTGAGTTCAAAGTCACCCTGACCTGAGACTACATAGTTAATTTCAGGTCAGCCTGAGCTAGAGTGAGACCCTACCTCAAAAAACCAAAATATAACTAACTAACTAAATAAATAAATTTGTTAGGAGAAAGCATCCAGAGTCATCTACACAGTCAAATATGTATTCCTATTTTAAAACTTCAGTATCTTAATAGGTAAATGAAGCCTAATGCTTTCATCAAGAAACTCTGTGCATGTGTCCATTCTGGTTTTTGTTTGTAGTGTGATAAGATTTAATAGCAGTGTTTTTATATAATTACGTAGAAGGAACTCATACTTCCTTAATATTTTATTTTATTTTATTTTCTTCCTGAGGTAGGTTGTCATGCTAGTCCACCTGATCTCAACCTCTCTCTATAGTCCCAGGCTGGCTGTTCTCGAACTCACAGTGATCTTATCTCTGCCTCCCGAGTGCCAGGATTAATGGCATGCACCACCACATCAGTCTTCCCTAATATTTTACATCTCATTGCCTAAACCTATAATGAAATTCTATGTTTCTTCAGTAAGATGAATATCACTGACTCTTCAACAAACATTTCTGTAGTGTTATACAGCAAAGGTAAAATACCACATTTTTTTGGCAAGGGCCAGTGTTCATTAACCCAAAGTATACTTGCTAATAAACATATAGGTCAGTGACTATAGCTGGATTTACCTACTTTTTAGAATGCATTTGCCTCTATGCTCCCTTTTCTTCTTTGTCTTTTATAGATTGTAAAGCAATAGTATTGATATTCCAGTCAGCACACCTTAGATAAAAACAATTCATTAAAATAGTACATTCTTGTTGTGCAACAAAATCTTCCAAATTGAAATACTTCCTCCTAGGGGGCGGAGGAAGTCAAGATGTTAACAAGTTTGTGAAGGCTGACCCTTAAAATGTCACATAACCTCTCCCCAAGTAAAGACGTGTTGAGAGGCACACTCTGACACCAATGATGGGTAGCCATTTTCTCTCAATTTAAGCATTCCCTCCTGAGGGAAGAGGGAGTCAAGAGGTGAACAAGTACTGGAGAGCTGAAATGTTTTTTAAAAGACCTCTATTTAAGGTTATAAAAGAGTAAACTGCTTAGGGGAGACTCTCCCACCTATCCTGCCAGGCTCGTGCAGTGTGCAGAAGGCTGCCTTACCAGTTGAACTGAGCTGCGTGCAAGTCCAGCAGTGAGCTCGCACGTGGACTTTCCATGACTCATCATCTGTGTTGGTGTGGGCTCTTCTCTCCCATGATGCAGCTGCTTTTGAGTCACCCATGCTCCTCTAAGAACAAAGTCCAATTCTCCAACATCAGTTTTGTGAACCTAGGAGTTTATTAGGGTTACTTACAGTGTTGACATTGGCGCAATTACACTTTGTTCTGCCTTCTGAGCCCTATCTTGAGGGGAATAGATGTGTGTTTGCAGTTCACCAGGGAAAAAGCTCCTGGTGACAATTCTCAAAACATTTCTGACAACTTATAAGGTGCAGTTATAGCACTGAAAACTTCATAGGTAACCTTGTTTAAAGATAGTATAGTCTGTAAATCCTACATTTGGCTCTGTTTTGTATAGTTAAAGGTCATGTTTGTTTAGCAATTTACCTATTGCTAGAAATTTTTGTTATCATGGTCAAGCTGCAATGTTATTTTGTACAGATATTTGTGAGAATATACGGTTCATTCTTCTGATAGCTGAGAGAAGATTTGATTACATTTTAAAAGTATAGAAGTATTTCTTAAGAGGAATTGCAAAAATATTGCAACGTGACTGGAGTGTGTTGAATTTACAATGGGAATGTGTGAGAGCTCTACTTAATCTGCATGAATTGCTAATGATTGGTTTTCTCGGCTTTTTAAATTTTAGCTATGCTAGCATTATGTAGTGATATCTAACTGGGGTTTTAATTTGCATTTCCCTTTTGACTAATTACGATGGCACCATGCCAGTGCTTACTAACTGTTAGCATATGTTCTTTGGTGAATGATCTGTACAGATTGTTTGTCCATTAATACTTGACTGGCTTGTCTTGTATTAGTTTCATATACATTCTCAATACAAGCATTTGCCACAGAATTAATACTCCAAAGATTTTACACAGAAAGAGTTTTACTTTTCATTTTTTAAAAATATTTTATTTTTATTTATTTATTTGAAAGAGGGAAAGAAGCAGAGAGAGAAAGAGAGAGAGAGTGGGTGTGCCAGGGCTTCCAACCACTGCAAATGAACCCCAGATGCATGTGCCCCCTTGTGCATCTGACTTACATGGGTCATAGAACCGAGGTCCTTTGGCTTTGCAGACAAGTGCCTTAAGTGCTAAGCCATCTCTCCAGCCCTCTTTTCACTTTTGATGATAAATAAAAACACAAACTTTATAGATTTGATGATACTTAACTTATTGGGGTTTTCTTTTGTTTGTTTTCCAATTGATGGTGTGTTTTACATTTGGAAGTATTGCAAAGATTGTCTTTTATATTTTACTGCTAAAGCTTCAAAGATTTGTCTTGTACTTTTTAGATCCATAAAACAACTTTACTGTGTGATGTGACATTGACATGTTTTGTGTCTGTGATTGTAAGTGTGTGTGTGTGTATGTTTTCTTATGTGGATATCGGAGTTGTATCCATTGATTCACCATAGCAAAGTGGTTAAATACCATCACTCTTGGTTAAATCCATCAAGAGTTTTTTATCCTTTTCAAGAAACTGTATATTTAGAACACCATGCACAATATCTTATTTTCTATAATATATTACTCATTTTTTTAACAAGTAGAGTAACTCCAAGTGATTCTGAGTGTTTTTTTTTTTAATCCATTTGGCAATTGTTTCCAATTGGTATTCATTTCTAATATATAGGAATAAAACATATTTGTAGGTGACTTTTACAATTTTTCTGATACAAAGGACATCAGCCAGACCCTTATCCATTGCAGTGTGCAAGGCATTAACTGAAAACTGATAGGGATGATGTTCCCTTGAGGAAAAAATAAAATAAGATAAAGCTATGGGAGAGAGCCAGGCTTACACAAGGCCAAATCATTTACCAAGTTTCATCTGTCCAAGTGCTCAAGGTGGCTGCGGTGTGCTATAAGCCTGCCGGTGTACTGCCCTGTCTGGTGGCAGGACTGGATTTCATCCACAATCAAGCATGTGCTCCTGGCTTTCCAGGCCCACAAAATGCAACAGATTTAATGAGTCTAAGTTTCCACTCAAATTTGCATGGAAGACCTGTTAGCTTCATACATCTTGTAGCTGAGTACCTTTTCATGAAGGAGGCCTTTTGGCTTTTGGAGTAAAACATAATTTGCCATGGAAACCTTAGGATGGTGGAGATGCCTGTAGTGTGGGATGTCCACTGAGGACAGCCGGAAGCAACAAGTGGTGTGAGCTCAAGAAAGACTCCGTGGGCTTCAGCGGCAAGTTTGTGGGTAGGCCTGTCAAGTCCATTGGCACTCACGTCATGATTACGCGTCCTCCAGAAGCCATATGATATACAGCCTCCGGATTTCAACCTTGCATCTTGCTTTGGACTCATACCCCTGTTCTATGCTTGTTGTGGGAAGGAAATGATTACTCTGCATCATTAGAAACAGATAAATTGTGTGTGTGTGTGTATCATCTATATATGTACATCTATATCTATCTATCTATCCTTGTGCATACAAAATAAAATTCTATAATGATATGAATATACATAAGATAGAAAATATTTGTTATCTGTGGTAGTTTGCATTTAATAGTATAAATGTGTGGTGCCATAGACTCAGGTGTTTTTAGTAAAATTGAGTTTGTAACTTTAGGCCCTACCAGGCAGTTTCCTGCTACAAGCGGTTGCGCCAAGGAGGAGGGTCTGATTCCAGACCAAAGGTGAGGGGAGGGCAGTTTGAGCTCTGGAAGGTCTCCCCCCCGCCCCGTGTGTGTGTGTGTGTGTGTGTGTGTGTGTGTGTGTGTGTGTTGTTTGCTGCTTGTTGCTGCTGTTTTTTCTCTCTGCTTGAATCTGTGGAAGGAAGCAACTTCTGTCATTGATGGTGTTTCCTCTGGATGTATAAACTGAAATAAATTTCTTCCTCTCTAAACTGTTTCTGATTAGGTATTTGTCCCAGTAATGTGGAGCTGACTGCATCAATATTTCTATGAGAACTCTGAGCAAAACAGATGTATACAAACACACAGTATGAGAATGTTACTGTGCTCATTAATCCCTGAAATCTTGACTATTAATGCTTAGGAAATTCTAGTTGGGTAAAAAATGGACCAATTTGATAAAGTTATATTCCTTGATAAATTAAAATTTATCCTGTAAAACATTTCAGATTTCCAAGATTAAAACATTTTATAAGTTCTTTGATGAACAAGTCAAATAGAGCTTTAGAAATTTTCATTTAAAATTCAAATGTTAAGTTGGCTAATTTAAAATTGTTATTTTTCACTAACCTGAAACTCAGTATTTAATTTTATCTGTTTTAAACTATCTCTGGTATGAAAGCAACAGCAAATGTACAGCAAGGCAAAAAATAGATGTAGCTTGTGAAGTGATTGCTCTCATCTGTTTAATTCTAGCTTATCCTGTGGATATTTTTTCTAATTTGAGTCTGGCAATCATCAAAAGAATTTATTCAATGCTAGAATAGAAAAATAACAAACAACTCTGTTTCACAACTCAGTGCTCCCTTGCTACAGTCACAGTGCACCTCAGCCTCATCTAAAATGACAATACCACTTCTTCCTCATTAATCACTGGGTGGAGCATGAACACTGGTTTTATGGAACTTGATATTGATGCCTAACTGCTGAAAAAATGTGACCAGTTAGATTCATATTTCTGACGTCTAATTCTAGAATAGTATCTTCAAAGTACATGCAATACTTCCAAACTCATTTATTTCTAATTGAATGCATAGTTTGTCAGAATATACTGAGTGAATAAAAACATGGTACTGCTCTGATTTCTATCTGGAAGTACCTTGAGCATAATGGACATTAAAAATGCAAGGCCTTGAGTGTAGTGGGCATTAAACATGTGGGTGACATATACGTAGTGCATTCTGATATTATATATATGAAATGCAATTTAATGAGTTTAGCTTTTAATGCTTCAACTCACATGGAGCATGGCTAACTCAGTAGTTTGTGTTAAAGGTGTTTATGAGATTGACATCTGAATTGACAAAATTCAGGAAAATGTACTAATTTGTTTGCCTAATTTGTTTTATCTATTTGCAGGGAGAGAGAGAGAGGAAGAGAGAGACAGAGATAAAGAAAGAGAGAAAGTACATTAAAAAATAAGCTTGATTTGCAAGCAAGTACCTTAACTGTTGAGCCATTTCTCCACCTCTTTTTTAATAACTTTAAAAAGATATTTATTTATTTATTTTAAAAACAGAGGGACTGGGGAGGAGGTAGAGAGAGAGAAATTAGGCACACCAGGGCCTCTTGCCACTGCAAACAAATTCCAGATGCATGAGGTACTTTGTGTGTCTGGCCTTATGTGGATACTGGGGACATTTGAACTTGGGCTATCAGGCTTTCACGGAAGCTCCTTTCATTGCCAAGCCATCTCTTCAGCTCCTAGTCTACACAAATGTAACAACTATGTATTGGGATGTGGAATAATTGTGCATTAAAATTTTAAACTGTGATTTGTAATTTGAAGTTATAGACATATAAGCTAAAATATAAAGTTTTAAAATAGAAAGAAAAGAAATAGTAAAATAAAGAAAGTGAAAGAGAAATAAAATAAAAATGTAAGACTTAAGAAAATAACTCCATTCATCAAGTGTTGAAATTTACTTTAGCTTTATAGGAAGTTTTGGCCTAAAATATTTCCTCTAATGCAATAATTGTTATACAAGTGAGAAATGAGAAAAATCTTTTCATAAGCACAAAACATTTATTTAAAACTCTATTTTACTTGATACTAATGTAGCTACAACAATATTCTGTGGCAGACAGATTCAGGTTCGCTGAGATGAACTTCCAGACCAGGCACAGTTATGGAGGAAGGGATTTATTGAAGCTTAAGGATCCAGGGGAAGTTCCACAAATGGCAGAAGCTGGCCTGCCTTCACAGGTCCAAGCAGAGAGAGAGAAGTACAAGCCTAAAGCCAAAAGCCACAGCACACTTCAGCAACTCCAGCTAGGCACACTTTGCATATCATTAGATTGAAATCTGAAACCCACCACCATACCTAAAGATCCACCCAGTGACATTGCCTCCAGCCAGGTGGCTAAAGATGCAAACTACAAACTAATAAACAACTGAATATATTGGGGGCCATCTATTCTATTCAAACTACCACATTCCGCCCCTGGCCCCCAATAGATTTATAACCATCACACATTGTAAATTGTACTCAGTTCAATTTCAAAGGTCCCCACAGTCTTGACCGATTTAAGATATTAAGACCTATAAAATCAAACAAGTTAAACATTTCTAACATATAAAGGCACAGAGTAAACATTTTCAACTTGTATAAGGCACAGCAAGGAGAGACTAAAACAATGCAAACTCAACCACCATCAAACAAACATCACACTTCTGCAGTTCAAGTCCAATACAACCAGGGACTGACAGTCTCCAGATTTTCCAATTCTGCCCCTCCAGCTGGGCAGAGTAGCCAGGGAACACTTCCATCCCAAGCCAATAGTGCGCTCTATGATAGCCCTTGCACAGTCCTGGTATATCCAAAACATCTTGAGGTCTTCATGCAAACCACAGTCCATCTCATTTGCTTTTATATTTCTTGGCATTTAGGGGTATGTGCGTGTGTGTTGCCTTGTTTTTGTTTTTGTTTTTGTTTTTCGAGGTAGGGTCTTGCTGTAGCCCTGACTTGCAATTCACTTTGTAGTCTCCGAGTAGCCTTGAGCTCTCCTACCTCTGCCTTCCAAGTGCTGGGATTAAAGGCATGCACCATCAAGCCAGGCTCTCTTCTGTTTTAACCTAACTGAATATTTGAATCTAAATTCTTCTATGACAGTATCTTATGGAATTTTGCCTATTTTAAATTCAAGCTGAATATCTGCCTTTCAACTGGATTGTACATTCCATTTAAAACTTTATGTTAACATTGACATAGTTATATTTCTCTGCCAAAATAATGTTATAACAGTCATTTTATACAACCTTATGTGATTTGCAAAGTCACATATACAAATTAGGAGAAAGTATGGATTCATTTATAATTTTAATTAACCTTCCTATGATCCATGTATGCTATTTCTCATTTGTTTCGGTGGTTACAGTTTCATATGGTATCATTTCTGCACTTAATTTTTTCACATACATTACAATTTCATTTTATATGCTGGAGGCCCAACAACACAATTATACACAAAATATTTTAAACAAAACTTTTCAAATCAGCTAAGAGATGGAAGAAGCTAATGGTCATTCATCCTGCTTTGAATAACATAATTACCCTTGTGAATGCTAATTGCTGTATGCATTTGAATATCCAAGGAGAACATCTCTTTCAAAGGACTGTCCCTGGCATGTTTCTTTTAAGGTACATCTGAGGTTTGCTAATGTCTCTCTTGTTTACTTGTTCAGAAACTCAAGACTGGACCTCTTGCTTAAAGTCTGTTTCCTTTAGGAGGTAAATCATCTCATATTGATCATCAGTGAACACCACTTTGAACATCCCAAGTCCCTGTGTTGACACTGGCTTTAAGCTGAAGTTCATTTTCATCTCCTGAAGTGATCAGTGAGCCCTGGCTCTGCTAACAATGCACTTAGCTGCTAGGCACCTGTGAATTCTAGCTGAATTGATCACTGTGCTTGACACTGGCATGAAGCTCACATTGCCACACAGACTCCACCAGAGCCATGTCATGACTGGGTTTGAATGCAAATGTCCTCAACAGCCTCAGACATTTTCTGATACAGATTTATACTTAGTCCCTAGCTGGCCAAGTTTTGGGGAGATGGAATTTTTACAGTAGTAGGTGTATTGCTGGGGGCAGACCTTAAAGTTGAGTCTTTCTGGGTGTTCAGAGCCAGCTTTTGCTTGCTGTTCTCTCTGCTGTGTGATGTTAAGAGCTGATTGTTTATCTCTGCCGTAAACTTCTCCTTAAAACTGTGAGCCAGAAATAAACCTGCTTTGGGTTGGGCATTTTGTCCTAGTAACAGGAAGCTATCTACTACAGGCCATTTAGAAAAAGCATCTGAATTTTGTGTAATTATTTAGTTTTATTTCTTTTTCATACGAGTGTGTGTGTGTGTGTGTGTGTGTACGTGTGAGAGCATCTGGGCACATGTATTTGGGCACAAGTATGTGGGCACAGGTATGTGTGAGTGAGCAAGCATGTTTGTGGGAACTTGTGTCTGGAGGCTAAAGGATGACATCAGATGTTTTTCTTAATTGCTTTGCACTTTCTTCAGTAAAGCACATCCCTAACTTACACCCAAAGTTCATCTGGAGCTTCCCAGCACTGAGATTACAAACAGGCTGGATGCTCACTCTCCATTGTACGGATGTTTGGGATCCAAACTCAATTCAACATGTTTGGGGGCCCAAGATTTATCTACAGAGCCATCTCTACAACCGCCCCCCCCCCCACACACACCTTTATTTATTTTCTGGCTACAAGAAGGACCTTTCTGGGTTTTGTTGTTGTTGTTGTTTTTCTTTTTCTTTTTTCTTTTTTTTTTGTTTTTAATTTTTTTCTGTGGTAAGCCACCAGGTAAAGCTTAATTCCCTCTCATGAGGCTACTGAATTCCTGCCTTTAATTCCTTAACAATTAAATCTCTTGTTTGGAAGAAAATAAAAGAAAAATATAGGTTTGAACTTTCCTAGGTGAAAAGTTGAATGCTCTTTGAACATTCTTTAATTTAATGCTTTAATTTTTATATTGGGCAAAATTTCTGTTGTGCTCATTTCAGAGGCTAGAGATGAAAAGACTTGATCACGTTTCTCTCTTTTTGTCTGGCTTTGTTTTGTGACAAGGTCTTCCCCTGTGTACTTGGATTTATAATACTTCCAAATGCTGGGATCAGAGCTGGAGAGATGGCTTAGCGGTTAAGCGCTTGCCTGTGAAGCCTAAGGAGCCTGGTTGGAGGCTCATTTCGCCAGGACCCACATTAGCCAGATGCACAAGGGGGCGCATGCATCTGGAGTTCGTTTGCAGTGGCTGGAGGCCCTGGCAAGTCCATTCTCTCCCTCTCTCTCTTTCTCTCTCTCTCTCTGCCTCTTTCTCTCTGTCTGTCACTCCCAAACAAATAAATAAAAATTAAAATTAAAAAAAAATGCTGGGATCACTGTTATGTACCACCACATCCAGCCCTTTGTCCATGCCTCTTAACACACCTCAAATATAAACAGGGTTCTCTGATGGGACTGTGGTGTTGGTCTTCTCAGCTTGGATATCCTGATGAGTCCGTGAGTTGGAGTTAAAAAAATAAAGAAATATTCACAGATTCCCTAACCCTGGGTTTGTCCTCGGAAGTTTAGAAGTTTTGCTCATGCTATGGTAGAGCAAAGGAACAAGTTGCCTACAGTTTGGCTTTAACAACAAGGAACTGGGAATGACAGTAAATGAAGGAGATATGGTCTTTCTGGTAAAATGGCATCGTCCACTGGGTGGGGGATGAATGGAGAGAGATACTTCCATCCATAGACTCAACTCCCCATACTGGTCAATCCTCTTCATGAGTAGAGGATGGTGGAAAGGATGGGGAATAGAGCAAGTCTATAGTGACTCATTATTTTCAATAAAATATAGTAAACTTCTGGAATAAATATTGCTTCATCTGCTTCATACTTAGTATAATAGTCATTGATTTTTATAAACACACAGCCATACATGTTTGTTATGATCTACTGGGAAGTCATTCCACAGCTCAGCATTCTGAATTAAAGATTTTATGGTCTATTTAACTAATGTCAGCAGTATTAACTATACAGAAGTATAGTATGAGATAGGAAGTCCATCAAAGAAGTAAAAATAATCCCAAGCAAAATCATTCAAAAACCCAAAACTCTGAAATAAAACTGCTTTGGCAAACGAAGGTACATTAACTTCATAAGAAACAGAAAAACAGTAAAAATCACTTTTGTAACTCACAATGGCAGTGAGAGTTCTGGTACTTTCTTTTGAGGTTTTATGCTTTCCATTTTGCTTTACTTGTATGGCATTTAGAATTCTTGTTGCCATGGTTACTGATGTTAAAGCAAAAACATAGAAGAGAATCAAAACTGGAACTCAGATAAGAAAATATATTGTACTCAGAATGAAAGGATAATCACTGCTTTAAATGATAGTTATACATAATAGTTTTTCCCTCTGATATTGTACTCTTTTTCTAACTTAAGATGATATAATGTTGAACTATATATTGGCCTCAAATGGATAGGAGATTTAAATAGTTTTATGTTTCTTTCCAAAAGAATCATGTTTGGAAAGCAAAAATAACATAATATTCTCAAATATTCTGCATACTAAAGTAAGTGATGAAAATGGTGGAAATATATTGCATGGTAATGGAAACTTTATCCAAATTCAAATTAAAATGTTACTTTTCTCATATATGTGGGAAGGTAAATTGTGATGAATATTGTGCCAGCAATCATTGTTATTTGTAGATTCAATAGTATCCAGTTGACATTTCCTCAAACAAAAATGAAAGCAATAGCGAAACAGCATTTAAAGAGCTAGGTGACTGTGTGAGACTCTGCAGTGTGGGAGCCCATTCTGTAAGGTCATTTTGAACTAAATGAAGAGGTAACGGCTGACCCGTTGAGAGATCTGATGTTATTCTCAACAGTGTGATGCTGTCTATTATGTTGCAATAGGTGCATCATTTAAAAGGTTTAAAATTGCTTTCCTTCCCTGTTCTGTCAAAAGAGCAAGAGCACACAGAATAAAAATGGCTTTCTAAAACAACTTGAGCACCTTTTTTTCACTAACCAATTCCATAGCAATAAGCCATATCAGAGATCATATTAAGACGTTGCAGCTGAAATAAGCCCACTTAAGTTCCTTCTTTTGAATTCTCTACATTAAAGGAAAATATGAAATAATATAAAATATTGGCATTGATCATATGTTCTTTCCTGAGATTCATCAATACCTGGTCCGTAAGAAGGAAAGGTAGGAATGAAAGAAGGAAGGGCGGAATAAAGGGTATAAATGTAGGAAACAATGCTGCAGATACAGATGTGGATACACCTATATTTCTAAGTATTTATGAAGATCAATTTATATAGATAAAGTAGATTTCATACTATATTTATTATGTAGCATAGTTACTCAAATATATACTATAGTATAATCTATACTACATTATATATACAAACATTATGTATATGTATATAGTTTCACACACAATCACACCTAAATTCCTACTGGAATGATGCCAATCTTAGGAGAGCAGAGAGAATAACTTATGTCTTTAAATTTCATTCTTCTCTGATTCCTATTATATATAGTTCTTATTACAAGCTTCAAATCAATGTTAACTGATTGATTTGTCCAGGGACCTTAAGAATTTCAGCAGTTTATAATGTGCACTACTTATGACAAAGATGTTAATTTATAAATGAAAAAATTCAAAAATTTGGAATTATTTAGAACTTGTGTTGACTTCTTCAATAATAAGGAGTTGATACATAATAATTTGCTTAGTATTAACTTCGTGGGTTACTTCAGCAAAACAGGCAAGTCTATTTTAATTCCAGATATAACATAAACTTAATTTTGTATTTGTTACTATATAGATATACCTAGAAGGCATACACATTTCAGTGAAAGGTGTTCACTACTAAGGTAATCATGCCAAAACTCTGGGACTGCCTTTTCTCTCCCTCTTCCACTTAGTCACCAGCCACCATTGTTTTTACCTCCAGGACTGTTTTGTAATTCTATGGTATTCCATCCAGACTCATCATATAGGACAATCTACTATCTTGCCTACTTTAAACTCAACAGGATCTTGTAAACTTATCTGCACAGTGCTCGCCTAAAAGCTATAATTTGATCATCACTAAGTGGCAGAGAAGTATCTGAGATCCACAGAAGAGCAGGTTATAATGCAACAATGTTGTAATAGCACTTCCCTTCCTCTTGCCAACCAAACCTTACATTAACAAGCCACAGAGTTCCCCTGAAAATGTATTTTATTCTAGTCCCTTAGCTGGCTAAAGACATTTTTCTAAAGTCAACTAGTCAACGTATTTCACATTTTCCAACTTTCAAATCACACTCTTCCAGTTTGGCTTTCTTTTTTTTTTTTTCTGTGAGGGGAAGGGTGGAAGGGATTAATTTTTCCTCAGCTTTATTACTTTTTTTTTAAAGTTTGCTTATGTTTATTTTTATTTATTTATTTGAAAGTGACAGACAGAAAGAGGGAGAGAGAGAGAGAGAAACAGAGAATGGGTGTGCCAGGGCCTCCAGCCACTGCAAACAAACTCCAGATGCATGTGCCCCCTTGTCCATCTGGCTAACATGGGTCCTGGGGAAACGAGCCTCGAACAGGGGTCCTTAGGCTTCATAGGCAAGCACTTAACTGCTAAACCATCTCTCCAGCCCTCAGATTTACTTCTTAAAATTACTTCCCCCAAAATACTTTCTTAAACTTTGCAGTATAAACCTCCTTAATACAATCAAATGAACAGATGGGAACTTCTGGTAAAAATCGTGGTCTCATAACCACACTTTAGCTCCCGAAGAAGTTTCAGCAAGATTTGTGGGGCTCCAGTACCAGTAAGTCTTAGCAGACCTCCACTGGGCAGGCACAGGGAGAGTGGGGAGGGCAGAGTCAGGGATCTGCTGATTTCCCCACTGTCAGGTAGCCCACTAGACCCTCAGGGACACCTTATCATCACTTATTGCAGCTGCCCTGCACCAAGGTTTCTCTAGCCAGGTTCCCTGGTTGTGCTCCTGGCAGGCAGCCCTGAGCACACCTCCTGGTCTACATATGCCGTTTGTCATCTGGGTACACCACCTGTGCTACCCATAGTTGGCCCTGCGTGTGCTCCTCAGGCCTCATGTGGTCTTCTCTCCCAGCCCCAGCTGCCTACAGGTGACCTGTGTGTTCCCCTTGACCCACACACCTGTCTGCCTTACCCCAGCAGACTTCCTGATCAGGTCTGATTTGTGAAGCCCAGTGACCCCGGCCATCTCTTCACCTCCCTGTCCTGCCTTAGTGACTACTTGGAACATCACTTCAGCCCCAGAAGGGGAGCACAGGAACATCTGGCCAACATCTGCTAGGGAAAACAGTGAGTCCTCCCTAACCTGTCAGCTGCATCCAGTAGGGGAGCAAGGGCAAGAGCTACCACAGCCTGAGCCACATTCAACACACAGCTGAGATCAGGTCAAAGAGATTCCAGACCTTCCAGACCTTCAAGCTCACATTTGATATTAAGCTCCAGCCCAGAGCTGCTGGCGCAATTTTGCCCACCACAACCTACACATCCCTAAATACAACCCATCCCATGTCTATTCTATTCAAACACAAAACAGAACACTCACTGAAAACAATACAAGAGAAGATTCCTACATTCTCCTTAACTAAATAAGGTTTCCACACTGAGATGGGTAGACCCCAGTGAGAGAAAAACAATAAAAATAAAAAAACTCTAAACAACAAACAGATCTTCAACAAGGCTGCCTAGTTGCACAGTGGAAGTCTCCAGTGAAAACCTAGAGGAGGGCTGTAGGGCTGGCTTAGCAGTGAGGGCGCTTGACTGCAAAGCCTAAGGACTAATGTTCAACTCTCCATATCCCACGTTAGACAGGTGCAAAGGTGAGGCAAGCACAAGGTCACACGGGCCCACAAGGGTGCACAAGCACCTGAAGTTTGATTGCAGTGTCTGAGGCCCTGGTGCATCAATTCTCTCTCTCTCTCTCTCTCTCTCTCTCTCTCTCTCTCTCTCTCTCTCAGATAAATAAGGACTTATGGTCAAGACAGTGTCTGCCTAACCACACCTCACCTCTCCGGGAAGGAAAGGCAAGATTTTTGGGGTTCTTTGGAGGTTCTAGGGGTTTGCAGATTCTAGTAGAAATCCAGTGAGAATGCTCAGAGGAGCAAAGTAAGGAATCCGCTGATTCCCACGATCTGGGGTAGCCCACCAGTCCCCTAACCTCCTCAGGCAGCCATCCCAGCTGTTCGTTCCCCCTTCACTACGCCATCCCAGCCACAACGTACTGCCTTGCACAAACTGGGTCCTCCTGCACGACCCACAGGCTAAGCAGACCCAGGTCAGCAGGCTAGCATTCCCCTGCCCTGGATTTTCCTGCAACTGGGGAGCTGTAGGTCCTATCACCATCCCATCTGCCACCCCGCTGTGTGTACGACCAGGTCCTCCCTCACTTCCTGAAGGCTACTTGGACCCAGGTTAACAAGCTACTGATTCCCCCTTGCTGCAACCAGTACCACCAATGACACCCCACCCCAGAACACAAGACGCACAGAAATCCCATATCTCAACCCCGCAGTGTTATAGGATCCACCAGTCCCATCCAACCCCTGCTACACTGTTCCAGCAGACACCCTAGTATCATTCCCTCACAGATTAGCACTGTAGAACCACCACATAATCCCACCCTTCCCCCACCACCACCCTGCCACAATACCAGTCAACCTTGTACAATTCCCCCCTACCATCTGCCCCTTGGACTACCCAACAATACAGTATAATACTCTAAGTCACCAACAAATAAAAGCTCTTCATCAGGTCCTTGGGCACCCACCAGAGCCTCACAGGTTCATTCCCTCTGGGAAGACAGGACCCATTGCCATCAGAAGCCTAACTGAAGGAAATGTAAAAGGGTAAAGTACAATTTCATCCTGACTTAAATAAGATTCGTACACTGTGATGGACAGACCACAACACAAAAGGAGTAACATGAAAAATCAAATGCAAGTAAATCCAATAAGGTTGCTGAGTCTCACAATGGATGTCTCTAATCAAAACAAAGAAGAGACAATAATATCAGAATCCCAAAATAAAGATACAAGCTATGCAACCCTGGCCAAGTGTGGTGGATTGATTCATGTGTCCCCCATAACTTTAGGAGTTCTGATTCCTAGGTTCTCAGCTGATGGATATTTGGGAATTAACACCTCCTGGAGGAAGTATATTGTTAGGGGTGGGATTATGGGTATTATAGCCAATTTCCCCTTGCCAGTATTTGTCACACTCTCCTGTTGCTAGGATCCACCTTATGTTGGCCAGGGGGTGGTGTCCACCCTCTGCTCATGTCGTCATTTTCCCTGCTATCATGGAGCTTCCCTCGAGCCTGTAAGTCAAAATAAACCTCCTTTTTCCACAAGCTGTTCTTGGTTGGGTGACTTCAAACAGTAATGCGGACCTGACTGCAACAGTAAAGCCATACCAAGAGTGGTGTGGCTACTAGGCACCTGACTGTGTAGCTTCGGCCTTTTGGAGCTGATTTTTCAACAGGAATGTGAAAAGATTTGAAACTTTGGCCTAAGAGATGCCTTGCAGTGCTGTAAGTACAACTTGATGGACTATTCCGGTCAGAATTGAAAGGCCTGACTGCAGTAATAACTATGGACTATGAGATTTGGCTTATGAGGGTGAAAAAGAGCTTTGCCTGGTCTGGGATAGCAGTGTGTGTGGGAAGCTTGCTGTTATGCATGGGTCCTGAGAATGTGTGCAGGGTTGCTTTGTGTAGAAATGAAGTGGTGTGAGCGGAGGGATATGGCACAGAGAGAAAAATCTTTGGGCCTAAATTGCTGCCCACTCACCTGCAAATTGTTTGAGAGATTACAACCTTTCAGATTGAGCTAGCTGACCTGCACTGGGCAACAAGAAGAATGTAGACTCTTGAAGGGGCCTGAGTGCTCAAGGAGTGTCCTGTTCTTCAAAGTTTGCTTTATTCACCCCTGGATTAACAAATTGGCATGCTGCCTGGTATTATGGAGTATAAGAAATTCAGGAAAGAGAGGGTCATTGAGTTTGCAACACGGTCTTGTGTTTTTGAAATGGCCATTGGCAGTGTTAAGCAGGTTTGCTGGATGCCTGCATGGAGACTCCATGGAACCATAGGATGAACAATGGGTTGCAGTGAAGACCCAGTGGAGATGCTGGGACCACAAGATGGCTGCTAAGGAAATCTGCCAGCCCCAGATGAAGTTTTCCAGGACTGTGAGGAGCCTAGCTGGAAAGCTGGAAATGGAATGCCAGAGACTTGTTGATGGTTAGAATTATCACACTCAGCATCTTGGAACCACCACTTATTCCTATCCTCTCCCCTCTGCAGCCCAGCTGCAATGCCAGTCTGATTTGCCCCATTGCCCCCTACCCCCAGTCCCCTCAGGCCATCTGACTACATAGTCCCACACCCTGCACCACAGAACAGCAAGGCCCTTCACCAGGTCACTGGTCCCCACCAGAGCCTCTTGGGCTCCTTCCCTCTGAGCAGGCCAATCCCATGGCCATCAGAAGCCTACTGGAAACAAACATAAAAGGAAATAATCACTGAAAACATTTCAAGGGTAGACTACAGCTTCATCCTAAATTAAATAAGATTCCTACACTGTGATGGACAGACCACAGCTCAAAAGGAATAACATGAAAAATCAAATTAAAGTAAATCTAACAAGATTGCCCAGTTGCACAATGGATGTCTATAATCAAAACACAGAAGAGACATTAGGATCAGAATGCCAAAATGAAGATACAAGCTATGCAACCCTGCCCAAGCAAATAGCAGAACTTGTATAAAATCAACAAATGTCCAATAATTATAGGAATGCTGTCCTTGCTAGATTAGACCTAACAGAAAAGAACCAGAAAGGAGTCCAAAGAGAGTTAAATGATCTGCAGAAAAGAAAAAAAAAAGTGAACCTCAATAACTAGCTGGCTAAGCTAAATGAAGACAAAAATAAATGCAAGGATGAATTCCAAGAAGCATTAAGAAAATCACAATATGAAGTAAAAAGGGAACTCAACAGTGGGATGGAAACTATAAATCCAAAGGTAGTGTAAAATACTAACCAAATTGAACAAGACCAAAACTCTATAGAGGCTCTCAAGAATAGAGTCAACCATGAGAAAGATAGAAACTCAGAACTGGAAGACAAAGTAGAAGCAACAGTTCTTGAGTCCAAATTTTCAATGACATCAAAAATTTTTGTGAACAGTAGATGAGGGAACTGTGGGATACCCTTAAACATCCCAACATTCAGATCAGGGGAGTATCAGAAAGGGAAAAGTTCAGATCAAAGGCATGGAGAACTTATTCAACAAAATTATCAAAGAAAACTTTCCAACTCATTCAAAAGAGAGTCCCATCAAGTTACAAGAAGCTAGCAGAACTCCAAACAGACTGGACCAAAGAGAAATTCTCCAAGACATATTAAGGCTCTAAGCAACGATAACAAAGAGTTTTAAAATCCTAAAATCAGCTAGGGAGAAACAACACATTACATATAAAGGTCACTTGATCAGAATTACTTCACACTTCTCAATGGAAACCCTGAAAGCCAGAAGGACCTGGAATGGAACACTGCAAAGTCTAAGAATCTATGTCTCCCAACCCAAATTATTCTACCCAGCAAAAGTATCCCTCATAATAAATGGTAAAAGAAAAACTTTCCACAATAAAACTCATATTTATAACTATATGATCAACAAGCCAAACCTGCAGAGAGTACTTCAAGGAATTCTCTCCACAAAATAAGCAAATAACCAACATCAAGTGCCTAGAAGAAGCAGACCACAAAAAATCTACGAAGGCTAAGAAATCACCAAACCACTTAAACCACCACAATATGGCAGTGATTAAATCAAACCTCAGTTATTACCCTAAATATTAATGGCCTTAATTCACCCATCAAGAGACATAAGCTAAGAGGGTAGATCAGAAAATTAGACCCCTCAGTCTGCTGTCTTCAGCAAACCCACCTCACCACTAAAGACAGACACCTCCTCAGGGGGAAAGGGTGAAAAATTATATTCCAAGCAAATGGAAATAACAAACAAGCAGGCATAGCTATACTAAGATCAGATAAAATAGACTTTAAACCAAAGGTTAACAAAAAAGACAAAGAAGGCCACTTCTTACTTATCAAGGGAACTATCCAACAAGAGGATATCACAATCATCAATCATTGTACCAAACAGAGGTGTACCACAATTCATAAAACAAAATCTACTTGACAACAAAACAGAAATAACCAACAACATCATCATAGTTGGGGACTTCCATACTCCATTATCAGCAATGGGTAGTTCATTCAAACAGAAAATTAACAGGGAAGTAAGAGAGCTCAACAAAACCGTAGATCTCTCTATTATCAAGCTCCACCAATTGTGTGCTACAAGAGGGCCACACCTATTAAATTCTCTCTAAAATAATAATGGTTATCCCATTTATTTGGTACTAACACCACTCTCCATTGGAGAATTTGATTCACTTTTACAGGTGGATGCAGATCCTGAGGAGAGAACTAGCCCATCACACCTCACCAGGGCTCCAGCTGAAACTATAGAGTAATTGGGGAAAGGAGCAAGAGTGTTGATTTCTTGGTGAACCTGGTACCAGCACAAGGGTGAAAGAGATAGACACAGAGAACACCCAACTCCTACCAAACCACATATCCAGAGACATAGAGGCTCCAAGACCTCATCATTGAAGTAGACCTAAAATGAACACAACATGGCTTGGGGAAATTCATGGAAGAGGGGAGCTAAAAGATTGTTAGGGCCACATGTTGGGACATTGTGCATAGAGACATTGCCTCTGATCCATACCTGATAGGTAACCCCACATTGCAGGATCCACATTTCCCAATGAGGAGGGTCCTTGAAGAGGGGGATGACAGGGAGGAGGCTAACAGTGGTATCAACATAGTTGTATATACACTGTGTACATAACTAAAAATAATAAAAAAACATTAAAAATATATAAAAATTAAAATAAGCTTTCTGTAAACCCTCAAATAGAGTTAATCTTGTGCATGACAAAACCTCAAAGCTGGAAGACAGGACAATGGAAACAGTTTTGGAGTCCTGAAATTTTGATACTTTCAAAAAAATCTTGTGAACTGAATGTGAGGGAACTGTGTGATACACTAAAAATGCTAACATCCAGATCATGGGTATACTAGAAGGGGAAGAAACCCAGACTAAAGGCAGCAAGAACTTATTCAACAAAATTATTAAAAAAAAAAAAAGATTCCCACCTTCTCAAAAGAGAGATAAATCTGGATACAAGAATCTAACAGAATTCCAAATCCCATGGACCAAAGAAGAAACTCTCTGAGGTACAACATCATTCAAACTCTAAATAATCAAAGAAAATAGAGAGTGTTAAAAGCAGCAAGTGAGAAACAGCACTATACATACAAAAGGAACCCATGAGAATTACCTCAGATTTCTCAATGGATACCCTAAAAGCCAGAGGGGCCTGGAACAGAACACTTCGAAGTCTAAAAAAGTATAAGTTCCAACCCTAAGTACTGCACCTAGTGAAAGTATCCCTCATAACAGATGGTGAAAAGAAAACGTACCATGATCAAAGCCAGCTCTATAATTATATCAACTTCATTCCACAAAACTGTGTAATTTGGAAGAAATGGATGGATTTGTAGATGAATACCGCCTACCAAAACTAAATTCAGAGCAGATTCATCTCCTAAACAAACCTATCACATTCATGGAGATTGGAAAGATAATCAAATTCCTCCCCCAAAAGAAAATTCCTGTACTGGATGGCTACTCAGTTGAATTCAACCAAAAGTTCACTGAAGAACTGAAACCTCTTTTCTCAAACTGTTTTATAATTTGGGAAGAGGGAATGATCCCCAACTCCTTTTATGAACCAAGCATCACCCAAATAACCAAAACCAGACAAAGATACAAATGAAAACTATATGCCTATAGCCCTGATGATACAACGATGCTGAACAAAATCCTGATATACCACATTCAACAGCACATCAAAAGCGTTATCCACCTTGACCAAGTAATCTTCATCCCAAGGATGGTTCAACATATGGAAATCAGTTAACAAAATTCACCACATAAATAACTTAATCACAAGAACCACATGATTATTTCAACAGAAACAGTGAAGGCCTTTGACAAAATAAATCATTTCGTGATCAAAATGCTAACAGATAGTAAGAGCCACAGGTTATGACTGCATACCCAGAGGCATTGTCCCCCTTCCCAATGACTGGCTGCTGCTGATACATCTCATAAACCACAACCCCATGGGGAATACCAACAGCCCCACTAAGGAGGGCCCTCAGTGGAATAATGGAAGTACCAACACTTGATGTATCCATAAAAAGTATATTCATCATTAAAACATAAATAAATGAAATAAAATGATATCACTATCAATATTAATATTTATTTCCACAATTGTATTATTTCTATCTGAAAAGAATCTTTTGTTCTTGAAACCAAAAACAAAATTACTTAATCTGTTAATTGGGCTGGAGAGATGGCTTAGCGGTTAAGCGTTTGCCTGTGAAGCCTAAGGACCCCGGTTCGAGGCTCGATTCCCCAGGACCCACGTTAGCCAGATGCACAAGGGGGCGCACGCGTCTGGAGTTTGTTTGCAGTGGCTGGAGGCCCTGGCGAGCCCATTCTATCTCTCTATCTGTCTCTTTCTCTCTGTGTCACTTTCAAATAAATAAGTAAAAATAAACAACAACAACAACAACAAAAATTACTTAATCTGTTAATTTTGAGCACCCATTGTGGCTACTGCAAATGGAGAAGTTATGCAATAGTATTTCTGAAATAAATATCAATTTCCTGTGTATAATTAGCAGGTTTCAAATGAGATAATAAACACAACTTTATAAAGCAGGAGCGATTTAAAGAGTTTCTCTGTACCCTCAAACTACAATTGTCACTGTTTCTATTTATAGTTTCATTACAGTCAATTTATTTCCCGAAAGCTCTGATAATAACCATAAATACCAGGGAAAACAAAGCTGTTATTTGGATTTAGTATGGCAGAAATTTACTGATACTATGACACACAATTTAAAGGAAGGCAAAGAAAGTCATCCCATCAGTACCGTGTTCAGTGCTATTTTATCATCCAACTTGAGGTTTTATCAGTAGTGAAGCGTCATTAGTGGATAATTGTGGACACCAAATCCTGGAATAGTATACATGTACAATACAGAATAAATACAGCTAATTGACAAACTGGCTGTGACAAGAACCTTTGAATTCACTTGCAGTAAAGGGATGTTGGCTCTTTCATTACTGGATGTTGATTCTCTGAAAACCTTCCTCAACTTTTGCGCTCTTGGGCCTCTGTCATTTTAGATATATATGTGAGATGTAATTATGATGTAAATGATGTACTACTGGGAGAAATCAGTCCTCATTGGTCTGCAGATATTGCATGTGGAGTTTATGATTTATGAATTTAATTTTCCAAATCTATAAAAAAGAATCATTTCCGTTGGTTTTAGGACTATATTATACAATATTGTGCAATCGTTATGACGAACAATGTATATTTTTTCAGCCATATGAAGTACGTTGGTTCCAATCAATAAATGTGTATGTATGCTTGCACACACGTGTGTGTGTGTGTGTGTGTGTGTGCATGCATGCATACATGCATATGTGTTATATCAAATGAAAGGAAAAGAAAGGGAATCTAGAAAGGATGGGGCTAGTGGGAGGAGTAGTGGAGAGATAGAGGTCATATACAGGTTGTATATGATCAAATTATGTGACATACTTGATGCCTAATATGCTTATAAAACTCATCATTATTTACAATGAATATGTACCAAGAAAATATTAAAAAGGGTCTCTAAACATCCTATCATAAAAGGGAACTGTTCCTGAAGATGAGTCTGGAATTCAAATATTCAGCGACGTACCATTCTATTTTTCATTGCTTTAATCACTTCCAAGTTCAGTAGATTTGTACAAACCTGAAATAGTGTGGATAGGGGGCTATGGAAAGATCAGATGTGACCTTATAAATTTTAGGAGGTTTTTCTTTATTTCTGGAGACAGAGCTTCCATTCTCTATTTATATTGTATTCTTTATTTAGAATACTGACCCAGAAACATACTAGAGACATGACATTGTCCTGAATTACTTCTTCCCAGTTACCTGCCCCACTGTCTGATGGTTTTCTTTTTTTCACAGCAGAATTCTGTGAGATACTTGAAACATCATTTTATTTTTCCTAATCTTAGAAATGTATTATCTTCATTATAAGTATATAAAATTGTGAATAAATATATGAAAATACCTGTGAACATTTGTCATTTTTTAGGTTTCTCTATAACACCTATAGGTATAATTACATACTTTAAATTTTTGTTTTAACATTGCAAATATAGCTAACTTGGGATTAATTCTCTTTAAAATAAAAATATGTTAGTATAATAAAACTTTACTGTTTGTAAAGGAAAATAAATCACTTAGCAATTTTCTAATATTATAGAGACTGGGTTAAATGCAAGACTTTTGGATTCCATTGGCAAAGCTCTGCATGAGTATGCATTAAATATATGATCACTGTTGCTTGGAGTATTGCTGTTACATGGGCATAGTGAGAATATTCTTTTTGGATGATTTACTCAATTACATTTGTATAAAATGCAATTGAAGTGAATTACTAACCTTTTGAAAATGATTTTTTAAGAAAGCTCCTTGCTTACTTGCTTATACAATGAATACAACCCAAACCGTAATAGTAAATGAAAAGAGGCTCGACTGAAACATCCGGCCTTCATGTCAAGGGTTCTTATCATAACTTCATACAGAGTCTTTTTCTCATTCAGCATACAGTCTAGGTGTATCTAGCCAGATAACTTTGGTCTGAGTT
Source organism: Dipus sagitta (assembly GCA_036346955.1). Classification (NCBI taxonomy): domain Eukaryota; kingdom Metazoa; phylum Chordata; class Mammalia; order Rodentia; family Dipodidae; genus Dipus; species Dipus sagitta. The sequence continues at coordinate 27,642,164 of CM070772.1, forward strand.
CTTCAATAACTCATTTCTCATAGTGTTTCTTTACACACTTTTCATTTTTGAAATGTATACATTCTGGTCCACATTGGAAGGTAACATGATCCCTAGAAAGTGTTAGTTATAAATTGATCCATGGTAACCATTAAAGGATGGCTGCTCCTCTGGCTCATCTGTATTTCCATTATTTCAGCATGCTTCCTCTCTGGGACTCCAACTAACAAGGAAAGATGGTTATGTTTTTAATAACTGTTACACTTTAAAGGAATGAAATGAGAAATGGTAAACAAAAGTATGCAGCTCATGTAGTAAAGGGAAATATTTCCAAAACCAAACCGAGAAGTTGGCATGAGAACATTTACATATTCTTTTTCAAGAAATATATTTATGTCATCTATATTTGTGGTTTTGAAATGGCCCTTGATATTTGTCAAGGCATCATGATGATACTGAAGTGTATACTAGGGAAAGTAGAAATGAAAGCACCAGCCAGAGGCAAATTGTCATGCACTTAAATAACATTCACCATAGTTTCCACTGATACAGAAGATAAATAGGGGTGGGAGAGTAAAATTATTTTGTACTCCTGCTGAAACTGCAAAAGCTCTTCTATTTTTTTCTAGTCTGATTCTCAGAGGAAAAAGCCTAAGAGAAGTATAGACAGCTGATCATCTTCATCATCCCATTTCGCTATGCAGTATGGAAGTTAGTGAACAAGGGTGGGATAGAACCTCTTTCCACTCCTGCATTTGGTATAATGGTGGGTGGAAATTAATAAAGTATGAAAGATAATTTCCTGTGCCAGCTAATGGAACTTGCATGCACTAGAAGGATACTGACAGCCCCAAACTTTCTCCCAAAGGTGGTGGTCACACAATTTTCAGCTCACAAGGTTACCTTGTGTTTGTAACGAGTATGGATCACCCAGAGAGAATTGTGCCCATTTCATTATGATCCTTGCCCTGTGTCTAGATTGCTGAGGTATTAAAATACTGTTACAGCTCAGTGCAAAGTCATATTAGAACTTCTTCCCTTTTTGTTCCTAATTCTCCTTTCTTGTGTCTTGCATGGGTATAACCTACCAGCCTCATGCATCTTGTGTCAGACCCAGATACCCAAGATGCTTGTTCTCCTTGTCCACAAAGTTAAATTAAATTTTCAATACAATTAATTAGTTTCTTTTTATTTTTTTTCAAGGTAGGATCTCACTATAGCCAGTGCTAAGCTGCCACTCACTCTGTCATTCCAGGTTGGCCTCAAAATTATGGTGATCCTCCTAACTCTTCCTCCCAAGTGATGGGATTAAAGGTGGGAATACCCACACCCAGTTCTTTTTCTTTCTTTCTTTCTTTCTTTTGTTTTAGTTTTTAGTTATTTATTTTCAAGCAGAGAGAGAAAGACAGAGAGGGAGGAAGAGAGCGAGAGACAGAGAGAGAGAAAATGCCAGGGCCTATAGGGCCTATAGCTATTACAAACAGATTCCAGATGCATGCCCCATTTTATGCATCTGGTTTAATACGGGTAGTGAGGAATGAAACCTGGGTCCTTCGGCTTCAGTGCTAAGCCATCTCCATAGCCCTCGTTGTGGTTTTCTGTGAAGTGACTTGCTGAAAGTCAAAGAAAAGAAAAGATCTATGGTAATATTGTTACTAAAATCTATCTACTATCTATCTTTATATTTTATTTATTTATTTTTTTGAGAGAGAAAGAGGCAGAGGAAGACAGAGAGAGAGAGAGAGAGAGGGAAAATGGGCATGCCAGGGCCTCCAGCCACTGCAAACAAATGCCACATGCATGCACTCCCTTGTGATTCTGGCTTACATAGGTGCTGGAGAGTTGAGCCAGAAACCTTTGGCTTTGCAAGCAAACTCCTTAAGTTCTAAGCTATCTCTCCATACCTTAAAATCTATATTTTTTTCTTTGTCTATATGCTTAGCAAATGAAAGTATTTGTAAACATGTTCATATGAGGAAAGCATCAGTTTGGAAGGTTATTTGCATTAACCCATTCATTCATTCATTCATGACTTGTTGAACATATAATGCAATATAACTATGGATTAGGATAGAGATAAGAGAGGGATGGGGAGATTACTCAGTTGATCAGTTGATAGGGCACTTTTAAAAGTAAGAGCATATAAATTCAGATCCCCAGAACCCACAAAAAGCCAGGAGTAGGAAAAGCACCTGGAATCTCATGTGTCTACAGTGGCAAGACCCATCAATAAGGGAATCAGAGTCAGGAGCACCATTGGTAACCAACTGGCCACTAGCAAGGCAAATGAAAACTATGGCAAACAAGAAATGAACAAGCTTCAAGCAAGGTGGATAATAAGGACCAATACCAAATTTTGTCCTTTGATCTCCGTTTATATACCAGGGCATGATAACTCTCATTGTCACACAGAAACACATACATGTGTACACATCAACCACAAAATGAAATTGAGAACATGAAAATATGTCTTTCTTGATGTGCTTTGGCTGAAGACAAAACAAAGTTTATTTGGGAAAACTGAAAATGAAAATTCTACCAGACCTTCAGACTGGTGTGAATGGGCTGAGTCTTATGCAGAAGCATTTTAGAGGGCTTTAAGCAGTCTTGAAAAAAATATATGATAATGCAAGGTTATTTTTAAAATAACATTTTTCACTGCCTTGCTAAAAATGGAGATTCCCCAGGTAGCTGTTACAGTAATTCACTTGGAAAGTGGCAACATTTTAAAATCGGTACACAGAGTAGCTATGCAAAAGATGATGGAAGGATTAAGAGAAAAAGATAGATATATTTAAAATGTTTTAAAAATATCCTTTGTGGGCTAGGCAGATTGCTTAGTGGTTAAGCACTTGCCTGTAAAGCCTAAGGACCTCGGTTCGGGGCTTGATTCCCCAGGACCCACGTAAGCCAGATGCACAAGTTGGCACATGCATCTGGAGTTTGTTTGCAATGGCTGGAAGCCCTCGTGTACACATTCTCTCTCTATCTATCTGCCTTTTCCTCTCTTTCTCTGTCTGTTGATCTCAAATAAATAAACAAATATAAACAAAAAATTTTAAAAAACTAACATTATCCTTTGTATTCATGAATGTGTTACCCAAAGCTCATGTATCAACTACTGAATATTATAAGATAAACTTATCCAACGTTACAATCTTAAAACATTTATTATATCACAAATCTGGTACATTAAGTATCTGATATGTTCTAGGTCATGCATTTAGCTCTGAATCTTTCAAGAATTTATATTCATCTTGTCTTCCTAAATTACGCTTGTTGGTGGGACTGTAACTCTTAGGCTATTGATCTTAATGCCCCTTTGTTAGTGAGATGTTGGTTATAAATATCTTTCCGATGCATGATATAATTTCCATTCCATGTAGCATCTCACAAAATAGTTTCTTTCACTAAATGACCACAAAACAGAAGACAGTGACAACAATAAAATAAGAAGGACTATACTGAGACTGGAGAGGTGGTTCAGCAATGAGGCATCTGCCTGCAAATTCTAACTCCTTGAGTTCAATTATCTAGTACCCACATACACTAGATGAACAAACTGATGTATGTATCTGATCCAAATAGCTGACAATCAGAAACATTTCCAAATGATCCCAACCACATTTGAGAAATCTGCATTACAGATGGAGAGATGGCTCAGCAGTTAAGGGTGCTTGCTTGCAAGCCTGCTCCATCAAGTTTTATCCTCCTCAGAATCCACATAAAGTTGGACAAAAAGTGATCCATGTGTCTATAATCTCAATATGTCTATGCAATGAGAGGTAAAGCCAGAATCTCAGAGCTTATTATCAACAGAGACAAAACAAGAGAAATTCTAACTCAAAATAAGGTAGAAGGCAAGAGAAGCACCCAGAAGTTGTCCTCTGACCTCCGCATGCACACTGTAACATCTACCTGCTGATATCATCACACTATCACACACACACATACACACACACACACACAGTAATAATAATAATAATAGTAACAAATCAATAGAAGCAGACTGTAGAGCTAAAGTGAATGGAAACTAACACTAGCATGAGCAGAATGTTCAGTTTAGTAACATCATATGCTTGATAATTTCAGCCCTGTAACCATACTTGACTGAATTTCTGGTCTTAAGGTAATTGATTTTTTTTTACCTGATATCATGCAATTGTAGTAAAAATGAACTTGCTAAATATGAACAAACCTAATCTTACAAACAGTAAAATAATTTAATTTAACAACCACTTGCAGATTGACTACATAGTATCAGTATAAAAATATTTAAACACTCTTAATTTCAGATATCATTTTTTTTTGCAGCACAAAAAGACAACTGCTTTTTAATGATAATATATCAGTGACTTTACCTGATCCATTCATTTGTTTTAACAGCTGTTTAATGTGTTCCTGTCTGTGCGATATTTTCAGCTTTCTATGTAGGACCTTATAAAATCTGCAATAATTTTACGTCTTTCTTTTCATTATGAATGCTGTAGTACCTTGCTCTTGGCTAATTACTCTCTCCAGGACATAAAGTACTATAAAGCTTTAGTAAGAAAAAATAAATCAACTCTGGTAATTTGTCACAAAGCTTGTAGCACCAGTATATGATAATGCGTCATATATTCAAAGTATAATATATAATGGATTTTTGGAAGTTCATACCACAAAGAAATAATGTTATTTTGCAATGAATACATTAATTTGTCTAGTTTGGTCATTTCACAATATAAACATAGATTTTAAAAATGACATATTTTACCCAATAAACATACAATGTCTATGTCATTGAGAAAATAAATTCAAATAAAACAAAGCAGTTTGGTTAAATTACAACTCTTGTTCTGATTTATGTAACTCTAGGGATTTCAACTGTCAATGATATACACAGGGTCACTTTGGCAGGTTCTCAGTCAGGTTGGTTAAATAATTTTAAAATAGACACAGGATAAGCTCAAGGACAACTGTGAGGAAACAAACGGGCAGACAAGCCTGAGCTCTCATCTGACAAGAGCATAGAAATGGAAAAAGAAGGAGAAAGGACAGTTTTTGGATTTAGTAGTTAAGAATGTAGGCATATTCAGTTGTGGAGTCTATGAGTGACTTCATGAGGATAGAGGATTAAGAGATCTTGAAACTGCCTTAGCATCACTATAAGTAGACTTGGGATTTTGGCCTGTGTTTCATAGAAGTGAGGTCATCACCTGATAGGGGCGGCAGGGGAGAGAGAAAGAGATATACACTCTGAGTTATAATTCATAAAGCAGGTAGGCTTAGCAGTGAGGGTTTGCAAGGAACTTCATTAAGGGTAGGACTCCAGGTTTATTAAAATAAATTTAACTTTCAAAAGACATTTTGATAAATTTCTAACATAATTTTAGAACATTTTCAATAAGACTATAATTGTACAAATAACTCCAAATTTTAGGAGATTTGTAATATTTCGAAAATTAAAGTGTACCTTAAGGGGTATAAGGAATAAGGTGATAATTTCAAAATGTAGTAGAGATAAATTTATTTTAATTATTAAATTTCTGTTCTAAAATTTAAATATATATATATATCAAATAATAATGTCATCACACATGTTAATACCACTTATAAGTTTCATCAAATGTAATATAAGAAAAATAAACAAACATTTACATACAAAGGGCTGAGAAGAAGGCTCAGTGGATAACACTCTTGCCATATAAGTGTAACGACCTGAGATTGCCTCCCCAGAGGACATGGAAACACAAACATGGCAGCATGAACGTTTCATAATCCATTCGTTCCTACAGCAGGATGGAAGTTACAGACAATAGACTTTGTGGAAGCTGGTGGAGTGGCTAGTTGGTGTATATACGGGCAAATATCAATGGCACCATGCCTCAAATATGCACACATACACCATGCCATACACATATGTGTGCACATGCACACACACACACTGAAATGCATTCATCTCCACATACGCATACATATCATACACATCACACACAGCTAAAAAAAAGAAAAGCTTTATTAAACAAGTTATACGGTAGGATGTTTTAAGGGAATCAAACTAAATAGAATTAAAAGAAACAAAAATATATTTTAACAAATCTAATAAACACACCAGCAGTATAATTCAAACATAAAAGCATGAGGGCAGGGCTGGAGAGATAACACAATGAGTACAGTGCCTACTTTGCAGGCACAGGAACCTGAGCTGGATTGCAAGTACCAACATAAATGACTGGTATGGTGGCACACTCCTGCAATCCTAGCACTGAGGGAGTAGAGACCAGAGGATTCCTGGAACTCCCTTATCAGCCAGGCTAGTCTAGTTGGGGAGTCTATACCAAAGAAAACCCTCACTTAAGGTACCAGAACAAGGGTGAAGGAGATCAACACAGAAAAAAAGTCAACTCCTACCAAATGAGATTTCCAGAGACCCAGAGGCCCCCAACACCTCATCACTGAAGCAGACCAAAAATGAACCCAACATGGCTCAGGGAAATTTTGCTGAAGAGGGGGCGGAAAGAATGTCAGAGCCACATGTTGGATCACGATACGCAGAGACATTTAGCTTACCCATAACCGTGGGCTAACTCCACAATGCATGACTCATATACCTCAACAAGGAGGAGCCAAGGGAAGGGGGTAGGTCACGGATGAGCCTTGTAATGGTACCAAACTGACTGCATTTGCTGAATACAAAACTAATTAATAAAAAAATAAAAAGTTAAAAAAAAAACAAAAAAAGAAACTAAAGTTTGGAGAGATGGCTCAGAGGTTAAGGCACTTGCCTGTAAAGCCTAATGACCTGAGTTCAATTCCCCAGTACCCACATAAACCCAGGTGCACTAAGTGGTGATGCATCTGGAGTTCATTTGCTGCATCTGCAGGCCCTAGTGTATCCATTCTTTCTCTTCCTTGCAAACAAATAAATAAAATATTTTTAATAAATGAAAAAAAAAAAGCGGTGAACCATGATCCAGAGCACAATACCTAAGTCTGTCCTCTGTCCTCTAAACACACACACAAAAAGTTTACAAACACCTGAACACACACCCACACACCATACGCCCATGAAAAACATGTATAGGAGTAGTCTGCAATATTTCCTACATGTAATTTGCTAGAAAGGGCATTTAGTCTGCTTCAGTGATGAGGTGTTGGGGGCCTCTGAGGCTCTGGCTCTCTGATTTGGTAGGAGTTGATTTTTCTCTGTGCTGATCTCTTTCCCCCTTGTGCTGGTATCCGGTTCATCAGGAAAACAGCGCCCTTGCTTGTTTCTCCAATTTTTCTTAGTTTCAGCCGGGGCCCTTTTGAGGTATGATGGGGTGGCTCTCTCCTTAGGATCTACATGTATTTGTGATTAGTGAAATGCATAGAATACAACAAAATGATGGAGAAATAGAGTGATAGTTCAAATGCTGAAATTAAATCTCTGGAAAGCAATAATTTTATTCTATTTTATTTTATTCATTTTGATATAGTCAAAACAATTTCAAACATAAGGGATAAATTAACTCAAAAAGTCATTCAGTATGAGCATTGTAGAAAATGATTATTCTTTAGAATAATTAAGCTACATTTTGGCATTAAAACTAGTGAACTAATATTTAAAGTGGCTTTTTTAACAGCAATGCATATTGAAGAATATTTTGGTGAGATGATAAAAAAGTAATTCTTTTATAAAATACGCAGTCACTCCTGGACACTTGAAAGTAATAAGCAAAGCATAAAATTGTCTCTTAAAAAATGAATCTGAAGTTTAATTGGAAATAATTAAAGCAATTTCTTGCAAAAATATTTGCAAGAGTCTCATAAAGCAATTGTGCTTGTAACAAGCATTGTAACATGGAGCTGGGGAGAGGGCACTTGCTTGCATGCCTCCAGACCCAAGTCCAATCTTCCTGAGTCCAACAAGATGGGCACAATATGTTGTCAGTTCTATAATATCAAACAACGATGGAACTAGGAGACAGAGCTGGCAGGATCCAGAAACTCACAAGCAGTGGCAGAAAGGAAAGGAAAAGGAGAAGGAAGGAGATGAGAAGTTAGAGACATGGATTTTACAATATTTCCAGAAGGTATATATTTTATTTTATAGAATGTTGTTACAGATCTAATTTTCACTGACAATGATATCTGCACAGATTATTAGCCATTGTTAACTGTGGTTCATCTCCCCAATAACTTCTCTACCCCTACAGTAGGTTTCATTCATTTTGTTTTCTACGCATTTGGCTTTAGTAGAAGCCAATCATGTTAATGCAAAGTGCTGAAAAAAAATACCACAAAAGTCGTACTCAATCACTTAATTGCAATTAGGAAACCGTCTTGGGCTAGAGAAATTGTTCAGTGGGTAATGTGCTTGCCCTGCAAGTATGGAATTTGAGTATAGCATCCAATATCCTTGTAAAAAATGCCATACATGGGATGGAGAAATGGCTTAGTGGTTAAGGCATTTGCCTACAAAGCCAAAGGACCCAGGTTCGATTCTCCAGGACCCATGGAAGCCAGATACACATAGGGATACACACATCTGGAGTCCCTTTGCAGCAGCTGGAGGCTCTGGCATGCCAGTTCTCTCTCTCTCTCTCTCTCTCTCTCTCTCTCTCTCTCAAATAAAGAAAAATCATTTTCCAAAATGCCAGACATGATGAGTCATGCTTGTAATAATAGCTCAGGGGATACAGAGGCCGGCAAATATGGAACTGGTATAGCCTACTTGATGAACTGCAGGCCAATGAGTGACCATGTCTCATAAAAGGTCACCAACACCTGAGGTCAAGTTTGTCCTGTGTACACACACACACACACACACACACACACACACACACACACCTGACATGAGAAAACTTAGGGAAGGAAAGACTTATTATGACTCATGATACAGAGAATAAATTTATCATGGTAAGGAAGACATGGCAGGAGGCAGCTCTATGGTCAGAAGAGGTGGTATCTCGTTGCATTGTGGTATCAATAATTCCATATTTCAGAAGCAGGGGAAAGGAAATCATAATGTCTACTTGGCTTTCTCCTGATTTCCCTTTCAGGAACATAGTCCATGAATTCTTGTTCAGGGCAGTTCCTCATCCCTCAGTCTCTCCATATTCATGCTCACAGATATATCACAGTTTCCCCAATAATGCCCTAAAAATTTCTTAATCTAGTCAAGTTGATATTAAATACTTACTATCATATTTAACAAGTTAACATCAATAGAAAATGTATATCTACATATATATTTCTGAGAATATGAATCTGAATGTATGCCCAATGACAAAAATGAAGTTTGATGAGGAAAGCTATAGCCAATAATACCAATACAATATTAAGAAAGTTGCTTATATTTATACAATTTTAATCCATCAAGAAAATGTTCTCATTTTCTCTGAATACATAATTTATCATTTTATGACAAGATCACATTTCTATACATGTCCTAGAACCTACCTTTATAAGTTACATAATTATTATGTCTTCTTTCTTACATTCTTTCTTTAATCATATTTATTCCCATTATATCAATTTTCATTCATACATCTTTAAATAGTTATCCCTAATTTTCAATTCTTCAAAATCTTCAGGCTCTTTTAAGAAATTTCTTAATAAGTACATCAAATTTAATGTTTTACAGGGGCTTGCAATTCAAAATGCCCAACATTTCAATCATTGCTCACAGTAAAAAAAAAAAATAGTTTGTGTATTCTACTGTATAAATGTCAAATTTTTCAAAAAAGGAACTTAAATTTCATTCTGTATCTAGTTTTCTGTTTTCTTCCATACCTCATACTTATAGTAAGTTAACTTAAAACTCTGCTACTTTGTTTCTGAAATTAACTATATATGCAATTTTCACCACATTTCACTGAATCTACTAGCATTATCACACTTACTCACAAACCTTATTGTGAAAATGGCTGTTTTACTAAAGGTAATCTAAAGATTCAATGAATTCAATCAAAATCAAATTTACAATAATATTTTTCACAAAAAGAGCAAAAAGAAAAAAAAGCAAGAGCCAAGGCAATCTTGATTTTAAAAAGTAACTCCTTGAAGTTTTATAGTGTCTAAGTTTAAATTATATTACTGAACAACAGTTTTAAAAAAAAAGATACCAGGTGAGATGGGAAGATGGTTCAGCTGTTACGAGCACCTGCTGCACAAGCATGAGGATCTGAATTTGATACCCAGCACCAATGACAAAAGCTGAGCATGGCCTTGCAAGCCTGTAACCCAAGCAAAGAGAAATGTGAAGACAGGAGGATCAAAGGGCTTTTCTTTTTTTCCAGCATAGCCAAGATATAAGGGACAGTGAGAGACTCTCAAGAATATATGTTAGCCCCATGACCTAACTTCCTTCCTCTAGACATGTCCCACTTCCTAAAGGTTCACCCACTCCCAATAGTGCCATCAGCTGGGGACCAGGTATTTGAGGATCATTAACTATCTGAACCATAACAGATATAGATAGATAAACATTCATGTATATGTCAGTAATATAGACATACATATCAAATGATCACATATGCCACATAAGTTTGTAAAATAATGCTTTAAGTAGTCACAAAGAGTGATGTTTATAATAGCATGTATACAGTTTATAATAGTATTAGTAGACCTGGAAAAATCAGTTCTTTAGTAGCTGGTGATGATTAAGTAAATTACTTATGAATAATAAGATATTATGTAGCTACTGAAGTTGGAAATGCAGTGCTTTTGTCATAAACATTGAAGTTAATGCAATAAAAAAAAAGAATATATGTTAGAATGGGCCAAAATGATGGATTAGTGGTTAAGGTGCTTGCCTGTGAAGCCTAAGGACCCAGACTCAATTCTCTAGGTCCTACATTAGCCAGATGCACAAGGTGGTACATGCGTCGGTAGTTTGTTTGCAGTGGCTACAGGCCCTGGCACACCCATTCTCTCTCTCTATTTCTGTCTCTTTCTCTCTCTCTCTTTGCCTCTCTCTGTCTCAAATAAGAAAAAAAAAATCTGAAAAGAATATATGGTGAAGAATAATACAGGGACCCCAATGTCCTCCTCTGGTCTCTGTATGTATGTGCATAGGGCACAGACATCTGCCAACATATATGCACATGCAGGTTTAACACACACACACACACACACACACACACACCACATACTAAACACAGCAAAGAAAAAGTAGTGTTTTACTTGCACAAAACTGTAAACAGACTGTGGTGCTTTGACTCTGTTTACCCCGGTAAGCTCATGTGTTTTGTATGTTTAGTCTCCAGCTGGTGGCAGTTTTGGAGATGGAGGCTTCCTGGAAGAGGCACGTCCCTGGGGGTGGACCTTGAGGTCTATTGGCCCATAGTTTGCCCATGCTAGCTCAGCTGACTCTCCTGCTTCTATTTCTATATTTTGTGGCAAGGGAATACTGCCCCTGCTCATCCTGTATTTTCTCCTGCTATCATGGAGCTTCCTCTTGAGTCTTAAAGCCAACATAAAAAAAAAAATTCCTCTTGGTTTGGTTAGGTGTTTTGTACAAGCAACATGAAGGCAATTACATAAGATAACTATTACCAAAAGTATGGTCACTGATGCTATAAAGCTATGTGGTGTTTGGCCTTTTAAAACTGATTTGTGGGAGGAATATAAAAGGATGTGAAACCTTATCTTAAGAGACAATTTGGAGTGCTATAAGCAGAGTATGATGGACATTCTGGTCAGAGTTTTAATAGTCTAAATGCAGAAGGAATGGTGGGCTTTGGAAGCTTGGCTTGTACCGGGGAAAAATAAAATTCATATTGTACTGGGGGCAGGTGGGGTGAGAGGCTGTCTGTGCTTTTCCCTTTTCCTGAGGACTTAAGCAAAGTCAAATTTAAAAGTAATGGCAGTACACAGAGCAGAAGGATATGGCATGGAAAGAAGTGAGAGTTATGGGCAGGAGAGAGCAGCATGTTCAATTATAATTATTTGACAGATTACCACCTTTGAGTTTGGGCCAGCTGTTCTTTATTGATATAGTATAAGGAATGCTGACTCTTTTGAATGGAGACAGCTTGATAGCTCAGTTGTTTTAGGCACTTGCCCATAAAGGTTATGTACCCAAGTTCAAGCGAGATGCACAAAGTGGTACATATGTCTAAATAATGAATTAAAGATAAACATAAACACAAATAATCCAAATAAACGAATTGTCAAAAAAATACAGTTCTCAAAGGAAGAACACATGACTGATAAATATATGACAAATGCTCAACAACTTTGCTACTAGTGAAAGGAAAATGAAAATTTTATCAAGATACAATCTCAACCCAGTTATAATGGATAACATCTAGAAAGTAAGCAATAGCAAGGATATATATGGGGAAGAGGGTCACTTTATCCAATTGATGTGATTATGAAAGAGTGTGCACATTTGGGCATCCTTATAAAGGTCATTATAGATTTTAAATGCAGAACTAGCATAGTACCCAGCCATACTGTACCTGGCTATATACCCAAAAGAGTCGAAGTCAGCACAGATATTTCTCAACTTCATGTGTATTGTGGCTCTATTCACAATAGCAAGATTATTTCATGAGAAAATCGGTCAAACTGAAGGTCATTGGGACAATAAAAGCTAGGATTAGAGACAAATATCATGGGTTTTCTCTCATAGGTGGAGTTTAAATAATAAGATGTGAGGGCTGGAGAGGTTGCTTAATGGTTAACAAGCTTGCCTGTGAAGCCTAATGAGTTAACTCATGTTCAATTATCCAGGTCTCACATAAGCCACATTCACAAAATGACACAAGTGTGCAAGGTTGAATATGTGCACAAGGAGGTGCACATGTCTGGATTGTCTCGAATTCAATTGTAGTAGCTGGGGCCCTGGCATGCCAATTCTCTCTCTCTCTCTCTCTCTCACACACACACACACACACACATAAAAAATAAAGGCCAATCTGTTGGGCTTGCCTCAAAAAATAGTAATAATAACAAGATGTGAAAACAAAAGAGGTACATTTGAAAGAGGAAGAAGAGCAGTAGGGAGGACAAGGAAACAGAAGAGCTGGCAGTGAAGGTGTGAATTTGATCAAAGTATATTACACATACATATATACATGAAAAATTTATTATAAAACCCACTTTGCACAATTCATATGTGCTTCAAAATAGGGAAAAAGAAGGAGCTACTACCTGTGCCCTCTAACTGGCATCTGGGACCCAGTCCTTTTCCTATCAATCCATTCTATGTTCTTAGTTATTTAATCAGGTGCTCTTTGATCTGCATAATGATTTCAGCTTCTCTTTGTCCCCCAATGCCATGATGCCTTCCTTTGTACTCAGTAGTCTAGCTACTACAAAGAGGCCAGATGCTCCATGGTGTCTCATTTTCCAACATGTCTGGTGTGGATGCAAATCTTTGCCTGAATGTTAGTTTACCCATTTCTTCTCCTTAGGTTAATTTATACTCACACAACAAAATCTCAAATTATATAATATATATGTAACATAAAGCAATTACATATATAATGGCAGCATGTGTGTTTAGTATATATGGTATATTGTATATGTATACACAGATGTATATGTATATATAGCGTGTGTGTGTTTGTGTGTGTGTGTGTGGTATATCCACACACAAGAGACCACAGAAGGTTAGGTGACCTTTTCTATCTCTGCAGCTTCGTATCCTTGAGATGCAGTCTTTCACTGAACTCTGTATCTGCCATTTTTTTTCAGTCTGACAGGCTGATCAGCAAGCCCCATTCCCATTGATTCTACTGTCCCTAACACAGAACTCGAGTTACACAAGTGCACGACCATACCTGACTTTGTATGTGGGTGTTGAAAATTGAAGACAGGCTCTCTCAGGAGCCTCACGCTTATGTGGCAAGTGTTTTTACCCACCGAGCCAGCTCCCCAGCCCTCTAATTATATTTATTTATTCCTCTGTTCCATAAAATTATGTTCAGCCTCTCCCCTGTGTTATGATTCTTTGTAGGTATTAAAAATAAATACATATATTAATGGTATAGAGTTTATGAAGTCTTACATCGTGCAGGTAACTTAGTGGTATAAGACACTATGAAGGTAGATAGAGTAGAGTAAGGAAGAAAGCATCATGGCTAGGTAGAGTGGGCATTAAGACCACTTTGATGAAGCAGACATTTCAGCAGAGTCCACTGGACTCTAATAGTCTGAAGCAAACAATCATTTAGGGAAGAAATTCTCAACATGATAGAACAATCAAAGCAAAAATGCTGTTAGGTGAAACTAGGATGTAATGTTCTAGGAAAAAGCAGATATATTTCTTTTTCATCATATCTCAGTATATGAATTTTTGTGATCTGTTCTATATGAACCTTCTCTGGGCTGTGACAGTGTACTATTCCCTTATTGTTTAGCTAATAACTCTGATGTAGTAACCTGCTTGACCATCTCCTATATTCTTCATGCAACAAGTCAGAGCTCATGTACACTTGTACCTATGTACCACGTTTGTTTTTCTCTCCCTGCAGGATAATAGAAGGAATATATTTTGAATCTCAGAGAGGTTCTGAAAGAATACGGTATTAAGGTTGAGCTTTCGTAATTGGTTTTAAGGTTTCTGAAATTGCTTTTCTAACACAGTTGAATTTAAATGTATCAACGTTTCTATTCCCCACAGTAAAAGAGCACTGAGATTTCATGCTGGTGCTTGGGAAATAGCTCAGTGGGTAAAATCCTTGCCTTGCAAGCATGGGGATCTGGTTTAATCTTGACAATGCTGGGCATCCTGCACCTGCCTGTAATCCCAGTGTTGGAGAGGTAGACAAGTAGATCCCTGGAATCCTTTGACTAGCCAGCCTTGCCTAATTGGTGAGTGCCTGACCAGTGAAAGGTCTTGTATTAAAAAGAGGTAGGCAAGGTGCATGACGAATGGCACTCAAGGATTTCCTCTGACTTGCACACACACATGCACACACACACACACTTGCACATACCTGCTCCCCCCTTACACCCATTGCACATGCACGACTAAGTAAATAAATCTTTTTCATGTTGTATATTACCATAGACTCAGTCAAAATGTTATCATTAAATATTACTGCTCAAATATTCACAAAAAGAAGCCAGGTGTGGTGGTGCATGCCTTTAATCCTAGCACTTGGGAGGCAGAGGTAGGAGGATCACCATGAGTTCAAGCCCACTCTGAGATTACATAGTGAATTCCAGGTTAGCCTGGACTAGAGTGAAACCCTACCTCAAAAAAAAAAAAAAAAACAAAAACAGTTAGTACTATGAATACATGTGGACCATATATTTAATTTCAAAATCCTTTCCTCAACCTAATTATTTATAACTGCCTGAGTTCTAGTGAGAAACAGATAAGAAGTTAACAAAAGATATTATGCCAGAATTCCTTTGGTGCAGTAGAAAGGAAGGTAACTTGGACTTCTGGAGTAGATTTATCATGAAACATGCTCAACACAGATGATTCTATGAAACACAATTTTTGGCATGATTCTGAGAAATAAATATATGAGATTATACTTAGCATCCTTCAAAAACCCTAAAGTCATTCTTTCATGTAGGTTAGAAATTACAGTAAAAGCTACTGGCACTGACGAGGGGACTTAAATATAATAGTGATAATTTCCCTATAGTATAATAGGAAACATTGATAAGTAATCACTAATATAACGTAAGGTGATCACCATAATTGTCAGTAAAGTCAAAGCAGTAATCAAGTAGACTTCTTTTTAGACACTGAGAAAACAAGCCTGTTTTTGACATTGTCATTAGTAATTGATGGAGAATCTAAAAAGTTCTCACTTTATCTATATAAGTGAATAACTGAGTCTGCAATAGTCTAATCCAAGTCAATAAAGCAGAAATCCATGCCAACCCACTCACTTTCCAGATCTGAGCTAGTGTACAGGATAAGCATCCCTGAGGGATGGAAGGTCAGGCCCACATGAGGAAGGGCCTTGTTGGTGTGTTAATAACCTGAGTATATTAATCTTTCTCTGAGTCATTCCCAGAGGTTTCTATGTAATCACTACAGAATGACAGAAAATTCAGAAATGAATAATAGCTATGCTTTAGGAACATCCCAAGCATGAGCTTTGAAGAGGTATGAATTTCAGGAGCCCCATCCTATATTCTTAGAATGAGCAGCTAATGAAATTCAGCTCATCAATGGGGTCTTGACTGAGACCATTTTCTTATCAGAGCTAGGGGGTTCCATTATATTATCCTGAACTTTATTTATTTATTTTAATTCTTTGGAATGTATTACTGGAACAGATGTAAGATATCAACTGGCCAATGTTTTATAGTATTTTTCTGATAAGACATGATAGTTACTATGTGGTTAGAAAGGTCAAGTGTGAGCATGATATTCCTCTCTGCAAACACAAACATAAACTAACTCAGTACCACATAGCTGAAAGTTATGCAGACATATGTAGTCAACTCACCTATTTGGCACATGCAGAAGTGATAAACACTGGACAATAACTATGAAATATTTTCAATTTACTCAAGTAATGACCCTAACTGTAGGTAGATGGTCCACAGATGTGAATTTGCTGCATGAGAAAATTACCACTACATTTAATGTGTATAAGTCAAAGTTTCCTGTAACTATTTCATGCTTTCTATATCTCAACATCAAATTTAATATAGATGCAAATATTATCCACTCTTTATCATTTCATGCTACTTTACGTTATGGTTATTGTTCTCACCAATGAAAATAAATTCACAAATTTATGCTATGCATTTATCCCAACAAAATACCAATATACAAATTTAAATAACAAAAAAGTGAGAATTTGTTCTACTGAAACCCACTAGCCGAATAGTTCTTGGCAGATATATCTGTGAAATAAAATATATTCATAAAGAAATGAGTGCATGTAAGGTTATAAATGATGCATATGTAATATAATATATGTTCTATACTTATTTTAGCATAGCTTCTGGAAATTTTTAAATATCTTAAATGTTTAAAGCTCTAAGAATTTATAGGATGCTAAGCAAAAACAAAAAAACAAAAAAAAAACAAAAAAACTAACAGTAACATTCATGAAATACATAGTGATGTTGTGTAATTAATTCATGCTCATTAACTGAAACCTACATGGTAATATAAATATTAAAATTACAAATTAAATTGTATTTAATAAACATGATATTGCAAGTATAAATATATTTTCATAAAACCAACTGCTAGAAATGAACTATTAACAGTACTCAGAATAAAATTTTGGTCTAGGGAGATGGATCGGTAGTTAAAGTACTTGCCTAGGAATCATGAGCACCTGTGCTCAATGTCCAGAAGCCACCTAAAATAATATAGTCTTATGTGTTGGTGTATGCTTTTAATCCAAGCACTCAGGAATCAGAGGTAGGAGGATTGCCATGAATTTGAGGCCACCATGGGACTACATAATGAATTCCAGGTCAGGCTGGGCTAGAGCGAGACCCTACCATGAAAAACCAAACAGAAATCAACATCATCATCATCATCATCTGGCCATGGTGGTGTATTTTGTAACTCCAGCACTAGGAAATATGAGAAAGGGATATCGCTGGAGCTAATTTACCAGCCAATCTACTCAAATTGTTGAGGTACAGGTCAATGAGAGACCCTGTCAAGAAAAGAAAAAAAGTAGACAACATTGTTAATACATGAGGGTATACTAAAGCATACACATGCACACACACATGTGCATGTTTACTTGCACACACATTTCACTTATACACACATTAAGAATCAGATAGTGACTTCTCCATGTAAATCTATATATTTAAGATGTTCCTCTTTTGTTCCAAGTGTATCTTCTCCTAACCTCTAACTGCATCTTCTTATTTTGTTAATGGAATGAAAATGCAGCAGAAATAACATTATGGTAAGCTTAAGAACATTTTGAAAATAATTGTATATATTTATTAATAGGGACCTGATTGGGAAAGAAATGCCAACAACAAATATAAAAATAACTAAATTTGGGGTTGGAGAAATGCCTCAGAAGTTAAAGTGCTTGTCTGTAAAGCCAAATGACCTAGGTTTGATTCTCCAGAACCCACATAAAGCTAGATGCACAAAGTGGCACTTGCATCTGGATTTCCTTTGCAGTGGCTATAAGGCTTGAAGGTCTGACACATCCATTCGTTTTTTCTATCTCTCTCTTTCTGCTTTCAAATACCTAGATAAAATATCTTAAAACAATTAAATTAGATAAGAGTCCATAGAAATAACATTACTTAGTGGCAAGTTTTTCACTAAGATATAGTTAGAATAAAAAGACCATGAATTTGACTACTTTGATCTGATAATGGAGATATCTAAAAGGAGATTGGAGCTGGGCATGATGGCGCACGCCTTTAATCCCAGCCCTCAGGAGGCAGAGGTAGGGGGATTGCCATGAGTTTGAGGCTTCCCTGAGACCACAGAGTTAATTCCAGGTCAGCCTGAGCCACAGTGAAACCAGAAAACCAAATAAATAAATAAATGAATAAATAAATAATAAAAATAAATAATTAAATAAAAGGAGATTGGGGGGTACTTACTTAGTTCTAGCCATAGTGAATATATTTTCAATTTATGAATCCGTATTAGGTCAAAGTTCTAGCTTAATAAAAACAAAAACAAATATGCCCATTTCTTTGACAAAATAAAACTTTTAAGTATACCAAGTTTTTTCTAAAATATTACAGCTCACAGGTTTGATATTGAACTAACTAGTGAAGAAAATAACCAGAGTAAGATATGTATAACATTGAGATATTTAAACCATAGTTAGGTTGCATAAAAGAGTAGAATCTCCTAATAATATATACTGCTATCCTCTTTACAATCCTTTTGAATCCATTAACTTGACCATTGAATAATGCTCAGTTTTTACATCTTATTTTTCCCTTTATATTAGATGCTCCAATTCAAAATGGGAGAAAAAATTGTTGCCTCCCTAAAGTTACTTCTTTTGTCAGAAAAACAATCTCCTATGTTCAGAGATAGAAAAAGTAATATAATGAGTAGCAAATACTGTCCACAATAATAATCACATTCAAGTATCAGGACGTTCAAAAACCCAAAAGAATTTTTCACACAAATGTTTCTAAAATCCTAAATCTTCTGCGGATTCGAACAAAAATATCTCCAAATAGCTAAAGACATGTTGAGATATTAAAATTTTGCAGGCATCAAGTGTTAAGGTTTAAAACTGTACTATACTCTATTAGTGTCAAAACAGTGTGCCATTGATACAGAGACTAGATATATACCAGTGGAGTGGAATGGAGAGCCAAGGAATCATTTGTTTGTTTGCTTGTTTGTTTTTTGAGGTAGGGTGCCACTCTGGCCCAGGCTGACCTGGAATTAACTATGTAGTCTCAGGGTGGCCTCGAACTCACGACTATCCTCCTACCTCTGCCTCCCGAGTGCTGGGATTAAAGGCGTGTGCCACCACGCCCGGCCCAAGGAATAGTTTCTGACATGTGCAATGAGTAAATATTTGAAGAGGCATAACAAACAGAGAGTAGAAGAAAGCTACTCTCTCCAACAATTGGCACTAGAGACACTAGCATCACACCTACAAAAGAAAGAAATTTAATCTTCAAATAGGGAAAAATCAATAAAAGTGGATAAACAACCAAAAAGAAAACCACACTGTAAACAATAAAACTCCTGAAAGAGAAAGTAGTAGAACATTTTAGACATTGTTTTGGCAATGAATTTTTTTTTTTTTTTTTTTTTTTTTTTTTTTTTTTTGGTTTTTGGAGGTAAGGTCTCACTCTAGCCCAGGCTGACCTGGAATTCACTATGGAGTCTCAGGGTGGCCTTGAACTCACGGCGATCCTCCTACCTCTGCCTCCCGAGTGCTGGGATTAAAGGCGTGCGCCACCACGCCCGGCTGGCAATGAATTTTTAGAGAAGAACTTCCACAATCTCGGTGCCTGTAAAACAAGCTAGTGGATTGGCTGCACAATATTCAAAGTCCTTGAACAGTGAAGAAAATACTCCACAAAATGTCATACATCCTAGATTGAGAAAATTCCTTGCAAACCCTGTACATGATAAAGGATTGATATAAAATTTTGCAATGAAGGGTTACAAAGATGCCTCAGTTTTAAAAAGGTACTTTCTCTGAAAAGCCTATTGGCCCAAGTTTAATTTCCAAGCTTCCCAGGTAAGCAAGATGCAAATAGGTGGTACAAGTTTCTGGTGTGCATTTGCAAAGGCCAGAGGGCAACACACACACACACACGCACACACACACACACACACACACACACACACACACACACACACACACACATGAAAATAAAATATAAAAAAATAAATATTTCTTTTAAAAAGTATATAAAGAATTTATGAAACTCAATACTTGAAATGCAAATTAATAAGACAATGGCAGAATATGTATTTCTCTACAGAAGTTATATAAATTTTCATCTGCTTTATGAAAAGGATGAAAATAAGGACATTAAGAAAACGTAAATCAAATCACACTGAATAAAACAATTTTTACTCATTATAATGGCTATTATTACTAAGACAAGAGAGGAATTGTTATCAAGATGTGGATTAAGAATAAAACAGTCAATGCCAGGCGTGGTGGCACATGCCTTTAATCCTAGTACTCGGGAAGCAGAGGTAGGGAGGATCTCCATGAGTTCGAGGCCACCCTGAGATTACATAGTGAATTCCAGGTCAGCCTGTGAGTGAGACCCTACCTTGAGAAAAGCCAAAAAATAAATAAATGATCAATAATAAATAAAAAAGAATAGGAAAGTCAAAACTTAGATATGAAGCTACCAAGTAACCAAAAGGTAGTGAGCATATACCCAAAGGAAATAACATACCCACATCTAAAGCGTGTCTGACCTCTCAAGTTTATTGCAGCACTATTCATAATACCCCAGATATAAAACCAAATTAAGTATACATTTGGCAGTAAATTGGTAAAGAATATGGTTTTGAGCACATATAAAATACTTTGTAGAATATGAGGTATATATACTATTTTATTAAATATGCTTTATGAAATATTTTATTATATATTATGTCTAACATATATATCTCTTGTTATTTGGAATTTAAGTAATATAAAGAGATATAAAATATGGGTAGGTACAGCAACGGAATGTAGAGACATATTTTAGAGGGTGTATGGTGGCAGATATATAAAATGAATAAGTTTAAAGAACTTAAAACATGAGAACTATAGATAACAATATTAAACCATATATGCATAGGTGTGATATATGAAGAGTTTGTTCTCCTCAACTATGTAACAAAAGAGCATCAGTGTGTGAGATGATTTATACTTGTACTTGCTTCACTATACTAATTAAGATGATAAATGCATAGGTTGCTAGTTAAGTAGATTCACTAGATAAAATAGATAGTAGATAAATAGATACAACATAGTTGGCAAATGTATATCCATAATCATCATGTTATATGTCTAAAATGAACATGATAGTATTGTTTTTGATGAAAAAAATAACCTTAATTATGAGAACATATAGTCAATGAATTTACATTCTGGAGTTTTGGATTCAGTCAAAATTTAAGTGTCACCATTCATACAACTGCTCCTTTATCCACACTAAATTATGGTACAATAAGAAATAAATATATGCATATATTAACTTGAGATTTACACTGGCCTGTTGTTGTCTACAGCATTACCTTAGAGGCATATTCCCTTCTCATCTATGTATGGCCTGATTCTACATGTGAAAAGTGTTTGCAGAATGGTATTTTGAATAATTCAGCAATTGCAAGATCTTACATTTGAAGGATGCCTTCGGATCACATTGACAACCAGATATTTGTCAATTAACCCATGTTTAATCTGTGATTTGTAATTCTGAAACTATAGTCATGAAATGGGAAAACACTAGATGGTCATGAAAGTAAAGTAGCATACCGTTCTGAGTATCAGAGAGAAATCTTGCAACTATCTGGTCCATTCCTCCCAGAACACAGACAATTCCTCTGTTTACCAAACCCTTAATGCACATGCTGCCTTCCTCGTACGGATTGCCCAGCTGTCTTGCTATTAGAGTGCAGAGTTGATGTCTCCAAGCCTGTTTACAAGTAGCTCTTATGGCAGCTAATAGTGGCTCTAAAGCACAGGAGGAATGCTGAAAGGAGACATTAGGTCGTAAAAAGGAAAAAAAAAACACATCCATTTAGGTATTATGTTGCAAAATCTCTGGGCAAATAGAAAAAAAAAAAAAGCATATGTATTGGGAACTGGTTGAAGTTTCCCATGTCCATTGAATGTTTGAGAATGCATCATGCTTGCAAAAATGTGCACTTCTGTACGTGCTTGAGTATTCAGTTGAGGCAGGATTTATGACTAATGAAGTGATAACATCTGGAGAGGCCAGGAATAGGATTCAGATTATTAATTATCATAAGAATTGAGACTAAGAAGAAAAGAGTCAGAAATTAACACCATAAAAAAAAAGCACATTGAATTACTATGGAAAAAGAGAGTAAACAATGACAACGAAATTCTCCCAAGAGAACATGACTGAAGTTGCCAAACAGAAAAAAAAAAAAAAAAAGTGACAGAAGGTTTCTAGCATATCTGTATTTAAAAGGTATCAGTTAGAGATTAAAAATTAAAAGTTGATTTTTGATACTCTAGTTTGACCTTGAAGGAAGAGCAAGTAAGTTATAAAACAGAGGCAAAAGGTTTGTATTTTAATCCAACCATCATTTATTCAATACTTACTTGACACAGAGGCAAAAATAAATTGTTTTACTTGGTAATGTAGTTTATTCAGCAGGCAATCATTGATTTGCTTTCCTGTGCAAGTTTGATGCTTGGTACCATGAGAGGCAGAATAATGAATTACCCATAGATCCTAGTTTCAATGAACTCATAGTCTATTCAGTGAAACAGCCATAGAAAATATCAAGTAAAATAACTAATTTTAGAAAATAACAATGCTTTCATACCTAAGCAGATACCACAATCACATAGAAGGATTATTAAAACATGAAACAATTAGGTCCACCTACAGAGTTTTGGATTTAGTGGGAGGCCTAGAATTTATTTTTAAATGTATAATGAATTCTCAAGTTATTCTAGAATTCTTTTCTTGAAATGACAACTTAAAACTTTGCTTAAGATAATATTCAAGTCATTTTATTTTTGCTTATAGTATTAGGTAATGAATAATTCCAATGAAACATGAGCTTAATGAAAAATTAATTATATAAAAGGAATTGAATTAATCAAGTGTTAACTAAAGTTCCTGGAAAGTGCTACATCTACCTCAGATAAGGCTGAATGGACTGATAAATCTCCTATAGAGATGGAATATTGCAGGATCAGAGCCAAATTACCTTGACCTACCTTCAGCCCCTTAATAGCCATTTATGGCCTATTTCTGTGTCTGACTTAACATCCTTGTGACTATCAGGTTTATCAGGCATGATCCTTTTTAGAATGTAAGAACAGACCCTCAGATTCCACCAACCTAACAGCTAAGAATGTCATCAGATAGCATCTGAAGTCTATAGTGGAGATTGCTCTGCTTTTCTGTAACCTATCTACTGTTGCTTCAGTCAATGTATTTGGGAAATGCCTCAGTTGATGTCTTTCATTTTTTCTGTAACTATAAAACGTTAATGAAACTATTAACACATCAGGGTAACCTAAATCTTTGTTCCTGGCTCATGGTCAGTCATAGTTGGCTCCATAATAAACTGCCTCTTATCCACTTTGAGGTGAGAGCTGTGTCTTTTGCATAGATACAAAGAAGGTAATACAGCAAAATATCAGAATTATGGGTAAATGTGTAAATGAATTTATTTCTTGCTAGAATGGAAGCTTAGAAAAATATAAAGTGGATATTCATAAAATTGTACATACGATGCACATAATAAAACCTGTTTAAAAATCAATGTATTTTATAAGAATGAGTAAAACTATAAGTTATATCTGGAACTATTATTGCAGTAGATGTATGATGTAACTTTTAGAAAATACTTGGCCATTTCTTAAAAATATATATTTATTTATTTGACAGAGAGAGAAGGCTTAATGGTTAAAGGTGATTGCTTGAAAGCTGAATGGCCTGGGTTCTGTTTCCCAGTATCCACATAAAGCCAGATGCACAAAGTCGTGCATGCATCTGGAGTTTGTTTATAGGGGCAAGAGGCCCCAGCACCTTACAAATCAATGAATAAAAAATCATTTAATTTTTTTTTTTAAAAAGCAAGACTGGGGATGTCAGGAATTCATGCATGCTTTCGACAAGGTACAGCAAAATGTGGCTTGATATGAGTTCCAGTCAAGAGGTGATAAGAGGACACTGATGTCACGTAACTGCAGCCTAAGCTGCAGTAGAGAACCCGGGATGTTGGGGATGCCAGAATCACGCAAGAGCCTGAGGGGAAAGCTGTAGCCAAAAGATGGCAGTTGACCCAAGAGAATGTGTGCTGCAGGCAGTAGAGCAGAGTGTTGGGGGTGCCAGAGCCCTTTGGAGCCCACGTGATTTCATCATATGTCCTATGCATGGGCCATGGAGCTAAAGGATGTGTTGTTTACTCTCGTAGGTTTGGTCTTGCTTTAATTAAATCTTTAATACCCACATTCCTCCGTGTTGGGATGAAAACTTTTACTCTGTGCATGTTTATTGGAGGTGGCTGAATCATTCTATGATGCTATAATGCTCACAACCAAGTAATTGACTCTTAAAAAAGATTCTGCACTTACACAGTGTTGGAACTGGTAAAGACTATTGGTATTTTTTGAAGTTGTACTGAATGTTTTGCATTTTGAAATGGCCATGTACCTATTGGGAGAAGAGGTAGAAGGCTCTAGCTTTCATGTGGAATACTTGGGTACCAATTTTGAAAAGGGGTAGAGTTTTGACAATTAATATTATCAACTTGTCAGGATTTGGAAGCACCATGGAAACAAATCTCTGGACATGTCTGTTACCATGTTTCTAGGTTACTTGTGATAAGAGGACCCATCCTAATTGAACAGAATCATGCCTTTGGGTCGAGGTTGCAGACTGCTATAAAGGTAGCTAACTGTACACTGGCATTCACCACTCTCTGCTTGCTGATGGAAGAGACATTCTAGTCTTTTGCCTCCTGACACCACGCCTTCCAAGCCTCAATGTATTGTATCCCTATGGACTTTAAGATGAAATAAACCCTTCTTTCACTGGCTGTTTACTGTCATACATTTGTTCACTGGAATGACCAAAGTACACAATACAAATGTCAGTAACATTAGACAAAATTAAAGTCAGGCACCAAAGGAGTGTATAACATATAATGCCATACTTTTTGGGACTTGATGTGTGTTCACTGGAACCGCATGTTTCATGTTCTAAGATGAGGGAGAAATATATGTGAATGGAAATTTATGTTAAGAAAATTTCCGGATTATGTAAACACCCTACCATTTGATTTAAATATTCAAATGAGGTTATTTTAATTACAAAAAATAAATTTAATCTATTCAGTGCATATGAGTTGTAGTAATGGTGGAAAAGAGAAAATTTGGGTACTCTGTGTAAGTCTATAAGTGCATATACAATGAGACAAACAAAAGATAGAAAAAAATTGAAACATAGTACAGGTATGTATTAATTTTCTGTTACCATACTAATAAAGTGCCATATAACTTAAACAACACATATTTGTTTTTCCTCATTTCTGTGATTCTGGAGCCCAGAAAAGACTTAGCTTGGTTACCTATTTTAAGACTTAATACTGAAATCAGGTATTATCCAAGCTGTCTTGTCTCTGAGATGCCCTCCTGTGCTCCCTCAGTTTATTGATTGAATGCTTTACCTTGTAACTATAGAAAATATAGCTGCTTGTTTCTTTAAAAGTATTTATGTAAAAAGAGAAAGTATTAACGTCTGGGAGAGAAAGGACAAGAGAGAAAATTTTGCTTTCAAGATAGACTCCTCAATTCCCTAAGTCTGCTATAGG
Organism: Dipus sagitta; assembly: GCA_036346955.1. Classification (NCBI taxonomy): domain Eukaryota; kingdom Metazoa; phylum Chordata; class Mammalia; order Rodentia; family Dipodidae; genus Dipus; species Dipus sagitta. Next base: position 27,668,049 of record CM070772.1, read on the forward strand.
TGTGTAAATGAAGGCACATCCACCCACCACCTTTATCATATCACTGTGGTTAGACCACACTCCAGTGTCTCCATACTCAACTTCAGTCCTTCTGCGGAGATTTGAAATTAGTAATATTTCCTTCTGACAAAATTCTGCACAGTTGAAACCATCATAATAAACACAGAAACAGAAACTGAAAACAGAGTACGGAGTGTTTTTACATGCCAATTTACTAAAACATTAATATTCATCTGAAACACACACACGTACACACTTGAAGGACTTTTCTTTAACACATATGCAGCTAGTGAAAATGTTTCCATTATAATCATTTCAAGCTTTTGCTGAGTTGGCTGAATCTTACACATTGCTGCAAGGCAACTATGTTTTGGTTTTTGCCCTGCTGTAAATTGTGCTTATTTTTATGTATAATGTATGAAGAAGCACAAATGTACATTGTAGCTTTTAGATTATAAACTAAATCAAATGTATTTCCAATATAAATAATGAAAGAGGAAACACAATTTGCAAGCCAGCCAGAAACACAGATATAATTTGCAGAGGCACTTCTGAAAATAGACCATGTAACCAGGCTTCAGGCTTGTGGGCACTCGCTTGCTGTGAGAATTCACCACAGAGATTTTTCAGGTGATATGTATTATTTGATGTAGAAGCTAACTTTGATCACTCATTTTTCCTAATTCACACTAACATACCATTGATTGAAAAACAAATTGTCTGGAAAAGCTAAGAAGGGTGTGAAAACATTTTTTTTAAATATTAAACACTCAATAACCAAATTATAAGTGTAAGAAGATATTCAAAAATACCTCTGGGGTAGGACCTTTATTTGAAACTGTGTGAAGTCAAAGTGACACTAGCTGTAACATTTTGCTGGAAAATGACAGGAACAAATGGCTCAAATTGGAAATGATTTTTGTATAACTTCCCTCAACTGAATATTGTAGTGATCTTGAAATGCATCCTGTGGTGAGGAAGACGTTCAAAGGCATTATTTCTCAGCACAGTAGTTTGATTGGGTGAGATGGGCAGCAGAAGTTTAAGTGACTATTTGGACTGCCTGCCACATCTGCTAAGTGACCGTCTCCAACCCTCTCTCGGCTGTTATTTGCTAGAAATATAGAAAATATATTTAATGGTCTTTCTCAAAGCAAGCTTTGGTCATCAATCTAAGTGGTGTTCTTTGAAATGAACTGCACATGGGGCAGTTGTATTTGAGAAAAGACCCAGGACAATAACCAAATTAATAATTTTACAGAAGGAATTCACCACTATCCAGCCAATATTTTGAGAATACAAAAAATATATATGTGTGTACTCGTGTGTCTATGTACATATAAATATATTTGTTATTTTCTTGTTGTATGTACTGAAATTATTCACTAAATATTTAAATGCTGATTATGTTGGTATTTCAGTTTGTACAACAGTTCAATTTTTTATCATCTTTTAGTGTTTGATTCTATAACAAACCTTACCACAATCATTTATTTCCTATTTAAATATTTTTGTTCCAGTTACAATTCAAGTTTTAATATAGGACACACATCTCCTGCATTTCAACTGTATATAATTTAATTGTATAATTTTTATTTACATGTGGCTATACTTTTATCTTTTAAAGTTACAAATCTTTATATTAAGTCCTGTATATCTGCTTTATCTAATATTATCACATAGTTTTTCAATTACTATGAGTTGATAATTTGGAGGAAATATCTTTGACTTTATCAAAAAATTGGTAATGGGAAAAAACATACAGGATACTACAAAGCTTTCATCAAAATGAAGATTTAGATTTGATGTGATTGTAGTATAAATCCACTGTACATTCTTTTAACAATATGTGGGCTGGAGAGATGGCGTAGCGGTTAAGCGCTTGCCTATGAAGCCTAAGGACCCCCGGTTCAAGGCTTGATTCCCCAGGACCCACGTTAGCCAGATGCACAAGGGGGTGCACGCGTCTGGAGTTCGTTTGCAGTGGCTGGAAGCCCTGGCGCACCCATTCTCTCTCTCTCTCTCTGTTTCTGCCTCTTTCTCTCTCTCTCTGTCACTCTCAAATAAATAAATAAAAATCTTAAAAAAAAAAAAAAAACAATATGTTATTTATTTATTTGAGAGAGAAAGAAAGAGAAAGAGAGAGCGAGAGAATGGGCACAGCAGGGTCTTCAGCCACTGGAAAACAAACTCCAGACATATGTGACACCATGTGCATCTGGCTTATGTGGGTCCTGGGAAATTGAACGTGGGTCCTTTGGCTTTGTAGGCAAATGCCTTAACTGATGAGCCATCTCTCCAACCCCATTTTACATTCCTGGCAGTGGGTAATTTGTTTCTGATTGCACCACTTTAATCACACATTACCAGCATGACCATTAATTTTATTATTTTCTTTCATATATTTCTTTATAAATTATTATATTTGTTTCTTCGTAAGTTGCATATAATGTCATATTTAAGTTGATATCATTTATGTGTAGAAATTAACTTCAATCAACTTAATCATGACTATTAGATATATGATGTATGACCGTGTCCTCAAAACAAAGCTTATATCGCGGGGCATGGTGGCCCACACCTGTAATTCCAGTACTCTGGAGGTAGAGGTAGGAGGATTGCCATAAGTTCGAGGCCACTGTGAGACTGAATAATGAATTCCAGGTCAGCCTGGACTAGAGTGAGACCCTACCTAGAAAAACAAAACAAAACAAAAACAAAAACAAAAACAAAAAGAAAGCTTATAAAGGCAACCATTAGTTCAGAACCTCGCTATCTCAAAATTATGTAACTTCCTTTTTTTTCCACCTTTCTTTCTCTTTTTTGGACAGGTTACAATCCTGGGCATGCTTGCCCTCGCATTTTGTGGTTTTCCCATCTTTTTCTCAATAAAGTTCTTTGATTTAATGAAAAAAGAGGTTTATATATATTTTCACTATAGAATTTTATAATATTCCACAATTCTGAATGAAATGACACTCTCTTGATTATCTTTTGTTCTCTCTGTCCATATTGCCATGCGGTTTCTGGAGATCATTGTCAGTGTCTCATATTTACAAGACAAACATTTTACCAACTGAACTATCTCTGTATGCTTTAATTTGCTTTCTAATTCTTCTCAGATTCATTGTTTCTTTAAATCACATTGTTTGATTTCCACATATTCATGTTTCTTAACTTTATCTTCAATTTATTTTTTATTTCCTACAAATAGGATCCGAAAATTTGAAATGAATTTAATACTCTTAAATTTAAGATTTGTGCTATGTAACTTTTCATGAAAAGTGCTCTGAGTATGTTTAAGGAAAATAAATATGTGTCTGGTGTTCTTGGCTAGAATATTCAGTGTACATCTGTGGTAACCATTTAATCTAAAGTCTAATTCACGTTTCCAGATAGATATTTTTGTCTAAATAGTCTCTATTATTGAAAATAGGATATTGATATTCCCTACCACTATAATATTGGGAGCTACCAATTCCATTAAGCCAGATGTTTCCTGCTTTGTGAGTTTAGAGAATCTCATGTTTGGAATACACACACACACACACACACACACACACACACACACACACATGCATATATATGAATTTCTCGGTGAATTAAGTTTTTTTCATTTTATAAAGACTGTCCCTGGCTCTTTCATAGATTATTTAAATAACAATATACCATGTCATATATAAGTGTCTTCACCACTGTTTTTTTTCTCACTTCTATTTGCATGGAATATCTTTATATCCTTTTATTTCTAGTGTACTTGTGGCCCTTTCAATATAGTATTTCTTTTGAAGCCACCATGGGGTTACATATTGTTATTTATTTATTTGCTTGTTTAAGATTCTCTACTTCCTTATTGTCCTACAGGATAATTGAATAATTTGTGGTATGTGCAATTACTGATGTATAAGAACTTACCACTGCCACTTTGTAATATTTTTTCTGCTTTATGGCTCCTCTCATCCTACGTTGCTGTCCTTTCTTAGTGGTTTATGGTATTTTTAGTTGTCATGCTTTGAAACATTTTAATTTTCACATTTTTTGCAAATGTTGTAGGTGCTTTTATGTGTGGCCATGCCAACCCTTTTGTAAAATATCTTATTTGCATTAAAAAACTCCTTAAACTGATAAAAACTTAATTTTCATTCATCACAGAACTATAAAGTTGCTTTCCCCCATGTTTTATGTTTTTGATGTAAAACTTTACATTTTCAACTTTCATCTTTTTTAAATTAATTGTAGTCCAGTTACTTTTAATAGTTTGTCTTTGGGCCCTCATAGAGATAAAAATGTATTAGGAACTTTCAGGGTATTAGAGATTTGTGACTATGTCTAGAGCTATTAATTATATGATTGAATATCATTTTTAGGAGTTTTCACAGTTAACAGGTAGTTTTTCACTTTGACTTAACAGAAATCCTGTATTATTCTGGTAAGCCATGTGAAATGGTGATGAACTTCCTCAATATTTATGTATCTGTGAATCTTCATTTCTCCACATTTCTGAACAATAGTTTTTCAAGTAATATATTTTTATGCATTTGAATGTATCTTCTCTCTCTCCTGACCTGCATAATTTCTACTGAGAAATCAAATAAACAACATAGAATGTCTGCTTTAAATGAGTATAGTCCTTTAGACTTGCTACTTTTGATATTTTTTCATTTCTTTCAATTTTGATAACTTGATAGAAGATGTGCCCTGAAGAACACTTCTATACCTTGAATTCAATTGTTAAACATTGATCTCATTGTTTTTGGTAATAGATATTTTATTCTAAATTTTCAGTGACTATTTCTAAAATATACTTTTGATGCATTGCCTTCATCTGGTCCTCCTAATATGTGATAGTGAATAAATATCAACTTGTCAAACATCTTAATTTACTTAAAAATTATTTTCCAAATTTTATTTAACTATCTTCATGTTCTTAGGGTTCCTTACACTTCTTTAAGAATAATCCAAATTATTTTGGTATCTCATAGCAATTCTGTTTTGTTTTTCTAGCTTTGTTTTATAATTGTTTTTTTTTTTTTTTTTTTTTACTTTCTTTAAGTGGTGTAATATTTCCCTAATTTTCACTCATTCTCATGCCTTTATGCTGCTTTTGCACATGTGAAAAGGCATTACTCTTCTGGTCCTTGAAGGTGGTCATTAGTATTATTAACTATCTTTTTCTCAAGATTCTGCCCAGCTAGGCAGTTGTGACATGGAATAGGTGAACATTCTGTAAAGGCTTTGGAGAGACTGGATCACTTCCTGTGTTCTGAGACAGGATGAGACCCTTTCTTGTTCTTGTGGTCAATTAAAACGAGTGTCTGGGCTATGACATCAAGAAGAAGAAGTAGCTGAGGGGAACCACTGTGCTTTCCTTTGGTGTATAATACTGTTTAGAATCTGCAGTTGAGCAGAGCTGTGTGCACCAATGTTCTATAAGAGCTATGGACTCTTGAGATAGGCAGGGTGAGGGGCTGTGCTTTATACTAAGTTGCCTCCCACTTAGTGGTGGATTCAATTTGAACTTCGGTGGGAATAATGTATTTTCATTAATAATTAATGCCCATCTCATTCCTGCCAGTCTGGTGAACACTGACTAAAAACCCTGGGACTTAGCTTCCTCACCTCTTGGTAACATGGGCAGAGTCTGAACAGATACTCCCTGATCTGCATCCAGGGAAGAATTTTCCAGGACCACCGTCACTGCACCAAGAATCTTAGTCAGGCGTGGTGGCGCACGCCTTTAATCCCAGCACTCAGGAGGCAGAGGTAGGAGGATCGCTATGAGTTCGAGGCCACCCTGAGACTCCATAGTGAATTCCAGGTCAGCCTGGGCTAGAGTGAGACCCTACCTCGAAAAAAAAAAAAGAAAAGAAAAAGAAAAAGAAAAAGAAAAGTCTCGTCTAATGACTTCAGCATTTTATTTTTGTGGATTTTCTCCTAGAGGTGAGATGTCACTGTATAGTCCCCCAGGGATAGTGTGCAATTACCCTGAAGGCAAAATAGTGTCTAAGCCCCACACTTAGTAGGCCTGGTTATTACTATTTTTTTTTAACTTATATCGGGTAAACTGTTCCTGTCTCCTTCCAATGTATCTCTTGTGATATGACAGGAATGACAGTCTTCTTATGAAGGGCTCCAGAATCATGAGAAGCTGAGCATCTGCCTCCAACTCATACTTTCCCATATTAAAAAAAAATGTGTATATATATATATATATATATATATATATATATATATATATATATGAGGGTGTTGCCAGAGATGATTGACTAAGGAGGAAAGACCTTCCCTTTTAAAGTGGCCACCTTCCAGTGGGCAGAGGTGATAAAGAAAGGTGGGGGAAAGGCAGGCAGTATGCTTCTGCTGCCTTCACTTCTTTCTGAGAGAGTGGGACTCTTGCTGCTGTCATCCTCAGACCACATTGCATTCCAGCTATGTCAGTCTGCCAGTCCTGATTTTCCTTGTCAGACACTTGTCTGCTAATGTATCATGATTTTTTCCCTATTTTTCTCTAAACTAAGAAAAGATAATCATCGTTAAATTAATTGTCCCAAATCAGAATGTTCTAGAAAAACTTTTAAATATATTTACTTCAACTTTCTTCTTTTTTATAATACCATTACTGAAAAACTACTTTTAAAGGTCTGACAATATGAATTACTATTACAATTGTCATACTACAAAGCCTTTTTTAATTTTAAGACAACATCAAATAGCCATAAGGCATTTCCAAGTCACTCATGGGGAAAAGTGGGCATAAAAACTCACTAATTAATAACTTTTTTTGTTGAGTTGAAAGAAGAGATTTATTAATTTATTGGTGATTATGGTTGAAAATAAATTATATGCATCTTTTTATAAGTGGTATAATAAATTGAATGATGAGACTTTAATCTAACAGTGTGTATCTTTTGAGAAAATAGAATATTAAATTTATATTACCAAGTAAATACAAAAATAAAGTTGGAGATAAATGCAAGCAGTATAAGAATTGTGTGAGAATTTTATGACTATAATAAAGTATTACAAGCAGCTTGACTTAAGTGGATATTTAATATGTGAAGTTATATGTAAATTCAGCATTAACGATACATCCCTGCATAGGCTGAAGAGTGACTGAGTGGTTAAGGTGCTTGCCTGAGAAGCCTAAGGACCCAGGTTCAATAACACAGTACGCACATAAGCCAGATACACAAGTTGGTGTATGCATCTGGTGTTCATTTGCAGTGGTGGGAGGTCTTGACATGCCTAGTCTCTCTCTCTTATCTGTCTATCATCTATCTATCTATCAATCAATCTATCTATCTGTCTAGCTATCTACATATGACTCCCTTTCTCTCTCAAATAAATAAATAAAAAGAATTATCTTTACATATAAAATAAGCAAACTAAAATATTATTTTCATACTATGTTCTTTATGTTGTGTTAGTTTATCTACTACAGTCATTGGACTTGTCATATGTGGTGGTTTGATTCAGGTGTCCCACGTAAACTTAGGTATTCTGAATGCTAGTCTACCCAGCTGATGGCAATTGGAAATTAAAGCCTCCTGGAGGTGGTACATTGTTGGGGGCAGGCTTGTGGGTGTTATAGCCAGTTTCTCCATGCCAATGTTTGGTACAATATCCTGTTGCTATTGTCCACCTTATGTTCGCCAGGGGGTGATGTCCACCCTCTGCTCATGCCATCATTTTCCACTGCCATCGTGGAGCTTCCTCTCAAGTCTGTAAGCAAAAAAAAAAAAAAAAAAAAAAAAAAAAAAGCCCTTCCTCCCCCCGCCAAAGCTGCTCTTGGTCAGGTCATTTTTGCCAGCAATGTGAACCTGACTGCAACATCATATGACAGGATAATAGAACTGATCTGATCCAATATCATTTCAAGTAATAAGAATAAAGATGAGAAAACTTAGTAAGCAAAGCATAACTCCTTAAATAGGCAGAAAAAGAAGTTTCAGAAAACTTTGTTACCATGGAATCAGCTTGATTTATTCAATATTCTAGAATGCAAAACAGAACAGAAGAAAACACACACACACACACACACACACGAAACACACACACTAACATCTTCAGTCAGTAGCAAAGAACAGGATTTTACAGAAAATGGGAATTTTAAAAACAGAAACTTTTTGAAATCTTGTATCAATTAAAAAGTAAATATAAGAATAAATATTGATAAGGTCAAGAGTAGGCATACATGGTGGGCCTTGCTTGTGACCTCAGCATCCCGGAGGTACAGGAAGGAGGATCATTGCATTTTCAAAGCCATCCTGGTCTACACAGTGAGTTCCAGTCCAGCTATGGCTACATAGTGAGACCATGTTTCAAAACAAACAAACATAAAATACAACATAAAACATGAAGGAAAATAGAAATTCAGACATTTCAGTTGCATCACTTAAAATATAATAGGAGGCACCATGCAAAAAAAAAAAAAAACAAGATTTACAGAGAAGAGTTTGCTCTAGGTACCAATATTGTAAGAGCCATCCAGATTCATGCCAGTACCCTAATTTTGGGGACATATCTCTGAACACAGAATGCACCAGAGGTACTTGTTTTTATGATATTAGAAGTAGTTTCTTTCAAAGGGAAGGTAGATTCATCACTTTGTATCTTTAATGCTTTACTAAATGACGTGTTCAACTAAGACATTTCACCTACTGAATCATTAAGAAAAACCCTCTACAGTGATAATTACTGTCTCACTAGACGCTGAGCAATATATTCTATGTTTTCTTTATTGTCCGTCTCCATCTCGAGTGATATGTGCAGCTCTCGGTACTTTATAATATTGCTGTTACTCTCATCCCTTGGCATGGCTGACATGAACGTTAGGCAGAGAGCGAGGGCTCATATGTTTATCCTAGCAGGGCACAGCAGATCACCCTGTTCTCTGAGTGCAGTGAAATGACAGGGTAGGAAGCAATGATATAATTCACACAATGACTCTATTAAGCTATTATCCTCATTTGAAATAAAGTTGTGCAAAAGAATTTTAGTAATTTTACTTTAAAAGTCTTAAGCAGTCTTCTCTAGCTTGCGTGACATGTGAATGTCATATTTGATATTCCCTTTGATTCTGGCTGACTCAATCTCAGGGTTTCAAGGGCTATCACACCATCAGTTCATGCCACAAAGTCTTCTGAAGCCTGTGTATCCTCTTCCACCTTCATGTAGATGCAAATATTCACACTTATGTAACTCCTTTCCCTAATTGTACTTGCAAATATTACTTAATAACATAAAATAGGAAAAGGGCATAGGCTTTACATTCAAAGAAACTGCTTCGCTTTCCTAATAAATAAGGGTTATTGCAAAACACTTCTGTGCAATAGATTGATTTCCTCCAAATTCTTTCAGATCCTACATCACTTTAATGAATGTGACTATTTATAGGGAAGTCACCTAAATGAAACTTGTAGAATAGCACACCAAGCTATTTTGTGGAAAGTAATCTATTACATTGATAGAGATGACCCAGAACACTGTTATGAGACCAAGTCCCTGCTGAGTATACTCAGTCACCATCCATTATCCCTATGACCTCTGAAACTTCACTGCGTGCCAGTTAATCCACCCACTGTGATAGAAACACTGATGTTTCCAGTTATAGGCTCACTGGATATGCTCCTTCCAAATTAGCACATGTGTTTGTGGATTTTCCTTTGTGTAAAATAGTGTCTTCTAAAAGTTTTTTTTTTTTTTCTCCTTGTGTCTGCCTTTTCTTGCCTCTATAAAACAAGATTTGCTTCATTTTCTAAATATCTCCAAATTAATTTAGTTATCATTCCCCAACATGGTGCATACCTACTATGCCAGCATTCGTGAAAGCAAAGCAAAAGACTATATGTTCTATATGTACCAGGAGCAGAGAAAGTGAGAGGGAAAGAAAGAAATCAACAGAGAGAGAAAGAGGAAAAAGCAAGGGCCAGACTATAGCTGATATTGCTGTGACGTTGAAACAACCTCTGGTGAACAGACATAAGGAAAGCCATCCTAGGCTACTCAGCCATCTTGACATTCTCAAGGAGCCATAAGAGATTAAAGATTAACACAGAGCAGTAGATACAAGCCTGAGGGCATGATTCCAGTAAAGACATCTGATGTTAATCTTGCCCTGAGGTCAAGGTGGCAGGTACTCCAAAGGCTTGATCTGTGCTTGGTCTTCCCCTTATCTGGAGCTCACTCAGCCCAAGTTCTACTTTTTGTTTATCTGTTTGTTTGTTTTGTTTTTCAAGGTAGGGTCTCACTTTAGCCCAGGCTGACCTGAAATTCACTATGTAGTCTCATGGTGGCCTTGAACTCATGGCAATCATCCTAACTCTGCCTCCTGAGTGCTGGTATTAAAGTCATGCACCACCATGACCTGCCCACTTTCTACTTTTATAAATTGTACTTGCTTGCTCTTGCAAAAGATAATTGGGAAAGGGTGACTGAAGAGTGAGGGTAGGTCATTGTAAAGCAATGTGGTTTTTACCTTTAAAAACTCAGTATAAAATCAGGACAGGACTACTCTCCTCCTTGCTGTGAGTGTAAAGACACTGGCCTGCTTAATGAAGACTCTCCTTTTAAATTTTTATTTGTGCTGTTCTTCTGTTCATTTCTAGTATGGGACTCACTACATTTGGAGGCCCCAGGGAGACATTACATTCTTCTTGCTAACTGACCCCTGAATCTGATCTCACAGAGTCTTGATTTCTTGGGACTGTCTCTGACTGCGGGTTGGAGACCCTAGGGGGTGGCTGCTGAGAGATGTTCCTCAGCCCCAGGTACATTCTCCAGGCCTGGGCAGGAAGGAGTCACAGTCAGATACTGTGAGGGGAAAGTCATATGGTCTAAAATCCTCCAGACATGAGGCGGATTCGGTTGAAGACTGGACGCAGCACTACTTCTCAAATCCTAGGCTGTGGGGAGACATCACGTCACGACCCCTGGTCTCTCTGTTTCAAGTCTGTGTGGCCTCGTGTCCTTGTCTTTCTGTTTAGTGTTTATTTTGTCCTTTTGTGCTTAGCATTTTTGGATCTCCTAGGAAAACAGCTGCAGCATCTGAAAACTCTACCATAAGACAGACAAGCTCCACGTGTAGCACATCTCACCCACTGCCATTTGTTCTTACTAACTTTTCCTTCCTTCATCAGTGGGCATCTGACTTACGTGCCTCGTGAGATGCCTTTTCTTTATGGAAGTTCTGTGAATTGTACTGGCTATCCTTTGGTGGGATGGCCACCAGAGGGAAGCTTCAACCTCCCAACTGTCAAAGCAGCCGTCCTTGTGCAAGCTGGACACCCTGACTACCCCAGAGGAAACTGGATATTTAGAAAATGAAAATTGGAATTGAGACTAGTCACATTTTGGTTTGGAAAAATCCTCAGTGTGAGGTCTGAAATTATACTCAACGTAAATTCAAGGGCTTTTTTTTTTTTTTCTCCAGAGTTCTAAATACAATAGGAATTTAAAATGGGAATGCATAGTTTCTGAATGAGTGAATGAATGGATGTGTGAGGGGGAGATGGTTGTCTGGAGTCTGTATGAAAAGTGCACTTGAAATGAATGTGTGTGAATGAGTGTGTATGTAGCTACAGCCCTAAGGTTGCAGAATGATTTCTGTTCTGAGCAGTGCCTTTTCACTGTGGGGGATGTCCTCAACCAAGCCCACTGTCCTAGACTGCATGGCAAATTTTTACTGTTGAGTGTGCCCCAGAAGAAACACTGAAAGTAATTAAGATCATAGGCAAGGAAAAATGTTTAAAAAATCTCCTACTCTTAAACAGTTATTAAAATGACAGGATCAGAAAGTTACCTTGTAACCCTGAGGGAAGTCAAAAATTCTCCCTGGAATTTAGGAAGAAAAAAAAGGAAGGCCATTATGCTGTCCTGTGTTCCCCAGGGGCAAGAAGTAGATGAGGAATAGTTAAGGTTGGGGCCAGTCCCAGGCAGATGCACCTGCAATGTGTCATTTAGTGTTTTCCCCTAAGGATTTGATCATCAGATAGCCATGTGGCCCTGGGAGTAAGATGGGGAACCTAACACACAAGTCTTGTGTTGGACAGAGAGACAGGACACAGATCTCTCTGGGGTTTATGCTGCCCCAGGAGAATCCCTGATGGCTCTTCTTTCTTAGTTTCCCTGTGTTGCAGAGCCAGGGGAGCTGCAGACACAGGGAATCTCAGGATCTTGGCCCCAGCATGATGATGAATGAGTCCCAAGTTGCTGTGAACAGATGTGTATCTGTTATTAGAAACTTGTAACTGTTTTTAAGTTTACTTTATGTTTCTATGCATCGATGGAACTACTAACAGACAACAGTTTCAAGATTTATGTTTAAATTTAGAAGTAATTGATACTGAGTTTGTCAGAATATTTCTATAATTTCTATTAATGTTCAAAGCTGCTTTCATATTTTAAAAACAATGTGTTTTAGCAAGGTTATAAAAAAAAAAACAGAAGTTCCAAAATCAACAAATGATAAAATCTATATGTATATTCTGGGTAAATAGTATAAGTCAAGTATGGTCTACTCTTTTATAAAAAGGTTATTTCAAAAGGCCTTTTGAGGACAAAAAAAAAAAAAAAAAAAGAAAAGCCTTAAATGGTCATATTAAAAGTCTTATGGTAACAACAATAAAAGTTTTGTTGGTAGTTATGAGATGAACTGACTAAAGAAGATAAACTGGAGAGGAAATTTTAAATGTTAAATTTTAAAGGTTTGATAAAAAGATTGTCACAGAGTGGTTACATAGCTTGTAAGGCAAAAGTATGTAGATGAAGGTATGAGTAAAGTATGTGGGTGAAGATATGGGTAATCTTAAACAAAAGGTTAGAGACAAAGTTGATTAACTAAGTCTTAAAGTGCTTGATCAGATTACAGACTTCTTAAAATATAAACTGAATATTAGCCTAGGGCTTACATCAGACTAACAAAGTATGGCTCTGGCTGGCAGCAGGTTGCTATGGTGTTCAGGTTATAAACTTAAAACTTTTTAACTTACTGATGTTAATTAGGTCATCATAATGGTTGTGAAAGACTGACTTTAGAGTACTCAACCAAGTTAGCTATGTTTCTCTATTTGTTAATCTTTTAACTAAATCTTAAGGTTAAAATTGGCTCATTAATATTTAACTCTCTCATAAGGTTATCATATCTAAAACTCAGCCTTAAAAAAGAATCTCACACAGAAATTATGTACTCTCTTTTCCTATTTTATAAGGTAAAGAAACCATATTTGGAGATACCAAGCAGCATTTATCTGTCATACACTTGGAAACTATTTATGTCATGGTGAACAGTAAAAGAAAATTCTAAACAAGTTATGTTATGATATAAGATGTAATTCCCCAATTCCTCCATCAATCAGCCTTAATACTTTAGATTTAACCAACATCATTAGTAAACAAGTTTACCAAAGTGCCACAGACAGAATTATAGAGTTGGTTAAGGTTTGAGTAGTCATAGATTGTGTCATGAAATTTTGTGTATGTTTGTGTTCACTATAGTTCTATAAAATTGATTTGAAGGAGATTGAAAATATTTCTTTCTGGCTCAGCAGTTAAAGGTGTTTGTTTGAAAAGCCAGACATACATAGTGGAGCATGCATTTGAAGATCGTTTGCAGTGGCAAGTGTTTGTGGCTTGCCTGTTCCCTCTCTGTTCCATGAGACTTGTCTCCTTTTTCATTAGATCATGGCAGTTTAGTCCAGTTCCTCTATTCTTTGTGTATGTTAGATATAGCTGAATTAATTTCAGAAACACACTTATGGATTGGGTTGACATCTTATTTATCTTTTAAAAGTGCTAAATCTCCTCACAAAGAATGATATATACATATAAGAAAATATTGTATGAAGGTATCCTGATTCTGATGAGCTTGACAAATTGCAAAGATTTTCACATCTTCATACTCAAGCCAAAGATGTTACCACATAATATAGATTTCTTGTTTATTCTGTTAGCAGATTTTTTTTCATAGTTTATTCTCTGTAGCCTCATGTGCCTTAAATATGTGAACTCTGCTTTTCATTAATATTAGATTTATCCAGATATCAGAATATTGTAATTTGTTTTATACAAAGTCTGTGATGTTTGGCTATCAATAAGCAAAACTATTCAGCTGAACCACTCAGTAGTAATAAATATAAAAGAAAATGAAAACTTTTAGATGTTATGTTTCATTTGCTCACATTATTTTTGGCTAGCCAGATCATTGAGAAACCTTGAAAATTATCTAAAGTTTTTCTTAATGTGTTTTTTTTTCTCTAGAAAAAAGTTAATAGCTAGGATAATTTTTTATTAATTTACATTTTTTGAGGTAGGGGGGTGTCAATGTAGCCCAGGCTGACCTGCAACTCACTCTGTAGCCTAAGACTGGCCTCAAAATCAGAATGATCCTACCTATGCCTCCCAAGTGCTGAGATTATAAGCATATACCACCACATATGGCTAAAACCCTGTAATTTTATGATGGTTCTTATCTTGTTCATGCTGGTTTTGCTGAGTGGTTATCACTGAGGTTATAACCTACATCTTATGAAAAGTGATTTAGTCATTGTGATTTTGTCCTTAAGAAAACTGAGAAAGCTCCCCATGTCTTAGGGAAATTCACTGTATACAAACAATGTTCACATAATTTGTCTAAGATTTATATATTCTAACATTCATAAATATTTCTTTATGTTAAGCTATAAAATTTCTCAAACCTCTTCCATGTAGACCAGCTGACAGAAAGCTGGAAAAAAAAAAAAAAAAAAACACTGCATGCAGTTCAATGGGAGAGAGAGGAACCCCCAATGAAGATACTCAGCAGTGGACACTGCAAGTCTTATATTTGGCCAGCCAGGCCAAATGAGCCAATGGGTGTAATAGTGGCATGTCTGTTATAGGGTAAACCAACTGCCCTCTAATTTGACTAGAGGCCTGCTCCAAGGGAGGGAATATATTCTTGATACTGAAAAGCTACAACAGGGGTATTCATTAGCCCTAGGAGAATAACATCTGCTGCTGTCTGGCTATTAGAATATACTATGCTCATCAATCAGTCCAGTAAGCACTTATCTTAATGTTCATACCCATATATTAATGCTGATCTCACTTTAGTTATATAAGCTACTCTTTTCAAATGACAGTGACCTTGGGATGACTCAGAAGGCACCATGGTGCTTGAAAAAGTGATAGAGGAGTGCTAAGCACTGAAACATCTCTATCACACCTTCCATGGCTCAGGTTTCATTGCGGAAGATGTGGCAGAAAGAATGTAAGAGCCAAAGGAAAGGTAGGACTCAATACAATATGATCCTCCAGACACAAAATGGCCTGAATATCCATGACCTCACAGTGCCTGACACTACCTACACAAGACCATCATAATAGGAAGAAAAGATCATGACATCAAAATAAAAGACTGATTGAAAGGGGGAGGGCATGTGATGGAGAATGGAATTTCAAAGGGGCAAGTGGGGGGAGAAGGGAATTAATATGGGATATTGTTTATAATTATGGAAGTTGTCAATAAAAAATATATTAAAGCTAGGCATGGTGGTGCATGCCTTTAATCTCAGCACTTAGGAGGCAGAAGTAGGAGGATCTCCATGACTTTGAGGCCACCCTGAGACTACATAGTGAATTCCAGGTCAGTCTGGGCCAGAGTGAGACCCTTGAAACCCCCCCCCCCCCAAAAATATACATATATATGTACATATATATACATATAAAGAAATTAATTTGAGTTTGTCAAAATGTCTCTAATGTATTTTTAAAATCAGGCTAGTTCAGCTCAACAATGACCAGGTTTGACTTTATTCTTAACCTATGTATAATCAGTCACAGTCAAAGCTTTACGTAAGTAATTGTCTCATTTCTAGTATCTCAAGTTCATTGCTTATAGATATATTGATACTTACGTCATGCTTCCTGCTCTAGAAAAATAATCTTAGGGCTGGAGAGATGGTTTAGTGGTTAAGGCGCATATCTGAGAAGCCTAAGGACCCAGGTTTGATTCTCCAGCTCCCCACGTCATCCAGATCATATGGTGGCACATGCATCTGGAGTTCATTGCAGTGGCTAAAGGCCCTGGTGTGCCCATTCTCTGCTCTCTCTCTTTCTCTCCCCCCCCCCTCATCTGTCTCTAATAAATAAATAAAAAGCACAAGGGGGAAGGAGATCAGCACAGAGAAAAATCAACTCCTACCAAATCAGAGAGCCAGAGCCTCAGAGGCCCCCAACACCTCATCACTGAAGCAGACCAAAAATGAACCCAACATGGCTCAGGGAAATTTTGCGGAAGAGGGGGCGGAAAGAATGTCAGAGCCACATGTTGGGTCATGATATGCAGAGACATTTATCTTACCCATAACTGTGGGCTAACTCGCACAGTGCATGACCCAGTATACCTCAACAAGGAGGGCCAAGGGGAGGGGGTAGGTCACGGATGAGCCTAACAATGGTACCAAACTGACTGTATTTGCTGAATACAAAACTAACTAATAAAGGAAAAAAAATAAAATAAAATAAAATCTTTAAAAAAGAGAAAAATAATCTTAAACTCTGCTCTTCTGCTTTTAGTTTTGGTGGCAGTTGGTACCTGCTTACAAACCAGCCAAAGTTGTTTGCAAACACAGATGCAAATTTTTATACTGCCTTGTCTTTTCCTGACACACAATTTCAAGATTAAATCAATTGGCTTAAATTTATTTTAAAATAGTTGTTAAAATACTGTTTTCAGGGCTACTAAAATGTTCTGTCTATACTTATAACTGACAGATACTTCAAAGAAAGAATGTGCATGTTTTCTATGTTCCATATATAGCTTACACTGTCACCTGACAACTAAACTTAAATACTAATCAGAATGATTTTAATCTCTGTGTTATTTTCTGACTAGATCTGCATTGTTAACTAGATATGTTCTGCAACTTTTTAACTAAATCTGTTTTTTTTTTAATTATTTTATTTTTATTTATTTATTTATTTACTTGACAGAGATAGAGGGGAGAGAGAGAGAGAATGGGTATTCTAGGGCCTCCAGCCACTGCAAATGAACTCCAGATGTGTGTGCCCCTTGTACATCTGGCTAACATTGGTCCTGGGGAATCAAACCTGGGTCCTTTGGCTTTGCAGGCAAATGCATTAACAACTAAGCCATCCTTCCAACCCTAAATCTGTTTGATAGTTAGATATGTGCAGTCTCTCTGATTGATTAATAACCACATGTAGAAGCCTAAATCTGTTTGATAATCAGATATGTACAGTCTCTCTGAGTGATTAATAACCATATGTAGAACCCAAAGTCAATTGGAGACATTGGAGTTAAAAGGATAACCAATATTTTGGTTCTTGCTCCCAGGTCAGAAGTCCACAGAAGATGATGGGACACTTGACAACATCTAGCCTCTGGTAATTTACCTGTCTTCTTGAATAGGGAGGATATGGAGACCCAGAGATAATTTCCAAGTCAGTGTATCTGCAACAGGAGAGTCACATTAGAGAAAAGTAAGTCCTACAGGCTTCTCAAAAGAGGGAGGGACAGTTGGTCACTACAACTTTGACTTATCCTAGCAGATGACAATGCTGAGAGTCAGAACTCCTCACAGGTCCCTAAAAGTCTCCTACATCACCATAACTGACCTCCAAAATACATAGTTAATTCTGGCAGCCTGCATGGTCTTAATCACATAGGAAGAAAATATAACTACAATATTAACAATGATTCAGACTAATAGGTATGCCTGTCTGATGCTGGCTTATAGTACTAAGCACTAACATTAACTCATGACTTCTGCCTCTGTCTGTCCCTGATTAGTCAGCAACTGCTGCCTTTAAATAATAATAATAATAATAAATCCAAAAATTATCTTTACTGGTTATGTTTACCTGACAGTTATTGATTTTTAATAGTCAAATCTCTCCTTGGTTATATCGTATTAAAAGGGGGGCATATCATTAAGACAGATCTCAGAGCCCCATCCTGGCATGCAGAAGCAATTTAAAGTTCTAGCTGTTTGTATTTAATGTGGGTGGTGCTGGTTGTTCAAAGGTGTCTCCTTGCTCAGATTTATAGAGGTAAACCAGATTTGCCTATCATTGAAGGTGATCCCTTAAAATTTGTAACAAAAGGGGACCCACATACACTTAGGGAATTGGGCCACATGCTCATCAGCCAAGGGATATAAATTTATAGTATCAGAGGACAGTATCCTCAGCCAATTTTAGCAGCTAACAGGTCACTAGGGACCCAGATATTCCCCTCCAAGTCAAGCTCTGGAGGACACCGGACACCTACACATGACAAGGAGACTACGGGCCTGCTCTAGTCACTCTGGAAGCTGATTAGTCTATGCATAGCAGAAGCTTGAGGAATTTAACATGAGATATCCAAAAAGAAATATTTTAAATCATATAGACTGCACAAGCTAACTATCACATCTTTCTTCTGTAAACCAGCTGCCTGTTTGCTTATATGAAATTTGTTTCTTGGTCACCCTGGGTCACCAGTCCAATAACTGCCATGTCTGGACCCATAATTCTGTTACTTTTAAGATTGATTGTAGGCCCCTACATTTTAAATGCTCTAATCAAGTTTATCCAGCAGAGAATTTCCTCAGTAAAATTAATGTTTCTCAGGACCAAGTATGATGCTATGGTCACTGATGAGTCTAAGATTTGACTCAGTTACTAAAACCAGTGGGGAATGAAACAACCTCTGGTGAATGGACAAAAGGGAAGCCATCTTAGGCAACTCAGCCATCTTGACATTGTCAAGGCATCATAAGAGATAAAAGATTAACACAGAGCAGTAACTACAAGCCTGAGGGCATGAATCCAGTGAAGACATCTGATGTTAGTCTTGCCCTGAGGTCAAGGTGGCCTGGTACTCCATAGGCTTCATCTGTTCTTGACCTTGCCCTTATCTTTAGCTCACTCTGCCCAAGTTCTATTCTTATGAATCACGGTTGCTTGCTCTTGCAAAAGATGATGGGTGGGTGGGGGATGAGGGCTAACTGAAAAGTGAGGTTTATGTCACTGTAAAGGAATGTGGTATTTGCCTTTAAAAACTTACTGTAAAAGTAGGACAGGGTTGCTCCCCTCCTTGCGGTGAGGAGATAGATGTTGGCCAACTTAACTAAGGCTCTCCTTTTTAATATTTATTTGGGTGGTCTTCTGTTCATTTCTGGTGTGGGACTCGCTACAATGTAATACTTGTCACAACGAGTAGCATCCTTTCATCTTACATAGCTCATCATGTATGTAGCTACCATCTAATTTAGATTTAGATGGAATGAAGGAAGTGTGGATGCAGGGCATAGTGAGGGAAATGAAAGGAGATAACTGACTATATCATTCTATATGATACAATTGTTTCATGAATCAATGAAGAAGGTGTGCACAACTGATGATATGGGACAAAAATCTCAAATAGCAAGAGAAGTAGAAAATATGAGTAGAAAGTTACATGGAAATCTGGAGAATTGAAATTGAGTAACACCAGTGATTCTGGTTGGCTTGAACATGATTCTGCACACTGGCTATAGATTATGGAGTAGTGGAAGTACTGACGTATAAAACCCTAATGTGCTGCATGTATTTTACTTTAGGAACTCTGTATCTGTATGTAGAAATAGGCCACACAGGGACACCATTAAGATCATCCCTCTAGATGCATGCAATGACATAAAGGATGATCTTATGAATTGATTGAGGAGTACACATTAGGAAAATTTCCTTTTTAGTCATTTTTATTTATTTATTTGAGAGAGAGAAGAAAAAAGGGAGCGGGAGAGAATGGGCATGCCAGGGCTTCTAGCTACTGCAAATGATATATGCACCAAACCGTTTGTCTGCCTTAAGTGGGTCCTAGGGAATCAAATCTAGGTTCTTGGGCTTTATAGGCAAGTGTCTTAACTGCTAATCCATGTATACAGTCCTAGGAGAACCTCTTAATTTCATGTGATATTATGTGTAATATGAAAACCTGTCCTATTGAGCATCATATGGAAAAGACTATTAGTTCTTATTGAATTTCTCCATTAAATAATAGCCTGCTTAGATGATTAGGTACTTTGAATGATGAAGGTGAGGACTGGCAGATAGGAAGTAGGCTTGGTGTTAAAGTAATTTCTGAGGAAATGATAAGTAAGGGGTAGAGATTCACTTGACCACTATTACTTTGGAGGACCCAAAGGACTCAAGACTTGGATAGTTCAATTGTGACACACACCTATCATTCACTTCTGTCATTAATCTAACAGCACTAATACCATTGTGATTACACATCACACATGATAATATATGACCTATCAAAACAAAACCAATAAAACAACAACAGCAACAAAAATAGTTTTAGGGCTAGAGAGATGGTTTAGTGGTTAAGGTACTTGCCTGCGAAGCTTGATTCAGGTTCAATCCCTCTGGCCCCACATAATGCACAAGGTGACACACTTTTCTGGAGTTTGTTTGCAGAGGCGAGAGGCCCTGATGTGCCCATTCTCATTCTCTCTCTCTGTCTCACTCAAATTAATAAGTGAACAAAATATAAAAAATTAAAACATCAAGTTTTTCATGCATGCATGTATTAGGATTAGAAAAGACTGTCTCAACATGTTAAACACTATATGATAGAGAGAAAAATATTAATTGATTCCCATAATAGATTGTCACTGATAAACAGAAAGTCTTATACTGAGATGTCAAATTAATGCAATGGAAGTGCTAGGGCCACAAGTGACTACCCAGTAAGCCACCCTGAAGGTGTTTCTGAGCTCAGGATGGAGCTCTTCTGCCTCACCATGACATCACCTTTTACACAACTGAAGGAAACTCTGGAGCAAACTACTAAGACGCTTGATAAACTTGTGGGTAAGCCAGTTATGAAAGTAACAAGGCACTAAGTAATTTCCTAAAGGAAGTCATTGAAACTCACTGGATACTCAGTATTACTGGACATTCCCCAGTAACTGCATGAACTCTAATAGCAGAGATAGAAATAGGCCAGAGCCGGAAAGAAAGCAACTCTTCAGACAGTTTCTTTTCACCCTCTTGACTGGCTTTGCTTTAGAGCTCTCCAGACTAAATAAATGGAAACCTTTACAGGGTAAATCTCCCTGAAAATAAACTAGGAGATTTTGGATCTATAAAGGAACCATTTATAGAAAAGCAAATCTGGCATACCATGACTAAAGGCCATTATTATTATTTGAAGGTTATTTTTTTGGTTGTTGTTGTTCTTTTCTTCAGGGTCTTGCTCTAGCCCAGGATGACCTGGAATTCATTATGTAGTCTCAGGGAGACCTTGAACTCAAGGCAATCCTCCTAACTTGGCCTCCTAACTTGGCCTCTCAACTTCTGGGATTAAAAGCATGTGACACCACACCCAGCATTATATGAAGCTTTAATTTGTCATTTCCAACATTTACTGTGACATGAGCAATCAGCTACTTATGGTAACATACATGAAGCCATGCACATACATATGGAATTCCTCATGTATTATCTCATACATACATACCTGAGTGTGTATGTATGTTCATTTTCCTTCATCTTTTACTTGTGAGTTAACAAGTTATTCAAAGTAAATAACTTGAAGGCATCTATAAACATCTTATCCTTGGTTCATTCCTCCTTATCCAATTTGTAACTAATTCCAGTCATTTCAATATATATGAGTTACATGAATAGCAGAGGGTGTGAAATTGTAGTATGATATGTTTTGTTCAGTGAAATGTGAGTAGATATAGCATGTATCAGTTTTGCTGGAATTTGTCAAAATCTGAAAATAATTTATCACTTTTCCTTCCTCTGCAAAGCTGGACTTAGAAGCAAATGTAAAATAGCTGTGATCGGTTGGAATCTGAGAATCATAATGAGGAAAACATGCCACCTACACAGGTGACTCAGGTGCGAGGGAGAAATAAACATCTATAGCGCTAGGCTATGGGATGTTTCCACTATTTATCACTACACCATGCTCTGGCAAAGGGCAGGACCACTTACTCAATTAGTGTGAACTGACACTGTCATATCTAAAGGAGGAAGCAGCTGCTTATCACCTTCCAAGCACACCATGTTTTCTTCCAGTCCATGTTTCTTAGTTATCACAAGAATGCTATTGTTTTCTGTTTTACTTTTTAGTGTTTTTGTTCTTGTTTTTTTTTTTAGGCAGACTTCTCTTTTCCCTTTGCTTTAATGACACAGGTTTTTCTTGTCATCTTGTATTATTCACATTTCATAGTAAGAATTTTCTCTCATTTACTACTATGAAAATGAAAACAAAAATCTTTCAATTTCAAAAGTTTTTAGAATTTCTTGAGTTTGGGGTTTCATCTTTATTCATTGTGTGTGTGTGTGTGTGTGTGTGTGTGTGTGTGTAAGTGCTACAGTGTATGCCATATATGTGCCAATGCACACACACCATGCACATGCGTGCAGAGGCCAGCAGGCAATGCTATTGTCACCTGTCATTCTCTCATTTTATCTTTCAGACAGTCTCAGTGAGCCAAAGCTGTACTCATGTCTCCAACCACTTCAACTCTGGAGTTATTGCCATTTAGGTCCATGCCCTGCTTTGTAGGTGGATGCTAGCCATCAAACTCAGGCCCTCCTGATTGTTCAGGATGCACTCTTACCTGCTGAGCCAAATACCTATCCATGATACTCTTTTTTTTCATGGTGATTATTTAAAACGTGGAAAATATTGTCTACCCATGTTAGGTTTGCTTTTTGACACCACAAATCTTTAGTGGGAATTCTTGAAGACAATATTTGCTATCCATGTCTTACATACTCATACATTGTTTGAGATTGATTGGATTTTTCATAGAATGACATTTTATCTGCTTGTATATTTGAACTTTCATGAAGGTTCTCTATTTTGTGATGATCTAAAGATTGTTCTGGCTTCCTCACATTGTCTAACTCTTCAATATTCTTCCATCCTTTTAAATTCTGAGCAGTATGGTGGACTGGTAGGAAGTAACATTATATAAAACTCCAGTATTTGTAAATTTATATTCATTGTGGAAATTCTGATCTGTGTGGGACTCTAATTTGAGTGTTCATTCATTATCTTGGGAGAATGCAATTGTTAATAATTTGATGAAATGATGGTTGTAGTTCTCATTCCTGAGAATGAGCAAAATATAACCTCCAGAGTCAATTTCATTTATTATATGTATAACAGTACTCATACTTATTCATAGAAAGCATTGCCTTCCTCTTCTACCTCTCACCATGTCATACTACAGATGGTAATACCCCAGATTATAATGAGAAATAGTCTTGAAATAAAGATAAGGAAAAATGAGTCTGGACACCATAAAAATAATTCAGAAATCAAAGCTAGAAGGCAGAGTGATAATAAGGCAGTTGTTTCCTTCTGTTAGGAAATTCAAATTGTTGGGGTGCATGTGTATGTGTTCTTGTTATATGCATGTTCACCTATGCATGTGTGAAGGTGTATGTGCACATGTGCATGTGGAAGGCAAAGGTTGAATTTGGTGCCTCCTTCAATCCTTTTCCACCCTATTCCTTGAGTCTGGATATCTCAGTAAGCTCAGTGTTCACCAATTAGGCTAGTCTGCTTACTCAGAAAGTTCTAGAGATTCTGCAGTGTCTGCCATCCCAGCAAAGGGATGACAGGTGCATACTGTCATGTATAGAATTTTATATGGGAACTGGGTATCTTAACTCAGGTCTTCATGCTTGTGTGGCAAGCACTTTACTCCTGAGCCAGCTGTCTAGCCTCCAGTTGTGGGGATTTGTTGTTGATATTGCTGTTGTTATTTTTACTTAAATACATTATATTGGCAAGTTATAACTTTGTTATAAACGTACATACCTCAGTAATAAAGGGAATATAGGAGACACTAACCAAGTAGCATGAGTGCTGTGGAAATACAACAATCTCTTTAGTGACACAGATAAGAGCACTCTCAAATAAGTCTTATTGTGGTTCATATGGACTTAATTTGATTCCACAGGAATGAACTCTCTAAATATCTGCATCTTCAGAGACTGAAGCATAAATGAGAAACTTGCCCACACAGGAAGTGAAATCAAATGCCTTAAAGGCTTTCTTACCAGCCTGGAAGAAGATCTTTAACACATATTTTGTATACCTACCTCATCACACAAAATTACTGCATATCCAACTATTTCTTCTTCAGAACCCATGCTATTTATAAAACTTCCAAGATCCCACATGGTCTCTTCTGACTATGATTTCTGGTTTTAATTACTCTCATTTTACACACAAAGAAAACTAACTACACATACATGGAACATTTCTTGCCAATAACTTTAATATCACTATGATGAATACAATTCAGAAAGTAACCTGAACTATAGTATTGACAGCTTTATGATTCTAAGAGAAATTACTCAATAATTGATTTAATCTAAATTAATAACAGCATGACTATGTATTAACAAGGTGATTGTTACTACAAAATGCATATCATCTTCACATATGATCTTTTAATATGTGCTTCAATTAGATAACTACTTATCAAAGAGTTAACACATTAAAATAGATATCAAGTTACACCTACTGATTACCAACAGTCAAACCCATGCAGTAGGGCAGTTCTCACCTGCACATGTGTTTGGGACAGAAAAGAAGGTCCAGTGACCAGACAAGTTTCTGACTTCTGCTGTCTCAATTCCTGATGACTAGGTTGTTTTTTTTTTTTTGTTATGTTTTGTTTTTTTTTTATCGTTCATGAAATTTCACTAAGATTGCAACTTTACCAGGTTAGCCTCTTGGGTGAGTCTTTATAGGCATTCCAAGGAAGGATTAATAGAAGAAATACCTTCTCCTAGAGAGTACAGCTCTTTAAATGACACCTATTCTCAAGGTGGTTCCAATAAAACACAGTGCTTTTTTTGCCTGCCTGCCCTTGCTACATATATTTGTACTGTTTTTTTTGCAAACTTTGGAACCCACTTTCTTTGGCCTTCCAAAGCAGACTGAAGACAACTGGCTCTGCTGGAATCCTCCAGGCTCCTTAGTAATAGATTGGGAATGCTGAGAGATCCATCCTCACTGACTGAGCAGCTACACGGTTCTCTATCTCTCCGGCCTATAGACAGTCATTGTTGGACCACAGAGCAGATATCCTGTGAACTTATCTACTAAATCCTTTTTACAATGTATAGCCATTCTATCAGTTCTATTCCTCTGGAGAACTCTAACTAAATCAGAGGTCAAGGAACACAAGACTAAACAGAGAATACTAGATGTCTTCAGTGGTAATTCACCTTGCTATATATTATTGGGAGGAACAATCATTGAACTACTAATACTAAAATTCTAGATACAATCTAAGCTATAATATGGTTTGACAAAAAAGAAGTGCTTAAAATTAAGTTAGACCTTGCTCATAGAGCTAACCACTATGTGGGTAAGAACTCCGTATTAGTCACTCTGTATTAGTCTCAGTTCTTCAGAGAGGCAATATCAATGCTATATATTTTGGGGGCAGAGGAGAAGAGAGTGAGAAAGAAAGGGAGGTAGAAAGAATGTAAGGAGTTTGCACATGTGGTTTTAGAGACTAATGGAGTCAGGATTAGTAGAGTCAATGCTTAGTTTCAAAGGACAGAAGTTTGTTATGGAAACCAGAAAAGCCAGAATTGCAGTTCTGCTACTTACTCAGAAAAATTCTGTCTTGCCTTTTGATTTTCTTTTTAAGTTTTCAACAGATTAAGTAAGACCAATTCAAATTTTGAAGAGAAATTTACTTAAATAGTATACCTGTTTAACTTGATGTATCTTATCAAAAATATAATTGATGCAGTACCGAGAAAAATGTTTGCAAAAATAAATGGATGTCCAGTGTCCAGCCAAGTTTACAATTAATCATCAAAAAACCCTAATCACCTATCTGTCATTAATTTCTTACCTATGCCAAAAATATATTTTAATAATCTTCTGTATCCATAATACCTGAGTGTCCAATAATACTAGCTTCCTACCACTTTTTCAAAGTGAGACAGCAAGATTAATATGCTAGTGGCCTATGACACATTGTGTTTCTTACAAAACATAAACAATAAATTGAAAATTTTAATTTAAGTACATTGAAATATCTAAATATAGTTGATAAAGAGTAAATGACTAAGTACATGACTAATAGCAACACTCAGGGAAGATGAAAAATAGTGTTTATGATCTCTATTTCTAAGCAGATATATAGAAGCACTATTTACTAAACAAATACTAGCTTCACTGTTATGGGATAAAAGAGAAAAACTAATGTGTCTCAATTTTCTTTTGATATTATATTAAAGAGTGACCTTAATGTGTTCAATTTGGCAAAAAACATAAGCCTAAGAGTCAAAATTCTGCTAATCCAATAACCTTGACTTGCACTGTGGTAAAATTAAATTCATTTAAAGTTATTTGTAAGGCCAGGTATTCAGGAGACAGAGGTAGGGGGCTCACCATGAGTTCAAGGCTATCCTAAGACTACATAGAGAATTTCAGGTCAGCCTGGGCTAGAGTGAGACCCTGCCTCGAAAAACAAAAATAAATTAATAAATATAAAAGGTGAAATAAAAAAATAACATTATTTGTTTGCAAAATTATTATCAGAAAGACATACATATAACAAAATGCCTATTTAATATTCTGTAATTCTACAATATAGGTGTCTTACCAGTAGCTCATTGTTTTAGAAATGTATGAATTCAAGGACTCATTGATACAGGGAGGATGGGGACCAGCAAGAGGAGGCCAGACAAGGGAGGTGAGGGAGAGAATAGAGCAAATAAGAAAATATGTATGGGAATGCCACAATAATATCATGTGCTCTGCATCCTACCTTAGCAGAAAAAAATTGATTTATTAGGAAGATGAAAGGGACTCATCACTTGCAAAGCAGAAGATTTTCCAGAAAACTAAATGGTTGTGTTTCCTGACAATAAGCACCAGCAAATCCACCCTAAATTTCTTCAGATTACCAGTGTGCCTTGAGGGGATGATTGTCCCATAGTATTGGCTATGTGCTTAGTCAGTGAACATTCACTGAGTCCCAAGCACTCAGCATGCCCACACCACCTTCACTCTGCAAGAGCTAATCTTGTAGCTTACCTTCTATAAAGGCACAAAGTTTTGAACTCAGTTTTAGTTGTGTTCTAGCAAAACTGAGATAGTAGGATCCAAAGCCACATAAATATTATTTTAAAATATATAAGGTCAGATATTAATAAGTGTTAAGTATCATTCATTAGAAAGTATTAAAATATTATGTTCTGTCTTTTTGAATTTTTATATTTTACATTTTTGGTATTTTAATAGATGCATATATTGTATTTTGACTTTATTCCCACTAATTACTCTCACCTACTTTCTTCTATTTCTATCAATATCCTCTTACTTTATTATTATGCTCTTTTTCTAGGTAGGGTCTCTCTCTCCAGCCCAGGCTGACCTAGAATTCATTATGTAGTATCAGAGTTGCCTCAAGTTTACAGCAATTTTCCTATGTCTGCCTCAAGTGTGCTGGGATTAAAGGTGTGCACCACTACACCCGGGTTGTTACACTTTTTTAGAAACAATATTGAAGTCCCTTTCATCTTGCCATTGCTGAAACCATTCACTGACCATTCACCTCATGAGTTCCTCCCACATTCCCTATGATGACCCCAATCTTGTAGAGGTTGTGGACAGATAATCCCAGTTTCTGTGAATTCCTGAGAGCAGCAGCCATGTTGTGTCGAGAGGACAGTGCTTCAAAGCACTCCTCCCCATCCTCTGACTCTTAGATCTTTTTCTCCCCGCCCCCCCCCCCCCCCCCCGGCTTCCTTTATCCTAGGGGAGGCTGATATAGATGTCCTGCTTAGGGCTCAACAATCAGCATTCCCTTGTTCTCTGCACTTTGACCAGTTATGAGACCACATTCATCACCACTACTGCGAAAAGTAGCTTTTCTGACTAAGGTTAAGAACAAACAGTAGTCTGTGAGAAAAAGCAGTTTGACAAAATGTCTATTTAGCAAAACAGTAGTACTTTGTCCATCCCTCCCTCATTGATTAGAACCTCCATATCTTCTGTGTTGTTCTTACTAAGTATAAATACTAACCATGATTCCTTTCTGTTGAGGTGGCCTCATATCCAATCAGGAAGTATTTGGTTGGTGTTAAAACAGTCACATTACTCATACAGGCAAGGGGCAATGTAGCTCTTTTCTATTGGTAGTCAACTAGGGACAACAGATCCAAAGTAACATACATGCTGTTCTTTTCATGCAGGACTAGAACTGCACTCAGATCCAGATGCTTTATAAGAAGAAGAGCTTCTTGTTCGTACTCAGCTTTTGCACATACTTTAGCAGCCATGAGCAGGCCCTTCCTCAGCCAGCACTCCTTCTGGATCCAGCAACCAATGAAGGTCATTTGTAGACATTTGAACTTGGCCCTGAGACGTATCAATTTTGGATGCATAATTTAGTTTAAAAAAAAAAAAAGCCTCCAGGTGAGATTGTCTATTGTTATCCTGATTTCCTCTGAGAAGAGGACAACTTGTGCTTGATATATATATACAATTTATGTGTGTGTGTGTATGTATGTCTTAACTCAATTCTCCCTAAATAAACCCATAATTTCCATGTCTGCATTTTTCAAAGCTTTGATAAATGAATGTAAACAAACTCAAGAGCCACTGATTTGAGTTCTAATACCACTCACTGCTCTATGTCATTATTGTTCCACCAATGGGCATATATTACTGTCAGGGTCTACAGCTGGGTAAGACTATTGCTTACCATTTCCCCCAAAGCCTGCTTAGCACCTTTTGGTATTGTGGAAGCTAGTCATCAGGAAGGATGCTTTCAGGTCAGTTCAAGCTTGATTTCTCTGTGTTGTAACCACAGTATGTGGCGTCTTCAGGAAGAAGATTTTACCAGCTGCTTGTTGTAGGCAACCAAGTGCAATGGCAATACCCTATGTATGTTTGGGGGCCTCCCTGGCCAACAATACCTAAGAGTAGCCCACAGGTGACTTTTGGGTTTATGTTTAATAGCCTATATCTTCTGAGTGCCTCCACTCAAACTCTTTTTATCAATAAAAATCATACTTTTAAATTAGCTTGTAAAATAGTTAGTTCCCACATTGTTTCTCTATACCTCCTTTGCTTTAGTTAATCGTTCTTCCCAGTTTTTCCTCACACCTCTCCCTGAACCCCCTCCTCTCTTGCATTATTCCATACCCATGTGTAAGTTGCCTTTTGTGTAAAGCACTAGAATAAAGAGGAATAAGTTGGAGATTTTTCTATCTAGGGACTATTTGTCATAATCTATAAAGATGCAAAGTGACTGAATTACAAATGAACCTGAAAACTTCCTGTACCTAAGCATAATTTTTAAAACTCTGATATTTTCAATGATTATTACATAAAAGAAAATAAATGTTACACACACATACTATATATATTATGCAATATATATGTATATATATATATATATACATATAATATATATATGACAATAGATAGAAGATTTCTTGCTAATAAATGTCTTACCAAGAGGTGGCAGTACCATATTTCCAACATTTATAAAACCATGGGAATTATTTAATATTTAATGTATATAATTTTTCTTTTTCTTGAACATTAATAAACCTCATAAGACTGCATTAATATGTATGGTCATTAGAGTATATTATTTGAAATCTATTATTAATCTTCCTGGCAGAAGTTTTCTAGGCCCATCCTTAATAGCAACAGGGTTCTTATGGTCACTAAAACTCTTCCCAACAGGCTGCTTCACTGCCAAATTGTTTTATGTCCTAAGAAATTATGAATAATCAGAAAAATAACTTCAATGTAATGAGATCTATTATAGTGTAGTGTTGTACATGGAGATTTATCCTAAATGTACATTGTAATGTAGACACAAAGTAAAGGAACTTTGATGCACATAAAACTCTTGCTTTCAGAGTGAGGCCTACATTAGTCACCATTTTAGCCACCTTGGAGATCATAATAAATGCAGAAGAGTGTGACCCACACAGACCTACTAACCCTCATATATGTTTTAATAAGATTCCCAAGTGATCTGTAGGTGTATTAAATGATAAAAAAAAGATTACCAAAACTAATTATCATTCCACCCAAACTTACAGGTCTGGAGAAGGCCATCCCTGTCTCCCTGTAGCAAAGTGCTCGAATTAGGCAGGGCCACCCTCATCATGCCACACAAGAAAAACTGCTACTTGTATGTAGAAAGAGCATTGCCAGCACAGAAGTCCAGTCATGCTCAATGGTTTCCTTGAATATTGTGAAAAAAAAATAAAAAGAGGCACTTTCAAATACCATAGAGGAAGTTCTCTACCACTGAACTACATCTCCATCCCTAAACCACAAAAACTTAATAGTTAGTGTGTTACTGAAGTAGTCTAATGTTTCAATAATATTGAATGTTATTGAATGTCACACAGACTACTAAATACATCTGTGTACACCATATTGTCAACCTGACATATGTCTGTCAGAAGTCATTCCTGTCTAAAAGGTCAAAGGTAAGTGCTAAATTTAAAAAAAAAAGAAAAGAAAAAGAAAAATGAAAATAGATGCACATTTTCCTCTACCTATTTCAAGAAACTTTCTCTAACTGAAAAGACAGTATGAATTAAAAGCTTCAACAGTCACTCAATGATCCTTTTTTCCCCCTGTTCTCTCAAGCTAAGATTTGCTAATATAAGTTAAAATATTGATAGAAATCTAGGTGTTTCTGTGCTTTAATTTTACTCACCTGCACTCTCAAATCTCAGTTTATCTTCATTAATAACCATGTGACAATTCATTCTATAGTTTACTTGAAGACTTTTATGTCATAAAGGAGAGGCAATGGAGAAGATAAAGAACATAAAAGCAAACACTAACATCTATCATTGTTAGATCATGAAATATATTTCAATGGTAAATTCAGAATCTACAGAAATAAATGAAGAGAGATGTTTGAAATTAGGGCTTCTCAACAAACACTAATCTAATTAAGCATTTGTGTGTCAAAACATCCTCACCTCCCAGTAAACTCGATGATGTGTGAGTCCCCAAGATGATCGTGCAGAGATTTAAAGGCCAGACTCTTCACCTTTTCTCTGGAGGAACTGAGTTGTGATTTATTGGTAGTTGCAACTTCACATAGTTTATGTAAAGAGGCAGTTAGATAAATTAGACTTTGGCTCACAGCATGCATAGAATATATTTTAAACACATTAAGAAGCTCCAACAATAAAATATATGTTACTGTTTACAAATTTGTTTCAGTTTGTAATACTTTAACCATGAACAGAGACTATACATCAAGAACTGAAATTAGATCAAACCTTTTTCCTGACATAATGAGTATGCTCTACACTCTCTTTTTCCCTTTTAAAAGTGACCACATATTAATCATACAACGTAATCACATAAAGATGAATGGTTCACTAGTAAGGATATATAAGAAGGGACCTGGAGGAGGGAAGAAGAGAAGTTGTGATAGAGGGGGTGAATATGACCAAATTGTATTATATGCATGGATCTACTTGTCATATGATTACTTTGTTTCCTTTCTACATGAACATGTGTTTCATGTGGTGCAAAGTAAATGCAGCCAGTTATCATTGGCTGGTTATGCAATGAGCTGAGAAGAGCAGTGGCCCTATGTGGAGATTCTGCTAAGAGACTGTTTTGCATGCACAGGTAGAGCTGCCCTTTGGGAATGCGTATAAATAACAGAAGAGGGATGAACTTAGAATGAGCTAGTTTTTATCAGGCTGGTAGAAATCCCATTAAATATAATTTGATCATAAAATAGCAATAAAAACTTTATTTTATAATCACTGAGGGCTGGAGAGCTCTGAGACATCTGGACTACAGAGATAAAACTTAAGTGTGAGAAACAGCTCACTGCTTATGGGAAAAGCCCTATCAACAGGCTTCTCATACTCTCTTTGACTGACCAGCATTCTCCACGCTTTGACAACATACTTATAGATAGAAAGTTACCTCTCCCAGTAGACCTTAATTTCACCATGTGCTCAAACAGAATCCATGTCATACTGGATTCTTACATAGTTTTCTTTTTCTCCTTGTGGGTAGGTCTGTGAAAGAGGCAAGGAGTACTCAGCAGCAAACAACCTGATGTGATGCTCACACAAGTGCAATAGTGGCACACAGACATGGTAAGAAACCAACTGCTCTTGATTTGGCTAACTGATCTGCTCAGTGGAATAGAACCCATAGCTGGATCTGGGAAACAAGTCAGAACCACATCCAAGAAATGAGTCTGCTCTCCATTATTAAGCTACCACCAATCTTGGGACTACAAGAGGGCTTACACCTGTTAAATTATCTCTAGAGTAAGAATGGTTATCACATTTATCTGGTGCTGACTTCACTCTCCATTGGAGAATTTGCTTCTATTTTTTAAATGGACACAGATCCTGAGTAGAAAATCAGTCCATCCAACTTCACCAGGGCCCCAGCTGAAAGCATAGAGTAATTGGGTAAATGAACAAGAGTGCTCCTTTCTTGGTGAACCTAGTATCAGCACAAGGGTTGAGGAAATAGACACAGAGAACATATAACTCCTACCAAACCAGAGATCCAGAGACACAGAGGGCTCTCAGGACCTCACCACTGAAGTAGACCTAAAAGGAACCCAACATGGCTCAGGGAAATTCACAGAAGAGGGGGAGGAAGGATTGTTATAGCCACATGTTGGGACATTATGCACAGAGACATTGCCTCTTACCCATAACTGATGGCTACCCCCAAAATGCACAACCCACATTCCCCAATGCGGTGGGTCCCTGTGGAGGGTGGAGGACAGGCAGGAGGCTAATGATGGTACCAACATGCCTGTTGACACATGTGTACATAACTAATAATAAAAATAATAAAATTTTAAAAAGAATGAAACATTTGAAAAATCTACAATTATCAGATGTATTTTAATTTGATTTAACAGCTTGCTTGAACATATTTAAAAAACAAAACTAAGTATATTATTGTTGCATTCTGACTCACAAAAGGAATATACCAGAATTATATTGCATTTACGAATAGAGGAACATCTAATTTCTATATTCATATATTTAAAAATGAGGTCATATTCAGGTCACAAAGGGAAAATGGATTATAAACATTTAATATGTAATGGCAACACATTTAACTTAATGATTCATTATTTAGAATGTTTTTTCTTAAACATAATAGCATATTAAAAAATTATAATGTTCTTTCTAAAGGTGAGACTGAGTAAGTGTATATGAATTTTTAAAGACTGAATTAACATGTTCCATCAAAATAAAGCTTATTAAGATAATATGCTTTCAATTTACTATTCCCCTTTTTGTTGTTGTTGTCTCTTTGTTTGCATTTACTTACATAGGCTGACCTGGAACTCACAAAATTATTAGAATTTTAATTAGGAAATAAAGAATTTATTGAAATTTTATTAATATTAAATGTTAACCCAATAAGATATGGTTTAGATTCAGTGTCACATTTCAAACCTAAGCAACATTAGTAAAGTTATAAATACATATTCCTTCCATTTATTTATTTTATCTAATCTTAACTGTATTAATGTGGAGTAATAGTACATATGTTATTTGTGTGTGTGTGTGTGTGTGTTATGCATGTATATGCACAAGTGCATCCATGGGGGAAAGAGAAGGCTTCATGTACCCTCCTCTACGGATACAATTATTTTGGATTTCCTCTGCCAATGTCCCAATAATTTGAAAGTGTTCCCAGATATTTGTCTTATGACTGAAGTCCACAGAACTCAGGTGTTCTCAGGCCCTCAGGTTTGTGTGGCAAGCATACTTACCTGCTGAGCCATCTTGATGGATTCTGCTTTCTTTTCATTTTTAAGTAAAATGCATTCATATCCAGTTGGTCTCCCTCTCTGTGTGTTCTCTATTTATGATCATTTGTTGTCTGGTCCACTTATTAGCATCATCTTATCTGTCTTATTCTTCTGAGACTGCTATAACAAACTACCATAATCTATATGTCTCAAATATATATATATATATATATATATATACATATATATATATATAAACATATATAAAGTTCATGAAACTTAGAAGTCTGACACTTCCAAAGTAAGGTTTCAGAATCATCGGGTTGATTTATAAGTCTTGTTGGCTCCCCTTAGTGAGCAGAAAGTGAAGAAAAGCACCCTATGAAGTTTCTTTAAAAGGACACTAATTCCCGTCGAAAAGACTCCATCTCCTGGTATCCACAAGATTTTGCTGTATGGATTTTGTAGGACATAGTCAGTCCGTATAACCTCCTTTTTAAACCAATTTGAATTTAAAGTGCTTAAGGGTTTGTGATGGTTAAGTTCCATTGTCATCTTGATCAGGTTAGGAGTTCACTCAGGTATTCCTCTTGGATTGGCTCTCTGAGCTTGTTTCCAGGAAGGATTAACTGAAGGAGAAAGTCTTTCCTCCAGAACAGGTGACTCTTGGTGGTGAGCTGTATTGAAGGAAGCTTTGAAAGGACACAGTCCCTTTCTCTAC
Organism: Dipus sagitta; assembly: GCA_036346955.1. Lineage (NCBI taxonomy): Eukaryota > Metazoa > Chordata > Mammalia > Rodentia > Dipodidae > Dipus > Dipus sagitta. Next base: position 27,702,552 of record CM070772.1, read on the forward strand.
ATGTGTGACTAAGCTATTGCTGGGGAGTGCCTTTTACCTGCCCCCCTCCCCAACACACGCATATTCACTAGTAGGTGTGTCTATTCTTTTTGATTATCTTTCACAGGCATTAGAATCAAGCTTCATCAGCTGCCCAACAGAATTACCAGCCACGGCTGTCCGGGTATCCTACAGGCCTTCAGTGCTGGATTGGAACTGCGGAGGCATCCAGCCACATGGACTGAGCAGCTCCCAGGTTCCCTGACTCTCAGACCTGCAGACAACTGTTGTTGGATTGCTGTAAGCTAACTCAATAAACACCCGTTTAAATATCAATTCATTCCATCAGTTCTGTTCCTCCAGAGAACCCTCACTAGTACAGGCTTGTTTTAGATTAGATTATTGATGTTGTGACAGTGGAGAAGCACTAACGGAGCACCCCTAATACCCCTGGGTTTGAGGGTAGGAAGACATTGATGGGATTCTTTTTTTTTTTTTTTTTGTTTTTGTTTTGTTTATTTTTATTTACTTATTTGAGAGCAACAGACAGAGAGGTAAAGAGGGAGACAGAGAGAGAGAGAGAGGGAGAGAGAATGGGCATGCCAGGGCCTTCAGCCACTGCAAACAAACTTCAGAAACATGCTCCCCCTTGTGCATCTGGCTAACGTGGGTGCTGGAGAATTGAGCCTTGAACTGGGGTCTTTAGGCTTCATAGGCAAGTGCTTAACCGCTAAGCCATCTCTCCAGCCTGGGATTCTGATTTTGAAACCCGCTCCTACTGTACCCTTCTGCACAGAAAAGATTTCATAACACAGGTTTCTAACATTATTGAAGATTTCACATTATATTTAATAATTCTATTGTTTTCCATAATGCTAATGAAACTGTGATAAAAGTATTTGCTCCTTGATTTCTCCTGGAAAAAAAAATGTAAGTAGTCTCAAATTAACTTCTCTCTCAAAGCCTCAGTCATTACTCAGTGACTCAGTGATGTATGTCCTTGCCATTTCAGGATGGATATTGATATTCTTTGTTTGTCTGTGGGCTAGATCTGAGGCTGAAAGTCAGATTAGTAAAAATGAATCACAGAGAATCACTAGTCACAGCTAGAAATACACAGTTTCCACACCTTCACTTGACCCTACTGTGCACAGGCACCCCAAATTCTTCCACAGTAATAGTAAATAAGGAAGTCTTTTTCTTGCATTGTAAAACACATCTCACACAATATATGCATTGCCAATTTCTAAGGAAGTGCTTCAATTCACAATAAACACACACACACATATACACAATATGTTCCTTTCTGCTCAGAAATCCTTGTGCATATGAGCACCCAGCTTTATTTCCAAAATTATCAAGAACCAGAAAATATCCATACTTTTGCTCTACTTGGTAGCTAACTTGTTAGCTTGCTAGCTTCATGGATGCTGGCAGAACATGAATCAGGTCACAGGGTCAGCACTTTATTGCTCATGGTGGTGAAATACACACGGAATATTGGGTATTCCTTGATTTCTGTTCCATCCTGTTTTAATGGGAGTTTTGGTGGTTCAGAAACAGTCCTTCAACTCCAAATCCTGAGTTCAAATCTCATTAAAAAAAAATAATTGGAATAAACAGACTGCAAAGAATAGTTTATAAATTACTACCTTTATTCAGGGGAGTAAGGGGCTGAGGTAAAGTTCATAGACCAAGGAATGGGAAGTGGGTACACCCACGTGTTCTGAAAGCCCATATGAAAGTTGAGCATGATGGGCCGTGGGGGGGCGGGGGTCATGAAAAGGGATTCTCTAAAAAGGCTTGCTTGCACTTTCAATTCAATTAGATTTAGAGAGGAAATGAGAAGAAAGTATAGAAAACTCCTACCACGTGAATGACAGGAGGGAATGGGGAGCCCATTTATGAGTAGGTGCCATCCCCCCATATCAGCCCAACAGGGTGGAAATAAGGGGGCCTTATCAGAACAGGGAACTGGAAGTTCAGGAAAGGCAAAGTGCCGAAAAGGAGGCCTTGCCTACTTGGTAAGTATCTATAATCTTATTGTATTGGGCTTTACCTTCAGGCTTAGGTGAGCTTCAGAGATACTTGATTTGTCTGGGCTAGGCAATGGGTCTGGGCTACAGTGGCTCTGATCAGGGGTTGAGAAAGCTGATTGGATAGGCTGGACAGATTTGCTGTTCCATCTTTGGGACCTCTCTCCTGACTGGCTACCTATTTTTCCTTTACTGTGATGCAGATGGACATAGATGATGGCAAATGTGAAGTGTCTACATTAAATGAACAGAATCAAACTTAATGTTAAAACTTAATGTTAGCCACTGCTCATTAAACACAGGGCCTTGTACATGCTAAGTTACATGGTGCAATTTAGCTGTACACTTACATAGCTAAGAACTCTGTTGGATGCTAGACAATAAGCAAGTTCCAGAATGAGACCTCTGTTCCTAGACTCACTGCCAAACAAGTATCTTTGAAAAGGTCACACCTAGTGTAGGCAGACATTGTCTCTGATTAAAATACATGGAAAACTAAAACTTGCATAATGAATTGCTTTGGGGATGACATTGCCTGGTGTGAGTGAAGCCCTAGACTCCAGCCCTACCACTCATGGCTGGGGAAATGTTTGAGCCTTTAAAGGTGCTTCCTAGCAAAGCCTGATTGGCCAGGTGTGATAACCCATGCCCAAGTAAAGCCAGGTGCATGAAGTGGAGCAAATATCTGGAGTTCTTTGCTGTGGCAAGAGGTCCTAATGTACTTATAATTTTGTTCTCTTTGCTTCAAAATTAATATTTTTAAAAATCTCCAGCACAAAATGTTAAGAAAAATGAGCTTACAATAGTGTTTCATTCACTTCATCTAATTTTACCGTGATGTTCTTTCTTTTTCAAACTGTTTTTTTATTCAATTCTAATGTCTTTCATAAAATCAAATCAAATTGTAAAATATTTTAGTAATACCAGTAAGGATTAAACATTACTATTTACTTTCATTAAGTAATTAGCTTAATTTTCTCACTTTTGCTCCTTTGTCAAATATTTGTTTATGTGTGAACGTATGAAGCATGAAAAATTGGTATGGGACTGTTTCAATCAAATGTGCTGTACACAGTTTTTAAAAAGTAGAATTCACTGTTTCTCCTGTGAACAGTATATTCTATAGACCAAAGACAGTGTCTAACATATTTTTAGGATACAGGTGAGGTAAGTCTAAATACAATGATTTTGAGGAAAAGTAGTTTTAGGTTTTTTTTTTCTTCAAAGAACAGATCTGTATTAAATAAAACTTGACAATTACAGTGCAACTACAAGCTTCCCCTTGTTCTTGGACACTGAGTAGATAAACTTATTTTTCCATATTCATAATTGCTATTTTCTTTAAATGCACCTACTTCAAATGCACAAAATTAACTGTAGTTTTTGTATTTTAGTTGTAGTGTATGTATATATTATGAGATGATAACTTTTTGCCTGACACAAAAACTTACTGGTAATACATAAATAAGAACACATAAAACATATTCTATTGCAAAATTTTCTTTATCTTTTGATATCTTGCACTGTACTGAAAGAAAAGTTTGAAACCCTTGAAAATATTAAATACATGTATCTTGTCTTAACAAAATGTAAGACAATAAACACAGAATTATAAAAAATATCTATATAAATTTCCATTACTGTAAAAAATTGAAAATTTATAACACTATAATATGATAGTCACTACAGTATTAAGTTTAAATGCTAGTGCTAGGAAAATATGCTAAATATTTTGTACATATAGGAAAACTTAAAATTGTGGTAGAAATATTCAGAAAATTGCACCAAGTGAGATAGAATCGTTGAATAACCAAATTTGAATGAATATTGGTTTATTGTGTGACAATCCCAATGAGAATGAGGCATAAATGGATGACTATGGTGAAAAGATAGACTGAGGGGGTATAAAAGCAATGTCACAGAACAGGCTGTGTCAAGGGAAATAAAATAGGAGCTTTGGCTTCTTAAATAATAAACTAAAAGAATGAATAAAATGAATAATTGCAAGTAGATAACTACCAATTGATAAATATCCTATTTAAAAGTTTCAGAAAATTAACAGAAAGATGTAATTATTTGGCACTATGAAGTACAGAATATGTAGATGCACATATATACTTTTTTATATAACTTATTTTTTGACAGAGATAAAGAAAGAGGGAAAGAAAGGGGGGGGGAATGGGCACACCAGGGCCTTTTAGCAGCTGTGAATGAACTCCAGATGTGTGTGCCACCTTGTGGGCATTGTGTGCTTGCGTCACTTTTGTGTGTGATTATGCCTGGGATCTGGAGGATTTGAACAGGCATTTATAGGCTTCATAGGCAATCACCTTAACTGTTAAGCCATCTCCCCAGCCCTAACCTACGTTTTTTAAATGATGACAGCCTGGAATATGCATGTATAAATGTAGAGATACACACATATATGCTATTTACTTGAGATACGTGTATGTAGATAAATAAATAGTAGAAAAACCCAGGAGAAAACAAATAGTTTGATACCAGTGGAAGGTATAGATGTTTTGATAAGGCTTTGTCTATGAAATTTCTCCTCTGACTGACTATATCTTCACAGAGACTTATGATGATTCCACCTGGAGGAGGCTTTGCTTTAAGTCAGTGAAATATGAGGATAAGGAGTTTCCATTTTAGCTAATGTTTATTCTAATGCTTCCAGATCATTCCTATCAAGTTATTATTTATTATTCCTATCAATAGGTCCAGATGTATCCCATTATAGGTGATAGAATTTTAAAATCATTGATAAGTAAGATGGTCCCCACTGGATATGGCAAGAACACATAAGAATTATTTTTGTTGCTTCTTATTGACTGCATTCACATGATTTACATACTCATTAGAGCATAACACCTGATAAAAATTAATTTCCACCTCTATACTATGGGGATCAAAGACTTCCATCCTTATTTATATGATGCACAAATTTGAGAATGTTTTACAACTTTTCTAATTTTTAGTTTCTACCCAGAGGGAAAAAAAAATTGAACATATGCTAAGGAACAAATTAGTAATCACTAAAATGATTATGAAATAAATGTGTCTGTAAATTCTAAGTAAGTGAATGTTTAAGAAGTAAGTATTATGCCAAGCACTATGCACTAAGTATTTTAACGTACATAGCATGTTTACATGCAGACTTAAAACCAATAACCATAATATGGGATGCATGTATTGATTACATATGTTTTGTCAACTTGAAAGATATACATAGGAGAGTTCTATGTTAAAAAATATTTGTGACAGACTGAAGAGAGTTGTTAAGAAATCAAGGAAATGTAACTTACACGCGCACACGCACGCACACACACACACACACAGAAAGAGAGAGAGAGAGAGAGGAAACCTGAAATAAATTGAAAAGTGTACAGAAATTATGAACATTTTATTTCAGAGATGCTTTCCAAAGCTCCTTAAGGCATAAGACTCTTCTCTTTCTGCTTTTCTGTTGCCTCTTAGCTGTGGAATGAGTGGGTGCAGAAAGAAATGTGGAACACCACATATGCTGTGCTCTCAGCTTACGATTATAGGATGTGGTATCTGAATGAAAGGGGCAAGTGATTAATACTCCTTCTCCTACCCAGTCACGTGTTGCTAAAGGGAAATGATAGGCAAATGATCATACTACCTGACTCCACACTGTCCCCAGTGGTGGAGCTAAGTTAAGTCAGCATAAAGATACTGTGTCCTGATTATCATCACACCAGTTTGCTCACAGGGCAGTTTCCCTTCTAAGTCAGGAAGCCCCCAAAGAAAAGAGTACTCCATCTTGGCACACTGTCTTGCTTATATTCAAGGGATGTCACTACAAATTCACGCAGTGCATGGTCTCCACCCTAAGCTCCAAAAGAGTCCTTTTAACCTTTTTCACAGAGAAGCAGTAATGACAGTAATAGAACTGCGGTGTCCTATAAAGAGCACCTGCGCAATCCAAGTTTCTTGCGTTAGAGTCTGTGGACAATTTATGGACATCATGGAATTTCCAGATACCCCAGAAGCCAGGAGACCATAATGCTATAAGCCTCTACAATGGAGAAGACATGCACCCCCAAGTTTCTGTACCACAGCAAGGTGAGACACAAGAAACTTCTGCTAGTGGCACCCCATTGTTGCAGTCAGTTTCACATTGCTGGGACAAACACCTTTCCAGAAGCAGCTTATGGAAGGAAGGGGCTTATTTCAGGCTTACAGAATCCAGGGGCAGAAGAAGCTGGCTTACTTCAGCAGCCTCAGCAGAGAGAGACAGCTGCCAGGGGCAGCAAGCTCAGCATTAAGGGTTTCATCTGCTCTCCACACACCTTAGGGCTCTGCTCCAAGACCCACTCCCAGTGACATGTCACCTGGAGCAGGGATCTGCCTGCAAGTGGCTAAAGTTGCAAGCTCAGTTTTGGTAAAAGACCTGAGTCTATGGGTCCTTATATTCAAACTACCATATGGTGTGGTTGTTTGCAAGTAAAACATAAATGAGCATCATTAACATTTAACAATATGTATGTATTTCCTTATTTTCAGGTAAAAGCTTTTAAAACAATTTTTTTTGTTTGTTTGTTTGTTTTGAAATAGTGTCTGTCCTAGCCTAAATCTCTTCAGCCTCCAGAACACTGGGATTACAGGTATGTACCACTGTGTCTGGCTCCAAAGTTGAGGTAGCTTATAATAATGACAGTCAAACTTTGGATATAAATGCAAGGTAACAGGTTGATCCATTCAGTTTTCACATATACTTTTTATCATGAACTAATTCTGCTTGTGGTATAATGCATTTTATTATTATTATTGTTATTATTATTATTTTATTTACTTACTTTTGTCTTCTGAGGTAGGGTCTCACTCTAGCTCAGGCTGACCTGGAACTCACTATGTAGTCCAGGGTGGCCTCGAACTCACAGTGATCCTCCTACCTCTGCCTCCCAAGTGCTGGGATTAAAGGTGTGCACCACCAAACCTGGCACATTTTATTACTTGAAGAAGGTTGAACATTGAGTATTCTTTAACATTTGGTAATGTTACGGTATATTATATGCCAAAAATTGAGAAGCTATATAACAGACTATTTAAAAATACCGTTCCATATCCATACCTTAAATTTGTAGAAATGGTTTAGTGCATTGTGAATTGTATCTTGTTGAAGCTTTGTTGATGCTTCATTTCACTCCTAAAGTTTGACTTAGTTCTCCAATTTTCTTTCTTCGAAGGAGTCCTACAATTCTATGCATGTGTATTTTTGTTTTCTTATACTGCAATATAAGTTAGGATGAATTGTATGAATATATGAAGGTGTTTTATATTTATTTTATTTACTTTTGTGTGTGTGTGCATGTAGTATGTGTTTTATATGCACTTGTATGTATCCTTGTGACACCCCACATGCTTTCCCGCAGCGGGGATCACTTATCTTCAGTGATCAGGTGTTCCAACCCCTGGCTATTCCACCTGGTTTTGATTTGAACCAGAATCTCTTTTTGCCGTTTATAGAGCTCGTGGAGCTCCAGCAATTCTTGGATTTCTGCTCCTGTGTGGGAGTTGGGTTTAGAGGTATGTATCGCCAGGCCCAGTTGTTTATTTGTAATCTGGAGATTTGAATTCAGGAAGTCTAAGCCCCCCTCAGGTCCTCATGCTGGGCAGGAAGGCTTAACCCCTGAGTCAGCTCACCAGCCCTGTAAGCATATTTAAATGTCTGTGACTTGCTGTCCTTTTGTGATGAATCACAAAATATCCAATATGTCATGTGACATGTGCTAATGAGACCAGTTCTACTGTCCCAATTAAAAAAATAAAAATAAAAATAGGATAGTTTCTTTATTCAGCTGCAGAGCAAGAAGGGACACACAAAACGTGACCATGGCAGCCTCTTCCAAACTGGGATGTGGGTGGATCAGACCTTGCACAGGCACTGCAATCTGTCTTCTGTGATCTGCCCTCCCTGCATAGTTACTTACTGTGATTGGTGGTAAGATTAGCTGGCCCATGCAATTTTCCAAATTGTTTTACTTAGGGAGTTTCTACAACAGTAAGGCATGTGAATATTCTAGGTACCTGCCTGAAATTAAAACTTCACAGTTTTAAGATAGGAAAGAACATTTGCACTAACCATTTAACGAGAAAGAATATTGAATGTAATATTCTAAACTAACATCTTAGAGGTAGTCATAATTTGGAAAAGAGAATAGTTGTTATTTTTGAATTCTTTTGTGGATAGGAATGATAAAGCTCTTTAAAATCACTGGATGCAATAAGAATAAAAGATATTTAGATGACAATTGATACAATATAATCTTCAGCAATTTAACTCAAGACATTGTACTAATTATATATCTGAATTTCATATAATTTATGAAACTACATGTATTTGATTCTCAGTACTCAAAACAAATCTTTTTTTCCCAGAGGAATTATAAAAAAAAAAAACATGCAAATGAACATTATTAGGGATTATTTCAGTACCTCACAAAGGTTTTGAAAATGCTACATTGAAATGTAATATTATAGCCCCTCTGGAATAGAAAGTGTCCCTTTTTGGCCAAGAGTATAATGAATATTTTCCATTTCAAATAAAAATTTTCACCTCTTATTTTCCTAACAATCTTAAAAAGAAGTTTTGAGGTCAGCAAATTAATGGTTAGGAATAATAAATTTATATAGTCTAATGGACCTTTATCTTAAATTACTCTGTGGCTGGAGAGATAGCTCAGTGGTTAAAGGTGCTTGCTTGCAAAGTTTGCTGGCATGGGTTCAATTCCTCAGTACCCATTAAAGACAGATGCAGAAAATGGTGCATGTGTCTGCAGTTGGTTTTGTTTTCCCCATCTCTGTCTCTGTCTCTCTCTCCTTCCTCCTTCTGTCTTTCTATCTTGCTCTCCTTGCATTTTCTCACTGAAAGTGCTGCTTAAAAATTTCACCATTTCACCTTTGCTTAATAGTAGAATAAAAAGTAGCATTCAATTTCCCAGTTTTAAAAGATGACGTTACAAAAGTTAAATTATTTTTACCTATAAGAAGAAAGTAAAATCCTTGTACCACACAATATTTCATGAGAAAATAAATGATATACTTGGAGATTACAAGAATTTTTTTCCCCATTAAGCACAAATTATTCACATAATTTGACAAGTAACAGTATTTTCTGGTAGAAGCATTCTGCAACGTAGCTTTAGGGCATGCTTTGAGTACACAGCTCAACTCTTTTCATTGTATGTGTTAAGAAAATATATTGTAAACAGCTTTATATGATATCTATGTTGATAATTGCTTTTTTGTTACTATTGTTGAATAAATCAGATCATTATGCTGCCATTATGCCAAACTGGATAATTACACCACTCATTCAAGTTAAATAGCAGGAAAGGACAGGTGATGATAGCAGTAACTTGACATCAGTTGATAAAAATAAAAATATGTGGGCTAGTGAATATATTGCATAAAATTATAGCAGCCATTAGTCGTCATTTCCTTTGGAACAGAGCACAAACTCAAAGCCTGTGGAGTACCTACCTGTGTGAAATAATTATGTACACTTAAATAAAAGTAATTTTCAGACAGGCATGATGGTACATGTTTGTAATCCCAACCCTTGGGAGGCAGAGTTAGGAGGACCTCTGTGAATTTGGGACCACCCTGAGACTGCATAGTGAATTCTAGGTCAGCCTTGGTAAGAGTGAGAATCTACCTCAAAAACAACAACAACAACAACAAAAGTACTTCTCTCATTCAAATAAAATATAATAATTGCTTATTTATTTACCATGTTTCAGCTATTATGAGTATATGGTTTCACAATACATTTGTAATATTTGTATTAGAGATGTTTAATATCCTATAGTATAGGTTTAACATACTAACAAAAATATATTCATATCAATCAGAGTTTGCATATTGAAAATGACTATTATCATATAGAGGAGGTCAGAAAATGCAAAATAAACAAGTTTATACAAATATACACAAACAAGTAAAGACAAGCAAAACTTTACCTCATCCATACTTTCTACTCTGTCAAGTAAGTAGGAAGGAATCTTCACTTGAATATCTTTGACATAACAATAAATCTTTAACTTAGTTTATGGTAACAAAAAAAAAAAAGCTATCGTAAAACATAGACTTGAAAGAGATATTTTTGACCCACTAGGTTAAGACACTAGACAGATACCCAAACAATAAGCATGGAAACCATTTCCATTATCTTCATTAAGTATGCATGGTTCATAGGCACAGTCTGCTTCCTTGGAAAGTATCAGAGATGACACAGAAAGTCATTTTATAACATGACCTAAATAACACTATCTGTATTCGATAAGCCTGTATTTTTATTTCACAATAGACTGGAATACTTGTTCCAAGACCTCACTCTATTTTTGTAAGAGTCATACCTCAAAGTCCTTTCACAGTGAGAAGTCACTACCTCCCACTGACATAAGCAATGCACAATCTCTAATAAAATATCTTGGGGCTTGCAAACATGGGGGCTTTGCCTAATGGGAGTCAGAGGATGTGGCCCCAGCTGAGTCTTTAATGTGTCTGCACAGCCACTCTACTTTCCCGAGCTTCTGTGAGCAAAATGAGCTCCAAAGGACCAGCTGCTCTGCTTCGTTGACACACCAACAATAGCACATAGATAACAATGCAGACACTGGGTATTCAGGTTCGGTGAACTATGTCCTTTTAGGAATACAGAAGTAGCTAAGCTGAAGAAGTATCTTGCACAGGAAGACAATGTTTGAACTCCAGCCAGGAGCGATGGTCCAGACCTGTAGTCCCAGCTGCTGGAGAGACTGACAAGGGAATTATGGGAGTCCAGGAGTCCTGGACTGTAGTGCATGATGTCCATCTGGTATCAAATTTAGTTCATCATCCTACTTCCCAGGATTAGGAGACCATCAGGTTGCCCTAGGAGGGGTAAACCCACCCAAAATTTCTGTATAAACCACAAGCTTATTTATGGATATGAAAACTTTCAAAATTCTAATCTTTTCTCTAAAAGTAAATCTTAATAAATTTTATTTTGGAGCAGGTTCAAAGTTAAAGAAAGGGCAAATTATGCACAGAGATCCTATATGTCTGTTACTCAAGTCTCACAGATTTTGTATTGCCAATACATATGTAAATGATATGTAATAGCTTCCCCAGGTAACTAATTTTAAGTTATTGAGAAGATTTTTCTAGGCAGTGGCATTTATGTTGTTCTTTTGATAGTAAATACAATATGCTATGAATTTCCTTCTAAATGCTGCCTCCCACTATTTTGATGTTATATTTTTATTTTGTTCAACTAAAACATTTTGAAATTACTCTTAAAATTTTTTGTGATTCATTTTTTCAGCTTACTTTGTTTAAACTGAAAGTGTTTAATTTTTACCAACTGCTTTGCTGCAATTGATTTATATTTTAATTCCATGTGTCCTAAAACTATATTGTGTAGAATTATATTATTGTTATTAATTTTCAACTATGCCTTATGACCTAGAATGTCGTCTATTGCAGGAAAGTTCTGTGAGATCTAGAGAAGGAAGTGATGATTTTTTTTTTTTGTTAGTTTTGGAATGAGCATTCTGTAACTTTCAGTTGTATGAGTTTGATTGATAGAGCTATTCAACTCAGCTATATTCTTACTGATTTTATGCCTACTTGATCTATCATTTACTGATGGAGTTATTGAAGCATCCACTGGGTTTCTTTGTGTATTTCCTCTTTCAATCCATCAGTTTTTGCCTCATATATTTAGACACCCTTTCATCATGCTATGGGCAGAAAAAAATAAATGTCTCCCTAAAATTACTAAACAAAATGCAAACATATTCATTATAAAAATTCTTACCTAATCACAAATATGGGAAATGTTCATTCACTAAGTAATGAATATCAAGAAAGTATTTTCAATTAATATAATATGAATTTCTTCCCAAATTGAGTTCATCATTTAAGATGGTAGAAATGAATAAACTAGGAATTAACTTTGTGGGTATTAATTCATATTGTTATCAATTTTAATGATTAACTTAAAATGCAAATGATCCAGAATCTCCAAAACAGGTGAGAATGGAACTTCAGGCTTCCTCCTTAGTCACTGGTTCATATATGGAATACCAGTCAATTTGAAAGGCAAATTGGTAATTGTTCACATAATTAAATATAAGCTTTCCACAAAGCCATCAATTGTGTTTTTAGGTTTTTTTTTTTTCCAAATTGTGATGAAAACCTAACATATACAAATATCAGTACATAAAAATTTAGAATAGCTTTATTCATATAATTGTCAAAATTGGAACCAACCAAATACTACTTTCAAACAGGGAGTAGATCAATAGCTATGGGATGTTCATACAATGTAATATTCATCAGTATTAAAATAAAATGAACTGTCCAAGCACAAATAACATGCAATTTTAAATGCACAATACTAAGTAAAATTCAATCTGAAAATGCTTTAAAATGTATGATTTCAACTAAAAGGTGAAATTATGCAGAAAAATAAAAATGTTATTATTAATCTTCATTGTTTACAAAGCTAAATTAATTTCCATGTTAACAACAAAGACATAAAAGTACACTAATTTCCACTCATGAAAACAGGATAAATTCAAATAAACTGGTTTGGCTTACTTATAAAGAAGGCTGCAAATAAATGGTAAAAGAAGAAATTCAATTTGTCATAACAGAATTTATACTATTGTATTTTCTCCTTGCTATAGTACATCACTTCAGTCTTTAAGACATCCTTGTTAGTAGGAAGATAACAGAAAAATAGAACAAGTATAATTCATGGTGAATTATATAGCATATGCATACTGTTATTGGTAGTGTAATGGAATAACATGTTACCTCTGTTAAAAGCCACAGGACATAATGACTCAAAGAAAGACAAAAACTAGAAATTAATAATTATTCTCTGGGCTGGAGAGATGGGTCATCAGTTAAGTGTGCTTCCTGCATAGGAAGGAGGGACTGAGAGGCCCTGAAACTAATCAAATATCAAACTCTAGAACACATACAAAATAGCAGTGCGTGTCCAAACACATCTGCAAAGACCAGAGCATCTCTAGAACTGACCATAAGCAAGCTCTGCTCTGGAATCAGTAAGAGACTGTCGCAAAGAAGAAATAGACCATGGAAAGATGGAGTGGACATTGATCTACTTTCTGCTCAGGATGCTGCAGGTGATTGCATTGTGTCCTACATCCATACACATACATACCATAGCATACCACACCACACAAGCTATTCAATGCAGATAAAAAATAAATAATAAAAATTAACCTTGTAATATCAAAATCACAAAAAAATATGAAAAAAATTAACCTAGCCTCTTTGGATTTTCTGGGAATTGATGTAAATGGGCAAATATTTTGAAAATGAATGCTGACTTGTGGGTACTTTTATAAACATTGGGTTAGTGAGGCAGTTACTAAAATCAAATCGAGTTTAGGTTTTGCTCCTTTAAAAACTTGCAATAATTTCCTATGTATAAATTACCTACATAAAGTAAATCTAAATCATTCTAAAGCAGATTCTCAATCTCTTAATCTTTCTATGACCTCAGAATATCTGCTGGTTTCTGTAATAAGCCTCTCTGAAGAAGTGAACCTCTGGTGTGGTAGGGATGTCAGACAATAAAGGATGTGGTCAGGAGGTACTGAGAATCACAGTGATAATGAACAAGACTCAGTGTCACACCACTCTTTGTCCTTCACACTCCCATGTGGATAACAAATTGGAAATGAAAATTTTCCAGTTGCACAACACTAAAAACGCAATTTAAAGCACAGTGTGCTCAGGCACACTAGGTCATGACAATGATTTCATTTCCTTTGCAAGGCTCTGGCAGGGAAGCTGTGTGTCTTTACTAAATCAGAAAGGAAAAGTGAGATCTATTTTATCCCATTAGACTATTTTGAAATAAAGGCTCGATGGGAGAACTTGAGAAACTAGACCCTACTGGCGATTTCATATTTATTCCATTGACCTGACAAGCGAGTAACCTATCTTTAACTTAGTGTGCAAAAGGAAGTAGCAATATAAATACACCTGCCTTAGAAAACATATAGTGCAATGACAGTTACAGAATTCTACATATGTCTTGCATTTTTGAAAATGTAAGTGGGGGAATAGAAGTTATATTTCACAAGTCAGTCGTATTCAAAGCCTTTAAAATGATGATGATTTGCCACCAGGACATGTTGATTGCAAGGGCAATCATCAGGAGATGCTCTCTCTGAATATAACGCCAGCACACACACCCGTTGTCTTCTTGAAGGAACATAAAATAATATATTAATAATAATATTCACTAGATTTATGGACCTTCTAATATTTCAATAATGCTTGCCAAATATTTTTCCATGTCCTTAGTGAAGGATCTATAGAATCTCTAAAGCCTTTATTTCCAGCTGCCTTATCACAATGACTTAGATTCATTATTATTTTGTCTCTGTCTCTCTTTCATAGTTTTCAACTATTTATAGCAAAACAACAGTGAACTAGAATCTTAGAATTCCAAAATATTAGCTTTTCACCTCACTTTTAAAATCTTTTTATTTACTTTTTTAGAGAATTATTAAGAACAGGTCTTGTTTTTGTCCTCCCAGCAACAGCATCTTTAGATTTGTAGTGAATTTTTTTTTCTTATTTAATTTACACTCATTTATGTAGGTCTTTCCTAGTCTGTGGAAGTGACCTAGAGTGTTTCTTTGTGTGTGTATGACTGTGTGTGTGTGTGTGTGTGTGGTGTATATTCAGATGTGGGTGCACATGTGTATGGAGGGAAGAAGGCCATTCCAGGTGTAGCTCCTCCAACAATCTTTTGAGAAAGTTTTTCACTGGCCTAGAACTAGTCAAGTTGGCTAGACTGGCTGAGAAAACAGTGTCAGTGAGCCGCCTGTGTCCACTTCCCGGCACAAGGATTACCGACACACCACCATACTCAAGATTTTAAATGTGTGTTTTGCAGATTTCACTCAGGTCTCTGGCTTGTATAACTTTGACTTTACTAACAGAGCTATCTCCCCAGTTCTGGACAGAGTATTCCTGAGACAGGCATTATTTTATATGAAGACTGATGTTTCCTCTGTGAGGACTTAGATATCAAAAGCGGATCACATTATGTGTAAGTAACTTTTGATTTAGCATGCCTGCTTTCCTGGAAAGCTTGTTAGCACATCCCCCACACAGCAAAAGCAAGATCTGCTCTGTTACCAGACTGGTACAGAGGAGTGCGCCAGTTGATTTTAACAAAGAATTCATAATATCCATAGATGACTTTTCAATGTTGTATATTTTAGCACCCAATAGTCTCAAAACCAATATAATACATCTGCATGCGAAATTGTGGGGCTATTACACATTTTGAAACTTACGAAGAAGTGTTTATTCACAAGTATATTTTTCAGTATAAGAAATACTGGTTACATTAATTTTAGGTTCAATTGCTCTAATTTCATGTTTATTGCTACAGTGTGTATTTTGGAGTTATTAGGAAGCTGTCATGTAATGGTGAATTTATGTAAATTAAAACAAATATTAGGATTATTTTTAAGAAAATCTTAAATTAAAAATGAGTCATGACCTCTAGGAATAGTTTATTTCCAGCAACAATATTTTAATGGCGTATCTTGTATGCTCTATAGATTGGCTTGCTGATTTTTTAAATCCTATTCATACTAAAACTTCCTTCTGACTTACACTAATTTATTATATCGTAGTTAAATCTAAACTTCTAAATATTTGTTTTCATTGTTGCATTTTGATCTCTGTCTTTAGGCTAAAAAGCTTGTTTCCCCCAAAAAGTATATTTTCAAATAATTTTGGAGTTCTTGGTACCAATTATAATAGGTATTTGAAATAAAGACTACATATCAGGCATATGTATGGCCGTTTGTACTTGTTTTAAATGTGGCCAATGACTTATTTTAAGATGAATTTGCATGGTTAATATGTTTCTATAATAAATATGATATATGACATTATAGTCAGAACTAGAATTTTAACAAAACACACTTATTAAAAGTTTACTCTCCTATGTCAATAAATTGGACTCATTGCTTTAAGAAAATATGGGGAGAATAGTTAATTGGTATTTTTGTTTTCTGTTTGCCATGTTCTCTGTACTGTACATATTTTAAAAATATCAAATCATTATTTATTAAATGTGAATATCAGGGTCAGGGACATGACTTATTGGGTAAAGTAATTGTGGTGTAAGAATGAGGACTTGAGTTTCATCCCTAAATGTCACAGAGGACGTTAACCTTCATGGTGCTTGCCTTGAAGCCTGTCACTGTGGATGTGGATACCAGGAATGCCTGGGCCTCACTAGCTAGGTAGTTTAATAGAATTAGTGTATTGTTATAAGCTCCCCAAGAGTCCCTGTATCAATGAAAATGATGGAGGAAGGCAATGCCAACCTCTGGCCTACGTGCACAGGTACCTGCACCCACACATGTGAACATGCATGCAAAAATGCATGCCATGCACATACCCATATAAAATTTGAAATGTGATTATCTGTAATCTATTAAGTGAAAGTGAAGATTTTATGAATTTTCAGTGTTTTCACATATAATTTTAGAACTTTGTCTAATTGACACAAACTCTACCTTATTTTCCTCCCAGAAAGGTGTTGGCAATCTTTTCACTTTCTTTAGAAGATTTCTTTTGACTTCCTGAGAGTATTCTTTGAAAAATAGTTCAGAATACCAAATATTCTGCAAAACACATGTAGGCCATAAAGATTTTAGGAACTATTCTTGTGTTAAGAATGCTAGCCTGAAAGTGTATAACAGTCTCTTAGAACAACAGAAGGGAAATTGATATTGAAGCAAGACAGATAAAGAAAAATCATTTTTAAATTGACTGAAAAAAAAGACAAGGTTACTGTGTATACAATTATTAACCAGTCCTCTTCATCGGGCTAATACAGTTGTTTCCATACCAAATTTCACATTTAAGCTTTTCTTCCAAGTGAACATGCAAAGCAATTCATCATGACATTATCCACTTTGTGACTATTCTACGCGAATAGAGCAAAGCTCTGCTTTCTGAACCCACTTCAAAGTCATCTCACAGAAGCCTTTTCACATAGTTCAGGGCCATAGTTCCCCATGGCATCCATTCTTCTGTGATGCAGAGCTGCCCTACATCACAGTGGCAGCTGTAACTTTCATAATTGCCAGCTCTTAATTTCAGCACTCAGTCACTAATTCTGAGCGCTCCAAGGCTGGCACGTCATGAAACTGAAAGTGCATTATCTGCTTTTGCTTTTAGGCTGACTGACACATCCAAGCAGCTTCTTCACCATTGGAAACAAAATGTTTAACATGATTTTCTTTCAATCAACACCGACTCCAAAATACATTGCTTTAAGGTGATCAGAGGAGTGTGCTGCAATTCCCTGAGGAACAAGAAACAGCCTCGGGACAGGCAGCACTGTGGCCCAGAAACACCACCATAGTGAAATTACATAATGTCTCTAACATGACCTCATTGAGTTTTGTTTCATAGCTCAGCTCTCACAAATGATGATAAAATTCAAACTTCATATGCATTTTTACCCTTAGTTAAAGACGGACCCTTAATTAACATCAGATACTTTGACATTTAGTCTCCCACTACAGTCTAACTTGATGCCATTTTTCAAAATCTGCTCTATGTGGGCATGAGTTGTCAGTGGTAAAGCCTTTTAAACATATTGGATGGTTTGAATATGAAATGTTCCTCATGGTTTCATGTGTTTGTGATTAAGCCTCATTCTTAATTCCAAACTGGTGGAAACATTGGGAGGTGGAGCCTTACTGGAGAAGGTATGTCACTGGGAGTAGGCATTGAGGTTTTATAAACAAGCCCACTTGCCAGCAATAACTAGCTCCTTCAGACTATTTTTCCTGTTTCTACGGAGTTGTGATTCCCTCTCCACTATTCGCTCTTGTCAGGTTTTCCTCACCATGTTTAACTTCCATCAAAACTGCAAGATGAAAAAACTCATGCTGCCTCTGGTCGCAAAGCTTGTCTAGCACCGAGAATGTACCTACAACACATGCACACACTCATGTAATATCAAGGAGACATGACATGTATATTTCATTTTTTTCCATAAAATATACCTTTTGGAATGTTATCTGTGATAATTTCTAACTTAGAAACATAAGCATAAAATAAGAAGTATCTATTTCATCATATAATGGTTGTGCTCTGAAGTATAGTGTTGCCAAAAGATTCATTCCATGTAGCACGCATAGCAATGAGTCACACAGAACATGCATCTCAACATTGGTGATGTTCCCCAAATGAAAATGAGTAACAGAGACTCGGAGTTAAGGCTGGCAACCAACTTTGTAGTGACATTAAGTCTCCTGCAATGCCTACTTGATACTTACTCCTTCTTACAATTCTTTCCCTCATACCTTGGCACCATTCTATCAAGTCCCATCTTTGGCTGGCTTGCAGAGTAGCTATTCATTCCATGGTTGATCTTAATGCAGTTGGAGCTGCAGCTGTGAAGTAGGTTAAAAGCCACCTATAGCAGTTAAATGTTAGCCTTTGTCCTTCTGAATGTTGAGCTTTCTAAACCACACAGACTTTGCTTTGACAAGCAATTAAGGTTCACTCATATCCTTGGAACAGCAACATGCCAATTTCTAGTCCTACATGTTTGTTTACAGATTGTCTGTTTCATTCTGAAGAGTTTGATAATTGCCAAGGTGTGCTGTTCTAAGATAGACTTTTAATTCACATGTTTTGCCTGAAGCAACCCTAAAGAGATGAGAAATGTGATCCAGACAGTTATTTGCTTACCTGTTACTAAAAACCATAGACTTTCTGAATTGTCAAAACAATTTCTGTCATACTAAAGCTTAATGTGAGCTCATAACATGGGCTCAATTAAGGCAAGAGCCCCAGAGCCACCTGTATTTCTGTCAGAGTGTATGTCCCCAGGGTGCAGTCAGGGGAATATAATAATTCAGAAATGATTGCTGGAGAGATTTTATTCAACTCACTCAGTTAACTCAGATAAAATGCAGAGAAAAAACAAACCTTCTGGATGACTTACTGGCTTTTAGTTCGTGATGTTTATTTTCTGTATGCACATGTTTTATACACTTAATGGGAAATATACAGGAAGGAAAGATTCGCTTAATAGGTTGTGCTATCACATATCAGTTTATTTCAAGGAAAATTATTATTATTTTTTTTAACGAGTGTTCTTGGCCTGTTGAGATGGCACAGTGATCAAGGTTCTTGCTCCACTGGTCTTCCCATCAGACTTTGGATCCTAAGAGACTGCATAAAGCCTGTCGCTAAGTGGTGCACATATCTTTAATCCCAACTCACCTTAGATAAAGTGGTGGAGTCAGGTGAATGTTGGGGCTCTCAGGGGGCCCGATAACCTGGTTTTCCCATAGCCAAACCAATAAGTGGGGCATTGTCTCAAACATGGTGAAAGGAGAGGATAAACATCTCAAGGTTGTTTTTTGACCACCAAACACACACAGCACACCCTCAAACACACACATAAATAAAAGGTAGCTATATAAAAACCTTTAAAATATAAAGTCTCTTCAAAAGACCCAACTTTTGATGGTTGCTTCTTGTTTTAAACACATTACTTGTATATTTGGCTGGAGATAGGAGGGTTGATTCAAATTCATATTTATCTTGGCTTAGACAACAACAAAGATGAATCACTAAAGTAGGTTGTATTACTGTTTATTAAGCTTTTATTTTTTCTTAGGTCATATTGCTTATTGGAGTTGGAGAATAGCTAAATCCTTTTTCATTTAACCAGTAAGAGTGGCAAGTGTGAGTAGAAGCAGTGCCATTAGAATGCCAAGGATTCAAAAGCAGCTAATTCTGAGTGTGTGACAGTACTTTCTAGGGGATATGTGACCATACTATATCTTATTTTTATTTACTTGAAATACCTTAATATGAGTCGGGCGTGGTGGCGCACGCCTTTAATCCCAGCACTCGGGAGGCAGAGGTAGGAGGATTGCCATGAGTTCGAGGCCACCCTGAGACTCCATAGTGAATTCCAGGTCAGCCTGGGCTAGAGTGAGACCCTACCTCGAAAAAAAACCAAAAAAAAAAAAAGAAATACCTTAATATTTCAGAGATAGAATATCATTTTGCCATACATATAGAACAAACATCTACCAAGTCAAGGTGCTGTGCATATCTGTTTTTATATTGGGAGCCTCTAAGCTCTTCTAATTCCCCATAATGTATGTATGTGGTAGGAAATGGAGTACTATAATAACCATACTTGCTTGTGAATTCCAGAATGCATTTCTTCTTACTATATTTTTGGACCTGGTATTCAACTTTGCCTCCCATGTCCCTTTTCTACCTTTTTCAGCCTCTTGGAATAACTGGGATATACCAGGGTCTATCTATTTGTCTTTCTATGTTTGGGTGATTCCTCTTAATGTAATCTCGTCTCCCGTTTCATCCATTTTGATGCAAATAATAAAGCTTCCTGATTCTTTATTGGCAATTGTCTTCCATGATGCATATCATCACATACAATTCCTTCATCTGCTGGTGGACATCTTTGGCATTCCACATGTTGGCTTGGATGAACAGTGCTAAAAGAATACTGTGGCATTTGAATTAGCCTGTCCCTCAAGCTATAGACATTGCCATCTGTCCCTAAAAGCTGTACCACTCCCCCATCTAATCCCTGATCTAATTCACAAAGAAAGCTGTCTTTAGATCATAGGGATTTATCCCCCAAATCCAACCTGTTGCTCTTCTGACTTGTAATCCTTCAATCTCTTGACAAATATTTGCTAGAAAGGAGATTTGTACAAAATCTTTGAGAGAAGAGTCCTGTGAAATAGCTCAATACAGCAATGAGTTTCCTTTCTAATAAAAAATGCCTATCCACTTAAAAATAGGGAGGTTGTTTTACTTCTTTCATGTTGAAAAATCAGGAAATTAGGTTTGGCATAATGAATAAGGAAATATTAAATTGGATTCTAAGAATACAAGAGATTTTTTTATATTAGTGAGGGGAAATGAATTATTTACCATATGTACTTGCAATGCTTAAAGCAGGGAGATTTAACAGGCTTAAGAAAATTAACTCTGGATTCTGCATGTCATTTAGTAAGTAACAGGAGATATGCTAAACTTTCCCAACCATTCTGTTTTCATGTCATCTAATGTTCTTCTGTAATTCAATGGATCACAGAGCTTTAAAAGTATTATGTGTGTTAATGCATGGTGTCAGTGAATGGTAAAAACTCAACAACTGTAGCTATTGCAATGGGCAATAAAGTGTTATATCAAGACAGGAAATACAGCTTAAAAATATCCTTAGTTATATCACTTTGGAATACCTAAAAAACTCATAATTTGCACATATTAGCACTGAAATACTGACTGAATTATAAGTCTCAATGCATCATGGGTAATTTTGTCTGCTCAAATATTAGTATTATATTTTTTTTCATTATATTGGTCTTGATTAATATTTGTTGAATTTACATTAATAAGAAGTAAATAATTACTTATGAAATTAACACTATATTTATGCTTGTACATATTTCTTATTTCTTTTTCTCATGTTATTACTTTTATAAGCAATTTTCTTTTTATTAATATCAAAGGTATATGGGACCAACATATAAAATATCAATTTATATTGTAATGACATATTGCTACATTACTATGATATAAATGAAAGATAAAATTCACCAGGCCCTTACGGGGAACACCTGAACCACAAGACACTGGAGAGGGTAGGATCAAGACTAACCTTAATCTTCTACGTCTTCCTTCCCTCCCTCTCTCTCTCCCTCTCCCTCTCTCTTCTCTGTAACTCTTGTATATTAGTTATCTATTTCCTCATTTTCTTAGTGGGCACTGACCTGTAACTCCCAGTACCAGCATGGGGCTATCATCCACAATAAACTTTTGATCAGAGAGACCTACAAGGTTTCCTAAAAGACAGACAGATTTCTGTCAGAGTACTTGATGACCCACCAAAGGTTAGTGGTAAGACCCTATTGAAGACACCTTGTGTGGTTGACATGCAAAATAGAATGGTATGGCTGGAAGTGGGAAGACATTCAGTCCCCAGACAGTCAGCGCGTCTAGTGCCAGAAGGTGCTACATGGGCGACTGGGGGAAAATGACCAATATCTGTCGAAGCAACGCATGGTCTAACCTAGTTAGCAGCAAATAATTTGTTGTGATGCCCACACAAGTGCAATAGTGGCACACAGCCATGGTGGGGAACCAACTGCTCTTAATTTGGCTAACTGATCTCCTCAGTGGTAGGGGACCCATAGCTGGAGCTGGGAAACAAGTCAGAACCATATCAAACATAAGCCCACTGGCCAATATCAAGCTACCATCAATCATGGGCTACAAGAGGGCCTACACCTATTAAATTCTCTATAAAAAAAAAAAAGTAAGGGTTATCTCATTTGTCCTGGTGCTAACTTACTCTCCATTGGAGAATCTGCTTCTCTTTTTCAGATAGATGTAGATCCTAAGGAGAGAGCGACCCCATCATACCTCAAAAGGGCCCCGGCTGAAAATAAGAAAAATTGACGAAACAAGCAAGGGTGCTGTTTTCCTGGTGAACCGGATACCAGCACAAGGGGGAAGGATAACAACACAGAGAAAAATCAACTCCTACCAAATCAGAGAGCCAGAGCCTCAGAGGCCCCAACACCTCATCACTAAAGCAGACCAAAAATGAACCCAACATGGCTCAGGGAAATTTTGCAGAAGAGGGGCGGAAAGAATGTCAGAGCCACATGTTGGGTCATGATATGCAGAGACATTTATCTTACCCATAACTGTGGGCTAACTCCACAATGCATGACCCATATACCTCAACAAGGAGGGGCCAAGGGGAGGGGGTAGGTCATGGATGAGCCTAATAGTGGTACCAAACTGACTGTATTTGCTGAATACAAAACTAACTAACAAAGAAAAAAGGAGAAGAAAAAAATAAAAAGGAAATAAATACAATTAGGATGTTCTAAAATTATGGGGGAATATTTTAAATTATACAATGTAATATCACAATATGTAGGAATACAGTTGCCAATTGCACTATGTGGCTATAACTAGAGTTGAAAATAACTAGAAGCACAGCATGCCCTTGGCAGCTATTGCCATTTGAGATTTCTGTTCAATATTAATTTTCCCTCCCAACTGTGTGGGATTTATGACTGTGGAGAATTTCTCAGAATTACAGTTGTGAAGAGAACACTTGCACAATAGTTCCTAGAGCTAAGTCATGCATCAGAAATCAACCCAGAAATGATATTTTTCATACAGCTTAAACCAGCAGAGAGGGTTATGCTAGATTAAGTTGGATGTAACTTTAAAGTACCGATTAGGTACATGTGGAGTATCAACAGTTTCCACAGGAAATTTGTGAATTGTTACAACCCCCCATACAAGCCAGAGTTGGTGATATACTGTTATTTTGATTTACATTAGAGACTGAAGAAGGAGAATAGAATGAGTCTAATGCAAGGTGAATCATACATATATTAGCACACTATATCTACAATATCTTTGGGGTCAAAGATTGTACAATGACTGTTATTTCATGGGTATGCATGTTGCTGTCATGTTTCCAGATTTATGTCTCCTTTAGTATAAAAATGGCTGAGAAATAAAATTCTCACAATAAATTTACAATTTCCACGTATAAGTAACTGGCATTATTATTATTATTTTTTTTTACTTAATATTGTCCCATATCCAGGGAAAGAACTTGAGGAAATACTATAAAAAATAACATGTTGATTAAACTACCTGTACATATACTCTCCCCACCCTAAATATTCTTGATCTTATTTTTTTATTTTTAAATTAATATTTTTAAATATAGATATTTAGCTACCACTTATTCTGAAAATTTTACTAGTGTTTCAGTTGAAACACATGATTTTATTGTTTGCTTCAAAAAATAGCTAAGGTCTTCTAACTAGTGTTTTCCTCTACATATTTATATGCCATTTGTGTCCTTCTTCCCCTGATTTCTATTTGCAATGGATAGATTTCTCTCTCTCTCTCTCTCTCTCTCTCTCTCTCTCTCTCTCTCTCTATATATATATATATATATATATATATATATATATATATTTTTTTTTTTTTTTTCTTATTAATTAGTTTTGTACTCAGCGAATACAGTCAATTTGGTACCATTGTTAGGCTCATCCATGTCCTACTCCCTACCCCTGACCCCTCCTTGTTGAGGTATATGGGTTATGGATTCTGGAGTTAGCCCACAGTTACGGGTAGGAAAAATGTCTCTGCATATCATGACCCAACATGTGGCTCTGACATTCTTTCCGCCCCCTCTTCCACAAAGATTTCCCTGAGCCATGTTGGGTTCATTTTTGGTCTGCTTCAGTGATGAGGTGTTAGGGGCCTCTGGGTCCCTGGATCTCTGATTTGGTAGGAGTTGAATTTTCTCTGTCTTGATCTCCTTCACCCTTGTGCTGGTACCTGGTTTACCAAGAAAACAGCACCCTTGCTTGTTTTGCCAATTGTTCATAATTTCAGACGGGGCCCTTTTGAGGTATGATGGCATGGCTCTCTCCTTAGGATCTACATCCATCTCTGAAAAAGAGAAGCAGATTCTCCAATGGAGAGTGAGTTAGCACCAAATGAGATAACTCTTACTTTTTTTCTTCTTCCAAATTTTTATTAGCAACTTCCATGATTATAAAAAACACCCCATGGTAACACCCTCCCTCCCCCCACTTTCCCCTTTGAAACTCCATTCTCCATCATACCCCCTCCCCATCTCAATCAGTTTCTGTTTTACTTTTGATGTCATGATCTTTTCCTCCTCTTATGATGGTCTTGTGCAGGTAGTGTCAGGCACTGTGAGGCCATGGATATCCAGGCCATTTTGTGTCTGGAGGAAGCATGTTGTATGGAGTCCTGCCCTTCCTTTGGCTCTTACATTCTTTCCACCACCTCTTCCGCATTAGACCCTGAGGCTTGGAAGTTGTGATAGAGATATTGCAGTACTGAGCACTGCGGTCTTTCCTTTCTATCACCATGATACCTTCTGAGTACTCCCAAGGTCACTGCCATCTGAAAAGAGAAGATTCTCTACCAAAGTGTGAGTAGCATTAATATAAGGGTGGGAACATTAACAGAAGTGCTTACTGGGCAGTTTGATAAGCATAGTATACACATTTAGCCAGACAACAGGAGACATTACACCACTAGGGCTCATGACTACCCATTTTAAGTTTTCAGTATCAGGGAAGTATTCCCCCCATGGAGCAGTCCTCCAACCCAATTAGAGGGCAGTTGGTTTCCCCCATAACAGACGTGCCACTATTGCACCTGTTGGCTCATTTGGCCTGGCTGGCCAAATATAAGGCTTGCAGTGTCCACTGTGGAGTATCTTCACTGGTGATTTCTTTTTCTCCCATTGAACTGAATACAGAATGGCTTCTTCCAGCTTTCTGCCAGCTGGTCTACATGGAGGAGGTTATCAGCTCAGTTCTAGCAGGATTTCTCAGTGGCCATGCAGCCCAAGTATATGGAGTCTTCAGCAATAGGGTCTTACCATCTATTCCTGGTGGGAAACCAAGGGCCTTGTCAATGGCTTATAATGTTTTGGGGACATCAGGGACCTCCCTGGCCAAAAACTCACTGGAAGATATCCCATCCCTGGCACTGAAAATTTTCTAGCAACAATCTATGGCTCCTGAGTATTGCATTGTCCAAAAAAGGGGGATTCCATATGATTTATTTATATCCTCTGAGAATTTGATTAGCTGTCCCTCCACCTTTCCTTTACTCAATCTCTTCCCCAGACCTCATTTTGGGCCTTTTCACCCCCTTAATCTATTCTTCTACTTACATACAAACAATACCATCCTATTAAGTACCACCCTCCCTTCCTTTCTCTTCCCTTTGTATCTCTTTTCTGGCTTACTGGCCTCTGCTACTGAGTTTTTTTCCTTCTCACACAGAAGCCCAGTCATCTGTAGCTAGGGTCCACATATGAGACAGAACATGCAATGCTTGGCTTTCTGGGCCTGGGTTACCTCACTTAGTATAATCCTTTCCAGATCCATGCATTTTCCTGCAAATTTTATAGCTTCTTTTTTCTTTACTGCTGAATAGAACTCCATTGTATAAATGTGCCATATCTTTGTTATCCACTCCAGTTGAGGGATATCTAGGCTGGTTCCATTTCACAGCTATTGTGAATTGAGCGGCAATAAACATAGTAGAGCATGTACTTCTAAGGAAATGAGATGAGTCCTTAGGATATATGCCTAGGAGTGCTATAGCTGGGTCATATGGCAGATCAATCTTTAGCTGTTTTAGGAACCTCCACACTGAGTTCCACAGTGGCTGGACCAGATTGCATTCCCACCAACAGTGTAGAAGGGTTACTCTTTATCCACATCCTTGCCAGCATTTATGGTCATTTGTTTTCATGATGGTAGCCAATCTGATAAGAGTGAGATGGAATTTCAACGTAGTTTTAATCTGCATTTCCCTGATGACTAGGGTTGTAGAACATTTTTTTTTAGATGCTTATATGCCATTCATATTTCTTCTTTTGAGAACTCTTTATTTATTTGTTTTTTTTGTGGCATTTTTATCGAGTATAAAGTAGCTATAGCTACCTGGACTTGTATCTGGGTCCTCTATTCTGTTCCATTGATCTACATGTCTCCTTTTGTGCCAGTACCATGCTGTTTTTGTTACTATGGCTCTGTAGTATAGGTTTAAATCAGGTATGGTGTTACTACCAGACTTATTTTTGTTGATCAGTATTATTTTAGATATTCGAGATTTTTTTTGTGATTACAAATGAATTTTTGGATTGTTTTTTCTATTTCCGTGAAGAATGCCATTGGAATTTTGATGGGGATTGCATCAAATGTATAGATTGCTTTTGGTAAGATTGCCATTTTCACAATATTTATTCTTCCGATCCAGGAACAAGGGATGTTTTTTTCCATTTCCTAGTGTCTTCTGCAATTTCTTGCTTGAATGTTTTAAAGTTTTCATTGTAGAGATCCTTTACTTCCTGGGTTAGTTTTTTCCAAGGTACTTTATTTTCTTTGATGCAATTGTGAATGGGAGTGATTTTCTGATTTCATCCTTTGTGTGTTTGTTGTTAGCATATAGGAATGCTACTGACTTCTGTGTATTTATTTTGTATCCTGCTACATGGCTATAGCTGTTTATCAGCTCTAACACTTTGCTGGTAGAATCCTTAGGGTCCTTTATATATAGCATCATGTCATCTGCAAATAATGATAACTTGATCTCTGCCTGTCCAATTTGTACCTCTTTTATGTGCGTCTCTTGCCTTATTGCTATGGCTAAGACATCCAGTATTATATTAAATAAAAGTGGGGACAGTGGACACCCTTGTCTTGTTCCTAATTTTAGTGGAAAAGCTTCCAGTTTTTCCCCACTTAGTAATATGTTGGCTATAAGCTTGTCATAAATACCCTTTATTATATTGAGATATGATTCTTCTATTCCTAGTCTCTGTACGATTTTTATCATGAAGGGATGTTGGACTTTGCCAAATGTTTTTCCTGCATCTAATGAGATGATCATATGACTTTTGTCCTTCAGTCCATTTATATAATGTATTACATTTATTGATTTGCATATGTTGAACCATCCCTGTATCTCTGGGATAAAGCCTCCTTGGTCTGGGTGAAAGATCTTTCTGATATATTCTTGTACTCTCTTTGCCAATATTTTCTTGAGAATTTCTACATCTATATTCATAAGGGAGTTCGGTCTGTAATTTTCTTTTTGTGTTCTATCTTTGCCTGGTTTTGGTATCAGGGTGATGTTGGCTTCATAGAAGGAGTTTGGTAAGATTCCTTCTTCTTTTTCTATTTTATAGAAAAGCTTAAGAAGTAATGGGTTAGTTCTTCCCTGAAGGTCTGGTAAAATTCAGCAGTGAATCCATATGGCCTGGACTTTTTTTATTTGGGAGATTTTTGATAAATGCTTGGCTCTCATACTTGTTATAGGTCTATTTAAGTGATTAATCTCATCTTGATTTAATTTAGGTAGGAAATAATCCATTTCTTTCAGATTTTTATACTTAGTGGAGTATATGTTTTTATAGTATGTCCTTATGATTTTTTGAATTTCTCTGGTATCTGCTGTGATGTTGCCTTTTCCCTCTCTAATTTTATTAATTTGTGTCTCTTCTCTCTTTCTTTTGGTCATATTTGCTAAGGGTTCATCAATCTTGTTTATCCTTTCAAAGAACCAACTCTTTGTTTCATTGATTCTTTGGATTGTTGTTTTTTTTTTTTGTTTCTATTTCAATAATTTCTGCCCTAATCTTTATTATTTCTTCCCATCTACTAATTTTTGGTTTGCCTTGTTCCTCTTTTTCAAGGCTTTAAGGTGAAGCATTAAGTCATTTACTTGCAACCTTTCTAATTTCTTAATGTAGGCACTTAAAGCTATAAATTTACCTCTTAGGACTGCCTTCATTGTGTCCCAGAGATTTTGGTATGTTGTGTTCTCATTATTGTTTGACTCTATAAATTTTTTGATTTCCTTCTTGATTTCTTCATTGACGCATTCATCATTTAGTAGTGTATTGTTTAGTTTCCATGATTTTGTGTATGCTCTATAGCTTTTATTGCTATTGATTTGTAGTTTGATTCCATTGTGGTCAGATAGAATGCAAGGAATTATTTCAATTTTCCTGTATTTGTTAAGATTTGCTTTGTTCCCTAATATATGGTCTATTTTAGAGAATGTTCCATGTGCTGCTGAAAAGAATGTACATTCTGCAACATTTGAATGAAATGTCCTGTATATATCTGTTAGGTCCATTCCTTCTATGACCACGTTTAATCCAGATACCTCTCTGTTTATATTTTTCTGGGATGACCTGTCAGTTGATGAGAGTGGGGTGTTGAAATCACTCACTACCACTGTGTTTGGTGTTATCTGTGATCTTAGTTCTAATAGCATTTGTTTGATGAATTTGGGAGCCCCCATGTTAGGTGCATATATGTTTAGGATTGTAATGTCCTCCTGTTGGAGTGTGCCCTTAATCAATATAAAGTGACCTTTCTTATCTTTCTTAACTAATGTTGGAGTGAAGTCTACTTTGTCAGATATTAGGATAGCAACCCCTGCTTGTTTTCTAGGCCCATTTGCTTGAAACACCATTTTCCAACCTTTCACCCTGAGATGATATCCATCCTTGGTAGAAAGGTGAGTCTTGGAGACAACAAATTGTAGGGTCTTGCTTTTTAACCCAGTCTGCAAACCTATGTCTTTTTGTTGGGGCATTGAGACTGTTGATATTAAGAGATATTATTGAAAGGTGTGTATTTATGTTTGCCTTTTTTTTTTTGTAGTTCCGATTCTACCTTTGCTCTCTTGTGTTAACTAGTCTTTGAGTATTGTTTGTTTTTTTTTTTTTTCTAGGTTCCTTATATGTGTGCTTTTCTTTCTCTTCAGCATGGAGGATTCTTTCAAGTGTTTTCTGTAGAACTGGTTTTGTCTTCAAATACTCCTTTAGCCTACTTTTGTCATGGAATGTGCTTATTTCTCCATCTATTTGAATGGATAGCTTTGCAGGATAAAGTAACCTTGGTTGACAGTTGTTATCTTTCAGAACTTGGAATACATCACTCCAAGCCCTTCTGGCTTTGAAAGTTTGTGTTGAGTAATCTCCTGTAATCCTGATGGGCTTGCCTTTGTAGGTGACTTGATTTTTCTCTCTAACTGCTTTCAATATTTTTTCTTTGGTTTGTGTTTGGTAGTTTGAGTATAATATGGTGAGGAGAGGATTTTCCAGGTTTTGTCTGGCTGGTGTTCTAAGGGATTCCTGTATCCTCATTGGCACCTCTTTCCCAATTTGGGGGAAGTTTTCTTCTATGATTTTGTTGAAGATGCCTACTATGCCTTTGGAGTGAAATTCTTCTCCTTCTACTATGCCCTGAATTCTTATGTTTGATCTTTTCATAGTGTCCCGAATATCTTGTAATTCCCATTCATACTTTCCTATTAGTTTGTTTTTGTCTTTGTTGGACTGTATTAGATCTGCTACCTGGTCTTCTAGCTTAGATATTCTGTCCTCTCCTTCATCCATTCTACTGGTGAAGTTTTCTACAGAGTTTTCTATTTCATTAACTGTGTTCTTTATTGCTAGTAATTCTGACTGGTTTTTCTTTATTATTTCTATTTGCTTATTTATGTCTTGTACTGACTTCTTTATTTCATTAAAGTGGTGTCCTGTGTCATCTTTGATTCCTTTGATTTCCTCTTAAGGTCAGTCTTCATCATACCCTCTCCAGTGTCTTGTGCCTGAGGTGTTCCCTCTAAGATAGACTTTTAGAAACTATTCCTTGGTATATGATCAGAGTTGTGATAATTGTTCAATTCCAGGTAACTTAATTGTGTGCTGATTAACTGAGGGATGAAGTCTCATTGGACAGTCAGACTTATAGAGAATCTACAGTATGACAAATACTTACCTTTAGTGACTAGCTATAACTCTATTTTTTCAAGGCAGCCCAGACATGCCTAGCTGAGATAGCACATGAAAATCTGAATGTTGGAAAGACAGGATGCAGAGAAAGCTTGGAACTATGGAGTAAACAGTTCTTTGTTCTCTTGTTCATAAGACCTCTTAATATGATATTTGATACAAACATGCAACACACATGTCCAATGTCACTTACTTATCTGGGGTACTTAAAATGACAAACATTTGAAGATCAGGGTCAAACAGGTAACTGTTCAAAACAGCTAAGAGAAAGTAATTTTCTGAATTTCATTATTACTCTATAACAGTATTAAAAACAACAAATATTTGAAATCTTAAAAAAAGTTTCAATTTAAACCATCGAAATATACAATCAGGACCATATAGCCCATCACATTTACTTTATGGTACATATAGTCAGTAGTCAGGATCCTGTATAATTTTGACAATTTTACTTTTGGCTATACAAGATACCAGGACAAATCGAGACTGTTTGCTCTCAGGCCTACCCCAAGATCAAGAGTAACTCATGGCCTCAGACATAGTAGAAAGTTCACTTGCTTTGATTGACAATGTCCAAGTTCATTCCATACTATGACTCCAGTGGGTCCATTTGTGTGAATGACACCACTGTCCTCAGTAAAGTATTGACATTCAATTGTCTTGACAACACAAAAGTTAATAATAAAATTAATGTAAATTTTACTAAAAACCATTACACACACACAGAGAGAGAGAGAGAGAGAGGGAGAGAGAGAGAGATATATGCATACATACATATACATGTATTTCAATGTCAGCAGACAGGAATAGAGGGCTCACAAAATACTTTGGTGATAAATGGATTTCACTGTATATAGGCAGCTCTGTAAAGGGTGTGAAAACCCATTAGGTTGCTCTTTGGCTGAAGTTATATTTGGTAATATGACTCACTTGAATTCAGGTACAAGAACACTGGTGCTGCCAGGAAATTAAAAAATATATAAATGATTTTTGTGTGTAAACTTCTAGAGTGCTCTTCTCAAGAAAGGTGAATATCTCTGTTTTGCTCATATTGATAAAATGCTGTGATTTTTGACCAATAACCATATTCATTATTTCTTGCTACATATATGTATCCATGACACATTCCTTTCTGGACCATTATGAAATTTCAAAGCCATTTTCATTCATTTCCAGACCTTTTAAATATATCCAACTAAATAAGGAAATAAATTAAGAGAACTTAATTTTGTACATTTTTATAGGATTTGATCTCATTATTCGTACATTTTTTTCTGATAATATTAAACAATTTCATAATCTTTCTTCATACATTCTCTTAAGGACATAATCTTTAGCATTACTGCTTCATTTTACTTCTTTTAAGTGAAAATTTAGATGCAGTATCTCAATAGCATTTCAGTCTGTTTCTTCACATCCCAAGTTTCTTCACATAAACTGCAAAACATCACTTTAGGCATAATAGAAGTTTGATAATTATGACAAATGAATATATTTATGTGCATAACAAATTATTTATTTTACATTTTTTATTTGAACTTCATTCTCATTCTCTAAAACTACATACTATACAACAATTTACAAGGAATCAGGTTAGGGAATGAAGAATTTATTACTAAACACTGCCTTTATTGTGTGAACATGGTTATACAAGTCACTACATATGTGTGACATCTAGATTTAGCTTATATTTGTATATAAATGTATTGATATTAAAAAATTCAACATTATTTATGATTTAGCTTTAATGGAACACACATAATGTCTATCAGCATATTATTTCATTAAATAATATACTAGTAGACATTAAAGTATAAATCTCTATGTCTATTTTTGTGCATATATTTGTGTGTATATAATTTTGAAAATATCAAAGTAATAAATATACAGATATCATTGTGAGTCAGGATGGTTTCATGTAGGAGCAAGGATTTTAGTGTACCAATGCTGCTGAATTGGCACAAAAATTTTAAGTGGTTTCATCACCACAATTTAAGAGATTGCTGAGAAATTTGCCACTGTGTAATTTATTCATTTATTTAGAAAATAATATTGGGCCAGCAGTGTTTGGGAACTTTGCTAGATAACAAAATAAATTGTAACAAATAAAAGATAACTACCATGAAGAAGCTTTATATATAGTGACATTAATCATCTAAGATTCTTGAACACTGATTATAGCTGTAAATTTTCTTTTCACAAAGCAGCTTACAATACTGTTACTAATTTATTGTTTAAAAGCAATAGTATTTTAACCTTGAATATATCACCCATTTGGTTCAATAAAGCTTAGAAGTAGTTGTTGAATTCTATTATAAGAATCAGGATATATGTTATTCAAACATATGTGAAATATGTAAGAATTTTTATATCTTCTTGGGACTAGCTAAATTATACAAAAAATTAAAAAAAATAGAGCTGGGTATGGTGGTGCACTCTTTTAATCCCAGCACTTGGGAGGCAGAGGTAAGAGTATTGCCATGGGTTTCAGGCCACCCTGAGACTGCATTGTGAATTCCAGGTCAGCCTGAGCTAGAGTGAGAACCTACCTTGGAAAACCAAAAACAAAAAAAATAATAATAATGATAAAATAAAATAATAATAATAAATAAATAAATAAAATAAAAATAGCCATTAAGAACTCCAGCACCCATTATTTAGAACAGCTGCAATAAGTTATAAATATATATATATAAAATATTATAATAATTTTAAGCTACAAATAAAATTTGTTTCAATTTAAATAATCACATATTACTTAAAAATCAGTTAATTTTATCTGCTAATATAATTTATAAGAATGCAATTTTGGTTTTCTATTTCAGCAATATTTTAAGCAACTCAAATTCAAAACATGCATTAAACTCATAATTAACAGATTTATAGTCATGACACTAGCTCATCCATATACTAAACTAGTACTGCTCTTTATTTTGCAGTACATGTTTCTCTGAAGGGATATCTTTGTTTTGAATAAAAGAGAAAAACATCTTTCTATTTGGATTATGAGGATTGCAAGAAATTTTTTTGAAGATATCTTAAGCTTTACTTGACTTGACAGGGTATAAAATTTCACTGTTTTAAAAATTTAAGATTCTGTTAGCCTAAAATGCACTCAAAGATAAATGTTCTGACATATCTTAACTATACTTTATCTAGACTACATCACATATTGTTTTCTCCGCTAATAATCCAAAGCTGTACTGCCAATTAAAATCATACACAGATTGAAGCAGACCTAGCATTTGATGAAAATGGAGCCTGACAAGATAAGCTTAAGCAAAGGGCAATTTCTGTGGTTTTAAAGAAATTCTGTGCAGGAAATCATTTAAATTTCTATCTGAACATTACATGACCTCATAACCTCCCTAATCAGAGGACATGTACCTTCATAGTGTGAATTTGGTAAAAATGATTATCTCAGGATGAAGAAAAAAAATGAATACTTGATGAAAGATTGTATCAATTTTCAAAATGTTTGAAACTTTCATTTTCACTTTGCTTTTTAAGGGTCAAGTGCATTGACCAAGGTATCTTAATCAAACAGAAAACTAAAAGCCAAGCCAAAACAAAAAACCAACCATGCCAGGCATAGTGGTGCACACATTCAGGAGGCTGAGGTAGGAGGATCACTTTGTGTCTGAAGCCAGCCTAAGAAAAATTCAGGACAGTCTGGGAAGATCAAGACCCTACCTCGAAAAACAACAAACAGATAAAAAAACAGACTTTTAATATTTTGTGGTATAAATATAGGAAAAATATCAAAGAACAATATTTAAACATAAAGTTAAAAGGATTGCCAAAAGCCTCAAAGCTAAAATACCTACAAAGAAAATTCAGTACTGTTCGCCAGAAGATCATTTTAAACCACAATAATTGCCACAATTGGTGGAATGCTAATTTATCTGAAACTGTTTTCATCAACAGAATTCATTGGAGGAAATGTGTGTTAGGAAAAAAAATATATTGGGGATTAGCTCAAGTATTTCTAAACAATAAAATAGTCAACCTTTTAATTTTAAATGCTTCATAAATCATAAAATTTCAGCATTGGAGAGATGGCTTATTGGTTAAGGTGTCTGCCTGCAAAGCCAAAGGATCACAGTTTGATTCTCCAAGACCAATGTAAGCTAGATGCACAAGGGGGGTCACATGCAACTGGAGTTTGTTTGCAGTGGCTGGATGCCCTGGTACACCCATTCTCTCTCTCTCTCTCTCTCTCTCTCTCTCTCTCTCTCTTTCTCTCTCTCTCTCACTCTCCCCCTCTTTCTCTCTCTCAAATAAAAATAAAATAAATTAATTTTTAAAATTATTTTTTATTAACAATTTCCATGATTGTATATCCCATGGTAATGCCCTCCCTACCCCCACTTTCCCCTTTGAAACTCCATTGACCATCATATCCCCTCCCCACTCAAAATCAGTCTCTCTTTTATTTTGGTGTCATGATCTTTTCCTCCTACTATGATAGTCTTGTGTAGGTGGTGTCAGGCACTCTGAGGTCATGGATATCCAGGCCATTTTGTGTCTGGAGGAGCTTCAAATATTATACCCAATTTTGTTCTGTACTTAATATTTTTTAAATACCTTTAATGACTATTTTACAAATAGCTAACATATATAATAAGTGATTCTCATTTTAATAGCAGAAGTTGACCAATATCAACACTTTGGATGCTATATTTTGTCATCTTATATATGATTTTAATAATCACATTTTATGCGATGATAATTACATTATACACACTCATATGTAAATATCCCTTAAATTTTCTGTTTTACTCATTCTAGCCCAGCTGCAGTTCATGTTATAAACATAATTGCAACTATTTCAGTGAACAGAATGAGTGAAGCAAAAGTTACTCCTATTATATCCCATCATAATTTGTACCAAGATTAGAAAACCTGGAAGTTATGTTAGATCATGATGCTTAAGTCACGATTACCCAAACATGCCCCCTCATCATAAAGCACTCAGTAGAACCTTGGAATCCCAGGTTGTAAGTGAGAAACATTAATGCAGTAAAACCTGTGGAGGAGCCTGGGCAGGTGAATTATAAATATGATCTCACATGAGTCTTAAGAATATACATATTTTGGAAATCATCTGTTTTTATTAATTTATCATTTGGCAAGCTACAGAGTATTATATGGTAGCCTTCAACAAGCTAATGTAAAACTATGTGTCTTTACGTTATTATTTACTTGTGAATCAAGAACTGTAATTGAGGAAACGAGACTGCCATTAGATAAGAGAGAAAGATGAATATGATTTGCAAAAAGTACAAAAGATAAAGAAAAGGTGAATGGCAGATGGGTCTCTCATTCCTGAGAGACTCCAGAGATTCTCAACTGAGTAACAGCAACACTTTTTTTATTTCTGAAAAAAATTATTGATCTAGGTCTTTGATGGCTGTAATAAATATCACTGAGTCGAGAAGCAATGGTGGAGGTCATTCTTTATTCCTCCTCTTCAGTTGACAAGAGCCACTAAAACCCAACAGCCAGTGATTCAGCTTCTTCGATAATTCTACAGTCAAGGTCATATTTTTCTTCGGTGTTTAGTGTTATGGTTGGCAGGACAGAACCAGGAGGCTTTTTGAAGTTCATATAGATTATGTGCACTGCATTTCTTTCATCACTTATATCTGTCATTCTGTCTTAGGAAAAAGAGAGGTTGTTTTGACAGGATTTCTTCTTTTAAGTTCTGGAGGAATTCAGCCTGGTTACAAGTTTCACACAATTTGTGGTGAACACTTCACCCCTAAATTGGAAGATGCTGATCAGAGGAAATATTCAAGGCCTGTGGGCTGTTTTCTCTTCTCTAGTACTTCTATATAATGATCATAAAAGTAGTCAACACAAATTCTAACCTCTAGTATTTCTTTAGAGTTTTAAAATAAATTTATTTCGCTGTTTAATCCATGATTTATCTCATTCATGCTGTCAAAAACAAACAGGGTGGTAAAATTTTCTTTGGCTTTATGTTACTTAAGGGTTATAATGGGAATGTAAAAACACAAATGTATGAGGGACCTCTTATTAAAATCTTATTTCAGGATGTGAAGAGAGACGGAATGAATTCATTTGTTTTAGAATACGGAATATATTAATACGGGGAGGATTTCTAATTGTTTGAAAGACTTTGTAATTTGATAATTGGGAGAGGTGTGGTAGCAGGATGTTCCACAGCTACCATTTATCCAGCAGATATTCGGTAAATCCAAATAGATGGAGAGACAAGATCTGTGAAAATGCCTGGAGTAGTTTGTAGGTAACAACTAATAAAGGTAATAGAGAAAAGGCAAGGGTATAAATTGATAGTTATGCTCATATCAGTCAAAAAAGTTTCTTAGAACATTTTGTTATAGATGATTATTTAGCTTCTTATAACCGACACCTAAAGTTACTCTGTTGCATTTTTACTTCAGAACAGTCGATTCACATTAAAAACCAATAGTCCCACACCTCTGGATGAATCCAGCCACCTTTATCATAGACCAGGCAGGATTTCCCAGAGGGATAGGGAAGAGTTCAAGAGGATTTCTAAAACTAACCTCATGCTAGTTCTCTGACACAGAAGTGCTGGGATTAAAGGTGTATGCCACAATGCCTGGCTTTTGTCACATATTTTTAATATTATTTGTATATGTGCCACATTGCAAACTGATAAGAAGCAACGAGTGTAACAAAAGCCATGATAAACAGAATATAACTTAATGTGGATCACAACTGACTTGTGAGTTTCCCTTGTTAATTATGTCAGACAGCTGACAGCAATCACAGATAATCACACAGTAGGTTAGAGCTACATACCAAATTTCCAAAGCCTAAGAATCAATACTACCAAATTTTCAAGTAGGTGTAAAAATTCCTGCCACTTTCAGGAATCTGTGACTGGGGTTTTTCAAGGATGTCATCTCTGTAGGACTTCTGCTCTATACAAGTTTGTCAGTTGCTTTAAAGTTAAAGGTATTTATTCTGTTTGATTTCTTGGAGATTGACACAATGTTGAGAGAGCAAAATTGACCTTCATAACGAAAAAAGTTTGCCATTCTCAGCCTATCTCTTACCACTTTTTTCCTTTCTTTCTGTGAAATTCTGATGCTCTGCCCCAAGCATGTGTTTTCTCCTTGATCTTTAGATTCTTATCCTCATTATATTTCCCAGCCTCATCCTGTCAGCACAGGCTCTTTGCTTTAGGCCCTAGCTCTCACAAAATTTTAGAAAGCCAAAAAATCAAACTGAAACAGAAAAGTATCAAATATATAACAGCCAAGATCCTATCTTAGCAGCTGTTTTTGTTTTCTTTCAAGACTAATTATTTCTAAGCACATAATTGCAACATAATACCTAAAACTATTTTCTATAATGTACTATTATGATAGATTTAGATGATTTCAGCTGTATAGTTGTTTATTTTTATAGTTATATAGTCACAAATGTTATCTCCTCATTTTTGATTGTTTCAAAATTTCAATATCATATATACCATACAATAAAATATCATGGGATATAGCTTTTTGATTATGCTGAATGATTTTCTTGAAGCAAAATTGCACTTGTATATATAATTAATGGCAACTTTTATACTTGTGATAGGTATTATAATTGGTCCTCTATTATTTACTAATACATAGATATCACAAAATTTTACTCAGTATATTACAAAAAAATAGTTTTACTCATATCTAGTATCATTATCCAGAGGAAATAAATTTTAATCTTTATTCAATTTAGATTTTTCCATCTGTTTAACTAATTGATATATTTACACTGCTGATTTTTTTGTTTGTTTGAGAGAGAGAGAGAGTGAATGAGTGAGAGAGAGAGAGAGAGAGAGAGCAAGAGAATTGGCAGGGCAGGGCCTCAGCCAGTGCAGTCAAACTCCAGACGCATGTGCCACCTAGTACGCATGTGCAACTTTGCACTTGCATCACCTTTGTGCATCTGGATTATGCAGGACCTGGAGAGAGATCAAATATGAGTCTTTAGGCTTTGCAGGTAAGCTCCTTAACTGCTAAACCATCTCTCCAGCCCTATGCTGATAATTTTTAATTTGCCTTTTCCTAATTTATACAATCAAAAACGAGGGTATTTTATTGCAAAGTCACATATTTTTTATTTTATTTTATTTATTTATTTTAGAGAGGGAAAGAGGCAGAGACAAAAAGAGGGAGAGAGGGAAAGAGAGAGAAAGAGAGAGACAGACAGAGAGAGAGAGAGGGAGAGAGAGAGAGAGAATGGGTACACCACGGCTTCCAGCCATTGCAAACCAATTCCAAATGCATGTGCCACCTTGTGCATCTGGCTTACCTGGGTACTGGGGAATTGAACTGAAGTCCTTTGGCTTTGCAGGCAAGTGCTTTAACTGCTGAGCCATCTAACCAGCCCCTGAAAATCACATATTTTTAATGTTATTGTTTCTCTATATTTTGTTAGTTGACATTTTAACAAGATGATATTCAAATAATACAAATATGCATAAATACCAACCTCTGTTTCATGTATTTTATGTTTTATTTATGGGTTTGCACTACGTAGAACTCCACACAAACATCTATTGAGCCTCATTCTCAAGCAGGCATAAAACCCATAAGAAAGTTTCCTCTCCTTGGTTCTCAATAAACTGTGACCTGTTTGGAGCCACATACTTCTCTCAGAAAGCCCCATGTCAACTATGAGCATTTCTGTGCACCCACAGAACATGTATTCCTATGGCATCCGCAGTGTGTTGTGATGTTTGAATATTATCAGGGTCAGCGGTCCTTCTGTGTGTACAGTTTTATCACACATCTCTAGACTGGAAGGTTGAAGATGTCTCATCTTCTAAACATGTGCTAAGTTATTCTCTTCAGTGAAAATTAATTGCTTTCTCTTGCAGAAATACAGAAATTGCTTGTCATTCTTCACAGTCTGAATGTAGAATACTCCACATGTGGAGATATTATTATGGATGAATTAATGACTGACCCTTTAAATGTCCTTTAGACCATCTAGAATAGACTAAAAGAGTACCTTGGTTCCTGAGTCTCTTCCTACGAACCATAACAAGCAATCATCTCAGAATTTCATATTCTGGGAAGATAATCATGGGAGTTTCATTACTAGCATAAAGGCATCTGCAACTGGGCATTAGTCAAGTTTGGCCATTAGTTCTTTCTCTTAGTGTGGGATCCCTTGACCATGAGAAATCAACAAATTCTACATCCAGTATTGCTTTATTAAACCAATTTCTCTAAGGATTTTAAATAATTTTTCATAAGGATGGAAACAAGTCATGGCCATGTGGTGTAGCAAAGTAGTCTTTTCAGATTTATGTGCAAGTTGTTCTGAATTATATGTTCAGATTGAGTGAGCATACATCTATCATGCCATCCTATTTTCCAGTTCTACACTTGCAGCTCTTAATTACCTCACACTTATACCCAGAAATATTGAGAAATTAGGGAAACCATATAAAAGCATACTTGGTACAGTTCTTTTGGAAAAGTAATCTTGAAAAAAAAAACTGACTAGAGTTAAGGTAAGATGTGTGTGTGTGTGTGTGTGTTGAGATAGAGAGAGAAAGAGAGATCATTAAATGTAGGAAATCATTGGCATAATATGTAATGTCTTTGAGAGGGCATTGCTCATAAATGAGAAATTGACCAACTTTAGAGATAATTACTTGTTCTATTGGTATTCATTTCCATTAGTGTCTACCAGTGTTTATTTAATTGATACATTAAAATGGTAGCAATTGTATCAGGACAGTCTGTGTGTGTGTGTGTGTGTGTGTGTGTGTGTGTGTGTGTGTGTATGTGTGTGTGTGTGTATGTGTGTGTGTGTGTATGTGTGTGTGTCTGTAGCTTCAGCTTCATTTTATGGAAACAAATCCTGATAATTCTTTGTTCAAATATCCAAACTGTTAGCATCAATGATTAATGCACTTCCCACTTAGAAAAAGTAGCATTTATAATGAGATCTGATTCAGCTAGAAATGCTTTGTCTTAGAAAGTAGAAAGATTTATTTTACCTGGAATTTCCATATGTTCCAGGTATAGAATTATATTTTATATGTGAATGGCTTCATCTGACACCACCATTTGAAAGCTTAGTGAATATTTGAATTATTGAAATGTGACCTTGCATTATATTGTGTTCTATCAAGGGACTTATTTTATGTAAAACTATCTGGCAGGAGGATAACGAGTTGGTGCTATCTCAGGTGCTATGTCAGAGGTGCCATTTTATGCTAATGTTGCCAGAAACTACTTCCATGATCAAGAAAAGTCAATGGCTTTTTTAAGGTATCAACAAGGTAGCAAGTTGATGATGAACACCTGAAAGGATTTCACTCAGCCATTATGCAGGCTATGTCTATGAATCGGTGGCGAAAACCCCTGACATGGAGAAGACACATAGCCAGGTACTGAGGAAAAGGAGGAGAGAACGAGCCTGCTTATCCTTCACAATGATGCATTGGGAAATTGGAACATTCTGTCTCTTTAGCTCTCCTCTACAGGTCCAGTACTTCACCGCTCATGCCAACACAGTAAAGGTTCCTTTAAAGATTAGTGGAAGACACTGCAGCAAGAAAGTGAGTCACATCCTTCCAGAAGTAATTGGTTCTTCACATTTAAGAATTTAATACTTATATTTGAATCTGGGGCAGCTATGGACACATTTGTCAC
The DNA here is from genome assembly GCA_036346955.1 of Dipus sagitta. Lineage (NCBI taxonomy): Eukaryota > Metazoa > Chordata > Mammalia > Rodentia > Dipodidae > Dipus > Dipus sagitta. Next base: position 27,743,750 of record CM070772.1, read on the forward strand.
ATGCCCTTTAGTGAATCTTTTAAAATGATGGCAATTTTGATGGGAAAAATAAAAAAATACTTCAATTATGTCTTGATAAGAGCATGTCACCAGAGCTACTGTCCACCCAGTGACAAGTGGCAGGCTTTCCCCATCAGATAAACCATCAAAGCCTAGGGAGGAAGGCTGTTCATTAAAGACGGGCTATAGAGTTTATACTAGGAGAGGAAGGTCCAGGATTTTACACCCTGTCCAAATGCTCAAGCACAGAATTCATCTTGTTTAATATTTCTGTCTCTGTTCGATTATCATTAAACACTTGATAACTATGACTTAACTCCTTAGATTTTGTAAAGATAAGCAAATTAATTCATTAAGCAAATATGAAAATTTCAAGTATACCCCAATACATATAATTGTCACAGTTGTTGTCACTGTATTTCAGTTGTCAAGACAAAACTGAGAACACTCAACTCTTACCAAACCAGAGATCCAAAGATACAGAGGCTCCTAGGAGCCCATCACCAAAGTACACCTGAAAAGAACCCATTATAGCTTAGGGAAATTCACAAAATGGGGGGGGGGGAGACTGTTAGAGCCACAGGTTGAGACAATACACACAGAGACATTGTCTCTTCACCCTAACTGAGGGCCCGCACAATGCACCACCCACAATCCCCATGGGAATAACCGGCATTCCCATGGAGGAGGGTCTCTTTGGAGGGGTGGAGCAGGGATGAGGGTTAGAAAGTTACCAACATGTGCTATTTACATACTCAGTATGTCCATACCTAATTAAAAAAATATTTATTTAATGAACATTTAATTTAAAAAGATAGTTTCTTTGAATTTAAAAATGATGTTGTATGTAAAATACTAAATTTGCCTTCTTCTCTACATGAGACCTCTAAAAGAATATATTTTCATATTTAATATGGAGACAAACTCTTTTACATGCCTTCTCAGGCACTGTGTTTCTAGTTGGACTATTGAATTTATGACATTTGCCTAGCTTGTCTTTCAACTTATTTAGAAACAATCAAACCTTATCTAAGTTTTTTTTCTTTTCTTCCATCCTTCTCCCTTTGGCATATTAATGTCTATCCTCTATCTGCTCCAGTACCTATTTTGGAAGCATGGACATTGCTGGATTTCACAAGGTCACAATGGAAGAGGAAAATTTGCCTCCATGTGGGTTGCTCCTAAAGTCAGATTCATATCTAATTTGACTGAAACACTGGATATATGACTTAAGTTATGTCTTTAGGGTCATAAGAAAAGACACCAGTTTTGAAGAGCAGGGGGAAAATATTGAGTTTTGAATGTTTGTCTCCACTGCTCAAAAATCCCTTTGAACCCCGGGATCCAAAGCAAAAGCATTTAGTATTTGACTTAATGCTGATGAGTCCACAAGGACTCCATCCTCATGACTGCATTAATGCCTTTTAAATGAGATTTAAAAAGAGAGCATACCCCTCCACCCTTCCTTCCATAGTAGAATATATCAGTAGTCCCCTCCAGATGAAATCAATGAAAGAACAACCTATTAGACTCAGAAGTCTTCACAAACAATTAAAACTTCCAGTTGACATTAGACTTCCCATGCTCCATGGTGATGAGGAAGAAACTTAAACTATTTTTAAGTTAGATCATGATATTTTCTTAAGATGAAGACAGCCAATATTATGAACAAAAGACAAATTACACTTTCTCATTCAAAACCGTCACTTGCTCATACATATTCACCAATGCGAACAAATACCCATACACGTGTGTGTGTGTGTGTGTGTGTGTGTGTGTATGTGTGTGCATGTGCGTGTGGAGAGAGTATTTTCAAAATTTTGTATTTTTACGATCTCTCTCTCTCTCTCTCTCTCTCTCTATATATATATATATATATGTAGACATACAGTCCTCCTTTCTCTATTTTTGTCTTGCAATTTTCAGCCCATTATAGGTTGTAATTGCAAAGACTAATCATCTCAGTTATAGGTACAGTTATGTCAGTTATAGTACAAAAATCAAAATGTAAATATAATAGAAAACCAATAACCATCACTAAACCACTGAAATCAAAGTCTATTGTAGATTCAATTTTGGGGAGATCACCTTAGTTTTATATAAGGCATTACAGTGGGTACAGAAATGAGTTCGCCGTTGCCACTTTGAGTAAAAAAGCTGAGTCCTGCATGCCTACATGATAATGATTAGAGTATAGTTGAATATACTATGAAATTTACATAATTAAATGAAATATCACAATATGTGAGCAATTTTGTGGAAGGAAATCAGTCTCAATACAATTTTCATTGCACCTTTCCTTTGCAAACTTGTGAGTAAAGTAATAAAATATTCAATGAAAGAATAAAAAGGAAAGAAAAAAATTCCCCCAAAATTACCATTAATTGCCAAACTTTGTTAAAGATAAGGTTCACCTTGGAATTCTTTGAAAAAGTTTCTCTTAATAACTGATTAAATTATTAATAGTGTGCAATTTTCATCTTAAACAAAATACACACTTATTCTATAAAATAGACTACTTACATAAAATATGTACTATACTGATTTAATACTTCATGCCCTCCTGAGTGAATTCATTGTATTCATTTCTTCTTAGTTTTAACTTTGCCTTTAGAAATTTACCATAGTCATTTTCAATGTATTTGCATTGGTTAAGCACTGCTCTAAATGCTGCACCTTCCTAAGGGAGATTTCTCTCATACAATGACATCTTATTTGCAAATTGTGACTCATTATCACTTCAGAACAATTAGTATGATATGCATAATTAGATTACTTAATTATCACTCAGTGTAGGGCAAGGCTATTATCTTTGCACCACATAATGGAGTAAAGGTGTTCTTAATTCAGGCAAGGATGTAAACAGAAACTGAGATGCAATTTGTTTTGGTTTTGTCTGTTCAAGCTGCTACCTGATACAAAGACTGTGTTTGATTCATCAAGACATGAGCATTCAACATGAGGTTAATTGATTTTGTTTCTGAACTTCTATCCTCTCGGGTTTTATAAATTGAGAAATTCTGGTAAGATTGTTGTTGGATATTGCCTAACTGTGATAATAAGAAGGATAATATGCATAGGTCAATAACATAGAAAGCTGAGTAGGTTTCAACAAATTTCAGATTCAAAAATATTTGTATAAACTAAAATTATTGCTAAACCAGTATTTTTTGAATTTTCAAAGAAAGTGTGAAGTCCACTGATTCCTAAATATTTTAACCTATTCAACTTAGCTCCTAAGATTCCAAGTTGAACTTGTAGCACTCTGAAAATTATTAATTTTATGTTAAATCTTCCATAAAACTTATTGTGTGGCAAGATTTTGTTGTTTACCAAGTCTTAAAAAATTGGGTTGGAGAGATGGCTTAGCATTTAAGGCACTTGTCCATGAAGCCAAAGGACCCAGGTTCGATTCCCTAGAACCCACAAAGCCGGATGCACAAGGAGTCACATGAATTAGGAATTCATTTGCAGTGGCTGGAGGCCCTGGCATGTCCATTCTCTTTCTGTCTGTCTCCTCTCCCTATCTCTCTTTCTTTCTACTACCAAATAAATAAATAAAATTAAAAAAAAACTAATAACAAAAAGCAGTAAGGTTTAACTATAAACAAGCCTAAGTTATTTATGCATTTAGTTGAAATAACTGACATTAAAGGGGACAATTTGCATTCCACTTAAGCATATGCTTACATTTATTATTCTACCAATTTCAGTACAAAATCAGAGTTCAGATTAAGTTGGTCTGTGTGAAATGAAAATTGATTGCTTCATTTTTTAACGTAAATGTATTTAAACTTTTATTAACTTACAACATATTTGCATATTCATCATATATATAATTACACATATATATAAAATTTAGGAATAATAAAAATTAGGAATAAAATTTAGGAATAGATAGATACATAGATCTATTTATCTATCTATCTATCTATCTGTATAAGTTAGGCACACAATTATTTAAATCTCAATTCAATTGATTTCCAGGTATTTATTATTTATCTTTCATGTACCTTCCCCTAGACAGTGTATATATATATATATATATATAGTCAAAATTTCATGCTTGTCAAGAACAAATCAATTCCATTTTTTTCTAAATAAGAAGGTATCGGTGATTTTCATATTTATTTTAGCATATTTTTGGCACATGTGTGTGTGTAGTCTAGAATATTTGTGGTGGTTGATGGGATGTGTGTGATATTTGCACAAAAGTGTGTTCATACATGTGGAAATCAATGGAAAACTTTGGGTTTTCCCTTTTTGCTCACATGTGGAGCCACACTCAGTTGTTTATGTGGGTGCACAGCCTGAACCCCTCATGCTTGTCTTTACCACTGAGCCATTTCCAAAGCTCATCACATAACCCACCATATATGTATGCTTTAACAGTATGATGGATTTTTTTGATACTCTACTCTAAAATATATAACTTTGACATGGCATACTGATGATTTCCAACTGACAGAATTTGAGCAAAGCACACAGGAATAGTGTCAATGTCACCCTTCTTTTGCTATTATCTTCAGGATTAGATAATAAATATTATGTAGAGTTTCCTAGTCTCTCCCTATGGCAGGTCATAGTGCACTCTTGGGAGTGAAACTCTATGTGTAGTTAGAGAAAAAAACATGTCCTTGTTTCTCAAGACAAAGGCCATGGGAGAGAATCTGAGAAAAACGACCCTTGCTAATTGCCCTGCATCTTTTTTGCATCGTACTGTACGTTCTTACACTATCACAATTCAATTTAATAATCCAGTTTAACTGTCACTGGGTTAACCTTTCCTTGTAAAGGCTTATGCTTCATCTGAAGCCGTTCTTTTTTATAGTTTAATGTCTTCTCCTGACAGGGTTTTCCAGCATGCATGCATGAAGAATGGAGAAAATTTGTTTTCTTCCCTACAGGTTCTAATGAAGAATTAAATGTTCATATAAACAATATCCTTTCTGTACAGTTGGAGGTATTTCCTGTCTGACCCTTACCTTAGAAGAACTTGATGACTTCCACTTCATAGGAGAGTAGAAACATGTTCAGTATTTTGCATGTTTGACTTCACCTCTCCCATACATTAGGAAGAGGTGGACCTGAACCATGGAGAAAGTACAGAAATCACAACTCATTGAGATTCTGCTTAAATCAAAATCATATGACGTCTTACATTCTACACTTAAACTCCACAGTCATTGTTTCTGGTTCACAGCTACATTAAAGTATCTGGCAAGACCACCATGACATTTTAGCAAATAGCTATTAAGATAATTGTCTAAATGGGCTGAATCAATCACTCAGCTCTTAGTTATTTAAAGGTTGCTTATTTGGCTCTTTTTTCTCTCCCCTTTCTCTCTGGCTTCCTGCCTTTGGCCATTCCATTGCTCTTTAGCACTTTCATTAGAAATTTGGCTTGAAAAGAGAAAGAAAGATGAAAACTAAATGAGGCTATTTAATTTCCCAATAGGCTTAGCAATTTTTAAATACCCCTTCAGGGTAGTAGAATGAGATTTAGGTTAACTTGTCTACTTATCCAGAAGGTCATATATGTGTGAGCATTATTTTTTATCAAAAATACATATGCATAATTCTAAACAGAATTTTAAAAGGCTAACTCTGTCCCTTAAAATGTTCACAAATCTCAAAATATACTACATTATTGATTATCTAATTTTGATTATTTTTTGTAATTTTTTTGTATCCACATGCTTAGTTCTTATGAAAAAAATCATTGAAAAACATAATGCAGCATACAGTAATGTGAGTTGAGAGCACTGAAGCCCCTCTGGGCTCCTGAAGGGCAGAGTTTTAAGGGTTAGAATGCAAGCCACTCGAGCCAGTGGCTCCCAAGTGCTTATGACTGGCAAAGAACCGTCAAACACAGACACACAAAACAAGGAAGATATGAAAGATAAATTTTAAGAAAGAAAGAAGTAAAGCAGAAAATCTCCCAAGCTGGGACGCTGAGAGAGATCCTTAGCAGATAGACATGTGGCCGCTGGATTAGGATTTCCTGGTAGTAGCCTGGTGTACGTGTAAATTGGTCATACAGTTGCGATGAGTCTCACTGTCATGTTCAAACGTATTAGGAAGATGGTGATATTTTGGTGGGCAAAGCAAGAAAATGCAAACCCAGGAGTCCATGAGTGGGTTTGAGGAAAAAGCCTATGAAAAATTAAGAAAGAAGAAGTGTTCTCTTCATCTCGAGTCAGACTGGAGTTCCAAGTAGGCATCTGTGTTCTTTTGGGCCTGTGTCCCTAACTACCTCCAAAAAATCCCAAAAAGTACCAACGTGTCTTAATCTCTATCAATATAATTGTTTCATATCAAATCATTCAGTACATGATTTTACTGCCTACATTCCTGATATAATCATTAACATAAAATGATCTTACAACAATCTTATATCCCTGGTAAGATCTCAGTTACTCTGTCATGGTCAGTCCTCAATGTCATAATGAACATCAAGTACCTACTAATCTGTTGTTTATCTGAATAAGTTTGCCTTATTTTAATGCATTGTAAGAAGAGAACCCACGATTTCTTCTGTCTGGATGTGTTGATTTAGCATAAGTTGACACAAAGCCATAATATAGTATATGCTTTCCCTTCTCATTACTAATAAATAGCCTTTTCATCTATATGCCAGATTACGTTGATTTCTTCACTAGTTTATGGGAATTTGGATGCATTTTATATTCTAGCTGTTATAAATAATACTTCTTTCAATATTTACACAAATGTACTTATGTGGATATAGGTTTTCATTTCTCTAGATAGGAGAAAAAACCAACAAAAAATCAAGTCAATATTAATTTTGTCTTCATCTTTTTAAGAAATAGCCAGCCAGGTATGGTGGCACATGCCTTTAATCCCAGCACTCAGGAAGCAGAGAGAGGTAGGAGGATCGCCATGAGTTTGAGGCCATCCTGAGATTACATAGTGAATTCCAGATCAGCCTGGACTAGAGTGAAACCCTACTTCAAAAAAAAAAGAAAGGAAGAAAGAACCAAGCTTCTTATTACAGCCTATCACATAAATACACATATATATTGATGTATTTTAATATAAAATTTTGCAATACTTCATAACATATATATGTAATAAAATGAATATATTTTAAAATGGCATTAGGTACAGTTTTATAGAATTAATGTGCATATTAAAATATTTATATGCAGAGAATTTGCTCTGAGAGTTATAGCTACATGATAAAATTGTACTAATTAGCTCCATTTGAAAGGACTTTGAAATAGAAAGTTTATATACACACATATCCTGGAAATTTATTTAAATATTATTTAATATTCAACACATGTGCACATATTACACACTCACACTCAAATACCATAATAAAAAAAAAATTAGCCAGGTATAGTGGTGCATGTCTTTAATCCTAGCACTCAGGAGGCTAAAGTAGGAGAATCGCTGCAAGTTCCAGGCCAGCGTGAGACTACATAGTAAATTCCGGGTCATCCTGGGATAGAGTGAAACCTAACCTTGAAAAAATACATATATTGTCCTTCCTCATCTGTGCTTCTTAACCTGGAACAGCTTGAGTTGCAGGTATACCTGTCGAGCAACTCTGGGTACAGATAACAGAGATCAAAAGGATTGAGGGGAGGAGAACGAGAAGGTTGGGGGGAGGAAGATAACACACAAAACTAAATCCAAAATGAGCTGTTGCGGTAGAAACCTTTCTCCTGAATAGTAGACCAAACGACATAACCCGTAATAGTATGATGGAGGGATTGTATGATAAGAAGAGCCCTGGAGAGGGGTGGGATGAAGCCTAACCTTAAAATATTTGGCTCTAGCTTGTAACTCGCAGTACTAGAAGTTGGTCACAAAGCACATCGATCTGTTTATTGGACAGATATTATGAGGTCCCCAAAACAAGTTAGGCTCCTGTCAAAGTACTTGTTTCCCTGCTTAAAGTAAATGGTAAGACCCTATTGCTGAAGGCACCAGAAGCTGCCAACATAGAACATCAAGAGATTGGGCTGGAATCCAGAAGATGCCAGTTCCCAGATGGTTGGACAGTATAGTGCTGGAAAACACTCCATGAGCTGCTGCGGGGAAATGGCCAAACATACACAGCAGTGCCATGGTGGCACATAGCCTAAGTGGGCAACAAATGGCTTTCTGACTGGCTGGGAGATACGCTCAGTGGAAAGGTACCCATAGCTAGGAGTGGGAACGGAGTCTTAATTCTGTAGATTCTCCAATGAGAAGCTTCCACTAGTATGTGGCTAAAGAAAATGCTACACCTATGAAAATCTCTGTAAATTAACAATGTTTTATCCCCTTTGTCCTATGCTGAGCTTACTGTCTATTGGAAAATCTGTTTTTTTTTTTTTTTTTTTTTTTTTTTTTTTTCCAGAAGACAACAAGAACCAAGAACAGCCAAAATCTATCAACAAGATAAGAAAGGATAGCTGGCCAGGCGTGGTGGTGCACGCCTTTAGTCCCAGCACTTGGGAGGCAGAGGTAGGAGAATCGTGGTGAGTTCGAGGCCACCCTGAGACTATATAGTGAATTTCGGGTCAGCCTGAGCTAGAGTGAGACGCTACCTTGAAAAACAAAAAACAAAACAAAACAAGAACAACAACAACAACAAAAAAAAACCAGAAAGATAGCTGACTCCCTAAAGTATTTAAAATAAATAAATAAATTCAAAAAACAAAAAGGTTAATGAATAACTGAGTATATGTCTAAAGAAATGTTCACAAGCTAGCTTAAAATATATTCATGGTTAAAGAGTAATTTTTGCTATACAAAAAATTCTGAAATAGACTTGTTACAAAATATTTTTTTATATTGAACTTCCATTCTCATTCTCATTAATATATTTCAGTTGCATTTGGGGATATTTTCATTGATATAATTAATTTTTCTGAAAATGTCTTCTTTGGGGTAAGTTATAACATTAAAGACAGACATTATAAATAGATCATTGCCAAGCATGGTGATGAACACATATATACAAACAAACTCCTCCCAGTAATTCACAGTTTCCATGGATAAGTGAATTAGGAGACTGACTGGAAAACATTCTGTTGAATCTGCGATGAATGACACATCTGTCAGCATGCGTTGGGTGACCACACATTTTCATAGGAGATATACATATACATAGTATTTATTGATTTTTTCGGATGCTATCAGGAGTTTGTCATTAAGTGTACATGTTAGTTACTCTTGCACAACTATGTATTACAAAAATAACCGAGGGAAAGAAATTAAAGAGTAGGAAATATTTGTTTTGGCTCATAGGTCCACAGATACCAGTTCACCATCATGGGGAGGTCAAAACGAAGCAGTCGTCATATCTTCTAGGAAGCAGGAACAAAATCGAATACAGGAAGGAATGAAGGCTTCCAAGGACATACCCCAATGGCCTACTTTATGCAGGTAGGCCACACCTCCTACTTCTCACTATCTTTCCATTATGCCATTATAATGTGAACATAATGTCATTAGATCAGAACATTTATGACTTTATTTATGTTCCAACATTCACAGATACACCCAAAAGTGTGCTTGAATCACCTCCGAATTCATTGTCCAAGTCAGTTGACAGTGAAAATTAATCATTATCAGTATAGCTTACTAATATGATATAAACGCTTTGGATTTAATGCAGGACAACATGGCATTCCATTGAAGATCATACCTTAGGACAGCATTGTGGCTATATCTACTCATCATTTGCATTGAGTATTATATAATACATTTCATTCATCAATATTATTTAATCAATGCAGAATATTCAAACAGAACACAGAAAAGTCAATTTCTAAGACATAATTGTCTAAAAATCAAGAACACATCTTGTTTCTTGCATCCAGGTTACCAGAAAATAAGATAAAGAAAAGATTTCAGCCGGGAGTGGTGGCGCACGCCTTTAATCCCAGTACTCGGGAGGCAGAGGTAGGAGGATCGCCGTGAGTTCGAGGCCACCCTGAGACTCCATAGTGAATTCCAGGTCAGCCTGGGCTAGAGTGAGACCCTATCTCAAAAAAACAAAAAAAAAAAAAAAAAAAAAAAAAAAGAAAAGATTTCGCCTTCAGTTTTCATGTCATCCAGACATGCTTCTTTTCAAGATACTATCATAGCCATCCTTCAAAATAAATTACCTATCTACCTGAATTTTAGGAAATTAAATATCAATAAACATCTTCTAAATTATTTTTCAAAGAAGGATTCAACTAGAAATTTTTATTTAGCAGTTTTTTAAATGTTATTCTACAGAATAATATTGTTTGTCATTAGTTTTTTTTTTCTAGCTTTCTAGTATATAAATCTCTTCAATTAATTCAGCTATTTTACTTACTGGGCAAGGCGTTGCACAGTGTAAATTAAATAAGCAGATGAAAAATGTATTTACACTGGCATAACTACATTATACTTTATACATATCACAAACTCTCAGTTCATAATGGAGAAATGAAATTCATAGAATGATATAAAATATTTTTACATTATAGAATCAAGGCAGTGAAAAGAGGGGTTAGATTAATAGAATTAAATATATTATTAAATCATTTTCAGAAGATTTTTATCTCAAGTCAATTTCTGGAAGTCTACCTTCTTTCAAAAGATTTTTTTTTAATGTTCTATTCTTATCTTAAAGTTTCTGTACACACATTCAAAAGTAAGAGATGATTTAAGTTCATTTGCTTGTGTTTTTCACATAGTGTAATGTGGGTCCCTGGTTCCTCAGGGGGCTGTTTCACACCAGCTCCCCAGATGCATCCAGGCAACTGTGGAGCTTGGTCTTGAGCTACAGGAAGAAACACCCAGGAGACAGCTTCAGAGAGCAGCTCCTTTGTTTGTCAGGGGACTGCGATTTTATAGGCAGTTGAGAGAGAGCAGGAAGGGGCTCCTAAGGGGATTGGTGGGGTCAAAGGTTGCTTGCCAATACCTAGTTGGCATATAGGGATGTTCATTCCAGCAAGTATGGAGAGAGGTGATCTAGGTAGTGACGGGAAGAGGTATAGGGTAAGGGTCACATGGGGGGGATGGGTTGTGTGAAGGCTGGGGGCTGATACCATATTAGGAGTTTCCTAGGCAACTGGCCAAAGGTCACAGGGCTATGAGAGAAACCTAGGTCTTATCAGGACATCCAGGCACCCCGGGCTGGGGGAGAGGGACTGGTCCCTACTTCCTGCTGGTCTGGGGGTCCAGGCTCACTGTGATCCCAGAGAATGGGGGGAGGAGCCTTCCTCCTGCCCATCCAGATGGGAGATTTGTCTGGGGTTCAGGCTGCTGCGACCTCTCTGTAGCCCAGGGACCCTAGTCATGTCCCACAGTTTAGGCTGGCTTTAACCTGGAGCCCTGCCTGTGTCCAACAGTTTAAAATAATTAATGTAAAAGCAGACATCATTTTATTAAGTGTACAAGCATGGCCATTAATTCTCGAAAAACTGAGCATGTACAAGTGGCTGGAATGTAAGTCTATATTAACTTACTTTTATTATTTCATACACCTCTGATGGATCCTCCATACCATTCACAGTTCTTTAATGTAATTTGCCAGTGTGAACAGAGAGTCAGCAATAACTGCCCCATCTATAGAACACTATAAAAATATTTTTTCACCTTATAATTGGAACAACATTGCAATTGTTTCCCACCTGCCCCTCTGCCACAATCACTTAGGCAATTTTAACAACATCTATTTCTGTGCTTGCTGCTGTATCCATTACAACTGTGTGGGTCTTAATTGGAATTCACTGCCAATTTTCAGAGAAAAGCTCATATTTTTTTAGTAGAGTCAATCAGATTTTATTGGACAGTGGAACATGAAGTTTGGCACATCTGAAATAGATAAATAGAAAGGAAAAACAATGTCATTTGCATGTTCTGTGACAGTGACATAACATGAACATTTGAAATTCAGTTGTTTGAAATAGATTATTTTATGAATAATGCAAGAGCTGTGTGAGGAAAAAAAAAGTGTGAGACACTGAGAATGCTTCCAGAACATGTAACAGGTTCAAGACGGCCTTTAAATGGCTTCTTGAGTCTGATTGTCCAGCACCTGCATAAACTTGTGGGCATAGCCACACATCTTTTTTTTTTTTTAATTATTTATTTATTTATTTGAGAGTGACAGACAGACACAGAGAAAGAGGCAGATAGAGATAGATAGAGAATGGGCGCGCCAGGGCCTCCAGCCACTGCAAACGAACTCCAGACGCGTGCACCCCCTTGTGCATCTGGCTAACGTGGGTCCTGGGGAGTAGAGCCTCGAACCGAGGTCCTTAGGCTTCACAGGCAAGTGCTTAACCGCTAAGCCATCTCTCCAGCCCAAACCACACATCTTTTAACCCCAATACAGTGATGGACTTAGACCAGAGAATTTCTGGGGCTTGTGCAAACAACATGCTCCAGAATCAGTTAGGAAGTCCCTGTCTCAAGGAACTGGGCAGATGTGCGATGGATATGGGATGCCCAGTGTTGCCCCATAGCCTACAAGTGCACGTGGATGGTATGTGTGCATCTACACACACATATTCTCACAGCGTACATAACGCAGTACACTGTACTACACAGTGCACATCCAAAATTGATGTGATACCCATTATTAACCTAATGAAATAAAAAAAAAACTTGGCAATAATCTGAAATAAATAGTCATTAATGCAAATAGTTAATATTGAGATAAAGATAGGAGGACATGTGTATAAGTACCAATATATTATACTGTATATTCCTGATTGTACTTATGCTGGTTTACCCATTCACATTTGAGTTTTTAATTTTTTTAGAATTTCTACATATGTGTGTCTGATATGTACATAGCATGTGTTTTTATATGTGTGCATTTATGTGTGTGTCACTGCATGCATGCTGCTTTATATATGTAGGGGCAAGGGGGGAACTTTTGGGTGTTGGTCCAAGCCTTCCACCTAATTTGAGGTAGGTTTGGGTCTCTTTCTCAATCTCCCTCTCTCTTCTTCACTCTCCCATGTTCCAGGCTATCTGTTTACCAGTTTCTAGGAATTTCTTGCCTCCCACCTCACATAATGGGTGCACCAGGGCCTCTAGCCACTGCAAACAAACTCCAGACACATGTGCCACCATGCACATCTTGCTTACATGGGCATTGGGGAATTGAATCTGGATCCTTACACTTTTGCAGGCAAGCACCTTAACCTCTCAGCTATCTCTCCAGCCCCAACTTATCATTTTTTTTTTTTTTTTTTGGTAAAGAATGCTTAGAAAAGGAAAAAGGACTTAACTGTAAATAAAACTCCCTTAATGATACACATAATTATCGTTCTACATTTAATTCTTAGCCTTTTAAAATATTTATTATTGTGTGCATGCATGTGTGCTTGTGTGTCTTCCCTTAGGAACAGAATTCCTGTCCAGCTATGTGGATGGCTGGGAAACTGAACCCAGGCTGGCAGACCTTACAAACAAGCACCTTTTACTGCTGAGCCTTCTTCTTAGCACAACTTGGTCCATTTTTGATAGAAGCAATTAAAATCTTTTTATACATCATTACCAGGACAATTCATTTTCTTATCTATTTACTGCCATATCTTTTACAAATGATAAAGCTCTTTTCAAAGTGTTTATGTATAAGAATAAAATTCACTGGGCTGGAAAGATGGCTTAGCAGTTAAGGTGCTTGCCTGCAAAGCCAAAGGACCCAGGTTTGATTCCCCAGGACCCACGTAAGCCAGATACACAAGGTGGTGCATGAGCCTAGAGATTATTTTTTGCAGTGGCTGGAAGCCCTGGTGTGGCCCATTCTCTCTGGTCTCTGTCTCTCTCTCCCCCTCTGTCTCTGTCTCTCTGTCTCTGTCTCAAATGAAAAGAAAAAAAAAAAAAAAAAACCTCTAGTTTGAACCTTATCAGAGCAGGTGTCTCTAAGGATGCATTTTATTATTCAGTTTTACTATATTTTGACAATATATTTTAAACTAACTATAACACTTTACAAATTGGCTAGCAGCATGTAAACATTTATAAACCCTTCTAGTGCAGACTCATTGTTATTCCATGCTGCTCATTAGTCAATATCTTGTTTTGTAATTAATTTTCTGTGCTATTTTAGAGGTTTAAAGTGACGGCTTCCTTCCTAATCCACTACATAGATGTGTTGACATATTTCTATTCCCATGGGTCTCAATGAAGATTGCCTTTCATACTTGTGATTCTTACAAATTTATCCACACCAAAGTGTTGTAGAGGATGACATTTTCTGTCTTTTGTTTTTAATATAATTTAATGTCTTTCATAATACATTTTACCTTTTTTTGTCAGTTGCCTATTTTTATTTTTCAGGTTTAATGTGAAGGAAACAGAATTAGTTAATCTGGCTATTTATTTCAATATAATCCAATGGTAATTGGATTATGTTTCAATATAAGGAAATGCACTAACAAAAATTGTAAATTTCAATGAATTGATTAGTACTGACTAGGATAGTGCATTCAACATTTAGTTTGAGAAATGATATTATGTCAAATGTTGCTAACATTCCTTTAATATAACTTTCCAGACATATGTTACCAATTTGAAAATATTCTATTTATGTTTTGTTTTTCTTTTTGACTTTCAAGGTAGGGGCTTGCTCTTACCTAGGCTAATGCTGCATTCACTATGTAGTCTCAGACTGGCCTGTTACTCCTCCTACCTCTGCCTCCCAGGTGGTAGGATTTAAAATTAAAGGCATGTACCAGCATACCCAACTGCTTTCTTTTCTATTTTTTTTTTTTTTTTGATACAAGGTTTAATTTTGTAGTCCAGGCTAACCTCAAACACACAGCTATCCTCTTGCCTTAGTTTTCTGGTTGCTAGAATCACAGACATGAGCTACCATGCCTGCCTTTAAAATATACATTTTTATATATTTAATTTGAGATGCGTAAATGCATATAAGTGCTTCTCTTTAAATTAAAATGGGGTTTTCTGTTAAGTAGCCAACTGTAGGTAGAAAGTATGATGCCCAACGTTCATTTAATATACTTAGCTCACAAGACACCAGAGTTTAGCAACAAAGCAAACCTGAAGCATATGAACTGTTTACCCTCCTGACCTCAGGGCCGACTGAGATCCCTGGCTCACTAGACATGAATCTCCAGAACTAGGAAAAAATCAAACTTAGAAGGAACATATGTATTGATTTTGTATCTTTTAATTTTACAAGTTGAAAATTATATAGCATACCTATAGCATTTAGTGAAAATCACAGGCCCTACACAAAAGTGGTTATAAATTTGACAAAAAAAGTCAATGCTTATGATTTCCAAAGCTTCCATCATTACCAGGAATGTGCTGAGGGCTTTGTGTCCATTATCTTCATTGGTGTGAACAAATACCAACCACCAATATGTGTAACACTTCACATTCGAACCACCATAAGTTGTGGCTTTTCACCGTAAATTGGGGCATATCAGAAACTCTGTAAATATGGAGACATTTTAGAATTAGATGGCAGACTTAAATATCCGTTGGCACTCTGGTGAAAGATAACAAAAATGGTAAATGTGTTAATGTCCAGGATAAAACATTAATATCAGTGTCTTCCAGCTAGGATCCAAAGCAGCCTGCAAATACTGCAGCAGAATCACAGAAAAAGCTGAGTACTGCAACCATACTTAGCAGCTTGGGCATCTGGGCTCCAAAACAGTCACAGGGAACTGCAGATGTCACTGACAGGTTCACTATTGATTTTTGTGTTGTATAGAAACCTGGTCCTTGGAGAGAGTTTCAACAGCAATATCACTGAAATGAAAGGGCATAATGGTACAAGCCAAGTAAAGAATGGTTGTAATGCTTACTTTCGGAATTCATTACTTTTGCGGGAAAAGGAGTCAATGGCGAGCGGTGACAGATTGACAAAGAAAGTCATTGAGATGGTTATAATACTCCTGAATGCCAAGTAGAACAGCCTGCAGCAGAGATGTTACTGTACTGGTGTCATCTAAAAGAAAAATCAGGGCTGGAGAGATGGCTTAGCAGTTAAGGAGCATGCCTGCAAAGCCAACGACCCAGGTTTGATTCTCCAGGTCCCATGTAAGCCAGATGCACATGGCGGCACATGAGTCTGGGGTTCATTTGCAGGGGTTAGAGGCCCTGGAGTGCCCATTATCTCTCTCTCTCTCTGTCTGTCGAATAATAAATAAAAAAATAAATCTTGAAAGAAGACTCAAAGGTGGATTACAATGAAACTGACATAATTAGCTGCCTTCTTGACCTGAATAAAGACACCTTAAGTCATTAAGAAAGCAAGCTAAATCAAGTTTGTTTAGAAATCATTTGCACAGCATTTTGCTGAAGACACCAATATTCACTCAGTAAATGTTCATGGGGGAAAGTATGAAATGTCATGTTAAAGTAAAAATTAATCATTAGATATTAAAGTATAAGAGCATAAATTTGAATATTCTGCTCCTTTTAAAATTCATTTTATTATACAATTATTTTGGAAGTTAACTGAGAAATAAAGTAAAGTTAGCTACTTCAATTAATGATATATGATTATGCTGAAAGTTATTTAATTAGAAGATTTAGTGAATATGTACAATTTTTTTTAAGTTTCTTTAAATAGTAGTCATAGAAAAACCAATTCTATAAAAAAAATAGCCTTTGAAAAAGGCTAAAGAGATGGCATAGCACTTAAGGCACTTGCCTTTAAAGCCAAGGACCCAGGTTCGATTCCTGAGGACCCACGTAAGCTAGATGCACAAATTGGCACATATATCTGGAGTTTGTTTGCAGTGGCTGGAAGCCCTGGCACACCCATTCTCATTCTCTGTCTCTCTGACTCCTCTCTCTCAAACAAATAGATAAATAGAAAATAAAGAAAAGAAAAGAAAGTTAGAATCTGGGTCTTTTGCAAATAGCAACATCTTTGGCCATATTCAATTCCTTATGTATAATGTTCCAGCTTTGTATATGCACTGTCTACAATCTTCAGTATATCTTAAACCACCTTGTGATTACTAATCACATCTAATGGAATGTAAATACTTATTATACTGAATTATTTATAGAAAAAATCAAAATAAAAATAATTCCAGTGCATATTAGGTACAGAAATATTTTGTTTCCACATAATTCTGGCCCAGTATTGGTGGATTCCATAGACACAGATTCCATAGTTACAAGTCAATAGTATACTGTAAACAAATTCATACCATGTTTGTGGAAAGTTTACTCACATTATTTCCAAATATATAACCTAATTAAAGAAAAATATTTTGATGAATAATGATTAAAATCATTGATTTCATAAATCAGGTTGATTATAGATGATGAATGAGTATGTTAGTCACTGTGTGGAAAGAAACAGAAGAACCAACTTCTCAAAGGGAATGGAGCTGGAGAATGCCATAGCATATTTTAACTGGAGTCTGCAAGTAAGCGGGCCTTCTATAAGAAAGATTGAGAATACGGAGATGGATAGTCCTAATACTGGAAATTAAGTCATACACACACAAACACATACACACATGCAAATGTGGAGTGTATGTGTGTTTAAATAGATGATAGGTATATGGAAAGATAGATAGATTTGTTTTTAACTAATTATGACACAGAAAAGAAAAGCAAAAAACTAACCACGGGCTGGAGAGATGGCTTAGCAGTTAAATCACTTGCCTGCAAAGTCAAGTTCAAACTCCCATGACCCATGTAAGCCAGGTGCACAAGATGGCACATGGATTTGGAGTTCCTGTCAGCAGCGAGAGGCCCTGAAAACACTCATTCTCTCTCTCTCATAAATGAATAAAAATATAATATTTAAAAACTAATACCAAAAAAACTGATCACTAGATCACTAATCTTTTTCCTGCATCTATATTAATTACGAAGATATACTGTGAAATATCCTACCCAAAACTTGGTGGGAATATTTGGTAATTGGACTGTGAACACATTTAGGAAAAAAATGTTCATTTATTTAATGAGCAGTTGTACCTAGTCAACTGGGAAGTGTTTGTAGTTAAAAGGTTAGAATTAAGAAAGTTTAGTTTAATCAACTCATTCAAATAATGAAAAAAATATTCTTATTATTCTTATTATTCAATCTAATCAATTTTATGCCTAACATACTGTCATACAGTTATCCTATAGAGAATAGTGTATGTTGTAAAACTGTAGGTTCTCTTGGGAAGAAATTTCTATGATAAATATTCCTGTTTTCTTTGGGAATAAATTTCATATGTCTATTGTTCAGAAGACTTCTGGACTGCAAAGATCTTTTGAATTTCATATCAGGATGACAACTCCTTCACTTGTTTTTTTTTTTTTTGACTTGTTTAACAGTAAAATATGGAAATAATTCCATTCAACACAGAAGAGATGGCCGAGTACATTTGATTTTTGTGATAAGTTCAATATCAGATATTGCTGTAAAACCAGTACAGTGAACATGAGATAAATTTCTTAGGTGGGTTCTCATATCTAACATAGAAGCAACATAATGCATAACACTGGGTTAGTTTCATAAATAAAATAGAAGATATGTATTAATGTGACACCATGGTGTTGATTTTGAAAGTTTATCTGAAATGTATAAAAGACATTCTCATAACGTATATGTTATACTTAATACAAGTACCATAAGAATGCAGATCTTATTTTATGCATTAGTAACAATGTAGTGTTTCCCTAATATTCACTGAAGTTTCGAGGGCATATTCTAACTCTGGAGTTAAAAGTAAAGGTTTAAGCATTTCATCTTATTCAATTATTGCCTTATCCTGCATTTTTCCCCCACAAAGTTAGCTGTTATAATTGTTGCTTGAGAATCCAAGTTTGAAAGGTCACCAAGAGAAATGAATTTCCTAGGGAATGTGAAGTGTGTCAAGGCTGCACCATCCATGGCTTATTACTTATAATGATTTATCCCAAGAAGAAGGGAGGGGAGGCTATGCATAAAGCAAGTCTCAATTTACTAAAAGGGACGATTTAGAAAAATACAATTAAACCATTTCTAGTATGGCTTCATCCTCTGAAACAGTGTGTCAGAAATATTTCTAAATGTTTAAGCCACTGTTTCAATCATGACTTAGGTGTGTTCACACACTTCCTCTGTCATGCTGTGGAAAGAATATAAGAGACAAGAGTACTACAAGCACAGCTTACTTCCAGTGAGCCATCTTTATATTGTATATTCTGTCTGCTCTTTTGGAAATATTTCTTGTATTTGTAAATATTTTTTGTACTCACAAAAAATAAAATAATAAAGCAAGGCATAGGCGCTGACCATGCCTTGTATGTGTGTTTGTGTCCTTATATGATTTTGACAACATTTTGTTCCTTTTTATTTATTAGAGAGAGGTTAATAGGCAGAAAATGGGCACTCCAGGGCCTCTAGCCACTTCAAACAAATTTGAGATGCATGCTCCATCTTGTGCATTTGGTTTAAGTAGGTACTGGAGAATCAAACCCAGGTCCTTAGGCTTTATAAGAAAGGGCTTTAATCATTAAGCCATGTGTCCAGCCCACCATTTTGTGCTTTGAAATATATCAAGAAGATTTCTCAGTGAAATGATATTAGTAAAGTTCTGATAAATTATAGGTTTAAATTCTGACTATAACTTCTGATCAATATTCATTTATCAACTCCAATGATGAAAAATAATTAAGAAAGAAAACTTGACCAGCTGAATGCATAGTAACAGGGAAATATTTAAACACTTAATTTAATATATGTATTTCATAAATTAATTAATTAATACATTCCATTCTGGGACTGGAGGAATGGATTAGCAATTAAGGTGCTTATCTGCAAAGCCAAAGGACCCAGGTTTGATTCCCCAGGACCCACATTAGCCAGATGCACAAGGGGGTACATGCATCTGGAGGTCATTTGCAGTGGCTGGAGTCCCTGGCCCTGGTGTGCCCATTCTCTCTCTCTCTCTGCCTCTTTCTCAAATAAAAAAAATAAAATAAAATATTGAAAAAACATGCCATTCCTATGATATTTTTCTCATTTGCCAGGAAATCAGATACATAATGTTAATTGTATAAGATCGTAAGATGGATCTTAAAATTCTATATTACTACTAACCATTTCATCTTCAAATTAAAATAAACAGTAAATTCTACATTACTCTAAGTCACTGATCGTTCTTTAAATGTGAAAATTCATGTATATATATATATATATATATATCCTTATACATATAACACACACACACACACACACACATATATATATATACTCATGTTAACTATTGTTGGATAATATTTTAGTTCATTTCGATAATTAACAAAATTTTCATTTAATAACTGCATCAAATTTTTAAAATGTATTTTATTGGGGTTCTTAATATATGAACATACTACAAATTAGTCAAATTCTCACTGGCTTAACCTCTTCTTGGATATATCTCTGGATATAATGATTGGATCTTAGATGTTCCTCAAAGGCCATATGTTACAGCGTTGGTTAACAGTCTGTGGCATTCTTGGGAAGTCATCAGATCCTTAGTACTCCAGCCCTTACATCTTTCTCTGTGCTTCCCAGTAGCCATGAAGTAAGCAGATTTATTCCAATACATTCTGTCTAGCTAGGATCTTCTGCCCATGGATGGAAATTTTTGAAAGTGAGAGCTAAAATCAATGTCTTCCTTTTAAGTTAATTAACTTAGATACTATGTAACAGCTTTAGAAATATTACCTCTATAATACCTTTACTATAAGGAATGTTTTTACATCTTGGTGAGCAAAATATTGTCATTGTTTCTGCTTCTCTTATTTACTGAGGAAATATTTTTTTAATCCTAAAACCATTATGTAAATCCCTACATATACACTTAGCCACTGCATAAGGATCTTTAGGCCAATAGCAGACCACATGGTAGTCACACAAGATTATATTGCCTAGTGACATCATGGTTGTCCTTTCTTTGGGCAACTAGTCACTATTGGTGAGATCACAAGTATATATATAATTTTCACTGTTAAAAAGCACAAAATTGATTTTATTAAACATTCATTTTCTTCAGAGGAGATGTAATTACCGATTTATGAATATTGTTATTGAATATTATTTAAGAGGACTCATATTTTTAAAAGGTGCATTATTGCATATAAATGAAGATATACTTTTGTCATAAAGTTGAGTTTCTTATAAAATGTATGTTATATTTAATATATTAAAAGTGTAACTTTTGTAATTATAAATCATCGTTGCCCATATTTTAATGAGTTTATTTAATATATTTTACTACCTGTTCCAAAACTGATATTCCCAGTGTTACAAAATCCTTGTATTGATTATATAAGGAGATACTAAGAGAGACTACACTAATAAAAAAAAAATGTAAGGGCAGCAGAGTTAATAGAAAACTCAGTTGAATGGAAAAAAAAATAGTGTTATATTTGTTACAACATTGACAAAGTAGGGAAATATACTGTTTCACACTTGGAATTCAAAAAATATATGTTTGTATTATGGTCAACTCATACAACAAACAAATTAAGCATAATTTGGACAAGCTGGACCAATTTCCACTATGTATTTATGTATGTATGCATATATATATGTTTATAGAGAGAGACATATATATATATATATACATATACATATACATATATGTGAAAATGTATATTAAAATATATATTGAAATGATAACTTCTATAATAATTATTCAAAATATTCCAACAATTCAGCAGAGATAAATAAATACTCATCAAACTAGAACAACTTTTAAAGGAATAAAGGAAAACAAATACAATATCCTTGTATTCAGGTTCAGCCTGGGCAAAAGAACAAGTACGTTCTTAGGCCAAAACAAAAATCAATAAACCTGTTTTCTGTTTAAAAGCTTCTCCCAGATTGATTTAAGAAAAAAAAAAATATATATATATATATAAATACTTTTATTTATTTGTTTGAGAATGACAGAGAGAGAAAGAGGCAGAGAGAAAGAGAATGGGTGTGCCAGGGTCTCCAGCCACTGAAAACGAACTCCAGATGTGTGTGCCCACTTGTGCATCTGGCTAACATGGGTCCTGGGGAATCAAGCTTAGAACCTGGGTCCTTAGGCTTCACAGGTAAGCGCTTAACCGCTAAGCCATCTCTCCAGCCCCCAAAAGTATATGTTAAAATTAAAAGATGCTTATCAAAACATTTGCATGCATGTAATGCCTTGTCCTTAGAATCTACCATAGGAAAAAAAAAATATTTAAAAGCAAGGAATATGATTTTCTAAATAATCAGAAAAATGAACAATAAATGGTAAGCATTTAAAATAACATAGGA
The DNA here is from genome assembly GCA_036346955.1 of Dipus sagitta. Lineage (NCBI taxonomy): Eukaryota > Metazoa > Chordata > Mammalia > Rodentia > Dipodidae > Dipus > Dipus sagitta. The sequence continues at coordinate 27,765,981 of CM070772.1, forward strand.
CATTGACTTCCACAACAATATTAGAAACATAAGAATTGTCAAAGTTATTTGCACATACATGCACAGACTCATATACATATGCTAATCTATTATGTTACCAAATTCACTTGTATTAATTTTTCTAATAAAGAGTAATGCCAAAAATTATGTTTGTATAGTTAAATCAATCTAGGATGTGCTATTTTTTTCACATATGCATAGATATTAGAATTGTTGAGGAAGGATTTCTACAAAAATGCTTTTAATATATTTTAAAGCTATTAAAATAAGGAAATAGTAAAACTTCAGGAGTTTTATTTTGTTTTTAGTTATTTCAAACACTTTCGCAAAACTTCATTCAATATACAACGTTAATTTACCATAAATATGAAAAATATGTTTATCTTCTTCCTCCTCACTCCCTACCAGTCTTACTCGGTGGCTCAAGCTGGCTTTTAACCTGTCTTTTGTCCCTGCCTCAGATTTCTGCGTGCTAAAATTACAGATGTGAGTTAGCATGCACAGTAGCATGTTTCAGATAGCTGATATGAGCTGCACATTAACTTAAATATTAAGGAACTATTCTTTAAACATAAAGACTTAAAGATACTTAAGCATATAATTTAAAAAGAGATAATAAAATAATTAAAATTATAAATGTTAATAGCTATTTATGTTAAAATAAAAATTTCATAATAACTCATTTAGAAAAATAAACTTATTCATACTCTTAGTGTTTGCAAACTGATTTTGGTTTATAAAACATTTAGCAGTGATCACATAAATAACCAGGAATTATTTTTCCATGGAAATTGAAATGAATATGAGTCTATAAGGAATACAAAGCCCCCCAAGGGTCTTTGACAAAGAAGAGTTTCCAGGGTTTTAAGTTGCTGTTAAAGTTAAAAATATGCCATCTTTCCAACATTGCCTAAAATACATGGAATGAGCCCTTCTCTCCTCATCCTGCATTCCAACCACAAGAATGAAAACCTACCACATTTAGAGGAATCCGTGATGTCACCAAAAGTGAACTGACCACTGATGGATCTTTCACAAGACATTTTTTTTCCCCACATAAACATGACGAGACTTCTATGGATTTAAACAAAATCACCATACTTACAACTAGTTGAAAATCGCCAAGGGCTGGAGTGATACCTTAACAGTCAAGGTGCTTGCATACAAAGCCAAATGACTCAGGTTGGATTGCCCATGACCCATATAAGCCAGATATACATGGGGGTTCATGTGTCTGGAGTTCTTTTGCAACAACTGGAGGCCCTAGTGCACGACCATTCTCTCTTTCTCTGTCTCTTTCTCTCTCAAATATATATAAAAATATTAACAAAAAAAGGGGGGAAAAAGCCAGAGAATAAAACATTCCATCTACTTGACAAACGGGCCCATTCTTTTCTCTGATTTGGGCAGACAGAATTTCATTACTTATCTTGTCTCTTTGCCTCTCAACCACTCTTAGTTTAATCAAAGTTTTATTTTCTGTCTACTTTGCCTCATCTTTCTGCCTCAATTTGAGCTCTTGCATGTGAAAACATGATGAGTAAATATGTGTATATACTGCTAATATAACTTTAATGAAGCCATTAGAACTACAAGAACCACAATTTCCCCAGGGTACGCTCAAAGCACATGTTCCAAGTTTTAAATAAGTGTGTTTCAGTTGCCTAATGTGCCCTAAGTGTGGTCTAAATCATTTACAGATTGAGATCAAACATCGAATTATGTCTTTGACAGCATAACTCTGCTGGTAAGAACATACTTGAGAAGTGTAAACATGTGGAATTGAATAGAGAAAAGCTGTTCCCTGAAGATACTTCTTTCAGGTTGAACGGAAGCAACTGTGTGAACTTTTAGAGATACATAACTATACATTAAGCAAAGACTCTCAACCTGCCCACATTTAAACATACCATGAAGGTGCTTGGTTAAAAACATTTCTTAGTTAGAAAGAAATCGATACAGGAAATACACATTCTTCCCTTTTGCATTATGTGCATGCATATACCTACTCTTGGGCATGTCTTCACAACAATTCTACTTATACACATATGTGTGTATTTGTATACAAAAAAATGTGCACTTACACAGTTATATGTGTGTGCTTGTAAATAAAATTATTATGGAATATTTACTGCAAATATGCATTGATTAGTTCTGTTTTAGTTTCCAAATGTTAGTCTTTCAGTAAGAAAAAGTGAAACTGTATCTTCAAATGCTAAAAATATATTTTTTTTCTGATTACACTAAGAACCTTCCTGGTAACATTCATTCTGTGCTCACTCTAGTGAGACTTGTTACCTCACAGACCCCTTCTAAGACAACAATCCTTGCTGTAGAAATATGATATAATCAGCAGTGAATGCCTAAGAGAAAAGAAATGAAAAGAAAATACAAGATTAGCTTGAGGGAAAAGGCACCACGTGGTGTGACTGCCAGATGAAAGACTAAAAGAGACCATGGAATAGCCAGAAGCAAGGCTTTGATTATTTAATAGCCCCTTTGTGAATGTTTCACTTCCCGGTAGACAGCAAAGCAAGATCTTCTGAGACTCATACTTACAGGAGAATTTACCACCTGAGAAGATTCACAAAGCGTTGAAAGATGCTGCTAAAACTAATACAGTCTTCAGTAACAGACACTTAATGCCAAGTTCTGGTAAATACTTGTGTGTACTTGAAAAGATAGCACAGTAAAAGCATAAAGAAGTTCGTATCAGTACCAAAACTTCATAGCACGTATATAAATACAACTGAAACCAATTTCACAGAATTAACAACAAAAATTAAAATATACATCTGAGGACTAAAGAGAATGTCACAGTGATTCCATCCCATGTCATCAAACTTACCTATTTGGCATATATGCCCTAAATAGCTATGAATAGAATGAGAGTCAGAAATCAATCATAGGAATTGTACCATATGTATAATCATGTAATGTAAATACTCATATAAAGAAGAAGTGCTTTATACACTTTAAGTATTTTCTCAATTTATTTTAAAACATAAGAACTACAAGAAAGGATGCTAAGAAATACTGATGAGTTATAACAACAAGTTGTAATTGGAGGAGTATAAAATTATTTCCTTTACAAAAATCTAATATAATTTTGCTAAATATATAGGCATTTGATTTTGACAACAATTTTTTATGTTTCTATTTGTTTCTGACCATAGATGCGCTTAGTAGAGGTAGAATTTAGTGTTTCTGGTCTTGTGAGCAGTGGTAGAGGAAAGTGAGGTACAAAAGAGTCCAGAGATTTCATGGTAAACTTAAATTAATTATATCTTTGCTTTTAACTCCAGTGAAATGGTTAGAAAACACTGTTCTAAAGAAGAGTAAATCCCAACCCAAATACTTGTAAAGATATCAGAATAGAAGAGGAAAGAGTAGGAAACAAAAGGGGTTTAGCAGAAGACTTGGGAAGAGTGGAAGGAGAACATTATGTGAATTTTAATAAAGTGTGTTTTATTTACAAAAGAAGATGAAACACATATTTGCTTATTTTAAAACTATTATTTTTGTTTTTAAACATGATATATTGCAAGAGTCTTTATCCCAAAGCTTACTAGAAAGCACATTTTCACTGGCTTTATCTGGATTTTAGTCAGTGTCAAAGAGATCACTATTGCATATGTATTTATCTAACATTCATCAGAATATGCAGCATAGCTGACACCTGCCCTCTGTCACCATCCTCCCTGTGGTATATTTGTAGTTTATCCCTTTTTCTCCCCAGAAACATAGTATCCTATCATTCTTTCCTACTGAGACTCCATCGAAGCATCCACCCCCCCCCCAGCACACTTTCCCATACCTCTTTTTCCCCATCTCCTGTCTCCTAGCTAGTTTCAGAGCCCATATCCATTCTCACATCTTCTATTTACATCAAGAGAAACATTAAAGTTTAGAATCTTGAACGAGAACTTGCCTACCTTTCTATGTTTGGGTTATTTAATTGTATGGAATAATCTTTTCAGTTCCTTCTATTTTCCTCCAGATTTCAAATTTTCATTTTAACTTATAACCGGATAAAACCTCACTGAGCATATGTACCACATTTTCATTACAGTCATCAGTGAAGGCAAGGAGGCAGGGACGATGGAGGGAAAAAGAAGGGAAGAAAAATGACAAAAGATCTGTTTGAAAAACGACATACTAAATCCTATTTTTGTATGACAATTAATCATATTCTTCCTTCCTCCTTTATTTTCTCAACCTACCCTTATCTAAGCCATCTTCTACATCATGAGAGTGATTCTCCTTAAATAGGAATTATCTAAAAAGAAAAAGAAATATGGACTGGAGGGATGACTTAGAGGTTAAGGCTCTGGCCTATAAAACCAAAGGACCCAGGTTCAATTCTTTAAGACCCATGTAAGACAGCTGCACAAGTTGGCGAATGCATCTGGAATTTGTTTACAGTGGCTGAAGGCCCTGGCACGCCCAGTTGCTCCCTCTGTCTGCCTCTTTCTCTGTCTCTCAAATAAATCAAATTAATTTATTAATTAAAACCATTATTTCTATCATATCTCAAATGACATATCAGTAAATTCAATGAGAAATCTTTTTTTTTTTTTTTTTTTTTTTTTTTTTTTTGGTTTTTTGAGGTAGGGTCTCACTCTAGCCCAGGCTGACCTGGAATTCACTATGGAGTCTCAGGGTGGCCTTGAACTCTCGGCGATCCTCCTACCTCTGCCTCCCAAGTGCTGGGATTAAAGGCGTGCGCCACCACGCTCGGCGAGAAATCTTTTCTCTTTTGGGCAACATGTAAAGTTATTAAAAAGTTTTTTATTTTTTAAAAATTTTTCTATCATTTACTTGGGAGAGAAAGAAAGAGACATCAAAAGAGACAGAGATAGTAGGCATGCTAGGGCCTCTTGAAACTGCAAACAAACTCCAGACACATGTCACACTTTGTGTATCTGGTTTTATGTGGGTACTGCAGAATCAAATCCAGGCTATCAGGCTTTGCAAGCAGGCACCTTTAACTGCTGAGCCATCTCTTCAGCCCTATGTTTGTAATTGTTATTTTTTTTAAACATCTAGGAAAATATCTGTAAACACATATATTTACATACATATACATATATGCATGCATAAACATTAGCCTAACATTTGCACACATGTGAAAAAAATTGAAAATCTCCCTCTTATCTCTCATGATGGTTTTTATACATTTTCTAACAATGGTTTTCATGGTTGATTATTTCTTTGCATATTCAAAAATGTGATACTTCCATATTATTCCTCCTGTAATGTATTTCTTTTTTTTTTTTAATTTTTTTGTTTTATTTTTATTTATTTATTTGAGAGAGACAGACACAGAGAGAAAGAGGCAGATGAGAGAGAGAGAGAGAGAGAGAGAGAGAGAGAGAGAGAGAGAGAGAGAATGGTCACATCAGGGCTTTCAGCCATTGCAAACGAACTCCAGATGCATGCGTCCCCTTGTGCATCTGGCTAACGTGGGTCCTGGGGAATGGAGCCTCGAACCGGGGTCCTTAGGCTTCACAGGCAAGCGCTTAACCACTAAGCCATCTCTCCAGCCCTGTATTTCTTTTCTCCAAACAATTGTAAATTGTCTCTTGCAAGATGAATCCATAAATATGAATTTGTTTGTAGTAACTATATCATGTGAGATTCTGTTAGAAAACATTCTTAGAAACAATTGAAATAAAGATTGTAAAAATGGGCTCTGTAAGGACTAAGACTGCTGAACCTATGAACTATATAAAATTAATCAAAGAAATGGGTGTGTAAAACTTTTACTAAGCAGACTTCCGGTCAAGATGGCATCTGCCTACATGTACTGCACCTCCAGGGGAAGGAAAGGAAAGGCATTAAGGGTTCACTAGTCTTTCAGGGGAGATCAATCTCTAATAGATCTCCAGTGGGAAGGCATGGAGGGGCAATAAAGGGAATCAGCTGATTCCCTAGCTCTTGGGTAGCCCAAAAAACACCCAATCCCTCCAAGCAGCCATCCTAGCCAAAGTCCCAGCTTCAGGACACTCCCGCACTAATTGAGGGCAAGGGGACTCAGGCCAGCATAGTTCCACCTGCGTTGCTGCCCACAGGCGATTGGCTGGCTACCCCCACCCACGCACAACCTCGGACCATCTCCACCAGCATGCTCATCCACGCGTGAGCTCAGGCCCACTCCTCCCATCCACCTGCCTGCACTCAAGCTCAGGCCCAGTTCACCCATCTGTCTGCCTGGATCGCCAGCTCAGGCCCACTCCACCACTCTGAGGAGGGTGAGCTCAAGCCCACAGGCCTGCTCCTCAAATAGGCACCACTTCCCCCGACCATCAAGACCACAGTCCCACTCTCCCTGCCCATACATTGTGATGGGCAGACCACAGCGCAAAAGGAATAACATGAAAAATCAAAAGAAAGTAAATCCAATAAGATCGCTCAGTCCCACAATGGATGTCTCTAATCAAAACATAAAAGAGACATTAGGATCAGAACCCCAAAATGAAGTTATGAGCAATACAACCCTGACCAAGCAACTGGTAGAACTTACAGAAAAGCAACAAAGGACTGATAATTATGTGGATGCTGCCAACACTACACTACACCTAATAGATAAGAAAATGGAAAGGGTCCAAAGACAGTTAAAAGATATGAAGGAGAGTGAAAAAAAGATAGGGTGTCAATAATCAGCTTGCAATGCTCAATGAAGATGTAAAGAAATGCAAGGATGAATTCCAAGAAACATCAAGAAAATCAGAAAACGATGTGAAAAGGGAGCTTGACAGAGGGATGGAAACCATGCATAGAAAAGAAGGAGAAAATGTAAACCTAATTGAACAAGCTCAAAACTCTTTAGAAGCTCTCAAGAATAGAGTCAGCCATGTGGAGGACAAAAACTCAGATCTGGAAGACAAGACAGAAGAAACAGTTTGAGAGTTCAAAACTTTCAAGAAGTTGAAAAATTTCTGTGAACAGAACATGAGGGAACTGTGGGATACCCTTAAATGTCCTAACATTTGGATCATGGGAATACAAGAAGAGGAATAAACTCAGACCAAAGGCATGGAGAACTTATTTAACAAAATTATTGAAGAAAATTTTCCCACTCTCTCTCAAAAAAAAAAAAAAAAAGTCCCATCAAGATACAAGTAGCAGGCTGGAGAGATGGCTTAGCAGTTAAAAGCTTGCCTGTGAAGCCTAAGGACTCCGATTCAAGGCTCAATTCCCCAGGACCAACAGGACAAACATAGGCTCTGGTGCACTCCATTCTCTCTCTATCTCTCTCTCTCTGCTTCTTTCTTTGTCTGTCACTTTCAAATAAATAAATAAAAATAAGAATAGGTATTATAAAGCCAGGCATGATGGCACATGCCTTAAAAAGAGAGAGAGAGAGAGAGATACAAGTAGCTAAGAGAACACCAACCAGATTGGACCAAAGGAGAAACTCACCAAGACATATTAAGACTCTGAACATTGACACCAAAGAGAAAGTCTTAAAAGCAGCTAGGGAAAAACAGTGTATCACATTTAAAGGTAGCCCCATCAGAATTACTTCAGACTTCTCAATAGAAACCCTGAAAGAGAGAAAGGGCCTAGAATGGTGCACTGCAAACTCTAAGAACCTATGACTGCCAACCCAAACTACTCTACCCAGCAAAAGCATCCCTCATAAGAGATGGTGAAAGAAAAACTTTCCATGACAAAACTCAGCTTTACAGTTATATGAACACAAAACCAAACCTACAGTGAGTATTGCAGGAAATTCTCCACAAAGAAGACTCAAATAACTTCAAATGCCTACAAGAAGCAGATCACAATAACCAAACTGAGAGAAGCCACAAAAAAACTTCAAAGTCCATGAAAACACCAAACCACATATACCAACACAATATGGCAGGGATAAAATCAAACCTCACAGTCATTACCCTAAATATTGATGGCCTTAATTCACCCATCAAGAGACACAAGCTAACAGGGTGGATCATGAAATTAGACCCCTTAATCTGTTGTCTTCAAGAAACCTACTCACCACTAAAGACAGACACCTCCTCATTGTGAAAGGGTGGAAAACAATATTCCAAGCAAATGGGAATAAGAAACAAGCAGGCGTAGCTATACTAACATCAGATAAAATAGACTTCAAACCAAAAATAATAAAAAAAGAGAAAGAAGGCCACTCCTACTTATCAAGGGAACCATCCATCAAGAGGGTAGCACAATCATAAATCTTTATGCACCAAACACAGGGGCACCACAATTCATAAAACAAAACCTACTTGACAATAAAAGAGAAATAACCAACAACACCATCATAGTTGGGGACTTCAATACACCATTATCAGTAACAGACAGATCATCCAAACAGAAACTCAACAGGGAAGTAAGAGAGCTCAACAAAACCATGGAACCTTTAAACCTAATGGACATCTACAGAACATTCCACCCCAAATCCACAGACTACACATTCTTTTCAGCAGCACATCGAACCTTCTCTAATATAGATCATATACTGGGTCACAAAGCCTGCCTCCATATATTCAAGAAGATTGACACAATTCCATGCATAATAGCATATCACAATGCTATATGGCCAAAAATTAACAGCAATCCCTTCAGTTCCTGGAAACTGAACAGCACACTTTTAAACAATAAATGGGTAGTGGACAAAATGAAAAATGAAATTGCAAAATTTCTAGAAATGAGTTACAATGAGAACACATCATACCAAAACTTATGGGACACAGTGAAGGTGGTCTCAGGGGAAAAAATCATAGCACTAAATGCCTTCATAACAAAGAAACAGAGATCCCAAATCAATAACCTAACCATCCACCTAAAGGCAATGGAAAAGTAAGAACAAGCCAACCCAAAAGGCTCCAGACAGAAAAAAAATATTTAAGATCAGAGGAGAAATTAATGAATTGGAAACTAAGAAAACAATTAAGAAAATGATGAAACAAAGAACTGGTTCTTTGAAAAAATAAACAAGTTTTAAAACCCCCTGGCCAATTTGATCAAGTGAAAAATATATATGGTTCAAATCAACAAAATTAGAAATGGAAAAAGAGAGATCACAACAGACACAAGTGAAATTGGGAGAATAATCACAATTTTTTTCAAAACCTCTGTCCCACAAAACTGGACACCATGGAGGAAATGGATAAAATCCTGGAAATTCCTGGTAGATGGTATCATCTACCAAAGCTAAACTCAGAGCAGATTAATCTCCTAAACAAACCTATTACACTCATCGAGATGGAAAATGTAATAAAAAACATCCCCAAAAAGAAGAGTCCAGGACCAGATGGCTTCTCAGCTGAATTCTATCAAACTTTCATGGTAGAACTGAAACCAATATTTCTCAAACTATATGACAAAATTGGAGAACAGGAAAAGCTCCACAACTCCTTCTATGAAGCTGGTGTGAACCTAATTCCAAAACCAGGCAGAGAAGCCACAAGAAAAGAAAACTACAGGCCTATCTCCCAGATGTACTTAGATGCAAAAATCCTACACAAAATCCTCACAAACCGAATCCAACAACACATCACAAGCATTATCCACCTTGATTAATTCGGATTCATCCCAGGAACGCAGGGGTGGTTCAACATACAGAAATCTGTCAATGTAATATACCCCATAAAGAAGGCTAAACACGAAAACCACATGATAATTTCAATATATGCAGTAAAGTCCTTTGACAAAATACAACACTACCTCATGATCAAAACATTGGAGAGCATTGGCATGGTCAGTTTGTATCTTAACATAATAAAGCCTATATATAAAGCTACTAAACCCCAAATAATACTTAATGGAGAGAGACTGGAGGAATTCCCATTGAGATCAGGAAAAAGACAGGGGTGTCCACACTCACCTCTACTCTTCAATATAGTACTGGAAGTCCTAGCTCAAGCAATAAGACAAGAGAAAGAAATAAAAGGGATACAAGTTGGAAAGGAAGAAATTAAATTAGCTCTATTTGTAGATGACATAATTCTGTACATAAGAGACCTGAGAGGCTCCATCCCAAAACTCTTGAAAGTGATTAACTCCTTTAGCAAAACAGCATGATACAATATCAGTGCACAAAAATCAGTAGCCTTTCTATATGTAAATGACAAACATACAGAGAAAGAAATAAGCGTGACATTGTCCCATTTTCAATACAAACAAACAAACAAACAAACAAAAATTCCTTGGAATAACATTAGCCAAGGAAGTGAAAGATCTATACAATGAAAATATAAAAACACTCAAAAAAGAAATGGAGGAGGACTTGAGAAAATGGAAAGACCTCCCATGCACCTGGATAGGTAGAGTTAACATTATGAAAATGGCAATACTACCAAAGGCAATATATAGATTTAATGCAATTCTAATCAAAATCCTAACATTGTTCTTCGCAGAGAGAGAAAAAAATGACCTCAAAATTCATATGGAAAGGCAGAAGGCCTCGGTTATCCAAGTATATCGTAAGCAAAAGAAGTACCTCTGGTGGCATCACCATACCTGATATAAAGCTATATTACAGAGCCATACCAATAAAAACAGCATGGTACTAGCATGCAAACAGGAGTATAGACCAATTGAATAGAGTAAAGGACCCAGACTTTAGGTCAAACAACTAGAGCTACTTGATATTTGATAAAGGCACTAATAATATAGGCTGGAAAAAAATACCATCTTCAATAAATGGTGCTGGACAAATTGGATAACCATACGCAGGAAATTGAAACTTGATCCACAATTCTTGCCATGCACAACTCTCAAGTCCAAATGAATCCAAGACCTTAATATAAGACCAGAAACTTGGCTACTACTGGAAGAAAATATAGGAGGAATTTTCTATAATATCGGAATGGGAAAAGCTTTCCTGAACAAAACCCCAGGTAGCACAGGAACTTAAAAAGTCACTCAAGCAATGGAATCACTTGAAGCTGAGAAGTTTCTTCACAGACAAACATAAAATAATCAAAGGCAATAGATTTTCCACAGAAGGGGAGAAAATATTTTTTGAATATCCATCTGACAGAGGCCTAATCTCTAGAATCTACAAAGAACTCAAAATCCTAAACAATAAAGAGTCAAACAAACCACGTACAAAATGGGGCAAAGAACTGGACAGGCAGTTCTCAGAGGAAGAAATACAAATGGCAAACACACACTTAAGGAAATGTTCATCCCTAATCATCAGGGATACGCAAATTAAAACAACTATGAGATCCCACCATACTCCAGTAAGGATAGCAAACATTAAAAAATCAAATGAAAATAAATGCTGTTGAGGATGTGGAGAAATAGGAACCCTCATCCACTGTTGGTGGGAATATAAGATGGTACAACCACTTTGGAAAGCAATATAGAAACTCCTAAAAAAGCTGACTAATGAGTTACCAATTGACCAAGTTATTGCCTTACTACTCATGTACACTAAATGCTCCAAGCCTCAGTCTAGAGAGGTTTGCTCAACCATGTTTATACCTGCTCAGTTTGCAATTGCTAAGAGTTGGAATCAATCCAGATGTCCATCATTAGACAAACGGATAACTATGATGTGGAGTATCTACACGATGGAATTTTACACAGCTGTAAGGAAAAATGACACAATGAAATTTGAAGAAAAATGGTTGAACCTGGATCAGATCATTCTCAGTGAACTCACCCAATCAGAGAAAGATAATCACCACATAGTCTCACTTATCTACAGCGCTTAACCTGAATCTACCCAAGATGCCGACGTACATAGCAAGCATCTCGAGGACTGGACCATATGGTGGGTGGGGAGGGAGGGGAAAGTAAAGTAGGGGAGGGGGACACAAATCTGGACCCAAATGGCAATGGAACCATAAAATTCTACATCCTAAAAGACAGACCAAATAGTTGAACCTTCACCAGGCCCATAGAGGGAACACCTGAGTCACAAGGCCCTGGAGAGGGTATGATGAAGATACTCTCCTGTTGCTGTCTCTCTCTCTCTCTCTCTTGCTCTCTCTCTATCTCTCTCTTCCTCTTCTCTCTCACCACTCTATCTCTTTTATAATACTTTTATCTTTTTCTTCCCTCTCTTCTTGGGTGCTGACCTATAACTTCCAGTACCAGCAGGTGGCTATCATCCACAATGAGCTCTTGACCAGAGAGACCTACAATATTTCCCAAAAGAAGACAGATTTCTGTCAGAGTATTTGATGACCCACCAAAGGTTAGTGGTAAAACCCTACTGCTAAAGACACCATATGCTGTTGGCATGTAAAAAGGAGTGACATGGCTGGAAGCTGGAAGAGAGTCAGTCCCCAGACAGTTAGCGCATCTAGTGCCAGAAGGTGCTTCATGAGCAACTTGGGTAAATGACCAATATCTGTCCATGCAACTCATGGTCTTACCTACTTACCAGCAAACAACTTGACATGATGCTCACACAATAGTGGTGCACAGCCAGAGTAGGAAACCAACTGCTCTTGATTTGGCTAACTGATCTGCTCAGTGGAATGGTACCTATAGCTGGAGCTGGAAAACAAGTCAGAACCAGATCCAAAAATGAGCCCACATTCCATTATCAAGCTACACCAATTGTGGACTAGGGCCTACATCTATTAAATTCTCTCTAAAAAAATAATGGTTATCCCATTTATCTTTTGCTAACTTTACCCTCCGTCAGAGAACCTGCTTCTCTTTTTCAGATACATGCAGATCCTAAGGAGAGAACCACCCCATCATACCTCAAAGGGCCCCAGCTGAAACCAAGAGTAATTGGGGAAACAAGCAAGAGTGCTGTTTTCTTCATAAACCTGGTACCAGCATAAGGGTGAAGGAGATAGACACAGAGAACAATCAACTTCTACCAAACCAGATATTCAGAGACACAGAGTCTTCAAAGACTTCATTACTGAAGCAGACCTAAAATGAACCCAGCATGGCTCAGGGATATTTGCAGAAGAGGTGGCAGAAAGAACGTTAGAGCCACACGATGGGTCATTATACACAGAGACACTTCCTCCTACCCATAACTGATGGCTAACTCCACAATGCATGACCCATATATCCCAAAAAGAAGTGCTCATATGGAGGGGGGAGGAGAGGCAGGAGGCTAACAATGGTACCAACTTGACTGTATTCACTGAGTATGAAACTAATAAAAAAAAAACCCAAAAACTTTTACTAAGCAAAAAACATGTGATCTAATTAAAATCAATGCAAATATCAAGCATCTTCAATAAATAATTTTCCAGAATTAAATATATAATTTAGGGCTCATTAATTTTCTTATGGCCATTGATGCCCAGGATTTGTATACATTGTATAAATTCATGAATGTAACATGTTTGATGTAAGACAAATTAGAAACTAATGAGATGATTTTTAAAATAAATTTTTATTTTAAGTAAGGTACATATATGAAAAGTGTTTTGCTCACTATACATTCTTTAGTCTTATACAGAAACATATATATTTTATCATGGCATTTATTGCCTTATAGTCTTCTTCAACAAAGGTTATGCATTCATCAGTCTCTTGTTATTGCCTTGCAAATGATTTCATTCTATATTTTTGACAACTTGGATTTTCAGAAAATTTGTATTGAGGTGTTGGTGTCTGTGTATTATGTTGCCATTATACTTTGAGTGGCTTATTATATTACAGTAATACTCCAGAGATTTCTATAAAATCTGAAAGTCAGTTTAAATGCATCAAATTTAGAGATAGAATAATTGCAAAATCCATAAAATAATAGAATTATTTCAGTTTCAAAGATGACTATGCTATCTTCTGAAATATAACATGAAATATTGTATTTTATTAGATAATCCTAAATAAACTAATTGGATAGAATTGAATGGTTGAATTTTTATGTAAATATGAGTAAAGTTAGTAAGATCACAATGTCACTAGTAGCTTAGAAAACTTAAAACAGTAACTTAAAGCTCATGACCTGGGTCATAGGGTTTCCTCTTATAATAACTGTTTAGGAAGTGAACATTGCCTAAGGGGAACATTGAGTATTTTCTTATTATTTCATCTTGAATACTGAATTTGAAAATCTAATTTGGATAGAACTAAATATCCTTATGAGGAGTTGAGAAGTTTGTAAGTCAAGGTATAAGTCAAGGAAACAGTATGTACTATGTTCAAGTAGATAGTATTTTTCAGCTCCAATTGTACATTAGGGTTGACATTTGAAAATAGAGAAAAGCAAGTTTACAAGGAAGGGCTTTTGGGAAATGAGGCTGAGCCTTCCAGGAAACACAGATCAGAGAATGTACTTTTTTTTTCCCCTTTAAATCCATGGAGGCCTGTAAAATACCTCCCTCCATAGATGCAGAAATAATATCTTAGTCTTCTTAAGAGAAAAGGTAGTTGTTATATCTTCTAATAAAATGGAAAGAGTGACAATACTAAGAAGTTTCTGCTTTGCATAGCTTTGTATGAAAATCTTAATGTGTAACGACAGTACCATACATAACATTCTGATATATGGGGAGTGGAGGAAGGTTTGCTCAGTACCTCAAGGACTGAACTTTTACAAGTGTTATTATGTAGTAACAGACCATATTATTCAAAGAAACCAAAGTAACTTAAAGTAGATGAGGCCTACCTAAAGCCAGAAAATGTTCTCTAAAAATGTAGCAAAGAAAGGGACTGCAGATATTTCTCTGTATGCAAGTGTTTGCCCTGATAGCATGAAGACCTTAGTTCATATCCCCTGCTTCCAAATAAAAGCAAGATATGGTGGAAAGCAGTTGCAGTGCCAGTGTCAGGAAGGTGAACACAGAGGATCCCTGTGGGATTTTAGTTAGATAAGCTAGCCAAGCTGGTGAGCAGTAGGTTAGACAAAATAATCTACTTCAAAAAGTAAGGTGGAGAGCTACTGAGGAACACCGCCAACACTGAACTCTACCCCGCACATTCAGGTCCAGACACCCATGCACATGTGTGCCCACACACACACATACAACAAACACACATACAATAAACACAACTTGAATTCAGAAATAAGTATAAAAATATTTTAATGATTTTGTATTTGAGGCATACTGATACTCGATTTAAATGAAATTAAGAGAAGAGAAAGAGAAAGGAGAGAGAGAATGAGAGAGAAAGGATAAAACAGAAAGAGGGAAAGAAGTGACAGAAGGAGGAATGGTGAGAGGGAAGGGAGGCTGTAACATTCATTACTTATCTTTTAAATAGCAGTGATAAGGGCGTGGTGGTGCACGCCTTTAATCCCAGCACTCGGGAGGCAGAGGTAGGAGGATTGCCATGAGTTCGAGGCTACCCTGAGACTCCATAGTGAATTCCAGGTCAGCCTGGGCTAGAGTGAGACCCTACCTCAAAAAACAAAAAAACAAAAACAACAACAACAACAACAAAAATAGCAGTGATAAAGAGGAAGTTAAGCATTTGTTGAAAACAGAAACAGGAATAAGAAGCTCAGTTACTTTAATATGCGTTGTCTCATTCATATTGAATAATGGAGAGAGTTATAACTTCCAGGCTAATAAAATGGAGTAATCCATTTCTTATTCTTTTTAATGTAGGACATTGCATAATTTTACAATATAACAGAAAGTCTAGTAGAAACAATATTAGCCCTTATTGTCCACTTAAATATAGAGGAAACAGGAAAGGAGAAAAAAAATAGCCTAAAATTTGAACATCGGAGGAGAGAATATAAGCATTTCATAAATCAATACATCCACTGTGATTCAACCAGAAACATCTAACGTGATGTAAAGATTTTTGAATTGTATTGAGTCAAGGATTTTAAGAGTCTGAAAATAAAAGGAATTTTAAAAACGAGCAGAATATTACAGATGCTTTTATAAGTGTATCTGGGAGCCAGGTTGGACCTTGTACTTCACTTCAGCATATCCCTTATATTCAATAAGTAAAGGGAAGCTTTTGAGGCTCAGTCAGTGAAATACAGCCCTATGATCAGAGTGCAAGGAAAGGAAATGTATTTCAGCAATAGTTGGAAGAACCCATGAAGAGTGGATAGAAAAAAGAAAACAAAACATGTAAATGTTGTTTAAGTGAGGCTTGCTTGATCATTGTAATATAGTTGTGGAAGAAAGAAAGATAGATGCAAGAAATAAAGAAGGAATAATTCTCAACATTTTTCAGCTATATAAAGCTAGCAATATAAAAGGGTTGAATATACCTGGCATGGTGGCACACACCTTTAATCCCAGCACTCAGGAGGCAGAAGTAGGAGGATCTTTATGAATTCGAGGCCACCCTGAGATTACATAGTTAATTCCAGGTCAGCCTGGGCCACAGTGAGACCCTACATTGAATAAAAACAAACAAACAAATAAATAAATAAATATGGGATGAATATGAAGTCACAGATATGGCTTGAATCTTGAGTATTATTGCCTTGATATATGGAATACAAAAAAAGGAGAGATTTATTTGTTTGGTATACTAGGAGATGGTTTATTTTTTCTAGACTATGTTTGCTGTCATTCACAGATTCTCCAATATATATAAGAATACACTTATAAGTCAATGTAAAAATAGTATATAGTCCTAAAATAGCATAATATTGATCAGTGATATTAATATGATAGCTTGTTTCATTCTATTTGTTGTTATGACTTTGCTTTACTCGTACAAACTAACATATATAAATGATGTTCAAAAATCTAAAATTTAGATACTATTTTTATCCTCCCACAACTCATTCCAAGAAGGAAAATCAAACTTTCTGGCTAAACACTAATATAGCTTCTCTCCTTAAGTAGACGGACACAGTGCTATTGTTTATGTTTTATTAGCAGAGCCTAGCAGAATAGTATCTGAAAATGAAAGCCAGACAATAAATTCTGAGATCCTATTTTGTCAAGAAGACAAAATATGACCTTATAGATAATTACTTCTACTTCTATTTACATAAAAATTGCTTTCTGAATATTTCAATATATTTTCTTTTCTTGGGATGGAGAGATGGCTTAGCAGTTAAGGTGTTTGCATGTAAAGCCAAAGGACCCAGGTTTGATTCCCCAATACCAAGTAAGCCAGATGCCCAAAGGAGCACATGCATCTGGAGTTCATTAGGAGTGGCTAGAGGCCCTGTGGCCCCCATTATCTCTCTGTCTGTCTCCTCTCTCTCTCTCTGCTTGAAAATAAATAAATAAATAAATAAATAAAATAAATAATCTTTAAAAAATAAATTTTCTTTTCTTTACAATGTATGTAGGATACAATCATTAATAACTATGCAGAATTTCAGTCCGGTTATCATTTAGTTCTAAGTAAAAGTAAGTATATAAATATGTAAATACTAAGTAGATTCTCTTTTCAAAATAGTAGCCTTTATCATGCGTTCATATGTGTGTGAATGTGTGTGTTTGTGTGAGTGTACAGTGTGTGTGGATGTGTCTGTGTGTGTGTGCGTGCATGCATGTATGTGTACATGGAAGTCAAAGGTCAACCTTTGTTGCCAGTCCTCAGGGATGCTGTCTAGTTTTTACTTTGTTTACTGAGAGTATTCTGTTGGCTTAGGGATCACCAATTAGGTTAGGCTGCTGGCTAATGGGCCTTAGGGATCCTCTGTCACTACCACCTCAGCCCTGAGACAACCAGAATATGGAACCCAGTTTTTCAATTCAGTAGTTTGTTGATTTACATATTTTATATTTCTTAATATTTTATTTTTATTTATTTGAGAGAGAAAAGAGAGATACAGAAATAGGCAGGTAGAGAGAGAGAGAATGGGTGTGCCAGGGTCTCCAGCCACTGGAAATGAGCTCTAGATGCGTGTGCTCCCTTGTCCATCTGGCTTACCAGGGTCCAGGGGAGTAAAATCTGGGTCCTTTGGCTTTGCAGGCAAGTACCATAACCACTAAGCCATCTCTCCAGCTCCTATATTTTGTAATTTTTAATATTTTATTTATTTATTTTCCAGGAGAGAGAGAGATTAAATGGGGCATGCCAGGGTCTCCTGCCACTGCCAAAGAACTCCAGCTGCATGTTCCAATTTGTGCATCTGCCCTTACTGGGGAATTGAACCTAGGCCATCAGACATTGTAAGCAAGTGCCTTCAACCACTGATCAATCTTTCCAGCCCTTTTATGGATATTTTAATTATGTAAATGTTGTTAGGTTAGTGATTTTCTTTAAGATGTACACATATAAGATAAACCATGGTGAATTTTCATTAATGTATTATTCTTTCTGTTTGTTTTCTTATACTTGAAACAGTAAAATACTTGGCTCTTCTAGGATTAGGCTAAGAAACAATCTAGTAGATACATATCTCATACTCACATGCAAATTGTTAATATATACACTTTAGGTAGTTACATAATGAGTTATTCAAACAATAAATGAATTATGATTATGTTACCTAAACACATAAGGCTAAAAATATGAAATATGTCACTGTTACTAGATTTGTCACACACTGCACATGATATACAAAGGATAATATTGTATCTAGGAAATTTGTTCGTGTGGGGTAATGTCTGTTAAATTAATATTAAGACTAAAAGAAAATGTAAGGAATTATAATTTAAGAAAATAGTATGAAGGTATAAATATGCCTTTGTCAATAATCACAAAATGACATTGGCAATACAAAATGTCGCCTATAAAATGGAGATGAATATTTACGTAGATGTAAAATATGCCAATAAATTATTATTCTAGTATAAGACAAGCTGTAGGGTCTACAGCCCACCTGGGCTATGGCTGCATGCTTCTTTGTCCAGTGACAAGGGAAAACTTGCAACATTGGTATGAGAGATATAAGGTTTAAGTTAAATTAATAATGTGGGGGATACCTTCACTTATCAGAAGTCTAACAGAGAAGGACTTGGTAACATGCAGTTCTATGAGGCGCAGGTAACATTCTACCTGCCCTGCATTGTGTTGAAGGACAGGCATACATCCAGAAGGCACCAGCTATAGAAATAGCATGCTTTCTGCCAGGGAATACCACTGCTTTCTGTAGGGAGGGATGTGTAATTTAGGCTGCCCAAGCAGTGATAATGTTAATTTGTTCTGCCCCTTCTATGGTCTGCCTTCCAAGGCAAACTGACAGCACCCATGCAGGAAAACAGTTTCTCTTTACAGATAAAGCTAGTTTGCTCAATTGTCAATGCTCTGTGTGGGGGTTTCCTGTTTGTACCTATAGCATTTGACACAGATTCCTGGGCTCAGTCGGTTCTCATTATTTTTCTTTCTACATACTTCCTAAGGAACAGAATGGCGCATGTCAGTTCCAGAGCATTTCATCTCCTACTTTTCTCAAAGGTCATACTCAAGCTATTAAGCTCTAATATACAAATGGCAACAGCAGAGAATGGGGAGAAGGGAAAATAGAGAATTGTCACTCAAAAAGAACTTTATCTGAAAAGAATTTTGACTAAGAATTGTAAGATGAAGTACAAAAAATATTTGAGCAATTGTCTGGTATAAAACAGCTATTTCCAAAACTGATAACACTCCCAATCACTTGGGGCAATGTTTAGAATGCAGATTTTTCTGACAATAAATCATATCTCCTAGAGTCAGCTCCAATATTAAAAATATTGACTTCCCTTGATAATTAGTAGGTGCTTATTTTAAAAAATCCAGAAATATGAAAAAAGTTATTAAAATTACAGATTTTAAAAAAATTTATAAATATAATTAAGAATAAAATGTGAATGATTTATGGAGAAGTAACTGAATTATTGGAATATAATTAACAAATTATGAGATTATTATAATTGAATAATTGAAAGATGGTAAGTGATTGTTCTTTAAACTTAGTTATCTTATTTAAATAAGGAAATGACAACTATTTTGAAAGTGAAATTAAATGTATACTAACTACAAGAGTGTTGAACAAAGTGTAAAGGTGATTCGCAGTGCAAATATTAACCTATATATGTTTTTTTCCTTAAAATTTTGATATTCAAAGATTACAAGTGTTTATGGTGCACAGTATAAATTTTTGTTTTGTTTTGTTTTCCAAGGTAGGGTCTAGCTCTAGCCTAGCCTGACCTGAAATTCACTCTGTGGTCTCAGAGGGCCTTGAACTTATGGTGATCCTCCTATCTCTGCTTTGCAAGTGCTGGGATTAAAGACATATGCTACCATGCCAGACCATTAAAACTTTTTGTTATATGCCCTTTATGGTGCATAGCATGATGTTTTGATATACAATAATGTGGTAAAGTGATTAAATCAGATGAATGAACATATTATTGCTTCTTTTACTTATGGTTTGCCAGGAAACATTTTAAATGTACCCATAGTAATTTCCAAGTATTCAATATATTATTAACTAAGAGCCATATTGTACAACATATGTAAGCATATTATTTCTGCTGAAGTGAAATTTTATAAACTTTGGCAAACATATGTTAACAGCCCTCTCATCCTCAGGAAACTTCTATTCCACTTTTAAAATGAGGATGTTCTGTTACTTGCAGCTCTGTGTTTCAACCTGGAAGACAATATGCTAAGTGACCTGAGCCTGGCACAGAAAGTCTAATTCTGCATGATCTCACTTCTATGTGAAGTCTCAAGATGAATACACAGAAGCAGAGAATAAAGTAGTAGTTATCAAGAGAAATGGGAATTACATCCTGAAACAAGGGTAATAGAATGGGGTTATATTTGAAGTTTGCAGTAATATATTTGGTAATGACCCACACATACTCACTGCAGTGTCTGCCCAAATGCATATGAAAATTATATGCAGTCATTGACGAGATTTTCTAGAAGCTCAATAACTGACTTCATATGTGAGTGAAGGAAAAAATATCTTAGAAAAGGCTAACTAAATAATGCAATAGATAAATGGATATAAAAATATAAAAAGAGCTACTTAACAAAACTTCAGTGACCTGAAGGTTATTTCTTTTATAGTTTATCAGTTTGTCTCCTGTGATATGTGCTCACTCAATATATACTCTAACAATGGAAATATTCATTTAAGTAAGTCTACATTAACAATTTAAATCATAGCAATAAATACTATGAGGGAAGTCAGTAATATGAATAAACAACAGATTTAGTGGGAATTATCAGATTTTCTTTACATATTGCTTGAAATATGTGGATTGTGTTGTGCCTGTGGAATCACTACAGTCTAAACAATAAAAAGAACGGAATTGGAGAACAAGAGCGCTGTTTTCTTGGTGAACGTGGTACCAGCACAAGGATGAAGGAGATAGACACAGAGAACACTCAACTCCTACCAAACTAGATATCCAGAGGCACAGAGGCTCCCAAGACCTCATCACTGAAGTAGACCTAAAATGAACCCATCATGGCTCAGGGCAAGTTGCAGGAGAGGCAGTGAAAAGACTGTTAGAGCCACACGTTGGAACATTATGAACAGAGGCATTGCCTCTTCCCCATAGCTGATGGCTAACCCCACAATGCACGACCCATATTCCCAAACGGGGAGGGTCCCTGCAGAGGGGGGAGGACAGGAAAGAGGCTAATGGCAGTACCAACATGGCTATATTCACACTGTGTACATAACTAATAAAAAAAAGCCAAGTATAAATGGCTGAAGAAAGGGAAGTTTGCTTGTATCTGAAGAATATATGCTCCCCTATAGTGAACAAATAGGACAAAGACCATTTTCCTCACACTTAATTAAATGAAGTTGCCAGAAACAAAACCAGAACAAGTAGAGAATCTAGTGTTTGAGTAGACTTGCAAGTTAAAGGTTCTTCAGACATGTGCTATTCAGTGAGGTATTGCTATTGTCCTCAGATAATACTATTATCTAAATTTAAGTACATTACTTATCCTCAAAAATATGAAATAGGTAATTTTTTCCATGTGTATAATGTAATGTTGTTGTTGGTGGTGGTGGTAGTGGTGGTGGTATGTGTGTGTGTGCATGTGCTATATATGCCTGTGCCCATCTAGGGTTTGTATTCTGTCTTGTGGTAGGATGATGTCAACTGTTGTAGTTGGAGGGGAAACAGTTCTTTTTGTCCTTTGTTTTATATATACTGAAGTCTTACTTATTTGCAATCTTGCTGTTTTCTTTGTGATCATTTGTGATTTTCCATTGTCTGTTCCCAATGGGACTAGTTTTACAGACAAGTGTGGTCTACCTCAGCTTTTTATGTGGGTGCTGGTGATGGAACTTATGTTGTCTCTCTGGCCTTCTAGGTCCCTCATACTTGCACAGGAAATACTTTTAACCACTGATCCTAAGTTTTGCTATTAGTTAGAGTTGATTATATTAGTAATATGATGTTAAGGAGGGTGTGCAAGTAAGTTTGTGAACAAGCAGATGTTTGTATCGTGTGTGTGTGTGTGTGTGTGTGTGTGTGTGTAGATTTCACATTGACATATTAACCAGCTATCACTGTAAAGCAAATTAGAGACAGGCAAGGTGTAAGGTGATTTCAGATAGTTATTTATGTAAAGCGAAACTTTTGGTTCACTGTAGAAAGAATTTCAGGCTGAGCCAGTATGAAGCATGCTTGGAGTTCCTTAATAGACATTATCGGTTTTATCTTTGTTGTGTTTTGTTTTGTTTAACAAAGATGATAATAGAAAAAAATTCAGGGAAACATAAAATATTATATATCTTTAGAATTGTGGGTGGCTTTTGCAATTACATTGCCAAGGGCTATTAAGGGGTGAAGAAATTGCCCAGTGGTTAAAAGTCCTTCCTTGCACAACCTGATACCACCAGTTTTATTCCCCAATACCCACATAAAACTAGATGGGAAAAGGGAACATGTGTCAGGAGATGACTGCAGACTTGTCATTCTAGAACTCAGGAGTTTGAGGAAGGAGGATGAGAAGTGTAAGCAAATCAATGGCATAGCGAGGTCAGCTAAACAGCATGAGACAATGCCTCAAGAGTGAATGAAAGTAAAGAAATAGAAATAACTGCCTGGGGAGGTGGCTCGGCACTTAAACACACTTACTTACAAAGCCTGACATTGTGTTTTTGATTCCAGTACCCATATAAAATAAGATGTACAAAGTGGCACAAGTTTTGGTAGTTAGTTTGCAGTGGCAGGAGTCCCATTCTCTCTCTCTCTCATATACAAATGTATCAAAAATTTCAAAATAAGGGCTTAAGAGATGTCTTAACAGTGAAAATGTTTGCCTATAAAGTCTAAGAAGCCAACCAGCTTTGGCTTTCCAGATCCACATAAGCCATAGATGTACATGGTTGTGCATGTGCACAAGATAGAGCATGCATCTGGAGTTTAATTGCAGTGGTTGTAGGCCCTGGTGTGCCATCTCTCTCTCTCATAAATAAAATAAATAAATTAGAAAATGCTTTTAAACAAAGAAATAAACCAATTTACTGAAGATAACAGAAACTAAGCTCAAACAGATTAAAGAGAGTGTCTGGAAATGAGAGATTAAAATATACACATAGGAAATACAGGATTTATATTTTCTGGGGGACAAAAACCAACCAATAAGATTTTAAAATAACAGTAGGTAGTGGATGGATAATTGAGCCAGGAACAGTCATTTTAAAGATGGAAGATAAGAAATATTTTGCATTTTCACATGAAGTTTTAGTGATTTATATAAGATGTAGAATACTAAAGTGATTACTAAGGAAGTTACTTTTGTGAATGCAGACAAATGGGGTCCAAGAAACAAGGAATGAATTATGTATTTATTTATTAGAAGTTAATAGCTACTCATCAATATAGAATAAAAAATATTATATGAAGGAATTTATCAATTAAAATTGTAAACTGTAAATAAAAATGATATTGAATTGCAGTTTTGAAACTTGATGGCTTCTATGTATTTTGGGGTGGTGCCAGTTTGTTTTACACTGATTCTAGGTTATTGTTTATGCCAAGTTGAAATCAAGTTTAGGAAAGAAAGAGTGGCCATAGAGTAGAAATACTGTTGGCTTGTTGTCATCAGTGAACTAGAAACTGGCTGATTAAATGAATTAGAGTGAGTTAACAAGAAGGATAAGAAGTGGCTGGCATAACATGTTACTCACAAAATCAACCTCACTGCATGTAATTCAAACACGGGTGATGAAATGCTCAATGTATGACCACTGGTGGTGGGGGACACTGTAGAGACAAGATTGCTAACTTGGGTAAAGAATGTGACAGATGTAAAATTGTAAGGTAGGCAATCAAAATTGACGACAACCTAACAGATCACACACACATTTGCACACACACACACACACACACACACATGTGGGAATGAACTATGAGAATGAACTGTGGAAATGAGCTTTGGGAAATAACTAGAGGAATATTTCTTATGGACCTTACGGATAACTTTTGTAATGTTATTGCTCTGAGATGCTAAATTTTGTTACTTGTAATTTGCCCTGAAGTAAATCTTACAACTTTGCAATTGCTTAAAGCAATGTGACTAGGTTACCTCTGCTTTGGTGTACTTTTGGCCTGAACAGCACACGTAAAGTTTAGAGATGTTGACTGATCTTAAGACATGTTTTGGTCTGGAGAGATGCCTTAGTGGTTAAGCACTTGCCTGTGAAGCCTACGGACCCCGGTTCGAGGCTCAGTTCCCCAGGACCCATGTTAGCCAGATGCACGAGGGGGTGCACACATCTGGAGTTCATTTGCAGTGGCTGGAGGCCCTGGCGTGCCCATTCTCTCTCTCTCTTTCCCTCTTTCTCTCTCTCTCTGTCGCTGTCAAATAAACTAAATAAAAATTAAAAAAATATTTTAAAAGATATGTTTTATTTTTTTTTTTTTTGCTCAGTTTCCCCAGCAACTTGGTTTCATTCTCAACTCAGCAAATATACATGTGTAAAAAGTGTTGATCATAAAGTTAAAGACAACAGGTAAGTACCAAAGGGCCCTGTGATTACATTTGTGTTCAGAATATGTATGTGTTCTGGACCAGCAGAGTCCAGCAGGTCCTACCACTAAATCCCTTCCTTTAATAAACGTGTAAAGTTTATCCAAGGCCGAAAGTTCTTTATCCTTTGCTCATACAATGTACTACTTGTTCACATATTACCATTTTTTGGCTGTTCAATGTAAGTGTCAATGTGTACCTGTATATGGTAGAAGCCACAACCGTAGTAACATCAGAATGGCAGCGATAACAAATGCAGCTTCCTTACTGATGGCTTAAACAAAACTTCTCTTTAGTTTCCATTTTCCTCAGGCTGTTGCTAGAGGCAGCTCACCCACTCCCAAGATGGGTTTACCAGGTGTTAGCTCTTTCACCTATTAATTAGTCTCTGCTCTTAAAAGCAGTTTACTCATTTTGGGTTAGGAAAGTTCCAGAGGTTAGTTTTCCCTAAATTCAAGATGATGCCCCCCAAATAGGTAAGGTGTTCAACAAATGAGAAAGTGTGGTTGAATGTCTGCAACTGAAAGTAAGGAAGAATGGTATTAGTGACTTAAAACATTGTAATAGCCTGCTTAATAATACTTGACTTT
This sequence comes from Dipus sagitta, assembly GCA_036346955.1. Taxonomy (NCBI): domain Eukaryota; kingdom Metazoa; phylum Chordata; class Mammalia; order Rodentia; family Dipodidae; genus Dipus; species Dipus sagitta. The sequence goes on from CM070772.1 coordinate 27,791,342, forward strand.
TCGTATAAGGAAATATGTTTAGTGTTTATGATATGTTAAAAGGGCAGATGAACCTAATACTTGTGTCTATGGTATGGATAGTGGAGAGAAAAATAGTCTCTAGTGGAGATAGCAATACAGAGCTGGATCATCATGGATAAGATGATTAAAGTTAAGCCAATAGTTGAAGGGAAACTGGGAAATAGCCTACTAATGATAATTGTAAGATTTATTTTTAAATATATATACAAACTTGTTTTGTGGTTGTTGAAACATAAGCATGCTATTTAGTCCAGGCTACACTTAAGTGGCCATCCTGCCTCCACATTCCAAATGTTGGAATGAAAAGTGTAAACTATTGTGTCTGCTAATTTAAATTAAACATTAAAATACAAATATCAGACTGAGATTGTACCTTGACTAACAGCATTCCCCTTTCTTGACCAACGTGTCCAGTTAATGTGTCCACTACAAATATAACAAAACAATGGATATTAAGAAGAAGCCCAACAGGCAGACAATTTAGTTTTACTTTTCAGCTAATCAAGAAGATTTTAATAAATTCTTTATGAAAAAAGAGGGAAAATATTCATTAAGAGCTATAATTACAAAAAGTCTTAAATGATAATGAAGTTGGTAATATATTATGAATCTAATTCACAAAGCATACAAATTAAGACTAGAGGTCACACAAGCCAATTACCTAATTATTCAATACAATTGCAGCATACATTACATAATTTACAAAATATTTTGACATAAACTTGGTAATCACAGAAGGTATCTCAGTTATTAATATTAATTATTATCATTATATATCATACATAATCAAAATAAGTATGAGGTAAGCCTTGTATTTAAAAAACAGTAGTGTATATTAAACTAAATAATTGAAGGCTAACGAAGTAAAAAAAAAGTCATGCAAATAAATTTATATGAACATTAAGGTTGCTTTCTGCCCTTTCCCTGTTTCCTTTATAAAATGTAAATTTAAAGTCTTGATTTATGCACACAAATTATATTCGATGATTTTAACCAATGCTCATAACCTATTCAGAAATTTGCAGGACTTTCAATTTTTTGTTAACAAACAATAATTTAGTATTTATTTTGTACTGTACTTTATATTCCAAAAGCAAGGTACATTAGGCATTGAAAATTGAATATACCTGTGCATAAATATATGTAACATATTTGTATACTAATGACCATATATATCAAAGTGAATAATGAACAAATACTGATTTTGTGCAGAAAATACATTTTTCCATATCTAGCACGTTAGTTCTAAAGCCCTCATTTTACTGAAATAGTTCATTATTTTGCAAATTAAAATCCAATGAAAGGAATGAAAATTATTGTCTATGCATATCTATTTCATAATGTAGGTAATTTCTCAAGAGGATTTAGCATCCAACAGCATTTTTCCAGTTTTATATGATAGCATAGTAAAGTGTTATTCACTTGTAATTATTCACTTCTTTTTGTTTATCAGTCATGTATACATAGAAACAAATCACATGCTTGTACATGATGACGGTGTCAACTCTTCAGCTCCTAATATTTAAACAATAACATGATATAACAAATACATTCAGTCATGCATTGATAAATTAGCTAGGATCATAACAATTAAAGATGACAAGAACAGTAGTGGCTGTGGAGATAGTTAAGCTAACTTTGCGTGCATGAATACCTGAGTTCAATCCCCAGAACCACATAAAATACCTCAGGTGTATTGGTGTACGTTGTTACCTCTAGCACTGGGGAGATGAAACAAGTGGATCCCTTGGGCTTTCTGGAAAGCCAGTCTGTGATTTCCAGCCCCACTCCCCAAAAAAGATCCCTAGGTAGATGTTACCCAGAAACAAACAAACAACAAAAAGATTGTTTTCAGATATCCAAATGCACTCCTCTGCACACACACGCACACACAAACCTGCACACAAAACCATGCACAATCACACAGAAAAGAACTTAAAACTATATTTCCAAAGCATAGTCATGTGATCCTACAATTGCTTTTATGGGCTTTTTCAGGGGTACTGCAACATCTCTGATATTCATCATTTTTCTAAATTGCTGCTGCCTTAAATATTTCATGTTAGCAAGGAAAAAGTATTTTCTTGGAAAGTTCCCAATAAAAATTCCTTCTGTCTTCATTATCCACTGCAAAAATTATGAGCCACACTTTGCCCTCAAGTATTTTTTCAGCTCTATATAAATGAACTGATATTACAAAAGAAAAGATAGACTAGTGAGTCTTTATACTTAACCTTCCATTTGAAGGCATTGTTAAAATCATTTCAAGTGGTAAATTGTTGACTCAATATTATGCATCAGATATATGAGATATTATTTTATATTATTATTGCCATTGTTTCAGCAAATAAAATACTCAGGCACAAATAAGAAAATAAAAAATAAAACATTGTTTTAACATCATACAATTACGAATTAGAACCTGGAGTTGAGCACTCGCTGCCTGACTTTAGGGTATGTAAAAAGTGCCACAGAGGTTAATAGTTCTAAAATGAAAGTATCAAAGAATGACTAAGTGGAGAATAAAATTGTTTATCTGCCAAGCAAAACCAGAAGGAGAGTCGTGATGGTGACTTTCTCATGTACAACAAATCATACTCAGACTGGGAGAAAAGCTTAGACTGTTTTCTATAGAATAGAGAACATTCTTAGGCACAAGCAGAAAAAAGTCCACATGATAAATATTCATATTACATTACACAATTATGTAAATATGAAAAAAATAAAATGCAGGCCTAAGAGAGTTCTTCTAGTTCTCTGGATTGCTGTCATCTTTCACATCTTCTATTTTCTGGATTATTCTTTCAGTTATCAAAGCTTTTCAAATAACCAAAGTAATATACTTAAATTATTTCGTATATTATTTCATAATTACACTAGGGCATATCAAAGTGTTTGAAAACTGTTTTAATTCGTCATTTCAAAATAATTTTGAGAAGTCTATGCAAAGCATAGGAAGAAACATCTTGATTTATGTATGTACCTCTGTTCTTTTCAATTAATATAACTATTTCCTCATGTGTGTAGGCACAGATCTCTTAGCATTGAAAACAAATATCAATCTTCTTAGGGGTGGCTGTGGAATTGAACCTGGGCACGCATAATTTCCAAGTAAGAACCTTTAATGGGCGAGGCATCTCCTCAGCATCCCATTGGTCATAAGGTATATAAAGGGCTGTAGCAATTTACTCACACTGCTCAGCTGAGTGTCCTTTTATATCTTCACAAAATACTATATGTCAATCTATTCCATTAAGAATATTATTTATTATTTTATTTTAGAGAGAGAATTGGCACACCAGGGCTGCCACGGCAATTGAACGCTAGACTCTTGCGCCACCTCGTGGGCTTGTGCAACCTTGTGCTAGTCTCACCTTTGTGCCTCTGGTATCTGGTATCTGGTATCTGGTATCATGGTATCTGGAGAGTAGAACATGGGTCCTTAGACTTCGCAGACAAGCATCTTAACTGCTAAGCCATCTTCCAGCCCAAGAATGTTATTTTTAATTGTCACATATTCATTATATCTAGTTGTGGTTTCAGAAGGACATTTTCATCAAAGTGTATATTGTACTTTGATAATGACCTCACAATCCAGTATCCTCCCTCAGATTCATCTTGCTGATTCAAGAAGAGTGATGGTTTGCATCTACTGAAATCTATTCATTAGTTAAGAGACCAACAACATTTTATAAGGTGAGTATTCAAATATGCAAACAGGGAATAATTCTTCATTTTAATAGATATTCTGGTAGGCAAAATTTTATTTTTTATTGAAGGTGACAAATTTGTTAAATGTCCAAAATATTTTACTTTTATAGTACTCTATAAAATAACATAGTTTGCTACACTTACCTAGGAAAATGGAAATGATGAAGCCATATGTTTAAACTACTTAGGGAGCAGGTAAATATGTGGAACCTTTATATTACCAGCTATATTCTGGCATTAGTTTTTGATTATTTTTTTAGTTTTTAATTTATCTGCAAAGAGATAGAGAGAGAGAGAGAGAGAGAGAGAGAGAGAGAGAGTGTGTGTGTGTGTGTGTGAGAGAGAGAGAGAGAGAGAGAGAGAGAGGGAATATGGGTATGCCAAATTTCTAGCTGTTACAGATGAGTTCCAGATGCATGTGTCACTTTGCCCATCTGGCTATACGTGGGCACTGGGGAATCAAACCCAGGTCATGAGGCTTTACAGGCAAATTTAACTGCTCAGCCATCTCTCCAGCCCTGGTTATGTTTGTAAAGAATATAAAATCCCAATTTTTATAAGTTTTTTTTAATTTGCTTACATTTAGATTTTGGAAATTTAAGTCCATAGTCAACTGGCTTTGTTGCTTCATGTCCATGCGAATGTTTGGAAGAAAACATAGCCAGTCATATCTGGACACTTTGTTCATGTAAACCCTGCCAATAACAACAATGAAGCACTTCATTGTTCTTTTTGTTTTCATTGTTGTTGGTGGTGGTTGCAGTCAAAAGATCACAGTAATTCTATTTCTTCTTGCACAAAAAATGAAGGAACTTTAATATGATTAAACAGATTAAGTTTCTCAAGAACTTAAGATAGCTACAGAGGTGGAAACCAAGAGCCTAGAGAAATAAGAATTGAAATGAAGTAAGTTTAGAAATGGATCACTGAAATATGTTTTCTGTTTACTTTACCATATTGCTTCTCAATTCTTTTTTTCTATCCTAAGTAGTATTATTTTATTTTCACTTGCTGTGTTAAAAACATAAAACTTAGTATGAATTCAGAATATCATTTTAGTTCTTTTTCATTTTAATATATTGATGATAACTTATGAGAAATCACACTCGAGAAAAGTTAATTCTTTAATATATACTTAAAAAATATATTTCCTATGGGTTGGGAGATGGCTCAGTGGGTAAAATGATTGTTGGTCAAGCATAAGAACCTGATTTCAGATACCAAGCATGATGTTAAAAGTGTATATTTGTATGTGAATATGTGAACAAGTTTTGGAGAGGTACATATGTGTGGGAAGATGTATGCACATATGTGTGCAAATGGTTCCAGAGATAATATTTGGGTGTCAATCATTACGTGAAGTTAACCTTAATTAAACAGGGTCTCTCATTGCCTTGGAACTCAGTACATAGCCTAATATGGCTGGTCTGTGAGCACCCAGGATTTGCCTGTCTCCTCCTCAGCCTCAGCTTCTGACACTAAAATTCTTTCACACATTTATTTATTTTAAGCAAAGAGAAGAGAGACACACATTTGTACACACACACACAGAGAGAGACAGACACAGAGAGAGAGGGAGGGAGGGAGAGAGAGAGAGAGAGAAAGTGTGTGCAAGACCCACTTGCCACCGCAGGTGAACTCCAGATGCACCATTTTGTGCATCTGGCTTTATATGATATGGGGGAAATTGAATGTGAGCAGACATGTTTTACAAGCAAGCGCATTTAACCATTGAGAACTCTCCATAGCCCCCTCTTACATTCTTTCTTCCCCCTCTTCTATAATGCTATCTCAGCCTTAGAGAGAGTGATATAAAGGTCACGTCTAGAGTTGAGCATTCAGCAGTCCCTTATTCTCTACCCTTTGATCATATTGCAATCTCTGAAGTAACTATTGCCCAGCATGAAGATAGTCAATATGATTTAAATTCATTATATACATGTATGAAAATTATATCAATAATTAATTATTTAAAAAATTAAAGTGCATTCAGAAGAGAAATGTGTGAATATCAAAATATGCAAGAGTAGTTATATTAATTCTAGGTAAATTGACTTTATATCAAAGCAAACTAAGTTTTATATCTATGAATCAGTTACTTTCCCATTACTATGAACAAATATCATGCCAGAAGCAAGTTGAGATAGGAAATAGTTTATTTTGTCTTACATTTTCTAGGGAAAGTTTCATGGAGGGGAAGGTATGGCAAGTCAGCTCATGAAGCAGCTGGTTCCATCTCACTAGAGAGTGGAGACCTTGCTGTGAGAAGTCTCACTGGATTACTGGCAATTGAAACTAGTTTATAGGAGATATGTGCAATAATCTGGAGCTGTAAATTTGAGAATCTTTCAAGTGTTCTAAGCAGATTAATGGGAGTTTAGGAAACCAGATTGCCAAGAGAAAAGTAATATGAAAATTTGTTGGTGAATAGTAGAAGCACATTAGAAGGTTATAAAGACCTCTGTGTATTTACAATAATATCTTATTGTCATATATATTAGATTATGCTGTTTTTCAAGCAAATTTTGTTTTGTTTCCCTTCTCCACTCTCTTCTCCCATCACATTCCCCCTTTATGCTTTCCTGTCACCAGTGTCTTCTTTCTACTTGCATGCTAATATTTCCTTTTCTTCTCCCCCTATTTCTCATCACCTCTTCTCCCATCATGGTGTCTAGTTTAGTATTATAACCTATGTCCACTGTTCAAACTCCTCATTTACCTACATATAATCATTTAACTTAGGATCTATATATGAGGGATAACAAGATGTTTGCCTATCTTTGCGTGGTTTACCACACTTAGTATGTTTTTCAGATTCCATCCATTTTCCTGAAATGTCCATGTCATCATTTATCTAGAGCTCAGTGGTTTTCTCTGGGTGTACGAACCAAACTTTTTTTGTATTATCCATCCAGTTGATCAAAATCTAAATTGATTCCATTTCCTAGCTATTGTGAATAGAGTAGTAATGAACGTGGATGCACAACTATCTGTTACAGGGTGCAGAGTCATTTGAGTATATGCACAAAAGTGGTAAATCCGGCTGGTATGGTAGATAAACTTTTCCAGTTTCAAGAAAGCTCCACACTGATTTTCACAGTGGTAGCACAAGTTTGCACTCCCACCAACTGTGAATGAGAGTCCCCCTCTCCTCATAAACTCACCATCATTTGTTGTTTCTTGATGATAGATATTCAGATTTGGGTGAGATGGAAGTAGTTTTAATTTGCAATTCCCTGACGGCTGAGTATATGAAACATTTTTTAAACATCTGTTGGCCATTGGAACTGAAAGAATATTGTAGCTGTTTATTTGAAAGTAAACTCTTTTTCAGATAGATGTAGATCCCAAGGAGAGAACCACCCCATCATACCTCTAAAGGGCCCTGGCTGAAACTAAGAAAAAATGGCAAAACAAGCAAGGGTGCTGTTTTCCTGGTGAACCGTGTACCAGCACAAGGGGGAAGGAGATCAACACAGAGAAAAATCAACTCCTACCAAATCAGAGAGCCAGAGACCCAGAGGCCCCCAACACCTCATCACTGAAGCAGACCAAAAATGAACCCAACATGGCTCAGGGAAATTTTGCGGAAGAGGAGGCGGAAAGAATGTCAGAGCAACATGTTGGGTCATGATATGCAGAGACATTTCTCCTACCCATAACTGTGGGCTAACTCCACAATGCATGACCCATATACCTCAACAAGGAGGGGCCAAGGGGAGGGAGTAGGTCACAGATGAGCCTAATAATGGTACCAAACTGACTGTATTTGCTGAATACAAACTAATTAATATTTTTTTTAAAAAAAGAAAGTAAATATATATAATATGACAAAGTCAGAAGGATTGATGAGGAAAACAGAACATTAATTTATTTAAAATGAGAAGGATGTGAAAAACTAGATGTAAAAACTTGGAAAGTAAAAGAAGCCCATATGAAAAAATAATTTTTGGCTTACCCCAAAATGTTAATCATCCAAGAGAGGGGAAGAGGAATTTGGTTAAATGAAAAATTATAAATAGGAGGTGTGAATGCATAGACTTAGGGATGTTGAATAAGAAAGTAAATTGTTTGGATAGTAAATCACAACAGGAGCTATGTATATATGAGATACTTTCAGAACATACAGAACTTAAATCTTGGGGGCATAGGAGATGATTTGACCATTTATGTTGATTGTCTACTTGACAGGACCTAGACTCACTAGTAAGGGATTATGTAGAGTTGGTTAACCTTTATGCATGCATGTGATGGATTATCTTGATTAGTTAATTAAAGTGAGAAGATTCGTTTTAACTGTGGGCAGTATCATTCCACGGTCTAGGGTCCTAGACTATATAAAAAGAAGAGAGCTGTATTCATAGGAGCATTCATCTATTTACCTCTTCCCTGCTGATGTCACAGTTTGACACTTGTTTTCTGTTTTGGCCATTCTTTCTCCACCATGGTTTTGAGAAGGAATATGGAAGAGTTTGGACTAGAAAAGCCCTTGAATGATATAAGCAGAACTCAGTAGCTCCATTCTGATGGAAGCTTAGAAGACAAAAATGCTAAGAGAAACACAGCCAGTGGAGGCCTTGGCTCATGAGTTTTTCAGAGGTGATCAAGTACTTTTTGAATAACCAGAATAGTGGCAGTCTGTGTTTTAAAACAAAGAAAAACAAACAAAACTAAACTAAAACAAGGAAAAAGAAAGGTGTCAGGCAGAACATGGTCACCTTTAATCCCAACACTTGGGAAGCTAAGATAGGAGGAGGATTGGTGTGAGTTCAAGGCCAGCATGAGACTACAATATAAATTCTAGTTCAGCATGGAGTAGAGTGAGACAAGACCCAACCTTGAAAATCAAAAAAGAAAAAAAAAAAAAAAAGCATGGATTGCATTCTTCCCATGTCCTGAGAATTTAAATGATACTGAATTAAACAAAATGGAATAATTTGTTTGGTGGAGGAAATCTCAAAACAGTTTAACATCCAAGTTGGTCTTGAAAAAGCAGATGTAATTACTAAAGTGATCAACATCATTGAAGAGAAATACCATGTTCTGTAATGGAACAATAGAAAAGGTATATTAATGGTAAACTCCTACTGATTAGAAGATCCATCTTTTAAAATTTCAAAACAATTTGAAGGAAGAAAGACAAAATTGAGAAGATTCCCTGCTCAGACATAAGTATATAGGAAATGTTTTGCCAAGGTCAGCCTGGAAAACATACTGAGACTGATACAGCTATGGTCCAAGGGTGCTAGGCTTCATGCTGGTATCTTAGCAGAACTTGGGTTTGATATAACATGCAGCCTTGTACCATGATTCTAGAGCTGCTGAAGCCAGGCAATGTGTGACAGGGTCAGAGTCCCCTCAAGGGTGTCTTGAGAAGCCATAGCATGAAATTATACAGGTGTACTTTGAGCATGAAATTATACAGGTGTACTTTGAGCTTCAATTAAGACCCCAGAATATTGGACAAGCCAGTTCCTTAGAATGTCCATGCAGAAAAACTGCAAATTTGCACTACAGCTGCCTCAAGAGAGAAACAGTTTGAATGGTGAAACTGCCCAAGTCCTTTGGAGCGCAGATGATACTATCATGATTCCCGGTTGCCAGGCATGGAGCTACACCATTTGGAGTTTCTGTTATCAGGTTTCGGTCTTCCTTTGGACTCATCATTGCTTGCTGTGCTCTCATTCTTCTGTTTTCTATTGAATAAGTTTATTGTGTGCTGAGATATTTTGGAAATATATAACTCATTTAAAGTGTTGTAGAGGCTCATAAATAAGAGTATTCCTGAGCCTGAAAAGAGACTGCATTGACACACTAGTGGTTTGGTGACTAAGGCTATGCAGGTTTTGAAGTTGGACAGAGTGCACTCTGCATTATGGAGATGGTTAGGAACCTAGGCCAACAATGGGTAGAAACTTGTGCATAGGAACCTAGGCCAACAATGGGTAGAAACTTGTGCATAGGAACCTAGGCCAACAATGGGTAGAAATTTGTGCATTAAGTGTAATATGGGGTCATGTTGTCAAGGAGTGGACTTGTGATGATTTATATGAATTGTCAATTTGATCAGACATAAAATCATGTGTGAGGAATTGTGTAGATTGGTTAATTAAGGATGAGGGTCCTACCTTAACTGTGAGCAGCACCATCCCATGGATTGGGGTCCTGGACTGTATACAAAGGAGAAAGCTGGATGCTCTGCAGCATTCATTGCTCTCTGTTACCTCACTGCTGAATGTGACCAGCTGCCTTAAACTCCTGCCAGTAGACCTTCCCACTATTTTGACAGTAACCTGGGCCTGTAAGTTGAAATAAACACTTCTTTCCTTAAAATTATATGTTCAGGTGCTTTATTCCGTAAATGAGAAAGTAACTGGCATAGATGGTTTTTTAGATATACATAGAAATGGAAAATAAATAAAATAGGCAGGGGCTGGAGAGATGGCTTAGTGGTTAAGCGCTTGCCTGTGAAGCCTAAGGACCCTGGTTTGAGGCTCGATTCCCCAGTACCCACATTAGCCAGATGCACAAGGGGGCACACGCATCTGGAGTTCGTTTGCAGTGGCTGGAAGCCCTGGCGCGCCCATTCTCTTTCTATGTCTCTCTCTCTCTACCTCTTCCTCTCTCTGTCTGACACTCTCAAATAAATAAATAAAAACAAAAAAATTTAAAAAAATAGGCAATAGTGCTTCTCAAAATATAAGTTCCAGTGTCATGGTTTACATATGATGTTTTTATATATATATAAATTTTCCATCCCCTTCCTTTTTTGTTTTGTTTTGCTTTGTTTTTCAAGGTAGGGTCTCATTCTAGCCCAGGCTGACCTGGAATTAATTAATGCACTATGTAGTCTCAGGGTGGCCTTGAACTCATGGTTATCCTCCCAACTCTGCCCCCAAGTGCTGGGATTAAAGGTGTTTGCCCCAACAATCAGCTCATCCCCCCCCCTTTTTATTCTATCCACCCCTTCCGTAATCCATAAGGATTAGATTTACATCCACAAGTGTCCTGTTTTCCTTCATGTTCCTTCTGATTGGTTAACAACCAATTATCAATACCCCTAATCTCTAGTAAATATCAGTCAATGTTGCTTTCTTATGGGTTCCTGGCAATAAATATTTAATTTCTGCTGGGTGTGGTGACTCACACCTGTAATCCCAACCAAAACAGTAGTGTCACAGGTACAAGACCGGATGAGCCTGTATGAGTTCTGAGTGAGCAGAAGGAAGAACAGAAAGATAGCATCCCTTATGCATTGTAAATATATATGTAGGTTATTATCTCTTCTTCAGTTTAGAATAAAATGACTTCAAAAATGAATTTGTTACTAAGTCCAGATAAATTATCACCCATTTGAAAAAGAACATTTAATTAACTAACTAATTAATTAATTAACTTACAGGCTTGTATGCTGGTTCAGTGGATAAATCACTTGCCACTCAACTCTGAATACCTGAGTTGAGATCCTAGGATCACATATATGTGACAGAAGATGTGAGGAGCTCCTGAAATCCCAACATGTCTACAGAGAGAGAGGAGACTGAGATGTAGTGAATTTCCTGGAAGCTCAAAGACCAGAATAACAATGAAATACCTGTGCCTCAGAGGAGGCAGAAGTAGATCCTGTGCAATCGCAGTCCTCCGACCTCCACAGGCATGCCTTGAGAGGCATGATCCCCTACTCACACATCCTTACGCTCACAAATGTGATACACACATGTGGTGGTTAGATTCGAGTGTCCCCCCCATAAACTTAGATGTTCTGAATTCTAGATTTCTAGGCCAATGGATATTTGGGAATTAATGCCTCTTGGAGACAGTGTATTGTTTGGGTTGGGTTTATGGGTGTTATAGCCAGTATCCCGATGCCAGTGTTTGGCACACTCTCCTGTTGCTATTGTTCACCTTATGTTGGCCAGGGTGTGATGTCCACCCTCTGCTCATGCCATCATTTTCCCCTGATGTCATGGAGCTTCCCCTCGAGTCTGTAAACCCAAATAAACCCCCCTTTTTTTTTTCTCAAAAGCTGCTCTTGGTTGGGTGATTTCTGCCAGTAATGTGAACCTGACTGCAACTACACACAATACATAAGCAAATAACAAACTTATGAAATATTTCTTGGATATGCCTCAGAGTCTCTGGAGTTATAATCTAAATCTCCCTAAATTGACTTTATAAATTGGCCCAATCAAGTGGCAGAACAAAATAATATAACTAAGAACTCTGAATTTACTTTGTTGAAAATTTAAGGCATTTTAATATCTTTCTATTTATTTCTAGACCATATTTAAAATACTATGTAGAAAGACCTATTCTAATCATATAGTTTGTGCATTTAAACTTCATTTCAAATAAATTTATCCCTCATTACAACTGTTATATACCCTATTAATTGAGTTAATAAATTTTATGCTGATTCTCTGAGACCACCAGTATTACATTTAGTGAAATCTATGGAAGTAGAAGACCCTTTGGTTATACACAAGAACTAATTGAAGAAGATTTCTGGAATATAAAATACTTCTGAGATAACGTATGGCATAATTATTGAAGCAATCTTTAGAACTGAGAAGCTATATTGAAATACTATTCTTGCACTGATAGCATATAAAATATATTAAATTCACATTGACATTTTAAAGGAGAATGAAAGGGAAGAGCTTCTATTATCTGTACTGAAGAGCTTTTATGATATAATACTTTCATTTCTTAAATTATGATTAAAACCACCCTTCAAAAGTCAAATCTTTTCAAAGAAACTCTAAATTACTGTGTAAAGTATCTGGAAAATTTATCTGATGTTCTGATGAAAAATCCTCTTGACCTTTGATTTAACATTGAAGAGTTTTATTTTTAAGAGCTTTTTGTGTTCTTTTGATGACAATTGGATGATTAAAAAACTAACAGAAAACATTTGCATAATTAAATATGAAATCCAAACTTTCATTTGTATACATATATATGTAATTTTGTTGACAGTGTAACTTCACAAAATATTATTAAAATACATTTATAAAACATCAAAGTATTTACATTTAAGATATTATTTTCATTTAGTTTGCATAAGTGCATGGCTCACAAGAAAACTGTGCATACTATAGTCTTCTACAAATGATCAAACAAGAAACACTTGCAGGTATCAGAAGAAATCTTAGTATTATTGCATTTAAAATAATAAAATTAGGCAAGTAAAAGCTTGAGGTCTGTAACTATGGCAACAAAAATTATATTTTTGTTTTCCTTCATTTATTCTAGGCAGGGTCTCAGTCTAGCACAAGGCTGACCTGGAACCCACTCTAGTCCCAGGCTGGCCTCAGATCTTGGCAATCTTCCTAACTTTGCCTCCTTAGTGCTGGAATTAAAGGTGTGCCCCAGTCCAACCCAGCCAGAAATGACTTTTGAATGTGATGTTTAATCTGTAGAAAGGTACAATGGCACTTGGTGCACCCCAGAGTCTCAACATCTCAGATGTGGTGAAAAAGAAGTATGACTTCATTGTGCATATTTCACTGTAAGCATAGTGTACTGTCCACATTGGTTTATCATCTCCCCAAAAAGGAATATACACCGAAAAGATAATGGATATAATGGATAATGGGAAAAAAATGGTCTTGAAGAGGAAGTTATGTTTTTGAGAATAGAAATAATGACTTCATATAACCCTTTAGGATCTCAGAATTTGGAGGAACCTAGAATGATGCACATACTTGAAACAAACAGTTAAAATCAGGGAGGGACTTTGCTCCCAGTCAAATGAGATGCAGATAATCTCTGTTATCTATCGTCTTACAAAATGCACTGCGGGTCCTAGAATGGGAAGGGAAGCAGCCAGTGAGAGATGACTCAAGGTTTGACTTTAGTCATGGTTTCCCCTGCAGCTCATCATTTTGTAGAAGTTCAAAGACAGGGGGAACATTGTCATGTAACCTTAGGATATATGTCAAGTATTCTTGGAACAAGAAAGGATTTCAAGGAACAATTGAAGTAGAAATAACAAAACAGGGGGTCTCAAAAGGGAGAAAAGTAAGTCAGAAATTTATTTTATAGAAATTCATAACCCAGATCAGTAATTATAGTTCCTCACTTTTAGTCATAAAATTAACAAATCCCATGTAGTTTTAGCAAAACTGGTTTACTTCTGAAAATAGTTAAATAAGATCTGCTAAGGAGTGGACAGGGCATGAACATTTGACCAGAGCCTCAGACAGCCTCTCAGGGGTTGATTTCCTGAGGGCTATACATTCAAACTGCACAAAGACTTTGTTTAAACAAAAGCATTGCCAAGGTAAATATAGAGACTGTAACACTAGACCTCCTCCATGAACTTCCTTAAATCATCAGTCCTTCCTCAAAGCATCTGCCAGAACCTGAGCCATCACTGAGATGGCCCGGGGCTTTGCCAGATGATCTAAAGCCCACAGAGAACATCAATTAAATGCGTGGGGTTTTAATTATGACAAATGAAAAATAATAAACTACTGAAAGCTTAAATATACTTATGATTCCCACAGCTTGTTTCTATCCTTTATTTCTCTTTTCCTTTTTTGAATCTGTATATTGCATCATCTCAAGCTCTAATGGTTAGACTTTGAGGATCCCGCACCAGGATGTGGCTTTGTTTTATTTTTCTGTATAGTAAAGATAAGTTCTTCTCTAGGGCAGAAGTCTGGCCAGTTGACTTCCTGCTATAACATTTCCCTGCACATTCAATTCATGGCACTGTAATACATTCTGGGCTGTGTAAAGTGCTAGTGGTATCTGCATCTGTACATCTGTACAATTTTATGCAACTCTGCCCGCTATTTACTAGGCATTTGTGATAGTCTAGGAGGATGAATAGAAAAGTAGGGCTTTGGAGATGACTTAGCAGTTAAGGCACTTTCCTGTGAAACCTAAGGACCCAGGTTTGGTTCTCTAGGTCCCACATAAGCCAGATGCATAAGGTGATGCGTGTGTCTGGAGTTCATTTGTAGTGGCTAGAGGCCCTGGCTCACCCATGCTCTCTTTCTCTCTCATTCTCTCTCTGTCTGTCTCTGTCACTGTCTCTCTCTGTTTCAAACAAAAATGAATTAAAAAATTTAAAACGTAGAAAAGGAAATGGTATAAATGTATTCAGACTAATGCTAATAAATTTTCCTATTCAAAACATGTATTTAAATTTAATAAAAATTTCATTTTAACCAGGTTTTTAAAATAATTTCAGTTTTTATTCATATATATATATACATATATATACACATATATATGTATATATATATACACACACATATATATATACAAATGTATGGTATGCATGAATTTATGTGAACAGGTATATTATGTTTGTATGCACGTGTGTGTGTGTCTGTGTGTCTGTGTGTCTGTGTAGAACAGAGGATGACATTGAGTGTGTTATGCTAATGCTATTTTTACATAAGACAGAGTCTCTTACTGAAGGAGGAACTCACTGATCTATCCTGAAAACCTCAGGGATCCTCCTGTCTCCATCTCCCCAGAACCGGAATGGCAGATGCACTGCCCAGCACCTGAATTTTACAGAGGTCTCGGGATCTGAACCAAGGTCCTTTTGCTTTTAAATTCAGGACTTCACTTACTGAGCCATCTCCCTGGCCTCATTTTAGCTATTTTTGATATGATATAATTGTCTTAGTTGAGCTAAATAAAGTAATGGATACAAATGCATTTTTAATTTTCATAAAAGTTTGTTTTGTTTACTAATCAAGATTTTAATATTGTAAGGGTCCAAGAATCGCTGAAGAAAGACCCCAGACTCAAATAGTATGTAAAAGCAAAAAACGTTTTTTCCGCCGAGTCAGCCAGCATGCGGGGGTCAACGATTCATGCAAAATGGCCACCCTGAGATGAACTTGCAGGTTCCCTTTAAGCACAGCTAGAGGAATTTTTTACAATGATTGGCTGGACAAGCAGCAATTACAGTTGTGCATCTCTGATTGGTTGGGGCAGAAGGGTTGCAAAGAGGTGCTAAAGGGACATGTCTCCAGGAACTGACTCAGCCCCTGGGCGGTTATCTTTTCTGGCCATATGTCAGGATCACTGTTGATTAACAGTCTGCCCTTTCTCAGAAGTCTTGTCTGCCTCTCCGGGAAACTGGAACTTAGGCCTAGTTAGGGTGATACCTTATTGAAACCTGTCATGGTGTCAGTTTGGTCCCTTCAAATATAACTCATACTTAAATACTAGCTGGGATTTTTTTTTCAATAAATACATATATTTTTGTCATATATTCTCTTGGTGATACTTCTGAGAAAAAATATGTATTTTAAATATTTAGTAGCAAAACATGTTAGCACGAAGTGACAGGTTTTATTATTGGAGAGTACATTTTATTATATAAAAACTAAGATTTAGAGTAGGTCAAGAACTGGGTTTGAGAATAAAAATAGTCCAGTAGTTACATACCCAATACGCAGTATTGCTCTTTAGGGAATAGTCAAAAGTAGGTTAAGGTGATAAGAAGGGATTTAGCTATATGCTTTGTATTTTATACATGACACCCAATTCTCTTTCCTTCTCTGTCTCTCTCTCTCTCTCTCTCGCTCTTTATCATCTCCTCCCTTGTTCCCCCAACTTCCCTTCTGATTTACTGAGATGTGAGAACTCTCAACCTCTTAGTCCTACTATCATGGACTTCACTATGTTTCCCAATCATAGTGGACTCCCCTTGTAAACCATGAACCAACCAGAAAAGTTTCTAATATCATATATAAGATACAATATATGGGGCAATTCATTTAAAAATGAAACCATTTGCTGATGGTATGGAATATGGAGAGATCTGGCTGGAACCTGGAAGAGAGTCAGGCCCCAGACAGCTATCTTGTCTAGTGCCAGAAGGTGCTACATGAGAGACTGGGGGAAATGACCAACATCTGTCCAAGCAACTCATGGTCTAAGCTATTCAGCAGCAAACAACCTAATGTGATACTCACTCACATGCAATAGTGGCACATAGCCATGGTGGGTAACCAACTGCTCTTGAATTGCCTAATGGATCCACTCAGTGGAATCAAACCCATAGCTGAAACTGGTCAATAACTCAGAATTATATCCAAGAAACAAACAAACAAAAAAAAAGTTCACTCTCCAATATCAAGCTCCTACTAATATTGAGCTACAAGAGGGTCTACACCTATTCAGTTTTCTCTAAAATAATAATGGCTATCCTATTTATAAAGTGCTGATGTCACTCTCTCCATTGGAGAATCTGCTTCCTTTTTCAGATGGATGAAGAACCTGAGGAAAGAATTATCCCATCACACCTCACCAGGGCCCCAGCTAACACCATAGAGGAACTGGTGAAATGAGCAAGAGTGTTGCTTTCTTAGTGAACCTGCGTAAAGGAGATAGACACAGAGAACACTCAGCTCCTACCAAACCAGATATCCAGAGACAAAGAAGCTCCCAAGACCTCATCACTGAAGTTGGCCTAAAATGAACCCAATGTGGCTCAGGGAAATTCATAGAAGAGGGGGCAAAAAGATTGTTAAAGCCACATGTTGGGACATTATGCACAGAGACATTGCCTCTTCCCCATAACTGATAGTTAACCCCACAATGCATGACCCAGAATCCCCAATGAGGAGGGTCCCTTCGGAGGGGGAGGACAGGGAGGAGGAGGCTAACAATGGCACCAATATGTGCTGTTTACATACTGAATATGTACATAACTAATAAAGAAAACAACAAAACCAAATACATAAATAAATAAAAGTTCACTCAGAGGAAAAAAAATAGAAGTGAAATCGGAAACAACATAATTTTATAATTAATGTATGACAAAGAAAATGCTTTCATGTTGAAAATCCATTAAATGATTTAACTCTTTCAATCTGCTATATATATCTGCTATAATCAATGATTATTCTCAACAAAACATGCTCATGTCTTTTAAATATGTCATATTTTTTCTATTAAACTTCTGATAATTTGTTTGACTTCTATTTGTGTTCATGCAAGATATTTACAGACCGACTACTTTTGCAGAAAAAAAAAGGTAGAAATAATTGGAAAACTTTAATGTGATTATTTTCTGATAACTAAAGACAGATTGTAAGGTTAATTGCAAATAAAATAAGAAGCTTACTTTTCTTTTTAGAACATAACAGAAATGGCTTTCAACCCTCCCTTTGTTAGAGCATTTATTTTAGAAAATTTGTAAATTGGAGTTCTTTCTCTGCCTCTGTGAAAAATATGCAAATCTTTCTAAAGCTAAATAAGCCTATTTCCAGGTTTAAGACTTGTCTTTCTTGGAGCATAGGAACTGTCTCTGATATGTAAACAGTGAGGAAAGAAGAACTGTTGTTTTCCAGGTGTCTGTGAGCAAAAAAGAACCAACCCAACTCGCATCCCACTCCGTACTATGAGCACAATCCTGTTCTAATACATATGAGTTGCATTCTATTTCCTGTCTGTAAATTTAAAGTAACAACACAGATGCTAACCCCAATCAGGAAGTGAATTAAGAAGGAACCATATGTGAGAAATAGTGTTATCAAGTCCCTCATGTAATGTTTTTGTACTATGTGTTTTGTGTTTTGGGGGGAACATGTGTGCTATGGTATATTACCTATTTTATTGAAGAATCTCCTCAGACACAGAAGCAATATGTAAAGAGATGTATTATGAAGAGCTGTTTCATATATATGCACACTAGCAACATGACAAACTGTTGATCCATAGAAGACCCAATTCGAGGTAGAATCTGGGATGAACTTTGGAGACACAGAAGAGTTGCTGTTTTTCTGGGTTCAAGGCTGACAGGCTGGAGACTCAGGAAGAGCCAATATCTCCATTTCGGTCAGATATCAGGGAAACACCACCATCAGCAAGAACAAAATGTGGTGCTTGAACTGGTGGGTAGTGAGGCAGGAAAGAAATCTTTCTGTGTTTCAGGATGGCCAATCTTTTTATTATATTTTGGACTTGAACTAGAAGGCTGGATAATACCCACACTAGAGAGAGCAGTGTCCTTTACACAGCTTAGGAATGCAAATGGATATCTCATCCAGAAACTTTAATAGACATATTAGGGACATAATAAATACTGTGGTACTTCCTGGTCTACTTATGTTGGTATACAATCTGAGTGATCTCTTCTCAAGGAGGATCACCTAATATTTTTGAAGATATTTACACCTAGGACATAGTATTACATTCCATGTTACTTACTTTAAGGAAATTATGAACATGTATATTATATACTGAAGAATGCTCAAGCAAGCATTATTCCATTTATATTAAAACAAAAATTATTTAAAAGCCTCATTAACACTATATTTATTCTAATTTTAGAATTATGTAATAAAGTTATATGAGAATGAATATAACAATGACAACAATAAACTTTTCAACTAATATAAGCAGATTAGAGAATTCAAGGAACCATTCAGCTTAATTTCATTTACATGAATTTGAAAAGTAGCAAATCTAATCAATATAAATTAGGATAACTGATCTTGCTTACTAATATAATAAACATTTAATATCACAGAATAAACAATGCATTATTAAAGGTACAAAAAACCCATCATATATTCACAAAGAAAATTTATTATCATATTTCTTAGTCTCCAAAACACCTGTACTTCCTTTACTTTAGTAAAATATACCAAAATCATGTATGCATACATAATCTCATCCCAAGTAGTGACATCAGCTATTCTTACAAACACTGTGTCCATACAAATATTGTGCTTAATACAATAAAAAATATCCAAAGGGGGAAAAAAAAACATTTTGGGGCTGCAAGATGTCTCAGAAGTTTGCAAAGCTTGATATTCTGGGTTCAATTCTCTAGCCACCGAAGTAAACCAGAATCAAAGAGGTGCACAGGGGCCTGGTGTTGATTTGCATTTAGAGTACCGTCAATATCTTTCTCATTTTTCATGACTAATGAGTAAACCAGAAGTTCCAGAAAACAAAGGAGCACATATGTTATTATTTCAAAGATTTTCTGTGACTGAAAACTGGATATGTCTCATCTACATGTTTTCTGGTTGTATCATTCATGTCAAAGCTATGCAAATGGGGGAGGTGTGGTGGTTTGATTTGGGTGTTCCCCATAAACTTAGGTATTTTGAATGCTAGCCTCCCTAGCTGATGGCAATTGGAAATTAAATACTCCTGGAGGTGGTGTATTGTTGGGGGCGAGCTTATGGGTGTTATAGCCAGTTTCTCCATGCCAGTGTTTGGCACACTCTTCTGTTGCTATTGTCCACCTGATGTTGTTGAGGGTGTGATGTCCACCCTCTGCTCATGCCATCATTTTCCCCTGTCATCATGGAGCATCCCCTTGAGTCTGTAAGCCAAAGTAACCCTTTTTTCCCCCCACAAGCTGCTCTTGTTCAGCTGATTTCTGCCAGCATGGTGAACCTGACTGGAATGTGAGGGGTGGGGGGGCTGCTTACTTCAAAGCTCACTCATCTGGCTGCATGATTCAGGACAACCACTTCCTAGGCAGCCCAGAACATAGGTTTGCTGTTTTACAAATCCATACGAACAAGAGCATGTTAAAGAGTTCTTTGATTCAAACCATATTCTGCTAATACTATTTGAAGCTTATCCCTTCTTGCCACTCATCTGCTATCTTCGTAGAGTTTCATTATGTTCAACATAGACTAATAAGCAAGAATTAACCAGCAATTGTCTTTCATTAGTCTTCAAGGTTTTAGTGGCATGAGTGAAAACACTGAGGCATATAATGAGAATTTATTTATGGTCTGGAATATTTATTTAACACAAAATTCCATACTTTTATTGAAGTAATTTAGGAGGAATTAAATAAGCTTACCAAGTGTTTGAATTACATTAGAAATGCAGAGCACAAGTCAACTGTGAGGAATGCCATTTCAGCATCAAGCATGATGCATAGGCAAACCTTACAGTAATTGAGATATGACACAGAGACTTTGTTTCATTGAGACATAATATGGGCATTGTTTCAGAGTTGGAAGTCATGAATAATTTCATGATCTCAAGCAAAATAGGTAAATTGATTCATTTTAAGGAAGTCTTGAGTAAATTGTTTTTGTATTGGCCATGATGTTACTTACTGGATATTTAGTGATGAATGACTGACTATTTTGCCTATTTTCTTTTTAAAAAAAATATTTTCTTTATTTATTTGAGGAGATAGAGAGAGGAAGAGGCAGAGAGAAAGAGAGGATGGTGCATCAGGACCTCCAGCCACTGCAAAGTAACTCCAGACGCATGTGCTCCCTTGTGCATCTGGCTTATGTGGGTCCTAGGGAATTGAACCAGGGTCCTTAGGCTTCACAGGCAAATGCCCTAAGTGCTAAGCCATTTCCTCAGCCCTATTTTACCTATTCTCAAGTTGTAAAGGTCTTAGATAAGCATTGCAATGCTTGGATCAGTGCCATCAACTAGAGTATAACACAATGCAATATTAGAAAGACAGCATATTTTAATTTATATAGCCTTTGAGAATACATTTTTTCTTAATAAAAGTTAATATATTTATTTTTCAATTAAAATAGAAATTTAGTTTTCAATCCTATGTTGTATACTGAATATTATATGTTCCTTTTTAATTTTTTTTATTAAGTGGATTATTTGTATGGACACATCATATGTTGGTATTGTCATTTCCCTCATCCCTGTGTCCACCCCAATGAGGACCCTCCTTTGTGGGATTACTGGTATTTGCCATGGTTGGTTATGAGTTGTGAGTGCAGCAATCAGCTATTTGGGGGGACAGGAATCAATGCCTCTGGATGTACCTTCCTACCCTGTGGTTGTTACATTCTTTTCGACCTCTCTTCCACAAACTTCCCTGAGCCTTGGTGGGTGTATCTTAAGTCTGTTTTAGTATTGAGCTCTCAGCCACTTCTGGATCTCTACTTTGGTGTGTTCTGAGTATTCTCAGTCTCTTTCTCCATCACCCTGGTGCAAGTTGTCAGCCTTGCCTTGGGAGCAGCACACTTGTTCACCTCACCGGTTTCACTTAGGCCCTAGCTGCTGTGTGAGGGGTGGTTCATCTCTGGCTAGGGAGTCAACTATCCTTCCCTAGCTGATACATTTTGCTAGTCCTTGGTTTTCACTGCTTTCTGAGAAGGAAAGACAGAAATAGATTCTCCAATGGAGAGTGAGATCAGGATACACTAAGGAGGATAAGCCTTGTTAATTTAGAGATTTTGATGAATGTAGCCTCCCATTTGGACAAATATTGATGGAAGTTTCTCAGTGGAGTCCGTAATCTTGGTCTCCATAGGATTTGGCTTGGTTCAGTTATGCATTCCTTTTCACTGAGTCGATCTCATAGCCAATCAAAGAGCCATTGGTTACCCACCTACACTGTGTGTCACTATTGCACCTCTTATCAGGTGGGTTGCTTTCCTATAGCAGTGTTCCCAGTTTGCTCACAGTGTTGTTGGTTATATTCCCCTAGCAGCCCACATCACACTTTTCAGCACTATATGGGCTAACCATCTGGGAATTAGCTTCCTTCCAGATTCAGCTGGATCTCTCAGATATTCTGCATTGACAACATGTGGTGTCTTCAACAATAAGGTCATACCTTTTGTCTCAGGCAGGCAATCAAGTGCCTTCAGAGAATTCTGTCTTGTTTGGGAGATTTCATAGGACTCCCAGATAACAGCTCAACATGGATTATAACAGATTTCTGGTACTAGGAGCTTCAAGCCAGAGCCAAATGTTTTAGAGTTAGATTTCATCCTACCCTCTCCAGGGTCTTTCTTACCAGAAAATCTCTCCACGTATCTGTTGAGGGTTATATATTTTTAGTCTCCTATCCAGAAGGATGGTTCTGTTACCAATTCACTGTGGATTTGATTTTGTGTATAAATCTCCCCTGCCTCCCACTCCCCTACCCCAAAAGTGTTATATCTATTTTATCTGTCCCTCGAGTTGTCTGTCAGATTTACCCACAACTCAAGCTGTTTCAGTTTAGGAACCACAAATGCGGAAGAACATGTGATGTTTGTGTTTCTGTGCTTGTGTGAGTTCGCTTAATTGAAAAAAAAATCATATACTATGAAATAAGTTTGGAAACACTATTTATTTATTTATAAGGAGAGAGAGAATGAGAGACTATGAGTGGGCACTCCAGTCACAAAGAAACTCCTCCAGATACACATGCTACTTAGTGCATCTGCCTTTACATGGGTATTTGAGAATTGAAGCTTTTAAAGAACTATACACATATGCACAACCACTAAGGGCATAGTTACTTTTTTCCCTCTAATTTTTTTGTTGTTTTGTTTGTGTTTTTGCCTATAATGTCTGTTTGTCCTATTTCCATGCTAACATTTGGGAAAAATCATATTCTTCTGTTATAATCTAATTTCTTTGCCGCTAATTTATATATATGCACCTAAGTAAGTAGTACCAAAACTAAGCTAGTAAACCTCTGCAGGCTATCTTAAGATTCCTACTCTTCCTCACCCCCTGCTGCCCAGTGAGGCTCAGCTGGTGTGGGAGACTTGTGGGAGGATACTGGAATTGAGGAAGCTGGATATTAACTGCTACACATCCAGCTGCCGCAAAATCAGAGAAACGGTCCTGGCAGAAGAAACCCAATTCAGAGACGTCATACAATGAGCACCCAGAGCCAACTTGTATTACAACCAGAGCACCCTGACCACACCAAGATCTCCTCTGAGAGGCAGCATAAACAAGGAAGGCTGTGGCAGCCTGATGCTGAAATTCTCAATGTTCCTCCTACCACTGCCATTACCTACACAAAATGCACAGGCATAAGAACATAGTGGGGCAGGAATTGGTCGAGTATTCCCATGTGTGAGTCTAAAGTAAGCAAATGTGTGGAAACAGTCTCTATACCTCCAGAGACACAGACACAGATAACCTTGAAAAGAAATCACAATACCCCAAACACAGAAAAATAAATAAATAAAGGATTGTAATTTGCAATGTAGGGGGACTTCAAAATTGGAAATACTGGCAGAAAGTGAACTTTAGTCATACAGATTGTCTAGCTAATCTAGAGAAAATAAATCATCTGAGGTCTATACCCAATGTAGACCTCAGCATCCATAAGTATACATATACATGTATTCTCACACATGTGTAAGCACATATACGCATATAAACTCCACATGCACATACAAAAAAATCAAGAGCAAGGAAAATATGTCTACCCATAATAAAAGATACTCTTGAGCACTAAGTGAGTTAACTGCAATCAATTTTGGATTGATGTTATGAGCTGCTCAACTAGCCTTCTAAGACTGTGTTCACATCTGCACAGCTACTATTTATAAATATCCTGAGACATAGCATTTCATGAGCATCTTCCCCAATCTTACGTGCTTAAAGATCTTTGATTATTTGCTAAGATTTGTTTTCCTATTCTTCAGTTGTTCAAATAAAGTTTTATTTTCTGCTTTCATGGTCCTCTGAGAGATAGAGCTAAAGTGCTTTCCCTAAACTACTATCCTTGGAGACAGAAATCTCATAAACTGCAGTACAGTTAATTGAGGCAACACAATAAGACATTTCCTATTATGAGATATACACATAAGTATACATATAGTTCCCTGGATTTTACAAAAGATGAGTTTGCCCTGACTTGCTCAGCTAAGGGAAAGGATTCTGAGGATTTTAATCATTGATATCATTATAGTTATACTTCAAATATATAAATTCCCCTGTTAGAATATGTAATTTTTCAGCCGGGCATGGTGGAGCACACCTTTAATCCCAGCACTCGGGAGGGAGAGGTAGGAGGATCGCCATGACTTCGAGGCCACCCTGAGACTACATAGTGAATTCCAGGTCAGCCTGAGCTAGAACAAGACCCTACCACAAAAAAAGAAAAAAAAACATAAAATATGTAATTTTTCAATATAAACTAGATACAGAACATTTTAGGGTCTGTTCAGTATTAAAATTTAGGTTGAAGAGACAAGAGTCAAGTTTAATAATAGAAAAGAAAGAACAAGTTTGTGGCACAGGGTTTAAAATCACACTAGGAAATTATAGCTGATTTTCTCCATTATCTATTTTGACACTTAAAACTCGGTTTATCTCCATCTTGTTGCTCAGGACACTTAAATAGTCTGAAGAGATCCTTTCAAAAATTCAATTTTGCTGAAGACATAGGCAAAATGATTTTTTATTGAGAATGTGATAATTCACAAGAATATGGTCTTATTTAAACCTATTTTTAATCAAAACTTCCCCTCTCTAATAATAAATTTTAATAGAAAACAAAATAGGCTTTGTTTTAGAACACAACATCAATGTCACCTAACTTTGTTGCCGGCAAGTTTCTGAGCAAGAAGAACATTAGTACTACAACCCAGAGGAAAATAGCAGCAAGACACAAAAGCATACAAAGAGAGGTAATAGACAATTGCTGTAATTAATGCAATAAACAAAATTTGAAAGCAGTGGGGATGAGAACAGTCACTAGTGGCCCTCAGGCTGTCACTCTGGTTGTACCTGAGTATCCCTTTTCAAGGAATGTTCTAAAGTGTTTAATTGGAGGCAAGTAAAAAGATCCTAGGGGTTTATTATTTATTCTCTTTTTGAGTATCTGAATGGCTCTCCTTTCTAATTTATAATGTAACTAGAGAGAGGTCTGATTCTGTTTCACAGCATTTCAGTGGCACTAATTATTTCTGCAGTCTCCAAGTGTGAAATCACAAATAAAACTTAGAGGTGGTGCTCATTAAAACTGTGCTGAAATAGAGCAGGAGGGTGTGTGTAGTGTCTTGCAACACATGATGGATTAGCCACACAGACCACATGCCAGAGAGTTTGCATACAAGAACAGACAGACTTCATCAATACAGAGCATGTGAAGGAACAATATAAGAAACCCCACACAAAACAAACCTCAAAGATTTCCAGTGTACTAGCAATAAAATAATTTCTGCTTGATTATGCATTATTCTGATGGAACTTTTGAGAGTGAGAGATTTTTATGAATACTATTTATCTGTGTTCATCTTACAAGACTGAAGTTTCCATTGAAAAGTATATATATATATATATATATATATATATATATGATCAGTATATTATATATACAGATAATATATATATAGTATGTATATATAAATATATTATATATTTATTTATTTATCAGCATATATGTGAATCACAGTATAGTTCATTCTCTGTACTCTCCAATTTCTTTATAAACTTCATTATCATCATTGCATTTTAAAATCTATCTCTATTCTGAAAAGTTTAAATGCATATATTTTAAAATATGGTTATCCTTAACCTTTATAAATGGCTAGGTACCTAGTGTAAACATAGTTTATTATTTTTAAAGACTCTGGTTTGAAAATGTAATATATTGCTTTTTGATGTTATTAACTAGAATGGTAATTCTTTTTAAATTTAAGATCTTATTATTTTGGGAGATATACAACATATTTTGAAGAACATTATACAAGACTTATCATTTGAGTGGTTACAGTTTATTTTTCTTGGGGTAATTGAACTATTAACTTGATATAATTCTCTTCATTTTTAACAATTTTTATGATTAAAACATTTTATAAATGTTATTTATTATGTCTGTCACTAATGTTGACAATTCCATCTTTTTGGAAATGTTTTAATATTCTAGCTGTATTCTTGATTTTAAAATATATTTAAAAATGTTTTTACCTGAAAGTTCAGTTGATTGCCTGTTTTCAAGGTTAAAATTGTAGATGCGAGGAATAGGATGTTCAATAAGAGGCATGGGAAAACAGAAAATAAACTACTTCTACTTCTTCTTTACCACAATTGGGTATCTTAAGATTACAGTAATGTAATCACTACTTCAAAATGTCTGGAAAGAATACAGCTGGGACTCATACATGCCTGTAATCCTAGCACTTGAAAGACTGATGTAGGAGGATTGGGCATTTGAGGCCAGCTTTGGAAACATTATAAGACTGTACTGAAAACAGAAATAGAAAGAAAACAAAAACAAAAATGTACACAAATCCCAACATGAAAATGAATGGTGGTTGCAAAGATGCAAATCCTCATCACCTTGATTTATCAATGGATACATATTTTAGATTGCCCTTATGCTCTTCATAAAAATATACAAATATTATATCTCAGTAAAATATATTAATCAATAGTGAGATAATTATAATCATAGATTTAAAACCCATGATGCCTATGGCCATGTGAGTCTGAACATACTTGTTTACATTTAAATCTCATGATGTTGTCAATATCAATCATCATTTCATAAGTTGTCAAGAAAATACTACTGATCTTCTCTCCTGTCATCTCTGAGAAGTAGCATATAAGAATATAGAATATCTAAGTATCTATTTATCCTCTGTTTAGCTGTTCGTCTATCATCTATCCATTAAATAACTTATTTTCTTTATCTACCTGGAGATATTTCATTAGGCAACTTTATTGGTAAAATGATGCTGAATGCATACAACTAGTATATGGCTAGAGTCCTTTATTAATGACAAAATAGACAAAGTAGTTAAATATATATTGCAGTACATCTAAAATGTCACATAGAGTGTGAGACATATATGAGATAAGATATAGTATATAGAATAAAAATATTTAATGTCAAGATGAATCATAAATATTCAAATATAATTTGTATCACACAGATTATAACGATAGGGTTTTATGTAGGAATTTTGTTTGTAAGCCTTTTTAAGCCATTTTCAGATTGTAAATATCTTTCCACTGGTCACATTCATCAGTGATGCTAATGAACTCATTTCCGCTTCACATGTATTTCCAATAAAACATAATTAACTATAAGGAACATTTATTGAGGGCTTAGAGTATCTGGTCAGAAAATGTCGTGAAGTGAATTGGAGGTATTATTTCATTCTTTTTTCTTACAGAATCTTTCTGTAGTAGTCCCTGGACAACTGCTTTATTTGGTAGGCAAGAAACCAACAGAAAATTATGAAACCAGATACTTTGATGACAGGATATTTGTTCATAACCAAAGTATACCCACTGCTTTTCAAATTTAAGTTTAATAAATAGTCCTATTTCAAAAACGAGGCCACAAGAAAAATGAAATTAAAGTCATATTAGTTAGAGATAAAATTCCAGAAGTTTAGCTCAAAAACTGAGTAGAAAAAAATTGTCTGAAACTGGCCTATCTTCATAAAGCTTTGACATATTCTTTTTTAAATGTTTTATTATTATTGTCAATTATTATTAACAAGATGTTTTGTATGGATACACCATGTATTGGTCCCCTCTTTTCCCTCACCCCTGCCCCCATTCCTCCCATTTTGTGTACCAAAATCTACCCTAAGTTTATTCATTTCTATGAAATGTGGTTTGTATCTCTACTTCTCATGACATGATTTTTGTAGGTAATATTAGAGATTGCCTCCTTAGGATTATTTAAAATACAATTTGAGTACCACTATATTCTATACTCCTATGAGAAGAGCACAGTATATTGACTTTACAATACTATACCATTTAATATATTCTATGAAATTTCCAAGCTATAAATTGAAAACTCATAACTTAAGCCACCAACCTAGACCACACAGACATTACATGGTCAGATGTATTCTAAGGGAAATTACCATGGTAGTCAAGGCAAAATGCAGGCACATAGCTTCAGAGCTGGTAGAAGGTCACTATCTTAATCTAGTTTGTTTGTGCTGATGCTGCTGCAGCGCTTCAGGTCTCTCAACTCAGCCATTCCCTTCCCAAGCTAGAGGCAAAGAAGGAACAAGCCACTGAAAGTCAAGATTCTGAACCAAAATACTGCCACAGTAACAAATTTTAAATATTATAATAAATATGTTTATCATAGAGGTGTAATGATTGCCCATAACAATGGCATCAGACAAATATATTTTTTTTCTTTATTAGTTAGTTTTGTATTCAGCAAATACAGTCAGTTTGGTACCATTCTTAGGCTCATCTGTGACCTACCCCCTCCCCTTGGCCCCTCCTTGTTGAGGTATACAGGTCATGCATTGTGGAGTTAGCCCACAGTTATGGGTAAGATAAATGTCTCTGCATATCATGACCCAACATGTGGCTCTGACATTCTTTCCGCCCCCTCTTCCACAAAATTTCCCTGAGCCATGTTGGATAGCAGCACAAGGGGGAAGGAGATCAACACAGAGAAAAATCAACTCCTACCAAATCAGAGAGCCAGAGCCTCAGAGGCCCCCAACACCTCATCACTGAAGCAGACCAAAAATGAACCAGACAAATATTTTTTATAAGAAGAATAGGAGATGTCTTCTTTGTTGTCTCTACCAGGCCTGGTTTGTTTCATTCTTGTGAGTTAAATGACAGAAAAGGTGAAGTTTTGGTGGCTAATCTGAAAAGGTATGTATTTGATGTTAATAAGTTATTTTCTCATGATCAGTTTTGGAAGCTACTTCAGTTGATTTAATACAAAAGCCATGAGAGAAATTTTTCAAGTTATGAAAATTTGAGAACAAGACAGAGACTGTCACTGCAGTCAGAATCACAAATGCCAAAGAATACAAAATTGAACGCTAACTGGACATTTTGTACTTTCAAATTCTAATTCAGGCTACTCTTGGCACATTGAAAAGTGGCTTGGTTTCAGTCTAGCTGTGGAGGTTATAATAAAACACTGTTATTTTGGGCAAAAGTTACATAAGTGGAAGATCAGTAATTGATGTTTGTGTGTTCTTAACTTCCCCACGCAGAAGCCCAACTGGCATATCTTTTATTCATCATCAGTTTTAATACTTTGAGGTACACTCAAAGGTAATTTTATTTAATTCCAATATGTGGATCTTTCTGCCTTAACAATGTGTAATTTGGATAACTTTTACTCTGTCATATGGGTCTCATTACACAATCAGTTTGGACATTTTTATAGAAAATAAGTTTTAAAGTACTCAATCTGGTAAAAGGATAAGAAACTTCCCCAAACTGCACATTCAGCCTATGTAAGTGATACCAGTGTCATCTAAGTCTTCATCTTGAACTTCCTATGAGTTCTCAATTTTCAGGATTTAATACAGTAGAAAATTAGGCTATGATCAGAAGTTGCAAAATTAATAGGGAATATTAGTCTTTTTTTGAAGTATATACTAAACAAAAATGTGATTTGGAAAAAGAATGCTTCCTCTAATAACCTCTGTTTGTGATGTGTTATGTACCAGGGGGATGATTCGTTGAGACATTTGAGAAAGTGTAGAGAAGGTTTGGAAAATGAGTAATTGAGAGATGAATAGCTGCTAATTGGGAATGAGATCACTTTCTGTTTATGATTGGGAACCAAATGAAGCTAGAGACTATGAATGTTTTGTAATTCCAGTCTATAAATTGGTGACATTTTCTTCAGCAATGAGTACAGGCAGAAAGAAGACAAATCTTATTTATTTGAGACTTAGACTTAACCTTTACTTACATAAGCCTCAGAGTTATTACCATTGCTGTTTAAAACATCAATATTCCCACTATGGAGTACAACCTTGGCATATGCACACAACCTGCAGCAGTGAAGGACAGATACTGTCAAGCTACAGTACTTGTACTGCAAGCTGAGTTACTCCAAATTACACTACATTTTCACATTCTATATAATCTGTGTGATACTTATCCATCCAGGAATTCTACCCCAGAATATTCTACTCATTCTTGTTCTCTACAGTATCCATTAAAGAATTCTGCCTCTACCACCCCTCAAAAGTTGGTTATACTCCTCCATGTAACAGGTGCTCTCCTGATAGTTAAGGGAAAGAAATAGCCAGTAGAGACAGGAAGGGTGAGCTGAACAAATAAAACTTGAGATACTGAGCACAATTTATTATCATTAGGCCATAGACCTAATTAAATTTTTCAAATCTATGCACATCTTTCAATACTCATGGTGTGAAATGTAGTTTTTTCTTCATTTCAGAAGGTTTTAATGTCATATAAAATTCTATTTAAAGAAATCTGATCAGCTTTTCATTTATTAATCTGTCTTTTGTTAGAGTGACTTCGACTATATAACTTTCCATAAGTTCAGTAACAATATGTCTTCTTTTTTACAATACCAAGTAAAACAATAATTTAGTTCTTTTGGTATACTCATGAGATTCATTAATAAAGATACATAAAAGCAAAATGTTATATATATATATATAATGAAGTATTGGAATATGAAATATGATTTTTACTAGAATTTCTAAGTAGTAGCTGATTTGATGACATAAATAGAAAGTCCATACACCAAGTTCCCATTCTATGCAAGATAATGATCATAATTTTTTTGGCCTTTTTAGGAGTCTCCATATTGCTTTCATAGTGGTTGTACCATCTTACATTCCCACTAACAGTGAATGAAGTTTCCTATTTCTCCACATCCTCACCAGCATTTGTTTTCATTAGGTTTTTTAATTTTTTTCTTTATTAGCTATGTACACATTCGGTATGTAAACAGCCATGTTGGCATGATCATTAGCCTCCTCCCTGTCCTTCCCCTTCTGAAGGGGATTGTGGGTCATGCATTGTGGGGGTAGCCATCAGTTATGGGGAAGAGACAATGTCTCTCTACATAATGTCCTAACTTGTGGCTCTAACAATCTTTTCACCCCTGCCCCTGAACTTCCATGAATTTCCCTGAGCCATGTTTGGTTCTTTTTAGGTCTACTTCAGTGATGAGGTCTTCGGAACCTCTGTGTCTCTGGATATCTGGTTTGGTAGGAGTTGAGTATTGTCTGTGTCTATCTCCTTCACCCTTGTGCTGATACCAGGTTCACCAAGAAAACAGCACTCTTGTTCATGTCCCCAATTACTATATGATTTCAGCAGGGGCCTTGGTGAGGTGCAATGGGCTTAATCTCTCCTCAAGTTCTGTGAAAATCTGAATTCTCCAATGCAGAGTCAAGTCAGCACTGGATAAGTGGGGCAGCCTTTATTATTTTAGAAATAATTAGATAGGTGGGGACCCTCTTGTAGCCCAAGATTGGTGGGCGCTCAATATTGGAGAGCGGATTCAATTTTTTTGGATATGGTTCTGACTTGTATCCCAATTCCAGATATGGGTTCCATTCCATTGAGCAGATCCATTATGTAACTCAAGAACATTTGGTTATCCACCATGGCTGTTTGCCACTATTCCACTTGGGTCTACAAAGAACTAAAAAACCTAAAAAACAACAAGTCAACAACTCACTCACCAAATGTGGCAGAGACGTGGTCATTAGATTTTTTAATGTTTGCTATCCTTACTGGGGAAAAATGTAATCTCATAGTTGTTTTAATTTGCATTTCTCTGATGATTAGGGATCTAAAGTGTGTGTTTGCCATTTGTATTTCTTCCTCTGAGAACTCCCTGTACAGTTCTCTGCTCCATTTTGTAAGTGGGTTGTTTGAATTTGTATGGTTTATATTTTGAATTCTCTGTAGATTCTAGAAATTAGGCCTCTGTCAGTTGTATGGCTGGCAGAACTTTTCACCCTTTCTGTGAGTAATTTACCAGCAGATCCAGTTATTCCCGTTACTGGGGATTTATCCTAAAAGCTCCATGCGTCATTTCATAGAGATTTGCTCAGCCATGTTTATAGCTGCTCAATTCATACTAGCTAAGAGCTGGAATCAACCCAGATGTCCATCATTAGACTAAAGGGTAATCAAGATGTGGTATATCTACATGATGGAATTCTATACAGCATTAAGGAAAAATGACAAAATAAAATTTGAAGAAAAATGGTTGAACTTAGAACAAATCATTCTCACCAAACTCACCCAATCACAGAAAGACAATCATTACATGGTCTCATTCATCTGTGGCTCTTAACCTGAATCTGCCTGAGATGCTGACATCCTTAATTTGCATCTCAAGGACTGGACAATAGGGAGGGTAGGGGAGAAGGGGAGGGTAAGGGTGGAGGGGAGGGGGACACAAAACTGGACCCAAATGTAAATGATACCATAAAATACCATATCCTGAAAGACAGACTAAAAGGTAGAGGTAGACAAAAAGAACACTCAACTCCTAACAAGCCAGATATCCTTCATCATGTCCTTAGAGGGAACACCTGAAGCACAGGACCCTGGAGAGGCTATGATGAAGACTGACCTTAATCTTCTCCTGTTTCTCTCTATCCCTCTTCTCTCTTTCTTTTTTATATTACCTATCATTTTCTTCCTTTTTTCCCTTGCCGTTGCCCTGTAGCTCCCAGTACCAGGATGTGGTTAGCATCCACAATGAGCTGTTGATCAGAGATCTACACCGTTTCCCAAAAGAAGATAGATTTATGTCAGAGTACTTGATGACCCACCAAAGGTTAGTGGTGAGTTTCTACTGACAAAGACACCCCATGCTGTTTGTATGAAATATGGAGTGACCTGGCTGAAATCTGGAAGAGAGTAAGTCCCTAGACAGTTAGCTCGTCTAGTGCCAGAAGGTGCTACATGAACAACTGGGGGAAAATGACCAACATCTGTCCAAGCAACTTGTGCTTTCAGCTACTCATCCTCAAACAACCTGACACGATGTTCACATAAGTGCAATAGTGGCACACAGCCATGGTGGGAAACCAAGTGCTCTTGATTTGGCTAATGGATCCACTCAGTGGCACAAAACTCATAGATAGAATTGGGAAACTTGTCAGAACAATATCCAAAAATGAGCCCACTCTTCAACATCAAGCTTCTACCAATTGTGGGCTACAAGAGAGCCTACACCTATTAAATTCTCTCTAACATAATAATGGTTATCTCATTTATGTGGTGCTGACTTCACTCTCCATTGGAGAATTTGCTTCTTTTTTTCAGATGGATGCAGAACCTGAGGAGAGAATCAGCCCATTGTACCTTACCAGAGCTCCAGCTGAAACCATACAAGAATTGGGGAAATGAGCAAGGGTGTTGCTTTCTTGGTGAACCTGGTCCAACACAAGGGTTGATGAGGTAGACAAAAAGAACACTCAACTCCTACCAAGCCAGATTTCCAGAGACACAGACCTTCCCAGGACCTCATCATAGAAGTAGACCTAAAACATACCCAATATGGCTCAGGGAATTTTGCGGAAGAGGGGGTGGAAAGAATTTTAGAGTCACAAATGGGGACATTATGCACAGAGACATTGCCTCTTCCGCATAAATGATGGCTACCCCAACTATGCATGAACCACATTCCCCAATGAGGATGATCACTTTGGAGGTGGGAGGACAAGGAGGAGGCTAACAATTGCACCAACATGGCAGTATACACACTGTGTACATAACTAATAAAAACATAAAAAATAAAATTAATAAAATTAATTTTTTGCCAATTGAATTTTCTTCATTGAAGGTAGATATAAGTATTTTGAGATGCTATATTTTACTAAATTAATGTTACTACACTGTTGAGTTTTGTGTAACCACATCTGCATGTGATATAGGAATTTTGTAATGGGGTGCTTGAGGTTCAGAAAAGTCCTTGAACCCTATACCAAAGGTTTGTTTTGAATTTTAATGAATGGATTGACTAAAACAACTGAGAAGGGATGATTATTAAATTATTATAATTATGACATTTATTGGGGGAAACTCCAGAACCAAGGAATGACAGCTACATGGCTAGAAATTCCACATGGAGGACCTGGGAAAACTGTGGAGAGAAAAGAGAAAAACGAAAGTTCAAAGAGTCCTGCCATATGGGGAGCTGGAAGTGATAAAGAGACCACATGAGTGAAGGATAGGGGCCTCTCCTTTGGCTCAGCCCAACTAGGCTCAGCTCAGATGCAGCAGAGTGGAAATCTCACCCACAACTGGAATTTCCCAAGCCATCAGGCAGTTCCAAATGCGTCCTCTCTTTGCAAAGGTATTTATAGCCTTACGGTGGTGGGCTTTGGCTTCTAGCTGAGGTGAGACGACCTTCCTAAGAGGGGCCCAGTTTGCTTGTGGAAAAACAGGTCTAGGGAACTAGATAAGAAATAAGAATCCAGAACATCCTTACATATGAAGCAAGTATAGATTTTCCAGCCTTTTTTTTAATTTTTTTTTTTTTTTTTTTTTTTTTTTTTTTTTTTACTTTCAGTGGCCCAGTCACCCTGACTACTTCCTCTCAACTTGAGGTGTCTTTGAGAGTGGCAGAGACATTCTTAGTTCTTGCTTGGGCACTAACCCAGGGGTAAGGGTGCCAGCAAGTCATGGTCACACAAAACTGATGAATCAGTGGCTTCTAGGTTCTTGTCTTATAAATTTTGAAGAAAGCAATTTATATCTCAGAAAGACTGAAGTTTAAAATGATTTTTGTTATAAATCTTAAGAGGAGGAAAGGAGGCAGAGGTCTAGCTAAAAGGCAAGGGTATGGGGTGTTGGGTCGGGGAGTCCTTGAAAATGGGAAAGATTGCCTGTTGTCTCTGATTAGGATCATGAATGGAAAACTACTGGATAAGGGCTGAGCTGGTCAGTCAATGCCCCACAGCAGGTGTCCAGGCACTTTGCCTGGTTTCCAGGGATGGGACTTCTTGTAGGTTGCCTCACATTACTCGGATGAACCTCCAGACCAGACACAGTTTATGGGAGGAAGAATGGATTTATTGAAGGCTACAGATCCAGGGGAAGTTCCATAATGACAGAAGAAGTTATTCCCCTTTCACAGAACAAAGCAGTGAGAAATAAAAAAAATACAAAATCAACCGCACCAGCGCAGGCAAGCACACTTCAGGGAATGAAGGGAAAGCTCGAGCTCTTTCTATATCTTTAGACTGGAATTCCAAATCTGCACCTTAGGGCTGCACCCCAGGTTCATCCCAGTGATACCTCCTCCAGCCAGGTGGCTGGAGATCTAAATCACAAGCTTTAATTAAATCCTGAAAATATTGGGGGGACATCCATTTAAACTAACAGTGGAGTCATTTCATCTTAGAAAAAGTCATCTCCTTCTGATCTTTTTGGCCTGTAGCAAGGTTGAGGAATTCTTTAGGGAAAAAGAGATAAAGAAAAATCAGATACCCTCTTACAGACTCAAGGACATTTCTGGTTTATTTTCAAGGGATCTATTAACCCTAACCTGCCTGAAATCCAAAAATTTTCACAAAACAAAATTTACATATATACCTTTAAGTTCTATGTTAAGATTTGGAACGATCTTTCCAGGGTCATCTCTATATATTTCTGTTGTCTAAATATATCTTTTCAAGTTCACCTTGGGTCCTTCTACAATAATTTATCAAATAAGAACTCATGTTTGCAGGTAGGACCTAGATATAATTGTGTATTGTAGAAAATATTTATGTATTTTTTACTCAATCAATGTGTACAATAGTCTTTGAGCTTTAGAGAAACACTATCTGAGAAATCTGTTATACTCATTGCAAGTGGTAATGTGTTTTATTCCTGATGCACAAGAATGCTTTAATAAGTATTTATGGAATAGATTAATAATTGGTCACCAATAATATGAATGGTCAAAGCTATTCAGATACCAGTTCATAAATTCCCATGTTGTTGTTTCTTTGTAAATTTTTTGTATTTTAGTATTATGCATATGTTGGCATTTGTGATTATTTTATGTATAGCAAGAATAGGCAAATAAACTGAGATAGATCAAAATGTAAAGGCCCAGATACATAAAAGATGTAATAAAGATTATATCTATAAAATTCTCAACAAAGTATATCAATACCCTATTTGAGATACAAAGCATGCTTGCTTTTGGAGATGTAATCATGTGATTAGTAAAGTTGATTTGCTGCACACTGTGAAAGGACTTTTTAGAACATTTAAAGTCCCAGCCTTAGTAAATTCTCCTTTTGAAGGAAGAAGGAAAAATATAATTGATCTTTGTCATCAGACATAGCCTCTTGTCTATTTTTAAATACAATGCCCTTGTCAGGTTTAGATATATTAATTGATTTCTACAGGCTATGTGTTTTATCTTTCTCTCTAATGTGTAAGACTCACCTTCCTTATTTCTAAAATTTCCTATTTCCCTATTTCTAAGAGGATAGATTTTCTGTTTTTCATTTTTTCCCCTGTATTTTATGCCCTTACCCTAATAGAGATTTCAATTTGATATTCTTTACTTGTTGCATGATAAATTGTATGATAGAAGTTTTGAGTACATTTAAAAGTGCCTATTATATTTCATTTTTATTATTTTATTTTATTTTAATTTTTTCAATTTTTAATGATTATAAAAAATATCCCATGGTAATACCCTCCCTCTCACCATTTCCCCTTTGAAATTCCATTCTCCATCATACCCCCTCCCCATCTCAATCAATCTGTCTTTTATTTCGATGTCATGATCTTTCCCTCTTCTTATGATGGTCTTGTGTAGGTAGTGTCAGGGACTATGAGGTCATGGATATAGAAGTCATTTTATGTCTGGAGGGAGCACGTCATAAGGAGTCCTACCCTTCCTTTGGCTCTTACATTCTTCCTGCCACCTCTTCCGCATTAGACACTGAGCCTTGGAAGGTGTGATTGTGATGTTACTCAGTACTCTAGTCAAAAGTTCCTGTTTTAAATAATACAATTAAATCAAATCATGACATATTTCTCCAAGCCTAAAGTGTGTAATACAGTGAGTAATGTTACTTATCCATAAAAAAATGATTAAACAGCAATATTATACCTATGTTCCCTATTTCTTCTTCTCTGTTACTAGCAGAGAATGTAAAGAGAGAAAGTTTAATCTATAGAGATCAAAGACTAAGATCCTTTCTTCAGGCAATAAGTGGGTTTTGTGTGTGTGTACTTCATCAGAGTTCCTTTTAATATAAATCTCAGTTCTTTAAAAACTATTAAATATTCTTTGAGAAGCAAAAGTTTTTCTGAATATGACGTTACTTTTTTCAGAAGAGAAAAATCTACCAAAGCATTTTCAGCTTCTGAGTTATCTTAGAAACATGTGCTACACACGGATAATCTATCCCCTCAATTTCACTTCTTCCTGCTCCCTGTTGCAAATCTTTTTTTTTTTTTTTTTTCCCCTAAGAGCAAATTTAGTTGTCACAAGAAGAGTTTCATTTCTTTCAAGGTACAATTTAAGCAACTAATCAATTGATGTCCTCTGAATGTTTTCTTGAATTATTTTGTGTTTTTCCACCACACTTCTTTTTTGGTAAACTTAATTACTTGAAAACTACATAAATTTTCATAACACAATTTAGAAAAAGTAAAAAGAAATATAGCATTCATTATTCACGAATCAGGACAGGACAGGGCATTTTTATATGCCTTACATTTCTCTCAAACCACTGCTTTCATTCTTTTTTCTCAAAGTACAATCATTTATTTTTCCAATCAAGCATATTGTAACTTTGCCACCTTCTAAAGACAAGCAATTGATTTTATATTTTCTACAACTGTTCATACTATATATATATATATATATATATATATATATATATATATATATATCACATGAAAGGTTTTGATTTTATGTCATGTTAGAGAGTATTTGTGAACTGTAAGTGTAAGTGTGTTATAATCTAATGAATCTTTCAAATGCTGGAAAGACTGTCAGATTATTTATTTCTAAAGTCATTTTGACATGTATTGTGTTTGTTATTAAATGAAAGTTGTATCTTGTTAATAAGAACAGTCAGAAATTATGTATGTATGTATATATATATATATATATATATATATATATATATAGAGAGAGAGAGAGAGAGAGAGAGAGGTGGAAATTGTAACCTTATTACAATGAAATATTTCTGCAAAATCCTTCCAGAAATAGTATAAACAATGCCTTTCACTTTTTAAAAAAATCTTTTGATATTTTCATCTATCTGTCGATCTATCTATGTCTATATGTTTGATCATACTTATTTGGCATTACCTTCCTTTATCTCTTTAGGTTCCACTTCTTTTGCTTTTATCTTTTCTTTCTGTCTTTCTTTTTTCTGCTTTTGTTTTTGTTTTGTTTTTGTGATAGAGTCTTGTTCTAGCCCAAGCTGGCCTAGAATTCACTATGTAAACTCAGGCTGACCTGGAACTTACCACAATCCTCCTACCTCAACTGCTAGGATTAAAGGCATGTACCACCATGCCTGGATCCTTTTTCTTTTTATCACTTACCAGTGGCTAGGAAAGAAGGGAATGAATCCTCCAAAACATTCTTAATTATAAAATGTAAAATTAAGGTAACTGGAATAATTAGCAGTATCTACAAAATCATGTG
Source organism: Dipus sagitta (assembly GCA_036346955.1). NCBI lineage: Eukaryota > Metazoa > Chordata > Mammalia > Rodentia > Dipodidae > Dipus > Dipus sagitta. The sequence goes on from CM070772.1 coordinate 27,830,163, forward strand.
CTCACTTTCATGTATACTTATTCATACATGCTAACAGAAATATTTCAATAACTGATATTAAATTTGGATTGTTAACACTGTGATGGTGCAAAAGTATGTTACAGGATATGATATAATTGTAACCTTATAACTCCCCGTGAGAGCTCTTAGGTGACCAGGTGCTTTGTTAATAGAAATAATATATTTTTAAACATTTTATTGAGAATTTTGATACATGAGTATACTATAATGTGATCATATGTTTATCTGATTACCCTTTTCTGTCCCTCTGCTCCACCTGTATTCTACAAAGTATCCTCATCTTTCTAAGTAGTCCTTCCATTTTGATATTTCATTGTTTTTGTCTTCCTCCATTTTTTTTTTTTTTTTTTTTTTTTTGGTTTTTTGAGGTAGGGTCTCACTCTAGCCCAGGCTGACCTGGAATTCACTATGGAGTCTCAGGGTGGCCTCGAACTCACGGCAATCCTCCTACCTCTGCCTCCCGAGTGCTGGGATTAAAGGCGTGCGCCACCACGCCCGGCTTTCTCCATGTTTTATGTAAGAATCTTGATGGGCTCAGAATTGTACAGGTCTTCTAGGCTAATGTGTAATGACAATATTTTTTTTTTCTTAGCAGTAAGTCTCAATTTTGGAAGTAAAAATTAACTAAACCATGACATAATTTGGTGTGCTGTCACCAAGACTTTATTGCTCCATTGGGAAACTGTGGCAGTAAGAATTAACATATTTCGTGAACTAGAACTCACTGTTAGCATGGTAAGCGGCTATAGGTATCAACCTAATCTCACAAGCTGCTTTGCCATTCAGTCAGCCCCATCCTGTGCTCTGCAGCTTTCCTGTCCAGTTTTGAGTCTCTGTAGCTGTGAAAGTCATAGGGATGATCTCCTTCCAATGCAAGACTAATGCTTCTAAACTGCAAATCTGTTGATTAGAGTTGCTGCCTTCATCAGTTGTCTGACCTAGATAATTTTGTGTGGTCTCCACATGGGCATTTTCTGCTTTACCAACATCCTTCTGTCAGACTAGTACTTTTACTAGTTCTTAATCATCTCTGTATGGATTTTCCAAGAGTGTCTCTTAATTCTTACACATACCCTTCCCCCTCCCATTTTGTGTAGAGTGTCTTACAATTAAACCCATGTAGATTGACTCATACAATACCTCATTTTAAGGCATAGCAAAATATTTCCCCCTAACATTCTTCTTTTGCTTAAAAATTCATTACCTTGATGTATCATAAACCTAAATACACTTTCATTTACTACACCTTACCTCAACATGAATAATAGTGCATTTACCACATTTCTTTTGCCCATACCACCATATCCTCCTTCCACAACAACAAAAATTTATGTCACAAAATGTACTTAAAGAAAACAGAAACCTAAGATTATGAAATCATTAGACCCAAATTTATATATATATATATATATATTAATAATATTTGAATTATGACATCAGAAATTTTGTTTTGTTTTGTTCTGTTTTGTTTTTGGTTTTTCGAGGTGGGGTCTCACTCCAGCCCAGGCTGACCTGGAATTCACTATGGAGTCTCAGGGTGGCCTCGAACTCAAGGCCATCCTCCTACATCTGCCTCCCGAGTGCTGGGATTAAAGGCGTCCGCCACCATGCCCGGGACATCAGAAATTTTATACCTATATTTAATATACTAAGGATGTTGTTAATATATTATTTCAGAACTAAATGTTCTCATTATAACATTTACATGCATTTATAAAGTATGTTTTGATGAAGTTTACCTGTCTTTCTTGCTCTAATCCTTTTCAGAAGCCATCCACAAATGTAATCCTAGAAGAAATGCATATGAATTGAGAATATCCATTTTTGAATATAATTTAACAGTTCCACAAAATAAAAGAAGCAATAATAGAAAGAGGGGTTCATTGGAGGGATTGAGGGAAAGCAGACAAAATATGGTGGGAGGGATTTACATAATTTTTTCATAAGTATTTTTTTTTATTTTAACAAAAGTAAAACATAAGGAAAAAAGCATCCAGTCAATCAAACTTAAAATTAAAAAGGATATTGCAGCTTATTACCTCAGAACAAAAATGATTTATTAAAAATATATCAAATATGCATGAAGTAAGGCAACCTATGTATCTAAAAGCTTTTCTATAGAATATAAATGGTTTTCGTTTGTAACATATATGATTAATGTTGTAAATAATTTCCTCTTATGCTGATGACATGGGAAATTAGAAAATCAGCACTATCTAGGACTTCTGCCTGAGAAGGAAAATTCAACATACAGTAGTGGAATGTTTATACACTATCAGATCTCATAAAAGTCTAACTGTGACTGTATGCCTAGCATTTAGGAAACTGAAAATGCAAAATGTTTGATGAGGATCATATAGCTTTAAAAATAACAAATAAAATATTCTCATGGGCTAGGGAGTTTATACTCATATCAAGTTTTCTCAGTGTGAATTGTGTCTCTGAGAAACACAAATATTTTCATTAGAAGATATTTACGCATGCTGAGTAACTTCTCTAACTTCTACCTGTTATTAGTAACTCAAATGAAATTTTACCTTATTAAAAGTGTCAATACCTCAGAACAAGTTTAAGTAAGCTAAAAAACTGTCATAAATCACAAATTCATTATCCTAAAATATCTAACAGTTCACTACTTGAATAATATGGAGTAATATTCCATAGACAAATAACTTTGTGTAAAGATTCCAATTCCCTCAGTATCATTACTATTTGCTGGTGTTGTCTCTTCTTATCAGCAATTTCCTAACATAAGACAGCAGTATATGGGATTTCTCTGCATTCAATGGAAGTTTAATGAAGCAGTTTGATTACCTGTCTGTAGTAATAATTTAGTTTGGTTAATACAGAAAATAGAAAACAAGTCCTAACAGAAATTTTGGTTATTTTGGAAGAAATGCAGAAAGTAAATGATGCAGGTTCTGGAAATAGAAAATCTCATAGAGTACGGGGAGGTGGTAAGTTCAGCTGTTTGCAGATATGCATAAATAAAACTGGTGCACTCTGCTTAACGGCTGCTAGCTTTAGAGAATTTTCTTCAGTATCATCTGTTCTGTGTGTGTGTGTGTGTGTTTAAAAAAAACTGCAACAGATCCACAAAGATTGGATTCAATTCAAAAGCCTACCAATTTTGAAATGTGTCATCCATGAAAAAGTCACAGCCCATTCTAAGACTTTGGTCTCATAGTTTCAAAACAGGACTACTAAATGCTCAGATACATTTATGAAGGAAAGCAAAACAACTTACATGAGATTTATTTATTTTTAATATCTTGCTACTATGGTTATGACTATACAACTCTGTGTATGATTGATGTTTCATAGTGTCTGAACAGAACTTATACCCTGTATCTGGTTTATATATTTAGACACAGCTTTTGACAATTTTCACACATGAACTCATTATAATTGAATCATAATCCTCTTCCTTTGTTTGTTCCCCTTCTCTGCTGCCTTCCTCTGAAGTCCTTTTCCACTAGTCCCCTTTCTATTTGATGTGCAATTTTGCCATTCTCCATTATCCATGTTGAAATGTTGATGGTCTGAATATTATGCATGTCTTATAAAGGGAATTACAGCCTCTTACATATCATGCATGCAACAGTCATGGTCACTTCATGACCAAAGGACAGTGTCTCATAGTACTCTTCCCAATGCCCTGGCTCTTACATTCTTCCTGCTCCCTCTTTTACAATGTTCTTATGGCACAGGAACATTTCTTCCAGAGATTGCAAATTTGATTAAAGATAGTTACACATGGATATTTTGCACATTCTGTACTGATGAACTTAAGAAATCAGTTGGCTGGGCTAGAGTTATACTGGTAAGTTTGCAAATCAGAATTGTTCTTTAAATTCTGTAAAATTATAACACTAGCCTATAAAATCACTTTTTCAAGGATATCTTCCATCAGCAGCATAAAAACATGTTTCCATTTCCTAATGGAAAGCCTTAAATATGCATACATTTTGACTTAGATTTAAAGCTATGGTGTTGATTACAAAATATTCACTTTGGTTAAGATTGTCCATTAATACTTGAATATAATTTTTTATTACTTATAATCTTCAAAATATGAAAACATCACTTTTTGGTCCCATTTCCTTCATCTTCTCTTATAACTCCATTTCCCCAATCCCATTCTACTGAGGACCCTCCTCAGCGGAGTTATTAGTGTTCACCATGGAGTTATGGATTTATCAGTCAATCTCTGTGTGTTTGGGGGTGGTGTCTCATTATACCCCTTACCACTCTGTGGCTGTTACAACCCCTATTCCACAATGTTTCTTGAGCTTTGGTATTAATCTCTCTACAACATCAGGATTCCTGTGTTGATGAGTTTTGAGTGTCCTAAGTGCTTATTACCATCTCCATGAAGCTGGTTGTCAGGCTAGAAGTGAAACTAGCATTCATGTTTGAACCCTACTTCTTATTTGATGTCTGTTGGGCCATGACAGACATGCTGGATATTCCTCCACTCATGCTAGGTTGTCATCTATCTTTTCTTGTCATATCAGTGGAACTTGGTTATCCCCAGTTTTGGATGTCATCTATCAAAGCAAAACAGCAAGCAGGTAAGCAAACAGACAAACAAAACAACAACAAAAACAAAAACAGAATCCCCAACCAAGAGTAAGAGCAGCAGGGATTAAATGTGATAAGAATAGTTCATTAGGAGATATTTTGATAGGTGTAGCTACTCTGAGGGAAGAGTTCACCTCAGGAGAAGGGATTCCTCCTTTAGTTAATTTTTCCTGGAAGCAACTTCAGAGACCCATTTATAAGAAATGTCTGTGGATTCCTAAACAGATCAAGTTGAAACAAAACTTAACCATCACAGTCTCTAAACAGTACCTGTAGCATTTTCCACCACTATGAGGGTTAACAAGAAGCAAGCAAGCTTCCTTTTAGTACCAGCATGATCTTTGATGTACTGTGTGTAAATCATAGTGTTATATTTTTAATTAAGTAAACAAAAATATGAAGAATTATTGCAGTTTTTGAAATACATTAGAAGGAATAAAATTTTGAAAGAATCATCATTAATCATTAATTACATTAGTAGGATTAATAATGGCTTCATAATACTAAAAGATTTCAGAGTTTGAAAAGAAAGAAAGAAAGAAAGAAAGAAAGAAAGAAAGAAAGAAAGAAAGAAAGAAAGAGAGAGATGAGCAGGGAAAAAAAAAGTTAATATTAGCATGTGGAAGCCAAATGAATGGAACAAATCTGAAACACATACAAAACAACCTAAGTGATACAACCACATATACATAAACAAAAATGTGTAATTTCCGGGCTCACAAAAAATAATTTAACACATAAGTATCTATGGTTCATATGATAATTGTTATTTCCTGGCTTATATCTTATTAATGCCATTTGGCAGTGAATTTAAGGTATAATAATACTGAATTCATATCTAAACCAAATTCTGGTTATCCAGGAATGAGTATAAATATGTAATGATCATTTAAGCACAGCAATTCTTTATTTAAACTTTAATCCTCAAGAAAAGTATATTGAAATAGTACCAAAGTCTTTTAAGTTTAATTTTCTCACTGCCTACAATGTCAGAATACCAGAAAATGCATCCATTTTTCTGATATTTATTTCTTTATTCATTTATTCACTTATTTACTTATTTTGGTTTTTCGAGGTAGAGTCTCACTCTAGCTCAGGCTGACCTGAAATTTGCTATGTAATCTCAGGGTGGCCTCGAACCCACGGTAATCCTCCTACCTCTGCCTCTCGAGTTCTGGGATTAAAGACATGCGCCACCATGTCTGGCCTTCATTTCTCTGAATTTTAATTAAGAAAAATATTGCAATTAAGGAATTGACAGACTACCAGTGAATATCATAATGTATTAATTTTAGAGTAACTATGTACAATAGATTCTAAAATTTATGTTGATTATGTGAATGTAAGTGAAAAAAATTCAAAAATTAAAAGTAGCTTCTTTGATAACCTATGAAAGAAAAGCTTTGTGCTATTTTTTTAAAAAATCCTACTAGAAGACAGTCCCATAAGAATATTTATTAATAATATATGAGACATTTAATATTGGTGTTTGGAAATTTCTTCCTCTTTTATTATCTTCATATTTTTTCATCATCTACTTTTAAGTGATTTCTCATACCATGAAGGAAATATCAGTAATCTCAAGTTTTATTTCACACCGTGAAAGAATGCATGCAAGGTATATTATGTCTATAAAGTTTAATCCTTAGTTCAGACTTTACATTATCATGAAACCATGCACATGGGAAAACATTAAAGTTCTACAGACTTTGCTGAAGTAAACATTATTAAAACACTACTTAAACCTCCAGTTGAAATATATTTAAAAATTTAAAATCCTAAATAGTCTAGAAATTTATGACATTGACTAGAATATGTTCATGTCTCTGTTGACACTTTTTCCTGAATATATTTTTTCTTTCTATATATTTTCCTCAAAAATTTTTACAATTTACATTAATAGCACCATTAGGTAAATAGCCTAGGTTAAACTATTTGTGTGTGTGTCTGTGTCTGTGCATATGTGTGCAGTCAAACAAGACCTTATCTCATTATAATCTCTTTTCTTGCAGATTCTGGGTCACTTATAGTGTGTTTAATTGTTTGTATCAATGCTTTGTACTATTTTTATCAATTTTAATATTTCATTTTTTAAATGATCTCATATATGTAACAAACATGAAATGAAGACTTACAAACTTAAGACACGGGTGTAGCTCAGGGTTAGACAGATCACTTAGTATATGTGAATCTGTGGATTCATTCCACAAAGATAAAAACAAACAGAAGAAAGCCCTCCTTGAGAATGTTAAGAATTTTAGGTTGAATCATGTTTACTTTTATCAATTTTTGATAGTTTATCATTCCCTCACATTTTTGTAATTTATAAAATCAAAGTATATGCATATTTATTCAAATTTTAGTAAATAAGTGTTTAGGTACCTCAGACATTTCTTTGAAAATTATTTTTCATTTTTGTAACTAATATACCTTTATTCATTGTTTCATTAATTTTTTCCAATGTTTTATTTCTTTTTCATTCCTGATTGACAGATAATTAGGAATAGGATTACATGCTTACATGATTTTTCTTCAAAAAAAGTGAAACTGTCTTTCTGATTTCAGTGTTGATCTCTGAGGAGAGACAGTGATTAAAATCATCAAGCAGGTCAAGGCTTTCTTTCGACTGACAGTCCTGGCCCACACCTTAGCATCCTTTATGACATCCAAAGTAGTTTTGCTTTAGTTAAATGGTTTCCTGAATCGGATCATGGATTTCCTAAACTCCAATGGGGTTGGAGGAGTCCAGGAAAGAACCTGAGCTCTAGTCCATCAGTTTGTGTCTGTTTTTAACCAAGTAATTAAGATAAACCAGACTGAGAAGGCTAATTGCTAAATTAATACAATTTTATTCAGGTATTTTGATAGATATACCAACATGGCCAGAACCCATGGGGAAAGTGAGAATGAGCCTACAATATAAAAAGGGATTTTGAGAGGAAAGAGAAAAGTGTGTAGAGAGCTCCTGCCATGTTTAGATCAGGAGGGGGTAAATAGCCCATATGGGAGTAGGGGAGGGAGTCTCTTGGTCAGGTCTCAACCCAGCTGGAGAGGCTTACAGGGACCTAGATGCTCTGGAGAGATGAACAGCCAGCAAAAAGAGAGGGCTGCCCACCTCGCAGGCATCTATTTATAACATTATTGTGGTGGGACTTAACTACGTTAGGCTCAGGTGAGCCACAGTGAGGGATGATTGGCCTGGGATTGGAGGTGGCTCAAGAAGAGGCTAGCCATGAAGCCACATTTTGGCACTGAGCTTAACTGACTGTAATGCCAGGATCAGATTTGAATTCTAGGAAAGGGGAACTCCCTCCCAGAAGGGGCTCAGGATTTTCCTTTAAAAAAAAAAAAGTCTAGGTAAACTCCTTTAGTCAAGAGATATGGAGAAGAGAGAGCCTTTGCAGATCTTTTGAAAAGAGGAGATTGTAAGGGAAAACAAGGATAGTTCTATTTTTTTTTAATTTCAAGTTTTAATTAATTAAATTATTTATTTATTTTTATTTCCTATGCATTTAATTTCTTCTTTATAGCATACAATACAGTATGTAACCCCCATGTTATCCTTTAGGAATAGATGAGATGATTTTTATCTTGTTGAAACTGAAATTATGTCTTTTGATGTCACAATTCTTTTCATTGTATTTCTTCCCACCTTTGCATTTGTGATTGTGTACTACTGAGCTGAGCCCATAGAAACTTTAGTAAGGCTAGTTTTAAGCATTAACATACTTAAACATATTTAAGTACTAGAAGATGCCACCAAGATTCAAGAACCTTATAGAAAGTGCTATTGGTTTCCCCAAACAAGTTCATATTAACTTCAAATATACTGATGTAAGGACTACAGTTACCAATTCTGAAGCAACTGTGAAGTTTTTAGAACACATTAGAGAGACTAAACTTGAATATGTGTTGTTTGTCAGTTAAGAATGATTATGCAAATGGTGTCGTAACACTAAAAGATTTCAGAATTGTCAGAATTGAAGGAAAAAGGAAGAAAAAGAAGAAAAAGAAGCATGAACAAAGACAGTCAATGTTAGCACATAATTAAAAATCAAAAGAAGCCAGGTGTGGTGGCACATACTTTCATTCCAGCAATGGGGAGGCAGAGGTAGAAGGATCACCATGATTTGGAGGCCAGCCTGAGACTACACAGTGAATTCCAGGCCAGCATGGGCTATGGGAAGACCATACCTGGAAAAAAACAAAACAAAACAAAAAAAGAAGTAAAAGTAATAAAAAAAAGAATGTCAAATAAACCCTATTTAAGAAACCATGTAAATGCAGGGTTCCTGATTAATTTAACATTTTCAGATTTTCTCAAAAATGATGAAATGATGTGTGGTGGTTTCAATAAAATGGCCCTCATAAACTCACGTGCTCTGAATGCTTTTCCTCACATGACCATAATTTGAGAGGTGGAGCCTCATTGGAGGAGGTATGTTGTTGGGGAGTGAGGTATTACAGCCAGCTCCCCCTTTCTAGAGCTCTGTTCACTCTCCTGCTGCTTTTTACCACCCTGGTATGGCAAACATGATATCTAGCCTTTGCTTGTACCATGCTATCTCCTGCCATCATAAAACTTCCCTTTGACACTGTAAGCCAAAACAAAAACTTTCCTCCTATCACCTGCCTTTGGTTGGATATTTTGTTCCAGCAACATAAAGATAACTTCAACATGAAGACTGTAATTTTAGTCTGCAAGTCTCCTCTACCCATGACAACTATTTTTTCTAAAGGGTGTACTGGTTCCAAATGCATGGGTTTAGTATATTGTGTGTGATATTTTATTCCTGATATTCTCTGTGTGTTTTCTTCTCTCTTTAACTTATTAGCCTATCAGTCATTAACAAATTATGTATTTAGTAACATGTAACTAAATACTTGAATGTCTTTGGTGACTGGGTCCTCATTATGCATATTCATTCCATGCTTTTTATTTATTTATTTATTTATTTATTTGGGAGTGATAGACAGACAGAGAGAGAGAAAGAGGCAGATAGATAATAGAGAATAGGCACACCAGGGCCTCCAGCCACTACAAACAAACTCCAGATGCATGCGCCCCCTTGTGCATCTGGCTAATGTGGATCCTGGGGAGTGAAGCCTAGAACCGGGGTCCTTAGGCTTCACAGGCAAGTGCTTAACCGCTAAGCCATCTCTCCAGCCCTCATTCCTTGCTTTTTCATATTTTAGTAATTCCTGTCTTTATATTTCACATGGCTACACACTTAAATTACTGTTATTCATAATGTCACTTGTGTATATGTGCATACTCTGAGGCATGTTTGCAGAGATTGAAGGTATACACATTCAATAATATTGACATGAAGAATTTCAATACTGACAGGAATGAAGCAATAAAACAAAAATGTATTTCAGTAGATACTTAAAACGTGATTTATCACGACTGGGTGTGTGGTGCTGTATGCCTTTAATACCAGCACTCGGGAGGCAGAGGTAGGAGGATCACCATGAGTTCGAGGTCACCCTGAGACTACATAGTGAATTCCAGGTCAGGTCAGCCTGAGCTAGAGTGAGACCCTACCTTGAAAAACCAAAAAATAAAAATTTATATATATATATATATATATATCAATAGCTACTTGATGGTTTTGTGTCAGAACTTTTGGAACTACAGAAATGATTAACTTCTCCCAAGGGATAGATAGCAGGTAGTATTTAATTTAGATATTGAACAAAGCTGTACCTTTCTCACAATAATGCATAATCAGGTTTGACACTGTTGGATTCTGGGATAATAGAGTCAAACCTGTTCGCACTGTAATCAGTGACATGGAGGCAGGGAGGAGGGAAATGGTGGTACCCTATACAGGTTATATTCATAACCAAGTTTCTACTTAATAAAAAATAAAGTAGGGCTGGAGAGATGGCTTAGCGGTTAAGCGCTTGCCTGTGAAGCCTAAGGACCCCAGTTCGAGACTCAACTCCCCAGGACCCACGTCAGCCAGATGCACAAGGGGGCGCACGCATCTGGAGTTAGTTTGCAGTGGCTGGAGGCCCTGGCGCACCCATTCTCTCTGTGTCTCTCTCTCTCTCTACCTCTTTCTCGCTCTGTCTGTCACTCTCAAATAAATAAATAAATAAATAAAAATGAACAACAACAAAAAAAATTAAAAAAAAATAAAGTAAAATGTGCCGGGCGTGGTGGCGCATACCTTTAATGCCAGCACTTGGGAGGCAGAGGTAGGAGGATTGCTGTGAGTTCAAGGCCACCCTACTACTCCATAGGGAATTCCAGGTCAGCCTGGGCTAGAATGAAACCCTACCTCGAAAAACCAAAATAAATAAATAAAGTAGAATAAACATTTTAAAAAGTGAATTCATCATAATTTTGTTTCAAGCTAAGGTCTACTGAGGCATGTAATTATAAGCATAAAACAAACGCATAATAAGGAGTAGTATGTTGTACAAAATTGTTGACATAAAGAATAGCTGCCAGAGAAAGACTTACAAAGGTTTAGGAAAAACAAATAAGAATTATTTATGAAAAGAGAAAGCAGAATCTTCTTATTGTTCCGGGTTTTAAAAACAACAGGGCATTTCTCAGCTCTGGTTGGATTTAATTTAGGGGGTTAGAGTGCCAGACACTCAGTGGTCACTAGAATTCCCAAACAAGTCGCTTTCTCCAATCTGTTGTCTTACAGCCTACAAAGAATATAAAGGTTTAAACAAAGTTGAAGGGCTAGTTAAGTAAAGTTTTATTCTTTTTTTTTTAACATCAGAGCATATTCTTTTTAATTTTTTAAAATATTTATTTATTTATTTATGAGAGAGAGAGATAGATTGGACACTCCAGGGCCTTCAGCCACTGCACACAAACTCCAGACACATGTGCCACCTTGTGCATCTGGCTTACATGGGTCCTGGGGAATCGAACTGAGGTCCTTTGGCTTTGCAGGCAAACACCTTAACTTCTAAGCCATTTCTCCAGCTATAGCTTTATTCTTAAGAAGTCAAGCAGAAAGCTACAGAACTGGGAAAGGACCAAAGCAGTTAATCATTGGATACTGGGACCAGGGTTCCTGTAGCCTCAGGGATGTTATTATGGATAGGATCATGGGGGATTAGATTAGATACTTTGTATATGAGAGCCCTTGAATATAAGATATTAAAAAATAAACAGGAACAAGGGCACTAGGGATGGACACATTGCTGTCATGGTGAGTCAGGGTTATTTATTGATTTATTTATTCATTCATCCATTTTTATCTTTCTTTTTTATTTTTGGTTTTTCTTTTTTTTAATTATTTTTGTTTATTTTATTTATTTATTTGAGAGCGACAGACAGAGAAAGAGGCAGAGAGAGAGAGAGAGAGAGAGAGAGAATGGGCGCGCCAGGACTTCCAGCCACTGCAAACAAATTCCAGATGCGTGCACCCCCTTGTGCATCTGGCTAATGAGGGTCCTGGGGAATGGAGCCTTGAACCGGGGTCCTTAGGCTTCACAGGCAAGCGCTTAACCACTAAGCCATCTCTCCAGCCCCATTCATCCATTTTTATTTTATGTTTTTGAGGTAGGGTCTCATTTTAGCCAAAACTGACCTGTAACTTACTCTGTAGTCCCTGGATGGCCTTGAATTTATAGTAATCCTCCTACCTCTGCCTCCTGTGTACTGGGATTAAAGGCATGTACCACCGTGCTTGGCAAATCAGGGATTTTAAAATTCAATCCCTGGCATCTATTCTTTGGGTTTGAAATTAATAGTATTATATTTGGCCCTATTACCCTTACTACCTACAAAATGGAAACTTCTTCCTAATTCCCACGATAATTACAAATCTATTTCTTCAGTAGTCTTCCTGAGAGGGTTTGAAGTCAAACTTTAACTGATGGCTGATATTTGTTTTATTTATTTATTTTGCTGTGTGTGTATGATGGCATGAACAAAATATTTTATGAATGCTACATTCAGGACACAATCTAAGGTATCAGTCTTCACTTTCCACCTTGTTTGAGACATTAATTAATCTTCACTTCCTTCTGTTTGGCAAGCTACCTGGTGTGGACTTCTGGGAAATTCCTTGAGTTTTTGTGTTTTTTTAAAATATTTTTGCATTAAAATTTCCAAATCATGGGTTATTTCGTTGCGTGGACTTTCTATTTGTTTAGCCAGTTGTATTCTTAGATCAATTGGTAGGTTTGAAGTTATATCTTCAAGGTAGAAGTTCATAATGCCAGGTGGCCTGTTTATTATCCCCACAGTAGGCTACTAACACCCAGAATGACTCAACCTAGTAGATGCCTGCTATGTGAATGTCTTAGAAATGAATTAGCAGTGATTATCCTTTTATCTTCAATAATTGATGATGAATGTTACAGTAACCTTTTTTTTTATGGGCATAAACTCCTGACTTACTGCAGCTGATGGGAGAAAAGTTGTTAATTTTGGCTTACTGTCTCAAAGTGATGCTCCTTGAGGGCAAGGGAAAGATGTCATGAACAGTTGTTGAATGTCACTTCTGCCTCAGCAGGTGGAACATGGCAGCATGAAAATGAGCTGGACACCTGCAAGGGGAGGTGGGCTGGCTATAAAACCCATATGCCTGCCCCACAACAACACACTTCCTCCAGCAAAGCTTTGGTTTCAAAAGTGTGATCAGCTTGGAACCATGCATTCAAAAACACATTACTTTATAGGGGACAGGTAATTCAAACCACCACAATGGGTAAGTGATAAAGACTTTTTCGTTCACTTTTGATCTCACTTTCATTGACTTTTGAAGCTGGTTCCGTTTGGCTTGTCTTAGTTGGCTACATCAGTCAAAAGTTTACATTGGCTGCATGGAGGAGGGGTTAGTGGAACCGCTTGGCTCCTTGCAATTTCAGATAGTATTCCAAGCACTGGCATGTGAGTGACAGAGGCATTTAATGCTGCCTGAAGGTACTCTGAAGCTATAAGACTGTTCCCAGTTCTTTTCTTCTTCTGGTTCTTTTGATTTTGCATGATAGTATGAGTGGGGAAGAGCACTGTGATGGTTTGATTCAGATGCCCCCCATACACTTGTGTGTTCTGAAATGTTGATCCCCATCTGATGGCAATTTGGGAATTGGATCCTCCTGGAGGCAGTATATTGTTGGGGTGGGCTTATGGGTATTATAACCAGCTTTCCCTTGCCAGTGATTGGCACACTCTCCTACTACTGTCGTCCACCGGATGCTGACCATGAAGTGATGTCCACCCTCTGTTCATGCCATCGTTTTCCCTTGTCATCAGTGAGCTTCCCCTAGAGTCTCTAAGCCAAAATAAACCCTGTTTTCCTCAAGCTGCTCTTGGTCAGGTGCTTTCTACCAGCAGTGTGAAGCTGACTGCAACAACTACCATGCCAGTAGCTTACAAGTCTCTTGGTGGATGAGGAAGTACAGTAAATAAGATGCTGCGAAATCCTTTTCCTCAGACACAGTCTGCAATAATACCAATGTCACATGCTATGGATTCAAACTGAAGCATCTCTTACTCAGAGTATACCTTGCTGGTTAATTCCTAGTATGGTTAATATGAAATGCACCCCCTGACCACCTTAGGCTGTTTATTTGAACACTTGCATAGTCCCTGACTGGGGCACTGTTGCAGGAGGATGTAGAGACAACTCAGCAAGAAACATGGCTGGCAGTGATGGGTCACTGGAGATGAGTCTTGGAGTCTCAAACAATGACCTACTTTGGTCACTGAAATGTGACTATCTCACATTTTGACCACCATGGACAGGAGCTGATACCACTGACATGCCTGTCCTACTATGATAAACCCTTTTTGAGTCAAAATAAATTGTCCCTCATTAAGTGTTATTCTTCTAGGTGTTTGCACACAGTGACATATAAAGTAGCAGATGCACTTCTTTACTGATTAAATGGGAGGTTTAAAATCTGTATAGATGATCTTAAGGAAAGGATATATGTTTCATTATGCATCCCAGCTTGTGCAATCTGCAGCCAGCCTGGCTTGAAATAAGACCTACATATTAGATTTCTAAAGTTTGGCAATGAAAATCACAGAACATTAGTACATTTTTAATTTCAGACATACAACGAATACTTTTATTTTTGGATAAGTACACTTTGTGCAATATGTGTAGTGCTCATAAAAAATGAAAACACATTGCTTATCTGCAGTGAAAGTTTAATTGGGCTCCTGTATTTTATTTGTAAAACCTGAGGGATTCGATAGGCTTCTATATTTCAGCACAATTTCACCAACTTAGTTGCTGTTCAGATTCTAGGATTATTTTTTTTTCCCAGTAGATATACTAAAACATTGCTTCAATAAATTGAAATTTTCCATAAAGGTAAGTGTGATAGAATGATACCACTGAATGAGGGGGCTTTCAGCATTGAAATAAGACACAATAGATAGCTGAGGCAGCCTATAAGTGTATATGAATATTTAAGTATTAGAGGGCTCTTTGGCAAGAAAGCCTCTAAGAGTAGCATGCTGGGAATGCTAGTTGCCTTATATATATAGGGTACATATTTATTACTGAAAGAAAAGACCATAATTTTGAAAAATGTAGCCTTAAAAACAAACATATCTATCTATCTATCTATCTATCTATCTATCTATCTATCTATCTATCATCTATCTACCTATCTATATATGGGAGGACACCCAGCAGAATAAGGATGGAGAAGAAGAGGTATAAGAAATAACATGAGGGAATGGGACCAACACAATTTGTTCATATGGTAAAGTTCACAATTAAAAAAAAAAAGATTTTTGGGCTGGAGAGTTGGCTTAGTGGTTAAGGCATTTGCCTGCAAAGCCACAGGATCCCCGTTCAATTCTCAGGACCCACATAAGCCGATGCACAAGGGGGCATGTGTGTCTGGAGTTCATTTGCAGTGTCTGGAGTCCCTGGGGTGACCATTTTCTCCTCCTCTCTCTCTCCCTCTTTCTCCATCAAATAAATAAATAAATAAAATGTATTAAAAAGAGATTTTCAAATAGACAGTGGTCATATTCTTTAATAATGAAAATTTCAAATTAACTCAGATATCCTGAACATGCTATGAGTTTCCCCTTTATGACTAAGGACTTCTGTCTTTCTTCCAAGCCTCCTAAAAGATGCAGGAGCCTTGTTTGATGTTTCTATTGTTTAAAGTGAGAGAGCTATTTTTATAGTAGGATAGTTTAATCAACCAAAACTATTCTCCCTGTATTGCATGTGCAATCTTACTAAAGTTGTTCTTTTATAATAATTGGTTGTGGGCCAGTATATACCTATATTTTAAAGGTATATGTTGAAAATGTTTATATTTGAGTGTTAAAATATAAAAGAAAGATGTTACAGCCAGGTTTGCATTGCCAGTAGAAATCACCTGACCAAGAGCAGCTTGTATGGAAAAAAGGGTTTATTTTGGCTTACAGACTTGCTGGGAGGCTCCATGATGGCAGTGGAAAACGATGGCATGAGCAGAAGGTGGACATCACCTCCTGGCAAACGTCAGGTGGACAACATCAGCACGAGAGTGTGTCAAACATTGGTATAGGGAAATTGGCTATAACATTCATAAGCCCACCCCCAACAATACACCAACTCTAGAAGGCTTTAATTTCCAATTGCCATAAGCTGGGCAGCCCAGCATTCAGAACACATAAGTTTATGGGGGACACCTGAATCAAACCACCACAATCTGCCCCTTGTCCCATAAACTGATAACCATACATGATATAAAATATAATGCACTCATCCAACTTTAAAAGTCCCCATAATTTTATCAGTCCCAATGATGTTCAAACATCCCCATTATATGTTGAACCATAATACCAAATATCGACAAAAAAAAAAAAAAAAAAAAAACCACAATGGCAGAGAGTAAACATTCACACTGAAAAAGATGGCACTGGGCGTAGCAAAGCAATATTCAACCAGTACAAGATTTAAACAGGTCAAACATCAAACTCTGTAGCTCCAAGTTCAATAACTCTAGTCAGTGACAATTCTCCAAGTTCAATCATTCTAACCATCAACAAGTCTCTGGAGTTCCAATTCCATTCCTCCAGCTAGGCTACTCAGTCTTGGAAAACTTCATCCGGTCCAGCAGCTCTCCTTAGCATCCATCTCATTGTCCTGGAATCTCCACTGCATCACCAGTGCCACCCATGCCCATCTTATGTCTCCATCAGGTCTCCATGCAGGCATCCAGCAAACTTGTTTCACACTGCCCATGGCCACTTCCAAAACACAAGACCATGTTGCAAATTCACTGACTCTCTCTTTCTTGCATTTTGTTTTTTGTACTCCATAATACCAGGTATGGTGCCAATTTGTTAATCCATGAGGGAATAAAGCAGGTTTGCAAGAATAGGGCACCACTTCAGTATTCAGCCCCCTTCAAAAGGCTGCATTCTTTCTGTTGCCCCAATACAGGTCAGCTGGCTCTTCTCAATGATTATAATCTCTCATATAATTGCAGCTAAACAGGCAGCAGTTTCAGCCAAAAGATTTACTTTCTGTGCCATATCCCTCTGCTCACACCAGTCCATTTCTACAAAATGCAACCCTGCACAAGTTCTCAGGACATGAGCATAACAGCAAACATCTCACACAAACTGCTTCTATCCCAGTCCAAACATCTTTCTCACCTTCACAAGCCAAATCTCACAGTGAATAGTTCTCATTGAATTCAGGTTTTTCAACTCTGACCAGAATAGTCCATCAAGCAGTATTTATAGTACTACAAGATGTCTCATAGGCCGAGATTTCAAATCGTTCCACATTCCTCTTGAAAATCAGCTCCAAAAGGCCAAGGCCACATAGTCAGGCCTCTAGCAGCAAGTGGCATCACTCCTCAGTACCAACCTAAGAGCTGGCAGAATCCCCACAAAAGATTAGCCTGAGTACCCTATATTCACAGATTTTGAGGTGGTATAAATTAACATATAACTTTAATAAAACTTAGTATCAGGTTATGATGTTTAATTTTAATTATTATATTGAAGCTGCATATATATATTCATTATATTTTGTTCATATATAGGTAAGTGTATTTTGATACCATTTGTCTATAGTTGTGACAATGTATTTTATGTATGATACTGAAAATTCCTTCTGATGAATCTTTGTGATTTCAATATTCTCTTTTTATAAAACTTATATTAAATAGTATATTGAATATAGAATCATTGAATATTAAAAACATAGAATCTAGAATGAATGACTGGATGAGTAAATAAAATCGAATAGAGCATGATTCACTCTTTAAATTCAATTGGTTACAAGTCTAAGATAGTGAATAAAATGTAATCCAGTATTCCAACAATGGTAAAAATAACTTAACTGTGCAAGCAAATCCAGACCACAAAGATTTTGCACACTAAAACTCATTTTTATATGTCTTAGTACCAAAGAAACAAATTTCTTCTTTACAGACAAAAATCATGTTGATCAGGAGTTCACTTGCTGTTTACAACAGAAATTCTTGGGTTGGAGAGATGGTATAGTGGTTATGGTGCTTGCCTGTTAGGCCGAAGGACCAAGGTTTGATTCCTGTGTATGCACATAAGACTGATGCACAAGGTGATACATGTGTCTGGAGTTCATTTGGAGTGGCTGGGGGCCCAGGCATGCCCACTATCTCTCTCTCTCTCCCTCCCTTCCTCTCTTTCTCTCTGTACTAAATGAATTAAAGAAAATAAACTCAAAATTTCTTCATGGAATGAAAACATTTACAGGAAAATATACTAAAATATATGTTACAGTTAGCTTTTCATTTCTGAAAAAATGTACCAGGCCGTAAGCAGCTAGTGTGAGAGAAGGGTTTATTTTGGTTTACAGACTTGAGAGGAAACTCCATGATCTCAGAGGATAATAAACCATGAGATGGGGCTTGACATCACCTCTTGGCCAACATAGGTAGAGCAGCAGGAGAATGTGCCAAATACTGGCAATGGAATCTGGCTACAACACCCATAAGCTACCACACATAAAACATACCCTACAGTAAAGATTCATTTTCCAAATTGCCATCAGCTGGAGATCACGTGTTTGAAACACATGAGTTTATGAGAGAAGCCTATTTCACACTACCACATTTCTCCCCTGGCCCCCATAAACTTATGACCATCCATGATCTGAAATGCAATGCATTCCATACAACTTTAAAAGTCCCCATAGTTTTTACCAACTCCAATGCTATTCAAACATCTTCAGAATTCAATATCTCTTAATTATTAGCATATAAAACAGATGATAATAATTATGATGCACAGAATAAACATTCACACTTTATAAAATGGCATTGGGAATAGCAAAAATATAATATTGGACCAATAGAAATTCTAAAACACAAAAGGCAGACATCAAATTCCATAGCTCCAAGTCTGTCATCTCAAACCACTCTCTGTAGTTTCAATTCTGCATTTCCATCTCAGCTGCAGGAGGTGCAATCCCAAGCCAGCAGCTCTCCTTGTCAGCCATCCCATAGTCCTAATATTTCCACTGGGTCTCCACTACAACCCCATTCATGGTACCAATTTAACTGCTGCACTCAGCTCCTCATTGCTGAGACAACTATTAAGCCAGAAACAGCTTTTTGAGGACAAGGGTTTATTCCAGGCTTAGAGGATCCATTACCCCATCAATGGTAGAAGAAACTGACTCCCTTTCATAGATCCAAGCCAATAGACATCACCAACAGCCAGAACCACATGCAAGCATGAACATCCAGAAGTAGAACTCAAAGTTCTCTCTACACATGTTTGGGCTAGAAATACATTCCACTCCCAAGCACACCATCAGGCTGGCCTCCAAGACCCACCTACAATGACACCCCCCCCCACACACACACACTAACCAGAATCTCCCTGCTGGGGGTTTACCTTGTAAGCTCAATTTTAATGAAACTCCTGAGTCTGTGGGGTTAGACATCCAAACTAACACATTCAACCTACCATATTCTGCCCCTACTCCTTATAAACTCATTGCCATCTCACAATGTAGATTGCATTTACATTCAGTCCAACCTGAAAAGTTTCCACAATCTTTATCAACCTTAACATTGTTCAAAAGTCCCAAGTCCCATCTGAGATTCAAGACTATCTCTTAACTGTGAATCCTGTAAAATCAAGACATGTTTCATACTGCCATCACATAATGGCACAAAGCAAACATCTCCCTTTTGATAAGGCATAACAAGGAGAGACTACACAAATGCAAAATCAGTTACCATCAGGTAAAAACCAAATATCTGCAGTTCAAGTCCAACATTCATAACCAGTGACAACAGTCTCTGGATTTCTAATTCCATCCCTCCAGCTGGGCTTACTGGCCTGGGAAAACTTTCATTTCCAACCAATAGTACTCCATGGCAACCATTGCACACTTCTAGTACTTCCTAAACCTTTTCAGGTGCATCCTGAAACTCACTGTCACACCTCTCAGCTCCATTCTATGGCATTACCTTTCCTTCTAACAGGGACATCACCTGACTTCATATTGCCACATCTCAGCAGTGGCTCCCGGAAATGTGTATATTTTATGACCCACTTCCATGCATTTTTCATGTTTGCAAAACCAAAACCAGGTGTGTAGGGACACAGCCATTTTTCATCTAGGGGGAAAAAAATCTTGAACTTGAAACCTTCTTCACAATATTTTCTTCAAGTTATGCCCTTTAAAAGAATTTGCATTCCTACTCATTCAGCCTTTACTGAGTGGACTTCATCTTCAAGCATCTTTTCCATAGTTTAAATGCAAAACATTTTGTTCACAATTAATGATGTCAATCTGTTTAAAAATTACAGCTTTAGCAATATAAGACTACACTGTGATAATAACTTTAAACTCACTTGAATAATTTCCTTGTAATTTGTACAATTTTTCAGTTCTATATCTTCCTCCAATCACACCCGTCCATTATTTTTAAATTGAACCTTCAAAAACTCTCTGGGGTTGGGCAGCAAATACATCTAACCTTTATGTCAGTAGCCCAGTTCCAACTCAGTTTTTTTTTTTTTTTTTTCCGTTTCTCCTTTCTATTTGGAAGTTCATAGGCAAAACCTACAAATATACCTACCTCTTCAATTAGCACTTTCAAACTGTCACTAGACTAGTCCATAAAATTTGGCTTACCACCGGGTAAGACTTCTGCAATCCCAAGTACCAAGTCCATCCACAGTCCTCCAGTACAGAAATTCCAATGCACCAAAATCTGCATAGACCTATTCGTCATCAGCAAGCACCCCACTTCTTTGGTAACAATTTAATGTCTTTACCCATACAGCATGAAAAATTGAACACTAGGTTTGTGTTGCAGTATGCCTTTTTCTCCACATAAACTTTATCATCCCCTTTGCTACTTTAGTGTAGAAAAGACATGGAATGAAATAACAGTCTGAGGGAAAGGAACTGGGAAGAGCTGCAAAGAAGGTCATCTACATAATGGAGAATGCTTGGAGACAGGGAGAGTTGTGAGCAGTTCCAGAACCTTGGATGAAGGACTGTCCATGTGAGCTGTTCAGGCATCTTGATAAAAGGGTCCATCCTGGAAATAGCAAGAGTGCATTTTTTTTTCATTTTTTGTTTTTTCGAGGTAGGGTCTCACTCTAGTTTAGGCTGACCTGGAATTCACTATGTAGTCTCTGTGTAGCCTTGAACTCATGGTGGTCCTCCTACCTCTGCCTCCCGAGTGCTGGGATTAAAGGCATGTGCCACCATGCCCAGCTACAAAAGTGAATTATGAGGAGAGGTAAATTGGAATGCAAAAAACAAACAAACAAAAAAAAAAGCACTACTATGTTCAGGCAGGAATGTGTACAGGGATAGAAGAGAGGATAGAGTCAGGATTTGGGTCCACATGTATAATTGATCAGATTATTTCATCAATGACCTTGAATTCCTAAAGTAGGTATTTTGAGCCATGATTTTTTTTTTTTGTAAACAGATTGGGGGTGATATAGAGATTGCTAGCAGGTATGAGAAATCTGTTTGTTTATTTATTTATTTATTTATTTATATTTATTTATTTATTTTAGAGATAGGATCTCACTCTAGCCCATCTAGAAAGTTTATTGATTAGAAGCCCTGTAAGCCTATTACAGGGAGATACCTGGCTAGGAAAGAGTCATGGATCTTTTAAGACAATACTGATGGGGTGGTGGGGGTGTCTTGTTTGACTACTGAGGGATGCTCAATGTCTTACTTAATAGTATTTACTTGGAATGTTAAAGGGTTTCGAAGCAAGGAGGCTGGTGAAAGCCATGCCATGGTGGAGATTTCTATCTTGGTTGTATAGATAGACAGGACAGAGTCATTGGTGTGGAGTGTAGAAAGAATGCTTAATATGGTAGTGGGAACCTGTAGGGGAGATATTCAAGATAGACTGAGTGAAAATTAAGATATCTGAAACTGAATGTAAGGCTGGGTTTTCTGGGTTTAGATAGGAAATGGGGCTACACTAAATGGGAAAAATAAGGCTGATAATTTCATTCAGCACTGATAGCTACAACCAATTATTTCAAACATATTGTCTGTGGAGGGTCCTGGGTTTGGAGAGAATTTTAAAAAGCTACAGTCACAGAGAACACAGTGATACGAACATGTAGGAATGTCAGATTGAAGGAGTATAAGATGTGATGGACTTCCTTAGTGCCATAAGTGGAAGCCACAGAAAAGGGGACCAGGCAGTTTTTAGGGAGAAAGAATATATACATAAAACATAACTTTGGCCCATGGGATTTCACATAAAGGATGCTGGGAAGCAGAAACCTGAGTTTTTGAGCAGATAGCTGGAAGGGAGAAAATTTGGGCTAGGGACATTTATTGTTCTCAGCATAAAGTCCTATTCTGTTGTACTACAGATATTAGTCTGAATTGAGATAGGGCAGCTAAACATGAGAATTCACTGCCTTTTCTAAGTATTTATTGCACCAGGAGATGCATGCTTGGAGAGATCTTCCATTATCCATACCTTGAATATTGTCACAACCCTAAGACTGAGAGTAGGGAAAAATTATGCTTGGATTTAGATTCAGTTTAATGGCATTATGGATCAAATTTTCTGAAATTCTCAAAAACAATCATGGCTTAGCCATTTTTTCATTTCATAAGGTCCCATAAAGAGATACTACATACGGCCTAAGGTTAACAAATGGGAAATAACGGAAATAGCACATTGCTATTAGTAGTGCTTATATGAAGACACACATACATACACACTCAGAATCTGAGCTGATATTTTGACTTATGTGGGCAGGATAAGTGCCCTGTTCACAGTGTGCAATATTTATTACCAATTTTCTGCTCATAAACAGGCAGGAGCGGTGAGGAGCATGGCAGAGAAGTAAGAGATGGGCCTGAGAACAGATACATCACCATTTCTTCCTTCTGCTCACTGGATGCAAAGATATTTTTCTTCTGCAAGGAAGAGGATACAGCTCTTTTAAAAGCAGCACTGCATGTCAGCAAGACAAAACTAAATCACTAATCTCAGGTATGTTTTTAAAAAGGTAAAACATCATCAAAACTAAGACAAATGTCTCTGCGTATCAAGACCCAACATGTGGCTCTGACATTCTTTCTGCATGAGCTAACTCCATAATGCATGACCCATGTACCTCAATAAGGAGGGGCCAGGGGGAGGGGGTAGGATGTGGACGAGGCCAGCAATGGTACCAACTTGACTGTATTCACTGAGTACAAAACTAATTAATAAAAAAATTAAAATAAAAAATAAATTCAACTTAAAAAAACCTAAGACAAATAAATATCTAGGAGCTAGCCAACCAAAAGTATATCAGTTTTGTTTATAAGAAGAGAAGTAATTTTTATCTACTCCATACACTGTCACTAAGATACAATTCATTAAAATGATTATATTTTCAGGAATCTCTATAATAAGTGAAGTACACAAGATAAACATTTAAATTTGGACAAGTTACCTGTTCATTATGTTTTATAAAAAGAACAAAGAATTATTATACTAAAAATAAAATACATGCATGTATAGAGATTAAAGGAATGAAGAAGCCTTCATCAAAACACTCCAGAATATTTAAAAACATTAATAATAATTCAATAGAATGTATTAAACTTACAATTTTAAATGATGGAATGGCTCTGGTAAATTATGTACATGTGTGTATGTGTGTTCGTTTACTGACATATTTACACTAACAAATTCTGTATGTGAAGTTACTGTATGACTCTGGGAAATACAAGCATAATTACGGTTTTCATATGTAGGTGTATATGTAGTTCTAGATTGTATCAATACTTTTATATTATATCATGTTTTGATTATGCCAACATAATTAATTTAGAATTGCGAAAAAGATGTAGCATTGTTCTTGGGTGTGTTTCTTTAAATGTCTAAAATTATCATGTGTGAACACTTGTAGGTGTATGTGTGGCATGCATGTAGGAGGTTAATGAAGGGGTATGTTAACAATATATAGAGAAAAGGAATATAGACATTAAGTGTCAGCTACGTGCTGAGTCAATGTGAAAAAAATAGTTACAAAAAGACATTGAGCTATTTATGCAGTGAATTTCAAGCATGTGATTCTGTAACAGCACACAAATTGTAACTTAAGCTCCAACAATTTTTTTTGATTTTCATTTGAAAGTAAGAGATATTAATATAGAGCAGATTTTTGAGTAGGAAAGATAATTTGGAATTAATCTTTCTCTTTCTTGTGTATTTTCTCCATTCTTCATGAGAAAAATGCTTCAAATTTATGATAAAATTCAAATTTTACATAGATGTTAAAACAAAATCTATATTGAGTAAAATCCATGTTTCTCAGTTACATTTGAACCCTACAATGCACACTCATAAAGATATTTCTTTAACTGATCAGTTTTTTCTGTGTGGCCTAAATTCATTGATATTTCAGATAACTTGCTCCTGTGGACATTTTAAACATAGAAAAAATAGACAACATAATTTTGATAGACAGGTGGTTTGGAAACCCAACTTTTTAAAATTCTTGGATTCAGATATTGTCTGAATCAATGACTGTGTGATAAGACTTATTGAATCTACATTTGTCTCACTTTTGTTATTTGAATGGTGAGAGAAAAATGAAGTATTCATTTCAAAGGTTGGTATATAAATCTTCAGAAGGGCATCATGGCATACTGGTGAGGAGTGAAAAGTCTAGAGCCAAATAGTTTGCATCCAAGTCTCAATTTTGTCACTTACTAGGTGTTTAGCTATAAGAAAACTAATTATCTTTATCTGCATCAGTTTTTTTCTTTGTAATTTTGCATAATAGCATAAATTTATTCATATGCTTATTTTGAAGGTTGAGTGGGCTAATTCGTTTGAAATGCTTAGAACAATATCTACTTGGTAGAAACATTATAATAAACATAATCTATTACTTAAACTTCAACAACATGAATACATAAACGGAAAGGAGAGATGGTTTAAAAAGAATAGCTACAAAAGTAGGTACTTAACTGTTAGTATGTTATTAGCTGACATAACAGATGTCCACCATGTCTTGGTAGTTTAAGATAAGGAAAACAAATTATCCCACATTTCTGCAGTCTGAAATTGTGATGTGAGAACCCACATTTCTTCAAGAGAGCATAGCAAAAATGTGTGTCTTAACTCTTTGAACTTGCAGTAATGTTTGGCATTATTGGCAGATGGGTGCACCTAACCACTTGTCTTCACATTTCCTTTGCATTATCCTCCCTCCTCTTCTTTTTAATATTTTACTTGCTTGTTATTTGAGAGAGAAAGAAGCAGATAGAGAGATAGTAGGCACACTAGGGCCTCTAGTCATTGCCAAGAAACTCCAGACACATGTGTCCTCTGGCTTTATGTGGGTACTGGGGAATTGAACCCAGGTCCTTAGGCTTTGCTAGCAAGCACCTTAACTACTGTGACATTTCTCCAGCCATTCCGATCTCTTTCAAGTATATATCTGATAACATTTACAGCTAACTGATACAGTCCATGTTAATAAACTTATTTCAACTTTTAACATGTCTGCATAGAAATTAATTTATCAATAAACATGATCTTTAAATTTTTCATAGATAGTGGTCATTCCTATGACTCCCATAAATCTCTGGAGAGCTCTAAGCAATTTTACTCAGTAATTCAGGCTTTTCTGGAGAAAATTCCAAATACTTGTAATCTCTCAATAGTGCCCATGATATACACATTAAAATTTAGAGCTCTGTGGCATATTCAGTTTTATGGTGGTGTTATTCTAGCATAATTATTCCATGTATTCAAAATTTTTACTGGTCTGGGATTGGATTTTTAGTGGTAGAGATTTTGCCTAACAGGCATGTGGCTATGGGTGATTCTTAGGGAAATAGAAAGAAAAAGAAAACTAAGTTCAGACATAATTATGCAAAAAACTATTCAAATCTGCTGGGTTTTAGAAAATTAATCAATAGCATTCCTTCTTAATGCACCCCTCTGAAAGAAATGAGGTGGTGGAGATACTATGAGAAGTGCTTTCTTGTTTTCTTTAAGGGGTTATTACACATAATAACCCCACTAATTGAGTTTTATTTTTATTGCTTTCCACTTTCTCATAAGTCATATTGTAAGTGATTTCTAATTCTAAAGGACATGATGACATATTTGGTACATCCCCACTGCTGTTTGCATAAGTAATTTCATTTTTTATTTTTTTTCTTTTTGCTTTTTTTTAAGTATGAGAGAGAGAGAGAGAGAAAGAGAGAGAGAATGGGCATGCCAGAGCCTTCAGCCACTGTAAACAAACTCCAGATGCATGCACCACTTTGTGCATGTGGTTTATGTAGGTTCTGGGGAATCAAACCTAGGTACTTTGGTTTTGCAGGCAATTGCCTTAAGTGCTAAGCCATCTCTCCTACCCTGCATAAGTAATTTCTCATAGTATCCAATTCACAAAACTTTCTTAGGTACTATCAGAAAATCACCAAACAATTCACGTAGCTCTTATGCTAATATCACTATATAATAGGTCATAATAGTTCATAAACTAAATCAACTTAAAGCCCATGTTGGACTCTTGACAGAAAACAAATTTGTGATTTTGCTATGCATGTATTCATTTTTGAATAATGAGGGGTATATTGAGGTCCTGGAACATGCTAGTCTATCATCGAGTTGGTTCCCCAGTCCACTTTCTAAAGCTTTTCTCTTGAGTCAGTTTCTCATTCATTTTTCATACCATGTTGGGCATTATGATGGTTCTACCTCAGAACCTCAAGCAATGAGGGCTCAGGCTGGTACCCACACCCAAAAGGCTCTGTTTTAGATTCATAATCTTCTTTCAATAAGCATCTTGTCTCACAAAACTCATCCAAGTAGTGCTATGAACTTATACTAACAATAAAGTTTAGGATGGAAATATTAAAAACATGAAAATAACTTTTCATCTAATAAAGTTAATAACAAATTAACAAGTATTGAATATTTAATGTTAAATTTGTATCCTAATTCAAGTCTCTCAGAATTAATCTGCAGGATTTAATGGATTAATTTCTATTTTAAGAATTAATTACAGTTTAAAGAAATTAGGAACAAATTTAATTTTACCCTAATTTCTTATTCTAATCACTATGACAGCTTCACACTAGAATATATATCCTCATGATCCCATAAATTTATCAAATTTTAGGAGCTACAAGATTTATGTAGGTTTTACTTTATTCCAATATACATCTTAGAAACAGATTAGGCAGTCATTTGAAGGTGTGCAGGTCATACTCATGAAATGAGAAATTATCTCAAGTTCTGTCAGAGGTGCCAGTTTGAGGTTGTCTCTGGTCTCCAGGTATTGAACTCACTTTGTACTTACTTAGGCTTTTAGATCTTCTGGAATATGTGTTTTTGTTGTTGTTGTTTTGTTTTTTTTTTTCAAAGACTCTACGGAAATCTCATTCCCAAAGTTTTGGCCACTTTCAGTTTTGCCTTAACAATTATCACAGCTTCAGACAACCATGATACTAAAATTGTTTTACTAACTGTTTTCAAAGCACACCCTTGAGATAGAGTTTTTGAATCAGATATAATCACTGCTCTACAAGTGGGAATTTTCCACGGAGCTGTTGGACCAGTCAAGCAGGCAGCTAACTTCGTGTGTGTAGGATGGGGAGGGGAATCTACGCATGTGGTCTGCTATCACAAATGTTCTCAGTCGTGTTTTGAGTCCCTGAGAGCTTTCAACAGCAGAGACAAAAGGGTATGTTAGAAAGGCAAAATGAGTTGTCACAAATCTTGATTCTCTTAATTCTCTCTGTCTCCACTTTTCCTCATTCAAAGTGTGTTTGTATGTGTGATGAAGCAGACACTCATGTTCCCTTATGGGGACAGGTGCCTGTTGTGTCTACCTCAATCTTCCACCGTAGCTAGCTGAGATTTCTGAGGAAACGTACAAGGGCAAAGGGTGTGATTAATGTTTCAGATGTTTCAATGTATAATCTACATACAATGTACAAACCATACATAACTTGATACATAGTGAAAGGTGCTTTAATATGGCATGAAGAGATAAACTTTCAAATGCAAAAACACTAGTTTATAAGCTAAATTTATAAGCTAACACTAGTTTATAAGCTTTATAAGGTCCCAGACTATTAATTAATGCTAGTTGTTATTAATAAACAATGATAATGTATGTAGCTGTTTATGCATCCTGTACATAGGGAAATATTCTTGAGAACATTAAACATGATATCCTATTTAGTCATAGGACAAAAACAGTGAGTGGGGCGTGGTAGCACATGCCTTTAATCCCAGCACTCAGCACTGGGGAGGCAGAGGTAGGAGGATCACATGAGTTTGAGGCCACCCTGAGACTACATAGTAAATTCCAGGTCAGCCTGGACTAGAGTGAGACCCTACCTCGAAAAAAAAAAAAAAAAAAAAAGGAAAAAGAAAGAAAGAAAAGAAGAGTGAGTGGTAGTTGTTAATCCATTCATTGAATAAAATATTTATTTTACTTATTTCAGAGAGAGAGAGAGAGAGAGAATGGGCACACCAGGGCTTCCAGCCACTGCAGATGAACTCCAGATGCATGTGCCACCTTGTGCATCTGGCTTATGTGGGTCTTAGAGAATCAAACCTGGGTCATTTGGCTTTGCAGGAAAAAGCCTTAAACGTTAAGCCATTTCTTCAGCCCTGAGTAAAACATTTTAAAATGAGTCACTCATTTTTTTTCTTTAAGTTGAACCACATTCAGATTATAGCAAGTGAAATGTGAATCTCAAGCACAGCCTAAACAGGTATAAACATTCTGAGTAACAAAAAGGTGTTTGATCATGTCATTAATCAATTGTGTGGGTAGAAACTCTGAATCTTCGACTTGTCAGAGGCATGATTCAATTCAAAATAGCATGTACATTCTTGAATCTTGTGAATATAGATTATCATGCTACTTATCATTAGACAATTTTTGCAAGACCTTATTTAACAAAATAACTTGAATATTAAAAGTTAACGATGGGGTTATGTAGACTTTGAAACATGATAGTATGATTTGACAGTTATGCAACTTTATTCTATGATTGGCAAATACCAGGGAATTAGAAAAAAAAATAGCTGTGCTTTTCTCTGTGTCTATCTGTGAGTCTGTGCCAGTGTGCCTTTTTAATAATGGCATGCGGTGTATGTGCTTAATATTTTAACTCTTGCTAATGGCTCAATAGTTTATGCACAGTGAGAACCTGGAATGGAGTTCTGATTGTATCATGTTGATTTGATGCAAGCTGGAATTGATCTTTTCATTTGCTTGTTCAGTGCTATACTTACAGATTCTCATGCATTTCACAGATAGCCCTGTCCTGCCATTCCAAGCTGTTTTAGAATCAGAACATATCACAACAGTTTAATAATATTTTCCTTTACCTGCTGAGCTATTTGAATGCATTCTCAAACTCTAACCTGTCCTTTAAAGCCCAGAATAAGAGGCAACAACTTAATGTCTCACTTTATCAGTATTCCTTTGCCAAAGTTAATTTTTTGTTCCCATACTAAAGGACCAACTGAGCATCTGTTATTTAAATTATATCTTCTTATATCAATGGGATGTTACAAACATCTAATATCGGCCTGTGGAAATGTCTTACAGTGCAAATTGTCATCTTTAATATGGTTTACTCTGACTCGGTAGCATCCCTAGATGGATGTCAAGTCATGGGAAAAACAAAGTAGCAGTGAAAAAAGAAAGATAACATCTTTGCTCCAACATACTTTAACTTCCATAATGACTAAAACAGAACTCTGCTGAACAGACTTAAAAAGTAACACCACGAGGATATAACACAACGTTTGTCTTCTTGACATTATTACATGTCAAGTTCCTATAATTGTGTCTCAATTCAATTTTCATATACTTATTTATACAAAGAAATTTAGGAACAAGTATACTTTGAAAGTAAAAAATAAGCAAAATGTTTTTTTCCAACTTAGTTCTATTTAATTATGGGCAAGTTATTATCCCAACTTTGATTATGTTTCTGTATATTTAGGAAAAGCATTGCTTATATCTTTGTGTATTTAGGAAAATAATTTTGTGTTGTATCACACTCATTAGAAACCATCCGTATATAGCCTAATTCTGTTCAATAGCATTTGTTTTAACTTGGTGAAAAATGTCATTGATTTTATTTTAAGTCCTGATTAACATCATGAGCAGCAATGACAGTCTTTAAACTTATGATATTTATAAAACATGAAGAGAATTTTAACTGTACCACCCCTTGGTAGGCATTTTGCCTTTGTGGATAATGTCATCTCAAGCTACTGAGTATGCACAGAATGTAAAATACCTCTATTTATTTTGGGCAAGAGAGAGTAAAAGTAAATAAAGCTAGTGTGAAAAACAATATAAAGGTACCTCAAAAGGTTAAAACTGTAAGTAGAATATAAATCAGAAATCCCTCTAGTATAAATAAATGTGAGGTACAGGGAAGAGACATTTGTGTCTCCACGTTTATTTCGGTGGTGGTCACAACAGACTTGATTTATGTATCAGTCTAAATATTCCTTCTCCAGTCTCATTTGAATACTTTTTTTTCCCTTTTTTCAACTCGATTTTCTTTTATTTTGATACCATAACTAATTTCTCCTCCTATTGTGCAAGTCTTGTGTAGGTAGCATCAGATACTATGAGGTCATGAGTATCTAGGCCAGTTTATTTGCTTATTTTTAAACTTATTAATAACTTCTACAATTATAAACAATATACCACTATCATAATCTTCTCTTACTATGCTCACTTTTCTTTTTCTCAAACCCCTTCTTCTTCCCAACTAGTCTCTTTTTTTATTTTGATGGCATCATTTATTTTCCTCGTATTATTCAAATCATCAGCAACTAAGAGGTCATGAATGTTAAGAACGCTTTGTGTTTGGAAGGCAGTATTGCTAGTGCTCCTCCACCTTGTTTGGCCCTTGCAATCTCTGTACCACCTCTTCTGCAGTCGGCCTTGAGTCTTGGAGCCTGTGATAGAGATGTATTATTTAGTATTGAATACTCCAGTGTCACTTCTCAGCACTTTGGTGAGATTTTAGTCACACCAGTGGTCATCAGCTTCTGAAAAGAGTGACTGCTCTAACCAAAAGCAAGCATATTATTAATAAATATACAGAAAAATAAGCATTTAGAGGGAAGTTTAGAAGGTACAATATAATCCATTTAGCCAGGCAACAGAAGTAGTTCACACACCTGACTAGGATTTATGAACTCCCCAGCCATAAACTTTGGATTAGGTATTCAGTACCAGGTAGGAATTCCCTCTTGTGGAGCAAGCCTCAAGTCCAATCTGAGAGCATTTGATTTTTTCCAAAGAGACATGCACCAGTTGGTATGTTTGGCCTGATTAGCCAGCCATAGAGCTTGCAGGGTCCACTGCTGGTTAACACAGTTGATGACTTTTCTCCCCCAACAGGTTGCATAGGTCTTTCCAGCATCCTGACAACTACTCAACAGTGAGGAGGCTTCCGGGTTAGTTCCAGCTTCATTGCACATTAATTTAGAGCCAAAGCATGTAATGTCTTCAGTAATAGGGTCTTCTGGTGGGCAACTAAGAGCCCTTGAAATAGCCTCTAATATTTTGGGGGCATTGGAGGCTTCTCTGGCCAGCAACTTGCTGGAAGATATTCCAACCGCCGGTTGTGGTGGCGCATGCCGGTAGGATATTGCTGAAGAGGCGGAGGCAGGAGGATCAGGAGTTCGAGGCCAGCCTGGGCTACACATTTTCATTTTCTTAGTGGGCACTGACCTGTAACTCCCAGAACCAGCATGGGGCTATCATCCACAATGAGCTTTTGATCAGAGAGACCTACAAGGTTTCCTAAAAGACAGACAGATTTCTGTCAGAGTACTTGATGACCCATCAAAGGTTAGTGGTAAGACCCTACTGCTGAAGATACCTTATGTGATTGACATGCAAATTAGAATGGCATGGCTGGAAGTTGGATGAGAGTCAGTCCCCAGACAGTCAGCGCGTCTAGTGCCAGAAGGTGCTACATGGGCGACTGGGGGAAATTGACCAATATCTATCGAAGCAACGCATGGTCTAACCTACTTAGCAGCAAATAACTTATTGTGATGCCCACACAAGTGCAGTGGTGGCACACAGCCATGGTGGGGAACCAACTGCTCTCAATTTGGCTAACTGATCCCCTCACTGGTATGGGACCCATAGCTGGAGCTGGGAAACAAGTCAGAACCATATCCAAACATAAGCCCACTCTCCAGTATCAAGCTACTATCAATTGTGGGCTACAAGAGGGCCTACACCTATTAAATTCTCTATAAAAAAAAATAAAAAGTAAGGGTTATCTCATTTTTCCTGGTGCTAACTTACTCTCCGTTGGAGAATCTGCTTCTCTTTTTCAGATAGATGTAGACCGTAAGGAGAGAGCCACCACATCATACCTCAAAAGGGCCCCGGCTGAAACTAAGAAAACTTCGAGAAACAAGCAAGGGGGCTGTTTTCCTGATGAACTGGACACCAGCACAAGGGGGAAGGAGATCAGCATAGAGAAAAATCAACTCCTACCAAATCAGAGAGCCACAGCCTCAGAGGCCCCCAACACCTCATCACTGAAGCAGACCAAAAATGAACCCAACATGGCTCAGGGAAATTTTGCGGAAGAGGGGGCGGAAAGAATGTCAGAGTCACATGTTGGGTCATGATATGCAGAGACATTTAGCTTACCCATAAGTGTGGGCTAACTCCACAATGCATGACCCGTATACCTCAACAAGGAGGGGCCAAGGGGAGGGGGTAGGTCACGGATGAGCCTAATAATGGTACCAAACTGACTGTATTTGCTGAATAGAGAACTGACTAATAAAAAAAAAAAAAAAAGATATTCCAACCTTTGCACTGAAATTTTCTAATAACAATCTAAGGCATCTGGGTACAAGATTATCCACTTCCACAAGATACTTCTGCTCAGTCACTTTTTTTAAAGCTTATATTGTTTGATAACTTCTTATAAAACATGCATACTATAAAAACATATGTATAACTTTTAAAATAAATATTTAAAACTTAACAATAAAGAGTTATATAAGCACAATGTTCAAAATATCTGACTGCAAATTTCATTAATGACTTGGAGTGGAAAATATGTTTTGGAACAGATATTGCACATCATTTGTTATTAGAGTATCATAAAGTAAAACAGTGAATGGCCACAGCATGTTTTCTAGAACAACTAAAATTCAAAGGATTCTTACCATAACAGATGTTGCCAAGTCTTTACACAAAAAATATGATTTTCATTCAGTACCATTGGAATTGCAAAGTATTACATCATTTGGAGGGAGGGCATCTTTTGAATATATGAATAGAGCAAAATATAGTTTTATGATACATTCAAGTTGCATTAAAATAAATATGTACACAAAATTCATCATATATACCTTATTGTAGCCCATAAGGTCTATAAGAGACAGCAATCAACAGCTGATTCTACAAGTCAATGAGTAAAAGTGTGAGACATCCATATGAAAGAATATCAGCTAACAGTAAGAAGAAACTCCCAATCAAGCCCCTTAATTATATTCATCAATTTGGATATATATTGCTGGTTAAATTTACCCTGACTAAAAAGACTGTATGTGATATAATTCCAATTATCTGGCATTCTGAAAATAGAAGACGTATGCTGAAACATATAAAAGAGCAATACATATGAAGAATTGAGAGAAAAGGAAAGGTTAAGTAGATGAGATGTGAAATTTTGGGTTGGTGACACTATTCTGCAGGATTCAGTGACTAGGTGTATAAGCTTATTCACATCAGAAAAATCTATTAAGTCTTTAGCCAAGAAGTGGGCCTTACATGATTGAAATTAAATAATTCAGGAAACAGTACAACTGGTGTGTTATGCATAATGTGGAAAAATCATTTACATATATCACAAACATCTGACACCTTTTTTGTGTAATATCTGGAATTTAATGACCCATCAATTGCAATATGGAAATGGTAAAAGCACTTTTGTTTTTATTTTTATTGAGATTGACACATTTAAAATAGTTTCACTG
Source organism: Dipus sagitta (assembly GCA_036346955.1). Taxonomy (NCBI): domain Eukaryota; kingdom Metazoa; phylum Chordata; class Mammalia; order Rodentia; family Dipodidae; genus Dipus; species Dipus sagitta. Next base: position 27,864,249 of record CM070772.1, read on the forward strand.
TGTATTTGCATTTTACATAGCACTGTGATACACAAGGATGCTTTAACACAATTGAATACTGTACCATTCATTCCTTAGTTTAGTTATTGTGACTAGTGCTGTAGTAACTATTGTGCACATATCTCTGTGTGATTCTGACTTGTAATCTTTGGGGTAAATACTCAGGACTGGTATGATTCATTCAAATGGATGATCTAGTTTTCTATTTCAGTTTTTTTTTGTCCTTTTCTTTTAAGAATCTTCTACACTACCTCACTAGCTCTCATAGTGGCTGGACCAGTTTACATTCCCCCCTGGAGTATATAAAGATTCCTTTTTGTCTACATTGTTTTTTTTTTTTTTTTTTTGCTTCCTAATTTTTGTTGTATTAGTATTAGTTATACACACAGTGCATACTGTCTTGTTGGTACCATCATTAGCCTCCTCCCTGTCCTGCCCCCCAGCAGGGACCCTCCTTGTTGGGGATTATGGGTCATGCATTGTGGGGTTAACCATCAGTTATGGGGAGGAGGCAATGTCTCTGTGCATAATGACCCAACGTGTGGCTCTAACATTCTTTCCTTCCTTTTTTGTGTCTATATTCTTGCTAGAATTTATTGCTATTTACTTTCGTAGTTATTGCATTCTAGGGATACAATCTTGACTGGAGTGAGATGAAATCTCAGTATCATTTTTTTTTTAATTTTTTTTGTTCATTTTGATTTTTTTATTTATTTGAGAGTGACAGAGAGAGAGAGAAAGAGGGAGGGAGAGAGAGAGAGAGAGAGAGAGAGAGAGAGAGAGAGGAGAGAATGGGTGCACCAGGGCTTCCAGCCACTGCAAACGAACTCCACATGCGTGAGCCCCCTTGTGCATCTGGCTAACATGGGTCCTGGGAAATCGAGCCTGGAACCGGAGTCCTTAGGCTTCACAGGCAAGCACTTAACTGCTAAGCCATCTCTCGAGCCCTCAGTATCATTTTAATTGGTGTTATTCTGATGGCTAGTGAGGATTAAGTCTTTTTCATATGTGGATTATGCATTTGCATTTTAATTTTTGAGAATTGTTTATTTCCTTAGTCCATTGATTAACTGGGATTTTTAACTCCATATTCTTTGGCTTAGTTTTGTTTCCCTATTTCAGTGTACAGTCTTATTTCATAGACTGCATTTTCACACAATTCACCCTTTCTTTTGCTGTGTAGAATGTTTTTAATTTAGCATGGTCCCACAGTCAGGTGCTGGCATTATTTCTGTAGTAATAGTATTCCTATTTAGAAAGTCCTTCGCTCTGCCTTGATGTATTGTCTCTACTTGTTTCTTCAAAAAGTTACAGTGTCAGGATTCATATTAAGGTCTTTCTTTCATTTGGAGTTGTTTTTGCATAGTATAAAGGAAGAAATGTGGATCTAGTTTCATTCACGTACATGTGAAGATCTGAAGAATCTTAATTAAAGTGGCAGAGGAGAAGTGCAGTTTTAAGTCATTTAAAAATAAATGGAGGGCTGGAGGGATGACTCAGCAGTTTTTGCTTGTAAAGACTAAGGATCTGGATTTGATTCCCCAATACCAAGATAAAGCCAGATGTACAAAGTGGCACATCTGTCTGGAGTTTGCTTGCAGTAGCTGAAGGCCCTGGTGCATTCTTTCTCTCTTTCTCCTTGCAAGTAAATAAATAAAATTCAAAAATTCAAAATAAATGCAGTTCTTAAGACTAATGGCTAAGTAAACCCTGCACTATACTCATAAAATAGGATTTTTTGTCAGATGGTAAAGGGGCATTGCCACGCAGCCACACTGTACTGCATAGTTAAATAAATGTATGATAAATGATGGAAACCAATTCTAATGTTTTCATAGAGGTTGACCGAGAATCAAAATAATGAAGCTAGAAAAATCTATCTCATAATGGGTTAAAGTTAGAGACATTAGTAATACCACATATTTACCTTAATGTAGGAACTAGTCTTTATCTTTTTAAAAATACACATTTTTGTATATTTACATGTATCTGGATATGTGTTATTATAGATTCATGTATTATTATAGAAATTACAAACACACACACACACACACACACACACACACACACGTACACATAATCTTTCAGCTGAGAGGACCTGGATCTGGAAACACCACTACCATAGTAACAATAGTTTTTGTTACTAAAATTGGAACCTCATTTCTTTGTATCTAATCCAATTCTCTATGAAGAAGAACTGAGACTCTTTAGTGACAGTGCATGATTCATGTCTTAAAAGGCATTACAAAAGAAACTTAAAACATTTGGCAGTTCCAAAACTAAGGAAGTCATGAGATAAACAACCCCCGCCCCCACAAATGTGATCCAGCTTTCAATATAAAAAAAGAAACTGTATAATAACTTTGGATAATAGTGTTCTGTACTGATTTTAATTTAATTATGTGAGTGAATATTCATTTTTCATATCATATTACATATGAAAGGAGTCCACTTTGATGGCTTCCATTCAGTGACTTTTATCCTCAAAACTATATTTAGTACCAACATTTTCTGAAATTTCCTAATAACAAACTTTCCTGTATAACATATAAGGGCATAGAAATAAAATTCCACTTTATGTCTATTTTAGCAGTTATGAAATATTGACTTAGTTATTTCAAATGATCTTGTTCCAGTGTATATTTATTTTTATTGTTTGTACAATTAAGTTATCATTGTTGTTCTGAGTCTTACACAATAGCCTAGAGGAAACTGCTAAGAGGTTAATTATCCAGCTGTTTCAGAAGTTAATAAATTAATTTTCCAGCAACTTATTTTCACTAAATAAATCACCTGGGGATTTAACACCCAAATAGTATTACTACTAGTACATTTTAACTGTCTATAAAAAGTTTTATATTCAAAGAAAAATTTACCTCATAAAAGCAAAAGTCAAGTCCATTTATTAAACAACTTCACTACATAGACACTTACTCAAAGGTCATAAACTTATGCTTGGTTACTGCAAAGAAAAATTAACCATGGGATATTTTACAACGCTGCTTTCTGCATCTTTTCTCTTGGCTTAAAAACCAAAGTTTGGAAATATACTATTAAGTACAGCCTAAGTACAGAACAAGAAAGTTCAATTTAATCTGGAGTGAATCCTAGTAGCTCTTGTCTATTGCTCTTACTTAAGGGTCTACAAGTATAATATGAGGTAATATTACAAATAATTTAATTTCTATGGTTATTAAACATTTGTACTATTTTAGTTCATAGAAGACAATTGATTTACTGTGAACATAATGTAAATGTGCTCTCATCATGCTTTTTTATTGCCCCAGATACTAATGGTTATTGGACACAGTTTTTCTTTTTTTTTTTCCTGCACTCATCCTGGGCTTCACTTAGCAACATTTCTCCACATTCTTCTGGACAGGCATTCTCAGTGGCTCCTCCATGGGGTTTCAGATGGCTTCCATATATCTTTTGATACCCCATCCACTTATTGTTTGTTACATACAGCTCAGAATACTCCATTTTCTTTCTCCTTGCAAACTTTCAGGAATGAGGAACTTATGACGTGATAAGATGACATCATCCGTTCTGAGGAAGTTTGAAATTATAAAGTATATTTCTTAACTTCAACCAAAAGAGACTGAATCGTTATGTCCTGTCATTGTTACAAATTCACTTCCTTCAAATGGTTTTATCTCACAATAGTAGTCTGTAAATAAATTTTCTGCTACAGCAGTTTGGAAGTCTTACAGATTTTTTGTTGTTGTTGTTGTTGTTTGTTTGTTTGTTTTTCAGGTAGGTTTTCACTCTAGCCCTGGCTAACCTGGAATTAACTATGTAATTTCAGGGTGGCCTTGAACTCACAGCAATTCTCCTATGTCTGCCCCCAGAGTGTGAGGATTAGAGGCATGCCCCACCATGCCCAGCTGAAAGTCTTCTAGATGTGTGTTTATAATCAGGCAAATGACTCCAAATAGTTGGGTGAGGATACAGACATTAAACTGGACAGTTTGTAATGATAAACTTTGGCTATTTGAAGGGTTCTTAAAATGGGCACAAAAACCAGGTATTCAATTATCTTACCCTCCAGATTTAGAGTGGAAGTAAAGTGACCCAGTATTTCAGAGTATAGGGCAATATCAACCCTGTGCATAAAATAGGATTTGAGCCACGGGCAACACAAGATGGATGCTGAGACAGCGTTAATGTGAGTGAAGGTAGCACATACTGCATTTTCTGTGCTTGGCTGAGAGTAAGAAAGACAGTGTGTGTGGAAAGTCTACACTTCTAACCATTTTGAACAAGTTGGCACTTCTTTCTCACCTTATTTCTACCCATAATCTCTTCCTAAAGGACACCCCAGTTTATAACCCCTAGTAGAGTCAAGTCATCTGGACAGTATATGGATGCATGATTACTAACTATTCTATTAATAACATACTATTAATTTTTTCACAATAGTTATTTTCCATTTTCAAATTTTCAATAGGCAGTATGTTGTATCCATCTAGTTAAACAGATTATTATACAAAAACTTTGGGGAAAGTTTTAGTATACTATTATTTGATATATAGTTTAAAAGGATCCATAATCTTTAGAAGCACAATTATCTGAAAGAGACAGAAAACATACCAAATTTACCTTAGCGTAGAGGAAGTAGTTGACTTGTACAGTTTTGATTTTTTGTCTTTATCTGAAGATAATAATATATGAGATTATTGAGAAGAAAAGAGTATGATTTGGTACTTTTTGGCAGATGTTTATATTGCTGTTGGTCTCATAAGAGTTGACAGAGGGAAACCATGAGTCTGTGTGCCTAGGGATTGTTCTGAGAGGCATTGATATATGTGGAAGGACAGAGTCATGGGAGGCACATTAAGGTATTTAAAACTCTTGGTTCACCTTCTCCAGGGGAATGATTTGATTTATGGACTTTATCTGTATCCCATATACTTGAACTACAATGTTTTATGTACTTTCCAAATAGCCTTATATTTTAACCTACAAAATAAATTATGATTCAAAATTACTGAGTCCTCAAATTTTGCTTGTTTTATGATTGCGTCTTAAAAATTTTGATTTGACATGTTTGGGTATTTATAAATGCACAAATTCTCTGAAAATGATGAGAATTTGTAACACATGTATAATATGTACTGATAATGTCAGAATGATTAGCATTTTTATCTCCTCAAACGTTCATCACTTCTATGTACATAAACCTTTATATAATTCTAGCATAGGAAGTGTATTATAAGATATTATAGACTACATTTACCTAACTTGCTAGAAAAAATTGAAACAAAATCTTCTGTCAGTGTTTTGGCACTGGTTATCTAACCCCTCTTAGCTTGCTCTTCCTCATGTATTTCCCCACCTAAAGCAAACACAATATTACCCCATATTTTGAAACAAGCTAGATTTTTGCTCTACAACTTAGCATGCAGGTGCACATTTGTCTTTATGTGCCTGGGGGACTGCAGGTAAAAGGATCTGCACAGATTTCCTGTTTGCAACCATATATCATTTTCAAATATTTTTTTTCTCTTCTTAGGCAATGATTCTTGGTACCCCTATTCTTCATCAAGCAGTATTTTAACCATTACTTTCTTTTTATGCCAAACAGGTGCAATACTATGATATTTTACCTTTCCTAGATATAAACATTAGTGAGAAAATAAAAAATTTTCATTCAGAAAGCTCATAAAATTTTTTTGCTAAACCTAATTTTCAATCTGACTTGTATCCTGAATTGACATTGCAATTAAAATGTATACATCTATTTAAGAAAATATCGAAAAATTCATACTGTGGTTAATTCATGTTCTGAAGCGCTTTGAAATTATTAACTATGGTATTTGATAGTTACAGTTATCATGCATCATAAGACAAAATTTTTGTTGGAGTTCAGATTCTGCCTAGAATCCCAAGATTTGTAAATTTGCAAATATTAAAAGGGGAATATGGCACTCAGGGTTTTTATGCCTATAAATTCTGAGGATTAAACCAATTTATAAAGAAGCCTTCCAAGGCAATTGAAAAGTAATTGGGGCATATTCTCTTTTCTAAAATTAAAGATCTACAAATCAGTTCTACATCCTGACTGATCATTTTATACGATTAATTTTCTGCAAGCATATGTTAATATTTCAATTTTCCTGATCTTATTCTCTAGTATTGAATATGCTGCTGAGTTTTAATTTTGGGGAATGCTTTATATAATAAATCAAAATTTAATTATTGTAGAGATTCTTTAAAATCTCCATGGATTGAAAAAGTATACCTGATTAGCAAAATTTAGATGTTCTGCCTTTTTATACATAGCTAAATGTAGCAATATACAATTGTGTATAGAAATAGGAACAGGGATGATCCTGATGGTTGGAAACCGTCACACTTGTGTCAATAAACAAGCACATGTTCCCCTAAATTATATCCCACCCATTGTTTTTATCTTACTCACTAATAACATTACAAAGAAAGAACAGAGCTAATAAAAGATGATGAGTGAATGTGAAGTAAATAATTATAAAACTTTGGTGGAATGCATTGCATGACTCACTCTTGTACTTTTATACTTCCTATGGGGTATCTTTATTTATTTGTAATCTTTCATTTAGAAATGTGTGTTCATATGAACAACTTCTAATAAAAACTGATTTCCTAAGATAAAGAATTTAATTATAAATTATGCAGAACAAATATAATTGATAAAATCTTAACCTACCTTTATCTTTAGTAACACAGAAAGTAAAAGAAACTTGAAACAAGTATCACTGGCACAATGTTTGCTACCAAACTCAAGGCCCTTATTTCAATCTTTTCTACCTCAAAAAAGAAACAGAATGGAATGAATAATCACTTGTTATTAATACTGCGTTATTATATAGGATAAAATTTGAGAAGATATTTTAATATATATAGCAATGTTTCAAAAATAATACATAGACTATGAATAACTTATTTTTAATCAAACTATTGTGAAAATTGAAAATATCATGTGTTGAACAACTCTTCCAACAAATGCACCCAAAAAAATGAAAAGTAATTACCTTTTCTTCAGCCTTACAAATGAAGAAAAGGCATAATTATTCTATTGTTAAACTCTGTAAGTAAGATAAGGCTAATATTTTTATCTTGCCATATGCAATGTTTTAATTTACTTATTTATTTAGTTTGCTTATTACCACTAAAGTGAATACATCTTTTTGTAATCAAGTCTTCCTCATTGTTCAACCCACATTATTCTAAATGCGTTTTCAAATACATAATTGCCAATGTGGATGTAATTCAACTGAGTCATTAGATGATGAATTTCATAAAACAACAGAAATATTCAATATTCATAGTGCCACTGTAACAATCTGCTACATTTACTTTGTAATTACCATCTGTTGGACCTGATGTGGTAGAATCATATCAATGACACCTAAGGGATGCTTATAATTAGCAGTGATATAAGTAGTTGTTGTAAGTGGTGTATCACATCCATATTCAGGACAATTCTGAAATGTTGAAATGTTATGATTGAACATAAGAAATGTTCAAGTTAGAGAATTCATCAATAGCTATTATTTGAAAGTTTGTTTTGTCTTTAAGACTTTAAAAATGGTTTCTATATATTAAAATCTATGAACATCTCTAAATAAGCCATTAATATTAAATACTATGAAACTAAATTAAACATTTCTGAATCAAGAATATTTTTCTGTGGTCACTGGTTATACACTGAAGATATAGAACTTAAAAAAAATAACCCTTTATTGTCAAGGTGTTCATCTCTTTGTAGAATGTAGATCATGTCCTCAGTATGACAGTATTTATACTGCAATAATGTAGTTTGACACGTAGCGAACTTTAATAACAACATGATTTTTTCCAAGGATATCTCTGTAAAGGGTATTGACTTGGTTAATTTTATCTACAACCATGGAAAAGCTATGATGTCAAGTTGATTGATCAAACACCAATCTATGTGTTGTTGTAAAGGTACATTATAGGTACGATTAATATTCATCATCATTAGATAATGAAATACATTTATGGTTGCAGTCAGCTCCATGTTGCTGGAATGAGCATCCAGTCAGACACAATTTATGAGAGGAAGGGTTTATTTCAGTTTACAGATCCAGGAGAAGCTCTGTCAATGGAGGAAAAAGCAGGTTACTTCCATAGATCCAAGCAGGAAGAAACGACTGCACCAAGCCAATAACAACACCAGCAAGACAAACATTTGGGCTGAATTTCTGATCTGCCCCAGACACGTGTAAGGGCTGAACTCTTAAGATCTACCCCTGGTGACACTTCTCCCATCTGGACAGATGGAATCCCTAAGTTACAAGTTGAATTTAAATAAAACGCTGGACTCTATGGGGTCATAGATTTTCACTATCATGTTCAAACTATACATTTTTGTACAGCATTTGTGAATTAAGAACATTGTTCTTCTGACATAAACTAACTGGTGCATTCATGAGCACACAGAGATCACTGAAATCTGCACTAAGTAAGGCCCTCAGTAGAATGGCGATTGGAGAGGGAGGATGTAACCAATTTATGGTATATCCATACATTCAAATTCCCAACAAAAATATAAATAAAAAATTTTCCTCAGAAACAGGATACATCTCATGAAGGACAATGTCAAAGAATTTACCATTTTAATCAGTTAACCAAGTCACCCCAGAGTCTCTACTTATTTCATTACCTATGGCCATAATTTTTTTCTTTGTGTATTATATTCCCTATTTCAGGAAATTTTACTTAAATAAGATCCAAGTGTATATGATGTTCCTTCAGTGTGGTCCCTCAGTTGTGGTTTCTCTCAATGTAAAATCTTATCAACAGAAGAAATATTGGATCTTGTGTGATGGCTCAGACATTAAGGTGCTTGCCTGAAAAGCCTAAGGAACCAGGTTTCATTCTCCAGTACCAGTGTAAAACCAGATCAGAAAGTGGCACATGCACCTGGAATTTGGTGGCAGCATCTGGAGGATCTGGTGCACCCATTCTCTCTGTCTTTCTTCTCTCTACTTCTCTCTGCTTAAAAATAAGTAAATAAAAAAATTTTTTAAATAAATATTGTATCTGCATCTTAAACATACAACACACACACGCATGCCTGTCATAGTGTAACTAGAAGTTATGTTAATCACTTTGGAAGTGGGGCTGAGCATTACTAATACGTAGCTGACATTGCCCCATTGCAGTAATGACACCCAGAATGTGCATATTTGTTGCCAGTCCCTTGATTAATGTCCATTCCTCCTGCTAGAGGACAAATCTTTGCAGAACTCAAGTGTGGCCTCTGAAGCTTATCTTTGCTTTACAAGTCAAACTGAATTTTATCTATATGAAATGGTCAAAGTTCACAGGTTAATATATATATGATTTTGTTCTGCCCTTAATATATATGAGGTCCAAAAGCATATTATTATCACTATTGCTTAGTTTGAAATGTAAAATGCCTTTAATTTTTTTATGAACTTCCTGTAATAAATCATACTCTACTCCAATAATCCAAGCGTCTTCTGAAATGAACTAAGAGATACTACCTCCATATTTATTAGTTGCCTTTTTTTCGGTCAACGAAAGCCTAAACAATATTTTGTCTTATGCCTTAAAAAGCTAGATGCATTTTGTCACACAAGTGTTTATAAGAGTCACATTTAAACATTGTTAAATCCAGAGATTAGACAAAATCTCTACAGGGCTCCCAAGAGAACACAAGGAGCAGAAGGCAGCATCTCCATCAGTTTCTGCCATTTGGCCATCATGTGCCTCAAAGAAAGATGGTGTTTTCTTCTTTGGTTCAAGTATATTTTATTTTCCTCACACCATAAAATGTATGTTTTTTTTTTAATTGCAAAGGAGTAGATAGTATCCCATATTCCATGTCAGCCTGGGCTAATGGGAGACCCTGCCTTGAAACACTCCCCCACAAAAAAAAAGGAAAGAAAATGGTGAACATTGATATTGCTCCAACATTTATAGGCTTATTATTATTTTAAAAAAATGTGTTTATTTATTTGCAAGAAGGAAGAGAAACAGAAGAAAAGAAAAGAAAAAGAAAAAGAAAAAGAGAAAAGAAAGGAAAAGAAAAGAAAAGCCAGCCAGCCTGGGCTTCTAGCCACTGCAAATGAACTCCAGATGCCCATGTTGCAGGAATTTCTCTGGAATGATTACACCAACACAAATAAAAGTAGAAGAGAGAAGTTTATTTACCTAGGCACCAAAACTGGGATCACTCCCAAAGAAGCAATAGCCAGAAGCTCAGTCTTCACTTTCATTTTATATTCTAGCAGCAAGTAGCAAGAAGAAGTTGGGTCTTCACAACGGCAATCATGTACTAGAATTCAGCAGTTAGCAAGTGATCTTTTCTGCTCCATTCCCTCCCCTTCACAGTCACAATACCTTATGATCTTATTTTGAAGAGATTTGTTAGTAGTCCTGGCAAATCACCTGTAGCTTTGTTGCTTACATTCTGGTTTGGATAAAACTGGATAGGGTGTTTAGGATGCACAGTCCTAATAGGAGCCCCAACACTATCATTATAAAGGACTCCACTAAAGGGGCCAGTCAGGGTCCCCTTGTAGTCCACATTTTTCTCCATTGGCCTTCATTTGCACTTTTTTCTTAATTCTTTCTAGTACTTTTTTGCCATTTTCTTGTACCACCCCAACTGACTAGCATAAAAGCAGCATTCCTCATTTAGAACCATACATATACCCTACTTTTCGGCAGTAATCAAGTCTAATCCCCTACAGTTTTGAATAATCATTATTGCCAATGAGTCTATCTGATTTTGAAAAGTGACTATGCTCTCTTGAACAATAGATTAGTCTTCCCTGATCTGGGTAGAGAGTTGGATATGTTGAACTTGTTTGATGTCTATTGTGGTGGCACCAGTGGTCACAGTTCCTGTCCGAGCTATTTGTAGCAAGTCTGGTAACAGCACAGGACTGCTCTTTTTCCTTGATCTTGAGAGGTACAAGTATTGTTGGACTTTGTCTGCCAGGAGTATATACAAATCAGGGTCCAGGAAAACTAGCCTGCAATTTTCTCCTTGATGGCAGGAGTAAATACCTTTGGGGCAGGAGAAGTATGTGCCATTGAGTCCATAGCTCCTTTAGTTACCCTGGTACAGTCCATTTCATTTCCCAGACTTTGGGCCTCTCCTATGAACTGCACAGGTGGTCCAGTTATACAAGTCCCTTTTGTGTTGTTAGTTAGGCTTTAGTTAGTCATTCCCACCCCAGTATAGGTGACTAGATTCACACATAAGCATATCCAGCAATCTTTTCCAGGGATGGATCAGCTAGATTAAGAAGCTCATGGCTAGCATTTACCATAGACAACATTTTGAGAAGCAAGACATTGGGAACAAATTGGTTGACTTTTTCCTCTCCAGGGACCGGGTTAGGTTCCAAAGGTTGTCTGAGGTTGTCTAACTTTGCTTACTGGAAGGAACACCTCTTGGTTAATAACTGATAGATGGAGGGTTATGACTAGGGATCAGACCATTTACAATCCCAACCCAAGTATGCAAGTGCCCCATGTAACGGGATCACTCAAAGTTAGCTGTATTTGAACCCCTCCTTTGTTATCTAAGGGCAGATATTTTATCTTTGTTATTCCTTTCCCAGAGGTTAGTCTCAAGGTGGATTTCTCTGGCAAAATCAACCCAAGCCCAGCATTTCAGATGGGTTAAAGAATTTCCCCCACAATCACCACCTTCCTGGTGAACCACTCACCTATACACAGCTAAAAATGAACTTTTATAAAAGCACCTTAAGTAACCAGTGTCTTTGCACCATTGGTCCGTATCCTTCACGGTGGGGGAACTGTGGCCCACACACCATTTAAAAGTGACAATGTACACTTCATCTTTTGGGCCCTCAACAAGATTCATGGGGGTCATTTGTCAGATCTCAGATGAGCCCCCAGGAATTTGGGCATAACCCTTAATGCTAGGCATGTGCCATTATTTTGTTGGAGGCACCATCACCATCAAACCCAGCATCATGATGATCAGGGTCTCTACTCTGCTCATCATCTTGGTTTTCCATCCTGGAGATTCTTAACTGCAAATGATTCTTAGGGTCTGCTGTCCACATCCAGGTCTTCTCCAAACAGGAGTCCACCTCCAAATGGCAGAGATGAATCAATGGCTTTATACCTGCAATTTTAAAAGCTGAGGGAGTGTTGAGCATAACTTGGCAAGGTCCTATTTTGAGTCTAAACTTACACATACTGGGACCTTTACCCAAACCCAGTTCCCTGGGCTCTAGGGATGTATGGGGGGGCGGGTTCCTGAGCCATCAGAGGAGAGGGTAAATTTAGGTATTGGGCAGTTCTCTGTGCAGTGTTAGCCAAGTCCTTCAAGAACCACTGAGGTGAGTGTGTCCATACTCTCAGAGGTCCCCTGAGTCCCTTGGGAGTTGGAGGTGGGCATCCAAACACAATCTCAGAAGGGGTGTATCCACTTTTACAGGGAGGACAATGCACCCTAAACAATACAAGTGGCGGAATCTCTGACTAAGGGAGGCCCATTTCTTGTTAATACTTGTCCATTACTTTCAAAGTCCTATTTATTCATTCAACTCAGCCTGAAGACTGGGGTTGGTACAATGTGAGTAAGTACCAATTTAATCTTGCTGCCTTGGGCATCTGTTGGACTATCTTCCTGACAAAAGATAGTCCCTTATCTGACTCTATACTCACTGGGACTCCAATGAGTAGAAGAATGTCCCTGTTCAGAAAGCAGGACACTTCTTGCACCTTTTCTGTGTTGGTCATGGAGACTTGCACCCAATCTGAAAAGGTGCACACTTTGACTAACAAATATTGGTACCCTATGCTGAGTTGAAGGTAATTAAAGTTCATTACTTGATGTTCCAATGGGTAGTACCCTTGATTTTGTGTCAGCATTGGAGCCCTGGGTGCCTGTTTGTGATTGTCCCATGCACATTGTATGCAAGCTTTGCTACCTTGTTGAGTCAGTGCTGGCAACCTCAGGAACAACAAATATTTCTGTAACAAATCTTGTGGCGCAGGTTTTTCTAAATGAGTTGCTTCACGGGCTTGCCAGACTAGACTGAGTGCTGTTGCCTCTGGCACTGTTATTTTCCCATTGGTGGTAACTAACCCGCTCTCCAGATTTTCAGTGGCCTCTTCATTGCTTGCACTTTTTATCTTTCTCTGGTTTCTATGAGGCAGACGTTGTGACCGCGGGGAATGTAAAGCATATCTTCTCAGTATGTCTTCCCGGAGGGACGTTTATTTGGCTGTTTGATCTACCTGTTGGTTTTCTTGACTTATCTGATCTCAGTTCTTCATGTGTGCTTGGCAGTGCCATACTGCCACATCTCAGGGAACTCAGACTGCACCTCAAGGGTCCCTGTGTTTGATTTCTCAAAACAAATAGCCCCATATATGTACAGGCAAGTGAAGGCACATCAAGAGTCAGTGTAGATGTCATCTCGCTTTCCCTTTGCAAGGAGGAGTGCATGGGTCAGTGCATGGAGCTCAGTTCTGTGGGCTGACCAGTGACTGGGCAGTCAGCCTTCTCCAGCAACTTGCTCCTCAGTGATCACTGCAAACCCAGTGTGGTATTCCCCTAGTTGTAGACTTTGGCTCCCATCAGTGAAAAGCTCTATCTCTTCATTAGGGAGTCTTTTAGGTCTGGCCACAAGGAGAAAATTTCTTTAATAACTTCTCCACAACCATGAAGGGGCTCTCCCTTCTCTTCAAGTAAGAATGTGGCCAGGTTTAGGGCCCTTGTGGCTTCTACCTGTACACAGGGATTTTTTTTTCCGCCAACATAGCCTGGTATCAAGCCACTCACTCACCAGTAATTCAGCTGTGGGCTTTCCCGTTTAGCAAAGAGGTGACCTGGTGAAGTACTTGACAGTGATGTTTTGTCCCAGAGTCACTTTGTCTGCCTGTTGTACTAGCACTATGGTGACCAAGAAGGCCCAGAGGCAAAGTGGACATCCAATGGCCACTGGGTCCAGTCTTTTGGACAAATCTGCCGCTGTTCTATTTCATGGTCCCAGTGACTGGGTTAGGGCTCAATTTTCCCATTGTCATGTACCTAGAGAAAAAAGGGACACGTGACTTCTGGGAGTGCCAGTGCAGGAGCCTCACTCAGTCTCCTTTTGAATTGATCGAAAGCTTCTTCTTCTTCGTTTCCACATTTCAATGGGTTTTGAGCAGATACTCACAGGGCACTGTGTAGAGGCTTAGCAATGGCAGAGAAGTCTGGGATCCAAAGCCAACAGCCCAGCTGCCCCCAAGAACACTCTGAGTTGTCTCTTAGTTCTGGGGTAAGGACATCGAATGATCAGCCACTTCCTGTCTTCTCCCAATCTTCCTAGCCCACGGCTAAGGTCGTTCCAGGCAGGTGACCTCCTTATCCACAGATTTGGACTTTCTTCTGGAAACCTTTTAATGTAACTTTTGCAGGAAGCACAAGCTCTCTGCTGCCTTCTTCACAGATCTCCTTCGTGGGAGCTGTTAGCAGCAGGTCCTCGATGTATCGCAGAATAGTGCATCCAGCAGGCTGGCTGGCAGTTGTCTAGATCTCCCTGAACATAGTTGAAGAGCTTTTGAATGGCTGCAGAGGCCAGAGCAAGTCAGTTGCCCCTTTGAACCAGTTTCTGGATCTATCCATTCAAAGGCAAACAGGGGTTGACTTACTTCTTCCAGCCTCAAGCAGGATTCCTTCAAGTGTAAGTGTGTAAATACTGCAGTTGTAAGAGGTATCAAGCTTAGTAGAGTGTATGGGTTGGGGACATCAGGGTGTTGGGTTTTGATTGTATCATTAACCCTTCATAGGTCTTTAACTGATTGATAATAATTGATTCTTGGCTTCTTCACCAGAAGCAAGGGAGTATTCAATTGGAATGTTATCTCCCATAAGACCCATTTGACTTTGAGTCCCATGATCTGAGGGGATATTGCCATATGGGATCTAAGGAAACTGACATTGCCTCTGTTTGACTGAGGCAGTGCCAGGTTTTTTTTTTTATATTTTATTTTTATTTATTTGAGAGAGATACAGAAATAGGCAAGGAGTGAGAGAGAGAGAGAGAGAGAGAGAATGGGCACATCAGGGCCTCCAGCCACTGCAAACAAACTCCAGATGCATGCACCCACTTGTGCATCTGGCTTAACGTGGGTCCTTGGGAGTCGAACCTGGGTCCTTTGGCTTTGCAGGCAAGCATCTTAACCTCTAAGCCATCTCTCCAGCCCGGTGCCAGGTTTTAATGTCACCACCACTGGAGGGTAGTGACAAGTCCAATTTCTCCCTGGATGTCCCAGACCTGAAGGAATATTGCTACATAGAGTGAGGTGAGATCAGTTTCTTCCCTTTTGATGGAGTCACCATTCTTCTTCTGGGTCGACCTCCACTGTAAGCATGGCAGGGAATCTGAGCACCTTTCAGAATCTACAGGATCTATGTCCATGGTTACTATTGTCACCAGCTTGGACAAGTCTCTTCCCAACAGGGGCCTGGGGGAATCCAATCACATACAGAAATTGATGGCAAACTCAGTGGCTACGATATAGGTCTCATGGCTCATAGAATAGATATTTCTTAGTGGAGCCCACTGCCCCTAATTATTGTCATCACCACCACCATCAATCTCATGTAAGTCTTCTGGTCAGGGTAGTTACTGTTGAAATGGCTGCCCTGGTGTCCAGCTTTAGTCTCCCAGATAAACTCGAACCTTGGGCTCCTGAGGGCCTGCTGCAATTGATTCTGGACATCCTTAGTCCAGTTATGAGTCCCAACTGTGGTCCTCAGTGTTAGAGTCCAATTGTGTATTTCTCTTATGCTTTGAGGCTGCAACAGTTGTTCCCCTTTCTTGGGGCTTCTTCTTAGGTGTGATCATTTCTTTTCTCAGCTCTGGATGCTTGTTCTTCTAAGTTTCTTCTTGCAATAAGCACATTGGTCTTTGCCCAGGGGGCTTGGTTTTCACTTCTTTCTCTTCCTTTGAATCTAGGCTTAGTTGGATTCATGGCCTCTTTCAAGCGATTGCTATGATGCACAGTGAGAGATCCATTGGCCCTTTTCTTTCTTTGTGGTAATCTACCTTTTGGAAGCCACCTTAGATGCAATTTCCAGAAGCTCACTTATGTTTTTCCCAGTGAAACCTTCTAAGCATTGCATGTTGCAACATATGTCATAGGCCGACTGAGCACCTTTCTTCTGATTGATCGAGTTTCAGGTGCCACAGGGTTAAATGAAGTATATATCTGATAGGCATCACAGAGTCTTTCATAAAACTGGTTGGGAGGCTCCTTTTCATCTTGAATTACTTCAACTACACATTCATTCACCAGTCATTCAGAAGTTTTGCACAACACATTTTAAATTCCTATCCCATATATTACTCTGGAGACCAAGACCTTGGTATCCATGGAGACCAACCTGTTTTACCTTAGAGATCAGGGCCACCTTGGAATCCCATTGAGGCTTAGGATGTAATCACCTGGAGACTAGTGCCACCCTGGTGCCATGGCAGGGCCTTGGATTCAATCTCCTATGGGGTGATTAAGCCCACACTGACTCTACCTGTCTAGTTCACATGGGGCCCTGACCTGGTCTGGACATATGGCCTGGCTTCATCTTTTTCTACTACGGCACGTTGGTCCTGGGTCTCCCAGTCCCTTGGGTCAAGTGGAAGGCAACCAGGGAATCATGTCCCTGCACATGCTTCACAGTTCCAGGGATCTTGAGCAGGCTGAGAGGCCCAGAGCAGCAGCACCCCATTGACCAACGTGGATTGTGGTGAAAGACAATCTCACGGAGGCATCCAGAGACGTTGCTGGAATTTCTCTGGAATTATTCAAAACGTTTGAAGTTGGAAGAGAGGAGTTTATTTACCCAGAATCAAATTTAGGATTACACCCAAATAAACGCCAGCCATGAGCTCAATCTGCACTTTCATTTCATTCTCTAGCAGGAAGGTGGATTCCATAGCAACAGGGAAGATACCATAGTAGCAAGATGGGGCTAGCAGGCAAGTGGGGGGTTGGGGCTTTAAAAAAGCATAGGTATAGTTAGCTATACTGTTCCTGGAAGTTTGCTATGTGGTAAGGTTGCCAAGGGCAATATCTATTTTGTCTTAACCATTTCCTCCTTCTGACAACTCTAGGGCTGGGGTCAGAGGGCTTTTCCAGGACTGTTTTGCTCCATTGAGCAAGAAGTTGGGTCTTGGCAACAATCAGTACCTACTATAATTCAGCACTTATCAAGTGGTCTTTTCTACCTCACATGGGCTACTTTTTATATCTGGTTCTGCCTGGGTGCTGGTGAATCAAATTGGGGCCATTGGACTTTGCCAGAAAGCACTTTTACTGCTATGCTATCTCCAGCTCCAAGGATTTTTCTTGATGCCTTAGTTGTTGTTGTTTTGAGGTAGAGTCTCATTCTAGTACAGGCTGTCCTGGAGCTCACTATGTAGTATGTAGACTTATGCTGGCTTGGAACTCATAATGATCCTCCTACTTCAAGCTCCCAAGTGCTGGGATTAAAGCAAGCATGACCATGCCCACAGAAAGGCTTCTTATTTTTAATGGAGTTGAGTAATGCAGATATATTGCTACATAAACTTGTGGTTTATGTTAAGGGATTTCAGGACATTATCAGCATCTATATTGAACTTTACAAGAACTTTTTCAATGTTTTTATTTTATTCTATTTGTTTGTAAGAGAGAGAGAGAGAGAGAGAGAAAGAGAGTGAGAGAGAAAGCAGATAAAGAATGGGCAGACCAGTGCCTCCAGCCACTGTAAAGGAACTCCAGATGAATGTGCCACCTTGTGCATCTGGCTGACATAGGTACTGGAGAATTGAACCTGGCTTCACAGGCAAGCACCTTAAACACTATGCCATCTCTCCAGCCTTATAATATTTTATTTATTTCTTTAATTGTTAGTTTTGAGAGAGAGAGAGAGATCGGTTGATTGACTGAGAGAATGGGCACACCGTGTCAAGGGCCTCTTTCCATTGCAAACATATTGGAGAGGTACGCACCACTACGTGTGTTTGGCTTTAGGTGGACACTGAGAATTAAACTTTACTAGCAGGCTTTGCAAACAAATGCATTTAACCACTGACCCATTGACATAGTCCCAAAGTCTCTGGAATACATATATTTCAAGATTTTTCTTATATGATTTTCTAAGTAATCTCAAAAATTTATCTTTGTATACATTAATGTAATATTTTAATCAAATATTCAGAGACAGAAATAAAGAGGTGTGGTTATAATAATATAAAAATATCATTTGTAATATGTTTAATTATCTTCTTTAATTGCATTAGGAAGAAATAATCTGGTTAATAGTTGTGACAGTTGTGTGTATAATAAAATATGCTAGTTCCTTGCAAGCACACAAATAAAAAATCACACTTTCAAAAATGTTAACCCTAAGTCTGTGGGTAGAGAATGAAGAATTGCTGGGGTTTGCTGAATGAAAATATAACACACAAATTGGATATGTACTGTTATTTCCAACTTATAAAGGGACTAAGGGCTTAGAGACATTAAATAATTGTTCACTGTCACATCATTCCTGATTATTAGAGCTAACCTTTTTCTTCCTTGCCAAATTTGTTCATATAATTCTTAAGTATAAAGGGCTAGTTTTACATCATGTAGAATTTAAGTGTTGATGCATAGTCTTTTACTTATATCTGCTATTTTCTAAGCAAAAATCCTGTGTAGGAAACCACATGCCTTTTATTTATTTATTTATTATTATTATTTTTTTTTTGCATTTCGGTGCTGTGAATAGCTGTGTAACTAGAAATGAGTTTCAGGATATAGCAACATCAGCAATAGTAGCCGACTGTGCAAAAAATGACAGATAATGACACAAAAAGTGATGGCAATTTGCAGGATATCAGTTAAAGCATATTGGTTCTCTCCTGCTGAATATGAGTTCAATTCTAAGATGTTCTTAGAAAAGAACTGAAGTTTATTAAGAACTCACCATATCACAGTTCACTGTGATAAGTGATTCCTGTGTACTGAATTAGGATTTCTTCATTCTCTTATGGAACGTTATCCTGTAATTCAAAGGAATATATGATTTTTACATAAGAATCAAATACATAATTTCTATGAATATTCAATGAGGCAGTTTATGTGAAAGGCTGTATTAAGGAACATATTTTCTTTATCACATTATGATAAGACAAAATACATAAAGGGAATTAAAATTGCATTGTAGTCCATCCACCTACAAGGAGAAAAAACACACAAGTTACCAGTTTAACTGCCAAGTATTTTGTGTTCGTATTTTGTCTTAATGTTTCTGATAAGGTCTGTTTCATTTAATAGTAGAGATGGTGAACAAAAACGCATAGAAAATCCTGTAATGTTACTACAGTAGCTAATGAGAGGACTATAATCAAGGTATAGTTGAAATGGTAGAAAATGTATTTATTCATAATAGTTCAGAAAAGCTATTGGGAGCAGAATAAAAGCTTAAGTACTTTCCATTCCTAACATGTGATTGATAAAATGTTTTAAAATCTAAAGTGACTATGTGTCAATGTCTGGCAAGGGTTATAGTTTAAACAGATCCATTCTGTTCTCAAGAATTCCAAGTTAGGGTAGGTAGACCACAGCTAAGAAGACTTTTACTAGTGAAAGTACTTTTTGTTTGCTTTTTTTTTTTTAAGGTACGGTCTCACTCTAGCTCAGGCTGACCTGGAATTCACTATGTAGTCTCAGGGTGGCCTCAAACTCATGGCGATCCTCCTACCACTGCCTCCTGAGTATTGGGATTAAAGGCGTGTGCCACCACGCCTATCTGAAAGTATTTTTGAGAGGTAATTATAGCAAATTATTTTGATTAAAATATGATTAAAATGATAGGTCTGCATGATGGTTTATATTGATTATCAACTTGGCAGGACCTAAATTCACCCAGTAAACTACTAACTGGGCACGTCTTTGAAAGATTATAATGATTCAGTAACACAGTGTGGAAATACTCACTGTAGCTATAGGCAGCATCATTTCCCTGGTCCTAAACAGTATTGAAGGGAGAGAACTGACTGCTTCCTCACTGAAGACTGAATGTGACTTCTACCATAGGGTTTAGCAACCCTTCCTTCCCTGTCCTGCCATGACAGATTGTAAACTTCATTTGTAAGGTACAGTGAACCCTTATTTTCTTAAGTTGCTTGTGGTCAGGTATTTTTCCCTAACAATGAGTCAGTAAATAGTAAAGTGTGCTATAGTCCTGTGGCTTACCATAGCATATACATGCAAGGACTGGCAGTCAATCTCCAGTGAAGTAAAAAAAAAAAAAAAAAAATAGAGGAAAACACTGAAAAATTCTGGTCAGACAAAGCATCTTTACGCAAGAGCTTTTTCTAACATGTAATTATTTAAGTAATCATGTGTCATTTATGATATTATACAGTTCCTGTTTATGTATAAGGCTCAAAAAATAAACCTTTGGTTTTTGCTCTTTATAACACAATCAGGTCAGAAATCTTTTTAAAAATAATTTTATTCAATATTTACTTGTAAGGAAGAAGAGAAGGAATGTGTAAGGGAGTGTGTCTCGTTCTACCACCATTGCAACAGAACTCTGGGCTACTGTGTACATCAGGCTTTAGGTGGATACTAGGGAATCAAACTAGAATTTAATGAACTTTCAAGACAGAGCCCTCAACCACTGAATCATCTCTTCAGCCTTCGAACAAGTCTTCCTCATGAGAACTAACACTTCTTTTTTGCCCAGTGTGGGAGTGGGTCTTGGTAAAATGGTGTTAAGAAAAAGCCGACACTCTGGCTTCATCAGTTTCTGTGCATGATGAAGTTCTCATTTCTCCGCGCTGGAGAGGAGGCACCATCAGCGAAGGTCCTGCATCAGGCGTATCTGAGTAGGGGTCCACCGAATCCACATGGAAAGCTGAGAGCAGAGCTCTCATACCTACAATACTAATGCTGGGGAGGTGGAAACAAGAGGATTCCTTGGTGCTTGTTAGCTAACTTATATAGCAAATGAAAATGGGGGGCTGGACAGAAGGCTTAGCAGTTAAGAGTGTTTTTGGTACAAGCATGTGGGCCTTACAGGCCATGACAATCTGAGACTGACTGAGATTGATTCCCCAGCACATGTAAACAGCTGGGCCTGTTCACACATGTTTGTAACTCTAAATATGTTGGAGAAGACTAGAGAATTGTTGGGGTTTGCTGAATGAAAAAAAGGAAAATAGGACAGTTGTTTTGTGTGAGAGATGTTACCTGAGGGAAATGTGGACAATAGTGAGAAAAGGAGGACACCGGTCGTTCTCCTCCCATCTCTACACTTGTATCCATAAAGCAAACATATCTGCATAGATTTGTATATAGTACACACACTTCACATCCCACACCATATCACATGTTCTCTTTCTGTCTCTCTTCCCAAACACACACACACACACACACACACGCACACTAACAAAAAGATGTCAAACTCTATACTCTATGCATATACATGCATATGCATATGTTACCCCCTCAACACACATGTGTACCCAAACGCATATGCAAACATGCATGATGACTACATACACATACTCAAATGATAATAAAATAATCATTTTCCAAATTATTATCCAGTTTACAAGCTTTTGTAAAACTCTGGTAGACTACTTTGCAATTTTGTAAGTACGGTAGTATCTTAGAATATCGTTTTTGATATTTCTAGTTTTTCCAAATCTTTTTGTGTGTCTGCTTAATATAGGTTAATGAATTATATATGCTGAGTAAAGTCCAAATTCCTTATTCATTTTATCATTGGTGAGGCAAAAAAGTAGTAAGTTCTACATTGTTAATGTTTACTACCTACACTCATGGCTTTTTTCAACTGATACTGAAAATTGCTAAACATGAATCTGTAAGGCAATAAACAATTTTTATATTTTATTTATTTATTTGGAAAAAGAGAAAGACACAGAGACAGGGAGGGAGAATATGGGTGTGCCAAGGGCTCTAGGTACTACACATGCACTCCAGATGCATACACTAGTTTGTGCATCTGGCTTTATGTAGGTATTGGAGGATTGAACCTGGGCCAGCAGGCTTTGCAAGTGCCTTTAATGGCTGAGTCATGTCTCCAGCCCAAGCATTAAATAATTAATAGAATGAAATTTGAAAATTTAAAGTTCAGTTTTATTTTGGGATTGTTAGCAGTTCATGTTCTTGGAGAATATAGAGAAATTAAAATCATCCTGATCATAGTAAAAAAAAATTAAGTACAATAAATGTACTTTAATCAGCTGATATCTGGTCAATAGGAATTTAGCAAAAAGATCCAGAAGAGATTTGTTTTTGGTAAATTTTTTTCATAGTCGGTGGAATATTTATGATTCTTTAGCTTTCACATTATATCATTAGTAATCCTTTTTACTTTGAATTCCATTTGGAATACTGCAAGTTCACATGTCTGAAGTCTTAGATGATTATGTAAATGAGAAGACATAGAAAATCTGTATAGCATTGAGATGAGGCAGTATCTCTCAGGAAATGAAGAGCCCTTTTCTAAAGGTTAATCATTCACACAAAAGAGAAAAAAAATGTCTGTGACATTACAAAGATGGTAACAGTAGTTGGAAATGTAAAGGGTATTTGTTTAGTGCGTGAGTGACCCAAATGTCAAGATTTCTATGGAACATTGGTGGTGAAGAGATGAAAACAGAATTAAGAACTTTAAGTGGCATGTATTAGAAGCAGGTCAACCCCAGTGTTTAGGAGTTGATTAAATATAAATTATAAAAACTTATAAGTATTAAATTTGGTTTGGAAATATGTGTATAGATGCATATATGTGATGATCATGTATCATAAAAATGTTTTTAAGTAATGACAGCTCATAGGTTGAAGAATCCATAGCTACCTACTTATACTTATTAAAAACTCAGCTACTAATTTCCTACTCTGCACTTATTGTTTTCATTGGCAACTGTTAGGGATAGTTCACCTGTCTAGAGTAGTTGCAAAAAAATTGATTACATTTGCTACTTTGAAGTTTTCATAAGGAAAACATTTTTATGCTTTGTTATAGTTTTCAAACTAACCATGTATTTATCTCTTTAAATTACATTTGAGGCTTAAGGTAAAATAAGCAAATTAATAGAAAACTAACATAAAGCTTTAATATATAGAAAACAATTTCAAAGAATAGCATTTCTATGTTAGTATTTCAAGAAAATTAATCTAAACTGATTAGCACAAATGTATTTCTTGGGCTTGTAGGTGCTGACTGAACAATTTTGGGTGCCCTATATATCACATTGCAATCAGAAAGATATGAGGAAAGATAATGAAGTGAAAATATGGTAAATAAGTTTATATACATGTTAACATTTCAAACAATGTCTTAAGATTCATGGAATAAGATAAAATGGGAATGTACTTTAATGAAAGAGTCCAAATGATTCCTTTGAAATCATATAAAGTTTTACCTGAGAAATTTTTGACTTTTAAATTGTTGTATACGAGTTATAGCCTTATAGATTTCCTCATTTGTCTAACATCCCTTTGTTACTCTATACACATTAACATGAAATGTGTTCATAAGTAAATTTTTGGATCAGTCTGTTCCCCACGATGAAAAGATATAGTTATGCTATTTAAGTTTTTCTATATTTAACAGAATCTCACTGTCAAGAGAAAGAGGCTTTATTTTTTTAAAGAATAATATTACAAATCATTTGTTACTTAGGAAATACTATACAGGTCCGTGTCATATTTTATTCCTATTTTTGTATGTGCTTCAAGAAGTTTCCTTTTACTGGTTTAGTTTAAAATTTGAATGAAGTCCTCACCTCAGTCTTCTTTCCTTCCTTCCCACTTATTCTTCTCTCCCAAGATACTTAAATCATGATATCCAAGAATCTATGATTATGTTTACTTGCATAGCAAAAAAGTACCTTTGGATGGAATACACACACACACACACACACACACACACACACACACACAGGTTATCTACTGTTATCTCCTCACTCACTCCACACCCTAAGGACCCTCCTTTGTAGCATTATGGTAATCTCTGCAAGGTCATAAAGGCCTCAGTCCCTATGGGATAATAGGGCACAATGCCTCAGGGCATTCATACCCACTCTGTGGGTCCTACAGTCCTTATGACCCCTCTTCCAAAATGTTCTCTGACATCTTTTGAGATGAAGATATTATTCTTCATAATTTGAATAAAAATCAATAAAATCACATAAAACCATGTGAGTTGTTTGGGATCTAACCATAACCCTATTCCTGAGTCAATAGTCATTTTCTTGTCATAAGAAATACAACAAATTTGCACTTCCCTGATATGTGTGAGAGAGAATAGAGAGACAGAAAGAGAAATAAACATTTATTCATTTAAAATATCAAATCAAACGATTGTGTGTATTAACAGCTAGTTTCTAGAAATATGATGAGGACAAGAAGGTTTGAAAGATAACCTGTCATACTCCATAAGAGTTAGAAAGGCAAATGCAAATGCAACTTTGTGCTTTGTGGAATACATACAAATATATATCATATACATCATATAAATATATATGAATATATATAGTCAGCTTCTAACATAGTCACCTTAACATATATATATATATATATATATATATATATATGGGATATACATGGAATATACATACACACACATATATGCACATACATATACATATATACATATATATGTATATGTATACATATATGTATATGTATATATATGCATATATGAAAATTAAACAAAAAGTTGTCATTAGAAAATAAATTTTCTTATGAATCTCAGGAAAATAAACAATAGACATACAATTAAAACTAATGCTTTTTATGAAAATGCAAGACTGAGAGAAAAGAGGTAAGGAATGTTTGCTGCCCAAAGATAGTATAGTAGGAGCACAAACTAGGCAGCATGTCGATAATAACTCAGACAGAACGTGAGATCATCTTACCTACATACAGAACACCTGAATG
This sequence comes from Dipus sagitta, assembly GCA_036346955.1. Lineage (NCBI taxonomy): Eukaryota > Metazoa > Chordata > Mammalia > Rodentia > Dipodidae > Dipus > Dipus sagitta. Next base: position 27,889,212 of record CM070772.1, read on the forward strand.
GCAGACTGGTGGTGAAAGCAAGACATCTAAGGCAAGTTGTTACAAGAATCACAAGAACTGAATGGACTAACCCTCTATATTCAGCAACACTCACAAAGTGGTCCCTAAACCTAACACTTAGTGATTGGTGTTGACACAGTTGTTTCCAGAGTTTAGAATTTTCTGTATAACACACTGAATCTGCAAGAGACCAAGGATTTCACTTGACAGGACTCGTCATGTAAGGATTTAACTAATACAACATCCCCTCATAGTATTGCAGGCTTGATCTAGAGTATGCATAAACCTGCACACTCTGCTATATTCACATTGCTTACATAACATTTATTTTTAAGAGTGTGGTGCTGGAAATGATATCTTCAAATTGTCTTAATGAAATGAGAGCACAAGAAATAATAGTGGAAACAAAATCCCCTGGAGAAAAAGAGTGATACTGAGGAATGATTTAATGTATTAGGTTAAGACAAGCCAAGACAATAATTTGGTATTAGGTAATTACTTACAATCTACTGGAAAATGCATTAGATAATCCTGACAACTCATATGATATGGAAGTTTTTGGCATAACTTGACTCCCAGCTTAATTTTCTCATTGTTTCTCACCGCATTCAGCATTCATATTTTTGTACTGCATGTTATTGTTCATTGTTACAAAATATATAATTTATAAATTTATATAATGTACATTTTGAAATTAATAGACGTTCACTTACATTAATGTTCAGTGAAATGGAGATATGTAGTAATTACAAAATTTTTAGGATATACAGAAAAAGTCCCGTTTAGTTCCTTAACATGTAAATCCAGTTAATTCCACAAATGTATGCCTTTATACATGTTAACTTAAATAGAAATAAAAATTGAAAAATCCAGACTATTACTTATGATTCATAAGAAAAATTGGAAACTAGGAATTTTTCTCATGTTTGTTCTTTCCGCAGTTTCTATTCTTAGGATCAGCAATAGTATTTGTTAGATTATTTTTTTATTGTTGTTTTTGGTTGGATTGTTTTTCATCTGAAACAAAATGTGTGATGGTCCCTTTTTAAAGGTCTGCTCCTCTATACCAACTGTGGGAGCCACACTTCAGTTCTGTTACGATACTTGTTTCAGAGATTCCCTGCCTACAGATAAAGGAATCCACCCCACATAACTGTCCCTTCATATGGCTGCCTCCCTGTTGTGATTACATTGTACTGTAGCACTTTTATCTCACTTGGATACAAATTTCAGCATTCCATATAAGCCCCTCCACAGATTTGATAATTCTGTAGAAGGACATCCAAACTATAGGATACTAGAGCGTATCCTATTTTGTACTTCATTGTATAAGAACAATTTAATATGTAATATACACCTTAAAAATAATTTAATCATAAATTAATTTATATTCTCAATGTAAGTAGAGAATAAAATTCTGGACTGCCAAATGACAGAGTTTTATAGACAAAGATAAGAGAAAAAATACACATGGTTCATGTCTCCTCTGGTATTTCTTCACCAGCTGAGAAAACTTTCAAATCTCCATCACTTAGAGAATTGTATATAAATATGCTATGTTAAACCATCGGACATTAGCAACTGAAGTCATCTCCAGCATTCTTCTCCTTCCAGGAAGTCTCAGGTAAAAGAGTGCTTAAACATTCCAAACGTTTAGCTGAGATGGTTTTCTTAAGCTCTACAAAACACTCATCTACATCTGTTTGGTGATCATTCTTATGTCTATAAATAAAATTGACTCTTCACCTGATCATTTGTTTTGTCAATGATTTTGCAAGTCTTTAATCATTTGAAAACAAGATCATCCTCCCAAAGGGGAAGAAGCTGAGATTCACAATTTCTGGTACATCTGAATGTGGCCATGCATGTGTCGTAGCTTGAATGAAAAATGTCTCTCATAGCTTCATGTGTCTGTGATTAAGACTTATAGTTAATCTCCAGCTTGTGGCAGTGTTTGGGAAGTTTGAGGAGCCTTTTAGAGGTGAAACCTTGCTTGAGACATGTTATTTTGTGCAGGCCTTGGGACATTATGGATAGCCCAGCCCTGCTTGATGTATTTAGCTTACTTTCTCTACTTCTCTCCAGCTGCATGGAGATGTGACTTCTGTCTGCATACTCCTGTCCTGCTTCCTTTGCCATGATAAAACTTTCCCTCAAACTGAAAGTTAGAAAACAAACAAGCAAACAAAAATAAATAAACAAAAACCTGTCCTTGTATAACCTTCATATTGGTCAGGTATTATGTTCCAGCAATGAGAAGATAATGGATTCATCACATTTCTTCAGGTCTAAAATCAATGCATTTGGAAAGCTGAGATAAGAAAAAAATGTTCATGAACTCAAGGCTAATCTCTAATGTACAAAATAAAGTCAATGTTAGCATGAGTTGAGGTCCTGTTATGGTTTGTACTGATTGACAACTTGACAGGACCTACCCTCTAGGACTTTAAACTGAAATAAGATCTTCCCCCCAACTTGTTTTTGCTGGGAATGTTTTGTCCCAGCAATCAGAAAGTAGCTGATACAGATCCTATCTCAGAAAAGAAAGAAAAAAAAAAAAAAAAAAAACTAGTATGGTTCCCTTTTCTGTGCAGCTCTTTTGGCTCCTCCTCCAAGCTCTCACTCACCACTCTGTCAACATTATGTCTTGACGTACTCCCTCCCCAGCATCCTTGTGGAGCATGGTACCTAAAGGAGCTGCTCCTATACCACTCACCAAGATGATCTCATTTTCTCCTTCGCACATTTTAGTACTTGACTTGTGTTTATACTTTCCACTCTCTTTCTTCCACCTTCCATCAAAGGAAAAAAGGTCATTGGAGGAAAGAAATCTATTTGATTCACTGCTCTACATCAGTGTCTATAAAATGGTTTGATAAGAAGTAGCTATTTATTAAATAATTGTTGAGTTCCTGGCATTTGGTTCTCTGCATTTGCTACTTCAAGTTTGAAGCCCTTTTAATGTTCTTTTACATAAAGTTAACCTTCTTTTTCATGTGCTACTCTTCATTTTCACTGTTTATTAAATATTTTACCACATACCATTGATTTTCTTCACACATCAAAGTTTTTACATATTTTTTAAATTAATTTGAGAGAGAGATAGGGAAAGAGGCATATAGTGTTTATACATCAGGGCCTCTTTCAATGGCAAATGAACTCCAGAAACATTCGCCACTTTATGCATCTAGCTTTACATGGGTACTGGGGAATCAAACCAGGGTCATCTGGCTTTGCAAAACAAGTACCTTTAGCCACTGAGCCAACTGTGTAGTCTATACATATATTTATTGTTATTTATTTATGTATTTATTAGAGACAAAGAGAGAGAGAGAGAGAGAGAGCGCTAATGGGCATGACAGGACCTCTAGCCACTGCAAATGAACTCCAGAAGCATGTGCCACCATGTGCGTCTGACTTATGTATCCACTGAACTATCTCTCCAGCCCCGCATCAATTTTTTGAGAGAGATTTGCCTTTGTGTTGATAATTTTTCAAGATATATAGCTTTGCTGTGAGACAAATAAAGAAGTATTAAAATGCACATGCTGACTAAATAAATGGTGTAATTTAGATAATACCTTATGTTAGTGATAAGTATTGGCATGGCAGATACATGAGAATATTAAGCATGGATATTATTTCTGGTTTTAATACATATAAATTGATGTCTAGAAGTTAATATTATGCTAAATTGCATTATTCTAAACACATTTTAAAGACTATATTCTATAGGTCAAGATTATTTTCTACCTATACTTGTAAGTGACAGTTTTAAGAAAACTATGAATTCTAAAATTCATCATTATCGCTAAAAATCCTTCTAGTCAATCAAGAATTACTAAGGGTTTGGTACAGCTTTTGTCTCTTTGTCTTTTCTGCAGTGTTCTATTTTGCAGAAGGACAAAAAATATCAGAAGCAATTAGACCTAATTCAACAATCCTGCAGGGGCTTGGACTTAATATTTAACAGTTTTGAACCAAATGTGAAGCTACTATTTCAGTGCACAACAGAATGATTTCTCTGCCCTCACTGGCCTTCCTTTTTTTTTTTTTTTAAACACACATTGGTTGCTACCATTTGGGGATTAAAAGTGAATTGTCCCTACTGATCATCAACTTTGTTGGGACCAATGAGATTCACATGTAGAGAAAAAAAAAATGTTCGTATAACCACCAGTCTCCTGTTACAGTAACGCCTACAATCAGAGATGATAAATATTTGTCATCACAGCAATGTGTGTGTGTGTGTGTGTGTGTGTGCGCCCGCAGGATTATTCCCCTTGTGAAGACCATAAGTAGCTTACAGATTTCTGACATTTACGAGAAATCAAACCAGGAAGATCCGAGGGTTTTTAAAATCACTTTTCTATGCTTTCTTATTGTTTTCAAATCCTTCAAAATATGAAATGATCATATCATGTAGGGAATGGTTGTTGTAAATCAATGGAAAACAAAAGAACTTAAAAACCCAGGAGACAGGAACTTCTTCTTCCAAATACCACCCACCCCATCCCATGTTACATGTTACTAAACAACTTCATTCTGTATCTGATTGCTAAGAATATGGGAACAGGGCATGATAAAAGCAAGACATTTACCCACAGAAAACTTATTTAGAAAAAGAAAGAAAATATTATGTGTACACAACATATATACCTATCGTTTGAATATTTGGTGCCTTCACCTTCCATAATTGACATTCGTCACAGTATATTGTGACCTAAATTGCATAGGTTTGTATTACAAATATACCAAAGGGGAAGTAGAAGCTGATATAAGTGTCCTTTTCTCACTGGAAACTCAACAGAATGTGGAAAAGGCAGTATTCTGCCTGTGTTGTTTCAAAACTATACAGTAGAAAATAAAATTTAATATGATTCAATAAGTTAAATTTAAAAGTGAAAAGTGAGTTGTTGCCTGAGTGTATTTATATGGATATTCATCAACACTAGATAAGCACACACACATACACACATTCATATTATCAAAGAGAAATGTCATCATGGTGAAGAAAGTACACACAGCTGGAACTGGAAGTCTGAGAAACATCTTCACATCAGATTCCACATCTAAAGGTTCCACAGCTTTCCCAAACAGGGCCACCAGCTGTGGATTAACTATTCAATCTCATAAGTCTATAGGGGACATTTTACATTCCAACTACCACAGAACTCTGTCTCCTTTTTTCTTGTTGTATGTTTGTATTAATAATGTGTATGTTCATGTGTGGGGGTGATGGAATGGTGTGTACCGTAGTGCATGTGTGGCAGTCAGAGGACAACTGTGGATGTCGGTCCTTGCCTTTCTCCTTGTTGGAATCGGGGTCTCTCATGGTTCACTACTGAAATAGCCTGGCTAACTGACACACTGGATTTCAGGTGATTCTCCTGTCTCTTCCACCACTCTTGTGGCAGGCACAATGGAGGTTACAGACACTAGCACTGCTGAATCAAGGAGTGCATGAGTTATGGTAACCTGAATTCAGGAGCAGGCCCAGTATTTTCTCCCGATTCACGGCTATCAGTGAATGTGCAACTGAGGAGACAATGCACAAGCAAATATCATGCTGCAAAAATGAAATTGTCAGCTTTGTGGTAACCTTCCTCTCTTCCTCTGGATGGCTGGTCTTATTGACATTGCAAATCCACATTTGTACTGCTTCTTTCATGAAAAGGACACAGGTGGGAAGATCCTGTGCTAGCCATGCCTACTTCGGGCAACCTAAGAGGAGAATTCTTTTCTTACTTTACTACTCATTTCTTTGGTGTCCTTGCTGTCTGTTCGAGCAGAAGACTATCTAAGTCCTTCTCCATGTAGACACCTTACATACTTCTGTCTCCAACTCAGATCTCTTCCCTGGCTCTCCAACAAGACATCTCTCTCCATGCTTGTCTCAAACTGATCCCAAATTCAAATCATACATCTGGTGAATGCATTGGGTTCATACTGATACTGGTTCCAATAGGATGCCAAGCATTTCTTATTCCCTTAAGTGAGTGTAAATTCTTCAATAAGCAATGAAAAATCAACTTGTAAAAACACTTTTTATTGACGACTTTCATATATGCAGACAATATCTCTTCCACAATCTCCCTTTTCACTCTTCTGAATCCCCCTCTACTGAGCACATTCTTTCCAACTTTTCTCTGTTCTGTTTTGATGTCATCATTTTTTTCTCACCTGTTTTTCAGGCCTTTTGTGGGCAGTGCAGCCACTGCGTTTCCAGGTTGTGTCTGGAAAACAGCAATGTGAAGCTCTCCTCCCCTTCTTTTTGGCTCTTACATTCTTTCTGACACCTCTTTATCAATGGATTCTGAACTTTAATGTGACAATCCACTGTCACTTCTCAGCACCTTGAGGAGTTTTGAGTTCTCTCAATGGTAACCACCACATGATAAGAAAAATTTCACTAACCAAAAGTGACAGTAGTACTCACATATGGGCATAAACACCAGTATTTAGGGATCAGTTTGGTAGACATAATATATTAATTTAGCCAGACAGAAGAAGCAGTTTCCCTACTAGGTCTTATGATCTCCTAAGCTGTAGGCTTTTGATTAGATTTTCAGTACCAGACAGAAATTCCCTCCAGTGGAGCAACCCTCAAATCCAATCAGAAAGCAATTGAATTCTCCAATATCAGACATGTCACCTTTGCCCCAGTTGGTACATTTGGTCTGAATGGCCAGCCACAAAACTTGCAGAGTCCATTGCTCCACTGATGACATTTCTCCCCCATCAGGCTACATAACATTTTCTAGCACAATTATACCTAGCCAACAGGGAGGAGGCTTCCAGCTCAACTCCTGTTTGATTTCTCAGTGACCTACAACCAAAGCATGTGGTGTCTTCAGACATGGGGTTCTAACCACCTAGTTCTGGTGTGCAATCAAATGCTTTGCCAATAGCCTGTAGTTTTTTTTTGGGGGGGTGGGGTAACATAGGCTTTCTTGACCTACAATTAATTGGAAGGTATCCCACTCCTGGCACTAAAATTTTCATTAACTATCTGTCCTCTGGACACAGAATTATCTGCCTCAATAGGGTACTTCTTCCCGAATTCTTTTAAAACATGTTTATTGGCTAGGGAAGATGAAGATTTCCATATAACTCATTCATAACATCTTTAATTTTGATTAACCCTCCTCCTTCTCCCTCCTCTTCTCCACCTCCTCCCTTGACTCCACTTATAGCATTTAAACCCCAGTGTTCTACCTCTCTACTTGCATGTTTACTGTAATCTACTGTCAAGCCCTTGCTTCTCTTTCCTATCTCTTATTACCTCTCTAGATTCCTAGACTCTATTACTGGTTCTTACTCCAACTCATATGTTAATATAAATATTTGAATCTAATATCTACACATGAGAGGGAATATGTGGCATTTGATTCTCAGAACCTGGGTTTTCTCACTTAGTATAACCTTTTCCAGATCCATCCATTTTCCTTCAACTTTCATAATCTCATTTTTCTTCACAGCTGAATAAAACTCCATTATGGAAATGTATCACATCTTCATTATTCATCAGTTGATGGACATTCAGGCTGATTCCAATTTCTTGCTACTGTGAATAGTTCAGCAATAAACATGGATGAAAAAGTATCCCTGTAATAATGTGTATAGTTCTTAGGGCATATGCTAAGGAGTGGAATAGGTGGGTAATATGGTCAATCTATTTTTAGCTGCCTAAGGAACCTCTATACTAATTTCCACAATCACTATACCACTTTATAATAATATTTTGCTCACATTGTACAATCGTTTTTCTACCAAAAATTGTCCAGGGCCACAAAATAATCAAAAATATTTAAACCAGTATTATGAACTAATGTTTTAAGTTTTCAGAACCTGGTGCCAAAATAATGTATCTTTGAGCATGTAAAATTTAATTAAAAATATAAAGTATAATATAATTAAATTAGTACACCTGGAATATTGATTTATGAATGATGATCACCATAGAACATATGGTCTGATGTAAATATAAATTACACTGCATATAATTTAGAAAAAAATAAAAATTAAGACATTTTATCCTGGAATAGTGTAGCTTTTAAACTCTGTATTATTCAAAGAAAAATCTTATATTGAGCATATTACTTATGTCTTTATTTTCATGTCAGTACAATCCACTTGATTTTGGGAATCTTGTAAGAATACAATAAAGAGAATGTATTTACTCAAATGTGTGAATTAGTACCCTATTTTATATCCTATTTCATTAGTTATCTGTCCTTTGTAGCTTTTTAAACAAATTTTCAGACATGTAGCTGGTGTGAAAAGATTACAAAGAAATTTTTTTCTGTAAAAGGCTATTTTAAAAATATTTTATGTGTATATGTATGTATGCATGTATGTGTATGGGAGAGACACATGTGTGTAGGAGAGAGAGAGAGAGAGAGAGAGAGAGAGAGAGATAGATAGATAGAGAGAGAATGGAAACAATAGGCCTCCTGCCACTACAAAGGAAATCCAGCTACATATGCAATGTGCTCTGGCTTTATATAAATGCTAAGTAGTTGAACTCAGGAATCAGGGTTTGCAAGCAAGTGCCTTTAACCTCTGAGCCATTGATCCAGCCCCTGTAAATAACTATTGAAGAAAAGTTACATGATGATGCTTTTATTTATAATGCTAATAGCTGCCAGCATTTCTTGATGTATATTTAGTTTTAAGTGGTGAGTTCCTAAATAGAACACTATCTAATAGAGGATCACATCCCACATCACTTTTCAGTGAGATGACAGTATAAAAAAATTAACTTTTTCACCTTATTCATTTTTATTTTAATCTTCTTAGAAAATGGGAATTCCAGTTGCAATTATACTGAGAGATTTTGTTTGTTTGCTTTATTTTTCGAGGTAGGGTCTCGCTCTAGCCCAGGCTGACCTGGAATTCGCTATGGAGTCTCAGGGTGGCCTCAAACTCACTGCAATCCTCCTACCTCTGCCTCCCGAGTGCTGGGATTAAAGGCGTGCACCACCACTCCGGTTTAGTGAGAGTATTTTAAAAAACAAAATAATTTATCTTAATTATATGTACATATATTTTATTAATCTAAGTAACCTCTAAAATATATACTTTTCTTTTTACAACTATTTTTACAGAAAATTTTCTCTGTTACAGACATGGATAGGAATTGTTGATGATGATGTTTGGATGAAATATTTATTTTATTTTCTGTTCTAGATTTGAAAACAAATGGCCAACAAACAAACCCTGGAAGGGCAGCAAGTTGCTTGATCAGGTCAGTGCAGTCTGTATACATCCTACATCTTTTCATACAAGGTGACCATTGACATCTTGATGGCAGAAGGTTGCCAGCCTGTGTGAGGGCATAATGTGCTGTGTTCAGTACCTGCTTCCCTGCCTACTGACCTTCTCATGTAAGCAGTCTGAATGACTACTCAAGAATCTTCTACAGTTATAATTGTATGTCTTTTATGATTTTCTTTTAATTCTCTAGACATACACAGCAGTGAATAGTCTATCGTGGTTACAGCACAGGAAAGGATCCACCTGCGTCTGTTCACACCCTAACACTCTGAGAATGTGTTCATTGGATGGAGCACATCCTTCTGCAAAGCTTTCAGCCTGAGGTACAGATATCGATAAATTTGGTTTCCTTTAGTCAAATGTTGAATGACCAACCAGAAGTAGAGCAAGAAGATTTGGAAAATATTCTTCTGGCCAGAAAGCAGACAAATGCATCTAAGAATATGGTGGAATGGATACTTGATACCTGCTTGCTAAAGATTGTTACCATGACTAAAAAATGGAGTGTTATAACTCAAGACAAAATGAATGACGTCTTGAAGGCATCTCAAAACCTTTGCAAGACAGAATGGTTGTGTGGTAGGACCATTTTGGGACTTTGGCAAGCCTGGAAAGTTCTCTAAGGTTACTGCCACCTTAGGTACAAACCATACTGGTGGCAGAAATTAGGAGACTCCATGTGATACTGGTTTACAGTTGTGTAAAACCAAAGAAGTAGGGAATCATAGCAATTTCTGCTAAGATTCTTACCTGCAGGCCCTGGAAGGGAAGAGAAAAATGTGCAATATCCTATGAGAGCTTGTACAAGCCAAAGGTATCCACTTTCTCCTTAGAAAGCAGCCACATAGTCTGTACAAGCAAAGCCATAGTGATGAGGTTCATCACAGCCTTCATTGCCCACTGTTCCTGCAGTACAAGTGGTACCTGTGTGCCCTGTTTTATTTCATTCTTGCTTGAAGCCAATGTATTATTTATATTTACATATACTTCCTTTTTGGTATAGGCATTTTACCCTGAGCACCTACCTGCTCTATCTTGGCATGTTTATATAAATTCACAATTTTTTTAGGTATATTCTATAAATTCTATTTATTATCTTCACTTTTTTACATAATAAACATGCATGCATACACATATAAGCATGTAAGCACACATACATATATAATTACATATATATATATGTATGTATATATATTTATATACAGAAATACAAAATGCATGCACACATTGAATATTTGTCTCTAATATCGCTTATTTGCAAATTTCTAAATATTTCCCAAATGCTAAACTGCTTGCTTATTTATAAATCCAAACATTTTGATTTATTTTTGTGTTTCTTAATTGTATTTTTACTAACGTTTAAATTTCATGCATTTAAATGTCCTGTGAAATTTTTCTTTCAAAACCCTTATATTGAAATTTTCAGGATAATAGTCTGGAAAGATATCTGAGAGGTTAAAGCTGCTTGCTTGCAAAGCCTGATAGCCTGGGCTTGATTTCCCAGTACCCATTTATAGCCAGTTGCACAAAAAGTGGCACATGTATCTGAAGTTTGTTTGTAATGGCAGGAGGTCCTGGCATGGCCATTCTCTCTCTCTGTCTCTTTCTTCCTTTCTCTCAAATAAATATATAAATATCAATTTAAATTTTATGAAGATAATATTATAAATTAAATAACAGATTCAATCCTGTAAATTTCTTACTTTCTGTAATTTATACATTTCTCTCTGTTTTTTTTTTTTAATTTGTTTTTTGTTGTTTTTCAAGGTAGGGTCTCACTCTAGCCCAGGCTGACCTGGAATTCACTATGGAGTCACAGGGTGGCCTTGAACTCATGGCGATCCTCCTACCTCTGCCTCCCGAGTGCTGGGATTAAAGGCATGCAGCATCACACCTGGCTTTCTCTCTGTTTTTTTATTTTTTTTATTTCTTTTTTCTTTTTTCTTTATTAGTCAGTTCTGTATTCAGCAAATACAGTCAGTTTGGTAGCATTATTAGGCTCATCCGTGACCTACCCCCTCCCCTTGACCCCTGCTTGTTGAGGTATACGGGTCATGCATTGTGGAGTTAGCCCACAGTTATGGGTAAGATAAATGTCTCTGCATATCATGACCCAACATGTAACTCTGACATTCTTTCCGCCCCCTCTTCCGCAAAATTTCCCTGAGCCATGTTGGGTTCATTTTTGGTCTGCTTCAGTGATGAGGTGTTGGGGCCTCTAAGGCTCTGGCTCTCTGATTTGGTAGGAGTTGATTTTTCTCTGTGCTGATCTCCTTCCCCCTTGTGCTGGTATCCGGTTCATCAAGAAAACAGTCCCCTTGCTTGTTTCTCCGATTTTTCTTAGTTTCAGCCGGAGCCCTTTTGAGGTATGATGGGGTGGCTCTCTCCTTAGGATCTACATCTATCTGAAAAAGAGAAGCAGATTTTCCAAGGGAGAGTAAGTTAGCACCAGGACAAATGAGATAACCCTTACTTTTTTTTTTTTAATAGAGAATTTAATACGTGTAGGCCCTCTTGTAGCCCACAATTGATGGTAGCTTGATATTGGAGAGTGGGTTTACGTTTGGATCTGGTTCTGACTTGTTTCCCAGCTCCAGCTATGGGTCCCATACCAGTGAGGGGATCAGTTAGACAAATTGAGAGCAGTTGGTTCCCCACCATGGCTGTGTGCCACCACTGCACTTGTGTGGGCATCACAACAAGTTATTTGCTGCTAAGTAGATTAGACCATGCCTTGCTTCGACAGATATTGGTCAATTTCCCCCAGTCGCCCATGTAGCACCTTCTGGCACTAGACGCACTGACTGTCTGGGGACTGACTCTCTTCCAACTTCCAGCCATGCCATTCTAATTTGCATGTCAATCACTTAAGGTATCTTCAGCAGTAGGGTCTTACCACTAGCCTTTGGTGGGTCATCAAGTACTCTGACAGAAATCTGTCTGTCTTTTAGGAAACCTTGTAGGTCTCTCTGATCAAAAGCTCATTGTGGATAATAGCCCCATGCTGGATCTGGGAGTTACAGGTCAGTGCCCACTAAGAAAATGAGGATAAAGATAACTAATATACAAGAGTTAGAGATAAGTGAGAAAGAGACAGGGAGAGGGGAAGTGAGGGAGGGAAGATGTAGGAGATTAAGGTTAGTCTCTGGTTTTTGATATACAGATATCTATGCAAAATCTTTGAGATTTTTTATTAATAAATTATATCCTTTTTAATTTTAAAGTATTCACTGAAACATCTGGAGCAGAAAGCCTAGTTTTTTAATAATGAATGTGTTCTAAACAATATTTTTAATCTGATTCAAACTACCAACTTATGATTTTAATGCCTTTTTTTTTTCCAAATCCACATTTTCAATCTCATTCTCAGTGTGTTAGTATAGTATTAGAAGTAGGATAGTTATAGGTGAGTAGGTAATGAAAACAATGCTGACATGAGATGGGTTATCATTTATAAGAAATGACCTCAAGAACTTGTTTGTCCTTCATCAGGTGAAAGTGAAGAAGAAATCATCATTCTTGAGAAAGGGGATTTTAGTAGATATCATGTCCATTGACATATTCATCTCAGGTATTCCACCCTCCTCTCCCATGAGAAATGAACTTATTTTGTGTTTAAGTCCACCAGTTTATGGAATTTTATTAAAGCAAGCCAAACATCCTAAGACTATATATAGACACATATAAAATGTATTCTATGACAGGAACAGTTTTCAATGGGCATTATGTGTTTTCAGCCATGAGATTTCATTATACTGTAACATCAGGCCAAAGATTTAGTGTGTCTTCCTCTGTTCAGCAGTTTGATCAATACACATCTTAATTTTCTGCTCAGCATGTGACCAGGCACAAAATCAGAGCTACAAAACATGTTTGCCATCTCTAGATTTAGCACAAATGTTGGAGGATTTTCCTTTTTACATTTTCATACTGTTTTGCCAAATTACTGTTCATTCCAGCATTTTTAGAAAGTCAAAATATCTCTCATAAACCATTTTTAGAAAGAGTTTGTTGAATATTTTATAAAATAAGTCATGTTCCTAAAGAAAAAGCATCACTGAGAATTTTTAACATATAAAAAACAGTGAAGACCAGAAGTCAGTTTTCAGAAACTCTTTCAGATCTCTGTTATAAATGGTCTGCTAAAAATACTGTATGTATACATCATAATACAACGGCATTGTTCAAGGTAGCCTCATTGAAGTTCTCTTTCTGTTACAGTACATAGCAGTCATCCTAACTAATGATTCTTATCTGTGAACTATATATTCAACTTGTATTTGAAATTAAGGCTGCATAAAATACTGGCCATTACTCTGAAGAGAAAATACAAACTTGCTAGAAAATTTTCCTTGAAGATGTGGAAAACTTGTAGGCATTGACATGTAATAAATATAATTTACTTTAATGAAAGGTTGTTCTTTTCATTATACTGAACACATACAAACATAAATAATATATCTTCAAGTTATAGTAGGGGTGTAATTAAAAATATTGTTTAGAACGCATTCATTATCACAAAATTGAGCTTTCAGCTCAAAAATGGAGCTGATTTTCCAGAGGAATGTGAACAATTTGAAACCTTGTCCTAAGAGATATTTTGTAGTGCTATATAGCTTGATGGACTATGTTGGTCACAGTTGAAAGACCCAAATGCAATAAGAATAATTGACTGTGAGGTTTGGCTTATGAGGGTGAAAAAGAGCATTATAGGCACTGGTCTAGAAGCAGTTTGTATAGGATGCTTGCTGTGTTTTGCCTGCCAGTGTCCTAAGGACTTTGCAGGGTTACATTGCATAGAAATGGATTGGTTTGAACAAATAGGTATGGCACAGAAAGGAATGAAATCTTTTGGCCCAAACTTCTGTCTGTTCAGCTTCAGTTATTACAGAGATTGCAACCATTGAGATTGGGCCAGCTGATCAGCAATGGGGCACCAGCAAGAATGTGAAATCTTTTGAAGTAAAGTTCCTGAATGCTGAAGGAATGTCTTGCCCTTCAAGGTCAGATCTCCACCCTCAATTAATAAATCCATAGCCCGCATGATACTGTGGAGTATAACAAATGCAGAAAAGAGGAGGTCATTGAATTTGATTTGCAACATGGTTTGGTGTTTAGAAAATGCCCATGGGCAATGTCAAGCAGGTTTGTTGGACTACCTGTGTGGAGGCTGCATGGAGCCATAAGGAGGAACCATGGTTTTCAGTAGAAACCCAGTAGAGATGCCAGTATGATGGAATGGCTGCCAAGGAGAGCTGCCAGCAGTGGATGCAGTATAAACCAGGCTATGAACAGCCAAGCTGGAGGGGCAGAACTGTAACTCCAGAGACTTCAGACTTTTCTTGTCACTGGTGAGAATGATCAAAGATGACACTTTTTACTGTTTAGAGTAGTCAGACTTTGAGCTACTGAATTTGGTGTTTGCCCTGGTTTTAAAATATATATATATATATATATATATATATATATATATATATATATATATATAGACAACTTCTATACTTACAGACAACAAAACATGGTATTTCCCTCTCATCCCCCACTTTCCCCTTCATAACTCTGATCTCCATCTTATATCCTCCCTCTCTCCATTACTCTCTCTTTTAATTTGATGTCATCATCTTTTTGTCCTATTATGAGGGTGTTATTTTTCTCCTATTATGAGGGTTTCTCCTATTATGAGGGACATTGAGGCCAATTTCTGCCCTGTTTTATGTAAAGAGTGGTACCCTTCCTCTGGCTCTTACATTCTTTCCACCACCTCTTCTGCAATGGACCCTGAGCCTTCAAGGGTGTGTGATATTTCAGTGCTGGACACTCCTCTATCTCTTCTTCTCAGCACTGTGTTGCCTTTTTGGGTCATCCCAGAGGTTATCACCAACTGAAAAGAGAAGGTTTTCTAACCAGAAGTGAGAGTAGCATTAATACATGAGTATGAACATTAAGTGTAGTGCTTCCAGAGCAATTTGGTGAGAGTAATATTTGCATTTATCCAGACAAGGGCAGCCTTTATACCCTTAAGGCTCATGACCTCCTCTGCCATAGGGTTTTGGTTAGGTTTTCAGTACCAGGTATGTATTCCCTCCCATAGAGCAGGCCTTCAGTTCAATTAGAGAGCAGTTGGTTTCCCCCAGAGCAGACATGCCACTATTGCACTTGTTCAGTCATTTGGCCTGTCTGGCCAAACTTGAGGCTTCCAGTATCCACTATTTGCACCACTGATGACTTCTGTGACTTCTACCTCCCTTATGGCTACATACAGTGCTGCTTTTTCCAGCTTTCACTTGTTTGGGCTACATGGAGAAAGTTTTCTGCTCACAACAAGCTTGATTTCTCAGTGACTGCCACTCAGGCATGTGAAGTCTTCAGCAATAGGGTCTTACTGTCTCTTTCTCATGGGAAACTAAGGGCCTTTGCAATAGCCTGTAATGCTTTGGAGGCAACATGGACCTCCCTGGCCAGCAACTCACTGGAAGATATCCCATCTCTGGCACTAATTTTTTTTTAGTAATAATCTATGGCTTCTGGATGTGTCATTATTCAGGAAAGTAGATTTTCATATGTCTTATTCAGAATATCTTAAATTTTGATTGACCCTCCCCCTACCCTTCTTTTATACAATCTCTTCCCCTGACCAAGTTTAGGACTTTCTCCTCCCTGTAATCTGCTCTACTTACATATATATACCATCCTCTAAAAACCTTCCCTCTCCACCCTTCCTTATACCTTTTTCTAGCTTATGGGTCTCTGCTACTGTTTTATGGTTCCAGCTCACACACCAGTCCATACATTTGTAGCTAAGATCCATACATGAGAGAGAACATGCAACATTTGGCTTTCCAGGCCTGGGTTACCTCACTTAGTATAATCCTTTCCAGATCCATTCATTTCCCTGCAAATTTCATACTTTCATTTTTCTTTACCACTGAATAGAACATCTTTATTATCCATTCATCTGTGGATGGACATCTAGGCTGGTTCCATTTCCTACCTATTGTGAATACAGCATCAATAAACCTGGTTGAGCAAGTATCTTTAAGGTAGTGAGAAGAGTCATTCAGATATATGCCAAGGAGTGTTATAGCTGTATCCTATGGTAAATCTATTTTTAGCTGTCTCAAGAACCTTCACACTGCTTTCCACAACGACTGTACCAGATTACATTCTCACCAACAGTGTAGAAGGGTTCCCCTTTTACTGCATCCTCACCAACAATTATTGTCATTTCTTTTCTTGATGGTAGCCATTCTGACAGGAGAGTGATAGAATCTCATGATAGATTTAATCTGCATTTCCCTGATGGCTAAGGAAGAAGAGCACTTAAAAAATTTTTTTTTGTTCATTTTTATTTATTTATTTGACAGTGACAAAGAGAGAAAGAGTCAGATAGAGAGAGAGAAAGAGAGAGAGAGAATGGGCACACCAGGGCTTCCAGCCACTGCAAGCAAACTCCAGAAGCATGCGCCCCCTTGTGCATCTGGCTAAAGTGGGTCCTGGAGAATTGAGCCTCGAACCGGAGTCCTTAGGCTTCACAGGCAAGAGCTTAACCTCTAAGCCATCTCTCCAGCCCTAGAGCACTTTTTTGGATGTTTATATGCCATCTTTATTTCTTCTGATGAGAACTCTTGATTTAGTTCCATAGCCCATTTTTTAGTTGTGTTGTTTAATTTCTTATTGTTTTGTATTTTGAGTTCTTTGTATATTCTTGATATTAATCCCATGTCTGATGTGTAGCTGGCAAAGATTTTCTCCCATTCTGTAGGTTGTCTCTTTGTTCTACTCACAGTTTCCTTTGTTGCACAGAAGCTTTGTAATTTCATGATATCCCAGTGATTGATTAGTGGTTTTATTTTCTGAGCAATAAGGGTTATAATCAGAAAGTCATTACCTATGCCAATATGTTGAAGGATTTCCACTACCTTTTTCCTGGAGAAATTTCAGAGTTTCAGGTCTGATATTAAGGTCTCTGCTCCACTTAGATTTGATTCTTATGCATGGAGAAAGAGAAGGATATATTTTCATCTTTCTTGATATAGATATCCAGTTTTCCCAGCACCACTTGTTGAAGAGGCTGTCTTTTCCAATGAATATTTTTGGCATTTTTGTCAAAAATCAGATGGCTGTAGCTGCCTAGATTAACATCTGGGTCCCCTATTCTGTTCCATTGATCTACATGTCTGTCTTTGTGCCAATACTATGCTGTTTTTGTTACAGTGGCTTTGTAATATAGCTTAAAATTGGTTATGGTCATACCACCGGCTTTATTTTTGTTGCTCAAAATTGTTTGGCTATTCAAGGTTTTTTGTGCTTCTAAGTGAATTTTAGGATTTTTTTTTTCTATTTCTGTGAAGAATGCCATTGGAATTTTAATGGGGATTGCATTAAAATTTAATGGGGATTGCATTTAGATACATGTAAATGGATTTTGGTAAGATTGACATTTTCACAATATTGATTCTTCCAATCCAAGAAGATGGAATGTCTTTCCATTTTCTTGTGTCTTCTGAAATTTCTCATTTAAGTGTTTTAAGGTTCTCATTGTAGAGATACTTCACTGCCTTGGTTAAGTTTATTTTAAGGTACTTTATTTATTTATTTATTTATTTATTTATTTTTGAGGCAATTGTGAATGGAAGAGATTTACTGATTTCATCCTCCGCATACTTGTGGTTAGTATATAGGAAAGCTACTGATCTCTCTGTATTTATTTTGTATCCAGCTACATTCGTAAAAGTGTTTATCAGCTCTAAAAGTTTGCTGGTAGAGTTTTTAGGGTCTTTTATGTATAGAATTTTATCATCTGCAAATATCGATAATTTGATCTATTCCTTTCCAATTTGTATCCCTTTTATGGCTGTCTCTTCCCTTATTGCTATAGCTACAACTTTCAGTACTATATTAAATAAAAGTGGGGACAGTGGACACTCTTGTTTTGTTCCTGAATTTAGTGGAAAAGCTTCAGTTTTTCTCCATTTAGTAATATGTTGGCTATAGGTTTGTCATAAATAGCTTTTATTATGTTGTGATATGTTCCTTCTATTCCTAGTTTCTGTAATATATATATTATATAGATATAGTATATAGATAGATAGATGATATAGATATAGATAGATATATCTTTAAAAGGAATATTGCTTTCACTCAAGATAAAAATTAAGTGAATATATATACTTCCAATATGTTGGCAATTATCTTATATAAAATATAAAATGTTTATTTAATTCTACTCATCCAAAACTAAATATTATGATAGATAATAGAATAATATTTTTTCTGGGTTCTGCCTATATTTTTATTTTTTGACATTCTATTATACATTTATATAAATTCTATTTTGATAGAAATTAATGGAAATATCCAAGATCATTCTTATAATAATACATTCAGGAAACACAAGGTCATTGTGAGGTCTTCTAGTACATTGCTAGGGTGTACACAAACAGAGTTGTAATGAAGTAACTATCTCAGGAGGTGTTGGCCAAACCATTGATTTTGGTCTCCACTAAACATTTAGATACACTGAAACTGATTATGAGATTACATACTTAAATTCAACCTATAAAAGAGAAAAGAAACTATTCTCAGTTGGATAGTGTTTACAACACCAAGCAAGCAAATAACATAGCATGAAATTGAGTTTTGAAAAACAGCATTGCAACATGTTATAGCATTTATATGGATGAAAGTAAAAATTATTTAACAATTTATGAAAGTTATATTGATAGGTAATATGCACACAAGTACATATGCATTCACATGCAGACTAGTAGGACCACAGTGTTTAAAAGAATATCATACTTGGTAGAACCAGCAAAACAAATGAAACTAATCAGGAAAAATAATGCAACAAACATATTTGAAAAGTAATAAAAAAAGGTAAAGTCTAAATAACAATCTCATTTTGATGTGACATTGACTAGGGAGATGTGGACACACATCTCTTCATACTAGCCAGGGCTTCAATGCTCGACCAAGGAAACAATCCCACACCAGTCCAGTATGATGTCCCAGTGAATATACTGTGGTGACCTGCAGGAGCACAGTGACTCAAAAGAAGCTGATAAACATGAAAGCCAACAGAGGCTGAGTGAAGATTATACAGGCTGCACCCCAGGAGCTCCCTGGACATTAGACAGCTCTACTCATCATCTTTCTCTCTAACCTACTCTACCCAGCAAAAGTATCCCTCATAATAGATGGTGAAAGGAAAACTTTCCATGAAAAAAAGAGAATTCTATGATTATATTAACACAAAGCAAAATCTACAGAGAATGCTTCACGGAATACTCCACACAGAACAGTCGAAAAAACAATCTCAAGATCCAACAAGAAGAAGATCACAATAACCAAAAATATACCAGGCTCAACATAGTATGAAACACAAGAAAGCACCAAACCCCATAAAACAACTCCTCATGGCAAGGATTAATGCAAACGTCATAGTAATAACTTTTAATATTAATGATCTTAACTCATTCATCAATAGTTACAAGTTATCAGGGTAGATCAAAAAAGTGGATCCTTCTATCTGCTGTCTAGGAGAAACCCAACTCACCACTAAAGGTAGACACCTCCTCAGGCTGAAAGGATGGACAGTGATACTCCAAGTAAATTGAAGTAAAAAACAAGTGGGAGTTGCTATATTAATATCTGAGAAAATAGGCTTCAAACCAAAAGTAATCAAAAACAACAAAAAAGGCCACTTCTAACACATCAAGAAAATGATCCAACATGAGCACATCACAATCATAAATATGTATGCCCCAAACACAGGTTCTCTACAGTTTATAAAACAAACAAACCAAACAGAAAACCAAAAAAAAAAAAAAAAAACAACCAGAAATAAATACCAGCAACATCATAGTCAGAGACTTCAACAATCTACTGTCATCAATAGACAGATCTTCAAAGCAGAAAATCAAAAGGGAAATAATAGAGCTCAACAACATCATAGATGAACTAGACCTAACAGACATTTATAGAACTTTCCAACCCAATACTACAGAATACACATTTTTCTCAGCAGCCCACAGAACTTTCTCCAAAATTGACCATGTATTAGTCCATAGAGTGGGCCTTCATAAAGTCAGGAAAATTGAAGTAACTTCCTGCATCATGTCATATCACAATGCCTTAAAGCTAGAAATTAACAAGAAGAGATATATCACAAACTCCACCACCCTTGGCAACTAAACAACACAGTTTTAAACAATGAATCAGTCATGGAAGAACTCAAAAATAAATTGCAAAATTCCTAGAATTGAATGATAATGAAAATGCAACCTACAAAAGCTTATGGGACACAATCAAGGTAGTTCTAAGGGGAAAATTCATAGCACTAAATGCCTTCATTACAAAGACAGAGAGATCCCAAATTAATAACATAACTGTCGGCCTAAAGGCATTGGAAAGAAAAGAAGAATTCAACTTGAAGAGCTCCAAAAGGAAAGAAGTAATCAAGAATAGAGCCGAAAGTAATGAATTGGAAATTAAGAAAACTATTTTAAAAATTGATTAAATGAATAGCTGGTTCTTTGAAAAAAATAAACAAGATTGAGAAACCCCTGGCCAATTAGATCAAGCAAACCAAATCAAAACAAAGAGAGAGAGAGAGAGAGGAGAGAGAGAGAGAGAGAGGAATTCTCAAACTGACAAAAAATCAGAAATGAAAAAGAAAGATTACAACAGACATCAATGAAATTTGAAGAATCATCAGGGCATGCTTCCAAAACTTCTACTCCACAAAACTGAATAATCTGGAAGAAATGGATGAATTTTTAGACATATGCCATCTACCAAAAACTAAACTCAGAGCAGATAAATCTCCTAAATAAACCTATCACATGGAGACTGAAAAGGTAATCAAAAACCTCCCCAAAAGGAAAAGTCCAGGACCAGATGCCTTCTCAACCAAATTCTATCAAACCTTCATTGAAGAACTGAATC
Organism: Dipus sagitta; assembly: GCA_036346955.1. NCBI lineage: Eukaryota > Metazoa > Chordata > Mammalia > Rodentia > Dipodidae > Dipus > Dipus sagitta. The sequence continues at coordinate 27,910,437 of CM070772.1, forward strand.
CAGTTTTTCTCAAACTGTTTCACATAATTGAAGACCAAGGAATCTGCCCCAACTCCTTTTATGAAACTAGCATCACCCTAATGCCAAAACCAGACAAAGACACAATAAGAAAAGACAACTAAAGGCCTATATCCTTGATGAACTTAGATGCAAATATCCTGAACAAAATACTTGCAAAACGAATTCAACATCACATCAAAAGCTTTATCCATCTTCACATAGTAGGCTTTTTCCCAAGGATGCAGGGGTAGTTTAGCATATAGAAATCCGTCAATATGAATACACCACATAAATAAGCTTAACTATAAGAACCACATGATCATCTGAATTGATGAAGAGAAGGCCTTTGAAAAAATACAACCCCATTTCATGACCAAAATTCTGGAAAGAATAGGCATGGAGAGTTTATATCTCAACACAATAAAGACTATATATAAAGCACCTAAATAACAAATAATACTTAATGGGAAAATATTTAAGGACTTCCCACTGCCACCACTGCTCTTAAACATAGTACTAGAAATACTAGCCCAAGCAATAAGACAGAAGAGAGAAACAAAAGGGATACAAACTGGAAAGGAAGAAGTCAAGTTAGTCCTATTTGCAGATGACATGATCCTGTACATAAGTGACCTAAAAGTCTACATCGCAAAACTTCTAAAGATGATTAATTCCTTCAGTAAAGTGGCAGGATACAAACTCAATGCACAAAAATCAGTAGCTCTTCTTTATTCAAAAGACAAATATGCAGAGAAAGAAATCACAGAAAAACAATCATTGCATGGTCTCACTCATCTGCAGTTCCTAACCTGGATCAGCCCAAGTTGCTGACATACCTGAACAGCATCTTAAGGCTTGGAAAACAGGGAGGGCAGGGCTTGGGGACAGAGGAAGGGTTGGGGGGGGGCACAAAACTGAACCAAAACTAAACTGGTACCTTAGAAACCTCTATCACAGAAGTTAGTCTAAGTAGCTGAACCTTCAACAGGACCTTTGAGGGAGCAGCCTGAATTTCATGAATGGCCCTGGAGAGGTGAGATGATGCCTAGCCTTAAATTTCTCCTGTTTCTCTTTTATTATTATTATTTTTTTTTCCTTCTTACTTTTCCCTTGGCACTGGCCTGTAATTCCCTGTACCACATCATGGTTAATATCCGCCATGAGCTGTTGATTGGAGAGGCCTACAAGGTCTCCCAAAACAAAAAGACAGACTTATGTCAGAGCACTTGATTAATCAGTAGAGTTTAATGGTAAGACCCTACTGCTGAAGGCACCATACACTGTCGGAATGAACCAAGGAGAGACATGGTTGGAATCCAGAAGACAGCCAGTCCCCAGACAGTGTGGGAAGATGTTACATGAGCTACTGGGGGAAACTGGGCAATATGTGTCCAAGCAACTCAAAGTCTAAGCTCCTTAGAAGCAAACAACATGACACGATACTCAAACAAGTACAATAGTGGCACACAGCAATGGTAGGTAAAAAATTTCTCATGGATTGGCTAATGATATGTTCAGTGGAAAGGAAACCATACCTGGAACTTGGAAACAAGTCAGAATTGTATCCAGATAATGATTTTGCTTTCAAATGTCAAGCTCCCACTAATCTTGGGCACTAAGATGGCCTACACCCTTTAAATTCTCTCTAAATTAAAAATGGTTATCTGCTGACTTTACTCCCCATTGGAGATTCTACTTCTCTTTTCAGATGGGAGCTGGGGGAAAAAGAAAAAAAAAAGAAAATTTATTATTATTATTAACATTAGGTATAATGCTTCTAACAATAAGAAGGGAAAAATTAGGAATGAAAATTTTTTCTATCTATTTTTTTTCTAATCTTTCAACTCAGACTTAATCCTCTCCCTATCAGCTCCCCAGAAGGATAGCAGGAACCATCATCAATGGCAATTGCAGCAGAGCAACATCAACAGCTGGCTTTACACTCAAGACTGAATGCTACGTCTCCTCCTCATGGTTTCCAGTACTCTACATAGTCAGAGAAACTTCTCTAGTAAAGAAAAATAGAAATGATCCCTGAAAGTATAGTCTTATGAATGCAATTTATTATGTAAATACAACTCCATGTTATATCCAATATTGCTAACAAATAATCAACAATACTTTCGATAGGGAAATTTAAAAAATGATGCTTTCCTAGTAATGCAAAATAAGTTATTAATATTCATGGATTTTTACTAAAGTGATATCACATGTTTTCTGTGTAGGAAAATACAGTGCAAAATGTCAAATCACCAAAACTTTAGCATAAAATGTTTACTTTATTTGATTTTTGCAAAATCTTGTTGCAGTGATAATATATCTTAGGTGTGGTTGAGGTCTGAAATAGTCATTGATAACACTACAAACTCTTTTATTACTTAAGAACATTGAAAGAAACAATTCCCTCCACAAGAGCTATATTATTGAATTCTTTTTCACATAACTAATCATCAATTATTAGCAACAAGTAAAAATGTATTTTCTTACATATGATTGAGCAAAAAATGATGTCTTATAATTTCAACCAGGAGGAATATTTCTTTTATTTTGCAGTAGCAAAATATGTGTAACATTATACACAATAATCTGAAACATATCAGTTAATGTCTACATGAATGTAAATCATTTACATTTTTTATTATCTAGTAACATCTAAATTATGAAAAATAGTAAGACCATCATAAATAGCTTTAGTTTCTCTGACTCATGTGTACAGTGCTGACATGATGCCCAGTCTCCCACAGAATTATATTTTTGTATATTTCTTTCTAATGATATGTTCCCCTGCAAAACCACACAAAGTTCTGAAATTTATATTGGTATATTATTACCATGCACTTTTAGGACCATTTCAAGTTACTCTTATTATTATGAGAAAGAAATCTATGAAAAAATGTATACATATACAGAAGAAGTATACATACACACCTTGTTTTGTCATTTTACTTTAGTTAGCTGCAAATAGGCATTTATTATATAGACAGATATTCATTTATTTTAATGTATATCGATGAATGATTGGCAAATAAAAGGCATATGATTAGCCAAAATCACAAATGAATATAGCTCAGAAAATCAATTTTAAAAGTCTTTCCTTGTTATGTGATCTGTGTCTAGATTGTGAAATGATTACCACAATCTAGTTAAATAGCATAATCTTTTACTTCACATAGCTACTGTTTTGTATGTAATAATAATACTTAGCAGGACAAAATGGAGCTCATCTTTAATACCAGTACTCTGAGGGTACAGACAGAAGGATCATGAGTTCCTGGATCATTACAAACAAGCAAGATAATTATGATATACTCTTCTGTCAATTTCTATCATAGATTTCAATATAAATTATAATATGTTATTATTAACTTTACTTATGATGTACAGCCAGTCTCTAGAACTTATTTATCATATGACTAGAATTTGACACATAGTAATTCTAAGAACCAGTGATTTTGTATAACACCCTTCAGCTGGGTATTTTCAGATATTTAATCATAATTAGATTTAGATTGTATTTGGCAAGAAGAACTTAAAAGTCGTGCTGTGTTACTCCCATCTAATCCTATCAGAGGCATAGCATTTTAATTTGTCTCATTACTTGTGCATTGATTTTTGAGCACCTGATTAAGATGAAACATGGAAGGTTCATGACTTCCAATGTTGCCATTCTCCTTATTTGTTTTTATTTTACACTGGTATTTTGGGTGGTTTTGTGATACCTCATCACTCTATTCATTCACTTATCTATATTAATGTATCCTTAGACTATACAATGGGTGATATTCCATTATTATATAATTGTACAGGTTCCAATGGATGATCTAGTCAAGTTGACTTACATACCTTCTGATATGCACTCATCATTCCTTGAATATAATTATAAAATTAACATGCGCAATATAATACACATAAAGGTGCATATACTTGTTTCATCTTTATATTATCCAATTCTCTCATATTCTCTCTCTCTCTCTCTCTCTCTCTCTCTCTCTCTCTCTCTCTTCCTTTCCATTTCCATCTGTACTTATTTCTATCTGCCCTTAGGATTCAAGAAAATATTTCAAGAAGAGTTAATCTGAGGCAAATAGGGCCCTGTAAACAAAAAGGTCAGATTTTCCATCAAGATAACTGGTTCTTTTTAATTAGTGACTATAAGATAGCCAATTGGAAAAGTTAAATATTAGAAGACTTTACAATGATTTAAATAAGATTATGCCATTGACAAATGATGGTGATTATTTGAAATCTAAGCATCTTTGATTTAATGTGAGAGAAATCATATTCTGTATGTCATTTATAATTAATGTAGTTTGAAGTAATGAGTTTTTTAAATAGTTATTTTATTTTATGGTTTTCAAAAGAATGTTGAAGTAAAATATGCTTTACTTTGTCAGGAGTATTAACTGTCTCCAGTCAATATGTAAAGTGCGAAAAATGTTAATTTATATGATTATTTAACCAGAAAGTTTTGGAGCGTAGGGAGTTAGGACTGCTGTTCATGGACGCATGGGTGAAGGTAGTGGAGTGGAGAATCATGTACTGGACAGGAGCAGTCTCTCTGCGGAGGGATGTGACTGACTCCACATACAGTCGGGCAATGAGGGCACAAGTTCAGAGGTGGGATTTAAGTTTTCAGACATCACGAAGAATTAGACAAGTCTACAACTTTTTCCAAGCTAGAAGTGAAGATGAAAAGGTGGAATAAAGAATGTAAGAGCCAAAGGAAGGGTAGGACTCCTTACACATGCTCTTCCAGATACAGAATGACCTGGATATCTATGACCTCACAGTGCCTGCCACTACCTACACAAGACCATCATAATAAGAGGAAAACATCGTGACATCAAAATAAAAGAGAGACTGATTGAGGGAGGGAGGGGATATGATGGAGAGTAGAGTTTTAAAGGGGAAAGTAGCAGGAGGGAGGGAATTACCATGGCTTATTGTCTACAATCATGGAACTTGTCAATAAAAAATAAATAAAGGGGTGGAGGGATGGCTTAGTGGTTAAGGTTTCCTGCAAAGCCAAAGGACCCAGGTTCAATTCACCAGGACCCACATTAGCCAGTCATCACATTAGCTACTCAAACCTCTTGTTCTTTTTATTTTATTTTATTTTTTGCAACCAATGAAGAATGATAAAGGCAGACACTACATTTGAGCCAGTGAAACAAAGGTTTATTAGAAAAGAAGTTAAAAAGTCAGGAGAAGATCCAGGTGGGCAGTCTCTTAGTTACTTAGATTGGGGTTGTTTATACCTCTGGAGATATAAATTAGCTATCAACTTGAGGTGGATTGGATTGGTTGCGTTAAGTATGTGTGGAGGCTTTTGATAGGCTGATTACTTGATAAACTTGTACATATAAACTAGACATCAAGTCAGGATGAATTGGCTAGTGTGTTAGACAATGTACTTATTATTTTATAATGTGGGTTCAGTGACTTCCTGGTGAGACAGCATATGTAAAGGATTTTGACCTTATAAGTCAGGAATTTTGGTATGTCTGGGGACTCTGTTCTCTGTAAAACCTCTGTGTTTATTGGCTTTGTCTTGACAAATATATCATCTGTTCTCTTTGAGCTAATATATAATCAGAAAGTCACTGTTCCTTCAATACAAGATTTTCTTTTGCTTATTGAACATTTGACCTCTACAACTTACATCAGGGCTTCATTAATACTAGTTTATCTTCCTTTATTTATTCCCATATTAAAAACAGGGTTCGGCTGGAGGGATGGCTTAGTGGTTAAGGTATTTGCCTGTAAAGCCAAAGGACCCAAGTTCGATTCCCCAGGACCCACGTTAGCCACATGCAAAAGGGGTCACACACGTCTGGAGTTCTTTTGCAGTGGCTGGAGGTCCTGGCATGCCCATTCTCTCACTACCCCTCTTTCTCTGTCAAATAAATAAATAAATAAAATTAAAATATTTTAAAAAACAGGGTTAAGCCGGGCATGGTGGTGCATGCTTTTAATCCCAGCACTGGGGAGGTAGAGGTAGAAGGATCACCACTAGGATCACCATGGGTTTGAGGCCACCCTGAGGCTACATAGTGAATTCCAGGTCAGCCTTAGCTAGAGTGAGACCCTACCTCAAAAAAACAAAACAAACCAAACAAACAAACAAATAAACAAAAACAGGGTTGATAATTCAAGCATTATATCAACATTGAAAAAAACAAAGTCATGTAATTGTCTCTTGTTCCCTCTTGGTTTCAACAAAGCCATTTTCAAATGATGTAGGATTATTTATCATTTTTAATGCTGGCTTGAGGTTTGCAAATAGAATAGAATTTATGCATCTACTAGGCTTGCAGTGAAATAAAACAGAAGTACACATTTACACAGATAGGCAAGGGGGAAATAATATAACTGCAGAAGTTTGTACATATTTTTTATATCCAAAGTTAAGCATTCAAGTTGTAAAATGTCATTGCCTAAGAAGGGATAAGCAGCTTATTATACAGAATACTTTTTGGTGAGATGTGACATATGTTGTTGTACTGTGGCTACATGTGAACTGGAGAGTCTCAATGAAGTATGACTAAGGCTACCAGTGATTAACATAAAGAAAGAAATGAGCTTAATGACGCAGTTGGTATACCAAATCCTTGTAAAGCTCAGCAACCAAAAAATAGTCTTGGCTATTTCACATACAGTTTTCTCTTTAGGAATTATACAACCAAAATGTTGAAGAAACATACAACACCAAATAAAGCATCAAGATGCAACTAAGTATTCTGTACATATAAACCTTATTCACATATTATATAAAAATTATAGTTCTTATGGGCATGGTGGTACACAATTTTAATCACAGCACTGGGGATGCAGAGGTAGGAGGATCACCATGAGTTCAAGGTCACCTTGAGACTGCATAGTTAATTCCATGTCAGCCTAGGTTAGAATGAGACCCTACCTTGAACCCACCCCCTATCCTCACCAAAAAGTATACTTCCTGTACATTTTATGACTTTATTATATTTTTATTTATTTTATGTTATTGAATAAAAACATTTTCATATAATCTACAAAGTGAAGAACACTATCATTTTTGTTTACTTTTATTTCATTTTTACAGTGCTGGAATTGAACTTAGTCTTACATATGACAGGCAAGCACTTCATTGAGCAATGACTTTAGCCTTCAAAATGTCATTTTATATATAAAACTATTTGAGGGTTGTATCTAAATTTCAGTAATCTTCCTTCCTCTCATCAACAATTGGTAATAATCATTTTAATTGGTTTCTGGTTTATCCTTTCTGCATTTTCTTATGTAAAAAGTGCATATGAACTAGCATTTTGTTATTCTCCCTACCCTTCATAATAAAATAGAGAAACTATAAGCTGTACTTTTCCACAATTTTACAAATGAAGTTACACTGAATATCATTGTGCAGAACTATATTTGACTGTTATAGGTGATTGGAAAGGGTACTAAGCCATTAATAACTCTGTAAAAAGATGTGAAATTTATGTTGTATGAAGGCAAACCATATTGTATGTCCAAGAAATGTGTCAGAAGGCTTGGTCCCTGAATTAACATAAGCATACATGGCCTTCTATTATTGCTTATTTAGGTAAGATTTAATTTGGTAAAGGACTAGAAGTTATTAGTAGATTATTGTATTTTAATTGATATTTATTGATAATTTTATAGTTGTTCATAATGCATTTTGATAACAATACCCACCCATTACCTTATCTTGATTATCCTTCTCCTCCTCATTCCCCTTCTGCTAAACCATTTATTTTTCCCAAGTAGCGCCTCTTGCACTTTGATGTCTGTCTCTCTCTTTTGTGCTCTTGTGCTTGGCTGTTTTAGTTGATATGTATCTTACATGTGATGACAAAGTCCTGTTTATATTTAAAAGTAGTGTTTATACTCATTTATGAATTATATTCCATGTTTTCTACTTTGATATCCTATTATTTTGTATATACAATTATGCAAATACACTACCACATGAGTGATCTCAGTTAACGTTTATTAATATTGTAAATATTTGTTCAATTTTGTATTTGCCATTTTTGATGAATTTCCTCCATGGCCAAAATTCAAAACTGTAATTTAAAATTATCAATAGTTTATGCCATTTATATGTATATTATCATTAAAAATGTTTCAAGCATGCATGGTGGAACACACCTTTAATTCCAGCACTTGGGAGGTGGAGATAGAGGATTGCTGTGCATTCAAGGCCAGCATGAGACTACATAGTGAATTCCAGGTCAGCTTGGGCTAGAGCGAGGCCCTACCTTGAAAAGCAATAACAACAAAATGTTTCTATTGTAAATTCCATGCTGTTCTCTAAGAAAAATGTGAAAAGCCTTTCTATTTCCAGTGCTGTGAATAATTGAAGGCTATTGGAATTAGGCTGGATGTGGTCACATATCTATGTAACTTCACTCTGTGGTGAGGTAGGGGAGTTTGGGGCTAGAGAAACTAGAGAGTAAAATGGGACTTGGAAAGCGCCAGTTTTTATTTTCACTTTTTATTAAGAACATATTTTGTATGGGTATTTCATGTGTTGGTACCATTTTTTCCCTCTTTCCTGCCCCCATTCCATAAGGGTCCCTTCTCGGTGGGACTGCTGATTTTCCTGAAGTGGTTGTGGGCTAGGCATTGTGGGAGAAGCAGTCAGTTATTGGGGGGGGGGAACAGTGTCTCTGGGCATGAAATCCAATCTGTGGTTCTTACAATCTTTCCGCCCCCTCTTCCACAAAATTCCCTGGGCCTTGGTGGGTGTGTTTTAAGTCTACTTCAGTGATGGGCTCTGAGGAGTCTTTGGGTCTCTGCTTTGGTAGGTGTTGAGTCTCCTCAGCATCTGTCTCCCTCACCCTTGCACAGCTTCTCAGGCTCACATTGGAAGCAGCACTCTTGCTCATCTGTCCATTTCCTCTGGTTTGACTGAGATTTAAGGGGTGCACCTTTGTGCTCAGATGCATGTGCTCTCTGTGTGTGTAGAGGCCAAAGAATTTCCGGTGTCCTTCTCTAATGCTCATGTCATTATTTTACTTTGTTTCAGATGATGTCTGCTGTCCCTCAACACAAAAACCAGGCTTGAATCCTATGGAGACAACGACTGTGCTCTCCAGTGTGAAGCTCCCACTAGTCTTTGGCTAAAAGAGGGGATATGCCCACCACACTCTCCCTAAATTAATAACACGTATCCAGTTTAACCTACATTGATTTCACCCTCTGATGTATAATCTGGTTTTCTTTTTCAGAAGGTAGCAAGACCTGAGGAGATAATCCACCCCTTGCATCTTAATTATATAATCCAAATAGTTTTTTTCTTTTGAAAGATTTTATTATTTATTTATTTATTTATTTATTTATTAGATGGAGAGAGTGACAATGGGCATGCCGGGGCCTCTAGCTACTGCAAATGAACTCCAGATGCATGTCAGTCATGCAAGCAGTCAGTTATTGGGGGGGGGGAAGCAGTGTCTCTGGGCATGAAATCCAATCTTTGGTTCTTACAATCTTCCCCCCCCCTTGTGCATCTGGCTAACATGGGACCTGGAGAATCAAACCAGGGTCCTTAGGCTTCGCAGGCATGTGCCTTAATCACTAAGCCATCTCTGCAGCCCCCAAATAGTTTTTCTCTGTGTGTGTGTCTAACGTTTCTGTTACTTTTTGTTTTCTCTTCTATGCTTTATTCCTGATTAAATGTACCACAGAACTTTTTAATAGTGTCTGTGAATGCGCACATGTGGTATCTATGTGCTAGACAAAGGAGGCACCAAGGGTTAAAAGGCAAAGTTCCTTGTCTAATTAATCCTCATGACAGTCCATATTACAGTCTATTCCGTTTAAATCTAAAGTGCATCTTCATCTTTCTTGTACTCTCCTATATTTTTCAATTTCCTAATTATTATTTTTTTATTTCATATGGACCCATCGTGTATTGATACCATTTGCCCCCTTCCCCCCATCTACTGAGGGTCCTCCTTAGTGGGATTGCTGGTATTCACCGTGGAGATGTTGGTTATGAGTTGATAAGTTGTGAGAGCAGCAGTCAGCCATTGTGGAGGGGGTGAGGTGGGCAACGTCTCTGGATATTTGCTCCCATCCTGTGATTCTCACAATCCTTCTGTGTCCTCTTCCACAAACTTCCCTGGGCCTCGGTAGTTACATTTTAAGTATACTTTAGTGTTGTCCTCTCAGCAACTAATCAATTTCTGCTTTGGTGTGTTTTGAATATCCTCAGTGTTTGTCTTCATCACCCTGGCACAGGTTGTTAATCTTGGAAATAACATTTAGTTGATTCTCTTTGTGACAAAACTGAAAAAAAAATGATGATATTACTTTTACATTTACAGAAAAGACATAAACTTTCTATTATTTTTTCTTTAAGTTTAAAAATGTATTTTAAGTAGGTTTACTACTTTAATATCATTTTAGTATCTTCATCTATTTCTTATTATTTCTTTCACTATTTATTGGTGCCTTTTCCTGACATGAATTTTTCATAGAAACTTCTCTCACAATTTTAAGGAAACTTTGAAGCAACCAAAAATGAAATAGTAGTTAACAATTAATTAACAATAAATTAACAAATTAACTGTGTTATATCCAAACTATGTAATAATATCACTTTTAGTCAGAAATGAACTCAAAGGATGACACTCTATAGAGATTAATATATGTCACTCTGTAAGTAAGTGCCCAGCACTAAGGGTTAATGCTAATATAATGATGATTCTGTGTCCATGTGTTAATCATAGCAGATGTTCTTCTGCACTGGCCCATACTAATGAGTTGGAAAGTTGAGTATGCACTGAAGAAGTATGAGTAATTGATAGCCTTGTACATCCAATATAATTTTTGCTGTGAGACTAAAATAATTCTGTTTTTACTTTAGTTCAAAAAAAATAGATAACCTATACATAGTTGTGCTGACCTTTAGTCCCAGCAACTGGGGGCTGGGGGAGGAGATTGCCATGAGTTTGAGACCAGCCCCAAGCTACAGAGTGTTTCAAGTCAGTCCTGGTTACAGTGATACCATAACACACACACACACACACAAAATAGAAACGAGATAGACAGGAACATAAGGTTAGAATTATAAGCCTCATATGTACTTAAATATCTTAGTTTTTTAGTCTAAAGTTATAAAGTCATTGTTTGTAATTGTTAAGAAAATATATTAACATTTGGAAAATGTGAAAACTTGCCTGTTTTATTCCAAGTTTCTCCAAGCTAAGTTATATTCTAAAAGAGTATCCAAATATAAATTGCTTATTTATACCATAGTCATGTTTAGAGAAGCCAAGAAGAGTTTTGTTTGATTTGAAGAAGTCAGAACCTATTCTGTAGCCTGGTCTAGCCAGGAAAAATGAGGGTTATAGGAGATCTACAGTTTATGTGTGGACAGTGGTGGCAATAAATGTAAGTGCAGCAGAGGACATATGTGTGACCTGATAATAGCAATGCAAACCTAGTCCTATCATTGTCAGTGGTCCACTCTGCCACAGGCGCACTCCTCATTTTTTGGCCTATTGACCATGAAAGTGGGAATAATTTTCTGTTTTTCCAATATGTAAGGCAACAGGGTATTATAAAGGAATGGTAATTATAAAGTTGGACGGACAGGGGAAAACGATGGATTTCACTTGCAAAATAGGATGATGCATTAGGAGAAAGATGGGAGGGAAGAAAATAAAGGTAAAATTTTTATTAGCTAATATCTTCATTGTATTCAAGCAGTGCTCAGGAGCACAAAACTTCCCCTTGTATCTTACTTTCTCATTATCTTCCCCTTGATAGGGCATAGAATAATTTAAATGGCTCAAAAACAATGAATGCTAATCGGATGAACATTAAAAGCCTGCAAATAGGAGATCACAGTGCCTCAAGTGTGAATAATTGGTGAGCTGTGTTTTGAGGCTGATTTTGTCTTTAGACCATATCCTTATAATAAGGTAACTGATTTTTTTAATGAGTTTGCTTTGGAGAGCCCATTACTTATCTCAACATAATGTTTTGAATTTAAAACAGCTGTTTTGTGTTAATGCATATTTACAAGAAAGCTTTTGAAACAAAACCCATATTTGAGCTAAAAGCTGCCTATATGGTAATTCATTTCAAAAGGCAAGCCCTTCAGATAGATAGATACATTGGATAAATAAATGTCTAGTTGCAAGAATTCATGTAAGTGCAAGAACACATTCATAATGATTTTAGACTTTGATTCAAAGAAAATTGGTCAATATTTTACTATTTTGCACTATGCAAATTTATTAGCACTTTAAGTAAGTTTCTTTTATTCAGTATCTAAGTGATGCAAAAGTTCAAATAATGTGAAGTATAAAAAGGAGTAATACTTTCTAACCTTAACTGAAAAATTATTCTACTACTCTCCCCAATGAAAAGAACCTAGCAAGTAAATAACAAAATGTTGATTTAGTGAAGTTTAGAGAAAGTAAACTAAGATGGTAATTGAAGTAAATTAAGTATTTTAAGTAAAATTTGGAATTCTACTGTGAAAATCAGGAAGGATAAACAAATTAAGTGTGTGTGTGTGTGTGTGTGTGTGTTGTGTGGTTTGAGAAGTATGCATACTTAAGGGCTGAACCATCTTTCCATCACCATAAAATATTGACTGTGGTAATGTTTCTTGCCAAATGAAGGTCTTAGAATAGTAATTTTTAATCTTATCTTTTTCAGGAAGAAAAACCCAATTGAAGAAAGAACAGTTTTCAATTTGTAATAAATTTGTTATTGGGTAGTATTTTTTTCTCTAAATAATCCTTATTTTTCTAGAACTTACAAGAAGAAAACATAGAACTAGGGAATTGCAGTATGCTTCTCTTCTCCCAACCCATTTGCATGTAGGGTGCTGGAACAGTCTGGGCCCAGGCACAGGCCCAGGCCCAGTGGTAGCCTAGTTGACCTTCTCCTCCCCATAACCTACATGCATGCACTCTGCCTGACCCAGAAATGGCCTAGGTCTACCGAGTTGATGGTAGGTTACTCCTTCCCCCAAACACAGAGCCTTGTCTGCTGTAGAAGAAGTTCCAGTTCAGGACCAAAACAGCATTGGCCCTAGCCTACCCTCTTATCTACTGATACTACATTTTTAGCATAAAAACAGAATATCTACAGATGGGCAAGTCCCAATGCAAAACATGTATCACAAGAAACCTAGGCAACATATCACCACTAAGAAAGTCTAGTCCCATTGTAGAAGCCTCCAGTGAAAATTACTTTGAGGAAATTCCAGACTAAAGAATCACAAAACATAAATGATAAATATGTACAATAATTGTAAAGATGACATAAACATATACCTGAATCAAATCCAAGAGATTGCAAATAATCGGGTAACTTAAATGAGAAAGTGAAGCAGAGAAATGGAAATGGAATTAAATAAAGTGATAGATATGTTGTAGTAAAACTAAACAGAGAGAAAAAATGCCATAGCTCAAAGAACTCCATGAAAAACTCACTGATCATTGGATGCAGAATTAACAAGTTGCAATATAAAGCAAGACTCATGATGGCATTTAACTGGACATTGCTAGGTAGACTAGCTCAATATATGCCTCAGCCTAAACTTACTCGAGATTCTATGGATTATAGAAACAACTAAAATTTCTTCATTAATTTTTAAATTCACATCATAAACAAAAACACTGATAATCTCACATGGATCATTTTATTCAATTACAATGACATTCAGAAAACACATTTGTAAGATTTCAAATGTTTAGAGAAGACAAAGAATGGTGCCAATCTAAAGATAGTAACTTTTCCACACATGAAAGGCAATAAACAATGTTTACATAAACTCAAAGGAAAACACTCTATTTCTACTCCTTTATACAACACCTTTGGATGCTCTAAACCAGTAATCTGGCATGAAAGAGACAAAAGAGCATCCTCAAAGGAGTTTGTAGCTACTGGAGGCCCTAGTGCAACCTTCCTCCATCTTTCTCTCTCTTTCTGTGTCTCTCTTCCCTCTATTTCTCTCTGCTGACAAATAAATTAATAAAATATTTTTTAAATAATAAAGAACACAAGAAAATAGAATTATCATATGATTCAGCAACCACTACTTAGTGTATATATATATATATATATATATACATATATATACATATATATATATATGTGTATATATATATATATATATATATATATATATATATACACACATATACATATACATACACACACAAAATAAAGACATAAATATGTCAGGTGATATTTTTATCTATTATTGCTCTAGGTAAAGTGGCCAAAGCATGTTCATGAACAGATCAATGCAAAATTAAATATGATGTGTATGCACAGTGTGATGCCATTTACCCATTTAAAATGAAACTCTGTCATTCCTAACAACAGGGCTAAATCTAGAAGACATTATATATTCAGCACAATTTTCAGTTTGTTAACTTTCTCTGGCACAATTCTAGTGCTAAGAAGGCTGAAGCAGGAAGAGTATGAATTTTAGGCCAACCTGAACATAAGTCAACAACATTTCCAAAACTAAAAACAAACTGGAAGTGATTTTGATAACTCCTCTGAAAGTAAATGAGATAAATATGTTATGTAGAAATGGTTCTTTTCCGTGGTGACTGACACTAACCAAGTATGTTCTACCCTTGGTATTGCATGTATTGTGTTTATGTTAGGGATTCCAGAGGCAGGCTTCTTTTACCTCCAGATTGACATGTTAAAAAATAGAAAATTGTAAACATCTTGACAAGATATTCTGAAGAGATTTTTGTGCATCTCCCTTTGGCTATCAGGATTAGAAAAATAGACCACAAGAAATTGAAAATTCCCCCGGAATCTCAACCTAGGAGAAGAAAAACGGCCATTAGGTGGAAAGGAACTTAACTCCCAGAAGGAGATTGGCATGCCGTTAGACTCCCTATAGTACTGACTTGAGCTGAAACATTGATGGTAAGCAGGACTATATTGTAATCTGGATTGCTTAGTTATCCATATGTCTTGCAGTATACTTCAAACTAAACCTTATGTTGGGTACTCGTATATGGACTTGGTGGAAAGGAGGGAATCCCTGCTAGCTTTACTCTTCCTGATGTTGCCACATTGAATCCATCTTCTCCAAAGCTGGCTGTTTAGTCTGCCCAGATACTGATGTTTATTTTCTGAAATCTTTATGTCTTCTACAAAAGGGAAAGCCAACCTCAGATACCAGGATATGTGTGTATATGAATGATGTAAATACATGTATATACGTATGTATATACATATATGTAATAGAAAAACGCATATCACAGAGTAACATTGATCTAATGAATCAGAAAATAAGCCTTTGAAATAAACACAAACATATATAAATAACTAGTATATCCATTTTATACAGTAAGAACTGCTCCAAGTTCCTTCTGTCTAAAACTTTAGACAAGTGTTTTCAATATTTGTAGCCATTTTTTAGGTGTAGATAGTTATTGAATCACTAGTCATAACATGACCATCAGAAAGTAGGTAGAATGGAGTGAGTCTAAATATTTTTCCTCTCTGAGGTCTACTTTGTGTATGAAAAAAAAAAAAGATCAAAGGCGTTTTTCTTGGTAAACTTTACAAATTATGACTCATTTTTTAAATCATAGAGTTTTAAAGGGAGTAGACATGGACAATGCTTCCTTGGTTTATATAAATTTACTCCAACTCTATTCAGTTTAAATTATTTCCATTTTCTAGAAAATTTACAATCCTAATAAATTTTAATACTGTTACCATAAACTAGCATCTGCAATTATCATGAACAAGATATCTTACAATTTTAGTTGTATATCACTTCATGTATTTTCCTTCTCCAAGTTTTGATTGTAATTTTGTTCAAACATTTTTTTGTTTATTTTTTATTTAGTTATTTGAGAGCAACAGACAGAGAGAAGGAGGGAGAGAGAGAGAGGGAGAAAGAATGGGCGTGCCAGGGCTTCCAGCCACTGCAAACGAACTCCAGACACGTGTGCCCCTTGTGCATCTGGCTAACATGAGTCCTGGGGAATCGAGCCTCGAACCGGAGTCCTTAGGCTTCACAGGCACGCACTTAACCACTAAGCCATCTCTCCAGCCCTGATTGTAATATTTTTGTTTCTGCCTTCATAATTTAGTTTAGAAAAATGCTTTCAAGTTTTTAATCTTTCAAAAGCTGATTCTGAATGATTTCAAATTAACTAACTTTCCCTTTCATTAAATAAACAAGCAAGACACTACTTTATATCAATATCCTTGTTGATTAATATATATCATGTTACATTTCAAAGGTATTAATTGAATATTTTACTGTCTATTTAAATGGTACCACTTTAATAATATGAGTGATTATATATGTTCATTCTTCATAAATCTGATGCATTACAAATATTCCAAAGGACTTCATGTTCATAATTTTTGAAACATGAACATTACTATAATATTACTATAATCTCATCTTCAAGCAAAACTCACATAGTTAATACACATGCAGGCTGATTCTCTGCATACCACTTATGAACAGCCTCTTTTATAACTACTGTAAAATATACAGATATTATAAATTTATATCTTCACTCCTGTTTGATACCTGAAAATATTTCATAAATACTTGTATGTGAAAAATGTGTACTTGGAAGGTAAATATAGCAAATAAATGTCTATTAAATTATGTGGTTTATGCTTAATATCATGGAGAAAATAAATGAGTCCTCAAATAATTGCATTACAGATTGAAAAAAAAACACTGCTTTCTCTCATTTGTAGTGTGAACATATATGTCACTTAACACGTATATATTTAGCTACGTACATTCATCTCAATTTAATTTTGAGACAAAAAAGGTTGTTTAGCAATGCCATCTCTCCTCCCTTCCACTATTCTAATTTTATTATTCATTTGTTAATTTTTTACTTAATTTTATGTAAATTCAGATAACTTTCCAAAATACTTTATCACAAAATAATTTACTCTTTCTTCATGGAAAATTTCATTCTAATCTCATTTACAACAATGGAAAGATTCATAAAAATATCCCACATATGAGCAAAGAGGAGAAAAAATATTGAAATATTACTCTAATGCCCTTCAAATTTCACCCTTTTAATTCAGCACTTATAAGCTCTCTTCAACAAATCTATTAATGTTTTCTTTTAGTTAAACAAGTGGGAATTTTAAATGAGCCATGTTGGAAGTAGCTGGCCAAAGCCTACTCTCTTTAATCTAGCTCCTCTGCCATTCTTTGCATATAAATGGACCTGGGTCTCATTCCGTCTGTGCCAGGGAGCTCTGATCCAAGCAAAAAGCTCCTTTTGAATTAATAGAAGATGAACAGTAAGCTTAGTTTATTTGACCTGGAAAGAGACAGGAAATGAGCTCAACAAGAACAGAAAAAATCTCGAAGTACAAAATCAGATTATGCCAGAGTCAGATTCCAGTTTAACTCTAGTAGTCACATAAATAGCTACTCCAATTTTTAAACTTGATTGCTTATTCTCTTGTATGTTAACAACATATACCAGTTGAACTACATAAAGGATGAACCATTTATATGTGTTTACTAATAGTAGTGTCTACCTTAAATAATAGGGAAAAAATCCTGATATATAAGTATATGAAAAGGTGTGTTGTAAAATATTCAAAATCTAGACATGTGTGTAAATTAAAATTTTTAATGAGGCATTTGAAAATAATTTAAATGTATACATATATATATATATATATACGTATATATATATATATATATATATATAACTTTAATCTAAAATATTTTTTCAAATATATTTAATTTGAAGTTATCAATAGGATCTATTGCATTTTTCATATTAAGTCTTCAAAACTGGTCATCTTCCATGTGTGTATGTGTGCGTGTGTGTGTGTGTGTTTATGAGAGTGTGAAATGTGCGTGTATATACATGTGGGCACAAAGTCTGTGGCTGCATGTTCATGTGTGTGTATGTGGAAAACAAAGGTTGATGTTGGGTGTCTTTCTTGAGAGCTTGCCTCTTTATTTTATACAGGCAAGGTGTCACTTGAGTTCAGATCTTGTCAGTTCAGCTAGTCTAGCTGGCAAGTTTACCTAAGGACTCCTTGTCTCTGATTCCTTCTGCTGGGATTACAGGTAACCGCTACATCTACCTGGCATTTGCATGGATGATGAAGATCCAAATAAGATCTTCAGACATATAAGGCAAGAGCTTTAAAGGACCTTCCCAGGCCCTGCCTTTCATTTTTGATGCTGGATTTCAGATGCTCAGCAGTGTATGGTACTGGAGAAATAGGTGATTCCAATAACAATTGTAAGTAATGTTCAGTCATGTAACATATTTAATGGCAGCTATTGTCTTCTCTAGGCCTCTCCAGAGGAACTGATTCCATACAATATATGTAATTATGAGATTTATTAGATTACTTTGCATAATTCGAGGCTAAGTGGTCCAAATGTGAACATCTGCAGCCTGGAGAGCTGAGGCATCCTGGGACTGGACAGTCCAAGAAGCTAAAGACTTCCGAAGAAAAGACAATCCTGATGTAGACCCGGCTTGAGGCAGAAAGCCTGGGAGCCCAGTGGAGAATCATTGACTAGAGGCTGGGGAGTCTCCAGCCTGACGTCACAGGACAAAGCCAAGCTACAGTGAGCTTGCCCATGAAGAGTCAAATCCACCAGAGCTTCTGTCTGCTTTTCTGCTCTATCTGCCTCCTCCACCTAGTTTTGTAGTTTGCACACCTCACATTTAAAGCACTTTTGTCCAAATAGGTTGCTAGCCTGCATATTTTTTTTCTCTGAGAATAAGCTTATTGACATATCCAGAAGTATGCTTTGGTAGTTTTCTATGTTTGCCACTGCTATTAACCACAACTAACCATCATAACTATGTTACATAAAATACATGAAAAGATATTTATTGCACAGTTTCCACTTAGATAATATTTCATTTTTTTGAATCATCCCTGTTGATATTTAGCAAAAAAAAAAACCCACAAAAACAAACAAA
Organism: Dipus sagitta; assembly: GCA_036346955.1. NCBI lineage: Eukaryota > Metazoa > Chordata > Mammalia > Rodentia > Dipodidae > Dipus > Dipus sagitta. The sequence continues at coordinate 27,929,396 of CM070772.1, forward strand.
ATGAAGATAAATCAGAATGCAAAGCATGGTGTTGACTCCTGGGAGAATAGTGATATAAGTTTACTCAATCATTGTTTTAAGAATTTACATGAACCACAAGACATCAATATTTCTAAAACTTACTACCGTCTCTGAATCTCACAAAACTGATATTCAGTTATTATATAATCTTAATTGTAATCACAACTTCGTAGGTAACCAGTGTGAGTCAGACACAAACCTAACCCACTCCCAAAGGTCCCACATTCTGGTATCTAGAATCTGCAATTGTGAATATCATTTCACTGATGTCAGTGTGCTTTGTGCCCCAGATGACATGATGATAGGGAGATTAACCCACAGGTTGATTGTAATCATGTAAGTATGGTAAAGTATGGGAAAGTGGGGGTAGGGAGGGAATGACCATGGGATATTTTTTACAATCATGGAAGTTGTCAATAAAAAAGAGCAAAAAGAAACAGAAAGGCAAGAAAAATTATAATTGGCAAGTAAAAATAATGTGCATTTAAGGTATATAAAGCATAGTTATTTGATATAAATCCACTGTGTAGTTATGACTAAAATTACATGGATTAACACAGTCTTTCTCTTTGTGTTTGTGTGTTGGGGGAGGGACACTTTAGACCTACTCAGAAATATTTCAGAAAAGAGCAATTTAATTACATTCACCATGTTGTGCATCATTCTCAGCCTTCATTCATCTTTGCCTTTTGAAATGTGTATGTGTAACTAAGTTTTTGGTAAATCTTAGCACCATAACTCAGACCTAAATTTTGTTTGCAACTGGAGTTGATAAGCTATTTGATAAATATTCTGTATTAACATTTTTGAAATACAAGCACATTTTGCAAGTCTTATTTTTCTTGTGGTGTTTTTGAAAATTGTCTCAAATTTTAGGCAATGAATCTGATAAGAGACAAACTCATTGATCTTAAAATTAAATCCAAAAGAAAAAATAATAGATGGGTGAGGAAGATGGATATGGTGGGTCAGTTTATCAACTGTTGGTTAAAAAAAATAGAAACTTTGGCATTGTTAATTATGTGTTAGAAATATAAATCTCCAAAACCACACTTTTTTCTTGCCAACAATCTCAACAGTCACACAAAAACATTCTTTCTTGTAGACTAGCCTTCCACTGCACTGTCGTAACCTAGCCTTATTAATCTGCTATAAATATAGTTTTTTTAAAAAATAATATTGACCATATTAATATTGTGGAAAATCCTTCCTTAAATTTTAATTACAAAACTAAATCTTAGCTCTGATCCTGGACATTTTTTTCTTCTACTATATGAATTTGCTTTTGCAACCAAGATAACTTATACAGGACTGGTCCTTTCTTTCATGTTTAGAATCTATATAACTCAATAAATTTTTTATTAGTTATGTACACAGTGTATACAGTCATGTTGGTACCATCATTAGACTCCTCTCTGTCCTCCCCCACCAGCAGGGACCCTCCTTGTTGGGGAATATGGGTCCTGTATTGTGGGGTTATCCATAAGTTATGGGGGAGAGGCGAAGTCTCTGTGCATAACGACCCAACATGTGGCTCCAACATTCTTTCCGTCCCCTCTTCTGCAAATTTCCCTGAGCCATGTTGGGTTCATTTTTGGTCTGTTTCAGTGATGAGGTCTTGAGAGCCTCAATAAATTTTTTTGTGTGGCTTATTTTTATAGTAGAGACCAAGGCCAGAAAGACTGCCTCTAGGACTCAAGCATCGTCCTGATTTACAAAACAGAGTATATAATACAAATAAATGGAACGATTAATTTATTACAGTTTTGCTCACCACAAGGGAGAAACTTTGGCTCAAAGTTTGCTCAGAGAAGTGTAACAAATTATTAAAATGAACAAGCAATGGCCAAGGAGTTTGGATACATAGATTTAGCTGTGGGCTCAGCATCAAAATTGGGAGGTAAGTCATCCTCCTTTCCTGGTTCCATGGGCTTGGGCTTTGGTGGTGAGTCATTTTTCCTTTTGGCATACTTCTTGTACCAATCCTTACCCGTAGGGCCCTGTAATAACCTACTTATCATGAATATTACCAAGGACAGTCTCTTTAAACAAAGAACAGTAATGTTTCTCTTCCCAAGGTTCTCTTTCTTCTCATTTGACACTCTTCTTTCTCTTTAATTATTATTGCTGTCTTGTTTCATTTTCTGCAAGGATAGCTGGTAAGAATCCAGATGATGGCTATTATATCCTGTTTCATTTCAGCTTAATGTTGACATTTAACAAGCCCTCAATCAACCCTCTGTCAGCCAATAACCATAATTTTCAAAATATTTTATTTTCTTCTTTTCCGTTATAAACTATTTGAGTAAAGAAAGTGCAACAAGCTAGGTTTAATTTCCTTTATCTAGATAGAGCGCTGGATGTTCCCTGCATGGATTTAGGAGGAAGGGTTTACACCCATTCCTGAACAACCTTAAATTTCAGCTACAGTTCAAATAAGTGCAAACTTATCTGAGGACAAAAATAGAGAAGGTCAGAAAATAGGCTGACCCCCTCACGGTGGCAGAGGACACAGAGTAGGCTCTCATAGTGTTCTGATGACCTAAGGACAAACTCTGATTAGATAGTGCTATCAGTTGCAAAAGTATTAACTTGAACAGAACTTGTTGAAGTGATTCTCATGATGAAGTCAGTTAGGTCACTTCATTCTACCTGAAAGACCCGAAGCACATTAGGAACTTTGAAATCATGTAATGCTGTGTCAAAATAAGCCCATCTGGGGCTGAAGAGATGGCTTACTGGTTAAGGAATTTGCCTGCAAAGCCAAAGGATCCAGGGTCAACTCTCCAGGACCCACGTAAGCCAGATGCACAAGGGGGAGCATGCATCTGGAGTTTCTTTGCAGTGGCTGGAGGCCCTGGTGTGCACATTTTCTCCCTGCCTCTTTCTCTCAAATAAATAAAATAAAATAAATGAATAAAATACATTTTTAAAATAAGCCCTTCCTATCATAGTTGTCTCTGGCAGCTTAAGTAAATGTAATCATTTTCACATTTACAATATATAAATTAGAATGTGTTAAATACTTCTGCATAAAACAATTGGGACATATTCTTATAATTTTCTATGCAAATATAAATGAATACAATGCAGCCCAATTAACTTCTTTTTCAAAAATAAAGTATTTTCCCAAGGATAAAGCATTTAAGTTTCTGGGTTGTTTATATTTTGTTTATTTTTATTTATTTATTTGAGAGTAGTGACAGACAGAGAGAAAGAGGGGGAGAGAGAGAGAGAGAGAGAATGAGAGAATGGGCACGCCAGGGCCTCCAGCCACTGCAAATGAACTCCAGATACATGTGCCCCCTTGAGCATCTGGCTAACGTGGGTCCTGGGGAATCTAGCCTCAATCCATGGTCCTTAGGCTTCATAGGCAAGCGCTTAACTGCTAAGCCATCTCTCCAGCCCCTGGGTTCTTTATATTTTATCAGTCTTCATTACAACCATTTCTTCCTACCATCAGTAGCTTCACTGACTGACAATGTTGATTTACAAAAGGTCAATATTATTTGAATGTGTGTGTGTGTGTGGGTGTGTGTATGTGTGTGTGTGTGTGATTTGTCATACCAATACTTAATAAGAGAGATCACATTGCTTCTAATCTCTCAAAGTGGAATCTGACACTTATTAGTGATGCAAACTTTAAGGAAAATTTTTATATTTGAATCAACATATTTAACCTAGTAATAGTAAAAATTATACCAAGAAAACTGTGAGAAGCATCAGGGCAAACAGGTAGCTGAAGTCATGAATGAGAGGCACTGCACACCTGCTCAACAGCAATGTCACCCACATCCAATCCCTGCAAAAGAGTCTCAATAATGTTTAATAAATAATGCATTGTAAATAATTTATCATAAACCATGAGGATTACTAGCTTTATATCATATGTATTTGAATATGTAAATCTATTATGATTACGCATCATTTAATTTTGTTTTATTAGTTTTGTGGTTTGTGATATGCATTTGTTGATGAAATTTTATTGAATGCATCTCATTCTTATGTAATATTCAATTTAAAATGAGGAATAATATTCCAAACATCTTTTAGTATTGGTTTTTAAAGTCATATATTTGACAGTTTTCTTCATGATTTGTATCCACAATATATCATTTATCTATCTATCTATCTATCTATCTATCTATCTATCTATCTGTCATCTCTCTATCTCTCTCTCTATATATATATATGTAATATATACACACACAATAAATTTGGGAAAGGAGGCATAAATTGACAGGCTTACTGGAAAAAGCCAACTCAGTGTTGATAACTTAAAGGAAATGGATGAAAGATTATTTTCAGTGAGTCATTGCAATGATAAACATCTGTTTATCTCACAAATCACAACTATAGGACAATAACAATAATTTGAAATATAAGGTCAAAACATTATACTATTTAATTCTCTAAGAACCAGGTAATTATTCTATGTATATGTTATGTAATGGATGTTTCTGCAACATGCAGAATTATGAAAAAAATATGAAGAGTTAAACTAAATTAGTGTTTGAGTAACTAAATCATGTTTCAAATGAAATTTATATTAAAAATACCAAAGTGATGACATAAGTTTAATAAATTCTTAGTTTTCATTCTTCTCCAAGAAGAAGGAAGGTGTACATAATCATCCTCACTGTTTATTTTGTAAGACTTGACTTATCTCAATCAACCAAATTTTATTTCTCCCAGTTCTAAAGTTCAAGATCAAAATGGTATACAGTTGATTTCTTTTTTTTTTAAATTTTTTTCTTCATTTTTATTTATTTATTTATTTGAGAGCAACAGACACAGAGAAAGAGGCAGATAGAGAGAGAGAGGGAATGGGCTTGCCAGGGATTCCAGCCACTGCAAATGAACTCCAGATGCATGTGCCCCCTTGTGCATCTGGCTAACGTGGGTCCTGGGGAATCGAGCCTTGAACCAGGGTCCTTAGGCTTCACAGGCAAGCGCCTAACCGCTAAGCCATCTCTTCAGCCCATACAGTTGATTTCTTATGATGCCCTTCAGTGTGGCTTGTGAATTTTACCTTCTCTCTGTTATTTGACAGATCTTAATATGTTCCCTTGTTTAAATTTCCTTGATTGCTGTGGTCACCATTCAGGTTAGATTTATATCCTCCATGATAGCTTCATTTTGACTTACTCGCCTCATCCAATTCTTTTTTTTGTCCCAAATATATTCAAATTTGTGTTATTGGAGGTTGATATCTTAACATATGTATTTAGATGGATGTAAAGTTAAGCTTACAATTATCTGGCTGTTTATTTATAATATCTACATAATATCCAACATAGCAAGAAGGACAATCAGCATATTTGATAAAGCCACAGTTGCTATTATGCCAAAATGAAAACAAAGTGAAGGCAGCACTACAGAAACAATCTGGTGTGAGAGAAAACAGAACTTCAGTACTTTGGCATATAAAATAGCATCACAGATCCTGATTACTACTGAGAATTGAAGTATTCTAAAGCGTTTTTAATCTGTTAACCTGACTGACTAGCACACATATTTTCGTGTCCACTTTAATGAGAACAACCCAGATGGGCAATTGCACTTTGCTATTAATTACAAAAGCAATCACTCTGTTTTTCACATTCCACTGGCTTATGTTCTCTCAATGGTAACCCTCAGGAATGGTATCATGGATCTCGGAGTTTACAGAACTACATTACATAACTGTGATGGAGCCAGATCCATCCACACAAATCCTGTGTATGTTGTTTATGAGAGTTTGGGTATAATTTTAGTGTCTCCCCTAGGAACATAAAACTTGTTGCTGGGGGTGGGCATGATAAATTCAGAGTTATTGTGTCCATTTAAGTTGAGACATAGTGAAAGGTCCTTAGTAATCGAGGGTGTTCCCTCCAAGAAGTGGAACTCTGGTCTCTCTAAGGAATTGTCTAAACTTGCATCCAAGACACAGCTTGAAAAGTTTTGAGAACATTTCAAATAGTTCTGTTTAGTGTGTTAATTTTCCTGATAGCAGTTGAACCTGTGAGCATGACTATGGTGTTCTGAATGTAAATAGCTTCGCATACTCAGGTATTTTTGATTAAGATTGAGGTTCACGATTAGGCCTGTAGTAAGCAGTGCTCTAAAGAAGTGTGTCATTGGGGGTGAATCCTGAGTCCAGCCCTGCTAAATGTGTAGAGAGCCAGCTGGGTCTCTGGCTGCTTGTGTTTGCTGTTGCTGGCATTTTTGCTCTGCAATGATTGTATGGAAGTGATCCAGCTGCATCCATGATGGAGCCTCCCCTCCATCTGTAAGCCTGAAGTAATCTCCTTCCTCCCATAAGCTTCCTTTGGTTGGGTGTCACAAGAAAGTCACAGCAACAATGACTAATAGTTGTAGTAAGAAAAAATTGGTATTGTATTTTGGTACTAAAAATGTTTAATGCCTTAGTTTTAGGTTAAATAGTGGTTGTAAAATCAACAATTTTGACATATACTTGAACTTCGGAGTTGTAAAATATACAAGCAAGCTTTACTGGTCTTATTTCAAAATAAACGGGAATGGAATGCTGGGTCAGATTAACCAGCATCTAATAACATCATTACAAACCCCAGGCAGGGCTGTTTACATGCTCATGTTCACGATGTATAAGAGGCATAAATTCTGTTGAGAGAGCTTTGAATTTGAGAAAAAAAAATCCCCATTGTATTCCATACTTCTTCATAGAGGATTCTCTTTCCTGGTACCAGATTATTCAATATAAGGGCAAAGGAACGGCCAGGCGTTGAAGACAGCAACAGTACAGAGGTACCTCATGTTGAGATAATTTCTGTCTAACTTCTCAGTGCAAAATATAGAGCTGTACGATAAAATTACCATAGGTTGACAACATTCATACCTAATATCAGCTGCCAATAAAATGGGAAAATAAAATCAGGTCAGAATGTTCAGAAAGCTATGGCCTGCCCATTTATCAAGTTTATTCTGTACTGAATCCAGAGTTCATGAGTCTCAGCTGGATTCTTTGCTGTGTTTTGTTCCCTGGCAGTATTGGCTAAAAGTCATGTAGCTAGAACAATGTTTTCCTTCTCACAGCACTGTTTACCAATATATCTCTGAGAGAATATTCCCAAGAGAACCTGAACACAACTGTGTAAAAAATCCAAGATCATTGATTTCTCCAGGTTCAGTCTCCCTTCAGACTCACTGACCCATTGGCCCTCTACAGGACAACTCATGTACACTTTCTATTTACAGCTTTGAGTTTCTAGGCCAGTATAACTGTATCCCTGAAGACAAGTAGAACGATGGCTACCAGTCTATTATTTTTTTTATTAGATAGGGATGTACTTATTATGTAAGCAATACATGTTGGTACTATCCCTTCCCTCCTTTCTGCCCCTTTTCTGAAGAGGCCTTCCTCATTGGGGATTCAGGTCAATTCCAAGGGGATTGTGGGTCATGCATTATGGGGGGGAGAGGCAATGTCTCTTTCCAAACTGTGCCAACTTGTGGCTCTAACAATCTTTCTTCCCCATCTTCTGAAAAATTCCCTGAGCCATGCTGGAAGCATTTTAAGTCTATTTCAGTGATGGGCATTTAGGAGCCTCTCGATCTCTGGTTTGGTAGGTGTTGAGTGTCCTCAGTATCTTTCTCCATCACCCTTGTGCTGATATCAGACTCACTAAAAAAGCAGCACTCTTACACATTTCCCCAATTCTTCTGTGGTTTCAGCTGGGGCGGTGGTGAAGTACACTGGGTCATTTATCTCCTCAGGTCCAGCTCACATCTGAAAAAAGAGAAACTGATTTTCCAATGGAGAATGAAGTCATCACCAGTTAAATGGGATAACCATTATTAATTTAGAGAGAATTTAAAGTGTGTAGACTCTCTTATTGCCCAAGGTTAGTGGAGGCTTGATAATGAAAAGCAGAATCACTATCTGGATATGATTCTGACTTGTTTCCCAGTTCCAAATATGGTTTCCTTTCCAGGGAGCAGATCCATTAGCCAATCCAGGAGCAGTTGGTTACCCACCATTGCTGTGTGCCATTGTTGCACTTGTGTGAGCATCATGTCAGGTTGCTTGCTGCTAAATCACTTAGATTTTGAGTTGCTTGGACAGATGTTGGCCACTTTTTTCAAGTAGCTCATGTAGCACCTTCCAGCACTAGATGGGCTAATTGTCTAGGAACTGGTTCTCCTCTGGATTCCAACCAGGACTCTCCATGGTGTGTGTCAATAGTGTGTGGTATCTTCATCAGTAGGGTCTTACCATTAATCTCTGGTGGGTAATCAAGTACTCTTACAGAAGTCTGCCTTCTTTGCTTTGGGAGATCTACTAAGTCTCTCTGATTAACAGGTCATTGTGAATGTAAACCACATCCTGGTACAGGGAATTACAGGCCAGTGCCAAGGGAAAAGAAAGAAGAAAAAGACAGAGAAGAAAGAGAAACAGGTGAAATTTAAGGTTATGTTTCATCTCACCCTCTCTACAGGCCTTCAATTCAAGTGCTCCCCCTAAGGTCCTCCTAAGGGTTCAACCTTTGAGTCTGACTTCCAGGATACAGGAGTCTATGATACCAGTTCAATTTGGGACCACTTTTGTGTCCTGCTCTCCCTTTCCCTTCCCCCAAACCCTACCTTCCCTATTGTCCAAACCTCAAGATCCTATGCAGGTATTTCAGCAACTCGGGCTGATCCAGGTTAGGAACTGCAGATGAGACAGACCATGCAACAGTTATCTTTCTGTGATAGTGTGAGTTCACTAAGAATGATCTTTTCCAATTTCAACCATTTTTCTATAAATTTCATTGTGTCATTTTTTCCTTACTGCTGAGTAGAAATCCATCAGGTAGATGTACCAGATCTTGGTTACCCTTTTAACCAATGATGGGCACCTGGGTGGACTATAGTTCTTAGCTATTATGAATTGTGCAGCTATAAACATGGTTGAGAAAACATCTCTGAACTGAGATGTGGTGCTTTTAGGATAAATATCCAGTAAGGGAATAACAGGGTATTTTGGTAACTATTGGCTCTGCTTATGGCATATTTGCCTGCACAAAAGCTTTTTAGGTTCATGGGATCCCATTTGTTGAGTGCTTGTTTAATTTCCTGGGCTACTGGATTTTTGTTTAGGAAGTCTTTTCCCAGTCCTATATCATGTAGAGTGCCTTTGATTTTCTCTTCCAGCAGTTGAAGAATTTCAGGTCTTATATTGAGGTCTTGACTCCATTTGTACTTGATTTTTGTATATGGCAAAATGAGTGGGTCTAATTTCATTTTTCTGCATATGGTGAACCAGTTTGTCCAACACCATTTGCAGTCTTTTCTCCAGTCTACATTATTGGCACCTTTGTCAAAGATCAAGCAGGTGTAGTTACTTGACCTAAAGTCTGGGTCTTCAATTCTGTTCCATTGGTCTATGTTTCTGTTTTTATTCCAGCATCATACTGTTTTTGTCTCTATGGCTTTGATATGTAGCTCTTGACTGGGTATGGTGATATCACCAGAAGGTTTTTTTTTTCCCCCCCCCGGTATATGTTTGGATATTCAAGGCCTTCTGCCATTCAATATGAATTTTGAGATCATTCTTTCAATCTATATGAAGAATGAGGAGAAGTATTTTTAATGGTATTGCATTAAATCTGTATATTGCTTTTGGTAGAATTGCCAATTTCACAATATTAATTCTACCTATCCAGGAGCATGGGAGGACTTTCCATCTTCTCAAGACCTCCCCTATTTATTTCTTGAGTGTTTTATGTTTTCATTAAATAATTCTTTCATATTCTTATTTAGCGTTTTTCCAAGGTATTTAATCTTTTGTTGTTGTTGCTATTGAAAATGGGATGGCCTCACTGATTTTTTTTCTCTGTATATTTGTCCTTTGCATATACAAAAGCTACTGAATTTTTGTGCATTGATTTTGTATCCTGGAACTTGGCAAAAGGAGTTTATAACCTTTAGAATTTTGAGATGAAGATTTTGGGTCACTTATATACAGGATCATGTCATCTGCAACTAGGGCTAACCTGATTTCTTCCTTTCCAATTTGATTCCTGTTTATTTATGTCTCCTTTCTTATTGCTTGGGCTAGTACTTCTAGTACTATGTTGATGAGCAGTGGTGAGAGTGAGCACCCCTGTCTTGTTCCCAATCTCAGTGGGAACTCCTTGAGTTTTTCCCCATTAAGTATTATTGGGCTTTAGGAGATTTATATATAGCCTATATTGTGTTGACATATAAACCCTCCATGCCTATTCTTTCCATTGGTTTGATCATGAAGTGGTGTTTTATTTTGTCAAAGGCCTTCTCTGCATCATGTGGTACTTATTGTGTTTACCAATTTCCATATGTTAAACCATCCCTGTATCTCTGAGATTATTCCTACTTGATCAAGTTGGATAATATTTTTGATGTGTTGTTGAATTTGGTTTGCAAGGATTTTGTTCATGAACTTTGCATCTAATTTCCTTAGGTATACAGGCCTATAGTCTTCTTTCTTTGTTGTATCTCTGTCTGGTTTTCATATTATGATGGTGCTAACTTCATAAAAGGAGTCAGGGAAGATTCCCTGGTCTCCAATTATGTGAAACACTTTGAGAAAACTGGTGTCAGTTCTTCAATGAAGATTTCATAGAATTCAGCCGAGAAGCAATCGGGTCCTGGACTTTTCTTTTTGGGGAGATTTTTGATTATCTTTTCAATCTCTATGGATGTGATAGGTTTGTTTAGGAGATTCATTTTCTTTTGGTTTAGTTTTGGTAGGTGGTTTTTGTCTAGGAATTCATCCATTTCTTGTAGAGGATGTAATTTTGTAGAGTTGAGATTTTGGAAATATGCCCTGTTGATTCTTCTAATTTCATTGATGTCTATTGAGATCTGTCCTTTTTTTATTCTAATTTTGTTAATTTGAGACTTCCTTTATTAAAAAAAAATGTTTATTTATTTATTTATTTTAGTTATTTGACAGTGTCAGACAGAGAGACAAAGAATGGGTGTACAAGGGCCTCCAGCCACTGCAAACAAACTCCAGATGTATGTACCCCCTTGTGTATCTGCCTAACTTGGGTGCTGGGGAATCGAGCCTTGAACCAGGGTCTTTAGGCTTCACAGACAAGTGCTTAACTGCAAAGCTATCTCTCCAGCCCAAGACTTCTTCTTCTTTTTTTTTTTTTTTTGAAAAGTATGACCTCACAGTTTAGGATACTTCCTCCATAATAGCTATATAATAGTGAGCATGTCAACATGTTGACATAGATGATAGAGGATTGGGAAAATAATTGTGACATCCAAATATAAGAAGATAGAAACCGGGTGTGGTGGCGTACGCCTTTAATCCCAGCACTCGGGAGGCAGAGGTAGGAGGATCGCCGTGAGTTTGAGGCCATCCTGAGACTCCATAGTGAATTCCAGGTCAGCCTGGGCTAGAGTGAGACCCTACCTAAGGAAAAAAAAAAAAAAGATAGAAAGAAGAGTGGTTTCATGGAAATTGGAAAAGGGAGGGACAATAATGAGGGCAATGGGAGGAAATTATGATCAATCAGCTGGCTCATGCATTAAAATTCTTAGTAAAAATATAAATTATATGGCTTCCTACTGTATGAGCTTACCTATAAAATTAGAAACTCAGAAATTTATGATAATAATGTAAAATGTACATATATATACACACATATATATGGGTATTATACTTTTATTTATAGCTATATGTAAGAGGCTTAATTTTCTCTATACAGTTAAATCAAAACTACATATTGCAAAAAAATTTAACATAAATAATATATGATCCAGGCGTGGTTGCACACGCCTTTAATCCCAGCACTAGGAGGCAGAGAAAGGAGGATTACTGCAAGTTTGAGGTCACCCTGAGACTCCATAGTGAATTCCAGGTCAGCCTGGGCTAGAGTGACACCCTATCTTGAGAAAAAAAAAGAATATATAAAACTGAACCAATTTTATATTTATAAACCTATTATAAATGTTTTTTTAAGATTATACAGCAATACTGCTCACTTCACATTTATTTCAGGAAATATAATTATAAAATATGAGTCATTACTGTTACATTAAAATAAAAATTATTATATGGTATTGTAAATTATAATTTTAGTATACTAATATCTATAACTATGAATACTTTGATGTTATTCATGATCTTAAAGTTGTAAATTTATCATATAACTCAAATTATGGAGAAACATGTATCTGGCAATTTAAACACTAGGATATATATTAGGCAGCTATATTAGTAATTTATAGAGTAAAAACAAAATTATGGTGAAATATGTCAGGTGTAATGATAAAAAAATTAGAATAGAAAACTCAGGCTTGACATAGATTGTTAGTGATTCTGTACTTACATACCCATCATCTTTAGAATTAGCATAATTGGATATAAAAACTAAATTCTTATTTTGGGAGCACATATGGACTTTTCATTTCCAGATTGCTTGTTCTATGAAAACACTATGTAAATCAGCAGATCAGCAGACTGTACTCATTAAGTCATATACATGAATCGGCTGGTCATTTGTGTCAAATTGAAGAATGTTCTTCTGATGGTAATCATTCAGTCTGTTTTGTATGAGGGAGGTTTTCAAATTCTGAGACTTTGAACCAAGATCTGGAAACTATTTTATAGCATTATTTTGTCTAGTAGTAATAAAAGATAGCTTTATACTGTTGAATATTTGAGAAAATTGTGGCGTTTTTGGAAAACAGTCTTAATTAAAATTCATTATTTTAACAAGAGAAAAAGGTATTCATTCAAAGAACCATCAATTACTTCTAATCAACATAACTTACTCACACACTAATTTTTAGACAAAATCACCAGTAATGATATCACATCCTATTTTTAATTTTTTGTAGTTTTAGTGTTATTAGTATTATTAGTAGTATTAACATTAGTGTTAGTGTCGATATTACTATTAGTATATTAGTATTATGCTTTGATTCTCAGGCTAGCTAGACACATATTTACTTCACCATTATTCAGTCCTAGTGCTGTTTGAGTTATTATTATTATTATTTTTTTGGCAACAGTTTGCGATATTTGTTTTTGGTTCTTAGTGTCTGTTTTCATTTTTTTTTCCTGTTTTCTTTCTGTTGCTGTAGGTGCTTGTGCGTGTGTGTGTGTGTATGTACTTACATATGTAGGTAGGTAGGTATGAGTCCTGAGCTGTGGTGTGGCCGGCCGCAGAGTGGTGGCTGGGCGGGGCTCTGTGCAGGTGTAGTGGCTGGAGCAAAATGTTGAGGCCCCAGCTTCGTTACTTTCCCATAAGGTCCTTGTTTTGAACCAAGCCTCTACTAACTGGAGCTGCCCAGGTTTGAAAGACCCCCTGCTTCTATTCAACCCTGTGGGGACTGGGATTATATACATTCATGATCACACCCAGATGTGTATGTGGGATCTAGAGATTCTAACTCTGGATGTCTCCGGCACCTTTAGGCCCTCGTACTTGCCAGGAAACCACGTGCCCACTAAGTCCTCTCTCCAGCCCTAAGTGGCTGGCTTTACTTTTTCATTTAAGACTTTTGTTCAGACCTATGTTATCAAACTCTGTCTAAGTTCTTCCAGTTTGTGATACTGAAGAAAAATATTTCTTCCATTTGTCTGAACTAGTACATCACAGACAGTCTGGTTTGTTCTCACAGATATTTTATTTAGCAAGGTTTCAAAACATTTTTAGTCATCACAGCTTAGAAGGTACCACTAGCGATTAGGCACATACTAACGTTGGCAGTGGATAGTCAAAATGATTGAAAAAAAAATGTCCAAATCCAAAATTCAAATTGGTAAAGTTGAGGATTTCTGTAGTGAATAGATCTATTAACACACTGACATTTGATTATCTTTTGCAATATTTTAAAATGTAGTGAATATTTTTTTCTAATTCTGTATGTTTGCTTTTTAAATCATTGAATCTTAGCATGTCTGTTTTTAATTTTCAAATCAGGATATGAGAACCTCAGCCATATTGATGGAAAAGATATTGAAAAGTTGGTATCATATGAATAGCAAGAATACATTTCAATTTCTAATTCATATTTAAATCCTGAAATACCAGCAGGTTATATTTAAGCTATAGCCAGGATAAACAAACAACATAAAAATAACATAGTAACTGATTTCCTCAAGTTGAGAAATAGGAGTTAAAGATACATAAGTTAGAAAATCTATTATTGATTGTATAAATATTTCTTTACAGAAGAAACAATTAATTCTGTCTCAAAAATATTATGAGAGGAAAATGTGATAAAAGTTGGGACAGAATGTACCTAAAAGTTGATCAAGAATAGTCTCCTAGTGTTGAAATTATGAAATAACATATCTTGAATCAAAGAGATATGAAATATTTTTGTGTATATACACAGAAGAATGGTTCTACTTGTAAAGTAAAAATTGCCGTATAAAAACTACACAAAGAGAAGCAGATTCTCCAATGGAGAGTAAGTTAGCACCAGGACAAATGAGATAGCCCTTACTTTTTTTTACAGAGAATTTAATAGGTGTAGGCCCTCTTGTAGCCCACAATTGATGGTAGCTTGATATAGGAGAGAGCCACCCCATCATACCTCAAAAGGGCCCCAGCTGCAACTAGGAAAAATTGGCGAAACAAGCAAGGGTACTGTTTTCCTGATGAACCGGATACCAGCACAAGGTGGAAGGAGATCAACACAGAGAAAAATCAACTCCTACCAAATCAGAGAGCCAGAGCCTCAGAGGCCCCCAACACCTCATCACTGAAGCAGACCAAAAATGAACCCAACATGGCTCAGGGAAATTTTGCGGAAGAGGGGGTGGAAAGAATGTCAGAGCCACATGTTGGGTCATGATATGCAGAGACATTTATCTTACCCATAACTGTGGGCTAACTCCACAATGCATGACACATATACCTCAACAAGGAGGGGCCAAGGGGAGGGGGTAGGTCACAGATGAGCCTAATAATGGTACCAAACTGACTGTATTTGCTGAATACAAAACTAACTAATAAAGAAAAAAAAAGAATAAAACCTGAATTTTAAAACAGAAATTCAATGTCTTTATAGACACTATACACTTATTCTACAAATACAATGCAAAAAAAAAAAAAAAAAACTACACAAAGCAAACCAAAGAGAAATCTTTTCATCTCCTCTCAGGGAGTCAGCTATGTTTTCTTGTCTTAGTGATATATTTTGGTTGTCCTCAGTTCTTTTTGCTTTCTGTAAAAGAAAAACAGATTCTCCAATGGAGAATCATAGCTTGTCATAATCATGTTTTCTATTTTTCTTTATTTATGTGTGTGTGTGTGTGTGTGTGTGTGTGTTTAGGCCCACTTAGGCCTCTTGTCACTGCAAGTAAACACCAGACCCTAGCACCACTTTGGCCACCCATGTTACCTGAGTGAGTTGGGAATTGAAACTGGGCTAACCATCTTTAGAGGAAGTGCCTTAACCTTTGAGTCATCCCCTCTGTCACTACTTCATTACTGAGACAGAATATTGGTATGTAACCTAGGCTCATCCTTCATATTCATTATGTAGCTCAGATTAGACTTGAATTTGTTATTTTCCTCCCTCATATTTCAAATAAATGGGACTATAAGGAGGCACCATCATACCTTACTTTGATATACCTTCTTCTATCAGTTTCTTTTAGCATATTTTAATTACACAATATTTTTTTTATGCAGGCATATAGAGCACTTTAATCCTTTTTTTTTTTTTTGCCTTTTCTATTACACTTCCTTGTCTTCTGCCGGGCTCTGCCGGCGGGGGCAGGTAGTGCCGAGGGAAGGACCAGGCCCGCTGGTTCCTCCCGAGGGGCTGAGGAGGAGATGAGCGTCCGACGACTCAGACCTCTCCTGGCCACCGGAGAAAAACCACACTGAGTCGGGAGTCTTGTCGAAGCAGGAACTCGATTTATTGCTATGAACAGTTGCCTATATAATGTTGGGGGTGAAGGCGGGGATTGTAGGATGGTGGGGAAAGGTAAGGGCCAATAGTAAACTGTGACTATTGAAATGATAATTCTAACTCCCATGTGGAGGTAGCAGGTAAGAAGCCATTAGGCGTCTTGCTGAGTCACGTCTGGCCAGAGGCAGATCACCAAACTTTAGCTAGGCTCAGGAAGTTCCACTACGCCTCACACCTGGGCCTTTAGAGGCCAGCATCTCCCCCTTTTGTTTTTGTAAGAGCATTAGTCACCATGGCCCCTGTCTTAGGTTGTCCCCCTCTGGGGGTCTTAACCGTCATTGGGTACCAGGTGTTTAGCTCAGAGCATTTATCATGGCCCCTGTCTTAGGTTGTCCCCCTCTGGGGATCTTACCCGTCACTGGGTACCATGTGTTTAGCTCGGTGAGAACCCACCCCATGGCCTGTCTTAGGTTGTCCCCCTATGGGGATCTTACCCGTCATTGGTCACATGGAGGGCAGAGGAGGTGGCAGTGGGTCATCTGAGGAACTTAATTCCTGAGTTTCCAGCCTGTATTTTGACCTGATGAGGTTTTATTGCCTCTAGCCATTGGTGAATAAATTGTGTAATCTTATTAATTACACAAGGCCCGACAGTGAGGAGAAGGAAAAGGAGAAGAAGGAGGGGGAGGGGCCCAAGTAGAGGCAGAAGGTAGGGTAAGAAGTCATATAAGCCCGTCCACAGCAGGTTGTCCTGGAGGTCCCGCTGCCTCCTCTCCAAGTCTTCCTGGAGCCTCTTAATCTTGTCCTGGATGATTCCTGATTTATTGGCGTAAAAGCAGCATTTTTCCTGTAAAAACAAACATACGCCTCCTTTTTCGGCCGTTAGTAGGTTTAGTCCTCTCCTGTTTTGTGGGACTACCTCAGCCAGGGAATCTAGCTGTTGTTGAAGATAGGTCTCCCTCTGATACAGGGAGGGCCTCATTTCCAGGGATGATATTTACATCTGGGATTAAGGTGGCTGGGGCACAAAGGCCCGTCCAATTGGTGGGCAGAAAGTCATAGGCCATCCCGCCTCCACAAACATAAACCATTCCAGAAGGTGGGCAGCATTGAGCATTGGGATCAGCTGTGTTAAAAGTACAGAAGGAAGGATGAATGTATCCCACATCTATACTGGAATTATTAGGGGAAGGCGGGGCCCAAATGCAAGTTCCAGGGGAAACATTGGGAAAAGCTGGACGGGGATGGGGAAGGTGGCTGAGTAATGTTTTAAGGTCGTACAGGCAACTGTACTGCAAGCAGCCAGAGAGGCCCAGATTGGAGGCAAAGCCAGCAATCCTCCACAAGGGAGGGAATTGTTTAGTTTATTAGGGTGAAGGACCATTTTAGGAACAGTCCTCAGGGGTGGGACACTCCCTAGAGAAGTGACTGTCAGTGTCCTCTTGTTGGGACAAATATTTTAGGTCTCTCGCTGGTACCCAAATGGGTCTTTTTTCATCTTGAGGGAAGACACATCCAAACCCTCTCCCTGCTGTGAGGAGCGGATCAGGCCCTCTCCAGGCCCCAGTCAATGGGTCCCTCCATCTTACCCAGATAGAACTGTAGGTAATGGATGAAGACCAATGTTTTTGAAAAGGGGAGAGTTGTTTATCTTCTTTAGAAAAGTTTAAAATATTTAGGGTAAATAATGCCTTTTTTAGTTGGTCGTGTGGGGGTAAGGATTCCCCCTTTTGTTTTTGTAATTGAGACTTGAGAGTCTGATTATATCTTTCAACGATAGCTTGGCCCCGGGGGTTGTATGGGATGCCTGTAGAATGTGAGATTTTCCAGTTCTGGAGAAAATCTACAAAGGCCTTGCTTACGAAGCAGGGGCCATTATCTGTTTTAATTTGATCAGGCAGCCCAAGAGTGGCAAAACATTGAAGCATATGACTAATGGCATGTTTAGATTTTTCCCCGGCATGTGCCGATGCCCAGCAGGCACGGGAAAAGGTATCAACTGAAAGAAAAATATATTTAAGTTTCCCAAATGGAGAATAGTGTGTGACATCAATTTGCCACAGATGATTAGGGCGTAGCCCTCTAGGATTGCTTCCTGTAGTTTGAAGGGGGGGTACTTGGAGGAAGGGCTGACAGGACTTACAAGTCCGGACAATTTTTTTAAGGTCCTTGACTGGTACCTGTGGAAACCTGTGCTTGAGACCTCTCCAGTTGACATGGGTCAATAAGTGGAAGCGTGTAGCTTCTGTAATAGTATTACACTGAGGCATAGAAGCCATTTTATCAGCCAAATTGTTTCCTTGAGAAAGAAATCCCGGTAAGTTTTGATGACCCCTGAGATGTTGAAGAAAAATGGGGTTAATTCTTTGTTTGAGTAGGGAACGAGCTTGAATCATCAGAGGAGATATAGGGTTGGAGTCCAGTCTAATATGGGCCTCAACCAGGTTGGGTAATAAATTAACAACATAAAGGCTGTCAGAAAATAAGTTAAATGGCTCTTGAATAGTGTCCAAAGCTAGAACGACAGCAAATAGTTCTTTGAATTGTGCTGACCCCTCAACCTCATGAGAGACTGACTTTATGGGCATAGGCTCTTTTTCCTGTTTTAAGGGAGGGTAAACGACTAGGGAAGCCCCCAGGTGCCCTCCATCGGTAAACACGGTAAGAAAGTCAGGGTTAGGTTGAGACAGAAAAAGCCTGGGGGGCTTCCATTCTAATCTGGAGAAAGAACTCATCCATTTGTGGGGGCCATAATGGCAATCAATTTTACCTAGAAACCCCTCGAGAGCCGTAGCAACTCTATTATTATTTCTCTGAAGCCAGGTGAAATCTGTTATCTTAAAGGGGGTGACAATAAGGTGAGGTTCTGTGCCAAACAACCGGACAGAGGTGTCTCTGCCCTTGATAATGCAATCAGCAACCTGGTTGGTTATAGAATAAACTCTGGGGACCCCACCAATTGAAAGGTGGACCCATTGGATGGGTTCACCTTCCTGGGCCAACAGTGCGGTGCATAATGTTTCCCCAGAGAAAATGTAGAGGGAAATGGGCAAATCAGGATTGAACCTCTTTAGGGTCACAGTATTTATAGCCTGTTGTACCTTATGAAAAATTTGTTGATGACAAGGGGACAAAATTACCTGAGAGGAGAAGTTAAGGTCCTTTAGGAGGTCAAATAAAGGGGATAGCTCTTCAGTAGTTATGGGTATCCAAGGCCTCATCCAATTAATTTCTCCCAAAAGCTTCTGGAGTTGAGGCAAGGTGTAAGAATCCTGAATATAAAGTTGTGGTTTAACAGGTGAAACTGTATCTAGGGTAAGGATCGAGCCCAAGATCTTAAAGGGAGGCACAGTTTGAACTTTTTCCGGAGCTACTTTAAAGCCGTGAGTATGCAGGATAGTTAGACATTGGTGGGTAAGGTCCTGGAGTGTGGAGGAATCTAGGCACCCAAGAATAATATCATCCATGTAAATATAAAACAGAGTATCAGGGAGATTGATAAGAGAAGAAAAAATGGATGACAGGTAATATTGACAAATGGGTGGGCTATTTGCCATGCCCTGAGGTAAGACAGTCCATTCAAATCTCCTATCTGGGCCACAAAAATTAACAGCAGGTACAGAGAATGCAAATTTTTCCATGTCTCCTGGATGGAGAGGGATAGAGAAGAAGCAATCTTTAATGTCAATGATAGTAATATGGTATATATTGGGAATAGCTGGGATCCATGGGAGTCCCCTCTGGGGAGTTCCGAAGGGGATCATGCGTTCATTTCTCTTTCTTAAATCATGTAAAAATCTCCAGGACCCATTAGGCTTTTTTATGACAAAGACAGGAGAGTTCCAGGGACTAGTGGAGGGACGAATATGTCCGGCCTCCAACTGTTGATCAATAAGTATGTGGAGTTGGTGTAACTTAGAAGAAGGGAGAGGCCACTGCTCAACCCATACAGGATCCCCCGGTCTCCACTGGATTTTAAATGGGGGGGGCTGGGCAGTGGCCCTTAGAATTGGGGGTGTTTATTGGAGTACTTTTGTCTGAGTTGCTCAAAGTAAGGGTCATCTCTATAATTGGGATGATATTCCCTCCCTTCCTCAGACTGTTGTTGATATTCTTTTTTATCTAACAAATCATTATAAAAGGCCTTATGGTCAGTAGTGATGAAAGCCTCAGCATCTCCAAGGATGTCTTGCCCCAGTAAGTTAGCAGTGAGCCCGGTCACCACGAGAGGGCGGACTTTTCCCCTGTCCCCACCTGGGTCAGTCCAAGGGAGCCACGTGGCAGTCTCCCAGGAGGTGGATTGCCCGCCAATTCCCAGTAGGGGAGGGCCGGGCACAAGCTGCCAGGAGGGGGGCACTTCCTCCTTTCTCAGGACCGTTCGGTCCGCTCCAGTGTCGATGAGAAGTTTGAATTTTTTATTGCCAATATTCAAAATAATTTTGGGTCTAAGGCCGGAGACCAGGGGGACGGTCCAATAGGCTTTGATGGTCTCTTTCCCCTTATTTAACGGGGCTGGGGGAAGCCCCTGGAGGAGTTTAAAGGCTTTCCCTGTATGTTAAACTTCCATTTACATTCCTTAGCCCAATGAAACCCTTTATTGCATTTAGGGCAAAGGGTGTGAGGGGCGTTGGTCGTCCCCCCAGAGCGCGGAGGAGGCTTTGTCCTGTTGGGGCACTCTTTTTTAAAGTGGCCCTCGTCCCCGCATCCAAAACATGTCAAGTTTTTAGAATTTAACTGTAATGCACAGATCGTATTGGCCAAATCTCTCTGTTTATTTTCCTGAAGGGCGGCAGCCATGGCCCTAGCCTGATGGGAGATAGTGCCAACGTCCTTGGTGGCTACAATCCATCTACTCATGGAGTTGTCCTTGAGACCCGCACAGGCGAGGCGGTGATCGGCCGTCATCCCATCCCAGACCAACATTTTAGTAAACTGATCCCGTAATGCCCCTGGGGGAAATTTTCTTTGGAGACTTTTTTCCACCCTATCTATAAATGTAGCCAAATCCTCAGATGGTTTTTGAGTAATACTCATAAGGGGAGTTTCAGAGGGTCCCTCATCAAGCTTTTTCCATGCCGCCAAGCCCAGTGCCCTGACCTGGTCCCTATACGGGTCAGGTATAGCCGCCTGTTGAGTGCCTGTAGCATATTGATCAGAGATACCAGAGAGCATCCCAAAAGTTATCGGCACAGGGGGCTGTTGATTTTGGTTTCGTTCTGCCTGTGCATGGCATTCATCTCTAAAAAAGGCACACCACTTAATGTATAGGGGACCTGACAAGACAGCCCTGACTAGATTTTTCCAATCTTGGGTTGTACGAGGTTGATGGGCAAGTCCCTGTAATAGGGTCTCAGCCCAAGGAGAGTTGGGTCCATCCTCCGAGACCGCTTTTTTAAGCTCCTTAAGGTCCTGAGCTTCCCACGGATACCAGGCAGCAGGGCGATTGCCCCCAGGATTTAGATTGACGGGAAATAAAAAAGTAGCTTTATTTTCTGACGGCTTGGCTGCCGAATATGGAGGGGCTGAGGGGGTCTCGGCGGCCGAATATGAAGGAGGGGCCGAGGGGGTCCAGAAAGGGTTAGTTGATGGAGGAGGTCCCCCGGAAGGCCAGGGAGCACTCTCAAAGGGATCGAGTGAGGAGCATAAAGATGCATCCTTTTGGGGTTTTTTTAAAGCTGTATCTCCAGGAGGAGTAGCTGGATTAGGCTGTATATTATCTTTTTCTTCTGTCTTTTGTTTATGTTTGGTTGGCCTTGGAGGGAAGCAGGCCTTGAGGGCTGAGATCATAGGGAGGACCCCTGAGGGGGGTATTTGACCCTTCTCCACATGTGCCCGACAAACAAGGGCCTCTACCCTATCCCACGTGTCCCAATCAAAGAGATTTCCTTCCGGCAGCCATGGCGCCAGTTTGAGAAGGCAATCCCAGGTCTGTTGAGCCTGATTATCAGTCAAATTAAGCCCTCTACTCTTTAGGAGTGCCCTGAGAGATTCTAAGGCAGGATTGGATTTACAGTTAGACTGTCCCACATTATAAAGTTGAGAGAAAAATGTCCATAAAATTAGGGCAATAGCAACCCACATACACATGAGTACAATACAACCACAAGGATCCAAAAGATAGGTAAACATGCTGTACAAAAGCCGCAGATGTAGCTTGTCTGCAAACTAAAAGTGAAAGGAAAGAGAAAGAGAACAAAGAGATGTTGATCAACAAGTACAGGTTATAGAAGCAAAGTTTAGCACATTAAATATAAAGACTACTTATGGGGGTACGCTCACCGCATATGTACACTGATGACCTCCTCAACGAATGTCTCTCACGGGGCACTAGTCTGCCGGATTCCAAGGGCCCCACGTTGGGCGCCAGATGCCGGGCTCCGCCGGCGGGGGCAGGTAGTGCCGAGGGAAGGACCAGGCCCGCTGGTTCCTCCCGAGGGGCTGAGGAGGAGATGAGCGTCCGACGACTCAGACCTCTCCTGGCCACCGGAGAAAAACCACACTGAGTCGGGAGTCTTGTCGAAGCAGGAACTCGATTTATTGCTATGAACAGTTGCCTATATAATGTTGGGGGTGAAGGCGGGGATTGTAGGATGGTGGGGAAAGGTAAGGGCCAATAGTAAACTGTGACTATTGAAATGATAATTCTAACTCCCATGTGGAGGTAGCAGGTAAGAAGCCATTAGGCGTCTTGCTGAGTCACGTCTGGCCAGAGGCAGATCACCAAACTTTAGCTAGGCTCAGGAAGTTCCACTAGGCCTCACACCTGGGCCTTTAGAGGCCAGCAGTCTTCCACTTGACCTTGGGCTATTGCTTTTGTACACCCCTGGTATATTCCTTTTCCGTTTTGTGTGTACTTTTTTGCTGTATCTTATCTTACCCATATGTCTTTCTGAGTTTGGCATATTTCAGGTAACATGTCCAGTGTTACCTATTTTTCTTCAGGGCACCTGATTTTATTCTTTAAGGAAGATTAAAACCCTATTGGGCATATTCAGTGCATTTTCTTTACCCATAGGTTAGTTGATGGGCACATTGAATAATTCTGCAATATGGCTATTGTGAATAGTGTTGCACTAAATGTAACTATGTAGGTGTTTCCTTACATAATTGAACGTTATCTCTTTTGGCTATGTTCCTAGAAGTACTCTTGTGGGGTAATATGGAAGTTTTATTTTTAATACTTTATAAAGACTCTATACTTATTTCAACATGGTGTTATTAATTACATCCCTAGCAGCAGTGAATACCAGTTCTGCCTACTATCCCAAGTATACTCACCAGTACTTGTTGCTTGGTTTTGTAATAACAGTCTGACTGATGTCAGTTGGAATTCTAGTCTAGCTTTAATACACATCTTCCTAATAGTCATGCATGCTGGTGATTTCTTTTCTTATATTATTTGCTCATTTGCACTTCTTAATTTGAAAAGGTTGTTTCTGTTTATATATTCTGTCAAATTGTTAATTATATTATTTACTTACTACTTGTTTAATTTCTAGAGTTACTATATGGTATAGATATAAATTAATCACTTGATGAATACTTGAGAAAGATTTTCACCCATTGTCTTTAGTCAGATGAAGGAAGTTATTATCTATGCCTAATTCTTGAAGTGTTTCCATTTTCCCCAAGTATTTTCAAAATTTTAGGTTTTACCTTAAGTTTTTTGTTCCTTTCAACTTGATTTTTTTTTTAATACAGAGTGGAAGATAGAGATTCAGTTTTAATTGTCTTCATCATGCAATCAGTTTAGGTGGCTTTCAGCAGACATAGGGTTGAAGAAAATGTGGAATATATACACAATGGAGTTTTGCTTAGCCATGGTAAAGAATGGAATTATGTCATTTGCAAGAAAATTGATGGTGCTGGAATTCATGTTTTTACAAAACCACTTGTTAAAGAGGATGTTTTATTTTTCTCCTTGCACTTACTTGTCAAAAAATAAAATATTTTAATGGCTGTTTTATTCCACTGGTATATGTGTTTACTTTCATGCCAGTACCAGGTTGAGTTTGTTACTAGAGCTGTGCAGTACACTTTCATGGTAAGTGATGTGCCATCTCCAGCAGTGCCCTTAGCCTGTCACTATGCCTGTGCAGTACACTTTCATGATATGTGGTTTGACATCTCCAGCATTGTCCTGAGTCTGTCACTATGGCTGTGCAGTAAACTTTCATGATAGGAAGTGTGATATTCTCCAGCAGTGCCCTGAGCTTGTCACTATACCTGTGCAGTACACTTTCATGATAGGAAGTGTGATATTCTCCAGCAGTGCCCTGAGTCTGTCACTATGACTGTGCAGTAAACTTTCGTGATAGGAATTGTGATATTCTCCAGCAGTGCCCTGAGCTTGCAACTATGCCTATTCAGTACACTTTCAAGATAGGTGGTATGATATGCCCCACATTGCTTGAGCCTGTCACTATGGCTATGCAGTACACTTTCATGATAGGTAGTATGACATTTCTTCTTGCTCAGCATTACTTTGGCTATTTGTAATCTTTTGTGCTTTCATAGGCATATTGGATTTTAAATTTTCTGTGAAGAATATCATTGAAAATTTGATATGCATTGCATATAGTTTACCTATTACTTTGGTAATATAGACATTTTAACAATATTTTTTCTGTTGATTCAAGAATATTTGGTCTTTCCATCTTCTACAGACATTTAATTCTTCTGTGATTCATAGTTTCATTGTAGACATCTTCAATACTTTTGGTTGTTCATGCCTATGTACAACATATTCTTCAGGATATTGGAAACTGAATTATTATTATGAATTCTTCACCATAGATAATTTTATAACCTAAAGTCCAATTGTACTCAAGTTACAATCCTACACTATCTGGTTGATAGGGAAATATGCCATTTTTGTCTATATTTCTGTCTCTCACTATATCCTTCTGTCTTGTCTCTGTAAAAATTTTGCAGTATGTATTTTTGTATCTACCAAATGTGAATTTTATGATTATATATCCTATTTTCATTGGCTATGTCCTCTCTGTTGACCAATTCTTTCAAAAAATTTATGACTCTTTCTGTCTGAAGCATTCTGTTGTTCGTTTGATATTTTCTTCTTTATTGAGATATGGCTCTGTTTCTGAAACATTGAAAATGTTTTCAACTTTTGAGTTACCTTATGTTATTATTTATTTGATTATATATTTTATATATTCTTGGCTTTAGCTCTCAATTCTTTATGTTTGATCCCATGTTACTTTTATAATATTTAATTGTAAAAATTCATATTCATTTTAAACATCTTTCTGGTTTTCCTTTAGGCAAAATTTTGTGGTGCTTTACTATGGTTTTATAGGACCAAATAGTAACACCAGAGCAATCATTTTATGTTTCTGCCATTCCATATAGATTTCAAATCATTTTCGTGTGATCACATTTATATCTTCAGTTTATTATTCTTTTTATTTATTTAGACATTTATTTTTATTGACAACTTCCATAATTATAGTCAATAAACCATGGAAATTCTCTCCACCCCCACTCTCCCCTTTGTAACTCCAGTCTCCATCATACTCTTTCCCCCTCTCAGTAAGTTTCTCTTTTATTTTGATGTCATGAACTTTTCCTCCTATTGTGATTGTCTTGTGTAGGTAGAGTCAGGTACTGCGAGGTCATGGATATCAAATCCATTTTGTGTCTGGAGGAGCATGTTTTAAGGAGTCCTACCCTACCTTTGGCTCTTACATTCTTTCTGACACCTCTTCCACAATGGATCCTGAGCCTTGAAAGGTGTGGTAGAGATGTTTCAGTGCTGAATACTCCTCTGTCACTTCTTTTGAGCACTATGATGCCTTCTGAGTACTCCCAAGGCTACTGCCATCTGAAAAGAAAAGCTTCACTGACCAAAAGTGAGAGTAGCATTAATATATGGATATTAACATTAAGAAAAGTGATTACCAGGCAATTTGGTGAGCATAATATGTACATTTAGCCAGACACCAGGAGACGTTACACCTCTAGGGCTGTTGACTTCTCATGTCATAAGTTTTAAGTATCAGACATGTATTCCTTCACACAGAGTGGACCTCCACTGTAATTAAAGAGTGTTTGGTTTCTCCTATATCAGGCATGCCACTATTGCACACATTGGCTCATTTGGCCTGGAGAGAAATCACTAATGGAGATAAATAGCAGTGAACACTGCAAGCCTTAAATTATGCTTTATTTATCAATTTATTTCATTACAGTGTCCATTGTTTCCATTGTGATAAGGTATCATTATATGGTAACAAATGGATGACTGATTATATATCCATTTTTCACTTATACTGACATACTTGGTACTATATAAGTAATATTAAAATAATAGGTGATCCAGGGGCTGGAGAGATGGCTTAGCAGTTAAGAGCTTGCCTGTGAAGCCTAAGGTTCGAGGCTCAATTCTTCTGGACCCACATAAGCCAGATACACATGATGGCATATGCATCTAGAGTTCATTTGCAGTGGCTGGAGGCCCTGGCGCACCCATTCTCAATCTCTCTCTCTCTCTGCCTCTTCCTCCCTCTGTCTGTCTGTTGCTGTCAAATGAATAAAAATAGACAAAATTAAAAAAAATAAGTGTCCTGTCTTCTTTTTTTTTAATTTTTTTTTGTTATTTTATTTATTTGAGAGCGACAGACAGTGAGAGAAAGAGGCAGAGATAGAGAGAGAGAATGGGTGCGCCAGGGCCTCCAGCCACTGCAAACAAACTCCAGACGCGTGTGCCCATTTGTGCATCTTGCTAACATGGGTCCTGGGGCATCAAGCCTCGAACAGGGGTCCTTAGACTTCACAGGCAAGTGCTTAACCGCTAAGCCATCTCTCCAGCCCTGTCCTGTCTTCTTAATTAGTCCAAGAAGCCTACATTTTTTTTTCACTATTGGGTAACATGTACATGACATTCACAGAATCAGGCTTCTTCCATACCATTATTTTCATGCACATATATATGGTAAAGTAAACAAAGGATAAAAAAAAAAATTCACATTTCTACCCTTCTTTGATTACTCAGAGTGGCATTGTAGCCACAATTAAGGAGAAAAAACCCCAAAAAGAGTTCCATCATCCAACCATTACTGACACTGACATTCTTTTACTTCTGCCTTCAAGTGTAAGTCAGTGTCTTAAAGAGCTCCAAATGTGCAGATGCTCTTCATAGGCCAGTTGAGCTTTGAAATAAACTATGAGAGCCACAGGAGACATTCTGAGTGTCAGGAAGTACTCAGACAATGTAGAAGTGAATATAAAGACACACCTGGAAGATAGACGGATAGACAGTCTATGGGAAAAAAGAGGGCTGTCTTCTGAGATGTATAAACACCAAGTGTCCACTACTCATTGACAACATCTTTGTGGTTAGCATTTGAGAGGAAACTAGAAAACATCATCTAGTGTGAGAAATTTGAAGTGACTGAATTCATAATTCACATGAAGAAGGCCTAGGGGTTTGTAACCTTGGATGAACACATTCTGTGGGTATGAAGGCCGTTCAGACGTGCCATTCTGTGAATAGCTGCAACTGGAGGTGAGGAAAGCCCAGTGGAAGAAAGAAGTGGCTAATGCTTCCTTTGGCCCCAGAGATTTAAGAAGTTATGGGAAGTAGAATCGACTATAACGACTTTAGTGATGGAAAAATCTTTAATGGCCACTGTGGCATTGTGGTACAGGAAGTGGCAGTGATGGATTTGCTGGCAGACAAAATGGCTATAACAGATTTGGTAATGAAGAGAGGACCAGTTTTGTAGGTGGAATGTGCAATGATTTTGTCCATTATGTCCATTATGACAATCAATCCTCCAAGGGAAGTTTCAGGTAAAGCTCTGGTATCCAATATGTGAATCTCTAGCCTTCCAAAAATCACAAAAATCAGTGTACTATGGTGTTTCCTGCAGCAACAGTGCTATGACAGTGGCAGGGGCTTTCAGCACTATTAGGAAAATAAATTCAAAAGACAGGAGAGACACTGTTAAAGGGAAGATGTAGGAAACAAAATAATTGTAAAACTCAGTCATCCACAGTGCCAACAGAAATGAACTACAACAGAGAAGACACATTTTGGAGAATTAGTGATTTTATGGGCAAGCAACAAAAAAAAAAAAAGAAAAAAAAACCTGAACATAAGCATGTATCATACATTGTAAAATAGATGGTTTTATTTCCTGTTCTGAACAAAGTGCAAAGCCCTCTTACAACATGTTTTAATGTATTTTTTTTAATTTAACTCTGGTGTTTATTACTAAATGTAATTGAGTATGATGAAGAGTAAATGGTTCTTTAAAAAAATCGTGTATGATGCTAGAGAGATGGTTCAGTGGATGAAGTGGTTGCCTCCTAAGTGTGAAAAGTTCAGGTACCCTGGACATATGCCTTGCCCACACACATGTGAACATGTACACACATGGATGCGTACCACAAACACATTTACACAAATATAGTAAATAAGAAACCTTTAGTTTTCACAATTTATTTCCATTACAAAGTTTTCCAAAAAATTATAAAAATTTAAAATGCTCTAAAAGATACAATAGTAATTTTCTAGCATTAACAATGCTTATTAACTTTTTAGGGTTCTTTTATGGTAATGTGAAGAATGTTGTATTTCTTTTCTCAGACCGAAAAATATATATATTTTGTAGTAGTACTTGTAAAATATGTTATTTACCTAGAGGGTTTTTTAAAAATTTTATTTTATTTACTTATTTATTTAAGAGAGAGACAGGGGAGAAGTGGCAGATAGAGAGAGATAGAAATTGAGAATGAGCATGGGCCACCTTGTGCATCTGGCTTACATGTGTTCTGGGGAATCAAATCTGGGTCTTTAGGCTTTACAGGCAAGTGCCTTCACAGCTTAGCGATCTCTCCAGCCCTAAAGGGATGTTTTTGCCCATCTCTACAAGTGGTGAGTTAATGCGATATAAAAATTAAAAACTAAGACACCATTGTAAGAAAAATCAAAAGAAACAGTGGCTACTACAGAAATATTCAGGTTAAAATATTTGACAGTGTGTTAAAAAAGATGATATTTTATAGGTTTATATTTTATTCTTGATAAAATTATTAAATGCATACAGAAAATGTCCCTCATCCAAATTGTAGTTTGGTAACATTGTAACAAATTATACATATTTACATCCAATGAGCTAAGTAAGACATTGACTATAATTAATTGGTAAATGTTAAAAAGAAAATAAGAATAAGAGAAAACAAAGGGAAAAGAAAGGAAAGAAAAGAAGGTTAATACGAGAAAGAAGAGAAAATAACAAAAAGTGGTAGAAAAGAGAGAGGAAGGACAGGGGAGAAGAGGCCAGTGTAGGGCATAGAAAATGAGGACAGAGACAGGAGGGCATTCACAAAGAATGGTATAAAATATATCCCAAGTGCTTGGAGCCTGGATCAAGTGTTTGAATTCATGCAGTGGTTGTAAACTGCATGCATCTATATTTCTTCTGATATTAAAAATATAAAACCCCAAATTCTATTGGTTCAGCAATAGGATATTAAGAATGGAAAATTTAGAACAATAATGGATTTCATTAGCTGTATAAGTGTAGGCAATATATTAAATGGAAACATTCCTGATTTAACAACAAAAATTTGATTTTATATGAAACTGAGGCAGGAATGGCTATTGTTGACCTATGTGGAAAATCAGTTTCTGTTAATCAGCATTAACTATTCCTTAACTATTAAGCAATCTCTCCAGCCCTCTTGTCAATTTTTTTAAACAAATACAAATAAGACCTCATAATTGATTGCACTCATTAAATCTACTAGGTGAGGCATTGTAATTATTAACTTGGAAGAGAGCAGAATTTATGTATATAATTTATATAAATAAATATATATTTGTGCATATGTATTTATACATATTTTATATATGTGTGTATTTATATAATGGATGTATATATATATATATATGTATATAAATTTTAATAGTTATATTTATCAATTAATTTAGACATTCATTTTTCTATCCATAATTTATCACCATTTATGGGAAAAAAGAATTTAAGAGTTACAAAGAAAACTGTTAATCTTGGGCTGGAGAGATTGCTTAGTGGTTAGGCACTTGCCTGTGAAGCCTAAGGACCCCAGTTTGAGGCTCGGTTCCCCAGGACCCACGTTAGCCAGATGCACAAGGGGGTGCATGTCTGGAGTTTGTTTACAGTGGCTGGAGGCCCTGGTGTGCCCATTCTCTCTATATATCTGCCTCTTTCTCTCTGTCTGTCCCTCTCAAATAAATAAATTAAAATAAACAAAAAAAATAAAAAAAAAACTGTTACTCTTTAAGAAAGATGAATCTAAAGTTGAGTTAATTATTGCTGCAATCCTGAAATGTCTGTGTAGTTTATCAGCTAGTACTCCAATATCAAACTGCATTATAAATTTCCTATCACTTAACTGTTTTTGTGTTCCTTATTCCTATTTTATCTTTTTTCATGTCTTATTTTTATTCTCTATTTTGTCTCTCCTCAGTGTTTTTTTTTTCTTTTTATTAACTTTATTTTGGTTTGGTTTGGTCTCAGTTAAAGGTCTTTGCTAGCAAAAAAAAAAAAAAAAAAAAAAAAAAAAAAAAAAGCTATATTCCAACTGTGGGGAAAAGAAATCTTCAGTATATTTGTCCCATCATTTAGCACATAAAGTCTACAAGGGATTATCACTTTTGAAATCTGAGAGGATCTGCTATTTGTTGTACTTCATGCCTTTTCCAAGTCTTTCTCATTAGTTTCCCTGAGGGCCTCTATGTGGGAATTTGGAGAGATGTTCTTTCTATATTGTTCTCATTCCATCCTCTCCTTGGTAGTGTAGGTTTGGTAGCTTATTTGAACAAAATTTTTACATGTTGTAATGAGGTTTTTTTCTTTTTTAACCAGGTAATTTAACTAGATCCTGACATAATAGAATTGTGGATTAGTGTCCTGCAATAAATTCATTGCTGAGCAACTATACCATATAGTTTGCCAAGTAAAGTTTGTAACTAAGTTTTCTTCTTTCTTTACTGACCCCATGGCTCTTCTCAAATCTATAAATTCATTTGCTTTTGCCATAAAGAAATTCAAAACTATCCTTACATGAAGAAGACATAAATTTCATCCAAATTTATTAAGATGAGCAATAATTATTTTGGTCACCTTCCTCAAATTTTTAGATAATTTCAAAAAAAATTCTTCGGGATTTTAGTACACTACTTAAAGATCATTCTCAGTAAACTTACCCAATCACATAAAGAAAATCACCACATACTATCACTCATCTATAGCACCAAACCTGAATCTACCCAAGATGTCAACATACTCAAGCAAGCATCTTGAGGACTAGACAATAGGGTGGGTGGGGAGGGAGGGGAGGGCAAGGGAGGTGGTGGGCGACACAAAACTAGACCCAAATGGCAATGGTACCACAAAATTCTACATAGTAAAATGCAGACCAAATGGTTGAACCTTCACCAGGCCCTTAGCGGGAATACCTGAGTCACAAGGCACTGGAGAGGGTATGATGAAGACTGACCTTAATCTTCTACAGCTTCTCTCTCTCTCTTCCCTCTAATTCTTTTATATTAGTTATCTTTTTCTTCCTCTCTTCATGGGCACTGACCTGTAATTACTAGTACTAACAAGTAGCTATCATCCACAGTGAGCTTTTGATCAGAGAGACCTATAAGGTTTCCTGAAAGAATGACAGATTTCTGTCAGAGTACTTGATGACCCATCAAAGGTTAGTGGTAAGACCCTACTGCTGAAGACACCATATGCAGTTGACCCATAACATGGAGCGACATGGCTGGAAGCTAGAAGAGAGTCAGTACCCAGACAGTCAGTGTGTCTAGTGCCAGGAGGTGCTACATGGGTGACAGGGGAAAATGACTAATATCTGTTCAAGCAACTCATGGTCTAACCTACTTAACAGCAAATAACCTGTTGCGATGCTCATACAAGTGCATTAGTGGTGCACAGTCATGGTGGGAAACCAGTTGCTTTTGATTTGGCTAACTAATCTGCTCAGTGGAATGGGACCCATAGCTGGAGTTGGGAAGCATGTCAGAACCATATCCAAACATCAGCCCATTATCTATTATCAAGTTACCACCAGTCATGGGCTACAAGAGGGCCTACACCTATTAAATTCTCTATAAAAAAATAAGGGTTATCCCATTTATCTGGTAAATTTAAAAAGTAAAATGTAAGTCATGTTGACAATATTATTTGACACTAAAAGAGCTGATAGTGTGGTAGTACAGTCTCTTTAATTTGTCATTTCCAGTACAAAGAAGAATGACACAAATCCTTGTCCTAGCATGAGAGGTTAATCCGAATATTTAACCAAGCATGAAAACCTCTAATCCCATGACTCTGGCAGATGTAACAGGATTCTTGTACACAAATCAGGAAATGATTTGTTCAGGATACTAAATATTTTAAATATACCACATAATTCATAATGAGAAATAAAAATCTACATTAACTTGAAACTCATTAGAGCCATAATCTTATTTTTTTGGCTACATAATATATAAACCAGTCAATATACTATTTAGTAGATATGATTTATTTTCAAGTAAAATATACTAACATACATTTTACATTATATATTAGTAAAATATGTAGGTATATTTTAAAAAAATAACAAAAGAAGACATGTCCATATACATGGAATTTCCCTTTCCATTAATGTTGTTTTTCATCTATAATCATAAAAGAAAGCTAAATTTAAAAAGCTTTTTACCCACATTCCTATTTTCCTCATCCAAATTTATTCTGACACATGCTGCATTTATTTGAATGCATACTGTATACCTTAACTTGATTGAGATCTTATTAGCATTTTTCACCCTTGAATCCCCAGTGTCTAAGAGCATGCATTTATGTCTAAATATAAATCTGGTGAGTAGAAAAAAACAATTTTCAGTTTTGGAAAGGAAGACAATACTAAGATGTGGATTAATCAGTAGATTCTGCTTAAACAATTTTAAGTTATTAAATGTCTTTTAATGCATTAAAATAGCTTCAAAATTAAATGGTCTTTACAGATTCTTCTCATGTAAAGCAAATTGGACCAAAATTTCAGTGCCCATGTAAGTAATAGCTTTAAACCTGACCCTTTTGTGTCTGGGATAGATTTCTACAGGCATCTACTAGTGTTCTCTTCTACATAGGTTACAAATGGAAAGATTTGAACTGGGCAAATAAGCACTGTTTTGGGGAAACATAGGAATAGCCTGAGAAAAGAGGCTTCTAGTACAGTTCAGGTTTTGCCAAAATCATTAATAGCATATGAAGGATGGCTTGAAATAGACAAAGGTCTCCCGGCTGCCCTCACAGTTTGCTGTCATTGATCATAAACATTCTTGAAACAAAAGACTGGAAAGCACTTAATTACCACATAACATTGTTGTCAGAGTGTTCTCAATAATCAGAAACATTTCTTTCTGTTCATGATTTTGTTCAAAAACATGGAGGTTGAGAATTTTATGTGTATGCACAGATGTAGTTATGGGAATAAGAGGAAAATATGAAGCTATGGTGACCTATACCTACAAATATTCTTAAGAGACAATATTTATATTGGAATTTTTGCTGTACTTCAAAGAAAATTAATAAATTAAGCATTCCCATACCTAGAGAAAAGTGGGATATCTTTAGATTTTCATGTTCTATATTCCTTTATAGCCTTTTATGCTATTTTCACACTGTGTGATGCTGTTCTCTGAGGAAAAAAGGAAAAAAAAAACTATCAACACTTTATCAGAAGCACCTATGACCACACACACACACACACACACACACACACACACACACGAGATATGAGGTTTATGAGACTTATGAGACTTCCACCTGAGATTTCAGCAGTTGCAGGTGCTTCAAGTGGAGATAATTATATAGAAAGTGTAAGATCAAGGGATGGTAACTTCACCTATCTGACCATGGGAAGGTTGTTATTAATGTTGGGATGAGACCTTGCAACGTGGCAGCTTTGAGATCTCCACACTCATGTACATAACCCCTTATCATGGTCTGTCAGAAAGCCACACATACTCATTTATCCACCCAGGTAAACTTTTATGGGATCTGACTTAAGTTTGTCATGGGTTGCCTGCCTTGGGGGAGCAAGAACTCATCATCTCCAGCCACAGTTCAATTTGAAGAATCCATTAGTTCTTCATCCATGATGTTTGTAGGGCTGTGATCAGAATTTCTCAGACTGTGGTTTTGATATCTCAGTTTGCTCTCAGCAGCCTCAAAATGAAGTGTCAGTCAATTTGGCATTTCAAAGTAAGCATGACAAAACAATATTTAAATGTATTACATAATTTTGAAATATGTGAAAAACCATGTTTTCAATTAGATGTCGCTGAAGTCTTAATTACCATGTTCAGACACTGAAGAGGTGTCAGGACTTATTTGATCTCAGTGAACACTGACAAATGAAGTAAATATTGTTATTCACATTAATTAGACAACTTGGAAATTTTAAATGTTGTGTTATAGTGATGTTATTTATTATTAATAATATCCATATTTTAGTGAGAGTCCATTACATAAAAATGATTTCAAAACTCAACTGTTTCACAAAATAGTTATTAATTAGATAAACATATTAATATATAAATGATAGCTGCATACTATCTGTATGCTTTAATTTATGTCCCCATAATAAAAATAGACCTATAATAAACAAACTAAAATTACTTAATTGGGTGCCTATTTCAGAGGTGTGATTGTCACTTAGCATGTGTGAAAATGGCATAATAGTTCAAAAAACATTAAAAATACCAGGGAAGTAAAGCATCTTACCTATTAACATTACACTCCTCCAAAAGAATGTTACATAACTCAAACTGAGAATTAACCAAAATTTAAAGACTTGAGCCTGTGAGTGTATTCTTGTAACCCCAGTTACACCCCAACTCAAGAAGCTGACACAAGCCAATCATTAATGAGAATCCAGCTTAGGGAAAGCCTACACTACAATAATAAAACCATGATTCAAAAACAAAACTAAACAAAAACTATACTTCAAACAATAAAGCACATATAATTACAAATATAATATATGTGATCTGGTAGTCAACTACTTTTGAAGAAAAAACTAGTAAATGTTAAATCTACTGTCTTTATTGTAATATTCAACAGAATTTTTCATGAAAAACCCAGAAGGTTCTGTGATATGGAATTTCATTTCCTAGATAACCAAAAACCAACAGTTTCAAATAAAAAAAATAGTATACATTGTGGCTCAAGTGTTCCCTCTAAAGGCCTGGTGAAGGTTCGGCCATTTGGTCTGCCTTTTAGGATGCAGAATTTTATGGTACCATTGCCTTTTGGGTCTAGATTTGTGTTTCCCACCCCCTCCGTACCCTCCCCTCCATCCCCACCCATCCTATTGTCTAGTCCATGAGATGCTTGCTGGGTATGTAAGGCATCTTGGGTAGATTCAGGTTAGGTGCTGTAGATGAGTGAGATTATGTGGCGATTTTTTTTTTTTTTCTGTGATTGGGTAAGTTCAATGAGAATGATCTGTTCCAGGTTCAACCATTTTTCCTCAAATTTCATTGTGTCATTTTTTCTTACTGCTGTGTAGAATTCCATTGTGTATATATACCACATCTTAGTTATCCATTCTTCTAGTGATGGATATCTGGGTTGATTCCAGCTCTTAGGTATTACAAATTGAGCCACTACAAACATGGTTGAACAAATCTCTCTGGCCTGTGGTTTGAAGGTTTTAGGGTAGAGGCCCAGTAATGGAATCACTGGGTCTGTTGGTATCTCTATAGTCAGCTTTTCCAGGAGTCTCCATATTGCTTTCCAAAGTGGTTGTACCATCTTACATCCCCACCAACAATGGCTGAGGGTTCCTACTTCTCCACATCCTCACCAGCATTTATTTTCATTTGAATTTTGATGTTTGTTAACCTTTCTGGTATAAGGTGGAATCTTATAGTTGTTTTAATTTGCATTTCCCCGATGAATAGGGATGATGAACATTTTCTTAAGTGTGTGTCCGCCCTTTGTATTTCTTCCTCTGTGAATTGCCTGTTCAGCTCTTTGCCCCATTTTGTGAGTGGGGTATTTGACTTTTTACTGTTTAGATTTTTGAGTTCTTTGTAGATTCTAGAGATTAGCCCTCTGTCAGTTGGATAACCAGAAAATATTTTCTCCTATTCTGTGGGTAATCTATTGGCTTTGCTTATTGTATGCTTGTCTGTAAAGAAACTCTTCAGCTTCATGTGATCTCACTGGTTGAGTGACTGTTTAAGATCATGAGCTTTGTTCAGAAGTCTTTTTCCTTTCCTATGTCATGGAAAGTACTTCCTATATTTTCTTCCAGTAGGAGTTGAGTTTCTGGTCTTATATTGAGGTCTTTGATCCATTTGGACTTGACTGTAGTGCATGGTGAAATGTGTGGATCAAGTTTCAGTTTCCTGCATATGGTTATCCAGTTTGTCCAGCACCATTTGTTGAAGATACTATCTTCCTTCCAGCCTATATTGTTAGGGCCTTTGTCAAATATCAAGTAGCTATAGTTGCTTGATCCAAAATCCAGGTCCCCGAGTCTATTCCCTTGGTCTATACTCCTGTTTTTATGCCAGTACCATGCTGTTTTTATTACTATGGCTTTGTAATATAGATTTAGATCAGGTATGGTGATGTCTCCAGAAGTATTTCTTTGAGATCATTTTTCCTATCTCTGTGAAGAACACTGTTGGGA
This sequence comes from Dipus sagitta, assembly GCA_036346955.1. Classification (NCBI taxonomy): domain Eukaryota; kingdom Metazoa; phylum Chordata; class Mammalia; order Rodentia; family Dipodidae; genus Dipus; species Dipus sagitta. The sequence goes on from CM070772.1 coordinate 27,966,002, forward strand.
TTTTAGTTGGAATTGCATTGAATCTGTATATTGCCTTTGGTAGGATTGCCATTGTCACAATGTTAATTCATCCTATCCAGGAGCATCGGAGGTCTTTCCAGTTTCTTAAGTCCTCCTCAATTTCTTTTTTGAGTGTTTTCATGTTTTCATTGTATAGATCTTTCACTTCCTTGGTTAACGTTATTCCAAGGTATTTTTTTTGTTGTTGTTGTTGTTGTTGCTATTAAAAATGGGACCATGTCTCTTATTTCTTTCCCTGTATCTTTGTCATTTGCATATAGAAAGGCTACTGATTTTTGTCCATTGATTTTGTATCCTGCTATTTTGCTATAGGAGTTAATCACCTTCAGGAGTTTTGGGATGGAGTCTCTCTTGGATCTCTTAAGTATACAATCATGTCATCAGTGAATAGAGCTAACTTAACTGCTTCCTTTCCAAATTGTATTGCTTTATTTCTTTCTCCTGTCTTATTGCTTGAGCTAGGACTTCCAGTACTATATTGAAGAGCAGAGGTGCGAGTGGACAACCCTGTCTTGTTCCTGATCTTAATGGGAATTCCTCCAGCCTCTCTCAATTAAGTATAATTTGGGCCTTAGGAGCTTTGTATATTGCCTTTATTATGTTAAGATATGAACCAGCCATGCCAATTCTCTCCAATGTTTTTGTCATGAAGTGATGTCGTATTTTGTTAAAGGCCTTTTCTGCATCTATCGAAATGATCATGTGGTTTTTGTGTTTAACCTTGTTTATGTGGTGTATTACATTGACAGATTTCCATATGTTGAACCACCCCTGTGTTCCTGGGATGAATCCCCTTGATCAAGGTGGAAAATGCTTTTGATGTGTTGTTGGATTCGGTTTGTGAGGATTTTGTTCAGGATCTTTGCATCTAAGTTCATCAGGGAAACATTTTCTTTCCTTGTGGCATCTCTGCCTGGTTTTGTAATTAGGATAATACTAGCTTCATAGAAGGAGTTGGGGAGCTTCTCCTGTTCTCCAATTATGTGGCACAGTTTGAGGAAGATTGGTTTGAGTTCTTCCATGAAGGTTTGATAGAATTCAGAAGCCATCTGGTACTTCATTCTTCTTTTAGGGGAGGTTCTTATTATTTTTCAATCTCAGTGAGTGTGATAGGTTTGTTTAGGAGATTAAACTGCTCTGAGTTTAGCTTTGATAGATGGTATGTGTCCAGGACTTTACCTATTTCTTCCATATTATCCATTTTTTTGGAATAAAGGTTTTTGAAATAAGCCCTGATGATTCTCCCACTTTCACTTATGTGCATTGTGATCTCTCCTTTTTCATTTCTAATTTTGTTAATTTGAAAAGTGCCTTTTTTTTTTTTTTTTTTTTTTTTTTTGCTTGATCAAATTGGCCAGGGGTTTTTCAGTCTTGTTTATTTTTCAAAGAACCTGGTCTTTGTTTTGTCAATTTTTTTTTGTTATTTTTATTTTTATTTATTTATTTTTTTTTATTTTTATTTATTTATTTATTTTTATTAGTCAGTTCTGTATTCAGCAAATACAGTCAGTTTGGTACCATTATTAGGCTCATCCGTGACCTACCCCCTCCCCTTGGCCCCTCCTTGTTGAGGTATACGGGTCATGCATTGTGGAGTTAGCCCACAGTTATGGGTAGGATAAATGTCTCTGCATATCATGACCCAACATGTGACTCTGACATTCTTTCCGCCCCCTCTTCCGCAAAATTTCCCTGAGCCATGTTGGGTTCATTTTTGGTCTGCTTCAGTGATGAGGTGTTGAGGGCCTCTGAGGCCCTGGCTCTCTGATTTGGTAGGAGTTGATTTTTCTCTATGCTGATCTCTTTGTCAATTTTCTTAATTGTTTTCTTAGCTTCCAATTCATTAATTTCTCTTCTGATCTTAATTATTTCTTTCCTTCTGGAGATTTTTGGGTTGGATTTTTCTTGCTTTTCTAGTTCCTTTAGTTGGATGGTTAGGTTATTAATTTGGGTTCTCTCTGTCTTTCTTATGAAGGCATTTAGTGCTATGAATTTTCCCCTGAGGACCGCCTTCATTGTGTTCCATAAGTTTTGGTATGATATGTTCTAATCACCATTCATTTCTAGAAATTTCACAATTACATTTATTATTTTGTCCACTATCCATTTATTACTTAAAAGTGTGCTCTTCAGTTTCCAGACACCGACAGGATTTTTGGTGGGTCTTTCATTGTTAACTTCTAGCAATATAGTATTGTGATCTGATATCATGCAGGGAATTATGTCAATCTTCTTAAGTATATGGAGGCAGGCTTTGTGACCAAGTTTATGATCCTTTTTAGAGAATGTTCCATGGGCTGCTGAGAAGAATGTATAGTCTATGGATTTGGGATGGAAAGTTCTCTAGATGTCCACTAGGTCTAAGTAATCTATGGTTTTGTTGAGCTCTCTTACTTCCTTGTTGAGTTTCTGTTTGGATGATCTATTACTGATAATGCTGTATTGAAGTCCCCAACTATTATGGTGTTTATGGTTATTTGTGTTTTATTGTTAAGTATGTTTTGCTTTATGAACTGTGGTGCCCCTCTGTTTGGTGCATACAGAGTTATGATTGTAATATCCTCTTGATGGATCATTTCCTTGATAAGTAGGAAGTGGCCTTCTTTGTCTTTTTTGGTTAATTGGGTTTGAAGTCTATTTTATCTGATATTAATACAGCTACACCTGCTTATTTCTTATTCCAGTTTGCTTGGAATATTGTTTCTCACCCTTCCACCCTGAGGAGGTATCTGTCTTTAGTGGTGAGGTGGGTTTCCTGAAGACAACAGACTGAGGGGTCTAATTTTCTGATCCATCCTGTTAGCTTGTTTCTCTTGATGGGTGAATTTAGGCCATTAATATTTTGGGCAATGACTGTGAGGTTTGATTTAATTCCTGCCATATTGTGTTGGTATATGTGATTTGGTGTCTTCATGGACTTTGAAGTTTTTGTGCCTGCTCTGTGTTTGGTTATTGTGATCTGCTTTTTGAAGGCATTTGAGGTTGAATATTTGATTCTTCTGTATGGAGAATTTCCTGAAATACTCTGTAGGTTTGGTTTTGTGTTCATATAATTGTAAAGCTGAGTTTGTCATGGAAAGTTTTCCTGTCACCATGTATTATGAGGGATACTTTTGCTGGGTAAAGTAGTTTGGGATGGAAGCCATACATTCTTGGACTTTGTAGTGTTCCATTCCAGGCCCTTCTGGCCTTCAGGGTTTCCATTGAGAAGTCTGAAGTAATTCTGATGGGGTTGCCTTTAAAAGTGATGTGCTGTTTTCCCTTGCTGCTTTTAGGATTTTCTCTTTAGTGTCAATGTTTAGAGTCTTAATGACAATATGTCATGGAGAGTTTTTTCCTTTGGTCCAATATGTTTGGAGTTCTGTTAGCTTCTTGTATCTTGATGGGCCTTTCTTGTGAGAGAGTGGGAAAGTTTTTTTTTTTTTTTTGATTATTTTGTTAAATAATTTTTCCATGCCTTTGGTCTGAATTTCTTCTCCTTCTATTATTCCAATTATCTTGATATTAGGATGTTTAAGTGTATCCCACTATTCCCTCATATTCTGTTCACAGAAATTTTTGAACTTATTGAAACTTTTGAACTCTTGAACTGTTTCTTCCCTCTTGTCTTCCCATTTGTATTTATTTCTCTGAGAACTGTCTGTCTATTTATTTGCCTCATTTTTTGAGTGGCCTGTTTCACTTTTTATTGTTTAGGATTTTGAGTTCTTTGTAGATTATAGAGATTAGGCCTCTCTCAGTGTAACAAGACAGGGTGTCCACTCTCACCTATGCTTTTCAATATAGTACTGAAAGTCCTAGCTCAAGCAATAAGACAGAAAAAAATAAAAGGGATAAAATTTGGAAAGATAGAAGTTAAGTTAGTTATATTTGCAGAGGACTTGATTCTATATGTAAGAGAACTGAGAGACTCCATTCCAAAACTCTTGAAGGTGATTAACTCCTTTAGCAAAGTAGCAGGATACAAAATCAATGCAGAAAAATCAGTAGCATTTCAATATGCAAATTAGAAAGATAGAGAGAAAGAAATAAGGGACATTGTCCCATTTTCAATAGGAACAACAACAAAAATAAAGTACCTTGGAATAACATTAACCAGGAAGTGAAAAATCTATACAATAAAAATATTAAAAACACTCAAAATAGAAATTGAGTAGGATTTCAGAAAATGGAAAGACCTCCCATGCTCCTGGATAGGCAGAACTAACATTGTGAAAATGGAAATCCTACCAAAGGTATTATACAGATTTAATGTAATTTCAATCATAATACCACCATTGTTCTTCACAGAGATAGAAACAGTTATCTAAAATTTATATGGAAAGGCAGAAGGCCTTGGATATCCAAGCATATCCTCAGCAAAAGAAGTAACTGTGGAGGCATCACCATACCTGATCTAAAGCTATATTAAAGACCTTTAGCATTAAAACAGCATGGCACTAGAATAAAAACAGGAGTATAGACCAATAGAATAGAATCAAGGACCTGTACTTTTGCTCAAGCAACTACAGCTACTTGTTATTTGACAAAGGCCCTAATGATATAGGCTGGAAAAAAAGACAGTATTTCCAACAAATGTTGCTGGAGAAACTGGATAACCATATGCAGGAAATTGAAACTTGATCCACACATCTAGCCATGTCCAACACTCAAGGCCAGATGGATCAAAGACCTCAATATAAGACCAGAAAATTGAGCATCACTGCTAGAAAATATAAGAGGAACTTTCCATGATATAGGAATGGAAAAAGACTTCCTGAAAAAAACCCCAGTAGCATAGGATCTTACACAATCACTCAACCAATGGGATCACATGAAGCTCAAGAGTTTCTTCACAGACAAACATACACTAAGCAAAGCCAGTAGATTACCCCCAGAATGGGAGAAAATATTTGCTGAATATTTTTATATATATATATATATATATATATATATATATATATATATATATATATATATAGACAACTTGTACATTTAAAGACAACAAACCATGGTATTTCCCTCCCCTCCCCCATTTTCCCCTTCATAACTCTGCTCTCAGTCATATCCCTTCCCTCTCTCCATTAGTCTCTCTTTTAATTTGCTGTCATCATATTTTTCTCCTATTATGAGGGTCTTGTGTGGGTATTTCTAGGCACTGTGAGATCTTGGATATCAAGGCCAAATTCTGTGTGGACAGTTGTATGTAAAGAGTGATACCCTTCCTTTGTCTCTTACATTCTTTCTGCCACATCTTCTGCAATAGACCCTAAGCCTTGGAGGGTATGAGATGTTTCAGTGCTGAACACTCTCTCTCTCTTCTTCTCAGCACTATGTTGCCTTTTGGGTCATTCCAGTGGCCATCACCATCTGAAAAGAGAAGCTTCTTTAACCAGAAGTGGGAATGGTATTAATATATGAGTATGAACATTAACTGCAGTACTCAGGGCAATTTGGTGAGAGTAATTGTGGTGGTTTGAATAGAATAGATGGCCCCCAATATATTCAGTTGTTTATTTGTTTGTAGTTTGCATCTCTAGCCATCTGGCTGGAGGCAATGCCATTGTGTGGATCTTAAGGTGTGGTGGTGGGTTTGAGATTTCAATCTAAAGATATGCAAAGTGTGCCTAGTTGGAGTTCCTGAAGTGTGCTCTGGCTTTTGACCTTTAGGCTTGTACTGCTCTCTCTCTGCTTGGGCCTGCGAAGGCAGGCCAGTTTCTTCTGCCAATATGGAACTTCCCCTGGATCTGTAAGCTTCAATAAATCCCTTCCTCCATAACTGTGCCTGGTCTGGAAGTTCATCTCAGCGAACCGGAAGCTGTCTGCTACAGTAATATATGCATTTATCCAGACAAGAGCAGGCTTTATACCCGTAAGGCTCATGACCTCCCCTGTCAGGGGCTTTTGATTTGGTTTTCAGCACCAGGCATGTATTCCCTCCCATAGAGTGGGCCTGGTACTAATCTCCTGAAAGCTTTGCATATCAGAGATGTCTATATTTAGTTGCTGGAGATTTTTTAATTGAATTATTTATTTTTATTAATCAAGTAAAAATTTCAGCTGATTTATTTACCACATATTCATTATGATTTTTTTTTCTATTTTGTTTTTCTCTCCAATATCCAGGGTAGCCATTTCCCTTGTGACTTTGATTGTCTATATAATAAATCACAGCTATTTACATTTTAATTTATTCCCCTTTTAATTTTATTGCTAAGATTAAATGAGGAATCTAACCTCTTTGCACGCTGAACTGGAAAATGTAAGCTTGATGATATACTTTGAAATACAAAAATTCCTTTGAAAGCTTCCATCTTGCCATTCTATACCTATTGTGTGTGTACATGCTCTTGTGTGTGCTGATATAAAAAGAAATGTGTACATGTTTATGGAGGCCAGAGGGACACAGGGCAGTGCCATTTCCAGAAAAGCCATTCACCTTCTTTAAAACAAGGTCTCTCAGTGAGGCTGGTGATGCATGCCTTTAATACCAACACTCAGGAGGCAGAGATAGGAGGATCTATGAGAGTTAGAGGCCAGGCCACCTTCATACTACACTGTGAGTTACAGATCAGTCTGGACTAGAGTGAGACCCTACCTCCACTCTACCCCCACCAAGAAAGGGTCTTTCCTGGACTTAAAATTTGCCAAACAGAATAACTGGCTGTCTAGTGAGTTCCAGAAACACACCCGTATTCACTTCCTCAATGCTGGGTTTACAAGTGTGTACCACCACAAATGGTTTTGTGCATGAGCTCTGATGACTGAACACAAATCTTCATTCTTGGAAGGCAAGTACTTTGCCAGTTGATCTGTTGGTCCTGTCCCCCTCCCTGTAGTTTCAATCCCAAATAGGAATTTTTTCAGTATATTTTGTTGATTTACACTTGATTCACCAAACCAGGGTATTTTTAAAATTGTAAATCAAGCATGTTGCCATTATATTAGTAACTTTGTTGTCCTTTGGGGAGGTTTTGAGGAGAGTTTAGGAAGTATGTAATCTATTATTGATAAAATAATTGAGACTTATTAAAGTTTAACTAGTATGCTTTGTTTACACAGAGTAAACAAAATACTTTGATTTCAAGTGATTCTAAATGAATGTTTCTGGATTCATACTCAGTGTCACAAGCAAGTGTTTTCAAGTCTTGTCTCAGTTCTCAGAACAATTTGGAGCTCAATCTATCAAGCACTTCTCCATCCCTTGATATCTTTATTATACTTGTGTTCAGATTAGAATTCTCACCCATTCTCCACTGAATTATACTTTATTAACAATTTTTTCTGCTTACTTCTGATTCTTGGCTTCATATATTTCTATTATCTTAGTTGCTTTTTTTATTTTCTTTTTCATCTTTCCTACTACTGAGCAAAACAAATATGTTTCTCATTTGTTTCCATATTCTCCACTTTAATAGAAAAGCTATCTCTAATCAAAAAGAAAAATAAAACAGTAAATAATATCATTTACCATTTGTATAACCTTTGACTGAGGATATAAGTATTATTCTATGTGTTTTATCTGTCAGAATGAAAGTCCACACAATTTTTTCCAGCATTCTAGAGTTTACCTTTTGTGGTGTTTGAACAAAAAACATATCAGTTGTCAAATGGCAGTAATAGAACATTTATCTAGTAAAATTTTATGGAATGTTTCAATTGGTGAGTATTATATCATTAACTGACTTTATTATTTTTTGGAGAGGCATAAGACAGGTTTTTGGTTCTTGAAAATCTATCCAAGTTGATAATGAGCACATGGCCCTCCTTCAGCAGCCTCCTGACTGAAGGGTTATAAGCCGGGGCTCTTCCACTCAGCTTGTCTTTTGTAAAAGAAATGATTCTTGCTAATTAGTTTCAATACTTTAAGTTACTTGTGAGTTGGTGATAACTTTTGAATCCTGTTTTAAGGGCTATTGTGTTCAACATAGATTTGCTTTAGCTGCGGTGCTAGAGTAGACTAGCATTTAATACGCACAACTTATGAAGACTCCACTGAACGGTGCAGGTGTCCAACTACGTCTCTCTACTTGGGCTACTAGGGATTGGGGTATTTTCCACTTTTCAGTGTGATCCAGCTATGTCTGGCTTACATTTCCTATGTTACAATTTTCTAAGTCATTCTAGGCACTTTCTCAAAAGTTTGCAGATATTTTGTTTTGTGAGTCTGTAGAGAACTTTATCCGAAATGCTGACACATTTTTTCTTTACCTTCTGTCACTCCTGGTTGTATTTTTTCTTTTGCTGTTAAATATTATATTATGTTATGTTATATTATATTATATTATATTATATTATATTATTTATTAATTTATGACAGAGGAAGAAATAGAGATAGAGAATGGGTACAACAGAACCTCTAGCCACTGCAAAGAAATCCAGATGGATGCACCACCATGTGTATCTGTTTTATGTGGGTCCTGGGGTATCAAATATGGGTCCTTAGGCTTCACAGGCAAGCATCTTAACCACCAATCTATCTTTCCAGCCCCTGACCCCACTTTTATACATCCAAATCCCACTCTTCAAACAGCAATTTTTTTCATTCACTTTCCTGTGATGCATTTCTATTTGCTGTTTATTTTATTTTATTTTTTGTCATTCTGTGAATAATAGTTCATTCATAGCAAGAAGAAGGAATGTATTAGGACATTTGAATGCTATCAAGACCATAATCAAGCTTATCACTAAATCATTTTACAATATAAACAGGTACATGTGTAACTGATTCATTTAAATACATTTAAATTTATTACTTCTCTTCCAATGAAATTGCATAGTTTTCACTTCATAATTTTGGTCCTTAAGAGGTTGTGGTTATTTTTTTTTATGCACACGTAGATTACCTGTACTATTTTTCACTGGCCTTCCTTGCTGTGCTATCTTTATTCTCAAAGTCCCGAGCATGGAATATACTTGAATTATATTAGAACAAGAGGCTATTAATTAATGAAAATTTGTGAAAAACTTATTAAATATGATATTAGTCATGGACTTTTATATTGTGGATGTTACTCTCTAATTCCCTATTTGCCTATTACTAACTTGTGCATTATTTTTATATGTATTGCTTGGGTTCTGTGGGTAGCCTACATTCTCTTTTGTTATGCAGAAGATATTTTAAATAGTTATCTAATATGAAGTGATAAAATAATAGCCTATGTTTATAATAAATACACTTTTAGTATTTTGAACAAGAGCTGTTTCCTTGTATCATTTATATGAATAACAAAGTTCATATCAAAATTCCTGCATCATTTGTCTTACTAAATCTAGTTGATATAGCCTTTTAATCAACAAATCATGATAGAGATAATAGCACGAAGGTAAGGGTAGCATGGTCATAAAGAGTAGTATTGTTATTCCTTGGGAGTGGAATACTGGTTATCAGGCTGGGGCTGCCATCTGTGTAATAATATGCTCAAGAAGACAGCAGATGTCAAAAACCACTTCTCTTAGTCAAAACCAAATGTCACAAGGAGCTCAATGTGTCACTGGAGGACAATATTCTTGGGGGGATCTTTTTACTTTCTTGCAATCATTAATCTCTCATTCATTTTTCCTAAAGTGCCCAAGCATAGCATTCATCTCCCTGGATGATCTTTTTCTCATTGTAAAAAAAAAATTACTTAGTTATTGAAGACAGATTGTTAGTAAGCTTACTTTCCTCCTGTCATAATCTCTTTAATAGTTGAAAATGACTCATATGGGAAGTGGATTTTATGGAAGGTGATTATTGCAATATCTAATGGAATAACAATTTTACATTATGTTTCTCTTCCTTACACTTGTTGAGTAGCATTCCAATAGCATACATAGGATGTCACTGATTAGTTTTAATATGAAACAAAATATTCTTTAGTTTTAAATGCATCTATATAGAACTATAATCATACTAATTATCATACTAAGATAATTAGCAATGGGCAATGGGCATTATAATGTAATCATTCATTTTAATTAAAATATAATCTTAAAAAATAATAAACTATTTTATTTACTATCTTTGTTTTATTTCATACAGAGTATTTGGAAAAGAATATGTAGAGGCTTGACCTCAACAATAGTTGTTTAACAATTATGACATTTTTATTTAGGTTCCTTCCAGAGAATCAAAATTATATTAAAATAAGTATACTATTGCAGGGCTTTGAATACACATATAGTGATATTTATAGTATCTCTTATGAAAATCACAATAAATTAAATATGTCCTCAGAGTGTGAAAACACCAGTTGAGATAATACAGAGCCATGCTGACTGAAATCCTTTGCTTATTTATATAACGACCTCTTTTGTAAAGCAACAATATTCTGTATTAACTTCCTACCATACCAACATGATTAATAAATCTATTTGTCTTTGACAAAGTTAAGAACTATTTTAATGTTCTGCTAATATTATATATGACTACAATGTATTTTCTTTAATTGACTGTTATAAAAACATATTTTTACAATTTTTTCACAGAGATGTTATGACTCAAAGGACTTAAGATAAAAATCAACAATATATATATATAATTTCTGTGGGTTAGAATAAAAACAATTAAAGATTCTGTAGTAACAGAGTTGATTATTGGACAAGATTTCCTATAATGCAGTTTGTTTTCTGATAGCCAGCAATGTAAAGGTAGCCCACTTAAGTAAATTTTAGGCTGATGTGTAGAAGAGAAAATGAGCAGGAGAAATAAGATTTCAACTGATAGTAAAGAATGTAGGTGGCAGTAATAATGGAGCTGTAACAAAGGAATCCTTTGTGACTCAGTATGAAAAAAAAAAAAAGAGTTACAAACCCAAATTTAGAGAGATGACATGACTCCCACTACAAATGTTTAGTTAAATCTTAGACAGAATTACCATTTCCCTGGAAATGCAATGTAGTGTAATACTATACATGACAATGAATATTTAGAAATATGAGGTAGATGTAATTTATGTATTTATCTCCTGTCTTACTTTTTTTTTTTTTTCCTTTGGTTTTCCGAGGTAGGGTCTCACACTAGCTCAGGCTGACCTGGAATTCACTGTGTAGTCTCAGCATGGCCTCGGACTCTCGGCAATCCTCCAACTTCTGCCTCCTGAGTGCTGGGATTAAAGGCATGCGCCACCACACCCGGCCTGTCTTACATTGTTTTACTTAACACTGTTATCAAATATCTTTGTTTATTTTATGTTACTGTACATATTTTCTCCAAATGCCCCCCCTTCGTGGTTTGTAAGATTTTAATGTCTCTTTAAGGAGTGAGTATATTCTCAAAAATAAAAAATGTAAATCTGGACTAGCTAAGTAATACACGTTTCGGTGTTTTGTTTTCCTATTCTGTCCCTAGTTCCGTGAACAATACAACCCCTGGCGTACTGATGTGACTCTAATTTGTACTGCATAATCTTGTGTTTCTCTTTCAGGTAATCACAATAGAGAAAATAACTGTCAAAATTAATATTAATTGATTCATATTTACATACTATTACCTTTTAATCCTCTGTTGCTCATCAAGATGCACTAATTACCCTAAAGTTATTATAAACAGAATGATGATGTGAACATGCAATATTTTTCCATCATATCTGTTCAAGCTGCAAAACTAAAATGTGAAATATTTTAGTTCAATCATAATTCATTTGACTACATAGCCCAGTCATATAATAGTGAGATCTTCAATAAGTTTCCTCAAATGGTTCTTCATCAGGAAAACATGTCCTCCATCAGTGGAATAGCATAGTGAGGTACAGTACACTTTTACTTGCACATGACTACAAAACACAGTTCAATTTGTTTTTATAGTAAATTCCTCCCACTTAATTACTTGATTAGGCCGGGCGTGGTGGCGCATGCCTTTAATCCCAGCACTCGGGAGGCAGAGGTAGGAGGATCGCCAAGAGTTCGAGGCCACCCTGAGACTACATAGTGAATTCCAGGTCAGCCTGAGCCAGAGTGAGACCCTACCTCGAAAAACCAAAAAAAAAAAAAAAAAAAAAAAAAAAATTACTTGATTAAACTGAATGATGGCTCTCAGGCTTTCCCAACAGGAAGATACATTTTATTTTCATTTGTATTTAATTATTTTGTATTTTTATTCTATTAATAGTTTGTTCTTTTGCTTTGAATGCATTATGATTTCAGCTGATTCATGATTTCCTATTTATAAAATTGGTTATAGCCAATGTAACCATTTATCTTGGTGCTCAAAATATACCTTCAGAGCTCTTTAAGTTATCCATATCTGATTATTTTTGAGTAATTTCTTTTGTTTTTCCTTTGGTTTTTCGAGGTACGGTCTCACTCTAATCCAGGCTGACCTGGAGTTAACTATGTAGTCTCAGGGTGGCCTTAAACTCATGGCGATCCTCCTACATATGCCTCCCAGGTGCTGGGAATAAGGTATGTGCCACCATGACTGGCTAATTGCTATTTGTAATTTGATGTGGCATAAAGTTATTTGTGTATGGTTCATTATGCCTATACTAACTCTAGAGTTAGTAATTTTCCCAACATATCTTGATTCTTTTTGACGCAGTATCATATCATATGTACAACCCACTGCCTAGGCCCTCAGTGTGCTTATGGTTATGTGGAGACCACTGCACTTATGTTCTTTATTCTTTATTTGGATTATAATTGATCCACTGTGTAAGTTGCTTGAATAGGTGTTTATACATCTCCCAAGGTAATGTTATCATAACAGGAGGGTTTGGGACGGATGAATGGCAGAACAGGAATTGAAATAAGGCATGGGGGGGCTGGGGACATTACTTAGCAGTTAAGGTGTTTGCGATGCCTAAGGGCTCAGGTTCAATTGTCCAGTGCCCAGGTAAGCCTGATGCACTAGGGAGCACATGCATCTGGAGTTTGTTTGTGGTGGCTGGAGTCCCAGTGTGCCTATTCTCTCTCTCTCTCTCTCTCTCTTTCTCTCTCTGTGCCTCACACTCTCTCTGTCCCTTTCTCTCTCAAATAAATACATACAATGTTATTTTAAAGGCATGAGTAAAGGAATGCAGATGAGGAAGGAGGGTAAAGTGGACATGATTGCAGCTAAATATATGCATAGAATGGCATGTTGTGTATTTTTGTTTTGCAATGTTAACCAACATTTTTTTGCCTCTAACTTACCTTAGTAGAACTTTCTAAATATGTGTTTCAGTGTATAAAGTGATAAATTGATAAAGATATCTCTTTCTCCAAAAATACTCTGCTGAAATTCCTAGAAACTGCAAGTCTTACCTTACTTGATGAAGAATCTTTCATTTTTCATTTTCTGACCATTTTATAAATTTATATATTGTAAATGATTATAATCCCATCTTTGACCTCACACTACCTCTCTTCTACAGTGACCTTAGGCCAAATGTCTTCTTTCCAACTAGTTTCTGTTCCACTTTGAGGTCTTTGTTTCACACTTGTGTGTGGATGTGACCCACTGCATTTAATTATTGTGACTGTATGGTCAAAGATGGACTACTAATTATCAGAGCACATGGGTCCTACCAGTGACTTCCCTGTGGAGGTTTGAATGTATGGCCCCACATAATCAACCATTGTTTTATTAAGATTGAGCTTGCAACCTGAATCTTCATCAGGAAGAGCCTTGCTGGGGAAGAGTTATGTTACTGGGGGTGGATCATGTCGTCCAGCCCTAGGATGTGTTTAGAGCCAGTTTCAGCTTTGGCTGTTGGTGTTTGCTGGCTGTTTGGTGATGTCACTGGTATGATCTATGGAAGTGATCCAGCTTCTCCCACTACTGACAGTGTTTCTCCTGGATACTGTATGTCTGAAGTACACCCTTTCCTTCTATAAGCTGTTTCTTCTAATCAGGTGTCCAGCAATAGGAAGGTAACTGTAACAGTAGAATTGGTGCTGAGAAATGGAGCTGTCACAAAGATGAACCTGACCCTGTGGTTTGGGATTATTTGGAACATGTTTCCTGGAGGAATTTGGAAGGATTTGGGATTTGGAATGGAAGACCTTAGAGTACAGTAAACAGCACTTCATGAGCTCTTCTGGTGAGTGTTTGAAACTTCTTAATACAGAGAATTGTGGAATGTGAAGGTTTGGCTTATGAACTTCCAAAGGGGAAAGAGAGGACTTTGTTGGAGACCGAGCTACTGAAGAAAAGAGTGGCTATGTTTCACCTAGGCTGTAGAATTTGTACAAAGTTGAATTTAAAAGTAATAGACCAGTGTACTTGGTGGAAGGTATAGAATAGAAAGATATGAAGGATGTATGGTTTATCACAAAAGACATTCAAACAATTTTAAAGTTACAGCGCAGAGATTGTTTTTGTTACTGAAGGTACAATTGTTAATTGATTACCACCACTAAGGTAGGCCAACTGCCTTAAATTTAAATAATTGAAATGATGTCTTGAGGGTTAGCCATTGAAAGGTGGCTTGAAAGGAAGAATTCTGAAGGCTTGTACTTCTCTTCAAGGTCAAGATTGATTCCTCACTGGAATTAAAATTTGGTTGTGCCTTATGTGCCTTATAGCTGGTACTGAATATGGAAGCATGAAAAATGCACGAAAGCAGGTCACCATGTACATACAGTTCCAGGAGCCAGAATGATGTGGCAAAGTGAATCAGGGTAAAATCCCTGTATAGAGGTTCAGTACGGCCATTATATGAAGGTAAACTAGTTCCAGGGGCTGTTTTTGAGACATGGCATGTGAGCCAATTGAAGTCCCTTTACTGGAGACCAAGTAAGTCCATTATATGCATCTGTAAAGATGAACTACATCTTCAGTGTAGACCTGAGATGTTTTGTATGTACCAGGACTGTGGAAAAGCTTACAGCTTATTTTTTTTTAAAGATGGAGCTTGCCACTTGAGTCGCCAGCAGGTGGAGCCCTGCTGAGGAAGAAGTATGTCATTGGTGAAGGACCTTATAGTCAGTCCTGCCCAACAATATGTTTAGAGCCAACTCTGGATAGTTGTGTTTGCTGGCTTTGTGGTGGTATCTCTTTGCTATGATCTATGGAAGTGAGGCAGTTTCTTCTGCCACTGATAATGTTTCTCCTGGATTCTCTACAATAAACCTTTCATCCCATAAGTTGCTTCTGGTCAGGTTTTGTCCAGTAATGTAAAGTAATTGTCACATCACCTCTCTCAGAAATATCACCCATTGTTCCATCTTCTATTTGTCAGAGTTGAATAAATTCACAGAATTAAGGTAAAAAAATGCAGCCCTGGAGAGTTCATGTGGGCCTTCTGTTTCATCACAGATACTTCTGACAGCAAAGGAAGAGGGATGGATGTGTGAGATACTGAGGCCATATGTGTGTGGACCCTGAGATTGTAAACAAGAAACTAAAATATAAAATCTATCTATCTATGTATCTATCTATCCACCTATCTATCATCTATCTATTTACCGTCTATCTGTCTATCATCTATCTATCTATCTATCTATCTATCTATCTATCTATCTATCATCTATCATCTATCTATCTATCTATACATCTTTCTTAAACATTTGACTTAGACTTCTGGTTTCTGTAATGGTTTCAAAACTTGTTTCTGATGTTTAAAGCACTACATTTATCATGATTTGTTTTAACATCCACAGAACATTAATATACAATACATTTAACTATATGAAAACAAACACAATATGTATAACTATCTTGCTACTCACCATTTTATACAAATCATTTGTTGAACATCAGTAAAATGTATTACCAGATAATTGTCAAACTGAACAAAACTACAGTTTTCTTCAAAAGCTTTGGCTTGGTTTCATGCACTATACAGTATTGTCTTATCCAAAGATGAGTCATCTCAGAGCACAATGAGAACAAAACATCGTGACCTGTGGAATAACTTTTTCTGGGAAATGTCAACAAAAGTTCATTCATTCCTGATAGGGCACACTCAATAAACAATATAAAAGATTTACTGTGTCATAGCTGGGGAGCCATATGTTTATTGGGGTTACTTACTGAATCATAGGTTACAGGTTACTTTAAGTACTTTATGAAGATTGGATCAATATTGGGGAATTTTATCACCAAAAACCTGTCTAAACATGAAAGAGGACTCACCAAAGCTGCATGCCTGAAGCTGGTCACCAAACTTGTAGGCAGCTCCACTAGAAAGTTCCTATTCTCATGACAATTATTTGATGATTTTTTTTATTGTGAGGGTGGGTCTGAGTGAACTTTGTAACTTTGAGCCTTCTGTGCAATATTAACTTTTTGAGCTTTATGAACCCCACCCCAACCCCACCCCCTGCTTCTTTTGGGAGGGAATGTTTCAGTTTGGAGGAAATACATGACATGACTCAAAGAGCCCCCTATAAATCTGACAGATTATTCTTGTGTGTGTGTGTGTGTGTGTGTGTGTGTGTGTATTCATTTGTAGGTGTAGGCCAGTAGACAACCTCGAGTCCAAATCTTTTCTTCAGGGTCTATTCTTGGCCTGGGCTCATGCGTTAGACTAGACTGACTAGGAGAGTGAGCCCCAGGGATCTGTGTTCCTGACTTTACCTTCTCAGCTGTGGGATTGCAGTTGCATGCCACCTCATGCAGCATTTTTGCACATACACTAGAAATCAAATTCTGGTACTTATTTCTGTGAAGCAAACATTTTACTGTCTGAACTATTCACTAACTTCCCCTTATCTATTAAAGTGGAATACAATGGAATAACATGAAATATATTCCTGCATCAAATGTACATCATGTGTCCATTCTTGTGTGTGTATTTATGCATGGATAAGTGAGGGCGTGTATATAGCTAACCTAAGAATAAAAATGTTTTTCAGTAATCAATTACCATATTCTTTAAATATTTAAATATGTTCATGAATTTAAGGTTGAATTATGACGGTAGATACAGGGAAATCTAATTTGACTTTCTTTTAAGAGTGACATGCTATAAAATGGTACTAGTGAAAAAACATATTGTGTTTTACACTTATTTACTTTTAATTTACTTTTCCAAATATCTTTTTCCAATTACAGTGTATGTTTGTATATGGTACAATGCCACATAAGGGTATTTTCAGACATTGTTTAACATACTTTGAAATTATTACCTCAATTTCTATGATATAATTAGTACAATATCTAAAAATGAAAATATGCAAAGAACTATTTATATTTCAGTATATTTTTTGAATTTGATGCATAGTCTTGTATGACTTAAAAATAAAATTCTTCAAGGCCAGGAAAAGATTATCTGTGCTCATAACATTACTATGCATTCCATAGACATGGACAACTACATTTTGTCAGTTGGTAATAAAATAAAATATATAATTAAATATAAGATAAAATTAAAAGTTAATAAGATGTTGGAAATCCTATTTATATTTGTATATTGTTTACATAGGTGAATAATAACACTTCTGTGATACAAATGTTCTAGATAATTTGAATACATGTACCTTGGGAATGGAAGTAATTTTGAAAGTATCCAAAATAATTTTATGGAGAAGTTCAAGGATGAACCGATATGGTAAGGAAATTTAGAGAGAATCTCAACATAACTGTATGAAATTTGAATAAGACCTGAAGATAATATACATGGAACTTGAACTGAAATCATAGAGTGGATCTCCCATGTTGCATTAGAAGAAGGTTTGTGCCAATATATGTTCAATTTGTAAAGACATGAAGACATGGCTAAATACAAAATGTTTAAAGACAGGGTGGTGTTCTAAATATGTTTTACTTTTATTTTTTGACTTGTGCTTTAAATATATTTTATTCTTATTTCTTTTATAAGTATTCATATGAAAATTAATTGAAAACATTTTCAGTGCAGTGTCTTAAAATTTATTGTTTCAAAATACTAAATAGCCACTTGCAATGCAATAAAGTGTGTCTACAGTTTAAAAACTACCTTAAAATTGCTAATTTTATGAAAAAACTGCCTTTTATGTAGCATAAAACTTTAGTATTTTTTGAAATAATTTTATTTATTTATTCATTTATTTGACAGAAAGACAGGCAGAGAGAGAATGAGAAAGAGAGAGGGAGAGATAGAGAGAGAGGGAGAGAGGCCTACTAAGGCCTCTAGTCACTGCAAACAAACTCTAAATGCTTGCGCCTCCTTGTACATTGAGCTTACATGGGTCCTGGGGAATCAAACCTGGGCCCATTACTTTGTAATGAAAGAAAAGAAATAAAAAATATAAGAAGATCTAAACCCATACACAGTCCTGAGGCACTAAATTATTATGAATCTAAGGTATTTAAGAATAAGTACAATTAGTTGAATACTTTGGGGAATATGTAAAAAATGTCAACTATACAGTGATTATTTAATTTCACTCATAGGTACATGTTGAAGTCCTTGGAGATTTATTTAATGTGGTAGTTTGAATGTATGTTCCCCATAAACTCAGGTGTTCTATTAAAATTGAGTTTGCAGCTTTAGTTCCTAGCAGGCAGATTCCTGATACAGGGGGTGTGCCACTGGGAATTCTGAATTCTGGCCTAAACATATGCAAAGAGATTTGAGCTATGGCTTCCCTTGTTTTTGGTGCTGGCTGTTTGGTGGTGTCTCTCTGCTTGGATTTATGAATGGGAACCAGCTTCTTTCACCATTTGATGGAACTTCCACTGCATCTGTAAGCTTGAAATAAATTTCCTCCTCCCATAAACTGACTGGTTTGGATGTTCATCCTAGCAATATGGAACTCACTATAAGTTTTTAAAAATATTTTTATTTATTCAAGAGAGAGGAAGAGAGAGAGAGAAGAGAGGATGGGTGTGCCAGATCCTCTAGCCACTGAAAACATAATCCAGAGGCATGTGCCAGGATGTACATCTGGGTTATGTGGGTACTGGGAAATTGAAGCTGAGTCCTTAGGCTTTATGACAAGACCTTTAACCTCTAAGCCATCTCTCCAGCACTTGACCACAATATTTAAAGTGAACCAAAAAAATAGAGCCAAATCTGAAAAACATTTCATTATTTATGACTTGATTGACAAGAATTTGAAATAGACCCTGGCAATGGTTTGGTTACCCATGTTTTCTCATGTATTGCAACTTTTTGGTATGCCAAAAATTTCTTTTTCTATTTAAAAAGATTGGAGAATGAGTTAGGATTGCTCATAGTTTATTGCTAATAATTAAATTTTCACTTCATTTTTATAAACATATATTATACCTAAGTTACTAAACACTATATTGTTTCATTTAACTTGATATTAATCTACTGTCTAATAAAGAACTCATTGAAGTTTGTTTTCTTGTATATTTTGTTAGGACAAAAAGTATATCTGGGGTTCAATGAAAGTAAATAATGTGGCTCTAAATGATTATTCTACCAAATAAAGAGAACATGGATATTTCTTCTTAACACATGGGATTTATTTTCTAATCAACTTTATTTACATAAGCAAGTAGAAGGAATAATTAAAGAAACAATTTATAAAATACACTTTTGGTGTTCAGACGGAATGAAATGTCACAAAAATTATCCTACTTAAGTAGAATATTTTAACTATACTGGACTATTTCCTCAGCATTTGTTTAATGCCCTTTCAACTTCACCCACTTTTTATTAATTTCAGTGCTTACTTTTTGATACAATTCAGTAATTCCTACATAATTCATAATAAAATTTAGAATTGTTATGAAACAGTCATTTATTTACATCATAAATCTGTAGTTGTAATCTATGTGGACTTAGTTCATATGTTTCTCCTTTATAATATGCTCCTGCATGTATGATGCCAGTTTAGTTTGTGCATCCAATTTTCATTTTGAAGATGGCTTGTCATCTGCTGGGCATAGGAGCTCTACTCCATGAGTCTTATTTCCTGTATGTTATTAAATCTGCAGTAGTATTTCCTAGGCATTTCATCTAAGTAGGGTAAATTAAGATATACATTAGGTCATAGCTTGCATTTGGAACAGTACCATTAATCTTCATTTATTTTCTGAAAGCACACACTAAGAATTGTAAGCAATACCTTGAGTAATCAAGTTAACTTCCTCCTTCACCTATATTTTTTGTGTTGCTTAGTGCATTCTCTCCTTCACAGCCAAAGCCACAATTTTTCCACTTTATTTTCTTAAACTAATATATATATATATATATATATATATATATATGTATATATATATATATATGTATATATATATATATATATATATATATAGATTGTCTTACAGGGATACATTACTACAGAAATATTTTATAAAAAGTATTAATTCTTAGAACCCATATCTTCAGCATGAGATTATTATACCATAAACCTACAATTTTATCACAATTACATGATCTCAGATCATGTTTCATCAGCTATGGTCATCAACTAAGATAACTTGAAAAGCAAGCATAGGGAATCCAATGTTCAAATGACTGACTCCAAACATTTCTTAACAAAAAAAAAAAAAATTCATGTGTGACACATGTCACCCAGTATTTGACAAGGAATTGAATTTAAAAGACAGTATTTTACAAAATAATTTTGGTGCTACATTTTAGCAGTTTTAGCTAAACTCATGCTACAACAATGGAAAATTTAATATGTATTATCCATTTTAGATAAAAGGTACTGCTATATTTGATAAGTGAAAAAATAACATTCACAGAATGTGAACATTCAAAATAGGCTGTGAGAAAGAAAGAAAATCTTTCACTTCAACCTCATTGTGAAGGAAAAAAAAAAACTGACAAAAATCTAAATTGGACATTTTGTTTCAAGTGTAAGTCAATCAAGAATTAATGGATTCAAAGTTGTTAAAATATTTTATCTAAGACTAACACTTGAAAACCAATGCATATTTTTCTCTAAAATAGTCAGGGAAATCTCTGAATTTTTATTAGGCACAAAATATAATATCCTAATTTCTGTCATCATGAATTATTACCAATTTCATTCAAATGATTATCAGTTATCTAAAATGATTATTTTATTTATCACCCATGAACACACATACTCACACATGCATATATATATATGTATATATATATATATTCACATGCGCAGACACACCCTTCCTTGAGAACTATGTTTGCATTATATTCTAACATTAATTCTGTTTTTTTTTTTTTTTTTTTTTTTTTTGGAGAGAGTAAGAGACAGAGAGAGGGGAATTAGCATGCCAAGGCCTCAGCCACTGCTACTGAACTCCAGATGCTTCTGCCACATAGTGGACATTTGCAAATTTGTCCTTGCCTCACCTTTTTGCAGCAGGCTTACTTAGGATCTAGAGAGGTAAATATGGGTCCTTAGGCTTCACAGGCAAGCACCTTAACAGCTAAGCCATCTTTCCAACCCTTCTAACACTAATTCTAATTATTTTTGCATGTGTAGTGGTGTGGTGATGGTGTCTGTACATTGTGTGGTTTATGCATGTATGCAGATGTGTGCACCTATGTTAGAGGAAAACTACTAGTGTTCTTTCTCTATCACCCTTCTGCATATTTCCTGAATTCAAGCTGCACTTTTTGTGAGCATGCGTGTTTCTTTTCAGCCTCTAATTCCTACAGTACTGACATCCAGGTCTGTGCGACTGCACTCAGATATTTACATGGGTGCTGAAATATCGACCACAGGTAGACTAAGGTCCTCAATACTTGTAGCAATCAATCTTACCCACTAAGCCATCACCTCAGGCACCATTTTCAGATTTCCTAAGTCAATCTATGCTACTCATTTTCACTGCAGTTTACTATAAAGAAAGACACTTGTGCTGTTATCTCTAATCCTGATCTGTTAACCTATATGTTACTTGAGGCTCAGTTTCTGATAGTACTAGAATTTTTTTCTGAAACTATTTATTCTTTTTTTTTTTTACTTTATTAAGATAAGGACTTGTGTAGAATCTTACATCACCCATTAAGACTTACCTGATTAACATTTCCTTTCCTGTGTAGAAAAAGATTTGGTGGGCATATTATTATAGTCATAGGTAATGGGTAATGAAAATGATGCTTCTAAAATCAGTTTAGAAATATTGCACAGATGGAACAGATTATATTGATCATAGCATTTGGACATATTCAAAGCAAATGATAGCTAAGTGAATGTATTTGAGAAAGATATCAGAATCAGGAGGCTCCTAAATGGTGTTTTATATCTTGCCTTTGATATTGAACAAAATTACTTTGCAGTTATTTTGGGACAACAATATATTGTGGTTTGAATAGAATAGAATAGAATTTTTATGATTTAAAATATGGTATTAGAATATTCTTGTGATATAACAAACAATGTTGAAGCATTCACTGTGAGATGTTTTGAATAACAAATACATTCATAAAATTATCACATAAGCTACAGAGATAATGCACTGAAGAACAGGTAAATCACATAGTCTGGGGGAAGTGAAGTTATGATGGCTTGAGTGAGTTCTACAGTTCTACTCTGTCTTTAATATACTCAATATATATCAAGTCAACATTATATATTAGCACAATATGAAGCTTGATGGATATAACATAAAGGGAAAAATCAGTGAAGACACTTCAAGGATAAACTGAAGCTTCCTCCTAAATTAAGTGAGATTCCTACATTGTAATGGGCAGACCACAGAGCAAAAGGAATGACATGAAAATTCAAGTGCAAGTAAATCCGACAAGGTTGCCCAGTCCCACAATGGATGTCTCTAATGAAAACATAGAAGAGACAATAGAATCAGAATCTGAAAATGAAGACCTAAGCTATGCAACCCTAGCCAAGCAAATAGCAGAACTTGCAGGAAAACTAGCAAAGGGCCCAATAATTGTGTGATTAGACCTTGCTAGATTAGACCTAATAGAAAAGAACCAGGAAGGATTCAAACACAGTTAAACTATCTGAAGAGAGCAGAAAAAGAGAGGACCTCAAAAATCAACTGGCTAAGCTTAAAGAAGACATAAATAAATGTAAGAATGAATTCTAAGAAGCATTAAGAAAATCAGAAAATGATATGAAAAGGGAACTCAACAGAGGGATGGAAACTATACATTGAAAGGCAATAGAAAATACAAGCCAAATTGAACAAGTCCACAACTCTGTAGAAGCTCTCAAGAATAGTGTCAGCTATGTGGAGGATAGAAACTCAGAAATGGAACATAAAACAGAAGAAACAGTTCATGAGTACAAAAGTTTCAATAAGTTCAAACATTTTTTGTGAACAGAATATGAGGTAACTGTGGGATACCCTTAAACATCCCAACATTCAGATCATGGGAATACCAGAAGGGGAAGAAATTCAGACCAAAGGCATGAAGAACATATTCAAAAAAATTATCAGAAAAAACTTCCTACCCTCTCAAAAGAAAGTCCCATCAAGTTACAAGAAGTTAACAGACCTCAAAACAAACTGGGCCAAAGGAGAAATAATCAATAACATATTATCACTAAGACTCTAAGCATCAATAATAAAGAGAAAATCCTAAAAGCAGATAGGGAGAAACAACATATTACATATAAAGGTAATTCCATCTGAATTACTTCAGTCTTCTCAATGGAAACCCCGAAAGCCAGAAGGGCCTGGAATGGAACACTGCAAGATCTAAGAACTTATGGTTTCCAACCCAAATTACTCAGCAAAAGTATCCGTCATAATAGATAGTGAAAGAAAAACTTTCCACAATAAAATTCAGCTTTACAACTATATGAACACAAAGCCAAACCTACGGAGAGTACTTCAGGGAATTCTCCACACTGAAGTGTCAAATAACCAACCTCAAGGGCCTACCAGAATTAAATCACAATAACCAAACCCAGAGAAGGCACAAAAAGCTACAAAGTCCAAGAAAATACCAAACCACATAAACCACTACAATATGGCAGGGATTAAATCAAATCTCACACTTATTACCCTAAATATTAATGGCCTTAATTCACCTATCAAGAGACAAAAGTTAACAGGGTGGATAGGAAAATTAAACCCCTCAATCTGTTGTCTTCAAGAAACCTACCTCACCACTAAAGACAAATACCTCCTCATGGTGAAAGGATGAGAAATAATATTACAAGCAAATGGAAATAAGAAACAAGCAGGCATGGCTATACTAATATTGGATAAAACAGACTACAAACCAAAACTAATCAAAAAAGACAAAGAATGCCACTCCTTACTTATCAAGAGAATAATCCAACAAGAGGATATAACAATCATCAATCTTTATGTACCCAACACAGGTGCACCACAATTCATAAAACAAAACCTACTTGACAACAAACAGAAATAACCACCAATACCATAATAGTCGTATACTTCAATACTCCACTATCAGCAATAGATAGATCATCCAAACAGAAAATTAACAGGGAAGTAAGAGAGCTCAACAAAACTATACATCAATTAGACCTAACTGACATCTATAGAACATTCTACCCAAAATCCACAGATTACACTTTCTTCTCAGCACCCCATGGAGCCTTCTCTAAAATAGATCATATACTGGGCCATAAACCCTGCTTCTATATATTTAGGAAGATCAATATAATTTCATGCGTGATATCAGATCCCAATGCTCTATTGCTAGAACTGAAAAACAAAAGATGTGCCAAGAATCCTACCAGCTCCTGGAAACTGAACAGCATGCTTTGAAACAATAAATGGGTAGAGGATGAAATAAAAAAAAAATGAAATTGCAAAATTTCTAGAATTTAGTGACAATGAGAGCACATCATGCCAAAACTTAAGAAACACAATGAAAGCTGCCCTTAGGGGAAAATTCATAGCACTAAATACCTTCATACTAAAGACAGACATACCAAATCAATAACCTAACCATCCACCTAAAGGCATTGGTAAAACAAGAAGAATCCAATCCAAAAGCTCCAGACAGAAAGAAATAATTAAGACCAGATTGGAAATTAATGAATTGGGAACTAAGAAAACAATAGAGAAAATTGATGAAACAAAGAACTGGTTCATTTAAAAAATAAACAAGATTGATAAACTCCAGGCCAAACTGATCAATCTTAAAAAAGACACACTTCAAATTAACAAAATTAGAAATGAAAAATGAGAGCTAAACTCAGAGCAGATTAATCTTCTAAACAAACTTATCACACCCATCAAGATTGAAAAGGTAATCAAAAACCTCCACAAAAAGAAAAGTCCAGGATGAGATGGCTTCTCAGCTGAATTCTATCAATACTTCATGGAAGAAGTGACATCAATTTTTCTCAAACTACACCACGTATTCAGATAACAGGGAAAGCTTCCCAACTTCTTTTATGGAGCTAGTAACACCCTAGTACCAAAATCAAGCAGATATACCACAAGGAAAGAAAACTATAGGTCTATTTCCCTGATGAACTTAGATGCAAAGATCCTGAACAAAACCCTTGCAAACTGAATTCAACAACACATCAAAAGCATTATCCACCTTGATCAAGTAGGCTCATCCCAGGAACCACAGAGGTGGTTTAACATATGGAAATCTGTAATACACCACATAAATAAAAGTAAACACAAAAACCACATGATCATGACCATTTTAATAGATGTAGAAAAGGCCTTCAACATAATACATCAGTTCATGATCAAAACATCGTAGAGAATAGGCAAGGACAGTTTATACCTCAATATAATAAAGGCTATATATATAAAGCTCCTAAAGCCCAAATATACTTAATGGGGAGAGACTGAAGAAATTCCCATGGAGATCAGGAACAAGACAGGGGTGTCCACTCCTACCTCTGCTTTTCAACATAGTATGGGAAGTCATAGCTCAATCACTAAGGCAGGAGAAATAAATAAAAGGGATACAAATTGGAAAGGTGGCTCAGGGAAATTTTGTGGAAGAGGGGGCAGAAACAATGTCAGAGCCACATGTTGGGTCATGATACACTGAGACATTTCTCCTACCTATAACTGTGGGCTAACTCCACAATGCATAACCCATATACCTCAAAAAGGAGGGGGCAGGGGGAGGGGGTAGGACATGGATGAGCCTAACAATGGTACCAACTTGACTATTCAATAAGTACAATACTAATTAATAAAAAAAAAAAGTTAAGTTGTCCTTATACAGAGGACATGATTGCTACCCATAAGTGACCTGAGAACCTTTCAAAACTTTTAAAGGTGATTAATTCCTTCAGCAAAGTAGCAGGATATAAAATCAATGCACAAAAATCAGTAGCCTTTCTATATGCAAAAGACAAAGGCACAGAGAAAGAAATTAGTGGCATTGTCCTTTTTTTTTTCTTCATCAAGTTTTCTGTTTTATTTAAGATTTTAGTTTTAATTCTGAAGAGGTACATTTCCTTGTTTTTAGTTTTAGCGTCAGGTTATAACCAGGTTTGTTTTCTTTTCTCCTGTCTTTTCAATGCTGCACAAATGTCCAGAAACTATAGGGTTAAGTCAAAGCCACAGGCAAGGAGGTCAGAGATTGGCTCCTGTTGGTGATCAGGTGGCTCCAGAGCAGTGCTGCCTCAGAGTGCCCTGGCAGGTGGACGTAAGGTCAAAGAAAAAAAGAATTTGACAGAGGAGAAATGCTGAAGAAATCAGTTATTTCTGCATGTAGTATGGACAGGAATTAAATCTTTGAATACTTTTTTCTTTAAGACATCTGAATTTAAATCTAAAGCCATTTTTTTTCTCCTTAAAAAAATTAATTTCCCCTCCTTATAAACTCTTTAGCAACAGGCCAGTTATTACTATAGATCATTTTTTTCTCCCATCAACTTCCAATATATTCTTTTGCTTATCAACACACTCAAGTCCTTCCCATCAATTCAATAAAGAATTAAAAGTTAAATAAAGGCATTTTTTTTCCTGCAATAGTGATAAGCTGAATACAAGCTGATGCCAGGACCACCGCTGTCCCCCATACACTTAGCAATCTCCTTTAGATCAACCTGGTTTACACACTTCTGCAGTTGATATGCACTTACTTGACCTTTCCTAGAGATTGTCACTTTCTGCTAAGCAGATTATGTCATTAGTATGCGCAACAGACAAACAGTAATTTCCTAAGTATTGAGACTGCCCTTTGATTTTTTTTTTCCTCTCCTTAAAAAGGCATTCTTTTCAGAAACATTCAACAGTGTCACTCAATGCTCAATCAACTGAAACTTTTAAAATTGAAATTAAAAAAAAAAAAAAAACGATGTAGTGACCCTGTGATCGCATTGCATCTGGGGGTAGGGAGAAAAGACTTGATCAGGAACTGGATTCTTCAGAGAACATAAGAGATGAGAAGGGGGCTGTGAATGGGTCAAGAGGGAGAATTCTCCTCTTTGCCTACTGGCGGTCCAGTGTGGAACTCTGTAGTAGATCTGTAGGGGTTTTGCTGGGGGGGGGGGGGTCTGAAGGCTGTCTGAAAGCCTGTGGATGGGGAGTAGAAACTGGAAGGATTTGAAGAAGGAGGGTAGGGATTCCAGCTGGCTCTGTGTAGAGGGATCTGTGTGCTGAAGGGGGCGCTGTGGTGGGTTTGTGATAGAGCAGCACCGGGGCCGTCCATTTCTGTGAGGGCCTGAAGGGGTTTTATAGCCAGTGTGGAGGACTGTCGTCTTGAAGAGGGTCTAAACTGTTTCCTGAAGATGCTGGAATACCTGCGATGATGGCTGGGTCTGTCCAGCTGCCAGGGCTGTCCCAACTCACTCTGTCGGTGGTGGCAGTGTTGGACGTTGGTGCACTGTGGTTGGCGTTGGAGGGGGAAGAAGAACTGGGCAGTCCACCAAAGTAGATGTTAATGTTGGTTAGAAGTGTCCTTAGCCCGTCCTGCCATTCCTTCATACTTAAACTCTGTACAGAACTGCTGTTGTCTGTTATAGGGATCCCTCCCAGACCTGTGTTGTGCTGTGGCGGGCGATTCAAGTCCAAGAAATTACTATTTGAGGTGGGGTTTGCTGTGTGGTTCAAGTGCATGATGCTATTGCGAGGAAAGGCCATCCAAGGATGGCGGGCTGCCTGGCCTGGAAAACCGAATGAGCTATAAACTGCTCGGTGCTGCTGAAATTGAGGGAACCTCTGTGGCAAGACTGAAAAGGTACTATTGAGAGAGTTGGCATTTGTAGTTTCAGCAGGATGTAGGAATCCCGAGCCTGGACCTTTGGCGGTTGTAGTGTGTGAAGAGGAGTTCTGAAGAGATGCGGGAGAAAGGGAAGGCTGGTCTTGGACGGACAGTTCCTTCTCAATCAGGTCTGCTAAGGCTTTTCGGGTGACGTCAAAGGGATCAAAACCCAAGGCATCCTCTGGTTGTTTAGAAGAACCAAAGCCAAACGCTGCTTGCCAGTCTGCAGAGGATGAAACAGGGATGGTTTCTGATGTGAAGAGGCTCTGTGGCTCTGGAGCTGTCGGCCCATCACTGGATGTCTGTGGGGAGCTGGGGAAAGGAGGAAGCCCACTTGGTATAGTGTTGGGGTGACGAAAATTGTCTGAGAACAATGACTGTGACTCTGTTACTGCCCCTTCAAATGGGGACCTTGCACTGTGATTGGATGAACTGATGGGGATGACTGGATTGGATTTTGATAAACCAGGTGGTGGTGAAGGCATATCACTGTTAGATCTCTGCTGGGAATTATCACCATTCCCTATACTGAGTGTATCTGAAGGTTGGTCAATGGGGCTTTGCGGTGGTGTCACTTTGTTCTGATTCTTACCAACTGAACCCGTAGATAGCTGAAGAAAATTGGGATTTGACTTATATAATTCCTGAAGTAGCTTCTGTTCATATTCTTGATGTTTGCCCGCCTGCTTTTCCTCTTTTGTGAAGCTGGCTGCCTCATTCCCTAATTCATGTAGATACATGCAGTCAGGCTCGGGACACTGCATATTCTTTAAGAAGTAGCTGCAGTATTTTGTTGTACCTAGAGATGCCTTCAGTGTTCTGCCATCTAGCACCACATTATTGACACACTGTATGGCTCTGAGGGCATCTTCTCACCCGATGTAGGTTACGTAAGCACTGGCACTTGGACCCTGTGAGCCTGCATATGATGTGCTATTACTGATGACCACTTTATGTATTTTACCAAACTTCCCAAAATATTCTAGTCGTTTTAAAACTTCGGGGTCTGCTAGGCACTGAGACAGACCTACAACAAAGACGAGGTTTTTTTGTACCACACGTACACTAGCCAAATGTTTGCGATTTTCTGTAGCCAAATGTTTGCGATTTTCTGTTTTCTTTCATTTTGTTTCTGTTTTTTTTTTTTTTTTCTCATTTTTTTATCCTCTGCAATTCTTTCTGGGAAAGTGGTTTATAAACTGTTGGGTCTTCTGGATATGGTTTTCTACGTGCAGGACAAAGCCCATTTTCATCAGTGCGAATTCTATGCCAACGAAATCTGCAAATCTGGTAGCCACAGGTGCAAGGGAAAAAGTTGATATCGTCTATCTCCAAAGGTTCCATGCAAAGAGGGCATTCCACAGGGTCGTCCTTTGCACCAGGACTGCGAGACATCTTCACGTGTATTAAACAGCAGCAAAAAGTTTATAATAATTTAAGGGAGAAGGAAATTCAGCACTGAGAGCTAAAAATGTCGAACTTTGAAGAGCCGCCTTTGCCTTTTTGCCTCGCTTTTCCCCTCAGCCAAATTCCACGCGCCGCCGCGTCCTCACCAGAGACCAATGAACGAATGTCGGGGGACGGGGGAGGGGGGATAACAAAAAAAAAAAAAAGAAAGAAAGAAAGAAAGAAAAAGAAGAAAAAACCGCAAACAACAACTCTTCAGAACCAGACCTGACTGCTACGGTGAGTCCGACCTTTATGGCTCAGAGAGAGACAAGAGAGAGAGAGACAGACAGACAGACACTCAGCTTTTGGCGGGTTCCACAGCCAGAAAGGCCACCATTTTACAATAGCATTGTCCAATTTTTAATAGAAACAACAACAAATGAACTAAAGTATTTTGCAATAATATTAACCAAGTGCGGTGGTTTGATTCAGGTGTCCCCTATAAACTTAGGTGTGCTGAATGCTAGGTTCCCAGCTGATGGAGATTTGGGTATTAACGTCTCCTGGAGGCAGTGTATTGCTGGGGGTGGGTTTATGGGTGTTATAGCCAGTTTTCCCTTGCCAGTATTTGGCACACTGTGGTGTTGCTATTGTCCACCTTATGTTGGCCAGGGGGTGATGTCCACCCTCTGCTCATGCCATCATTTTCCCCTGCCATCATGGAGCTTCCCCTCGAGCCCGCAAGACAAAATAAACCTCTTTTTCACAGAAGCTGCTCTTGGTTGGGTGATTTCTACCAGCAATGCAAACCTGACTGCAACACCAAGGATATGAAAGACCTATATTATGAAACATAAAAACATTCAAAAAGAAATTGAGCCGGGCATGGTGGCACATGCCTTTAATCCCAGCACTTGGGAGGCAGAGGTAGAAGGATTGCCATGAGTTTGAGGCTACCCTGAGAGGACATAGTGAATTCCAGGTCAGCCTGAACTATACTGAGATCCTACCTCGAAAAACCAAAAAAAAAAAAAAAGAAAGAAAGAAAGAAATTGAGGAGGACTTGAGAAAATGGAAAGACCTGCAATGCTCCTGGGCATGTAGAATCAACATTATGAAAATGACAATCTTACTAAAAGCAGTATACAGATTTAATGCAATACTAATAAAAATCCCAACATTTTTCTTCACATTTATAGAAAAAATATTCTCAAAATTCATATGGAATATCAGAAGGCCTCAAATATCCAAGCATATCCTCAGGATAAAAAAAAAAGACTCTGGAGGCATCACCATACCTGATCTAAACTTTATTACAGAGCCATAGTAAACAAAATGAAACAAAACATGGTAACATGGTAATGGCATAAAAACAGGATAATAAACCAAATGAACAGAATAGAGGACCTGGACTTTGGGTCTCGCAACTACAACTAATTGATATTCAAAAGTTCCCTGACAATGTAGACTGGAAAAAAAATACATCTTCAACAAATGGTGCTGGACAAACTGAATGACAATATGCGTGAAAATTAAATTAGATCCACACATTTTGCCATGTCCAAAAGTCAAGTCCAAATGGATCAAAGACCTCAATATAAGACTGGTAACTCAGATAATACTGGAATAAAAAATTGGAGGAATTTTCCATGACTTAGGAGTAGGAAAGACTTCCTTAACAAAACCCCAGTTTCTCAGGAAATTAAACAATCATTCAACCATTTATATCTCATGAGGCTGAATGTTCTTTCACAGACAAACATACAATAAGCAGAGCCAATAAATTACTGACAGAATGGGAGAAATTTTTAGCTATCCAACTGACAGAGGCCTAATTTCTACAATCTTCAAAGAACTCAAAAACCTAAACAATAAAAAAGTCAAAAAACCCACTAACAAAATGGGACAGAGAACTGCACGGATGGTTCTCAGAGGAAGAAATACAAAAGGCACACACACACTTAAGAAAATGTTCAACATCTCTAATCATCACAGAAATGAAAGTGAAGGAGATAGACACAGAGAACACTCAACTCCTACCAAACCAGACATCCAGAGACACAGA
This sequence comes from Dipus sagitta, assembly GCA_036346955.1. NCBI lineage: Eukaryota > Metazoa > Chordata > Mammalia > Rodentia > Dipodidae > Dipus > Dipus sagitta. Next base: position 27,997,382 of record CM070772.1, read on the forward strand.
GGCTCCCAAGACCTCATCACTGAAGCAGACCTAAAACGAACCAGATATGTCTCAGGGAAATTCACGGAAGAGGGAGATTAAAGATTGTTAGAGCTATAAGTTGGGACACTATTCACAGAGAAATTGCCCCATACTCATAACTGATGGCTACCACTACAATGCATGACCCACAATCGCCAATGAGGTGGGTCCCATCAGAGGGGGGAGGACAGGGAGGTGGGTAATAATGGTACCAACATGGCTGTTGGTACACTCTGAGTATGTACATAACTAGTAAAGAAATAAAATTAAGTGAATTATATAAAAAGGCCACTCCAATTTTTATATTTTCTATTTTTTAATTATTACTATTTTTTTATTAATTAGTTTTGTACTCAGTGAATACAGTCCAGTTGGTACCATTGTTAGCCTCCTCCCTGCCCTCTCCCCTCCACCTGGCCCCTTCTTGTTGAGGTATACAGGTCATGCATTGTGGAGTTAGCCCTCAGTTATGAGTAGGAGGATATATCTCTGCTTATCATGACCCAAAGTGTGGCTCTGACATTTTCTCCCCCCCCCCAGCGCCCACCTTCTGCAAGTTTCCCTGAGACTTGTTGGGTTAATTTTAAGTCTGCTTCAGTGATGAGGTCCTTGTGTCTCTGAATATCCGATTTGGTAGGGGCTGATTGTTCTCTGTGTCAATCTCCTTCACCCTTGTGCAGGTACCAGGTTCACTGTGGTAGTTTGAATAGAATAGATGGCCCCCAATATATTCAGTTGTTTATTTGTTTGTAGTTTGCATCTTTAGCCACTGTGGTAGTTTGAATAGAATAGATGGCCCCCAATATATTCAGTTGTTTATTTGTTTGTAGTTTGCATCTTTAGCCACCTGGCTGCAGGCAGTGTCATTGGGTGGATCTTAAGGTGTGGTGGTGGGTTTCAGATTTCAATCTAAAGATATGCAAAGTGTGCCTAGCTGGAGTTCCTGAAGTGTGCTGTGGCTCTTGGTTTTAGGCTTGTGCTTCTTTCTCTCTCTGCTTGGTCCTGTGATGGCAGGCCAGCTTCTTCTGCCATGTATGGAACTTGCCCTGGATCTGTAAGCTTCAATAAATATCCCTTCCTCCATAACTGTGCCTGGTCTGGAAGTTCATCTCAGTGAACCTGAAGCTGTCTGCTACATTCACCAAGAAAACAGCACCCTTACTTATTTCACCAGTTATTCTTAGTTTCAGCTGGGGCCCTTTTGAGGTATGATGGGGGTGGTTCTCTCCTTTGGATCTGTGTCTATCTGAAAAAGAGAAGCAGATTCTCCAACAGAGAACAAAGTTGCTGCCAGATGAATGTGGTGACCCTTATTTTCTGAGAGAATTTAATAGGTGCAGACCCTCTTGTAGACCACGATTGGTGATTAAAAAAATATTTTGACAGGAATTTGGAAAATTACTCCAAATTAAATTCCTCACTTTCTCAAGTGAACAAGCAAGATTAAAATAGAGAAAATGAATATTAGAAGGGATAAAAAGTAAGCTTGGAAGAGAAGCATTTTTTTCTCATGGATATGGGACTTTATTCTTTGTTGAGGGATTACTGTGAATCAGTACTAAAACAGACTATACCTCCTAGTCATCTGAAAACATCTAGTAGTATGTTGCGAGTACATATATTTTAATGTTCTTATTAGTGGTGCTTTATAACCTGTAGTAATCACAAAAGCACAGACAGCATTTGAGTTTATTTATGTTGAGTTTGGTTTTAGTACACCTACTTCACATGGATTCCCAGTGAAGGCATCAATGCATCACCTGAAACTTTTGTTAATAGGAGTATTGATTTATTTATTTTGGTTAGTTCTAGCAATCTGTTTTCCTGGTGTAATTTCCCATCGGTATTGAAACCACACACACACACACACACACACACAAAAAAAAAAAATCCAAGCTAAGATGATGAAGTAAGCTTTGAAAGAGTAGATTTTTTTTCTCCCTCATATAGGCCTGTATTGAAAATGGACAGTTTGCGTTTTCAGAACAATGCAAGTGGAGCTAGCTTGTGTCCTGAAATGTGATATATTATTAAAGTTAAGCTTTTTTATTTTGGTCATATTCATTAGCATTAATTTTTTGATAGACTTTTGTGTTCCATCACCTCTTAACTTTCCTATTTAAAATCTAATAATTAAAATAATTCAGTAAGATCACTTCAATTTAATTAAAAAGTTAGTATAAATAACTGCAGTAGAAAATAAGTACATGATTTTAGGATTTTATATTTATACCATTTTGCACAGAACAAATTGACATTGACATACAGGCAGTAAGAAGTTACTTGGAGCCAGGATTATTGTAAGGAACAGCAGTGGGGATGGGAATTTGTGGGCATGAGTTAATCTCAGAGCATAGGAATGTGTTTCTCTATCTTGAAGTGTATGCATTTCGAAGTGCAAAAGTATTTGGGGACTTTGGAGAAGCAACCTTTCACTTTCAGGAATTTCCAAACAACAACAACAACAACAACAACAAAAAAAAAAAACTCAGAGCAGTGGTTGAAGGATAAGCCTTGGAAGTTGAAGATAGTTGAAAGCAAAGGGCTCTGAAAAGCATGGACCACAATGATTTCTTTTCAAACGTTGTTACAGGTCAGATATTGACATGACTTCTGTCATATTTCCCTTAAAAACTATCACTCATACTGAAAGATTAGAAAGGAAAGGCACAAAAAAACTTCAAAGTCCATGAAAACACCAAACCACATGTACTGTCACAATATGGCAGGGATCAAATCAAATCTCACAGTCATTACCCAAAATATTATTGGCCTCAATTCACCCATCAAGAGACACAAGCTAATAGGATGGATCAAAAAATTAGACCCCTCAATCTGTTGTCTTCAAGAAACCTACCTCACCACTAAAGACAGACATCTCCTCAGGGTGAAAGGGTGAGAAACAATATTCCAAGCAAACAGGAATAAGAAACGAGCAGGTATAGCTATATTAATATCAGATGAAATAGACTTCAAACCAAAAAATAATCAAAAAAGACAAAGAAGGCCACTTCCTACTTATCAAGGCAATGATTCATCAACAGGATATTACAATCATAAATCTGTATGCACCAGACACAGGGACACCACAGTTCATAAACCAAAACCTACTTGACAATAAAACAGAAATAACCACCAACACCATCATAGTTGGGGGCTTCAATACACCATTATCAGTAATAGACAGATCATCCAAACAAAAACTCAACAGGGAAGTAAGAGAGCTCAACAAAAACATAGATCACTTAGACCTAATGGACATCTACAGAACTTTCCATCCCAAATCCACAGACTACACATTCTTCTCAACAGCCCATGGAAAATTCTCTACAATAGATCATATACTGGGTCACAAAGCCTGCCTCCATATGTTTAGAAAGATTGACATAATTCCCTGCATGATATCAGATCACAATGCTATATTCCTAGAAATCAACAACAAAAGACCCACCAAGAATCCCATCAGCACCTGAAAACTGAACAGCACACTTTTAAAGAACAAATGGATAGTGGATGAAATAAAAAAAATGAAATTGTGAAATTTCTAGAAATGAATGACAATGAGAACACATCGTACCAAAACTTATGGGACACAATGAAGGCAGTCCTCAGGGGAACATTCATAGCAATCAATGCCTTCATAACAAAGACAGAGAGATCCCAAATCAATAACCTAACCATCCACCTAAAGGCAGTAGATAAGCAAGAAAATTCCAACCCAAAAGGCTCCAGAAGGAAAGAAATAATTAAAATCAGAGAGGAAATTAATGAATTGGAAACTTAGAAAACAATTAAGAAAATTGACGAAACAAAGAGCTGGTTCTTTGAAAAACTAAACATGACTGACAAACCCCTGGCCAATCGGATCAAGCAAAAAAAAAAAAGAGATGCTTCAAATTAACAAAATTTGAATTGAAAAAGGAGAGATCACAACAGACATAAGTGAAATTGGGAGAATCATCAGGACTTATTTCAAAAACCTCTACTCCACAAAACTGGATAATGTGGAGGAGACGGATAAATTCCTGGATGCATACCATCTATCAAAGCTAAACTCAGAGCAGATTAATCTCCTAAACAAATGTATCACACCCATTGAGATTGAAAAAGTAATAAAAAACCTCCCCAAAAGGAAGAGTCCAGGACCAGATGGCTTCTCAGCTGAATTCTATCAAACCTTCATGGAAGAACTCAAACCAATTTTTCTCAAACTGTGCCACACAATTGGAGAACAGGGAAAGCTACCCAACTCCTTCTGTGACGCTAGTATCACCCTCATTCCAAAACCAGGCAGAGATGCCACAAGAAAACTCCCAACCCATTTCCCTTATGAACTTAAATACAAAGATACTGAACAAAATCCTCACAAACCGAATCCAACAACACATCCTTGTTTTCTTGTATATACATTTACATATATCTATCTGCATGCATCAACTTATATGCTCTCTATGAGTTTTATATTGCATATGTTAATAATAAGTTCCCCTAAATAATTTCATATTTAAATGATTAAAAGCACAACAATTTTAAGAACCTACATATAGCCATTTAAAATAATGAGATTTTACATTAAGGAAAATATTTATAAGATGAGTAATGAGGGAGAATCAAAAGGGTAAAGATGCAATTTAAATGACTTTAGCAAGATTTTATTAATTATTTCTAAGTATGAAAGGTCATCTCTTTACAAAGAAATCACTACCTTAACACAGACACAAATAACCATGGTTCACATGCTTTGAACCATTTCTTGAATGTGTATTTACACTGACATAATGTATCTGTTTATGCATGAAGAGCAAAAATCTTTGTTTACTCAATGCAGCAGTCACAATTTTATACATCTAAACTATTAGAAATGAAGAAAAATTATTCTGACTGAGTCAGATATTTGGCCCTGGAGGAACATATTTTGCTTTGCAAGTAATATTGAGCTTAATTTATAACTTGGCTATGGTCATTTACACCTAGTGCAGCCTGGGCTTCACAGTTAGTTCCTGGTCAGATTGAGTTACAGGCTGAAAATTTATACATGCAAAAAAAAAAAAAAAGAAGAAGAAAATAAAAATAAAAATGAAGCAAAGATTTTATATATGTAGTGTGTTTCTTTACAGTGGTAATTTTATTATTTCATCAAACACATCTCATTGACTCAAAATATATATCAGAAATGTATGATCTTTCCTTTTAGTGATTTTTTAAATGTAGCTCAGTAAGTGAGTAATATCCCTGAGATAACATGTAAGAAACATTAACAAAAAGTTATAAAATTCAGCCTTCAAAAATATACTCAAAGGTATATAACAATATAACTTTGATTTTGAATGAAGGATGAAAGATGAGGGAGAGAAGGAAGAAAAAGAGAGAGGGAGGGAGGGTGGAAAAAAGAAGAGAGGACAGTTCCCTTATTCTCATTGATTCATGATACTAAGTAGATTGAGCATTACAGAACAAAAACACAACAGAAAGAGAGAAACAGAACTGCTGTCAGAACCACAGTGAGCTAAATAACAGATGTTCACCAAATGTTGTCATCATTCAAAAAAAGAAAACAAATCCAATGTATTTTCCTTATTTGGACATGTAAATAATTCAGATATATGCTATTCTTCCTTATTTTGAAAATCCTAGCTGATTTTCTTTCACTGTTCCCAGTTCCCTCCTACAGCAATTCTATATTTGCAGTTACTCCTACTTGATGAACGGTGCTGGCTTCCAAAGCATGCTTCCCCTTATTCGTGCCTCAGCTCCTCATGCTGCTGTGCTTTTCATTTATGCATGCAAAACCCGTTAGATTTACTGTAGGCTTATGTTCTCTAAAGTAATAGAAGTGCTAAAATGGTCAACTCTATTGGCTAATAAAAATATTCAGGTTAAAATAATCCCTTCTTAAAAATCAATAGAGTCAGGCGTGGTGGTGCACGCCTTTAATCCCAGCACTTGGGAGGCAGAGGTAGGAGGATTACCGTGAGTTTGAGGCCACCCTGAGACTCCATAGTGAATTCCAAGTCAGCCTGGGCTAGAGTTAGACCCTACCTCGAAAAGCTAAAAAAAAAAATAATAATCAATAAGTAAAAACTTTTGTACATGAATAGTTCATATGAAATTAAATGATTTTTATATTGTTTATACTGCTTTCATTTAACCAGAGAATTTAAGTGGGTCTCTTATGATTTGATTAGATTAATTTCTTTACAGATATGACTCCATGGGAGATGCAGTATACACAGGTAACCTCAGCTCTGACCAAGAGTAAAGCTGCAATATCCTAAATTGTTTAGAGATGGCAGACCAGAAATTTTCATAGTAAAACCATCAGTGAGTCAAGAAAATGATAGTGTGCAATTACTTGTGTAGAAGTGTCTGGATAACTTTGCAACATATTTCTTTGACATCTAAAATGTCTCATGAATGTACTCTATGTGAATGATGCCCCCCCTTTTTAGTTTGAGATTATTGTGATGAAATAAGCCATGACAATTATCTATTTGGATAGATATGGGGTGAGTGGTAAGTGAGGTGCATATTATGCAGTATGGTTTGGGCAATTACTGTCACCAGACCAAAAAAAAAAAAATGTGCAAAAGAATGAGGGAGTACTATGGACCATATTATTGAAAATGTGTTTGCAGCCATAAGCTCAATGTCAAAAATTTCTGTGATCAAACATGTGGTCTAAGATAATTTTATGAAGAAATTCTCATCAATATAATAAAACAATTTGTAATGACAGCTAATTGCTGCACTCACAGAACACCCAAATACCATGATGGAATTTAAAGGGAAACTAACACTCCTTTGGCTGTCTATCATAGTGCTTGAATGCACTATGGAGCTGCCAGAGGACAATGGTCACCAACAGCATGAATATGCAGGGAACACTGCAGACTTTTAAATTAAGCAGCCAAACAAGAAGTACACAGATGTGCAATAGTGGGACATAGCCTCTGTGGGTAACCAACTGTTCTCTGATTGAACATGAGGCATGCTCATGGGGAGAGACTGCATATCTGATACTGGAAACCAAGTTACAACCCCATGGTCCAGAAACTCATACTTCAGAGTGGAGCCCCCACTACTCTAAGGAGAAAAATAGTGATTTTCACACCAAAAATTCTCTGTAGTAATTTTGTATATACCCTTTAACCCAATATCACTCTTGGTTGAAAAAAATCTATTTCATCCTACAGATGGCAGGGAAAAAGAAGAGCCAAGATCCATTGATAAGACAAGAAGATAGCCAACTGCCTACCACAAAACGTGCCACCTCAACAAAATATGCTAAGGCCCAGGAGAAATTGCAGAGAAAGAGGCCACATGAATACTGCCCTTACTGTTATTCTGACAACCAGTTCTAGAGTGATGGTGACAGATACAGTGATAAATCAAAACCAATCAACACAGAACTCCAGAGGCTAGAGATAATACTAAGTAAGACTGCCAACAGGCCTGCCATGGCTCAGGAGGCAGAAAGATTGTAAGAGCCACAGTATGGGTAGGAATTCCCTGAGACACAGTCCCCCAGCCCTACCCCACAGGGGCCGACTGAGACCTCCATGACCCCACAGTAAATACCATATAACCTCACTGAGAAGGGCCCCCAGAATAATGGGAGGTGGGGTAAGGGGATAAAAGAGTATAACATGTTATATTACACATAAAATACTATTTGTAAAATAATCCTTGTGTTTTCAGGCTTGAATTTTCTACATTGAATCAATTTCCCACCAAAAGTTTGCTTAAGCTTTCATTAAGATTTTTTTCATACAAATATTATTTCAGTTCCCTCCTTCTGCCCCTTCTTCCTCCTCACTTGTGTCCTCCCCCAACTTAGCCTTATTTATGCTTTCATGCTATATGTTAGTTTTTGTCCTTTCCCCCTTCTCATCATCTCTTAGTTACTCATCAAAAAAAAAAAATAGTTGAAAGTATCTATATTTGTGTATTCTGAGACAATTAAGCTTAAAGAAATGAAATGTGTCTTGTATTGACATGTATATATAGTCTATACAGATGCTCAATGTCTAAATCAATGGTTTGATAATTTTTGATGGTTTTATTAGAGTATTAATTAATGAACAGAATGCTAGGTTCCATTGAGATATTTTCATTAGTGCATATAACATATTTTGAACATGTTCACCTCATTTTTTGTCCTCCATTTCTAACCTACTTCAATACCCTTCCTCTTCTTAAATAACCCCCTTTCCTTTTTTTACTTTCTAGATGGAACCTAAGAGAGGGAAGTTACCATATCTATCTTTCTGAGTCTAACATGTTGATCTTTAATTCCAAGTATTCTTCTGGAAAATATATTATTTCTTACTATTTATGGTTGAATAATTCTTCATGATATACATGTACTACATTTTCATCATATACTAATTTGTTAGTGATCTCTAACAGGATTCCATAAGTTGGTTATTGTCAATAGTGTCATAATAAACATAGACATGAAATCTCCATTGGATGCTCCTTGACAACTAAATAAGGAATGGTAGGCTGTTTGGGTCACATGGGAGGTTATTTTTAATTTTTCAGATCCCTCTACATTGATTTCCATAGTGGCTATGATAATTTACATATTGGACAATAGTATTAACTCCCCCTTAATTACTTCCAACACATTCTATATAGCACTTATGGTTTTCACAATTGTTCTTCTGGGAAAAGAGAATCTAGATATTGTTTTAATTTTTATTTCCCAGATTACTAAATATGTTGAGCATAATTTATTTATTGACCATTTGAACTTATTCTGAACTGTGGCTTTTTCATTTATCCATATATTCACTGGCTCATTTGTTCTTTGAGTTTAGTTTTGAGCTCATTATACATCATAAATATTAATCCTCTCTTTCATGTGTAGCTGGCAAAGAACATTTATCCAATTCTGTATGTCACTTTCACTCTGGTAATAATATTATTAGCTGTGTAGATTCTTTTAATTTCATGCATTTCCGGTTTTGGATTCTTTATATTATTAACTGAGGTATTAGTGAACTATTAAGAAAGTCAATGACTATGTATATATCTTAGAGTGTTTTACTTATGTTTTTCTCCAGAACTTTCAAAATACCATTTTACCATAAAAGCTTTGATCTATTTTGAATTGATATGTGCAGGATGAGAGATAGGGATCCACTTTCTGGTAGATGTAAATATTCAGTTTTCCTCTTTTCCTACCACCATTTCTTTCAGAATTTTCCTTTTCATTGATGTTTTTGGTGGCTTTGCTAAGAAAAATGACTCTATGGATATTTGATTCTGGGTCTTCCATTTCTCTGCATGTTTATTCTTGTATCAATACACTGTATTTTGTAACTATGGCATGTACATTCTCCTCTCCCCACATCTTTCTCTTAAATAATTGCATACATATTAAAAAGAGTATGACATAAAACATATATTAATCTTGAGATATTTAAAATATATTTTAATTATATAATGCATGCAAACTGGATGAAGACATTGTAAAGAACAGTAGATGCAAAGATTGCCATGGGATTATTATACCTGGCTCACCAAAGAAATCTAGTAAGGTACGTGACATGTGTCCCAATGACTATATAGAAACCTAAAATTTTAAATCCATGAGACCAAAAGTAAGCTTTAATAATTTTAAATAAGAGAAGGAGATAAAACATGGCATAGACGTGGATAATAAAAAAGAAAGCAATTATAGTTCATGCACTTACTGTAGAGGTTTGAATCAGATGACCCATCCCCCAAATAAATGTATGCATTTGGAACGACTGATCCAAAGCTTGTGGCAACATGATTAATGGAGTCTTCCAGTAGTAGGTGTTCTACTGGGGGCAGCCTTTGAGGTATTACAATCAGCCACATTTTTTTTTTTTTTTTTTTTGCCGGAGATTGGCTCACTCTCCTGTTGCTGTTTTCCACCTGCTGTGACCAAGGTGATGTCCAGCTTCTGATCATGCCATACTTTCTCCTATCACCATGGGGCTTCCCACTAGACTGTAAGCCAAAATTAAATCTTTCCCTCCCATCATCTGCTTTTGGTCAGATATTTTGTCCCAGCAACAAAAAGGAAACTACTACTCATACTATTGATAAATCTGGGATGAAGTACTAGGACTATCACTTCATATCACTGTTCCCACCAGCAGCATTTCCCCACCTGTTTCCACACATCCTTTCCAGAGCAAGAGGGATGCACGAGATCTTAGCGAGATTGCTGCCAGGCATTATAACCTTTCAGAAGGAACACTGGAAGAGTCTTCCAAAAGTGGGCATGAATAGGGAGGTGAAGAGAGATCTCTGAGTAGCAAATAACTCAGTGTGCTGACGGAGCAATCAATAGCACATCCCTGGCATTTTAAAGCTTGCAAATGGGCTGTAAAATGATGACACACATTCCATGGATGGAATAATCAGCAAAATATTATCCTATTGTTTTAATCATTAGTAACATAAAATAAGCAAAAATAACACTTATTTTGTCAATGCATATTAATGATACATATTTCTAAAAATAGGTTCACTGGATTTACTGTTACTAAGTGATAAGCATCACATAGATTTAAGGAAGCTTCCTTATGGAAATTAACATTTTTTTTCCAGAAACAAATACTGCATTGTATCACTTTTATCAATGCATTATGTAAATTGCTATAAAATAATTTTACATTCTACTGTTTTTTAAAAATATAATAAGCTAATATTATGTATTATAGCCTACCTCAAAGGACAAATATTCCTACTTAAGAGCTATTTTATTGAGTTTTGAAGGTTTTTATTTGATTTGATGTTCTGCAATTTCATCTGATTTACATAATAATTAAATAATATAGTAATGAAATAAATTATGGTTTCTTATCCTAAAAAAATATTAGGACCAAATTCCAAATATGTAACTATCTCCACCCATTAAAAAAAAGACTTGAAAATACTTAAATACTATTCTTAGGTTTCAGTTTTCCACCCTCCTACAAAAATGAAAGATGTACAGAAAAAAAATTTTATAAATGAATTGTTTTTATTTACTAAATTAAACTCAGTCTCTCAGAGAATTAATGAAGACAGGGGAGATATCTCAGTATGTAAGACTACTTGTGTTTTATGTATGAGGTCCTCTCAAGCCAGAGACCACCAAGTTGGAATTCCCAGAACCCATGAAAAAAAGATGCATATGACCACACATGTCTGCAACTTGAGCAAACCAGAGTTGAAAACAAAGAATCACTAGAGATGGCTGAAGGACAGCGGTTCCAGACTGAAGGAGAGACCCTTCCTCAAGAAATTATCCGGTGGCATGAGAGAGAACACACATTAGTATTTTTTCTGCCCTTTGCACTCATAAGACACACGTATTTTCATACAGATGTGCATATGCCACACATCACATACATACATACTACATACACATTACACACACACACACACACACACACACACACACACACATTGGTAAAGAATTCGTTGGCACAATCCCCTCATTATAAAGTAGCTCCCCTTCTACTAGCACTTGTCATAGTTCTTGATTAAAAGTGACACAATTCCCGGTCCTTTTAACATTTAAATCTACAAATACAGAGGGTGGGGAGATGGCTCAGCAGTTAAAAAAACTTGCTTGCAAAGCCATGTGGCCTGTATTCAGTTTCCCAGTATCCACACAAAGTCAGGTACACAAAGCGGTGCATCAGTGTAGAGTTCAGTTGCAATAGCAAGAAACCCTGGCACACCCATTATCTCTCTCTCTCTCTCTCCTTGAAAATGAATAAATAAAACTGTTTGAAAAATGTGAATGTCCATATACAACCATAATTTTGTAAATGACTGAACTGCAGTTTCAAATCTGAAATTGTGTTTTCCAAGAATCCAATCCCCCTAATTAACTAATAAGTATAAAAGTTGAGGCATAGAACTAGCATACAGTTTTTTCTACTATTCTCAACTGCATATTACCTACAGTCATAAATTTGAGGATATTTAATCATCATTCCCAGGGCATAGTAATGTTATAAAAAGAAGATAAATATGCTAACTTAATAATGGGATGATGAGTATTTTTAAAAATATTATTGTTTATTTTTATTTATTTGAGAACAACAGACAGAGAGAGAAAGAGGTAGATAAATAGAGAGGGAATGGATACGCCAGGGCCTCTAGCCACTACAAACAAACCCCAGAAGCATGTGCCCCCTTGTACATCTGGCTTACGTGGGTCTTGGGGAATTGAGCCTTGAAGTGAGGTCCTTAGGCTTCACAGCCAAGTGCTTAACTGCTAATCCATCTCTCCAGCCCAGTGATGAGTATTTTTGAGCAACTTTGAGTAAGTCCTCTTTATCTAAATTCTGAATTTAGAGGAAGGCAAAATAGTGTACGAAACTTACAAGTGCCTAATAATGAAAGCATGTCATGCATGCACAAACTCAAAGTGAAATTCAGTGTCAAAGGCTCACATCAAGCTAAATATTAACAGAAAGGATAAATATTATTATAGATAAATGAAATCTTCAAGAATCTAAAAATTATATTATTGGTATTAAGAACTGCAAATAATAAAACTTCCAGAATTAATCCAGAAAACATTTAAGTATGTATAACAATGGACAAGTTACTAGCAAGTATGATTTTTATAAAATGTAGTAAATGAAATATCAAATACTAATAATGGTGGCAGGGGAAATTAAAGATCCTGGAAGGAGCATTAGTATTAGGATCTAAACAGTACATATGAAACACATGTGATGGGTGTGAGCATACTTGGATCGCAGTGGTTTCATTGTGGGTCATAGGATAAACATAACGGATCTGGTTGTTTTGTTAATAAAAGTATATCAGGATTCAGTCATGATCAATCATCTATGACAAGATTTGTGTTCTAATAGCACAGTTGAATAGTTGTATCAAACTTTCAGCCTGAGAGTTGAAAATACTAACTGCCTGGCTTTATATAGGAAATACTTCGTAACCTTCCTTATATCATAACACAAATTAGCAAATCAACCGTTAATAAATGTGAAAAACTTGCAAATAATTGGAGAAAATATCTATATCTCAGTTATAATGAAGCCACAAGGGTCCTATGGGTGAGATCTGACAAAATAAGGAGCAATAGCTAGTTAATTACTTTACATTAATATTATATTTCAAATACTGGAATAAAATTTTGATCATAAATTCTATCGTATCACTATAACCTAAAGCTAAATTGGGGCAAAAGTATCTCTTAAAAACATAAAACTTCTTAATCAGCTTCACCTAATCACCTAGAAAGTTTTTCTCAAAGAAGTCACATAGACGGGAGTCTGTGTATGCAGAACCAAAGAGGTAAAGATCTGAATAGTTCTGGTTTATGCTTTTCTCTAGCATCCTGGTGGCTTTTTTGATGCCAAAGAAACTATCCCCACTTATTTTGAGAATAATTGTGAATGGCCTAGAGAAGGGACCATTCACTGTGGTGGTTTTATATCCACCACAGATCTCTGTTGCCTTTCTGCATCTACTCATCATCTGGATGTTATCTATTGTTTTAATAGGCTACAGGTCATGGATGGATGGATGGATAAAATGGATGAGAATCTTTTTTAGTCCTGGCATCCTAGAGTGCCCAGTATCTAGGTGACTGGAGTGGAACTAAGAGATTTACAATGTCATGGTGTGTGAGGAATTGATCAACTTTTCCAGGCTGTAAAAGCAGAATTATAACTCTCAACACTTTGGTAGAAGGCTTACTATTCTGGACTTCAGACAGCAAGCATGTCAGGACTTGGTAGATGTTGTGGTCCTCATCTCCAGCAGCATGGAGTAGGAGTAGAAATAACAGCAACAAGCAGCAGGTGGAAACTTCAACTGTTGTGGCTTTCATCCCAGCTTGTATTATTGGGACTAGTAGGAGCAGGAGGTGTAGATGCATCTGCTGTTTAGCAATGGGTTTGTCACTCAGTCCACAGTAATTAGCCTTCCACTCATGAGCCATAAGCAGACTTAATTTAAAACAATGTTTTAAAGGAAAAATAATAGAGAAGAAAATGTGTATTTCAAAGGAAGAGGGAGAAAGTAATTGGGGAGAAAAAGATCAAAGTGTATACATATATGAAAATGTAAAAAAAAAAAACACAATCTTGTATAACCAGCAATCAGATTTACTTTCTTGCAGAAGACCTTTTAATAAATTCAAAACTATTCATCCCATGGTGGCAAATGTTCAGGTTAATTGAAGTGAAGATGTTAGAGCAAAGGAAAAGATATACTCAGTAAAATAGGAAGGTAGTTGGCTAGCATCCTGAAGGTCACCTTAATTCAACACAAGTATTAACACCCTTTTATATTTCGGACAAATTGATTGAACATAGTCATGGGAAGTATGTAGGTCTGCATGATTATTGAATGGGAAAGTGAACCATTTAGAAGATTTCTACTAAATTACCCCTGTGTTACTAGTCTCAGTGATTACAGTGAATGTGTGCCTAGTAACACATAGGCTTTTTTTTTCCCCTAGCAAAGTATGAACATGTCACAAAGGATGTGGGGTTAAGTTCTCCTTTTTTATTGTACAAATATTCAGAGCTACATCTTTCCCATGGTAATCTTACATTCCTTCTATCTAAATTTCCCTATGTTCTCCATACCACATTTGTTCTTCTTTTCTTTTCTCTGCTTCATGTGTCAGTACCGCCATTTTCCTACTCCCTACCCCCATTCTACTGAGAGCCCTCCTCACTAGGATTTCTGGTCTTCAGTATAGGGTTGTGGGTTATGAGTTGTGAGAGCAGCAGTCAGTCATTGTGGGGGAAACAAGGTCTGTGGATATTCCCTCTTACTTTGTAGCTCTTAAAAGCTTTCTACCCCTCTTCTGAAAAATTCCATGAGCCATGGTGTGTGTGTTTTAAGTCTACTTTAGTGTGGAGCTCTCAGCAGCTTCTGGATTTCTGCTCTGATATAATTTGAGAAACCCCAGTATCACAACAAACATCAGTGAAATTGGAAAAATCAACAGGACATATTTCCAAAACCTCTACTCCACAAAATTGTATAGTCTTGAAGAAATGGACAAATTCCTACCATGCAACCTATCAAAACTAAGGCCAGGGTAGAAAAATCTCCTAAAGAGCCTATTACATTCATCGAGATTGACAACTTAATCAAAGTCCTCATCAAGGGCTGGAGATATGGCTTAGCAGTTAAGGCACTTGCCCGCAAAGCTTAAGGGAATAGGAGGATGGGGGAGAAACATGCAAAACTAAACCCAAAAGGAACTGGTACCATAGAAACCTTCCTACTGGACAGCACACTAAAAGATATAGCCCTCAAGAGGAGTATGTGGTGTCATTTCCACTGTAAACTGGAAGGAGGCCAGTTTGCAGTTGGTGTGACCATATAGTGCTACATGAGTTACTGGGGGAAAATTGCCAACAACATTGTGAGCAAGCAGGGGACCCTGCTATATGAAAGCAACCAGCCTGACAATAGGTACACACCTGTGTAATAGTAGCACCCAGCCTAGGTGAGTATCCAATGGCTGTTTGATTGGCTAAGTGATCCACTCAGTGGAAAGGAACCCATAGGTGGTATTGGGAATTGAGTCAGAATTCTATGGCGACCAAAATCATGGACTCCAAGTAGAAACTCCCACTAGCCTTTGCCCAAATGAGAAGCTAAACCCATCAATATCTCAGTTAGCAATGCTTATCCCATTTAGTCTGTGCACCCACTAATTTAAAACAAAGGCTATTTCAATCTAGTTGCCCCATATTCTTCCCTGAGGTAAGCACAAATAAAGTGTTTTCCATGTCTCCAATGAGTTTCAGCTGTGAAAAAAAAAATGCAGTCAATGAGAAAATCTTTATTCTGTGCATTCTGGTATGTTAATAGAGTCTGGATAAACATTTGAAGCTGGGTAATTCATAAGGAAAGAAGTTTATTTCTCATACATTTGGAGGTGAAATCTAGTGGCTAGCAATATCCATGTCTGGTGAGGTCCCTTTTTCTTAGCATCCTCTAAGAAGCCTTAAACACCATCCTGTAGAAGGAATGAATTCTGTGCCTGTCCACTACAGAATAGATGGAGAGCAAAAAAGGACAAATGTGTCATTACTTCAATTTCTGTTAAAACTTGTTAATCCTCCTCATGGGGATGTTTACTTCATGATTTGATCCACTCTCATAGGATCCAGGTATTCCTACCATTAGTAAATATTCACATAGGAACTCAGATGGAGACATTCAGATAATAGATGTATGCATGTGTCAATGTGTGTGTGTACACAATCATATATATTCTCATTCTTTTCTCCCACTTGAGGACTTGAAGCATTTGCTGTACAGTAATTTCTATATTAAATTTATTTATATTGGAAATCTGTGTATAGTGATGAAATTATCCATGTTGTATTCTACATATTCTATCATGAATTTAGTTATATATGTAATATTCATTCATATACATATATTATTTCTCATTGTGTTCTCTTTAATTATTTTGTTGTGGGGACTTAGCTTTCACTCCTCAAATATATTACAGTAGGATAATCAAATTTGCATTAATTAGAAATCCTAAATTGTACAATTCATCAAAATATGTTCCTTTTTCATTTTCAATGATAATTAAGTAAAAGTGTTCATAAAATTGTATGCCTATACATGTGCATTTGATGAAAATTATTTCCTATCATTATTCCAGTTCCTTGTATAAATACTGACTTTAAATACTGTTACAAAGATGACAAAAATACAATGATGCCTTTACTATTCAATTATCTAATCAATTTTCCCTATTTAAAAACATGCCAAAGCTTTCATATAAGTAGAGCTTTTACTTATTTGTTTGATTTGTACCTATATGTGAAATATTTTATATTTCTATTTAAAAATTATTAAAATCAATTTAGTAAATAAACACATGATATTTATATTGTGTTTCTATAACATCACAAACTTAATAAGCAACTTATTCTTGGTAAAATTAATATTATATGAACCCACAATAATAAAATTTTAGAATAGAGATGAATTTAGAGGAAACTAGAAATGAGTCCTAAATGGAGTAATTAAATAAATCACAGGGATCAATGTAATTTAGGTAGCAAATAGCAAAAGATAATTCTCTGAATATATTTAGCATTGTTGGTGTATAATGCTTTTGTATATATGTTATAGTAACAAGAACTTTCCAATTTGAAATTCTTGTAAACAATCACAGGCCCTTCTGGAGGAAGTGAGTTGAACAGATTGTGCTGGTTGGCAAATCAGAATCCCTTCAGCAACTAATTTTTATTTAACACAAAAATGTTCTTTTCTATAATACAGTTGAATATAATATTCAGTAACAATTTAATTTTATAAATTTGTCTCTAATGAAGTATTTATTAGTTGTCTTTGGTAACACCATGTTCAAGGTGATTCATTTATAGGAGAAAACAGAAACAAATTTGGTTTGAAAATTCAGTTCCCTACAGGTATATGGTATTACCATTTTATTTGATTGAGAGATGCACTGAAAAAAAATATTGCAACTGAGTTGTGAATTGCATGACATATCCTATCAGTGGGAATCAATAATTACAGGTATGTGCAATATGATGATCATATTACTATCACTGTGTGTGGTAGGTATGAAATTTCCTCCATAGGCTCATGCATATGGAATCCTTGATTCCCAGCGGGGGACACTTCAGAAAGTTTGTGAGATGCTCGGACGGTGGAGTCTTTCTGGGGAGGTCAGACACTGGGTAGGGCACTGGAGTGACTAATGCCAGCTCCAAGTCCAGGTGACAGCCTACTTCCTTCTTGCTGATATTTTGGAAATGTTTCCTGTCACCACAATGTACACAAAAGATTTAAAAGGATATTAAAGGGAAAAGAAAGAAAACAAACCTTTCTTAATGTTTAGCTTTATTTTTATGATTACAGTTAGATGGAGAATGATTTCCTCTGATGTAATGTCTGAATAAAACACCTATCTATTTTTATTTTCCTGAATTAGAGCCAATGAGGTGATAAAGGAAGTCTCTCACATATTGCCAGTTGAATTTATGGTGAAACTGAATTTTCACTAGAAAATGCACATACTGTAACTATAACTACACTACAAAGGACATGGTCATTTATATTATTATTATAGACATACCTTATTCATCTTGACCTTGTAGTCACAAATCATGGAAAAATTAAACTGTAAACTTAAACAAAGTCTTTTTTATTTTTCTCCTTACAACCTAATTGAGAGATGTACTTTAATCACTCTCTTCACCCTTAGAGCTAATATTATTGTTTTCTCCATAATTTTTGATATTTTCTCCTCGAGCCCTAATCCAAATTGATCCAGTACTTCTGTAACCTGACAATCAAATAGAAATGGTCAGATCCTGCTGTAATTTTGATGCTCCAAAAGCAAAGAAGGGAAGTGAAACAGAAAAGGAGAAAGCAAATTTGGTCAAATATTGCTTTGAATATAGATGTAGAATATTTCCATGCTGTTTTGTTATTGCTAAGATAGATATTTTCTTCAAGAAAATTGCAGGAGTTACATGTTATGAACAAAGAAATGCTAGTGCAATGAGTAGAATATGTTGCTATGGAGATTAAATAGTTCGAAAACTATCTTAACATGTAAAGAGAAGGTTTGCTGGCAGCTGATGAAAAAGGAAAAATGATATATAATTGGGAGAAACATGTAAAAGACTTTATAGGAGTGAAAATAAGCATCACAGAACATTCTCTTTTAAGTAATTAGCTCAATGGTGAGTGAAGTTACTAGTAACACTAGATCCAAAGTGTTATAATACAGAGGAAAGAGAGTAAAGAAATTAGTAAAGGTAGGAATGAATGTGGGAAAGAAAAGTTTGTTTTTTTTTAAAGTAATTTACATAATGTATGTGTCACAGGATTGTGACCCAGGGTCTCTTCCTGTTGCAAAGGAATACCAGACACTTGTACCATTTTTCGTTTACCTACAGCTTACTAGTCTATCAGGCTTTACAGGCAAGTGTCTTTAATTGCTGAGCCAGGCCCCAAAAGTTGTTATCACATGTGTATATTTAATGATGGCTTAATTAGCTTGAAACACTCTGGAAGACTGCGACAGGACAGGGAGAGGAGAGAGAGACCAGAATATGAAGGAAAAGTAACTTAAATAGATGACTGTCATTGAGAATGTGAAGACAGAGCTTAATTAAAGAAGATCATTTTAGGGAAGCGCCTCCCTGTTGCTCTCATAGTGTTTTAGTGCTCAGGCTCTCAGCTGAGTTCTAGTAATCTAGCAGCTGGATCCATCAATAATAAAAAGAGAAAAATCAGGGCATGCAAATCTGAAATAGAATCAAGTACTTGCATGAACATAATACACAGATGATAATGAGATGTTTGGGGAAAATATTAAAAAATATATAACTACGCTACAAGGGATTCAAATATTAAAAAGCTCAGACAATCATTCCATTTTATTGTGCTAACTGGAGTTATTTTGTTATTCATTTTTTTTTTTCTAAGAGCACATCCTCATGACTCTGAACTTTGTAATAAATGCCAAAATGGATTTTTAGTTGTTTGGGAATTGAATAAAGTATGAGCTAATTCTACTAATAACTCTAGAAGGATTCATACAGATGTCAAAACATACTTGTTTTGGTCTCTTTGTTTTTATAACTTAACTGAGTCTCCTGAAGATTATTGCTGCTCATTTTATAACGTGTTTTAACAGTACATAAATATTCCTCGGGGAGCATATTTAAGTTCCAATATCGTAGTTAGCTCCTCTCATGTTTGTTAAAATGTGAAATTTGAAGGTATAATGTTTTTGAGAAAAGCAGAAATGCAAGCTATCATTTCTCGTCAACGTGTGTTAGGTTTACAACATATATTCAATTCAGGGTTCTTTTAGGAATGAAAGGGCATTATTATCAAACATACTAAAACAATTACTATTATCTGAAAATTTTCAGGGTAAAATAACAAGTATATTCATAGAGAATAAAAGAGAGTAAAATCTAAGTCTACACTGTCTGAACCTGTCTGATTTACAGGATTTCAAATAACATTATTCAATATAGTATGTAAAGTCAAAGAAAGCTGAAATTAAAATAATCAATGTTTTTTTGTACTCGATTAAGTTAACTAAGTTTCTATGATTGAAAATGAACTGGGTGTCCCATATTTTTATTGTTTAATGTTAAAAACTTGGGTATGAAGTCTCACGATAATAAGTTGGATATGTGTAGCTTACGTAAGAACCAGAAACAAGAAAAGCTCAATAATGTTTTATGTTTTGCAAAATTTAAATTAGGAAAACATCAGCAAAAATTAACAGTTATAAACAAAATTGAAAATTTGTAATAGTGGGATTTTCTTCTTTGAGAATTCAATTATTCTTTAAGTAGTTCGCTCATTTGGTTGTTTCCTTTGCACTAGTGCATCATAATTAATTCAAGGAATGTTCCGGCTCTTAAATAGGAACAAAACCCACATGCTGTTAGTGAATATTAACAAACCATTTCATATTTTTATCCACTTCCAGAGAAATATCTTCAAAATTCCTAGGTATGAGTGTATTTTTTTTTTTATTATCTGAGTTATATGTTTCACAATTGTACAGCATATGCCATGCAGGCTTAATAAAACATTATGCTGTTAACTGATGCTAATATACTGTGATGTGCCATGCTGAAGTGATTTTCTTGCAGATCTCCACTGTTTCAGCTAATAGTAGCTATAGGCCTTCATTTTCATTACTACTTCATATGTTCTCATGGGTGTGTGTGCATGTCCATATGCATGGGGTTGCACATGTGTGTCTGCACATGGAAGCCAGGTGTTGAGATCAGGTGTCTTTGGCAAGCATTCTCTTTCTTTCTTCCTTCCTTTCTTTTTCTCTCTCTCTTTCTTCCTTCCTTCCTTCCTTCCTTCTTTCTTTCTTTCTTTCTTTCTTTCTTTCTTTCTTTCTTTCTTTCTTTAGGTAGGGACTCACTGTAACCCATGCTGACCTGGAATTCACTATGTAGTCTCACATGGGCTCACACTCATCATGATCCTCCTACTTCTGCTTCTTGAGACCTGGGATTAAGGGCTCATACCACCACACCCGGATCCACTTTCTTTTTTGAGAGAGGATCTCTCACCAAACCTAAAGCTCACTAATTGGGCTAGACAAAGTAGCTAGCAAGCTTAGGCATCCTATTCTTTCTGCCTCCTTAGCCCTGAGATTACAGGATCACACAACCATATCTGTTTGTATGTGGTATGCTGGTAATCCTGAATTGCTTCTGTGCCACTGGTATTTTACCAACCAAGCTAACTTCTTATCCAATTTGGGATCACTTTTCAGGAATACAAAAATTTTCTTTGTATTTTTTTTAAAGTGAAAATAACTAAGAGTGAAATGATAAAGACAGAGAATATGTAATTGAGATTTTTGAAAATATGATAATATGAACATATACATTGGTCATATTGCCCTTGAGCTATATACTCTCATTTACTCTCTCCCTGACCCCTATTCCACCTCAGTAATAATCACCCTAGGGTCATGAGAGCTGGTCTTTATGTGGGGGCGAGGGTATGCATCCTCCACCTGTGGCTCTTCTGTTCTTCCTACCCACTCTTCCACAATGTTCCCTGAACCATGGAGGGCATATTGAAAATCTCCTTTAGTGTTGATCTTTCAGTAGCCTCTTATTTTCTGACTTGATGAGTTTTGAGCCTCTTCAGTGTCTACTACCATCTCCCTAGAAGTGGTTTTCCAAGCTAGCAGTGAGATTAATGCTCATATTTAATCTGCTGTTCCCTCTGTAATGTGTCTTGGGCCCTGGAAGATGTGACTGACATGACTTGTCTCACGTTAAGTGGTTGTATTAATTTTCTGGTCACAGTGATATGTTTTGTGTCTCCTCAGTATTCACTGCTATCTGTAAAATGCACGTTCTCCAGCCAAAATTGAGAATAGCATGGAACAAAGAAGATAAATATAGACATTCAGAAAAAAAAAAAACACTTTAATGGGCATAACCTCTTCTTTTAGCCAAAGAACAGTGGAAGCTTCCTTCTAGGGTCTATGTCATTTCAAGCCATAGGCTTCTGACTTGGTATTCAGTACCAGGTATGAGTTTCCTGTCATAGAGCTAGCTTCATGTTCAATCATTGAGTTCTTTATTATACCCACAGCCTGTGTGTCACTATTGTAATGATATGTACATCTTGTCAAGCTGATTGGTTTTATAGCTTACAAGATACACTGCCTGTTCACACTTTTGGTGAACTTTAACCTGGCAGCTCACATAGTGATTTCCAACAATATGAGGGCTAGCCAGATAGCCTTGTTCCAGAATAATCATTCAATGTCCCATGGTCATAGCCTGTGGTGTCTTCTGCAATAGAGTTATACCATTTAGCTTTAGTGAGTAAGTAAACGGCTTGGCAATGCCTTGCATTGTTTTGGGAGGACTGACAGTCCTCTCTGACCATCAGCCCACCATGGGGGGGGGGGCAAATCCAATTCTGGAAATAAGAGTTACCACCAAAAGCTTATAGTTTTGAGATAAAGCTATGCCGGGGCCCAGCCCTGGCTTGAAGGAGGGTCCCCAAAAAGAGGTGTGAAAGGGAGTGGCGCAATAATGACTTGAAGTCAAGTTCTGGTGCAAGCTGACAGGCTAATGCTGAAGGCAGCTGAGTTTTTCCATCTTTCTCTCTCTGCTTCTTTGTTTCTATTTTTTTTTTTTTTCTATTTTTTCTTTTTTTTTTCTTTTTTCTTTTGTCTTTTTCTCTGTTCTATGTTTTTCCCTGCTTCTGTACTTTTATGCTTTTCTGTTGCCACAGCTCTTAGCCTCAGTCTTTTATTTTCTCATCATGTTATGCAAGAACAAACTTCAAGAAAGGTACAGTTTCACAGAATTCATAGAAACTTTTTGTTATTCCTTTTCATCAAACAATCCCACAATTATTCACTTCAAGTATAGTCATCAGGCCCCTATAATGATTAGCTGTTTTCACACTTTCCCCATCTATGTGTGGTCAAGCACTTGTGATTTCCTAAACTTTTCCTTTCAATTATGATATTAAAGGTGAGAGGCGAAACAACCACAAATGGGGGTTCCCATCATTAATCACTGATCCAGTAGATCCATTTATCCTTCAATCATTTATTTTGCATTTTCCCTTTCACATCCCTCCAATACATAGACTTTGGTCCCTCCAATTGAATTCTTTCTGACCTCGGTTGTTTCTCTGTAAGGATTCTTGGTAAAGAGTCATAGTTTGCGCAATTGCCACCATTTAGAAAAATTAATCATAGAACAATTTTTACATTGTTCCAGGAGGTTCATTGTTTTCTCCTAAGTGTGCTGTACTCCATGCCTGACTTTATTTAAGGCCTTTAAGGAAAACAATTATCTCTGACCCATTTTTTTTGTTTTTCCAATTCTATGCCAGAGCCTCTCTCAGATACATTTAACAACACTTCACTAACAGCACTTTTTACTGGAAAAGTAAACTTAGAGATTGGGACACCAAGTGAAAGACAGAGAAAGACAAACATTATACAGGAAACCACAGGTATCTGTAGTGTAGAGAGCCAAAGATTTTTCTATAGAGGGGCCACAGTGGACTTCAAGGAAGAGACAGCTGGGCTGGAACTGTGTCATGCAGCTCTTCAGCGCTCGATTCCTCATGATCCTGAAATGCCATGCTTGCCATCTCCAGCAAAGCTACCTACATGCCAGGAATGTTCTTCTGCCCAAACTCTTATTCTCTCTCATACACCTTTTCCCTCTCTTTGCTCAACAATATATAAATAAAAACTTTTAAAATAAAATAGGACTTGTAGTCTGTTTCTAATGTGAATGAATTTATAAATAATGCTTGATAAATCAGTATTAGATAAAGAATACACAACAAAGTATAATTATCATAAGATAGACCACAATACCTTATTATCTCTTTATAATTTTATCAGATGTATCAAAATACTACCTTGAGGTTTGAATAAAATATGTTAGTCTTGCATTTTAATATGTAGTGTTTAATGATGCATGAATCAATCTGCTTAAATTTAGTGTCTTTAAATTTGTTTTATTATAAAAGAATTTGGAGACAGGAACTTCTATTTCTTGTGTCAGTATAAGTGCCAAGTTATTATAGACCTTCTACCAAGTACAGATAGAAAGAAATGACTTTCATTTTGTTTAATTTACTGTCGAAGAAAAATAAATGATTTATGAAATTAATGTCATATAAATATCTATTTTCTTGTGATTAGTTTAATCATAGTTATTCAAACAGATTAAAAGATTATTTGACAAAGAATTTCATTTCATTTTGTTCCTATAAATAGCCAGGTTAAACATTATTGAATGAAGGATATATTCTTCATTTAATCAAAAAAAGCTATATTTATTAATTTATTTTATTTATTATGGTAATTTTGAAGTATAGTAAAATGAAAACACAGATTATAGAATTAAATGTTTCACATAACCAAAAATTACATGAAATAATTAACATCAAAGCTGCCTATTTCCAAAATAGTTTTTTTAGTCAAGGATATAAAGCCCTTTAATGATACATATATGCTACTCACACACTAACAGACAATCCTTTCATATAGTAAATCTTATAATTTCATAATATATCTACTATTTTAACTTAATATTCCAAAGAATATATTTTCTTAATTTTATTTTATACTATATTATAAAAGGTTACACTTTTACCCCTTATCCCTGCTGCCATTTCCTTGGGGTCCTTCTCATTGAGGTTATGATATTCAGTGTTTGGTCAAGAAGGCCTCATCTAGTCCCTATGGGGTGAGGGGGGGGGACCATTCCTCAGGATATTACTTCTCAGTGGCACAGAACTTATATCTGGTATTGGAAACCAAGTCAGAATACCATCGTCACGATACAGACAAAAACAAGAAACTCCCAATGCTCTCTGGAGAAGAAGACCCAATCTGTGGCTCCTACAATCTTTCCACCCCTCTTCTGCAATGTTCCCTAAGCCATGGCAGGCTTTCTGGCAGTCTGATTTAATATTGAGACCTCTGCAGCCTCTTCTTATTTGATGGGTTTTTATTGATCACAAGGTCTGTCTCCATCACCATGGATTTGGTTGTCAGGCTACCAGTAAGAGCAGTATTCATTTCACTACTTCTTTTGTAAGTTCTCCTGAGTGCTGGCACATGTGGTAGAAGTGGCAAGTCTTGTGGTGGGCAGTTGCTTATCTTCTTTTCTCAGCAATGGAACTTGTCTGTCCTCCTATTACACTGCCATTTGTAAAATAAAGCAGATTCTCCAACCAAGAGTGAAAGCACCTTGGGCTAAAGCAGCAATGCAAAGTTATTTTGAAAGAATTTTGGAGTATAAGCCCACTATTCTTCTACAGAGATCATTGGGAGCTTCTTATTTTAGTATGTATCCTGACCATGGTATTCTGACTTGGTTTCCAGTACCAGATATAAGTTCTCTCCCGCTGAGAAGGTCTCATGTCCAATCACAGCATAGATCATTATCTGCAGAGATTGCACGCCACTGTTTCAAAAGTGTATACTCCTTTTCAGGCTGTCTGATTTTATAGTCTGCAGGGTCTGCTGCTTATTCATGCTGCTGGTGACTGTTGGCTTACATCAGTTCCAATGGGGCTTTTCACCACTATGAAGGCTACCCAGGAGGGTCTTACTTTCTTTTGGTTCCAGCATGGTATTCTGATTGTCCTATGACCACAGTCTGTGGTGTCGTTAGAACAGGGTCTTTCCTATTAGTTCCAGCAGGTAAACAAGTGTTTTGGCAATGACCTACATTATTTTGGGAATATCATTGGTCTCATTGGCAAAGAGTTCACTCTGGGCCTCAAAGTTCATATGGAAGAACAGAGGGCCTCATGTAGCTAAAAAATATCCTCAGCAAAACATATGTAACGGTAGGTACCACCACACCAGATGGATAGAGGAACAAGAGTATGAATGAAAGCAGTATCTTCAATAATAATTATGCAAGCAACAATGCAATGTGTAGGTATAAAGAAAAGGTGAACAGTGACTGAATAAAAATCAATAAAATTATCCTTCAAAATATCCTTCAGCAACAAAATGATGAAGTTGACTTTGTCAGATAAAAATTGTGAGAATTTTTCCATACATTTGATGTCCATGAAATATTAATAAAAGGCAATAAAGGCTATTCATGGAAAAGAGATATAGTAACAAAACACAAAAACACAATGAGATACTTTTCACACATTCTAGGATACCCCTAATAATAGTGACAGACAATGGAAAGAGCCCACAACAATATGGATTAAAGCAAGTCAAATGTTGCTGGAAATTTAACATATAACAAATATTTTCACATATTTTTTCTCACTATAAGATCTAACACAACTATAGTTAGATGTACAAACAAAAACAATTGAGTGCTAATGTTCAAACATAGCTTTGAAATCAACATTAATTACTGAACTAAGAATTTAGGTGAAAACGAGAAACCAATGTCCTAAAATAATGAAGGGATAAATGTAGTGTAGTTGAACAACACAATTGGATATTATTTCACCACAGAACAATGAATGTGTTTTATATACTATATTATTTGTACTTTAAGCTTAAAACTGTTTATCTAATGAAAACCACAAAATTAAATTATGAGTTGTGATGACATATTTCAATTTTCTTTGTCAAAAACTATTTTAAAAGTTGAAATGCTGTGCCAGAGCATCTGACAGACAATTTATGCAAGTTTTTTTTTTTATCATCCAGGTACAAATATGTTGGCCTACATACACGTACACAGAATAGTTTCATTTGTGTTCAGTTTTATAAATCACACATTCTCTCTCTCTCTTCTCTCTCACTTTCTCTTCTCTCGTTTCTCTCTCTCTCTCCCCTTTGGGAGTAAATTATAAAATATACATATTTTGTTTTTTAGAGGTAGGGTATCACTCTAGCTCAGGCTGACCTGAAATTCACTATGGAGTCTCAGTTATTTTTTCTATTTTTTCTTTTTTTTTTCTTTTTTCTTTTGTCTTTTTCTCTGTTCTATGTTTTTCCCTGCTTCTGTACTTTTATGCTTTTCTGTTGCCACAGCTCTTAGCCTCAGTCTTTTATTTTCTCATCATGTTATGCAAGAACAAACTTCAAGAAAGGTACAGTTTCACAGAATTCATAGAAACTTTTTGCCATTCCTTTTCATCAAACAATCCCACAATTATTCACTTCAAGTATAGTCATCAGGCCCCTATAATGATTAGCTGTTTTCACACTTTCCCCATGTATGTGTGGTCAAGCACTTGTGATTTCCTAAACTTCTCCTTTCAATTATGATATTAAAGGTGAGAGGCAAAACAACCACAAATGGGGGTTCCCATCATTAATCACTGATCCAGTAGATCCATTTATCCTTCAATCATTTATTTTGCATTTTCCCTTTCACATCCCTCCAATACATAGACTTTGGTCCCTCCAATTGAATTCTTTCTGACCTCGGTTGTTTCTCTGTAAGGATTCTTGGTAAAGAGTCATAGTTTGCGCAATTGCCACCATTTAGAAAAATTAGTCATAGAACAATTTTTACATTGTTCCAGGAGGTTCATTGTTTTCTCCTAAGTGTGCTGTACTCCATGCCTGACTTTATTTAAGGCCTTTAAGGAAAACAATTATCTCTGACCCATTTTTTTTGTTTTTCCAATTCTATGCCAGAGCCTCTCTCAGATACATTTAACAACACTTCACTAACAGCACTTTTTACTGGAAAAGTAAACTTAGAGATTGGGACACCAAGTGAAAGACAGAGAAAGACAAACATTATACAGGAAACCACAGGTATCTGTAGTGTAGAGAGCCAAAGATTTTTCTATAGAGGGGCCACAGTGGACTTCAAGGAAGAGACAGCTGGGCTGGAACTGTGTCATGCAGCTCTTCAGCGCTCGATTCCTCATGATCCTGAAATGCCATGCTTGCCATCTCCAGCAAAGCTACCTACATGCCAGGAATGTTCTTCTGCCCAAACTCTTATTCTCTCTCATACACCTTTTCCCTCTCTTTGCTCAACAATATATAAATAAAAACTTTTAAAATAAAATAGGACTTGTAGTCTGTTTCTAATGTGAATGAATTTATAAATAATGCTTGATAAATCAGTATTAGATAAAGAATACACAACAAAGTATAATTATCATAAGATAGACCACAATACCTTATTATCTCTTTATAATTTTATCAGATGTATCAAAATACTACCTTGAGGTTTGAATAAAATATGTTAGTCTTGCATTTTAATATGTAGTGTTTAATGATGCATGAATCAATCTGCTTAAATTTAGTGTCTTTAAATTTGTTTTATTATAAAAGAATTTGGAGACAGGAACTTCTATTTCTTGTGTCAGTATAAGTGCCAAGTTATTATAGACCTTCTACCAAGTACAGATAGAAAGAAATGACTTTCATTTTGTTTAATTTACTGTCGAAGAAAAATAAATGATTTATGAAATTAATGTCATATAAATATCTATTTTCTTGTGATTAGTTTAATCATAGTTATTCAAACAGATTAAAAGATTATTTGACAAAGAATTTCATTTCATTTTGTTCCTATAAATAGCCAGGTTAAACATTATTGAATGAAGGATATATTCTTCATTTAATCAAAAAAAGCTATATTTATTAATTTATTTTATTTATTATGGTAATTTTGAAGTATAGTAAAATGAAAACACAGATTATAGAATTAAATGTTTCACATAACCAAAAATTACATGAAATAATTAACATCAAAGCTGCCTATTTCCAAAATAGTTTTTTTAGTCAAGGATATAAAGCCCTTTAATGATACATATATGCTACTCACACACTAACAGACAATCCTTTCATATAGTAAATCTAATAATTTCATAATATATCTACTATTTTAATTTAATATTCCAAAGAATATATTTTCTTAATTTTATTTTATACTATATTATAAAAGGTTACACTTTTACCCCTTATCCCTGCTGCCATTTCCTTGGGGTCCTTCTCATTGAGGTTATGATATTCAATGTTGGGTCAAGAAGGCCTCATCTAGTCCCTATGGGGTGAGGGGGGGACCATTCCTCTGGATATTACTTCTTAGTGGCAGAGAACTTATATCTGGTATTGGAAACCAAGTCAGAATACCATCGTCACGATACAGACAAAAACAAGAAACTCCCAATGCTCTCTGGAGAAGAAGACCCAATCTGTGGCTCCTACAATCTTTCCACCCCTCTTCTGCAATGTTCCCTAAGCCATGGCAGGCTTTCTGGCAGTCTGATTTAGTACTGAGTCCTTTGCAGCCTTTTCTTATTTGATGGGTTTTTATTGATCACAAGGTCTGTCTCCATCACCATGGATTTGGTTGTCAGGCTAGCAGTAAGAGCAGTATTCATTTCACTACTTCTTTTGTAAATTCTCCTGAGTGCTGGCACATGTGGTAGAAGTGGCAAGTCTTGTGGTGGGCAGTTGCTTATCTTCTTTTCTCAGCAATGGGACTTGTCTGTCCTCCTATTACACTGCCATCTGTAAAATAAAGCAGATTCTCCAACCAAGAGTGAAAGCAGCTTGGGTTAAAGCAGCAATGCAAAGTTATTTTGAAAGAATTTTGGAGTATAAGCCCACTAGTCTTCTACAGAGATCATTGGGAGCTTCTTATTTTAGTATGCATCCTGACCATGGTATTCTGACTTGGTTTCCAGTACCAGATATAAGTTCTCTTCCGCTGAGAAGGTCTCATGTCCAATCATAGCATAGGTGGTTATCTGCAGAGATTGCATGCCACTGTTTCAAAAGTGTATACTCCTTTTCAGGCTGTCTGATTTTATAGTCTGCAGGGTCTGCTGCTTATTCATGCTGCTGGTGACTGTTGGCTTACAGCAGTTCCAATGGGGCTTTTCACCACTATGAAGGCTACCCAGGAGGGACTTACTTTCTTTTGGTTCCAGCATGGTATTCTGATTGTCCTATGACCACAGTCTGTGGTGTCGTTAGAACAGGGTCTTTCCTATTAGTTCCAGCAGGTAAACAAGTGTTTTGGCAATGACCTACATTATTTTGGGAATATCATTGGTCTCATTGGCAAAGAGCTCACTCTGGGCCTCAAAGTTCATATGGAAGAACAGAGGGCCTCATGTAGCTAAAAATATCCTCAGCAAAACATATGCAACGGTAGGTACCACCACACCAGATGGATAGAGGAACAAGAGTATGAATGAAAGCAGTATCTTCAATAATAATTATGCAAGCAACAATGCAATGTGTAGGTATAAAGAAAAGGTGAACAGTGACTGAATAAAAATCAATAAAATTATCCTTCAAAATATCCTTCAGCAACAAAATGATGAAGTTGACTTTGTCAGATAAAAATTGTGAGAATTTTTCCATACATTTGATGTCCATGAAATATTAATAAAAGGCAATAAAGGCTATTCATGGAAAAGAGATATAGTAACAAAACACAAAAACACAATGAGATACTTTTCACACATTCTAGGATACCCCTAATAATAGTGACAGACAATGGAAAGAGCCCACAACAATATGGATTAAAGCAAGTCAAATGTTGCTGGAAATTTAACATATAACAAATATTTTCACATATTTTTTCTCACTATAAGATCTAACACAACTATAGTTAGATGTACAAACAAAAACAATTGAGTGCTAATGTTCATACATAGCTTTGAAATCAACATTAATTACTGAACTAAGAATTTAGGTGAAAACGAGAAACCAATGTCCTAAAATAATGAAGGAATAAATGTAGTGTAGTTGAACAACACAATTGGATATTATTTCACCACAGAACAATGAATGTGTTTTATATACTATATTATTTGTACTTTAAGCTTAAAACTGTTTATCTAATGAAAACCACAAAATTAAATTATGAGTTGTGATGACATATTTCAATTTTGTTTGTCATAAACTATTTTAAAAGTTGAAATGCTGTGCCAGAGCATCTGACAGAGAATTTATGCAAGTTTTTTTTTTTTATCATCCAGGTACAAATATGTTGGCCTACATACACGTACACAGAATAGTTTCATCTGTGTTCAGTTTTATAAATCACACATTCTCTCTCTCTCTTCTCTCTCACTTTCTCTTCTCTCGTTTCTCTCTCTCTCTCCCCTTTGGGAGTAAATTATAAAATATACATATTTTGTTTTTTAGAGGTAGGGTATCACTCTAGCTCAGGCTGACCTGAAATTCACTATGTAGTCTCAGGATGGCCTCGAACTCAAGGCGCTCCTCCTACCTCTGCCTCCCGAGTTCTGGGATTAAAGGCATGCAACACCATGCCCAGCTAAAATATTTTCTAAAAGACAAGAAATATAGTAAGAAGGAAACAATGAAGAGAGGAAGAGATTTCAGGTGAGAAAGGAGAGGGAATATTAGTGGAGTCCTGTGATAACAATGACAACTAAGTATTTTTTTTGGGGGGGGCATGTTTCCTGAGGTAGGATCTCATGCTAGCTTACGCTGACCTGGATTTAACTAGGTAGTCTCAGGGGGCCCTCAATCCTTCTACAAGCCTCCTACCTCTGCCTCCCAAGTGCTTGGATTAAAGGTGTGGGCCACCAAGCCCAGCAGGTTTCTTTTTTTTTTGTTGTTGTTGTTGCTGTTGTTATGCATTACATATTTATCACTTTTGAATATGCTTTTGTTTACTTGACAGAGCGAAAGAGATTAAAAGGAGAAAAAATAGAAAGAGAGAGAGAGAGAGAGGAGAGAGGCATGCCAGGGTCTCCTGCTACTGCAAACAAACCAGATACATACACCACTTTGTTCATCTCATTTTACATGGGCACTATGGAATTGAACCCAGGCCATCAGTCTTTGCAAGCAATTGCTTTTAACAGCTGCTCCGTGTCTTCAGCCCTCCCTTGCTATTCTTACTGTTATACTTAAATAAATTGAACTGTGAGGAAATTCCACAGGAAAATTTAATATTGGGAAATAAAAATAAACATGATTCATTATAATTTTGACAATTGAAATCAATAAAATCAATGCAATACGTATAGTACTTGTAAAGTTCTGGGTGTTAATATATAATATTTATAGTTTAAAATTGTATGAGAATAAAAAGTAATTTAAAATTGATGTTTACGATAATAGGAGTGCCTGTACTCAAAGAATCTCCCAATTTAATTATACCAGCTGATCAAAAAAGATAAGAATCATATAAAGTATAAAACATGTATTCATGGCAGTTAGCTACAAACATTTAAGGATAATTTTTATTTTATATAAAAATTATATCCTATTTGAAAAATCACTAAGTTTCTGAAGAGAGCATTAAGAAATGAAGTGTTAATAATTAGTATTACCCTGCATGCCAATAATTTTTTACACTATATTGTAGGTTTAATATAAATTCTTACATTACTTTTCTTTTTTAAAATTATTATTAACAACATATTTTCTAAAGATACAACATGTGTTGGTACCCTCTTTCCCTCATCCCTGCCCCCCAATTCCACAATGTCTTTTTTTCCTTATCTGACTTTTCTGTGACTTGCCAAAGTACATTGACTGATAGATAGTATTATTTAGTACTGCTTTTGTTGTTTCTTATTTGCACTATTCTTTTTAATATTTACTTATTTTGAGAGAGGTGGAGAGAGAGAGAGAGAGAGAGAGAGAGAGAGAATGGGCACTCTAGTGTCTCTAGCCAGTGCAAATGAACTCCAGACATATGTGCCACCTTGTTCATCTGGTTTACATGGGTACTGAGGAATTTAACTTGGGTTCTTAGGTTTTGCAGGCAAATATCTTAACCATTAAGCCATATCTCTAACCCTATTTGCCCTGTTATTTTAGCAACACCGCATCACACAAGATTAATGGTAAATAAGCACTAATAAACAAAAAGGTAAAGTACAGTTTGGGTTAATTGGTTGTATTATAAGTTACTTTATAGCATTCCTAGAGAAATTGTCTGCAATGAATTTTCCTAGTGTCAAAATTGCAATGAATTTTAAGCTCAGGAACTGTTCAAAATATATTCTTTTTCAGTGTTAAGAACACTTAAAGAACATCTTCAGAAGAGTTATATAATGTAAGAAAATTGCATATATTTATGTCCAGGCATAATTTTATTTCTACAAGTAAGTTGAATATGATATACTGTTTTATTAACTAAATATTTTGCATGTGTGCTTGTGTGTGTGTTTCAAATGGAGAAGTTACATATTGTTTTTGCAATCTCTCTTCATCTTATTCTTTGAGACAGAGTTTCTCCCTGACCTCAAAGCTCAATTACTTTGCTAGACAAATTAGCATGCAAGCAACAGGGTTCCTACAATCTTTTCCTCTTCTGTTCTGACACTACAAGCATGGCCCATCAATCTTGGCTTTTACATATTTGTTAGGAATCTGACTGAGCCATTTCCCCAGACTTTTATCAACTGATCATTAAAAGAATTTCAATTTCAATTTTATTTTATTTTATTTTATTATTTGATTTTGTTATTTCAATAGGTAGAGAGAGAATGGGTGCATGAGAGCCTTTATCCACTGCAAACAAACTCCAAAAGCATGTGCCACCTTGTGCATCTGGCTTACGTGGATACTGGGGAATCAAACTTGGGTCTTTTGGCTTTGCAGACAAGCATCTTAACCACTAAGCAATCCTTCCAGCCTTCAAATTGATTTTAAATTAACATGTTAGTCAATACACATTGGTACTCTTATTTTAAAGACCTTTACAATAAAACTGTTATTTATTTACTTATTTGTCACTGTATTAAGATTGCTGTTTTTTTCAAATTTACACTAATATAATTTAGATTTTTATGTCAGAAAAATATTTTGTTCATTTATGTTTTATAAATCACTGGTTATTGTTTTAATAATAGTAGATCATAATATACAGCAATATTTAGTGAAAAAGTTTGCATTTCTTTTTAACTGTATACAGGAACTATAGAGGGTAATTTATTATGCATATGAAAACTTCATGGAGTAGACTGCTGTTTACATTTACAGTTTACATTGTCTGCTTATCCTATGATTAGTATAACAAATTTTGTTGGATTTTGGAATTCCATGTACCTAGTGTTAAATATATTTATGGTATTCCTTAGAGTGAAATTTTTACCCTTGTAGTTATTTTTCTGCTTCAAAACAAAATTAGTTGCACCAACAGTAAAAACAGACATGACTTGTACCATAGTTTTTAAGTGAGTCAATTTTAATGAGAAAGATCTATAGTCTTCATTATGTTAGTTCTGCCCATACTCTTCATTTGTGGACCATGACAACCGAAGCTTAGTTCAATGAGTACACAGCTGGGACCTCAGAGTTCATGTCCTTAACAAGGAAGTGCATGTCCAACTTAACAAACACCTAATTTAATTGGTTTGCTGTGGTATAATTGCACAGAAAAAAAAAACAAATTAATTGACTTGAAAGATGAGCTAGTAAATTCTACAAACAAAATTAACATATACCTAAGTCACAGTAATTAGTTGTGTCCCCTACAAATCATATTAAATTTTAACGTAAAAGCAAACAACTATTTTAAAAAGCTATTCTTGTAATATTCTGTGCCTATGACCAGCATAGATAATATGGATGACAATGAAATATATCCTCTAATATATATATATGCATATATATGCTTGTATATTTTTGCTATATAAAAGTAGGTTTATAAAATCTCAAGTTTTGAGATGTTCTAGAGATAGGCCTAAATAAGTATTATGCAAAGCATGTATTTAAGAGGACACTTTTGGAAGAAAATTAGCTTATTAAAGTACCATATTTAAATTTCAGGAACTGTAGCAACCTAATAAAAGGAAATAAATTATTGTTATTTGTTCACAGTCCACATTTACATATTCAGTTCCAATATCATAACTAGTTAAATCAACAACACCCATGCCACATTTGAACAAAGACAGGAAGTCTTGCAAAAGCTCTCAGACATGTACATCCTT
Source organism: Dipus sagitta (assembly GCA_036346955.1). Lineage (NCBI taxonomy): Eukaryota > Metazoa > Chordata > Mammalia > Rodentia > Dipodidae > Dipus > Dipus sagitta. Next base: position 28,032,311 of record CM070772.1, read on the forward strand.
CTTCTCACTTGACTAATGATTTCCATTTGGGAAGGGTTTTGCTTCAATAAGGGATGTTCTGAAAATATGCTCAGTGTTCGTGCCTATCATGGAGATTCCCTAGTGCTAAGAAGACAGATTTCTTTTCTTGTCATACTGACGAGGCTTTTGTCACCCAGGTACCCACTACCATATGTAAAAAGAAGATTCTCCAACCAAGAATGTGAGTAGCCAGGAATTAAAGGGGATATGCAGAGTAATTTAAAAGACATTTGATGGGCATGGCTTCTCATCTCAGCCAAAGAACAGTGGGTGCTTCCCTCTAGCATTGTTGATTTTAACAGCCATAGGCTTCTGGCTTGGTTTTCAGTACCAGGTATGAATTCCCTTCCCTTGAGTAGGCTTCTTATGCAATCAAAAGCCATTTGAGGGCTGGCGAGATGGCTTAGCAGTTAAGCACTTGCCTGTGCAGCCTAAGAATCCTGGTTCAAGGCTCGATTCCCCAGTACCCACGTAAGCCAGATGTACAAGCTGGCACATGCATGTGGAGTTCGTTTGCAGTGGCTAGAGGCGCTGATGTGCCCATTTCTCTCTCTCTCTCTCTCTCTGTCTGTCTGCCACTCTCAAAGAAATAAATAAATAAAAGCCAGTTGATTAGCACCACTATTGCACAAGCGTGCATATCTTACCCAGCTGGTTGAATTGGTAGCTTGCAGATTTGATAGCTTGTTTATGCCGTTGGTGACCTTTACACTGCAGCAGCTCAAATGGCACTTTTCAGCTTTCAGCCTTTTTTATTTTTTTAAGCATTAGTCCTATAGTTTATTCACAAATGATAGGAAACAATGATTTCTGAGTCTAAAAGAACTTTAACTGAATTTAAATGGTATGACAAATGTACCATTCTTAATGTATTCAACCTACACCTGTTGAACGTTTGAAAACTTGGGGAAAATATAGTGTTTATTTTCAAGGTGCCTGTGTGAAGAATGAATTAGACATTATGATATAGTATTATTTATCAATCATTTAAAAGTATGCATAATGATTAGTAAAAAAGGAGAGTTGTTAAATTTTTGGAAACAGAAATGGTTTGTGATGGGCTCAACAGTAGGCGGTTAGCTTCTTGAACTAGGCAGGCAGGATGGTCTGCACTTGTGAGAATCCTTATCTCTTACTTAGACCTGGGAGGAAGGTCATTTCCAGGATTCAAAAGTGTGGTTGGTCAAGTTCAGACCCTGGAACTTGGTGTCAGGGCTAGCCTTTTCCTGAGAGAGCCACTAGCCCTCACCAACCAGCTCTCCCTCTGGTTCACCTCAGTCGGAAGGCAGGGGCCAGCACAATAAGGTTATATATACATTTTTGAAGGGAGGGCAGGTTTTCTGAGCTGCCTCACCACTTGGGAACTTCTAACTGTTGTTTGGAAGCCAGGCTGAGCCTAACGGAGAGACCCCTAGTACTTACTCTCCACATGGACTCTTTATCCCCTCCAGGTCCACGAAGGCAGGGGATCTTTAAACTTTCTTTCTTTTCTTTTTCTAACTACTAAGCACCATTCTACTCTCTGACCCTATGTATTGTACTGTAATTTATTCAAACTATAAGTCAATCATTCTATATTGGAGTGCATTTGCGTAGCTTATTTTACATCCATGCCATTACTAATGGTTGATTTTCTCATTTTTAATATTTTATTATTATTATTATTATTATTAACAATATATTTCATATGGATACATCATGTGTTGGTACCCTCCTTTCCTTTGTCCCTGCCCCCATTCTGTTGGGGATGCTCCTCAGTGGGGTTGCAAGTATTACCTATGGGGCTGTACTTTATGCATTGTGGGAGCAGCAGTCAGTTATTCTGGGGGGTAGGCAATGTCTCTGTGCATGATGTCTCAACCTGTGGCTCTTAAAATCTTTCCACCCTCTCTTCCACAAAATTCCTTGAGCCATGATGGTTGAGTTTTAAGTCTACATCAGTGATGAGCTCTTAGGAGCCTCTGGATCTCTGCTTTGGTAGGTGTTGAATATCCTCAGGATCTCTCTCCTACACCCTGGCACTGATTATCAGATTCAGCATTTAAATAGCACTCATGCTCATCTCCCCAATTACTCTGTGGTTTCACCTGTGGCTTAACTGAAATGCTAGGGGTAGTTTATCTCCTCTAGTCTTGCTACCTTCTGAAAAAGAAGAACAGATTTTCCAAAGGAGAGTGAAGTCAGCATAGTTTAAAGGGATCTAAAATTAAATCCAACGATAAACCCTTCTGTGGTATCAGCTCATTTTGGATTTAATTTTGTGCTTTCTCCCTCTTTCCTTGCCCTCCCCCCAAACTCTTTCATACCTATTGTCTGAGCCTCGAGTTTTGTATCTGGTACATCAATAACTTAAGCAGGTCCTGCTTAGGAACCACAGATAAGTGATACCATGTGGTGTTTGTCTTTTTGTGATTTTGTCAGTTCACTAAGTATGATCTGTTCCAAGTCTGTCCATTATTCTACACATTTCATTGTGTTATTTTTTGTAACTGCTGAGTAGAATTTCACTGTGTAAATTTACCACAATTGCATTATCCATACATTAAATGATGGTCATCTGGGTTGATTCCAGTTCTTAGCTATAATGAATTCAGCAGCTATAAATATGGTTGAGCAAATATCGCTGCATTGAGGCATGGAACATTAAGATAAATGCCCAGTCAGGTAATAACTGGGTCTATTGGTAGCTTGTGTTCATTGTTTTCAGGAAACTCCAAATTGATTTCCATAGTGGTTGTACAAGTTTACATTCTCACCAATAGTGGATGAGGGTTTCACTTTCCCCACATCCTCACCAATATTTGTCATTGTTAGATATTTTTAATGATTGCCATCTTTGCTGTAGTAAAGGTGGAATCTCATGGTTGTTTTAATTTGCATTTTCATAATGGATATGGATATTGAACATTTTCTTAAGTGTGTGTTAGCCATTTGTAATTCTTCTTCTGAGAACTTCCTATTAAGTTCTTTGCCCCTTTTTTGGAGTGGCTTGTTTGACTTTTTATTGCTTAGGTTTTTTTGGGGGGTCTTTGTAGATTCTAGATATTAGGCTTCTCTCAGTGGTATAGCTGGCAAAGATTTTCTCCCACTCAGTGGGTAATGTATTGGCTTTTATGATATGTTTGTCTGTGCAAGAGATTGTTAGCTTCATGATATCCCATTGGTTGACTGTTTAATTTCCTGGGCAAGTGGGGTTTTGTTCAGGAAGTCTTTCCCCACTCCTATATTGTTAAGAGTACCTCCTATTTTTTTCTTCCATTAGAAGAAGAATTTCAGTTATTATTTTGAGGTCCTTAATCTATTTGGACTTGATTTTTGTGTAGGGAGAGGAGAGTAGGTTTAGTTTCATTTTTCTACATATGGTCATCCAATTTGTCCAATACCACTTGTTGAAGATGCTGTCTTTTCTCCAGTCTACATTATTGGCACCTTTGTCAAAGATCAAGTTGCTGTAGTTACTTGACTCAAGGTCCAAGTCTTAAATTCTGTTCCATTGGTCTATGTTTCTTATGCCAGTACCATGCTGTTTTTGTTACTACTGCTTTGTAATATAGCTTTGGATCAGGTATGATGGAACCTCCAGAGTTGTTTCTTTTGCTGAGGGTATGTTTGAATATCCAAGCCCTGCTGCCATTCCTTATGAATTTTGACATTTTTTTTAATCTCTGAAGAACGATGCTGGTATGTTTATTGGTATAGCATTAAATCTGTATATTGCTTTTGTAGAATTTATATTTTCACAATATTAATTCTGTCTATTCAGGAGCATGGGAGGTCTTTCTATCTCAAGTCTTCCTTGATATCATTCTTTATTTTTTTGTGTGTGTGTGATTGAGGCAAAGTTTTATTGGGTAGAAAGAAAGGAAAAGAAGAAAGCTGGTGCACCAGGTCGGCATCTCAGAGTTTGGGATCCCAATATGCAGCCATGATCTGTTGAGAGTGTCAGCTTTTATTGGAAATAAAAATATGATGTTTATAGTAAAAATAGGATCAGGAGCTAAACCACAAAGTTGCATACTATTAAATTTGGGGGGGGGGTTGGGCTATTACAAGAAGTCACAAGGTTACATAGATCACATAGGCAGAACTTAGGCAAGAAACATTCTATGATATGAAATCACAAATATATTCATTTTTTCAGCTTTATGAGGGCTAGTCATCAGGGAATTGGCTTCCAGCATAATCTCCTCATGGCCTATTATATCTTCAACAATAAGGTCTTACCATTTAGATATGCTGGGTAACCAAGTGTTTTGGCAATAGACTGCTCTGTTTTGGGTGAGATGGGCCCTTGACCCACTCTCCCCAAAACAATGCAGTCTCACACTTGGATTTCTGAGTAAGAGCCTTTGATTTTAGGGTTAAGTTTCTCCACCCATTCCTGGATACTTTCCTTGAGTGCTTGGACTACCATTTACTCCCTTTATTAAGAGTTGTGTCTTTTAAATAGCTAAACTGGACAAAGGTTTCTATAGTACTGATTCATGCCACCATTAGTTTGTATATTTTCCCCTCCCTTCCTTATTTCACCCCCACCCCTAAGACCCTTCTACCCCTTATATTTTCTCCTCCACTTGCACATCAAGTATCCCTTCCTCTCATCCCTCCCTGTTTCCTCCTTGGCTAGTCTTAATATAGTTTCTTGCCAATACTAATGATACTAACTCCACCACACACATAAACACACACAATAAAAAGCAAAAAAAAAAAAAAAAAAAAAAACCTCAAGTTTTTTCATGTTAGGAATCACATATTACAGAGAACACTTAGTTTCTGTCTTTCTGAGCCTTAATCCTGCTTAGTATGATATTTTCCAAGTCCATTGTGTGTAGGTACCACATCTTCTTTACCCATTCATCAGTTGATAGGCATCTGTGTTGTTTCCAGTTGCTAGCTATTGAGAATAGAGCAACAACCTATATGGCTGAGCAAGTATCTCTCTCATAAAGAACAACATCTTTAGGATATATGCCAAGAAGTAGTATAGCTGGATCAAATGTTAGATGAATTTTCAGATTTTTAGTTCCTCCACACTCAGTTCCATAGAGACAGTACAAGTTTGCTCTCTCACCAGCAGTGGAAGAGGGCTCCTCTTGTCCCACACCCCTCACCAGGAGTTGTTGTCATTTGATTTTTTGATGATTGTAATCCTGACTGTAGTGAGTTGGAATCTCAAAGTAGTTTTGATTTGCATTTCACTGATGGCTAAACATTTTTAACATATTTTTTAGATGTTTGTACACCATTTGTATTCCTTCCTTTGAAAACTCTGTTAAGCTCCCTGCTTTGTTTTTTTAGTGGGTTGATTTTTTTTTTATACTTACATTTTTCATTTCTTCCTATATTCTAGATATTACACCTGTGTTGGATATGTAGCTTAAGAAGGTTTTTTCCCTCAATTTTGTACATTGTCTATTAAACCTATAGATGGTTTATTTAACTTTACAATAGCTTTTTTGGATTCATAAGATCCCAGTGGTTGTGTGCTTGTCTAATTCCCTTGGATACTGGGTTCTTATTATGAAATTATTTCCCTATGTCTACATCTTGGAGTGTTCTCTTTTTATTAGATATGTACATAGTGTGTATACAGCCATGTTGGTAGCATCGTTAACCTCCTCCCTGCCCTCCCCCTTCTGAAGGGACCCTCCTCATTGGAAATGTGGGTTTTGCATTGTGGGTGTAGCCATCAGTTATGGGGAAAAGGCAATGTCCCTGAATAATGTCCCAACATGTGGCTTTAACAATATTTCCACCTCCTTTTCTATGAATTTCCTTGAGTCATGTAGGATGAGGTCTTAGGAGCCTCTATATCACTGGATATGTAGATTGTTAGGAATTGAGTATTCTGTGCCTATCTCCTTCACCCTTGCACTGGTACCAGGTTCACCAAGAAAGCAGCACTCTTACTCATTTCCCCAATTACTCTCTGAGTTTAGCTGGACTCCTGGTGAGAGTCCATGGGCTGATTCTCTCCTCAGGTTCTGCATCCATCTGAAAAAGAGGAGCAAATTCTCCAATGGAGGGTGAAGTCAGCACCAGATAAATGGTATAACAATTATTGTTTTGGAGACAATTTATTGGTGTAGGCCTTCTTGTAGCCCATGATTGGTGGGAGCTTGATATTGGAGAGCAGGCTCATTTTTGGATATAGTTCTAACTTGTTTCCCAGTTCTGGCTATGGGTTCCATTCCACTGAGCAGATCTGTTAGCCAATTCAAGAGCAGTTGGTTAACCACCATGGCTGTGTGCCACTATTGCACTTAGTTGAGCATCACATCAGGTTCTTTGGTGCTGAGTAGCTTAGACCACAATTACTTGGACAGATGTTGGTCATTTCCCCCCAGTCGCTCATATAGCACCTTCTGGTACTAGATGACTTAACTGTCTGGGGATTGACTGTCTTCCATATTCCAGACAGGTCACTCTATGTTCCTTACCAACAGCATATGGTGTCTTTGGCAGTAGGGTATTACCATTAACATTTAGTGAGTCATCAAGTCCTGTGACAGAAATCTGTCTTCTTTTGGGAAACCATGTAGGTCTCTCTGACCAACAGCTCATTGTGGATATTAACCACATGCTGGTACTGAGAGTTACAGGCCAGCACCAAGAGAAAAGAAGGAAGAAAAAGGTAGGTGATATAAAAGAGAAGAGAGAGAGAGAGAGAGAAACAGGAGAAGATTAAGATTAGCCTTCATCATATATTCACCAGGGCCCTGTCATTCATGTGTTCCTTATAAAGACCTGATGAAGGTTCAACTTTTTAGTCTGCTTTTCAGGACATAGGATTTTATGGTATCGTTTCCATTTCAGTCAAATTTTGTGTCCTCCCACCCTTCCCCTTCCCTCCTGCCCCATTGTTCATATTGCCAGGTCCTCAAGATGCTTATTAGGTATGTCAGCATCTTGGGCAGATTCAGGTTAGGAACCACAGATGAGTGAGATCATGCAATGATTATCTTTCTGTGATTGGGTGAGTTTGCTGAGAATGACCTGTACCAGGTAGAACCATTTTTCTTTGAATTCCCTTGTGTCATTTTTCTGTACTGCTGTGTAGAATTCCATAGTGTAGATATACCACATCTTGTTATCCATTTGTCTAATGATGAACTCATCTGCGTTGATTCCAGCACTTAGCTATTATGAATTGAGAAGCTATAAATATGGTTTAGCAAATCTCTCTGAAATGAGGCATGAAACTTTTAGGGTAAATACATACCCAGTATGGGAATAACTGAGTCTGTTGGTAGCTCTATAGTAACCTTTGTTGGAGTCTCCATATTGCTTTCCATATGGTTGTACCATCTTAAATTCCCACCAACAGTAAATGGGGGCTCCTTTTTCTCCACATACATTCTGTGGGTAATCTATTGGCGTTGCTTACTGTATTTTTTTTTTCTGAGAAAAAAAAATTCAGCTCCATGAGAACCCAATGTTTGAGTGATTGTTTAAGTTCCTAAGCTACTGGGGTTTTGTTCTGGAAGTCTTTTCCCAATCCTATATCATGGAAAGTTCCTCCTATTTTTCTTCCAGTGGTAGCAGAATTTCTGGTCTTACATTGAGGTCTTTAATCCATCTGGACTTGATTTTGGTGCATGGTGAGATGTGTTGATTGGGTTTCATTTTCCTGCATATGGTTATGCAGTTTTTCCAGCACCATTTGTTGAAGATGCTATCTTTTTTTCCAGCCTACATTATTAGGGCCTTTGCCAAATATCAAGTAGCTGTAATTACTTCACTCACAGTCCAGGTCCTTGATTCTGATCCATTGGTCTGTAATCCTGTTTTTATGCAAGTACCCTATTGTTTAATATTATTATGTCTTTTTAATATAGCTTGAGATCAGTTATGGTGATGCCTCCAAAGGTGTTTCTTTTGCTGAGGATATGCTTGGATATCCAAGGCCTTCTGCCATTCCATATGAATCTTGACATCATTTTTTCTATCTCGGTGAATAAAAATGTTGGGATTTTTATTGCCATTGCATTAAACCTGTATATTGTTGTAGATTGCTATTTTCACAATGTTGATTCTGCCTGCTTTCGTTATATAAGTCTTTGACATCTTTAGTTAATATTATTCCAAAGTTTTAGGTATTTATTTATTTCTGTTGCTATTGAAAATGAGACAATGTCACTTCATTCATTCTCTGTATCATTGTCTTTTGCATTTAGAAAGGCTACTGATTTTTGTGCATTGATTTTGTATCCTGCTACTTTGTTGAAGGAGTTAATCACCTTTACAAGTTTTGAGATGAGGTCCTCAGGTCACTTATGTATAGAATCATGTCATCTGCAAATAGAGCTAAGTTAACATCTTCCTTTCCAACTTCGGATCCATTTTCTTTCTTTCTCCCTTCTTATTGCTTGAGCTAAGACTTCCAGTACCATGTTGAAGAGCTGAGGTGAGAGTAGACACCCCTGTCTTTTTCTTGATCTCAATGGGAATTCCTTCAGCCTCTACTAAGAAAGTACTTTTTGGGCTTTGGGAGCTTTATATATAGTCTTTATTATGTTGAGATATAAATGGTCCATGCCTATATTCTCCAAAGTTTTGATCATGAAATATGGTTGTATTTTGTCAAAGGACATTCCTGCATCTATTGAAATGACCATGTGGTTTTTGTGTTTAAGCTTATTTATGGGATTTATTATATTGACAAATTTCTGCATGTTGAACAATTCCTGCATTCCTGGGATGAAGCCTACTTGATCAAAGTGGATAATGCTTACTTTTTTTTCTTTAAATTTTTTTCTGTTTATTTATTTCTTTGATAGAGAAAGGGAGAGACAGAGAGAGAGAGAGAGAGAGAGAGAGAGAAGAGAGAGAGAAGAATGGGCGCCCCAGGGCCTCCAGCCATTGCAAACAAACTCCAGATGCATGCTCCCCTTGTGCATCTGGCTAAGGTGGTGGGTCCTGGGGAATCAAACCTGGGTCCTTTGGCTTTGCAGCCAAATGCATTAACTGCTAAGCAATCTGTCCAGCCTGGATAATGCTTTTGATGTGCCTTAGAATTCAGTTTACAAAGATTTTCTTTTCAGGATATTTGCATCTACTTTCATCAGGAAACTAAGCCTATGGGTTCCTTTTCTTGCAGCATCTCTGATTGGTTTAGATATTAGGGTGATACTAGCTTCATAGCAGGAGTTGGGAAGCTTTCCTTGTTTCCTGATTGTGTGGCACAGTTTGAGAAAAAAAAATGATTTCAGTTCTTTCATGAAGGTTTGATAGAATTCAGCTGAGAAGCCATCTAGTCCTAGACTTTTCTTTTGGGGGAGGTTTTTCATTACCTTTTCAATCTTGCTGGGTGTGATAGGTTTCTTTAGGAGATTAGTCCGCTCTGAGTTGAGCTTTGGTTGGTGGTATGTGTCCAGGAATTTATCCTTTTCCTCCATATCATCAGTTTGGGGAAGTAGAAGTTTTTGAAATAAGTCTTGATGATTCTCCCAATTTCACTTATGTCTGTTGTGATCTCTCTTTTTTCATTTCTAGTTTTGTTAATTTGGACCATCTCCTTTTTTCACTTGATCAAATTGGCCATAGGTTTATCAATCTTGTTTACTTTTTCAAGGAACAAGTTCTATGTTACATCAATTTTCTTAATTGTTTCCTTAGTTTCCAATTCATTAATTTCTTCTCTGATCTTAATTATTTCTTTCCGTCTGGAGCTTTTTGGATTTGATTCTTCCTATTTTTCCAATGCCTTTAGGTGGATGGTTAGGTTATTGATTTGAGATCTCTCTGTCTTTGTTGTAAAGCTATTTAGTGGTATGAATTTTCACCTGGGACTGCTTTCATTATGTCCCATTAGTTTTGGTACCATATGTTCTCATTAACATTCATTTCTGGAAATTTTGCAATTTCATTTTTTTATTTCATCTACTACCCATTTATTGTTTAAAAGTGTGTTGTTCACTTTCCAGGAGTTGGTAGGATTCCTGGCACATCTTTTGTTGTTAATTTCTAGCAATATGGCATTGTGATCTGATATCATGCAGGAAATTATGTCGATCCAACTAAATATATGGAGGCAGGCTTCATGACCCAGTATATGATCTATTTTAGAGAAGATTCAAAGTTCTACTAAGAAGAACGTGTAATCTGTGGATTTGTGGTAGAATGTTCTGTAGATGTCCATTACATCTACTTGATCTATGGATTTCTTGAGCTCTCTTACTTCCCTCTTAATTTTCTGTTTGGATGACCTATCTATTGCTGATAGTGGAGTATTAAAGGCCCAACTGTGGGCTAGAGAGATAGCTTAGTGGTTAAGCACTTGCCTGTGAAGCCTAAGGACCCCGGTTTCAAGGCTCATTTCCCCAGGACCCACATTAGCCAGATACACAAGGGGGCAAACATGTCTGGAGTTTGTTTGCAGTGGCTAGAGGCCCTGGCATGCCCTCTCTCTCTCTCTCTCTCTCTCTCTCATTCCCTCTTTCTCTTTCTGCTTCTTTGTCTGTCACTTTCAAATAAATAAATAAAAATAAACAAAAAAATTTAAAAGCTCCAACTGTGATAGTGTTGGTGATGTTTCTGTTTTGTTGTCAAGTTGGTTTTGTTTTATGAATTGTGGTACACCTGTTTGTTGCATAAAAATTAATGATTATGATAGCCTCTTGTTAGATCATTCCCTTGATTATTAAGAAGTGGCCTTCTTTGCTTTTTTGATTACTTTTGGTTTGGATTCACTTTTATGAAATACTAGCATAACCACGCCTAATTGTTCCTTATTTCTGTTTGCTTAGAATATCATTTTACACCCCTCTACCATGAGGAGGTGTCTGTCTTTAGTAGTGAGAAGGGTTTTTTGAAGACAGAAGATTGAGGTGTCTAATTTTCTTTCTTTCTTTCTTTCTTTCTTTCTTTCTTTCTTTTTTCTTTCTTTCTTTTTCTTTTCTTTTTTTTTTTTTTTTTGATAGGAAAGGACTATTTTATTACAATTGGTGAGGAAAAAAGACAGGGCAGGCAAGGTGGGTATCTGCTTTTTCAATTTTTAAAAATTTTTGTTATTTATTTGAGAGAGGGGGGCACACTAGAGTCTATGCCACTGCAAATGAGCTCTAGATGTGTGTGCCATCTTGTGCATCTGGCTTACGTGGGTCCTGGGGAATTGAACTGTGGTCCTTTGTCTTTCCATGCAAGCACCTTAAATGCTAAGCCATGTCTCCTGTCTGAGGGGTCTAATTTTATGATACGCCCTGTTAGCTTATGTCTCTTTATAGGTGAATTAAGGCCATTAATATTTAGGGTAATAGCTGGGAGTTTGATTTAATACCTGCCATATTGTAGTGGTTTGGTGTTTTCTTGGACTTTGTAGGTTTTTATGCCTTCTCTGAGTTTTGTTATTGGGATCTGCTTCTTGTAGGCATTTGAGGTTGGATATATGATTCTTCTGTGTGGGGAATTCCCTGAAGTACCCTCTATAGGTTTGGCTTTGTGTTCATATAGTTGTAAAGCTGAGTTTTATCTTGGGAAGTTGTTTTTTTTTTTTTTTTCCCACCATCTGTTATGAAGGATAATTTTGCTGGGTATGGTAGCTTGGGTGGAAGCCATAATTACTTGGACTTTGCAGTGTTCCATTACAGGCCCTTCTGGCTTTGAGGGTTTCCTTTGACAAGTCTGAAGTAATTCTAATGTAGTTACCTTTATATGTAATGTATTATTTCTTTGTAGCTGCTTTTAGGACTTTCCCTTTGGTATTGAATTTTGGAGTCTTAATGATAATATGTCTTGGAGAACTTCTCCTTTGGTCAGTCTGTTTGGAGTTCTGTTTGCTTCTTATAACTTGATGAATCTGTCTTTGGAGAGAGTGGGAAAGTTTTACTCAATGTTTTTTTTTGAATAAGTTCTCCATGCCTTTGGTCTGATTTTCTTCCCCTTTTCTGTATTCCCATGATCTGAATGTTGGGGCATTTGTGGGTAATCCCCTGTTCCCTCATTTTGTTCATAAAAAATTTTTGAACTTATTGAAACTTTTGGACTCACGAACTATTTCTTCTGTATCGTCCTCTAGTTCTGAGTTTTCTATCTTCCACATGGCTGAATCTATTTTTGACAGCTTATATAGACTTTTGGGCTTGTTCATTTTGGTTTGTATTTTCTACTACTTTTTAATGTATATTCTCCATCCCTCTGTCAAGTTCCCTTTTCATGTCATTTTCTGATTTTCTTAATGCTTCTTGGAATTCATCCAAGTCATCCTTGCATTTATTTATAACTTCACTGAGATTAGCCAGTTGGTTATTGAGGTCTTTTTTATCCCCTCTACTTCAGATCTCTCTTTTATTCATACAATTATTGGCCCTTTGTTGATTTTCTGTAAGTTCTCCTATTTGCTTGGTGAGGGTTGCATAGCTTGTACCTTCATTTTGGGGTTCTGAGCCTATTGTCTTTTCTGTGTTTTGATTACAGACATCCCTTGTGGGACAGGGCAATCTTGTTGGATTTACATGCATCTGATAGTTAATGTTATTCCTTTTGTGCTGTGGTCTGCCCATCACAGTGTAGAAACTTTATTTAATTTAGAAGGAAGCTGTAGTTTACCCTTTACATGTCTTCAGTAATTATTCCTTTTGTATGTTTGCTTAGACTAGGCTCCTGGTGGCAATGGGGCTTGCCTGTTCAGACGGAAGGAACTTGTGAGGCTCTGGTGGGGGCCCAACCTGATTAACTTGCTTGTTGTTTGGTGGTTTGGGGTATGGGACTGTGTGGTCTGGTGGCCTGAGAGGGTAGGGGGAATGGGGCAAAGCAGACTGCTGTTGTGACTGGGATGTGGTGGGGGGGGGGCTGGGAATGTATGGTGATTCCATGATGCTGAGGGTTGAGGGGATGGGAAAGTGGGTCCATTAGTACCTGTTGCAGGGGTTGGTTAGGACTTCCGGGTCCTGTGACAAGGCATGACAGGGATATGGGACTGCTGCCTGACAGGTGAAAGGCGAGGGGCTGGGGAGATTAGTGGTGGTCCCAATGGGGTGGTGGGAATGGGGAGGGAGGGATGAAGAATAGCTTGATGTCCTGGGTCCGAGCAGTCTGAAGGAAGTGAAGTAGGACCTGGTCCTTGCATGTTGGGGTGACCAGAGAAGCTGGTCACATGTGGAGTTCCCCTGTGGTGGGAAAACCTAGGGAGACAGTAAAGCTAGCCTGCTGGTCTGGGTCTGAGCCGGGGGAGGGGAGGATTGGGGACAGTGAGTGGGACAGGGTTCATGAGTTGAGCTGCCCAGTGGCAGGAAAACCTAGAGAGAGGGAAACTGCACCTGGTGACCTGGGTCTGTGCATGGGGTGGGGGATCCCAGCGGCAAGTGGGATGATGGTCCTGTGTTTATCTCCCTGGTGGCAGGAATGCCTAGGGAGGGGGGAAGGCTAGCCTGTTGGTCTGGGTCCACTTAGCCTGCAGTTATTGCAGGAGGAACCTGTGGCTGCGTCTGAGGATGGGATGGCTGCTTGAGGGGATTGGGGGACTGGTGGGCTAATTGAGAGCATGGGAATCAGTGAATTCCGTACTTTGCTCCTCTGCACCCTCCCATTGGAGGTATAATAGAATCCGCAAACCTCTAAAAACCCCAATGAACCTGAAACATGTTGCTTGTCCTTCCTGGTGAGGTGAGGTGTGGTTAAGCGGATGCCATTATGACCGGACGATTCTACTGGAGTGTTCTTTATATTTTTTCTTCTAGTTATTTTATAATTTCAGGTCATATATTGAGGTTTTTGATCCAATGGGAGTTTTAATTTTTATCATTGTTAACAACAACATATTTTGTATGGATACATTATGTGATGGTACCCTCTTCCCTCACCCCTGCCCCCATTCTGTCAGGCACATTCTCCACTGAGGTTACAAGTATTCTGCATAGGGTTGTGTGTTATGCATTGTGGGAGCAGCAGTCAGTAATTTTTAGGGGGAGACGATGCCTCTGGGCATGATGTCTCAACCTGTGACTCATACAATCTTTTCACCCCCTTTTCCACAAAATCCCCTGAGCCATGGTGGGTGAGTTTTAAGTCTACTTCAGTGACAAGCTCTTAGGAGCCTCTGGATCTGCTTTGGTAGGTATTGAGTATCCTTAGAATCTGTCATTTGGAGTTGTTTTTATTCAGGGCACAAGAAGAGGGTCTAGATTCATTCTTCTATATAGGTTAGACAATTTCTCAAGAACAATTTCTTGAAAATGCTGTCTTTTCTCCTTTTCTCTACTGTGCATTTTTTACCTTTCTTTCAAAATTCAGGTAGTGTTCCACTGATTGAATGTGTCTGTGTTTTTATGTTTGTTTGTTTTTGTGCAAATACCAAGCTGTTTTTTGACTGTCTTCATAGGATTTTAATTGTCCCAGTTTTTACTTAATTGAATACATCTGCTAGTGGTTGATTTTAGGTTCTAAGTCTTTAAAATGCAGATTGAAGAACAGGAAGAATTCAGTTATTAGCCATGCATTGGTTAAAATAATTAAAGCAGATAACACACACACACACACACAAACAGTGAAATAAGATTGTGAAAGTTATAAGCATTTGTTGACCTGATGAAGTCAAATGTATATGTATATTGGTGTTCTATTGATTCAAAGTTTTCCTAAAATTAAATATACATTGGAAAAATCATGTGATAACTGAACAGTAAAAACTTGAAGGAAGGTGGGCATGACGGCACACAACTTTGATCCGAGTACTTGGGAGACAAAGGTAGAAGCATTGCTGTGAGTTTGAGGCCACTCTGAGACTACATAATGAATTGCAAGTCAGTCTGGACTAGAATGAGACCCTACCTCAAAACAATAAAAAACAAAAATGTGTGAAGAATAGATCCAGTAATGATACTCTATAATTCATTAAAATATTATTCAAAAGTTATGATGACAAATATACAATGAATAATTTTAATAAAGTTCAAAAACTCTTCTTTAAAATACTTAAAAATATTTATGAAAAGTAGAAAAAATGGGGGCTGGAGAGATGGCTTAGTGGTTAAGATGCTGCCTGCAAAGCCAAAGGACCTCAGTTCGATACCCCAGGACCCACAAAAGCCAGATGCACAAGGGGTCACATGTGTCAATAAAAAAAAATATAAAAAGAAAAAAGAAAAATAGAAAAAAGGACATATCAGGGCCTCCTGCCATGGTAAACAAACTCCAGACTCATGTGCCACTTTACACATCTGGATTTTTGTGTGTACTTGGGTATTGGGCCACTAAGCCATCTCTCCAGGCCCAAAACTCAAGAGCTTTACTCAATATAATCTTACACACCAATAACTGCACTTATCAATTCAATCATATATAATTTAGCTATAATGATTTATAGTACCTATGAAGTAATTATGTATCTTTTGTCAAATCTCAACAGTTCATGTCCAAAAACTGTGAAACAGCAAAAACAAATGAATTATCAGAAAGAGAAAAAGTGTTAACATAAATTTTTTAAATTGTAACTTAAATTGTAAGATATTTATTAATGTATAGGCATATATAAATACAGCATAATATTATGTTTGAAGGCAAGAGAACTACCTCCTCTTTTCAAAAATTAATAGACTTCAGTAGGGTTGGGTTTGGCGAGAAAGAAAGTGTTTCTGCAACAATACCATTCTGATTCTCCCCAGTCTCCTAGAATCCCGGAAGGTTTTGCTCTTGATTAGGGCTTGAATGGAGAAAAGTTCAAGTTATGTATTTCACTACCAATTAATGTATAATTGGTAGACGAAAGAAATGCATTCATTGAATTGTCCTTGTGTAGCATAAAAGCAGCAATTAGTGCTGCATTTTAATCTCACATAAAATTAAATTATTTTATGGTTTTTCATATGTGTAATGTTGTAAATGAATAAAGATGTGTTTACTGAAATGTTAATGTTATATCTGAATTTTATAACATGAAACAAATGTACCCTTCCAGTTGCAATGAAGAAAAGCACACAAAATTAAATTTCTTATTGAATGACTGAATATTAATTATATCATTTATTAAAATGTTAATTCCAGAAATTCCATATATAGTTCTTATGTTTGCTTTCAAAAACATGTACCAATGTAAGTGGTGTTTTAATATATTTATAGTTATAACTGTTGTACTTAAAAATTGTGCATGTATTTATACTGTCATATATATATATATATATATGTAGTTTAATAAGCCAATTTTACTTTTTGCCTTTGGTTTCCCCATGTAGAAAATTTTACATCTTTATTTAATGACACAAATGACATAAAATAAAACTTCTCTTTCTTGAGTAAAATGTATAAGATTAAAAAAAAGTTTATTTCAAGAGAATAAAAAGACAGAATTTATTTGTTTTGCATAATTCTTACATATTTAAAATATACAAACTTTCTAGATTAAAAAGTCATGATTATAAGTAATATTCAAATTTTATTAGTTATTTTCAATTATTATTACAGTGATAGTATAAAATATGCACTTGGATAAAGTAATATATGAGATTTGCCTTACAACATGTGATTGGAAGAAACACTATTCTATAATAAACATTTCCTGAATTAAATGAATTAAAGATTCACAACACGTCTAAATATTTTTCTCATAAGGGGTCCAATGTCTTCAGAATGAGTTCATTACCACTGTAATAGATAAAGAAATGTGGACTTCTGGTCAAGATGGCGAACTCCTAACTGTGCCGCACCTCCCTGGGAAAGAACAGCAAGACAATAAGGGTTCACTGGGTCTTTAGGGGAGAGAAATCTCTAATAGATCACCAGTGGGAGGGAACGGCGGGGGGAAAGAGAATCGCTGATTCCCTCACCCGTGGGTACCCCACCAGTTCCCCAATCCCCCCAAGCAGCTGGCGTAGCCATAGTCCCAGCCTCAGAATACTCCCACACTTACTGTAGGAAAAGGAACCCAGGCCAGCATAGTCCCACTTGCCTCACTGCACAGGGGCGATCACCCTGCTACCCCCACCTACAGATGACCTTGGGTGGGCTCCACTGGCCCTCTTCAGCTCAGGCTCTATCGGTCCACCTTCCCACCACATGCATGCCACCCATCTGCTCATGCATGCTTATCCTTCTCTGTCCATTTGGCCACCTACTGCTCCAACTACCAGCCTAAGTGCAAGGTCAGGCCCATTCCACATGCCCATGTGAGTTCAATATCACTCTGCCTGTCTGCCAGCACCAGCTCAGGTCGAATCCCCTGTCTACCATGCCTCCGCCCACCCATGTGCCTGCCACAGGTGTCCTGCTGTGTGCAAGCTCTATTCACTGACTACATGACTCTATACATAAGAAGCCTGAGGGACAACATCTTAAAACTCTTGAAGGTGATTAACTCCTATAGCAAAGCAGCAGGATACAAAATCAATACACAAAAATTAGTAGCCTTTCTATATGCAAATGACAAAGATACCGACAATGAAATAAGGGACATAGTCCCATTTTCAATAGCAGTAAAAAAATAATAAAATTACTTGGAATAATGTTAACCAAGGAAGTGAAAGATCTATACAATGAAAACATAAAACCACTCACAAAAGGAATGGAGGAGGACTTGACAAAATGGAAAGACCTCTCATGCTCCTGGATAGGCAGAATTAACATTGTGAAGAAGGCAATACTACCAAAGACAATACAGAAATTTAATGCAATTCCAATTAAAATCCCAACATTGTTCTTCATAGAGATAGAAAAAATTATCTCAAAGTTCATATGGAAAGGCAAAAGGCCTCAGATATCCAAGCATATCCTCAGGAAAAGAAATACCTCTGGAGGCATCACCATACCTGATCTAAAGCTATATCACAAAGTCATAGTAATAAAAACAGCATGATACCGGCATAAAACAGGAGTATAAACCAATGGAATAGAATTGTGGACCCGGAATTTGGGTCAAGCAACTAGTGCTACTTGATATTTGACAAAGGCCCTAACAATATAGACTAGAAAAAAAAGACAACATGTTCAACAAATGGTGGTGGAGAAACTGGATAACCATAAGCAGGAAATTGAAACTTGTTCCACATATTTCGCCATAGACAACACTCAAGTCCAAATGGATGAAAGACATCAATATAACACTGGAAACTCAGCTACTACTGGAAGAAAATATAGGAGGAAATTTCCATGATATAGGAATGGAAAAAGACTTCCTAAACAAAACCCCAGTAGCACAGGATCTTAAACAGCCACTCAATCAATGGGATCACATGAAGCTGAATAGTTTCTTCATAGACAAGCACATAATAAGCAAAACCAATAGATTACCCACAGAATGGGAGAAAATGTTTGCTGAATATCCAATTGACAGAGGCCTAATCTCTAGGATCTACAAAGAAGTCAAAAACCTAACCAATAAAAAGTCAAACAACCCACTCACAAAATGGGGCACAGAAATGGACAGGCAGCTCACAGAGGAATAATACAAATGGCAAACACACACTTAAGAAAATTTTCATCATCCCTAATCATCAGGGACATGCAAATTAAAGCAACTATGAGATTCCACCTTACCCCAGTAAGGACAGCAAACATTAAAAATCAAATGAAGATAAAGGCTGGTGAGGATGTGGAGAAATAGGAACGCTCATCCACTGTTGGTGGCAATGTAAGATGGTAGAACCACTTTGAAAAGCAATATGGAGACTCCTAAAACAGCTGACTAGAGAGTTATCAATCAATGTAGTTATTCCCTTACTGAGCATGTACTCTAGAAGCTCCAAGCCTCAGTCCAGAGTGATTTGCTCATGCATGTTTATAGCAGCTCAATTCATAACAGCTAAGAGCTGGAATCAACCCAGATGTCCATCACTAGAAGAATGGATAACTAAGATGTGGTATATCTACACAATGGAATTCTGCACAGCAGTAAGAAAAATCAACAGAATGAAATTTGAAAAAAAAAAAATGGTTGAACCTGGAACAGATCATTCTCAGTGAACTTACCCAATCACAGCAAGGTAATCGCCACATAGTCTCAATCATCTACAGCACCTAACCTGTATCTATCCAAGATGCCGACATACCCAGCAAGCATCTCGAGGACTAGACAATATGGTCAGTGGCGAGGTAGGGGAGGGCAAAGAAGGGGTGGGGAACACAAATCTAGACCCAAATGGAAATGGGACTATAAGATTCTACATCCTAAAAGGCAGACCAAATGCTTGAACCTTCACCAGGCCCTTAGAGGGAACACCTGGGTCACAAGGCACTAAAGATGGTATGATGAAGACTGACCTTAATCTACAGCTTCTCTCTCTCTCTTCTCTCTAACTCTTTTATATTAGTTATCTTTTTCTTCCTTCTCTTAGTGGGCACTGACTTGTAACTCCCAGTACCAGCATGTGGCTATCATCCACAATGAGCTTTTGATCAGAGAGACCTAAAAGGTTTTCTAAAAGTAAGATAGATTTCTGTCAGAGTATTTGACGACCCACTAAAGGTTAGTGGTAAGAACCTGCTGCTGAAGACACCATATGCGGTTGACACATAAAATTGAATGACATGGCTGGAAGCTGGAAGAGAGTCAGGCCCCAGTCATTTAGTGCTTCTAGTGCCAGAAGGTGCGACATGGGTGACTTGGGGAAAATGACCAATATCTGGCCAAGCGACTCATGGTCTAACCTACTTAATGGCAAATAACCTGTTGTGATGCTCACACAACTGCAATAGTGGTGCACAGCCATGGTGGGAAACCAACTGCTCTTGATTTGGCTAACTTATCCACTCAGTGGAATGGGACCCATAGCTGTAGCTGAGAAACAAGTCAGAAACATATCTAAACATGAGCCCGCTCTCCGTTATCAAGCTACCACCATTCATGGGCTACAAGAGGGCCTACACCTACTAAATTCTCTAGAAATAAAATAAGGGTTATCCCATTTATCTGGTGCTAACTTTACTGTCCGTTGGGGAATCTCCTTCTCTTTTTCAGATAGATGCAGATCCTAAGGAGAGAACCACCACATCACACCTCAAAAGGGCCCCAGCTGAAACTAAGAATAATTGGCAAAACAAGCAAGGATGCTGTTTTCTTGGTGAACCTGGTACCAGCACTAGGGTGAAGGAGATTGATGGAGAGAAAAATCAACTCCTACCAAATCAGATATCCAGAGACAGAGGATCCCCAAAAAAATCAACTCCTACCAAATCAGATATCCAGAGACAGAGGATCCCAACACCTCATCACTGAAGCAGACCCCAAATGAACCCAACACTGCTCAGGGAAATTTTGCGGAAGAGGGGGCGGAAAGAATGTCAGAGTCAAACGTTGGGTCATGATATGCAGAGACATTTCCTCCTACCCATAACTGTGGGCTACGTCTACAATAGATGACCCATATACCACAACAAGGAGGGGCTAGGGAGAGGGGGGAGGACAAAGAGGAGGCTATCAATGGTACCAACTTGACTGTATTCACTGAGTACCAAACTAATTAATAAAATTAATTAATTAATTAAAAAAGAAACATGGGGCTGGAGAGATGGCTTAGTGGTTAAGCGCTTTCCTGTGAAGCCTAAGGACTCCGGTTTGAGGCTCGATTCCCCAAGACCCACATAAGCCAGAAGCACAAGTTGGCGCATGCATCTGGAGTTCATTTGCAGGGTCTGGAGGCCCTGGCGTGCCCATTCTCTCTATCTATCTGCCTCTTTCTCTCTCTGTCTGTTGGTTGATCTCAAATAAATAACTAAAAAACAACAACAACAACAACAGAAACGTGTGCTGTTATAAGTGAGTTTGAAAACTCAGCAATCAAATTCATGGAAAGAAAACAAACTAATTTTATACAAGCACAGTCGCTCCTTGAATGGGTGCATAACTGCAGCCACACATGCACTAAATCAAGTGAAATGCATACAGCATGAACCCACTAAGGACACACTCTTAATTGTCAACTTGACAGGATTTAGACTAACCATAGAAACAAACTTCTGGAAATTACAGTGGAAGTATTTCTGATGTTTTGCTGAACTGGAAATTACTTCCCAGACAGTAGCATGGTGCTGGTCCATACTTGGACATCTCAAAATGAAAAACAAAAAAGAAAGAAAGAAAAAAGAGAGAGAGAGATAACAAGTGAAGTCCCAGCCAGCATACATCAATTTCTGCTTCCTGACCGTAGACACAATGTGACTAGCTACCTCAAATAGTGCCACTGTTCCTTCTCTGCCATGGTAAACTGTATCTTTAAATCATGAGCCCAAATAGAGCTTTTTTATTGATTATTATCATTATTATTATTATTTTGGTAGGGTCTCACTCTAGCTCAAGCTTACCTGGAAATCACTATGGAGTCTCAGGCTGGCCTTGAACTCAAGGCAATCCTCCTACCTTTGCCTCCCAAGTGCTGGGATTAAAGGCATGTGCCACCACAACAGGCAATTAGATCATTTTTTGTTGGTTAAGGTGGTGGTTTGAATCAGGTGTCCCCCATAAACTTAGGTGTTCTGAATACTAGCTTCCCAGAGAATGGAGACTTGGGAAGTAACACCTCCTGGAGACAGTGTATTGTTGGGGCCAGGCTTATTGGTGTTAAGACCAGTGTCCCCTTGCCAGTGTTTGGCTACACTCTCCTGTTCCTGTTGTCTACCTTATGTGGTCCAGGGAGTGCTGTCCACCCTCTGTTCATGCCATAATTTTCTCCTGCCATCGTGGAGCTTCCCCTAGAGTCTGTAAGCCAAAATAAACCTCCCCCTCCCCCAAGCTGCTCTTGGTTGGGTGATTTCTACCAGTAATGCAAACCTAACTGCAACACTAAAGTGATATTGAGGAAAGGGGTTGCTGCTAGACACCTGACAGTGTGGATTTGGCCTTTTGCAGCTGATTTTTGAGAGAAATGTGGAGGATTTGAAACCTTGGCCTAAGAGATGCCTTGCAGTGCTGTAAGTACAGCTTGATAGACTATTCTGGTTAGAGTTGAAAGACCTGAATGCAGTAAGAACTATGGACTGTGAGGTTTGTGAGAAAGAGCTTTGCTTGGACTGGCCTAGCAGTCTGTGTATGCCCTTGTCCTGAGAAGTTGTGCAGGGTTGCTTTGTATAGAAATAAACTGGTGTGAGCAGAGGGATATGACACAGAAAGAAAAGTCTTTGAATGAATTGCTGACCATTCAGCTGCAATTGAGAGATTGCAACCTTTGAGACTGGGCCAGATGAACTGCACTAGGGCAATAGGAAGAATTTAGATTCTTTTCAAGGGGCCTGCATGCTCAAGGCATGCCCTGTTCTTCAAAGTCTGTCCCCCACAGGTTAACAAATTGGCACCCTACCTGGTATTGTGCAATATAAGAAATGTAGGAAAGAAGAGGGTCATTGAGTTTGCAACATGGTCTTGTACTTTGGAAATGACCATGGGCTGTGTTAAGCAGATTTACTGGATGCTTGCATTAGGGAGACCCAATGGAGCCATGAGGATGATCGTGGATTGCAGTGGAAACCCAGTGGAGATGCCAGGACAATGAGACAGCTGACAGCTGCCAAGGAGAGCTGTCGGCCCGGATGAAGTTTTCCAGGACTGTGAGTAGCCTAGCTGGAAGAGTAGAATTGAAACTCCACAGACATGTTGCTGGCTAGAATTATCAGACTTGGAGACTTGTCACTGGCTAGAGTTGTTGGACTTGAAGCTACAGAGTTTGATGTTTTCCCTGGTTGTTTTAAATGTTGTATTTGTTGACTATTTCTTTGCTATGCCCAGTGCCATTTTTTGCAGTGTGAATGTTTTTTTTCTGTGGAGTTTTGGGGGAATTTCTTGATATGATGGCACAGTTAAAATACCATGGACTATGGGAATGCTTAAACATCATCGGGAATGATAAAAAAGCTATGGGTACTTTTATATTTGGACTGAATGCACTGTATTTTACATTGTGTATGGATATCAATTTATGGGGGACGGGGCAAAATGTGGTGATTTGATTCAGGTGTCCCCCATAAACTTAGATGTTCTGAATGCTAGGTTCCTAGCTGATGGAGATTTGAGAATTAATGCCTCCTGAAGACATTGTATTGTTAGGGCGTGGTTATGGGTGTTATAGCCATCTCCCCTTTGCTATGTTTGGTACATCCTTTTGTTCCTGTTGCCCACCGTATGTGGACCAGGAAGTGATATCCTCCCTCTGTTTGTGCCATCAATGTCTCCTGCCATTGTGGAGCTTCCTCTTAAGTCTATAAGCCAAAACAAACCTTTTATCCACAAGTTGCTCTTGGTTGGGTGATTTCTACCAGCAATGCAAATCTGACTCAACAGTTAATATTGATTATTAACTTTAAAGGATATAGAATCACCTAGGAGACAAATATCTTTACATCTATGTGTAAGTTTCTAGCATGAGTTCATAGAGGTTTACTGACTGTAGATGGGGTTGCGCGATCATGGGCTGGGGTTCTTGACTGAACCAGATGATGAAGTGAGCTGAGCACCTGCATTCATGCTCTTATTTCCTGTCTGTGTATATAATGTGACCAGATGCCTCATGGTCCCAATGCCCTGACTTCCTTGCCGTTAAGGACTCCATACTGAAACTGTGAAATGAAATAAATTCTTCCTGTTTTGAAATAGCTTTTTTTTGGGGGGGGTAGGCAATTTGTCAAAGCAATAAAAAAAAGTAACTCATAAGGCACGTGTTGCCAGAATGGAGTTGTGGCTGTGATAAAACTGTTTCTTAGGCCTCTGTTGAGAGTTTGCGTATAGGAATTCTGGGAGAAACTGGACTTCTGGGGCCTGGCTTGTGAGTTGGAGAAAGGATCAAGGACTCTATCAAGAACTGCATGAGAAACCATGTATGATATTGTCTAGCAAAGAATTTAACTACATTCTCATCATGCCCTGAATTGAATGAAGCTGATTCAAACATAATGGGCTAATTCATTTGGTAGAGGAAAGTACAAGAGAAGCTAGCATTCAGGCTGCATCGTGGTTAGTGATTACTATTTATATTAGTTACTCTCTCAGTAATATGAAGAAATAAATGCCTGACAAGAAGCAATGTAAGGATGGAAAAGGTTTATTTTTTGGCTTACAATTTCCAAGGAAAGTTTCATGAAAGAGAAGGCATGATGGTAGGAAGGGAGTTCTGGCTTTTAAATAGGCAAGGAAGAAGCAGTGAATCAAGAGAAAGTCAGGTCTAGAGATCAAACCTCAGGCCCAAAACGGTGACAAAATTCAATCAGCAGAGGTCTGCCTCAGAAACTTTTCTCAGCCTTCCTATACACTGTCAACCAAATAGGAAGCAACTGTTCAAACACATGTGCTTTTTACTTTAAACCTAAAATATTCTTCTTACTGGCCTCACAGAACAAATAGCAACTTCATGTTCATGGTGTAAAATATGTTCACTCTAATTTCCAAAGTCCCAATAGCCTAATTTCCCCAATTAAGTTCAAAAATATAAAATCACTTTTGAAGACTCAATGCAGTCTCTTATCAGAGACCTCTTGTAAAACAAAATATATAAAAAAAATACCTCACAAAAAAATAGCACAGGGTAAACACTGACATTGAAAAGGAAAGAAAGAGGAAATACCAAGCAGATATTAAATCAAAACAAGACTGCAACCCAGCAGGCCAAACATCAAGGCCTCTGTCTCCATTTCCAGTATCTTGAACTCATGATTAAATTGTGTGGTCATCAAAAGGTTTTAGTGGCCATAACCCTCCAGTTTTGACATCTCCATCACCCTAGGTTCACCCTAACTTCACTCAACAATCTCTGAAACCTTTCTGGCAGGTATTTCAAGTCTGGCACACATTGCCTGGCTTTGTGGTACAACATTCCATGATCCCTTCAATCTTGTATTTTTCATGCCTGTAAAAATCCATGTGGATGATACTGCCAAGTTCTACTGCCAGCTTGAGATGGCGCTTGGCCTACAGTCATAGCAGCTTCTGTATGTAGCCTGTGAGGATGGAATTCTTTCAGTATTCTCCCTGTAACCATTCACTTTCCCCACTCATTTCTTTCAAGATGTAGTTTTACATGAGTGGGATTTGTCCCCCTAGACAGTAAGCTTATCTTTAATGTTGCTACTGTTTTTTACAATTATAGCTACATTGGAAGTAGTATTCTTGAATGGGCTCTTAAACTTGCTCACATTTCTTTGCTTACCAAATTGGATCTTTTGTTGAGTTATTGCTGTTCTTCATTTTGCTCTTTCACTGTTGATCTGAAGAAAAGCAGCCAGTGTAATCCACACTCAATATTTTGTCTTGAAATACCCTCTTGCCAAATTCATTAGCCTAGTACTTTTAAATTCAAATTTGGTCAAGTTTTCTGTACATAGGCTAAATTCAGCTAATCTCATTGTCAGTGTCTCACATGGCCTGAATCTAGATCCATTCTCAGAATAGTCCTCATTCCCCTATTAAGCACTGTGAACCTCCATGGTCCACCTTTCCTCTAGAATTCTCATCTTCCCAATTCCCCGGAGAATGGCAAGTCAACCTTGCTGAGAGCATTGTAAGGCTTCTCTCACCCAATAATCCAAATTCTTCCATGCTGCTCCTACAAACCAGTTCCAGAAGCTTATGGACCATATGAGCAGTGGCCCCATGCAGAAGGCACTTCTCTGTTTCACTTAATTTCTCAGTGTTGTGAAGAAATACCTGACTAGAGGCTATTTGAGGAAGTAAATGGCTTATTTTTTGGCGTACAGTTTTAAGGGAAGTGACAAGGCACGGAAAACATGGAGGTAGAAATGGGCAGCTTGGGGCTGGAAGGCTGGCTTAGCAGTTAAGGCATTTGCCTGCAAAGCCAAAGGACCCAGGTTCTATTTCCCAGAACCCACGTTAGCCAGATGTACAAGGGGGCGCACATGTCGGGAGCTCGTTTGCAGTGGCTGGAAGTCCTGGCGCCCCCCACCCCCATCCCTCTTTGTCTGTCAAATAAATAAATAAATAAAAACATATGTTGTTTTTTTTAAAAGCATTTTAAGAAATGGGCAGCTTCACTCCCACAACTGCAGGTGGGTAGCAAAGGAATTAAGAACAAATGAGGTTGGGCTTTTATCCCTGCAGGCCTTCCTCAAAAGATCTACTTCCTCCAGCAAGGCACCACCTCCTCAAGGTTCCACAAACTTCCCCAAAGGCATCACTGGCCAGTGACGAAGATTTTCAAACACAGGAGATACTGGGGAGTATTTTACCTCTAGACAGTAACGAGAGTTACTGAAAGAATGTAATCATGTGTTCAAAAATTCATTTTGATAGTACCATTTGGCCAGAGAAGCTTCTTTTTTCAAAAGGTGGTGGATAATGGGGAGATACTACTTTTGCGAGTTTTTGGGGGAAAAAAGACATATTTCATACTACACTAAAAATCCAGGTGGCCAAATCTAGCTTTTCTATTAACATTCCTGGGTCAACCTTCTGCCCTGCTCTTTGCTCGCTGTCCTTGGTAAGAATTGTAAATGCAGCACAGGGAATATCTCCGTGCTTGCCATGCTTGACCCTTGAGTCTTCCTCTTCTGTAGAGGAATTAGGTTTCTAAACTGTATCAGCAAGGGTCATACCTACGCAAGAATGGACAAATTGGGAACAGATTCGTTTTAATGAAACTATAATGCCAAACAAGTCTGCAAACAGGGGATATGCCGTGAAAGAGAAATGACTGGACAGTAAAGAAAAGAAAACTGTTAATCAACCATTGGAAACTTACCAGGTATCTCAGTGATCAGGGATATGAACACTTAGCTATCCATGTAGTAAGATATATACATATTTATAAAGTTGTTTTACTGCTTAAGTTTTCTATGAAATATGTTCTGAATGTATCCAAGATAACCCAGTTAACCTATGTTTCCATCATAGATCTAACTCAAGTGAACTGATACCTGTAAAAAATATTCACATAAACACATGCAGGCACATATTCACACAAAGTTTCAGTATAGCTAAATTATATACATTCACAAAATCTTTCTACCGGTGTTACATAATTGTAGTTTTAAATTCATATTTCTAGCCTTTGATTATGTTTTACTTTTTTCCTCATTTTAATGACACTTAAGTCTGAAAAAAATATGTATAGTTCTTCTTCATGTATTTGAATCAAAATAAAGGTAAAATATAATAGATTGATTGCCTTTTGTCTAAGCAAAGGTAAAAACGTTACAAACATATACTGCTAAAGCTACTCAAAAATACTAATCACAAGAAATATATGGAGTTCTCATAGTGAAATATATTCTTTATTTATATTTTTCTAGTGCTCAGGCTTGAATGTAGGGCCTTAGAAAATCTAAGTAAGCGCAGCACCACTGAGCTGTATTCCCAAAATGTGATTTTATTGATAATCCCTGAGCAGCCTTAGTTAAGACTTGAAACTTTGATTCTTCAGCTTATAGTCCAACCCTGCATGTTCCAACTACTGAAATGTTCCAACACAACTGGGTGGAATTCTAGCACTTAAAGTAACACAACAATTTTAAAATTTGAAGCTACACATGTGGGATCCAATGTGTTCAGGTCATGGTCTTCAGAATGATGAGTATTCAGGGGCCTGGTTGAGAGTTCCTGATGAACGTAGAGCACCTCCAGGTGGCAGCAATGGGAATGATAGAGAGGAGCCTCAAAATCCCTCAGCTTTATAAAAGCAAATGAAAATACTGACAAAAAATGACAAAATCAGCTTGATGGAGTTCTGGAAATTAACCAAGTGATGACAAGAATGAAAATAATATGTTTTCAATAAAACCTGTAACAAAAAATTTAAAATATACAGGGTGATGACATTAAGCTGACTTTGTTGTTTTAAACTATTTAGTTATTCTATTTGCATCTCACTCTTCCCAGTTCACTTGTGACCTGGAAAACCACAAACCTACCATCTCTGTGAATAACAAGAGAATATCACTATTTCAGTGGGTCAGAATATTTTTTGGAGTTCTTCAAAAACCTTATTTCAGGAGAAAAACCTTTATTGGATTTATCTAGCAATTAATTCTATGGATCAACCAGTAAGCATTTTCTTTAATTCTCCTGATTCAGCAATTTTACATCTTCTTTTGCATAATTTTTGAAATTTAATCAGTAGTAACTCTGGATATTGCATAGGCATTATTTTTTTTTGTTTTAGTTTCTTAAGAATGAAAGAAACGATTTTTTGATCATTGGTTTGTGATCTTAACAACTACTACTCTTTTATTAATATTAGTATGAATAATACCTAGTGGTACTAATTTATCATTTTCTTTTAATTTATGTGTTTAATATCATAAATTTCCATAAACACACTATACTCACAGGGCTTATACTCTGGTTATTTGCATTTCTCTATAAGATATGTTTTAGCTTGTATTTTTACTTTTTTAATGATGATTACATAGTATCACGTATAGCAAATGTTGTCTATTAAAATTAACAAAGTATGTTTGATGATCTGAGAGTTCTATCTACATATTGCCAAAAAGTTAGTTTTTAAACCAGTTTTTGTAGAGTCACATGAAATTGGGAGGCATGATTTTCCACATGCTGATCCCTGAATCCATCAGCACTCCACTGCCCAACTTTGCACAGCTTGTCAGTCCCAGGCCAGCGACAGGTTAACCTGGCCTTTTGTATCCATTTGTTCTCATGACAGGTAATTAAACACAAATTTGAATTTAGAAGAAGGTATTAAAATCTCTTTAGAATAACCTAATTTAAATGATCTTTCCTACCTTTAATATTTCATGTCCACAAAGGTGCGAATTTTAAGTGTAATTTGTCTGCAGAATTCACAAAGTACAATCCTGCTGGCCTGTCTTCATCTCCATTTGAATCTCACATGCCACTGGCATGTAGGCTTCAAGACAGCAGGAAAACTGTGATATTGTTCTCCTTACAAACAAAACTGGCATGTAGCCTCCAAGGCAGCAAGGTAAACAGACATATTGTTCTCACAACAAACAAACTAGGTTCCTAATATAAATCACTCCGTCTTTCCATTCATATGTGAGGTGCTGATTTCTCTAAATCCTAGTAAGTTATTATATTGGAGTCCAGACTTCATGCACTAAATTTCACAAAGGACCTGCTTGATTTGAAATCCATACCTCTCTCAAACTTCAGTGCTTTTTTGTTGTTATTTTGTTTTGAGGTAGGGTCTGACTCTAGCTCAACCAGACCTGGATTCACTATGTAGTCTCAGGGTGGCCTCAAACTCTTGGCAATCCTCCTACCTATGCATCCCAAATACAGGTATTAAAGACTTGTGCCACCATGCTCAGTTTAAAATTGAGTACTTTCTAATGACATACAAAAATTGAATTAGGACCTAGTTATTTTTACAAATAATGGATACTTAAATTGAACATGTTTAAAGATATTTCTCAATAAACCTGGTTAGCAAGTATCTCTAAGGCAGTGAGACAAGTCCTTAGGATAAATGCCTAGGAGTGCTATAGCTGAGTCTTATGGTAGATAAATTTTTAGCTGTCTCAGGAACCTCCACAGTGATTTCCACAATGGCTGGACCAGATTACATCCCCACCAACAGTGTAGAAGGGTTTCTCTTTTTCCACATCCTCTCCAACATTTCTGGTCATTTGTTTTCATGATGGTCGCGAATCTGAAAGGAGTGAAATGGAATCTCAATGTAGTTTTAATCTGCATTTCCTTGATGACTAGGGATATAGAACATTTTTTAGATGTTTATATGCCATCTTTATTTCTTTTGAGAATTCTGTACTTAATTCCATAGCCCAGTTTCTTAATTGGGTTGTTTGATTTCTTATTATTTGAATTTTTGAGTTCTTTGTATATCATAGATATTAATCCTCTAGCAGATGTATAGCTGGCAAAGATTTTATACCTTATAGTTACTTGCTCAACCATGTTTATTGCTGTTATATTCACAATAGCTAGGAAATGGAACCAGCCTAGATATCCCTCAACTGATGAGTGGATAATGGATATATGGCACATTTACACAATGGAGTTCTACACAGCGGTAAAGGAAAATGAAGTTATAAAATTTGCAGAAAAATG
The DNA here is from genome assembly GCA_036346955.1 of Dipus sagitta. Classification (NCBI taxonomy): domain Eukaryota; kingdom Metazoa; phylum Chordata; class Mammalia; order Rodentia; family Dipodidae; genus Dipus; species Dipus sagitta. The sequence continues at coordinate 28,062,243 of CM070772.1, forward strand.
GATGGATCTGGAAAGATTTTACTAAGTTAAGTAACCCAGACCCAGAAAGCCAAACATTGCATGTTCTCTTTCATATGTGGATCCTAGTTACACATGCTTGGACTTCAGAGTGAGTAGGAAGAAAACTCAGTAGCAGAGGCCAGTAAGCTAGAAAGGGGATATAAATGGAATAGAAAGGAAGGGAGAGGGGAACTGGATAGGATGGTATTGTATATACGTAAGTAGAAGAACATATTAATGGGGGTGAGAAGGCCTAAGTGAGGTCAGGGGAAGAGATTGAGTAAAGGAATGGTAGAAGAATGGCTAATCAAAATCCAAGAGAATATAAATAAATAATATGGAAACCTACTTTTTTGGACAATGGAACACTCAGGAGCCATAGATAGTTATTTAAAAAAAATAGTGCCAGGGATGGGATACCTTCCAGTGAGTTGTTGGCCAGGGAGGTCCCTGATGCCCCTAAACCATTACAGGCCATTTGCCAATACCCTTGGTTTCCCACCAGAAATAGATGGTAAGACCCTATTGCTGAAGACCTCACATAATTGGGCTGCAAGGCCACTGAGAAATCCTGCTGGCACTGAGCAGAAAACCTCCTCCATGTAGACCAGACAGGAAGCTGGGAAAAGCCACGCTGCATGCAGTTCAATGGGAAACACAGAAATCACCAGTGAAGATACTCAAAAGTAGACACTGTAAGCCTTACATTTGGTCAAATGAGCCAATGGGTGCAATAGTGGCACTTCTGTCATGGTGGAAATCAACCACCCTCTAATTTAATTGGAGGCCTGCTCCTTGGGAGGGAATACATCCCTCATACTGAAAACCTACAACAGGGGTAGTAATGAGACCTAGGGGTCTAACGTTGGCTGCTGTCTGGCTAAATGTACATACTATGCTCATCAAACTGCCCAGTAAGCACTTCTCTTAATGTTCATACCCATATATTAATGCTACTCTCACTTTTAGTTAGAGAACCTTCTCTTTTCAGATGGAAGTGACCTTGGAATGACTCAGAAGGCATCATGGTGCTGAGAAGAAGTTACAGAGGAGTGCCCAGCACTGATATATCTCTATCACAACTTCCAAGGCTCAAGGGTCTATTGTAGAAGAGGTGGTGGAAAGAATGTAAGAGCCAAAGGAAGGGTAGGACTCCTTAGAATGTGCTCCTCCAGAAACAAAATGGCCTGGATATCCATGACCTCACAGTCCTGACACTACCTACACAAGACCATCATAATAGGAGGAAAAGATGACGACATCAAAACAAAAGAGAGACTGATTGAGAGGGGGAGGGCATATGATGGAGAGTGGAGTTTCAAAAGAGAAAGTGGGAGGAGGGAGGGAACGACCATGGTATATTGATAACAGTCATGGAAGTTGTCAATAAAAGGTTAATTAATTTAAAAAAGAAAAAAAAAAACATCTTTCTCAAGTACCATATAAGGATATCCTTTCAATTTGTTTTTGAAGACAAAACTCTGAGAAGTTAGATTAACATTTTCATGAATGCACAGCCAACACTTCGTAGTCAGGACTCGCTGTAAATGAGAAAATAAAATATATGTCAAATCATTATGCACAGGTTTATGAATAAAGAAAACACTACAGAAAATATTTTATCTCTTCATTTATAAGAATTTTCCTGTTTTGCTTTGTCATTTTGCTTCCTTCCATGGGAAAGATGTATGTTATGCCTTCCACACTAGAGTGTGTTTCTTCTAAAACTCTCTCTACATAGGTCTTATCTCCAATGTAATCATGGCTCTTCTCTAGCTTCTTTCTAGACTTCCATTTCTTTTAAGTAAACGGCATACACTATGCTACTTTCCACACAACTGTGTGTTTCCCATCTTCCTTGTGCTTGTGGCTTTGCTCCAGATTTTTTTCTAGACCATAAGTTCCCTTAAATAAGCCCCATAATTTGTGATTTCTCTCTAAATATACTCAATTATTCATAATTTATCCTCCTTGAGTCCGTGTGTATCAATAGTGTTTTAAAAATAGGATTCAAACTTAATATTGGGGTTTATAAGCTTGGGTAGCCCCTACTGAATGCCAAAATCCTGCCTCAATACCACTGTATTTTATTTGAATCAAGCTATTGATTGAGGTGCAGCATTCGGTAGCAAGCTCATGTGACATATTTCCTTCAAATTACACAACCCTACTTTCATTCACCACTTCCCAGTAATGCCATTGTTACATCAGTCCATCAAGGTGGTATTCCACTGATTCTATCAGAGCTTCATGGTTGAAATATGTCTTCACACATATGCCCAGAGATCTGTTTCATTAATTCCCTGTCTCTTAACTCTGTGTCATTAACACAAGATGACTCACACTCATGAAGTAGTGAAAATTTCATGTAAGAATTTCCAGTTCAATAATACTGCACACAATGAAAATTAAAAATTAAAAAATAAAAATAAAAGCATTAAGTGCTTCAGTGAATACCTGAAGCAGAGCAATATAATATGGCTTCAGGAAATGAAAATGTATTTAATATGTGATGAATGTAGCTATTTGCCTGTGGGAGATTTGTCTGTATTATAATCAGTATATCACATTAATTGGGAAGTTTGATTCTATATGAGAAATACATGTAGTAAAAATATGAACAACTTTCTATCTTAAACTATGCAAAATTAATTTCTGAGCCCAACAATCATTGAATTTGTGAAGCAGCAGATATTGAAATATCAAAATGAGCTGGGTGTGGTGGCACATGCCTGTAATCCCAGCACTGTGGAGTCAGAGGTAGGAGGATTGCTGTGAGTTTGAAGCCAGCCTGAGACTACAGAGTGAATTCCAGGTCAGCCTGGGCTACAGTGAGACCCTACCTCAAAAAACAAAACAAAACAAAAATCAAAATATTATCAAAATATGGGAAATATTTTTTGTCCTAAAACATAAATCCTATTTAAAGATCAACATTTTACATGTACAAGTTATTTCAGTCAACAAAATGATGTTTTTTTTTTTTTGAAGAAGCCTCCTATACATAATATGGTTACCAGAGACATAATGAAAATATTTTCTCATTAAATTTAAAATTGCTAGTTTTCAGTTATACATATATCATCAATTCTGCACATCTACAAATCGTTAATTTTTAGATATAAAATCAATTCTTCACATGTAATGATAATCTAATGCAAAAATGCCATTCCCTATGAAAATGTATTTTATTAAAGATATGTTTCAAACTGCATGAGAAATACTTATTCTTTGGCTATGAGCACATGTATAGCTTAATGCTAATGAATTTATATAAACAGGAATAAAAGGAAAAAATAACCATTAGTAATCAAGTAAGAAGTATTAAACTGAATAAAATATTAATAAACTTATGCTTTTTACTACTGAGTTAAAAATCATTATCTTTGAGCCGGGCATGGTGTCGCATGCCTTTAATCCCAGCACTTGGGAGCGGAGGTAGGAGGATCACTTAGAGTTCGAGGCCACCCTGAGACTACATAGTTATTTCCAGGTCAGCCTGGGCTGGAGTGAGACTCTACCTCAAAACGCAAAAAACAAACAAAAAAAAATCATTATCTTTGGATTGATAATTTTGGAATTAGTTTCTTAATATGAGGACGTACACATGTATATATCCAGTAAATTCTTAGAAACTGCAATTTATAGTTACATTTTAAAGAGCAATATTGGAGCTCTTCCAAACATGACACTGTTTGAGATGAACAATTGTAAACCACTGCATACTTGGAAAAAGATCACCCTCATAATTTGTAGAGAATGGAAATAAGATTGCAAATGTTTTATATAAGGTGATTAAATAAAGGGTTATATCACAAAGACAGTTGGGCTTAATAGTCCAATTTACAAGATCACATTCATGAGATTTAAAATACCTTTGATACTGGATTATTTATAGTAGTGCATTGGAAGAGCTTTGAAACCTCGGACCATATGCTGCAAAAATCACAGAAAATTAAGCGATGTGATAGGCTTACTACTTAGTAGTCAGGAAAATAATACTATCAGGAGATGTATAGATGCAAGTTGGATAATTTCATTTACTCAGCAGCAAAACCTGTACATTGTAGAAGACAAAGTGTTTGAACTGTTTCACCCTGTATGCTGTGGTCTGTCCCATTTAGTACCTTCTTGCTCTTATTCAGAGGCAATAGTCATTATGGAAATGAAAGTATCATTGTAAATGCTAACATGCTTCTGCATACTGTTATTTTACTTGATCTCTTGCTTTAGTCATTTTCACTATGTTTAATTCTATAACTATATTCTAAGAATATGTATTTAAATTTTGCATGTAAACTTTATGGTTTATATGACAATACAATTTTGCATATTTAGGCTAATAATTCACCTTTGACCATCTTTTAAAAATGTTTTTTATTTATTTGTAAGAGGAGAGAGAGATAAAAGAGAGAGAGAGAGAGAGAGAAACAGGGAGGAAAGGAGAGGATGGGTATGCCAGGGACTCTTGCCACTTCAAATGAACCCCAATGCATACACTCCTTTCCCTTTGTGTGTCTGGATTTACGTGGGTAGTGGGGAAATCAAACCTAAGTCTTTATATATTTCAGGCAAGCATTTTAACCAGTGACCCATCTTTGTAGAACCTTAACCAGCTTTTGATAAAAAAATTATTATCTTCTAGTAAATTTATGTCCTTGCTAACATTTCATAAGTGTAGTTAAATTACTAGCTGAATAAATGCAGTTTGGTTTATTTTCTGGCATATATTTTATTACAACATCCTTTCTGATCTTTACCTATCAAATGAACAACACTAGGTAGTTTTTTGTACTTTTTGTATATTTTTTGTATTTTTAAAAATTTTATTATTATTATTATTATTATTATTATTATTAATTTGTATTTGCTTTGTAGCACCTCTGTACTCTTGTGTCTTGGGAAACCACAGGAAAATTTAAGAAACTAAAATTAGTATTCCTCAATCATACATACTACATAAAATAATTTATAAACAATAAAAGCCATTTGAGCCTGGCATGGTGGTGCATGCCTTTAATTCCAGCACTTAAGAGGCAGAGGTAGGAGGATTGCTGTGAGTTCAAGGCCACCCTGAGACTAAATAAAGTGAATTCCAGCTCAGCATGACCTATAGCAAGACCCTACCTCAGAACCCCCCCCAAAAAAATAATAATAAATTTGAGTTTTCTAAAATTGTTGTATTAATTTACATTATTTAAAAATATTTTGAAATCCTAATTCATCCACTAAAAGTCAAATATATTTTGCAAAAATTATTAGGTCTTTTGTCACATGCTGCCAACACAGAATATTGAGAGATCCAGCTGGTATCTGGAAGGAAGCCAGTTACCAGATGGTCTGCCCATATAGTGTTAAAAAGCACTACATGAGTTGCTGGGTGAAAATGACCAACAATAGCCAACAATATTGTGTGCTAGCAGGAGACACAACTACACAAAAGCAACCAGCCTGACAAGATGTACGCACCTGTGCAATAGTGGTACCCAGCCTAGGTGGATAACTGATGGCTCCCTGATTTGCTAACAGGTCTCCTCCGTGGACAGGAATCCACAGCTGAAACTTGGAACTGAATCAGAATACTAGGGAGGCCAAGATCATGGTCTCCAATGACAAGCTCTCACTAGATTTTGGCCAAAAGAGAGGCTACACCTACCAAAATCTCTCTTAAAAATGCTTATCCCATTTAACCTATTTTGACCTCACTCTCCACTGGGTAATCTGTTTTTTCTTTTTCAGAATGCAGCAAGAACCAAGGACATAAACCACCCCTGCACATATTCCAGGGCCCAGGTGAAAGGGCAGAGATAGTAGTGCCGGGGTGATGGAGACAGACGCGGAACCTGTTCAAAGCAGAACCCAAGAAGCTGCTGAGAGCACAACACTAAAGTAAACTTAAAACACACCCACCACACCTCAGGAAATTTTGTGGAACAGGGGGAAGAAAGATTGTGAGTGCCACGGTGTGGAAGGGAATATCCAGAGGCATTGCCCTCTCCCTTAAAATGACTTACTGCTTCTCTCACATCTCAAAACCTACAACCGCAAGGAGAATAGTAGCAATCCCACAGAGGAGTAATAGGGGAAGGGGGGAGGAAAATGATGGTATCAACACATGATGTGTCCGTACAAAGTGTCTACTTAATAATAATAGAAAAGCAATGATTAGGTCTTTGAAAATCATGTGATTCAAAATATAGATCTCAATAAATGTTTCCTTCTCTCTTATGATAATGATTTTGGAAACTATTTTGTATATTTTCTTACCTTTAATGTATATTTTTAAAGAAATTCTTACAGGTTTCTATATATTTTATATTGAGGAATATGCTGCTTTCTATGAATCATTGTTAATTGATCAGATGAAGGAAACATAAGGCTTTTGATTCTAATATCCTCCTTATACTCACAGGAGCAAATAGATCTCCCCTAACATCCTCGATTCAACAAAATCTCAGCTAAGAGCTCTTCTTATGTTAATGTTGTGGTTTGCATGTAAGAATGTAATAATTCTTGTTATGAGGAGGGGAGACGGAGACAGAGGGACTTAACCACATCAACAAGGATAAGGATATCTGAGGAAGCATCTTTTGCACAACAAGTGCTTTATTACAACTGTTTTTTTTTTTTTTTTTTTTTTTTTTTTTTTTTTTACCAAACATAAGAATATCTCTTTTTTTTTTTTTTTTTTTGATTTTTCGAGGTAGGGTCTCACTTTAGTCCAGGCTGACCTGGAATTCACTATGGAGTCTCAGGGTGGCTGCGAACTCACAGCAATCCTCCTACCTCTGACTCCCGAGTGCTGGGATTAAAGGCGTGCGCCTCCACGCCCGACTAGAATATCTCTTTTCAAAAGAATCATACTTTAGTTTTGAATTTAAGAACTGTATCTTGATAAGCATTAGCTATGAAACATTTTAAAACTATTGAAGGGAGGGTTTCTAATTTCTGTTGAATTTCTAATTTCTTTGAATGCCTGTCAAAAGTTATGAGGATAATAAAGATAGATGGGAATAACAATTGGTTTGGGTAATATAAATTGTAAAATGTTAGTTTTCAACCGACCTTCCATATCATGCTGATTTAAATCAGTTGTATTTTTTCTTTAAAACATAAGTATTTTGATCTGCTTAGTAACTAATAAAGAAAAAAAAGGAAAAAAAAACATAAATATTTCGATATATTGACTTGAGAGAAAGAAAGAAGAGAGAATGTGTACATGTGTTCATGGGCACACCAGCACCTCTTGCTTAGGAAAACAAATTCATAATGCATCTGTCACTTTATGCATCTGGCTATAAGTAAGTACTGGGGAATTGAACCTATACAAGAAGACTTTGCAGACAAGTGCCTTTAACCACTGAACTATCTCCCCAGATCTCTTTATGCAAAATTTTAACATAGTATTTTTTTCCAACAAATAATGGATGAAATGTATAATCACATAGAAAGCATATATATTGATCTATAATTTCTGTAAAACTTCTTCCATTTAAGTATTTATTGTACAAATCATAGTCTTAAAACTTTATTTCTTATAATTACTAAAATCCAACTATTGTAAACCTAAATGGATACATGAATTTGACTGATGCTAAAAAGAATGCTGACTGCTTCCTTGAATTAAATTACACTAATAAAGAATGAATTGGTACTTCAATATCATTTAATTAGGGGAAAATATATTTTATTTTTATAACTTATACCATAACTTATAAAATAGTAACTTTAATGGTCCTACTCAATTATGTCAACAATTAAGAGAATGTTAAATACTAAGCTATAACTTGTCTTGTTGCATTTGATTCATTTTACTGGTCTATTGTACTTCAATAGATTTTTAAGGTTATTAAGATGCAAGCAATGACATGATGAAGCAAAATAATTGATACACTGTAATGTAATCTGTAATGTAATTTGTGATTTTATTAAAAACAAGAGTAAAATAAAGTAAAAAGGATAAAAATTCATAATAACATTATTTTTAAAGGTAATATACAATTAATATATACCATATAAATTTTATTCATTTTAAATTTAATTTTAATGATTTAAAACCTTCATGCTAAAATTGGCCTTTGTTTTGGATAGGTACTCCTTGAGTTCTGGACCTATGAATGCCTTGAGATATTTTATTAATTTCTTTAAGTTATTGTCACCATTTAAACAAAAAATATACTTTAAAATTGTTTCCTAATACAATAAGATAAAATTCATTGAATTGACAATTTTATTACTCAATAAAGTTAACCATAATACCATTATTTTGCCTTGAATTAGCAGTCCCTTCACATTCACAGTGTTTTCATATTAACCCTTATACTGTGAGGTATCTGAATGCTTAGGTGTCTTTCACTGTCAGTGTCAATCCTTTCAGTTTTGAATCTCGTCCAAAGTGATGCAGTCAGGTCTGCATTGCTGGTAGAAATCACCGAACCAAGAGCAGCTTGTGGGAAAATGAGGTTTATTTCAGCTTACAGGCTAGAGGGGGAAGCTCCATGATGGCAGGGGAAAATGATGACATGAGCACAGGGTGGATATCAACCCCCTGGCCAACATCAGGTGGACAATAGCAACAGGAGGCTGTGCCAAACACTGGTATGGAGAAACTGGCTATAACACCCATAAGCCCACCCCCAACAATACACCGCCTCCAGGAGGCATTAATTTCCAAATCTCCATCAGCTGGGAACCTGTCATTCAGAACACCTACGTTTGTGGGGGACACCTGAATCAAACCACCACATTATGCCCCTGACCCCCATAAATTGATAACCATATGTGTTGTAAAATGCAGTGCATTCATCCAACTTTAAAAGTCCCCATAGTTTTTACCAATTCCAATGATGTTCATACATCCCTATAACCCAAAATCTTCTAACTGAGCCATAATACCAACCCCCCCCCAAAAAAAAACATATTGGCACAGAAATAACATTCACACTGCAAAAGATGGCACAGGGCATAGCAAAGAAACATTCAACCAATATAAGATTTAAACAGGGCAAACATCAAACTCTGTAACTCCAAGTCCAATAACTCAAGACAGTGTCAAATCTCCAAGTCCAATAATTCTAACTAGCAACAAGTCTCTGGTATTCCAAATCCATCCCTCCAGCTTGGCTACTCACAGTCCTGGACAACTTTAACTGGGGCTGGCAGCTTTCCTTAGCAGCCATCTCATGGTCCTGGCATCTCTGCTAGGTCTCCACTGCAATCCATAGTTCATCATCATGGCTCCATTGGGATTCCATGCAGGCAACCAGCAAACCTGCTTCACACTGCCTATAGCCATTTCCAAAACACAAGACTGTGTTGCAAACTAAACAACCCTCTCTCTCCTACATTTCTTATACTCCACAGTACCAGGTATGGTGCCAGTTTGTTAATCCAAGGGGGAATAAAGCAGACTTTGAAGAACAGGACACTCCTTGAGCACTCAAACCCCTTCAAAAGAGTCCTACATTCTTCCTGTTGCCCCAGTACAAGTCAGCTGGCCCAATCTCTCAATTTCAACTAAATGGGCAGCAGTTCACCCAAAGATTTTTTTTTTCTGTGCCATATCCCTCTGCTCACAGCAGTTTATTTCTATTCAAAGCAACCCTACACAAATTATTAGGACATGGACATAACAGCAAGCCTCACACAAAGCTGTTCAAAGCTCTTTCTCACCCTCATAAGACAAACCTCATAGTCCATAGTTCTTACTGCATTCAGGTCTTTCAACTCTGACTACAATAGTCCATCAAGCTGTACTTACAGCACTGCAAGCCATCTCTTAGTCCAAAGTTTCAAATTCTTCCACATTCCTCTTGAAAATTACTCCAAAAGGCCAAAGCCACACAGTCAGGTGTCTAGCAGCAATTCCCAGTCCTCAGTACCACTTTACTGGTGCTGTCATGTTCTCATTGCTGGTAGAAATCACCCATCCAAGAGCAGCTTGAGGGAAAAAGAGGTTTATTATTATTATGGCTTAAGGGCTAAAGGGGAAGCTCCATGATGACAGGGCAAAACAACAGCATGAGCATAGGGTGGACATCACCCAGTGGCCAACATAAAGTGGACAATAGCAAAAGGAGAGTGGGCCAAACATTGGCAAGGGGAAACTGGCTATAACACTGTAGCAGACAGCTTCAGGTTCGCTGAGATAAACTTCCAGACCAGGCACAGTTATGGAGGAAGGGATATTTATTGAATCTTACAGATCCAGGGGAAGTTTCATAAATGGCAAAAGAAGCTGGCCTGCCTTCAAAGGTCCAAGCAGAGAGAGAGAAGCACAAGCCAAAAAAGCCAAAAGCCACACAGCACACTTCAGGAACTCCAGCTAGGTACACTTTGTATATCTTTAAATTGAAATCTGAAACCCACCACCACAACTTAAGATCCACCCAGTGACATGCCTCCAGCCAGGTGACTACAGATGCAAACTACAAACAACTAAAAAAACTGAACATATTGGGGGCCATCTATTCAAATCACCACATTCTCCCCCGGCCCCCAATAGATTTATAACCATCACACATTGTAAATTGTACTCAGTTCAATTTCAAAGGTCCCCACAGTCTTGACCAATTTAAGACAGTAAGTCCTGTAAAATCAGTAAGTTAAATACTTCCAACATATAAAGGCACAGAGTAAACATTTTTGACTGGTATAATGCATAGCAAGGAGAGACTAAAACAATGCTGACTCAACCACCATCAAACAAACATCAAAATTCTGCAGTTTAAGTTTAGTACAACGAGAGACTGACAGTTTCCAGATTTTCCAATTCCACCCCTCCAGCTGGGCAGAGTACCCAGTGAGCACTTCCATCCCAGGCCAACAGTGAGCTCCATGGTAGCCCTTGCACAGTCCTGGTATATCCAAAATATTTTCAGGTCTTCATGCTCACCACGGTCCATCTTCCAAAGGCTCTTTCAGCCTATCAGGGCATCAGGCCCTGCCTCAGGCCACATCTCAGCAGCGGCTCCTGGAACCATATGCAACTCACAACCACTCCTCACATTTTTCATGCTTCTGAAACTAATACCAGGTGTGCAGGACACAGCCATATTCTTAATTCAGGGACAAAACAAATCATAGCCTTGAAAAGCAGGTTCCTTTACCAGTCAACCCTTTCCAAGACTTTGCATTTCTATGATATTCTTTCCTCAGGCATCTTTCCATTTTTTTTTTTAATGTAAAGCAATTGGACCACATTACTTAAGATTGCTAATGTGTTGACAATAGCAGCTTTAGTAACCTTAAACCAGTCTCTGTGCCAGTAAATTCAACTTGCTTGAAGTTTTCCACCTTAAAAATCTTAAAATCTCTCAGTCTAATATCTCCAGCCAAGCACATCAGTCCATAACAAATGTAACCTTGATCAAACTCCCTGGGCCTCAGCAACAGAATGCAGCCAGCCCTTATACCAGTAGCCCAGTTCCAACAAAGTCCTCTGTAGTCTCTTCTCCCCCTTAGAAAACTCAATACTGTCTGCATTTAGCATTCTCAAACTCTCATCAGAATAGTCCATAAAACTTGGTTTACCATTCCAGAAGGCATCTTCACTTGCAAGCACCAAATCCATGCCTATTCCTCTGTGGTAGTTTGATTCAGGTGTCCCCCATAAACTAGGTGTTCTGAATGCTAGGTTCCCAGCTGATGGATATTTTGGAATTAATGCCTCCTGGAGGGAGTGCATTGTTGGGGTGGGCTTATGGGTGTTATAGCCAGTTTTCCCATGCCAGTGTTTGGCACACCCTCCTGTTGCTGTGGTCCACCTTGTGATGTCCACCCTCTGCTCATGCCACCGTTTTCCCCTGCCATCATGGAGCTTCCCCTCGAGTCTGTAAGCTAAAATAAATCTCTTATTCCCAGAAGCTGCTCTTGGTTCAGTGATTTCTACCAGCAATGCGAACCGAACTGCAATGCCCTACAAAACAAAGGTTCCAAAAGATCAACATCTACATGGTTAGGTTTATCTCAGCCCACTCCTCAGTACCAAGTTCTATAGCAAACAGCTTCAGGTTTGCTGAGATAAACTTCCAGACCAGGCACAGTTATGGAGGAAGGGATATTTATTGAAGCTTACAGATCCAGGGGAAATTCCATAAATGGCAAAAGAAGCTGGCCTGCCTTCACAGGTCCAAGCAGAGAGAGAGTAGCATAAGCCAAAAAGCCAAAAGCCACACAGCACACTTCAGGAGCTCCAGCTAGGCACACTTTGCATATGTTTACATTGAAATCTGAAACCCACCACCACACTTTAAGATCCACCCAGTGACATGCCTCCAGCCAGGTGGCTACAGATGTGAGCTACAAACAAACAAAAAACTGAATATATTGGGGGTCATCTATTCAAACCACCACGAACACCCATAAGCCTGCCTCCAACAATATACTCCCCCCAGAAAGCATTAATTCTCAAATCTCCATTATCTGGGAACCCAGCATTCAGAACACCTAAATTTATTGGGGACACCTGAATCAAACAACCACACAAAGATTCCTATATTCATTCTCTATATTAAAAATGAATATGAATACATGTTCTAGTAAATATAAATCCTTTAAACTCTAAGTTAACATGTCCAAGTGCTTAAGTAACTTTATAGAATGGATTTTTCAACACAATTCCATACTGCTTTATAAAATAAAAACAAGTAAATCAGAATGTTTTCCTGATATCTTGATGGATCTAGATATCACTTAGTCTAAGTCTTTGTCATTCATCTTTCTGTATACAACATTTATACAGAAATTTTACCTGAAACTATAATTCTTAAACTTTTATATTCCATCATTCACAAACCTTGCCTAGAAAATATATTCATTTTTCTTAATCTTTCATGTGCTTTCATAGTTCATCATTTCATTGCTATAATTCTACTACAGATAACTATTGCTATAATTCTACTACAGATAGCTACATATTTGATAACTTTCTAGTTCTAACTTCATCCCTTTCTATTACAATATTAGAATCAAAAGCATTAAAAATCAAATATGACTGTACATCATTTTATTTTTGTAAGAAAGAATTAATAGAGGAAGTTTTGGCCATCTTGTTTATCATATTGTCTATCTGTTAAGAACTCTTACATTTTATACAATTAATGAAGATATTGGAATATTTTACCTTTTCTTAAGGTCCTAAGCACCACATAGCACATCGTACACTGATTAATTATTTCACTAATTATGAATGGCAAATTGGTAAGTGTGCTAGTATTAGTTATACCATTTTAACAGTGCACCATCTAATACTTACCAGTTTCTGATGTAATGATTCCTCATGTCTTTTCTCACTTTTGTAGCATATTGATAACAAGACATGGCAGACTTCATTTAATCATTTACTATCAATGGCCATGTCACATTACCTGAAAATTTGCAGCTTCCTCAGTATTTTGGGGACCTACCTCTCTTTTCCAATATAAGAGATTGACATGGATGATATTTCTAGACACCTTTTGCTCTATGTGAATTTTGATTTCAGTAATGCCCCTATGTTTTGGAGAATATTGCCTCAATGTTGCTATATAGTGAAAGCAGTACCTTAAAATTGTGATTCACAAACCTCCACCTTCATATGCTGCAATTACAGCTATGTACTGCTGAGCTTCTCAGTTGATATTATTATAAACTCACAGTAATGGTCTTTGGTTAATCTTTCAGATACCTATCTTTTAAAATCATCTTATAAAGCAAGCTACAAAAATTGTTTCATGAATTAGTACTGCAGATCTATAGTTACAGAAAGGAAGAACATATCAATTTTAATATTAACTACCTACAATGATGGATTTAATCATTCGAAGATTATTTGAGAGAAAATATAGTGTGTAGGGCACCAATAAAATTCTTTTTTGTGTTAAAGAATATCACAGAGGGCTGGAGAGAGTTAAGGCACTGGCCTGCAAAGCCAAGGGATATAGGTTTGATTACCCAGGACCCATGGAAGCCAGATGAACAAGGTGGCACATGCATCTGGAGTTCACTTGCAGTGGCTAAAGGCCATGGTGTGCCTATTTTCTCTCCCTCTCTCCTTCTCTCTCTCTCTCTTTCTCTCAAATAAATAAAATATTTAAAAAAATCACTGAATTATCTATCTGTATGATTTTAGTGATAACAATAAATTTTAACATTTTAAAGATAATATGTGAAATCATCAAATGGCAATTATACATAAAATTCAGAAAATGAATATAATTATTTGAATTTCAATAAATAATATTGTGACATGTGTTTTTGAAAGATATAGAAAATAATTCACTGTGTTTATTTGTAAATAATAAAAAAGAAGTCTGTGAAACTTTGTGTTATCAATCCCTACACACAATTTTATACACCATACTCATAGTGATGTCTTTATCTCATACCAGAATAACTAGTAAATATTAAAGAATGTATAAAATATAACTACAGTAACTGTATTATATGTAATAAAAAGTAATTAAGACATTTCAATACAACATTTTGATAGTAGTAATAGATTAGTAACACTATACTTTTGAATTAGAAGTCCCCTATACTATTTTGTAAAGAATCAAGAAAGAGGGCTGGAGGGATTGCTTAATGGTTAAGTTGCTTGCCAGCACAGCCTAAAGACCAGGTTTGATTCTTTAGTTCCCACATAAGCCTGTGCACATGATGGAATATACATCTGGAGTTCATTTTCAGTTGCTAGAAGCCCTGGCTCGTCCATTTTCTCTTTCACCTTCTCTCTTTCTCTGCCTCTAGTAAATAAATAAATAAGATCTTTTGTAAAAAGAATCAAGAAAGATTTTGGACTTCATAATAATGCAGTATTATTTCTCAACAACAAACAAACAACTATGGCCATACAGTGCATGGATGCTCTATACCTTTCCTACCTCATTGAACATGCATGTGAAATAGAAAAGTGAAGCAAAGGGGAGTGAAGTAACCAGGCCCTTTAATTTTTAACTGGAACTACATTAGTATGTAGAGTAAAATTATTTAGGATTTCAATTGCATTTGGGGAAATTAATCCTATGGCTGGGAAGCATTCCATCACTGAGCCACTTCCCTGACCCTGGTTCTGTTATTTGAATTGACTTGAAAACTACCAGATAGTATTCAGAATTTAATTGGTTTAAAAGAGACCTATGGGGCTGCAGGGATGGCTTAGCAGTTAAAGCATTTGCCTGCAAAGCCAAAGGACCCAGGTTTGATTCCCCAAGACCCACGGTAGCCAGATTAATAGGGGGCACACTCGTCTGGAGTCCATTTGCAGTGGCTGGAGACCCTGGCATGCCCATCCTCTCTCGCTTTCTTTCTCTCTCCCTCCTTCCCTCCCTTTTTATCTGTCAAGTAAATAAATAAATAAAACTAAAAAAAAATTTAAAGAGACCTATGGATGATTTGATTTTAAAATTATTAATATAAAACCAATATGAGATTAAGTGTTAACTAAGTACTTATGAATTAATTACTAATTCAGATAAAATTTCATATTTAATATTTAAACAGGGATATTCAAAATCAAGGAAAAATATAATATCTGTCAGGTGAGCTCCATGTTGTATCATATGATGCAGTTTTTATCCTAAATTTGAATTAGCACATCATTCTAATCCTCCTTTTTTAACAATGGTTACCTATTTTGCATAGAACATAAGTGGTTACTTACCCATCTTTTTGAAAAATCAGGTACTTTTTGGTGGTACTGTGATTAAACCCAGGGCCCTGCCTAGACTAGACAGTGTTTATTTTGTTTTACCAGAAATTGAGCCCAGGACCTTCTGCATATTCAAGCACTCAATTTTTAATTATTCCTCTTTGATCTTTTAGTAACAACACACACAGACAATTTCTCATGTGGATGTACTTGGTTTAGTTTTATTACTACATTGTATACATACAGGAATCCTCATCAATTTCTGTTTTTTATGATTTTTAACTATGGATGCTACTTATTCTCTTAACATTCAGACAAATGAAACCTTGAATTTCATAAATATTAGTAACAACCATGTTTTTAATTTATTTGTTTTGCAAGGTAGTGTCTTTCTCTGGCAGAGGCTGACGTGGAATTCACTATGTAGTCTCAGGGTGGCCTTAAAATCATAGAGATCCTCCTACTTCAGCCTCCCAAGTGCTGGTATTAAAGGTGTGCACCACCATGCTGGGCAACAACCATCTTTTTAATAATAATTTTATCCACTGGATCATTAAAGTTAGTCACAAAGTACTTATGAGTTTCAATTTTGAAATCATGAGTTTTTAATTCCTCACTACCTTCTTCAGATTTCAGTGTTTAGAACGGAATCATTTCATATGATGTTGAGTCTCTAGTGTTATGCCTTTGGGTGGTGTAGCCTATTTTAATTGGTAACATTTGGATGGGATTGACAGCAAAGATAATAAAGTTATCCAGAAGTAATTGCCAACTGCATGCAAAAATATAGCCAAATAAAGCTTCCTTTAAGTTGGAATGTAAACAAAAGTTCAAGTTGACTGGAAGTAAAATTGATGATCTATACTGTAATAATTCTCTCCACTTACTGCCTGGGATCTCAAGGCAGAGTGGAAAGGATGAAAAATTAAGGAAAAAGAACAGACTAATCCAGCTTCCATTAAAGTATCTTCAATCTTCATTCAAAAACATAAGACAATGAGAATTCACCTGGTGCATTCCTACTCACTCCCCTTGGGGTCTTGGAAAAGGTTCAAGTTAGTGAAGGGCTATAAAGATTTACCTCACCGCTATCATTTTAAAGGAATCCTGATTATGTCTTTATGTAACAGCCTGAACTGATGATAGCCACTTGGAAGTACAAAGAGCAAAGGTACGCAGTAAAAAAAAATCCCCAGTTTCATCTAGGCTCTGCTACTTCAGTCTTTGATCACTATGTCATTACAGGACCATTATTTACTTGCCATGATATATATGGACAGGTTTGTGATAAAGCAATAAATAAAGACTATTAGCAGTGGGTAGTTGTTTAAAAAAGTGACACTCTCATCTTATTAAACATTTCTCATTTCCATGTGTTCGGTATTATCAGAATATCCTTTATAGTGGCTTTTGGAATATATAATGAATTTTTTATACTAAAGTTCTGGCTACAGAATACTAGTAATAATCTTTATTATTTTAGGCTGGTATATTTTAGCCTCGATTTCATTTTATTTTTATGCTTTTGTAAGTGAGTGTGTATGTGTAGGTGTACACATTTTGTGGTATGCCAGTGAAGGTCAGAGAGCAAAATCAGGTGGTGGTCATCACCTTGCAACTTGTTTGAGGTAGGGTCTGTAGTGGTTCATTGCTAGATTCACTAGGCTACTGTGTCAGCTTCTGGAGATTCCCTGTCACCACCTTCCTTTCTAATATAGTTACACACTGGAGTTATAGACAATCACGCTGAAATGTCTGGTTTTACAAGGGTGTTGGGAACCCAGACTCAGGTGATCACACTTTTGCTGTAAGTACTTTATCCAGTAAGCCATCAGCACAGCCATTATCCTTCGTCTATCCCTCCTCCTCCCCCTCTTTTTAACAAGTGACCATTTTCTATTCTTTTCTCCCCTGAGATCATATTTTCATCTAAAACCAGTGAAGACATTTGATATATGATTCTATCAATGTCTTTATTCAATTAGAATGAGATATTCTGTTATATTCATATTGCTACAAATGATAGTATTTCTGCCTCCTGAATGCTGGGATTAAAGGTGTGCACCACCACCCCTTGCCCTCATATCAACTTTTTGCCAGACAGGATCTCACTGTTGTCCATGATGAAGTCAAATTTGTTTTATAACCAAGGTTGGCATTGGACTACATTTCATCTAGCTTCTACCTCATCAGTCCTGGGATTATAGGAATGTACCACCACACCTAGAAATCTAACTGTATTTTGAACCCTTCTGTCTTGTACATTTTATTCACTCTTGCAAAATCCTCTTTTTAAATTTTTCCTTCAATATCTGGGTGCAATCCTTCAAAAATAAAGTTTTATTATATTCTTTTTGACTTGAACTATAAAGCTAAAATTTGACTGCACAGATGATACATTTGGAGATGGAGATCATTTTATAAAAATCACTTACCATCAAAAACATCTAAACAAATTTCCTCATGCTAAAGAATATTTAACAGGACTGGAGAGATGGCTTGGTAGTTAAGATGTTTGCTTGCAAAAAGCCAAAGGACCCAGGTTCGATTTCCAAGGACCCACTTAAGCCAGATGCACAAGGTGGTACATATATCTGGAGTTAATTTGCAACAGCTGGAGGCTATGGAATGCCCACCCCTCCCTCTTTTTATCTGTCTCTAATAAATTAATAAATAAAAATAAAATATTTTAAAAGAAAAGAAAATTCAATAGTTTTACATATTCTGCTAATCAAACTCAGACAGTGCACCAGAAAAGCTTTACTTTCCATGCCCTGATCCTATACATGGCCATGGCCATATCAGTGGTTTACACCAGGGTTACAAACATTCAGAGTGCAGACTAGGAAACCATTGGATTGTCATGGCTGACTTCCCTCTCTCATCTATGGATTCACAGGGCTCACTGCTAATCTTCGTCATGACTAACTACTCTCTGTACTTGCTATGTGGATAGCATGTTTCATATATTGACTCTTTCATTATTTCACAAAGAAAAAATCTTCTCATTATTAAATACCTGATGATTGGTACAACAAATACGAAAATCCTCAACCTATTATTATTTTTAAAAGATAAACAATGCAAAAGTTTCATTTCCCAAAGGGGGTCCATAAAGTGTTTTTTTTTTAAACATTGAGACATTGACTGAAAAAACTTTGGTCTATAAAGACTTGAACAAGCACACAATTTCTAAAAATAAACACTGTATCCTGAAGATAGCCTACATAGCCATCCTTTTTGAGAACCTCAAAGGTAGAAAAGGATTGAATGCTTGATCTTTTCTATACATGAATAGAAGACCCCTGAAAAGGGTCATGGGTATTCCTTATATGTCAGACAGCAAAATCAGGCTTCAGAATGAACAATCTTCCTTGGCAAGGTTTTGTAATTTTATTTTTGTTGTGTAATTTTTAATATTCCAGACTCTGTTAAGACTCTAGTCACTCCTTGTATCAGACAGCTTCAGGTCCGCTGAGATGAACTTCCAGACCAGACACAGTTATGGAGGAAGGGATTTATTGAAGCTTACAGATTCAGGGGAAGTTCCATAATAGCAGAAGAAGCTGACCTGCTTTCACAGGACCAAGCAGAGAGAGAGAGAAGTACAAGCCTAAAGCCAAAAGCCACAGCATACTTCAGGAACTCCAGCTAGGCACACTTTGCATATCTTTAGATTGAAATCTGAAACCCACCACCACACCTTAAGATCCACACAATGGCATTGCCTCCAGCCAGGTGGCTAGAGATGCAAACTACAAACAAATCAACAACTGAATATATTGGGGGCCATCTATTCTATTCAAACCACCACACTCCTGATCTCTATTCATCCACTCCCTCTTTAAAACACTCAGTAATATGCACTTAAATCAAAGTTCATTAAATGTTTTGCTAGAGTTGTATGTTTTATTTAATCATGAAATGATACAAATTGACACTTAAAAAATGTTTATTTTTATTTATTTATTTGAGACCTTCGGACACAAAGAGAGAAAGAGGCAGATAGAGAGAGAGAGAGAATGGGCACGCCAGGGCCTCCTGCTACTACAAACTAACTGCAGATGCGTGCACCCCTTGTGCATCTGGCTAACGTGGGTCCTGGGGAATAGAGCCTTGAACCAGAGTCCTTAGGCTTCCCAGGCAAGCAGTTATCCACTAAGCCATCTCTCCAGCCCCAAATCGACACTTTTTACATAAAAATAAAATGCAATGTGTAAAACTTCCTTGGACATACTTCTAGCATGACTTTATTGCTTCAGAATATATTGCTTAGGAATGATTAAAGCCCTGTTTAAATGATTATAAAAACTGCTTTTCATATATGACAAAGGTGCAGAAGACATCACTAGAAAATTGCACTGTTTCCTTTGTTGAAGATTCATTGTGCATGCATTTTGGCTCATAAAAATAAGGCACATCCTTCTTGAAGGAGGAAGGAGCCCGGGGGCCTATATAAGGACATTTCTCATCTTCATGGATTGTCTAATATTATTTTCTGCTATATGAGAAAGATATTTATACCTCTATGCACTGTAGACCAGAATTCATTTAATTACTGGGTCTACATAACTATTGCCAACTTCTTTTTCAGCATATTGCTCCTTATGCAGGGCATAGAGAACATATGTAAACCTGACCCTTCATTTTGGTTATTGACTTCCTCAGTCTCCTAAATTGAATCTTTGATGGTATAATAATATTCAGCACCCTTTGATTTCTACCAATAAAACAACAAATCCTAGGTTAAAAATTGACATTAAAGTGTTATTCTTCTCAATGTATCATTGAAACCATTTCAGTTGAAAGCTACTGACACAATGTTTTCCTTGCGGTGTCGATGCATTCATATGTACTGGTAACCTTTACTTTAAAACACTATGAACTTGGTCATTTCGTTACCAAAGTGAATAAATGTAACTTATTGAATATTGTTCATCTCATAATTGTATTTGTGTGTGATCCAAATATATAGCTACAATTAACATAGACATTCTATCATTTCATGAAATTTGAACCGTAACACTGGTAATGAGCATTATTTTGCATAAAGTGAACTGTTATTTCATGTACTTTATCTAAATTGCTTTGTTTTCTGAAATTCATTGTAAATAATGCCATTTTATTTTTATGACAAAAGTTTAGCATACAAAAAAGATTTTATTTAGGAACATGACAATTTCATTTTTGGAACATTGTTTCAGTAATAAGCTAGATCCAGTTTAAATATGAACTTGCTGTTTTGAAACCATGAAGTTATGCTGGGTCAAAAAGTAATTTGGGGGCTGGAGAGATGGCTTAGTGGTTAAACGCTTGCCTGTGAAGCCTAAGGACCAGGGTTGGAGGCTCCATTCACCAGTAAACAAGTTAGCCATATGCACAAGGGGGCACATGCATCTGGAGTGTGCTTGCAGTGGCTGGAGGCCCTGGCTTGCCCAATCTCTCTCTCTCTCTCTCTCTCTCTCCCTCCCCCCCCCCTCTCTCTCTCTCTCTCTCTCTCTCTCTGTTGCTCTCAAATAAATAAACAAAAGGAAACAAAAGAAATTTAAAAAATAATTTTATCAGTCTATACTGTACTGTTTAACTATTTTTTTTTTTTACTTTTACACTAGAGTGAGTAAATTTACTGAGAAAGGGAACTTTGTTTTTATAAATATTGCTTTTTGTACTCTGTGTGCTATTATAAATTTTTATATGTCATATCATAAAAATAACTGGACTAACTATAATTCAAAGAATTTTAAAACCTCTTTCTTTTTATTAAAATTTCATTGGTATACTGGGAGGAAATGACTTTCTTACACATAGTTACACGTAATGTAGTATATATGCTCATAGACTATTCTAAAATAATACAAGTGTAAAAGATGAATTGCTACACCAAATAGTACTTGCTATTCACAGGTATATGTGTGGTTTAAGCAAAAATTCTGGTTTATATTTACTTTCTATAAGAAGATATTTTAGACTTATTATTAATGACATTGTTTTATTTATTTACAGTAGAAATATTGGCTAAGCTATTTGCACAATTACTCTTTTTTATAGCAAGCAGGAATAGTTAAGCTATTTGTGGTTAGAAATTTACATACAATTATAGAGGAGGACAGCCAGTTTAGAAAGGAAACTTTAAAAAACTATGAAACACTGCCATCTGATTTTTAATTCAATTATTTTCAGAAACATTACATTTATCCTGTTAATATGCTATGATTTTCTTAAATGCATCCCTATGTGTATATAGAGTCAAAATGTGATAAAAATATTGAAAATTTCTGTTTTAATTTCAACTATGGAAATTGCTGATATTAGAGTCAACATTAATAAAAATCCTGGACTGGAGAGAGGGCTGTGCAGCAAAGAGCCACTTTAGCACAGGGACCTTAAGAGGTCTGAGTGACAGTTCAAGCTTGATCCCCCTGAACCACATATATAGGAATGTGTGGGTACACATGTTTTTTTTTTTTTTTCTTTCTTTTCCTTTTTTTCTTTATTAGTTAGTTTTGTACTCAGCAAATACAGTCAGTTTGGTACCATTATTAGGCTCATCCATGACCTACCCATCCCCTTGGCCCCTCCTTGTGGAGGTATATGGGTCATGCACTATGGAGTTAGCACACAGTTATGGGTAAGCTAAATGTCTCTGCATATCATGACCCAACATGTGGCTCTGACATTCTTTCTGCCCCCTCTTCCGCAAAATTTCCCTGAGCCATGTTGGGTTCATTTTTGGTCTGCTTCAGTGATGAGGTGTTGGGGGGCTCTGAGGCTCTGGTTGTCTGATTTGGTAGGAGTTGATTTTTCTCTGTGTTGATCTCCTTCCCCCTTGTGCTGGTATCCAGTTCATCAGGAAATCAGTACCCTTGCTTGTTTTGCCAATTTTTCTTAGTTTCATCCGGGGCCCTTTGGAGGTATGATGGGGTGGCTCTCTCCTTAGGATCTACATCTACCTGAAAAAGAGAAGCAGATTCTCCAACGGAGAATAAGTTAGCACCAGGACAAAAGATATAACCCTTACTTTTTTTTATAGAGAATTTAATAGGTGTAGGCCCTCTTATAGCCCATGATTGATGGTAGCTTGATATTAGAGAGTGGGCTTATGTTTGGATATGGTTCTGACTTGTTTCCCAGCTCCAGCTATGGGTCCCGTACCACTGAGGGGATCAGTTAGCCAAATTAAGAGCAGTTGGTTCCCCACCATGGCTGTGTGCCACCACTGCACTTGTGTGGGTATCACAACAAGTTATTTACTGCTAAGTAGGTTAGACCATGCGTTGCTTGGAGAGATATTGGTCATTTTCCCCCAGTCGCCCATGTAGCACCTTCCGGAACTAGATGGGCTGACTGTCTGGGGACTGACTCTCTTCCAGCTTCCAGCTATGCCATTCTATTTTGCATGTCAACCACATAAGGTGTCTTCAGCAGTAGGGTCTTACCACTAACCTTTGGTGGGTCATCAAGTACTCTGACAGAAATCTCTCTGTCTTTTAGGAAAACTTGTAGGTCTCTCTGATCAAAAGCTTATTGTGGAAGATAGCCCCATGCTGGTACTGGGAGTTACAAGTCAGTGCCCACTAAGAAAATGAGGAAAAAGATAACTAATATACAAGACTTAGAGAGAAGAGAGAGAGGGAGAGGGAGAAGGAGGGAGGGAAGATGTAGAAGATTAAGTTAGTTGTGATCCTACCCTCTCCAGTGTCTTGTGGTTCAGGTGTTCCCTGTAAGGGCCTGGTGAAGGATCAGCCATTTGGTCTGTCTTTTATTAAGTAGAAAATTATGGTACCATTGCCATTTGGGTCTAGATTTGTGTTTCCCACCCCTTTGATGCCCTCCCCTCCCTCCCCCCCTTCCATCCTAGTGTCTAGTCCATGAGATGGTTGCTGGATATATAAGGTATCTTGGGTAGATTCATGTTAGGTGCTGTATGTGAATGAGACTGTGTGGTGTTTTTTTTTTTTTTGTTTGTTTGTTTTTTTTTTCCTGTGGTTGGGTAAGTTCACTGAGAATGATCTGTTCCAGGTTCAACCATTTTTCCTCAAATTTCATTGTGTCATTTTTTCTTACTGCTATATAGAATTCCATTGTGTAGATACACCACATCTTAGTTATCCATTCTTCTAGTCATGGACATCTGGGTTGATTCCAGCTCTTAGCTATTACAAATTGAGCCACTACAAACATGGTTGAGCAAATCTCCCTAGCCTGTGGTTTGAAGGTTTTAAGGTAGATGCGCAGTAAGGGAATAACTGGGTCTGTTGGTATCTCTATACTCAGCTTTTTTAGAAGTCTCCGTATTGCTTTCCAAAGTTTGTAAACTCCAGTCCCATAGGGGAGTAGAGACCTGATAATTTCTGGGGCTCAAGGGAAAACAATGGCAAGCTCCCAGGATCAGTAAGAGCCTTTGACTCAGGTAAGAACTAGCGGAGTGATGGATCTGGTCACCTAGCATTTCCCTCAGGTCACCACAGGTGTTCGGGCAAGTGCATGCAGCACTTCATGGGCACATACATGAACACATAGTGCATGTGCATGCACACATACACACACACACACACACACACACACACACACACACACGCACACACACACAGACCACACATACCATACACTCCCCACACATAAATTGTATTTTTTTTCCTTTGGAGTTTTCTATTTTTTGAAAGTATAAAAGAAACCGGGAACAAAAGTAGAGAAACATTTACTTAGCAGCTCCTTATAATATGATGGTTGGTACCTTCTCATGATAAGAAAACACAAGAAGAAATGGTTCTATTTTGAGTTTTGTTATACGCTGTAAATCATACTCTTATTTTTGTACACTTGTTCCTTTAAAAGGACATGGTAGTAGTGCTAATGTCTGCTAACAATACATTTCTAAAACTGCTCTGGTTAATACTGTTTTTGCCCAAATAATGCAATGAATTATTGCTTTGGGAGTGTGAATCTTACTATATATTTCTACAGTTTCCATAGAAAATCTGCTTCATCATGAATATGGCAACCAATTTTAACACAAAGGAGGAGGAGGTCAATTAAAATTCACTCCATAGTCCATTTCTTTCCTATGAGAAACAATTGACTGCAGAATAAAATAAAGCTATTTTCATGTCCTACTAGGAAGAACCTGTTGGAGTATTGACTTTTTTTCTGTGAACAGCATAGCAATTTGCGTAAACATTGATACTTTCTTGCATGTGGGAATTGGACAACTTCTTATTCTTGCCCCTTCTTTTCACTTCAATTTAGTTAATGTTTTGAGAGTTTGTAATAGCAGTCTCCCAAGAGAAAGAACAGGTTCAGTGTTCTCTACATTGTGTTAGCTGTGGATTTTCTTTTAGCTAACTGCAAAATGTTTTGCATACTAAAGAAGCAAATGTAGAGCTGAAACTGGTGACTGTTACCTTGACTCTAAGACTACCCATAAAAGCAATGTGTTTTCATCTCAGCAAAGTTCCATATCGTATGTGTAAAGCACTTTTCTAGCTTAATTTTACGACAAGTATAATTCTCTAACATTGTCATGAAAACATAATTCTGATGATTCGCATTTTTAGTTCCACATCTCCTGAGAGTGAAGGAATGGTGTCAAAACCTTGCTTCTCTCAAAAAGCTCCATCAAGGCAAGGTCCACATGCAAATTCAAATTGTATTTATCAGTGGGTTTGGCTGCTTATCTATATGGGAATGCCCAACACATGAAAAATGCTTATAACTCTCATATTTGGTAACATAATTGATGCTTGGTGGATAGCATTTCAAATTGACTGCCAAAAATCTATATTTTTTCTCATAAATCAGTACTCTTTGAAACCTTGAACCAGAAGTTTCTTATGGCAATTGACAGTTATTAATGCAAAAGTGAATAGCTGCAAAATTTCTGAGAAAAAGATGAATACTAAAAATAATCCTAATCCCAATATTTGGTATAGGTATGGGATAAATAACCAAATTTATTAATATATTATGCTTTTACATGTATAAGATAAATAAGAGATGGACAAGAAAGTGATACAAGCTAGGCATGATAGTATGTAGTTGAAATAACAATGGCTCTGAAGTATAGCTACACATGAGAAAATCAGGTCTATCTAGAGCACATAAAATGACCTAAAACAATAATATCATTGAATGACAAGAGAAAGTGTACTTTGAGGATATATAGAAATGACAGGATCAACTATAAACAACAAAGAAAATCTGTAGTTGAGCATAAAACAAGTAGTAATAATCTCATTGGCAAAATGCTGCACTTTCTCCCACTACCCAGCAAATCTCTCCAGAGCACAAATATCAGTTATGTCATCAATTAACATGCAGAGATTAACAAGCTGATACTGATTTCACCACTTTTTGATTCGTGGTTTGTTTTGACTTTGAAATAATTACTCTAGGACACATTTGAGAGGAAGGCAGCACTTGTCTGAGCTGTCTTACTGTTTTACCTCACTATGATACTCCTGTTGGAAGTGCTAGCATATGTTTCATGACATTCTTTCAAATAATACATGAAAACAATAAAGTAAAACACTTACAAATAGCATATATAGATTCTATCAACCAAGATTTACAGTCACCATTGAGGTGAATAATAAATACTCATGTTTACTGATAAAGAAATTGGCAGAGACAGTTTAAATTACAGCTCAAGAATGGGAGGATAAATTTCATGAGAATTAAATTAGGGACATATCAAAGAATGGAATTCTAGAGATATGCTAACAAAATCAGAGAAGCTAGAGTCCAGAAAAGAGTCAAGTTGTCGAACATTGTTCAGAGTTGGAAACCACATAAGTTACCAGAATAGAATTAGAATTAGTTTAGAAAATGTAACTTTTTGTGGAGTAGGCTTGGCATGTTAGAGAGTATATGTATATACAAATTAACAGTAACAGAATTTTGATTTTGATTTGGTATAAGATTTTTGCTATGTAAAAATGGTGCAGTTAAAACAAGAGGCTGTGGTTTCTATTAAATTCTGTTTTACACTCACAGCCCAGACCCAATAGCACGTACCCTCCTTTTTAATTTTTTTTGTTTATTTTTATTTACTTATTTATTTGAGAGCAACAGACAGAGACAGAAAGAGAGAGAGAGAATGAGCGCGCCAGGGCCTCCAGCCACTGCAAACGAACTCCAGACTCGTGCGCCCCCTTGTGCATCTGACTAACGTGGGTCCTGGGGAATTGAGCCTCCAACGGGGGTCCTTAGGCTTCATAGGCAAGCGCTTAACCGCTAAGCCATCTCTCCAGCCCACGTACCCTCCTTTTGTAGATAAGTAGAACTACCTCTAATTGAATGAAATATTTTTTGCTAATTTTTGAGATTATGCCTCATGTAGCCAAGACTGGCTTAGAACTTGCTATAGAGTCAACTTTAAATTTCAGATATTCCTATATCTACCTGCCAAGTCCAGTAACATGGATTTCCATCACCACACCTGGGTCTCAAACTTTGAAATTTACAGAAGTTATATAGTCAAGTTATTTACTCTGAGTGTTTAGCACTGAGAGATTAAATGATTTCTAAGACCCAAGAGTCTTCCCTGTTTTTCCTTATAGCCATCATGTTGTATGAACTTATGCAACAAAATGTAGTAACACAATATACAGAAATATGTTGTAAAAGGAAATAAAATATAAAATATATGTCAAATTTTGCAATATTTAAAAATGATAGTGATTATAAGATAAAGGGATTATGCTGTCAATCCCATTTGCTTTGAATCATTTATCAGGGATAATTTTCTGCATAATCACAATGAAAAATTGGTGAGTTGACATAAACTATATTAATATTTATCATTTTGAGAGTATGTTTCTGAAGATCCTAAGTTTCACTGGATCATTTAATACAATGCACAATTTTTCACAGCACTCTGTGTTGTTGGATTTTATGCTAACAGATTGCATTTTGTCCCAGTGTAAGAAGTAATTAGTAATTAGGTAAGAAACTGAAATAACAGCCGGGTGTGGTGGTCCATGCTTTTAATCCCAGCATGTGAGAGGCAGAGATAGGAGTATCACAAATATTCCAAGGCCACCCTGAAACTACATAGTGAATTCCAGATCAGCCTGGACTATAGTAAGACCCTACCTCAACAAAACAAAAACAAAACAAACAAAAAAAAGCAACTGGAATAATAGTAAGTGTATAGTAGACGGTGATGCATCACTCTAGGTAACACACGGAGGCAGAGATTTGCTTTGTGGTCCTGCAGAATGTTTGCGGGGATGTGTTTCAAACTTTATAGACCGTACCTATGATTATATGTGCTCAGCGAGGTTTAGGTCTCACCTTTAAATTGCTGTGACCTTCAATAACTCCTTCTGCCATCACCTGTGTTCATCCAAACTAGAACTTCCATTTTAGTGTTTATTTCAGCATTTAATCATTTTCAAAACCTATCCCGGAACTCTACCACTGTACAACTGTGTGTGTGTGTGAAAGTTTTGCCATGCCTCACATTTTCAGCCATTTATTTGCTTTTAATTCCAAAAGATATGCAGCATGTTATATTTGAACAAAATATTTATCAGATGATTATTAATTATGAAAATAAACAAAAATTATTTCATGTGTTTAACATGATAAAATTATATACAAAGTTTATTATGCTCTTCTACTGGTGCATGATATTTTTCAAAGTTTTCTAGATTAGCCCAAGGCAATAATCTACTTTATATAGCAGCCACTCAAGATACACACAGACACAAAAGCCAAATCAAGGAAAATTTCCCTTAGTATACATAATGGGCCTCATTATTTCTAAACCGTGCTATTCTATCCATATATGAGTTCTGAATTCATTGTGATGCATTAATCATTTAGTTGTATCAACATAAAAAATATATCACTAGTATATTTCTTTATATCTGTGAGACTAGAAAGTAAAAAGAATAAACTATGTTTGAAAATATATACTCTTTCTGTGATCTCTGGAATGAAAACAGGGATCAACATCAACTACAGATATGTCCCCTTTTTATATTTTTTTCCTAAGGCTTTCACCAACGGAGGAAAAAAAAAATTGTAACCAGGACTAGAATATCCAGATAAGGCTAGTCTCTCTGAAGCACACTGGAATCTGAACAAACTGGCATTATCTGCTGAGGAAAGCCACCCCTGTCCTCACACCCTCAGCTATTCTCTGGAGTAGGGATGCATGGGGAGGGAGAGGTAGCAAGCAGATGACACCAAGGCTGGTATCATCTACCCTGTATAATCCATCACTGGGTGTAAACGGGCTGTGGGCCACTGTGGAGAGGTTTAGAGGACACGTGTAACTTGCAGTCCTGCGCAGAGGATAAGTAGTGCTTT
Organism: Dipus sagitta; assembly: GCA_036346955.1. NCBI lineage: Eukaryota > Metazoa > Chordata > Mammalia > Rodentia > Dipodidae > Dipus > Dipus sagitta. The sequence continues at coordinate 28,091,188 of CM070772.1, forward strand.
TGCATCTCTCACACTGACCTCTGACAGTCCAGCCAGGCTGGGAGTCCTGCTGTGCCTCTCTTGACCTCTCCTTGTTAGCAAGTACATTCACATTACTTTACTATTGTTAGCTAAGGCTCAAGAAAACCTTTATCTTGTATAGTCTCTGGGTGACAAAGAGTATTTTCTTTGGTCTCTCAGCCTACCTCACTTCCTTAGCACAGACAGACTACACTCTTTCGCATCATTTCAATTTCTTTCCAGTTATGTTTCCAAGTATGTATTGCAGGGATGATGGGAATTACACTTTGATCCTCATGCTTTTGTGCAAAGCACTTTATTCCCCAGCTCCTGAGCCTTCTTTCTGTGAATGCAACCAGAGCCCTCCTTAAAGGCCTGGGGGCATCTGTTTGGGTCATATAGGAGAAAGCACATACTGTACCTTTCTAGAACCATGCAGTTTACCTCCTATCTGGTTTCTAACAATACAAAAATGGTATAGTTCTGAAGTAAGAATAGTTCTCATACAATGAATGCAAATCCAATGACAAAATATGAACAACATCTAAAAGAGCCTTAATTAGGATCAGAAATATGAAATTATAATATGCAAGATATTTCAAGCAATATAAATACCTACCAAGCTTTCCTATGTATATGGACTCAAAATACAATAGGTTATGATATTGGAAATGGTGAAAATCCTAATTGATCTGACAAAACACAACTCATATCAATTTCATCGGATTTCATTGAGAAAATTGACATCCTGATCTGAAAAGTCATATAGGAATCCAGGAAGCCTAGAAGAGTCATTAAAGCCTGGGAATAGAAAAATATGAAGGCATTATCCACTAGAAACTTATTGCAAAGCCATATAGCACTGGAGTAACTCTTTATTGTACTGTGATGAGAATAAACTTAAAAATCACTGAAACTGGATTTATAATCAGGAAATAGTTCTTAAGATTATGGACAATTATTTTCAACAAAGAAACAGAAAATTGGAGGTAAGATTTTAGTAATTCCAAATAACATTAGCATGATTATATACATGCAAATGACATAGAAATTGTATGTAACACCATGTGTAAAATTTTAAGTCCATATCATATGAACATAAGTATGAAGAGCCAAAGCTGTGCAAGTCGCAGAAGGATCTCTCCTCAGGATCTGCATCTATCAGAAAAAGAGAAGCAGATTCTCCAATGGAGAGTAAAGTTAGCACCATATAAATAAGATAACCCTTATTTTTTTAGAGAGAATTTAATAGGTGTAGGCCTTTGGAAAAGGGGGGCAGAAAGAATGTCATAGCCACACGTTGGATCGTGATACAGAGACACATTTCCTCCTACCCATAACTGAGGGCTAACTTCACAATGCATGAACCATATACCTCAACAAGGAGGGGCCAGGGGGAGGGAGGAGGACAGGGAGGAGGCTAACAATGGTACCAACTTGACTGTATTCACAGAGTACAAAACTAATAAAAAAAAAAAAAGAAAAAGAAAATGTCCCAGAAGAAAACAAGTAGATGTCCATGAAGATATAAATTTTGAGAGATAGGGCATACACACACACACACACACACACACACACCCTGCATAGTACACATTCCATCATGATTTTATTTAAAGAATTCCAAAGGATTCCACCACCCTAAGACGACATAGTGAATTCCAGGTCAGCCTGGCCTAGAGAGAGACCCTATCTTGATAAACCAAAACAAAAACAAATAGCAACAAAGAAGCATGTATTGGTGAAGATGTGGATAAGTTTAAATCACCACATTGCTTTTTGGAGTGAAAGGGTTCAACTTCTCTAAATGTCAGTGTGATCATAAATCCAAAAGATAAATAGGCAAATGTAGAGTTACTAAATAACCCAGCAATTCCATATACTATATATATATATATATATATATATATATATATATATATCCTTATAACAGTATTCACATGAATATTGCACTCCATAATCAAAATATATAAACAATCCAAAATCCAAATGTCCATTGATTAACAAGTGGTGGTACTTCTATTTGATGGGGTGATATTCAGAAACAATGAGTGTTAGAGTACTTATACGTGATAATCTATACATACAAACATTCAAATTGTCCTGTTAAAGGAAGAAGCTAGTCACAAAGTCCACAAACTATACCAATTCATGTATACAAAACGTCCATAATATACATGTCTACAGAAATGAGAATTTAAGTTATCCATTATCTACATCAGTGATTACAAAATGTAAAGAGGGGAATTATGTACAATGTTGTCATTTTGAGGTTATAAAATTTTGCAAAATTGATGACAATAATTCCGGAACTCAATAGATATATTAAAATTTATTGATACTTTAAATGATAGAATTATATATGTGCTATTCATCAAAGAAGTTACTCTAAAATAACATAGCTACATAGCAGTATAGTATAAAGCTATTAAATACCATTGTTCAAATGGTATAGTTCAAATAGAATAGTTAAATTTTGAATTTATAGCAGGTGTGTTAAGATCTCCTCTTGATTCTCTAAGTCTTGTATATGTTTGCTTAAAATTTTTACATTTATTTTCTCTTCATTTGAAGAAAATGACATCTTCCCTTGTTCCTCGCAGTACAATCCGTCTTTCCTCTCCTAAGATTTAGGGCAAGGTTATTATAGTCAGTGTTTGCTATATATAAAATTGGATTATAATTCTTTAGACTTTTTAAATTATATTGTTTTATTAATATCAGACTTTGTATGGACAATCATGTGTTGATACCATCTTTTCACCCCTCCCTACACCCATTCTGCTGGGGCCCCTCCACAGTGGGGTTTCTTATAGTCCCCAGGGGGCTGTGGGTTATGAGTTGTGAGAGCAGCAGTCAGTTACTGGGGGCGGGAGGCAGTGCCCTTTGGTTTGACATACCAACCTGTGGCACTTACAATCTTCCCACCCCCACTTCCACAAAATTCCCTGAAGTTTGGTGGGTGTGTTTTAAGTCAGCACTCTTGCTTGTCTGCCTACTTTCTCTGTGGTCTCACCTAGGCCTTAGCTGAAATGTTAGTGGTGGATTATCTCTTCGGGTCTCACTACAATTTGAAAAAGACAAACAGATTCTCCAATGGAGAGTGAAGACAGTATAGGTTAAATTGGATAAGCATTATTAATTTAGGGAGAATTTCATGGATGTAGCCCCTCTTTTAGCCAAAGGTTAGTGGAAGCTTGACATTGGAGAGCATAATCTTTGTCTCCATAGTATCCTGACCTTGTTCCCAGTTCCAGATATGTGCTTCTTTCCAATGTGTAGACCTCTCAGCCAATCAGAAAGCCATTGCTGTGTACTTCTTGTTACCCTGGATGCTTCTGAGTAGCTTAGACCCCTTCTTGACACACCATTATTGGCCACTTTCTCCAAGTAGTTTATGTAAGTGCTTTCAAATCCTAGATGGGCTAATAGTCTGGGGACTGACTCTCTTCTGGATTCCAGCCAGGTCTCACCATGTTCTGGGTTAGCAGTATCTGGTGTCTTCAGAGATAGGGCTTTACCGTTTACCTGAGATGGGTATAAAGTGCTTTGACAGAAGCCTGTCTTAGTTTTGGGACCTTATAGCTGTTTCAGATCAACAGCTCAATGTGGGTAGCACCAATTTCTGGTACTGGGAACCATAGGCCAGAGCCAATTGTTTTAAGGTTGTTTTTTATCTCACCCTCTTCACGGCCTTTCATTTCAGATGCTACCCCTATACTCCTTTTGAGAGTTAAATATTTATTCTACCTTCAAGGATAAAGTTTTCTATGGTATTAGTTCATTTTGGGTTTAGTTTTGTATTTATTTCCCCCAACCTCCCTTCCCCCTCCCCCAAACACTTCTGTCCTTATTGTCTTGGTCTCAAGCTGCCTATAATGTATGCCAGCAACTGAAGCTGACCCAGGTTAGGAACTACAGATGAGTGAGAATATGCAGTGTATGTGTTCACTGAGTATGATCTGTTCTAAGTCCATCCATTTCCAAACATAGAGCAGAGAGGGCTGGAGAGATTGCTTAGTGGTTAAACACTTGCCTGTGAAGCCTAAGGACCCCAGTTTGAGGCTTGATTCCCTAGGATCCATGTTAGCCAGATGCACAAGGGGGTGCATGCATCTGGAGTTCATCTGCAGTGGCCGGAAGGCCTGGAGCACCCATTCTCTCTCTCTCTCTCTCTCTCTGCCACCTTTTCTCTGTCTGTCATCCTCAAATAAATAAAAATAAACAAACAAAAATATTTAAAAAAAATAGAGCAGAGAACTAGAAATACAAATGGATAGTACACACTTAAGGAAATATTCAACATCCCTAACCATCAGGGAAATCCAGATTAAAACAACTATGAGATTCCACCTTACTCCAATAAGGATGGCAATCATAAAAAAAAAAAAAGAGTCAAATGTAACAAATAATGTTGGTGAGGATGTGGAGAAAGAGGAACCCTTATTCACTGTGGGTGGAAATTTAAATTTTTTTAATTTTTTTGTTCATTTTTATTTATTTATTTGAGAGTGACAGAGAGAGAGGGAGAGAAAGAGGCAGATAGAGAGAGAATGGGCGCGCCAGGGCTTCCAGCCACTGCAGACGTGCTCCAGACGCATGCGCCCCCTTGTGCATCTGGCTAACGTGGGTCCTGGGGAATCGAGCCTCCAACCAGGGTCCTTAGGATTCACAGGCAAGCGCTTAACCACTGAGCCACCTCTCCAGCCCTGGAAATTTAAACTTTCACAACCACTATGAAACTCAATATGGAGATTCTTGGGGAAAAAGAGGAATATATAACTACCAACAGACTCAGTTATTCCCTTACTTGGCATTTACCCTAAGTGCTTCATGCTTCATTACTGTTATTTGCTCAACCATGTTTATAGCTGCTCAATTCATAATAGCTAAGAACTGGGATCAACCCAGGTGCCCATTTTTGAATGAATGGATACAAAAGTTGTGGTACATTTATACAATGGAATTCTACTCAGCAATAAGAAAAATTATGCAACAAAATTTGTAGGAAATGGACAGACTTAGAACAGATCATACTCTTTAGATTTTAAAACAAATATGATATTATGCATATGAAGGAATTATTTATGTTCATTGTGTAGAAAAAGACATTATATTTTTTTGTTTTTCCTAGAGGATTTTTTTTTTCCAGGGTAGGATCTCACTCTAGCTCAGGCTGACCTGGAATTCACTATGTTGTCTCAGGGTGAACTTGAACTCATGGCAATCCTCCTACTCTGCCTCCTGAGTGTTGGGATTAAAGGTGTACGCCACCATGCCTGGCCCTAGAGGATTGTTTTTATTCATATAATTATTATTGATCTGGATTGCATAAGCTTTCCCACAAAATACACTTCAAGACTTATTCCTTTTGTGCTCTTTGTTGCTATTTTTAAAATAGTATTTAAACTTTTATTAGTTGTAATAAGCAATGCGTTTCATAATGATGTTTTGTTTAAGTATATCCTCTACATTGAGCACATTTACTCCACATTCCACTCTGAGTCTTGTCCCCTCCTTCTACTAGACCTCCTCCTTCTTCCCAAATATCTGCCCCTTCCCCCCTTCCATTTCTCTCTCTCTCAATCTCTCTCTCTCTCTCTCTCTCTCTCTCTGTGTGTGTGTGTGGGGGGGTGCTAGGTACCACAAATGAAAGAAAAGTGTGAGACTTGGGTATGTGGGCTTGGCTTCTTTTGTTTAATAGATCATCTCCAATTCCATCCAAGTTCCTGCACATGGCATGATTTCCTTTCCTTCTTATTCATACAAATCTCCCTTTGTGTGTGTGTAGCACATATTCATATCTGTCATTGGTCATTATAGCTGAGCTATTTGCAAATTGTGCTAAAATACACACACATGAGCATCTGCTTGTAGAGTATTCTGCATGACATTACTTTGAGTTTATGAGTATATATTACCAGTAGTGGAATAGCTAGATATTATGATATTTATATTTTAGGTTTTAAGAAAACATCTGACAGATTTTCCCTATTGTCTATTTATACCAGTTGAATTCCCATTAGAAGTATATAAGGGTCCCCCCATATCCTCTCCAGTATTCCTGATATACATGAATGCCACTTAAGTAGGGGCATAATGGAATCTCAATATAGTTTTGATTTGCATTTTTCTGATGGTTAATAGCATTACACATTTTTCTCAATTTTCACATTGTCCATTTACACTTCATAACTGAAGAATATTTGTAAATTTTGTATGATCATTTTCTTTCACACTAGATTATTTGTCGGGATATTGTCTAATTTTAGGGTTCTTCATATATTCTGGTATTGATACCCTGCCAAATGCATATACCTGGCAATTTTTCCTCCTGTGAATGCTGCTTCTTTATTTGGTTGTCTCTTTTGCTGTGAAAAAAAAAACTCTTTATAATTTTGTATAAATATATTTATAAGTCATTAGAAATATTTTTCTGACATTAAAGTCCTTAGGTATTTCACAAGATACCCATCCATGCTTATATCTTGAGTTGTTTCACCTATTTTCCTGTTGCTTCATGGACACGTTGCTTTTTATTCATTTTAAAAATACCTGTGATTTTCCCTATCTCTGTGTGGAATTCCTTTTTCTCCTGCTGAACACTATAAAATTTTGTATTTCTTAGAAATCTTCCTTTAGTCTTCCACAATCTTTCCATGTGAAATAATAGTTTCAATGAACAGTAGTAAAGAGATTTCTTCAAAAATTTTCACAAATCTACATACAAATGAAATAAATATAACAGTGTAAACATAACATGCCTATAATATAACACCACATTCTCACATTTTCTTACTTAATTTTTGTATCAGTTAGTTAGTTAGTTAGTTTGTTTGTTTGATTCTTGTTTTTGTTTTGAATTCCAGGCTGACCTGGAATTGACTATGTAGTCTCAGGGTGGCCTCGAACTCATGGCAATCCTCCTACCTCTGCCTCCCGAGTGCTGGGATGAAAGGCGTGCACCACCACGCCCGGCTGATCAGTTAGTTTTTGATGCTTTACACACCACCTTTTTTTTTTACTTTATTATTGAAAAAATTATGTGTGTGTGTTTGAAATGCATTTTAGTCATATCCACCATGTTCTTTCTCTTCTCAACTCCCCACTCTAGTCTTTCTTCTTCCAAGTAATCACTCCTACTTTAATTTTGTGTGGCCAGTATATTTTAATTAAGGTTGTTTGCTTTACCATGTTTGTAGGCTCTATCTACTGAACATGGATAACTTACAGGGGACTATACCACTTAAGAAACCGTCTCTGCCTCCCCCATCTGTCCAGTGTTTTAAACGGAGTAGACCACAGGTTAGGTCATTTTTACTCTTAGGTCTGATTTGGCTGTATGTGTCTCCTCTGCTGATTTTGTTCATATTCACTTGGTCACATGGTGATTAGCTTGCCCAGGGTGGTTTGAAAGAAGTGATTTGGCTCCAATTCTGGCAGAATTGCAATGGAACACTTACCCATAGATGCAGGAAGAATTTCGTTTTTGTAGAGAAATATAATAAAACTGAACCTGTAATGTTAAATAAAAATTACAGTAAATACATCTTTTTAGTCAAAACATCATCATTAGACTAAACTTAAAAAAATCTGATCATTGCCCAGTGTTGTGAATATACATAAGCCTCAAATTACCACATTGGAACTAGTAGCAGTAGACTTCATACAGAAGTGAACTGAAGAATATGAAGTAATGCAGAGTGTGAAAGGGAACTCAAAAATATTTTTGTAGGGCTGCAGAGATGGCTTAGCAGTTAAGGCGCATGCCTGCAAAGCCTAAGGGTCCAGATTTGATTCTCCATGTTCCACGTAAGCCAGATGCACATGGATGGTGGTGAATGCATCTGGAGTTCCTTCGCAGTGGCTAGAGGCTACTGTGTGCCCCTTCTCTCTCTCTCTCTCTCTCTTCCTCTCTGTCTCAAATAAATAAAAAGTAAGTCTTTAAAAATATGTTTAGTGAGTTTATTTTAACAAATTAGACATTTTGCAGTTTCACTTTGGGTTCATTTCTTAATTTTTAGTACCATATATGGTGGGAAATTAAAACCTTGTGCATACACATTTTCACAATTCTGCAAAATCTGAACTCTACGAGCAAAGACTACTGATGCCCTAGTTAATGGAAGATAAGCATTAAAGATTCCTTGGGTTTTAGTGAGTTACTCTGTACAGGCTTTAATCTGTAATAGAGCTGTTGCTTTCATTAAGAGGTTCTGAAGTGGGTTGTCTTTCCCATTTATTTTTACATCTTTTTCCTCTCTATTTATTTCTTACTTTACCATCTTGACTCCCTCCCTCCCTCCCCCTTTTCCCATCTTTCCCCACCTGACTTCACATTTATCCTTCTTCCTTTCTCCTTCTCTCTTCTTCTTCCTTCCACCTTGACAGGATAGAGCGTACAGGAGCTGTGCTATATAATCGTTACATGTCATAAATGTCATTCCCCTGCCCTGGGGCACACATTAGGATGCACACACTTGTTTATCTGTTGTCCACTATGCAGCTATAATGGAACTGGGCCATGACTACCAGTGTGATTAAGTCTCCTTGATAGTAAACTAAATGTCTACCTCTGCTGGGGAGGTGTAAGGATTCTAATAAGATGGATAATAAACTGGTTGCAGAAAACATTAACAGGGCAATATCACAGATCATTTGCTGTTTCTAACTTAATGAAGTCATCTCATTATCTTCGCGTTCCACTTTATACTTTTGTTCCCCAAGAGATAATTTTCTATTGAAATTTTCTGAAAGATATAATTAAAACCTAACATATACCAATTTATTTATGGAGCCAAAAAATGTGGACAATATATTTCTCTCTAAATACAAAATACAGAATGATATATTGTTCTCCAACTAAGTTTTATGTAAATATATTTTCCTTAAAACATTCCTTAAAACACAATCATTACAATATTCATCTTAGATTATGTTGTTTCTCAACAAAGAAGAAACATCAAGTTATCTTTTTTTCTCAAACACTAACTTTATTTCTATCTTTCTACAATTGAAAATCTCTTCGGAGTGCTAGAGAGGTTTAGCAGTTAAGGTATTTGCCTGCAAAGCCAAAGGATCCTGGTTCAACTCTCCAGGACCAACATAAGCCAGATGCACAAGGGGGTGCATGCATCTGGAGTTCATTTGCAGTGGCTGGAGGCCATGATGTGCCCATTCTCTCTCTCTTTCAAATAAATAAATAAATACATAATATTTTAAAAAAAGAAAATCTCTTTTGCTACTGTGTCTATAAACTGTTTACAAATTTTAAGGAGTTAATATAAGTCAAAAGTGTCTAAAATTTGTCAACTATGATAGGAGTGTTCAATAACCCCTCTGGCAAATCTAGTAGTGTAAAGACTGTATTTTAGGATTCACAAAGCACTGGGTTTTTATTTAAAGAGGAAGCATATGGTGCAAACAGAAGGAGAACAGAATGTGGGCACGCATGGTACTTCTGAAAGCCATCTCAGGTGCCAGCTCCCTGGGTCTTCAATTTGCTCAAGGCTGTGTTCTCTGTCACCAGATTTGCCATAATCATTTGGACTTTGGGAAGAATCCTGGCTGCCTATGAACACAAAGCAAGACTATAAAGTATGTCTGTCATATTCTTGTGGCCTTTATTAATATAAGCTAGTAAATAAGCTAAACTAATTGAAAACTCTTAGCAAATAAATTGATAAATATTCCAAAAGAAAAAAAAATAAGTCTTGAAACATTTTATCTACTTGTTCAAAGGATGGGGTAATATTTGAACAAAATTGTACTGGGAACTTCAATTTTGTGGTCATGTGTCAATTATTTCTTATAAATAATAATTTTCATAGGAAACTTCCTTGATCTTATGAAAATTTCAATTATTTAAACAATTGAATACAATAATAAATATTATAAGTTCATTTTCAGATATCCGATTTAATATGACAAATTATCATGGATTACATGATGTTGAAGTTACATTTTTGGTTAAATGTATATTCTTATGCCAGTATTCTCTCCATTGCATGTAGAATCTGAAATTATGATAGTTTGTATGGCCCCATAGACTTAGGAGGGTTTTTTTTTTGTTTGTTTGTTTTTTATTTTAATTGAGTCTGTAGCTTCAGCCTTTAGTAGGCACATTCCAGCTATAGCTGGTGTGTTATTGGTGCAGATCTGAATTTCAGCCCAAAGGTATTCAGAAAGGTTTTGAGCTCTGGCGTGTTTTGTGTATGCTGGTATTGGTGTTTTTGTTTCTCTGCATGGATGTATGACAGCAGTTTCTTCCTCCCTTAATGGAACTTTCTCTGCATCTGTAAATTTTAAATAAATCCTTTTCTCCCATAACTGTGTCTTGTTTGGATGCTCATCCCAACACTGTGGAGCTGCCTACTACAATGACTAGCTCACATTACAGTGGATAAAGCATAGTGAAATAGAGGGGTTCAGAAAAATATATAATCTTCATGGACATGCCTACAGTGATTTGCACCTGAATTTTGATCCCAACTCTCAAAGGTTTCAGCCCTTCTCAATAAAAGTATATTCTGCAATGGAGTAATTCACTGAATGTTTCCAAACACTCAAGCTCTAATCATTTCCCCCAAAGTACATATGTTCTCAAGGAAGGTCTAAATATTTAAGCTATTGAGGAATATTTCACACACAAAGCACAATGTTCCATCCTTGACCCATTAGGCTCAGGTCCATTTCAGATTTCAGGATACATTTTGTTGTCAAAGTTTTCCTAAGAGACATGGTAGGGCCACCTTGCACTGCTCTGGCACAGTCCCAGAAGGGATGATTGTTGCACTCTCTTATGCCATGCTACTGCTGAAGCTGGTCCCAGGTACTCACACCCCTGGAGGAGGAAAGAAAAAACAGTGGCCTCTGCTTCTACTTTTATCATATGTAACTGTTGAAAGGTCCTCAGATGGAGTGAATAATATCAAGGATAGAAACTTATGTATAGCATTGCGATGGTAAATCTTAGTGGTCAACTAGTTACCTTTTAGAATGGAAAGGAGAACAAAATTATGGATTTTCTATGATTTGACCATTTGAAGTGGCAAGATACCTCCTGAATGTAGGAGTACTATTTTACGGGTTGGGATTCCTGGATTGTATCAAAAGGACAGAACTACCTGACATCAGCATTTGTGGCTCTCTGCTTCCTGACTGTGGATGCAATGTAATCAGCTGCTTCGTGTTCCTGCTGCCATGCCTTTCTAGCCAAACAGAAGTGTAATCTTGAACAATACCAATCAAGCTCTTTCCACTTTAGTTGTTTTCATCAGATACTTTGTTTTATACTGATAAAGGTAATTAATGTAAATTTAATGAGGAGGGGGATTAATTAGGTACCCACTCCAATGAAAATTTTAATACATTTGCCTTACACTATTTTATTTTTATATTATTCAATGAATTGTTTCTCAGGTTTTAAAGTGTCAACAATCTCCCCAGCATGTTATTTAGCTAGCTGTTAATTTTCTCAGGAAACTTGGCTCTACATAAATATTGCCATATTTGCCTTCAAGCAACTTTTGCAGACACATGTGTTGACTCTGCTCTTTCCTCCACCCTTACTGAATGAATTAGCACCTTATAACCTCTGTGCACATATTACTCACATGTAGAGATTACTCATATTTTCAAAAACCTATTCTACCTTGTAAAGGTCATACTACACCAAGAATTTCAGTAAAGGCATTAATGCTTTCTACTTGTTACAAGGTCTCTGATGAATTAACTACTTTCTTATTCTTCTGTAAAATATTTGCATAGGCTTGACAAAGTGTGCTTCAAACACCACTTTTCACAAGGGAAAAAAAATCTAAATCTATCCTTTCTCTATTATCTATTCTTCCATGATATTTATGGGATCCTCAGCTGTTGATAATCAAATGGCACTGTCACATTTCCCAAGCCCTACTATTAGTTCATAGTGGACCATTGGGAACTGATTTCCCTCATATAGGCTTAAGTTATATAACCTTTGTCTCAAAGAGGGATGGATAGATATTGTGACATGTTTTCCTGCTTTCCTGACATGTAGAATAATCTAATCTGCCCCCTACAAAACAGGCTGTGAGGGACCCTTCCATTCTTTGTTTAAAAGTCTCCTCTAATGCAAACAGTGCAGTTGCCATACATGCCCTGGTTATCCCAGATCCCTGTGCTAGACTGTTATTAAGACATCATTTGTGTGCTCCATCTCACCCTCCATTTTCTCCATATTCTCTGCTTATTCAGCAGCTAATGTATAAGACAGTGCATCCTGCCTCCAGCAACTACCTGATGCTCCCACAAGGCATAACCCAAAACCCCACAGGGAACAGCAGCAATCCGAACGTGGATGGCCCCCAGTGGAATGGGAACATTAAAGAGGGTAAGGATCATGCCAACACATGATGTACCCATCCTTACAAAGTATGTTCTTAATAAAACAAATGAATAAAATTTTTAAAAGATAGTATATGCATATTATTTAGGCTAAAATAATACCAATGTCAATGGGGGCAAGTTTTTTTTTTTTTTTTTTTCCAGGCAGGAGACTGAGCCTCAGTTGCATGTCTTATGACAGACAACATTGAAGGACACACATGTAATACCTTAGCTTACTTATGATCCCACATATACTAGTGCTACATTAATGTATTTTGATATATAATATGGCCAGCAGCATTTTGGAATAGTTTTTATAGTCATGAGGTAGACCACATTTATCAAGATTCATCATCTAGTAAAAGACAACATGCTTAATTATGCTAGGAACACTCCACTCTCATGGCTAGACGTAATTAACATATCTTGTCACCCACTATAAAGAGCATATAACTGCCACTGTAGCTAGAAGGCACATACCACATAAGAGGAGCTACAGATACCATACTGCTCCCATAGACATTCAGTGATCTGACGGTGCAGCCCAACTTGCATATTAATCTAGCCCATCACAAGATCCATGTAGCTTATATTTTGCTCCACCAGTTCATGTGTAGGTGTCATTTGTGTCATTTCTCCTGGAGATATATGCACACATTTATATTCACTCCAGATAGTACACTGATGATCAACCCAAGAAACAAGTCCAGCTAGGTGGATCAGCGAGTTTATTAGAGCTACTTAGATGAGCATGGATGACTCACAGGGAGCTTCATCATAAGAAGACGCACCCCAGCTTGAGAGATGACTTGTGAAAGTTGTGTCATTGAATATCCTTGCCCGAATTATAGCCAGCTACACTAGAGAGTTTTCTCCCCTCTAGCAATTGTTTGTTACTTATATAACCTTGGGAAAGGATATTATGAATTTTGTTGCTGAGTTTTTTGAGTCTTATATGCTACCATCCACCAGCTCCAGAAGAAAATAACTCATGTAGCAGGAATGTCTACACAACACATTTAGCCCATCTCCCACATTACCCACACTCTGAACAGCTCTAGAAGTTTTCGAGAGTCTGAGTTCAAAGCTACAGGCAAATGTTTAGTTGTGAGCACATGTAGAATATAAACTAGTAACACACTACAATGTACAGAGTTATAGGGTTGGTTGGCTATTTTCACCACTGTTGCTGTGGCCAAATACCTGACAAGGAGCAACTTCAGGAAGGAAAAGTTTACTTTTATAGTTCAAAAGGTAGAGACTATTGTAACAGGGCAGATATGACAACAGAAACATGCAGCAGTTCATCACATTAAACCCACAGTCAGCAATCAGAGTGAAGTAAATGCTAGAACTCAGCTTGATGTCCTATTTTTGTCTAGTATAGAATCCTAGCCCTTAGACTGATGGCACCAACAGTTAGGAGAGGTATTCTCACCTCAATTAACCCAATCTGGAAACTCCCTCACAACATGCAAAGAAATGTGTCCTAGATGATTCTAGATCTTGTCCAAGTTGACAGTAATATTTATTTCAGAAATCAATCCTTTATCAAGATGACTTTTAAACTTATCACTTTGAGGTCGTAATTTCCTATTCCTTCTTCCCAGAGGCTCGTGTATTTCAAAATGAAAAGTGAATTCTATCCAACTTCAAGAGTACAATGTCTAAAATCTGTTCACAGACTCAAAACAATTGATTTATTTTTGATTTATTTAGATTCTCTACAAATATAATTAAAAAGTTGGGCATCTGGTACTCATGATGGAATTATCAGAAATTCATAGGGCTTTGTCAGTCTCATACTACCAGCTCTGCTTCCTGAAGTACAGATGGCCACTGTCGTGGGAAAGCTCCATTTGATGCTTATAGTTTTCCTTGGCAGGCTTCCCATGGTTCTGGCATCTTCAACATTTTGGAATCTCCATCACAACTTAACTTTCACCTTCACAGCTTCATATAATGCCATTTAGGGCCTTCTTGAAGGGACTTGGACCTTGCCACACAAGGCCTGCCTTCACTGTCATTCTGGAATGGTGAGGCAAGTCTCCATGACCCATGAAGCATGCACCTTTCATGTCTGCAAAACCAGTTCCACATGGATCATGTTTCTAGTAATACAAGGTTTGTATAGAGCTCAGACCGCTTGGGACATCTTTGCCTTTGTTTCTGTCTGTCTTCTAGCTGACCCTGGAGAAACACTTCTTTTTCTCAGCATTCTGCTCTTCAGAACTTTCCGGAATAGGCAATGGCTTTCAAGCAGGGACTCCTTTCAGGCTATTCTAAGTTTAAGACTCTCTCCTTTCTTATCAGTTTTCTTGTCTTCACAATATGGAGACTCTGATTGATGGAGTCTTATTCTTGGGATGCCTTTCTTCTGTCCCAGTGCCCATAATCAGGTTTATAATTAATGACATTAATCCCTTTAGCAATTTCAGCTCCTTTTAAAATCACCTTGTCTTTAACCACATGTATTTTATTTTCCTTACAAAAATAAACATTTTTCATACATTTATGCTATCTCAGTCCATCTCTCACTCTGAAGACCTAGATCAGAGAGTAGTAACAATGACATAGCCTGGATGATAGTCTGTCCTTTGAGACTTCTTCCATCAAACAAATTAGAATAATAACAATTCTAGCTGGCTTTCTATGTGCACTCCTTGTAGAGAACTTGAAACTTACACACCCTTCCTTACCAGCCTTCCCATGGTTCATATATGCCTTATTGATTAACAGTGTGGACTAAATAAGTGAGAGCTGCAAGCATATCAGAGCTTGGATGCTATATAGACTCTTGAAATTTTCTGCACCAAAGTTATTATTCATTACTTTTGAATTCAGCTGCAATCAAGTTTTCAGTTCATAGGCAGCCATATTTTTTATTAGTCTTTCATATGAAATGTCTCAAGCCTCATTTGTTCTTGACTGTTTGTTCTTTTCTAAAACACTATGAACATGCCCTCCACTGTCTGCATTTGTCACAGCATTTTTGGTCTTCAAAATTCTCTCCAAAATAGCTCATTAACCTCTGCTTAGGAAACTTATTTACTCTAGTATTTTCTAACCCAAAGTCCACATTCTTTCATACCTCTCCTATAAACCAAAGGCCCACAATCCGCATGGTCACGTTTATAACAGCAATACTCCCATTGTTTGGCTCCTAGTTTCCAGATTTGTGGCTGCAACAAAATACCAGACAAGAAGCAATTTAAAGGAGGAAGGGTTAACTTGGACTTAGAGCTCAAGAGGTTAGAGTCATTCATGATAGAGAAGACACTGCAGCCAGAGTATAAAGCATCTAGTTACATTCAATCCATATTAAAACAGACCACCAAAACTACCAAAGCCTTCACAGGCATGACAATAGTTTTGTTTCCTAGGTGATTCTACCTCTTGTCAAGTTGACAGTGTTATCCATGAAAAGACTAAACTTTTGCATTCCAAAAGGGAGAAATAAAGAGATAAGCATGGAGAAAAAAAAAAAAGTCAAACCAAAATAAGACTCAAACCATCAGGATAAACATTAGATCCCATGGCTTCATGTTTAGCTTCCTACACAGGTGATGATAGGATGTGGACCCCAGAAGACTTGGCTATCTCATTCACATGGGCTCTGGTTCAGGCTCTATTCTTTGCCTATAGTTTTCTGTAGTATATGGTCCTCATTCCTAACATTTCTACATGCCTTGGGTCTCCATTGGTGCTTAAGAATCATCTTCATATATTCAAGCACTGTCATCTTTGAAACTGCCTGAGGAAGTTCTGACTCTGACACATATTGATTGTATTCTGAGATCTTCCTTGAAATTTGTATAGAAATTTCCATAAATCTTACCATGGTATATTTCTGCAAAACAAGAATTATATGGAAGACATTAAAGTCTGAGAGCAGCTCAAGAATTAGCGGTGCTCTCTTGGACCTTAATCACAGTGACATCTGTGAAACTGGTTGCCTGATTAGAAGGAAACCTTTCTTTTGATGGCCCTGTGGAATCACCATATTACATGTAAGTTTAACTCTTTTTACCTGAAATGGCTGGACTCTCGCAAATTTCTGGGATGCCTTCAGTTCATTTTTTATTATTATCCCAATGACAATATGTTGACTCTTTTCTAAAAAGTACATTTATTTTTTGCACATGATAATTTATTTGTAGGTGTGTGTGTGTGTGTGTGTGTGTGTGTGTGTGTTTGTGTGTCTGTGTCTATGGACATGGCAGAGGCTTGCTGCTGTAAACAAATGCCAGATGCTTGTATCATTCTTTGTATATTAATTTTGTTTATGCTAGGGAATTTAACATGGGATTGGCATGATTTGCAAGAAAAACCTTTAACCATTAATCCATCTCCAAGTAACCCTAATCTCTTCAGTAGCCATACTTTTCTGGCCTTATCCTTATAGACTTTTCGTTTCTGGGCAATTTACAAATGTTCAAATATTTTGATTTTATCTTTGTCCACAATTCTCTCTGCAAATTTGGCTAAAAGAACATGTCTCATGCTACACAATAAAAGTGTGGCTGCCTTGAATAATCTTAAGCCTGGTTAGTCAACATGTTATTTCTAAAATTATGTTCTCATACATTACTAGTGCCTGAACAAATTACACATAAATTCTTTCCCCAAACGTAACACAAATAGAATACTTTTTAATACTGTCTGAAATCTTATGAGCTTGGATTTCAAGGTCTTCATTAGTCTTTGTATTCAAGCATTCTCAGTTTCTACCAGAATCACCCATTATGCTCCATTGCTTACATCATTCTTGATTTTCTCTAGCTTATTTCTCTGAACTTCTTCAAATTTTTAGGACAAACCTATTCCAAAGGCTTGTTAACCAGGTAGTCATATATTCAGAGAAATGAGCCCATTGTTGTTACTTTTTTTTTTTATTTTGAAGTAGGATTTCACTCAAGCTAAGGCTGCCTAAAATTCAATATGCTGTCTCAGGGTAGCCTAGAACTCACTGTGATCCTCTTATCTCTGCCTACCAAGTGCTTTGAATAAAGGCATGGGGCTCCAGTTTTTGTTATTCAGACTTTTCAACAATGTTACAAATGCCTATGGGGGAAAACAATTTAAAGGAGACAAAAATGTACTTTTTCTATTGTGTAGATTTCAGTCCATTGTGGGGTAGCTCCATTACCTAGCATCAGAAAGCAGAATATCATGGTGGTCAAAACATATGCATGACAAGTCTGTTCACATAGTACCAATCCAGAAGCAGAGTGGCTGAGAGAGAAAAACATGAAACAACCTACAACAACCAATGACACACCTCCAGTGATGTTTCTTCCAGATAGACACTTCCTCCAAAAGTTTCTATCACCTCTCAACACATGCCCTCAAATTAGAAGTCTATCAGTGAATTGATCCACTGACTTAGTCATATCATGTGCCCAAAATTCATTGGCTAGTGAGCCAATCTATACTTTAGCCTGGGACAAGACAGATACATTTTAAGTTATAAAAGTGTCTTACCAATTTATTATTATTATTACTATGGTTTTTGAGGTAGGGTATCACTCTAGCTCAGGCTGACCTGGAATTCAATATGTAGTCTCCTGGTGGCCTTGAACTCATGGTAATCCTCCTACCTCTGCCTTCTGAGTGCTGGGATTAAAGGCATGTGCTACCATGCCCGGCTTCAATTTATTTTTTTAACTTATTTTTTTCTGAATTAGAGTCTTCAGATATACAAGAAAATAAGACAATAAAAAGTCAAAATACATAAAAGTCTTAGCATAATGTATATCACTACTTTCATTAAATTAAGATTTGGACCAAATATTATTAGTAGCATTGACTATAAGCACGTTAGTAGAAACTTTCATAGTAGAAATTTGTCACTTGATTTTGCAAACAATAACAACAAATTACTAACATCAGGTTATGTTACACTCATAAAATGGAACATTACTCATTTTGAAACAATTATTAGCAGTCACAAAATTGTGAAATTTTCTCTATTGCTGTATTCAGAGGAAAATTTTATGTAATAAACCATGTTTTCAGATGATTTGGTTTATTACCAAGTACTACAGTAGAATTTTATCCATCAACATTTGCATTTTAAACATAATTAGTTGTGCATTTTAACTTAATTTATAAAAAATATATATATCACAATATTGCTTGAGATGTATTGATATCTTATCCTTGGAAGTACTTTATTTACATAATTGTTTCTTCAGTGATTTCCCCAAAGTACTTAAAACTCTCCCATATTGTTTCTTCACTGAACATCCAATGTGACCATTTTACAGCAGAAAACAAAATGTTTATCTATAGCTAAAATAAAATCTTAAATTCTAAAGAAAATGCAGACTATGACAAAACCTTGACTGTGATATAACTGTCATAAAATGTATCTCAGCAACTTAGAACCAAATCTTATTTAAGTGTCATATAAATAACTTCAATTGTAAGGAGTATATAGTATGAATTCCATATTCATTTAATGAAAACTTTGAGGTGGATTAAAATATTTGTAACTTTTTGTTGAAATTAGTCATAAATAATACCTGCTATTAGATGACTTTCCCTTTCTTTGTACCAGACTTTATATTATGCCTTTAAATAGAAAAGTAAATGCATTTTATTATTATACAATGAATATCTAGATATGTGGTATCATTATGCCCAGTAAAAAAGTATACTTTGTACAATTTTTTAAAGTTATTTATTTTAGAGAGAGAGAGAAAGAAAGAAAGAGAGAGAAAATATGCATGCCATGGCCTCTAGCCACTGCAAAGGAACTCAGGATTCTTGATACACCCTGTGCATTTGGTTTTATATGGGTACTGGTGAATGGAACCTGGATCCTTTGCCTTTGCAGGAAAGTGCCTTAATTGCTGAGCCATTTCTCCAGTCCTGATTTGGTATATTTAATGTCACACTTTAGTAAATGACATATTTCAGATTTAAGCTTTATTATGTTAAATCCAGCCTGGCTATGATCTAAGAATTGAAATCATATGTACCAATGCATGAGGATTAGTTATATGTCTCATGTACTGTTATATGCTGGATTAGCCACTTTTTCAGTGTTCAGCAATATCTGACAGAAGCAATTTAAGGAAGGAAAGAGTTTATTTTAAGCTTTCAACTTGGTGGAGAAGAGTTAATAATGATAAGAAAAAGACATGGTGTCAGGAGAGAAAAACAACTTGTCCCATTTTATCAGTCAGGAAGCAGAAAGTGAACAGTGATTAGGGCCAGTTTACAAAACTTAAAGGCTCACCTTTAGTAACCAATTCCTTCAGCAAGGCTCTACCTCCTAAATTTTTCATTACCTTCCCTGACTCTGCCACCTGCTGGTGATTAAGTGCTCAAATACATGGACCTATAGGGGAAATTTTACATTCACTCCACAAGATTCCTCCTCTGATAACCATAAGACCAATGGCCATCTTATGGTATGAAATTCATTAATAAGACTTCCTTACACAGTCCACATTTCTCTGTCTTCTGGTCCTTCAAGTTCCCACCAGAATGACTCATTTAGTTATGCTTCTATCATATAAAGCTTCTCTAGTCCAAAGTTCCAAACTCTTCATATCCCTCCTGCAAACAAGCTCCAAAAGTCTATGAAACTCATGGTCAAGTTTAGTATATCAGTGACCTTACTCTTGTACAAATTTGTGTATCAGCTAATTTCTCATTGTGGTGAATGGATACCTGAGCAAAAGGCAGTTAAGGAAAGCTTATTTTCAGCTTTAAGTATCAGGGGTTGGAGTCTGTTATGGTATGGAATGCCTGTGAAAAAGAGTGGGAAAAGTTTGCAATGTTGTGAAAGAGTCAGGAAGCATAGGACGAACAGGAAGTAGAGCCTGGCTGTGACATCTCAAGGCCCTCCTCAGTGACACACTTCCTCCAGCATGGCTGTATCTCCTAAGGTTCCACAACCTACCCTAACAGGGCCGCCAGCTGGTGAGCAAGTGTTAAAACACACGAGCATATGGGGGACATTTCAACTTCAAACCAGGACATATGGATATTGTTTGCATGCAAATTTTCATGCTCACAGAGTGAGGAACTGCAGTCAAAAACTTTTTGGGGCCCAGAGAGATGGCTTAGCAGTTAAGGAGTTTGCCTGCAAATTCTAAAGGAGTCATGTTTGATTCTCTAGGTCCACATTAAACCAGACACAAGGTGGAACATGCATCTGGAGTTTGTTTGCAGTTGCTAAAGGTCCTGGTGCACCCATTCTCTCTCTCTCTCTCTCTCTCTCTCTCTCTCTCTCTCCCTCTCCCTCCCTTCCTACCTCCCTCTCTCTGTCTCAAATAAAAATAAAAACTTTTTTAAAAAAAATTGTCAAAATGAAAAGCTAAAATATATATCTAAAAAAACCTTTTTTCTCTAATAGGCATTACCATTTTCGACATTATGCACCCTGTTTATTGCATGTCTGAACACATTATTATTCTACCAAAGTGGTCCCCCAAATACATAGTACTGTGATGAGCTGTATCAACAATACATTATTCAGAGAGAGGGAGAAAGAGAGCTAGACTGGAAATGAGAGCAGGAAGGGAAGGAAAGGGAAGGGGAGGAAAAAAAGAGATAAGAAAGTAACAAAATAAAAACTCCCCAGAGCTGCTGATCCTAGTGCTTTACAGTCTCTTTCTCAGATGGATGCAGAACCTGAGGAAAGAGTCAGCCCATGGCCTCTCACCAGGGCCCCAGCTGAACCCATAGAGTAATTGGGAAAATAAGTAAGAGTGATGCTTTCTTGATGAACCTGGTGCCAGTGCAGGGGTGAAGGAGATAGACACAGAGGACACTCAACTCCTACCAAACCAGATACCTAGAGACACAGAGGTTCCCAAGACCTCATCACTGAAGCAGACCTAAAATGAGCCCAACCTGGCTCAGGGAAATTCACCGAAAAGGGGCAGAAAAATTGTTAGAGCCACGAGATGAGACATTATGCACATAGGCATTGCCTCTTCCCCATACCTGGTGGCTTACTCCACAATGCATGACCCACTCTCCAAGCATAAGGATCCCTTCAGAACAGGGAGGACAGGGAGGAGGCTAACCATGGTATCAACATGGCTGTATAGACATTGTGTACATAACTAATTAAAAAAATTAAACCTGAAAAAATATGAAAGGTTGGATTGGAAAACCCTAATGACCTGAGCTCTACTCCCCAATCTCCACATAAATCCAAAAGCACAAAGTGGTATATGAATGTGGAGTTCATTTTTAGTGACTAGAGGCCTTGGGCCCATTCTATCTTCCTTCCTCCTGCTATCTCTCTCTGTTTCTCTTCTCTGTCTCCAACTTATTGAAAATAAAATAAAAAATAAAAAGACATGAAAAAGAATATTTCTCAATGTTGCCTATTAATTCTTTATAAAAGAAAATTTTGTCCCTTGTGGATAAAGTGTTGTAGACGATTGATGATTGTGTGTGTGTGTGTGTGTGTGTGTGTGTGTGTGTGTGTGTGTATTCCCACATCTCCTCCCATGTAGTCTTTTCAACAAAATCAGAGAATGTAAAAACAGATAGTCATATTTTTTTGGTAGAAGATAGTATTAAAAGACTGGATATGTGTGAGTCACATTATGAACATGAACTTTTTATTTTACTTTATTTTTTTTTTTTTTTAGGTAGGATCTTCCTCTGGTCCAGGCTGACCTTGAATTCACTATATAGTCTTAGGATGGCCTCAAGCTCATGGTGATCCTCCTACCTCTGCATCCAGTGTGCAGCGCCGTGCCCAGCTGAAATTTTATAACTTGCAAATCAAAACAAAAAGATAAGTGTATGCATTTGGAAAGAGTACAATGGCTTGTTGCATCTTACAAAGTTGCATATACTTCTCATCTAGACACTTATTTCTATATGTCTGTTAGACACACATACCAGTTATTTTTTAATGTAAATTATTTTTCAGAATAAAAATCCATTTGGGTGGGTCATCACTTGAGGGTAACTGACTATTGATAAGAGGTCGCATCATGTTTGCATTCTTTACTTATGACTGAATGTAGCACTAGATTTCAAAAAGTTTAATAATGCTTTCAGCATACTTATTTACATGGCTAAGTGCTTTTGAAGTTGATTCGCATTTATGAAGTGTCAGAAAACACTGCAAAAGTAGTGAAGGGCAAGTTCGGAAAGTGCATTAAACACCCCCGACTACTGTCATTATCATATCAATACTAAATAATAAAAACTATTTTTAACTATGTAATTAGTAGTAAAATGCAAAGAAAATTGTTCTAAAAGCCAAAACGAGCTTGAAAATGTGAGCATAATGGAAAGAAATCACAGTAATTAAGTAGTAAGCACAGATGAAATACAAATAAAATTAAAGTGAAAGACACATGCTTGGTTTATTCATGCCTTTGTTTATATTTAAAAGCTTTTTTTATCAGTTAATTCATATTTCATTGATCTACAGTTAATTTTTAGAAAAAATACATATTTTACTTTTGCTTTTACCAGAATTTTAACTTTAAAAATGAGGGGTTTTTTATTTTGAAATTTGAAAACACATTTTAGGACCTGGAGAGATTGTTCAGAGGATACAACACTTGCCACAGAAACCTGAGTACCCAAGTTCAGGACACTAGTACCTACATAAAAGCCAGATGCTGTGGCATGCATTTGTAATTGTTTGTTTGGTGCTGGGGATCATACACGGGGTTTGAATTCTCTGTTTCTCTACATTACACTACCAGTCCTTATACCTATGGTATTAAACTCAGTCAGCCCTTTCAGAATGTTGAGAACTACTTAAAAGCATCATTGGTAAACATTGGCAAATGTGATAGCTAAATTTGTGTCAATAGCCACGGTACCCAAGTATTTGGCTAAACAGAACTGTAAATGTTAATATTAAGTGACTGTCAGATTTTATTAACATTTGAAAATGCTGGATATAAGTGAAGGAAATTACCTTTAATCTTAGTGACAAAATAGCTAGTAAATTGAAAAATAATGCAAGATTTGGCTCAGGGCTTCACTAGTTTCAGTCTATGGTCAGTTGCTCTCAGCATAACTTTAAAAAATATATTTTATTTTTATTTATTTATTAGAGAGAGAGAGGGACATCCAGACAATAAAATTGAATTCTTATGCACCTGGCTTTATATGGGTACTGGGGAAGCAAACCTGGGTCCTTTAGCTTTGCAGGCAGGCACCTTAACAACTAAACAGATCATAGTACTATGGAAGTGTATGGTTTAGAAAAGCTTCCTCCCATATGGCTGCAAAGAAGCCAAGAGACCAGAAGGAGACACACTAGGGTTCCAATATCCCTTTCAAGACATACTCCTAATGACTCAAATTCCTTCTATATAAAATATACCCTCCTAATTACACAATAGAGTAGTTGAAAAAAACTTTATCAAGTGGAATTTTATGGAAAAAATATCAAAACCATAGAATATATATATATTTAGCTGAGGAGATTTCTGTAGCAAACATTGAATGTTCTGCCCATGGCCAAGAAATTGGGCCCATCTCAAAGGTGCACTAAGTAGTGAAGAGCAGAAATAAGATTAAATACCTAGCAGTAAATTAAAATTTCCATATACAGGATAGAGGTAATTAGCACATTTGTTAATTATCATTAACTTTATTCTGCTAAGGTAAAAATAAAAATTTTTCCCCTCAGCTTAGGTATATTTTATACTATCAAGAACCTTAAAACTTTTGTTATAAATAATAACAGTTCCATATGTAGAAGACTTTTATTTACATGTTTCATAATAAAAATATTACTGCAAATGTATTTTATATGTGAAGATAAAATTATATAGTACTATTTATACTTATACAGTGATACTTAAGTATTTATTTGTTAAAAATTGTTCCATTTTTTTCATATTTATAAAAGGGTCCATATTCCTGGTGCATAAATAAAAAATAAAATGGAATTTCAATGTAAACTATAAAAATATCTATGACTATATTTTAGCATATGCAAAAGCATAAGTGAGATGCTAACTGTTAATTTCTAGATGGCAGAAAACCAGTGTCATGTTGACTTTATCTTTGACAGAATATTCATATTTACATCAGATGTAAACCTAATAGGAAACCATGGATTGGACTTAATCTGAGACTTTTCATTTCACTGGTATTTTTCTACCAGATTAAAGACAGAAGAAATTCCTTATTCTTCAAATATTCATGAACTTTAGAGAAAATTGGGCATAAATATAATTTCACAAAATCATTCCTAAAGTTCTTTATCAAACGCAAGCACAAACAGGTTATATAATCCTTCAGATGAGAATTAATTTGATCTCATGCTAGAAAAATCATTCAGGTATGCACATGATTATATAAAGTGAAAATCAAGTGGAGGTGAAATAGATTGCATCATGTTCATAAACAGAGATATACTTCAGAATGAGTGGAAGAGAGACAGAGTGGGTATGGAGGTTGAATACAGTGTTCCAAATGATGATTCTAAAAAGCTAGGTTGTCAAGGGTGATAAAAAAAATGTTTTTTTTTTCACATTGCAAATGTTTGAGCTTTGTCACAAAATTGATGAAAATATATTGAAATATCTAAAGTAATTGGTTGGTATTATCCTATTTGCATAACACCTTGAACTTAGTAAGCTCTTGCCACATAAATCCAATGAAAAATGAATCAATTTATTTTCTGCTTGAATTTAAGATAGTTTTATCTTTGAAAACCTGCATCTATTTCAGAGGGAAAAAAAAGCATGAATAGTTTCTTTCATGCATCCATATTAGCCTGAGTGAGTTGGTGAGGATAATTTGATATTGATTTAACATGAATAGCTTACTTTATTCTCACTCTTTGAAAGATTGCACAATAACATTGCTTCTTATTCCTGGGAACATTTTTCCGTGACAGGCCTTTTGTTCAACAAGTCCTAGTTGGAAGATTAGGAGAGATTTTTATGCACAATAAACTTTTTATAAGTGAAAATATGAATATAGCCCTGAGTTATTTATTTGTTATTTATGTTATTTATTTATTCACTGACAATTAAAATACAAAAATTCTAAAAAAAAAAAAAAAGACACACTTACTGTCCACATGAGAACGTAAACAACCAAAATTGCTCACCATAATAGTGTTACTAAGTTTAGGTGATGATCATTATATACATTAAGTTTTGTTTATACAACCAATAATTCAGAAAACTGACCCTTTTTCAGGCACTACCTTGGGTTTTTGAGAATAGTTAAAGCAAGACGATGGGCTGGAGAAATGGTTTAGCAGTTAAGGCGCTTGACTGCCATGCCTAAGAACCACCCAGGATCAAATCCCCAGTGCCCATGGAAGCCAGAAACACAAAGTGGCACGTGAGTCTGAATTTCATTTGCAGTGGTTAGAGTCCCTGGCGTGCCCATTTTCTCTGTCTCTTTCTTGCTCTTTATCACAAATAAATAAATAACTATTTTTTTTAAAGACCGGGTTCTTGTTATCCTTACAATTTGCTTTAACTGGCAATAATGCACTGATAAAAAATTAAAATACTGGCCTGGAGAGATGGCTTAGCAGTTAAGTGCTTGTTTGTGAAGTGGAAGGACCCCGGTTGGAGGCTTGATTCCCCAGGACCCATGTAAGCCAGATGCACAAGGTGGTGCATGCATCTGGAGTTCGTTTGCAGTGGCTGCAGGCCCTGGCAGACCGGTTCTCTCTCCTTTTGTCTCTTTCTCTGTCTGTCGCTCTCATATAAATAAATAAAAATAATCAAAAAAATTAAAACACTTTGGGTGATTGTATGTAAATGGAATACAATAAAGCAATAGTGTTGCAGTTGCCTTCTCACTGGCACAAATCATGACCAGAAACAGCGGGGTTTCGGGGGGGGGATTTGTTTATTTTGGCTTACACGCTCCAGGAGTAGCTCCATGGTGGCAGGGATAGATGATGCAACAGAGGCTGGGCATCACCTCCTTGCCACAGCAAGTGTCAAACAGCAGCGGAAGAGTAAACCAGCTACCACTGGCAAGTGAGGGGATAATGAACCATCAAGGTCCACCCCCTGTAACACACCACCTCCAGCAAGGCTCACCTCCCAACTTGCCATCAGCTGGGGAGAAAGTATTCAGAATGCAAACCACCACAAACAGGTTATAATTTTAATGGTAGATACAGTGCTGAGTGAGGAAGGCTTCTGTGAAAGAGCCAAAGGGAGAGGTCAGGCACTCTAGGAAGATAGGGGTATGCTTGCACCGAGCCGACATAGAAAGATCTGTGATTGTCTGAAGTAGAGGAGGAAAGGAGTGATGCAACCCCCATTTAAATCAAGTTCTATTGTAGACGAATCATGGGCGTTATGGATTCATGTCTACAGAGGCCCAGAAGAACACTGAAAGGGGTTTACTGAAACCATCATGCGTATGAGCTCCCCAGGCTTTGGGATATGTTTATCAGAGTGGAAAGATTGGTTTCTTCAGAGGCCGTTTCTCAATCAAGGAAGCTGCTGGTATGAGAGATAAATAGAGAGAGAGAAAGAGAAAGAGAGAGAATGAATGCCAGTTTAAATAAATGTCAGAGAACTCTATCCTGCATGCATAGACATTAAAAGGAGAAAAACACCTGTACCAATTCCCTTGGTCAAGAATATAAGTTTTCCGCATTTTCTAGGTCATTTCTAATTATTCCAAAAAGTAGTATTCTCCCAAAATATTATAGTTATGACTAGACAGTGATGTCTCTCCATCTAATAATCATAATTTCATTTTGATTGAACAAAACTAACGTAATGATTTTTTTCTTTTCTACTTGGTAAAGTTTATGAATTTATCTATATCCTATTAAAATAAATAAGTATATAATCACAACGGTGAGGTTTCAAATTATTTTGGATTCAAAGAACACATTTTATTCGTTAAATAATTAATATGAAGCCTGGTTCTAAGCATTCTTTGTTTTCAAAACATCAAGTTTTTATTAAAAATATTACTATTTCCGTAATTCAATCTCTATCATCATTTATCTGCTATTTCTTCTTTGATCTCATTTCCTCCTTCTGTCATTCATCCTTTCTCCTAACAGTATATTCCCTCTTTCCTATTTCTCTTTTTATTTTTTCTTTTGTTGTAAACTTTCTTTTCCTCACATTTTGACATTATTCTCATGCCCCTCTCTCATGGCCAATTTGCTTTTATCTTTACACTCTTAACAGTTCTCTCTTTATCTACTCTCTTTATCTACTAAGACCAGTGTTTAGTACATTTCTATTATTGTTTTCACTTCCTTTTTTCTTCAGCATTTCATTACTCACAACATCTGTCCAGAAACTATTGATTTTTTTATAGATCCTGTCAACTTATTGTGGCATATGTGTCCTTACTTTTTCTTTATCATCTTTATGTTTCTATAATTATATGTCTCAAGATTAGAAATAAATAGTTAAAGACAAAGTTTGCTTTTGTGCTTTATTTTTATTATTTGCATAATAAGATATAGGAAGTAACTTAAAATAAAGTTACTGCATTGGTATTAGAAATTTTAAAGTCAAATTATTAATTTTATAAAGAAGAAATCATGTCATATGTTGAAAAATGTTATGTGCATGTGACTAGAGTGGAGTCACCTCCCAAAAAATAAGCTTTTGAGATTTTTTTCCAGTGACTTTGGCTACATTCCCATTATTTATTTGTAGCAACCCAGTTTACAGCCTTGTCAGATCACAATGCAGTTCCGGTGACAAAATCTCTAACCACATCCTTTTACTCTTTGTTGTGTTTCATGGTTGTGGCTGTTGGAAGGTCTCTGCAGGATAAGATATGCTGTAGACTATTCCTTGATTTGCATTTTCTTCATGTTCTCTCATTTGCAAATATGTTGATGTGTTTATGAATGGAACTCAAAGGTGCCGATGTGCTATTTCCATCATATAGACTCCTTATTAGGCGATTATCTCTTCACTTTGTGCTGATGATATGGACATTGCTACTTAGTTTAGCGATTCTTTTCAGAACACTGTACTGTTAAGTATGACTAGACCTTCTACCCTTTCTTCATTAAAACAGGATTGCTATTTCAGGCTCACATTGAGAAGCAGACAACTCATCCTTCCCTCTTTGGGAAATAAATACTAATGAAATTAACATATATTTAAACCAACATATATGTAGTGAATATTTGGGCCATGCTAATCTTCTCTGTATTGTTCCAATTTTAGTATATGTGCTGCCGAAGCGAGCACTGTAATGAATATTTGGAAGGATGAAGCTTAAGTGTGTGCAAATAGATGTCACATAAACTATAGAAATTATTAGCATTATGGACTTTAAAAGTGATATTTATATTGTAATTTGTTTCTTTCATTTTAATATTTTGGAATTTTATTTCAGAAATATTCCTTAATTCCTTATTTTAAAGCCTCCTTCCAAAATGTGGTTAAAACTGTTTCCTTAGATACCAAGGTTATTAAAAAGCATTTCTAAAGTTAGGTATTACAATGTAACAGCTTATGGTACTGATAGATCCTTAATGTCAAAATGTTGAGTTTGAGGTCTGGATGATTGTTTAGCAGTTAGGAGCCCTTTCCACTTAAGCATAAGGGTCACTGGGACTTGAAACCACCAAGTTTTACTTCCCATTCCTCATGGAAAAATGCTGGAAGAGCTGATAAGATGGCTTAGTGGTTAAGTGCTTGCTGGTGAATCCTAAGGAGCCCAGTTCAAGGCTCGATTCCGGAGGACCCACATAAGCCAGATGGACAAGGTGGTGCATGCATCTGAAGTTCTTTTGCAGTGGCTGGAGGCCCTGGCGTGTCCATTCTCTCTTCTCTTTCTCTCTCTCTCTCTTGCTCTTAAATAAATAAATAAAAATAAAACAAAAATAAATAAATAAAAAGCTGGAAATGGCTTTGCAAGTCTGTAACCCTAGTTTTCAAGGTTTGTAAATCAGAGAAAACCCGGGGCTCACTAATGAACAGCAACTCTGGGATAAGGAATGATTCACCTCCAGAATATACACTGATGAGTGATAAGAGGATAACTGACATTCTCCCCTGGCCTCTGCATACATGTGCATGGGGTGCAGGTGCACGCTTGTGTACACTTGCTATACACAATCACACATACTTCCAAGAAAATAAAAAGCTAAGCTTTGGCTAGGGAGATGGCTCAGGAACAAATTGCTTGCATGCAAGTGTGAAGATTGCAGTTTGGACTCCCAGCACGTATAAAAAAATGGCATATAGGCAATGTGGCCTCCTGTAATTCCCTGTATTAAAGAAGGGAAAACAGCTGGGCATGCTGGTGTATACCTTTAACCCCAGCCCTCAGGAGGCGGAGGTAGGAGGATCGTTTGTGATTTCAAGGCCACGCTGAGAATACATAGTGAATTGCAGGTCAGCCTGGGCTAGAATGAGACCCTACCTCAAAAAAACAAACAAAACAAACAAACAAACAAAAAAAAGGAGTGGGGAAAACAGGGAACAGTGTCTCTCTGGAGCAAGCTGGCCAGCTGAATCAATCAGTGAGCTCTGGGGTCAAGTGAAAGACCCTACCTAAGTACGAAAGAAAACAAAGGAGGCAAGAGTTGCTCAACATCAACATCTGCCAAACATGGGCCATGCCACACACACACACACACACACACACACACACACACACACACACACACACACACACATATATATATATATATATATATATATATATATATATATATATGTATATATATATTTGTAGAAATTCAAGCCAGTACTTTAGTGAGGGATTCAATACATATGAGAAATTAAGAGGCTTACACTAGTAACAATCTTCAACTCAGTCTATTGTGAACTGTGTGATGATATATGCCCATTAATAGATCAGATACATTGTGAGAAATAAGTACAGCTCAAGATAGCCAGATCATAGTGGGATAGTGTAATTATGCTTGGGATGATAAAGAAAATGTAGAAGGTAATCATAGTATCCTTTTTTTTTTAAAGCTGGGGAATCATGTCTGCCTATGTATTCACTGAATTACTTCACCAGCATTTCAAAACACAGAGAGTTTTACATATTTTTTAATTCCTCATTTTATAGTTTGAGGAAAACATAAAAGCATAGTGATAATTATTTTTAATATTTATTTATTTGTGAGCAGAGAGATATAGAGAGATAAGGAGAGAGAGTGGAGAGAGAGAGAGAGAGAGAGAGAGAGAGAGAGAGAGAGAATGGGTGTGCTAGGGACTTTTGTTCTTGCAAACAAACTTCAGATGCATGAAGGAGTTTGTCCATCTTTAAATTGGTTTTAAATTGGATTTAAATTGGTACTGGTGAATCAAGCAACTGTCAGCCTTTACAAGGAAGTGCCTTAACTATTTAGCCACCTCTTCAGCCCAATAATTCTAAAAGCTAAATAAATCTTAATAAAATCTGATCAATAAAGTCACCATATTAGGTAACACTTTGAGGACATATTTCAAAATGGATATCTGAATTTAGAAATGTCAGTTACAATAAAATGAAATATAATTTTACTGTCATCTATCCGTTTGCATCTGTTTTGTTTTCATCATGCATAGAACTATTCTTTGTGAGACTTTACCTTTATTTTTTTGTTCATTTTTATTTATTTATTTGAGAGTGACAGAAAGAGAAAGAGTCAGATAGACAGACACACACACACACACAAATTGAGAGAGAGAGGGAGGGAGAGAATGGGCGTGCCAGGGCTTCTAGTCACTGCAAACCAACTCCAGACGCATGCGCCCCCTTGTGCATCTGGCTAACGTGGGTCCTGAAGAATCGAGCCTTGAACCGGCGTCCTTAGGCTTCACAGGCAAGAGCTTAACCACTAAGCCATCTCTCCAGCCCAGACTTTACCTTTATATAATAGCTTTAATGATACTTCTGAAACTTCTTATCTAGATGTGAATCATTCCATCTCCATAAACATTATAACTAATGAGGAAAGTGCAACTATAGCATTTAATCTAGACTTGAATTGATTATTTTAAGAAAAAAACGGAAGAAAATAATGTACTGAAATTTACTCAAAAATGCACTTATTGTCCTATGTCCAAATACAATTTAAAATTTTTATTTATTTTTTTTTTTTTGAGGGAAGGTCTCACCCTATCCCAGGCTGACCTAGAATTCACTCTATATCACAGGCTGGACTAAACTCCTAGTGATCCTCCAACTTTTGCTAATTTTTAATTTTTAAATTACTAGTACATAAGAAAGTAGTCCATTATTTCATTATATGCCAATTTGACATTGCACGCTCGCATTTCTTTATAAATTGGAAGATACATTGTTTGTTTCAAAAGTTTTCATAAAAAGCAAATACTTACACATATGCAAATTTTATATTGCAGTATTTTCCTATAATATTCATTTATTTTTCTCTTAAAGACATTAGTTAAATTTGTTTTCACAAATGCAAAAGTACAGTTGATTTGTAATCCCATTTATTTAATTAAGCAAGCCGCCATATGTTATTGTGAAAAAATATTATACTCAAATATATTTTCCCATTTTATGAAATTGTGTCTTTCATTTAGTTATTAAATTGAGCTTTTCTCATACATACAAAACCAATGATTATTAATTCAACTCAGTTTATTAAACAATTGATGTTTTGTAACTATTATAAGTAAAAATATATTAAAACAGTAGCTATTCACTTTCATGTTTTTTGTTGTTTGTTTTTGTTTTTTGGCTTTTCAAGGTAGGTTTCACTCTAGCTCAGGCTGACCTGGAATTCGCTATGTAGTCTCAGGGTGGCCTCGAACTCACGGCGATCCTCCCACCTCTGCCTCCTGAGTGCTGGGATTAAAGGCGTGCACCACCACGCCTGGCCTTCACTTTCACTTTTTGCATTCAACAATTTGGTGGCAGTTAATTAACCTAAAACACTGCCCAGATAAGTTTTCACTAGCAACCATAATGTGGTTTGAATGTAATGTCCTCCATAGAATGATGTTTTTGAACACTTGGTCCTTAGCAAAGTGGTGCTATCTTGGATGTTTGAAGAACCTTTAGGAGGTAGAGCCTTGCTGGAAGAAGTGTGTCACTGGAGGAAGACTGTCAGGTTTCCTAGTCCACCCCGCTCGCTGTTCTTGCTCTCTCTACACCCTTCTCAGTGGTGTGGCATGTGAGTGACCCTGGCTTCCTTCTCCTGCCCTGCTTTCCCTGCCATCCTGAACTCTAGCCTCTGGGACTAGTATCAAACACAAACTCTTTCCTTAAATTGTTTCTAGTTTGGTCCTTGTTCACAAAAACAAGAAAATAATGGACACAAACTTCCTTAATGTACCTAGTGTTTTACACTTTTACTACCTTGTAAGGCTGTGGCAGTTTCTAGATTTGTAACTGCCAGTCCACTGCAGAACACAGAACTACAAGCTCACTTGCTAAACAGTAACCTCAGAATATAGATTAAGTATAATCAGCCACCAAAATACCCTGCTTCTTTTCTATTCATTTTATCCTTACAGGGTAACTTGCTTCACACATATTTAACACAACTTTAACTAAACTCATGTAAAATTATGCTTAAGTATTTATGGAATTCATGGGTTATTTTTTTTCTTTCATGGAATTTGTTTCTGTGAGTTGCAAGAATGTTGGCTTATCCTCACTTTCATTATGTAGTACAATATAATATTATTATATGCACTGTGGAGTTTGAAGAAATAATCATGCTGAAGAAAAATATCTCTGTGCGATATGTAATTTGTCCTCACATATTTCGAGCTTGATTTGTCCAGAATCATATCGGTATGTCAACAGTGTTGATACTATTGTTGTTGGATCCCAGTTTAGTGGCTTCTATGTTTAGATTAGGCATGGCAACATAGAGTGATCAAATTTTATGACCATAGTCAATAAGGCTATTAATATATTAACAAGTTTTCATTACCACTAAATGCTTTGTAGGATTTCTTTCAATATTTCTTTTAAAAAAAATGCCATTTCCAAAAACAGTCATAGCAGTAAGAATATCAATGAACAAATCTGGACCTGCTGCTGTGACGTGAAAATGTAGCAGAGGTTATATAGCGAGCAAAATAGCTGGATAAATACATCACTTTAGTTCAAGTAGAAAGTTTCTCCTTCTCTTGCCTAATAACAATTTAAAAAAAAAATCTTTGTTTTAATGTATGGATATAAATAAGGTTACAATACAGATTATTTGGTAGAACAATGTATTTTATCATTAAAATAAGATCAGTATACTTAGAGATGGTTTTTGCTATATGTGGGGAAAATCAAAGTCACCTCACTGTCATTTCTTAAAAATCTACTGTCAAAAAAGAACAGAAATATAGTAAAGGAAGAAATACATTGAACATTTTGACATGTGATTTAATTAGACTGGTATATGAAAATATGATTAAGGTAATTACTTTCTTTTTGTTTGTTTTTCTTTTGTGGCTCTCTTTCTTTTTTTTGTTGACAAATTAAGGAAGAATTTTTATACTATAGAATTAGAAGAAAAACAATGAAATCTTCCTCCATCCTTTCTTTATAAAATATTTTATTTTTATTTATTTATTAATTTGACAGAGAAAGAGGGAGAAAGAGCGAGACAGAATGAATGGGCACACCAGGGCCTCCAGCCACTGCAAACAAACTCAAGACTCATGTGCCCCTTTGTGCAGCTGGCTAATGTAAGTCCTGCAGAATCGAACCTGGGACTTTGGCTTTGCAGGCAAACACCTTAACCACTAAGCCATCCCTCCAGCCCCTCCATCCTTTCTTACAAGAAATAAATCATTGGTTCTTTTATGAATTGGATACAAAATGTCATGCTAAAAGACTCAGGAATGAAACTCAGATCCTAGCTTGTGAATGTAATCATTGGGAAGTGACTGGATTGTGGATACTCTGCATTAATCAGTGTATGAATTCTTTGATGGACTCTTGTGCTGATGACATTACTAGGAAGAGTGGAAATAGGAAGTAAGGCTATGTTAAAGAAGCCTGATCACTTACTTCTCTTTCTGACTCTTGGCACCCTGGCTTCTACTGGGCAAACATTTGTTCTGTCCTGTCCTGTCCTGCCACCTTGGTGTTTTGCCACACCATGTTCCAGAACTCTATAATCTCTGTATTGAAATGTCTGAAACTGTAATCCAAAATAAATGTTCCATCCCTTAAATTGTCACAGGATTTGGTGACAAATATGAAAATTCTGGCTAACACAAGGGCTGAAGAAGTTCTTAAATCCTGCTGAAATGAGAATATGCCTTTTATAGCTACAGACTATGAAGCAGGGTTTCTTAAACTCTTGCTTCTCATGACTAATATTTGCACAAGAAATTTGTAAATTATCGTAGGTATATTAGTCTATAATATAGTTATATAAACAAAACTTTTACTGACAATATGCAATAAAGAAATGTATCATTAAGAAATCATTTGATGGCATAATGGTTGAATTTATTAAAGAGGAAAGTTAATGACAATGCTAATGAGATGATGTTCTTATTTATTTTTAAAATTTTGTTTATTTATTTGAATGAAAAAGAGGAGAGGGAATGAATTGGCACACCAGGACCTCCTGCCACTGCAAACAAACTTCAGACACATGTGTTACTTTGTGCATCTGGCTTTATATGGGTACTGGGAAATTCAATACAAATTGTCAGGCTTTGCAAGCAAATGCCTTTAACCACTGAGCTATCTCTTCAGCCCTATTTTTTATTTAGCATAGTAAATCTTGCTTGAATATCTGAACAGCTGCAGTTTTTTTTATACTTGATAATTGTAATCAACAATGTGGAGAATATCAGTTACAACGCAAGCTAAAATACCACAGAAATATGTTTAGGGCCATTTCAGAAAGTTGTAAATATTCTCTTTTAATTGCAAGTCACAATTATTTGAATTTTTAATAAGCTCAATCATTCTAAAATAATACAAGTCAAAGATACTTTTATTTTACTTTTTTACCTTTTAGTTATTTATTCAAAGAGGGAGGAAGGTGCACTGCTGCTTCCATTTGTTTCTTTCCTTTTATTATTTATTACTTATGTACATGTTGTGTATACAGCCATGTTGGTACCATTGTTAGCCTCTCCTCTGTCCTCCCCCTTCTGCAGAGACCCTTCTCATTGGTGAGCATGTGTTGTGTATTTTGGGGTTAGCCATCAGTTATGGGTAAGAGGCAATATAAATCATTACCAACTTTGCTTTTGGATGTTCCTCAATTTTTCCTCTCAATAATGGACTCCCAGGTCAGTTAGTAAACTTTCTACATTTTTATTTTGCTTCTAAGAAAAGGAACCAACCTATATGTCCATCAATAGATGAATAGATATATTATTAATATACACAATGATTTTAGCCTATCATAAAGAAAATGAAATTATGACATAAAGAAGAAATAGAAAAACATTATATAATGTTAAATAAGCCAGATTTACACCATTATTTTTTCTCATAACCACAACTAATATTTAAGTGTGTGTGTGTGTGTGTGTGTGTGTGTGTGTGTGTGTGTTGGTCCAGGATTCTGAGAGGCTGAGAAAGAAGGATAAAGAGTTTGTGGCTAGTCTGGGTTGTAACCAAGACTATAGACTATAAATCAAGACTATAATCAAATAATGAATTAATTAAATTGAACTGCCATAATTTATCAATTCCACTTGCATTTAATAAAAAATAAATAAGATTTCTAAAATATAACACACCTCTGTTCATTGTAGCAAATATCACAATTTCCAAGATAAAAATTCACCCCCCAAGTGTTCCTTGATAGATAAATGGATAAAGAAAATTTGATATGTATAATGCAGTATTACTCATCATTATTCAATAAAACAAATTCTACAACATGTGATGGGAGAGTTTAATTTGAGGGCAGTGATGGAGGGACACATGTCCCATAATTCTAGTTACATGACAAACATAATCTGTTCCAGCCCATATCATCAGCAGTACAATTGTGTTTTTTAGGGATAGATCAGTGGAAAAATGAAGAACTGCTCATCAGTGTGCACATGGTTTCAGAAAGATAAATGAGGCTTTGAGATCTGCTGCACAGGCCTGTGGCAATAGTCACTAATAACATGTAAATTTCAAATTCTAAGTGTGTATCTCATCTTACATCTTCTTAACAACAAGAAAGAAAACAGAAATGCATGTATCAAAGTGAATATTGTGGCGATGTGTATTTAATACTTGTTAATAATTTAGAGAATGTAGGATATATTAATTGATTATTATGAAGCTAAGTCATTACACTAGCATAACAATCTAGGTTTGAATCTCAGAATCCATGTGAATAAAATGCAGGTGCAGTGGAATGTGCATGCAATGTGAGTGCTGGGGAGGTAGAAACAGGTGGATCTATGGGGGTTTCTGACCAGTCACTCTAGCCTTTTTGATGACTTTCAACCCAATGATAGGTAGTGCTTCAAAAACCAGTGGGCAAAAGCTGAGGAACAATACCAAAGCTGTCACTCACACATATGTACACATATACACACACACACACACACACATACCTGCCCACACGTATAGGCATGTGAGTGTAATTTCATAAAACTTTTCAGTAGAATACTTTTTCAAATGAGTTTTATTTCTTCACATTAATTATATTTATCAGATATTAAATTCTAATTTGAAAAATAAACTCCCAAAAAGTTCTCAAAAATACTTATGTAGAAAGGTAACAGAATTAAAAGCTAATTTGTTGGGCCATTGTCAATTGGTAGTAGTAATAGTTACATTTTTAAAAATTAAGTAATATTTCTTAAAACAGAGAAAAAATGAAGTGATATAACCTGTTATTTTTTAAATACCAGTAAATAACTTTCCTATAGCAAAAATAAATTGCTTGAAATGAATTATCATTTTAGACAAATTAGTGTTTTCAACATTGTAATTTATTCAGTCATTCATTCACTTTAAAAACTGAATAATAATTATAAACCTTCTTATCACTATTTAATGTATGTAATAAAGTATTGTGCCTCATTAGTCATTTTTTTCATTTTTGTTTGACAGGTTGTAGAGTGTAATACTTTTCTCAGTGATACTTTAATGAAAATTATCTGATACATGAACATGAAAATATGCATATTTTAGTATTTAGTTGACAACAATGATTGATATATGAATAATCTAGACCAAAATAAAGAATTTTGTTTAGAAAATCATTACATATTAAAATAAAGTCCCTAATAAATCTGGCAGTATTTTCAGTTAAGAAAGAAATATATAGAAGTTGACACAGGGTATAAAATATATATTTTTAAAAATGAAGTATTATTTAAATATTATGAAGTTATATAAACAATATACCAATCCTTTATGTAAAGGTGTATGTTATTCTGAGAAAATAAATGTGAATGTCATTTTATAAATGAATACTACCTATAATATGGGGATATAACATAGGAAATTACCTAATTTAGTTAGGAAGGCTATAAAATTGTGTTTTATTGTACATTACTACTATCATTTTCAAAAATATTTCCTGGTAAGAGTTTAACAATTTTTATAAATGAGTCATTCTGTCTTTGATTTAATAAGGCATAAGCACATGTAGTTTGGATGAAGAAGAATTTTTTAAATGTGCATTTGCTTTCTATATACACTAGATGCCTTGCCAGAGATAAGCCTGTCATATTAATATCCATGAAAATTGACTTATTCTCAAATCTAAGGAAGTTATTTTTTTTCTACCATTTCCATTAAAAAAATCACCATATGCTACAAGCTATCTATCTACCTCTCATCCTCACCCAAGGGCATCAGCCCTTGAATGATCTCAAAACTGTCCTCATCTGTCAGCCATGGCTGTCAGACAAGAAATCCAATATGTGTCATACTGAAAACATAATGAATTCACTGATGTAAGTGGCCAAGTATATTGGAAGAGAAAGAGAAATGAAGTAAAAATTTTATGACTACACCTTTTGCTTTGGGAAGTGAAATTTTTTGTCCCTATGGGTAAAAATTCTAGTCTCAATCTTGACTAAGGACAGGGGAAATACAAAAAAACTGAGGAAGAATTAAATTTCACACCATGAAAATACTTTGTGTCAGCAATCTTTTCACTGCACTCAGCATTAGGCAGTAGTCAAGCTTTTTATAAAGGATGGAAGTGGCAGTGTGTTTGTTCTTTCTATCTCAAATTCATCCAACTTGAAAGCATTCCTCATTCAGGGTGACAGGATGACAGACTTCTTAGATAAAGAGACAGAAAAAAAATCTAATAAATCTGTATTTCACTAAGACCTTTTGGCACCATTTCACATCGTATGCTCATCAGCATGCTTGATAAATTGTTGAGTGTATACAGAAGGGTCATATCCAAACAGAAGTCATCAATGACCCTGTCAACCACAGGCAATACGTTTAAAAGTATCAAAATAGGTGAACCAAGAGACATTATTGATATATAACACCAGAAGGCTTATGGTAAAATTATAATGTCAGACTGTTCATTAATTTAACAGAGGACAACATTCCAAGTGAAGTTTCTATTACCTAAGCTGTCATCAAAAAGTTCTTGATTAATGAAATTCC
Source organism: Dipus sagitta (assembly GCA_036346955.1). Lineage (NCBI taxonomy): Eukaryota > Metazoa > Chordata > Mammalia > Rodentia > Dipodidae > Dipus > Dipus sagitta. The sequence goes on from CM070772.1 coordinate 28,130,008, forward strand.
AGTGTGAATTAAGAGAAACATGTTTGACTACTGAAGTAAATAGTAATGATAAGTCTTATATGGTAGGAATCGTTTAAATACTTCAAATGATAGAACACAATAATTTACCCTCTGGTCTTTCTTCTGTTCTCTAGTAGGTCCACATAAAATAAAAGTTAGGTAATCATTCATTGTGTAAATTCTATTTCTCTATAAATATAAATGATTGAATGCATGTGAAATTTGTAAACAATTTTGTAAACTTGGGGTCTTCACACTGTTTTCACACTGTTGAAGTGCATAATGAATATTTAAATCATATCATTGAATATTAGTTATATATAACTTCAATAACTAAAAAATATTTTGTATCATAAAAGGCTGAAAGAATCTTCCTTAACAATAAGAATCTTATGGCATAGAGAAATCATATCAGTAGTATTGTAAATTTTTTATGTGTCAATAAGCAACTTCTAAAATGGGATCCAATGATTTCTGGATGCGAGTGTTTACAATTCAAGTTTGAATTTACTGTCCTTGACTTTAGGTTTGGCTATAGTGACTTTTTCCTAGTTCATATGATGATATAGCATGAAGAGATTTTACAATAAGCATTAGTTTACAAAAGTTTGTGTCTTTGTTTTGTGTATTGTTTTGTTTTCTCCTGATTTCCTCAGTCTGGGTGTGGCGGTTTGAATGTAATGTTTCTAAAAAGCTCATATGTTCTAAAGTCCTGTTCCCCAGCTAATGGCAATTTGGGAGACCAAGCTTTGCTCGAGAAGGTGTGTTTCTTGGGTTGGGCTTATGGGTGTCGGCAGAATTTGACTCACTATTTGCTGCTGTTTTTCACTTGCTGTGGCAAAAGTGATGTCTGTCCTCTGCCTATGCCATGCTTTCTGCTGCCATTATAATGCTTCCCCTTGAGACTGTAAGAAAAAATAAAAAATAAAAAAAAACCTCCTACCATAATATGCTTTTGGTTAGATGCTTTATCCCATCATGAGAAGATAACTAGAACACTGGGAAATGTTAGCTGTTAGAATGTAAAAGTAGTCCAAGACAAAAGACCATGGCTAATATTAATTATGTGAAGGAGCTTGAATAGTTACTGTGGTGGTTTGATTCAGGTGTCCCCCATAAACTTAGGTGCTCTGTATACTATGTTCCACAGCTGGTAGCAATTGGAAATTAAGGCCTCCTGGAGGTGGTGTATTGTTGGCGATGGGCTTATGGGTGTTATAGCCAGTTTCCCCATGCCAGTGCTTGGCACACTCTCCTGTTGCTATTGTCCATCTGATGTTGGCTAGGGGGTGATGTTCACCCTCTGCTCATGCCATTATTTTCCCTGTCATCATGGAGTTTCCCCCTCAAGCCTGCAAGCCAAAATAAACCTCTTTTTTTTTCCTCACAAGCTGCTCTTGGTGGGGTGATTTCTACCAGCAATGGAACCTGACTGTAATAGTTACTCTTCTACAACAATTGTGAATCCAAAGGCTCAAATACCAACTTGTAGATCAAGTTTCTAGATGAGTTAGCCAATTAATTCAATGCAGCATCTTTGACTCACAGAATTTGGAAGGTAATATGTTTATTGTGAAAACACACCTATACTTTTGCTTATTTTCATGGTCTCTAACACTATATGTTATGTAGTTATTTCCTTAAAATTAAGGTCATTCCTGGAAAGAGGAGGAAACATTATAATACTCAGGAACATCCCAAAACCTACAAGAATAGTGAAAATCCAACCCAAGTTTACAAAGGAGCTTAAAAATCACCATACCAGAGGATACCTGCTGTGTAAACTGCCTACAAGTTGGACAGTGAGCTAAGTGGATGCATCTTTCATGAACCATCATCCCTGAAGGGATGCACTTTTTGGTGATACAGTTGCCTTTAAGTCTTTTATGCTCCTGAAAGCACAATGACGCCAATGCTTCTTTAAGTAATTTCCATTAACTCATTAGTTCAACAAGTTAGCCTGGATTTGAATGGATTTTTCTTGTGGGGGCGGTCCCAGAATCAAAGGGGTAGAAATGGGCATAGTACCACTCACCAACACCCCTAATATCCACCAGCAAAATTCTAGTTTCCTATTTCCATCACTTCATGCTCTGTTTGACTAGAAATACTGGTTACAAGGTGGGATGGACTACTTCTCCATGAAGCACAAGAAAAAAAAATAACCTTGAACTATACTGGAAACAAAAATTTCTTCAAAGGTGACCACTTTGGACTCCTGATGCCCTTATGTCAACAGACTAAGAAAGATATTACAGTGCTGACAGAAGTGATTGATCCAGATTACCAGATGTAGTAACTTGAATGGATGTCCCCCTGTATATTCAGGAGTTCATTAAAGCTTGTAGTTTAGATCTCCAGCCACCTGTCTGGAGGAGATGTCACTGTGGGCAAATCCTAGGGTCCAGCTCTCTCTGCTTTGACCTGTGAAAGAGAACCAACTTCATCTGCCATTATGGAACTTCCTCTAAGTCTGTAAGCTTCATTAATTCTGTTTTGCCCATTGACTGTGACTGGTTTGGAAGTTTATCCCAACAATCTGAAGTTGCCTAATATACCAGGGTCAAATTGAACTACCCACCTCTTGTGGTGATGAGAAGAATATGGCTGGAGCTCAAGAATCCTTTCAGATGCCTCTTGATATAACTGTCACCTGTGAATAAAGTTAATAGGACACTTCAGCAATCCAATATAGGCAAGGCAATAAGTGGCCTAGACCCTTCAGGGGAGAAGTTGTGAGTTAACCTTCCAGGGAAAGATCCAGGCCTGTTATCATGTTTTCTGAAGGTGGAGGGAATACAGAGTACATAGGAGAAGATAGTTTAAAATATAAGTGAAAGCCATGTGACCAGTTACAGAACAGAGGATTATAATTGCCATGGATGTTTCTGTCCAATTTGTTGAGAATGTATATAGGTGTGCATATATTTAGTATATACTCATGTGTTCTTTCTTCCTTTTCATTACCATGTAATATAATTTATTGAGATAATATGAGCAGTTAAGTGTTGTTAAATATTTATTATCATAATTGATTTATGGGTACTAAATACTAAACATGCCTAATGATTCCTAAGGATCTTGCCAAATATTGGAGTGAATGAATAGAAACTTTCCAGTTGAATGTGGAATATTAAAGATAGGTAAAATTATGATCCTGTTATTGTCTGCATATGAGAATTAAGCATAACATAAGGAGATGCTATTGGTGTCAATTTGACAATGGGTGAACTTGTGAGGGTTAAAATCTATTGTCAACTTGATTGGATAAGGGCTCAAGTAATAGACTTACCTCTTGGGCAGATCAATATGGGGATTTACAGGAAGAGGGAGGACCTTTCCTCAGAGTGGTCAGTCCTTTTGGTGATAGCATATAAGTCACAGTGATTATAAGAAAAAAAAATCTCTTTCTCATTGACTACCTACAACTAGGATGAGTATATCAATCCTTTTGCTGCTGTACTTAGTGGCTACCAGAGCCCAGATTCTTCAACCTTCCAATGCAGATTACAGATCACAAGCTCTCCATCCCAGAGGCCTTCAGGTCTAGATTTGGACTTTTTTTTTTTTTTTTCGAGGTAGGGTCTCACACTAGTCCAGGCTGACCTGGAACTCACTATGTAGTGTCAGGGTGGCCTCAAACTCACAGCGATCCACCTACCTCTGCCTCCCAAGTGCTGGGATTAAAGGTGTGAGCCACCACACCCAGCTTTAGATTTGGACTTCTGAGGTATCCAATCTTGTGGACTGAGTAGCTACCAGATTTTCAGGCATCCTACAGACAACTAATGTTGTACTCTACAGCCATTATTGTGTTAGATAATCAAATTAATCCTCTTAAAATATATTTATTTGACAAGCTGTTTTCCTCTAGGGTACTTTGACTAATACAGATGGTGTCAATGCATAAGGTATCAGGAGATCATGGTTCCAGTGGTATGGACCAAAGAACATCCAATGTCTTCAAATAATTAGTTTGAATCAACCAATGGGGGGAACGGTATTACATTTAACCATGCAAGAACCACATCCCACATAGGTACTATTCTTCCAATTTCTTGAGGAAACTAAGCTCTAGACAGGGAGAACTCCAGAGCCTGCTTCTTCATCAAGCCTTGATTCTTGGCTTCTGGGATCTCCTCCAGTCTTTGCCTTTGAACATCCCATGTATCCTTGTGACTCTAGCCTTTTTCAGAATATAAAGTCATTAAGGATTTAAATTCAAAACTCTTTTAGCTGGTCTGTAATAACATCAGGTGCAAGCAGTGTGGTGTGAGCTAACATCTGCCTACCTACAGAGTGCATGGAGTTCAGAATGCCTTTATCCTGATACATATATGGAGACTCAGTGACAAGTCAATGCTAGAAGACTAATTAAGGGGAAATTATGGTACTTATGATATAAAAAGGAAAACATTTTTGAGGACTTTAATATGAATATATTGTAATTTGGTCATATGCCTGTTGGGTTATACCTTATACCTCTTCTCTTTGCACCCATTCCAAAGAGGCCCTCCTCAGTGGGGTTATTGGGATCATGAACATGTCAGTCAGTGTCTGGAGGTGAGGGTAATATTTAGAATTACACTTATTGTTCTGCCTTGTGGCTATTACATTATTTCTGAACCCTCTTCCCTAGTGATCCCTGAGTCTTGGAGGATGTGTTTTGAGTCTCATTTAGTTCTAAACCCTTGGAAATGTCTTTTTTAAATGAATTATGTATCTCCTAAGTGTCTACAGCCATCTACAAAACTCATATCTTAAAAAATATTTTATTTTATTTTATTTATTAGAGAGAGAGAAAGAGAGAGAGAGAGAGAGGATGAGCATGTAGAAGCTTTCAGCCACTGCAATTGAACTCGACACATGTGCCACCTTGTGGAACTCGCTTAACTGGGTCCTGAGGAATCAAATATAGATTCTTTGGCTTTGCAGGAAAGTGCCTTAACCATGAAGCCATCTCTCCAGCCCAGCACTCATAGTCTAATTTATCACTGCCTCTGTAATATTTTTTGACCTTGGCTGGTGTGATAGAGATGACACATCTAAGCTAAGCAGCCAGCTTTCTTTTCTTGTCATTCTGATGGGTCTTTTGTCCCCATGTAATTGGCCACCATCTTCAAAAGGAAATTCTATAAGTAAGTGTGATAACAGAAGTTTCCTTATAAAGTCTATGACCATCCAAGCCATAGGCTTTTTGCTTGGTTCTCGGTACCAACATGAATTGTTTCCTAATGAGTGTGCCTCATATCCAGGAAAAGTACAGTTAGCACTCCCACCAAAGGTGAATGAGCAGTTCCCTACACACTTGATACCATTTGCTTTCATTTGATTTTTTATAAACATTTGGTGTCTTTTAATTAACCAAAGTAACTCAATTTTAATAGTTTAGCAATTTTACCTATTGTAAGGAATTTTGGGATTCTATTTAAGTAATATTTTCCTACCCATAGCATAATTATATTCTCCCCAATTATCTTCTAAAGCTTTTACTGTTTACATTACATATTTAGAGCAATACTGTATCTGGAGTCTATTTTCCTTCCTTTCTCCAGACTTCCCTCCTTCCCTTCTTTCATGATTCTTAATTATGTTTACCCATGTTAATCCATGCTGCTCTCATTCTTGTTTTGAGAATGTTGTTATTTATTTTTAACAGATGGCAGTTTAAACCAGAAAGAACTGAAAATGTTAATTACCCTAATTTGATTGAGTCACATTGTATACGTATATTGAATTGCCAGGCAAAATCCATTAAATACAGAAAATACCAAGTTTGACTTGTTTTAAAAGATGTTAAAAAAGATCTAGAGGTGATTTATATATACTTATCACCTTGATATTCACAGGCCTGTATCTGTATCTATTCAAAATCATTAAAGTGTGAGATTTAAATACACTCACGTTGTGAATAACAGTTATATCTCTGTAAATCTACTAGCATCAAAAAAAGGTAATAAACATACACTTGGGGAAAATATGTATAAACCTGATAGTTGGCTAATGTTTTGTATGTGATTTTTATGTGATTTTTTCTATTCAATATTATAATAAAATTTAAAATTTAAGAAGCACGGTTCATCTGTTACTTATAAATTCCTTAATTTTTGTTCTCAAAATATTCCCAATTTAGCTTCTTTGAGAGAAAACCTGAGCATGGTGAGGATCACCAATATGTGGAAGAATTCAATTTTGATTTGGAGAAGATTTTCATTTACCTAAAAAATAAGTCTATCTAAAAAAGCAGAACTGTCTGTCAGTGTTACTCCAATGCCCAACATAGGTTAGGCACTTTTTGACGTCCTTCATGATTCCATTTTCAGTCATTTGGCAAATAAATGTAATCTGGTAGACACACATGACATAATGGTCTAACTAACTGGAAACAAAAAAAAAAAAAACTGGACTCAAATATTTCAAATGGACTATGGACGATGTTATCTAAAAGTCAGGTAGCACTATCAGCTGAAAGTGGAGGTTCGTCTTGAGCTGTCAAAAGTGGCAGATTCTTTCCAAGGATATGTATTCTAGAGGTTTGTGTTTTATTTATAGAATCTATGATTTAACTTGTTTTCTTTGTTGCCCCTAAGTAGGGTGAATTACACTTAAGAAATAAGAAACATGAAAGTATATAAAGGAAAACATTTCATAGTGACTCAGCCCCAACTCACTGGCAAGGGTGTTCAGGGATGATTAAAGTACCTTAGTATATCTTGGAGGCGAAGGTGCAGTGTCTGTATTACAAAATGCTTTGGAAAATCCCACACTGACACACAAAGTAAAACACCTTGCCCTATACTGTATGACTTTGTGCATATTTTTTTTCTTTAGAACACATTCACGTGGGAAAGAAATCAAGAAAGTTATTATGCTAGGTAAAAGTAAAGATCTATGTATTCATATCTACATAGTAATATTCCAGTTGAACAACTCAAAATAATGCTTATTAAATGGTTTAATATTTTTCTTCAAGTTTATCAATTACACTCTAAAAATGCATGAAAAAATATTCTCAAGAGAGTCTGAAAACCATCAGCTGACATATTTCTTTCTAGGGAAAATTATATGAAATGAATCTGCTTTGCCTATTGTATAAGATATTTATAATGTAGAATACTTTCTTCGCATTTTGATCACTGTGAATAGGATGTCACAGTTCTTTCCTTAGGCGTGTTGATGGCTGTGGGTGACTTAGCTTCCATGTTCTTGCATTGCTGTGCAGCAGTGTCAGATTGCCACGCTAGCACCAAAAAAAAAAAAAAAAAAATACACTCCATGCAATATGCTAATAGCCAAATTCGTTTAAGATGTAGAGAGGCACTGAATTCCAGCACACATACTTGCTTTTAAATTTATCACTGACTGAGGCTAGTTTTTCATTGCTAATAGGATAGATCTTTTTATCTCCAGAGTTATTCATCCTATATGAGCACAGCTTTCAAGGTGAATTGATTTCAGCCCGTGAAAACAAATACATCGCTCCAAGACATGCTTTATTAATGCTGCCTCCTCGCATGCTGGCACTGTCGTGAGGGCCTGGTCATAAATAAAATGTCATACAACAACTGAAAACACTTTGAGACCAGTAAGTGGCCCCACCAGAAGACACCTTCAGGAAATCTGAATGCCTGAAAACTTCCAAATTTGTTATATAAATGATGACAGTTGAAATGTAAATTGTATAATCCACTGATTTATTTGTAAGGTAAGTAACAATATGTGTAAACAGTAACAGAGTTGCATAAGCCCAGTTACTTATCAAGTGGGATATATATATATATATATATATATATATATATATATATATATATATATTTAAACATTGCTTGAGTAACATTTGAAATATCTATCTACATATTTTTTGTTACATTTTTTTTTGATTTTTTAAGGTACGGTCTTGCTCTAGCCCAGGCTGATCTGGAATTAACTATGTAGTCTTAGTCTGACTTCGAACTCACAGCAATCATACTAGCTCTGCCTCACAAGTGCTGGGATTAAATGCATGTACCACCATGCCTGGCTACATATTTATTTTCGATACAATTATAAATTGTGTGTGTGTATATATGTATATATATGCATATATATGTGTATATCTATCTATCTATCTATCTACCTATCTATTCACACACACACACACACACACACACACACACACACACATATATATATATATATATACTTTTATGAGTGAAGTCTGTATTAAAATGCTCCATTTAAATTCCAAAACTCTATACATGGAGACTTGAATGAAAAGGTGTTTTTTTGTTTGTTTTTGTTTTTGTTATTTCAATTTATTTTTTTTTATCAATTAGTTTTGTACTCAGTGAATACGGTCAAGTTGGTACCATTGATAGGCTCGTCCATGTGCTACCTTCTTCCCCTGGCCCCTCCTTGTTGAGGTATATGGGTCAGGCATTGTGGAATTAGCCCACAGTTATGGGTAGGAGAAATGTCTCTGCATATCATGACCCAGGCGTGGTGACACATGCCTTTAATCCCAGCACTCGGGAGGCAGAGGTAGGAGGATCACCATAAGTTCGAGGCCACTCTGAGACTACATAGTGAATTCCAGGTCAGCCTAAGACAGAGTGAAACCTTACCTCGAAAAACCAAGAAACAAACAAAAAAAAAAGTGATGAAAAGGTATTTTGAATTGACACCTTCAAATATATTCTACATACAACTATATCTAAGATCATATTTCTGGCATTCAAATTGACACATGTGATTTGATTGATTTTTAGGATTCTTTCTAATAGATAAATCAAAGTTTATGAATGAATGTGAATGGATATTAATAAGAAATATCACAGTAGAAATAAGATCCATTCAAGAGAGTGAACATTTGTTCTTTCACATCATCCATCACTTTGAAATGATTTGGGCAAACCATTAACTGTGCCCAGAGAACTTTGAGCAAAAGTGGACTCAATAACTGATTGAAAATGCAGGTTGGTGTTGCAAAAGCAATGGCTAACTTTTGCTGTTGTCCTGAGAGTATAAAGTATTATATTCTGCTATGCAAACTTGAACAAATTTAACTGTCTTATAAGCCTGGCTACTTAACGACTATGGAGGCCAATATTTCCTGGACTACATAGCATATAAGATGATTGATAAAACTTAACATTTGAGTTGGAAATATAGCTTAGCAGTTAAGACACTTGCCAAAAATTTCTGAGGACCCAGATTTGGTTCCCCAGTACACACGTAAGCCAGATGCACAATGTGGTGCATGCATCTGTGGTTTGTCTGCAACAGCCATGGCACATCCATTCTCGGTCTCTATGTGCCTCTTTCTTTCTCTATTAGTAATTAATTAATTAATAATTTTAAAACAACACTTATAACAATAAAGCAATGAAAGTCTGTCATAAATCTGCTGTTCTATCCTAAGTAGTGCATAATATGGCAGTTTTTATAACACATTTTAATTGTGGTGGAGTGAACTAATAGATGAAAATGGGAATGAAAGAGATACTTTAATTTTCATAATGTGTCTTAAATTTTGCAGTAGATAAAACAGAACAACTATCACCAATAATAAGTTTGGAGTTAGATGGTTTGAATACTGGGCAGCTACAGAAAAAAAGGACATTACTACGATAAAGCTGATATGGAAATGAGGTGACAATTGAATTAAATATGTATTATCTTGCCTGTTTGCTGCCTCGTGTCTAACAAGAATGAGTTCGTACATTCATCAAGTTGCCTCATTACTTTTCCATATTGGCTGGAAAATTCTGCGAGGTTTTAACTTAATGTTTCTGCACCATTTTGCCAAATAAAAGCAGTGTCCACCAGTACCACTAGCAACCATTTCCAGAACTGCATCATTATAGATAAACAGGAAAAACATAGTTTACCAGTTTTTCTTTTCTTCCTGAATCTGTGTAAAGAAAGTAAAAGTTCAATGTGTTTATTTTAGGGTAATGTATGTAATTAGTCTTATTGCTGATTTAACCTTTCGGTTTGAATAGTCACACAATCCTCACACATTTAACATCAAGACAACCATGCACTTGCCACTGAATTATTAATTTGTCACCAATAAAGAATAAAATCAGAAACAAAAGATAATCCTGCCAGGTGTGGTGGTGCACAATTTTGATCCCAGCATTCAGGAGGCAGAGGTAGGAAGATCACTGTGAGTTTGAGGCCTCACTGAGACTACATAATGAATTTCAGGTCAGCCTGGGCTAGAGTGAGATCTTATCTTGAAAAACCAAAAAAGTAAATATAAAAAATAATCCTGATAACTGGATGTGATATTTTACTTTGCTTTCTATCATTTTATATTTAAATATTTTAAAATTTTAATGTACCTAAGTTAAAAGTGGAACTTTAATGACATGTTAGGTATGGCATTATAAATATATAATGTGTAGCTTTAAAACTAATTCCTCCATGTTCAAATAGTTATTTACAGAAGGAAAGACAGATAAGCATAATTATATTTTTAGGAAACTATTTTTCAGTGTTTCAGAAACTAAATTTATTTTTGTTGGGATAGTGATGACTTTTTTTGTATGTGAATGTAAACAAAGAGAAGCTTTTGAGTAAAAATTAAATACTTCCAAGTTTTAGAAGAAAATGAAATTGTCTCTTTTTTTCACATTTCTTTTCCCAATACTCAAAATAATCATAATTACTGTATGTATATATAAATATGTATTTATAGGCTGGAGAGATGGCTTAGTGGTGGAGGTGTTTGCCTGTGAAGCTGAAGGACCCATGTTTAACTCCCCAAATTCCACATAAGCCAGATGCACAAGGTGGGCCATGTGAAACGTTGCACAAGCACACAACGGGACATACACATCTGGAGTTTGACTAGAATGGCTAGAGGCCCTGGTGTGCCAAGTATCTCTCTCTCTCTCTCTCTCTCTCTCTCTCTCTCTCTCTTTCTCTCTGCCTCTCTCTCTCTCTCTCTCTCTTTCAGTCTTCCATATAAAGATGAGTACCACTATGCCCAGTGTAAGAAATAAATAAAAATAAAAAAATATATTTTTATATTTCCTGTGTAATAGAAACTATTACAAGTAAAGAGTTTTCTTTCTCTCTATCCTAGAAGTAGCTAATCACTTAATTCCAGATATATATTTTAAAAATTTGACAGAGAAAGAGGGAGATAGAGATTGAGAATGGGTGCTCCAGGGCCTCCAGCCACTGCAGACGAACTCCAGACACATGTGCCCCATTGTGTGTCTGGCTAACGGGGGTCTTGGGGAATTGAACCTGGGTCCTTTGGCCTTGCAGGCAAATGCCTTAACCACTAAGCCATTCCTTTGGCTTGATATGCATATATACTTTTTATCTTTCAACATTTTATTTATGATATTTAAAGTATTTATTTTATACTTCATCAAAGATTATTGTGTGGCCTTCTTAATTATAGTCTTCAATTAACTTAAAATATTTGATAATATTGATAATTAATAAAAGTACTCTACAAGCCTTTTACATATTTCTACTTTAAATGTTATTTTCTACTGGGCGTGCTGCACATCTTTAATTCCAGCACTAAAGAGGAAGAGGTAGGAAGATTATTGTGAATTTAAGGCCACCTTGAGATTACATAGTGAATTCTAGGTCAACCTAGACTAGAGTGAAATCCTACCTCAAAAAAATTTTTTTAAAAAGTTATTTTTAAGTTTTAAAGTTTATCTCAAATAGATTCCAACTACTTATTCATCCAACAGTACTCTATTTGATGGTCCTTGCCTTCCATATAATACTGAATATTTTACATCATGTATTTTGACAGCTAATATAAAGCTATTTAAATTATTTTAACACATTAATAACATCAAATTAAATACATTTAATTACTGTATATGTGTATCACTACTTGCACACATACTGTTTTCAGGGATTTTTACTAACAGACTTTTATTAAATGTTTACTGATATATACATGGAATTTAAATTGGTTTGATTTAGGTCATAATGGATATATAGGTATTTTAATTTGCACTATTTTTTAAAATTTTTCTCCCTTTTGGTATTTGAATGTAGGGTGAAAATTGGAATATTTTATCCACTTTAAATATGTAAGCAAAATTATCCAAGTTTTCTTTTAAAGGCCTGAAAGTATGATGTTGACAGGTTAATTTTCAGTAGGGTTCTGATCTGAACTGAAAATCAATGCTCCAAGTTTCTATTTTCTCTTGTCCCTAAGTACAGTTTCCATAATTATTTTGGTGGTTTTATTGTAAAATAAATTCCTTGGTCTCATGTGTTTTGAATACTTGTTCCACAGGTGGTGATAATTTGGAAAAGTTGTGGAGGTGTGTGTGTCATTGAGGCATTCCTTAAGGTTTATTAAGCCAGTTTCCTGAGTGCTTCAGCTAGCTCACTCAGACAATTTCCTTTCCGCTTCTGAGACAATATGTGATGTCCTAGCTGCCTGCTCTGAAATCCTTTCCTCACCTGGATGAAACTTCTCTTAAAACTGTAAGCCAAACTAAATCCTTTCTCCCATAAGCTGCTTCTGGTTGAGGGTTTTGTCCCTGCAACAAGAAAGTAAAGTTGTGTATTCTGTTTTCACACCTAGTGATTTGAAATAAGTGTCTCATAAAACATGTTGAAGCCAGGTGTGGTGGCCCATGCCTTTAATCCCAGCACTTGGGAGGCAGAGGTAGGAGGATCGCCATGAGTTCGAGGCCATCCTGAGACTACATAGTGAATTCCAGGTCAGCCTGAGCTAGAGTTAAACCCTACCTTGGAAAGCAAAAAAAAAAAAAAAAAAACAAAGTTGAAAAGCAATGATTTTACCTCAATTATATTTATATTTTGGACAACAAATGTTATTTATTCATTTCCTAAATGAATGTAATACAAATATATCACTACCCTTCATATATTCACGAGACATTATTCATATTAGGGTATCTTGCATAGAATCTTGTATTTACTTTATAACATGTTAATAATGAAAATACCTAGCTCATAGACTATGAAACTTAATATTTTTCATGAAGTTATGAAATATGAAAAGTCTTATAAAATATATAAATTTGTGAAGCTTGACATGTACTGGACTTAAATAGTCTACTGTGATTTAATAATGACTATGAATACCATTTAAGATTCTTTGACACTATAATATATTTTGTACTATTCCTGCATATACCACTATTTTGGGGATTCTCAAAACTAACATTTTCAAAAGAAGCGATGTAAATTTGGGTTTAACTCATGGTTTGGAAATAAAATCTCAGAAGACATACATTTTGCTGTTGTTTTTTTGAGGTAGGGTCTCACTCTAGCCCAGGCTGACCTGGAATTCACTATGGAGTGTCAGGGTGGTCTTGAACTCACAGCAATCCTCCTACCTCTGCCTCCGGAGTGCTGGGATTAAAGGCGTGCGCCACCATGCCCGGCAGAAGACATTCTTCTTATGCTTCCGTGAAAGTGTCTTTTTCCTTATGGCAGTTGGATGAGAAGTAGTTATACAAATTTGAAAATGCTTTACACATGCTGATTAATTTTAACATGCATTCCCACAGAATTCAGTTTTTGATTTGTCCCTGGATGCAAGAAGCTCCAGCAGGGAGCTGCATTCATCCAGCTTTGTGTTCACAGAGTTTTGAAAACATGTCTGCACCTACCAGGAGATTCATACTCATTGTTATGCTTCTTTCAGTTAGCTTTTCCTTTCTTCTCTGTGGCTTTCATTGCCATCTCCAGAGAGTCGTCTTTTTTTATTTCATGTGTCTTCTTCCTCCAACTCTCAGAAGGATTTTTGTCAGCCCTTGATCCTGATACAAATAGCTGTGATACAGATGCAAATATAGCCTGTGTTAGACAGAAGACGTTTAAAGCACTGGGGCGGCACTGTAAGCTACTTGTCCTCAATGAGCATAAGTAACTCACTTCTTGGGAGCAGAGAACATGTCTGTGTAAAACTGTAGTGTCCTGTGTTTCTTATTTGAGTATTCTGATGGAGCATTTGATCCACCTTCTTACATGAGAGTTATAGATGGCATCTTTGTAATTTGAAGACTTTTTCTTTTCTTTTCTCTTACCAGGCAATGCCTGGTTTCCAAAATTTATGTTGATGTGTTTTTCTCAGTGCTTTTTAAATTTCTTTTTTTTATATTTCTTTTTTTTTTATTAGTTATGGACATGCTCAGTATGTAAACAGCCCGTGTTGGTACCATCTTTTCCCTCACCCCTGCCCTACCTCCAAAAGTACCTTCCTCATTGAGGATGCTATTCATCCCCATGGGGATTGTGGGTCATGAATTATGGGGCACCCATCATCAGTTATGGTGAAGAGGCAATATCTTTCTGCATAATATCCCAACTCGTGGCTCTAACAATCTTTCCACCCCCTCTTCCACAAATTTCCCTGAGCCATGTTGTATTTTTTTTAGGTCTACTTCGGTGATAGGCTCTTAGGAGCCTCTGTATCTTTGGATCTCTGGTTTGGTAGGAGTTGAGGATCCTGTGTTTATCTGTTTCACCCTTGTGCTAATATTCACCAGAAAAGCAGCACTCTTGCTCATTTCCCTAATTCCTCTTTGATTTTAGCTGGGGCCCTGGTGAAGTGTGATGGATCATTTCTTTCCTCAGGTCCACTTCCATCCCAAAAAAGAGAAGCAGGTTCTCCAACAGAGAGTGAAGTCAGCACAGGTTAAATGGGATAACCATTATTAGTTTAATGTATCAGGCCTTCTTGTAGCCCAAGATTAGTGGGAACTTAATATTGGAAAGTGGACTCATTGTCTGTATAGGATTCTGCCTTGTTTCCCAGTTCCAGGTATGTGTTCCTTTCAACTGAGTGGATCTGTTAGCCAATCAAGAGCAACTGGTTACCCACCATGGCTGTGTGCCACTATTGCACTTATGTGAGTATCACATGAGCTTGTTTGCTTCTGAATAGCTTAGACCTTGAATTGCTCAGACAGGCGTTGGCTACTTTCACACAGTAGCTCATGTACCATCTTTTAGCATTAGACAGGCTGTCTGGGGACTGACTCTCTTCCAGATTCAGCCAGGTCTCTCCATGTTCTGTACTGACAGCATATGTTGTCTTCAGCAGTAAGGGTCTTACCATTAACCCCTGGTGGGTAATCAAGTGCTCTGACAGAAGTCTGTCTTGTTTTGGGAAACCTTATAGGTCTCTCTGAACAACAGCTCACTGTGGATGTTACCCGCATCCTGGTACTTGGAGTTACAGGCCAGCACCAAGGGAAAAGAAAGAAGAAAAAGAAAGAAAATAGAAACAAGAAAGAAAAATGAGAAAAATAAAAAGAAACAGGATAAATTTAAGGTTACATTTCATCTCAACATCTCCAGGGCCCCTTGATTCAGGTGCTCCCTCTAAGGTCCTGATGATGGTTCAACTTTTATCTCTGTCTTCCAGGAAATAGGATTTTATGGTACCAGTTCGATTTGGGTTCAGTTTTGTGACACCCCACCACCTTTATCCTCCCCTCAAGTCCTACCCCAGATTTCATTATTTTTTAAGTAGGACACTGAGAATCAATATTCATTTTCTTCATGGTATCTATAAATTTGTATGTTTTAATGTTTGTTAATTAAATTCATATTTATAATCATGTAATACTCTCTCTGACACTTTCCAGAAGCATCATCTTAGACACTCAGGCAAGACTGACTTCTGATTTAATAAAGGGAAGAACTCTATAACTTTTAACTAATGAGAAATAGTTTATTGAAACCATGGGAAGTGTTCTGAGAGTGAAAACCAGTGGTCAAATTTCTATGGAGAAATTAATGAAAATTCTATACAAGTATCTCCTTGTCAGGTAAAGCCTACAATCAGGTATAAAGTATCATACACACAGTTTTGGATCTGAAATCTTCTGAGGAGGACCAGAAGTGACCATTCCTGTTATCATGATACTCTGGAACATACGTTACTTCAGCAATACTTTGCCCAAAAATATAAAAGAATTTCTATCCAAGATTTCATATCACAGACTTAAAGTTTTGATTGTTTTATCTTTTTTTCTTTTGTTTTTTGTTTGCCTTATTTTCCTTATGACTGGGTCTATCTATGGAGCTCAGGCTAGTTTAATATTCATTAAGTAAACTAGGGTAGCCTTGAACTTGTAATGATCCTTCTGCCTCTAGACCTCTAAGCTGATATTAAAAGTGTACATCACCATATCAGGTTTGAAGATTTTCTTTAACTGAAAATATTGAAATCAGGGAATTATCCTGATTTATTTTGTTTGGTGTTAGATAATATCACATATATCCTTACAAGACAGAGGCAAGTTTATTAATCTTTCATAGAACAATATTCTAACATGAAAACACAACTTTGCTTCAAATTTGAACATGAAAACAAAAACAAAAACAACACCCAGAGAGAGGAAAAGAGATGCATAGATAGATAGGAAGAGAGAGAGAGAAAGAGAGAGACAGAGAGAGAGAGAGAGAGAGAGAGAGGGATAGCACCTCTCTACTAAAAGCAGCAGAGAAACATACTACAATTTCATGAGGAGGGCTGCAGGTGAAGACTAAAATGAGGTTCCCTGAGAATTGATGATAAATGAATTTCTCTCACATGAATTTGAAGTCTGAAACATGCAATCAACATGATTCAGATAAGGTGACCTTGGAGATAATCTAGATCTGTGGTAAACTGAAAGATGAACTATATAAAAAAAATTACCATGCTCTAGTACACAATTCATAGAAATGACTCTTTTACAGGGATAATGATCAAAAAAAAAACAAGAAAAAATAATAAAATATAATTTTACCCTAATTATTTTATTTCAAGTGTGTTTTGCCAGTTATTATTATTTTTTAATTTTTATTTTAAGTTTAGAAACAGCCTGTTAATTTCCACAAAAACTTAATCAGATACAAGAAGCATATTTGGGAATTTATTCTGGATAGGAGATGGAAGACAGTCTTTGAAGTGAGACTGACAATGATAGAATGTGAATAAAAGTACAAATTCCACAACGCACTGATATATGCTGTGAGGTCTCAGTGTTGAGGGAACTTGGGAAGCACACTGAGGACTGAGCATCTGAGCTATGGGAGACTATATCAGAAAAATAGTCCATTATTTAAATATTTTCTCTGTCAGAATTTTCAGAAGGCCAAATTCCAGCAGGTTCTTAGCAATTTTACATAGTGTTGGATAGGAAAATAAAAGGAGCACAGGGCATGTTTGAACAGTAATCTTGTTTGTACACAAAATACTATCCCACACCACTGTATCTTATAGCAAAGATAGCCTGACAGTAGAGAAAATTGTAACTGCTATGCAAAGGTTGTTGTAAGTATTAATTAGTATGTGATAAATTTTAATATTTAAATAGAGAAATATTGACACACCTTTCAATCACATATACTACAACTAAGAAATGCACATTTTTAAATTATAAACTTGTAACTGTGTTTATTGTATTATTTAATGAGAGCTTATTTGGAAGCAGAGCTACTCTTATACCCTTAACCAAAGACAGGTAGTCTTCTATTCATGAACGGCCATGCTCTTCTACAGAGCACTCAGCTTCAGAAGCAGGAAGGTGACAGTCACCTAGTCAGCCATGTCAGTTGAATCAGTGCTGGTGATCAATGGGGCGAAAGAGGGGGTAGTCAGAGCGCCCTCACATCCTCTTTTAATTTCATTCTCACAAAATTTCAATGCTATGACATATCAATGTTGTGAATAATATGGTATGATTCATCTCAGGAAATATCCAATATCACCTCTGCATTAATGGTGTGTTGAAGCATGTATAAACGTCAAATTCTGGAAAAAATAGTGAAGGAAATGATCTTTGACTCATTGGAAAGACATTTGAAAATTATCCTATCTTACTACATCAGTAAATATGGAAATTACCTAGAATATTATGTGGAATATTTACATGGTTGAAAAGGAGAAAAGTTTTTCATAAACAATGGAGGATATGAAAGAAACAAGAGTATACCACAGCAATGAGAGAATGAGAATGGAAGCTGCATCTTAACATGGCGTCACATGTTCCTCAATTGCTCTCCCTAACCAAGGGAAGAGACAAAAATGCTCAGGAACTGACAAATGTATTTTTTTTTTAGGGCTTTGGACACTGAAAAAACTATCTGGTTGTGGTGTTTACTTCTTCTTTGTCTTCTTTTTTGTTGTTGTTGTTGTTGTTGTTTGCTTGCTTTCTTGCTTTGTTTTGTTTCACTTATGCCATTGGTCCTAGTAATTCCCACTTCATTTAGTCCTGGAAACCATGTCAAACCCAAAATGCAGCTTTCAAGTTTCTTGACAGGAGAAATTTTTCATTTCAACTTATCATCATTTATAAGAATTGTGTAATTTAGAAAGAAGTCATTCTAAATAAGTAATCTTTACCCTGCCAGTAAGCTTAATGACAATTTATACTTAGATATTGAGCTAAACAATATTACAATTCACAAGGAAATATTCTTCTTAATGTGCTTTGACCTTTCTTTTCAGACTGTCTTTGAATGGTTCTTCAATCTTTAAAGAAATGTAATCTTCACTTTCAAAATAAAAAATAATGTTTCTACTCAATATGTTCATCTTTTCTGGCATTTTCTATGTACTGCATTTTTCATAATTCTCCTTGGTTATGATTGTTACTATCTATTTTACTATTATAGCAAACTTTATTAACCATCTACGTTTTTATAAGAATTAGCTCCTTATTGCTTTGTTGCATACTTTCTTTGACTGAAATTTAAGTCTATTCTAATTTTCCAGGGTTGAAACTCAATCTTTGTAAAGGGCTATCACTGAAAAAATTTTAAATAGTTTTATTTGTTTGTAAGAAGAGAGAGAGGAGAGAGAAAGAGAGAATGGTTATACCAGGGCTTTGAGTTGCCAACAAACTTCAGATGTATGAGCAACTTTGTGCATCTGGCTTTATGTGGGTTCTGGGGAATCAAACTCAGGTCATTAGGCTTTTATGGCAAATGCCTTAACCATTGAGCAATCTATGCTGCCCTCTCATTACATTTTTGTAGCTTCTCTAAAAATGCTTTGAATTCTTGCCATTCTGTGCTCATCCATATAAACTTTGCAGAAAAGTAATGAAGAATTCATGTTATAAATAAATTGTGACTTTCAGTTTTCTTTAATGCGTTCATGTTTTTTTTTATTTGAATCAACATTTCTGTGTTATTGTTTGATAGTTGTAGGAGATTTGGATCCCCCTGTGAACACACTCATGCACCCACATACAAAAAAAGAAAAAGAAAAGAAAAGAAACTACAAACACATATACAAGCACCAATGGAAGAAAATAGCTTTGCTTGGTACCTGAGATTAGGGAATAATCTAAGGTTGGTGCAGAATCAATTTGGCCTGCACAACCCCTTTGTGAAGCAAGGCCCAAAGAGACAGTTGTGGAGAAGGTTATAGGTAACAATACAGTACCTCAAGCTGAGGAGTGCAGGAAAAGATTTAGCATTTCCCTCATTGGTTAGAAAGAGAGCCCATCAAGCAAGAATTAATTTCGAATTTAATACCCTTAGCCTGAAATCTAGAGGGGAGTCAAAATTCTTGAGCCACTAATTTATCCTTGATTGCTGAAGAGCCTGGGAACTCAGAAGCTCCACGGTGTGTCTGATAACCACACTGCTTCCCTTCAGGTGGAGAGTAATATAATTCTTTGGGAGTGTGAAGGCAGGTCTTTTAGCTATGCCTGTCTCAGTGTTTAATTCCCATACCCTTTGCAATTCTTCAATTCCCATACCACTTGTCAATACACAGAAGACACCTCTCAACTAAATATCAGCCAGCCTAGGGTTCATGACATGGGGGGAACCATGGAGTGTGAGAGAATAGCTAGCAAACATAGTGAGGTTAGCAGAGGTCTCAGATATGCAAAGGAAAATGGCTACTGGGAGAAAAACTCTGGCATATAACAGACCCTTGTCAAGTGAAGATAGCAACATCACAAACCACAGGAAAGATGAGAATGCACAAATGTCACTAAACCCTAGCCTCAGTGCATAAACCTCTCATTCACTTTTCAAATTCCAAAAGATCATATTGGATTTTTCCTGAGAGTAATCATACCAAATTGATCTATTGTTCCCCAAATTAGTATGTCTTAGCACTGGAATTCTGTGAGAAAATAAAATAGGTAATGAAAGAAATATCACAAAATATTATTATTTTTATAATAATCACTATTTAGCTATTGAATAATACAGACATGTATAAAGGTTTCCCATTTAAAATATAAAAATATCACATTTCAATTAACACTTGTAGCAATATTTATGTAGTAGGAACATTATGTACATCTATCTCATTGTCTTGAGTAATTTTGGTACACTGATAGAGTTTTGAAAAGAAGATTCCTATTCAAATATGCACCATGCTTCATTTATTTTCCTGTATTATAATATGCAAAATTGCTAAGAATCTGCTGAAATATGGCTACTGGAAACCCTAAGACAAAATATCTAAATAATGTTTTTTTTCCCCCCCAGTGGAGACTCTCATACCTGATGTGCCCAATCCTAGTAGGATTATGTATGTTTTCCAAGGTTCCACAAATTGAGACATCACAGAACACATGAGTGACTTCAATAAATAATATTCACATTTTTATTATTTTCAGTATTGCATTAGAAGCTCCCTTCCATCTTCTCACCAAGATTGATTCATGAATGTACACACACACACACGCACACGCGCGCGCGCGTGTGTGTGTGTACATGCAGGTCCACATGCATGTGATCACAGAAATCAATACTTGTATCTGGGGCTCAGTCGATAAAGAGCTTGTTATGTGAGCATGAGGATTGGAGTTTGTATCCTCAGAAACCACATAAATCTTATGACAGTACACCTATAAGCAGAGATAGGGGAACCCAATG
Organism: Dipus sagitta; assembly: GCA_036346955.1. Lineage (NCBI taxonomy): Eukaryota > Metazoa > Chordata > Mammalia > Rodentia > Dipodidae > Dipus > Dipus sagitta. The sequence goes on from CM070772.1 coordinate 28,150,855, forward strand.
CAAGCTGGTAAACTAGACTAGCTGAATAGGCAAGACATGGGTTCGAATGAGAGACCCTGCCTCAGCAAATAAAATGATGATCAACTGAGGAAGACACACAAAGTCATTCCCCGGCTACCATGCACACGTGCCCACACACAAGCAGAAGTGCGTATCACACGCACACACACACACACACATGTCATAGTAAAGGAAATTACATATTTTAAAAAAAGAAATGTTTGAATTAGAATATGTCTCATACTAAGTGGAACAAGAAAAGTTGCAAATCTAATATTTTCAGCATTAGAAATAGTTTTACATCAACTTTTAATCTAGGAATTGAAAAGGAAAATATTAAGCCATTCACTTGCCTTTCTGAGAAAAATTCTACCCAATGTTATAAAGCAGACACAGATAAGGAATGAAAGGTATACTTAAAGAAAACTGACAGCTAATAAGTTTGAAAAAATGGCTTTGATTCATTGTTTCACCATGTTAGCTTTTCTGTAAATAAAACAGAATTAAGAATGAATCACAAATTGTGTTGTTTCATTGCTTGTGAAAAATTCTAAATTGCTTTCAAATTTTTGCTCTATGTGCTTCACATTTATGAAACAGAAGGAGCTTTAGACATTCACTCAATGTTTGCCTTTTGATCATTTATCTGTAGCTCTCAAGTGGATTTATAGTGGATACGGATGTAATCCACAACCAAGTGGAGCAACACTACACTCTCACAGATAAACAGATGAGTTGGAGCTTATCAGAATCTGCATGCTGCTTGATAAACTCAGAGTGAATAAAAGTGTAAGGTTTAATAGGGATGTGTAAATCATGATGATGGAGCTGAACATGATAGTAAAGGTTTTCAGATTCCCACACCAAAACAGAGGATTGATGCTGAGCACGACTTACTCTGTTGAACAAGTTGTGTCAGCCAAGAAGCACATCCCATGTTCAAACCTGGTATTGCACATGAATTTCTTCTAGTTTCAAAGATCAGTAAAAGCTTATAAATGTTAAGTAATACTTACATAAATTTTGTGATACTTTAGAAATCCCTGTCTTAGAATCCCATAAAGAAAGAAGCTTAAATCTTTCTAGAAATGCTCAAAAGATAATGCTATTTTTTTTCCTTAGATATGAATTTTCTTAGGTAATAACTAAGGACATGGTGGATAAATATTATGAGATTAGTTTATCAAAACTGAATATTGTCAATTGTGCTGTGGGATTATTTTGTATGTTGGATAGATCAAAAAATAACTATCCCAGGGCTGCAGAGATGGCTTAGCAGTTAAGCACTTGCCTGTGAAGCCTAAGGACCCTGGTTCAAGGCTCAATTCCCTAGAACAATGTAAGCCAGATGTGCAAGGTGGCGCATGTATCTGGAGTTCATTTGCAGTGGCTGGAGGCCCTGAGGCACCCACTATCTCTCTCTCTCTGTCTCTCTGCCTCTTTCTCTCTGTCTGTCTGTTGCTCTCAAATAAATAAATAAAAAATAAACAAAAAATTAATAAAAAAGTAACTATCCCAGTAGTTTGAAAGACCTTGTGATTAATTTTATATTAAATTTGTCTAATTACTTTTGCAAGTCATTATAAAATTATCTTTTATTTATATGATTAAATCCTTAGGTAACATACCAATTATGTTTTTTTTCACAAACCATTTAAAATTTAAAACCTCCTTACATATACAGGCTAAAAAATGATGAATTTTAATAAACTTTATGAAAAGTACTATATCAATACTCAACTAAATGCCTCAAAGCTACAATATTGTTCTCCAAATACTCATAAATTCCATGTTCATATATGGTAAACAAAATGAAATATAATGAATAATATCTTAAAAATTAAGTATAATACCCATAACTGAGGGCTAACTCCACAATGCGTGACCCATATACCTCAACAAGGAGGGGCCAGGAGGAGGACATCAAGGAGGCTAACAATGTTACCAACTTGACTGTATCCAATGAGTACAAAACTAATTAATAAAATAAATAAATAAATAATAATTAAGTATAATAGGTATGGTGGTTTTGAATGCAATATCACAATAGTCTCAAGCACTTGTGATAAAGGTTCCTCACTACTCCCTACCTAACACACCAATTGTGGTGGAGCCATGCTGGAGGAAGTGGGTCACCAGGGGTGGATGAGGGGTGGGGGGCTCCAGGCCTAAAGTATGTTGTTAGGCTGCTTGACCTCAGGTTGATCTCTTTCTCTCCTGCTGTGGATGCATGACTTAATGAGCCAGCATCTTCTGCCATGATGAAGCTTCCCCTGTATCCTGTGAGCCTGAAATAAATCTTTCCTCCCATAAGCTGCTTCTGGTCTGATATTTTTCCCAGTCACAAGATGGTAACTACAACAATAGGTATGTTTAATTTTAAACACTCTGTTTAGTTGTGGTAGTTATGCACTGACAAAAGGCAAATCAAGGGCTGAGGGTTGAGGTGGTGCTCAGTGGATAAAGACCTTGCCTCTCAAGCTGGAGTACCTGGATTTCATCCCTAAATCTCACAAAAAAAGCCTTCAGAAGCCAAGTGGGTGGGCTTTTGTATTCCAAATGCTGACTGTGAAATGGAAGGCAGAGACAGGAGAATTTTATAGAAGCTCATGGCTAATGCTGGAAACAATAGAAGTGCAAGAATCCACAGTAAAAATCCCTGTGTCAATGAGGCAAACCTGGAATGACATGAAAGTTGTTCTCTGACCTCAACATGTGTGTCGTGGTGTGCTTCTATTCGTACACACAGGGACGGAGGGATGGACACACACACATACACAAATTTTATTGCAAAAATATGAAAAGAAGGGAAGCCAAGGATACATTCATATGCAGTTAGGTAAAGGAAGTGAGAATTCATCGACAAAATGGCAGAATTAAGTGTTTAAACTGAAAAACATATTGTAAAAATACTCCTTTATAGGAAAGAAGTGCAGAAGGGAAGCATGAGATTGTGAATAGTGTTCAAAGTTGTACCCTCATCTATAAAATTGACTAGTTGGTGTCAGAATATAAATCCCCTGTAAGATGGCAGATGTAGCTCATTTCAAAAGTATTTAATCATGCCTACTTGCAGCATAGTCTATCTGAAAGACAATTGCTTTCCAGGGGATAATGCCAAGCAGGACAGCACAACCAGTTCTTGTTTTCCCAAGGACCTCCAGGGACATCTGAGTCCCACAGAGTACCTTACCGACTTCCCCATCCCTATGCAGCACCTCCCAGTACATGAAACCGACGTATATGTGGGCAGGTAAGCTGAGTCACATGATGTGGACCCACCCGGCATTCTTCACAAACCTATAAAAGCAAGACATTTCCTTTATTCTCTGGAACCTAAGCTTCATCTGTAGAACCTAAGTATGCTCTTCTGTGATATGCTATCCACAAAATATATGTCTCCTCCACAAAATATCTGTCTTAACATCTATCAAACAAACCCAGAACAAAATCATTTTGAGTGTGTAAAAATTGTATAGTAAGTTACCTTGTAATATCTTTAAATCTACTTTGCTTATGGTATTTGCAATGTTCAACAGACAGTTAAATATATATATGTTCCCTAAAATATTCCCCAATGTCTTTCACAAATTGTGCCATAAATGAATATGACCACATTAAAATATATTAGCTCATTATGTAGGAGTAAGGACAAGTTGTGTCAGAAAAAAAAAGCAGAAAAGATTAGTTTTGTTTACATATTGAAATAAATTGAAAAGTACAAAAGTATTCTACATTAGTATTAAAGAGTCTTCTGCATTATTTCACTTACTCTTTTTATGCTTTCTGTCTTGACATATTGTGTGTGTGTGTGTGTGCGCACGCACGCGCACTGGTTGACATTCCCTTAGGCTATTTATGCTAATCTTAAGAGCACTATTTATTCAGAATTCTTATCTGACAAATGCACACTCACATCACATTTGTCTTTAAGCTTAGCAACATTTTAATGGTGGTAAACAGAAGTATTTCCAAGAGTAATTGACTGCCATTTTCTAATTATGCTTTATTCTATTACTTTGTTGAAAAGATTTTTACTGATGCATGTAAAATATTCCAAAGGCAAAAGCCATGTTTTTTAATTGTTTTATTATCTTCTCTCAAAGGCTTAGATTTTGTTCCAAATCTTTACCCCTGGACAAATAGTGTCTAACCAAGCTAACCCTTTGTATTTTCAGTTTTAAGAAGATGTTAGCATAAATTTGGAAAATATTCAGAGAATCATTGTGACAGTAAAGTTTATTTAAAATACTTAGTTAAAACTCCTCTATTGGGCTGGAAAGATTGCTGAGTGGTTAAGGCACTTCTCTACAAAGCATAAGTACCCAGATTCTATTTCCCGAACACCCACGTAAGCCAGATGCACAGGGTGGTGCATGCACTGGAGTTCATTTGCAATTGCTAGAGGCCTTGGTGCTCCAAGTCTCTCACCCAATCTACCTCTTTTTCTATCTTAAATAAATAAATAAATAGAATTTAAAAAACCCCTATATATGTACACAGATGTTTTGTGATGGTTGTTATTTCATGGATAGTACAAAAAACTCTAAACAGAATACATAATACAAAATTAATCTTAGGTGTTTAGAAACATGTCTTTCTTTATACATCTAATATGAAGAATAATGTTTTTCTGAGGCAAATGCAAATTGTACCATTTTTCTTATTCCAATCCCAGCATGTTTGTTTTATGTAGAAAGGCTCCTGATTCTCTGCATTCATTTTGTATCTTACTCTTTGTTGAAAGCAATTAATAGCTCTAATAGATTTCCAAAGGAGTCTGTTTTGTATAGAATCATATCATCTACAATAAAAATAATTTGACTTCTTCTATTCCCACTAGTAACTCTCTTATTTGTAGCTCTTTTCTTATTGTTCCAGCTAAGACTTCTGTATTATAATGAACAAGAATGGTGGAAGTGGACATCCTTGTCTTCTTCCTAATTTAAGTAGAAATGCTTCAAATTTTTCTTCACTTAGAGTATTGTTAGTTGTACTACAGATTCTTATAACATATTCTTTTAAAAATGAATTTATTTCCTTATTTGAGAGAGAGAGAGAAGGGATAGAGAGAGAGAGAGAGAGAGGAGAATGGGTACACAAGGACCTTTAGCCAAAGCAAACAAAACCCAGATGCATATGTGCCACCTTGTGCATGTGCCTTATGTGAGTACTGGGTAATCAAACTTGTGTCCTTAGGCTATGCAGGGAAGCACCATAACCATTAAACCATCTCTCCAGCCCAATATATTCTTTTTGTAAATATGTATATATGTATTTGAGAGAAGTGCAGGAGAGAGGCAGGTAGAGAGACAAGAGGCATGCCACACCTCTCACCACTACAAACTCCAGACATATGTGCCGCCTTGAGCATCTGGCTTTATGTGGGCACTGAGGAATCAAAATCAGGTCCTTAGGCTTTGTAGGCAAGAACTTTATCCAGTAAGCAATTCATCGTGCCCATCCTAATATATCCTCATTAAGTTGAAATATGTTCCTTCTAGTCAACAACACATGTTGGTACCATCCTTTCCCTTCTCCCTGACCCTTTTTTGAAGAGGACTTCCTAGTTGGCAAAGCAGGTCAAAGGGACTGTGGGTCAGCACTATGGTAGGGGAGAGGGAATGTCTCTGGAAAAAGTCCCAACTTGTAGCTCTAACAATCTTTCTGCCCCCTGTTCCACAAAATTCTCTGAGCCATGCTGGGATCATTTTAAGTCAAATTCAGTGATGGACATTTCGGAGCCTCTGGATCTCTGATCTGGTAGGTGTGGAGCTCCTCAGTGTCTAACTCCTTCACCCTTATGCTAATATCAGCTTCACTGAGAAAGCAGCACTCTTGCTCATTTCCCTAGTTCCTCTGTGGTTTCAGCTGGAGCCAGGGTGGAGTACACTGGGTCATTTACTCCTCAGGTCCAGCTCCCATCTGTAAATGAGAAGCAGATTCTCCAATGAAGAATGTCATCAGCACTGGTTACATGGGATAACTATTATTGATTTAGAGATAATTATAAGGGTTTAGACCCTTTTTTAGTGTAAGGTTAGTGGGAGCTTGACAATGTAAAGCAGAATCATTATCTGGATATGACTCTGACTTATTTCCCAGTTCCAGATATAGTTTCCTGTCCACTGAGTGGATCTGTTAGCCAATCCAAGGGCAGTTGGTTCCCCACCATAGCTGTGTGCCTCTATTTCACTTGTGTGAGTGGTGCTTCAGGTTGCTTGCTTCTGACTCACTTACACCTTGAGTTACTTGGAGAGATTTGGCTGCTTTTCCCCGGAAGCTCATGTAGTGCAGTCCATCACTAGACAGGCTAATTGTCTGGGGACTAGCTCTCCTCCAGATTCCAGCCAGGTCTGTCTATGGTCCCTGCCATCAGCATTTGGTACCTTTGGCAGTAGTGTCTTACCATTAACCACTGGTGGGTAATAAAGTCCTCTGACAGAAGTTTGTCTTGCTTATTTAGGGAGATCTAGTAGGTCTCTCTGATGAACAGCTCATTGTATATGTAGACCACATCCTGGTATAGGGAATTACAGGTCAGGACCAAGGGAAAAGAAAAAAGAAGAAGACAAAGAAGATAAACAGGAGAAATTTGAGGTTAGGTTTCATCTCACCCTTTTCAGGGACCTATGACTCAGGTGTTCCCCCTAAGGTCCTCTTGAGGGTTCCGCCTTTTAGCCTGTCTTCCAGGATGTAGAATTCTATGATACCAGTTCAATTTGGGTTCAGTCTTGTGTCACTTCCCTGACTCTACCTCTTCCCCCAAGCCCTACCCTCCCTATTGTCTAAGCCCCAGGATGCTATTCAGTTATGTCATCAACATGGGCTGATCCAAGTTAGGAACTGCAGGTGAGTGAGATCATGTGACAGTTGTCTTTGTGTGATTCTGTGAGTTCACTTAGAATGATCTTTTTCCAAGTTTGACCATTTTTATACAAATTTCAATGTGTCATTCTTTCTTACTGCTAAGAGAATTCCATTATGTAGATATACCACATTTTAGTTATCTATTCATCCAGTAATGAGCACCTGAGTTGATTCTAGTTTTTAGCTGTAATGAATTGAGCAGCTATAAACATGATTGAGGAAATATCTCTGAACTGAGATGTGGAGCATTTAGGGTAAATTGCCATTAAGGGAATAACAGGGTCTGCTGGTAACTCTATATTCATCCTTTTCAGGAGTCTCCATATTGATTTCCACAGTGGTTGTATGAGCTCACATTCCCACCAACAGTGAATGAGGGTTCTTATTTCCCCACAGCCTCACCTACATCGTTTCCATTTGAATTTTTAATGTTTGCTATCCTTACTGGAGTAAGGTGGAATCTCATAGTTGTTTTAATTTTCATTCCCTAATGGTTAGGGATGTTGAACATTTTCTTGGGTTTGCATTAGCCATTTGTAATTCTTCCTCTGAGAACTCCTCCCTATTTAGCTCTCTGCCACACTTTTGGAGTAAACTGTTTGACTTTTTTTTTATTGTTCAGTTTTTTTTTTTTTTTTTTGAGTTCTTTGTAGATTCTAGATATTAGGTTTCTATTGGTGGTATGGCTGGAAAGGATTTTTCTCCCATTCCTTGGGTAATCTATTGGCTCTGCTTATGGTATGTTTGTCTGTGCAAAAGCTTTTTAGCTTCATGAGATCCCATTGGCTGTGTGCTTGTTTAATTTCTTTGGTTACTGGGGTTTTGTTTAGGAAGTTTTTTTTTTTTTTTTTTTTTTTCTTTCCCCAGTTCTGTGTCATGCAGACTGCCTTCTAGTTTTCCTTCCAGAAGTTGAAGAGTTTCAGGTCTTATGTCGAGGTCTTTAATACATTTGGAGTTGATTTTTGTGTATGGTGAAATGAGTGGCTCTAATTTCATTTTTGTACATATGGTCATCCAATTTGTCGAACACCATTTGTTGAAGATGCTCTCTTTTCTCCAATCTACATTATCGGCACCTTTCTCAAAGATCAAGGAGCTATAGCTGCTTTCCGTAATGTCTGGGTCTTCAGTTCTGTTCCATTGGTCTATGTTTCTGCTTTTATTCTATTTCTGTGCTGTTTTTGTCACTATGGCTTTGTAACATAGGTTTAGATAAGGTATGGTGATACCTCCAGAGGTGTTTTATATATGTTGAGGATATGTTTGGAGATCGAGGCCTTTTGCCCCCCCCCATATAAATCAGTGGCTTATTTTGTATGCAAAGGACAAATATACAAAGAAAGAAATCAGTAAGGCTGTCCCATTTTCAATAGAAAAAAAAAAAAAAAAAAACCTTGGAGTAACACAAACCAAGGATGTGAAAGACCTATATAACAAAAACATAAAAACACTCAAGAAAGAAATAGAGGAGGTCTTGAGAAGATGGAAAGACGTCCCATGCTCCTGGATAAGTATGATTAATATGGTGGAAATGACAGTTTTACCAGAAGTAATATACAGATTTAACACAATGCCAATAAAAATACCAGCATCATTCTTAAAGAAAACCCATATACAAGTATGGACATTCTTTTTTTTAAATTTTTTGTTTTTTATTTATTTATTTGAGAGCGACAGACAGAGAGAGAAAGAGGCAGATAGATAGATAGAGAATGGGCACGCCAGGGCCTATAGCCACTGCAAAGGACCTCCAGACGTGTGCGCCCCTTGTGCATCTGGCTGACGTGGGTCCTGGGGAATCAAGCCTCGAACCAGGGTCCTTAGGCTTGACAGGCAAGCACTTAACCACTAAGCCATCTCTCCAGCCCCCAGCATCATTCTACACAGAGACTGATCTCAAAATTCATGTTGTATATAGTTTTAATGTATGCACTTATGACTTTTTTTAATTTAATTGATAACTCCTGTAATGATACCTTTTTTATCTCAAATTTTATTACTTTGGATCTTCTCTTTTTGATTAGTTTCACTAAGTGTTTATCAAAAAAGAACTGCAGATAAGAGTATCTCATCTATTACAAAACTGATGCTAGAACATAATACTATTCATTCAATTTGATATCCATGTGGGAAAAATTGAACATAAAACTCTCATTCCATATTTGGGATATTATTTACACATATTAAATCGACAAAATGATAAATATTAAATAATCTGATATATAAAATATTAAAATATCTTTAAGATACCATAGTGAAATTATAATTATTTTAAATAAGTAAATATGGACTAGAACAATGAAAAACCTTTCATAAAATTACTCGCTTTATGTACTAATCATAACTATACCAAACAGTAATACTATTAGAACTATTAGGAAAATAAAAATAATTTTCTTACAAGGTAGATGGAATGGAATTATGTGACAAAAATAATTGACATTAAAATATTTTGTTCAGAATATAATAAATATCAAGATTAATCTTCTAGTCTAAAGAAGAATAAGAGTACACTTTGAGCAGAAAATGCACAAAATGTAATGTAATGTCACACAGGCATAAAAGTGAATCCATTTGTGAAGAATTTAACTAAAAGGGGAGAGACTTACTACCACTAATTGGAGGTAAATTCAGTTACAAAAACTTGTTGTTATATTTACAAGCATGAACACTTAAATATCTTTTGTCTAATCCACAAGAAAAAAAAAAAGAGCTGAAAAGGCATGCATTGAGTTTCTGAACTAGCCACAGAATGACATTAGTTCAATTTTTGTCATAAAAGCAAATCAATGCTAGACTCAAAATTAGAATGTCAAATGATACTTTCCCATCATCTAGCATCCACAGCATTTTCTTTTGTTTATTTTTATTTTTTATTTTTTTGAGAGTGACAGACAGACAGAGAGAAAGAGGCAGAGAGAGAGAGAGAGAGAGAGAGAGAGAATGGGCATGCCAGGGCCTCCAGCCCCTGCAAACGAACTCCAGACACATGCACCCCCTTGGAGCATCCACAGCATTTTAATAATGTTTACTGTTGCAAATATTTACTAATGCCAAAAAACCTGATAATTTTACCCCTTATATATTCTTATTCCAATAAATGAGGAAGTCTCAAAACAATGATTATCCCTTCACCTATATCATGGATAGCAAAAGGAGCAATGTGATACATAAACTAATTTTTGGATCTTTTTTAACCAATCCTAACATTCTAGATCATATATTTACTCTTAATAGTAACCCCAGTCCAGACTGTGAATATACTATGTAGGTGATATCACATGTAAAACAACCATATTATTTTAAATTTGTTTATATTAACCTTTAGAAGAATGCGTGTTTATTTTGTACCTGAAAATTATGGACAAAACCTGGAGTCTTCATCTGTACATTTTGGCTGCAACGTATTACATGATTTAAAAAGAAAATGATGTAGATTCTAAGGAGAGAGCCACCCCATCATACCTCAAAAGGGCCCCGGCTGAAACTAAGAAAAATTGGAGAAACAAGCAAGGGGGATGTTTTCCTGACGAACCGGATACCAGCACAAGGGGAAAGGAGATCAGCACAGAGAAAAATCAACTCCTACCAAATCAGAGAGCCAGAGCCTCAGAGGCCCCCAACACCTCATCACTGAAGCAGACCAAAAATGAACCCATCATGGCTCAGGGAAATTTTGCGGAAGAGGGGGCGGAAAGAATGTCAGAGCCACATGTTGGGTCATGATATGCAGAGACATTTAGCTTACCCATAACTGTGGGCTAACTCCACAATGCATGACCCGTATACCTCAACAAGGAGGGGCCAAGGGGAGGGGGCAGGTCACGGATGAGCCTAATAATGTTACCAAACTGACTGTAAAATTAATTAATTAATTAATTAATTAAAAAAAGAAAAAAAGAAAAAGAAAATGAAAATTTTCATAATTTGTTAGGCTAGAGAGCGATAATCGAAGGGCTGCTTATAAAGAAGTGGTTGTGCTTACTATTCAATTAAATAATGATCAAGTGACCAAAATGGGATGAAACAATATTAAAGCAAACACATGCTGATGTTAGCTAACAAAACCCCAAGATAATCACATAAAATATTATGTCAAATCTCTAATGAGCTAAATATCTCTTCTTAGGCTCTGCCTCCCAATACAGTAGCCATTACACTGAATCTTAATATGAGTTTTTCAAGGTACATGTATTCAAATTGTAGAACTGTGTAGGATGAATCTAGAAGAAAAGGTAAATTTCTTGTAGCTATGGTATCGAGACACATTAGTTTGGGAGAGTTATATGGACAAATATCTCAGGATAAATACTATTAGGTTTCTTTCTACTAGCTACATGATTACATTTAAATGATCTATCTCAGCTTCAAAGCATATTTCTATGGACAATACAATTGTTCATCAGTTGTACCTTGTCCTGCCGAGAAATTTCTGTTTCTCGGGTTGTTAATGATTTTTCTTTGCCTGGATGACAGCATTTGTTAAGGAGCATAGCTAAAACAAAAATGTAAGGGAAAAAGATGAAGTACAGTCTAGGGTGCTTCTGATGGCTTATGCAAGTTACTAGGCTCTTTGCGTGAGAGATGATAAGGACATGTTTGATGCAAAATTTGGAAACTGGGTCTGGGGAGATGGCTTAACACTTATTGTACTTGCTTGCAAAGCATAAAGACCAATGTTCAATTCCCCACTACTCACGTAAAGCCAGATGCACAAAGTACCACATACATCTGGAGTCTGTTTACAGTGGCTAGAGGCCTGTGCATGCCTATCAATTCTCTCTCTCTCTCTCTCTCTTTCTTGCTCTCTCTCCTCTTTGTCTCTCTCTGTATGCAAATAAACACATAAAATATTTTTTAAAGTTTTGGAAACTGATCTTCTCCTGACTACTAGTTTCCTGTCTATAGTTGCCTAAATTAAATGCATGAGAAGCAGAGTAGAATGAGCCTCACTGCTTGCAGATCAGAATAGCGCATTGCTGGTGGAGTATGTTTCTCAAGGACCACACAAGAAAATACAACAGTATATTAATAGAGTTTAGATTGGCTATGATACCAAAACCACAGACCATGAAACAAAAGTATCCAGTGTTGCAGTTAGCTTCGTGTTGCTGGCAGAAAACACCTAATCAAGAGCAGTTTGTGGGAGGAAAGGGTTTATTTTGGCTTACAGACTCAAAAGGAAGCTCCCTGATAGAAAGGGAAAACTATGGCAAGAACAGAGGGTAGACATCACCTCCTGGCAAACATCAGGTGGACAACAGTAGCAGGAGAGTATGCCAAACAATGACAAGGAGAAGCTAGATGTTACAACTATTAGCCTGCTCCCAACAATACATCACCTCTAGGAGGTGCCAATTCCCAAATTGCCATCAGCTTTGAACTAAAATTCATGTAAAACACACATGTTTATGGGGGACACCCTAATCAAACCACTACACCCACATTGCATAGCACTTAAATAAATATCTTCTGCATAAAAAGAAAAACAACAGATTGAAAAGAATACTTTAAATGTGGGAAAATACCCACCAACAATATAACTGACAATAAATACACTTATTGAATACACAAGGAAACTGTACAGCTTAACTGATGATTTTATAATTGAAGATTACAGACAGTACATGTCGGCAAGTGTGTGAAGAAAATAAAAGCTTTTCATTTTAATGTCAATGAGTGCAATCCATAAGGTGTTTCCTCAAGGTTTTTGAAAAAAGAATTTGGAAATGAATTCATAATTTTATTTCTGAATATCACTAATAATTATAACAAGAATTTTGAAGACATATGCACTGTATCATGTTCTTTACAGTGATTTAAAAATAACCAAGATATAAAAATAATGTGTATATTGGCAAATGAATAAAGAAAATGCGATATACCTATACAATTATTATTTAGCATTTTAAAGCAAGGAAATTCTGCTAGCTTCAGAAACATTAATAAACCTATCAAGCATTATTAGAAATTACATAGAATAGTCACAAAGGGGCAACTGCTACAATATTCTATTTATATTCTATTTCTAAGTGTAAAACTCTAGAAAGCAAGTAAAACGTCTATTGCCAGGAAATACTAACAGAATAGGTACATGCTGTTCAGTGGCTAGATAGTTGAAATAATACAAGATTAACACATTCAAGAGATCTGACTGCAATATTAGTTCATAATACTGTTTGTGCTTTAAATCGTTAAGAGACTAGGTCTCATGTAGTGTTACCATAGGAAAAAGCAAAAGAAATAAGAAACGCTAGTCTCTGACTTTCACCTGTTCCCACTTTTTATATTTGAAGAGGCATAAATAACATGCCTGTATATTACAGGCTATGTTTTCAAGCTTTATTGCATAATGAATATCTTTGGACTACCAGAACAATTTCTTCCTAGAGCTAAGAGTGCGTTCACTTACTCAAAATGTTATTCTTTCTGGTGGAAATTTTAGTGCGAATTTTTATTGTATGTTAGATTTTATCTGTTCAAGCATCCATATGTTAATTTTTTGTGAGGCTGAGAATTATTACCTACAAAATGCGTATTCCCCACATGCAAATCAAGTGTTGAAGTCCTTACTTTCTTAGCGCTGAATGCAAACTTAGCTCTTTCATTGCCTTTTACTGTCATTGAAGTCAGGACAGCAAGGTGGTCCTAAAACAATATGACTGATATCTGTATAGTCAGAGAAAATCTGAACACAGGCAAATACTATATAGTACAGTGAAGGAAATAGGATACAGTTCTTACCTCAAACCTTGGAAGAACCAACTCTGCTAACACTTTCATTTAGAGGCTCACACTCCAGAAATGGAAATTTCTTTCTGTTGTGAAAGCAGCCCAGACAAAGTGCTTTGTTAAGACAACTATAGTTATGATGTGTTGTCTTCCAAGTGTTTATTGTAATTACAAAACATGGAAGACAAATGTGATTGCATTTTAGGACTATCTCTAGGATTAATTCTATAAAATATAGCTTCTGCTCCCTAAAATCTTCTTCTGCAAGAAAGTTGAACTTGTTTTGTTTGTCTGTTGTTTTGCTGACCTGTCTTGATCAAACTTATCCTACACCATTACCTTCTCTACAAGGGCTTCTATGACCACACCAACCACCATTGTCATCTAGTAACACACATTATTTCTCTGCTATTCCTTATTGAAAGATTGTCATTTTTGTTGCTGTTTTGAGACAGATTATCACTCTATAGTCTAGTCAGGCCTTGATGTCAAGTTCATCCTCCTGCCTCAAATTCCTGAGTGCTGTGTCATTGCAGGCATGAGTCACCATACCCAGGCATAGTGTGCAATATTTTGTTCTACTGACATTTCATCTATCTATCTATCTATCTATCTATCTATCTATCTATCTATCTATAAAGTCATGTTTTCATTGCTATAGAAAAATATTTTAGTATTTTATAGAGAAGTATGAACCCATTGCTATTTTGACATGGCAAGTAGAAAACTATAGAAGGAATGAGACATTAAAAAAGAAGGAGTAAATATTAAAAGATGAGTGTTCCAAGTGGATTGGGGGCAGGGAGAGTGGAACAAAAGGGAGTAATGAGATGGGAATATAATCAAATTACAGTTGATCATGTTTTGAAGTTCTCGGTGCTATACAGATGGCTGTGTTGGATATATCACATAATGAGAGATGACAGCATAGTTGGAGGGAAGCAAGTTGAAACATAATATGGAAAGAAAGGAATTCAGAGCAAGGTCAGATGTCAGTCTTTCATGTCAATCACTTTCTTCTTAGAACTAACCAGGTTATTGACAGAACTGTTAACTCTTTTCTGAGGCCAGTGTTCTCAATACCCTGCTTATCTCTTATTAAGCCCCATTAAAAATTCTACCACCTCTGACACTAAGGATAAAGTTTTCCACACGTGAGCTTTTAGAGGAAACAATCTATGCATATCCAAAGTACAGTGTTATCTTCACCCCACTTACTTAGATAGCTATTGCCCATATCCATCAAGATGTCAGAACAAAACTAGTTCAAGTACAGAAAACAAAAAGGTATGCATGGATCTTTTTGAGACATAGTGTTGTAGTTAGCTACAACTTGTCGGGATAAACATCCAACCAGAAACGGTTTATAGGAGAAACAGGCTTATTTCAGGCTTATAGATCCAGGGGAATCTCCCTCAATGGTGGCAGAAGCTGCTTGCTTTTATACATCAAAGCAGTGAGAAACAATTGCAGAAATCAAACTCAATCTTGGGCAGGAGAGATGGGTTACCAATTAACGTGCTTGTCTGTAAAGCCTAAGGAATGATGTTTGACTTTCTAGGTCCCAAGTAAGCCAGATACACAAAGTGATACAAGTGCACAAGATCACACATGTGCACGGGGGGGGGGGGTGCACACTTCTGGAGTTCTATTACAGTGAATGAAAGGCCTGGCACACCAATTCTCTCTCTATCTCCTTCTGTCTTGCATAAAAATAGGCCAGTGTGTTGGGCTTGCCACAAAAAAATTAAATTAATCTTAATAAAACATCTGAATCTACAGGCCATACATTCACATTATCATGTTCAAACCACCAAAGACACTAAAATACATTATATGAACATCTTAGAATGCATCCATAACTTCAATGAACTAAAACCTTTCTTTTTTAATTTTTTATTAATAAAGTTTAAGTTTTAATTTCAAGAGGGGCTAGCCACAGTGGTCATTTTAACTATTCTAAGTTTAAAAATCGTAAATAGTTGTAAGCATGTCTATATAGTAGGGGAGCTAAACAGGCAATACTTAATTATACATACCTTATAATGTGAAAACCATAGGAAATTTTTTGGCATAGTTATTGCATGGGTCCATTGGACTAAGCATGCTGTTTTGTTCTCATCCTGGCTTCCCTCTTGCAAAACTTGTGGGTATGCACTGAGCCATCCCTAGCCAAGTAACTGACACAGAGTGATCAATATCCTGATTCAAAAGAAGACATATGGACACCTGTGGAAAAGATGATTGGGCCCGAACTATATTTCTCTGTCTTAGGTCAGGTATTTTAAAGACTAACTTATTTTCCCATATAGAAAGCCTTATAAAGCCCTAGACAAATTACCCCATGGCAACCTGTTTAAGTCCACTCTCCATTGTTACAGAAAGTACTTTATTTTTACTTCATTCCCTTCTAAATAAACTTCATATGAACTTTATCTGAACTTTATCTTTAAACTCGCTTTCTCATGGTAATAAAGTTTCTGCTTTTGAGCTCACCATTTATTGTCTGTGATACTCCTTCCTTTGAAATCCTTGAGACTCAGTAGAGCTTTGATGACCATTAAAAGCCTGGCACCCTAGTTCCTGATTAAAGCCCATCTAAGAGCTGAGTTAAGGTTCTTTTTATCTCAGAGGAAAAATAAGCTGCTTCCAATATGTGGTACTTTGAATGCATCTCTCCCGTAGAGTGATCTGACTGGATGGAGGAGGTGTCACTGAGGGAAGATCCTGGTGTCCAGCCCCAAGGTGTCACTGGGGGCAGATCTGAATTACACCCTTAAGGTTTGCAGAGATATGTGAGCTCTGGTGGGGACTGGGTTGCTCGGTGCTTTTGGTGCTGACAGGTGGTAGTTTTTCTCTCAGTGCTTGGATTTATGAATGAAAGCTAGATTCTTCCACTATTGATGGAAATGCCAGGATCTGTAAGCTTGAAGTATAACTCTTCCTCCCCTAAACTGGTTTGGATGTTCATCCCAGCAACACGAAGCTATCTACAACACCACGGTACCCAAACAATAAATCTTGTATGGGAAATATAGCAAGAGAATTTAACCCTGAGAGAGCATAGTATTAAAATTAATGAGTGTTTTGGTTGGCTTATAATATGAAAATTAGGCAATAAATATGACCCCAGATGAGATAATGAGTGCTTTAAAATTTGAAGGAGGTCCATGCTTTAAAATACACCACTTGTGAAGCTGATGATAAAGACCAGTGCAGAGAGAAATGAATAGCAGAGCTTTTGAATCCAAAGAATTTTGACAAATAAATAAACAAATAAATAAAAGTCTTTGAATTTTTATTTAGACTACATTCACCAGTAATTTGAATCACATTAAGATCCTCAAATGTCCAGTTAAGGAATTAGAGTAATACAGGCTTTGTAGAAGGAATTTTGACATGTTCCTTTCTTCCTTTGTATGTTGTGGAACAATTTTAAAAGACTTGGTGTAAGGTTGTCTTTGAAAGTTTGATAGAATTTGACAGTGAAACAATCTATCTGGTCCTGACTTTTTCTTTGTGTGTAGACTTTTGAGTACAGTTTCAATCACATTGCTTCGAATGGGGCTGTTAAACCTATTGATATCATCAAGTTTTATCCTTGGGGCACTACAGTGTTTAGAAATTTGCCCATTTCTTCTAGGTATCCCAGCTTTTTGGAATATAAGATTTCAAAGTATTCTGTAAGGGTACTTTGGAATTCATTAGGGTTTGTTGTGAAAACACCCTTTTGGTCACTGATTTTGTTAATTTGGTTCATTACCTTTTCTTGGTTATTTTGGCTTAGGATAGCAGAGTAATTTCCCTGATAAGCATATATGTAAAATATTTCAACATGATTCTCAAAAACCAAATTCTAGAAATCTTTAAGATTATCCATGATGACCAACTAGGCTTCCTGCCAGGGATTCAAGTTTAGTTCAACATAAATATGAATGTAATATACCATATAAATAAACTTATTTATAGTAATCAGATGAATATGTCAATTAATGTAGAAAAGGCATTTGGCAAAGTCCAACCTCCATGACATTATCTAAACTTATGTTCAAAGCTCCCTTTTTCAAGTACCATTCCTTCAATGATTTGGGATTCAAGGTCTTTATATAGACAAGACAGAGCAATATAGTCCATAAAAGATACGTTAAATCATTTGAGCTGTTTATTCATTGGATTCTGCTTGCTATATTTAAGACACCATAGTTTTATATTTCTTACAGTTCATTATAGTATTCATTCAGATTTTATATTAGCAAATGTAGTACTCAAGAAATATTAATATGTAAGATGAAAGTCATTGCCAGTATTAAGTCAACACATACTCAATAATAGGATAGTGAAACAACAGTGACAGTACTTCAATATTCCTGATTCCTAAAGGGAATTTATATATATATATATATATATATATATATATATGTATATATATATAATGTAAATTATAAGACTAAAAATAATCTGTATGAAATATATTTATTAAATGCAATATTTTATTAAACATAACTCTTCAGTGAACAAGGACTACAGAGATGAGGATCCTCAAAGAAATGGGAACCCAGTGTGAGAGGACATAAGACTATAAAAAACTCATGTAAAAAATATACACATATAAGCCGGGCATGGTGGTGCACGTCTTTAATCCCAGCACTCGGGAGGAAGAAGTAGTAGGATTGCCGTGAGTTCGAGGCCACCCTGAGACTCCATAGTGAATTCCAGGTCAGCCTGAGCTAGAATGAGACCCTAACCAATATATATATATACATACATATATATATATATATATATATATATATATATGTATATATGTATATATATATGTATATATGTATATATATATATATATATATATGATGAAGAAATAAAAGAATAAAACTGAAACCAAATAAAATTTTAAAAAACCATAAACCCACATACCTAAATAGCAATTTATCATACTAATCTCTATTATAATAGGAGAAATGAAAGAAAGAAAAGTTAGAGAAAGATAGAAACTCACATTTTCATTAAGTTTTTGGCAAAAATAATTTACTTCAACAGTGATGTGTCATGTTGTACGTAAAGTGCCATCAGCAATTCCAAGTAAAAATGTGGTTGTTCAACCTAATTTGTAGACATCTAAAATGCACCTAATGAACTATACAGAACTCTGGAATAAAAAATTAAAAAGAAAAGCAAACCAGGTATGATGGGGCATGCCTTTAATCCAGGCACTCAGGAGGCAGAGGTAGGAAGATCTCTGAGTTTGAGGCCACCCTGAGATCTCAATGTTATCCTGGGCTACAACAAGACACTAACTTAAAAAAAAATAAAAGAAAGCAGTATGCTATCTCTCCTCAAATTATTTCAAATTCATTTTCAGCTTATAACAAAAAATAAATCTGAAAGTTGGAGCCATTCATATTTTTCCTAGGGAATCTGATAAAATCTAATGATTTATAAACTGTGTATATTATACTCATACCTAAGAAATTTATTCAGCTTTTCAAAGTATTTCATATGTTTGTGTGTCCTTATAGAGCTCAGAATAATAAATTATCTTTATATTAAACATTGTTTTATGGTAAGTTATATTCACATGCTGTTCTGATATGGCCTCAGTGTTATAAAATAGGCCAGAGTATTATATGTATATAATATATATGAATTGTTATCCTTCCAGTTAATAAATATCTGTTCCATAAGATGTTTTAGAATCAAAGAAGGCACTAAAATCTAATTAATGTTGACTAGGATTAATTGGGAACTTTAATTTTTCAAAAAATTGTACATAACAGCAAGGAAGACTTCTAAACATTCCAGATACTTAAGAAAATAAGACATCATTTACCTTTCCTTTTGTAATTCAAAAAAATTTAAATTAAATAGAACATTGAATATATTAAATATACTGAATTGAATCAATTTCTTTTAAATTTAAATTGAACCTGAAATGACTAAAAGTTTCATTATACATGTGTAATTTTTCTTTCAAAAGATGATCTTAGAGAAGGAAAAATCAATATGTAGGGTATTCTTGGGAATTTTCAAATTACTAAACCTTAAAATAATAACCCACTGAGATATGCAAAATAAGTAATATGAAAGTTCATATGTCATTTTCATTATAAATCATTGCAATTTTCTTCCTAGATTTCTTGTTCCTGGGGCACTTCCTGGTTTCAGTAGTGTGAAGGTAAACCCTGCCCAAGAAACCATTGCTTTAGAACATAAGCAAGCACTGCATAGAGTTTGTCTTCCTCGCGCCTTTCCACCTGGGCCTTTAGAAAACAGACCACTTGTCCTGACTTTTATCATACATAACACTGTCAGGACTATTAACATAATTTATACACACACACACATATCACACACACACACACACACACACACACACATATATGTATAATCAACACATGTGTGTGCTGTAGCCCGCGTAGTCGTCTCGCCAGCAAGAACGCACACGGACACCAGGATCCTTCTGCAGCAAGCGTTTATTGCAGTTAACAGATGAAAAGAGGAAGACCCAGAGCCCCGAAATGGCGCCGCTTATATAGCCCCTAGGCGGCGTGTACTCTGCTGATTGGCTGCGCGCCCATTACCCCGTATGACGCCCCGGGCTGGGCAGTGACTTGGCGCGCTTTTACCACTTGCACATGCGCTATTCTACTTGTACACCAGGACCGAGGCCGGATGTCAGCGCCATCTTGTAATGGCGATCACACTCTCTCGGCTCTCCACATCTCCCCCTTTTTGTTTTAATAAGATGACAACTGCCTCATAGCCCAGCCAGCGCGGCACCAAACAACCCTATGCTCGATCAAGCAAATTCCTTCCTTGGGGAATAAGCGATCAAGAGCTCACTCCCTCACCTTATCAGGTGCAATGGAGACAAGTCCTCTGAGTGCAAAGGCCAAGGGAGAGACAAAAAGGGGAGTTGACACCCATCCCCATGCAATGGAATATTGTTCCTGGGGGTGCAAGGGCTGTCAATCTCATATTTTGGTGCTGCAGCCACTTAGGCAAGGGCTGATTAGACTTAGATCTCTCATCGACTCAGTGCAATGGGCTAAAAACCCCTGAGGTGCATCGACTGAGGGTCTCAGTCTAATTAATTAACCAAATTTCAGGAGATGATCCCTGTTCCATAGCCACAAGTGCTTGCGCAATAACGGCCTTGTCACGTTGCTGTTGAGCTCTGAGCTTGCAGAACAACCAAAGCAGGAACACTAAGCCACAACATAGGGCTGCACCAAACAGCGCCACTCCCACCCATTCCTTAAAGAAAGAGAAGGCTGAAGAAATCCAGGATGTCAGGCCCACAGCTAGGGAGGGGTCAACTCTAGTAGAATAGGGTCTTCATAATGGATCTTGTCCACTTCTTCGGCTCCCGCACAGGATCTCGATGATTCATCAGGTATCACAAGTCTACGTGTTAGGCGTTCTGGTAGCCAGAATGGATTGTCTTCTTCCTGTGGAAAAACACAAACAGCTCCCCTGGATCTTATTAAAATAGGATCCGGGCCTCTCCATTGACCAGTCAAAACATCTTTCCACTTAACCATCTCCTGTGGCCTGTTAGGCTCTGAGCAATGACGGTCAGCCGCCGAATGGCCCTGACTCTCCAAATTTAAAAAATTAAGAGTAAAGAGTGCTATGGATATAGTCACTCGTGGGACTGAGGGCAGAGCCTCATCGACTCCCCCTTTTTGTTTTATTAAATAAGACTTTAGAGTGCGATGAGCCCGTTCTATAATACCCTGTCCTTGAGGATTATACGGGAGACCTGTCAAATGGGTCACTCCCATCTGGTGACAGAACTGTCCAAATTTTTGAGAAGTATAAGCTGGTCCATTGTCAGTTTTAAGAGTTTTGGGCTTCCCCCAGGCACTCCACGCCTCGAGGCAGTGTTGAATAACATGGGCTGCTTTCTCCCCGGTTAATGGGGAAGCAAACATAATTCCAGAACAAGTATCAATGGAAACATGTAAATATTGTAATTTGCCAAAAGATGGGACGTGAGTAACATCCATCTGCCAAATTTGTAATGGGCGAATTCCTCTGGGATTAAAGCAAGGAGAGACTAAAACAATGCAAACACAACCACCATCAAACAAACATTAAACTTCTGCAGTTCAAGTTCAATAGCCTTGAAAAGCAGGTTCCTCCTCCAGTCAACTCTTTCCAAAAGTGTTTGCATTTCTATGATAGCCTTTCCTCGGGCATCCTTTCCATTGTTTTAATGTAAAGCAGTTGGAACATCTTCCTTAAGATTGCTAATGTGTTTGACAATAGGAGGTTCAGTAACCTAAAACCAGTCTCAGTGCCTGTAATTTTAACTTGCTTGAGGTTTTCCAGCTTAAAATCTTAAATCTCTCAGTCCAATATCTCTAGCCAAGCACATCAGTCCATTACAAATTTAACCTTGATCAAATTCTCTGGGCCTCAGCAGCAGAACGCAGCCAGCCCTTATTCCAATAGCCCAGTTCCAACAAGGTCCTCTGCAGTCTTTCCTTTCCCTTAGAAAGCTTAATGAGGGCATACTCTACCGGCGCATGGACGCGGCCTCCATCCGCAGCCTCAAACACCGGGAAGGCTTGTAAGAACCTCCTTCTGTCCCCCTCTGAAAGGAAGGAATCTGAACAATGCTTGCCGGCATAAGGCGGAGGAGCACTGGGAATGACAGGGGTGGCAGATTGAAAAGCCGCGCGGTTCTTATCTCCTATCTTCTTTTGTTTTCGATTTTGCGGTAGCGGCTGCTCATCAAGATAGTATCTCTCCTCCCCATAGCGAGCCGCTTCTCCATCTAATTCTTCCTCCTCGGAGGGACTAAGATCCTCAGACTCTGAGCTATCAATTCCTAAAGCCTCCAATTCTTTTATCGGATAAAGAGGCCTCCTTTTTGGACTTCTCTTTTCCCTCTCATGTTTCTCTCCCAGGGCGTCTTTTCCCTTGTCTTTTCTTTCTGTGGACTTAGCGTCCACGGAAAGGCCTTTTTTCTTAGAGACGTCTTTTTCTTTTTCCTCAAGGGCCCCTAACCTTTTATCCCGTTCTGTTTCTGACATGCTGTCTTGTAGCTCTGAATGTGAGGCTCCCATGTTCAAAAAGAAGAGAACGAGAGCCACCATCACAATAGGGAGAGCAAAAATTGCTCCTACCAATTTGGATGAGAGATGAAACAAGTCAAGACCAGACATGCCTCTCAGAACCTACCTTAGTCCTGCAGTTCTGAATCCTTCCCCGTGAATGGGGGGTCTCCTCAGCGCCGGCGATGACAGGCACCCGGCGTCCCGGGTTTTTCTGCACCAGCTGTAGCCCGCGTAGTCGTCTCGCCAGCAAGAACGCACACGGGCACCAGGATCCTTCTGCAGCAAGCGTTTATTGCAGTTAACAGATGAAAAGAGGAAGACCCAGAGCCCCGAAATGGCGCCGCTTATATAGCCCCTAGGCGGCGTATACTCTGCTGATTGGCTGCGCGCTCATTACCCCATATGACGCCCCGGGCTGGGCAGTGACTTGGCGCTCTTTTACCACTTGCACATGCGCTATTCTACTTGTACACCAGGACCGAGGCCGGATGTCAGCGCCATCTTGTAATGGCGATCACACTCTCTCGGCTCTCCACAGACTATTAACATAATTTATACACACACACACATATCACACACACACACACACACACATATATGTATAATCAACACATGTGTGTGTGTGTGTGTGTGTGTGTGTGTGTGTGTGTGTTTGTGTTTGTGTGTGCATGTGTGCACCCTGGCTAAGTGTTCATAGATTGAAAACACAGATATAAAACATCTTTCCCATTGAAAATTCAATTTTATATCCTCCATGTCAATTGTCATAATGTCTCCTCTTTACCTCAGCCAGCCTCTGCAATGCCTCACCAATGTACTCACTCAAATGTGTTGTATGCAACTACCTTAATTTCTTGTCTATAACAGCTGCAATTTACTACTTTTTCTTTTTTGGAACTTTCATTCAAAGCAATTTGAATCTGTGCTCATGGTCCTCAATCACAGAGAAAGCAGTTTTCTGTTGTCCCTTTAAAAATGGCCTCTGGGTGGATTCAGTTTAGGTGCTGTAGATGACTGAGACTATGTGGTGATTTTTTTTCTGTGATTGGGTAAGTTCACTGAGAATGATCTGTTCCAGCTTCAACCATTTTTCCTCAAATTTCATTGTGTCATTTTTTCTTACTGCTGTATACAATTCCATTGTGTAGATATACCACATCTTAGTATCCATTCTTCTAGTGATGGACATCTGGGTTGATTCCAGCACTTAGCTATTACAAATTGAGCCACTATAAACATGGTTGACCAAATCTCTCTAGCCTGTGGTTTGAAGGTTTTATGGTGGATGCCCAGTAAGGGAATAACTGAGTCTGTTGGTATCTCTATACTCAGCTTTTTCAGAAGTCTCCATATAGCTTTCCAAAGTGGTTGTACCATCCTACATTCCCACAAACAGTGGATGAGTGTTCCCACTTCTCCACATCCTCACCAGCATTTATTTTTATTTGATTTTTTGATGTTTGCTATCATTATTGGGGTGAGGTGGCATCTCATAGTTGTTTTAATTTGCATTTCTCTGATGATAAGGGATGATGAACATTTTCTTAAGTGTATGTTTGCCATTTCTATTTCTTCCTCTGTAAACTGTCTGTTCAGCTCTTTGCCCCATCTTGTGAGTGGGGTGTTTGACTTCTTACTGTTTAGATTTTTGAGTTCTTTGTAGATTCTAGAGATTAGGCCTCTATCAGTTGGATAACCCACACATATTTTCTCCCATTCTGTGGGTGATCTATTGACTTCGCTTATTGTTTGCTTGTCTGTAAAGAAACTCTTCAGCTTCATGTGATCCCAGTGGTTGAGTGACGGTTTAAGTTCATGAGCTACTGGGGTTTTGTTCAGGAAGTCTTTTTCCATTCCTATATCATGGAAAGTACTTCCTAAATTTTCTTCCAGTAGTATACGAGTTTCTTGTCTTATATTGAGATCTTTGATCCATTTGGACTTGAGTGTAGTGCATGGGGAAATGTGTGGATCAAGTTTCAGTTTCCTGCAAATCGTTATCCAGTTTGTCCAGCACCATTTGTAGAAGAAGCTGTCTTTTTTCCAGCTTATGTTGTTTGGGCCTTTATCAAATATCAAGTAGCTATAGTTGCTCTTACATACCCAGCAAGCACCTCCTAGACTAGCCGCTGGGATGGAAGGGGAGGGAGGGGAGGGCATCAAAGGGGTGGGAAACACAAATCTAGACCCAAATGGCAATGGTACCATAATTTTCTACTTACTAAAAGACAGACCAAATGGCTGATCCTTCACCAGGCCCTTACAGAGAACACCTGAACCACAAGACACTGGAGAGGGTATGATCAATACTAACCTTAATCTTCTACATCTTCCCTCCCTCACTTCCCCTCTCCCTCTCTCTTTCTTTCTTTTATCTCTAACTCTTGTATATTAGTTATCTTTTTCCTCATTTTCTTATTGGGCACTGACATGTAACTCCCAGAACCAGCATGAGGCTATCATACACAATGAGCTTTTGATCAGAGAGACCTACAAGGTTTCCTAAAAGACAGACAGATTTCTGTCAGTGTACTTGATGACCCACCAAAGGCTAGTGATAAGACCCTGTTGCTGAAGACACCTTATGTGATTGACATGCAAATTAGAATGGCATGGCTGGAAGTTGGAAGAAAGTCAGTCCCCAGACAGTCAGCGCGTCTAGTGCCAGAAGGTGCTACATGGGCGACTGGGGGAAAATGACCAACATCTGTCGAAGCAACGCATGGTCTAACCTACTTAGCAGCAAATAACTTGTTGTGATGCCCACACAAGTGCAGTGGTGGCACACAGCCATGGTGGGGAACCAACTGCTCTCAGTTTGGCTAACTGATCCCCTCACTGGTATGAGACCCATAGCTGGAGCTGGGAAACAAGTCAGAACCATATCCAAACATAAACCCACTCTCCAATATCAAGCTACCATCAATTGTGGGCTACAAGAGGGCCTACACCTATTACATTCTCTATAAAAAAAAGTAAGGGTTATCTCATTTGTCCTGATGCTAACTTACTGTCTGTTGGAGAATCTGCTTCTCTTTTTTCAGATAGATGTAGATCCTAAGGAGAGAGCCACCCCATCATACCTCAAAAGGGCCCGGGCTGAAACTAAGAAAAATTGGAGAAACATGCAAGGGCGCTATTTTCCTGATGAACCAGATACCAGCAGAAGGGGGAAGGAGATCAGCACAGAGAAAAATCAACTCCTACCAAATCAGAGAGCCAGAGCCTCAGAGCCCCCCAACACCTCATCACTGAAGCAGACCCAACATGGCTCAGGGAAATTTTTGGAAGAGGGGGCGGAAAGAATGTCAGAGCCACATGTTGGGTCATGATATGCAGAGACATTTAGCTTACCCATAACTGTGGGCTAACTCCACAATGCATGACCCATATTCCTCAACAAGGAGGGGCCAAGGGGAGGGGGTAGGTCATGGATGAGCCTAATAATGGTACCAAACTGACTGTAAAAATAAAATAAAATAAAAAATAAAAATGAAAAAAAAATAAAAAAAAAATAAAAATAAAAATGGCCTCTGTTCTGAGTTGACAGTAGGGAACTGAGTCTATTTCACTGTGGAGCTCAAGATTTGCATTCTTCACCACAACAATGATTATCCAGTTCTACAGTACTAGAGGGGAATTCAAAAAGTATAGAAAGTTAGAACCAGGTGTAGTGGCACATGCTTTTAATCTCTGCCCTCAGGAGACAGAGGTAGGTGGGTCACTGTAAGTTTGAGGCTAGCCTGAGAGTATAGAAAGAGTGCCAGATCAGCCTGGTCTACAGTGAGACCCTCCTTCAAAACCAAACATAAAAAGTGACATAAACAGAATTTGAATTTATTTTATAATTTAATTACTTAATATTTCCTTTTAATCAAAAAGTAATATTATTGTTATATAGTTAAGTTAATGAACTTTAGATTTTAGAAATTACTGAAGATATCCATAATGCTTTAAGCTCAGGTCATTTTACAAAGCTGTAAAAGCACTGAAAATAGGGTCTTAACAGAGATCTCACATTACACTAAACTAATAAATCTGGTTTTTTTGTTAAATCCCAGCCTGTTGACATGGTCACAATTATTCACTCAGGTTCTTTTATTACCTTTTCTTTACTCTTCAAAATAATATGTGTGTGTATGAGAGAGAGAGAGAGAGAGAGAGAGAGAGAGAGAGAGAGAGAATGGGAAGGAGAATAAATGTGTGCTCATACACATAAACACTGGTATCAGCATTCCATTGTACACGTGTGGAGGTCAGAATACAAGCTTAGTTGTTACATTTCCACTTTCTGTGGGACAGAATCCCTTACTTTTCATTGCCATGTTTCCCAGTCTAGTTTGTCTGAGATCTTTCAGAGATGCTTTTTATTCACCTCCCATATTGCCATAGGAATGGTCCTACTGGGAATGTTTGATTTGACCCGTGCACTGGGTAACTGAACCCAGATCCTCACTCCTGCATACCAATACTGTCCATTAAGCCATCTGACCAGAGCACCCCACCCCCCAAAGCAATTGCATCTGGAGTTTTAACTTAATGTTGTTCAGGGTGTAACATTTTAAAGGATGTGTTGATTTTAAAGTAGAATGAGCTCAGTAAAGTAAATTTCTAACCTAGAGTAACACACAGCAATTTTCATGTCTAGGCATGCTGCATTTAATGCATAAGTGGTCATTTTGTAGTATTTCAATAGATAGAGTATGATGATTCAACTTATGTATTTTGCATTTTATTTTTATTTTTGAGAGAGAGAGAGAGAGAGAGAGTGAGTTGGCACACAAGGGCCTCCAGTCAACTGAAATCAAACTCTAGACATATGTGCTATCTTGTGTGCAGGTGTGACTTTGTGCATGAACATCACTGTGCATCTAGCTTAACTGACACCTGGAGAGTCAAACATGAGTCCTTATGCTTTGCATGCAAGTGTCTTAACACTAAACCATCTAATCAGCCTATAACTTCTGTTTTATTTCACAAAATAGTTGATGCTACCCACGGACAATAATGAGATATAATGTGAGTAGTTTTAAAACCATGGTTCGGCTGAACAAGGAAATTTAAGCAATGTTGGTATAACAAGTTTTTCACTAAATTGGAGGAATATAGAAGGGAACATATTAGGTATCCTTTTGTACTTCCTGTAACCAATCACCTCACCCACTTTAGCCCTAATGTCTGGCTCCAGGAAGAAACCAGCAAGACTCTACTGAGATGGGATGGCAATCTGACCCCAAACAAAGACTTTTGCACATGTGTATTTCTGTTGGTTCCCAACTTGTCCTTCCTCTTTGTAACATCTAGAGAAGACAGTTTTCTAGGCCACCTGCTGCCCCGTTTGGCCAAACTCCACTTCTGCTTTCCCAGCATCTCTGCTAATTGGAGCCTGGAGTTTGTGTGGGGCCAGATCAGGTACTTTATGACTTCTGAGAGGGATCGAGCTACACGGACAGTAAAATAATCTTCTGACTAACTTCGTTCTATTTTCACATCCTGTTTCCAAGTCTTCTCTTATAAGACATATCTATAAAAGGCTAAATTATCACTTTTTGTAAGATTGGGAATGGATTTTTTTTTTTTTATAGAGAGTTCCTAGGTTCTTCTCACAAGTATTAAGCTTCTTCCATAAGTAGGAGCAGGAGTTAGTGGAAGATCAATGCAATTAAAGAAGCCAATGTAACTGCCATTCCGGTTCATGCACTTCAATCTCCACTAGTGTAGTTTTAAATGGAGACTGATCTTACAACATGGAGAGATGTTAAGGCATAAGCACAAATAATGAGCATGTGATTTTCCCTTTATGCACAGTGAATGTAGGTGTGATTCACATGGGAAGGATAGTTTGCCATTCACTCTACATTTAGAAACCATGAATGTTAAAATCTCTCAGTGAGTGTAATGTATAGACAACATGTGTTATTGACTTCATTCTTTCAGTTTGGAAGCCCAAGGGAAAAAAATGATTTCATCAGTACAACTCATAGAAGGAATTTTCCTCAGACTTTCATATCATCCTACATAGTAATATATTTTACATGAAGTCTAAAGTAACATGATTTTCAAGCAAGCTCTGAAGGCTTGTTTTTTTATTAATGCTTTCTTTCAAAAAGTTCCATAGTTTACTTAAAAGCAGGTGCTTTTGTCCATCCATAGTATTTTTAAGTAAAACAGACACT
This sequence comes from Dipus sagitta, assembly GCA_036346955.1. Lineage (NCBI taxonomy): Eukaryota > Metazoa > Chordata > Mammalia > Rodentia > Dipodidae > Dipus > Dipus sagitta. Next base: position 28,179,698 of record CM070772.1, read on the forward strand.
GGAATATGCTAATAAAAGCCTTGATAATCAATTTGATGTTGTGATAAATGTGACTGTTAACTTTACATTTTTGTTAGTTGCACACTTGACACCTTGTATATCGAAAGGAATACCATTGTTGACTTAGAGGTCAAACAGAAAGTTTAAGATATTTAGACATCATTCTTGTTGACTTGCTATTACAAGTTTTGTTTAAATTTGGCTCGTGTTTTTTAACTTGTATGAAAAGGGTAAAAAATGTTCAGAAAACTAAAATGTCATGAAGTGAATATTCTAAATTTCATCTGTGCACATCAGAGAAGTAATTTTCGCTGGAAGTAATTTCTCTGGTATACAGTTATATTTCAATAACAATGTTATGAATGGAGAGATACAGATTTAAATTAGGCAATCTCTAAACATGGAATATAAAACACACAAAATATAAAAAACCCTTCTATGATTAATAATATACAGTAACAGTGACCAAGCCAGCATAGTAATCCCTACTATATGATTAAAAGGAAAGAGTTGTATGTGTATTTTAGATTGAACATTACATGAGTCATGTTTTTAAGGTTTCTCCATATTCATTAATTGAAGATATTTATCTTCATGCTAATTTTTTCCAGATAATATTTCTGTAGAAAAGATAGAATGCTATGATTATTAAGTTATTCACTTATTATTATAGTGATCTGAACATTATTGTACACAAAATTTTGCATGGAAATCCAGTCATGAATATATTAGTTCTTAGTTCTTTGGGATACAGCTTTTGGGAAATGATCATACCATAAGGTTTGGGTGATGACTTAAAAAAAATTTTTCAAAAAGATTTTTGCTCTTATATGGGCCTAAAGGGACTGTTCATCTCTTAAATGATGTGAGAACAAAATGAACTTGTGCCATCTTTAATCCAGAAAGTGTGCTCTCACACTAAGTCTATTAGTGATTTGCTTGTGGGTTTCCTAGCCCTCAGAATTGTGATGAGCGAATGTCATTTACAAGTGAGGTAGCCAATAGTGTTTTCTTACTAAGAACTCTGACAAAAGTTTCCATGTCGCTCATTGTTGCAGCAACTTTTGCAGATGTGACCAAATACCTGTTCATCACACATACAGCTCAGGTAGCAGATCAAAGTAATCATTCGCTAATAATTCAATTTTGGCAAAAAAGTGGAGTACTCTCACATCTCCCAAGATAACTTGCAAGTGGGAGGAAGAATAATTGCTGGAGTACCTGGTTAGGGTCCTGTGATTTTCCTCTTCTGATTCTACCAGGGACTGTCAATGGCTCCATTACTGTTAAAGTGGTACTCTAATGGTTTGCTCAATTGGCTTGCCCAGGTGAAGGAATTCTCAACCAAAAGATATCACCATGCTAAGTCAGAAGAAAAATGCTACATACTACATACCATAACATGACGACTTACTACTACACTCTACTACTGAATCTCCTTTCTCTGGCACTTCCTTTCCACCACTTCTTCCGCAATGTTCCCTGAACATCAGTATGAGTTATACATCAATGATCCTTTGTTCACCATCTATACTACCACAACAGTTACTTCTCAGCACCTTAACCATTTACGAGTTTCAGCATTAGTAACCATCACACACTCTACCCTCCACAACAAGGAGCAGCAGTTATGTATGAGTGTAAAACAGGCACGTTTTCAAGGAGATTTGACAGGGGAATCACCTCCTTTTGGTAAGGCAATAGCAACTGCTTCCCCAGCCACAGCACAGGTTTACCCTACCATAGATGGCGGACTACCACAAAGTTCCACCCTATAATGAGTGAAGACCTTATGGGAACCACGTCATTCAGTTCCCCTTACAGTGCTCTAACATCTCCCAAGATTTCTGGAAGGTGTACTTCCCAGGTTTCTGTAAGCCTAGAGACATTTCCTGTTTTTAGTCAAGGAATAAAATACCATTACTTCTGGGGTTCTGTTACCCTGATTGCCTAGCCAATTTCTGTCTCCTATTAGCAGGAGGCAAGAAGGAGTGACAGCTGAGTTCCCAGGTGAGGGTCCATCTATTACGGAGTGTCAGCAGCTCTAAGGAAACTATCCAACTTTGACTGTGGTGTTCCACTCAACTAGTTTGGAATGGTTACCCACATGGTGTCATGTTATGCTCAGAGGAAAAGTTCTTTTTTTGTTTGTTTTGTTTTGTTTTTCGAGGTAGGGTCTCACTCTAGCCCAGGCTGACCTGGAATTCACTATGGAGTCTCAGAGTGGCCTCCAACTCACGGCGATCCTCCTACCTCTGCCTCCCGAGTGCTGGGATTAAAGGCGTGCGCCACCACGCCCGGCGAGGAAAAGTTCTTGTACTAGTTATTATCTCAATGTTGTGATGAAATACCCAATAAAAATCAAGGTACAGGATAGAGGATTTATTTTAACTTAACTTTTCAGAGGGTAGATTCCATCATGACAGGGAAGGTATGGTAGAAGGAGCAGGGGGTTTCTGATCATGTTAAGTTCGCAGTTGAGAAGCAGAGAGAAAGGAATGCTGGTACTCAGTTCATATTCTGCTTTTATCCTGTTCAGTTTTGTACCATTCATCCCATGGGTCTCTGCCTATGGAATGGGTAGGTGTTTCCACCTCAAATAACAAAATCTAAAATCTCACAGATAAGCCTAGTTTTTGTTTGCTTGTTTGTTCAATTGTTTTTTTTTTTTTTTTTGCATGATTGTAAATATCATCAAATTGACAAGATTAACCATCCCAAAGCATATTGCAACACTCAATTTCAAGTAGTGATGAAGACCGTGGACACATCAGACCACCCAGATGCAACCAAGAAAGAACTCATGAGTGACACTCCATGGAAGAACATTTGACTAAGTACATGACAGAGTTTCTAGGTTTAAAAATGTAACTTAAGGGCTGGAGAGATAGCTTAACGGTTAAGCACTTGCCTGTGAAGCCTAAGGACCCCGGTTCGAGGCTTGATTGCCCAGGACCCACGTTAGCCAGATGCACAAGGGGGCGCATGCGTCTAGAGTTCCTTTGCAGTGGCTGGAGGCCCTGGCGCACCCATTCCCTCTCTCTCTCTATCTGCCTCTATCTCTGTCACTTTCAAGTAAATAAATAAAAATAAACAAAAAAAAATTTTAAATGTAACTTAATTTGATTTCTGCAGTAAATATTGACTGCAAATTCAAATGCAACTTGCTAATTGTTTTCTGTGTTAGTGTTTAGACTCTCAAACTCAAAGTGAAAATATATGTAAATTTAGGCAAGTTGTTTTTCAAAGCTAATTGCCCAGCTTCCTAAACGATCACATAGTGCACTGGGTATTTTTCTATACCACAATGTGTTTATGTTTTCATGGAAAAAGCCCACTGTCAGTTGTTTCTGATTCAACACATTTGTTCATTTAGTTAGTGGGAATACATCTTATTTCTTAATACTGTGTCACTCTACCATTCACAAGACTTACATTAAAATGTGTGATTAATATCACTCTTTCCTCTTTACTACAATGTGCTACATTTAAATCGCTAACATAGAAATTTGGTAAAATTATACAATTTTTCTTTGAGTGTGTGATGTCTAAATGTTTACAATATTTTGTTATACTCAAGGTGGGTGTGGCAGGTAACAGTGCCTTATTTCAGAAAGACTTTCCTACTCGCTTAATATATTTTGGATTTGATTGTTATATTTAAATGTCTAGTGAAACATTGGTACTATGTTGGTAGGGCAGTAGAAGCAGAAGCATTGTTTCAATCTTTTTGCAGTTTGATCATATAATTTTTCCTCTTCCTTTCATTTTACCCTTTACTAAAACCCTTCTTTCTATTCACCCTTTTCCTGTATTAATACAGAAAATTCAGTAATATGAAAATGGAACACTTCAGACTTGTTCTGGGAACAACTTGAGTCAAAGACGCACTTCCAATAGGTTTGATAACACAAAATATATAAGCCTATAATTTTTAACATAGTTGTTTTTTTCTAGCTAAATGGAATGCCTTTCTAGATAATTTATTTTCTTGGAAATTTTTTGTTGATGCTAAATACCTCCTTCTTTTAGAGATAATTAGCAATTTTTAGCTGCAATGCACCTTACAAAAGTTATGCTGCTTCATTTATTAAGACTGATTCAGAGTTTCATGGTTTAATGCAGATTATTTTCCAAGAAGCACAAACTGCATGTTTTCTTAAAGAGAAGAAGGAAAGAAGAACATTATAATTGTCTATAATATTAGTTAGCCAATAACATTTTAGAAGATTTGTTTCTGTTCCTTTTGTTCCTAGCTGGCTTGTAAATCAGAGTCCAGTCTACTAATAACACATAAAGGAAGTCTGATCTTCTAGAATATTAATTTAATGTACTTATTCTCAATTTTAAAGAATGGGGCATAGAGTTGATTAAAACAGTCTCTTTCTTTGATATAGCTGCTAGCAGATATTAAAAGGCTAATTTTATGTGCTGACTTCCTATGAAACATTCAGTTTTACTGAGAAAAAATCATAACATCTGAATTGGAACACAGATAATTGTTAAATGGTTTTTTGAAGTAAGTTGGAATGTTTTGTTTTTGGTTCCTTCAATACTTTTGATCAGTATTCACATAATCTTTTTAAAACTCAAACATTTGCTATTGATACATAGGTTTGTTTTCTTATGTTTTTTTTTTTTGAACAAAATTATCTCAAATCATTTCACTGTTATTTCAAAGATATTGACATGATTTTCTTTCACTAAGCATGATTTTTATAATTCTGAAGATATTTTCAAAGCCTTTTTGAAATGATACAAATGATATCTCTCCTTCATTCATTGGAGAATTCAAAAGTGGGAAGTTGTCAAAGGTCATCCATTCTAGCCTCATTTTACTGGCTTTCGATTTTTATGAACACTGTATCAGCTCTGTAAATGATAAACAGTAAAGAGCCGTTAGGTCAATATATTTGGGCACTTGGTCAGAGGAGACCTAAAAGCAAGCAACTAAAGACAGGAAATATGATTTGATTTCCTTGGTATAGGTTTGAGTACTGATCTAGTATTTGATCTAATTTAAGATAATATTTATATAATATTTACCAGCATATAGTGTGATAGATGTGAGTAAAGTTAGATAATATAAACAGACAATCTAATTCAATACGCCTGTGTATGAGGGATGTGTGTGTGCATGTGTGTGCATGTGAGCATGTGCAAGTGTATTCATGTGTATGTGAGACTGTCGGTGCACATGTTCCATGGAACATGTGTAGTGATCAGAGAACAACATTTTAGTAAGTCCTCTCCTTTCTCCCTCATATGAGGCTGGGTTTCCCTCTGTAGATCTTGCTCTAATGTGGAGATTTCATTCTAGCTTTTGTCTTTGCTGCCCTTGCTATAAGCTTTCCAGAAATTGATCATCTCTGCTTCCCATCTTGCCATCAATGTGCTAGGATTTCCCAATACCACCACAGCTTCCAGCTTTTTATGTCTGGCAAGGATCCAACTCAGGTATGCATGCTTGAGTGCAGACTGCTGTGTCCACTGAACCATCTTCCTAGCCCCTCATAGGGATTATTTTAACTGACCTTTCCATGTGTTTTGAAAATATTCAATAGAGCAATGATTTCAATAGGACTAAAATGTAACTTTTGTATGAAGTTAGAAATTACTCTAGAAATGTGTTTGATGAAACATTGCTATAAAGTGTAATTGAATGGCGCTTTCTGTATGGTTTTTAAATGGGAGAGTGAAAGGTAATACATGCCTTCTAATGAGATATTAAATAGAATAACAATTTCCACAATAATCTGCTCTCTAAATGTGATGGGTAAAATGTTAGTTTTTGAACTTTGATACTGGACCAGACCATAGTGCTGTATTCTGTCATGGGAATGTGATTATTTGCATACAGGGAAACCAGTTTAAGGCAATTCATAAGGAGATAGATTATTTGAATAATACATAATTCACAACAAGTTACAAGAAAAAAAATATGAACCTAGACCAGTCAACATAAAGGGAATAGTTAATTCAGTGTTTTTATTACTATTTCTTAAGGCAAGAGTAGAACCAATGATTTAGATAATAGCACTAATAGCAATTTACATGGGGCCTTACCACTTATTTGGTGATCAGTTCTGTAAGGCTTGTACTTAATTCCAGACCATTTAAAAAATATAGATTTTTATCATGATGAACAATTTGTGAATAACTTTGTCTTAATTTTTCACTTAGTTACAAAAGAATATTTGTCTTCATGTCACAATCTGGTAGTAAAAAATTCAGTTATTTAGAAATAGTTCAGATGACAGTGATTGATTTCAAGTCTCCATTTTCTAAGAGGTCATATCATTCACCTTCAGATAAGGCAGTTGTGTGGATGCTACTAGACAAACCTAATAAGTATTTGTGTTTTGTATTATTGACTATCTACACCTAAAAATTAGTATGTCTATACTATTCAATGATATTTTTTCATGAAATTTTAAAGATATATATATATATATATATATATATATATATATATATATAGGTTTTCTGAGGTAGGGTCTCACTCTAGCTCAGGCTGACCTGAAATTCATTATGTAGTGTCAGAGTAGCCTCAAACTCATGGAAATCCTCCTACCTCTGCCTCCCAAGTGCTGGGATTAAAGGTGTGCACCACCATGCCTGGCTCTAAAACAATATCTTTAATGACCTCATGAAATTGTAGAGAAAGTAGTTTAGAAAATTGTATAAGGTTGTTTTCAGGGTTAAATGCAAAGATGACTTACTATGTTTGAGCGATAGTTAATCATTGTCAAGCTAAGTTGTAAGGTTGATCTGTTGTAAAGGAAACAAAATATTTTTTTTTCCATTTTCTGCTGCTCAAAATACAAAGCCTTATAATGCACAAATTGTTTAAAGGAAATTGGACTCATGGCCCTTTATGATTTGAATTTTCAGATTTGTGATAACCTTATTTGAAAATTGGCATGTACTTTAATGGATTTAAATGATATTCAGTTCAATTTAAGTAAATTAATAAATCAGCTAATTATACCTAAAAATCTATCTTTCATGACCTGACATTTAAATTTATTTTAATCTAAAAATTTGTCACATTATTATTGACAACTAATAATAAAATAGCAAAAAGAAATTAAAACTTACTGCTCTTCATTAAAACCTGTTAATTTTGAGCCGGGCATGGTGGTATACACTTCTAATATCAGAATTTAGGAGGTAGAGGCAAGAGGATTGAGAGTTCACTGTCATTGTCACCTACATAATATGGTCAAGGCCAAGCTTGGCTATTTGAGATCTTTCCACAAAAGAAGAAAAAAGATTAATGAAAACTTAAAAATAGTTGGATACAAACAACCATAAAATATCAATATATTATTTGACTGCATTTATTGACATTATTTTAGCAAGCTAAAAGTAGGGGAGTAAACATGAAAATAAAACACTTAGATGAGGAACCTGACTTTTAGAAACCCAACTTCTGGCTAGATTGATTTAAATAAATGTATATCTATCTCAAAATTCAATTGTATTTACAATATGCTCAGCTTTCAACAATAATAAAATAGAAGCAGTATAAAACACAGAGTGACATTACCTGAGAAGGGATTTAAAGTAATGCATTGATATGGTAAAAATTAAATATAAAATACTGAAGAGCAGAAAGGTAGTGCCAGCATAAGTATAGAAATATGAAAATAAGTAATATAGTTGTTATATAAATAAAACAGAATTGAATAATGTCATTCCTATGTTCATCAACACACTCCAGTAGCCAAGAAAGGACAAATAGAGTCGTTCAACTTACCTATGGATTGATGTAAATAATACTGTCAAATAGAGGGTTCAAAATCTGAAGGATGACATAGCAAATCTAACAAAACTCATGCAATATGAAATATGAAAAGGTGACTAAAGAAATCATCTGAGAAATAGTGCTCTAACAATGCTCAAATTTAGCAACAGACAACAAAACTCTATATTAAAGAAGGTGGTAAGAACATCAATCAGAATAAATAGCCAAAAGAAATGATCAATTTTTAAAGAGATAAAAAGTCATCACATGTTATCTTAATGTCTTAAATATTAATATTTTCTGTACTTACTATACATATATACATGTTAAAATATAAAATATTTAGCAGATATTAATTCCATACAAAATCTGTATGTGAATGCTTACAGATTTCTTGTACAACCATAAATTTAAGGTGTAAGAAAAGTTTCAGTTTATAAATGTCCTTGAGTGAATAATGAAACCATAGTATATCTTCAAAGTAAAACAGCATCCAGTTATTAAAAACAACAAGCTATTGATTTGTATAACCCTTGAATGATAAAATCAAGTGAAACTTTGTGAACACTAAACAAAAATATACTTTTCCCAAGGATTCCTGGAATGTTCTGTGAAGTACTAAGAGGTCACTTTGAGTGATGTTAGGATGAATAAAGTATGGTAGAAGGATGATGAATACTGATTTTACTATATTTTTCCAAACCTATATGACAAAATTTTCTATTTCATGTGTTAAAACAACTAAAATGTAATGATCAAATTCTGTAACAGAATGAAAACTATGACAAACAGGTTAATATAAACATGATATAATATCACTGAAAGATGTGAAGAAAATAGATTTGACCGAACTACATTTGGAAAGCCATCTTCTGCCTAAAAGGCTCCTATAAGGATAAAAAGTGTGATGAAAGACATATCTGCAAACATTTTACTCCAGGTAAAATTTATGTTTTATCCTATAGCCTTGTCACATAGTAACTCTGAAACAACATTCAATATATGCCACAATTAAACACAGGAGGAAATGAGCTTTTGTTGAGATTCAAGTTATAACTTCCCAAGGAAACAGAAATTAACAGAACAGAAAAGCTATAATGACACCTGTAGTACTGAATTAGTATCAGAATTAAAAGTAAATCTTCAAGCTCCTGAATTCACAATGATATGCAGACATTGAAGTGATTGCTGAAACAAATCACTTTGCTAAAGATAAGTGCAGAAACTAAGGCAGGGAAAACACTCATGGAGACATCTCTATGAGAAAGAAAGAGATACCCTCCTTGTCCCAAAATAAAAAAATGGACACAGGGATGATACAAGTGAACATGACACAGTAACCCACCCAATACTGCTCACAACAACCAAAACTGAGATCACTGCTTAAAGAATAGAACTAGCTATTATTATATTATAACCAAAGGAATATTAAATCTATACTTACAAAATGAAGCTACCAAACAGATGAAAGAGCTGCTGAGGAAACATGTTTCTTTAAAGGGTAATTGCAAATAATTTATAGACATAGCTCACACCAAAAGAGGAGAAAAATATTTTACTCCACTTCTAGATGAAAATGGAGTTTGTGACTGGATTCTAGGAGACTGTGGGAAGCAAAACACAGTGACTTTATAAGTGATTCCTGGGGCTCCCTAAACAAATGAGCAATTTGACATTATCAAGAATTAGTCAGGAAGATATCTAGCCTCATGTGTTACAAGAGGATTTTTAAACTCTGTGGCATGCTTCCAAACCCCCACAAGTTTAAAGTGATGTTGAGAAACAAGGCACAACAGAAGACTCAACATGTCTCCTCAAGTAAGGTCATGTAAATTAGGAGTAAAATCTGAGTCACCACAGGCCAAGGACACATTGTGAACTAAGGTATTGTGTTATCCTGATCTGTGTTTGAAGAAATGAAAAGTAAAGAGTACTAGAAGGTAGAGATATGATGGTGAGCAGATGGCTCAGTGAGTAAAACTCTTACCACCCAAGCAGGAATACTAGAGTTTGGATGCCAAGCACCCATGTATATGTTGGGTGGGCATGGAAGCCACCTAGACTCTCAGCACCTAGGAGGCAGAAAGAGTGGATCCCTGCAACAGTCAATCTATTTAGACTGGCTGTGTCTATAACTTTTGGGCTCAAGTAAGAGACCCTAAATCAAGAAATGAAGTGGAAAGCAATGGAAAAAGTCAACCTCTGGCCTCCACACAAACGCCAAGGAACAGATGCACCCACATACATGTGCCCGAAACATGACCATGCATGCACACATGCATTCATAACACTCATGCACACATGTAAAAGTCAATAATATTGGTGCAGGATTTTGAGGTTTGGAGGGAGGGGTAGGCAGTCCCCTAGATCTGTGAGCACCATTTTTTCGGTCATTATCCTATTTTAACAAAGAATTGATTAAAAAAATGACTCAACAAGGGTAAAATATGAATTACTGAGTTTGTTTAGGAAGGAATTATGAACTGTGAGGTTTATTTAGGGGCAATTTATATCTAGACAAAGCTGGAGAAGTTGCACACCCAGTTGGAAGGCAGGACATACAAGCCCATGCCAAAAGATTTAGAAGAAACCCACACCCTTGTGGGAGCAAAGCCTCAACACATCAGCCCTGCACCTGCCCATAGGAGAAAAATTAGAGATCAAGTGGTGACGACTCAAAGAGTAACGAAGGATTACAGAGGAAACACACCAACACCGAGCCGGGGAAGTTCCAGATGCCAGAGAAATGAACAATAAAGAAAATCAAGAGAGTCATCACACACGTGGTAGATCCAGCGTTCAGAGGAATAACACAGGTCAGGTCGTAGGACTAGAGTTTAGACAAAGATCGTACCAAAATGAAAAAGATATCTGGAAACAAAATGCATATGGAGAACGAACAGAAGAGTACCCAGACGGTAACAGAAGCGCTCGGCTAGCAGGCTGGGCGAAGGGAGATAGACTTACTCAACATTTAGTTGAAAAAGAAAAAAAAAGCACATGCCAATCAGGTGCGAGGAAATAGAGACTATAATTACCCTTTTATGTTGCAAATAAAAGTCCCAAGAGGGTTAAGAAACAGTGAAGGCTCAGAGATCAAGGGAAAAATAAACATACATGTAATCAAAGTGAAAAGCCACCCAAAATGATCAGCAGATGGTAGGCAAACAGGGAAATACGCAAGCCAGGAAAAGTGCTCTCTCCTTCCCAGCAAGGCACATTTCCATGCGTACCCAGGCAGAAGAGATCCCGGGGAAGAGAGGGACAGATGAGCACAGACAATCCTTTACAGTTATTTAGGATGGATTTACCGTCCTCAGACTCAAGTATTCATGGGAGAGACCTGGTTGGTTGATAGCTTAGGGGGGCAGGGGTGACCAAAATGCTAAGCCACCTAGTCTGTGAGACTGGGGAGCTGCTGCGGTGGGCGCTGCAGCCATTTCGTGTAAGAGTGGATCAGTTGCTGAATTCCAGTTCTGTGAAACCCAGTGGGATGACATCTGGTTCATTCTTTGGGCTCCTGCCTCTGACCAACTGCCTGAAAGAAGCTAGCTCCCTCCTGCTTCTTTCAATATGACCTCAGCATTTTGTACACATGAGTAAAAACTAAAGAAATCCAATAATTTTGCTGAATGTAAGGAAAATGCGAATTTTCTATGTTATTATACTCATATTAGCTATTTGAAATTATACTCTCACTTTCTCTAGAATACATAAGGTATTAATAATATAATGGTACATAATAAGCTTTTACTGAAATTTTGTAGGTGTGCAATTTTACATCTATTAACATGGTATTAGTGATTACTTTTAATAAAATTATCTAGGAAAAATGGGTAGTTGCCTTGAAAGAAAAAATAGAGTAAAATGGAAAAATCCATGAGTAAAGTAATGTCACTATTTGTTTAAAGACACTGTTTTTTTGGGGGGAGGGGCAAAAATTGCTAATTTTTTTTTTTTAGTCAGTGGCTTTTCTATTCCTTTTTTCTAAATTTGTGTATTTCAATCTTTTTACATTTATTTATTTTAGACAGAGAGAGAGAGAGAAAGACAGATGGAGAGAGAATGGGTATGTCAGGGCCTTCAGCCTTTGCAAACAAACTCCAGACACATACTTCTCCTCGCGCATCTGGCTTATGTGATTACTAGGGAATTGAACCTAGGTCCTTTGGCTTTGCAGGCAAACACCTCAACTGCTAAGCCATCTCTTCAGCCCTATATTTCAATTTGAAAAAATTACCAGCTCCCAATACATTCACAAGTACTATATTCCCATTATTTTTGTATTGTTTAGAATAATGCATGAGGTCTAATGGTCTCATAACTATTTATGCACTATTTCATAAAATACTAAAATTATTCATAAAAATTTATTAACACTAATGAAAATTTAAACGAAGTACACTTGTTTTCTATTTGTAACTATTGCTATGGTAATGATACATTATATATACATATACATACATATGTAAAATATGGGCATATAATATTTTCAAGAAAGAGAAGCATCAAAACAAAGTTTATAGTTTTTAGGAAAGATAGTCTATTGGTCTGAACTCAAAAGTGCTAAACTCTCTTGTATATGTAAGTAATTTAGTACTTTTTCAGTTATTATCATTCTCTTGTGTATAAATATCACCTTTGAGAGTTGCTTAAAAAGAGCAGATTTTTTTCAACAGGGCTTCGTCAGAAACAACTGAGGCTCAAATGCAGAGAGAAGGGAGTTGTATTACATGCCTGTGTTCTCTTGCAATACTTGAGATTATACACAGACTAAAATGTAACTTCATCATGAAGTTTATTCCAATATCCATACTTGCATTAGAATAATGACTTTGTGTTCCCTTAGTCTGTCATGTTGAATATATTATTTCTTTTTTTTTTCAAAAAAACTTCGTTTTATTAACAACTTCCATGATTGTAAACAAAATCTCATGGTAATACTCTCCCTCCCCACCCTTTCACTTTGAAACACCATTCTCCATCATATCCCCTCCCCCTCTCAGTCAGTCTCCTTTTTTTTTTTCTTTTCTTCTTTATTAGTTAGTTTTGTATTCAGCAAATACAGTCAGTTTGGTACTATTATTAGGCTCATCCGTGACCTACCCCCTCCCCTTAGGCCCCTCCTTGTTGAGGTACATGGGTCATGCATTGTGGAGTTAGCCCACAGTTATGTGTAAGATAGATGTCTCTGCATATCATGAGCCAACATATGGCTCAGACATACTTTCCGCCCCCTCTTCTGCAAAATTTCCCTGAGCCATGTTGGGTTCATTTTTGGTCTGCTTCAGTGATGAGGTGTTGGGGGCCTCTGAGGCTCTGACTCTCTGATTTGGTAGGAGTTGATTTTTCTCTGTGTTGATCTCCTTCCCCCTTCTGCTGGTATCTGGTTCATCAGGAAATCAGCACCCTTGCTTGTTTTGCCAATTTTCCTTAGCTTTAGCCTGGGCCCTTTGGAGGTATGATGGGGTGGCTCTCTCCTTAGGATCTACATCTATCTGAAAAAGAAAAGCAGATTCTCCAACGGAGAATAAGTTAGCACCAGGACGAAACAGATAACCCTTACTTTTTTAATAGAGAATTTAATAGGTGTAGGCCCTCTTGTAGCCCATGAATGATGGTAGCTTGATATTGGTGAATGGGCTTATGTTTGGATATGGTTCTGACTTGTTTCCCAGCTCCAGCTATGAGTCCTGTACCACTGAGGAGATCAGTTAGCCAAATTAAGAGCAGTTGGTTCCCCACCATGGCTGTGTGCCACTATTGCACTTGTGTGGGCATCACAACAAGTTATTTACTGCTAAGTAGGTTAGACCATGAGTTGCTTGGACAGATATTGGTCATTTTCCCCCAGTCACCCATGTAGCACCTTCTGGCAGTAGACGTGCTGACTGTCTGGGGACTGACTGTCTTCCAACTTCCAGCCATGCCATTCTATTTTGCATGTCAACCACATAAGGTGTCTTCAGCAGTAGGGTCTTACCACTAACGTTTGGTGGGTCATCAAGTACTCTGACAGAAATCTGTCTGTCTTTTAGGAAACCTTGTAGGTCTCTCTGATCAAAAGGTCATTGTGGATGATAGCCCCATGCTAGTTCTGGGAGTTACAGGTCAGTGCCCACTAAGAAAATGAGGACTATGTGGTGATTCATTTTTTCTGTGATTGGTTAAGTTCACTGAGAATGATCTGTTCCAGGTTTAACCATTTTTCCTCAAATTTCATTGTGTCATTTTTTCTTACTGCTGTATAGAATTCCATTGTGTAGATATACCATTTTTTTAAATTTATCTCATTAAATTTATTTTTGAAGTTGAAATTTTGTATGGATGCATCAAGTGTCGGAGCCATCATTCCTCTTCTCCCTGTCCCCTCTCCACTGAGGGACCCACATAGTGGAATTGCTGGTATTCACCATGGATTTGTGGGTTATGAGTTGTGAGAGCATTAGTCATTCATTATGTGTGTGTCTGTGTGTGTGTGTGTGTGTGTGTGTGTAGGGGAATGGCCCTGACTTTCCCTCCTACCCTGAGGCTCTAACATTCTTTGCACCCCCTCTTCCACAAAATTCCCTGAGCCTTGGTAGGGGTTCTTTACTTTTACTTTACTGTTGAGCTCTCAGCAGCTTCTGGATTTCTGCTTTGATGCATTTTCAGTATTCTCAGTGTCTGCCTCCGTCATCCTGCCTCAGGTTTTCAGGCTTGCCATGGAAGCAACACTATTGCTCATCTTGCCAATTCCTTTGTGTTTTCACCTGGGCCCTAACTTATACACTAGGGGTGGTTCACCTTCTGACAGGAAGTCAGCTATCCTTGTCCTGTTGATAGATTTGAATGAATTATTTTAATTTTAGTAGTTTATCCATTCCGCTACACAATATCTCCAGGAATACACAGAAAAATGGACATTGTAAGTATATAATGATGCTAAATTCAGGTTTGAGTATACATATATTTGATAATAGAATACCATGTCTCTCACATGTATTTGACTAGTCACATTAGAAAAAAATAACATGTTGTCTTTAAAGTTAGTGAAATAGTAAGGCAAATTATTTTCCAGAACACCTTGTTTGTAACAATTAATTCCTCTAGGAAGAGTGCAAAAATTTTGCTAAACATGCCTAAAATATTGTTTTGTGTATCATTAATTTAATATAAATTCTAAAATGTGATTGTGGTGGTTTGAATAGATTAGATGGCCCCCAATATATTTCAGTTGTTTATTTGTTTGTAGTTTGCATCTGCAGACACCTGGCTGGAGGCAGTGTCACTGGGTGGATCTTAAGGTGTGGAGGTGGGTTTCATATTTCAATCTAAAGATATGCAAAGTGTGCCTAGCTGGAGTTCCTGAAGTGTGCTCTGTGGCTTTTGGCTTTTAGGCTTGTGCTCTTCTCTCTCTGCTTGGTCCTGTGAAGGAAGGCCAGCTTCTACTGCTATTATGGAACTTCCCCTGGATCTGTAAGCTCCAATAAATATCCCTTCCTCCATAACTGTGTCTGGTCTGGAAGTTCATCTCAGTGAACCTGAAGCTGTCTGCGACAGTGATTATCTTGGGAGTAATGGCTCTATCATTTATTAAGAGTAATTACTACATATTTATGTATACAATTAACTTTATTATATATTCAATAATATTTGAACAAAATATGAAAACAGGATATGTCTTTGCATTGTCTTAGTAGTCCTTGATGAGCTACAATCAGTAAATAAAAATTTAAGGCATTTACTTTCTGATGAAAATGCATTTTTGTTAACTGCTCCCTGTACTTCAGGATAATGTTCC
Organism: Dipus sagitta; assembly: GCA_036346955.1. NCBI lineage: Eukaryota > Metazoa > Chordata > Mammalia > Rodentia > Dipodidae > Dipus > Dipus sagitta. Next base: position 28,195,231 of record CM070772.1, read on the forward strand.
TGAAAAAAAAAAAGATGTCTGCATATGTGTGTGTGTGTGTGTGTGTGTGTGTGTGTGTGTGTGTGTACAGACATCATTGTTTTCAGGAGTAAAATATATATATATATATATATATATAATGTAATAGGACACATAAAACTGTTATTTCAGGGTTGGTGGCATCTGAATGAATAATTGATCATGTTCTTGCCATATTTCTACTGCATAGGATGAAATAGACTTTAATAATTACAAAAACACGTCATTAAGATATTATATACCAGATAAAGCAATATCACCACCACTGAAACACTGCAATAGTGAGTACTCTGTTTTTTCTTCAGTTATGTAGTTATAGATAAAATGTTAATTAAACTGATCAAGAATGACTTTGCATAATTGATTTTCAGAGCTAAGACAGCCTTAATATAGGCAGAATTTCCATCAATATAATTAATATGGTTATATATATATATATATATATATATACATAATAATATTAAATTTTATTAACCACAAATTATTTTTATGGCACAAAAACTAAAACAACATACCAATATCAAGTGGAATGAGTTACCTCGTTATCTCTAAGTAAAGAACACACAATCACTTTATTTAATGCATGTGCATTGTGTGTGTGTAAAGTGTGTGCCGTGTGTATCAGGTATAGGTCTGTGCTGAAGTGTCACCCTATGTGTTCACCTATTGCACACTGAGTGCTCACCTGTGGCAGCCTGAGAAGATCATAGGTTATTCCTCTCCATTATTTACTATTGTCCTTGTGACACAATCTGTATGTACATGATTCTTGGCTATATTCTTGATTGCCCAGGAATTCTGCTGTCGCCCTTATCCCTCAGGACTAGAGTTACACACAAGCTTGTGTAGGCCCAGATGGGTTCTTGATATTTGAATTCTGGTGGTCTCAAACCCTTATGATTGTACAGGAAGTGTACTTAACCCTTGAGATATCTCCCAGTCTGACAAGCACCTTTTTATCTGGCATGGTTTTCATTCACTTTATTCTAATCTACCAATTACTCATCAGCCCCAGTCTTGTCCATTGCATATTCCTATCTCGTGGCTGTAGCAACACTGGTCATCCCTTATATTACTCAGGGATGGGAATCTCTTCATGATGAATCAGTGTTGAAGCTCAGACAGCTCGTCTAGAAACTTATATAGCTAATATGCTACCTTTTCATCATAGTGAGAAAATTTCTGATAAAAATAAAATTCCATTTGAAAAAGTTGAAATTGGGGTGAGAGTTTCATGATTTCGGAAGTTTCAGTCTGTGGGTCCTGGGACATGTGGGTTTTGCCTGTAGTGATCCATAGTTCAGCATAGTACTACATGGTGGGAATCCATGGGAGCCTGCTGCTCAGTGCATGCTGGTCTGGCAGCAATAGATTCAGTTAGCCACTGCAGGCTCATCATCCACCTGAGTGAAATACCTTCTGGCCTCTGAGCTCTGCCTCCAGCATGGTCTATAACTGGGTTGTGCTACAGGATGGAGACTAGGCCTTAAATATTTGTGCCATTTGGAGACAATCATGGTCAACACTGTAGCATCAAATTAGAAAAGAACACATAGGAAGGACGGAAATGTGTATACCTTTAATTCCATGAGTTCTAACCCTGAATGAAATGTGCACAGATAGGATGGATAAGAATAATGCCTAATAGCAAATCATTGTGTATGCATGTGAGGGTAGAGTCAATCAAGAGTAATATGAACAAAAACTGTGAAATACCTATTTGAAATGCTAAAACAGATGGAGTAGAAGAAGAGAAAAAAGTACTGTTTTACAAAAATTAGTGTTGTGAAAGATATATGTGTTTCAATGCACAAATGTGGGCAAACATATATCCCCACATATAATGATGATTGAAGATGTTCAGAACCTGATATTACTGCATTTTAATAGACTACCATTATAATTTGTATGAGTTTATATCATAAGAAGTAATTATAGCCCACAGTTATAAATCAAAATCTCACAACATGATACAGTGTTCTAACAATTTCCTCTAGCAATTCATGTGAAATTTAGCAGAAAATAAGATTCTATTTTGATCTATTATATTTGGGTTCAATAACTTTCAAAACAAGGTAAATTATGTGTTACTATAATGATTGCTTTATTTTTCAGAAATAAAAGATTGGATCTTGCTTAAATTTACAGGTGATTTTTAAAGGTAGTGAATGTTCCCATGTTTTAACACTAGTGTTTAATTTGAAATACAGCTAATATTAAATTAGTTATCTAGCACAATTACTGAAAAGTCACTAATGAACACTATTTGGCATTTTGGATTTCTAAAATTGAATTAAATCCTGTTAAGCTACTTAATATTTGCCATCTGCTAAATCATTTACAGCATCAAATTAATCATTGCCTGTATTAATAGTCTGTCTAAAAGACTCCAACTTATTACAAAGAGATGTAACCCAGTTAATGACATTTTTTTAAATTAAAGATTACCATTTCTATATCCTCCAGTCTTTCTTAGTATTGAACATAAGTAAGAAACCACACAATACCTTAAGAATTCAAAACTTAGTTTTTAGTATTTTAGAAGATTATTAGTTTATATCTATTATGGATTTTATATATTCCATCTGCACAAGTCTAACTTTAGGTCCCTATCTATTATCATTTTGGCAAAAGCATCTGTAACTTTATGTATTTTACACATCTAATTTTATTACCAACACTGGTGAACCATTACAAGGGCATTTCTAAATAGCAGATAAGAAAATGTTACACAAAATATTTTCCTTATAATTCTTATAATCAAGACACATGATAACAAATTTGGTCATTTACCTATTTTAGAATAAAAGAAATTCTATCAACACACATGCCTTAAAATTTATACATTACAATTTATAAACCTTAATGTAAGTACTGTCATAATGTCACCAGTGACTATGTGAGAAAGTAACAGCATCAAAGCACATTTTACATATATTTCATGATTCAAAAATCAAAGTCAACAGAATTAAAACATTCCTATTTATAATATACTACTAATGAGCAAACTCTTCATTTATAATTGCCTAAACCCCTCTCTAAGGTGCACTTTTCAAAGGTAATTTATAATTCATAACATTCATTAATCTATTTCATATTGATGCATTAGCATTAAATAACATTATTTAATTGTTTCTTACTCTTTTGAATTCTTGGTAGATTCTAAATATTAGGGTTCTATCAGTGGTCTACCTGGTGAAAGTTTTCTCCCATTCTGTGGGTTGTCTGTTGGCATTGCTTATCACTTGCTTGCTGTACAAAAGCATTTTGGTTTTATGAGATCACACTGGTGGACTGTTTGTTTAATTTATTGGGATCCTACTCAAGAAATCTTTCTTAGTCTTATATCTTGAAGATTTATACAGATTTTCCACCAATTGTTTTAGAGTTTCAGGTCTTATATTGAGGTTCTTAATCCACTTGAAGTTGATTTTTTTTTTTTTCATGGTGAGAGGAGTGTGTCTAGTTTCATTTTTCTACATGTGGTTATTTAATTTCTTCACTATTTGTTGAAAATGCTATATTTTATACCGTGTGCATATTTCCTCCTTTGTCAAAGATCAAGTAGTTGTAGTGACTTGAATTAAGGCCTAGTTCTTCTATTCTTTTCCATTGATCTATATGTCTGCTTTTTGTGACCATACCATGCTGTTTTTATTATTATGGCTTTGTAGTACATTTAGAAGTCAGGTATGGTGATACCTCCTGAAGTGTTTCTTTGGCTAAGAACAGTTTTGAATATCCAAGGCCTTCTGTAGTTTCATATGAATTTTGAGATCATTTTTCTATCTTTGTGCAGAACCAGTTTTGAATATCCAAGGCCTTCTGTTGTTTCACATAAATTTTGAGATCATTTTTTCTATATCTGTGCAGAACCAGTTTTGTATATCCAAGCCCTTCTGTAGTTTCATATGAATTTTGAGATCATTTTTTCTATATCTGTGCAGAACCAGTTTTGTATATCCAAGCCCTTCTGTAGTTTCATATGAATTTGGAGATCATTTTTTCTGTCTCTGTGCAGAAAGCTACTGGATTTTTTTGTTTCTTTCTTTTTTTGTTGTTGTTGCAGATAGTGTCTCACTCTAGCTCAGGCTGATCTGGAATACACTATGTAGTCTCAGGGTGGCCTTGAACTCAGGGTGATCCTCCTACCTCTGCCTCCCCGAGTTCTGGGATTAAAGGTGTGCACCAACACGCCAGGAAGTTAGTGGAATTTTCATAGGTCTCTCCAGTGAGCCACTGATAGGAGTGATCCATATGACTCCCCAAAAAGTACAGGATATTTCCAAGTACTTTGTTACCAGACAGAAGTAAAAAGTAAGATCTCGTTGCTGAAGATACCATAGGCTGCCATTTCAGAACACTGAGAGACAACATGGGAACTGAGAGGCAATCCAGTCCTCGCTTAGCAAATCCTCACAGTGCTGGAAAGTGCTATGGGAGCTACTGTTAGACAATGGTCACCAACAGAATGAAGAAGTAGGAGACCCTACACGTCATGCAATCCACCAGCTATACAAGAAGTACACACATGTGCAATAGTGGCACACAGTCTTTGTGGGTAACCAACTGCCCTATGATTAGACATGAGGTCTGCTCAGTGAGAGAGAATCTCCCCTAATGACACACATCTTCCCCAGCAGAACCCTGCCTATTGGAGCCTCCAGTGACAATCTCAAACTTACTCAAACATATATCATGCCACGGTGAGACATGCACTTGCATTCACACCACCATATACTGTCTCTAGCCCCCACAGTCTTTCCCACCTTTAACATTGCTGAAAAGTCCAAAGATTCAGCACCCCATGGTCACAATAACTAGGGAGAAAACCCCAGTGGCCCCTGTAAAACCGAGTGGGTAGCCTCACCAAAACGACTCCTAAGCTCTCAGGCATATCCCCTTTAGAAAAATCTATTTCCACCGTTGACTGGAGAATCTGCTTCATCTTACTAATGGTGGAGAATATTGAGGGATCCAAGATCCATCAACACAATAAAACACAGCAGAATGCTTGCAGTGAGATTTGCCACCTCTATCACATCTACCAGGGTCCAGAAGAAGTTGCAGAGGAAGCAGTGACACAGTATGCTTCCCTCGGATATTCACACCCAGGAAAAAGCAACAACCACTATGATGAACCAAGACACATCATAAAAGAAATGCAGGGGCTACAGAGGAGTCAACACTAACTGATAACACATCTGCTAAGGCTCACGGACTGTTGCAGAAGAGGAAGCAGGAAGGCTGTAAGAGCACCAAGGTGGGTCAAAACATCCTGAGGCACAGCTCTCCCAGAGACAAAGGCCCTAATCACCTCACTGTGAGCACCAAGAACCCTGCTGAAGAGGATCCTTGGGGAAATGTGTGCTGGGGAGGAGAGATACCTCAACCCATGTTAAAAAAAAAACACTTAATTAACTAATAAAAAATACATAATTATGGTTGACTAGGGTGGACTTTAGAATCACTGCTTTCAGTAGGAAATCCTAACTGAATTTTCAGATTTTTATGTAAGTTGAAATAAGAGTCAGTAGAAGACAGGAAGCTAGACTGGAGCCATGAGGGGTTGGAGTTTCATGCTTAAGAGGATGGGGCATGAGCTCTGAAACAAGAAGTGTGAAACCCTGGGGTTAAACACGTTTAAGTTGGTTCAGGGGATTTTGCAGTTATCTTCTCATTTATGGTACACACATTATTGCAGAAGCGGCTTATGGAAAGGGTTCATTTCAGTATTGCAAATTTCAGGGTAAACACCATCAATGGTAGAGAAAGCTGAGTCACTTTAGCATCCACAGCAGAGAGAATCAAACCAATACCAGAAAGCACCATCATCCAGAGTTCAAACTGGCTCTAAACACATTATGTAAGGCTGGACTGAAGAACCTCCCCCAGTGACACACATCTTCCCCAGCAGAACTCTGCCTGCTGGAGCCTCAAGTGACAAGATCAGACTTAATAAAAAAATACCATGGTGGGATACACACTGGCGTTCATGCCATCATATTCTGTCTCTGGCCCCACAGTCTTTACTGTCTTTAACACTGTTCAAAAGTCCAAAGTTTTGGGCTGGAGGGATGGCTTGGTGGTTAAGGTGTTTATCTGTAAAGCCAAAGGACCCAGGTTCAATTCCCCAGGACCTACGTTAGCCAGATGCACAAGATGGCCCATGCATCTGGAGTTTGTTTGCAGTGGCTGGAGACCCTGGTGTGCCCATTCTCTCTTTCCCTCTTTCCTTGTCAAATAAATATATAATAAAATAAATTTTTAAAAAGTCCAGGGCTGGAGATATGACTTAGTGGTTAAGGTGCTTGCCTGCAAAGTCAAAGGACCTCAGTTCAATTCCCCAGGACCCAAATAAGCCAGATGCACAAAATGTCCCATGTGTCTGGAATTTGTTTGCAGTGGCTGGAGGCCCTGGCATGTCTATCTCTCTCTCTCTCTGTCTCTCTCTCTCTCTCCACTTCTTTCCATCTCTCAAATAAATAAATGAAAATATATATTTTTTTAAAAAGTCCAAAGTTTCATTTGAGATAAAGACTTTCTTAATGTGAACCCTGTAATATCAAATCAGAAGTGACTTACTTTCCACACATAATAAAAGAGAGTAAACATTTTTATAGCAAAAACACATAACAAGAAGGGACTGGACCAATGCGAAAATCAATAAGAAGCAGGTAAACTCTAAATACTTGAAGTTCAAGTCCAACACCCATAACCACTGGGGAAAAGTCTCTGGATTCAAAGCCTGGGGAAATTTCATTTAAGCTATTCTACAGTACTGTCGCATCCAAAATTTCTTCTGGTTCCCTCTGCAGACCATGGTTCATTTTCATAGTTCCATACAATGGCCTTATCTGGCATTTATCCAGGGGTTCCTAACATGTTTCACATGCTGTATCTCAGCAGTGAATTCTCTGAACATTCATCTCACTGGCCCTCCATATAGGGATTTCAGTGTTGCTTCACTCGTCACATCTTAGTGGCTTCTGGACCAATGTGCATTTCATAACCTGCTTCCCTTCACTTTTCTTGCTTCCAAAACCAGTACCAAATTATTTGTAAATCTAGGGGGGAATAAACATTGACTTTGAAGAGGAAGCCCTTCTATAGAATTCTTCCTCCAAGCCTCCTTCTTTCAAACAATTTTGCATTCTTGCTAGCTTGAGTTGTCCATGGCTCATGTTCAATGCATCATTTTCATTGTCCCAATACAAAGCAATTGGCCATCTCTGAATGGTGGTGATCTACTTAACAATTTCAGCTTAAGTAAACTCAAACCAGTTTCTGTGCCAGTAACTTCAAACTTACTTGGATTTTTCCTGTGATAAACATACTTCTTTCATATCTTTCTGTTTTACGCCTTCCACCAAGCTCACCAATCCATTACCTTTAAATTTGACTTTGATACAACTCTATAGGCATGAGCAGTCAGAGCCAGCATAATTGTAGCCCTGTTCCAACAAAGTTCTCTCTTCCCCTTTTAAAGTTTGTAAGTCAAGCTTTCACATAATTATCTGTGCATTTATCATTTTCAAACTCTCACCAGAATACCCCATCAAACTCTGCTTACACCACTACATGGCTTCACTAGTACCAAGTGCCAAATCTTTCACACAGTTCATCCACAAACATATACCAAGAAGCACATACGATGACCAAAAATCACATGGTCAGGTTCATCACAGCAACGACTCCAGTTCTCAGAACCAATTTTTCTGTGGCAGTTACATTTTCCTTATTTGGACATACATCTGACAAGAAGTGGTTTACATTTTCCAGGGGAAACTCCATCATGGTAGAAGTGACTGGCTCATTTCCATAGATCCATAGATGAGAGACAGAACTAACAGCCTGAAATCACCAACAACCAGACCTCAAACTGGCTCTGAACACATTTCTGCAGGGCTAGACTTAAGGTAATCCCAAAATGACAAACCTCTTCCATAGCTGGGCTCTGCATGATGGAGACTCAAGTCACAATCTCAATCTTAGTAAATACCAGTTCTACAGGGAAAGTGAACAAATGAGAGGAGGTACTGAGGAGAGAGCAAAACAAAAGTAAAGATGCCATAAAAAACTAATAAGAAAACTCATTTCTTTGTTAACTATATAAAAATATAATTAAAACAACAGCATAAAAGAAATCTCTAGTTTGTGCAAAAACCTCCAAAGGAGGAAGATAAAGCAATTTGCAGAAACCATCAGTTGTGCCATGAAAACCCCAGTTCCAGGAACAGGGTACTTCTCAGTATGTTGGTCGTCATAGTAGCCCTGGAGGCCAATGAAACAATACACACTACTCACAAGACCCAGGATTGTCCACCAGAATAGACAATATGTTTCTATTGCTGAAAGCATACATTTCTATTGCAAGACACTAAGGAAACAATATGGACCTGAAAAGGTGGTAAAAAGCCACACTGTGTATTTTCCCACTACTTCTTTTTATCTGGCCCTCCATAAAATACAGCTCACTTTGCAGTATGGTTTTCCAACTCAGTTGATCCTTCCTTACAGGCCAACCCAGAAATTGAAATTTGTTGATTCCAGATCCAAATAAATTCATAATAAATATGAGCAATCACAACTCAAAAAGAGAAGTGCCATTTAAAAGATGCAAAATATTTTGCATCAAAACTGTAAGAAATATGTCTTGCAGACATCACACCAATCTTCTGGATCCCACTGAATGACAGATTGAGAAGTCTAAGCTTTTATATATTTCCAAGGGTAGTGCAGCTGTGGCATTGTACTTATACAAGGTTGCTTTAGACATTTCCACATGATGCAGTTCATCATGTCAGCCACTCAGGTACCACTGCAGTCACGGCCCAAGTGAGAAAGACTTTTGCCAGAATTAGAAAAAGTCATTGTTGTCCTATAAATGATTCTAATTTTGGAAGCATCCAGATTTCAAGAGTGGTGAGATTTTGAACACTTGCACTCAGATTTCAAAACAAAGAAAGGGTGACTAGAAAATGTGTGGAAGGGTCAAATTTCCCATGAATAGCATGTAGAAAGTGAATTATGAACCTGTTCATGAACTGTAAACTACATTGGATTGCCAGGAAGATGTAGATTCCAGAAATGTGGCATATCCTAACAAGAAACAAGAACAGTGGCTGGAGATATTCCCCAGTAGTTAAGACATTTGCCTGCAAAGCCTAATTTTCATTCCCCTGTTCCCAGGTAAAGCCAGATGTACAAAATGGCATGTGCGCCTGTAATTCATTTGTAGTGGCTGGAGATTTGCCCCATTCTATCTGTCTCTCTTCTATTTCAATATAATTGAAAATAAATAGATAAATAAATATTTTTAAAAATAATAGAGACAAGAACAGAACAAACAATGAGCATGACCAGACCAGGAGACAGGTTGTGTGTGCTACAGAAGGAAAAGCCATAAATTGGGGACATATAAGCAATTAGGACCTAACCTTCAACCACAATGTGGTCCCAGATGCTATGGAACACAAGCTGTAGGAACTGATGCCCTGTGAAATTTTGTGTTTGCATTGGTCAAATCAATGTTTTCTTGCTAGTCTCCTAATCTTCTCCTTAGGTTACCTTGGAACTACGTAACATTCTATTTTAATTTACAAAGGACACACAGCTAAGAATTTCCCTTGTGCCTCAGAAGTGACTTTAAAAATTAGCTTTTGAGCAAGGGCAGAAGTATTAAGTCTATGTGGACTCTTAGGGGTGGGTTAAACACAATTTGTATTATGCTTCAAGGAGACTTTTGTGGAAAAATCTCAGAAAAGTCTAGTTTGTATCTGAAGAATTGGGCCCTGTGCTTGGATCATGGCTGGTGGTACAATTATTGGTGGTTCTGGAAATAATAGGAGTATAGCTGGAGAAAGAAAGTTCTAGGTTGTGACTTTGAAGGCTCTATGTAGACCTTGGTTCCATATTTTTTTCCTTTTTTTTATTTTTGAGAGACAGAGAGAAAGAAAGGAGAGATGGAAGGAGACACAAAGAAAGAGAATTCACAAGCCAGGGTCTCAGCTATTGCAATTGAACTCCAGACACTTGTGCCACCTAGTGCTCATGTGCAACTTTGTGCCTGCCTCACTATTGTGCATCTGGCTAACATGGGATCTGGAGAGTTGAACATGGGTCCTTAGGTTTTGAAGATAAACACCTAAACCACTAAGCCATCTCTCCAGCCCATGCTCCCATATTTTCTTTTCTGTTTCCTGCCTAGTATGAACTGAAGATCTGACTCTACTAGCTGCCACTCTCATCATGTCTGGGCAAAACAGGTGTCCAGACACAGCAAAGATATGAACTTGAGACCTCAGAAACTATGAACCAAACTTAATCTGTTCCCTTTCATGTTGTTGATGATAGGTATTTTGTCACAGATATGAAACACAACTAATGTATCTATCAAAATTGTGCCCGCAAGACAATAGTGTATGTGCCAAACTTTAGTCTCAGCCCTTTGGGAGACTGTGCTAACAGGTTTACTGTGAGTTCAATGCCAGTCTGGGCTACAAAGTAAATGGTTGTGTATTTTAACAAATACACTGTGGATGACGTTATTGATGACTCTTCTCACCCAGAAGCCTGCATAGCATATCCCAGTACTGTGGCAGCCAATAATGCTTATATCCTGAAAGATAATAGACTATTCAGCAAATAGGAAAACAAAAATATAACATAGAGTCACATGTTATTTTTTTATACTTTAAAAAGGCACATAAAAGTTTGGAGGAATATGTTAAATTTTTTCTTAGTGTGGTGAAGAAGGCTTCCAATAGAGTACTACAATTTGAAAAGAGATATATAAAAACGGAACATGTTCTAGAAAAAAATTAATACAAGAATTTTAGGCATATGTAATGAAAATTATAAACTTTTGAGGCCTGATTAAATTTGAAAATTCAAGGCATAGAAAAATTGAAGTGTACTTAATTTATAATGAGGTAGATAATAGAGGTCACTGTGAAATTTAAGTAAAAGTGATAAATTGATTCATTTTAGAAGTTCAGAAATCACAGTGGTATGTTTGACTTCTTCCATGAATGTTCTGAGGAATGGGAAGGTTTTGTATGTACATAGCAACACTCATTAAAAACAAATGAAAGAAAGGGCTTAAGCCTTTAATAGCTTTCATTGATAATACTTGACACATAAAGGCAATTAATTTATTTCAGAGAAGGTATTTTAGAATATGTTTAATTTTATCTAGGATTTTAATCCTCTTAAATTATTTTGCCCTGAAATAATTACAGGAATATTTTTCTATTTAATTTATAAAAGATAATTAGGAAAAAATGCTTTGTACAATATTAAACAATCACAATTTAAGCCTCATGAATAGAATAAAAATATTGTCAAATGTAAGTAGCATATCAGCTATCATTACTTTTCAATAATATTCACAAATTAGCTCTTTCACCATACTTACTATATTCATAGTTACATGCATCGTTACTCAAAGTCATTCATTTCAATGGACCTTTATTTACCTACTGTGGTGGTTTGAATGTGAAATGTCCATAATGGTTTTGTGCATTTTCATATTTAATCCCCAGCTCTGTCACTGCTTGAGAAGACTGTAAACCAATTATGAGGTGGAGCTTGGCTGAAGAAAAGTTGGTTACTGGGGGATGGCCTTTACATGATATGTCCCACTCATTCTCTCTCTCTAATTCTCTCTTTTCTCTCTCCCTGCCTCCCTTGCTCACTCTCTCTCCTTCCTCCTTCCTGATGTGATGACATGGGGCAGCTTCTTTTCCCTGCAATGCTTTACTCACAATGAAGGGCTTTCCTTGGAAAATGTAAGCAGAAAATGAGCTTCTTTCTTTTCCCAACTTGCTTCTGGTTAAGTAACTTGTCCCAGCAGTAAGAAAGAAACAGATGCACCTTCTAGGCATTGTAAAAACTCAATATACATAGATATTGTGCTGATGAGCAGTTTATAATTCATTAAAATACGAATATTATTGTCAATTCCTTCCCCTTAAATTAAATAATCAATTTAAACTACTAAGTGGCATAAAGACTACCAAGATGATGGTATGGAAAAACATAATATTACATCAAAGATAACAGCAATTTGGGGAGTTTTTAAAACTAAAATTGCAATTTAATGATTGCTTATTATTAAAAACACATAGGTTTATAAATTTAAATAAAAGAATACTACAGGGGCCAGGACAGATGGCTTAGCACTTAGGTTGCTTGCCTACAAATCCTTAGGACCCAGGTTCAAATCCTCAGAACCCACATAAGCCAGATGACCATGGCAGCATATGCTTCTGGATTATGTTTATGGTGGTTAGAGGCCCTGGTGTACCCATTCTCTTTCTCTCTCTCCCTCATTTCCTCTCTCTCAGGAATAAATAAAATATTAAAAGATTAATATATATTATATAACATTTTATGTAGATAAATATTTTCATTATAAGAAAATATCCTCATTTAGTTTTTAATCAGGTAACTAATTTCTATTACTTTAAACTAAATGAAACACTTGTTTAAAAATTGTATACTGAAACAGAAAATGCCATTAAACATTGTCTATAATTTTGATACTACATATGATAAATAACAACAAAATTTTGAGAAAGTTCTAAGTTTTAATCATGTTTACAATGTAGATTTTAAGGATTCATTGTCTACTAACTGAGCTATTAAGGTATCTCTCTAAAAGTCAGTTCACAAAAGGAATTTAGATATCCTGCTAATAAAATTATATGCAAGCTTAATTTCTGGAAAATTGTCTATTTGATTAAGTAATATTTTCCTGAATTTTAAATGAAGAAATGTCTAGTGATGACAGATTTTAATAAGCATCTTTCAGCTTATTTGATGTCTTCCACGTAATATGCATGTCACATTTTTCTTAGTTCATGTATCTATTGATTCCTTCCCTACTGTGAATGATGTTGCAGGGAAAATATGATGTCTTTTCGACATACTGATATTATTTCCTTTGTCTATATCACAAAATGTGGACTATATAATCAAATGGCTGTTCTGTTTTTAAAATTTTGAGGTGTAAAATATAATTTTTCACAATCAAGCCATTAAATTTCATTCTTACCAGTACTGTGCAAGTTTTCATTTTCCCCATCCTCCCCAGCAGTTATTTTTTAACATTTTGAAATTAGCCAAACTTTCTGATTGTTCAACATGGTTTATAGACATTTTTTTTGGGGGGGGGTGGTGATTGTTGTTTCACATTCTTTTTCATTGTATTTATTTGTTTGAGAGAGAAAGAGGCAGATAGAGAGAGGGAGGGGGAGAGAGAAAATGGGCATGCCAGGGCCCCTAGCTACTGCAAATGAACTCCAGATGCATGTATAACCATGTGCACCTGGCTGACATGGGTACTGGGGAATCAAACCTGGGTCCTTTGACTTCACAGGCAAGTGCCTTAATGACTGTGGCAGTCAAGTTTGCATTGCTGGCAGAAAACACACAACCAAGAGCAGCTTGTGGTGGTGGGGGGGGATGGTTTATTTTGGTTTACAGACTAAAGGCGAAACTCCATGATGGCAGGGGGAAATTATGGCATAAGCAGAGGGTGGACATCACCTCCTGGCCAACATCAGATGGACAATTGCAACAGGAGAGTGTGCCAAATACTAGCAAGAGGAAGCTGGCCATGGCACTCATAAGCCTGAACCCAACAATACACTACATTAAGGAGGTGTTAATTTCAAAATTGCTATGAGCTGGGGACCTAGCAATCAGAACATTTAAGTTTATGGGGGACACCTGAATCAAACAATCACAACAGCTAACCCATCTCTCCAGCCTTGTTTCACAATCTTGATACAATATATATATATATATATATATATATATATATATATATATATATATATATGGCATGTGTGTGTATTCAGTTCTCTTGTTCATTTTATATTTTATAATGGGGATATTTTGTTATTGTTGATGTTTATACTGGTTGGGTTTTCCATTGAGTGTTTAGAGTTATGTGAATACTCTGGTCTTTATTATTATTTTTTTTTAACATAGAAATTTACAGTGAGTTAGAGGCCTGCCTGAAACTACATAGTGAATTCCTCTCTCAGCACTGAGGTGTGAGTTCAGAGACAGGGAGGGGCTGGAAGGCCACAGCCTTAATAGCATCAGGTTCAGGTATGTAAGGTTTATAAAATTTATTGGGTTCTAAGTTTAGAGGGTGGATTCCGGAGCCAGACCACCTGAGTCATTTTATTTAGATAGTGTGCTAAACTGTGGGCAGCAGGGCGTGCTGCATCAGAGTTCCATTCTTATGCCAGGGCGAGGTGGCATGTAAGGTGGCACCTCCTGTGTTTTTTGTTTTTTTTTTTTGAGCCTCATTTCCTAAGTGAAACTGCCTAACAAAAGGTGCCTTTTGACCAGAAGTGGTCAGTGCCCTGCGCTCATGACACCGAGACAACAGTCGTGGTTCGGTGGGAGCCGCAGCCCAAGCAGCATGCAGCCAGGCCAGACTTGAACTCAGGATGTTCATGCTTCCAGAGTGCTGGGGTTACAGGCATGTCCCCTTATGCCTGACTAAAACAGTGATTTTTTTTTTTTTAAACCATAATGAGTGTTTCGAACCCGGATGAAAGAAGCAGAAAGATCCCGGAATGTCTAATCCATTTTAATGGTCCTGACAGAAGCCTGGATAGACGGGAAGCTGAAGTGCTTTGTGATGTGGATGGAAATCGCAGGTTAGAGCGTAAATTGGCAAGAAAAGCAATAGCTCACCTGGGAAGCCGGAAAGAAAGAAAAAGCGCTGCAGGTTGCCTGGTATTGACTGTATTACAAAGCCTTCCTGTTGAAGAAAGAAATAATGAGAATGATGGAAACCCAATAAGCGGTTCCTCTCATGACAGCGGTGAAGTAATGAAGACAGTGACGCTGAGGAAAAGACTGACGTGAGAGCAAGAAGCAGAAAGGAAAGTGGAAGGAGGGACCCATCACCACAGACATCGAGGACGTTCTCAAGACACAGCCTGAGGATGACTGTTACATTAACAGCAGGAAACCGTTAGAGAAACTTCGGTATCAGACCAACGTCATCGCTGTTTGGGAGTCCTGTGTGAAGCATTCTGCTATCAGTGCAGCCTTTCCAGCCAAGGAAAGGCCTCCTCACAATCACGGTATGTCGCACACCCACATGAATGTGCATTATATCCCGGCCGAAAAGAATGGTGACCTTTGTAAGAAGATGGTGGATGGATTAAGAATAACCCTTGACTACACTCTCCCACTGGTTTCGCTTTACCCACATGATCTCAGTATATTATATATATAATATATATATATATATATATATATATATATATATATATATATATATATACTTATAACATTATTTGTTGTGTGTGTAGTGTGTGAGGTGTAGATAGTAGATGTATAGTATATGTAATGTTTGTATATTATAGGTATATGTATAGGGATATGTAGTATATGTATAGGATATGTACTGTATATGTATATAAGGTGACTAAACCATTGCTTTTCTTCCTATTAAGGAAGTTGCCACCAAGACTAATAGGAGTCAGGAGGTGCCCAGCAACTTTGTTGAATCTATCCACACCTCAGTCCACAGAAAGTCAGCCTACTACTGGGGAACCAGCACTCCCAAGGGGCATGAAGCTGAACCAGAAGCACTGCCATCCCTGCTGCATCCTCAGTCACAGCAACTGTGGCAGGTGGTCTGAGAGCAGCACATCACCTCAGCCCACGCGCACGCCCAGACGCTTCACGCTTCCTGCACTTGGAAAAGAAGACTCCTGTGCACAGCAGGTCATTTTCACCTATTCCTCTGACTAGTAAGGAAGGAAGTGCTGTGTGGCTTTGAAGGGAGAACTAATGAAATGAATAAGGTCCTCTCCTGGAAGCTTGTGCCCCATGATTATTCCCCAGGAGACCAGCCACCTCCTCCCTCTTACATTTATGGGGCACAACATTTGCTGCAATTGTTCGTAAAACTTCCAGAAGTCCTTGGAAAGACTCCTTTTCCTGAGAAGAATTTGAAGGCTTTACTGAAGCATTTAGATCTCTTTCTGTTTTTTTTTTTTTTTTAGCAGAATACTGTGATGGTGTCTTCCCAGAGTCAGCATATGTAGCTGCTCCTGAGGCCCATTACAACACCAAAAACCCCAAGCAATGTATTAAAATTTTGCTGGTGTTATAAGAGTAGCTGCCTTCTCTCCATGCATTAGGTTCCAGGTTAACCAGTGAGGGGGTGGATCTTCTCTTCACTCTTCAGGGTTCACCAACAAGCGCTCCCTGGGGGGTCTGACAGGCAGGCTCAGTTTGAGTTTTTCACACATTTTGTAGCTATTTCTGTTATGAGTTACTCCCTGAGCTGCATGTGGTTAATTAGGCTTTGTAATCCTGGCACCAAGGAAGATGAGTTCTAGGTCAGTCTGGGTGCCTTATTTGACACCCTACCTCCAAAGTGAAGAGTAAATATGAGTTAAAATATTAATTACTTCCAGAGTGCCTGGATGTGTTCTCATATAATGCTGTTACATAGCCCATCTGTGATACCAGGACAAAGAACAGATGTTGCTGTGCCCATAGTGAAACATTTATAAAAGTATGTGTAGGGAAGGATATTTTGGTATATAATTATAGTTGGTTATCTACTTATGTTATTATTAAACAAATATTTTTGAAAACTCTTTTCCTTCATAGGGAAAACCTAGTTTGAGGGGTGGGGTGGTCAAAAGGTTTTAGTTTGTACTTGGAACATAGTCTCAGAGTATTTTAGACGGAATTGATATTGATGGTGAAAGAGATTGCTGGTAACAATTTCCTACCCATGAAATGCAATGTTTGGTCATGTAAAAAAACGCATTGCCTTTCTTGTTTGAGATTTTATAGCCACACTTGGCTATATAATGTTACAATTCCTTTTCCATGAAATTTTATGTTGGGTCATCTAAATAAAGAATTGTCTTGATGGAAAGAAAAATAAAGCTACCTTTTTTCCCATTCTCCTTCAACATCATGACTGGGGTAGTTTAAATAAATGGCCGTCAATATATTCAGTGTTTTATTAGTTCGTAGTTTGGTTCTACAGCCATATGGCCGGAGGCAATGTCACTGGGTGGATCTAAGGTGTGGTGGTGGGTTTAAAATTTGAATCTTAAAATATGCAAAGTGCCTAGTTCCACCTGGAGTTCCTAAAGTATGCTGCGTGGCTTTTGGCTTAGGGCTTCTCTCTCTATGTTTGGTCCTATGAAAGCAGGCTAGCATCTTAAACCATTATGGACCTTCCCCTGCATCTGTAAGCTTCAATACATCCTGTTCTCCATGACTGTGCCTGGTCTGGTAGTACGTCTCAGTGAACCTGAAGCTGCCTGCTACAGAAGTTGGTACCAGAATGCAGAATGTGGGGTGAGATGAACCTGACCATGTGGATTTTGGTCTTTTGGAATGTTTGTGTTGGAGGAATGGGCATGGAATTGGTGCTTGCAAATGAAGTCTCCTTCTGTAATGGGAAGCCAAATTTTATGGATTATTCTGATGAAAGTTTGAGAATGCTAAGTGTAGCAGTGTTGAACTTCGAGACTTGTCTTATGACCTTTCTAAGGGGAAGGAAAGACTGCACAGAACATTGTTGGAATGAGGCTGCTGGCATATGGCCTGTCTGCATTCTTCTCCCCAGGCCCAGAGAATTTGATCAAGGTTAAATTTGTAATTGACTGATGAGCTTGGCTAAAGATATAAGACTAAGAGATTTAAGATTTTAAGTTGGAAATCCTCAAGCAAGTTAATATCACTGGCACTGAGACTGGTTTCAGGTTACTGAAACTGCTATTGTCAACACACTAGCAATATTAAGGAAGATGGCCTGTGGTGGTTTGAATAGAATAGATGGCCCCCAATATATTTCAGTTGTTTATTTGTTTGTAGTTTGCATCTTTAGCCACCTGGCTGGAGGCAGTGCCATTATGTGGATCTTAAGGTGTGGTGGTGGGTTTCAGATTTCAATCTAAAGATATGCAAAGTGTGCTTAGCTGGAGTTCCTGAAGTGTCCTGTGCTGTGTGGCTTTTAGGCTTGTACTTCTCTTTCTCTCTCTGCTTGGTCCTGTGAAAGCAGGCCAGTTTCTTCTGCCATTATGGAACTTCCCCTGGATCTGTAAGCTCCAATAAATCCCTTCCTCCATAACTGTGCCTGGTCTAAAAGTTCATCTCAGCGAACCTGAAGCTGACTGCTACATGGCCCAACTACTTTTTTATTAAAAAAAAGTGGAGAGGATGCCTGACGAAAAATTATGATAGAAATGCAAATTCTTTTTGAAATTGTTGAGTGGAAAAGTAACCTACTTTCCAAGATTATTACTTATTTCATCCCTGCATCAAGAATATGGTTCTGTCCTACAAAGCTGGTATTAGTTTTGGAAGCATGAAAAATATGTGTAGTAGTCATAAATTGCACTCAGTTCCATGAGCCACTGCTGAGATGAAGGTATGATGCCCTGACAGACTGGAAGAAACTTTGAAAGATGGACAATGATTTGCATAGAGACCTGGAATGTTTTGGATATACCAGGACTGTACAATGGCCTGGGATAAAGTTTTCCTTGGCTGCTCTGCTCAGATGAAGGAGCAGAATTTAAAAATCTGGAAACTTGTAAGTCTCTGGTTATTTGCATTTAAACTACAAAAGTCTGTTGTTTGCTTGATGGTGGTTGAGTTTACATTGTTCTAGTATCTCCTTGCTATGCCTTATAACAAGTGAAAATGTTTGTTCTGTGTCTTTATATGTTGAAAGTATGTAACTTGTTTGCTTTTATAGGACTTATGGCTAAGAGACAGTCTTAAACCCCAGAGGAGACTTGGGACTTTGAAACTATCTTAAATTGGTCAAGACTGAGGGGACTTTTGAAATTGGACTGAATATAATTTACAATGTGTGATGGAGCAGATTGTGGTAGTTTGACTAGATGGTCTCCAACATATTCAGTGTTGTATTAGTTTGTAGTTTGGATCTACAGCCACCTGGCTGGAGGCAATGTCACTGAGTGGATCTTAAGGTTCAGCCCTAAGATGTGGTGGTGGGCTTCAAATTCAAATCTTAAGATATGCAAAGTATCTAGTTTTACCTGGAGTTCCTGAAGTGTGCTGTGTGGCTTTTGGCTTGGGGCTTCTCTCTCTCTCTCTCTCTCTCTCTCTCTTTCTCTCTCTCTCTCTCTCTCCCTCTCTCTGTATGTGTGTGTGTGTTTGGTCCTGTGAAAGCAGGCCAGCTTTTTCTGCCATTATGGAACTTCCCCTGGATATGTAAGTTTCAATAAATCCCTTCCTCCATAACTGTGCCTGGTCTGGAAGTTCATCTCAGCAAATCTGAAGATGTCTGTAATTAAAGAATTGCCTTTCTTGTTTGAGATTTTACAGCTACATTTGGCTATGTGATGTTATTTTAGGTCACCTAAATAAAGCATTTTCTTGTTTGAAGGGAAAATAAAGGTATCTTTCTCCTATTTTCCTTCAATATCATGCAAAGCAGTTAAAACAATTTTACACAAATTTTCAGGTCAAGTATACTGTCTAGTTCAATACGTGCCAATTATAGTTCATGTTATTTTAGTATTTTATTTTATTTATGAGAGATGATAGAGAGAGAGAGAGAGAGAGAATGGATATGCCATGGCCTCTAACCAGTGCAAACAAACTTCAGACACATGTATCACCATGTACATCTGTATTACATAGGTACTAGGGAATGGTACCTGGGTCCTTACACTTCACAGGTAAGTGTCTTAACTGCTAAGCCATCTCTCCAGCCCCTAGTTATGTTTCGAGAGGAATGTGCTAGCAATTTTTAATAACAATAAACAAACTTGATATAATAGAAATAAATGTAATTACTGGAAAATATAAAATTCTATGTACTCAACAATCAAACAAAAGCATCGCGAACTGAGGACATCAACAACCACAATATAAACATCGTGCAGACTATAGTTTTGTAATAAAAATGCACAGTCCTCAGAAACTGACATGAAACAAATGAGGGGGAGTTTGTGCTGACTATTTGTAGTTGTTGAAAGAGCAGCCACAGGTGGTAAACCTGATGATTACTCATAGAGGCAACGGCTTGACATTTCAAGGAAAAGAATAATGCATCAATAATTAGAAGCACTGTAGGTGAGTATCTCCATGCCAGACCAACAGTGGTGTTTGCTAGCACAAAATTAATAGTTGCTGGTGGTACACACCAGCATGAATGATATAGGAATGCATAGCAGCAGATTGAAGATTGGGAAATATGCCCATTTTATCAGTTATCCTAATTTATTACCTAAGCATAATAAATACCAAAGTGGAAGAAAATCATTCACAGGTGAGTGAATGATAGAGGTTGTGGCACATACTGAAGTTGTAAATTATTCGTAAAAATGGAGTGGAAATAATTGAATTCCTTCCACTCTAGGAGTGTTAAATATTTACAGTTGAGAATAGTAGGAAGGAATACCCATTATATATAAAATGCATGGAAGCCACCAATGTGCAATTGTAAATCATTTATCTTGAGCCATTATTATTTCTTGTTTATAGTTAATGTCATTGTTGTTGTTTCTATTTGAAAAGTATGTAGGATTTTTTTTAAAACAGTTACTTACTATGGAACAAATTATGTGTCAGTCACTCTTCTGGGCACACTATTTCTATTTTGATCAGAAGGGAAACTGGGCATATAGCTGCCAAATTTCCGGCAGAATGGTCTCCAGCTTTCAGTATTGACTCTAGCCTCCTCGATAACACAAATGCTTCTGTAGTTAGATATCTGTGCTGTTCTCCAAGTGTGTCACAACATCATTCATCTTGGCTTGATCCTGGGCTTTGTGTGTGGTAGTTTGTCTTTAGTATTCGTAAATAGTTTTCCACTTTATACCTTTTTTTTTTTTTTTTTTTTTTTACAGACTACAATTAGAATTCATCTCTCAATTTTTCCTTCATTCACATTCATTCATTTTTTCCCCTTAGGAACTGAGATTCAGTCATCAGATAGCCTAAGTTTTATCCTAAATTCTTTGTCTTAATGTTTCATTCTTTTTTTTTTTTTTCTTAACTAAAGCCAGAAGTTTTATTAGTGCTGCTGTTCTTCTGCGTTTTCCTTTTCATTTGAGGCATGTGCCTTACAGGAGTATATTAGTCACCTTTCACATTTCCTTTCCTACATATGATTCATTTTATATGGTGATAGCATATTTTGCAGAAGTTCAAGGGAAAATGCCTGAAGAATGAAAATTGAAGCCATCTAAGAAGATATTTATAAATGAAATGGGATGACAGGTGTTGGAAATAATACTGGACAGTAATTAAAACTGTAAGGATGTATGTAATTCAAGAATAGGGGAGAGTCTATATTGAACTGAAGTAAATCTTGATTTGTACTGGGGTGCTTAAAATAAGGAATGAAGGTGTGTGTGTGTGTTTGTGTGTTTGTGTGTGTGCACGCGTGCATGTGTGCATTAAAGTGAGAGATACAGTAGGGAGTTTAATAAGATAATGGTTTGTTAGCCATTGTTTATCCTAATAGAAGCATATTTATATTATCTTTATGTCAAGAGGGTAGTAGAACAACATATCAAAGTTCTTGGTAGGGCTGTTTGCTTAAAGAATCTTCATAAATGATTACAATTTAAAGATATCCTATCACATTGGGCATGGTGGTACACACCTTTAATCACAGCACTTGGAAGCAGAGGTAGGAGGATAGCTGTGAGTTTGAGGTCACCCTGAGAATACAGACAGAGTGAATTCCAGGGCAGCCTGAACTAGAGTGAGACCCGACTTCAAAAGAAAAAAAAAAGAAAAGAAAAGAAAAGATATCCTATCAGGCCTTGTTGTTGGCTCAGTAGTTAAATGTGCTTACTTGCAAAGCCTGCCAACCCTTCAAAGCTTGCTCAGCCACATTCAACTCCCTAGGTCCCATGTAAAACCAGAATCAATGTAGCACATATATCTGTCATATCAATGTGTCAATGACAATGAGGGGAAAAGCCAAGAGAATGTGAATCTCATGAGCCACCTGGAATGGTATTTGTAGCAGCAAGATAGCATGATGTTTTCATCCCTTGGTTTTCTTACATGTATATGTGAACTTATGCAAACACACACACACACACACACACACACACACATGCACAGCAAACAATGCAAATAAAATTATAAATAAAGTGATCCTCTAATATCCTGGGAAAAGTAGTTCTTGGCAGAAGATATTTATCTCAACGTCTGAGAAGCAAGATTCATTGCTCTAAGCTTTCTGAGTTTACTGCTCTAAGATGGATTTCAGATAGCTATCTATTAAAATTTCATAGAAACAAATAATTCTGCCAAGAAACCTTGAGCTTACTTGTAGCACTTTAAGAGGTCCTAAAGTCATCTTAGGCCTATGTCTTTGTGCTTTAAGAAACTTTAGTATGGCTCGAGTTTATTGAGCAGTTGAGAGAACGCTGGGGTGCAGCTCTTCTTAAAGACTGAAATCAAACTTAGTTGAACACAGTGCAGCATTAGTTCCTATCTCAGTCACAAAATACCTGACAGAATAAACTTAAGAGTAGGCAGGTCTATTTTGTCTCGTGATTTCATGTTGATTTCAGGTCACCATGACAGGGGAAGGGATGGAGGCAGGAATGATTCGATCCACAGTGGAGGAGTGTTAGGCAGCTGCTATTTTCATGATGTCAACGTGAGAAAGCCACCTGGAAGAGAACCAAGGCTATACATAACATTTAAAGGCACCTTTCTGGTGACTTAATTCTGCAGCAGAGGCCCTATTCTAAAGGACACATAGTCGTCAAGACACTGCCACAGCTTGCCGACATAGCACCCAAATTATGACTCTGCAGTCATTTCAAATTACAATCGTAGCAAGGAATTAAAAGCACACACCTTCAATTTGTTCAATTTTATTCTCAATAAAAACTGAATGGGATCAGATCCTTAAAAATGTCCTTAGCATGAAATAAGTAAAAATTTATGAAATTTGATGAGGCAGCTAAATATGTTCAGATGATATATGTGTTCTGCAACTGCATTTCCTCTGGTAGGTGTAAATATGTGAAAATCTTATCAGAAGCTAGTGGGTGATTTGGAGAAATATTCTAAAGTTTCCTAGTCTGAATATTCCTCCGAAAAAAATAGAACAATTAGTATACCTTATTTGAAAAAATATCTTGCTAATACTACACTGTTTATGAGAGAGACTGACTCAACTGGTCAATAAACTCGGGCCATACTAAAGTTTCTTAAATCACAAATTCATAGGCCTAGAACGACTTTAGGTCCTCTTAAATAGCTACAAGTAAGCTCAAAGATTCTTGGCTGAAAAGTTGTTGGACACTAAGAAAATAAAGATTAAAACAGGTATGACCAAAATATTTTGTATGATAGTTTTTGAAAAAAGTTTCTTTTTAAGGCTGACTACCTTATTATTAGGTAATATATTCAAATGAGGTACCATATATCCTGTCCTTGTTAAATATTACTGAAGTGCATTTACAATTCAGAATGAGAGGATGACAGGGAGTTATTCTTTCTGTCTTTTTTCTTCATGTTTCATTTTTACAAGGTAGGATCTTGCTCTAGATCAGGCTGACTTGGAATTATCTATACAGTCTCAGGATGGCCTCAAACTCAAGGTGATCCACCTACCTCTGACTCCTGAATGCTGAGATTAAAGGCATGCACCACTACATCTGGCTGAGAGGCAATTTTGTTCTACATACATATTCTAGTTTTCACCCCTTTATTTGTGTGTGTGTGTATGTGTGTGTGTGACAGAGAGAGAGAGAGAGAGAGAGAGAGAGAGAGAGAGAGAGAAAGAGAGAGAAAACAAAAACAAGTATAGATTGATGGCAGGGACAGAAATGACAGAGCAAAGCACCCTCCCCTCCCACCAATATGCAGTGCTTAAATTAATGACATTGTTGAGAAAAACAATACATATAAATTCTCAAAATATAAAAGGTAAAAGCAACAGTAAATGTGGAAGTGTACTTATCCATGATCTACAATATTTTAACTCAGGGGAGAATGAGAAAGCATGGAATTGAAAACTACAATCTGTTTTTTTTTATTTTTGTATTTTACTCCATTTTTCAATATACTTTACAGACACACACACATAAATGTACTCTCTCTCTCTATATATATATGTATATGTATATATATTAGTTTAATATACATAGACATATATTAACATATTTAGACATGTATGTCAAACGTACAATTAAATTTTTACACAAATATGTAACACAAATCTATCATCTTATATTAACAAACACAGTTATGTTAATAATTTGATATTTAATTACTAAAATGCAAACCTTGGGTGATGTTTTACATGAAGTACATTCCTCATGATGTTTTGTGTCATAACAAATATATTTTCACTCTTCTAATTCTAAACAGGATTTTCTAATAATACTAATAGAAATATTTACATGACCGAATCATACTTTTACTGTTATATTCCACCTACATTTCACATATTATGAAGGTTTATTTTAGGTGTAATACTACTCTACCATACCCTTGTTTTTATTTAGCAATGAAAGTATGAGATACTTGAAAAAAAATATTCTGCATCCACATCTATAAGAATATTGATGCAGAATATTCGATTTTAGAATTTTGTAAAATTGTATTACCATTTCACAGATTTCCTATAATGAAAAGAGGAAAATATTTGATTTTGTAAAAAATAGGTTACATCATCTTTTTACATATAAAATAGGTAAACAAATATAACATTGGAGAAAATTAAATGATGGTATATAAATTACCTTAGAAAAGTTAGTCTAGCCGGGCGTGGTGGCGCACGCCTTTAATCCCAGCACTCGGGAGGCAGAGGTAGGAGGATCGCCGTGAGTTCGAGGCCACCCTGAGACTCCATAGTGAATTCCAGGTCAGCCTGGGCTAGAGTGAGACCCTATCTCGAAAAACCAAAAAAAAAAAAAAAAAAAAAAAAGAAAAGTTAGTCTGAAAAAAATTCTGATAATCAGCATATAATTCAGTAATTCTAAATTAACTAATTTTTAGCTAATTTAATAATTAGCTAATTCTAAAGTTCTAGCTATTTATAGTGTCTGATGTAGGGTAACTCACAATTTGACACTTTTATATATAAATGTGTAACATACGTATATAACATATTTTGGAGCATAGCATTTTTTATATGGACACGTTTTCCTCTATATTGTATGTACTAAAACTTACTTGGTCAAAACCTTAGGATTTTACATTTAAAACATAAAAAAAATACACTTGAGAATCTGAGGTGAATTATAATTATTTGCATAATTGCTTAAAATCAGCATTATTAGATATTCCATTATTTGATATGTCCTAGTACTAGAAAATTAGACATAAACCGGGCATGGTGGCACACGCCTTTAATCCCAGCACTCGGGAGGCAGAGGTAGGAGGATCGCCCTGAGTTGGAGGCCACCCTGAGAATGCAGAGTGAATTCCAGGTCAGCCTGGGCTAGAGTGAGACCCTGCCTCGAAAAACCAAAAAAAAAAAAAAAAAAAAAAAAGAAAAGAAAAGAAAATTAGACATTAAGATATTTGAATTCAAGAGACTGTAGTGTAGTGGTGGCTGTGCTTTGTGCCACGTTTTTTTAAAACAACACTAAGCTGTGTATATTCTGCTGAAGAAAGTAGTTAGATGGCTCTAATATACCTATATTCTATATCTCCATTTACTACACACCAGACAGAATCAATACATTCATGATCAGTTTCTTGATGTTAGACAAATATTAATTAGGCATTGATAAAGTATGTCCTTGTATACAAAGTTACAGGCTACATTAGTGAAGTCTCATACAAATTCTAAGGTTGGCATTAACGTGGAAGAACACTTAATTTTGTGCAAACTGGTATGCCTAGAATAAAAACCACCGCTAACTATATTCACAAAAAGATGGCTTTTGAATTTTGCTCCATGATGAGATATTCTTAAATAAAACATTTAAATATATTCTGTCAAATATCATTAGTATTATCCATGGGAAAGAACATATCAAGTCTCACTTCTTTTCACTGTCTCCTTTTCTTTCAAGCTCAAACATTTACCCTGAAAGTAAGAATTGTGAATAATTACTCCATGCAGGCTAAACATTCCAACAGTTTCTGTATCGTAGACAATTCTAAGTAATGTTCCTTTGTTATAATAAGGAAAAACATGAAAAGAAAGGAATTTGTATTGTCAAAGTAGGTATTCATTTTAGCCTGTCATCTTCTCTGTATGTTTGTCACAATTACAGCTTTCTAGGTTATAATCCACAAATAAAAATTGCTGAAATTGGCCTTGACAGGCCCAGCTAATTGGCTCCTAAGGAGCTGTTATGTTCTACCTGGTGAACAGTCCATGAAGTACACAGCTACTTGTCCAAACTATGCACAGAGCTAATTATAACGCAGCAGGCAATACCACATAGTAATAGGCCATGAAATTATTAGTACATAATAATTCCATACCCAAATCATCAATTAAGGTACTCTTGCTACCTTGAAGGAAATGATATTTTTCAGTAATTATTATTGAAGGATACTGTATGAGCAGAAATTTTTCAATTTTTATTGACTTATATGACTAATTTTGACATTCTATGGGAAGTTAACCAGCAAACATCCACATATACACAAAAAATAAATAAATAAACTAATAGCACAAAACAAGAAAAAGCACTTTGCAGTTTGCTGAAAGAAACATACATGCCATCTTTCAGGTGATATATATTTGAAAACTAGGTAATTATACCTTGATTTCATACTTTGAAATTTATTACTTACTAAGGGATCCTCTAGTAAAAATAATTTCATAAAATATCAAAATGTCATTAATTATACTCATGCTTGTAATATATGCATAGCAACTATACATGTATACATATATATACATATATATCAAGAAAGTCCTAACTATCATTCTTTCAAGATTTTAGTCAGACTATTTAAAGATGGTGAATTATTTGAAAATAATACATAAACTAAGCTCAATTTACTCCAGAATAGGTCTGAGGTTTTTTTCCTAATTACTTAATTGTCTTCTCTGGACAATTTATTTTATAATCAGTATTAGAGTCCTATCCAGGAATATTTTGATCTTGGTTTGGCTCATTAATTGTGATCTGTGGGTTTTTTTTTTTTTTTTGTCTTTAGCTTAAATCATGGAAATTCTTATATATAAAAAAAAACACTATTAAAAGTTTTCCTTCCTTTGAAGGCTTTTCATTAAAATAGTTTTAGTATAATTTCAGCTAATTATAATTCAAACCAAAATCATTTCAGAACAGAGCTTTCCATCCTAACATGGAACATTTTTTTCTATAATTCTTAGCGGTTCAATTAGTTTCAGGAAGTTTCCTCGATGGTAAAAATGAATCAGGAGGGGACAGAAATGAAGACAAAGTAAGGTTCAATGTCTCTCAGAAATCTCAATCATAGATTTTTTTTAATAATATAAATGGACACTGCCAAAAATATGATAGAATCAGTGCTTACAACCATCAATTAGTATCTAGAAAATGTGAGATGATCTGAAGTCAAAATATATTAGAAGCCTGGCATAGTGGCACACATCTCTATCCCAGTACTTAGGAGGCAGAGGTAGGATGATTACTGTGAGTGAGTTTGAGGACAGCCTGTGACTACAGTGAGTTTCAGGTCACCCTGGGCTAGAGTGAGGCTTTACCTCAAAAACAACAAAATTAAATATATATATATATATATATATATATATATATATATATGTATATATTCACAAAAGATTCACAAAACAATCTAATATATATGTATATATATATATATTAATAATATATTAATCTATATAATATTAACCTAATATATATAAACCAATATGGATAGATAGATAGATAGATAAATAGATAGATTGTTTTGTGAATCTTTTTGGAGTTTACATGTTATTTCTGATGAAAGTGCACATAGGACTTCTGGTTAAGATGGCAGCATAGGTACCATGCCAAAGCAGCATAGGGGGGAAAAGCAAAAAAAAAAAAAAAAAAAAAAAAAACAGCAAAATACACACTTTTACTAAAAAGTGAGGCATATAGGAAATTGAAAAGGCAGCAGAGAAGTAGGAGAGATCCAGAGCCCACACAGGGCCTGCAGAAGCTGCTCGGGTGGTCCATGCACGAGACCGCGGCAGTGCACTGCCAGGCTCAGCTTGAGCTGCAGGAAAGGCCAGGTGAGGGGATTTTCCACTCACACCAGAGCTCTCCACAAACTCAAGAAACCTGAAGGGAGAACGGCAGTGAACAACGGAGGAGCAGATCAAAAGGTAGAAGAACACGTGGAACAGCGGGTGAACTAGAGCAGCATGGGCTCCTTCCCCCTCCCCCACCACCAGTGCCCAGCATTTGGATGAAACCTCCTGTAGATATCTGTTAGGTCCATTCCTTCTATGACCTCATTTAGTCCAGATGCCTCTTTGTTTATTTTTTCCTGGGATGACCTGTCAATTGATGAGAGTGGAGTGTTGAAGTCACCCACTACCACTGTGTTTGGTGTTATCTGTGACCTTAGTTCTAATAGCATTTGTTTGATGAATTTGGGGGCCCCCATGTTCAGTGCATATATGTTTAGGATTGTAATGTCCTCCTGTTGGAGGGTGCCCTTAATCAATATATAGTGGCCTTCCTTATCTTTCTTAACTAATGTTGGACTGAAGTCTACCTTGTTAGATATTAGGATAGAAACCCCTGCTTGTTTTCTAGGTCCATTTGCTTGAAACACTGTTTTCCAACCTTTCACCCTAAGATGGTGTTCATACTTTGTAGAAAGGTGGGTTTCTTGGAGGCAACAAATTGAAGGATCCTGCTTTTTAACCCAGTCTGCAAACCTATGTCTTTTGGTTGGCACATTGAAGCCGTTGATATTAAGGATGTCCACTGTCCCCACTTTTATTTAATATAGTACTGTAAGTCTTAGCCATACCAATAAGGCAAGAGACACACATAAAAGGTATACAAATTGGAAAGGAAGAGATCAAGTTATCATTATTTGCAGATGACATGATTCTATATATAAAGGACCCTAACGACTCTACCAGCACATGGTTAGAGCTGATAAAAACCTACAGCCTTCACCAGGCCCTTAGAGGGAACATCTGAACCACAAGACACTGGAGAGGGTATGATGAAGACTGACCTTAATCTTCTACATCTCTGTAACTCCTAGTACCAGCATGTGGCTATCATCCACAATGAGCTTTTGATCAGAGAGACCTACAAGGTTTCCTAAAAGAAAAACAGATTTCTGTCAGAGTACTTGATGACCCACCAAAGGTTAGTGGTAAGACCCTACTGCTGAAGACACCTTATGTGGTTGACATGCAAAATAGAATGGCATGGCTGGAAGCTGGAAGAGAGTAAGTACCCAGACAGTCAGCACGTCTACTGCCAGAAGGTGCCACATGGGCGACTGGGGAAAAATGACCAATATCTGTCCAAGAAACTAATGGTCTAACCTACTTAGCAGCAAACAACCTGTTGTGATGCCCACACAAGTGCAATAGTGGCATACAGCCATGGTGGGGAACCAACTGCTCTTGATTCAGCTAACTGATCTCCTCAGTGGTACGGGACTCATAGCTGGAGCTGGGAAACAAGTCAGAACCATATCCAAACATAAGCCCACTCTCCATTATGAAGCTACCACCAATAGTGGGCTACAAGATGGCCTACACCTATTAAATTCTCTATAAAAAAAGTAGGGGTTATCTCTTTTGTCCTGGTGCTAACTTACTCTGTGTTGGAGAACCTGCTTCTCTGTTTCAGATAGATGTAGATCCTAAGGAGAGAGCTATCCCATCAAAAGGGCCCTGGCTGAAAGTAAGAAAGTTGGAGAAACGAGCAAGGGTGCTGTTTTCCTGGTGAACCAGATACCAGCACAAGGGTGCAGAAGATCAACACAGAGAAAAATCAACTCCTACCATATCAGAGAGCCAGAGACCCAGAGGCCTCCAACACCTCGTCACTGAAGCAGACCAAAAATGAACCCAACATAGCTCAGGGAAATTTTGCACAAGAGGGGGTGGAAAGAATGTTAGAGCCGCATGTTGGGTCATGATATGCAGAGACATTTATCCCACCCATAACTGTGGGCTAACTCCACATGCATGACCCATATGCCTCAACAAGGAGGGGCCAAGGGGAGGGGGTAGGTTACGGATGAGCCTAATAATGGTACTGAACTGACTGTATTTGCTTAATACAAAACTAATTAATAAAAAAATTAAAAAATTTAAAAATTGAGAAAAAAGAAAAAAAAAAAAAAGAAAGTCCATACAGATTTTTAGCAAGTTACATATCGCTCAGTGTATGTCTTAATTCATGGTTTGATATTTAATGTTATATGCACTGCATATGATAAAAGAAAGGAGGTTTTTTTCCTAAATATTTCTATGGTTGTGTTTAACCTATTATTCATGTTACATTTATAATATTTTATTTATTTTATTTTTTAAAAAAATTTTTTTGTTTTTATTCTTATTTATTTATTTGAGAGTGACAGACAGAGAGAGAAACAGGCAGAGAGAGAGAGAGAGAGAGAATGGGCATGCCAGGGCTTCCAGCCACTGCAAACGAACTCCAGACTCATGCGCCCCCTTGTGCATGTGGCTTATATGGGTCCTGGGGAATCGAGCCTCGAACCGGGGTCCTTAGGCTTCACAGGCAAGCGCTTAACCGCTAAGCCATCTCTCCCGCCCTTTTATAATATTTTAAATGGTGAATATTTTTTAAGCAGATACTCAGTTTGCAACCACAAACACAGATTTAAATACATAAATTACATTTATTCACCATATCATATTAAATGTTGAGAAATTTTGACTAGAATCTAAGGCACAATCATTTAATTCTTATTTCCAACACTCATTTGATTGATGATTAGAAGTTTTCTGGGCCCTGTGTCTCTCTTTAGCTGCACTGAGGATGAGATATGTTTTAGAACTGCAAGTAAATGATTTATGTGTATTTAATAATACTAAATATTTAGTGTGTTATGCAAATCATCATTTAATATAGAAATTTTGTTGTCTGGTTAACTATTTAATTGCTACATTAAAAAGCTGCATAATTGCTACTATATTTAAATAAATGTGATATAAAAAACTATCAGGTATTCCTTACTTGTTAAACAATTTGGCCATTCTATATATTTATATATATATATATATATATATATATATATATATATATATATATGGATGCATATATTACTATTCAATAATCTAATATCTTAGTATGCAGTTTCAACCACCTGTCAATCATCTCTGTATCTAAGTATCATCACCATCATCAATTATTTGGAGAGACCTAATAGAAATCTAAAATGAATTATCAAAGCTTTGTAGAAGAAGAAGGATGTAAAGGGTCATTTCGTTCTTTAAAATTAATACACTGCTTTTAATTCTCTTAGATTTTTTGATGATTTTGTTTTAATTTTTTAATAAGTATAATATTTTAATAAGTATACTATTTTTTAAGAGTATACTATTTTAATAAGTTTACTATTTTTAATTTTTTAATAAGTATACTATTCAGCGTACTTGATATCATTTATTCTTTAAATTATTTAAGAGTTATCTGCATGTGTACATCTTTATACATCTGAAATATTTTGGAGGTGTGCATACTTGATTTATATGTTTAGGTAAATATGGGCTGCTACTTACATCTTTTTTTGGTTGAATTCATAGTTCAATTTCCATTCAGAAGAAAACTGTGAAAAATTAAAATAAATTATTCCTATAAAATTAAGTATTTTATTTGACCATGCTTCTTTCAGCCTTTCTTAGTGGTGAAGATAAATTATCATTGGATTTGAGGAATATTTTTAACAATTTATTTAACAGATTGATCACTTATTTTTGTCTTATATTGATAATTGATTATCTATGAGTTAACAAGTTAGTTTGTATGTATTAAAATTAATTTTAACAACATGTGTTGTTAGCTTTATGAAGCTTATAAAAGTGTAGGGAGTTACAGGCCTCTACATGCAGTATACATTGGTCTGACCTTTCACCCTCTGTGAACACCTTAAATAAATTTAGAGTGTAGAGATTACCGCCACAAGAAAATATAATTCCTGAATTTCTGAGTCTTTCAATGAATTTATGTGCTTGAAAAGCACAGAGTATTTAATAGCTCAGTAAGATTTTTAACCGAATCCTGAAGTGTATTTTGACATTTCTTCAGCCCTGTACCTTTGCGTGGTTGCAGTCTTGAGCAGTTCCTCCCATGACACAAGGGCTTTGATGTCTCAGCATTTCAGAACTATCTGTCATTCACGCTTTGTCTAAATTTCATCTTAAACTAGCATGTTTGTTTAAAAAGACATACATTTCTAACTGCTGGAGCAAGTTTTTTTTTTTTTTTGAAAATAAGTTTTTCTTCTATCTTTGGTTTATTTTAAGAAAGCCAAACACTCGAAAATTCTTGATCATATTGACCTAAAAGTTTCCTATAATTGTTTTCAAGGGTAATTTTAATATGATTTTCACATGTATATTTTCTACAAACTAAACTGATTTGTTTAATTCATATTGAGATTAACTTATAAATGTCTCATTGCCATTTAGTAGTGGGTGAGTGTGAAATAACTTACTTTGTAATAACCAATGAGCTAAGTAGAAAACACAAGGAAATATATCAGTTATTTTCAGACAATATTATATTAGCATTCTGTAAAAATTCGTAGGTGTTAATGTACTTAATTTACTTAATTCATTCTTAATTTGGGAAATTAAAATATAAGCTATTTTTTGGATCATAAAATGCTAATGAAAGTATTTAAAAAATTTCTTCCTGTGAATATATACAAACTTAAAATCTATATTAAATCATTTAGTAATAGAGGACTGATTTAGCCTATATTCATCTGTGGGTTTCCTCCTTAGGACCACAAAATTATCAAAATAATGCTTCCTATTCCAGACATTAGCATTATTCACAAAAAGTAGCTACTTCAAATTTTAGGCTAATAAAATAAACTTCTTACCTTTTATCTTTTGACATACTTGTAAAGTAACAACTTAATCTATGGACAACTGGAACAGAATTGAAGACCCAGTCCTTAGTAAAAGCAACTATAGCTACTTGTCCTTTGACAAAGGAGCCAACAACATTCACTGGAGAAAGGGCATCATCTTCAACAATGGTGCTGGCTGAATTGGATAACCACACGTAGAAAGATAAAATTAGACCCACTCCTATTACCATGCACAAATATCAACTTCAAATGGATTAAAGACCTCGACATAAGACCTGAAACAAAGTGTTAGATGACAAATAGAAGGAAGTCTTCACTATATAGGAGTGGGGAAAGCTTTCCTGAACAATACCCCAGCAGCCCAGGAATTAAATAATCATTCAACCAGTGGAATCTCATGAAGCTAAAAAGCATTTGTACAGATAAACATAACAAAAGCAGAGCCAACAGACTACCCATTAAATGGGAGAAAATATTGACCAGCTACAGGACTCACAGAGAGGGTGGGATGAAGCCTAACCATAGGACATTTGGCTCTGACTTGTAACTCCCAGTACTGCAGCGCTGGATATTGGTTACAACCCACACTGATCTATTGATCTGAGACAAATATGAGGTCCCCCAAACACGACAGGCTTCTGTCAAAGCACTTGATTATGTCCGCCTGACTTAAAAGACCCTATTGCGGAAGAACTCACATGTTGCTGACACAGAACTTTGAGAAATCTGCTGGAAATCACTGCATGAACTGCTGGGGAAATTGGGCAACAACTAGCAGGAGACACTGCTATACAAAAGCAACCCACCTGGCAAGCTGGACACACCTACGCAATAGTAACACCCAGCCTCATTGGGTGGCCAGTGGTTCTCTGATTGGCTAAGAGATGGCCTCAGTGGAAAGGAAACCACAGCTGGAATTGCGACCTGATTCGGAATCCTACGGAGACGAGGGACATGAACTCCAAGGAGAAAGAAACTCCCACTAGTCTCTAGCCAAAAGAGACCCATCAAATCTCAATTAGCAATGCTTAGCCCATTGAACTTATACTGACCTCATTCTCCATTGAAGAATTTGTTTTTCCTTTTAGGAAGGCAAGGAGAACTGAGGAGATAAATCACCCTTTGCACACCAGTCACGTCCCAGGTGAAACCACAGAGGAATTGGCAAGATAAACGAGAATGCTGCTTCCATGGTGAGCCTGACAGCCTGCACCAGGATGATGGAGAGAAACACTGATGATACTTAAAACGTACCATAGTTTAAACTAGAAGCTTCTGAGAGCACAACACTAGAGTAGACTTAAAATACACCTACTACAACTCAGGAAAATTTTCAGAAGAGGGGGCAGAAAGATTTTAAGAGCTACAGAGTGGATGGGGCTGTCCAGAGGCACTGTTTCCCTCCCCTTACAATGACTGCTGCTCTCACATCTCATAACCCACAACCCCAGAAAGAATACCAGCAACCCCACCAAGGAAGGGCTCAGCAGAATGGGGGCCTGAAGGAGGGAGATGATGGTACCAACACATGTGTCCATACAGAGTTTCTGCTTAATAAAAAATGCCCATCATCTTAAAGTTGGCAAGTTTTGCAATAAAACTTCACCAAAAAAGAAGGAAAAACTAAAAGAAAAAAATAAAGAAGAAAAAAATGTGAATCCTTACTTCAATTCTACCTGTTCATATTTTACATAGCTTATTTTTTTGACCGTGAATTGATCTTGAAATTGTACAGAACCTCTATTAGCCAGAAGTCCGTAGATGAACAGACCAATGGAATATATATGTGATTAATGGAGGGGGTTATCAGAGTGGCTCACATGTTGACAGATTATATATAGTCCCACGTTGTCTATCTGTAGTCTGAAGACCAAGGACAACCTACAGCTATTCAGTCCAACTAGCTGAACATCTCAGAACAAGAGAGACAATGATGCACCCCACTGATAAGCTCAAGCCTTGGAGGCTTGCTAGAGAGGTGACTGTGAGAACTTCAAGAACATGCTCTGTAGTTTCTGCATGATGGCATATATAGCATTACACTTGCTTAAAAAGGAGTTATGTGTGCATGCATATGTGAGTCTGCACAGTAACCTTGCTGCATCTGTTCAACCTTTACTCCCACCGTCATTCAGGGAGGTCCTTCCCTTGAGTTCACGGTCCATCATGACTGTTGCATCTTGAAATATCCTCTTGCACTCACAAATGTCCTCTAACAGCTTTCTTTGTCCCTTCCTCTAGTGAAAACAGCAAATAAGATCACAGATTTCAAAACATTGATTGGAAACTCCTGCATCAAATTTGTTTCCCTGTTTTATAATTCTTTATTGACCTCATAATTTTCCTGAGGATGCAAAAGAGACACCTTTCATCACATTTATACTGCTCCTAATACTTCCTTTTTCTGAGTAGTTCGGTTTAGATAACCATTCGTACTTACAATTCTTGGAAATCTCTAATAGTCTTTTCCAACTATGATGTAGATAGCTCCTAAACCTACATAAATTTTTCACAAGCTATATACTAAGCAAATTACAGGATAGGTGCATTTTTCAGAGTGTTACTATGTTTTTGAAGATTAAATAACTAGAATGATATTATTTTATTATTATTATTATTATTATTATTATTTTGGTTTTTCGAGGCAGGATCTCACTCTAGCTCAGGCGATATGGAATTCACTCTGTAGTCTCAGGGTGGCCTCGAACTCATGGCAATCCTCCTACCTCTGCCTCCCAAGTGCTGGGATTAAAGGTGTGGGCCACCACGCACAGCTAGAATACATTTTTTGATGAAGTTCCAATTATGGGACTGTTTTATTATTAGTAGTCCTACTACAGAATTAAAATTTCTATATCTCATAGGAAAAGTACACATTTTATCTCTCTAAAATTACACTTACAGTCCACCTTAAGTATGTTCATCTCTAGCTATAAAATAAAGCATTATGGTAGCATGCACACTTTCAAATAATGCATTTTGTTAACATGTATGTCATGAAAAATTAGATATCATTGTCCTCTAAAATATATTCACAGACATATTGCAAACTTTGGAATTAAAAACTAAAGTTGTATGTATTAGATATGAATCCTGGAAAAATCATGATTTCTTCAATTTGGAAAATATTTATAGATGCATTCGGTTCTCAAATTTAGAATTTTCACCTTAAAAGAGATTGATTTTATTTATGTCATTTGCTTAATGTAACACTTTCATAAATAAATTCATTCTTGTTCTTATACTTAACTGACAATCATAATAGTGTAAGATCAACCAGGTACACATAGACCAAATTTGACTGTGGGGTCAATCCAATTGCTTTCTTTTAGGAAAAAGTTATGTTCCATTTAGAAAATAGTGCTCTCCATTTTTCCTCCAAAAAATCTATTGAGAAAGATTAGTAACATAGAAATTAAGTAATATTTCTGTTCTGTACTCAGCAGTACAAAGTCACAATAAAAATAAAAATCAAACCAAAGCAAATAATAAATAAAAATAAATAAATAAAATACACAAGATAAAATATAAATAAAAATAAATAAATAAATAAAAATAAATTAAAAAACAAAGCAAAACATTGATTGCACCGATATTTATCTCTAGCCTTATTGAAGTTTTCAAAGACCAGTGTGGGTTATACAATAAGTAATACATATCCATTTGAGGAAAAAGTACAAGTCACAGGGGCTTGCACCATGGTGAAGAAGTCATAGATAGCAAAGGCTGAAATATCAAATTAAGATCTGCATGGATTTTAAATAGCAAACATAGTAGTTTTGATGCTATGGCCTAGGAAAATAGAAAGGAATTACGTTCATTGATTGATATGTAGTATTTTCCATAAAGACATCATGCTGGAGTGGGTTACTGGAGAGAGCTCAAGAATACATTTGGACATATTAAGTTTGGAGGTCAATTAGTTTACCTGATGGAGTTAAGAACATTTCCTTAAGGGGCTAAGGATACTTATTTGAGCATCATGATATTCTATGTGATTAGTTATAGCCGTAAATTTTAAAACATTCCATGTAGGTAGGAGAAATAGGCTCTAAATCTTTCCAAGGGGTTGGTGTCACGTGAGTGAGCACTAGTTGTATAAAGGAACAGTCAGATATGTAGTGGTTGAAACATGGAAGTTTTCTGAATGAATCTTGGTGGCACTCTGGGGAGGCGACTGGATCATGAGAGCACTAACTGCCTCAGTGAATTAATAATCCACTGGTGAAGTCACAGTTACAAGGGATCTCATTGGAGAAAGAAATCCTCTGGGAACATACTTGAATGGAATGCTTATCCCCTCTGATCTCTCTGTGCCTGATTACTCTGTCTATGAATTGAGAAACCTCTTTAACAAAAAGCTTCTGGCTTCTGCCACAATAATGCGCTGTCTCATCTCAAACCCCCTTACTCAAAAAAAAAAAAACACTATAAAAGATAAAAGATAAAAGATAAAAGTGGCAGGTAGCTACTGAATGAAAACTGTGAAATATATATATATATATATATATATATATATATATATTTAAACTTGTAGCATAAGATATCTTTCTCTGGTATTTTAACATAGTGAAAAAAATAGCTAACTATAAATAAAGGTATAATAATGCATAAAAGTAGTAAATATAGTGAAAAACATACCATAGTATGGAAATGGTCTTATTTCCAGAGAAAAACATGCCACATGCCATTTTTTTTTCAGTAACTTTTTAGGTCTATATAAATTTAAAACTGGATATATTTACTCTGCTGAAAAGAATAAAAAATGAATGAAAATTTTTAAAAAGTCTCAATATTTATTAAATAAATAAGAGTATTGCTATTATGTTGATAGGAAACTCTGTGTATAAATATAGTGGAAACAAACACATCGTGATAAAATAATACATGTGCCTAGACAGGGAAACAATATTCATGTTATAACAAACATTTCGCAGTCCATATGCAAAAGAGGAAATGAGGGAAATTATGCAATTTTTTTTCTGAAGTCTTCCAAGACTTATGGAAACAATATATCTTTATCATAGACCATTCGAAAATAAGTGTTTAAATTAGTCACCATTTGAAAATTATTTTTATGAACTTGATTTGAAGCATTTTTTGGAATTGTATAGATTGCAGTTTAAATCATGATGAGAGGAATTTATGTGTTCTACTTCCTCTCCCCAAAGCAACTGAGGGAGATTTTGATTACTTGTTTGGAAGTGATTAAGAATGAGTCACAAATGCTGGAATATAACAGAACTGAGATGGTAAACTCTTTCAGAACAGATGTGAAGTGATGCAGTCAAGAGGTGACAGGAAAGAATAGGAATTAGAGAACTAGAATAACCTTTGCAATGACCTTTCGTATAGCACAATCTAGTAAACACCACTTTCCAAGTCAATGCTATGTGAACATAGTGCCTGTTCATGGAAGCACTTGAACATTGGTGGATAATATCACTCAAACATTTATGCAGTCAAGAAATCTTCCTTGATAACGACACTACTACATACTATCACTACTACCTTCTGTAGAACTACTTCCCCAAACAGGATTGGAATAACTTAAACATAATAGGATTCCCATTTTGTAAATTAAAAAAAATAGTGAAAGACAGATTTTCTGAGTTGCTATGATTGGTTAATGACTACTTAAATGATTATGGACACGGAATTCAATGTGTAGCTCTTCTTTTAAAAGACACAAACTATTCATAGTATTAGAGTAATCTGTTCTTTCATATATTTCCTATTACTTAATATTATTTATATATTTATTCATGAGAGAGAGAGAGTAAGGGAGAGAGAGAGAAAAATGGGTGTGACAGGGCCTTCAGCCACTGCGAACAAACTCCAGATACATGCACCACTTTGTGCATCTGGTTTATGTGGGTCATGGGGAATCCAACTTGGGTCCTTTTGCTCTGCAGGCAAGTGCCTTAACTGCTAAGCCATCTCTCCAGCCCACGTTTTCTATTTCTACATAGTCAACCATGATCCAAAATACTAAATGGTAAGCTCCATAACTAAATAATCCATACATTTTAAATGACATTTGTCATAAAATACTATTGAAAACTATTTGAGTTTATCACTATTTATTGTTCCCAGTATATCACTGATCATAATTTCATTCAAACCAGTTAGACAATAAGTTAGGTAATTAAGATTATTAATAAGTTGATGATAGCATGGAGAAAGTTATTCAGCTATGAAGGGGAAATGGTAGACAAGGGGACAAACCAGAATGTAAACATTGCCATGGACATTCAGTTGGACCTGGCTATTCCTGAGGATGATGGAATTGGGCCAAGAACTAAAATGTTCCATCTCTTAAAGGCAAAAGTAAAAGAAATGAAACCTCCTTCATAACTAAAAATTGCTTTACTACCAACATTATGACTTTGACCAATTGAGACATGAGTTGTCTGATGCCACTATATTTTGACAGCATTTTATAGCACAAATAAGAAATCATCTCACCAGTTACAAAATTAGGACCTTTGCTGTGTATATTAAAGACTGGTGATATGAGCAAGAAAGAAAAAAATCTGTTTTCTTATAGGAGTTTAATGTTTAGAAATTACAAAAGCAGTGGATTAAAAAAACAGAATCCTGGTATTAGTATCTATGACATAAAAATAGTATTCGGGGAGAAAGAGATAGAAACAAAAAGATTGACTTTAAACTGTCATCATTCTGTAGAGAACTGGAATTTTTCAAAAGGTAGCTACAGTACTGACAACTGTAAGTCTAGAAGTAAGTGTACTTTGAATTCTGTCAACTAGTAATCACAAAGCACAACCGTGCATTCACAGATCAGAGTATAGGAGAACTTGATGTTCAGAGAATAGAATTTTGTTAACTTACCTAGAACAGGTACAAGAGTGTAAGTGTTACTTTATAGAAAAGACAAGTTTAGGCCATGATAGGTAGTTTACACTTACAAAGTAATTCAATGAAAACCAGAAGATATTCTACGAATAAAAAAAAAATACGCATGGCGTGGTGGCACATGCCTTTAATCCCAGCACTTGGGAGGCAGAGGTAGGAGGATGACCATGAGTTCGAGGCCACCCTGAGGCTACATAGTGAATTCCAGGTCAGCCTGGGCTAGAGTGAGACCCTACCTCCAAAAACAAAAAAAAAAAAAACAGGGGCTGGAGAGATGACTTAGTGGTTAAGGCACTTGCCTGCAAAGCCAATGGACCTCTGTTTGATTCCCCAGTACCCACATTATCCAGATGCACAAGGTGGCATATGCAACTGGAGTTTGATTGCAGTGGGTTGAAGCCCTGGTGTGCCCATTCTCTCTCTCTCTCTTTCCCTCTCTCAAATAAATAAATAAAAATAAAATATTAAAAGAAACAAAAACACATTCTGAAGTATTTGTGTTTCAATGTGTGCTAGAATTACCATTAATTTGTTATTTTATTTCATTTTATTATAATTTAAAGATTCATTTTTAATTATTTATTATTAGGGACAGAGAGAGAGAGAGAGAGAGTGAGAATGGGTGTGTCAGGACCTCCAGCCACTGCAAATGACCTCCAGCTGCATCCACCACTATGTGCATTTGTCTTGTGTGGGACCTGAAGAATCAAACCTGGGTCCTTAGGCAGGTATGCACCTTAACCGCTAAGCCATCTCTCTAGTCCTCATTTTATTATTTTTTAATTGATATATAACTACTGATATCTATGATATAATGTGACCTTTTAATGCAAGTACATATATTAGAATGCTTAAATAAGATATATATTTATATATATATATATATTTATATTACTATATATATATATATATATATATATATATATCTCAAATACTCATCATTCATTTAAGGTAAATATATGGTGCATCCCTCAGGTTTTTGTGCTTACTTTATTTTTTTAACATTATATTTATCTATTTCATAGAGAGAGAGAGAGAGAGAGATACAGAGGCAGATATGGAATGACCATGGGCACACTAGGGCCTCTAGCCACTGCAAACAAACTCCACATGAATGCATCACTTTGTGCATATGGCTTACATGG
The DNA here is from genome assembly GCA_036346955.1 of Dipus sagitta. Lineage (NCBI taxonomy): Eukaryota > Metazoa > Chordata > Mammalia > Rodentia > Dipodidae > Dipus > Dipus sagitta. The sequence goes on from CM070772.1 coordinate 28,236,282, forward strand.
GTGCTGGGGACTCAAACCTGGGTCTTTATGCTTCCCAAACAAATGCCTTAATCGATAAGCCATCTCTCCAGCCCTTTTACATGCTTTGAGGTATGTAATACAATAGAATATGTTTTTTATATAATTTTTTGTTTATTTACTTATTTATTTGAGAGCAACTGATAGAGAGAGAAAGATGGAGAGAGAGAGAGAGAATGGGTGTGCCAGGGCCTCCAGCCACTACAAACAAACTCTAGACATGTGCACCCCCTTGTGCATCTGGCTAACATGAGTCCTGGGGAATCGAGCCTCGAACTGGGGTCCTTAGGCTTCACAGGCAAGTGCTTAACTGCTAAGCCATCTCTCCAGCCCAAGAATATGTTTTGAAACATATAATATATTGAAATTTCTGTAGTGAACATGTTGACTTATTCATCCTGTCTGATATTATCAGTATCTTTCATTTCTGTATACAATTCTCAACCTCTAGCCTCTGGTCCTAGTTCCATGAATTATAATCTTTCAAATTTCATGAGAAAGTGAGACCATATGGTGGTATTTTTCTGTGCTTCCCCCATTTTATTTAATATAATGTCTTTTTGTTTCATCTGCTAAGAAAAATGGCAATATTTCATAGGATTTATGCTGAAACTATTTAATATTCCATTGTCTATGCAAACTACATTTTGAAAACTTCATTCATCTATTACTAATCACTTTAATTCCATACACATCCTGGCTATTGTGAACAGCACTTCTATTAGCAGTTTAAGTAGATATCTGTTTGTCATACTAATATCATTTCCTTTGACTATCTATAAAACAGTAGCATATTTTATCATATTACAATTCTATTTTTAACTTTTTGGGTGCTGGAGAGATGTCTTAGTACTTAAGGTTCTTGTCTGTGAAGCTTAAGGACTCAGGTTCAATTTCCTGGAATAAAATAAATAAATGAATAAAAAACTATTTTTAACCTTTTAAGGAACATCCATGTTTGTGCTCCTGACAGTTTATTAACATTATTACTCATCATTATACAATAAATAAATGATTGCTTAAAGAAATTGAGGGCAATAGAACAAATGCAATGAACAGAAAGATAATATACACAAATAGAAATAAAAAATGTTTATGAAATAGAATTAATTTTGTGAAAATTCCCATAAAACTGATCAAAGATTTGGTGAAATCTGCACCCAAAGCAAAATGTAAAAGCATGATGCTATTAAAGCTGAACTAATTAAAACCAGATGGTGATATTATCAAAACAGACATAGCACCTAATTGAATAAAAGAGAAAGCTCACTTGAATTTCCACACAGGTGTCCAGGAAAGACAATAGGGAAAGCATAGTCCCTACCATGAATTAACTTGGGAAATCTAGAGAAAAAATAAAAAACATGCAGGTGATTGAAAACAATTACCCTTTATACACGAATCAACTGAAAATGGACTGAAAGCAAACATAAAACCTGTAGTTACAAGTGACTAGACCTAACCACAAGAAAAAGTCCAATGATATGGGTCTGGAATTTCATCATGAATTCTTGGATATGACCCCAAAAGCACAGACAATGAAATTAAACTATAGGAAGAGGACTGCTTCAAATTAAAAAAAAAAAAAGAAAAAAGATTTAGTACAAAAAAAATCCCATTTTGAGAAGACAATTCACTCATTGAAAGAAAATATTTGTAAACCATGTGTAAGGCCCACTATTAATATTGTAAATAATAAAGCAATAGAAAATTTGTAATAACAAAAAATAAATAGCCTAATATAAAAGGCTAAAACAAATCTGAATAAATATTAATCAAAGGCCAACATGCTAGGGGTGGAGAGATGGCTTAGAGTTTAAAGCACTTCCTGTAAAGCCAAAGGTCCCAGGTTTGATTCCCCAGGACCTATATAAACCAGATGCACAAGGTGGTGTATGCATCTGGAGTTATTTTTCAGTGGCTAAAGGCCCTGGTGTGCCCATTCTCTCTCTCTTTCTCTCTCTCTCTCTCCTTTCCTCTCTCTTTTAAATAAATAAATGGAGATAAAAAATCTTTTAAAAAAAAAAAACATGATAATAGCCTACATTCGAAATTTTCTCAATATCATAAATCATCAGATATGGTAGTTTGATTCAGGTGTCTCCTGTAAACTTTAGGTGTTCTGAATGCTAGGTTCTCAGCTGATGAATATTTGGGAATTAATGCCTCCTGTAGGCAGTGTGTTGTTGGGGGAAGGCTTACGGGCCTTACATCCAGTTTCCCCTTGCCAGTTTGGTACACTCTCCTGTTGCTATTGTACACTTTTTGTTGGCCAGGGGTGATGCCCAACCTCTGCTCATGCCATCATTTTCCCCTGGCAAGGTGGAGCTTCCTCTCAAGTCTGTAAGACAAGATAAACCTTTTTTTTTTTTTAATTCCCCAAATGCTGCCCTTGGTGACATGATTTCTACCAGCAATGTGAACCTGACTTCATCAGTAATATTGGTACCAGAGGAGTGGTATTGCTGCTAGATACCTGTGTGGCTTTGGCCTTTTGGAGCTTATTCTCAAGAGGAATGTGGAAGGATTTGAAACCTTGGCCTAAGAGATGCCTTTGCTGTGCTGTAAGTACAGATTGATGGACTATTCTGGTCAAATTCAGACCCGAATGCAGTATGAACTATGGACTGTGAAGTTTGGCTTATGAGGGTAGAACTTTGCTTGGACTGGGCTAGAAGCAGTTTGCGTGAGAAGTTTGCAGTTATGCCTCTGTCTTGAGAATTTGTACAGGGTTTATTTGCGTAGAAATGGACTGGTGTGAGCAGAGGGATATGGCACAGAAATGAAGTCTTTGAATTGAAACTCCTGCCCATTCAGCTGCAATAATATGAGAGATTACAACGTTTGAGATTGGGCCAGCAGACCTGCACTGGGGCAACAGAAAGTATGTAGACTCTTTTGAAGGGGTCTAAGCGCTCAAGGAGTGTCCTGATCTTCAATGTCTGCTTTGCCCCACCCCCCAGATTAACAAATTTGCACCCTACCTGGTATTATAGAGTATAAGAAGTGCAGGAAAGAGAGGGTCATTGAATTTTCAATATAGTCTTGTGTTTTGGAAATGACCATCAGTTGTGTGAAGCAGGTTTGCTAGATGCCTGCATGGAGACCCGATGGATCTGTGAGGATGAACTGTGGGTGGCTGTAGAGACCTAATAGAGATGCTGGAACCATGAGATGGCTGCTAGGGAAAGCTGCCTGCCCAGGTTGAAGTTTTCCAGGACTGTGAGTAGCTTAGCTGGAGGGGCTGAATTGGAACTCTAGAGATTTGTTGCTGAATAGAATTATAGGACTTGGAGATTGTCACTTGTTAGAGTTGTTGGAATTGGAGCTACAGCATTTGATGCATGCCCTGTTTAAATCTTGTGTTGGTGGAATATTTCTTTGCTATGCCCAATGCCATCTTTTGCAGAATGAGTGCTTATTCTGTGTCATTATGGGTATTTTGGGGAGGGATTTTTTGGTATTATGGCTCAGTTATGAGACCTTGGATTATGGGGATGTTTGAACATCTTTGGGATTGATAAAATTATGGGGACTTTTAAATTTGGTTCAATGCATTGTATTTTATATCATGTATGGTTATCAGCTTATGGCAGACAGGGGCAGGATGTGGTGGTCTAATTCAGCTGTCTCCCATAAACTTAGGTATACTTCGGAATGCTAGGTTTCCAGCTGATGGAGATTTGGGAATTAATGCCTCTTGGAGTAGTGTATTGTTGGAAGCAGGAATATAGGCATTATAGTGAGTTTCTGCTTGCCAGTGTTTAACACAGACTCCTGTTACATTTGTCCACCTTATGTTGTCCCGGGGGTGATGTCCACCCTCTGCTCATTCCATCATTTTAAACCTTGCCATCATAGAGCTTCTCTTTGAGTCTGTATGCCAAAATAAACCTTTTTTTTTTTTTTTCCAGAAGGCTGCTTATGGCAGTGTGATTTCTGCTAGCAATGCAAACCTGACTGCAACATTAGAGCAAAGCAAATTGAACTTGAGTGACAGGTTACCTCACTCTTATTTTATTATACTGAGTGTTATCAAAAAGATAAATGATAATAAATGTTGATAAGTATATTGAGAACCTATCACAATTCATTATATGATACATGACTTGAAAGCTAAGTTAGGGTGAAACACACATGACAGCTTTGGAGAAAACGATGTGCTGTTGATTGGACTAGCTGCGAACACATAGGTAAGATTCGTCCAAATGACATGCTGCAAGCAGAATTGCTGATGGAGTGGACCGCAGAGTTGTAAATACTTTGACTAACTCTTATGTTTCTGGTTAGATTAATTGGATAGAAGCAAGTCCTATTCACTTGCAAGGGAGAATTTTGCTAAGGAACAGTTTTGGGGAAAAAATACCGTGGTTCCATTTTAATGAAGGAACTTTCAGAAGACAAATGAAAAATTTGGCCAATATTAAGTTTTTAAATGCAAGGATATTCAAACATATATATATATATATATATATATATATATATATATATATATATACCTGTTTGATAGATTGTAATACAGACATTATACATACATGTGCTAATATTGTTTATGGAAAATGAATAAATTAGGGAATTTTATTGCATTTGTGAATTATTAAAATTAAAATTATTTTAGTTTTCAGTGTAGAAAGATGGTTCAGTGGTTAAAGGTGCTCTCTTGTAAAAGCATTTTAGCTGGTTATTACTATGAATTATCTAACTAATGAGTTTATTAGCAATGCATTTGTGAGATCACACTCAATAGACTGTCATAATGTTAGTGTCTAAGATGTGTCATATATGGGAAAAAAGCAATTCCAAATGACCTTGATTTTTTGCATTCACTATTATAAGACTATCAAATAATAGTTCTTAAGAATAGTTAAAAACAAAAAAGTATTAACATTTTACAGAGATTCTCAGTTACTTTGGAAATAGTTTTAAAAGATATGCTCAGGTGACAAGGCAAAGTAGAAATGTTTTAAATTAATGTATAGTAACTATTATGTCAATTGCTATTTCTTTTCTATTAAAAGAAGTATTCATTAATACTAAAGTGTTGAATTCTCAAGAGCGTTGTGTCCTGTCAATCTCCATGCCATTGACATGACATTAATCAAATTAGTTGAATGATAAATAAAAGACGTTTGTAGTTACAATTTTCCAAATGCAATGTGATTGGCAGAAGCTAGGGGTATGATTGACATATAATTTATGTTGCAAACCACAGGAACAAATGTACTGACTCAGAAAGTGTGGGTAAGAAGATGGTGAACATGGGTGGGATGCTGAGGAACCTTATGGCAAGCTTATGAGTAAGATACAGATATGTCAAATAACATAAGAAACCATAAAAATTTGGTGCAAATTAATGAAAGCTAAAGAACTGCTCCATCCTCAGGACTGAGTAAGCATGTTTAGGAGGAGTTCAGAAGTCTGTATCAAAGCACTGACAATGAAATCCAAAATATCATCCCATAAGGTAGAAAAGTCATAGAAAGGTTCTTCAATGGTGGTGGGGAAGAATTTGTTTGTTAACTGAACTCAGTGATTTGGATCTTGGAGCTTTAACCCCAGATGTTAAACCTCCTGAGGGTTGCTTGCAGTGCTTATAGAAGTTCACTATTCACATATGCTAGAAATATGAAGCAAAGACACCTGAGCAAATGAAAATGAAATCTTTTGTTAAATGAGTCAAAAACAGGGCTGGAGGAATAGCTTAGTGGTTAAGGCACTTGCCTGCAAAGCCAAAGGACCCAGGTTCAAAACTGCAGGACCCACATAAGACAGATACACAAGGTAGCAGATGCTCTGGAGTTGTTTGCAGTGGCGAGAGGACCAGGCATGTCCATTCACTCTCTATGTATGCCTCTCTCTCAAATAAATAAATAAAAAATTTAAATAATGAATCAGAATTGTTATTTACTTATAAATCTCACTTTGTGTTATATGATAGCCTCCAATAGTAGGGAATTATTTATAATTTGAGAGATTTTCTCAATATACAAAAATTAGTAATTTCAGTAGTCCATTAGTACATGTAGACTACAATTTACACACTAAGTTAGAATTGTATATTTTTCATAATCTCATCCCAGCCTTTAGTGAAATAATATCCTCCTATTTTCCTTTACATGGATTTTATTGCTACCAACCAAATAGAGCATCATGTATATTCTTAATCAAGTCTGACACCTTTACTCTTTGCACTAACTACTTGATCACTGGTCATTTTAATAAACCTTTTAATTTAAAGTGTTAACCTCTCCCAGGAAATCATACTAATGTTTGATTAATACTTCAGTCAATTATCTATAAGGAAATATTCCATTATAAACCACATTCAGGCCAAGACTGACAACACTTTTTTCCCTTACCATCACTACAACCAGGATTCTACCTGGTACCAGACCAGACCAGACCAAACCAAAACTCTACATTTTCTTTTCTTTTATATACATGAAATTATACAATACCTGTCATGGTGTGTTTGCCTAATATTTGTATATTTTCTTCATTTTCTGATTGGGGGCACTATTTCCAATTATTTTCATGATTTTATTACCACATTTTACCTATTTAAATCTAGACAACCATAAGGGCTAATTCTGTTATGAATAGCCAAATTTTCAAAGGAAGATATTCCTGGTTTGGAATGATTATATTAATTTTATCTGAATACGAGGACTTATACCTTCTCATTATAAGCAATATGTACATTTCTTCACACAGGCACATGCACATCTATTTAGAATGAGGAGAATCAGATGAAAATGTTATAAAAGTACATAGTGTCCACATCATGTATATCTTATAGGCTATATTGAGTTTGAATTTTAATAACTGGTGCTAGAAATTATTATGACAGAAATATGACGTTTGATTTTAAGTGTCAACTTGAAATGGATTAAGAATAACCTAGATTGCTAGTAAAATATTTCTGGATATGCCAGAGAGAACGTTATTGGTCGAGATTAACATCTGAATCAGTAGAGGAGTAAGAAGGTCGGATTCCTGTCCACTCAGTACAGTGGAAGATTGGATGCCTGCACACTTAGTGCAGTGGATGCTAAGTGAAATTTTCTCTGGATCTTCAATATCCTGGACTCAATCACTCACCTTCCACATGCATGTGAACACATGGTTCTCCAGCCTTTGAATTCTGGGGAAATAGTAGGTCACTCCACGCTCTCTAGCCTTTGAGTGACTGCATTTAAATCTTAGCTTGTCACTTCTGTCTTGAAATTTTATCCATATGATTTTCCATGTAGAACCAGTATTATTCCTCTAGACATGAATTCCTATTTATATCAGTACAAGAGACTCAATAAGCATAGAAGTGTCCCCATCAAGTATTAGTTGACATGCTACATAGTTCATGAGTATGTTGTTGAACCATTAAAATGATTCTGTGGTGTATCTCACAGTGTGTTAATGATATACTGTGAGTAATAAATGCCCAGTTTCAGAGCTGGAGAGATGGCTCAGAGGTTAAGGTACTTGCCTGCCAAGTTAAAGGACCCAGGTTCAATTCCCCATTACCCATATAAGCCAGATTCACAAGGTGGCACATGTGTCTGGAGTTTGTTTGCAGTGGTTAGAGGCCCTGGTATGCCCATGTGCCCATTCTCTCTCATTCATAAATAAATAAATAAATGAAATAAAATAAATGCCCAATTTATTCTCAAAGGTATGTTTTCCTATTAAAACAAGTTTTTGAATAGATATTGTATGAATATTTTGTGTTTATTTAAGCTTCTGACAAGGATAAAACATTATTTTACTATAATGTTGCTTGTTCTGACCAAGAGTCATGATTATATTTGCAAAGTAACATCACAGAGAAAATAATTTGGTGACAAAACAGTCATGGATATTGTAATAAATGGAGACAATCTTACAGAAAGATTTAATTCCATTTTTTCCATCTTCTAACAAAGAACTCATCACTGTTCAAAAATTTATGGTATTTTTTCTAGTTCTTTTTTAATACACACACACACACACACACACACACACACACACACAAACACACACTTACACATATAATTGAAAACTTCTATACCTACAGTCAACAAACCATGGTATTTCCCTCGCCTCCCCCACTTTCCCCTTCATAACTCTTCTCCCTGTCATATCCTTTCCTTCTGTCCATTAGTTTCTCTTTTAATTTGATGTTGCCATCATTTTCTCCTATTATGATGGTTTTATGTAGGTTTTGCTAGGCACTGTGAGGTCTTGAATATCAAGGCCAATTTCTGTCTGGAGAGTTGTATGTAAGGAGTGGTACCCTTCCTTTGGCTCTTACATTCTTTCTGCCACCTCTTCCACAATGCACCCTGAGCCTTGGAGGGTGTGAGATGTTTCAGTGCTGGATACTACTCTGTCCCTTCTTCTCAGCACTATGTTGCCTTTTTGGTCATCCCAGTGGTCATCGCCATCTGAAAAGAGAAGCTTCTCTGACCAGAACTGAGAGTAGTATTAATATATGAATATTAAAATTAAATGCAGTACTTTCAGGACAATTTGGTGAAAATAATATATGCATTAACCCAGGCAAAAGCAGGCTTTATGTCCCTAAGGATCATGGCCTCCCCTACCATATTCTTCTGATTAAGTTTTCAGTACCAGACATGTATTCCCTCCCATAGAGTAGACCTTCAGTCCTATTAAAGAGTCAGAGAAGTCATGCCACTATTCCACTTGTTCAGTCATTTGGCCTGTCTGACCAAACTTGAGGCTTCCAGTGTCCATGTTTTCACCTCTAGAGGCTTCTGTCTCCCATAGGGCTGCATACAGTGCAGCTTTTTCTAGCTTTCAGGTGGCTGGACTACAGGAAGAAGGTTTTCTGCTAAGTACCAGCCTGATTTCTCAGTGACTTTACTGCTCAGGCATGTGATGTCTTCAGCAATAGCGTCTTACCTTTTCTTTCTTAAGGGAAACCAAAGGCCTTAGAAATACCTTGTAATGTTCTGGAGGCAACAGGAACCTCCCTGGCCAACAACTCACTAGAAAGTACCCCATCCTTGGCACCAAAAATTTTCTAGTAACATTCTATGGCTTCTGAATGTGCCACTTTTCAAGAAAGTAGATTTTCATATGTCTTATTCAGAATATCTTGAATTTTGATTGACCCTCCCCCCTGCCCTTCTTTTATACACTGTCTTCCCCTGACCTTGCTTAGGCCTTTCGCCTCCCTGTAATCTTTTCTTCTACTTACATATATACAATGCCATCATTTTATTCTTTATAGAAATAAATAAGATTCCAGAATGAGAGTTAAAGTTCCTTATGTCTAACAGGGGACAAATCTCAGTTTCTATTAAAATTACAAAGCATTCTACCAAAATTAAGTAGGAATTTTTAAATGGTTAACAATACTGTAAAGCTGTCCTTAAATATATACTCAAAGTAAAATAAAATAATGACTTTGTAGTACTTGTAACATTAGAATATAATATGAGAGCACTGGAGATGAGATTTTAAAATGGCAATTAAAATGTGTCAAAAGGGCCCCGGCTGAAACTAAGAAAAATTGGAGAAACAAGCAAGGAGGCTGTTTTCCTGATGAACCATATACCAGCACAAGGGGGAAGGAGATCAGCACAGAGAAAAATCAACTCCTACCAAATCAGAGAGCCAGAGCCTCAGAGGCCCCCAACACCTCATCACTAAAGCAGACCAAAAATGAACCCAACATGGCTCAGGGAAATTTTGGGGAAGAGGGGGCGGAAAGAATGTCAGAGTCACATGTTGGGTCATGATATGCAGAGACACTTAGCTTACCCATAACTGTGGGCTAACTCCACAATGCATGACCCGTATACCTCAACAAGGAGGGGCCAAGAGGAGGGAGTAGGTCACAGATGAGCCTAATAATGGTACCAAACTGACTGTATTTGCTGAATACAGAACTGACTAATAAAGAAAAAAGAAAAAAATGTGAATGTACTAAATATAATTATTGTGTTGATTTTACTGCTTAATATACATTAATATTTTTACTGAGTAAATGTGTTTATATGTTTTTACCTTTGGCTTCTATTCATCATCTAGTTGATGGTCCATGTATTGAGTATAATTACATTGTATTACTTTTGATTTGTGGGTACATTGGTATTATTCTATAAATGAAACTTTAATAGTATTTCAATCCTTTAATTTTGTATTTGTGTTTAGCATATTTATTGCTATTGTCCACCTGACATTGGTGAAAGGGTGACATCTACCCTCTCTGTTCATGTCACCATTTTCCCTGCCATCCTGGAGCTTGTCCTTCAGTCTGTAAGCCAAAAGAACCCTTTCATCCCACAAGCTGCTCTTGGTCAGGTGATTGCTGGCAGAAATGCAAACCTGACTGCAACAGTAATGTTGGCACCAAGAGTGGGGTCATTTGCTGATAGACACCTAACTGTGTGATGTTAGCCTTTTGGAGCTGATTTTCAAGAGAAATGAGGAAGGATTTGAAATCTTGGCCTGAGAGACACCTTGCAGTGCTGTAAGTACAGATTGATGGACTATGCTGCTCAGAGTTGAAAGACCTGAATGCAGTAAGAACTATGGACTATGAGGTTTGGCTTATGAGGCTGAGAAACAGCTTTGCTTGGACTGGCTAGAAGCAATTTCTGTGAGAGGCTTGCTGTTATGCTGTGACCTGATAAGTTGTGCTGGGTTGCATTGCATAGAAATGGACTGGTGTGAGCAGAGGGATATGGCACAGACATAAATGAAATCTTTGGGTGAAACTGCTGCCTGTTCAGCTGTGATTGAAAGACTACAACCTTTGAGATTGGGCCAGCTGACTTCCATTGGGACAGCAGTAAAAGTGCTGTCTTTTGAAGGGGTCTGAATGCTGAAGAAGTGTCCTACTCTTCAAAGTCTGTTTTATTCCCCCCTGGATTAACAACTTGCTACCCTACCTGGTATTCTGGAGTATAACAGAAAAAAGAGGGTCATTGAGTTTGCAACATGGTCTTGATGGATGCCTGCATGCAGACCTGATGGAGCTGTGAGGATGAACCGTGGGTGGCAGTGGAGACCCAATGGAGATGCCAGGACCATGAGATGGCTACCAAGGAAAGCTGCTGGCCCTGGATGAAGTTTTACAGGACTGTGAGTAGCCTAGCTGGAGGGGCAGAATTGGAACTCCAGAGACTTTTTGTGGGTTAGAATTATTGAATTTGGAGATTTGTCACTGACCGGAGTTGTTGAACTTGGAGCTACAGAGGTTGATGTTTGCCCTGTTTAAATCTTGTATTAGTTGAATATTTCTTTGCTATATCCAATGCCATCCTTTTGCAGTGTGAATCTTTATTCTGTGTTCCATTATGGATTTGGGGGGGGGATTTTTGGAATTGTGGCTCAGTTAAAAGACCTTGAACTATGTTTGAACATCATTGGGATTGATAAAAGCTGTGGGGACCTTTAAAGTTGGGCTGATTGCATTGTATTTTATATCATGTAAAGTTATCAGCTTATGAGGTGGAATGTGGTGGTTTGATTTATGTGTCCCCTGTAAACTTAGGTGTATGGAATGCTATGTTCCCAGTTGATGGACATTTATTTATTTATTTATTATATAATAAATAGCTACTCTAGATAATGTAATTTTTTATTTCTATGTAGTATATCTGCATGCATATACATTTAGTGTTTAAGGGTCATACATTTATATAATTTTGATCCATTAATAAGAGAATTGATTTGAGTCTTTGGGAGATGTGAATACATGCCTACTCACTCCAGGGCACTGGGTCTAAGATCAAAGAGACAATTTCTCTCATATGACAATTGGTAAGCCAAAGAGTTTTTGAGAGTTACTTACAGCAGCTTGATGATTTAGAGGCAGCTACATCACCAGAAAGCCCACCACAGCATGGTGATCATCACAGAAGGTGGCCCACTATGCAGGCTTTACTCACCAGAAAGCGTTGACAGGTTTTGTAACCTCCCTGCAGGAGGAAGCACTTCAAGATGAAGGACATAGCTTTGCACCTGTTTTTTCATTGACATGAATTTCTTTGTCTTGTTGTCACTGAATAGTCCTAAATCTCAGAGTTCGTGATGATTTTCAGAGCTTAGACAAATAATATAAAAATGTGATTGTTGAGTTCTTGGTCCTCAATATTTCAAAGTTTAGTGTGTGCAGAATCATTATGTATCCATATTCCTTGAGTCTAAAACAGTATTATTTCTCTTCTCTTCACATGAAAAGAATGACATAAAAAAGGAAACATAATATCTAATAACTGGGACAGAGCAGGTAGCTCAGACATGAATGATCCTTGCCTTCCTCGGACTGTTAACTATTCCTCTAACTCCAAATAAACCCCCTAAAAGAAAATGTTGGATATACACACAGACACACACTGAGAGAGAAAGAGAAAGAGAGAGAGAGAGAGAGAGAGAGAGATCTTAACATGAATTTTATACTGAATTTACCCTATGTTTTATTCTACAGCCAACCACATGATAGTATAGTTGATAATTAGAATATTAGAATTAAGCTTCCAAAATAAATACAAATTTATATGTCTTCCCAAGTTACATTTTGCATTTCACTAAGGAAAAATTTTCAGTGTTGTATCATAGTAACATATGGATAGAAATTATGTTTAAATGCAGGTCTTTTGACTCCAAGTACAATGTCAAGTACGCCTACCTAGTGCATTCTTTCAGAGAGAGAAATAAACAATGTCAAAGAATGATAGAGTCAAATGGTACAGATTATGTTTCTAAGATGTTAAAATCTCACAGGCCCAAGAGAGTCTCCGTGCTTGGGTTAGACTGAAATGTTTATGCTAACAGTACATATATGTAGCCACTTTTATTCTTTTTTATTCATCTGAAGTTATCAGATATTGTTAACTGACAGCTGTTTAATGTACAATGAGTGAGAATTGCTTATTTGTACTTTAAGCATAGAAAATTGTAATATTGGATTGAAATAAAGAAAGTTCACAGTAGAGGAAATTTCTATCTTACTTATGCATGTGCTTGAAATATTTAAAAAGTAAAATAGACCTAAGTTCTTATGCTTTTTTATTGCTACAGAATTGAACATCAATTCTCTCAACCACTATACATTTAAGGAGGAATAAACAATATTAAGATGCCATAGATGGGCTTAAGAGATGCTTTAGCAGTTAAGGCACTTGCTTTTGAAGCCTAAAGATCCAGGTTTCACTCCCAGAACCCATGTAAGCGAGATATACTATACATGGTAGGATATGTATCTGAGTTTGGTTTCAGTGGCTAGAGTCCCTGGCATACCCATTTTCATCCTCTCTCTCATCTCTCATAAATAAATAAATAAAAATAAAACATTTAAAAAGATCCCATAGATTTTTTGGTTTGTCTATACCAAAATATCTGTTTTTGTTTGTTTTATTAATTGCATGTATTACAACATAAAGAAAACTATTTTCATATAATTGTGCTGTAGTAGTTATTTGCACTCAAAGATTTGTAATATGAAATAAATGCTAAAAAATAACAAATAAAAATTAGGCCTGGTAAGATTTGACTCGGAAAGTACTTGCCTTCAAGCCCACCAACCACAGTTTTTATCCCCTGCACCCACATAAAGCCTGAGAGCTAGAAGCTCATGTTTCTTGCTTCTTCATTCCTACTCACCTATTGCAGTTGTAGGTGAGTCAGGAGAATTCCAAAGCTTAGGTCCAGCTATCCTGGCCCTCCTTGTGGCAAAGAACAAGAACAGAGACCTTGTCTGAATGAAGATGGAAGGTGAAGCCAATATCCTGAGCGTGTCCTCCCTTAGGCCCACACACACTTGCACGTGCATGAACACACACACACACACACACACACACACACACATGAGTAAAAATGAATAAAAATGAGGACAAATACTGAAAGGCCCACATGTTGGTTGAATTTTCAATTCTCATGTAACATAACTTCACTCCAGAACAGTGGCATGATCCCAAAAGCTACTAATTGTAGAGACAGAGCACAGGCTTGTGTATCTGTTGCAAAGTTGTGATTATTCTTTCAGCTAACAGGCAGAGTCCAAACTATGTTCAAGCCATTCTTTAATGGATTTGGAGATTCCATTAAAATAAATGAAAAGCCACATCTTTGTTTTACTATTCTAAATTGAAAAAAATTTCTCTCAATTATGTGCCTTCATTGCAAGCTACCTTAATAAGTTGAATGATATTTAGAAATAGATGTCACTAATCATTACATATCACATTTAAAAAATATTTTCATAAAGGATACTTTGTATCTATATTCGTCATTACTTTGGAAGTATGGATTTGCTATCCATAGATTGCTGCACATGATGAAACTATTAAAAATAACTGATCTCATGCTTGGTCTGGTGGCACACGCCTTTAATCCCAGCACTTAGGAGGCAGAGGTAGGAAGATTGCTGTGAGTTCAAGGCCACCCTGAGACTACATTGTGAATTCCAGGTCAGCCTGAGCTAGAGTGAGACCTACCTCAATAAACAAACAAACAAACAAACAAACAAACAAACAAAAAACCTGATCTCCACATAATAATTAAATATCTTTGCTTATATAATTATTTTTAACACTTATAATGCAATCTCTAAACAATTTGGTCATTAAGAAAAGCTAATTTAGACTAGTTTAAAGGGTGACATTAACTGTCAAAGCATGCCTAGCAGTTTTTAGTTTTTGAGTCAGAACTCTAATCCAAAGGAAAGGTAGGATAAAGAGGAGAGAAAGGAGGAGGAAGAGAATCAATTAGGGAGCAAGAGGAGAGAACCAATAGCTCCTGGAGTCTCAACTTCGCTTTCTTTTGTTGTTGGCAGGAAGAACCTGAAGATAATAAGACATATCTGAGATATCTGTATTTAGTAGACTTTAGGACCATTTTTTTTTTTCTCCATGGAGCTCAGATGGCAGATTTCTATCAATTTCAGCATGTGGAGAAGCTCAACAAGCACACCAAACTTGTGCAAGTGTGTTCTGATATGCCAAGGGGTAACTTCAAATCTGAAATACGGACTTTATACCAATGAGAAGACTCTTATTGGTATCATCAGGTGTCACTAACTCATTCATACACTGTCTATGTTTGGTACTCTGCTCCAAGAGTCACCATTTATTCTTTCTTTTGTCCCCCTTCATCTTCTCTCCACGCATCAGTCTTACATCAGGTAAATCAATTTTATTACTTTAGCTTTTTTTTTTTTTGGCTTCTAATGTTATGGTCTCACTCTAGCTCAGGCTGACATGGATTTCACTATGTAGTCTGAGGATAGCCTTCAACTCATGGTGGCCCTCTTACCTCTGCCTCAAAAATTAAAGGTGTGTGCCACAATACCCGACTACTTGATTTAGTCAGCTTTACAGTGGTAATTAAATACGTATATAAAGTTTCCTGAAAATCAGAATGTTTTAAGAAATTTTTTAAAACTTTTTCTAGATGTAGATGCAAGTGGAAGTTTTTGGACTATATTGACATGTAAATTGGTATGCAAAATATAGCACATTGCTCAAGATGGGTGTTTCTCTAATGTATCAACTTACTGTGTAAGTCTGAGGGTTTATTAGTTCTTATAATGGTGCCAAATGCTTCAGTTCAGTATTGCTTCTCCAGTATCTTCTGGATATATGGTTCCTGCATAATTTTACATTTGAATATTTTTGCACAAAAAATTTAAAGTAATCTGAAAGTGATATTTTATAGATATGTAATTAAACTATAATAAATTTAAATTGTGTGTGTGTATGTTTACAGGAAATAAGTTTTAAAGTATCAGAAAATGCTGCCTATGGCCATACCACCTTGAATGTGTCTGCTCTGGCCTGATCTCAGAAATGAAGTAATGTAAAGCTTGATTAATACTGGATTAGAAAAAAAAAACTTGAAAATTCAGTGATGATCCAAAACAGTTTGCTTTCAAAATAGTTACCTTTAGATCAATCTAGAGATCATGTAGCATTTTAAAACAGTAATTGTGTCAATGAAAGTAAACTTCTTGAAGACAATGTAAGAAAGGGAGGAAGAATAGGATTAAAAAAAAAGAAAAATATTAGAAGCAATATCAATTATGATGAGACATCATTCTCAATTACTGCACAAATATTGTGTGTGTGTACATGTGTGTGTGTAAAATTGTTTAGTTTACAGGTAATGATAAAAGTTTAATAATCTTGGATATAGAGATGAAAAACAGACTATGCAATGAATATGTTTTAGATTATTTTTTCAGAAATATTCTTTTGTAACCAAACATGTACCTGTAATTTTGCTGTAGAAAATTGTAAATAAATGAATCCCGTAAAGGTTATGTCTATAGAGAGCTTTCCAGAATGGTAAATCAATTCTTAGCTTCATTTTTCATAGACTCCTCTATGCCTTCAAAGCAAGTGCGGGCACTGAAACCAGCTCTGATGACCTGAAGATAAAAGTAAATTCAAGATAATAGGCCAAATTGCATTTGCTGTGCTGTCAGGTACCTATCTGTGGGAAAGGCTGCTTCAAAATTTGCTATCTAAAAGCAGTGGAATTACAGAGCAAAAGAATCATCCTAAGGATGAAATTTCCTGCCGTTATTTCAGGAAATGTAGCAAAAACAAGGATCCCAGAGGCACTTTCAGAAAAGACTGCTTTCTGAGGGCTTGCCCTTTCCCGCAGGTTCCACTTTCTGTTCATAAAAGTACAAATAACCAGAAGGCCTTCATAACCGAGTCCAAAAGTGAAACAGAAAGGTCGAGGGAACACAGTTAGTCCTGACAACATCAATGTAAAGCTAGAGCTTTCCAACTTTCCCCACCCCACAACAAGGGCATGGGTAACAACTTTTAAAGAGGAGATAGCCACCCATTTATGTGTGAGAGAGGAGAGAAGGTCAGGAGTGACATGGATACCCTAATTTCTATGTACTGAGCACATGTAAACTCATGACAGACAGGAGCATGGAACTGGGATTGTGTACAATGAGATAAGGCTATTGATCAGACCATTAAAGATTACTTATACATATCAGGGAACATTGCTGAATCACTTCAGGGTCATAAAGTCCTTTTGGTATGAAAGAATGGGCACCAAGATATTCTATCCTGCTGCCTCTAAAAGTATAGGTAGATAATATACCTATGGGGTAGAAATCCCAAGGATTTCGGGAGGCCCTTAACAATATAAAAGAATGATGAAAGGGTCTCCTTGGGAGGTTCATCACAGGAGACAGCTTGTCCAAAACTTATGTAGGATCACTGACACCCACCTCGGAATTCTATCATGCAGTACTAAAGACTAGTAAATTTTATTGTTTAAATTTCTAAATGTTCAACTCGATTAGCAATGATATGCCTTATCTACTACCATCAATACAACTCAAGAAATCATGTGGAAGTGGAATTTAGGCAACACTCAAGTGATTTAATAACACGTTGCACTTTTTTAGACTCACAGTTTATGTGAGTGAAACTTTGTTTTAATATCTAAACAATTATGCACTGCTATGGATTTGTGAAATGTTGAAGGACTTTACCTACACATTCTTCCTGTGTTTTTAGTTTACCTAGTTATAGTAATGGGGATGATTGAAAAGTCTCCTCATGGTTGGTTATTACTTCTGAATGTGGATTTAGATGTGAGCAATGGCAGGTCAATACCAAAGGTCTGAAGGAATGGTAGATATGCAATGGTGAAGAAAGAGCAAGATCAAACTCAAACCCAAGAGAGTAAAGTAGAAATAAAAGTGTGAGGCAGAATTTACTGCACTCATGAACACATGGCAACAATGAACCTATATCTGTCTCTGTTGTAAAGGTTTTTCCTCCCAACTGAAATACACCTTCCTGGAGGGAGCAGGTAATGCAATAAATAAGTGACAAGAAACTAGCTAGCTTAAGAGGCGCAGGAAGCTCTGAAAGTTCCACAATTCACAAGGTCATTTTCAAGGTTATCCAGCAGTAAATAGTTAAAGAGACTTTCTGGTGGAGCTCTCTGAAAGTTGAAAAGAAACTTAGAGGGATGCAGCTTTTGAGAGTCATTGTCCTTGCCGACTTGGGCTTTTCCGTGAGACTTCTATCTCAGAACCATCCTTGGTTCTTAAATATATACTCACTCGTGCTCATGTAAGTATCCCTAATAAATTCAACTGTTCATCAGGCCAGCTTGAGTGGAAATTCTTCCTTGGTTTGATGACTGTTTCCTCTATGAGGTGAATAAGCATTTGTTTGTGTCTCCTCAGGAAAAGTCACACAACACAGTGTGTTCCTGATGAATTTCACTAAAGATGAGCTGGGGAATTGCATGCATGGCCCTTCGACATGTATTAAGGCATATGTGTGAGGCTAACTGAGGGAGGATTGTGCTTGGGACTAATATTGATATGGCCATGGTACCCCATGTTATATGGGATGGTGTGCCTCTTGGTTGTAGTGGCAGTTGTGTGCCGTTCTTTAGTGATAAGTCCTGCAACCAAGGCTAAGTCATCTGAAAGTGACGTGTTCTTAAAAGAAATCTCATGGGAGTGCAATTGTTATCCCAGCCTGGTGATCTCCCAAAACCACAGTGTGTCTCAGGGAGAGGCAGTAGCCAAGTCTTTAACTGTAGTGTTTGCCACAGCCTTTCAGAACTGAGGAGACTACAGCAAGGCCAAACTATGGCCTCACTTTTTAATTGCCCCTGTACAAAGTAGAGTAGTTTGCATGAGCCTTGACTAGCCTTTGAGACTATAAGTGGGAAGTATGTGCATACAAGCACAGTGGATTAACTCAGACTAAACACAAACAAACAAACAACAACAACAATAACAAAAAGAACAGTAGGGTGGCTCATGGAAAATTGTCATGGATTAAAGAGAGCTATATAAAGTGATACATCCCATCACAATACTGACTCCAACATTTCTCATTTGAGAAAAGAGTTTATACAAGCAATGGGATTGTTTTGTGCTAATTAAAGTTCTTTTCTGCACTTGTTATTGAGAACTTTTAATATGTGGACACATTGAAAATTGGTCATATTCCCATTGGTTTATGCTTTTATGTTCCTCTCCCCAACCTCCATTTCACTGAGAATCCTCTTTGGTTGAGTTTTCACTATTCATGAGCCATCATGAATTCACCAGTTACTCACTATAGAGGTAGAAATACCTCAGAATATATGTTATACCTGTGGTTCTTACATTCTTCCCACCAGCTCTGCATGGCATGTGATAAGCTTCTGATTTTCTGATTTCACAAGTATATATATATATACTCCAGAGCTGGTGGAAAAAAAAATTTAAGAGAGGCAATGTGGGTGATTTTTACTATGGTTATTGTCAATTTTTTTAAATTTTTTTTGTAATTAGTTGTGTACTCAGTGGTTACAGTCAAGTTGGTACCATTTTTATCCTCCTCCCTGACCTCCCTGGGCTCTCCTTGTTGGGGTTTATGGGTCATGCATTCTGTGGCTAAACATCAGTTATGGGTAGGAGGAGATGTTTCTGTGTATCATGACCCAATGTGTGACTCTGACATTCTTTCCAGCCCCAGAGCCATGTTGGATTCATTTTAGGTCTATTTCAGTGATGAAGTCTTGGGAGCCTCTGCGTCTCTGGATATCTGATTGGGTAGGAATTGAGTGTTCTCTGTGTCAGTATCCTTATCCTTGTGCTGGTCTTAGGTATAAGTGACCTTTGGTTTTGTTGAGCTCTCTTACTTCCATGTTGAGTTTCTGTTTGGATGATCTATCTATTACTGATAATGGTGCATTGAAGTTCCCAACTATAATGGTGTTGGTAGTTATTTCTGTTTTATTGTCAAGTAGGTTTTGTTTTATGAATTGTGGTGCCCTTGTGTTTGGTGGATAAAGATTTATGATTGTGATATCCTCTTGATTGATAGTCCCCTTGATAAGTAGGTAGTGGCTTTCTTTGTCTCTTTTGATTATTTTTGGTTTGAAGTCTATTTTATCTGACACTAGTATAGCTATGCCTGCTTGTTTCTTATTCCCATTTTCTTGGAATATTGTTTTCTACCCTTTCACCCTGAGGAGGTGTCTGTATGTGACGGTGAGGTGGGTTTCTTGAAGACAACAGATTGAGAGGTCTAATTTTCTGATCCACCCTGTTAGTTTGTGTCTCATGATGGGTGAATTAAGGCCATTAATATTTAGGGGAATGACTGTGAGATTTGATTTGATCCCTGCCGTATTGTGTTGGTATATGTGGTTTGGTGTTTTCATGGACTTTGAAGTTTTTTGGGCCTACTCTGAGTTTGGTTATTGTGATCTGCTTCTTGTAGGCATTTGAGGTTGATTTTTGATCCTTCTGTGTAGAGAATTTACTGAAATACTCTCTGTAGGTTTGGTTTTTAGTTCATATAATTGTAAAGCTAAGTTTTGTCATGGAAAGTTTTTTCTTTCACCATCTATTTTGAGGGATACTTTTGCTGGGTAAAGTAGTTTGGATTGGAAGCAGTAGGTTCTTCTTTGCAGTGGTCCATTCCAGGCCCTTTTGGTTTTCAGGGTTTCCATTGAGAAGTCTAAAGTAATTCTGATGGTTTTACCTTTAAAAGTGATGTCTTGTTATTCCCTAGCTTCTTTGTAGGATTTTCTCATTGGTGTCAATGTTTAGAGTCTTAATGACAATATGTCTTGGAGAGTTTCTCCTTTGTTTCAATCTGTTTGGAGTTCTGTTAGCTTCTTGTATCTTGATGGGTCTTTCTTTTGAGAGAGTGAGAAATTTTACCTTGATTTTATTTTAAATAAGTTCTCTTTGCCTTTGGTCCGAACTTCTTCCCCTTCTGGTATTCCCATGATCCCGATTTTAGGATGGTTAAGGGTATCCCACAATTCCCTCATGCTCTGTTCACAGAAATTTTTGAACATATTGAAACTTTTGAACTTTCGAACTGTTTTTTTTTTTTTTTCTGTCTTGTCTTCCAGATCTGAATTTCTATCCTGCACATGGCTAAATCTATTCTTGAGAGGTTCTAAATAGTTTTGGGCTTGTTCAATTTGGTTTGCATTTTTTTACTGCTTTTCTATTTATAGTTTCCATCCCTCTATCAACCTCCCTTTTCACATCATTTTCTGATTTTCTTGATGCTTCTTGGAATTCATCCTTGCATATCTTTATGTCTTCTTTTAGCCTCACCAGCTGATTTTTGAGGTCCTCTTTTTTTTTTTTTTGGTTTTTCGAGGTGGGGTCTCACTCTAGCCCAGGCTGGCCTGGAATTCACTATGGAGTCTCAGGGTGGCCTCGAACTCACAGCGATCCTCCTACCTCTGCCTCCCAAGTGCTGGGATTAAAGGCATGCGCCACCACGCCTGGCTTGAGGTCCTCTTTTTTTCCCACTCTCCCTCAAATCTCTTAATTATCTTTGAACCTCTTCCATTTTCTTATCTATGAGGTCTAGCGTAGTAACGGCAGCGTCCACATGATTATTGGTCCTTTGTTGCTTTTCTGCAAGTTCTACAAGTAGCTTGGTCAGGGTTGCATTGCTCATAGCTTCATTTTTGGTGTTCTGATACTAATGTCTCTTCTATGTTTTGATTAGAGACATCCATTGTAGGACTGGATGATCTTACTGAATTTACTTGCATTTGATTTTTCATGTTATTTCTTTTGTGCTGTGGTCTGCCCTTCACAGTGTATGAGCAGAGAGAGTAGGACTGTGGTCTGGATGGGCAGGAGAATTGGTGCCTCTCAGGGGAAGGGGTCTGAGCTTGCATGCAGGCAAGCAGACAGGCGGAGCAGTCCTGAGCTCACAAGTGGGTGGGCAGATCAGCCTGAACCCATATGTGCGGTAGGCAGATGGGGGGATTGGGCCTGAGCTAGCATGGGCAGATCGGCGGAGCTGGCCTGATCTTGGGCAGCAGAAGGGCAGAGTGAACCTGATCTTGCATGTGGGCAGCTGGAAAAGGCCTGAGCTCTAGTGCAGCTGGCAAATGGACAGATTGTGCCTGAGCTGGCACAGGCAGATGGGCAGAGCAGGCCTGAGCACATGCATGGATGGGAGGCCAGAGCGGCAAAGGGGCTGATGTTCAGTGTGCTGAGCTTGCACAGCGTGGATGGGCAGTGTGTGGCGGGCAGATGGAGGGACCGGGTCTGAGGTCATGTGTGGCTGTGGGCAGAGCCTGCCCAAGGTTGTGCGTGGGCGGGGGTAGCCTGGCAATCTCGTCTGCACAGTTAGGGAAGTTGAACTATGCTGGCCTGGGTCCCCTTACCTACACTAAGTGTGGGAGTATCCTGAACCTAGGAATATGGCTAGGATGGCTGCTTGGGGGTATTGGGGGACTGGTGAGCTACCCAAGAGAGAGGGAATCAGCTGATTCCCTTTTTGTTCCTCTGTGTGCCCTTACACTGGTGATCTATTAGAGATTTCTCTCCCCTAAAAGAGAGAGAGAATGGGCACGCCAAGGTCTCCAGCCACTGTAAATGAACTCCATACACATGTGCCACATTGTGCATTTGGCTCATATGGGCCCTGGGGAATTGAACCAAGGTCCTTTGGCTTTGCAGGCAAAGGACTTAACCACTAAGCCATCTGTCCAGCCATGATTTGATGAGTTTTGATTCTTCTCCATGTTAACTACTATCTTGCTGGAGGAAGGTCTCAGGCTAGCAGTGAGAGCAGCATTCATATTTGTGGGGACTGGCAGATGTGATGGAGATGACTTGTCTTATGCTAGGCATGCACATTTATTTACTTTTGACCCAAGATCCATCAGTATGACCAATGTTTTTCTTTATTAGCTCCTTAATTATGACTGTTGACACAAATTGGTTCCTGCATGGAAAGGTCAATTGTGAGCCTTCAGAGACCCAGTACATCCTCTATGAAATGGTTGAGGTATATTGAGAAATCAAGCTGTTACAAGTTACAAATAAGCTCTGCCCACATTAGCTGGCTTTAGTTATATAAAGTTAATACTAAACTCACTCCCTACTGGAAGGTTTCTGGATGGTTGATATTGAAATACCTGCTTTCAGGGTCCATAACCAGCCAAAATATGCGTACTGGAACAATAGTGGCATGATGGTTATGAGTGCAACCAACTTCTTTCTGTTTGGACTAAAGTCTTGCTTCACAGAACCTCTGATTGCTGCTGTAAGATCTGTGGCTTTGGTGTAGGATGGTTGTTGGCCAAATTTGAGACACTACTGCAGTTGTTAAACTAAAATGATGTGCCTGTCAAATCACTTTTCAATCATCTGCATTTATAGTCATAGATTATTGTTGCTGTGAACCTCAGTCTTGAAGTGATTTTTTTTTTATTTAGTGTGTTCTGCTTTCTATATAAATGCATGATAAGACAATCCACTAAGAATAAAAGTCTCTTACTATGCTATAGTGGCCCAATTTCCATCCACAGATAGAAAAACTATTAGACATCTGTATCACCCACTCTGAGGCTCAGTGAAGTCCTCAGAACAGGGGACAGAGAAAATGGAATAGTGAAAGAAAGGTGTGGAGTTTTGTGTAGCTACTTCCTCCACATGAAATAGTCCTTCTTGGAGAGCGGAGGGAGTTTCATAGACTCAGTAAGTTAACAGAATTTAGACATTTCAGGAAGCTCTCAGAATGAAGGATTCACAGAATGATCCATGTTCATAATTATATAAGCAGTAAATAATTGCTGAAGGAAACAGAATCTTAAGTTATCTGTCTGAATGTTGAGAAAGGGTCTCCAGTTATGCATTTTTTATGGGTTATAATCAATGCTGTTTGAGCCATTTCGGTGCTCTTTGCAGCCTTTAGGTCACCCATCAGCCTGAAAGTACCTCCAATACACTCATTATTGCATCTAGATTTAAGTAGGAAGAATCATTTATCTAGTCTACTACCTGTGTCCTAATCTATTCCTTATTAATCATGTAACTAATCATAACAGAATAATAAAAGATACTCAAAATGATTACAGTGTTTTCCTTTCTTACCTTGGCATAATTAGTTTAATCTTGGATTACCAAAAAGGATTTCATATTGCCTTAATCACTGTTAACAGTAATCACAAACTCATCTAGATTTAAGGAATATGCCTACTTTTTTGGGAACGGGGAGTGGGGGATTTGAGGTAGGGTTTCAGTCAGCCCAGACTGACCTAGAATTCACTATGTAGTCTCAGGGAGGCATCAAACGCATAGTGCTCCTTCTACTTCTGCCTCCTGAGAACTAGGATTAAAGGTATGCGCCACCATGCCTGGCTAAAAACATGCCTTTTAAAGATCTTCAAAAAGGAAAATTCTCTTGGAGTATGAGGTCTTTCACAGTGCAGTTCCAAGAGAGCAGGAGGAGTCTGGAGCAGGGTGAAAGGCTTGTGATAGTGGAAACAGAGTCATTCATATAAGTTTTCTGCTTTGGAGAAGGAAGGGAAATCCACAGCTAGGGATAGTAACAAGAAATGAACTACTGTCTCAGTTTCTAGTGACTAAAACAGTTTTCTCGAAACCTTGATATTGGATGTTCTACTGAAACTCATTTTGGACTTACGGCTTCTAGAAAGCCAGGCAGCAAATTTCTGTTGTTTTAAGACTGTGTCTGTAGTAATTTTATAGCAATTAGAAACTAAAGGATATGCCACAGGAATGAAGTACAGTGAGTACAGTTATAAAAAAGAGAAAGGAGATTAAGAGGGAGAGGGGGTGGAAGGGAGGAGGAAGGGATGGAAAATAGGCATATCATTTTGCAGATTTTCAGAACAAAAAAAGACACTGATACTCAATCTCCAAATTCACTTGAATCAATGGTGGAACAAAGGACAAAAAAAAAAAAAAAAAAAGGCAGATTTAAATCCAGTAATGTCAAAGTGAATGCTAAAAAGTTTCTCAAAGTATGTCTAGGACCTGGAGAGGAGGCACATTTCATGAGCAGCCCCTGATCTGAGGAAGAAGTTGAAAAGCAATAAGGGCAATTTGTTTGGAAGAAGATTTCTTCATAAGTCTGTTTGCTTAGATAAATCAACAGAACAGCTATTACCCTTTGTTAAAGTTTGTTTGCAGATAAGCATCTCGTTCATCATGAGTGAAATTTGAATCCATCTCAGTGATGTAAAGCATTATTAAATCATCTGAAAAGAGATGATGCAGCTATTGAAAACATAGTTCAAGGATAATATGATCATAAAGCATGTTTCAGTGATGAGGATTAGAAAATTAAACATAATCCATAGCCCTGAAAATAAAATAAACCATAACCATTAAAGTAATATGTGTTGAAAAATTAGATGGTTCTGTATTCATCCCTCTTGGCCTTATCTCATGTTTATCCTAATATTCTTTTGCAGTAACATTGTGACCGATTCTCTTTAACCTTCTGTTTGGACAAGGATGGTGCCTAGTCTGTGAAGACAGATACCCAGCAGATATTCCACTGGTGAGCCTAAGAAGTGCATATACCTTTAAGATGAAATATTCAGAGAGGAGAAAGGTTTAAGGTAACTTAAAAAATGCAACCTATGCCTAATTGTGGATGGATTCAATATTGTATATGTCTTGTGTGGGTGAACAGCACCACTATGAGTTCACAAACTCACTCTTCAGGTCTTTTCTAGAGGACAGTGAACCACAATACTCCTTCCACCCTGTGGCTCACACATTCTTCTTTTTTTTTTTCTTTATTAGTTAGTTTTGTATTCAGCAAATACAGTCAGTTTGGTACCATTATTAGGCTCATCCGTGACCTACCCCCTCCCCTTGGCCCCTCCTTATTGAGGTATATGGGTCATGCATTGTGTAGTTAGCCCACAGTTATGGGTAAGCTAAATGTCTCTGCATATCATGACCCAACATGTGGCTCTGACATTCTTTCTGCCCCCTCTTCCGCAAAATTTCCCTGAGCCATGTTGGGTTCACTTTTGGTCTGCTTCAGTGATGTGGTATTGAGGACCTCTGAGGCTCTGGCTCTCTGATTTGGTAAGAGTTGATTTTTTCTCTGTGTTGATCTCCTTCCCCCTTGTGCTGGTATCTGGTCCATCAGGAAAACAGCACCCTTGCTTGTTTTGCCAATTTTCCTTAGTTTCAGCTGGGGCCCTTTGGAGGTATGATGGGGGGGCTCTCTCCTTAGGATCTACATCTATCTGAAAAAGAAAAACAGATTCTCCAACCGAGAGTAAATTAGCACCAGGAGAAAAGAGATAACCCTTACTTTTTATAGAGAATTTAATAGGTGTAGACCCTCTTGTAGCCCATGATTGATGTTAGCTTGATATTGGGGAGTGGGCTTATGCTTGGATATGGTTCTGACTTGTTTCCCAGCTCCAGCTATGGGTCCCGTATACCCTTCTTCCAGGATGTTCCCTGCAGGAGAACAAAAAGAATGCCACCTCAAACAGAAAGACTACTTGAAGAGAGGAGGGGGCTCAGTGGAACAGGGGTAGAGGAAAAATGACAAAAGGAAACAATATGAGGGGAAGATTAACAAATGATAATATGTGTTCATATATTAAAATCCTCAATAGAATAAAACAAAATTAATACCTGTTGAAGAGATGGCTCACAGTATGGTAACTTAACCACAGGAGAAAAGGAATGTTTGAAATTGGAATCAACAAACATTCATGCAAATAGTTTCTAAAATCTGCCAAACATTCTACTGGTTTGAATGTGTTCCCAGGAAAAGCAATGTTTAATGATGAATGAAACAAGTTCCCCAAAAACCACACACAGTCACATTCCTACCCAACCTGCTATCTAAGTTTTCCCTCAGCTCCTATAAGACAGAACCCTGACCACATTGTTGATATGGATCTAAGAATTAGGTAATAGCATAAGAACATGTCTAGGATGATAATTTTCATATTTACATACATAATCATACACAATGGACCATTTCTAAGTTTGCAGTTAAACTGTGGCCACAACAATGGTGTTAATGTTGTCATATCCATGTAAATATGAATTGCTGAGTTGAAGATATGGATGTGTTCATATCTCTTCCCATATATATATCCATGCTGCAAAGAATAAGTAATGTCTGTCATCTTACAGAGAGATTTAACATTCTGATTGTTAGAGCTTTAAATTTTCTATTTGCTTATAATAATGCTTTAATAAAGTTCTATTTGATTCTATGCCCTTACTCAATTCCAGAGATAACTGTTTCTAGCTTTATTTTATTTTACTTTTTATTAAGTAGAAACTTTGTATGGGCATATCATATGTTGATATGTTGATACCATCATTCCCCTCCTCCCTGCCCCTACTCTACTATGGGCCCTCCTTAGGGGGATTGCAGATATTCACCATGAAGTCATAGGCTATGAGTTGTGAGAGCAGCAGTCTGTCATTGTGGGGAGGGTTATGTCTCTTGATATTCTTTCCCACCCTATGGCTCATACATTATTTCTGGCCCCTCTTCCTCAAACTTCCCTCAGCTTTGTTGGGTGTGCTTTAATTCTGCTTTAGTTTTGAGTTTCCTCAGTGTCTTTCTGCATCGCTCTGGCCAGATTACCAAGCTTTCCATGGAAGTAACAGCCTTGCTCATATCCATAGTTCTCTGGTTTCACCTGGTCCCTGGCTGCTATGTGAGGGGTGGTTCAGGGAGTTAGCTATCATCTATTCTTGTCTTATTGGTAGACAAAGGTTGTCCTTGGTTCTCACTGCTTTTTGAAAAGGAAAAACAGATTCTCCAACAGTGAGAGAGATCTGGATAGGCTAAAGTGTATAAGCATTGTAAATTTAGAGAGATTTGATGGGGGTAGCCTCACATTTGGATATAGGCTAGCAGAAGCTTCTCATTGAAGTCCATTATCTTAGTCTCCATAGGACTCTGACTTGGTTCCTAGTTCCAGTTATGGATTCCTTTCCACTGAGTGGAACTCATAGCCAATCAAAGAGCCATTGGTTACCCTCCTAGGCTGTGTGCCACTACTGCACAGGTGTGTACATCTTGTCTGTTTGGATGTTTTCAAATAGCAATGTCCCTTGCTTACTCATAACATTTTTGCCCATTTTCTCCCACCAGGTCCTGTAGCACTTTTCATCACTATATGGGTTAAGGGAGAACTGTTTCCTTTAGATTCAGTTGGCTCTCTCAATGTTCTTCATCAGTAGCATGTGGCATCTTCAGCAACAGATCCTTACCTTTTACCTCAGGTGTGTAATAAAGTGCTCTGACAGAAGCCTATCTTCTTTTGGGAACCTCATAGGTCTCACTAATTAACAGTTCAATGTGTATTGTAACCATTTTCTGGTACTAGGAGTTGCAAGCCAGAGCCAAATGTTTCAGGTTTAGGCTTTATCCTTCACTGTCCAGGGCCCTTCCTAAAAGGCAATCCCTCCATGCTTCTATTGAGGGTTATATCCTTTAGTCTGCTATCCAAGGGGAAGTGTGCTATAGCATGAATTCATATTGGATTTGGTTTTGTGTATGTTTCCCACTCCCTCCTGTTCCCTATCCCCAAAACTTTCCATATCTTGTCTGTCCCTCTAGTTACCTGCCATGTATGCCTGAAATTCAACCTGTTCCAGTTTTTCAGAGCTACAAATTAGGGAGTGTATGTGGCATTTGTCTTTCTGTGTTTGTGTGAGTTCTCTTAGTATGATCTGTCCCAAGTCTGTCCATATTACTAAAAATATCATTATATAAATATTTCTCAGTGCTGAGTAGAATTCCATTGTGTATATGTAACACATATTCATTATCCATTTATCAAGTGATGGGTTGAGTCTAGGTTTTAGCTATTGTGAATTGAGCAGCTATAGACATGGATGAGCAAATACTCTGCATTGAAGAGTGGAACCTTCAAGGCAGATGCTCAGTAGAGGAATGGCTTGTTAGTTGGTAACTCAATATCCATTATTTTCAGGAGTCTGTGTACTGATTTCCACAGTGATTATACAAGTTTGAACTCCCACCAGCAGTGAATGAGGGTTTCTGTTTCCCCTCATCCTCACCAGCATTTATTGTTTATTTGATTTTTTTATTGACTGCCATGCTTTTTGGAGTAAGGTGGAATCTCATACTTGTTTTAGTTTCTATATCCCTGATGGTTAACTATGTTGAAAATTTTCTTAGGTAAGTACTGGCTATTTCTATTTCTTCCTCTGGGAATACCCTATTCAGTTCTTGCCCAGTTGCTTTGAGTGGATTGTTTGATTTATATTGCTTAGTGTGGCAGTCAGCCTCACATTGCTAGGATAAACCTCCAGACCAGACACAGTTTATAGGAGGAAGAAGGGATTTATTGATACTTACCGATAGCAAAGAAGTTCCATAACATCAGAAGAAGCTGGCCTACTTTTTCAGGTCCATGCAAATACAAAACCAAAACTCAACCACCATCACACCAGCAAGTATACTTCAGGAATCCAGGCAAAGCTCAAACACTTTGCCTATCTTTAGACTGGAATTCCAAATCCACCTCCACACCTTAGGGATGGAACCTGGGATCTGCCCACAGTGACACTTCTTCCAGCCAGGTGGCTGGAGATCTAAATTACAAGCTTTAATAAACTCCTGAATCAATTGAAGGTCATTCATTAAAACTACCACACTTAGTTTTTGGAGTTCTTTGCAGATTCTAGATATTAAGTCTCAGACAGTATTATACTTCCTTATTGTAGGGAGAGATTTAATATTTTGATTATTAGAGTTTTAAATTTTCTATTTGCTTACAATAATGCTTTGATAATGTTCCATTAGATGTTATGCCCTTATACAGTTTTAGGAAAACCTGACTCTAGTTTTATTTTTTAAAATAAAATTGTACTTTGATAGTATATATTTAAGTATATATTAGTATTTAATATATCATATATATAGGCACACAGTATAATATCTCAATGTGTATTCAATATGTAAAATTCAGATAACTTGATTTACCATTTGTTTATGTTCAAAATCAGTTTTCTCAATTATCCAGTTTTAAATATTCTGTTAATTGATACCAACATTGTTTATCCTGTTGTGATAGAGTGATAAACCATTGGATGTTAATGTATCTATCCAACTAATATAATTTTATTTGTATTCTTTTCTGATTGAGCAGTAACCTGACCTCACTCCATTCCTGTCTCTCCTCTATCAGCCTATTACTACTAAGATCATCCCTTACTCCCATTGCTACTAAAATTGTCTGTGTCATTTCCGATTAATTACCAATGTTTTACCTGGGTATGAGCTTATGTGTCTGCATCACTATACTGCCATAAATTAAAATGACAAATAATAAGTTCAAGTTGAATATGTTATTGGAATTGAACTTCTTATCAACTAATTCTTTATGTTACCTATGCAATTTCAGAGACAATTGTGTTACTTAAGCAAATTATATATATAATGTATTCATATATTCTATTATTTTTACCTATCCTAGAACTTGAAGGTTAAAAGTTAGATGAATAAAATTATAGGAATAGTTCTCTTTACCCTCTTTTATTAATTCTTGTTAGTATAGATAATGAGTTTCACAAACATATAATTGTGACTTGTTAAATTCATGCTCTTTAACACTGCTCTTATTGTCTTCTTTTATATATTTAAGTCTAGATTCAGCACTAAAGAGGAATAGTACTTCCAAACAAATACAAAGTTCCAATGATGTTATCGCAGGAAAAAAAAAAATAATAAAAGCATAAAAAGAGGAAGTGAGGAAAGCAGAAATCTCAAGAAGCACCTGGAAGGCTAGACACTAATACATCAAGGTCTTCCCCTAGTGACACATTTTCTTAGGCTAGGAACCACCTCCAAAATGTTCCAGAAACTTCCCAAAGAGTGGCAACAACTTGGGATCATTCAGTGAAAGAATCTACAAAGTCATTACACATACAAGCCATGACACCACCATAATATGCATACCCCTTGGGTGCACTTTAGTTCAAAATGAATGATGACAATATAGAGTCTAAAGACTGAATTAGTCACTAACTGCTGCCATCTCAATGTCTCCTGTAATTAAAAAGTAGAGATTTTTTAAGATCCAGTACCTTGAGACATTTTCCTCTTCAACTATACTTATCTAAAAAAAAATCTGCTAAATATGAAAGACATGTTGAAAACCATCATTTGGAACATCCATGCCACTTTACAAGAATCAGTGTTTCCATAGAGGAAAGTGGAAATGCCATGGTAAGAAATTAGTATGTTACATTATATTCTCAAATGTATGACTTTCAATAATAATAATGTAAGTGTACATCATTTCTTAATTTAAAAGTATCCTATTTCTTAACCTTAAACATACATAATGATTCAAGTAGGAATTGAGATTTCATGAATATTGAGAAAATGTTTTCTCACTATGCTAAAGTGATTTTGTAAAAGATGTGCAACATTGTAAACTACACTGTAGGATTTGTTCAATTCTAATTAAATTGTGATGAAACTTTTCAGCATGACAAAATATGTGAACCAGAATTTGTAAATAGAAAAATGTATTCTCTTTAGTTTTGCTCTAATTTATCTTTTATAAACATGGTAAAATTCCATGCTCAAATCACTTTTTAAGATAAAATAATTTCTTAGATATTAATGTTGAAGGTACTATTTTTATAACTGTAACTATGCCCTAATTTTTTTTTTAGTTTTTGTTAATGATTACTGCTAGCAATGGTATATTAGATTATATGAATCTGAAATTGAGTTCATGCAGTCATCTATATTTTATCCAATGTGTTGGACTCATGAGTTTTAAATGTGTTTTATGTGTGGAGATACAAGTGATTTGGGTGGAAAGGTAGAGTTCCTTACAGGAAGAGTAGGCAGGTCATGTGAGGAATTGCCATGGAGTCTTCTTTATGTGAACCCCTTTGTTTTACTATAGTGACAAATTTGTCTGAGGGACTGAAATCTTTAAGTGAAAGTATAATAGGTCATTAGAAAAATCATTGACTCTCGGCTCCCTGGAATTCTAGAGGGAATTAATTCTGCAAACATATTTATTAGCCTTTCAACAGTGGCACAGACATTTAATTTAGTCTAATTATACATACTGAGAGGACTTTTGCATTTAGATTTTAGAAGTGAAGACTGAGGGAAGGGGAGCTGGAATCACGGACACACACACACAGACATACAGGTTGAATTGCAAGGCTTCAAAGGACTTCAAATGTCATAATTTCTACAAGTGAAAAGGATGTCAGATTTTTTTTTTTTGTTCAGAACTGTTCAATCAACTCCCTGAAACTTTACATCATTCAAGCCTCTCAAGATTATCTGAGGATGAATCTGTAGTACACATGATTGAAGGCAGTATCTCATCTGAGCATCTGACCTCTCCTGCTTCCACAGCATGGATAACATCATAGAAGCAATCATACATCTTGAGAAGAATTTAATTTAGCACATTCACTTTCTGCAGAAATAGACATCTTGCTTAAAGTGAGAGAAAAAGAATGTAAAGAAATCAGGTATGTGGCTAGTCTTAGTCACCACCGTCCAACACAGTCTTTGAAGATGGCAGGCCTTTGGGCCTTATGGCTCATATATATGGTATATAGACATTTTTGTGTGTGCAGAATTATGAAATAAATTTAGGGACTCAGAGCTGTTATCCAAATACACTACCACTGAGCTATGTCCTCTATCCCCTTCTTGCTTTCTGAGACAGGTTCTCACACAGTTGCCTCTGCTGGCCTTGAACAAAGTTTGTAAATGATGCAGGATCTGAATTTTTATGCTCTTACCTCAGACCCTCAAGAAGGTGGGATTACAGGTCTGTGATACCAGGACAAATTGTGGTATATAAGTTAAAAATATATGTGTAGGACTGGAGAGATGGCTTAGTGGTTAAGTGTTTGCCTGTGAAGCCTAAGGACCCTGGTTCAAGGCTCGATTCCCCAGGATCCACGTTAGCCTGATGCGCAAGGGGGTGCACATGTCTGGAGTTTGTTTGCAGTGGCTGAAGGCCCTGGTGTGCCCATTCTCTCTCTCTCTCTCTCTCTCTCTCTCTCTCTCTCTCTTTCTCTGTTTGTCACTCTCAAATAAATAAAAAATAATAATGTGTATATGTAATTGTGGATGCAAATGACATGATGTCAGGAGGACTATTGGGGAGAAGTAAGGGGCCCATCAAAAGAAGCAAGGGAAGGCAAAAGAGGACAATAAGAGAATGAGGGAACCATGAGGAAATTACAGTAACATACATGTATGAAAATATATTGAAGTCAAAATTTTTTACAATTATTATTTTTAAAAAGAACAAGCCTTTGGATGAAAGATTTTCATTGTTCATAAAATAACCATAAATGTACTATTACAATACAATAAACAGAATTAAGAAGGAAGGAACCAAAAATCTCATTATTAATATAAGAGCCAGGAATATAATTCTGTATATTAGTTTTATAGCTAAACACCGGAGGGAACTTTATCTTCACTAGGTAAATTAGTATATCTATTCTCATCATAATTTTCAGGGCAACTACATATAATTGTGGCAATTGCCATCATACCTCAAAAGGGCCCCGGCTGAAACTAAGAAAACTTCGAGAAACAAGCAAGGGGGCTGTTTTCCTGATGAACCAGACACCAGCACAAGGGGGAAGGAGATCAGCATAGAGAAAAATCAACTCCTACCAAATCAGAGAGCCAGAGCCTCAGAGGCCCTCAACACCTCATCACTGAAGCAGACCAAAAATGAACCCAACATGGCTCAGGGAAATTTTGCGGAAGAGGGGGCGGAAAGAATGTCAGAGTCACATGTTGGGTCATGATATGCAGAGACATTTAGCTTACCCATAACTGTGGGCTAACTCCACAATGCATGACCCGTATACCTCAACAAGGAGGGGCCAAGGGGAGGGGGTAGGTCACGGATGAGCCTAATAATGGTACCAAACTGACTGTATTTGCTGAATACAGAACTGACTAATAAAAAAAAAAAAAAAAAAAAAAAAAAAAAGATCTTCTTGTAGTTGTCTTGATATCATTCATGTTGTAAACACGATACCACTTGTGTAAAGAAATGCTGAAGATGAGTTTAGAATTCACATACCTTGGCATAGTAACTATCAAATAATCTTCAATCACTGCCAGTAGTGGATACCTGGTTACACAATTGTTTTCTTATACTACCATCCTCCAAAAGCAGGAAGCACCAGAGCACCTCAATAAGAAAAAGGTTTCTCTTTAAAAAGAAAGTTGTCAAACAATAAAAGGTCTTGGATGCACTGCAAGCTCTGTTTAAATCCATCCTCATCTCCAACATTGCTGCTTAAACACATCCAAGCTCCCGGGACATTTGTTTTTATCAAAAGTCAGGTTTCGTGTAGACATAACTTAGAAGGAGCAATGATAAGGATAATCCCCTTTTATATTAAAGCATTAAAGTGATGACATTATTGGCTGTCTTATTTCAATTATATGATCTAAAGTTAGTAATGATGCAGTATCCAAATTAAAATCATTAAACTTCATTCCCTACCCTGTTAAGTGAGAATGCTTTAATTATTTCAGTTTTTAAAAATGTGCCTATGTAAAATGTAGGGTAGCATCTCATGTGTAAAGTTGACTGTGATGAGGCATTGTCATAAGGATACATGGGTTATAGAGTGAAATTCAAAATGGGATGGTATCTTCTTGTTATAGGAGAGAAAAAGCTATATCAAGAAGCAGCTGTTTCAGTGACTGCTATGAGTCATATGTGTGAAACGCTTCTCTACAACTCAAGAAGGGAGTTAAGAAAAGGTAACTGAAATCATATAGTAATGTATTGATACAGTTCATGACTTTATATTATGATGGCATGTATTTGAACATGAATTTTGTTGGCTTAATAAAATGAATTGGGTAGCCAGTGGAAACACATTATAGTAAGACTGGATAAATCATAGACTGACATAATGTGGGTAATATTTGTTTTAATTTATACGTAAATTAAATATTCATGTCATTAAAAATCTGCAATATCTCTCCAATATTTACATGTTTGTTATTCTGATATCTGGATATATATATATATATATATATATATATATATATTCATAAACATATATATATATTCATAAATACATGTGTATACACACACACATATATAGCATATACCAAACACACTGTGTTTATCAATTTTAACATTATCAATAGTTATTATTAAATGCAGACATTTTCTTAATTTCAATATTTCTGCTTAATAAGCTCTGTTGTGTTCTTCTTAAGCATTTATAATTCCTACTATTTAGCAATATCTTTATAACAGCTATCAATTCTTTCTATTATAAAATGTATTTTCACCCTACACCATATTTCTCATTTTAATGCCCTCAACCCAAGTTTGGTAAATCTGTAACTTGTTTTATATTTTCATAGATATTCTTTTTTTTTTTTTTTTGGTTTATTCTTTTGTGAATAAAACCTTTCATTTGTCATGCTATACTCAGACTCAACTTAGAAACTTAGAAAGTCACTAGAACTCTAACAAAGTCACAGAAGAAACAGAGTAAATATTCTTGACAGAAAATAAATTGATCACAACCTCCAGAAATCTAATATGAAATGGAGTTTAGAAAGTGATTAATGAGAAATGAGAAAGGAAAGGTTTATGGGAAACATATTTGGAAGTTCATAAAGCCCTGGTATGGCTGAGATTCAGAATAAGCTAATTGGCATACAAAAGAAAATAGAAGAACATTCTCACGGGAGTCATGGAATCCTTGATATATTTGAAGGACTTAGCTTTGATCCATAAATATACATATATTTGAAATAAGATTATCTTACTCACAACTCCAAATGTACTCCAGTTTGCTCTAAAAATTCAATGATCCAATAAATCTCACAGGTATGTGTGAAGTACTGATTTTTTTTTTTACAACTTTCAAATGTTTTCAGTGAGGAGAGAGGTTCCTGTGTTGGTGCCCCTTTCCCATGACGGGCTTGCTCTGGCTGAACTTGAGCACACACACATGAGTTGTCTGAATGAACATGTGACATCTGTGAACACATCGAGATAAAGATATTCCTCATAGGGTTTCAATAATGTGGTTCCAGAGTCTGCTCATATTTCCTGATTTTCTCCAGTTTTCTATTATAGTATAATCCCTTTAAACAATTAAGCAAATCCACTTGATTTTCATGTTTTTTTTTTTTCTTTTGGCATTAAGTCAAAAAGTAACTGACACCTACCAAACTACAGATCCAGAGCCTCCTAAGAGCCCATAACAGAAGTAGACTTAAAATGCACCCAACATGGCTCAGAGAATTTTCCAGAAGAGAGGTGAAATGGTTGTTAGAGCCACAAGTTGGGACATTCAGCACAGAGGCATCACCTGTCCCCCATAACTGACAGCTGCCTCAATACCTGACCTACAATCCCCATGGGGATGACCTGCATCCCCAAGGAGGAGAGCCCCTTTGGAAAAGTGGCAGGGATAAGGGAAAGGATGGCATCAACCTGTGTTGTGTATATACTAAACATGTCCAAACCTGATAAAAATTAATTTTAAAAAATGTATATTTCATGTAAAATAAACCATATGAAAAGATAAATCACATAATTAAAATTATGTTATATATCCCTTAATGACAAAGACTGGCTTTGAGGAAGGCATCATGTAGCTTCTCTTTGTGACAACATAATAAATGGACTGTGAGACATGAGAGATGACTTAGTCGTTAAGGCATTTGCCTGCAAAGCCTAAGGTCTCAGGTTCAATTTCCCAGTACACATATAAGCCAACTGCACAAGGTGGTCCAAGGAACTAGAGTTAATTTATAGTGACTGAAGACCCTGGCATGCCCATTCACTCTCTATTGGCCTCTTCCTGTCTCTGTCTTTCTCCCTCTCTTTCAAATAAATAAATCAACCCATCATACCTCAAAAGGGCCCTGGCTGAAACTAAGAAAAATTGGAGAAACAAGCAAGGGGGCTGTATTCCTGATGAACCGGATACCAGCACAAGGGGGAAGGAGATCAGCACAGAGAAAAATCAACTCCTACCAAATCAGAGAGCCAGAGCCTCAGAGGCCCCCAACACCTCATCACTGAAGCAGACCCAACATGGCTCAGGGAAATTTTGCAGAAGAGGGGGCAGAAAGAATGTCAGAGCCACATGTTGGGTCGTGATATGCAGAGACATTTAGCTTACCCATAACTGTGGGCTAACTCCACAATGCATGACCCGTATACCTCAACAAGGAGGGGCCAAGGGGAGGGGGTAGATCACGGAGGAGCCTAATAATGGTACCAAACTGACTGTAAAAATAAGTAAATAAATAAAATAAAATAAATGGGAAAAAAGGAAGGAAAAAAAATCAAATATTTAAAATAAGTTCATAATGTGCTTAAATTAACACAGATCGTATGTGGTTTGATTCAGGTGTCCCCCA
This sequence comes from Dipus sagitta, assembly GCA_036346955.1. Lineage (NCBI taxonomy): Eukaryota > Metazoa > Chordata > Mammalia > Rodentia > Dipodidae > Dipus > Dipus sagitta. The sequence goes on from CM070772.1 coordinate 28,273,487, forward strand.
TAAACTTACAGGATCTGAATACTTGGATCCCCAGCTGGTGGCAGTTTGGTAATTGAAGCCTCCTGGAGGCAATATATCAATTGGGGTGTGTGTTTGGTTGTTATACCAAGCTTCCCTTTGCCAGTTTTTGGCGCACTCTCCTGCTGCTATTGTCCACCTAATGTCCACCCTCTGTTCATGCCACAGTTTTCTCTTGGCATCATGGAGCTTCCCCTTGAGTCTTTAAGCCAAAATAAACTCCTTCCTCACACAAGCACTTCCGGCCAGGCACTTTTTTCCCCCCAGCAATGGAAAGCTGACTTCAACAGATGGCATGGGCCCATCAAATTATTTGGTACACACCACAAGAGACTGCTGCCATTCGTACATGACACAGTTCTTTACAGTATTTTTTTCATTTAATTCTGCTTTCTTTTAATAAGTAGAAATTGTATGAACATATCATGTGTTAGTACCATCATTTTCCTCCTCCCTGCCCCGATTCCACTGAAGGCCCTCCTCAATGGGGTGGCTAGTATTCACCATGGGTTTTTGTTGGTTATGAACTGTGAGAGCAGCAGTTAGTCATCTGTAGGGAGGTTCAATGTCTCTGTATATTCCCTCCCATACTCTTTCCATCCCTTCCTCCACAAAATTGCCTGAGCCTTGGTGGGTATGTTTTAAGCCTACTTTAGTGTTGGGCTCTCAGAAGCTTCTAGATTTCTCTGTTATGTTTAGCACATCCTCAGTTTCTGTCTCCTTCACCACCCTGGCACAGTTTATCAGGCTCATCAGGGAAGCAGCATTCTTGCTGATCTCGCCAATTCCTCTGTGGCTTCACCTGGACCCTATGTGCTGTGCGAGGGATGCTTCATCTCCTGCCAGGGGTCAGCTTCTTTTCTTGTCTTGTTGAGAGATTTTGGTTGACATTAGTTCTTGATGTCTTGTGAAAATGATAAAACATATTCTCCAATGGAGAGTGAGATTATCATAGGTTTAAGGGGATAGTATTGTTAATTTAGAGAGATTTTGATGGGTTTAGTCTCTTTTGGCAAAAAACTAGTGGTTGCTTCTTGTTTGAGTCCATAATGGGATTCTGACTCAGTTCCCAGTTCCCGCCATGACTTGATTTCCACTGAACAGATCTCCTAGCCAATCAGAAAGACATTGGTTACCCACCTACACTGGTGCTACCATTGTACAGATGAGTTTTCGGGCTCATTGCTTGTTTATAACAGTGTGCCCTGCTTACTCGTAACATTGTTCACAATTTTCTCCCAGCAGATCATGTAAATTTTTATCAGAAGAGTATCATTTTAAAATAACAATACATGTGTGCTAAAGGTATAATCCAATAACAGGTAAAATATTACATAATGTACATAATTCTATATGACATACTTTTATGGGAGAATCATTGTATTCTCAAGCCCATCATTAACTACAGCGTCAGAATGAAGCACCATATGGAATAGAGCTTGAGTAATTAGGAATAATAAGGCAACTTCTATTAGGTCACAGGAAAGCCTTTGCTAACCACATCACAGGTTTGCTCAGTCACATCTGTCACTGGGCTTTCCAAACTTCAATAAGTTAATTTAATTTGAAATTTAGGGTGCTAACAATTTTGAAATTTCAATGCCTTAAATATTTTTTTTTTCTCGGCATTCAAATTAGTCTTGCTAATTTTTCAAGATTTAGTACTTCATATGTATTATGTTGTTGGCTCCTTTGTCAAAGATCAAATAGCTATAGTTGCTTGAACTAGGTCTTCAATTCTGTTCCATTGGTCTACTTGTCTGTTTTTAATAGTGGCATGCTGTTTTGTTACTATGGCCTTGTCATACAGCTTACAGTTGGGTATGGTGATAGCTCCAGAGGTATTTGTTTTGATAAGGATATTCTTGGACATCCAAGGCCTTCTGCCATTCCATGTAAATTTTGTGATCACTTTCCTATTTCTGTGAAGAATTATGCTGTTTTTTATGTTTTTTGTTTATTTTTATTTATTTATTTGAGAGTGACAGACAGAGAGAAGGCCGGAGGGAAAGAGAGAGAGAGAGAGAGAGAGAAAGAGAGAGAATGGAAGCGCCAGAGCTTCCAGCCATTGCAAACGAACTCCAGATGCATGTGCCCCCCCTTGTGCATCTGGCTAACGTGGGTCCTGGGGAATCAAGCCTCAAACCAGGGTCCTTAGGCTTCACAGGCAAGCGCTTAACCGCTAAGCCATCTCTCCAGCCCTATGCTGGGGTTTTTATTGGTATTGCATTGAATCTGCATATTGATCTTGGCAGGACAACCAGCTTCACAATATTGATTCTACCTATCCAGAAATATGGAAGATTTTTCCATCTTCTCTTGTCCTTAATTTCTTTCTTGAGTGTTTTTATATTTTCAGTATAAAGGTGTTTTACCTTGGTTCATGTTATTCCAAGATACTTTTTTGCAATTATTGAAAATATAACAGGCTTGCAGATTTCTTTCTCTGCATGTTTATCATTTGCATATAGGAATCCTGCTTATTTTGTATTCTGACACTTTGCTGAAGGAATTTATCACCTTCAGAAGTTTTCTGGTAGAGCCTATTGAGTCACTTACACATAAGATCATATCTTCTTCAAATAGGTTAACTTGACGTCTTCCTTTCCAACTTGGATCCCTTTTATTTCTTTCTCCTATCTTCTTGCTTGGGCTAGGACATCTAGTACTATGTTGAAGAAGCATTGGGAGAGTGGGCAGCACCCCCGTCTTGTTCCCAATCTTAATGGGAACATCTTCAGTCTTTTCTGAGTTAGTATGGTGTGGGTGTTATATGCTTCATATATAGCCTTTATCATGTTGAGATATAAACCCTCCATGCCTGGTCTCTCCAATATTTTGATCATGAAGTAATGCTGTGCTTTGTCCAAGCCCTTTAATACATCTATTGAAATCATCATGTGGTTCATGTGTTTAAATCATTTATGTAATATATTAATTAATTTTCATATGTTGAACCATCTCTGCATCCCTGGGATAAAGCCTGCTTGATTGAGTTGAATAATTCTTTTAATGTGTTGTTTAATTTGGTTTGCCTGGATTTTGTTTTGTTGGCCTTATATTCAACATCTGAAGGATTTTAAAAATAGATTTATTAAGAAAGAGATGTCACAGGATAAAAGGAAGCCCTTTAAAACAATGTTTCTTATTCATTGCTCAGAGTATGCTGGCTGTTTTGCATAAATTACACCTCATAAAATAAATGAATTTGAAGAAACAGCAAAAGCTTCTTATTTATGACATTTAAGGAAGTAACTTAACCTTATAATGGCCCTATGTTTCAGAAACAGATAAGGCCATAGTAAATGTATTCTGTAAGCTGATAAAGTTATTTTAAAGAATTTGTGACCTGGGCATGGTGCTGCAAGCCTTTAATCTCAGCCCTGAAGTGGCAGAAGGAGGAGGATCCCATGAGTTCAAGGCTTCCCTGAGACTATATACTGAATTCCAAGTTAGCCTTGGCTAGAACAAGACCCTACCTTGGGAAAAAAAAATGTGAAAATATCATTAAAACATTTGAAGTTATATATAAAGAAACTGTCTACATTTTTCTAAACTATTCATGACAAGTTCACATAGGAAAAGTTTCATGGGTCTTCATCATGCATCCTGAAATATTAATAAATTATGCTTACAAACTTGGTCTCCACTGTCACTAACAGAACCTCAGAATGATATGTTCTATCATGCATATTTTTGTATCTATAGAATTTACAATTCTCCTTAGTTATAATTAATTAAATACAAACACTTAATGAAAACAGGCTAACTTGTGTGCAATAACAGCCTGTTAAGGAAACCCAGTGTCTATGTCTGCAGAGACAAAAGAAAATAGCCAAGAACAAAAGCAACCAGGAGAGAGATGGAATTAGGAAAATATCTCCCTCCTTCTCCATCTCATATGCTCCCTCTCATTACTCAGCATTTCTGAAGTATAATTGTTATGCATGGCACATAATGTACATTTGGATTTTAACTTCTTTTGAAATCATCAACACAATTCAGTTAACAATCTTAGCAACAACTGAGTGAGTGCCAGCTAGGATTGTTATTGTTGCCTTGTAACCCCAGCATTCCTCTACTCTCTGTAACCCAGACCTATAGATTTGATTCCAGTTACAAAAATACATCAATGGCAGCCTTATACCCTTTATCATTTGTTAGTTGTGCATTCAGGAAATTCATATTCGGCTATATTTACTAATTTAAGGTATTTTATGTTTACTGTGGGCAATGTTCCTATGAATTCTCCCTTTCTCTCATTTACCAATGTCCCATTTTTGTTATATAATGTTTCTCTGAAGGTATAAATACATGCTTTTTATTATTAGATATGTACACAGTATGTATACAGCCATGTTGGTGTCATCCTTAGCCTACCCCTCCCCAGGGATCCTCCTCATTGGGGAATGTGGGCCGTGAATTTTAGCCATCCATTATGGGGAAGAGTCAATGTCTCTTTGCATACTCTTCCAACTTGTGGCTCCAACAATCTTTCTGCCCCCTCTTCCGTGAATTTCCCTGAGCCATGTTGAGTTCCTTCTAGGTCTACTTCAGTGATAAGGTCTTGTTAGCCTCTGTGTTTCTGGATATCTGGTTGGGTAGGAGTTGAGTGTTCTCTGTGTCTATTTCCTTCACCCTTGTGCTGGTACTAGGTTCACCAGGAATGCAGCACCCTTGATCATTTCACCAATTACTCTTGGTTTCAGTTTGGGCCCTGGTGAGGTGTGATGGGCTGATTCTCTCCTCAGGATCTGCATCCATCTGAAAAAGAGAAGCAAATTCTCCAACGGAGATTATTTAGATATAAAGACAATGATGTGGATATTATTATTGATGTGTTATTTGGAGAGCTGTTCTTACTTTGCAAACATTGCACATATGTCTGTAATAAACTTTAGTTAAGATAATATATATAAATTGTATTACTGAACTTAATCTTTTACAAAAATTACTAAAATTATAAAAATTGTCATTATGCTAAGCATTTAGTTATTAGATAAATAATATGAATGTAAGTACCTAACTTGCATTACATTTCCCATATTTGTTTGTAATGTTCCCTTGACTTAATTTCAAGGGATAGCTTGTAGGTAAGATACAGAAATACTAGTGTAAAGTATTTCTCACTGCCATGCCTGCTAGTGAAGATGTATTACATACCATGGCTTTAATTGGATGACTGAGATAGGAGGATTTTTTAGTGGAAGGTCAGACTGAGCAACACAGACTTTGTCACAAGACAAAGACAGAAAAACAACAAAATTGCTGAGCCTAGCGTGGTGGCACACACCTTAAATCCCAGCACTTGGGAGCCAAAGGTAGGAGGATACCCATGAGTTCAAGGCCACCCTGAGGCTGCATAGTGAATTCCACGTCAACCTGGACTAGAGTGAAACCCTACCTCAAAAAAAAAGAAAAAAGAAAAAAGAAAAAAAAAACAAATTAAAAAAAATTTAACTATAATATTGATATTAGCATTATAAAATCAGATTCTTGAAAGCTATAGAAGTTACATTCTTATACATCCAATATATTGGGATGAAAACTAAAGTACACTAAAATTAAGCAAGTATTTTAGATATACATGACACTATTAATGTAGCAGCAAAGACAAGTTTTATGTTTTTCCTATGTCTTGGCTAATTATTAATTCTGTTATTATCTGTATCCATGACCACTAAAATGATTTTTGTTTAATTTATAATGCATTCTTTTTACTTTTTTCTTTCTTTAACTTTAATAATGGTTATGGAATGAAAGAACCTAATGCATGCCAGGAAAGTGTTCTACTATGCAGTTACATACTTGGCCCTTTTAATACATATTTTACTTTGAGACAGATCCTTCCTTGCTTAGTTAACCTAGCTAACCTTCAACTTGTGTACCTCTTCCATTAGCCTCCTTCATCATTGGAAGTACAGGACTATAGATGACACAGGAAAATTATACTACATAATTTTACTCCAAATATGGAAACACAGAAAATTTATTATTATTTGTTATTTTTTACAGATAGACAGCATGCAATATGTGGAGTATGTGTTCTGGACTTTTCCATTGAGATAACCATAGTAGAGAAAACTGTAATACAATAAAAAGGAATCACTCTGGTCTCCAGTAGTGATCTTTGAGGATCTCACAGAAAGGTTCACAGGAAGTAATCAAATAAGAAGCTTTGAGATTTAAGAGAAAAACAAGACATTTTTTTTTAAAAAGAAACTCATAATAAATTGTTTCTCCTTTCAGATGGGATATTTCTTTTGTTCGTAATGCATTTCTCTTGCAGAAAGACCTACTTCATTAGTGGCCAGTTCTGTCTCAAAAGTGATCAGTTTAGACACAAGTTTTGCTTCTATTACTTATACTGCTTATAATATAGTAGTATAGATTCCCTGAGTTTTAGCTATTTATAAGATCATCTAGAATAGCAGCATATTTCAGAGTTATTTAATGGTTTTAATACATTTTTATGAAGAGTGTGTTATGTGGGCTTGAAGCAGCCAGGTGAAATTTAGTGGTATAAAATAATTCATAACTTTGACACAGATGCACACAAATACATCTCCCCATTCATGTATGTTTGCAGGCTGTATAGCTACCTTAATATCAATTTAAGTCAATGTTATGTTTTATTTTAAAATATAAATATCTAAAATAAAAAATTATAGTATAATACTATATAGTATTTCCTTCCATTAAAATGTGTTGTTTATATTCAACTAAGCATCCAAATTTTTTACTTGTGGTACGTATGGCAAGAGTACATGTGGCAGTTAATATTGTCTAATAGAAAGGATCTGGAATCACTTAGGAGGCAAATCCGTGCATCTGCCTACTGGATTTTCCAGACTGTATTAAATGAGATGAAAGATGCTTCCTCACTACCGGCAGCACCATCCAATGGGCTGGGTCACTGCGATAAATATGAAGGAGACAGAAAGCTATGCACCAACATCCCTCACTCTGTTTCTTCACTAAGGAGTTAGGTGACCAACTGGTTTGTTCTCCTGTCACCCTGCCTTTCCTGGCACGATAGAATGTATCCAATCTCACTGTAATCTGGAATTAACTCTCCTCCCATAAGTTGCTTGTTGTCAGGCAGTTACCACAGAAACAAGGGAAGTATGGAATATAATACTTGAGAAATGATGTACATTAGCTTGTACTGCTCCCATCAAGGAAATGGAACTTGTAACTTTTTAAAATTATTTAATATTTTTAATTTATTTATTTGCAAGGAGAGAGAGAGAGATTGAGAGAGTGAAAATGGGCACATCAGGACCTCCAGTGACTGCAAACAAACAAAGAAACTCCAGACCCATGTGCCATTTTGTGTATTATGCTTTGCATGGGTATTGGGGAATGGAACCTGTGTTTCTAGACTTTGCAGGCAGTTTCCTGAACTGCTGAGTCATATCTCCAGACCCCATCTCCTTTGCTAAAATTTAGATGTCTACAACATTTTCACATTTTGCAAAATGTAATTATGGTCTTCTTACTAAAACCAATAAGAGAAATGGGACCAGAAATTTTGGCTATATTTTGTAACAAGGTCTCTGACACCCCCTGAACTATTATAGTTTAAAGTGATAGTACTAAATTAAAGTAATCAAACTTTATACTTGTTTTAGCTATGATGAAAGTTTTTCTTTAATGTGCATTGGTTTTATATCCTAACTAATACAACACAGTTCTAATAGGAAAGACATGCTGATCATCATTAATTAGTCTTTGCACTATTCTGTCTCCCCCCAACTCTTTCTCCCCATTTGACAATTTGAAGTAAACTGTACTGTTTGTCATAATTGCTAATTGCCTAATTATGATTAATTTCTTTCCTTCTGTGTTCATTAACTGTCCTTAGCAAAGTGAAAGCAATTAAAACTGTACTTTGCTCTGAAGACCCTGATCATAATTAGGAAAGCACAAAAATGATGGAATATTGAATAAAGACATTTCAGGGTAATGGAATGAACTCTTTATTAGGAGGCAGTTTATTAACACTATTAGGCTTCTCGTATTTCAAAATCACACTTTTTTGCTTTCCTTGGGTAGATACATAGTTCCATGGACAACTAAAATATTTTATTAAAATATATTTCAGGGCTGGAGAGATGGCTTAGTGGTTAAGTGCTTGCCTGTAAAGCCTAAGGACCCCGGTTCAAGGCTCGATTCCCCAGGACCCAGGTTAGCCAGATGCACAAGGGGGCGCACGCGTCTGGAGTTCGTTTGCAGTGGCTGGAGGCCTTGGTGCGCCCATTCTCTCCCTCTCTCTCTTTCTCTCTGCCTCTTTCTCTCTGTCTGTCTGTCGCTCTCAAATAAATACACAAAAAGTAACAAAACTTTTTTAAAAAATTAAAATATATTTCAAGTTGAACAGGTAGGAACCTGTTAGTAAAGTCTCTGTCTCTCTCTGTCTCTCTCTCTTTTAAATCTAATTGACAAGACAATTTGGATTCTTCATCTGCAATTAGAAGCTCTTGAGAGTATTTTTTCCATATTATATTCATGTGTACCCTGTATACTCTCCCATTTCACTTGCAAAGTCATCTGCTGGATTTTGAAATGTTAGTTAAGGCTAATATTTATTAGAGTTTGAATATGTCCTTTAGCAGTTACACTTTTGAAAAATTCTAAACCCACATTTTTAGTTAACTGATTTTGTACAAAGAATATATTTTTAATTTCAAAAGACTGAAAATTATTTGTTCATTATTAATAATTAAATTCATACTCTAAGAATGTTCTGTTAAAATTCCTTAATGTTATTTAAACATACCGGAGAAAACATTAACAAGTGCTCTATAACCAGCAATATTAATCACTATGTTTTGGGAAATATTGTTTACTCATGAAAACATTTGGATCTGGGCTTCTTTTGAATCAGTGTAAAGTATGTTTTCAAAAATAATCACAGTACACAATACTACATTTTAGTACATATTTGAATTCCTTGGATAAATGAAATAATGACTATATATATATATATATATATATATATATATATATATATTCCAAGTAGTTATAATCTATGTTTGTTTAAAATGATTTTAGTCTGTGAGCTTGCTTTTGTGTTTTTTGGGGGCTTTATTGAAAAGCTACAATAAAATGACAAAAAAAATTGTTAAGGCAAGCATCTTGAAACCTGCAGTTTCTTTTTAACTATTCAGAAATTCAATCTTCAGGATAGAGATATAGAGTGTCTATTTTATCAGTTGTCACCAAAAGATATGAAAATTTCACAGCATGAACATCTACCAAGTAAATCAATACCATAGGCAGCCATCAGGCTTGTCTGTAAATTTATAGTTCCATAATTTCACATCTAGCAGGAAGACACATATTCTATGTGAATTCTCCCATGTCTTGGAAATTGTTGATTGATAAAAGGTACAAAAATAATAAATATATAATGTGTTATTTCTCTCTTGCTGCTTTTATGACTTTCTCTTTCTTTTCATTGTGTAGAGTCTTGATGGTAATATGTCTTGGAGAGTTTCTCCTTTGGTCCAGTATGTTTGGAGTTCTGTTATCTTCTTGTACTTTGATGGGACTCTCTTTTGAGAGGGTGGGAAAATTTTCCTCAATAATTTTGTTGAATGAGTTTTCCATTCCTTTGGTCTGAATTTCTTCCCCTTCTGGTATATCCATGATTTGAATGTTGGGAGGTATAAGAGTATACCTCAGTTCCCTCATGTTCTGTTCACAAAAATTCTTGAACTTATTCAAGTTTTTGAGCTCACAAGTTGTTTCTTGTCTTGTTGTTAAACATCTTAAGCCTGCCAATCATGCCAATCATGCAGACTTAGTATTAACATGAAATTTGACAAAATTGATATTTTACTTACTTAGTTTAAAACTCCCTCCCTCTCTCTCTCTCTCTGTCTCTCTTTCAATACCACCAGGTATTTACAATCTGCTTGATCAGATTTCTAATGTTTAATGCATAGTACATTCATTGTTTTCAAATATCTCAATGTGTGGTACCAATCACTCCAGTATTATGAGCATCCTGTATCTTATCCTGTAACACATTATTTTCTGCCCTTTTAGTGTTTGATTAATGTATGCAGCCTAAGAAGGTCATGGATGTTTATTATTTTTGATATTTTAATCAATCTGCTAAAATGTAGACTTTCATTCTTTCCTAATGGCTATGTGATGATGCTACTATATCTTATATCTAAGATACCTTTCAGAAAAAATGAATGGTAGAATTTGCATTAGGTAAAAAGAGTTATGAAGTTGATTGTTAAATAATTAATTGTCCTCAAATCAGTTACTTAAAATAATAAACCAGTTACTCATAGTGATACACAGTGATAAACAATTAACTTTTCTTCATTGTCAGTTTTGTAGGTGAGTCTGCTCATTTTTATGAAACAATAGCAATAAGTTCTCAGAGGCAATCTCCACTATTTGAAACCATCATCTTATCCACACATTTTACTGTTTATGTATGTTTCATAATGTTGCTTAATACATTTTTAAACATAGCGGTCCACATGGCTTTGAATAAGTTTACCACATTCATAAATAAGTGTCAGTGTAGATGACTGACTACTCGTCCCATACTGGACTACTGCTGCTTATGAGATGTCACTGTTTATTACCTTAAGGATTAAGTTTATGCAATGCCTCCAGTTTTGTCTCCTTTTAGCCATACATGCAAAAGAAAAGAAAGGAACGAAGGAGAAAAAGAAAGAAAGAAAGAAAGAAAGAAAGAAAGGAAGGAAGGAAGGAAGAAGGGAAGAAAGAAAAGGAAAGGAAAGGAAGAAAGAAAGAAGAAAGACAAGAGTAGTGGAAATGATATGTGATTTAGTTGATACAACTAAGCAATGGCTTTATGATGTCATGTATATTGTTACAGGTTATTCTCTTCCCTCTTATCTCCTTGTCTCCCCTCCTCTTCCCTCCCCTGTCATCTCCTGTCCTCTTTTCCTCTCCCCTTCTCTCTCTCCCTCTCATTGATTTCATGTTCCTGCTTCATACTTAAAGAGCAGAATAAAAATATACACAAGTAGTTAAGCAGCAAAACACTTTATTAAGAGCAAAGTTGTAGTAAAGGTTTGAATACACTATCATAGGGCCTATGGGCCATTTGAGTCGAGGGTCCTCAAAGGTCCCAGGAAATGATCTGTTTTTGTTGCTTGTTAGTTTGTTTTATTTTGCTTTTAATCGGATTTTTAGGGGAAGATGGACTGTGGTGTCATTTGGGTGCTTCTGTGGTTTATTTGACAGGTTTGGGTTACATGTTTTCTCTATTGTATATACTCCTTCCCATGATGCACTTAATTTTAATACTATGCACTAGTAAATAAGAGTTCAATTAAACGACAGTTTGCCTTACTGCTCATGCACCCTGAACTAGCTCAGGCTGCATCACCACCCCCCCGCCCCCGTCAGATTCTGGGTCTATCTGAGAATACATATGAATGGTACTGAGCAGGAAAAATGGTCACCAGGGGAGAAGAAAACTATACCATTGTATGTAAGGGTGTACTTGCAGCTCTGTGCAGGTAAACACCACAGGTTACCAAGGAGGTGGCTAGGTGCATTTTTTCTGAGATGAGTGTGTTTACTGCTCAAGACAATCCATGTCCTAGGTGGCCAATCTAACCCCTTTGCTTACCGATCTCAATATTGCCTGTAAAAAATATTTGTCAGATCTTTGAAATAAATAAACTGATAGAAATTGTGGCTCTTGTAATGGTCTTGCTGCATATTTGTTTTCCTATAAACATTTGCCAAGTGGATTCTGGGATAGAGTTAAGATTTTCAGTGTTTCAGGTTCACAGCTATTTCCTGATTTCCTAAGTGGCCACATAATACTAGTCAGTGTCAGGCATTATTTTGTCATAGTTGCCTATGTAGTTGCTGGGACAAAATACCTGATCAAAAGTAGCTGATTTGAGAAAAAGGTTTCTTTCTGTTTACAGTCTCAAGGGGGCGTCTCAGGGAAGTGGGGAGTAGACGGTAAAGTAGAGGCTGAGTATTAGCATTGCTGCAGCAGTTGGCAGAAAGAAACGAGACTGACTGGATCTTTGTCATGGGGAAGCTGGCTACAACACCCCAAAGCTAGACCCCAAGCACACACCTCCTCCAGCAAGGCCGCACCTTCCAAACTGCCTCGACTGGAGACCAAGCATTCAAATCCCATGAGTTGATAGGGGCTATCTGATTCAAACCACCCTATCATCTTCGTGTTCACCCAAGTCCATCCTGTAAGGCAATCAATAATCTCCTCCGAAACGTGCCACGGAGTGGGAAGTCTACAAACGATACAAATTGATTCGTCACTGCGGAGAAGTTTGGAAGTTGAAGCTGGCAGCAGAGGTGTAGGGGGAGGGCCTACTTTCTGGCTCAGAGCCTGTGTCTCCTATCTGTCTTCTCACACAGTGAAGGACAGCTCTTTGTGTTCCGTTTTATAAGCACATTAATCTCGTTTATGAGAGTCCCCTCCACATGGGCCAATCACTTCCCAGAGGTCGCATATGACACATGGTCATCATGAAGCACAGGTTCCAACATCTAAATTAGTGCCATGGGGATAAACCTTTGGAATATCACAAAGGTCAGGGAAATTGTTTTTGTTTTTCTAGTTTGTCTGTTAGGACAAGGTGGTTTTTCACCTTTCAAGGAATGCTGGACATTGGCCTTCAGTTGTTTTGGAATTTTTATTTCTTGTTTTCACCATCAATGAATAGCTTTTCAGAATATTGATGTTGGTCAGTACTCAGTCTGTCTTCACTGTACAACGTTATTTTTTATTTAAACCTGCTCATGTCCAGGTCCTCTTTTGTTTTCCTGTCACTATTTCAGCTTCTGAACTGTTAGTCATTTCTTCACACATCATTTTAAATATTGATACAATATTTATCAAGTTGACCATCTGAACAATGATAATGGAATTTAGCTGTATATATATAAAGTAGATGTATACTTATATATGTAAATATTTATATTCTATTTAGTTTAAGACTAAAATTTTTGTTCCTGCACGTTATCAAAACTCATTCACAGGAAATAAAGATATGTGTCTATGCATGAATACCCGGAGATAAAACTTTGGTTGAACATCAAGACATATTAAAAATGAATAGATCAGCTTTCTAAAGGTTAAAGAATTATAGCCAAAAAACATTGCAAACAATTTCCAAACTTATATTTTTAGCTTGCTTCATAGGCATTGTTTGTTCAATTGTTTCTATTTTTGTTTTTATAAATAGAATTGTTAGTGCATACAACAAGTGTATTGCTTTTTATAAACAAAAATAGGTTTATTTAAACTCCTCTGGCCAACAAAAATGCTTATAAATTTAGTAAGTATTGAACTAACAATAGATTCGTACCTAAAACATTTTCAAAACTTTTAGAATGACTGCAAATTTCCTTTTTCTTAATTTTATTACATTTTATAACTTAATTTGTATTCAAATATAATGTAAGGAAAACATAAAATTAAGGTAATATGTGTAGGACAATATAGAACGTATTTTGCTTGCATGCTTACATATAAATTATATTTTCTTAATTTTTAATATTGTAAAGTTGTTAGTAATAGACAAGACTGGTAAAATTTTCTGACCCTATTCTCTTTCCTTATGTCTTTAAAACAAAGATGTTCTCACATATTATGTTTTATGAGAGCGATGGAGTAATCAAACCTAGGTCTGTATGCTTGTGCCACAAGAGCTCAACACACAAAGGTATCTGTCACACTCCTGTTGCATTCATTTTGTTTTAAGCTTTCGTTTTGCAGATTGGGTTTATTTGTGTGTAATTTAAACTTCTCTCCCTTGTAATGTACACATGAAGATTTCTTTTTCAGAACAAAAGCCTGCCATGTCTTCTGGCTTCTGTGTTGGGTCTAGATACTTGAACTCAGGTTCTAAGGCTCGGACTTTATCCAGTGAACTATCTTTCTAACCCTATTGACATGTACAGTTAATGTGTAAATTACACAATACCATAAGATTTTTCAACTTTTATCCCCTACTGAACATTCAGTATTTATAAGGTTGTATAAAAATAATAATTGTCTATCTTCAGAGCTGTTTGGGAATTTTCTTTTCCCTGGGGCTAAAAATTAATGCCATACATCATTTTAAAGCATTAATACATATTTTTAAAATGATTAATGGCCCTGTTGACTTAATTCTAAATGCATATTCAAGAACTGGAGTTTCTTTTGGATGAATATGCTTATCGAATTCATTTTAACAAAGACCTATCTGTCTTCTGATACAAGCTGTGCAGCTTCTCAGCTGGTGCTTTATTTACTAACTAAGGCTCTAGTTCCTTTTGGAAATATAGACGTATTGTGTATTACTAATCTTTCCTAAAGTTATTCTTCCTCAAAAAACTCATGCAAGACTGGAGAAAAACCCTAAGAAGCAAAGTGCTTGTCTAACATGTATAAGGCCTGGTGTTCAACCTCCATTACAGGATTTTATTTTATTTTTTCTGTGCAGTGTGACTGGGAAGATGGCTCGAGTGGAAAAGTGTTTGCTCAGCGTATCCCTTAATTCCTTACTGTTGTGAACAAATATACCCAAGGAGGAGCGACTTAGAGAAGGAAAAGGATTTACTCTGGCTTGTCACTCCTGAAGATAAGAGTCCAACAAGTCAGGGACGGAACCTCAAGCCAGAGAAGAAAGCTGGTGCTACATGGCCACACTGTCAGACAGGAAAAAGAACACAGAGAGAAAAGCATGGGCAGTAATATCTCAAGACCACATGCCATAGTGACAGACTTCCTCCAGGAGGGCTTTACCTCCTAAAGGTGCCTTCCAGAAGAGCACCAGCAGCCACAGGACTTAAGTATTTCAACGTGTGAGACAATGAGAGCATTTCATATTCAAACCACTGCACTGTACAAGTAGCATGACCTGAGTTTGTCTCATTATTAGCCTCTGCAAACTTTGGGCACTCTAGTGTACAACAATAATCCCAGCACAAGATGGATTCCTTAGTTTTCTGGATATCAACTTTAGTTGAATTTATTAGCTTCAGATTTATTGTAATGTCCTGTCTCAAAAAATAAAGTGGAAAAGAATTGACCTTTGTATTATATTTTATGAGGATACATGTGCACGTATGTATTCATGCATATATATGTTTATACAAACGAACTGCTACATACACAATAATATAATGACTCTTCTTATGCTGTCAATACATATTTTGGAGACAATAGTCACCATAAAGAAAAGCTTAAATATATGACTTTAAATTTTTTTTTTTTGGACACAGTAAATGAGAGGGAAGCCTTATTCACCGCTGGTGTGTATACAAGATGATATGGCCTTTATGTATAGTAGTATGGAGGACTATATTTTTTGTTTTTGTTTTTTACTTTCAACTTCCTTTTTATTATTAGTTTTGTACTCAGTGAATACAGTCAAGTTGGTACCATTATTAGCCTCCTACCTGTCCTCCCCACTCCACAGAGACCCTCCTTGTTGGGGTACATGGGTCGTGCATTGTGGGGTTAGTCATCAGTTATAGGTAGGAGTAAATGTCTCTGTGTATCATGACCCCATGTGTGGCTCTGACATTCTTTAGCCCACTCTTCTGCAAAATTTCCTGAGCCATTTTAGGTTCATTTTAGGTTGAGAATTTTTAACGTATTGACATAATGCAAATTGGTCATATTCCCATCGGTTTATGTTTTTATTCTCCTCTCCCCTACCTCCATTTCACTGAGAATCCTCTTCTGTTGAGTTTTCACTATTCATGTGCCATCATGAATTCACCAGTTACTTATGGTAGAAGGAAAAATACTTCAGAATATATGTTATACCTCTGGCTTTTACATTATTTTCACAAGCTCTGGATGGCATGTGATAAGCCTCTGCTTTTCTGATAATATATATATATATATATATAGATAGATAGATAGATAGATAGATAGTTTTTTAAGAGAGGCAATATGGGTGAGTTTTGTTATGGTTATAGTCATTTTTTAAAAACTTGTTAATTAGTTTTGTGCTCAGGGATTATAGTCAAATGTCAATATCTTTTACCCTTGTACTCATACCAGGTTCACCAAGAAAATAGCACACTTTTTGTTCTGCCAGTTATTCTCAGTTTCAGATGGGGCCCTTTTGACATATGATGGGGTGGTTCTCTTCTTAGGATCTGCGTCTATCTGAAAAAGAGAAGGAGATTCTCTGATGGAGATTAAAGTTAGCACCAGATAAGTAGGATAACCATTACTTTTTAGAGATAATTTAATAGGTGTAGGCCTTCTTTTAGCCCATGATTGGTGGTAGCTTGAAAATGGAGAGCTGGCTCATTTTTGGATCTGGTTCTGACTTATTTCCCAGCTCCAGCTATGGGTTCCATTCCACTGAGCGGATCAGTTAGCCAAATCAAGAGCAGTTGGTTTCCCATCATGCCTGTGCACCACTATTGTGCTTATGTGAGCATTATGACAGGTTATTTGCTGCTGAGTAGGTTAGACCATGACTTGTTTGAACATATATTGGTCATTTTCCCCCAGTTGCCCATATGGCACCTTCTGGCATTAGATAGGCTGATTGTATGGGGAATGACTTTCTTCCAGCTTCCAGCCATGTCACTCCATGTTACGTGTCAACCACATATGATGCCTTTAGCAGTAGGGTCTTACTACTAACCTTTGGTGGGTCATCAAGTACTTTGACAGAAATATGTCTTCTTTTGGGAAATCTTGTAGTCCACTCTGATCAAAAGCTCGTTGTGAATGATAGCCACCTGCTGGTGCTGGGAGTAACAGGTCAGTGCCCAAGAAGAGAGGGAAGAAAAAGATAAGTATTATAAAGGAGATAGAGAGATGAGAAAGAGAGAGAGAGAGAGACAGAAACAAAAGGTTAAGGTCAGTCTTCACCATACTGTCTCCGGGGCCTTGTGACTCAAGCGTTCCCTCTAAAGGCCTGGTGAAGGTTCAACCATTTGGTCTGCCTTTTATGATGTTGAATTTTATGATACCATTGCCATTTGGGTCCAATTTTGTGTCCTCCACCCCATCCCTTACCCTCCCCTCCCTCCCTACCTACCCTATTGTCTACTCCTCAATATGCTTGCTAGGTATGTTGGCATCTTGGGTGGATACAAGTTAGGAGCTTTAGATGAATGAGACTATGCAGTGATTATCTTTTTGTGATTGTGTGAGTTCACTGAAAATGATCTCTTCCAGGTTCTAGCATTTTTCTTCAAATTTCATTGTGTCATTTTTCCTAAATTCTGTGGAGAATTCCAAGGCTACTTGAACCCACTGTGAGGGAACCAAGCTGGAGCACAGCATAACTGAGACCAAAACCATCCCAAAAGGTAACTGGGATTACAACAGGTCAGTACCTGCCAAATGAGCCTGGTATTAGGCCTGAACTGGAAGTGCTAATTATACCTTCCATATCAGCATAAATTATATGTTAAATGTGATGGATGGTTGGATTTGCCATTCTCAAATAAGCTATATTTGGGGCTTGTTATTTGTTGCTTCTTGATTTATAGAGGCTTTGTTTCCTCTTCTATTGTACATTAGGTAAGGGTTTCACTTGGTCACAAGCTGACTTGGAACCCTCAATAGAACAGAAATCTTAACCTCCTAGTTGACAGGAGTAAGGGTGTGGGGTACCACACACCCTAAGGGACAGTGACTTTGTTAGAGGATCTGGTTGTCATAATACCTATTCTTGCATAAATACTCTGTGCTGTTTTTCACTGAATGTATACATTGTTTAGTTAAATTTTAGAATCTGCCTGTATTTTGTTCCACTCAGCCTACTTGAATACTCTCATAGCAGGCAAGCCCAACATCTAGGGTCTCTCTTATAGATAATCTGAGAATCTTAAGAGCCACACCTAGCACCTTAAACTCCTGCCATGAAGATATATAACATCAGATTGATTGATACATCTAATAATACTGCAGCTAACTAGAAAATCCAAGCATTAAATTAATCCAAGATGCAAAAATGTATACATTATAACAGAAGGAACACCAAAAATTAAGACAATATAAATCCACCAAAAGTATTACTGCATCTGAAATGACCTCCAGTGAGAATGAGTTAGAGGAAATGCCTGAGAAAGATTTCAAAAGAATGATTATAAATATGTTCAAAGAAATCAAAAAAGATACTAAAGGAATGAAAGAGGAACTCAAAGGAATCAAAGAAGACACAGGAAACCAGTTTAATGAAAAAAAGAGGTCAATACAAGGCATAAATAAGGAAATAGAAATAATAAAGAAAAATAAGTCAGAATTAGTAGAAATGAAGACCACAGTTAATGAAAAAAAAAATCTGTAGAAAACCTGACTAGTAGAATGCATGAAGGAGGCGACAGAATATCTAAACTAGAAGACCAGGTGGCAGATTTAATACAGTCCAACAGAGAGAAAGACAAACTAATAGAAAAGTATGAATGGGAATTTCAAGATATGCAGGACACTATGAAAAGATCAAACATAAGAATTCAGGTTATAGTAGAAGGAGAAGAATTTCACTCCAAAGGCATAGTAATCATTTTCAACAAAATCATAGAAGAAAACTTCCCCCAAATTGGGAAAGAGGTGCCTTTAGAACACCAACCAGACAAAACCTGGAATCTATCCTCGCCATATTATAATTAAACTACCAAACACACAAACATATATATATATATATATATATATATTGAAAGCAGTTAGAGAGAAAAATCAAGTTACCTACAAAGACAAGCCCATCAGGATCACAGCAGATTACTCAACACAAGCCAGGACTTGGACTGATGTATTCCAAGTTCTGAAAGATAATAACTGTCAACCAAGGTTACTTTATCCTGGAAAGTGATCCATTCAATAGATGGAGAAATAAGGACATTCCATAACAAAAGCAGGCTAAAGGAAACTTTGAAGACAAAACCAGCTCTACAGAAAATACTTGAAAGGATCCTCCATGCTGAAAAGAAAGAAAAGCACACATATAAGGAACCTGGAGAAAACAAATACTCGAATACTTGTTAATACAGGAGAGCAAAGGTAAAACCAGAAGAACTATTAATATACACCTTTCAATAATATCTCTTAATATCAACTGCCTCAATGCCCCAACCAAAAGACATAGGTTTGCAGACTGGGTTAAAAAGCAGGATCCTTCAATTTTTTGCCTCCAAGAAACTCATCTTTCTGCAAAGGATGGATGTTATCTTAGGGTGAAAGGTTGGAAAATGGTGTTTGAAGCAAATGGACCTAGAAAACAAGGAGGCGTTGCTATTCTAATATTTGACAAGGTAGAATTCAGTCCAACATTAGTTAGGAAAGAGAAGGAACATCACTTTATATTGATTAAAGTCACACTCAAACAGGAGGATGTTACAAACCTAAACATATATGCACCTAACATGAGGGCTCCCAAATTCATCAAACAAGTGCTATTAGAACTAAGGTCACAGATAACACCAAACACGGTGGTAGTGTGTGATTTCAACACCCCACTCTCATCAATTGGAAGGTCATCCCAGCAAAAATAAACATAGGAGCACCTGGATTAAATGAGGTCATAGAAGAAATGGAGCTAACTGGTATCTACAGGACATTTCATCGAAGTGCTGCAGAATACACATTCTTTTCAGCAGCACATGGAACATTCTCTAAAATATACCATATATTAGGAAACAAAGCAAATCTTAACAAATACAGGAAAATTGAAATAATTCCTTGCACTCTTCTGAACACAGTGGGATCAAACTATAAATCAATAGCAAGAAAAGCCATAGAGCATACACAAAATCATGGAAACTAAACAATACATTAATAAATGATGAATGGTTCAATGAAGAAATCAAGAAGGAAATCAAAAAATTCATAGAGTCAAATGACAATGAGAACACAACATACCAAAACCTTTGAGATACAATGAAGACAGTCCTAAGAGGGAAATGTATAGCTTTAAGTGCCTATATTAAGAAATTAGAAAGGTCTCAACTAAATGACCTAATCCTTCACCTGAAAGCTTCAGAAAAAGAAGAACAAGACAAACCAAAAATCAGTACATGGGAAGAAATAATAAAGATTAGGGCAGAAATTAATGAAATAGAAACAAAAAAAAAATCCAAAGAATCAATGAAACAAAGAGTTGGTTCTTTGACAGGATAAACAAGATTGATAAACCCTTAGCAAATCTGACCAAAAGAAAGACAGAAGAGACACAAATTAATAAAATTAGAGATGAAAAAGACACCATCACAACAGGTACTAGAGAAATTCAAAAAAATCATAGGGACATACTATAAAAACATGTACTCCACTAAGTATGAAAATCTGAAAGACATGGATGATTTCCTTGATTTATATGACCTACCTAAATTAAATCAAGATGAGATTAATCACTTGAATAGACCTATAACAAGTATGGAGATCCAAGCAGTTATCAAAAATCTCCCAACTAAAAAAGTCCAGGCCCAGATGGATCCACTGATGAATTTTACCAGACCTGCAGGGAGAAACGAACACCATTGCTTCTTCAGTTTTTCCATAAAATATACAGAGAAAGAATCCTACCGAACTCCTTCTACAAATCCAGCATCTCCCTGATACCAAAACCTGGCAAAGATAGAACAAGAAAAAAAAAAAAAAAAAAAAAACTACAGACCAATCTCCCTCATGAATAGACTCAAAGGTTCTCAACAAAATAATTGGAAAACAGAATTCAAGAATATATAGGAGCTGGGCCTGGTGGCACACTCCTTTAATCCCAGCACTTGGGAGGCAGAGGTAGGAGGATCACCTTGAGTTCAAGGCCAGCCTGAGACTACATAGTAAATTCCAGGTCAGCCTGGGCTACGGTGAGACCCTACCTTGAAAAAGCAAAAATAAAAAAAAAATTTAAAAAAGAATATATAGGAAAGATCATTCACCCTGACCAAGTAGGCTATATCCCAGAGATGCAGGGATGTTTCAGCATATGCAAATTGATAAATGTAATACATTATATGAATGGGCTGAAGGACAAAAATCACATGATCATCTCACTAGATGCAGAAAAAGCATTTGACAAAAATCCAAAATACCTTCATAAAAAAAGTCCTACGGAGACTGGGAATACAAGGAACATATCTCAATATAATGAAGGCTATTTATGACAAGCCTACTGCCAACATATTACTAAATGGGGGGAAACTGGAACCTTTTCCAATAAAATCAGGAATAAGACAAGGATGTCCACTGTTCCCACTTTTATTTTGTATAATACTGGAATTCTTAGCCATAGCAATAAGGCAAGAGACACACATAAATTGGATACAAATTGGAAAGGAAGAGATCAAGTTATTATTATTTGCAGATGACATGATTCTATACATAAAGGACCCTAAAGACTCTACCAGCACACTGTTATAGCTGATAAACACCTATAGCCATGTAGCAGGATATAAAATAAATGCACAGAAATCAGTAGCCTTCATATATGCTAACAACAAGCACACAGAGGATGAAATCGGATAATCACTCCCATTCACAATTTCATCAAAAAATAAAAATAAAAAAATAAAGTACCTTGGAATACATCTAATCAAGGAAGTGAAGGATCTCTACAATGAAAACTTTAAAACACTCAAGCGAGAAATGGCAGAAGACACTAGAAAATGGAAAAACATCCCTTGTTCCTGGATCAGAAGAATCAATATTGTGAAAATGGCAATCTTACCAAAAGCAATGTACAAAGCTAATGCAATCCCCATCAAAATTCCACTGGCATTCTTCATGGAAATAGAAAAAAAAAACAATCCAAAAATTCATTTGGAATCACAAAAATATCTTAGATACATAAAACAATACTGAGCAACAAAACTCTGGCTGGTGGTATCATCATACCTGATTTTAACCTATACTACAGAGCCATAGTAACAAAAACAGAATGGTTCAGGCACAAAAGCAGACAGGTTGATCAACAGAACAGAATAGAGGACCCGGATGTAAATCTATGTAACTATAGCCACCTGATATTCAATAAAAATGCCAAAAAGTACTCATTGGAGAAAAGATAGCCTCTTCAGCAAATGGTGCTGGAAAAACTGTATTTATATCTGTAGAAAAATGAAAATAGTTTCTTCTCTCTTTCCATGCACAATAATTAAATTCAAATGGATTAAAGACCTTAACATCAGACCTGAAACTATGAAACTGCTACAGGAAAGAGTAGGGGAAACCCTTCGATATATTAGTCTTGGCAAAGACTTTCTGAATATAACCCCAATTATTCAGGCAATAAAAACATAAATTAACCAACGGGACCTCATGAAATTACAAAGACTTTTTTAAGGCAAAGGACACCATGAATAAAGCAAAGAGACAACCTACCGAACAGGAAAAAAATCTTTACCAGCTATACATCTGACAGAGGATTAATATCTAGGATATAAAAAGAACTAAAAAAAATTAAAAATAAGAAATCAAACAACGCAATTAAAAAGTGGACTATGATATGCAGAGACATTTAGCCTACCCATAAATGTGGGCTAACTCCACAATGCATGACCCGTATACCTCAACAAGGAGGGGCTAAGGGGAGGGGGTAGGGCATGGATGAGCCTAATAATGGTACCAAACTGGCTGTATTTGCTGTACACAGAACTGACAAAATAAATAAATAAATAAATAAATAAAATAAAAAAAATTTAAAAAAAGAGAAAAAAATAAAAAAGTGGACTATGGAACTGAATAGAGAGTTTTCAAAAGAAGAAATACGGATGGCATATAAGCATATAATATATGTTCTACATCCCTAGTTATCAGGGAAATGCAGATTAAAACTATGTTGAGATTCCATCTCAAGCCTGTCAGATTGGTTATCATGATGGAAACAAATGACCATAAGTGCTAGCAAGGATGTGGAAAAATAGGAACCCATTTACACTGTTGGTGGGAATGCAATCTGGTCCAGCCATTGTGGAAATCAGTGTGGACGTTCCTAAGACAGCTGAAAATAGATCTACCATATGACCCAGCTATAGAGCTCCTAGCCATATATCCTAAGGACTCATCTCATTTCCTTAGAAGTATGTGCTCAACCATGTTTATTGCCGCTCAATTCACAATAACTGGGAAATGAAACCAGTCTAGATATCCCTCAACTAATGAGTGGATAATGAAGATATGGCACATTTATACAATGGAGTTCTACTCAGTGGTAAAGAAAAATGAAGTTTTGAAATTTGTAGGAAAATGGATGGATCTGGAAAGGATTATACTAAGTGAGGTAACTCAGGCCCAGAAAGCCAAGCGTCGCATGTTCTCTCTCATATGTGGATCCTAGCTACAGATGATTGGGCTTCTGTGTAAGAAGGAAAAATCTCAGTAGCAGAGGCCAGTAAGCTAGAAAATACATATAAAGGGAAGAGAAAAGAAGGGAGGAGGTACTTAATAGGATAGTATTGTATCTGTGTAAGTAGAAGAATAGATTAATGGAGGTGAAAAGGCCCAAAGTGAGGTCAGGGGAGGAGATCGAGTAAAGGAAAGGTGGAGGGAGGGTAATCAAAATCTAAGAGGATATAAATACATCATGTGGAATCCTACTTTTTTGGACAATGGAACACTCAGGAGCCATAGATTGTTCCTATAAAATTTTCAGTGCCAGGGTTGGGATACCTTCCAGTGAGTTGTTGGCCATGGAGGTCCCTGATGCCCCCCCCACAAAACAATTATAGACCATTGCCAAGGCCCTTGGTTTCCCACCAGGAATAGATGTAAGACCATATTGCTGAAGACTCCACATACTTGGGCTGCAAGGCCACGGAGAAATCCTGATGGAACTGAGCTGATAACCTCCTCCATGTAGACCAACTGACAGAAAGCTGGAAGAAGCCATTCTGCATGCAGTTCAATGGGAGAGAGAGAGAAATCACCAGAGAAGATACTCAACAGTGGACACTGAAAGCCTTATATTTGTCCAGCCAGGCCAAATGAGCCAACCAGTGCAATAGTGGTACATGTGCCATGGTGAAAACCAACTGCCCTCTAATTGTACTGGAGGCCCACTGCAGGAGAGGGAGTACATCCCTGATACTGAAAACTTAAAGCAGGGGTAGTCATGGGCCCTAGGGGTGAAATGTCAGCTGCAATCTGGGTAAATGTATATACTATGCTTATCAAACTGCCCAGTATGCACTTCTATTAATATTCATACCCTTATATTAATGCTTCTCTCATTTTTTGTAGAGAACCTTCTCTCTTCAGATGGCATTGACCTTCGGATGACTTAGAAGGCATCATGGTGCTGGAAAGAAGTGACAGGAGTGCTCAGCACTGCAACGTCTCTATCACACCTTTCAAAGCTCAGGGTCTATTGCAGAAGAGGTGGCAAAAAGAATGTAAGAGCCAAACGAAAGGTAGGACTCCTTACAACATCCTCCTCCCAGACACAAAATGGCCTGGATATCCATGACTTCACAGTGCCTGACACTACCCACACAAGACCATCATAATAGGAGGAAAAGATTATTACATCAAAATAAAAGAGACACTGATTGAGAGGGGGAGGGGATATGATGGAGCATGAACTTTCAAAGGGGAAAGAAAGTGGGGGGAGGGAGGACATTACCATGGGATATTGTTTATAATTTTGGAAATTGTTAATAAAAAATTGAAAAGAAAAAAATAGAAGCAAAATTTCCATATTGACACAGATATATCATTTTGAACATAAAATCAAAGGGATTCTTATCCTAATCCAGGTTTTCTTTTTCTTTTCGTTGTTGTTTTGTTCCTCTATTTATAATAGCTAGGGCATTGAATTAATAGGAATGTCCACCAACTGATAACTGGATTATGAAAATGTGATACATATGGAATTTTAATTAACAGTAAAAAAATAAAATTATAAAATTTGCATCAAAGTGGATGAATCTGGAAAGCATTAAATTAATGGGGTAACCAAAATTCAGGAAGTCCTAAACTGCATGTTTTCTCTCATTGTGGATCCCTGTTTATAATATTTACCTGTATTAAAATCAAGAGTGGGGAATGACAGCAAAATCTAAAAAGCTATAAAGGTAACTAAGAGCAATCAAACTCCAGACATGTGCACCACCTTGTGCTCAAGTGCAACCTTGCAAGCTTGTGTCTGGTTATGTGGTACCTGAAGAGTCTTACATGTGTCCTTAGGCTCTGTAGGCAAGCGCCTTAACTTCTAAGTCATCTCTCCAGCCCTTCATTAGCATTTTTGAGGGAAATTGGGTCACTTTGACAAATATTGAGAGTCCTAGTATTTGTCATGAAAATTACCAAGAGAAACTAATGAAGATTAATGTCAAAGCAAACTTAAGGGTAAAGTCAGTTTATATCAAGAAAAAGTATCAGTTGTTAGGTTTGAAGAACAGCAATGAGTATGTCAGTAAACTATGTATTTCCTGACTCAGACAACAAACCATTGAACCACTGGCTAACAAAGAGCTGAATCTTTATCACTGGACTCTTGTGGACCAGGTAAGAAAATTAGGTGAGAAAAGCTACCTTGGGGTCCTGCTAAAAACTATCTATATTAACTTCTCAGTTAAAATTGTACAAACTATTCAATGCCAGCACTTTTTCCATAAATGTTTATTTTTCAAAATCTGTGTCTATAAATTATATCATTAAATAAAATTAGCAACAACTTTTAAAGCATACTTTTACAAGTATGTTTTGTATATTTGTAATATTATTTAGAATAATTACTGGCAAATCTATCATTTGGGCATATAGAAGAGCAAGGTAGGGGTACAGTGAATGAATCTGAAGAATATAAATGATGAGGGAGTTGTATAAAGATATATCAACATAAGTATTTGTGTCTTATGTATGAGCATAACTTTTAAATTATTAGTATTATAGGACAGGTTATAGGTGCAGAAACAGGCTGTATAGATTTGATAATATGAGCTTGTTCTAACAGAATTATATATAATTTCTTGACTTCACAAACCCCACATAATTTGTTGAATGTGAAGCAAAAGCAACAAATATTCTAATGCTAGAGACTGTGAGATATCTGATGGAGTAAATTGTTGAGAGAAAATTAGAAATTCAGTTTGGAGAGAAGGTGCTTATGTTTTCCTTGAAGCCTCTTCATTCACTGTTATTTGACACAATTTTATAATTTTGCTATTGCTCTTAAATACTTAGTACTTATAAAAGTATCTCACAGCTTCATTTACTATAAACAGCATGGACTTCGTAGCATATTTTAATGTAGAAAATCTCTGTTCTATGTGGCTGTTTATTAACAGTTACTTCAAATCTTTTTTGAAAACCCAATACAGCTAGAGTTTTCTTAGGATATTTCTATAAGACCAGGGTGCAAATAATTTAATTGGTGTATCAAAGAGCTTTTTGTTTGTTCCATACAATCCCCATGCCAAAAGGTGGAAAATTGTCTATAGCTTTGAACTAGTAGGCACATTTTGTGTTTGGAGATGAGCCTATTTGGTGCTTGAGAGAATAGCCATGCTCATTCTGTGGGCTGTGTATCACTCAGCATTCTTACTGCAGAATAACTTAAATGAAGGATGAATGAGTTTTAGCTCATGACCACAGAGGTCTCTATTCATGAGCTTTCTTTATTGCTGTGGACCTGGTGTGTGATTGACCAATGTGCCTTAAATTGTGCTTGAGGGGAAGCAGAGAGGAAGATGCAAAGAAGAAAAAAAAAAAAGGACAAGAGACATTTTTACTACATTATATTTGTGTCCTGTATCCAATAACAGGTCCCACCTCCTACTTTATGTCATCTCCCATGAACTCCATTGTATTGTGAACTAACAAGAAATGAATCTATTGATTACACCAGAGAATTCAGTGTGCATTGAAATAGGGAAAAAAAAAATCATCTGGCAACCTAGACCACAATACATGACCTTGTGGGTGATATTTTACATTAAAACTATTGGACACTATGTGTTGATAGTTATTAAAAATACCATGGCCAAGTGGAATTCTATGAAATTACCAGTTATTAAAAATACCACGGCCAAGTGGAATTATATTACCTTTCACCCTTGCCATGGTTGACATTAAAAATAATAATAACATACCCCAGGGGCAGAAAGTTTGGTGAACCTAATATCTTATTTAGACTTGCTATTGTATCCAGATTTGATTTAGCATTCTCAACCTTATGAAAACTGGATGGATTCTCTGCTATCCAGAAATAGATTACTTTTATCTGAGTCTTCCAAGGGTTCCTTTCTCTGTAGAGGTTAACAAATGATGTTTCAATTTAAGTGTTGGTTTCTCAGAGATGGGAGTAATATTTTGTGTAGAAACACATGGGTTTGCCTGTATAGTCTCTGCCATCTCAGAATGTTTATTTCAATTAATGCATTATAGTTTCACATATTATACCATAGAATGATGTTTTAATTAATGCATGTGATCAGAATTCTGGTCATCAGAATCTTGCAGGAAAGGACTGGGATGACAGTAACATCTCCTTCATTATCTTTATATTCTGATTTTTTATCTCCATAACATGGATTATTAAATAAATTTTGGTTTTCTCTGTGTCGATCTCCTTCACCCTTATGCGGGTACCCGGTTCACCAGGAAAACAGCACCCTTGCTTGTTTCACCAATTTTTCTTAGTTTCAGCCAGGTACCCGCACAAGGGTGAAGGAGATCGACACAGAGAAAAATCAACTCCTACCAAATCAGAGAGCCAGAGACCCAGAGGCCCCCAACACCTCATCACTGAAGCAGACCCAAAATGAACCCAACATGGCTCAGGGAAGTTTTGCAGAAGAGGGGGCGGAAAGAATGTCAGAGCCACATGTTGGGTCATGATATGCAGAGACATTTATCTTACCCATAACTGTGAGCTAACTCCAGAATGCATGACCCATATACCTCAACAAGGAGGGGCCAAGGGGAGGGGGTAGGTCACGGATGAGCCTAATAATGGTACCAAACTGACTGTACTTGCTGAATACAAAACTAATTAATAAAAAAATAGAAAAAACAATGTAGTTTTCTTTCTCCCTATATTTTATGTTTTTAGCTCTAGTCTTTAAACACAAGGAATATTTGAACTTGGTAATAAGATGTAGTTTCTGCCATTTATTACCCAGTTGAATTAAACCATTCTATAATGTTCATATGATTAAAATACCATATACAATAAATACATACAATTCCATATGTCAATTTCTATCAAAATAATTACTGTATATCAATAATTGAACAAATTGATGGTTTCCTTGTAATATTTCCACACATGAATGTCTTATGTGTTGATCATGCATTGATAATGTCCACTGTTCTTCCCTCTCTCCTCCTTTCTACTGACCCCCTTCCAATTCCACATTTACTACTATATCGCTTTAAGCCTTAGGAGAGGAATCACGCAAAAATTATGTACTTATATTTGCTTTTAACAATATGTTCTCCAGTTCCATCTGTTATTATTCAACTCACACAATTTCATTTAGTTTTATAATTCAGCAAATGTGTGTGTGTGTGTGTGTGTGTGTGTGTGTGTAATTTTTATTTACCCACCCTTCTGTCATCCAGACCACAGGATAATTCCACACTGTGAATGCTATGATTGGTCCCTCCATAAATCTCATGAAGCAGGTACCTTTATGTATGCTGATTTTAGTTTTTTAGATAAGTATCTATTATACAGGGATCATTTGGTAGTTCTATAGTTCTATGTATAGGTTTCTGGGAGGTACCATGCTATTTGTCACACTGTGTATTCTAAGGTTTGTGCCTATCAAGAGGGCATAAAGCAGCCCTCCCACCCCAATGCACAGTTCCTCATCAGCATTTATTATTGTTTGTTTCCTTTGTCGGCACCATTCTGTCTTAAGGCAGAATTTCTATGTAGTATTGATCTGCATTGCCTCGAGGGCTTAAAGATATTAACTAGATTTTCCAAAAATGTATTAGCCATTTTCACTTCTTTTGAGAAGTCACTGTTCAGATCATTGCCCATTTTTTTTTTTTTTTTTTTTTTTTTTTTTTTTTTTTTTTTTGGTATTTCGAGGTAGGGTCTCACTCTACCCTAGGCTGACCTGGAATTCACTATGGAGTCTCAGGGTGGCCTCGAACTCATTCATTGCCCATTTTTTAATCGGATTACTTGTAGTTTTTCGCTATTTCTTTTAGTTCTATAGCATATTCTGGATTTTCATCTGTGGATTAATAAAGTCAATCTTCTGAAAAACATGCTTTCATGAAATTAAGATGGTAAACACTTTGTGGCAATCTTATAAGGCATACATGAGCTATGTGTTGCAGATAATAAGTTGTCTCCTCCAGACCAGAAACAACTTCGAAAAGAGCAGTCAACAATGAGATCTCCACTTGATTAAGTTGTCGTAATCTGAATCCTTTCTAAAGCCTATCAGTTTTTCACAGTTGCCAAACTGATAATTGAAAGGAGATGGATTAGGAATCAACCCACACAAATCTTACTGTTTTTGACAGTGGCACCAATTAATGAGATCTACTTAGAAATGCAGTATTGTTTTCAAATATGTCACACTACTGTAAAAATTAGATCTAAAGCCACTGTTAAACATGTGAATGAGCAATATGAAATCAACTTCCTCAGATATAACCTGGGGGATGCATGTGATACAGATTCATTTGAAATTTGATTATGATCCATTTTATCATGCCATTGTCTGTCTGCTGATCTGAGTCAGAGGTTGGATGCTGTTTGAACCATCCAATGATCCTTAGCTTGACTGCTGGCTCCAGTGCTCTGTGACACTTCTGTGTCCCTTGTTCTCCACATACAGTACCCAAGAAATGCATCTCCCTGCTCTTTCAAGCATATTAATGGAGGCATAAGAAGGCTTATATTTACTTCAGTGATAAGCACTCCTTGTCCATGCAGCAGATTATTCAAAGCTGCTTTTTAAAATAATTATGAACTTTACTGTGTGAATATATCACATATTGGTTATATTCCCATTATCCTCTTATATCCCTACCCCTTTCCCCAAATTCCACTGAGAGATCTCCTCAGTGGAGGTATTAGTGTTCCCACTGGGGTCAGGAATAAATCAGTCAATCTCTCTGGAGGTTCAATGCCTCAGGATATTTCTTCCCACCTGTGACTTTTACAGTCTTTCCCCTGCTCTTCCACAATGTTTCCTGAGCCTTGACAGGCCTGCTACCAGTTGTGTTAGTGTTAAGCTCTCTGCAGCTTCTGAATTTCTGCTTTCATGGGTTTGAGTCCCAGTGTCTATGGCTCAGCAATTATAGGCACTTGCTTGCAAAGCCTGCTGGCCGGGGTTTCATTCTCTACATTTATCCACATGGAGTTTGTTTGCAGCACCTGCAGCTAAAGGCCCTGAAGAACCCACTTCCTTTCCATTCTTCTTAGTCTCCCGCACCTTCTCTCTCCTGGCAAATAACTAAATACATTAAATATTATGAATACCAACACACCAAACACAGAAAATGAATAACTGGTCATTAATCTCTACTGATATAGATTGTGTTACCTTCAAAGTGTGATAGAAACTGTCCTGAGGAGAGACTATACCATACTGAGTCATGTGAAATCATCCCTTCATATCCTGCTTCAGTTTTAATCCTAATTTTCCTTTCTATGCTCTTATCTTATGTTGTTGAATAGAAACATTAATAAACACTGGAGAGAAGAGGCATCCATTTGTAGGAATCTGCTGATATTTCTAGAATTGCAATGCATGAATCATTATAATCAGAAAATGGAAACAATAAAAAAGTGGCCTACAAAGTGTTGATACTAGCCAGGGAGATTTGGGACAGGCTTGGTGGTGGAGGCCTGCCGTCCCGGGTAATTGTGAGGATGAGGCAGGAGGATTGCAAGTACAATGTCTGTCTGGGATACAACGTGAGTTCAAGTAATGCTTGGCCCAATAACTGAGATATTGAGAGAAATAAAAAATTGTATTAGCTAACAAAGAAGTGGTTGACCCTATAGCTTTTTTCATAAAGTACTTAGTTTTGGTTAATCCTCTCTCCTTTTTCTCCCTCTTCAATTCCCTTCCCCTGACACACCATTAGTATTTCTACGCCTATTTTTCCACCCATCTACTTACATTACTGCTATCCCTATGCTAAATTCTCCCCACCTCTGTCGCCTCTGTTGTCTCTTACTTCAACTTACATAAACATACAAAAATTCAAATTAGAACCCCCATATGAGAGTACATGAGGCTGGGTTACCTCACCCACACAGAACTTTTCAGATTCCTCTATTTTCTTTCAATTTCATAATGCCATTTTATTTATATTTATTTTGCACATATAGAAAGGGGAAAAGAAGATAATGGAAGGTAATTATGATGAAATCATACTCATTCATGCATGCAACTTTTCAACACAAAGAATAAATGTGAAAAATTTACCAGGTAGCTAAAGTACAGTAATGATTGATTGCCTAGCATGGGGAACACCCTAGATCTGGGAGCTTTGAACTTTAAAGTTTGGTAAACCCTTGGAGTGATTGGTCATGCAGCATTTTCTGTGACATATATTATTCATAATTGGTGCGAAAATTCAAGCATTGACAAGTGTCAGACATGATTGCATAAGATCTAGACATATAATACAAATTAGAATCAGTGATTTCATAGAAGAGCAGGCACAGATTCATGAAGCAAGACAATTTCACCCAAATGTTACACTACTGCTTTTGTTAGAGGATATTTCTGGGACATGATAAAACAATGTTTGCCATATATATATATATATATATATATGTATGTATATATATTGTGTATTTATAAATATAAATAATGTGCCCATTATCTCTATGTCTTCTCTTTCTCTTT
This sequence comes from Dipus sagitta, assembly GCA_036346955.1. Lineage (NCBI taxonomy): Eukaryota > Metazoa > Chordata > Mammalia > Rodentia > Dipodidae > Dipus > Dipus sagitta. The sequence continues at coordinate 28,305,284 of CM070772.1, forward strand.
CTCTTTCTATTTCTCTCTGCTTGCAAATAAACAAAAAGTATTTTAAAAAAGAAAGCACCCAAATAATTTAATTGAAATGTCACTATTGTCAAAATATTTATGAAAATAGTATAACAGTAGATAATTTTTTTCAAATAATTTCATTAAAAAAGTAATATTTAGTCAAAACAATTTAAATTTATTTTGTCTTTAATGTATTTGACTTTTGAAAGTGCTTAGTTAATTAAAATTTTATCTTTTTGTAGTATATATGTTATAAGTTTCATCTTGCCCTACAAAGTCATTTAATATAACATCACTTCTTTCCAGCACCATGATAGCTTCTGAGTCGTCTGAAGGCCACTGCCATCTGAAAAGAGAAGATTTTCTACGAAAAGTGAGAGTAGCATTAATATAAGGGTATTAACATTAAGAGAAGTGCTTATTGGGCAGTTTGATAAGGATAAAATATACATTTAGCCAGACAGCAGCAGATGTTACACTCCTAGGGCTCATGACTACCCCTGTTTTAAGTTTTCAGTATCTGGGATGTATTCCCTCCCATGGAGCGACCTTCAGTTGAATTAGAGGGCAGTTGGTTTCCACCATGAAAGACGTGTCATCCCTGGCACTGAAAATTTTATAGCAACAATCTATGGCTCCTGAGTGTTACATTGTCCAAAAAAGTAGGATTCCGTATGATTTATTTATATCCTCTTAGATTTTGATTAGCCCTCCCTCCACCTTTCCTTTACTCAGTCTCTTCCCTTGACCTCACTTGGGGCCTTTTCAATCCCATTAATGTATTCTTCTACTTATTTACATACAACACCATCCTATTAAGAACCACTCTCCCTTCTTTTATTTTCCCTTCATATCTCTTTTCTAGCTTACTGGCCTCTGCTACTGGGTTTTTTCCTTCTCATGCAGAAGCCCTATCATCTGTAGCTAGGATCCACATATGAGAGAGAACATGCGATGCTTGGCTTTCTGGGCCTGGGTTACCTCACTTAGTATAATCCTTTCCAGATCCATCCATTTTCCTGCAAATTTCATAACTTCATTTTTCTTTCCCGCTGAGTAGGACTCCATTGAATAAATGTGCCATATCTTCATTATCCACTCATCAGTTGACGGATATCTAGGCTGCACCTTGTGAATCTGGCTTATGTGGGTACTGGGGAATTGAGCCTCAAATTGGGGTCCTTAGCCTTCACAGGCAAGCACTTAGCCACTAAGCCATCTCTCCATCCCCTAAATAAGATATTTTTAAAAATAAAAATATTTTGTGCAATTATATACAAACACAAGCATACATGCATGTTTTGTTTCATATAGGAATAAATCCAGTTCTTTAGCTTTGAAATATGATATTCTGAAAATAAGAACAGAATAATAAAACTTTCTGTATAAAAAGGACACGATGAATGTATGAGCCTATGGTGTGATGTGTGTGTTAGTACATGTGTATGTTTGTGTATTCATGTGGAGGGCAGAAGTTGATGCTGAGTGTCTTCCTCCATTGCTCACCATCTTATTTTGCCAGATAGGGTCTCTCCTTAAACCTGGGACTCAATAATTAATCGAGCTGAGATGACAGAGCCACACCACTGATCTGAGCTTTTTTACATGGGTTTTCAGGATCCAAACATAAATGAGTTTCTAAAAATAGAAGAAAATTATAAACTGTACAGGTTCAATAGTCAAAACAATTCCTACTTGACTAGTATATCCAAAATAAAGGTAATATTAGAGTTCATAAATACTGATTATTGGTCACTGATAAATTTTGAAAAAGTTGTATTAGGTATCATTTCTGCCATTCTGTTTTTTCTCTCTCTCTTTCTATACCAACTACATCAGTATTTAAAATGGCATTTTTAATGGTGCATGAAAGATGTTTTAGATAATTTTAATTATACAGTTAAGGTTGATAATCAAAGCCAACTCATCAAAAGTTCTCACTACTGTTACTTAAGTGAAAAAACTGGAATAAGAAATCCTCTATAGCTCTAACTATCATATTCTTTGGAAGTATCATTTTGCCTTCTCCATAGATGAGTTGTAGATCTAAAAGAGAAAGAAGTGGGTAATTGTGAGCTTAGCTGAAGGAGATTACTTACAGTAATATAGAGTTCAGAGAAATTGTAGGCATATGTAGGTCATTTTGATACCATTAGAAAATGTAATTATAACAGGCTCAGTGAGCAGAAGAAATGTAATGTCATATTTCTAGGTTTCTCATTCTTTCAAAATGAACACCTGAATACCTTTTAGAATGAGCATATTATATCAGTTGTGTACGACATGGATTGACCAAATTTACTCAAGCTTCTGTCCTTATAGACTTTGTGCTTTCAATTTCCCCCAGCATAGCCATGCATTCAGATGTAAAGTACACTCAGGAAACTGCTTACTCTGAGAATACGGTGCCATGGAGAAGTACATTCATTTTGGGAAAATTTTTATTATGCTATCTGGTCATATATGTCACCTTCTTTGTCTGTATCCCACAATATCTCTGTCATCCCTCCTTTGCTAGGATTTAAAGATGTTTCCAGATTATGAGGCTCTCCTTTTACCTATTTCAAGCTTTTAAAATATATATTTCAAATATCATTTTCTTTTTAATTGAAATGATCACATATATTTATACAATACATCATACATAATTAAAATCAAATTGACACAGCCTTCTGTATATTGAAAAAATCTTTTAAATAAGTTTTCCGCATATCTAAATTTGTGTGATTTTATCAGACACTGTTTTGTTTTTTTCTAGATCTTCAACTTACTTTAATAGCTATTGCTTGGATCCAAATTGTTTCACATTTGTGTTGAAATCTCATTGACCAGTGCAGCAGTATTCAGGAAAGTGACACACTTGGGAGATGATTAAACCATGAAAGACGTTCCTCATCAATATACCAATTCACATATGAATTGATAGTCAACTAAAAAGAAAAGACTAAAGGAATTACTTTACATTACAAAGCTGATATATTGGATCATTTTATAACATACAGGCTGGGTAGTCCAACAAAAGCTCTCTACAGGCTGGAGAGTCAGAGGACCCAGTAGACTCTTAATCCATGTATCATAGTTAGTACATGGACAAGCATCTCTCAGAGCCAAGAGCCTGATGCCATGATTTTGATGCAAAAGCCCTCCCACCCAAACATCATATGATAAAGCCTATGCTGCATATTTAGAGGTGATGCTTTTGAATGGTAATTGATTGCACATGGAAGGTTTCAGTCTCATCAGTGAATTGATTTATCCATAATTTCATAGTATAGTGAAATATTGAGATGTGAAAGAATCTTTGAGATGTGATATAATTCCTTTTCTTTTTCTCTCTCTTTCCCCCTTTTCCTCACCCCCTCTGTACTTCTTTCTCTATCTCCTTTCCTCCCTCCCTCCTTCCCTCTCTCCTTTAATTTCTCTCTATGTTGTCCCTTTTTCTTGTTGCCATAAAGTAAGCATCTAAACCCATCTTATCTCTCCACTGTATTTTGTGAGAGTGATAGAAAGTTGACTAATGTAGATGCAGTAGCCTTTCCTTTTACAATTTACCAGAACTCAAAAGTATAAAAATATAAAAATAAGTTAAAAATAAAAAAGTAAGTTAATGGCTATCACCATTTTTATTTATAAGTGTGTAAGTGTATGGACTAAAGTATTTGTTATCATTAGCATAAAATTTAAGTAGTAGAGATAGAGGTATCAATAGAGAGAGGTTTAAGATACTTAATGAAGAAATAAAATCTCTGACTTATTTAATTTATTAGGAGTAACTTATAAAGCATCAGTGACTTTAATGAGCACTCTACAAGGATAGGGAATGCAAAACACTAGTGAGCAAGATATTACTTCAAAACAACTTGACATTTTCAAAGCTCTCAACACTCTGAGCTTTAATAAATTTGAATATTCCAGTAGTTCCTCTAAGTGAATAATGTAATGTGCACCATAATTAAAATTTAAAGAGGTAGGAGCACAAATATTTCATGTATGCCAATTGTGTATATTACTAATACACATTTATAATAAAAAGCTATTTCTTAAAGAAGAAGGGATCAAGTAGCAAGAAAACATAAGTAAATTGTTGCCCACTGAATATTCATTTTCTAAATTAAAGCAACATTTAAAGTGGACAGATAGATAAGAACATGTACAAATTTAAGACATGAAGTAATTTAATAATTTTGTTACCTTTCCATAAATTATTTTGATATATTGGTTTTATAATATATTAGTATTTATGAAGCCTCCTAATAGTATGTATAACAGATTCACTGTGTTTCACATGCTATAACTTTTTAAGTGAATGGGACTATTTGATTTTCATCCTCTATCTTTAGTACTTATCTTCTATTCTTCATGTCCCTTGTCTTGACTGACACAATTCTACATTTTGATTCGTGGATTTTCTTACTTACAACAATTCATATAAGTTTCACTTGTATTTCATACCAATATCATTCAGTGTTTTGTGATTATTTCATATAATTTCACTCATTTGTTAGTCTTACTATGTTTATGTAGAATTTTCATCATTTCTCCTTTTACTTTAAGCAGAGCAAGAGCTTATTTCAAGCAAGAGGTAAAGATTCTCAGACTCCTCTTGAGAGGAAAGTGTCTTGAATAAGAATCACACATTTTTTTAAAGATACTAAGATTATGTTATAAAGAAACAAAAACTGGGCTGGAGAGAAGGCTTAGCGGTTAAGCGCTTGCCTGTGAAGCCTAAGGACCCCAGTTCGAGGCTCGACTCTCCAGGACCCACGTTAGCCAGATGCACAAGGGGGCGCACGCGTCTGGAGTTTGTTTGCAGTGGCTGGAGGCCCTGGCGCGCCCATTCTCTCTCTCTGTCGCTCTCAAATAAATAAATAAAAATAAACAAAAATAAGTCTTTAAAAACAAAGAAGCAAAAACTGGTTTACTTACTTGTTAATGAAACATCTTTATTTAATTCACGTGAGTACTTGACTTATAATACTTCCCATATAATTTTACATGAAACTGGGATACGCATATAAAATTTCTTCCTTAATTTTACAAAGAAAACCTTATTTCTTTCAGAACTAAGTAGACCATTTCCTTATGATTTTTTCATACATGATTTCTAACCAGATTAAAGAATTTCAATTCTATTAAAAGACTGTTATTATTTATATCATTCAGAAAGGATTTTTGTCTTGCTAAGGATTTTTTTTTCTGGGTATATTATTATGAGGCATGCTAAACTCTTATCTTCACACTGCCAATATTTAAAATAACACAATGTGGCAAGTCTGATAATCAAATCCCCTCACTTCAGGGTTGCTACTATGTTTTTTTTTTATTAGTATAATGGTTAATTCTACATGTTCATTGCCTGTTGATTTATTTGAACTAATTTTCTAAAGCTTGAATTCTTGTGGAATATGGCCTGTGAGTTCTGCTTCATTAACCTGCTTGTTCTCTGGACACCCGAGAGAGACTTCTCTAATTCCTTCAACCAGTGAAGTTCCCAGTTTCCACCAAGGCCCTCTAAATTTATAATTGGTCATTTCTTCAATAGTCCTGAAATGTTACAACTCTGTCTTTGCCTTCAATTTCTCCTTCTAGTGAAGAAATTAATGATCAGAAAGAGTGCTGTTCTTTAAAATATTTCTTGTCTTTTGGAGCTTTTCTAAATATTCTTTGGAAATCTCATGCCTTATGTTTCCCTGTGAAGATATTTTTATAAGTGTGCATGGGGGGGGGTGTATCACCTTCTTGTTTATCCTAATTGATATACTTATCTAAGTACAATATTAATTTCTGCTGACTAATGTTGGCATATTTCAAGAAATAAAGTCTTCACAGTGATGAACGTTCAAAATTAAATACATATATTATATAAATATATGTCAGAAATGTATTATATAATGTATGTATATTACTTGTATTTATTAATACAAATATATGTATACATATATATGTACATATAATATTTCATTCAATTTTTTGAAATTATGGCCAGATAGGTTAATGAAAATATGCAGGGATGAATTTCTGGATACTCAACAGCCAGGAAACTAACAAAGGCACAGGGATGAAGAAACCCTTGAAACTTGCCAGGCTTGAGAGGATAGAGTGTTACAACGTTCATGCAACTCAGTGGGTACACGCACTAATCAGTTGTTGGGAATAGCGGACTCCTCCGTGACAGCTGCTGTGAAGTGGGCAGGGAGGTCCAGACGTGCAGTTTTCATGAGTCATCACCAATGCTTGGCTCAGATTTTCAGTGATATAGCTGCTGTTGAGTCACTGTGCTTCTATAGTAATCCTTCATCCATACTTCTGCACCTAACTACAATAAACCCATTAGATCAGCAAGCTAGACTTGGGTGGAAAAGCTTTTTTTGTAGTGACATGTACCCTGTCTGGAGTGAATTGATGTTTGTACATGTTTCTCTAGGAAACATCAAATAACATTTAGCTGTTTTTTCTTCACTGAATTCCACACAATAGCAGTCCATAAATCAATTTTCCAAATTATGAATAAGCTTATTGTGACTATATTTTCATAGTCTTTTAAAACTTATTTTATTTATTTGATATATATGTGTGGAGAGAGAGAGAAAGGGAGAGAGAGATTGAGGCAGATAGAATGAGAGAGAGTGGGTGGGCACACCAGGGTGCACCAGGGCCTTAAGCTAGTGCAATGAACCCCAGATTCATACACCACCTTGTGCATCTGGCTTTATGTGGGTACTGGGGAATCAAACCTGTGGATCTTTTGGCTTTGAAGGCAGACACTTTAACTGTTAAGCCATATCTCTCAAGCCCTCATAATCTTTTTTGATTTTTCAGAATATTAGTTTTTCTCTTATTTTTATCTTCCTGTTAGGGAAGTGACCTTTTCTCTATGTCTTTAAATTATTAATTTTTAAAATGTTGTTGGATTTAGTTTTTAAATGCAATTTGAAATTTTTTACTTATTTAAATATGGTGAATATTAAATCTAAAGAAAACCCCTCTGTTTCTACGGTTAGCTCATTCAAGCTGTTAACTCTATTCTTCCAACATTTGTGCAATTTACATCATTTCTATGTTTCTTACACCATAGAAGTTTCTGGTATCATCTTTGACTTATTCTGTATCATATTTGCCAATAACCAAATTTTCTTTTACTCACTGGATATTTTCACCTTGTAAACTATTTCTATAAAATTATTTACATGGAACTTTGTCAAACTTGGTAACAAGTAGTGTATATAGGTAAAATCAGATAAAACTTTACTTATAGAAAGTAGTCATACTATAGAAGAATTATAGGCATAGGTTGCACTATCTAAATTTTCTAGGCACTTTAATGAAAAGCAAATATCATTTGCCTCACAGTTATTGTTTCAAGCTGTTTTAAATCTGTTACATCCTATCTGTTCACCTTCAGATGGGCTAAATGTTATTACTAGACACCCAAGCCAAAGGGCATCTACCAGCAATATTGCTATCATTTGTCAGCATGAATCTTCTGCCTGTGATATTTCAGGAAATATTTAGAGACCCTTGTATTAGTAGCTTGTTTCATTATCACAAATAGCATCACACTGGTAATAAATCTTAAGTTACTAGACATTGAGAAGCTGATGATTATTCCACAGCCCAAAAAGTTTAAGAAGAGATTGAGGCAAAATGAAAAGACAACAGGTACAGTGCAGGTGAAAAGGAAGGAAATCAGCACAATAAAGGAGGGAGGTAAATATGAGAAATGTAATGCTGTATGATTAAAGTACTTAATATACTCTAATCCTTGATGAAACCTGCTGTATAATTTATATACAGCAATAAATAAATATGTTAATAAGATGATCTGATACATACATAATTATGTATATCTTGGTGTATAAGCAGTAGGAGATATTAAAATATATACAAAGACAATGTAATTAAGTTAACATATGCTAAAAATTGATAATCCTTCCCAGAATGACATCCCAGAATAAGTAGTTTTCCAAACAATATATTAATGGTGCTAAAAAGTATACTTGTGCTTTTCTGTGTCAGCTTGAATTTGTGCCTTGTGTCAAAGCACTTCAGCACTTCTGTCATCATATACAAAGGAGCAATTGACAATAATATTTATTTCTACTATTAACTGAATGAAAATATTTATAGTAAAATTAAAATCCCTTACTCAAAATCTTAACTATAGACTACCTCATAAGTTCAACAGACAACAGCAATTTGAACAATATTTCAATGAGTAAATTAACTGAGTGTTTTGATGCAGACTGCATTCAGTGAAACCTACCAGGTATAAATTGAAGATTGGAATTTTCCCAGGTAGTTCCATATAAAATTATATCACATGTCCAGGTGATGTCATGGATGACAGTTTAGCTAAGGGCAATAATAGCTTTCCTCAAACAACTAAGAAATTTTGAACCTCAGTAACTATTGGGTGAAAATCAAGAATCTGAGTAAACTCAGTATCCACATTTTTCATACAACTGAAGGAAAGGTCTTTTTATTGAGGCACAAAATAGTTCTGGTTTTAAACTAATCTTATCTGAGTGAATACTGACTTACTACAAAAATTCAAAAAATATGAAATATATTATTTATAATATGTCTATAAAATATGAATATATTTGTTTTACTTAAAAATTATATGGTCCATTCCAAATTTCCATGTGTAATATTCATACTATGAATTTATACTTAATTAATTTTGCATAATTAACACTGTCTCTCAGTTGACTTCTAAGCTCACTTGTGTGAGGAATAAATCCACATTTTCCCAGTTTGTTAATTTTCCAATGTCTAATTGGTAAACAATGAACTTTAATATATATCACTTAAAATGATTTAAAAAATGATTTAAATTTATTTTATCATAAATAATAATTAAAAAAACTAAAATAAAAATAATGAAATAATGAACATCTCAAGTATAACTAATATAATTATTTTACTTAGACTAAAAGAACATTCACATAGTCTCTACCAATATATGCGACAAGGATGGAAGAAATTTAGAAAGAAGAAATGTATTACACAATGTTTGAAACGCTGGTTGCTATGAAAAGGGATGACAATGAGTCATGAAGAAATACTATGGATGTTTTAAGCATAGTAGAATGTCTGTAGAATGTACACCTTGAATAAAAACCATCAAAGTTCCAAATATCTCTGATTTCTAAGTAAACAATGACAAAATGATGTATAAAAAACAAGTGTATCCAAAATCATAGACCAATGCAATTAGTTGACATTTTCTTTTGTAAAAAACTATGTTCTGGCTCTAGTGGAGAAAAGAAAATCAGACAAATTTTCTCTTAGCCATTAGTAATTGTATCAATTCTAGTTGAAAATATACTAACATAAATATTTGCTTAATGGGCTGTAAGATCACTGCTTGAAACTTTCATGTCCATAATTAACAAAAGAGTTGTTTTAATTCCAAGGACAAATTTAGCTGCATTCTTCTATAATGTTTCCTTTAAGATAGGAAGATAGCTCAGTCAGTAAAGTGTTTGTCCTGCAAGCATGAGGACCTGCATTTGTTCACCAGTACCCTTGTGAAAATCCTACGCATGGCAGTACATATGTGTAACTGTAGTGTTCTAGAAATGGAGGCAGGCAGATCCTATAGGTTCACAGCCTTGCCCAGTTGAAGAGACCCAGGCCAATGACTGACTCTGCCTTAAAAAGAAAATAATAATAATAATAATATAGGGTAATTAATAATAATCTAAATGTCCTTCAAATCTTCAATTGTTTGTTTACACTGGCAGGAGGCTCTAGTATAGCTCTCTCTCTCTCTCTCTCTCCCTTTCAAATAAATAAATGAAAATATAATAAAAGAGAATGAATTAGGAATCATATCTTATAGAGAAAACCTTTTCCCCTTTTCTGTGATAACTTTTAGTTTTAAAATATTTGAAGTGGCACTAATACTTTTCTTGGAAATGAGAAAATTTTGTGTGATAGAGGATGTGATCTTGATGAACTTCATATGTTACTAGGCAGTGAGGTGAGTACTTTGTAAGGACTATCATACCCCATCAATAATGCCTTGGCACATTTTCCAAATAAGATACCAAGGTTCCAAGATTTCCTTGGATGTTAGATGAAAAGATACTGTATAATGGGACATATATTACCATTCATCTATCTGTTTTCAAGCTATAACACTATAACTTGATGTCAGATGTCACTGCATTTTTATATCTCATATTAATGCGTATTTTTCTACTTCTTTTTAAAGTGTGTATGTTTTCCAAGGGAAGTTTCCTAAATTTATTTCCTGCATTTCAATCATGAGACAATAAGCAGGGCTGTCTTCTTCAAATAATTTTATAGTTAGAATCGTTTGTTTCCTTTTGATTGTTTTATTTTGTTTTGTTTTGTTTTGTTTTGTAGAGCATTGAGGGTTGAGACCAATGCATGTACTAGTCTACATATAGACCCAGATTACTTTTTCCTGATTTTATTTTTAGAATAGAAAGTTGTATAGCCATTCCCTCACTTATGATTTCCTATTACAAATAAACTCATACTTTCACATGGTTATAATTGGTGGAATCATTGCTGTAGTGTTACTGGGGTAAAGATGTTTGTTCCTCTCTCCCTGGGAAAAATCAAACAACACAGGCTGTCATTAAGTTTCCCAGGCTGGCCTTGAATTCTATCTATTCCAGACCTGCTATGAAATTGTGATTTTCCCCACTTCAACCTTTTCGTGGCTTGGTTGACAGGTTTACACCAGTGTATCCAGTTGGACAATTGGAACTAATGCACTTCAAGGAAGTCAAATCAGGATACTTATTTCTATTACTACTTGATAGGCTGTGAGAGTCCTATTCCCCGACTTATTTGTCTTCTGTTAACCCTTAAATGTAAGGGGAAATTTCTTACTCTTGAAATACTTAGAAGATGATGCCATGATTAGTAGAACTTCCCATCTAATCCCCAATAATGTTCACATATAATCACAAGTAAATTTAAAAATTCAATAGAAGGGTTCTTTATTGTGATTTTTAAAATTGTTGCAAAAGTATCTGTTTGTTTTTAATATCTATTAATATTGTTGTTATTGATGTTGTTGTTAACAACATGATTTATATGGATACATCATGTGTTAGTACCCTCTTTTACCTCACCCCATCCCAATTCCATTGGGGAAATTCCTCAGTGGGGATGCAGGTATTCCCCCATGGGGTGGTGGTTTACACATTGTGGGAAATTTTCTTCCATTCAGTAGGTAATATATTGGCTCTGCTTATGATGTGTTTTATTGTGCAAGAGCTTCTTAGCTTCATGAAATCCCATTGATTGAGTGGCTGTTTAATTTCCTGGGCTACTGGGGTTTTGTTCAGGAAGTCTTTCCCCACTCCTATATTGTGAAGAGTGCCTCCTAATTTTTTCCCCTAGTAGGACAGGAATTTCAGATCTTCTATTGAGGTCTTTAATCCATTTGGACTTGATTTTTTTTTTTTTTTTTTTTTTTTTTTTTTTTTTTTTTTGGTTTTTCGAGGTAGGGTCTCACTCTAGCCCAGGCTGACCTGGAATTCACTATGGAGTCTCAGGGTGGCCTCAAACTCACGGCGATCCTCCTACCTCTGCCTCCCTAGTGCTGGGATTAAAGGCATGCGCCACCACGCCCGGCTGGACTTGATTTTTGTGTGTGGAGAGATGAGTGGGTAGATTTTAATTTTTCTCCATATAGTTATCCAACTTTTCCATCTTCATTTGTTGAAGATGCTGTCTTTCCTCCACATTATTGGCACCTTCGTCAAACACAAAGTAGCTGTAGTTACTTCACCTGAGGTCTGAGTCTTCAATTCCAATAGAACAGTTCTTATAATTCTTACCTCCTTAACTTTGTTACTACTTTTAAAAAAATATATTTGTAATCTATATATCTATCATCTCCCAAATCTACCATATTTATAAAAGCTAACACATAATAAGACACTAATAGAAAATAAGGTTTGGGGGGAAAATTCTGCTTCCCTCTGACATTATGAATAATGATGATTTTTCTCAGACAATTGATACGGAGTTAGAGAATTACCAGTCTGCTTCTCCATAAAGCTGCCAGTGTGCTGAACAGGCTTGGATCAGCTGCAAGTAAAAACAGAAAATTAAACCAAGAAAAGCAGCAAATGTATAAAAGAAACAAAAGCGAAACGAGTCTCCAATAACATGAAAGCAAGACATCATTACTTTTAGATTTCTTCCATAAAATGGTCAAAATAACTCTATTGTCTGGATTTGGACATGGAACTTTCTGATCTCTGTGGCCTTTCATCAGTCACACCCTGTTTTTTTTTTTTTTTTCTTTCTCATAAGTTCAATTTCCAACATTTTTGATATTCTCATATAGAAAAGAACTCTAAAGTTGAAGTATTCTTCTGTATTTAGAACTTGGCTGTTCTCAAGACAGAAAATTTGGCAATTGTGTCTTTCGTAACATGCAAAGCTTCGAAAAGTGTATATGGGTAAATGTGCTTCATTATTATTCAAAAACATGTCTACAGTCAATGAACAATGCCCTGAAATACTGCAGTATCTTTCTATTCTCTTCTTTTAACAATAGTTTCTGAAATCAATTTCAATTTCTACAAACTTGGCAAGAGCATTTTCTTCCTTATTCTCAGAAAAATAAATTGTCTCCTATTACATAATCCAATGGAGAGCACAAGGTTGACAACACTGCTATTTACCTCACAAATGAGAAGTCTGTCTTTCTCACTTGTTTTGTATTAGACATGAACTCCACTGCCTACATATTCTCAACTTATTTTATTACTCTTTTATAGACTTTAAGTTATATTTTTAATATTTGATTTATTTATTTGAAAGAGAGAGAGAGAGAGAGAAAGGAAGAATAAGGCAGATAGAAAGGGATAAGGAGCAAAACATCACCCCTAGCCACATCAAACAACAGCCAAACACACTTAGTACCTTGTGCATCTGGTTTAATGTGGGTATTGAGGAATTGAACCTGGGTCCTTTGGCTTTGCTGGAAAGTGCTTTAACCCCTAAGTCATCTCTCCAGTTCCTATTTTAAATTATTGTTTATCTTTTTAACAATATCTTTCTCTGTCTAGAATCCCTAGAATTAAGGTAAACAAAAAATCCCTTTAAGCTGCCATCACAGCCTTTGAAAATCTTTAAATAAGCTGTTTTTTTTTCTTTTTGTCTATTTTCTTTTCCTTTATTTATATACATTTTTAGTATGCCTGGCTCTATTTTTCTATACTTCCCATCATATAGTGAAACATATTGCTTCTGTAGATTTGACACATTGAATGTATCTCTTTTTCTGTATTATCTTCCTTATTTGGTTGCAAACTTTTATATAGAGCATTGTAGATTTTGGATTTAATAATTCATGAATTAAAAATATTGATATATTAGGGCTGCAGAGGTAGCTTAGTGGTTAAGGCACACACCCACGAAGCCAAAGGATCCAGGTTCAATTAGCCAGTACTCACATAAGCCAGGTACACAAGGTGGCACATGCATCTGGAGTTCATTTGCAGTGGCTGGAGGCCCTGGTATCCCTATTCTCTCTTTCTCTACCTGACTCTCCCTCTCCCACATTCTTTCAAATTAATTAATATATATATATATATATATATATATATATATATATATATATATATAATGAATCTTTTTCATAATACTTAAATTGTTTTTCCATTTTACATATAATTGTATGTGACTGAATTTTTTTCTTCTTTTCATTCTAGTGTTTTCTCCATTTTGCTTTCCCAAGGTATCTAAATGACATTTTCTTTTTTTTTTTTTGTCAATTATATAGACATGATGAAACATTTATCCTATCAAAATATGGTATTTAGGGGAACCTACAGTAGTGTTTCTATGCCATGTAAAGTTATAATTGGTTTAAGGGTAAGCTTTTATACTCTTTCAGGTGAAAGCTGTGTTTTGTGGTGACATGTTCAGTAAGCCACTGTGTGCTGCTGAGACTTTTTCCTAATCATTTCTCCAAAACTCTTCATGTCTATGCTAGCTCCTCTTGGTTTATGGTCAGTTTTTTTTTTTTTTCTTAAGCTAAGTTTCTTTATGGACATAGTGTTTTCCAAATGTATTCTATAAGTCCTTTCCTCTGCTAATCTCTTACACATTTGTGATGTATAAGGCTATCCATCATTTCTTGAAGACCCTCTAGATTAGAAGATAGCAACCTGGCATTTTATTTCAAATACCAGAAGCTTTGTATTTCAGTAGTATTATTCAACTTAATGTGTGCTCAGTGTCAATCTCTTAAAAATGCTGAATAAAGACACAAACTGTAGTTTATTCATTATGGTGTTTCATATGTGAAATTTGACAAAATAGTGCAAATCATTTGTATTTAAATTGTATTTCAATAAAATTAGAAGGGTCATCCTCAGGAATGGGAAAGCAAACCAAATCAAACAAAATTATTGGTGATGATATAGAGAAAAAAGACTTTGCTGCTAAGGATATGTAAACATAGGCATTATGATAAGAAACAGATAACATTTGTACCTGTGTGTTATCATTTGATATATTGTGTGTCCACCAAGTATGATAATCTGGACACATATAATTTGACTGTGTAATATTTAATGACATTTGAAATGCTGATGACATAATTTTTTCCTTTCTCCCATTTACACAATATTCTTTTACATTTGAAACATATACTTAAGCTTGCCTTATTACCACATATTTTTCTTTAATTATGAATATAAAACAAATAATATTTGTGTTCAAGACATCTATATGCTGCAGATATAAATATGTATAGTCATATAAAATATTGACATACACTATTATGCAAGGCAAATGTTTGATTAAATGGGAAATAAGTCTACTAAATTTTACTTAATCAGGTGAACTGTCAGAACATATATAAACATGCAATATGTCTTCTGTAACACTTATTTGTTCAAAGATAAATTAATTCATGTACAAAATTGAGAAATACAAATGTTCTAATATTATTATCTGACAGCACATTCTGTTGTGCATTCTGGTTCATAGTTTCATTGTTCAAACATAGTACAAAAACCATGAAGAAAAAGTAAAATACAAATATTTTAAATATTGTATCTATCCATTAATATACTGATTTCTTGGATATATGTTCACTTAATCAACTGCAATAGAGACTAAATTGATAGGCACATATGCAAAGTGTATAAACTATTTCTTTATGTTATTTATATGTAAACTATTTTTATTTGGATACAAATTGTGAACTAGTAGGCAAATGAAAACTGATAATTGAGAAGGAAGATTAATTGTGTTTTAATAAAACAATCAGTAGAAGGTGTGAAAGATTGCTAAATATGAGGCATTTGGTTGAAAAATAACTTAATGTTGTGGTTTATTTGTGTTGTTTGAGAAATAAACTTGAGGAACTAGAGTTGATGATGAATTTCTGCTAAAATAAATGTAAAATAAGCCACTAATAGTATTTTCATATAGCTTGTATCCTTTGATTGCAATCATAGCTGTACAAAATATACCTAAATGATTTCTAATGTACTTTTTGAAACCATCTATTCAAGGATGTGTTGTTATCTGAATACATCCTTCATTTGTTATTGAAGATAGTTTTCAATTCTAACCTGAACTCCTGATACATACTCTAAGATTTCTTCTTGTCTCCAATATACTACAATATTCTTTGCCTTATAACCACATATGTTTTATTTAATTATGAGTACAGAAATATAAAAATGATTAATAATTATGCTAAAGTTACCACAAAAGTACATGTTGGTGACTGCTTTGCTGGATATATTTCATAAATATATTTTGATATAGTAGTCAGTTTCATTGCCTGAGCAACAATACACAGGTCTAACTTCAGTTTAGACATGAAAAAAGTGGATTAAATTCCCTTCCCTACACATGAGAAGCATGATAAAACCTTAGCATCCCTGATGCCATAGATTATATGACAATACAGTAGTTAAGGCTCACATCAACCACAGTGTCTACTTTTTAACTAATGAATCTTATATATGAAAGTGTTCCTAGACTTATACCAACCTGTTAACAATGGCATAGGTTGTCAAGTGTAGATAACAGGAAACACCCATTATCATTTTATCTTTCCATATAAATTCTCTACTTCTTTCCTGCATGCTGCACTGTATACCAAACATTATGTTAGACAAATTGTGTGGGTGTATGAGTGTATATGCCTTTTCCTTACTAGATTATCTTAAAATATAGTATTTTTATAGTTGGCCAGTGTTTATGACATTAGGCAGACATGCAACATTGTTGTTCAGTTAATTCAAGACTTCTGGATTTAATGTCAGAGCTCTTTGCTAGTTAATTACTAGGTAAGTCACTGAAATGTGAAACAGGCATAGTTATTTCTTATAAGGAATATATTATCCTGTATATTAGCATAATGAATGGCAATTGGTTCTCACTTATAGATTACAATGGTGAAAACAATTTTTTGAGTTTACAATAGACAATAGATGTAATACACATTGTGCAATTTTAAATTTAAATTGGATTTTTTTCAGTGCTTACATATCTGTACAAACATAAAAAGATATTATCAAGATAGTCAACATAGGTTAAGTTTCATGTGTCTAGCTATCTTTTCATACCACAGAGCACTGTTAGCCCCACTGCTGTTGACTGTACCCTTCTTTTATATATGTAACATTATATTTAGCATTTTTTGAGGTAGGATGTTGCTCTAGCACAGGCTGACCTGGAATTCACTATGTAATGTCACGGTGGTCTCAAACTAATGGTGATCCTCCTACCTCTGCTTCCTGGAGTGCTGGGATTAAAGGCATGTGTCACTATGCCCAGATCTATATTTAGCATTTGTACTGTTTGCAGAAGTCACGACTCAAAATGCATGTATATAAAAATACAGATAAACTTATATGTATACATTAATGCATATACAAATACAATTACATGTAGGATACTTCATTTTACTGTTATTGAACACTATATTCTTCTTTAGTGTAAAATGTATAAATTTTTTTAAATAATTTGAAAAACAAATGAGAATATTCCATCTATCATTAGATTATGTTAGTTCAAGGAATAATTGCAAATTATAAAAACAGTAGTCTACATTCTCTTGGGAACCTTAAAATAGTCTTAATGCTTAAACTTCAATATTTGGATTTCATTCTTTATTCAACTGATTGTGTGTGTGTGTGTGTGTGTGTGTGTGTGTGTGTGTGTGTATATATATATATGTATGTATATATATGCATATATATATACATATATGTAATTAACAATAATTATATATAATTAATTAATATTAATTATATTAAATAAATTGATATATAATTATTTTGCACATAGTCATTAGAATTTCTTTGCATTTAATGCCTTAACTTACATGTTTATACTTATGTTGTATTATTTAAACATGTTATAAATTAACATTGTGGCATTTTAAATTAAAAAAGTTTATTTATATATGTTTAATTTAAAATGTTAATATAATAACAAAGAGAAGCATATTAATTTTTGCTTATTTTTATATATTTATTTGAAAGCAACAGACAGAGAGAAAGAGACAGGTAGAGAGAGAGAGAGAGAGAGAATGGGTACACCAGGGCCTCCAGCCACTGCAAACAAACTCCAGGAGCATGTGCCCCCTTGAGCATTTGACTAACGTGAGTCCTGAGGAACTGAGCCTCCAACCAGGGTCCTTAGACTTCACAGGCAATCGCTTAAACACTAAGCCATCTCCTTAGCCAGAGAAGCACATTAAATATTTAAGCAAGTCTTCATGTATTGGCGTACATTGTTAATATGGGAAAGAAATGTGTGTGTGTCTCTTTATGAAGGTATTTAATTTAGAAGTCCTAAGAAGTTTAGATTCGATTGATTACTTACTATGGTCCTCATAATGTGATATAATTCAACTATTTTTATTTTACATATCCATCTATAACATGCAATATATCAATAGTGATTATATGTATCATATAAGCTCTTCTTTGTTATTTGTTCAATCTATAATAAATAATCACTACCAAATGTTATTTGTATCATGCAAAATCCATTGTAGGATAATCAATCTTTGTTAACTCACAGAATTTAGATATTTGCATATGCTACCATTTGAACTGGTAGATAGAGTGAATAAAGTTGATTGTCTTTTGTGTAACTATGGATCACCAAAACCATCAAGCTGTACTTACTGCAAGGGGTCTCCTAGGCCAAGGTTTCAAATCCTTTCATATTCCTCTTGAAAATTAGCTCCAAAAGGCCAAAGCCACACAGTCAGGTGCCTGGCAGTAGTCCCACTCCTCTCATATCAATATTGCAGTCAGGTTTGCATTGCAACCAGAAAATACTTGACCAAGAGAAGCTGTGGGAAAAAAAGAAAAATAAAAGCATTATTTTGGATTATAGACTCAGGGGAAAGCTCCATGATGGCAGGAGAAAATGATGACATGAGCAGAGGGGGAACATCATTTCCTGACCAGCATCAGGTGGACAACAGGAACAGGAGAGTGTGCCAAACACTGGCAAGTAGAAACTGGCCACAGTACCCATAATCTTTCCCCCAACAACACACTGCCTCCAAAGAGGCATCAATTCCCAAATCTCCATCAGCTGGGAACCTAGCTTTCAGAATGCTTAGGTCTATGGGAAACACCTGAATCAAACCACAACAACCTTGGTATACTGGTATTCATCAGTTGTGAAATGAATGCTGAATAAACTAATTTGAAATATAATGGAGAGCAGTGATTAATAACAATGACACAATATGGACAATTATGAATAATAGCATCACTCTCTGCTATTTGTTTTATGCCCTCAAACAACATATATGGCAGATATCAATGAATGTAAGATAAAGAAATTACATTGACACATGACATATACTAATTATGACATATAATGCAATATTAACTGATCCACACTAAAAATAATAAAAAGAAATGCTGCCACATATTAGCATAAACTTCAGTCTATAATACCTGCAAGGGATAATGTTGTATAACCCATCTATGATCACATTTCAGCAATATAACCTATTTTATTCAAAAGTAATAATCTTTTAAAGTTTTTATTATTTGTATTTTTGAAGGTCAATGTTTATTTTTATTTTTTTTAATTTATTTTTAATTAGTTATGTGCTTATTCAGTGTGTGAACAACACATATTGGTACCATCCTTACCCTCAGCCCTGTTGTTCACACCCCCAACCCAAAGGGACCCGCCTCCGTGGGGATGCCAGTTATCCCTATGCGGATTGTGGGTCATGCATTGTGTGGGGAAGTTATGGGGAGAAGGCAATGTCTCTGCTCATAATGTCCCAACGTGTGGCTCTAAAAATTTTTTTTGCCCCCTCTTCCACTAATTTCCCTGAACCATGTTGGGTTCGTTTGAGGTCTACTTCAGTGGTGATGTCTTGGGAGCCTCTGGGTCTCTGGATATCTGGTTTGGTAGGAGTTAAGTATTTTCTGTGTTTATCCTCAACCCTTGTGCTGATACCAGGTTCACCAAGAAAGCATCACTCTTGCTCATTTCCCCAATTACTCTATGGTTTCAGCTGGGGCCCTGGTGAGGTGTGATGGGCTGATTCTCTCCTCAGGATCTGTGTCCATCTAAAAAAATAGAAGCAAATTCTCCAATGGAGGGTGAAGTCAGCACCAGATAAAGTACCTAAAACCCAAGTAATACTTAATGGAGGAGAGACTGAAGGAATTCTTATTGAGACCAGGCACAAGACAGGGGTGCCCACTCTCACCTCTGCTTTTCAACATAGTACTAGAAATCCTAGCTTAAGCCATAAGACAGGAGAAAGAAATGAAAGGGATTCTAATTGGAAAGGAAGAAGTTAAGTTAGTCCTATTAGCAGGCAACATGACTCTATACATAAGTGACCTGAGAACCTCCATCTCCAAACTCTTTTTTTTTTTTTTTTTTTTTTTTGAGGTAGGGTCTCACTCTGGTCCAGGCTGACCTGGAATTAACTCTGTCATCTCAGGGTGGCCTTGAACTCATGGCGATCCTCCTACCTCTGCCTCCCGAGTGCTGGGATTAAAGGCGTGCGCCACCACGCCCGGCCATCTCCAAACTCTTAAAGGTGATTATTTTCTTCAGTAACAAAATCAAGGCACAAAATCAGTTGCCTTTCTATATGCAAAAGACAAAGATACATAGAAAGAAATTAGCAACATTGTTCCATTTTCAATAGCAACAAAAAAATAAAATGCCTTGGAATAACATTAACCAAGGACATGAAAGATGTAAATAATGAAAACATAAAAACTCTCAAGAAAGAAATTGAGGAGGACATGAGAAGATGGACAGACCTCCTATACTCCTGGAGAGGTAGAATTAACATTGTGAAAATGTCAATCTTACCAAAAGCACTATACAAATTTAATGCAATACCAATAAAAATCCCAACACTTTTCTTCACAGAGATAGAAAAAATGATCTCAAAATTCATATGGAATGGTAGAAGGCCTCAGATATCCAAGTATACCATCAATAAAAGAAACACCTCTGGATGCATCACCTTACCTAATCTAAAGATATATTACAAAGCCATAGTAACAAAAACAACATGGTAGTGGCATAAAAACAGGATTATAGACCAATGGAACATAAAAGAGGATCCAGACTTTGGTTCAAGTAACTACAGCTATTTGATATTCAACAAATGCCTGAAAAATGTATATTGGAAGAAAAGATAACCTCTTCAACAAATGCTGCTGGACAAACTGGAAAACCATATGCAGGAAAATGAAACTATACCCACACACCTTACCATGCATAAAAATCAAGTCCAAATGGATCAAAGACCTCAATATAAGACCATAAACTCTGCTACTACTGGAAGAAAAAAATAGGAGGAACTTTCCACAATATAGGAGTGGAAAAAGACTTTATGAACAAAATCCCAGTAGCTCAGGAACTTAAACAATCACTCAACCATTGGGATCTCATGAAGCTGAAAAGTTGTTTTCGCAGACAAACATACAATAAAGAGTGACAATAGACTACCCACAGAATGAGAGAAAATTTGCCAGATATACAACTGACAGAGGCCCAATTTCTAAAATCGACAAAGAACTTTTATTTGTATTTTTAATTGATATCTCTTTTTTTAAAAAATAAGGTTTCACTTCATGCAGTGACTGTGGCCACGAGTTTATACTGTAATTTAAGAAAATTAAAGTGAAAAATGTAAATTCATCATTAGTATGTTAATTGTCAATATTCTTTAATTTTTAACCTCTAGCTAGTATCACAGCTAAAACAAGTAAAATGCACTGATGGAGCTGGAGGTGGCACAGATGGAAACATTTTTGTCACAGTTTTCTCAATTTAACAACTTGCAGGGGTTAAGTGCATGTCCACTTTTCTTAACATTGTTATGGAATACTCTCACTAAATGATATACATTCAATTTTGTGAATCTCTAGGTCCTCAGTGTTTAAAGCATCCCTATTACTATGAAAATGGTTTTAGCACCACATAGAGTCATTACCTCATTAGGATTGTTTAATCTTTAAGAGTTAAAACTTACTGCTGCACTTAGCAATATACATGACTCCTAATGAAGAAGTGTGTCATTAAAATGTTATTGTGTCATCATTTAGCAAAAACATGTATTTCAAGATATTACCAAACCATATGCCAATCATAAAAACAATCAGGGGTATTTATGGATTAGCAAATGAGTTGTTAACAGTATCATCTCTTTTAGAAATGAGAAATGTAGACATGATAATTTTGTAGTTAAATGCTAACCTGGACCATTACAATCACCATCGAGAAATCTCGTTCGATTCAGAAAATTAAACAGTGGACATTTGAAATAGGACAACTGAGACTCCAAAGTTATGTTGTAACATAACCTCTGGAATATACATGCAAATTAAGTATGAACAGAAATGCTGTGCTCACAAATTTTAATGACTCTTGTCTCGTTGCTGTCTTTGATGCTCAACTGTCTCACAAACAGCTCTCTTGGGAAATAAGATGTCTGAGCAATAGAAGGAATAACCTCTCCCTCAGAAATAACTTCTTTTTTTGTCATTAGTGGTTCTGAAACATGGCAGTGTAACAGGTAATTAAGTGCAATGTAGTTTGTTTATATCATAGGAAGATTCCTTCAAAATCCTATTATCTTTTTGATAGTGTTTTTGGGAATTTGAAAATATTTCATAAATTTAAATAAACTAATTGTATTAACGTTTAAAGTAAGTAGCCTCAAACTGGTTATTAATGTATAATAGATTAACAAAGAACAATTTATTGTGATGTGATATCTTTTAAATACATGCCTTGGTAATAGGAATTTAATTAGATTATAACATGCTTGGACAAGTTATTATGAAAATTCACCTTCATATTTTCTACTTTGAACATGTAGGTGTTCTTTTACTGGATTAACAGCTTTAAATTTAAAATAAGAGTAAAATATACTTCATTTCAGTGAGCAAGAATCTCTGGAACCATACTTAAACCTTCTTAGACACACAACATGTTAAGAACCAGCTTTGATTTACTGAATCAGAATCTGTGATTGAGCAACACCCTTAGCTATGGCATGTGTTTCCTAAGGTTTGATGAGCATTTTCTTGTAGACATGTGAGAAATAAGAAAAATGGCTAACATTTTTGTGGCAGCTGATTTTGTGATTTAACTTGTAGCACAAATTAAAATTAATTAAAATTAATCTCCTTCACCCCAACCCAAACAGCATAATCATAGAAACAGCAAAATCTAAAAAATATCAAAGAACAAACCAGCAAACAAAAGACATTCTTGTTACTTTGAATGCATAATTCCTTTCTGCCATGCGTGGCTAGAAAGGTTTACCACCTTTCAATGTTCCTTGAGTTTGAATTTGAATTATCTGACATGTAAGAAAACAAAGATGCTTTGCTATTTATCATTTTTTTTTTGCTTTAAGCCATAATTAATTGATGTGACTCTTTTTTTTTTTTTTTTTTCGAGGTAGGGTCTCACTCTAGCCCAGGCTGACCTGGAACTCACTATGGAGTCTCAGGGTGGCCTTGAACTCACGGTGATCCTCCTACCTCTGCCTCCCGAGTGCTGGGATTAAAGGCGTGCGCCACCATGCCCGGCTTTGATGTGACTCTTAATTCCCATCCTGATCAGACACATTTCCACATCCTCCTAATTCCTTAGTGAGGAGTCAGTGGCAGGGATTTCTGACCATGTAGAATTTCATGGCCATGTAAAATTAAAGTTAGTACCCAGTTAAGGTTAGCAACTCAATTATGTATTTATATTGGATTAGAGAATGTGAAATAAATGCCTGTTGAAGCTTGAAGAATGTTCATGTTTATTAACAACCTGGACTTTGTCTTTTCTACCTCCCCAGCAGGTAAGGCAGGGAGCATAGATTATAAGCCTTAAAGTTAGGCAGTAGAGAAACATGTAAGGGCATAATCATTTTCTCACTGAGTATTGAATATCATACTTGCCTTCAACAGCTACTGAAAAGATGGCTCTTGCAGTAGCTCCTCAGTCACTGATCTGAGTACTCCCCCTCTTAACTAGAAACATGCAAGTGAACAGACTATCTGGAAGGCAGAGGATGGGGCAACAATGGGGTTACGAAAATTTAATTCTAATTGCTGACTTTTCTTGTCAGACACATTCATATTAGATTATTATATACCTGTAACATCCTCCCCATTACTAATATTAAAAGCACTTACTATAGTGATTCTACCCAGCTAAAGGGAAGCAACCTGAACATTTCCTATTATATATGCATATCTATGATTAATGTGTTTCATTTTCAAATGTATTTTACTCATGGATAATATGATGAAAAGGTTTCACTTTAAATGTAACAACACAAACAAAAAAGAAGGGATGCTTGACAGGCTAGTGGGAGGGATAAAATACAGGGGGTAGAAGTATGTTGGGTGGAATAGGGGTAGGGGATGGTGAAGGAAATACATTAAGTTAATTAGGGCATAAACTTGTGCCATAGAAACCTTCCTCTTAATTACATTACATTAAAATTATATTAAAACAGATATATATTATATATATATTTATATATATATTATTTATATATATAAAGAGAGAGAGGGGGGAGGGAGAGAATGGGTACACTAGGTAGAATGGGCACACTAGGGCCTCTACCACTGCAAACAAACTCCAGGCACGTGCACCACCTTGTGCATCTGGCTGTACGTGGGCACTGGGAAATCAAACCTAGGTCCTTTGCTTTGAGTACATCTGCTAAAACTGCTAAGCCATCTCTCCAGTCCTGTAATATGCTTATACATAAAGTTCAGAATTAAAAAAAAAAGAAAAATGCAAAGTATCTGATAATGTGTCCACATTATGTGAACTTCATCACTAGGCTATTTCATTTAAACTGGGTTTGAGTTGAATTTATTTCATGTTAATATTATGTGCATTTGTGGAACATGTAATGTATTCACTTAACAAAATAAGTGTTCTCTAATAGTGTATATCATATTTTGTCCCTGATTTCTAATCAAGTTCTCATCCTCCTCAAAGCTACAAACTTTGTAATTTATTGTGTATTCTTAGAGACAATGTGCATACCTACACACATTTCACCTAGATAGTATAAAGATATAGCTTTGCACCTTAGTTTTTATGTGTATTTCTGGGCATATATGTGTCTGTATATATGAACTTAGAATGCTTCTAGTTTGTTTTATTTATTTTTGGCTTATTTTGCATTTTTAGACAGGGTCTCATGTAGGCCAGGCTGACCTTGAAATCACTGTATCACCTTGAACTCCTGATCCTCCAGTTTCCAGCTCCAAAGTGCTAAGACAGAGGCAAACACCACCATGCTCAGCTTACTTTAGTTACTTGTGATGATAAGGTTTTATGTATCACAGGGAAAGTAGATCTGGCAATAGAAGCAACCATTCAGGTGATAGATTACAAGATATTTCTTATGAATTTTACCCCTTCTTAGATTAGCCCCCCTGGAAACTATTTAATTATTTGGTTTTATTTTACACAATATATTAGAAACACTAGGATGAATCATATACAGTTATTGACTGAATAAATCAATGTAATAGTAGTACTAGGATGAAAGAGATTAAAAAATTCACAAATCTAGAATTTTTTAAAAATATGATGATTTACATAGCTTAATTATTCCCCTAATGATGAACACACTTTCTTTCTACATTTATATATGACATAATTATTATAATTATTAATTATAATTTGTCTCTAATTACAGGTGATGAAAATACACACAAATATGCACATAATTTAAGTTTATACACTTATTTTATGATGCTTAATTAGCTCATGGAAAATATTCAATTTATGAAACTTTATCAAAAATGTTTGTGTTGTGATTACCATCTAAATCTTTTGCCCAGTTGAAATTTATTTTGCAGTAAGGAATTTGGCAAGAAATTTTTTTTTTTTTTTTTTTTTTTGGTTTTTCGAGGTAGCGTCTCAATCTAGCCCAGGCTGACCTGGAATTCACTATGGAGTCTCAGGGTGGCCTCGAACTCATGGCAATCCTCCTACCTCTGCCTCCCAAGTGCTGGAATTAAAGGCGTGCGCCATCACGCCCGGCTCAAGAAATATTTTTAACAATGATTTTTCATTACTCTCTCAAAGTAAGTTAATAATATACATGCATATTGGTTGAACTGAACACTACCTTTATCATTTGTAATTACTATACATAAACTCACCTTTATATAATAACAATTATAGGCTTACATATTTGTTTCTATTACTAAGCCTGTGAATATAAAAATACTAATAATTTAAACATTATAATTTTTTTTTTGTTTTGTTTTTGGTTTTTTGAGGTAGGGTCTCACTCTAGCCCAGGCTGACCTGGAATTCACTATGGAGTCTCAGGGTGGCCTTGAACTCACAGCAATCCTCCTACCTCTGCCTCCCGGGTGCTGGGATTAAAGGCATGCTCCACCACGCCCGGCTTTTTTTAAACATTATAATTTAAAAACAAATATTTATTGGGTTTTAGTCCCGAAAACTTCTTTGTATTTATATAAACACTTATACAAATTATAGGCATTTGTTAAATGATTTTTATAAATATCTTTGAAATAGCTTTCCTATTTGCAAAGTATAAAGTTATACAATTTAAATATATGTATAAGTTATAGAATAATTTACATAAACATACAGTTTTATAAGTTTTATGTATTTTACAATATAACTAATACTACATTTTCATTTAAAATTTTTTTGTATACTAAACTTGTTTTAAAACTTTTTAAAAATGTTTATATATTTGCATGTTTTTGTAGGGGGGAGGTGCATGCCAGGGTCTCTTGCTACCATAAACAAATGTCCATCTGGCTTTACATGGATGCTGGAGAACTGAACCTGGGGCTGGCAGGCTTTGCAGGCAAGTGCCTTTAACTACCAAGCAATTTCCTCAGCCCCATATTGTAAAACTTTTAAAATATAGTTTTTATTGAAAATTGTATATACTAAATTGGAAATAATAATAATAAAAAGAATGTTCCAGGTGTCTCTTTTAATAATGAATGTACATTGTAGTGCAAAATAGTTTTCCTGGAATATTTGTCACAATTCTTTAAATAATTATCCATGACTTACGTAAGGACATGACACATCGGCAAAAATTGACAAGTGAAAATCAGATAATATACTTTATGAGAGAAGTTTATTTTACCATGCTAGAAAAGACAGAATGAAGAAAAAGTCCCCTGACTAAGCATTTTATGAGTACCAAGGGCACAGGGGTCAGTTTGCCCATGAAGACAGATTTCCAAGTCATGTCACAGACACAGGGAACTAGTTTTCAAGCCTTGTAGTCCCATTAGCTGCTTAGATGAGGAGAGGCCAGGAGACAAGCTACAAGGACAGGTTAAGGTCAACCAAGGAAGAGCTCTGTTCTCTGAGCTGAGAGGACGTGATTCAGGTATAGGAAGCACTTGTTGCAGTCCTCCCCCTCTTAAAATGCAGAGATGAATTCATAATATCTCCATGTTGTTGGAGTATAGTATACTCCACTAGCCACCAGTCTTCTTCAAAAACAACCACTTTCTTAGAGAAAAACAAAAACAAAAACAAAACAAAACAGTTAAAGGATGCACAATTCTAGTTCCAAGAACTGAGTGAACTTTCATTATTTTTTTGTTTTCTCAATAATAGCTGCTGCATTTTCTTTGTTTTCTTTTTATTCTCATAACAAAACTGACTCTGATTTGAAAACTCAGACAAGCATACTATAAGAATTCTTAACTTACTGTATTTGTGGTTTCCATATAAACTATATACGTAATATTATATTCAGTCTCATGTAAACACAGATCACTAGACTGAGGCTATGCCTCGTTTGCAACGCTTTTGACTATCATCAGTCAATACCATTGCAAAAAGCAAAACCAATCAGGAAACAGAAATTAATCACTTACTTAAAAACAAAACATTGTTCTAACATTTTTAGAATTTAAAAACAATAAGGTAATACAGTATCATTGCTATTAATGATAGACAAAGCCTGACACGGAGGCACATGCCTGTCATCCCAGCACTAGGAGGCTGTGGGAGAGGGATTCATTTGGGAACAGACTGCATAAAAGTCCCTGAATTGAGCAGCAGAAAACTAATATACAAAGGAATAACCAATTAATGTTCAATACAATTATAAAATAATAAAATTAAGAAATTATTCAGAATGTATTTCATTTGTTCCTGCATGTTATGGAAATAGGAAAATAATCATTGTTTTATTCCTGACACTTTTATGTACAGTGAACATCTATTTTCCATGTTGATGGTGTTGCTCTAGGACAAAGAAACTGATGTAATACTAAATGTGGGTATTATAATATGCCTTTATTGTGTGTGATTTTATTGCTCCTCATCCTCTGTATTTATTTTTCTCTCCACTCATACAAAAAAAATTACATAAGGAATGTTTTTCCTACTGCCATGTGTCAAAAGATATGTCCTCTCTGGAAACCTATAAATTGGGAGAATTTCAAACCATTCATATGTGTATAACAAAATACTATTGTGGTGGTTTGATTTAGGTGTCTCCCATAAACTTGTGGGTTCTGGATGCTAGGTTCTCCAGCTGATGGCAATTGGAAACTAAAACCTCCTAGAGGTGGTGTATTGTTGGGGGCAGGCTTATGGGTGTTATAGCCAGCTCCCCCTTTGCTAGTGTTTGGCACACTCTTCTTTTTCTGTTGTCTACCTTATGTGGGCCAGGGGGTGATATCCACCATCTGCTCTTGCCATCATAGAGCTTCACCCTCGAGTCTATAAGCCTAAATAAACCTCTTTTTTTCCCAAAGCTGCTGTTGGTTGGGTGATTTGTACCAGCAATGCAAACCTGACTGCAACAGAAAAGTGGTACCAAGGAGTGAGATTGCTTGCTAGACACCTGACAGTGTGGCTTTGGCCTTTTGGAGATGATTTTCAAGAGGAATGTGGAAGATTTTGAAACCTTGGCCTAAGAGACGCCTTGCAGTGCTGTAAGTACAGCTTGATGGACTACTCTGGTTACAGTTGAAAGACCTGAATGCAGTAAGAACTATGGACTGTCAAGTTTGGCTTATAAGGGGGAGAAAGAGCCTTTCTTGGACTGGGCTATCAGTTTGTGAGAGAAGCTTGCTGTTATATCCGTGTCCTGAGAAGTTGTGCAGGGCTGCTCTGCATAGAAATGAACTGGTGTGAGCAGAAGGATAGGGCAAAAAAAAAAAAAAAAAAAAAAAAAAAATGACATCTTTGGGTGAACTGCTGCCTTTTCAGCTGCAATTTAGAGATTAGTCTTTGAGATTGGGCCAGCTGACCTGCACTGGGGCAACAGGAAGAATGTAGACTCTTGAAGGGGCCTGAGTGCTCAAGGAGTGTCTTGTTCTTCAAAGTTTGCTTTATTTCCCCCCTGGATTAACAAATTGACAACCTACCTGGTATTATGGAGTATAAGAAATGCAGGAAAGAGAGAGTCATTGGGCTAGCAATGCACTCTTGTGGTTTGGAAATGGCCATGGGCAGTGTGAAGCAGGTTTGCTGGATGCCTGTATGGAGACCCAGTGGAGCCATGAGTATGAACTGTGGGTTGCAGTGGAGACCCAGTGGAGCGGCCAGGACCACGAGATGGCTGCTAAGGAAAGCCGCCCGCCTGGATGAAGTTTTCCAGGACTGTGAGTAGCCTAGCTGGAGGGCCGGAATTGGAACTCCAGAGACTTGTTGCTGGTTAGAATTATCAGACTTGGAGATTTGTCACTAGCTAGAGTTGTTGGACTTGGAGCTATAGATTTTGATGTTTTTCCTGGTTGTTTTAAACCTTGTATTGGTTGAATATTTCTTTGCTATTCCCAGTGCTATCTTTTCTGTGTGAATGTTTATTCCATGCCATTATGGAGTTTGGGGGCAGTTTTTTGGTATTATGGCTCAGTTAAAAGAACTTGCATTATGGGGATGTATGAACGTCATTGGAATTGACAAAAACTATAGGGACTTTTAAAGTTGGATGAATGCATTGCATTTTACATCATGTATGGTTATCAGTTTATGGGAGCCAGGGGAGGAATGTGGTGGTTTGATTCAGGTGTCCCCAATAAACAGGTGTTCTGAATGCTAAGTTTCAGCTGATAGAGATTTGGGAATTAATGCCCCCTGGAGGCAATGTATTGTTGGGGGTAAGCTTATGGGTGTTATAGCCAGTGCCCCCTTTGCTAATGTTCGTCACACTCTCCTGTTCCTGTTGTACACCTTATGTGGCACAGGGGGTGATATCCACCCTCTTGTCATGCCATTGTTTTTCCCTGCCATCCTGGAGCTTCTGCTCAAGCCTGTAAGACAAAATAAATCTCTTGTCCCAAGGCTGCTCTTGGTAAAGTGATTTCTACCAGCAATGCGAACCTGACTGCAATAACTATCATTCAAAACATGTGAGGTTCTCCTACAACTCAGAAAATAAATTGCTGAAAAACAGCCAAATCTGAAACACATGGCTATTTAAAGAGAATATTAATATACAATTTCAAATTTTGGTATATAACAAAAGGAACTGAAATGGATATCTGGAAGGTCATTTGCATTTCTATGATTAATACAGCAGTATACATGTAGCCTAGATTAAAATAGTGTTGAGAAAAAGTAGGGACATTCTGTCATATGTGACCACAAGTATGAACCTGGGGAAGCCAAGCTAAATAAGACAGACATCAAAAAAGAAAATGTCTCTGGTGGTTTTGTATCGAAATTGTCAATCTCATGTAAACAGAGAGTACAGTTTTCATCATAAAGTATTCAGAGAAAATGGAGGGTTTGGGCCAACATGAACAAAGTTGGAGTTACACAAAATGGATGAAATATTTAGCTAGTTGTCTACTAATGTGTTCATGTTAAATAAATAATACTTTAAAATTAAAATTTAGTCAAGAAGGTAGAATTTGTGGTTGGCACTGAAAAGAAAGTAAGAAAGAAAAGAAAGAAAGAAAGAAAGAAAGAAAGAAAGAAAGAAAGAAAGAAAGAGGAGGGAAGAAGAAAGGAGGGGGGAGGAAGGGCCAGAGAGGGGGAGGGATGGGGGAGAGGAGGGTAGGGAAGGGAAAGAAAAGGTAGGAAAGGAAAGAAAAAGTCAGAGTTCATGCTATGCGCTTTTACTGAAATTGTTTGGATTATACATGAAAAGAAAAATTCATTCTACGATCAGGTAGCATTGCTCTAAAATATGTTCCCCAGAGCATAATCTATATTTTATGAAGAAGAAAGATAGTAATGGATTCAGTTAGGAATAAAGAAAAATAGTTGTGAACCAGTTAGAAAGAGAACTGTTTAATCTCTGAAAAATACTTTGAATTTGCTGGATTTTGGAAGTAAAGATAAAAAGTATTTTGGATAAGGCTAATCAAATAAATCACAACTAAAAAATCATTGCCCATGAGTAAAATTTGGGAATAGACCCAGATTTAAGCAAAAAACAAAAAAATCCAGTTTATATTAAAATGCTATATGAGTGGAATCTGTTCACATAATTGTTTTAATCTTCTTAACAGAAAGCTTATAATAAAGATCTAATCAGCTATTCATTTATCAGCAAAGAGAATACAATTGGAATATATGAATGATAGCATAAAATTCTGTCATTTTTTTTTAGGAATAGTTTATTTACAAGGAGAGAGAGAAATATAGACAGTGAGTGAGTAGGTGAATATGGTGCCCCAGGGCCTTAAGCTGCTGTAAATGGAATCCATGTGTGTGTGCCACTTTGTGCAACTGACCATAAGTGGATACTGGGGAATCAAACCCAGGCATCAGGCTTTGTAGGCAAGTACTTTAACCACTGAGCAATCTCCCAAGCATCATAACTTTCCTCCATCATAACTTTACAGGCATGAAATAAACAAGTGAACATGTTTCTCCATTGCCCTAGTTTTAGGGAAAGCATTCAAATACATTGAATTCAAATTCAAAGCATTGAATTTCTTATTTGATATTTATAATAGGATGCCATGAGGCTAAATCAAAACTTTTATGTGGGGCTGGAGAGATTGCTTAGTGGTTAAAGTGCTTGCCTGCAAAGCCTAAGGACTCATGTTTGACTCTCTAGATGAAATGTACAAAGGTGAAGCAAACACAAGGTCGCACATGCCCACTAGATGGCGAAAGTGTCTGGAGTTCGCTTTCAGTGGCTGAGGCCCTGATATGTCAGTTTTGCTCTCTCTAAAATAAAAATAAAAAATAAAATAAACAAAAGTGTCATATGTCAGAATAGGATTTTAAATATAATTTATGAATTTTATAATGTACTGAGCAGTGTAGCAGCTACTAGAGAGTATAATTACAAGATATGGCAAAGCAAACATAGCAAGGAGGTGGTAATAATGCTCTGGATCCCAGCAGATTTCCAAACCTTCAAATAGAATAATGTTTGAAGCAGAATAATTTGAAAAGGTGGAAGTGGGTAACTTTTAAGAAGGACTGCTTAGTGGTTAAGGAGCTTCCCTGAAAAGCCAAAGGACCCAGGTTCAATTCCCCCGGACCCGCATAAGTCAAATCTATAAGGTGGTGCATGTGTCTGGAGTTTGTTTGCAGTGGCTAGAGACCCAGCACACCCATTCTTTCTTGATTTCTCTCTCTTTCTCTTTATCTCTCTCCTTTCTCTGCCTCTTTCTCCAAAATAAATAAAAATAAAGAATATGTTAAAACAAAAGCAGCAAAGATTGTCCTGAATCTAAACGTGTGTGTGTGTGTGTGTTTAGAATAACTAGCAGGAAAATTGAGACTTGATTTGAAATAAGACTACATAGCACTTGGGCATGTTTAGTATGCTGAGACCAAAGGAAACAAAATTGGAATTTGTACACAGCAAGCCAACTAGAACCCACTTCGCATATATATGTAAATCCCAGTAATACATATGTAGCAGACAAATCAGTCTCATAAAAAACTCAAGTTTCATTGATTAGCAGACTATGCAACTTTTGGCTTTAGATTTTGAATTTAATTATCTAAATAAAATTGCATAGAGGAAATTATTATAAATAATGCAGGCAAATAGTATGAACACACCATACTATGTCATGAAAACCAAAAATATCAAAAACTGCATAAGAGGTTCCAACAATTTTATATCTGTCTAATGTTTGCTTAACATATACGCTATCTTTAAAAGATGCATATGTGGTGTTGTATCAGCATGATTGCTTGTTCACATTTTTCTGGTTTTATTCCCTATGCCATCTTTACAAAACGTAAAACAAAAATATACTTGAATACCTTCACAAATATATGAGAAGGAAAACTATTGCTCTAAGTACCCTGGAAATTTCACACATCAAATGCTGTTTACCTTTACAAAACACTAAATATAATTAAGTGAATTATTAAAATTAAATATATATGGTAAGATTTCTTCTGAAAAATAATATTCAAGACTGGAAATATGGGAGAATCATACTCAGAGCTTAGACTGTGTGAGTAAATGCAGAAATAGGGCATTCGTCAGTAAAATTAATGGCAGAAAAACATTCAGAGTAGGTACACTTTTTTTTTTCCCTCGTTTGTGGAGCCTTAGGCCTCTGACATATGCACACGGGAAGGACAATTATGAGCATGGCCACCAGGTGGCAGACAGGAGGGGCAGGACAACTCAACCACAGATGCCCACCAAAGAACAACAGGCCCTCAATACTATTGGTCTTCTTTTAAAGGCCTTCCTGCTTCCTAGCCTGATACTCAAGGTGTCATCGTTTGTTCATGTGGTGGGTATTTCATCACCATGGATTAAATCACAGAGAATTTCTAGCCCACTGCAATACATCAGTATCTTACTAAGGCAGGTCCCAAATCAGTCACTGTGGTACTGACTAGACATGGAATTATACTTCTCTCTCTTCCTCTCTCCCTCTTCCTTCAACTTCTCATGACTACCATTTTGCTGTCTCCATCCTATTTCATATTATTTGGGGAATTACATTTTGTGTCCAGCATTTGATGGTTACTCTTTTACATTCAATTAATACCCAATTAGTATTGATCTAATTACATTAAGCTTGATAATGGAGTAAATTTGTGCTGCCAAATGTAAATTTGTGTGTAAGTCTACAAATTCTTACCATGTGCTTTCATGAAACAGTAGTATATCTAAACTAATATTAACATAATGTATATAGCTCATAATGAGCATATTTGTATTTAATTAGAAAAAAAATATTTTAAATAATTCTAACTCATCCCAGAAGTTCAGGTATTGGACAGGAATTCTTATACTGTCTTATGCTAATATTTGAAAAGATATATACTTCTTGTGTATATGAGTATATAATCTATATGCATAGACTCCTTTTTGTCCATATATATTAAAATATAGAGTTAATCCTTATACAATGTAACAATAATTCAGCTGAAATTGCTTTTTAAGGTTTTTATATCAAAATAATCTCTATATTTTGCATACAAATTTTCATGAGAAAATATGCCTGACTCCAGTAGGTAAAAATTAATGTATTTAGTTGAAATACTTAAGGTTCCATAAGCTCATTATTTTTAATTTTTAAAAGATATTTTTATCTTCAGAAATATATCTTAGGACTTACGTCGTTTTTAAAATTGAAGAAAATAAGTTTATTAAAAGTAGTTCAGGATTTGCTTATAAAATGTACACTTTCCCCAATCCCACTCTACCCCAAATTAAAAATGTATCCTCTCTTCCTCGTTTCCTTACTTCTTCCCTCCTTCTTTCCTCACTTTATACTTCCTTACATTTTGTTTACTCTTTATCTCTTCCTCCCTTTCAACATGACTTGTATAGTGTGCTTGATGGCATTAAATTAAATTACAACTGAATTAATGTGGTTCATTTCTTTCCTTTTTTGAAATATTTTGTTTTTTATTTGAGAAAGAGAGGAAAAGAGAAAGACTGAGGGAGGAGGATGGGTATTCTAGGGCAGCTAACCATTGCATACAAATTCCAAATGCATGCTTAACTTTGTGCATCTGGCTTTACATGGGTACTGGGGAATTGAACCCAGGTTATTATGCTTTGCAGGCAAGTGACTTAACTGCTGAGCCAATTATCCAGCACTTTAATTTCTTTATTAACCCAACTGTTTTCCATATTTATTCATTCGCTGTGTGTGTGTGTGTGTGTGTGTGTGTGTGTGATGTGTGCATCTGTATACACCAAATTCTAGCAGTTATTTTTATGCAAAAGAACTACTAAAATATACATGGCATGAGAATTGGCAGAAACTGGAGTTGGGCCCATTTACCCCCAATTGAGGCTAAAAAGAGGCTGTTCCCAGCTCAGAAATGGCAGGTATGGTCAGGTATGGTGTATAACACTAGGCCAGCACACAAGTACCCATCAATAGTGGTGATGGGCGCAAGGTCAATGCATCAATGTATGGCCACATGGGAAGCTTTGCAGGCACTGCATCTCAGATAAGCCTGTGTTTTCTGCTACTTTTTCTATTTTATGTTCATTTGTATGACTGATGGCCAATTTTGTCATTATCAACATATGATTGGATTCTATGTTTGATGACTAATCTCAGATTTGTTCCTAAGAACTTCCTTTGAGATCTTTTTTTAATTTTTTTTTATTTTTTTTTAAATTTTTTTCTTTATTAGTCAGTTTTGTATTCAGCAAATACAATCAGTTTGGTACCATTATTAGGCTCATCCGTGACCTACCCCCTCCCCTTGGCCCCTCCTTGTTGAGGTATACGGGTCATGCATTGTGGAGTTAGCCCACACTTATGGGTAAGCTAAATGTCTCTGCATATCATGACCCAACAAGTGGCTCTGACATTCTTTCTGCCCCCTCTTCCGCAAAATTTCCCTGAGCCATGTTGGGTTCATTTTTGGTCTGCTTCAGTGATGAGGTGTTGGGGGCCTCTGAGGCTCTGGCTCTCTGATTTGGTAGGAGTTGATTTTTCTCTGTGCTGATCTCCTTCCCCCTTGTGCTGGAATCCGGTTCATCAGGAAAACAGCCCCCTTGCTTGTGTCTCCAATTTTGAGCACAGAGTGGAACAAATAAATCCAGTCTCCTCCACTATATGGACACCTTTTCTAGAAACATCACTTGATGCTACTATGTCAGATCTTATTGCCTCAACATAGAAGCCCAGACATTAGCTCACCATTCAGTTCATTTGCTCTGCCAAATGCCCAGCCATGGTCATATTTACCATTTCCCTCTAAATAAGGTAATCAGCTTTCTTTTTGAAACATATTTTTCTCATTCAACTAATCTTAATTTCAGTGATTACTATGCATATTCAAGAATTTTAGTATTTTAATTGATAGATACAATTTTATGTATTTGTTCATTGTTTATGTATGTCATACACTTATATTTAGTGAAATGTTACAAGAGAATAGTTAGATTTAGCTTCACAAGCCTGTAAGGCTCACACAATAATTTTTATTTTATAGAAAAAAAGAGAAGTCCCTAGCATTGCAAATGAAATAGCTTATAATTAACTAAGGTAGGGATAAAGTTTCCCTTTTACTAAAAAATGAAACATTCTTATAGTTTATTCAACCATCTTCCTGTTTTTGCTTTGAAGGATTCTAAAGTTTACTCTTGTGTCCATAAATTAATTAAAGCAAGGATAATGAAAATATATATTGTACATATAATAGTACATATATGTACACATAAGAGAATATATATCTTGAAAAATATTGTGATTCTCTGCCTGATCATGACACTGATTCAGTCCAACGTTCTTAATGTTTTATTTTCTCAGAATTTTTATTAATGTCCTCAGGTGATTTCCTTTTAACTATCAAGTTCTAGATAGATGTGGTATACATTTTTTTGTCACATTTTAACTTGATTAATACTATAAACCTTGAACTTTTTGTGAGAGGAAAGAATGTAATGCTATAATAATGAATTACCCATATGCTACAAGGAAACATAGATAACTGTGTTAGGGACTCACTTGGATTTTTTAATTTCCTCTCTCATCTCTGCAAGCTAACAAGATGAATATCCCCTAGTATCTTGAATCTTAAGCATAGCTGCTTAAGCAGAATAATTACTATGGTGGAGGATCAGATGCTTTTTCATTCAATCAGCTTTTATTATGCCATGTGGAAAAAAAAAAAAACTTTCCATAGATTTAGCCACTGACATCATTTTAAAATGTTTTTTAATCTCATATTTTATACTTTATAAATTAAAAGAGGCTCAAATGAGCTCTTTGATTATAGTATCATGAGTGCTGAAACCCAGATATAACTATAATGGGTTCTTTTATGAAAACTTTCAGGAAGAATTTCTTTTCAGGTTTTTTAATTGGTTAATTTAACATGGTGAACTGTATCAGATTAATGTGGCTGGACTCAGGACCCAATTTCTTTAAAGGCGTGTGGTGATTTGATTCAGGTGTTTCCTATAACTTAGGGGTTTTGAATGCTAGGTTCCCAGCTGATAGAGATTTGGGAATTAACACCTCCTGGAGGCAGTGCATTGTTGGGGGTGGGCTTATGGGTATTATAGCCAGTTTCCCCTTGCCAGTTATTGGCACACTCTCCTATTCCTGTTATACACCTGATGCTGGCCAAGAGGTGATGTCCACCCTCTGCTCATGCCATCATTTTCCCTGCCATCATGGAGCTTCCCCTTGAGGCTGTAAGCCAAAATAAACCTCTTTATTTTCCCACAACTTGCTTTTGGTTGGGTGATTTCTACCAGCAATATTAAGGTATCTGAACCAGTAAAGTTTCTGCCTGTGGCCCCATAAACTGATAACCATACATGATATAAAATACAATGCATTCAGTCCAATTTTAGAAGTCCCCATAGTTTTTAAAATCCCAATAATGTTCAAATATCCCAATAGTCCAAGGTCTTTTAACTGAGTCATAGCACCAAAAACAAAACAAAAAAAAAATCATAATACCACAGAATAAACATTCACACTGCAAAAGATGGCACTGAGAATAGCAAAGGTATAACAACCAATACAAGATTTAAAATAACCAGGGCAAACATCAAACTCTGTAGCTCCAAGTCCAACAACGCTAGTCAATGACAAGTCTCCACGTTTGACAATTCTAATCACTGACAGTTCTCTGGAGTTCCAATTCCACCCCTCTAGCTAGGCTACTAACAGTCCTGGAAAACTTCACCTGGGCTCAGCAGCCCTCCTTAGCATTTCCACTGGGTCTCCACTGCAGCCCATGATTCATACTCATGGCTCCAACACATCTCCATGCAGGCAACCCTGCTTCACACTGCCCATGTCCATATCTAAAACAGAAGACCATGTTGCAAATTTAACGACCGTCTTTCCTGCATTTCTATACTCCTTAATACTAGGTGAGGTGCTAATTTGTTAATCCAGGGGGGAATAAAGCAGATATTGAAGAACAGGACACTCCTTGAGTATTGGGGCTCTTTCAAAAGAGTCTACATTCTTCCTGTTGCCCCAGCGCAGGTCAGCTGGCCCAATCTCTCATAATTGCAGCTGAACAAGCAGAAGTTTAAGCCCAAATATTTCATTTCTGTGCAATATTCCTCTGCTCACTTCACTGTTTTCACACAAAGCAACCCTGCACAACTTCTCAGGACATGGACATAACAGCAAGCTTCTCATACATACTGCTAGCCTAGTCTAGGCAAAGGTTTTTCTCACCCTCACAAGCCAAATCTCACAGTCCATAGTTCTTACTGCATTCAGTTCTTTCATCTCTGACGACAATAGTCCATCAAGCTGTACTTACAGCACCGCAAGGTGTCTCTTAGGCCAGGGTTTCAAATCCTCCCACATTCCTCTTGAAAATCAGCTCCAAAAGGCCAAAACCACAGAGTCAGGAGTCTAGCAACAGTTGACACCACTCTTCGGTACCAACTGTTGAGGTCAGGTTCCTATTGCTGGCAGAAATCACCAACCAAGAGCAGCTTGTTGAAAAAAAGAAAAAGAAAGGTTTATTTTGGCTTACAATTCAAGGTGAAACTCCATGATGGCAGGGGAAAATGATGGCATGAGCAGAGGGGTGGATATCACCTCCTGGCCAACTTCAGGTAGACATCAGGAACAGGAGAGTGTACAAAACACTGGGAAGGGGACACTGGCTATAATACCCATAAGCCCACCCCAACAATACACTGCCTCCAGGAGGTGTTAATTCCCAAATCTCCATCAGCTGGGAACCTAGCATTCAGAACACCTAAGTTTATGGGGAACACCTGAATCAAACCACCACAAGGCTGCTCTCTAGTCCATTCTCTCCCTGGAAGCCATGATATTTGCATTTATTTGCATATGCCCCATGGATTCCATCTGTACACTGGGTATAATCTGTCAAGTCCTAGTGATGCCACCTTCACTTTATTTTCTTTTACTACTTCCAATCAGTGAATGCTGTGTACATTAAATTAAGTATTATCCTTAGTGTGATGTAATTCTTACATGCTACATTTGACACACATGATATGTTGAGTACGATTTCTGTTAGTAGATCAACAAAATTTTGCAGCCATCCTCATAATAAATCTTGGATACTGTTCATTATTGCTGTACTGTTAAATTTATCTGATGATTTTTTTGCATGTGTATATGCTTGGCTAAAATGTTTACAAAAGAAGTAAAAATGTATACATCCTGAACAGTTCTTGTGTTGTCCTGTTTTTAACTCGTAAAGTTATTCATGTTCCACTCAGGATATGCTCTGATCGTCATTAATTTATTATCCTTAATAAGTAATATAATTACTTTATAATCACAGAAAAAATCTAGCCTTTCAAAACAACAGCCATTTGGGAAATGGTAAATTAAACTATACATGTGTATATATTTCTATAAGGAACTAGTACTTTCTGAATACCCATATAAACTCAATTTTATGAATATGCATTGATAAATTTAGTTCACATATCTTTCTCATTGGTTATAACTGCATCAGCAAGAAAGCCTATTAAGTATAGTGACAGACATTGAAAGACTTCGAGTACTATCTACATAGTTCTCTTTCTCTACAGACAGACACACTTTAGCATGGAATATCAAATAATCAAAGAATCAGGAAGAAGAAACTGCAAGTCCTTAACATTTGATAGTTTTGTTTATTAGAGAGAGAGAGAGAATGAATTGGCATATCATGGCATCCTGCCATTGCAAACAAAATCTAGATATATATGACACTGTGTTTTTTGGCTTTATGTTGATACTTGGGAATTGAATGCTGGGCTGGCAGACTTTGCAAGGGAAGTACATTTCATGGCTGAGCCATCTTTCCAGCTCCCCAGTCTTGACATCTGAGTTGAAAAGTCATGCTTTGCTCCTACTTTACTTTAGTGACTACAACAGTTACAGAGCTGATATCTATTTTCAGCACAATAATAATAAACCACCTTTATGTTTTTTGCCACTTTAATAAATACATGAGAGGAAAAACTAAAGGAAGAAAGGTTTATTTGATTTAATTTTCAGAGGAATTGATCTGTGGATGCTTGGCTGCTTTGCTTCTGTATTCAAGGAAAGGCTGAAGATCATGGCAGGGGGCATGTGGTAGTTCAGAGCAGCTTACCTCAGGGTCCACAGGAAGCAGAGAGGGAGAGATGGGAAGTGTGCACATGACATCACATGATCAGCAATGAGCTCCTAACGCGGATTTTCCACAATCTCTCCCAAATGATGTTAAATTATCAATCCATGTATGAATTGATCCACTCATAATATAAAAACGCTGATGAAATAAAACCAATGGAATCAAATGTCTTCATCCACTTGTAAATCAAACCTTTAACATATAAGGTTTAGAGAGGAACAGGAAATATTTAAACCATTCCCTTGTATTTTGCTTTCCTGGGTTAATGTTTGAACACGGATTCCCTGTTAAAACTTGAGAAAGGCTTCTAATATTTCCAAATATTCTCTGAAGAATAAGTTTGTTTTATTTCCTAATTTATCATGTTCATTGGGATTATAGAATCATTTCAGTAAATCTAAAGTTTATGATATTTTTAATTTCAATTTACTCATATTTTATGTGAGCATATTGTTTCCTCTGGTCAGATATTAACTCGAACTCAATTTCTTGATAGTTAGAAACCAATAAAGTTTTAATAGGAGGAGCCTGAGGGAAAGTATGTATTTAAATCAGGTGGTGTTATTTTAATATTCTAATAACTTTCAGCTACTTGGTAATGAAATTAAATTTTACATGCTTTGTTGAAGAGAATGCACAATTTTATTCTACTGGAAGTTCATGAATCCCCTAAGTGGGTTTTGCATGAAATTAGCTGTCAAGTTTTGTCTTTCCCATACTGGGTTTCTGAAATACCAGTGATAGAGAATGTTCATAAAACATAATACAGGCTGTATGGTGACATGCTTCTGTGTAATTATAGCAATTAGGAGACCAAACCTGTTTAGAGCTCACCTGGACTCCATAGTTTGAAGTCAACATGAGATACATATTCCAGGTCAACCTGAGCCAGAGAGAAACCTTACCTCAAAAGACTCAAAAAAAAAATACCAATAAAAAAATCAATAGAACCAAGTATGACATAGAAGACAAACATTATAGAAATATGTAATTATGTTTTATATATAGCCAGAAATATTGCTTGAATTCTGTACCTCCAAACATAAAGTAGAAATATAAATTAAAAAGTAGAAGACTGTGCTAGCTTAAGTGAAACACATCCTATAGGCTCATGATCTACTGGGTCACAAGCTACTGGAAGTTTGGGAGAGTGGTTGAGGCTTTTGGGAGGCTGAGACTTTCTGGAGAAAGTGTACCATCGGGGCATGGACTTTACAGTTTATTATTGCAGCCTTCTGGGTGTTCAGAGTTCACTTACTCTGTCTCCCTCCTTCCCGCAGATGTGGGGATGTTCTGAATGTTTCATTTTCATGCCTGTCATGCTTTCCCCACCAAGAGGAATCTTCCTCCCAAGAATGTAAGCCAAAATGCACGCTTTCCTTCCTTGTACCAGTTTTGGTTTGATGTTTTCTCCAGCAACTAGAAGGTAAGTGGCATACAGTACTTTAATTATAAACAAGTAAATATTTCCAATGTATATCACTAAGTAATGCAGACTGTAGTTACACTCAAAGGGGGGAAAAAAGGTTTTCTTCATTAATATGAAAGTCATGTGATGAAAATATTTTAATTCTTAGCAATTTATTAGAAAGACAATTGAAGGAGCAGATCCTGGGTTTATACCTATCTGTAATTTCAGCATAAGAAAGAAAAGTTATGTATGAATAAATTTATTGTGAGAATTATAGGGGCTGAATCATCTCATCATACGCTATCTTCAAGGAATTGTAGAATCAAGAAATCTTGGAGTGTAGTTCAGTTGAACCAAAAATTCCTGAAAGCTAGGAGCTCTTATGACTAAAAATTAAATTATAAACCCATGTTACAGACATGGGAAGTTAAATTTTGTCTCCATTCACTTTCTTGTTATATCTGGCATGTCAAGAAATTGGATGATGGCGCTCATATTGATGAGGCTGATCATTGCTCAATGCAGTGATTTAAATGCTAATCTCACTGGAAACACATAGGAGAAATACACAAAAGCAAGCAGAAGTAGTAATTGCCAGTCATGCCTATTGGGCAACTTATAAGTCAGTGACTTTTATCTAAAACATTAACTGTCATTATTCCATTTTTTGTGGTGAATTTGACACACACATCGTAAGCCATACTTTATCTCTAAAAAGGCAATATCAATTTCATAATTCAGCCTAGTATTTAATTGATTTACATAAAAATTAGGAATAATGAATCCAGAATTGTGGGGCATGTTGGCTCATGCATTTAATCCCAGCCCTTGGAGGCAGAGTTAGGAGGATCACCATGAGTTTGAGGCCACCCTGAGACTACATAGTAAATCCCAGGTCAGCCTGGGCTAGAGCACGACCCTACCTCGAACAAAAACTAAAAACAATAGGAATCATCGTGAGAATTATAAGCCTTAATTCTATTATATAACCTCTTCTTAACTGGCATTTAAATCCACTTCCTTTTAAATATATATATTTAGAGAAGCACAGAGAGAAAAACAGGCAGACAGATGGTGACAGGGAGAGAATGAGAATGGGCATTCTAGGACCTCTAACCACTGCAAACATACTCCAGGCAGATGTGCCAGTTTATGCATCTGGCTTACATGGGTACCTGAGAATTAAACCTAGGTCCTTTCCTTTGATTTCACAGCTAAGTGCTTGACTGCTAATCCATCTCTCTAGCCCCCAAGCCACTGTTTTTTTTTTTTTATTTTTATTTTTTGTTGTTGTTGTTCAGTTTATTTATTTATCTATTTGAGAGTGACAGAGAGAGGAAGAGGCAGATAGAGAGAAAGAGAGACTGGGCGCGCCAAGGCTTCCAGCCACTGCAAACGAACTCCAGACGCGTGCGCCCCCTTGTGCATCTGGCTAACGTGGGTCCTGGGGAATCGAGCCTCAAACCGGGTCCTTAGGCTTCACAGGCAAGCGCTTAACCACTAAGCCATCTCTCCAGCCCCAATCCACTGTTTTTTAATACTAATTCTGTGTTCACTTTGCCTTCAGCAAGAACTTCCTTGTTTCATATTTCATTACCAGATATGATTACCTAAGTGTTCATATAGGAACAATGTGAGGCATTTGCATGGATTATGCTGTAGTATTCCAGTAGTCTTAATCAATGAACAATGTAATACTACAAGATCCTTAATGGATGTACTGTTATCCATGTTTCCATCCCCTTCCTTCAACTGTGGAGTATCAGCCCAATTGTCCCTTGTAATGCAAGTCACTTAAGCAATAGTATAACTCCCTTCTGGATCTGTTGAATCAGGCATGAGAAGCCAAACTGGACAAGTCTTCCATTCAATGGAATCATGGTTGTGTCTCCAGATGGAAACATTTCTGCCCTTCATACTGACAATTTTGAACAAGCCAAGAGCATAGAGGAAGCAAAACTTCTATTACTACATAGCTAGAAACAATGTCAAGTAGCAGCCCTTTTATTTCTACAGATTAATACCGGAAACCATTGATACAGGCTATTGTATAACAAGTGCCAAATGCAGGATAATAAATAGTAGCATATTCAGTAGCTCAGCCATGGAATTTAATACAAAAGATTGCTTAATTTGGAGACATTATAATATCTCACTTAAAATGGTAGGGACATGCATTTTAAATATTTGTATTTGTTTCCATAGATAGTACTACTTCAGGGTGGTAGTGTGGGCAAGAGGTCTAAGGCGCTTGATTAAAGATTGTACTACTTGAAACCTTGACTACAGAAGTTTACTACTGCAGTGGGAAGTATTTAATGTAGAGATTCTTAGCTGGAAAAATTGCAGAGAATAAATAACTACTATGTGCTCAGTCTTAAACAGGATATGTAAGCCACCCTCTCCAAGGCTGCAAATATCTCAGAAGAAGTGGCACAAAGATTGCAAGAGAGAGAGCACGGAAAAGGCAGTTACAAAACACTATGTGCTGGATATGACAGGGCTGTTATACTCAGGAAGCGGCTGTGGTTTCCTGAAAAGCCTTCCAATATTTCACCATCAAAGGGAGAAAATATGTGTGATCACAGACCTCCCAGAGTAGCTAATGGAAGTTTAGGGAGGAGGAGGAGACAGATTCATCAGTAGTGTAGACACTGATAAGGTGGCCATTTCATATTAACCTTCCATCCATCATGTGCACAACCTTATTTTAACTCAGTGAGAAACAAACAAACAAAAAAAAAAAAAAAAAAAAAAAAAGGTTGGAAAGACCAAATTTATCTCACTTTGAAATCTAA
Organism: Dipus sagitta; assembly: GCA_036346955.1. Lineage (NCBI taxonomy): Eukaryota > Metazoa > Chordata > Mammalia > Rodentia > Dipodidae > Dipus > Dipus sagitta. The sequence continues at coordinate 28,349,513 of CM070772.1, forward strand.
TGTATTGCCACTGATAAGTTGGCATGACTTGGACATCCTTACTCATAATTGGTAACTTCACACTTGGGTATCATTTTGTTGTTGTTGTTTTCCAAGGTAAGGTCTCACTCTAGCTCAGGGTTACTTAGAACGCACTCTCTAGCCCCAGGCTGGCCTAGAACTCCTTGTGATCCTTCTAACTCTGCTCCCAAATGGTGGAATTAAAAACGTGTGACACCACGCCTGACTTTGGTATTATTTTTAACAATCTCAATTGCTTTCTCTATTGTCTAAATCAACTATTTATGACAATATTACTAAAGTCAATGGATCATTGATCTTCCATTGTTTTCATATTTTACTTATTTAATTATTTTTGGCAGAGAAGTGATATGCTTATTTTAGTTTACAAAGTTATTTTTTTATTTCATAATTCGCATATCAGTATCATTAGATGTCACATCTGTAACAACAATTATTATCTGATAAAATATCTCTAAACACAAAAACAGAAAAAAAAAACCTCTATGACATCATCTCTGCTACAACAGTAAGGGAAATGATCATTCATACCCTAACCAGCTTTTATATGTCCCCTTTATAATTTTCCTTTAAATTTCTGTTTTATCCTGAACATTTCATATAATTTATATCATGTACATTTTTATTTCTTTATGTTCTGATAACAATTGTTAGGTCTGTAGCACAGTCATTATGCTTCATTTGATTTACTGCTGATTTTCAAATGTTTAGGCTGTTTTCTGGTATTTGGCAGGTACAGAAGCCATATAAGTTGTAAGAACAAAGTGGTAGTCTTATTTTCTTTTTCACTAGTAACTTTTCAAAATACTACTCTCACTTATTTTTCTAATAATATAAAAAAAACTTGCTTATTTCTTTTCAAATATTGGAAAATTACTTCTCATTAATGATTTGTCGTTGAAGTTGAAACTAAACCTCAAGTTCTTAATGTGAACTACAAATCTTCTATAAAACAGGGTGAAGATCTCTATCCTAAATCCTTCCAAAACACAGAAAACACTCTAACTACAAATTCATCCAATTTGTACTTCTATGCATCATTGGCCTTTTCTTCACCCTCGCTTGGAATGTTACATCATGCAAACCCCCATTGTATGCATTTCGTTTGTAGATTGTTTATATAAACATAAAACACACAAACGCATAGCTGTTCTTTTTATGTACATGTTCTTCATGAAAAGGAGTACTTCATTTTGGTGAGTGATAACGTACGTCTGGCATTGTGACAGGCATATAGTAAATATAAAAGTAGATGTTCTTCATAAGCAGCTGCAAGTTCTTACATTGTTTTGGTATGTATTGAATGTAGATGCCCCTCATAGTCGCAAGTGTTTGTGTTTAAGCTTCCAGTAGGTGGAGCACTGTTGGGGGAGGTGTGCCACTGGATCCCTACTGGATGTTCAGAGACAGCTCACTCTGGGTTCTCTCTCTTTCTCTCTGCCATCATTGTGACCCAGGTACTTTTCTCTTCCATGGTGAAGCTTCCCTTCCAAACCGCATGCCTGAAATAAACCATCTCCTCCCATAAGCGGTCTCTGGTTAGGTGTTTTGTCACAGTGACAAGAACAGCTACCTGCTAAATAGGAGAAGCAAATCTCATCATAGGCAGGAAATTTTCACTCCTAATTGTGATTCAACTATCTGGCATTAATATATATTTTTATTTACTTTATTTATTTATGTACGTATTTACCAACAGAGAAGGAGAGATAACGAGAGAGCCAGAGAACAGACCCATCAGGGTCTCTAGCCATTGCAAAATGAACTCCAGACACAAGTGCCCCCTTGTGCATCTGGCTTAGGAGGGGACTGGCAAATCGGACCTGGGTCCTCAACCTTCATTCACGTGGCAAACACCTTAACCACTCCAGCCCTGGAATAAATATTTTTGATAAAAAAGCAGGCTATATCATGAACTCCACAAATGGTAAAGAGTTTCCAATCTTCATAATGAATTTTATAAGAAGTATATGGAGGTAATCATCAGTATTTCTGCTAAAAATACTGCTAAAATACATCAGCTTGGCCTTGTTTTCACTGTAGCACCATATTTTATGTTTAGTGTACAAGACCCCTGGGTGATTCAAACTGACACTTAAAGATGACACTTAATAAATCTAGATTTCATGTGCACCTCCAAGTCTTTGTGGCCAGCAATAAGATGGATGTTCACACATTTGCCTATCAGAGGGAATAGAAGATGGCTACAGAGAGCTGGAATTAGGAGGTAGCGCCTCAGCATGGGTTTGGCAGATCTGCCTAGTTAGAGGTAATACTGGCATATTTCACTCTGGGATGAGCCAATAACTCTATTCCCTTGATTATTTTGCTGACCATGACCTTCTACATTGTCATTTAGGAAATAAATTCATCCTTCCACATGACATTGATAATTTTTTTTTCTAATTCATGGTACATATCGTACCAGCCTTCCATGACATTAGAACAAAGGGAAATCTCCTACATAGCTTGTGGGAATGTAAATTACAAAAGCAATTTGTAGTTTAATTTTCCAGTGTCTAGCAAAACTAAAAGTGTGACACACATTGAACACTGTACCTTAGAGAAATGGTGCCAGATTTACAGGATGAAATTTTTGCAGATTTATTTGGAGGACAAGAAGGTTAGAACCTTCAGAATATCCTTAAATTGCTGAATTAAGATATGTTTATAAAGCATGATCATACAACTGTAAAATAGATAAAACTTATTAATATAAGTATTTATAAACTCAACAAGTATAGGTAGTTTAAAATGTTATAGAATAACATTTCTGGGATATTTTTAAAATAGTTGGCAACTCAGATATAAGCTAAACATAACAAATGGTTGTATTAAAAAGCCCAGTGTTCTTGGTGAAGTAACAGAATTGGTTGCTCTTATGCTCAGTAAACAAATCCCGAAAGGTTCATTATACAACCATGTGTCATGAAACTGATATTTTATGGGCTGTTGTGTGCTATATTTAACAATGCTATTTTTAATTGAAAGTACTAAGTGTTCAATGATGTATTCATTAATTTGATTATGATGTCAAATATGTGTGGGTAATCACAAATTTATCAAAAGTTTCATTTAAAATACATGATGAAGTGTAGAATCATATTTAGTTATGACTGAAAGGCACAGACTAACACAGACTAACATAATGTTTACATACAGATATAGATAGATGTATTTTTTCTGAAAGTAATGAATGGTTGTGTTAAATATTATTTTGTTTCAATATGTATTATCACTTTAATACTTATAATTGATTTTATGTTGGAAGTAAACAGAAATCACTTAAATGATCCTAACACATCAGCACTTTTATTTAACTGACTTCACAGGAAGATGTGAGCAGTTAACATGAGGTTTGCCCACTAGAAAATGCATTGGAGTGACAATATATTGTTTAAAATCACAACTGGAGGAACACTTTCATTATATCAAATTTGTAAATATACTATATAATTTAATTTAATCACAAATTATATTATATAAGTTATAGGGATGTTGTACTTTGAATTCGTCCCATGGCATCTATTATAAATTTCTCATACACTTTGTGCTTAAAATAATACAGACTTATATCAGTGTTTTAAAGGTCAGAAGTCCAAATTGCTTATATTGGGCTAATAAAATTTCCCATGAAGAACTGTGTTCTTCCTGGCAGCTCCAATATCAGTTTCAACTTCTAAAAGTTCACTGACTGTCTTTGCTTCTGGAACTGAGTAATTCTGAGTTTGACTCTCATTGTCATTTAGTCACCATTGCTGCTGCCTCAGTTCCAAATACTATTTTTCTCTCTGCTTCCTTTGCAACCTAACAGCCCCATTGACCCTTCAATATACTGACTTATTTCTATAAGAATTTTGTATAATCTGGTATAATTATTCCATTCTAGGATTTTTCTTTATATCTTCAAAACTCCTTTTTGCCAAATGAAGTAAGATATACATAGATTATAGGAATTCTGGCATGAACATATTTTAAAGACCATGAATTAGACTAATATATGCTTACTAAAAAAATAATTTATATTGGAAAGCAGTTAAAATAATTTCATTGTGAGGAAGTGTGTTGATGTAGTTTTCACCATATATGATTCAGGAGTAAATTCTAGTTAATTTTAAACTATCTCTGGATGAGTTTCATATTTTAACATTTGAAAAATTCTATGATATCAATAAGTAAGCAAGGTTTAGTCACAGATCAGAAAAATCAACAAAATATGAATTTCACTTAGATTTCATTATATTTAGCACAGAATTGAAAGGCTTTGTAGAATCAACAAAACATATTTTAAGGAGCCAGACAGAAGAATTAAGTGATTAGAACTAAGTGATTAGACAGTTTCAGTGATCAATTCAGTCTTCTGTCAGTTAAGTAAGTAATATAAACTGCATATCCTCTCATCTTCACATTTTCAAGTTTTGAAGCTCCATGCTTGTTCAGATTCTAAGACAATCTTTTGTATATATCACTCACAGCCAGAGACAAAAATTATGTTGGTGATCATAAGTATCATAAGTTCCTTTAATTAACTGATGTGTGGTTTTTAAGATGTGCTTGCTAATAATCCAAGGTTGTTACATTGGACTACTATTATTCTAAGATTCAAACTTCAGAAACAAAATTAAGAAATTAAAAGACAGAAGCCAGGTAGTGACACACGCCTTTGATCCCAACACTCAGGAGGCAGAGGTAGGAGGATCTTTGTGAGTTCGAGGCCACCCTGAGACTACATAGTGAATTCCAGGTCAGCCTGGGCTAGAGGAAGACCTACCTCAAAAACACACAAAAAAAGAAAACATAAAGAAAGAAAGAAATTAAAAGGCAGTATATTTGCATTTTATTAGAATGTATAGCTATAGATATGTAGTTGGTATGAAGCTATTCAGGGGTAACTATATATATATATATGCAAATGTACATATATTCTTATATTTAAAACATTTCTTATGGTTTTATAGAAGTACTTCACATATTGACTATATTAAGTTGTTGTACTTAAATAGTGACTTGTGTTTTTAGTTCAAAATGTTACTGTGTGCTTTACTCAAGAGTTAAAATACAAATTTCTGGCCAGGCATGTTGGTGTGGATCATTCTGTACAGCACTCCGGGGACAGAGGTAGGAAGGTGGTGATTTCAAGATCTGTCTGAGACAAATAGAAAGACTCATTCTCAAAACAAAATAAAATGAAACAACAACAAAAAAAAAAGCAGGAAAAATATATTCAGGCCTGAGGTTGGACAAATGTCTCAGCAGTTTTGAGTGCACACACAGTATTCACAAATACAAAAATAAATAAATAAATAAATAAATAAATAAATAAATAAATGTATTCATGTCATTACTACTGTTAAATTAGGTTTGTTTCACTTGAACTAAGCTTTAGATTAAGTCCATTTGCTGGAATATTCTCTTTGCAGGAACACATTAAAATTATAAAAGTGTTTTCTTGGATGGGTATTTTAGACAAGTTGACAAAGGCTGATATTGTTGAAGGTCAAAGCTGTTTAAATTACCTAAAAAAAAGTTATTGACTATCTGAATTATAGCTATATGAAGATAAAGAATACATGTAATATATAAAAAGTAAAAATCAGTACTTATCCTTATGAAGCCAAGAAAGCATGGAAGGCTAGAACATATGGAGAGAAAGAAGGAATAGAACAAATAGCAGTGAGTTAGGCAAGCACGAATAAATTTTACTTCCTTAAAATCAAATACTAAGATATGTTAAACAAACAAGGGTTTTTAATTAGCAGTTTCTTGCTATAGCTAGATTTATTTTAATGGGTGGAGATCAAGGTGTGGATAAAGAGTAAACCTCAGAATTTTCATTGATCAGCTGTGGTGGTTTGAGTGTAAAATGACCACCCTCCTTAGCTTTTGAATACCTGGTGCACACCTAGTGGCAATTTGAGGAAGTTGTTTGCCCTTAAGAAAGCTGAGTTGTGCCAGAGAAGTTGTGTCGCTGAGAACGGCTTTGGGATATTACGGCTCAGATCCAAACCCAGTACTGAGACTTCATCCTTCCTGTTGGTGCGGAGATGTGGTGCCTGCCTGGCTGTTTGTTCTTGCTCTTCTTACCCTGACGTAATGAAGCTTCCCCTCAAGACAAAAGAAGCCCTTTCCTTATAAAACTGCTTTCATTGGGTGTTTGTCCCAGCAATGAGAAAAAACTGTTAGAGATTCCTTGAGAACCTGCGTGATGACTGTGCTCCACAATGGAATGAGATGTGGGACCAATCACGTTTGTGAGGTTCAAAAATGAAGCTATTTTCTGCTGGTGGTTGTATGTGTGTGTGACGTGACTTGTATGTGTGTAGTCTCACAGATTTGTGTGTATGGGTACAAATGCATGCGGAAGCCAGAGCTTGATATGGGGAGGGGTCTTAATCACTCCCCGTCATATTTTTTTTTGAGACAGATTTCCTTGCTGAACGCAGGTCTCACATATTCTGTGAGATGAGCTTGAGCAAATACTGGGGAGTCTATTTCTTCCAACCCCAGCACTGGGATTACCACCATGAAACCCCATGCCTGATATTTAATCTTGGTTCAGGAAACCCAATCTCATATCCTCATGCTTGTATAGCAAGCGCTTTACCCAGTGAGCCAGCTCTTGTGCCCTGAATTAACATCTACTTAAATTAGTTTAAACTGTTTATAGTGGCACATACTAGCATTTGGAATGATGAAGGTAGAGGAACACTAGCAACATACTGAGGACAAAATTTACCTAGGCCACATAGCTAAGTGCTCTCAGAACCAGTAGCAAACAAACAGGCAAAAAACAGATTTTATAATGACTTCTCATCCAGTGAAGCTTACACACACACACACACACACACACACTTAGCAATCCAAGATACAAAACCCTCGAATATCCTGTAATCGTCATTAATATAAACAAATGCAATATTTATGTAAGAGGGGCTAGGATGGGCAGGGAGCTTTTTTAGCTAAAGGAGCATTTTCTATTTGAGAGATGACTCATTTTCCCTTGAAAATGGCAAAATATCTAAGGATGAATGAAGAGAGAAAAACAATGTATGATGATACCTAAAGATTATTATTAGGATGACATATGTTGTTTCTTGTAGTTCATTTATCCAAGCAGGTCACTTAAAAATCCTATTGGATTTTTACTGTGGATAGGGTAGTAAAACTGAAGAGAATTAGCAAGTGCAAAGGGTAGTAGAATTTTATCTCTCTAGACATATTATTGAGGTATTTATATATCAAAGTTTACCAATTTGAAATGCATTTTCTCCAATAATAACAAGTATGAGGGCTGGAGAGATAGATCAATAGTTAAGTCTGACATCCCAGCCTCGATTCCTCAGGACTCATGTAAAGCCAGGTGCACAAAGTGGTGCTTGCATCTGGATCTCAGTTGGAGGCCCTGGCTAGCCCATTCTCTCTCTGTCTCTCTCTCTCTCTCTCTCCTTGCAAATAAATAAATAAACAAATATTTTCTAAAGTATGGTTCTATTGCTTTTGTTGAAATGGCAATTTATTTTATGCCAAGCATTTACCCCCAATAGCCATTTAGTGCATTAATTCATCCTTGTCATGCTCATGATTTTAAAAGGCTCAAAGACTGTGTCATGGTACAAATGGGACATGACTTAACTGGGAAGTACTACCTCCCTTGACAATTACATTTGTTGTGTGTCATTGCTAGATATTCCTGGTAGATTATATGTGACAGGAATGACTGACAATCATAAATCAGTTGTATGGCTTTAAAGCTTTAGCTGTGAATAACCCAAGGAAAACAGTTCTGTGTAGTACATCACCCTGTTAGAGAATGTCAGTCTCTCTCTGTAAAGTGTTGCTTTCTAATTAGGACTAAACTTCATTCCAGTTGACACATGTCTCATTCACCTTTATTTATCATTACATAAGACAGGAAATAAAGGGCCACTCTGGCACCTCAGAGTTTTCATAGTCTTCTCCACTCAGATCCTTTCATTGTTAAACCAGCAGTTTTATTTTTCTGAACAAAGCATCAGTTACAATGTTCACTATTAAAGTTGCAGTGAAGAGTGTGGCAGATGTAATTCAGACTTGTTGAATATAACACACTTTACCAGTTATCACCTTTAGTACATCAATGCCTCTAAGCACCACTAAAGTGGGAAGGAAGGAAGCAATTCCAAAATATCTATCATTGGTGAAAAAATAATTTCAGTTTAAAAATATGTATTCACTACTTAGATTCTGAAACTGTATTTCATTGTACTTTAGAACACATAAAAGGTCTAGGAATGCTATTGTTTGGTTTAATTCCCATGTTACCTTCTTCAGTTATTCTCATTAATTTGTGATTCCTGCTGATAACCTTCAGGAATCTTATTTTTTCTTCTCAGAATTTTTTTCACATTAAAGTTTATGCTTCTGCTAATCCACTGATGCCTGAAACTTTCCACAGCTTCCCCATGCTTCTGTCTTGTCCTGTGGCTTCTAGTTCACTGTCTTTCAGTATCAGCCAAAGCCAGATCTGAATGACTTTAATGTCAGGAACTTACACACACTTCTCCAATTTGAAGTACAACTTTGGTGGTAAATAGTAAAATACTACAAATATATAATAAGATATGCAACAACAAATACAAGTTTTATAGATTCTTAGTTAAAAATAAAGAAAGCCAGCAATGATTTGGCTAATAAATGCCTTGTTATTTCTATTGTAAATTTTCCCATGTGCTTTTTGGTTCATACATATATTATAAAGTCATAGTAAAAGCTTATGGTCTTTTCAATTTGATTTTGATATTGCTCTAACACTTGTACTTTTCTTTATATTTTTTTTTGTTTCTATTGTTGTTATTGTTTGTGTCCTGTTAATATCCTAACCGTCTTTCATGTTTGACATCTTTTCTTATGATGTGTTTGTCACCAATGAAAAAGAAAATATAAAATTAATAATTACATTTGCTTAAGTAAACTATTGTTAACTTTTAGATGAATCTTTAATTTTTTAATACCATTCAACACCAGGGAAAATGTGGAAGCAGATAACTTATTTTTTTTTTTCGATTTTTCGAGGTAGGGTCTCACTCTAGCCCATGCTGACCTGGAATTCACTATGGAGTCTCAGGGTGGCCTCGAACTCACGGCAATCCTCCTACCTCTGCCTCCCGAGTGCTGGGATTAAAGGCGTGCGCCACCACGCCCGGCCAGATAACTTATTATACAAGTTAGACTGGAGAGATGGCTTAGCAGTTAAGGTGCTTGCCTGCAAAGCCAAAGGACCCAGGTTTGATTCCCCAGGATCCATGTAATCCAGATCCACAAGGTGGTACATGTGTCTGAAATTCATTTGCAGTAGCTGTAGACCCTGCCATGCCCATTCTCTCTCTCTCTCTGCTTATCTCTCTCTCTGCTTATCTCTCTCTCTCAAATAAATAATTTCTTTTAAAGTTAGAAGTTATTAAACACTTATGGATAAATATTCTACTTTTACAAATTTTACAAAGTCATATGCCTTTATAAGCCAGGGCTAAGGATTTTTTTCATTCTTCTTTTATGATCTAATAGCTCACTCTCCTTTTAGAAGGAGGGAATACTCATTTCAGTCTAGTCATGTAATTTATATGAACAATATTCACATAGTAAGGAAACAAAAATCATGGAAATACCATGAACATGCTTTCTAAAAAGTAATTTTTAAAAGGGTTTTAAATGCTCATGAAAGTTAGATACAGTAGTGTCATTTTATGAGTATAGAGTTCATGCTGAATATCAGTTGCTGTGGGGAAGACAATATTGCTTAAATTAATTCACCAAGGGCTTTATTATTCTGACTTTCTCCTGTTATATTTTAAATGATCAGGCTCTTAGAGTTCTCCAAATTAATTAAGAATGGGCCTGAAGTATAAAACACATAGTTTCTTTGATTTATACCACTATTTTTGCCATTAGTTGTCCATAGTATTAATTCCTACATGTAAAGAAAATAGAAATTGAATGGCTTGATTTATTTATATGTAAAAGAGCTATTATCTACATTGTTAAATGTACATATCCATTGATCAACAGGTTTGTAGAATTCTGAGTGTTACAGTTTTTTGTTTTATTTTGTTTTATGGTTTTTTTAAAGGAAAACAGCAAGTTTAGTCATTTTCTGCATGAATAAGACCTTGGGAAGCAGGCAAACAGATACATGGTACTTGATCAAAAGGTGGCACATGTATCTGGAGTTTGTTTCCAGTGGCCAGAGGCCCTGGTGTGCCCGTTCTCCCTCTTTATCTGCTTCTCTCTCTCTCTCAAATAAATAAATAAAATATTAGATACATGGATTGATAGATGATAGCTAGGGAGAAAGATGATAGATAATAGATGATAGATAGATACATAAATAGATGATACATATATATAGATAGATAGATAGATGATAGATAGATAGATAGATAGATAGATAGATAGATAGATAGATGATAGAGATATAGAGAGATAGATGATAGACATGTAGATTTTCTTGGGAAATGCCAGTTCATAATTTGTTGCAAGTATCCTAAGAAATTTAGATTACTCAAGACTCCCAAGGATAGTGTTACATTCAATTTCACAATTATTTTAAAAATTACATTGTCTCAAATGTAACTTTTGGGACAGATACTTTTAAGTTTTAATAGTAGGAATGATGTTTCCTTACTGACAAACCACAAGAAATATTTTAGTAAATTCAATCATAAGAGAATTTCTTTTTTATATTATTTATTTATTTATTTATTTATTTATTTGTAAGCAGAGAGAAATAAAGAGAGACAGACACTGATAATGGGTGTGCCAAAGCATCTGGCTACTGCAAACAAACTCCAGATGCATGCACCACTTTGTGCATCTGGCTTTATGTGGATACTTGGGAATTGAGCTTGTGTCATTAGTGTTTGCAGGCAAGCTCTTTAACTGCTGAGCCTTCTCTCCAATCCTATAAAATAATTCCTACCCCTAATATTATTCATTATACTGAAATTATGTCGTCTTTTATGCAAGTTATGCTGTTATTTAAGAGCCAACTTTGGCTGTGGATTTTTACTTAATACTATTTTTCTTACAGTTGTGCTCTGTTTTCTGATTTCACAGTTCACTCTTTTATATCCACTATTATACTACTGTTATTTGTTGATTCAGTTATCGTTTTCACTGATGGATGAGTCCTACAAACAGAAAGAATGTATTCTTTTTGTAATGTATGTGACTCCCCAATGCGAGAAGAAAAATAAAATATGCTCAGATGCATACTAATAAGCTGATAATTAGATATGATTGAGTCTTTCATTATTACAAATTATACACTAGAATTTTTACTTAAAATATTGCATTTCATGTCATTTTCCATTTCACTACTTTTAATATGAAGTAGAAATGTTGTGCCTGGTATTTTTTTCTCTCTAGAAGATCATGAATGTGGTAGCTTCATGGTAAACACTTTGTTCTGTATCTCCAGGCATTACTCTGGGGGGTTTTGCACAGGGGATTATTATGCTGAATGTCCTGAACAATCATTTTCATGTCAACTATTATATACGATCTTGCTTGGAAGTAAGTCACTGTGAGCTGATTTGATTTGTTTGTTAAGTATTTTATCTCTAAAGAAATCCATTATAACTTGATGGTACTCCGGTTATTTAAATATCTGTATACACTCAAAGACTTCTTTCTCTTTCTATTTTTATCATGCCACTTTTGTTTGTTCAATGCTGGCTGAAATTTTGTTGAAATTCCTGGGAAAATTATTTAAAGATTTCAACATAGTATTTCTTAGTAAAATAAGAAACAATTTAATTGTTTTTATTAAACATAGCCATCAATTTGTAATTTAAAAATGAGCATATAATATCATTTTTTCACATTTGAGCTTATTATATATTCATATAAATCAGATTTGCTGGTTTCCAATAAATGCCACTTCTTATTTTTCTATTCTTTAAATCTTCATATTTTCTATCTGGCTTCTGATATTAAGAACAATACAGCTATCAAACAAAGAGGTAAGTTCATTAAATACTTTCATGGCATGACAACCATATTTAACATTAGACACAAAGAGCCAGAGAAAAATGAGACAATTTATTTGGTTACTAATTAGATATTATATACTATATTGAAGTAGATACCTCACATATAAAAATGAGAACACACCTGCTTATTTATATTTTTCTACCTTAGGGTATATGGAAACATTTATAGGATATATATATATATATATATATATATATATATATATATATATATACAAGCATGCCAATAATGGCTTTTAAAGGTGGTATGTTTTTCTCAGACTAGGCATATGATTTACACAGACAATTCTAATATACTCCTCCAGAAAGCACTTCCTTGCATTATTAACTATGCATCACTCTCTGTTTCATTTTGTGGAAATTACCTATGACCTCAATATATTGAATTGCAAAAGAAACCACATATCATTCAAGGATCCATACTGAATATGTGCAATTAAATTTAGTATAAGACAGTTTTCTTTAACTAGAAAATTGTTAAACATAGCTGCTTCACAGAATGTTTTTTCCTGTATTACTTCATAGTGCATACAGCTTTGGATGACAAATTGGGTACAAGCAGTTGGGCTCTTTTCTACATGTTGATAACTACTAACATACTGCCAGTATTAATAATCTTCAAGAAATTCCAGTTTATGAATCCAATTTGTAAGTCTGACCTATCTTTCAGGTGACATTGAAGAATTATGCAACTATGGATTTTTCTGTGTATTTGCTCAAAATTCTAAAATTCTAGTGAGTTAGGATTCTTCTTTATGTAATGTCCTTAAGAGCTTTACTTATAACACAATATCAAGACTATGGCTTATTATCTCATAATAACTGGTTTTCTCTAGATGTATTATACTCATCAGTAGAAAGGGAGTATCGTGTTATTAATATTAAACCACTTAGATCCAAAAGTGGTGGTCATTTTTGCATTCTAAAATTTAGAACTCCTTTAGTTCTCTCACCAACTACAGACTTCAGTTGCATTTATTATTTGCTTAAAACTTCTTTTTATTCTTCCCTATGTGCGTTTCCAGAAAAAAACTTATATTGTAATTTTTTGTATATATTATGGGTTGCTAAGTAAAATTGTATATTCATGGAATTATTTAAGAACAATTGATCTTTCGAAGATATACTACCCATTGACATGGAATAACTTTCCATAAGTTCAAATGATTCTAATACCAAATGCTTATTAAAAGTTGTTTGATTTTGCCTGTGATTTTCATATGGTTCTTAGAGCTTCCATATTAATTCACAACACAGTGTCTAATATAACTGTGTTTGATAATCATACACAGAGTACAGTTTAGGTAATCACACACCAAATAGTTGGGAGTATTTAGAAATATCTATGTTCCAACTAGAGATTTTAATTAACATACACTATATAAGTATATAGGAGATTGATGTTAAAGCTCAAATTAATAAATATCTTAAGTTTACTTTTCAATGTTTATGTTTGACCAATTATATTGAATTATAATCTCTATAATAATCTACACATATGAATTTTCAAATGTATATATTACATTACTTAATTCCATTGTTGTATACTTGATTTTATTGAATTAGATATAGTCTATGTATGTACAGTGAAGACCTTAGCTAATTATTTCATGGTAACATTTCTCTAGTAAAGAAATGTCAAAGACTCAAGGCATAGAAAATTAAGAAATATTAAAATTTTTAAATTCAGTATCATTATTAAGAATCCAGGTTTAAAAGTCATTCAAAAATTTCTCCATATAACAATGAAGTACTTTATCTTTTATCCAACTCTTCAGATTTTATATGCTGAGAAGCATAGGAATAAAATTAAATATTTGGTATAAAGGTTATGTCATTTGCTTTTCCTGCTAGAAAATGTTAAACTATGAAATTGCTACTTTATGCATATTCAACCTCTGAAAAACGTTAAATTAAATGTTGTTCTGGAAGACAGAACAGAATAATAATTAAACATTTATAAGCAAGGGCTAACTATAACACTATACTGAAACAAATCAAACAAAAAGAAAAAAAGCACAGAAAATGTTTTGAAATATATATGGTTTAAGCATAAGTTTTACTTTCCTGCCAAAGTTTTTATGCTTTTTTGGAGGGTAATTTTATTGTCTGTTGTACAATTATAAAGGAAATTCACATTGCTAGTCTTTTGGGTTCTTATTTTGATAACAAGGGTCTTAGAATAGTTAGCCACTTTCTTACTATGTGAAAGATACACATTAAGGCCACTACTTACTGGAAGACTGAGAAGAATTATAAGCCCCATTGTTGCTCATTGGGGAGAAAATGGCAGATGAGCCCTGTAGCTGCTTAATGGAGAGAAAATGGCAGATGGAACATGCTTTATTTAAATATTTGGATATTTACTGAACCAAAACTCAAAAGGAGTAAATTTAAATTGACAAATTATCTATGTCTGTAATAAATCCTCTGGCACAATTACATGAGTCACACTACTCTAGATCTTCTGTACTTCTGGTACCAGGTCTGAATTGAACTACTGCATCTGTAATTCTAGATTTTTATGCTAAGAAGCTGTGGTAGTTTGAATGGATGTCCCTCAATAGGATCTCCAGCCACCTGGCTGGTAGAGGTGTCACTGTGGATGGATCTTATTATTCAGCCATAAGGTGTTACTGGAGGTGGATCTGAATTTCAGCCTAAAAAATGCAGAGTGGTTGAGCTTTGCTGGGGTGCCTTGATGTTTGACTGCCAGATTTTGCTCTTGCTTTTGGTGGTGGATTTTCTCTTTTTCAACATTATGAAACTTACCCTGGATCTGTAACTTGAAATAAATTACATTCCTCCTATAAGTTGCATCTGTTTGAAGGCTCATCACAGCAGCATGAAGCTCAATACAAAGGAAATTGTTACTAGTAAGTGGGTTCTTGCTGCATGATGAATCTAACCATCTGGATTTTGGTCTTTTGGAAGTTTTGTTTTGGAGGAATGGGTATGGAATTGGTACTTGTAATAGAAAAATACTTCCAGAGTGGTAAGCTATATTTTATGGACTATTCTGGTGAGAGTTTGAAAATGCTAAGTACAGAGAGAATTGTATTTGGAGGTTTTGCTTTAAGATTTCTAAGGAGAAGAAAAGACTGCATAGAACGTTGTTGGAACTGGGCTACTGGCATATGGGTTGGATGCAGTCTGCTGCACATAATCAGAGAGTTTGCTCGAGGTTAAATTTGTAATGGACTGATGTGCTTGGCCAAAGATATGGAACTGATAGACATAAGATTTCAAATTGAGGGCTGAAGGGAAGGCTTAGCTGTTAAGGCCTGCAAGACTATTGGAACCAGGTTCAATTCCCTGGGACCCACATAAGCCAGATGAACAAGGGGCACATGCATCTGGAGTTCATTTGCAGTGGCTGGAGGCCCTGGCATTCCCATTCTCGCACTTTTTCTCCTTCTTTCTCTGTCAAATAAATGAATAAACAATAAATAAATAAATGTGATTTTAAATTGAGAAATGCAAACACATTTAAATTTTGCAGGTACAGAGACTAGTTTTAGATTACTGAAGCTACTATTGTCAAATATATCAACATTTGGCCCAAATACTTTACATTAACACAATGGAAAGGATGCATGAAGAAAGACTGAATGGTAGGAATGCAAACTCTTTGGAAGAACCTGCCCTTCAAGGTCATGATTTATTTCATCACTGAATTAATAAAATGGCTGTGTTATAAACTCCTGGCATTGGTTTTGGCAACACGAAAAATGCATGCAGTGGCTCATGAAGTGTGCATGGTCTCAGGAGCCACTGCTGAGATATGGTGGCATGGTGTGATGACACTGATAAAAAGGCTGGTGAAGACATTAGAAAACGGACCATGGTTTCCTTGGATACCTAAATATATTTTGGATATACCAGGACTGTGCAAGTGCTACCATTGAGCAGTGTTCATTCAAGATGGAAGTTTTCTCTGACTACTTATCTCAGCAGGAGGGGTGAAATTGGAAAATCTGGAGACTGCTAGTCACTGGTTATAAGATCAGATTTGAGCTGCAGATTTTTTGATGTTTGCCTGATGATGGTTGAATTTGCATTGGTCAACACTCTCTTTTTTATGCCTTATAGCAGTTGGAAATCTTTATGCTGTGTCTTTATTGGTTGAAAGTATATAACTTAAGATTTTACAGGACTCACAGTTAAGAGACACAAATCTTAGGTGAGACTTGAGTCTTTTGAACTATCTTAAGTTGGTAAAGACTATGGGGATCGGTGAAGTTGAATGGATTACAGCTTACATAGTGACATGTTAATGAATCTATTGGGATCCAGTGGTGGGATGTGATAGTTTGAATATATGTCTTTCCATAGGATCTCCAGCTGCCTGGTTGAAGGAGGTATCAATGTGGGTGGATCCTGTGATCCAGCCTTAAGGTGTTACGGTGAGGAAATCTGAATTCCAGTCTAAGGAATGCAAAATGCTTGAGTTCTGCTGGGATTCCTACTGTTTGACAGCTGGTTTTTGCTCTTGAATTTGGTGTGAGTGGAGGTTCTCTTTTGACATTAGGGAACTTCTCCTGGATCTGGAGGCTTGAAGTAAATTCCATTCCTCCTATATAAACTTATCTGGTTTGGAGGTTCATCCAAGCAGCATGAAGCTTACTATGACAGAAACCCACCTGCTAATTCCCTTCAGCAGAATCTCCAAAGCTAAACCACTCTACATATGTGATCATATCTGTTTTCTTCTTGGTGGTACCTCATATCTGCCTTCAGCAGGAATGTGGTCATATCCACTGTGTCAGAATCTTCATGCTTACTGATCCATCAATGCATGTAAAATTTTTCCTCAAAATATGTATAACTTTAATATATTCACATGTCTTTCTATGCTATTTTTAAAAACATTCCTAACAATTTTATATATGTATAAAATGTATGTGTTTATAGTTCCCTCCTATCCCTCTCTCCTGCTATCACACCCCATTCCTCTTTCATTGAAACACTCCCTTCCTGCAACCAGTCCTTTTACTATGTTAATGTCTCTATTTTATTTGTGCCCTTTTTCATGATATAAGATGACATGTTAATGGGTCTAATATTGTGTCACTTTTAGGTCATGAATACAATTGCCAGCACATGTCCCAAATACAATGTTTTAAAGACTTCCACCACATCCTCTGGCTCTTACATTTTCTATAATATTATCTTTATCTTGGTTGGTAGGGTAGAGATATCTCATTCTATGCTGAGTATAATTTTATATCTTTTTTTTAAAATTAGTTTTGTACTCAGTGTTTATAGTCAAGTCGGTACTATTGTTAGCCTCCTCCCTGTCCTCTCCCCATATTTCCCAATGAGGAGGTACCCTCTTCTCATCACCTGTTTCCTATTTTATGGTCTCCTATTGACTCACAGACTATACTCAATATGACATACCAGTATTCACCTACATACAAATATTAAACATTAGGATTAACATGTGAGAGGTGACATGTACACTTTTGCCTTTCTAGCCTTGGGCTATCTCACTTAGTATCCTTTTTTTTTCCTAATTCCATCCATTTCCACCACAAATTTCACAACCTCATTTTTCTTTAAAGTTAAGTAAATTTCACATTTTCTATATAAATAGAATAGAAGACCTAAGAAGAGGCATACACAATTATGGCAACCTGATTTTTGACAAAGGCATCAAAAACATATATTGGGAAGAAAAACCTTTTCAACTATGGAGCTGACAAAACTGGGCATCTACCTGTACAAGAAAGAAATTATACCTGCACCTCATTCCCTGCTCAAAGATCAATTCAAAATGGATCAATAACTTTTAAGTAAAGCCTGATATGCTGAAAATAATAAAGGGATCCAAAAACCAATGCACTGGAAGTTATAGGTATAGGTAAGAATTTTCTGCGAAGGACTCAAATAGTATAGGAAATAATCCCAAGATAAATAGATGAAGATACATGAGATTTGAGAGTTATGTGTTTCAATTTGAAGACATGTACCTACTGACTTACATTTAAGTAATATTTTCAAAAATATGTTATATACTTCTTTTTGAAAGACATTAGATAATTTGTAACTGACAGTGATTTTTTTCAAACTCATCTAATTTGTTGACTTTATAAGCTTTGGGTTGATTTTATTGTTTTCTTGCATTATCTTAGAAATCAGTAATCATGCCTCAGATTTCATTGTGACAATTGATAGCCAGACCTCTACTTCATTGCTTTAGAAAATCCAGGATACGGGCATGGCAGTCTGGAATGAGTAGGCCAGACCCATACCCAGACTCCTCCCACCTCCCCACTGTGAGTTCCTTGCACAGTGTGGGTGGGTGCAGCAGTCTGGACTGAGTAGGAAAGACCCAGTTCTTGGTTCCTCCCACCTCCCTGGTCTGGGATCCATGCACTGGTCTGTGTGCTGGGGGGCACTGCACCAAGTAGGCCATATCCATATTCCCTTGGTCCTCCCAAACCCCTGGACCAAAGAAGAAACTCTCCAAGACACAACATAATTAAAACTCATAACAACTAAAACAAAGAGAGAGTGTTAAAAGCAGCAAGAGAGAAATAATTCACAGCACACAAAGGAAATCCTGTGAGAATTACACTAGACATCTCAGTGGAAACACTATAACCCAGAAAGGCCTGGAATAGAGCCCTTCAAAGTCTGAAAAACTGTGGCTACCGTCCCAAGCTACTTTACCCAGCAAAAATATCCCTCATAATTGATAGTAAAAGAAAAATTTTCCATGAAAAAGATCAACTCTATGATTATATGAACACAAAGTCAAACCTACAGAGAATACTTGAGGTAATATTTCACACAGAAGAGCCAAACAACCAATCTCAAGATCCAACAAGAAGAAGATAACAATAACTGAAATAAACCAGGCTCAAAACAGTACATAATGCAAGAAAGTAGCAAACCCTATAAAACACCTCATCATGGCAGGGATTGAATCAAATCTCAGAGTAATAACCTTAAATATTAATGGTCTTAACTCACCCATCAAACAGCACAGATTATCAGGATGGATCAAAACAATGGACCCTTCTATCTGATGTCTTCAAGAGACCCACCTCACAACTAAACATAACACCTCCTCAGGTGAAAGGTTGATAAAGATATTCCAAGCATATGAAAATAAAAAAGCAAGCAGGTTTTACAATATTAACATCTGATAAAGCAGACTTCAAAACAAAAGTAATCTAAAAGGACAAAGAAGGCCACTTCTTCATCAAGGGAATGATCCAACATGAGCACATCACATTTATAAATATGTATGTGCCAAACCCAGGTGCACCATATTTATAAAACAAAATCTACTCAAAAATAAAACAGAAATAGACACCAACACTATCATAGTCAGATACTTCAATACTCTACTATGATCAATAGAATTGGATTAACAGGAAATTGGATTAACAGGAAAATAATAGAGCTCAACAACATCATAGGTCAACTAGACTTAACAGATATCTACAGCACTTTCCACCCCAACTCTTCAGAATACACAGCAGCCCATGGAACCTTCTCCAAAATTGATATTAGGCCACAAACCATGTCTTTATAAAGTCAGGAAAACTGAAGTAGCTTCTTGCATCATGTCAGATCACAATGCTTTAAAGCTAGAAATTAACAAGAGACACATCAAGAACTCCACCAGCTCCTGGAGACTAAACAAAACAGTTTTAAGCAATGAATCTGTCATGGCAGAAATTCAAAAAGAAATTGTAAAATTCCTAGAATTGGATGATAATGAAAACAGAGCCTACCAAAACTTATGGGACATAATGAATGGAGCCATAAGGGAAAACTTATAGCCCTAAATGTCTTCATTACAAAGACAGTCAGATTGCATATTGGTACCTTGACTGGTTACCTAAAGACAATGGAAAAACAAGAAGAATCCAACCCAAAGACCTCAAGATGTAAAGAAATAATCAAGATTAGAAATTAATGAATTGGAAACTAAGAAATTTGTTTTAAATCATCAAAATGAAGAGGTGGTTCTTTAAAAAAAATACACAAGATTGACAAACCCCTGGCCAAACTGATTGAGGGAAAAGAGAGAGAGAGAGAGAGAGAGAGAGAGAGAAAGAAGTTTCAAATCAATAAAATCAGAAATGAAAAAGAAAGATCACAACAGACATCAAGGAAATTGGAAGAATCATCAGGACATACTTCCAAAACATCTACTCCATAAAATTAAATAACCTGGAAGAAATAGATGAATTCCTAGACACATACCACCTACCAAAACTAAACTCAGAGGTGATTAATCTCCAAAAAAAAAAAAAAAAAAAAATCCTACCACATCCATGGAGATTGTAAAGGTAATCAAAAACCTCCTCCCAAACAAAAGTCCAGAAGTGGATGGTTTCTCAGTTGAATTCTATCAAACCTTCATACAAGAACTGAAACCAATTTTTCTCAAATTGTTCCACATAATTGGAGACCAAGGAATCCTCCCCAACTTCTTTTGTGAAGCTAGCATCATCCTAATACAAAATCCAGAAAGATATGTGACAAGGAAAGAAAATCATAGGCCTATATCCCCAATGAACTTAGATGCAAAGATCCGGAACAAAATCTGTGCAAACCAATTTCAACAGCACATCAAAAGCATTATCCACCTTGATCGTGTAGGCTTCATCCCATGGATGCAGGGTGGTTTAACATACATAAATCAGTCAATATAATACACCACATAAATGAAATTAACCATAAGAACCACATGGTCATCTCAATTGATGCAGAGAAGGCCTCTGACAAAATACAATGCCACTTCAAGATGAAAACACCGAAAAGAGTAGGCAGAGAGAGTTTATATATCAACATAATAAAGGCTGTATATGAAGCTCCTAAAGCCCAAATAATACTTAATGAGGACAACTCAAGGAGTTCCCACTGAGATCAGGAATAAGACTGAGATGCCAACTCTCATCATTGCTCTTCAACATAGTACTAGAAGTAGTAGCCCAAGCAATAACACAGGAGAAAGAAATAAAACGGGTTCAAATTAGAAAGAAAGTAATCAAGTTAGCCATATTTGCAGATGACATGATCCTATATATAAGTGACCTGAAAGTATCCATCTCAAAAGTTCTAAAAGTGATAAATTCTTTCAGCAAAGTGTCAGGATACCAAATCAATGCACAAAAATAAGTAGCTTTTCTATATTCAAAAGACAAATATACAGAGAGAGAAATCAGAAGGACTGTCCAATTTTCAATAGCAACAAAAAATACCTTGGAATAACACTAATCAAGGATGTGAAAGTCCTATATAATAAAAACACTAAAGAAATAAAGTAGAGGATGACTTGGGAAGATAGAAAGTCATTCCATGCTCCTGGATAGGTAGAATTAATAGTGTGAAAATGGCAATTCTACAAAAAACAACATACAGATTTAACCAAACACCAATAAAAATAGCAGCCTCATTCTTCACAGAGATTGAAAAAATAATCTCAAATTCATATGGAATGGCAGAAGGCCACGGATATCCAAACTTACTATCAGCAAAAAATACACCTCTAGTGGTATCACTATACCTGATCTAAAGCTATGTACAAAGCCATAGTGACAAAAACAGCATAGTAGTGTAATAAAAACAGAAACATAGACCAATGTAACCAAACTGAACACCCAGACCTTAGGTTAAGTAACTACAACTGTTTGATCTTTGACAAAGGTGCCAAACTGGAGAAAAGACAGCATCTTCAACAAACAGTATTGGACAAATTGGATTACCATACATAGAAAAATGAAACTAGACCCACTGTTTTCAACATACACAAAAGTCAAGTCCAAATGGATTAAAGACCACAATATAAAATCTGAAACTCGTCAACTACCAGAAGAAAAAGTAGGAGGCACTCTCTATGACATAGGACTGGGAAAAGACTTTCTGAACAAAACCCCAGTAGCCCAGGTATTTAGTCAAGCATTCATCCAATGGGATCACATGATCATATAAAGCTTTTTCACAAACAAACCATAAGCAGAGCCAATAGATTACCCACTGAATGGGAGAAAATCTTTGCCAGCTATACCATTGACAGAAGCCTAATTGTAGAATCTACAAAGAACTAAAAAAAAAGATAAAAAATAAAAAAGATGTAAAATCAACCAACCCACTCCAAAAGTGGAGCAGAGAACTAAATAGTGAGCTCTCAGAAGAAGAAATACAAATGGCAAACAAACACTTAAGAAAATTGTTCACATCCCTGGCCATCAAAGAAATGCAAATTAAAATAACTATGAGATTCTACTTTACTCCAGTAAGGATAGCAAACATTACAAAACAAAATCAGTTGAAAACAAATTTTGGTGAGGCTTTGGAGAAATTGGAACACTCATTCACTGTTGGAGGTAAGGTAAGCTGGTACAACTACTGTGGAAATAAATATAGAGACTCCTGAAAAGGATGAATATAGAGTTACCAGCAGACCCTGTTGTTCCTTTACTGGGCATTTACCCTAAATGCTCCACATCTCAGTTCAGAGACATTTTCTCAACCATATTTATAATTGCTCCATTCATAATAACTAAAAACTGGAATCAATCCAGGTGTCCATCATTTGATGAATGGATAACCAAGATGTGGTATATCTACACAATGGAATTCTACTAAGCAAGAAAAAAAAATGACACATTGAAATTGGTAGAAAAATGGTTGAACTTAGAGCAGATCATTCTAAGTGATCTCACACAATCACAGAAAGACAACTGTCACATGATCTCACTCATCTGCAATTCTTTACCTGGGCAGTGTGAAGCAGTTTTGCTGGATGCCTGCAAGGAGACCCCATGGAGCCATGAGGACTAACCATGAATTGTAATAGAGACCCAGTGGAGATGCCAGGACCACGAGATGGCTGCTAAGGAAAACTGCTGGCCTCGATGGTTTTCCAAGACTGTGAGTAGCCTAGCTACAGGGGTGGAATTGGAACTC
The DNA here is from genome assembly GCA_036346955.1 of Dipus sagitta. NCBI lineage: Eukaryota > Metazoa > Chordata > Mammalia > Rodentia > Dipodidae > Dipus > Dipus sagitta. The sequence goes on from CM070772.1 coordinate 28,372,498, forward strand.
GATAAACTTGTTGCTGGTTAGAATTATCAGGCTTGGAGATTTGTCATTGTCTAGAGTTGTTGGACTTGAAGCAACAGAGTTTGACATTTGCCCTGGTTGTTTTAAATTTGTATCAGCTGAATGTTTCTTTGCTATACCCAATCCCATCTTTTGCAGTGTGAATGTTTATTCTGTTCCATTACGGGCTTTGGGGGGATTTTTTGGTATTATAGCTCAGTTAAAACACCTTGGACTATGAGGATGTATGAACATGATTAGGAATGATAAAAACTATGGGAACTTTTAAAGTTGGACTGAATGCATTGCATTTTACACCATGTATAGTTATCAGTTTATGGGCGTCAAGGTTGGAATGCGGTGGTTTGATTCACGTGGCCCCCATAAACTTAAGTATTCTGAATGCTAGTCTTCACAGCTAATGAGACAATTGGAAATTAAAACCTCCTAGAGGCTGTGTATTGTTGGGGGTGGGCTTATGGATGTTATAGCCAGTTTCCTCTTGCCAGTGTTTGGCATACTCTCCTGTTGCTATTGTCCACCTTATGTTGGCCACGGGGTGATGTCCACTCTCTGCTCATTGCACAGCTTTCCCTGCCATGGTAGAGCTTCCCCTTGAGCCTATAAGCCAAAATATAACTCTTTTTCCCATAAGCTGCTCTAAGTTGGGTGATTTCTACCAGCAATGTGAACTTGACTGCAACAATATATCACTTTAAATTTTCATATTAACAATCAATAATTAAATATCATAAACTACCAATATATTTTTGATAAATATATTTAGAGCTACAAAATTTAATAATGTTATCCCAAGTGCCCCCACAAGAAACTAGAACTATAAATGATTGGAGTTCATTTTTTTCAGTGGCTCCCTGTGTGACATCATGCAATAGCCCCAACTTTAAATTCATTGATGGTAAAACTGCAAAAAGTATCCTATGGAGAAGGGATAGTTTTTTTACTTAGGGTACATAATCATCCATGTGCTTGAACAGCAGAACCTTCATACTATCAATGAAAAAGGCTAAGTGGATGAATAGGAAAAGAGAAATGAGAAGAACAAGAGTAAAAAGAATTAGGAGTTAAATTCACCTGATTCTCGTGTAAAAAATAACTCAAAAATCTGTTACAGAATTAAATACCAAACAAAAAAAATATGACGTATTTAGTAGAAAACACATAATAAATAATTTCCATCTGATTTTAGACAAGGTGTTCTTAGAGCTGATACAGAAAAATGTTCCATAAAAGAAAATAAAGAAGAGTATTTGATCAAAATTCATATTTTTCTCTGTCAACAGCTCTAGAGATTAGAACTACAATAATGAGGTAAAATCCTTGAAAAATTACACAGCAGACAAAGGATATGTGTTCAGAATATCTAAATAACAATTGAAACTCAGAAGTCAGAACAAAACCAAAGCTGTAGATGTATATTTCAACAAACAAGATACACAAATTACAAATAGGCATGTTAAAAGGATTTAGCTTTGAGTGGAGACATGAAAATGAAAGCATCTAATTAAATCTAAAATAACCAGTAATATTGAGAAATGTAAGTGCACTGTAGACCATCCATCCATGAGCTCTGCTGTGCGGACCACCTATTATGCAGCCTCTATACAGTTTGACAGTTGCTCATAGAATATAAGTCATACCATGACCCTATAATCATGCTTCTAGATAAATACAAACTAATAGGCCTACAAAAAAATCCTTTCTACAAATTTGTATTAAATCATTCATCGTGATTGCCCCAACTAAAAACAAACCCAAATGGTGCTAAGTAGGTAAATGGATAAACATACAGGGAAGTGAGTCATTCACATTTAACAATAATAACAAATAGATTAATGTTCTATCGAGGAATGTGGATGTGTCACAACTCACTTAGGCTAAGGTGAAGAATTCAGTCTCGACATATTGACTACTGTCTGATTTCACACTAGTGAATTTATGAGAAATAAATAAAGAGATTTACAAATTAATTTTTGCCACATATATGGAGAACAAAGCAGATCTGAATTTAATGGCAGAATGGTTGAGTGATAACATTACTCTATATCCTACCTTCTGTGTTTAATATACATGAGGGTTCAAATTCATAGAAGGAAATCATCCTCTAAGATGAACATGTAATTAATTACAAATTAATATATAAATTGAAAATTTTGATAATTTTATTGGTGAAGAACTTACAGAAATGTTATGTAGATAAATTTTTGTATTTAACCTTAAAGAAAACCTAACATTGTAAAAGCTTTAAAATTGCATTCAATATCTATTTTTACTTCTTGAAGGTCAATGTTTGTTAATAATGTGCCTTACAAATTGTGCGTGTGTGTTTTTTTTCTTCCAGTGTCATTGCAGTTAGCAAAGTAGAAGAAATTATTTTTCTTCGACTCTGCTACAAAATATGTTTTATTTTAATACATAGTCTACTTTTACTATATTCCTATTAAACTACAAGACAATATATTAAATGATTAAATAATTACCACTGAAATGACAGGTAAATTATTTTAACAATCCAAACAAAACTGACTCACTTTTCCTTTATGTAGGCTCTGTCAGGATAAGTGACAAAAGTTCCTTTCACAAGAGCAACATGCTGCTCTCCAAACTCAGAAACTGATTAATTATACTTATTTCCACACAATGCAATGGTATGACTAAACTATCAAATCGCTTTAAAATAGAGTCAATCCCAAGGGAGTCATTTTTGCATTGGTAATTTTGAAAGTTAGGGGAACTACAGTCATGTATTTTTTTGTTACCATGATATAGATTTGCATATTGATGTAAATAATACCAGATTGCTAAACAAAAAGAAAATGCATTATGTTGTTCATCTTCTAAATACTAATGAATGTCAACTTGTGTTCTAATGATCCCTCCAAGGGGAAGCCGATTGATCATGAAAAGGCTGGAATCAAGAAAGAAAGAATCCCAAGGCAGCAATTCTGTTAGTCATAAAGCAAATTATGCTTGTTCTTTTAACAGAACACAAGTTATAATATATTGAAGTTCATAACAACTGATTTATTTTTAAGAAACTTCTGTTTATAAGCTGTTTAATTTCAGGGGAAGGAGCAGAGTAACAGATAACATTTGGGGAAAATATCTATCAGATTCTTACTTCTGGCTTAATGGGATGATTTTCAGAGAAATAAAATCCATTGTTTTGTGATAAAAAAAATTCAAAACCTGTAAGGTGAAAGATAATTCAAAATGTAGAAAAAAAAGACTATGCATTAATGTAATAGTTCTGGATCCATTTACTATTGGCAGACAGTTGATTGTGAGGCTAACACTCATGCTAGCATCCATTATGTATAATGGCTATACATAATAAGAAGGAAATTTAAGCTCAGGGGTATAGTACTTGCCTTGTACATGGAAAGCCCGGGGCTCACTCTCTAACTCTAACAATACATATGATGATCTAAAAAATATTAGGGCTTTGTGTAAATGCTAGGGAATAATAAATGCTAGAACAAATAAAATATTAAGTATAATAAGAATATGGAAGATTTATTATAATATTAATGTTGGATAGCCATGATAAATATCATTAGCAAGACAATATCAGAACATCAGGATGGGACAGCGTTATGTGACTAGTGATCCTAAAATTGGACTTGGCTTGAAAAATTGCAAAGTAGTTGATTTTTAATAATAAATCTTTGGCTCAGCACAGTACTTGAGATATAAAATGGTAATGAAAAACAGTGATCAGAGGATGAGAAGATGGCTCAGCAAATGAAGACACTTGCTTGCCAAGCCTGATAATCTGAGTTCTATTATCAAGCCACCCACATAAGATTGATGGAAAAAGAGACACAAACATCTTCTGTACCTTCTCAGTGTCAAAAGACCCTGATGTACTCACACACACATACACTCATACATGCACACACACATACACACACACACACAGTATAAATGAATACAAACATTAAGATACATTTATATGGTAGTGAGTTATTTAAATTGATCCCTTTGGAGAAATTGTAGTTAGCATTGAAATTAAATTTTAGATTCTTTTCATGTGTGTATGTGCAGTATTGTTTACTAAAATCAGGGCCACATGGATGCCAGGAAAGTTCTCTACCATTGAGCTATCTCCCCAGCCCCACATTATAGGTTTTTAAGAGATTTTCATATTTACAAATCTTCCTACACATGACAGTAAATCATGGACAATCAAACTTAACATAGAATTTAAGGCTGCCAGACTTGTAAAGCATTTAAAGAAAGTTGCATCAAATAAGAACTTTAATTTGGAACCATGCTGAGCCGACTGCTGCTAAAAGTGAAAGTGTAATTACTGACCTTCCTTGGGTAGTCAAGCACAGTAAGTCCATCAGATATATGAGGCAGAGATATGGAGGCATCTTCAAACAACCAAAAGAAGAAAATGGTCACATTCAAACATAATTGTCTGGAAAAAAATGCGAAAATTTGGGCTGCAGAGAGGACTCAGTGGCTAAAGGTGAATGCTTGCAAATCTTGTCAATTCAGTTCCATTCCCAAATATTCACATAAAACCAGATGCACCGAATAGCACGTGTATGGAGTTCATTTAAATCTGCAAGAGGTCATGTCATGGTGCCCATTCGGTGTGTGTGTGTGTGTGTGTGTGTGTGTGTGTGTGTGTGTGTGTTTCGCTCATCTCTCCAACTTTGTCTTTTCCTCCTTGAAAATAAAGAGTTCCTTCATTCACTGAGAAAATAGCAGCAACTACAATAACTCCATTGATAGTGTCAACTTTTAAAAGTGCTTTAAATAATTTTCAAAAAAAGAAACAAAAGAAAAAACCATCACTAAATCTTTCCTCATTTATCAGAAACCCATAAACCCTACATGGTCTTTTGTTAGTTTCTCTAACATAAGACAGGAATTCATAACCTATAGTAATTGTTACAGAATTCAGTTTATCCCTGAAAAATAATCATGTTGATCTACATTATTTATTAAAGGATAAATGAGTATTATTTTGCAAAAGTCTGAATACAAAATAATAGTGTAACAAAGAGAATACCATACAGGCAACAGAAATTATTTGTACAAATTCACTTCAATTATTCCTCAATATTGTACTGAGCCAGAAAACTCCTAAATTCTTCTTTATAGGTTATTCTTATTACCATTTAATAATCTTTTCAATCACTGGAATAAAATGTTATATTACCACACATGCATTTAGCATGCATTGCTCAAATCAGAGTAGTGACTTTTCAAATGAAAGAAATTTCCTTAGATGTTGATGTCTCTCTGGCACCTGTCTTTCAGACAGCAGAACATGCTCATTCTATCTGAATGTATTTTGATACTGTTAGTGTTTCTTTTCATTTGACGGTAACAATAAACTTAAGGTATATTATGCTTGCAAACATCTCATGAAACACATTGCCAGGTCTATCCTTTCATTTTATTTTGCTTTCTTTTTTGAGGCAGGGTTGTACTCTAGCCCTAACCCAGGCTGACCTGGAATTTACTATGTAGTCTCAGGGTGGCCTCAAACTCACGGTGATCCTCCTACCTCTGCCTCCCGAGTGCTGGGATTAAAGAAGTGTGCCACCACGCCCAGAGTCCTTGCACTTTTAAAATCCATTAGGGAAATGTAGAAGTTATGAATATATTCCATCCTTAACTCTACAAAATTATTCTTTCTCCAGAGAATGAGCACCTGGTATCTAGAATGCACATAAAACTTGCATTCCTGAATTACTATCAGAGGTCGTCAAATATCTATCAGGATAAAAAGGAACTAACTACCTAGTAAAGTTGTGTAATGATTAAAGGTAATCTATATAGACTTCCTACAGCTTGGCTTATATTGTATTTTCAAAATTCAATAAATATTGAATTAAACTCAGTAGCAATTATATGTTTCCTATTTCACACAATCTGCTTAGTGAGACAAACAAAATAATAAATTAGAATATATTTATTCAATTTTACAATGCTAGATATTCTGAGAAAGAATTTAAGATTAATAATTGCATTGAATTGCTACTGATCATTTGCTTCTCTCTCTCTCTGTGTGTGTCTGTGTAAAAAATAATATAATTGGTAAGGATTTGATGATAAATTCAATTAACAAATACTCAATATAATGAATGTCATGGTACACGTAGTGTTAATTAAAAAATAAAAGTGTGGTTCTTAAAAACAAAGTATTGTAGTACCTCATAGTCTGGCACTATGTATACCTGCCAAGCAAGTATCACATTGATTTAACTCCTGCTTGTTTAGCAGGTAGTCCCATCCCCATAGAGTACAACCATAGTAACTTCTGGGTGTCTGGATAGTTAAACACACAGAACCAATTTACCTAGGGGGACCTATGGATACAGGACATCCCTTCAGCACAATCTTATCAAGTAAAATTGAGTCAAAGGACTTTAAGATCTTGCTGATTCTAGTGGTGGTCTTGAGGCATCTTTCTTATTGTCCGTGTGTGAAGTATGTAGCATATTATTAGTGTTGCTCATCTACTTATAAGCAAGTTGAAAATTATTTTTTTCTTGATTGCATCTTTTTTTTTTTTCAGATATACCCACTTTGCTCTTTTCCTCCCAGTTCCCACTGTAAATCTAGCTGAAATTCATTAGCAAACATGTGCTGTAGTCTGTTTCAGGATTCCTTAAAATTCTTGCAAAATTTCTGAAAATTCAACTTTTAAACCATTTCCTAAAACTTTAAAATTGGAGATTTCAGAAGAATTTCACTCACTTCCCTGGTATCAATTTTCTGTGTTAGTCACTCTTCATCACTGTTATAAGTAGCATAGAGAAATGGATGTTACACGCAGCTGGGGAGTGTCTTCCCACCTCATTTTACCTTATCTAGGAATTACTTCACACAAATGTCCAGAGGTGTGTCTCCAATTCCTGTCCAGCTGACAATGAAGATTGAACATCCTTTTGTCAACTTGGCACCTAAATATATCACTTTACATACTTAGAATTCCACGCTCCTAAAACATCATGTTCATCTTAAAATACAAATTTCATTTATATATCCTTTATTCTTAGGAGTTTCACAACTAAGACACAAAATCCAGCCTGGAGATTTTTCCCTCTCCCAATTTCCACATCACAGGAATTCTTTGCATTTCTTTCTTTCTTTTTTTTTTCTTTTTTTTTTTTTCTTAAACCTAATGAAGTCTCCAAATCTTAAAAAAAAAAAAAAAAAACTGACCCAGAATATGGCTCTGGCCAAAATTATGCCTACTGTGTAAAAAGCCCAGGCTGCAAGACTCTGCCATTTGCACCAAATAAACCAGTATATTCAACAGTACACAAGGTATCCATGACAGACGGAGATATTAACTGGAGTGTTTGATGAACTCCATAAGTGTATCACAATGAAGCCACCCTGGTATTTTAGAGGAAGGCCCTGATGCCCTCTGAAGACAAAGATTCTCCCTTAGTCCTGTTTTTTGCCCTTACTGGAAACCAAACATTTGAAAAATAGGTCACCAAATCATCAAGAGAACTGAGCTGTCCATCAGGAATTGAGTGTTACCTGACTCACTATACCACAAAAATGGATATGCACTGCAACGTTCCATCATCAAATGGTGGCAAATGTGTCATCATGGAGTGTCCCCTATTACTGGTTGATGTAGGAGGAGAAGACAAGTGTGGGGAACCACTGGGCACCAGGAAAGCAAAAGTGCCTCCATCTTAAATAATGACTCCATTTTGTAATAAGCTGTCTGTTCTGGAAAGTCACAAGATCTGCAGTTGTTTGCTAACCCACAAAGAATGAGAAAGTCGTTGTCTTGTGGCCTTGGGGCTGGGGTCGGGGCAAAGGTCTGCAGTTGTTTATTAACCCATACACAGAGAAAGAACAATGTAACCCATAAAGTCGTTATCTCTTGGCTTTGGGGCTGGGGCCTTATCCTGTGGAACATCTTATGTGTTTTGGGGGCTGGTGAAACAGAACTGTAACAATACCTAAACTGCTGACAAACTCCTCTGTTCTGCTGTATAAGAGGCACCCTGAGAAAAATAAAATTTGGCAGCTTGATCAGACTCCTGTCTTGCTGTCGGTTCCTTGTGTCTCTTGTCCCTTTCATTTCAGGTTTTCTGGGGTCCGTGCTCCCGTTGAAGCCCCGCTGGCCGGGGCAGACAAGGGTCTGGTTTACCCACAGCTCTGCACAATAGTCTGGAAGCCCCTGGAGTTGGAGAGATGCAATATTATAGTCATTTTTCAGGACAACCATGAAGAAAAGTAGGAAAGAGAAAATTTTAATGTGGGCATAATTTTAGTCTGTGAATAGAAAAGGGTCAGATTCAAAATTATATACTGATGCATGGGTTATAACCACTGCATGATGTGATGGTTTACATTGGCAAGTTGACTCAAACAATGGTTGTACACCATGCACAAAATGAGGTGGTTTATACTGTCCTAGAATCACTTAAGAATCTAGCCTCTTGGCATGCTTGTGGGGGATTATCTCCATTAGGTTTGCTTACAGAGATGCATGTGAGGGATTATGTAGATTAGATAAATTGAGATAGGAAGACCAACTCTACCTGTGTGTGGTACCATTCCATGACCAGGGGTCACAGACTATATAAAAAGGAGAGAACTGCCTGAGCATTAGCATGCATGGCTCTCTGCTTGCTCACTGTAAACAGAATGTGACCAGCTGCGTCCAGCCCCAGATGACACCTCTTCTTTGCCATGAAGTATCATGGCCTTGAACAGTGAAGCAAAATAAACCTTCTTCCCTTAAACTGATTTTTGTCAGTTGTTTTATCTCATCAAAAACAAAGGTAACCCATATAGATTCTAACATGATTTTAAAAACGGTAGGAAAGAAATTTTGGAAAGACATATGTAGGTAGATTTCTCCCCTAAAAACGGAAAACTAATTTTGTCTCATGTAAATTCTCCCCAGAAGGTGACTTTAGGAACAGGATGAATTCAAAAATTCAGTAGACAGGATGACATGTTTAATGATATTTCACAACCTCTCTTTCCAGCTATCTTTGTTACTGCTCAGTGAACTGAGAAGCAAAGGAGCCATGTTGGCAGGAATGGGAGTCATCATGGGCTCAGAAGCAGGGAATTGCACTCACCCATGCTGACACGTCTATATTTGCTGCTAAGTACCACATCTGCCACCAACAGAGGTCAACACGTTCCCAAATGCAACTCCATTCCCTAGAGTGGTGACCAGCCCGAGACTTAGTGGCAAGTTGATTACATTGGACCTTTTCCAATGAGGAAGGGACAGAATTTGTCCTTATTGAAAGAGGCATTTGTTCTGGGCATAGACTTCCCTTTCCACCATGTGATACTTCTAATAAAACAATATTCATGGTCTTGAATATCTTATGGTGGCCATGATATTCCACACAATATTGCTTCTGATCAAAGCATTTACTTGGAGCTAAATAAGTGTGGCAGTGGGCTCATGCAGAACTTACTTGTCTTACCATGTTCCCTATCATTCTAAAGGAGCTTGATTGATGGAACTGGGGTTGCAGTTACCACTCCAACTGTGTGACAATCAACTGATCAAAGGGACAGTGTTTTTCAGAGAAATTACGTGCTCTGAATCAGTATCCAAGGTGTTGTCCTCTCTCTTATAGGTAGAATTCCAGGTACATGGATTAAGAGATGGAAATGGGATTGAGACAACACTCTAGTAGCCCTATTTGCTCACTAGGAAAAATGTTTTGTTTTTCTGTTCTCAGTACCATATTCTGTGCTAGTTTAGAAGCTGGCTTCCAGAGGTAAATGGTTAAATCAAACATTTGTTTCACTTGGAAGCTAAGATTTCCCACTGGCTACCTTCTGCTCCTGATGCCCATGAATCAAAGGGGTAAAAAAGGAGTTACAGTGTTAGCTGGTGTGTTTAATCCAGATAGGAAATTTGAGGTAAAGAATGTGGCTGCTGGGCAGAAATTCCTTCATAATGCCCTTAATATTTACATGCCCTGGAATATCACTATGGTCTGGTTGATGAAAAACTAAAATAACCCAAACTAAGCAGAATAACAGGTAGCCAGATACTTCAGTAAGGAAGGTGTAGGTCATTTTTCCATACAAAGAACTGAAAACTCCCTGATGTGCTTGTTAAGTATGGAGGTGATATAGAATGGGTACTAGAAGGTTAAAAATACCCACTAGGTTCATGTGACTGGTTACAGAAAATAGGGCCATAATTGTCATGAGTGTTTCCTATTATTTAAAAACTGTTTGTTAATATACATGTATATAGTAAGTAAATACCCAGATCTCATTTTCACCCCTATTCCTTTATTACATAGCATAATGTCAGTGGAGATACTACCAGGATTTATGTGTACTTCAGTCTATACTATCAGATTAAAGTTATGGGATAATGAGAAAACTAAGCATCTCTCAAAGGACTTTGATATTCACTCTAGCAGAAGAATCAGTGTACTGTATAATTGATTGTTAGGTGGACTTAAGGTCTTCTTATTGTCATTATTTAGAAATCAACCATGACATGATATGTGGTTGGATGACAAATTGATAATTGGTGAGGAGATCTTATGATAGTTGAACTTTATTGTAAACATGATGCATACCTGTAGGATACCACTCTGGGAACATCAGTGATTGTACTAAAAGAAATGCTTAACTGAGGAAAGGAGAACCACCTTCAGCGTGTTCAATGTTTTAAAATATTGGCCATTGCATAAAGAGCTCTGAAGAACTCAGTGTGTACATTCCTGCCTTCACTTCCTCTCCCAGAACATGTTCTTCCATCACTGCCAACACCATCTACCCAGATATCCTCCTGTGTCTGCCTCCCCGTGTGGTATTTATAGGTACACACACACCATTGATATTAATACATTGCTTCTCAGGATCCAGACACAGGTCCTTATGCATCTACTGCCAGCCTCTTATCCATGGATGCATCTCCCCAAGCCTGGTATTATTTTTAAACATGTATTTATCTTATTTATATATCAACTATTCTGAGCATTAAATTATATACTAAATATTTTAAAATGGTGCTTTAATTTTTATCTTCTTGCACATGTATCTTGGTATGTATTTTGTGTGCATGTATGCATGTGTAACATAGCTTATATACTGGGGTCATATAATAAGATGTCTATACTCATCTTTCACTGTCATTGAGGAATGATCACTTGCCATTGCAAATCAGTGCATTCTAGCTGACCTGCAAACTTTGAACTTTCCTAGCTCTATTTCCCATCATTATAGACACATTTGAATTACAGACACATGTAACCCTTTGCATTTTTTATGTGGTTGCTGAGGAATCAAATTTGGTTTGACAGATTTTGCAAGCAAATACCTTTAGCCACTGAGAAATATCTCTAGACCTGTTTGGTAAAATTATGTTCTTACATGTTCTATTTAAGTTTTTAAATTTCTTCATTATTTCATACCTATTGCACACAGTTTTCATTTTTGCTGACTGATTTAATCCTTACCAACTCCTCTTAAGGACTACATGAAGGTTGTTTATATATACAAAGTATGTACCCATCAACTATGAAATAATATTAATCAAAAGGGTCATGCTTTAACCCCCCCCCTCTTTTGTTTGTTTTTCAACATAGGGTCTTGCTGTAGCCCAGGCTGACCTGGCCAAGAAACAAAGATGATACTCCTACCTCTACTTCCCGAGTACTGGGATTAAAAGTGTATGCTACCACGCAAAGCTTAAACTCTCAATTCCTACATATATATTCATGCTTTTGCATTTAACTCATAGTATGATAGTATAAAGATCTGTTTTCAGACCTTTGGAAAAATATATATATAAATATATATAAGTTATATGCATATAAATTTATATACATATGTGCATAAGTGCAATATCCTCAATTCAAACTCATGACAATTAAAGTCATGCACTGTCTTACTTCTTATTCTCATATTTATCAGAACCTTGACACTTATTCATATCACGTAGTAATATGATGATAGTATTTAAACAGTTTACAAGTGTTGGTTATTTTAAGAGATAACAAAATCTAAGTGATGTTATAAAATCTTCATTACTTTAAGGCAGATTTAATGTTATAAGGTTTTTAACACTAGAATGCATTGTTTTATTTTCAATGATATATTCTGACAGTCTGTAGATGTTGTAGTGAACTTTTATGGATCATATTTGTAACAACATGAAACTAACAATTATTAGGTTCTTGATTGGGGCACTTTAGCACAAGATGGCTCATAACTAATCATACTTGACACATGAGGTTCTTATTATAAAATCATTAGGCTTTTAAGAAGCACGTGTTACATTGATTAGAAAATGTGGCATCACTTTTATACTGCTATGTTACAAAAAGAAATAATTCAAAGACTTAACTTTGTTTAGGTTTGGTTCTAAAATAAATATAACTAAAATTAAAACAAGCAAGTTATTTTCAGTCACAATAAGAATTATTTCATTTCAGTTGTAAACAGAATTGTCTAACACAAAGGTAAGTGTAATAATATATGGCCAGAGAAAAATACTTTCTTCTATTTTTCCTCTTATTTTTTAACCATCAGTCATCCAGCACTATCTTAAATTCTTTTCTTTGTTAAATCTCTACTCTGTTTACCAAAAACTACTTCCTTTTCTTGTACACCTCTCATCATAGGGTAGATCACTTAAATTGGGGAAGTAGTGACACAGAAGGTTGGGATAATTTCTCATCAGTCTTCCTGCCAAGTTCTCAGACCTCGGACGAGAGAGTTGGTTCAGTCTGTTAAAGCAGTTGCTATACAAGGAAGAGGACCTGAGTCAGAATGCAGTGCTTGGAAGGAAGAGACATGGAATACCTGGTCCTCACCCTGCCAGCCATTCCAGCCACATTAGTGAACCCTGCATTCGTATACAGTTCTTCTCTCCAAAAATATCTTGAGAGAAATGGAGGATGACCCTCAATGCCGACCTTCGTCCTCCACAAATATGTACACACATGTGCAAGAACATCCACACACATTCTTGTATCCAGACACAGACTAACCTGTACATGCATACACACAAACACAGAAATCTCTGTTCTTATCTAGATCACTCTTACTTTTCCCAAAATTTACTCTGGTTAACTTTATCATTATCTCTGATGACTCAGTAACAACACAACCTAATATGAACCTTCTGTGAATTAAAACTTCTGCTCATAAAATATTTGTGCCACTTTTATTAAATATGCTAATATAAAAAATACAGAATTATGTCATTCTGAAGTGTAAGTGGGCTTGGTCCTTTCTGTTCACTTTTCCCTGGGAAATAAGTAAAACGGCTCTGCTTGTAACAAACAAAAACTGGATGTCTGTTTGGGAGAAAATAACCACTGATTTTCAATGCCTGAAAGGAAATTCCAAGGCCCTTTACAGCCATATTTTATTGTTCACTCTTTATGAGAGTGTAGTTTTCTCTCTCATTTTCACTTCTAGTACAAACAGCATATAAATTGTTTGCTTGAGTTCAGTAAATCACATATTAAATCCTTCAAAGCAATTAACACTGTGGATAATTTTATTTCCTCCATAAAATTACCTCCTACTGCAGAGACACACAGTTTGCATAAGGTTCTCATTATTTTTATAGTATCAAAAAGAATTCCAGTTTTGAGCTAGAGCCATATATTTATTCCCTTCCCAAATGTAGTAGGAAATATAATTAAATAGAGAGAGTTTGGCAGATGTGGTGTGATGTCTCTGAAGATGGAGCAGAGTCCCAATTCTAATATGAATGAGAAATATCCAAAGACAAGAATTTGAGTTACAGTTTGTGGTGGACATTTGAGCTGTTCTGTGCCTTGGAGGCCTAGTAAAGTAGGTTGAATTACTTGTTTTGTATTCATAGTGTTCAGTCCATGATCACTGTAGGTAAGAAAATATAAACCAGAACACTGTCCTAAGGAATGATGAGACTTTATAACTGTAGAACCTGAATCTACTTCAGTTACTTAAATACCACATTGTAAACAACTTTGTCTGAGGCCAGAGCCAACAGCTGTAAAACAATGAAATGCTGTTTGTTCTTATGCTAGGTATAATTTAGGACTTCCAGTGTTTCAACAGTTAAAGAAATCCCTTAATAGTATATTTCATGTCACTGTAGTTTGAAATACTTTATAATAGTACAATATATTATATTATCTCAAAACCAAGCTTCAAATAAAGACATTTGTGAATCTCTAATGTAATGCTCATTATTGTAACCATAATGCTTTGTTTGAAATATAAAATTTGTTTTCAATACTGTTTTTTAGCCTCATGAATTTTGGAAAACCTTCCAAAGAGATAACAAAAAATTGAAAATGTAATTTCATATATGACTTTAGTCTACCAGTTTTATTCTATATTTTGTACTATCCATAAGTCATTTCATTAAAAATATAAGTATAGGTATAAAATTTTAAATTTTATATGGTTTAAAAGTAATTATAATATATACATGTAATACAATAAATAAATCAGATTAGTTATATGTTTGGAAATCATATTTATTCAAGCTCACCTATTCATTTAGTGATATCTGACCTAACAAAAATAAATGCAAAGTCTCATCAAATAGACAACAAAATATCATATTATCATTGTGTATTTATTTATAGAAAGGCAACTGTGTTGCCATGATTTAAATAGCAGCATCTGGTGAGACAAATATTTTTAAATACAGACTGTATAACACAATTGCAAATGCCAGTTCTAGTCACTCATGTGGACTTGTCTTTCAGAAAACATGTATGTGTCAGAAAAATAATGTGTGCTTTAACTGTAAAGCTTCTTATCATGACACACAAGCACATGCACACACACACACACACACACACACACACATGGATACAGAGAGAGAGATAAAGAAAAAGAGAGACCAATATGATTTACTTTCTCCAAAGGTATCAATAACTGCCTTACTTTCTAAAAAAGAAAACTTGAGAGAATGTATAAAATTCATTATTTTTAAATGAGTGAGGAGGTGCTTTCCACATGAAAAGTTATAGTCGAAATGGAACAGGCATTAGCAGTATGATTATGGTATAATTCTGCAGGAGAAAATCTGCAGTATTGTTGTGCTGAAGTAGACATGAGTTATAGAGCTGGGACGAGGGTTCCGGCACACAGCCTCAGCCCTGGTCCTGTGTGTGCCTCCTCACAAGCCATTGATCAAGTTTTCATGACAAAACTTCAATTTTAAAAATAACAGAGTATCTTAACCGTGAAGTAATGTGTTTATTAACTGACAGTCATGAGATCAATCATGGGACCTTGAAGGGTTGCAAAAAGGAGTTACTCATGAGGAAACCTAGAGAACTACACTATCTTGGTGGCTACAGACCGTTATAGCTAGAATTCCCTTTGGTAGTTAAATGTTGGACTTGCTTGCTCTATCAGTGCACGCGGGCATTCTCCTCACACATGCAGACTAAGGAAGAGTCAGTAACCTTAAAAGACATCAGCTTCATTATCATATCTTTATATGATTTTAATTTCTACCTTGTGGGAATTTCTGGAGGATCACAGGGAAAAAGCCCCTTTTAGTGATCCAGTCCACCATGATTTGGGACATGAAAAGAGACTATATGTCACCCACAACTTTTTTCTTTGTGTGTGTGTGTGTGTGTGTGTGTGTGTGTGTGTGTGTGTGTGCATGTGTATGGATGTAAAGTCTACAACATAGAACCCAGTATGATGCTACCCTATTTGGCATTTGGGAAAGTGCACTGCCATCTTTCTTGATAGTGCTTTCCTTGCTTTCCAATGCTTTGCTGATAAACCTCCACTTAAAATGTGTTTCACATCTGAATCCTTTGCTTTGAGAAGACAAAAACTGAGCTGCTTGTATGAAGAGATCTATATTACTGCATCTCTTTAAAGTATTATTTTTTCTGTTTTGGTAGGTTCTATGATTTTATTGATGATATATATATATATATATATATACATATACATATACATATATATGTGTATATATGTATATATATATATATATATATATATATATATATATATATATATATAGAGAGAGAGAGAGAGAGAGAGAGAGAGAGAGAGAGAGTCAACTTCTATACTTACTGACAACAACAAACCATGGTATTTCTCTCCCCTTCCTTCCTCTGCCCCACTTTCCCCTTCATAACTCTTCTCTCCGTCATATCTCCTCCCTCTCTCTATTAGTCTCTCTTTTAATTTGATGGCATCATCTTTTTCTCCTGTTATGAGGGTCTTGTGTGGGTATTTCTAGGCACTGCAAGGTCTTGGATATTGAAGCCAAAATATGTCCAGACAATTGTATGTAAGGAGTGGTACCCTTCTTCTGGCTCTAACATTCTTTCTGCCACCTTTTCCGCAATGGACCCTGAGCCTTGGAGGGTGTGAGATGTTTCAATGCTGGACACTCCTCTGTCCCTTCTTCACAGCACTATGTTGCCTTTTGGATCATCCCAGCAGTCATAGCCATCTGAAAAGAGATGCTTCTCTAACTGTAAGTGAGAGTAGCATTAATATATCAGTAGGAACATTAACTGTAGTGCTTTCAGGGCAATTTGGTGGGAATAATATATGCATTTTTCCAAACAAGAACAGGCTTTATACCCCTAAGGCTCATGACCTCCCCTGTCATAGGCTTTTGATTAGATTCATAGTACCAGGCACATATTCCCTCCCATAGTGTGGGCATTCAGTCCAAATAGATAGCAGTTGGTTTCCTCCAGAGCAGACATGCCACTGTTGCACTCATTCAGTAATTTGGCCTGTCTGGCCAAACTTGAGGTTTCCAGTGTCCACTGTTTTCACCACTGATGACTTCTGTCTCCCATAAGACTGTATACAGTGCAGTTTATTTTTTTTCAGCTTTCAGTTGGGTGGGCTACAGGGAGGTTTTTCACTCAGCACCAGCTTGATTTCTCAGTGACTTTTTCATTCAGGCATGTGAAGTCTTCAGCAATAGGTTCTTATCATCTCTTTCTCACAGGAAACCTAGGACCTTGTCAATAGCCTATAATGTTTTGGAGGTAATAAGGACCTCCCTGTCCAAAAACTCACTGAGAGGTAGCCTATCCCTGGGATACTTTGTATAGACACATCATGTGTTGGTACCATCATTTCCCTCCTCTGTGCTACCAGTCTACTGATGGCTAACCTCAGCGGGGTTTCTGGGTTGTGGGTTATGTGTGCTGGGGAGTGAATGCCTCTGTGCATGCCCACCTGACCTGTGACTCTTACAATCATTTTGCCCTCTCTTCTGCAAAATTCCCTGAGCCATGGTGGGCATGTTTTATTTAAGTCTACTTAAGTACTATACTCTCAAGAGCTTCTGCATTTCTTAGGTATGTGTTGAGTATCTTCAGCATCTATCTCCATTTTTATTACAGATATCCTCAAAAAAAAAAAAAAAAAAAAAAAAAACAAGCATGGAGAAAAGTTCAGCCTAAGACTCGTAGGCTCTCTGGGCTCACATTGAACTCAGTATTTGATGATAACTCTCAAAACACATTCACCTCTGGAGTTCACTATTTTCTACAGGTTCTTTGGTGCCACAAAATGGAAAAAAAGGAGCTATTTCAAAAATTATTGTGAACTATAACATGCATGAAATTTTATTGAAAATGTTTTATGAATTTTCCAACTATTTTCATATGTGCTTATTGAGGGAGATATTTAAGCTTAATTTCAATTCCCATTGAGGTTTTAAACCAGAAAGTCAATTTCTGAGGGGAGTCATTTTTGAAATCAAATCCTCTTATTCTGAGGTAATACGTGATCTAAATTGAAACTCGTCCTCATAGTCTTCTCTTCTAAGAATCATTGAGGTGTAGAGGTTTAGATAAAGAAGTTATATTTTTTTCAGTAAATGTAACCTAGCATTCTTCATGTTGGTAGGGGCTTGATCCTTTTGCAAATTTAAATACTGCTTTAGTCTCACATGTAACCTTTTTTTTTTCTTTTGAGGCTAGAATGTTTTGTAAATGTATCTTTTAATTTAAAAATAAAGACTATACTACCATTTTTCTTCTACTAAGTATATGGGCATTATACAATGTTTCAATACATGTATACAATATGTGATGTTAAATATATATATATATATATATATATATATATGTATGTATGTATATATATATATAACATTTATAAATTCTTTCTTGCATGTCAATGTGTGTGGCATGCATACACATATGATTTTGTATGTGTGTGAGCCCATGTATACATGCGCAGATACAGATGCACATGTTAATATACACATGTAAAAGCCAAATATCTATGTTGGGTATCTTGCTCAATCACTTATACTTTGAGGCAGGATCTTTTGCTGAACGTAGAGCTCATTGTTTCTGACAGCCTAACTATCCAATGAACCCCAGGGATGTCGTGTGTCTGCCTCCTCAGCACTGGAATTATACATGTCCACCACCACACTAGCATTTCACTTGGAGCCTGAGGACCTGGATTCAGGTTCTCATGCTTACACAGCACACAGTTTACTCACTGGGCAATTTCTCCAGCCTCATTTATTAGTTCTTTATGGTTTGAAGAAAGCACATTTAAAATTCTCTTGTCTATCTTTAAAAAAAGTTTAATTTCAAGTAAGGAAATAGAACTTGCTGGGAATTTAAGTTTACACAACTATTATGAGAAATAATATGGTGATTTCTCCAGAAATTTATAATAGAGCCATGTTATAATCCAGCAATCCTTCTCTAGGTTCATAGAGAAAGGAAAGAAATCAGTGTGCAAGGAGACCTAAGAATCAATGTTCTTTATAACACTATTCCCAATAACAAGGAATGGAAACAACCTGTTTTCATCATCTGATGAACAGATAAATAAAGTGTGGTACCTACATGTACAGTAAAACTAATATACATATTGGAAACATAAATTAAGCATTGATGACTTCTTGCCACAGTAAGAATACATATGAAAAATTGATGCTCATCATGAATGCAAAAATATGAAATTTTATGACAAATTGCCTACCTGGGGAGAAATATAAACACATATTAGGATGATATTTTCTTCTGTATAAGGCTATCATGATTGATATTAATTATAATATGCCCCAAATTTCTTTAATTTATAATTATATCTATTTATTTAAAAAAACTTACTGGAATTTTGGCCAGTTCTCACATATGCTATGCACTTTTCTGTATTTAAATTTATTTTTTTCTAAGGGAGGTTGTTATACATTCTTGATATTGAGATATGATATAATTCTAAATATCCAATTTCATCTTTATCAACATTTTATCTTTTTTATTTGTAATTCCAAGAGTTCCTAGCTTATGAATATCTTACTGAATCAAACTTACCTATATGCATTTGACTTTCATACTAGACAGCACTCAGTCATTTTCATTTTAATAGAATTTGATACTTCAAAGATTTATAAATGAATACACATACACACACACACACACACACACACACACACACACACACACACATCAGCATTCCTGGTCCATGGCTTTTAATATATAATCAATGACTTATTTGGAAAAAGGATTACTTTGTGAATTTCAAGAAACATGGCTTATGAAATTGTGTTTGTTGAATAATCTTCAAAGGATAAAAATAAACCTGAACAAGGAGTGACTGAGGCTGTAATCTGGAAGAGAGTCAGTCCCCAGGCAGTTAGCTCATCTAGTGCCAGAAGGTGCTACATGACTAACTGAGGGGAAATGATCAACATCTGTCCAAGCAATTTGTGGTCTAAGCTACTCAGCAGCAAACAACCTGACATGATGCTCACACAAGTGCAATAGTGTCACACAGCCATGGTGGATAACAACTGCTCTTGATGTGGCTAACTTATCCACTCAGTGGAACAGGACCCATCTGGGAAACAAGTCAGAACCATATCCAAAAAATGACCCACTCTCCATGGAGCTTCCCCTCAAATTTATAAACCAAAATAAATCCTTCTCTTTTTTCCCCATAAGCTGTTCTTTGTTGGGTGTTTGCCAGCAGTGTGCATCTGACTGCAACAGTAAAGTTGGTACCAGAGGAGTAGGATTGTTGTCACTAGAAACCTGATGCTTTGGCTTTGACCTTTTGGAACTGCTTTGCAGGAGGATGTTGATGAATTTGAAATCATGGCCTAAGAGATGTCTAACAGTGCTGTAAGTATAGCTTGATGGACTATCCTGGTCAGATTGGAAAGACCTGAATGCAATAAGAACTTTGGAATATGAGGTTTGGCTTATGAGGGTAAGAAAAATCTTTGCCTGGACTTGGCTAGAAGTAGTTAGTTTGAGAGGCTTGCTATTATGCCTGTGTCCAGAGAACTTGTGCTGGGTTGCATTGCCTAGAAATGGACTGGTGTGAGCAGAGAGATATGGCAAAGAAAAAAATAAAATCTTTGGGTGAAACTTCTGCCCATTCAGCTGCATTTGAATTGCATGAGAGATGACAGCCACTGAGATTGGGCCAGCTGACTTTCATTGGGGCAACAGGAAGAATGTAGACTCTTTTGAAGGGACCTGAGGGCTCAAGGAATGTCCTGTTCTCCAAAGTATGCTTTATTCCCCCGCTCCCATTTAACAACTTGGCACCCCATCTGGTATTATGGAGTGTAAGAAATACAGGAAAGAGAGGGTCATTGAAGATGCAACATGATCTTGTGTTTTGGAAATGGCCAAATTAAACCTTGCTTCCCCCCCACACACACACACAAGCTGCTCTTGGTTGGGTGTTTTCTGCCAGCAATGTGAACCAGACTGCAACAAATTACCTCTTGAAACTTTGTATAATAATAGTTTACTTATGATTTTTAATATCTTTTGTAAGATACCCAAGTGACAATATAGGAACAAATACTTATTTTTTTTCAGATTTAAACTGTACATTGCACAAATACACACAACATCCCCAAGAATTGATGCTATAAAGGAGGGAATAACTATGGATTAACTAATTTTAGTTTGTAAAGGACGCTTCATCTCAGAATCTGTACAGAAATGTATCAGAGAAATATATTATGTCATCTGTTTCTGAGATTTTAGTCTTTGTGCTGAGCAAAGGATAGTTAATATAACACAGTAAACTCCTGTCCATGGTTCTGGTGCCTGAACTTTATAGAGAGGAAGAAAATACACATATATGTAGGCAACCAAAAGCATACATACATAACAATGCTACTCTGTATTAATGTTCTCATAGTCATCCCAAAGCAGGCAGTGGTACTCTGTGAGTGAGACTTTACCAATTAAAATAAATTATTTTATTTATTTGCAAGGATAGAGTAAGTAAGAAAAGAGAGAGAATTGGCATGCTAGGTTCTCTAGCCATTGTAAATGAACTTCAGATACATTCACCACTTTGTGCATCTGGCACTGGTGCTTTGCAAGCCAGTTCCTTAACTGCTGAGCCATCTCTCTAACCCTCAATTTCACCAAATTTTCATGGTGAATATTTGTTTGGTGTATTTGTGATTTTCATTAAAAAAATCTGGATTCTCTTTCAGCTTTTTAATGATATGACTTTAAATATTGTTACAACTATAGGGAAGGGATCCTAAAAGATGTGGGAAATGGAGGTGGACATGGAATACATGTCATATAATAGTGGAAGGTCTCACTAACTGAGGTAAGAAAAATTAGTTAGAAGGTAGGAAGAGGCAAAGGAGAGGATGGTGGGGAGGGCAAATATGAGAGGAAATTCTATAAGGAATGTTACATGATACACATGTATGGAGATGCTAAGATGAAACCCATTACTTTATATGCTAATATAAAAAAAAAATTCCTTTACTTAATAAAAAGGGGAGAATAACAGAGCAATGAGAGCCTAGGAAATAAACATACCAATAAATAGGCAGATATAAGCATTAACATACCAAGGACCCACTTTATATGCACGTTCTTTAAATATGCAAATACAACAAAAGGCAATGTGTTTAAAAGTTTCAAAACCATAATACAATGCATGTATACATGAGTTAAACAGTTGAACAAGTGGATAGCAGATGGTAAGTGTCAGCCAGGTTAGTCACAGTTTAGAATGGCATGCAGGTAAACAAGAACAGACAGCTAAAATGAACCATATGGTAACAGAATAAACTTTGCTTAACATAGATGTTTATAGAATGTAACATTTAGTAATGTACATATACACACTTAGTCCTCTGCCCTCTCATCAGAGAGGACCTGGAAGCTGGATCCTTCACTAGTCCAGAATGCGTCTAATACCCATATTGTGATGTCTGATAACATGTTCCTGTAAAATAACACAGATTTTCTAGAACTCTGGATGATTGTAGAAGTAGAGTAGGAAATAAACACGATACATGTGACACATTAAACAGTGCTAAAGAAAACCCCCACATTAGTGAGGAGAGGTAAACGTGGCCCAGTATTCAACTGAGAGAGGTAAGTTGAGAGTGAGTATGATTTAAGTACTTCATATGCCTACTAAAAATGTCACAATAAAACCCATTGTTTTATACAATTATCATATGCTGCCTAATTTTATAAAATTAGTACACTAACATTAGATTAGAAGTGATAATCTGATCTTTATCCATTAGTATACTGGATTGATCTATGTATCCAAAATATAATCTCAAGTACAAACAGGTCCTTGTGGATACAACTGTATTTGAGATTAAACTCTCATAGTTATAATTAGCTAAGCTTCTCACCATGAAATATTTCTGAATTTCCATAGTCTAGGCCTTATAAAATGGCTGGTATTCTTACAATATAAAATAATGTCAGGTGACAGGGTCTCAGTGTCTCACAAGGAAACCATGTGAAAATGGAAATAGAGAATGTTAAACAGAAGGAGTTAGCATGACAAATGTCACCAATCAATACGTGGAGTCATCAGGGCTGGATTCTTCTCTAGAACCTCCTGAAGGAATATGGACTCGGTAAAACACTGATTTCAGATTTATGTTCTCCAATCTTGAGAGAATAAATTTCTGCCATTATAAGAGAATGTTTGTGGTATTTTACTATATACAGGAAACCCTGCATTGATTCTGCACTGAGAGCACAATGATCAAATAGATCTGGATTATGATTGAATGATCTGAATAGATCTAACCCCTTAGGAAGTATGTACGGATATCTTATACAGAAAATTTCCAAATAATCAATGTAGCTAACTCTTCCCTCAAGAGGCAAAGTGAAAACTTATGCTTTTTTTTTAAGGCTCCAAGGGTTGAGCCGGATTCTCACTTTGCAGCGTAGGCTAGATCTAACTTAAAATTTCCTTTCTTCAACCTCTTGAATGTGAGCTAAACACTGAAACATCCTAAACAAGATTGCGATGTGAAAAAAAATGCAAATAAAATAACCTTTGAAGTGGAGCAACAAAGCAAATTCTACCTCACAGAGATGGTAAAATTTACTGTGGTGATGCAGTTATACTGATTGTACCTGGAAAACTGAAGCATCAATGTCATATGTTGGGAGTATACACCTTTATGTGATGTGTTGAGGATGATGCTTTATCTCTGTGGCCCAAATATATACACCACTAATAATCATGAGAAAGTTGTGATAAAAGATGTCATAAGAACAATATTTTGTCAAGTGTGACTAGCATTCTTCAAAAACGTTATTAAACATAAGAAAACTCTGAGGTTGTAGTATGTAGCAGAATCTGAAGAGAAATGCAATGATATCATAAAAAATACATAGTAAGAATGAAGCATATTTGAATAAATAATAAATATAGGTAAGGAATTATGACAAATGCCATAATATAAAAGAAACACTGCTCTCTCCCTCTTCCTCTCTCTCTCTCTCTCTCTCTGTCTCTCTCTCTCTCTCCATATATATACATATTGCTCTTCTAATAGTTTATTTTGAAAAACTTTAAGTATGCTCAAAACTATTAAAAATGCAATGCACAATTTGGTTGACAAACTTGATAAATCATACAAAAATAACATTTAAATGGTTAGGAAAATGCTAATATGAATAAGTACCTCACTTACAGTATAGAATATGAAGTCACAGATACAAACATATTTCATCTAATAAAATTAAGAAAATACAAGTAATGTGGTACATGTTATCAAGGCATTTTGCATTGGCTAAGAAGTGAATTTGTCTCCTATCATCAGCTCTAGCTTTTCTTTGGTCTAAATTCTTTGTACCGTAGATTAAATGACAGGCACAAATTGCAGATTTGAAGAGATGACACATACTTAATTCACAGCCAGTTCCATTTGTCAAGACACAAAACTACATGAATGCTGTCAAATTCTCAAATAAATATGCACCATTTGCCTCATGCTTGTTTTTATTTCATATTTTTTGTTGTTTTGAGACAAAGTCTCACTCAGGCTGGCATCCAACTCACTGTGATCCTGCTACCTCAGCCTCTCAAGGGCTGAGATCATAGCTGTGAGTCAGTGAGCCACCATGACTGGTCTTTAGTTCAGTGTTTAATAATTTTGTGCTACTCAAGTGACAAATGCTTAGAAACATCTACCCTCCTTTTCATCTATTGTTTTTATCTTTATTTTTTTTTTTACTACAATTGTCTGGAGACATGCCTCACCAGTTAAGGTGCTTGCCTGCAGAGCCTAAAGACCCTAGTTAGCTTACCCAGTACTACTTAAAGTCAAACGTACAAAGTGGTACATGCATCTGGAGTCTGCTTCAATGGCTGGAGGCCCTGGCACACCCATTATTTCTGTCTGTCTCTTTTCTATCTCTCCCATTTGCAATAAATAAATAAATAAAATCATATTTTTAAAAATGTTTAAAAAAATGATTGCATGTTATCTCAATTATTAATCTAACAGCCACTGCTTGTAATCCATCAATATAAGACAACATCTTTGTTACGATTTAAGAATTTATTCCTTTATTTTACAAAGCCTCACCTTATAGATTCCCACTTAGAAAATGTGTATGATTGTTTGCTTTTCTCAGACCTAAATAATGTGAGCTCATAACATAGACAAGTATTACTGTATAAAACTTTCTGTATAGGACTTACTTCCAGAAGAGAAACAGAAACAAGGGCATTTCCTGGAAGACAATGGAGTGAGGTAGGAGCATTTATCTACATGAGACCGTGCCTGAATGAAGGTGGAAAGTGAGAACAGACCCAAAATCGACTCCTGACTGCCACACATATGCCAAGGTATACATACACCTACATTTGCATGCAAAACACACTAAGAGAACAGAACTCTTAAAAACAAAGATGAAAACATGGGTAATAATATAGACAATATGACTTAACAGTATTAAAAATGTCAAACTTCTAGTATTTTATTACTCATATTTTATCATTCTAATTATAATCTAAATGATATTTGTAACATACTGGAAAAAATGGTCCTGAACTTCATGCACATGTCTAAATTATCAGCAGTTAAAATTGTGGGAAACATGTGAAATGGAGATCTACTATCCCTCCTATAAAGAGAACTAGTAGATATAGTTTTACACAGTTGACGTTTTTTCATGAAAAATATAATAAAAAAGAGACCCAGAATAATCTTGTATAAAAATTCTAATGAATGAATAATGTATTGATTATCCAGTAAGCAAAACATGGATACTTAAAAAAATCCATTTAGACACATAGATTATACTTAGTAACGTCAATGCTATATAATCTGAGTTCAGCATATAGTCACATTTTATTATTATAACACATTTTATTTATTTATTTATTTGAGAGAGAAAATTGAGAGAGAGAGAGAATGGGCACTCCAGGGCCTCCAACCACTACAAATGAACTCCAGAAGCATCTACCATCTTGTGCAGCTGGCTTAAGTGGGTACAGGGGAATCAAACCTGGGTCCTTGGGATTCACAGACAAGCACCTTAACCACTAACCATCTCTCCAGCCTTAGAGCACATTTTTTGAGCAGAGATTTACTTACTAACAATGTACTTTCTATATGCTTCGGAGATTATATATATATATATATATATATATATATATATATATATACACATATATATGTATATATACATATATATTATATATGTATTTATGTATGTACATACATTTTGTATATGTATGCATATATGTATATATATGCATATATATGTCTATATGTATATAAAATACACATATGTATAATATATGTATTATACAATATGTATATTATACGTACATATTTATGTATAAATAAATATGTACATATTCATAATATATATACATATACACATACATGTATGTATGTATATATGTATTATATATACATATATATATATAGTGTGTGTTCACATAAATAGCTATATTCAGATACATACATAATAGATGCATGCCATTTGTATGCATGCTTGTGATGGCTACATTTTGTGGTCAACTTGATCCGTTTAGTAATCCACAGACATTCCTCTTGAGTGGGTCTCTGAGGTTGCTTCCAGGAAGTGGTAATTGAAGGAGGAAGTCCTTCTCCCAGGGTGAGCCTTTCCCCCAGGGTGGGCAGCACCTCTTGGAGAGGGGCTTTATCTAATGAAGTCTTGGAAAAAAGGATCCCTTCCTCCCACCTGGCCACAGTGCTGGTGTTGCCTTCCAACAAGACCAGCATGGACTGAAGACCAGTAGTTTCAAGGAAGCCTCCAGGTCTTCAGAGCCAGATTGGGACTACTGAGCCATCCAGCCTCATGGACTATGCAGCCACTTATTTCCTTCACTCTTGGGATCTGCAAACTGCTATGATTGGACTGCCATGAGCTAAGCAAATAAATCCCCTTTTAATACAATTTATTCTATCAGTTCTGTTCCTCTAGAGAACCCAGACTAATACAGCATACAAATAGAACTAGGGTATATTTAAATGTATAATTGTTCTAAGCAACTCAATCACATTTTTTGTTTGAGTCATATTTTTGGAAGTGTTTATGGTAATTAAATTTAAGTAATCCATTAGAGTTTCTATTTATTTGATGACATCAAGAAGCCCTCTTCAGACTGATGCTCACACTGTGCCCAGTAGTACACAACTTATTACCTATATATTTTGGAATTGAAATGATGCCAGTATCCTGTGGAAGGCATATTACTTCATTTTACTCTTCTTTATCTTTCCATTATATTCATTCATGCCTTCTGTTCTGGTCTAATGTTAAGAACCTCCTTCCTTTTTGATCAGTTCTCCAGCAGTGTGGTGATGACATTTATCAATTTTTCATTCAAAATCTAGTTGATACACTGACAAGACAACTTCAAAATGTGGACCTTTGCATCAAGATTTCAGAATTTCACCTGCATAGGAAAATGTGCATGTCTGCATCATATGCACATGATAGAGGGTAAAAAGACATAGTCAGATAATCTGAACACATCTATATGCCTAAGGTTCTAAATATTTCTATTTATATTAGTATGAGTTTATTAAAATATTTGGGAATATTCTAACCCAAAACATATAGATAATAATGTGGATACTGTTTCCATTGCATTAGATCTGTAAGTGAAGAGTCCAAGAGACTCCTCACTTTGATTCCATCCAAAATAGGGAAGCAAAATCAATGACTTCCTTACAGAATTCCTACCATGGCCTGCTGTGTTCTCCAACTACTTCTTAACATATGACACAAGGGATATTCATTTCTCAATTAATAAGTTAAAAACATACTAAATGAATCAACATTCTCTTCATTGTATGTTTGTTGTAAATATTTTAGTTATTAGTTGAAACTCCAGGTCCATTTTTCTGCCTTTAAAAGTGTTTGTATTTCCCTAACTTTGTAACATTAGTGAAATCACTGTTTGCATCTAGAATTCAGTCAGGTGAAGACCCAGAACCATGAACTATGAGGGGAACTCAGGGACATTATGCAGTACATAAAAGTTCTTGGATGTGAACAAAGTCTTAAATACTTTTGAAGGGGCACTTTACAATTAAGTTTTTGAAAACATTGACATTCTGAGATCCTGTAATATAGGAATTTTAGGAATATTTACCAATGTCTTATAGAAACAATAAAATACAGATAAAAGTGTTGAACAATGGTAGTTAATTAATGGGAATGTGAGGTGAAACATTTCTTTTTATTAGGGGAAATTTTTTAAATGTATTTGCCCAATGTAAACATTAATAACATAGTAACTCTCATTCCTTAAGAAAAATAATGTAAAAAGTTATATAAGAATCAAACAGTTGGAAAATGTGTATATCATAATCTGTAGGAAGCAGAAAAGTAATGATAACTATCCATGATTTAATAGGATAAAAATAGCAATTAAATAAATATCCATTTAAAGCAAAATTTATTCAATTAAGATAATTCAATTTAGCACATTACTGCATGCCAAAGCATAGTTCTGAACATTTTGAAAGATATGGCCGACTTCTTAGCATATGAAAAATAGATATGGATATATCTTTCATATATTTTGATTTTATATATATTTATGAAACATTCTAAACTCAAAAAGAAATATGATGAAATATCCACAGTGACAACATTGGCCTGAGAATGTTGACTTATTTTCTTCATTTTGATAGAACAATAGTTCTTATGTATTAAAAAAGTAAAATAAAAATATCTCAGAGATTAAACAACTAATAATATTGATATTTATTTTTAAAAATTATTGACTTGGGGCTGGAGAGATGGCTTAGCAGTTAAGGAACTTGGCATCAAAGCCAAAGGACCCTGGTTCAATTCATGAGAACCCACATAAAGGTATATACAAAAGGTGGTGCATGTGTTTGGAGTTGATTTGCAGTGCCTAGAGACTGTGGCACTCCCATTCTCTCTGTTTCTCAAATAAAAAAAAAAAATTTTTAAATAATTATTGATTCATGCATTTGCACATTTTTCATTGTTCCCATTATTGTCTTCACCTTCAAGTCATTTCTTCTTGAGCAACTAGTGGGAAATATGAGACGGATAGCAGAGAAAGCATAATTTATAGAAACATGTATTTGGCAGCCTTTAGCTTCCCTGAACTTCCTTTTTGACTCCTAAGACCTACACAGCAGCGTATCTGAAGAAAAATGCACCCCTGAGGAAGGCACAGCATCTATCTTGAGCTTCCCCACTGAAAAAAAGTTAAAAAGAGTAAGTGTTGATGGTTTAGGGATAGGAGAGTAGCAAATCAGAGACTAGGCATTTCAGATGAGAAATGTGTAGTAAAGAGAGTTACACCATGGTTAACATGGATTTAAAGAAATTACACAGATAGCAGCCCAAGTTTAGAGGAAATTCACACTGAGAGTGACTTAAGAGTGTAAAGAAAAGGAACATGTGGTAGACCCAGAGATCATAGAAAGCATGCATGTAATTGAAGTGAGAAGTTACCCCAAAACACAAAGAAGAAGAGCAGAAGCATTCAGAAAACTACCCAGGCCAAGAAACAGTGTGTTCTTCACTACACAGCCATACTGGATAGGAGAGAGCAAGACTTACAGGTGTCCTGACAGAGATCACAGGGCATGGACAAGCCTTTATAGTCTGTTAAAAATGTATTCTTTCTTCAGATCCGGATATATAAGGGGAGATTTGATTGGATTGAAGAGTCAAGAGGGTGACCCCAAAGGCCAGACGACCTAGGTAGTGTCATAGACTGTCAATTAAACTAGATCAGGCAGGAACTCCATCCTTGCCAAGGTAGGGTTGCCATGGCATCCTTTGGTTTTCCTCTTTGGAGTCCTGTCCCTAACTGAAACTGTCTAAAAAAGAAAAAAAGAAAAAGAAAAGAAAGAAAGAAAAAGCTAGTATTTCTTGAGACGGCATAAATACCACACATTCCTCATGAAAAGGAAACAAAAAAGAAATCTTTGATGGAGAAATCAACACCGGCGATCTCAGCTCTGAACATAATCTATGCAGAATGTAAACTATCACATTCACACAAAGCTCTCTCAGCACTGTGTTGGACATCCCTTGTACAAGTTTTGATTCTGTCACAATGAAAAAAGACACGTAGATGTAGATCTTCAGTCCAAATGATCATGTCGCTTGATAGTACTATAAAACAAAGAAATATAACATTTAACTTGCTTTCATTTTAATATTTCATTTATTTATTTATTAGAGAGAGGGAAATATGGAGAGAGAGATAAAATGGGCATACCAGGGCCTCCAGCCACTATAAATGAACTCAAGACACATGTGTCAACTTGTGCATCTGGCTTACTTGGGTCCTGGGGAATTGAACCTGGGCCCTTTGGATTTGCAGGCAAGCACCTTAATAGCTAAGCTATCCCTGCAGTACTTAACATGCCCAGTAAGGAAATAACTGGGTCTGTTGGTAACTCTACAGTCATCTTTTTTAGGAGTCCCCATATTGCTTTCCAAAGTGGTTGTACCATCTTACGTTCCCACCAACAGTGGATGATGGTTCCTAGTTCTCCACATCCTCACCAGCATTTATTTTCATTTGATTATTTGATGTTTATTATCCTTACATATGGTAAGGTGGAATCTCATAGTTGTTTTAATTTGCACTTCCCTGATGGTTAGGGTTGATGAACGTTTTCATAGGTGTGTGTTTACCAGTTGTATTTCTTCCTGTGGGAACTGCCTGTCTAGCTCTTTGCCCCATTTTGTGAGTGGGTTGTTTGACTATTTATTGTTTAAGTTTTTGAGTCCTTTGTAGATTCTAGAGATTAGGCCTCTGTCAGTTGGATATTCAGCAAATATTTTAACTTATTCTGTGGGTAATCAATTGACTTAGATTATTGTATCTTTGTCTGTGAAGAAATTCTTCAGTTTCATGTGATCCCATTGATTGAGTGATTGTTTAAGATTCTGTGCTACTGGGGTTTTGTTCAGGAAATCATTTTCCATTCCTATATCATGGAAAGTTCCTCCTATATTTTCTACTGGTAGTAGTAGCCAAGTTTCCAGTCTTATATTGCGGTCTTTAATCCATTTCAACTTGAGGGTTGTGCATGGTGAGATATGTGGATCAAGTTTCACTTTCCTGCATATGGTTATCCAGTTTGTCCAGCACCATTTGTTGAAGATGTTGTCTTTTATCCTGCCTATATTGTTAGGGCCTTTGTCAAATATCAAGTAGCTGTAGTTGCTTGACCCAAATCCAGGTCCTCAATTCTATTCCATTGGTCTATACTCCTGTTTTAATGCCAGTACCATGCTGTTGTTATTACTATGGTGTTGTAATATAGCTTTAGATCAGGTATGGTGATGCCTCCAGAGGTATTTCTTTTGTTGAGGATATGCTTGGATATCCAAGACCTTCTTCCTTTCCATATGAATTTTGAGATCATTTTTTCTATCTCTGTGAACAACGATGTTGGGATTTTAATTGGAATCGCATTAAGTCTGTATATTACCTTTGGTAGGATTGCCATTTTCAGAATGTTAATTCTGCCTATCCAGGAGTATGGGAGATCTTTCCATTTTCTCAAGTCTTCCTCAATTTCTTTTTTGAGTGTTTCAGAGAAATTTGTGGAAGAGGGGGTGGAAAGAATGTCAGAGCCACATATTGGGTCACGATACACAGAGACATTTCCTCCTGCCCATAACTGAGGGCTAACTCCACATTTCATGACCCATATACCTCAACAAGGAGAGGCCAGGGGAAAGAGGGAGGATAGGTAAAAGGCTAACAATGGTAGCAACATGACTGTATTCACTGAGTACAAAACTAATTAATAAAAAGAAGTACAAAACTAATTAATAAAAGCAATTGGCTATTTCAGGTAAATGATATGATTTGTAAACAGTGTTTTCAGGGCATTTCTGACTTGAACAACAGAAGTTGTGTTTTGGTTTATAGACTTTGTCATTTCCAAGGTTGCAGAAATTAAGACAGAACAGATTTGGACCAGAGAAATAAATCAAAATTAAAAAAAAAAAAAAAGAATCCTTTAAGTAGTTGCTGACATACCCACCAATCATCTTGAGGACCGGACAATGAGGAGGGAGGGGAGAGTGAGGGAGGGGGTGGGGGACAGAAAACTGGACCCAAAAGGAAATGTTACCATAAAATTCTACATCCTAAAAGGCAAACCAAATTGTTCAACCAGGCCCTTAGAGGGAACACCTGATTCACAAGGCAATGGAGAGGGTAAGATTAATACTGAACCTTCACCAGGCCCTTAGAAGGAAAACTGGATTCACAAATCCCTGGAGATGGTACGATGTAAACTGACTATTATATCCTCCAGTTTCTGCTCTCTCTCTCTCTCTCTCTCACACACACTCTCACTCTCTCTCTCTCTTTTCTCTCTTCTCTCTCATCTCTCTCTCTCTTTTATATCACTTATCCTTTTCTTACTTCTCTGCTTGGGCACTGACCTGTAACTCCTTGTATAAGCAGGTGGATATCGTCTACAATGGGCTTTTGATCACAGAGACATACAAGGTCTCAAAAAAAAAAAAAAAGACAAATTTATGTCAGAGAGCTTGATGACCCACCATAGGTTAGTAGTAAGACCCTACTGCTGAAGGCACCATACATGGTTGGCATGTATGATGGAGTGGCATGGCTGGAAGCTAGAAGAGAGCCAGTCCCCAGCATGTCTAGTGCTGGAAGGTGCTACATGAGCAACTGGGAGATAATGACCAATATCTGTCCAAGCAACACATTGTGTAACCTACTTAGTAGCAGCAAACAACCTGAAGTGATGCTCACACAAGTGAAATAGTGGCACATAGCCATGGTGGGAAACCAACTGCTCTCAATTTGGCTAAATGATCTGCTCAGTGGATTGGAACCCATGGCTGGAACTGGGAAAGAAGTCAGAACTGTATCCAAAAATGAGCTCGTCACTCTCCATTAAACTGTCTCTAGAAAACAATGGTTATCACATTTTCTTGGTGCTAACTTTACTCTCTGTTGGAGAATTTGCTTCTTTTTTTTCAGATAGACACAGATCTGAAGGAGAGAACCACCCTATCAAACCTCAAAAGGGCCCCAGCTCAAACTAAGAATAATTGGGGAAACATGCAAAAATGCTGTTTTCTTGGTGAACTGGGAACCAGCACAATGTTGAAGGAGAAAGTCACAGAGAACAATCAACCCCTACCAAATCATATATCCAGAGACACACAGGCGCCCAAGATCTCAACACAGAAGCAAACCTAATATGAATCCAACGTGGCTCAGGGAAATTTGAGGAAGAGGGTGTGGAAAGAATATCAGAGCTGCACGTTGGGTCATGACACCCCGACATTTCCTCCTACCACAAACTAAAGGCTTACCCCACAATCACGGCTCATATAACCCAACAAGGAGGGTCCCTTGGAGGGGTGAGGACAGGGAGGAGCCTAACAATAGTGCCAACTTGACTGTATTCACTGACTACAAAAATAAAGAAAAGAAAGGAAAAAAAAATAAAATTCATGAGAATATTCTAAAAAACTCTTTTACGTAATATAAATAACTAATTCATCAAAATGTATTACATTTACAGACTCTTAAATATTACATATGATTTTCTTATGTCTTTGATTTGATGTCTTTGATGTATAACTTGTATTACTTACCACTTTCTGTCCTGCAATGAAATTATCACTATATGCATTAAACAAAACAAATTTTCATGCATATTTTCTAAAGTGCTTCAATTTTTAAGTAAATGCTAGGAAAACTTGCTTATTTTTTCTCCCTCTATTTTTATCATTTACTTAAAACTAACTGTGTTGAAATGTATTCAAGGAGTATATTCCTTTCATTTTGTAGTAACAATCAATCTCTGTCCTAGCCCAATCAGGACATGATAACAAGAAATAATAAACCTGTATAAATAAAGGATGTGCATTTTACTGTGTATTACAGTAAGTATTTTGCAAAGTAGAGGAAGCAAAAGGAGTCTCAAAAGATATAAAAGTTGTTTGGATTAACACAGCTGTTTTGGAAAAGAGACAAGTTTAAGTGAATTTTAAATGAAGTAGACTCATAGTAAAGCATGTGTGCATAGAAGCCAGCATCCACTCTAGACTGTGAAGTGTCCAAAGGGTGCTGTTACCTTGGAAACTACAAAGATAAGGTAATTGTGGAAATCTGTGTTCCAGAATCCTTTACCCAAGACTCCACACCAGGGCTTTAATTTGAAGTGTCTTTATGTCTAAGTGATTCAGAACCTCCTGAGAAAAACAGAATTTTAAATAGCACTACTTTGTAATGTTTATTAAAACAATGTAACAGAAAAAAAGTAAAGAAAAGCAATTCAGTTGAGTCATTTAAGAGGTATAATTAATGAATATTTTAGAAAATAGATCAAGGTATATAATTGGATCATAAGTTATTTTGTCATTATATTATTGAGGATGTAAAAAAATGAAAGCTTCTGACATTAATGGGCCATATTTTAGACTTTTATAATTTTTAACTTGAATACTTTTGTTAATGTATGAGCTGACTGGTTAGAAAGGATTAGCAAATATTTAAATAATTTAATATTAATTCCAACACTGTCTTATTTAAAAAATATGACGTGTAAGTTATCAAGGCTAATAAAAGTAGGACATTTAACTGTACTAAACAATGTAAAGGGAACATTCTATTTTCAGAGTTGCATTACTACCTATAAATTCATCCTGCATAATGGAAACAGAATAAAACACAACAGGAGGAAACCCTAATAAATGAAGAATTAAATTAGTAAAATCAGAATCTGTGCACAGCAGCATGGTGATAGTACTTAATGTGAAGTAATATTTTTAGCCTCCTTTGTTAGGAGATTTGGAGTAATTATTTCAAGCCCTCAAAAGAGAAACCTTTGCTTCCATGACTTTTAAGAAAAATATGTATGAATTAAGAAAATAGTGGCATTACTAATAAATCCTCTTCAGATGAATGTCCATGTGACATTTGAGTGATTAAGAATGTAACTGCACAAAGTTGTCTTCAATATAACATTTAATTAAGGAATGAAATCTTATCATATAAATAAGTATTTTTCATAATTTAAAGATACAATTTAAATTTAATTTCTTGAAATTTACTTGATATTCCTCCCATTTCTGCACTTTTCCACTCACTAATAACTTATTGTCTATCACGTAAGGAATTTAAGCAATCTAATTTGACACTCCTTTTGTTTTTGTTTTGTGTGGTATGTGATATGATGTAGTGTGTTTGACATGTCATGTAGAGTGCATAGATGTCTGTGTAGTGTATACATGAGCATGTGCCCATGTCCTACAAGCTGAAAGATGTGTTCACCTGTTGTGGCCAGAGATGAACAGCAGGTGTCCCCTTCCATTGCTCTTTTATATTGTATCTTTGCCAGGTTTTGGTATCAAGGTGATGCTGGCTTCATAGAAGGAGATTGGTAGGATTCCTTCCTTTTCTGTTTTACGGAAAAGTTTGAGAGGCATTGGTGTTAGCTCTTCCACG
The DNA here is from genome assembly GCA_036346955.1 of Dipus sagitta. Classification (NCBI taxonomy): domain Eukaryota; kingdom Metazoa; phylum Chordata; class Mammalia; order Rodentia; family Dipodidae; genus Dipus; species Dipus sagitta. Next base: position 28,407,739 of record CM070772.1, read on the forward strand.
AAGGTCTGGCAAAATTCACCAGTGAATCCATCTGGACCTGGAATTGTTTTAGTTGGGAAACTTTTTATAACTGTTTAGATCTCCACACTTGTAATAGGTCTATTTAAGTGGTTAATCTCATCTTGATTTAATTTTGGTAGGTCATATAAATGAAGGAAATCATCCATTTCTTTTAGATTTTCAAACTTAGTGGAGTATATGTTCTTATAGTATGTCCCTATGATTTTTTTTTAATTTCTCTGGTATCTGTTGTGATGGTGCCTTTTTCATCTCTAATTTTATAAATTTGTGTCTCTTCTCTCTTTATTTTGGTCAGATTTGCTAAGGGTTTATCAATCTTGTTTATCCTTTCAAAGAACCAATTCTTTATTCATTGAGTCTTTGGACTTTTGTTGTTGTTGTTGTTTCATTAATTTATTTCATTAATTTCTGCTCTAATCTTTAGTACTTCTTCCTGTCTACTGATTTTTGGTTTGCCTTGTTTGTCTTTGTCCAAGGCCTTAAGGTGATGTATTAAGATGTTTTCTTGTGACCTTTCCAATTTCTGAATATAGACACTTAAAGGTATCAATTTCTCTCTTAAGACTGCCTGCATTGTGTCCCAAAGGTTTTGGCATGTTGTGTTCTCATTATCACTTTATTCTATTTTTTTAATTTCCTTCTTGATTTCTTCATTGACCTATTCATCATTTAGTAATGTATTGTTTAGTTTCCATGATTTTGTGCATACTCTATAGCTTTTCTTGCTATTGATTTATAGTTTGATCCCACTGTGATGAAAAGAGTGCAAGAAATTATTTCAATTTTCCTGAATTTCTTAAGATTTGTTTTGTCTATTTGGTCTATTTTAGAGAATATTCCATGTGCTACTGAAAAGAATGTGTATTCTGCAGCATTTGGATGAAATGTCCTGTCGATATCTGTTAGGTCCATTTGTTCTATGACCTCACTTAATCCAGGTGCAACTCTGTTTATTTATTTTTTTGCTGGGATGACCTGCAAATTGATGAGTGGGGTGTTGAAGTCACTCACTACAACTGTGTTTGGTGTTACCTGGGACCTTAATTCTAATAGAGTTTGTTTGATGAAATTTGGATCCCCCATGGTTGATACATGTATGTTTAGGATTGTCCTCCTGTTGGAGTGTTTCTTTAATAAATACAAAGTGATCTTTTCTTATCTTTCTTAACTAATGTTTGTCTGAAGTCTACCTTGTCAGATATTAAGATAGCAAGCCCTACTTGTTTTCTAGGCCCATTTCCTTGAAACACCATTTTTGAACCTTTCACCCTAAGATAGAGTCCATCCTTTGTAGAAAGGTGAGTTTCTGGGAGGCAACAAGTTGAAGGATCCTACTTTTTAACCCATTCAGTAAACCTGTGTATTTTGGTTGGGGATTAAGGCCATTGACATTAAGAGTTATTATTGAAAGGTGTATTTATTTTTGCCATTTTTCTTGTTTTGTAGTTCTTCCAGTTTCACATTAGCTCTCATGTATTAACTAGTATTTGCATATTGTTTGTTTTCTCCAGGTTCCTTAAACATGTGCTTTTCTTTCTCTTCAGCATGGAGGATCCTTTCAAGTATTTTCTGTAGAGCTGGTTTTGTCTTCAAATATTCCTTTAGTCTGCTTTTGTTGTGGAATATCCTTATTTCTCCATCTATTTGAATGGATAGCTTCCCAGAATACTTAACCTTGGTTGACAGTTGTTATCTTTCGGAACTTGGAATACATCATTCCAAGCCCTTCTGGCTTTTAAAGTTTGCATTGAGCAATCTGCTGTTATCCTGATGGGCTTACCTTTGTATGACTTCATTTTTCTCTCTAACTGCTTTCAGTATATTTTCTGTTGTTTGTTTGGTTGTTTGTTTAATTATAATGTGGTATGGAGAGATTCTTTCCAGGTTTTTTCTGTTTGGTCTTCTGAAGTTTTCCTGTATCTGCATTGGCATCTCACAATTCAGGGGACTTTTTTATTTATTTATTTATTTTTATTTTTTTTTCTATGATTTTGTTGAAAATTCCTACTGTGCCTTTGGAATGAAATTCTTCTCCTTCTACTGTAGCCTGAATTCTTTTTTTTTTCTTCTACCTCTGACATGCTTATAAGGACATTTTATTAACACATGTGAATTGCAAAAATTAATGGGTTCCTAGGACACTGCTGGACATGTATACATGCATGCCAATTCTCCTGTCTATCTTATCCTCTCCCCTTTGTACACTCCCCTTGGTTCCTTTCTCTCCCTAATAGTTCCTCTTCCTTCATACTTTCAGGCCACCTTTTTGTTTGGGGGGGGCATTTTATAGTTTACAAATATGTTTATTCATAAGCTTTGAGGGGTAACCTTCATTGTTATTAATATGCATTTCTGTTTGCCCTGAAAAATATGTAAGAGAGCATATTCTAAAATACTTGAGTTCAGATATTATTTTTTGTTGTTTTTTGTGAACCTTTAGTCATCAATTTCAAATCCTCATGGCATTGTGGTAGGAGACTCTGGTCTACATAGTTTCTGCTTTTAGAAATTTTATATCTGGTCTACTGTATATCACATCATAAATTTTTAGGGGCTAGGGAGATGGTTCAGTGTCTAAAGACACTTGCAGTCAAAGCTTGATGGCCTGGGTTTGATTTCTCTGTACCCACATAAAGCCAGATGCATAAAGTGGTGCATGTGTCTGTTGTTTGTTTGCAGTGGCAGGAAGCCCTGGCATACCCATATTCATTTTCTCTCTCTTACTATCTCTCATAAAGAATATTTTTTTTGTTTTTGTTTTGTTTTTGTTTTTGTTTTTGTTTTTGTTTTTTTGTTTTTGTTTTTTTGTTTTTGGTTTTGGTTTTGGTTTTGGTTTTGGTTTTGGTTTTGTTTTTGGAGATAGGGTCTCACTCTAGCCCAGGCTGACCAGGAATTCAGTATGTAGTATCAGGGTGGCCTCGAACTCACGGTGATCCTCCTACCCCTGCCTCTCTAGTGCTGGGATTAAAGGCGTGCACCACTATGCCTGGCTAAAAATTTATATCTATATCTATATCTATCTATATCTATACCTATGTTTTTTTTTTTTTTTTTTTTTGGTTTTTCAAGGTAGGGTCTCACTCTAGCTCAGGCTGACCTGGAATTCACTATGGAGTCTCAGGGTGGCCTTGAACTCACAGCCATCCTCCTACCTCTGCCTCCCCAGTGCTGGAATTAAAGGCGTGTGCCAACACGCCCAGCTAAAAATATTTTTTAAATAAATGTTTAATGTGGACATTAGGAAGTAACATATATTGCTTCTTTCTTGGGCATAAAGTTTTATATATAGCTGTTTTTCTCATTCAAATTTTATACATGCCCATTTTCATAGACCTATTTTGTCAATTATTATCATAAAGCTTTGTAGTCAGTCATTAAGTACATGTATTATTTGTGTCTGGCTTCTTTGACTCAACATGTTTTAGGAATTTACTCCTATTGCCATTTATATCAGTACCATACTGAGTCTGGGGAGATGGCTCCTCAGTTAGGGTCACTTGTTTACAAAGCCTGCTGGTCTGGGTTTAATTACCCAGAAGCCTATATAAAGCTGAACAGACATTCATTTGTAGTAGCAAGAGAGCCTATTGCATGTGTGTGTGTTTGTGTGTGTGTGTGTGAGCACGCACACACACAAATAAATAAAAAATTAATAACTATCATACTAAAAATGATATAGGGTAGGAGGAAATATTTGCAACATGTAATCTGATGAAAGACTTCTGTCTGTAATGAGCAAATACATCTAAAAAACAGCAATAAATAGATAAACCATTTAAACAGACAAAAGATTTGAGCAGACAGCTCAAGAAGTAAGACATACAAATAGCCAATAAACATGTGAACTTCCTCAGGATTGTTAGTCTTTGGTAAATGCAAAATAAAATTGTAATGAGACACCATTTCATTAAAAATGCTAAAATTAAAAAAAGCAGACAATACCAAATGGTGAGGATGTGGAGAAACTACTGGTAGGAATATAAAATTGTAAAACACTTTGGAAATATTTTGGCAGTTTCTTATAAAATTGATCATATACCTATGCTGTGTCCCAGAAGTTCCACTTCTAGGTATTTACAGAGAAAAATGAAAACATATGTTCATAGAAAAGACATGCATAAAAATGTTCATCCATAAGGATATTCCAATCTCATTTGTATTAGCTCCAAACTGGAAAAAAAAATGTTCATCAACAGAGGATAAATGTGGTATAAGTCATACAAAATCTATGAACTACTGATATAAATGTAGCCTGAATTCTTATGTTTGATCTTTTCATGGTGCTCCAGATAGCTTCAATTTCCCATTCATAACTTTCTATTAGTTTGTTTTTCTCTCAGTTGGACTGTATTAGATTTGCCACCTGGTCTTCTAGTTTAGATATTTTGTTCTCTCCCACATCCATTCTACTGGTGAGATTTTTATACAGTTTTATTTGACTGACTGTTTTTCATTGCTACTATTTCTGACTGGTTTTTCTTTATTATTTCTATTTTGTTATTCATGTCTTGACTTCTTTATTTCATTAAATTGGTTCCCTGTGTCTTCTTTGATTCCTTTGATTTCCTCTTTGATTTCTTTGAGCATATTTATAATCATTCTTTTGAAATCTTTCTCAGGCATTTCCATCTAAATCAGTCTCACTAGAGGTCATTTCTTATGGATATATACATTTGGCAGATATATACTGCCATGATTTTTTGTCTTTCTTGTGTTTTAATGTAGACATTTTTGCATCTTGGGTTAATTTAATGCTTGGGTTTTCTAATTATCTGCAGTATTATTAGATATACCGATCAATCTGTTGTTTAAGCTGGACTGTCTTACTGATCTCTGACCTTTCAGGGTATTTTGTTCATTTGTTTGTTTGCTTATGTGATTCTAGTATTTCTGCTGCCCAGCATGACAGATTTGAGTGGACACACCCAGCTGTTTATGTGAGCCATCAGGATCCAACTGGAGTCCTTTCTTAGATCTCCTAAGAACCTTATGCTTCTACACAAAGGTCTCTTAACCATTGAAACAACTTTTGTGATTACTGTAGTGGGGATCACAGATTTTTTGCCTTAAGTAATACATTTACAAATTTATTTCATGGAGCAACAATCACAATAAACCACTTGAACCAACATGACTGTCCTTCCTATGTAGCTTGTAACATCATGTCTTTTACTAAATCAATTCTGGTTTGATTCTTTGTATGATCAGCCTTCTTTCATTTCCTTTATTGACAGTCAAAATGTTCACTTTTTCTGAATTTCTTTTCTCACATTCTTTTTGTTGTTGTTGTTTTTGTTGTTTGGTTTTACATCAGTTCAGCTTAATTATTACCTATGGCATAGTAACACTCAGAAAAAATCTTCCAGCATTAAAATTAAATTGCAAAAGCTACAGTCTTTAAGGTTTTAGTCTTTTGATATTATTGATTTTATACAAATGTGTTTATAGTTCTTAAGTAAACTGACATTTCTCCATATATCCACCACTTACTAGATATCTGAACGAACATGTTTCTTATTATTGCCGGCATGATTCATTATATCACAGAGTTAAAAAAAAAAGTTAGATATCTTCCTCATGGAGTTGGTTGCTCAGTGCAGTTCTGAAATATATGAAAAACTAAACTAATGGTTGTTTTCACTCAATGTTATCAAGAAGGTGTTATTATAATGTAGAATTATGACACAGAATGGGACGTTAGGGGAAAACATAATAGCAGTGTTAAAAGTAAAAGGACGTAGTATGATTTTCTGAAGAGTAGGATTACCTTGGTTTAGATGGTATCTTAAAATATAAAATTTTGTTTCCATCCATATATTGTGTGTCAAAGACATTGGATAAGATAATTTCATTTAGACCATCCATGTTGTATCATAAAGTGATAACTTGTTTCTTCTGTATTTTCCTTGAGAAAATTTTTGGAATGTTCCACTAGGCTTCATGCCAAAAACCTTAGCAAAGTAAAATAGTTTTTGCATGTAAGACAAAGATAAAATCTATCTCTTTATCTTTATGATGATTATATGACCTGCTTTATCCAAGAGAATGTGTCAGACATGTCACTGGATCTCATTTAAGTTTAGACTTCAAGAGGCCCAGATGTTTCTCCTCACTTTATGGTGTACAGTGATTTCCATAGAAGCAAATTTGACCAACTGATTGATGTATGATCACATAGATGAGAGCCCAATTCTCCAAGCTAAGCCTTCTTCCCACCTGATCAGCCTATCTACTACCAAATAGTGACCTGCCATGTTCAGCAGAACCTCCTGAAAAAACGTAGTTCTACAGTGATACACAGTAAGGAAAGCTAGTCCCACAGCAAGCAGTCACCTGACCAGTTAAATCTTCCAAAATAGTAATTTTTAGCCAAAAAATTTTTGAGGACATGCTGAGCCATGACAGATCAATATGTGCATAAATACCAACATGTATATTGACGCTGATATTAGTCATTGAGTTTTATAAGTTGACATAGCATTTTACCAAACCAGAGTTTACATTGTGTACACTATCTCTGATATCCACAAGCGAGGCATAATATATAAACTGAAAGGCTTCTCAATGCTTGTTGTCTAAATTCATCTTTTATATAACTTTTTATTGAAGAAAAATGTCATTGTGTATATAATTCATAACTACAAATAATTTTAAAGCAGCTCATTGAATATTATATTTCATAGTTTTTTGGGATCTATTGCTTATTATGAGAAGTCAATCATAAGCCAGTTTTGTAAGTAATTTTGCCTTTGTTGTTGGCTTTGTATACTTTCTTTCTGTCTTAAATTTGTTGTTATTGATATTGAGTATGCAGTGATAATTTGCTTTTATCTTTTTTAGATTCATGTTAATAATGCTTTCAAAATTACAAAATGTCCCAACTGTAAATGATTCCCTCAGGCTCCTGAATTATGTCCCCATAACTCCTTATAATATTGTTATTCTAATGTATGGATGAGAAAATGTTTTCTTCACTTTTTGTTTACTAGCTGATATTATAAATCATATCACATATGTTTTTAAGCAAGAAGTAAATTAGAAGGTTTCTTTTATATAAAAATGTGATATATATATATATATATATATATATATATATATATATATATATATATATGAAGAGAGGGGGTTAGGGAGCACACACATGCTCTGATACACCTGTGGAGGTCCTTGTCCTCCATCTTGGTTGAGAAAGGGTCTAGCTCATTTGCATTTTCAATGATGCTTGGACTTCAAGCTCCTGGTGATTCTCCTTTCTCCACTTCATATTCCACATAGGAGCACTGGGTTATACACACATGTGCTGACACATCTTCTGTATATGACTTTTGGTATACTGCTAGACACAAGACTGTGTGGCTTTTGGCCTTTTGGAACAGATTTGTGGGAAGAAGGTGAAAAGATCTGGAACCTTGTTCTAAAACATGCCTTGCAGTTCTGAAGGCAGAGATTAATGGACCATTCTTGTTAGAGTTGAAAGATGTGAATGCAGAAAGATTGTGTGCATATATGGACTACGAGGTTGTATTTTTAAGGGAATGAAAGAACTTTATCAAGATTAGAGTAGAGCCCAGCATGGTGGCACACACCTTTAATCCCAGCAATCAGGAGGCAGAGGTAGGAGGATCATGGTAAATTCAAGGCCACCCTGAGACTACATAGTGAATTCCAGGTCAGCCTGGACTAGAATGAAACCCTACCTTGAAAAACCAAAAAAAAAAAAAAAAAAAAAAAAAAAAAAGACTAGAGTGGAAATAGTTTGTGTGAGAAGCTTGTCAGTCCTTGGCAAAATTTTCTGCTTCTGTTTTCCACCCTATGCTCATGCTACATTTTCCCTTGCCATCATGAAGCTTCCCCTCAAGTTTGTAAACCAAAATAAACCCTTTCTTCCCACAAGCTCACTTTGGTTGGGTGTTTTGTGCCAGAAACATGAAGGTAATTACAAAGGTGGTTCTAACAAGTGAGTCGTCTTCCTAGCCCCACATCACCAAATCAATAATTTTCATTATAGTACTCATAATGTTTCCTATTATAATATAGTTATCATATTTATATGTGTATTTGTAAATTCTTTGGGTACACAGAGGCCACATGTTGTCATCAAACAAGCAACTGTGCACTAATACTTTTGAAATCAAAATGAACAATGACTGTCCTCAGAACATGTGTAGAAGCCAATAGGGGACCAGCTTCATCAAAATGAATCTTATTAATCATTCAAAGAAGTCAAAAGCTGGACTATGAAACAAACTGAAATAAAGCTCAAAGCTGCAACCAGCATTTGTTCACATTAGTCGAGGAATGTTTATTGAGAGTGCACAAGCTACTTGGCTGATTGGAAGAGTAAAGGAGGAGTTTTAAAGTCCTTTTCCACTGGAAGTCAGCTCTGATTCCTCTTCTCTACTTACTTTGCAGAGGATGGGGACATTCTCTGTAGGAGATTTTAAGCTTGTAATGACAATGGTCATTGGCTAGGAAATGTACTTTCTACACATGTCCATTCTTGAAAAGCTAGTTTTGTGTCATGTTTTAGTAAATTCTGGAGGCTTTTCCTGAAAGACAACTGAAGCACTTTGCTATGGACAGAATTTTTGTTCTAGTATGTCCTAGCTTAGCTGATTTTAGAACTCTCACCTCTGTGTTCTCAATCTGAGCCATGTACCATCGCTCTCTTTCTCTCTAGGGTAAACAATGTATGAATCCTGAACTGATTGTTACTTTGCTTATTATTTTTAAATATGTATATATTGTGCATGGGCATATGCATATGCAAGTGGAGTGCAAAGGTCACCATCAGCTCTTTGCTGTATTGCTCTCTATCTAGAGTCACCTTTCACCCAATCTGGACTTTATTTATTCAGCAAGAATAGCTAATCAGCAATTCCTGGACATTTTTCTGTCTCCATGCCCCTGACATGGAATCACAGGCATTAGACACCATGGCCAGTGTTGAACATGGTGGCTGAAGATTCAAACTTGAGTTCTCATGCTTGTGTATATACCAAGCATGTGACCTATGAGCCTTCTCCTCAGACACTCTTTGATTATTTTCTTATAGTTTGATACATAGTAATGCTTCCTTAAGACAGATGTTATAAATTTCACATGTCTTGGAATTTTACACAAATAATAAATATCTATAGTAAACAGGATTATAAGCCAAAAGACATGTAGAAACAATAATTCTGGATCTTTGTAGCCCCTCACATTGGAAACAAAGAACTCTGAATCACAATGAAATCCATATCATGAATAAATAGATTCACCCAGAACATAATGCTCAAGTTAGTAAATAGCACAAGTCATCAAGGCCACTTTCTCCAGCTTTGCTTATACATCTGGCAAAACAATATGTGAACATTAATGTACTGCCTTTGAGGAAGGGCAAAGAAGACCTCAAGCTTTGAGATTGAGCTATTCTCCAGGAGCCATAAAAGGCAAGAAAATATTCCTCCTTGGAGCACCAGAAAATAAATACATCCTAACATAACCCTTTGTTTTAACCCAGCTACAGAACCTTTGTTTAAAGTATTGTAAGTTAAAATGTGCTGCTATAATTCACTAAGATTGTGATAATTTGTTATGGCACTAATAAAAAACAACATATCTAGCATGCATAATTTTATACACCTTATTCTTTGGCTCAAGATTTTGTTAATATGTATCCATGTAAATTCAGTTATTTTCATCCCTACATGCTTTATTCTATTCCAGGATTGAACACACCACAATTTAAGCATTTTGCTATAGATACTCACTTCAATATTTGAAAAAAAATGATTATGAAATCTGTGTGGTGGTATGTAACTTTAATCCCAAGCACTCTGGAGCCTGAGGTAGGAGGATCACAGAAGTTTAAAGCCAGCCTGAGCTATGCAGTAAGACCTCATCTACAAAAAACATTTTTATTGAAGTCAAAGGAAATAAAAATAGTGTTAGGAGCCGGCTGTGGTGGAACACACTTTAATCCCAGCACTAGGAGGCTAAAATGGGAGGATCACTATGAGTTCAAGGTCAGTATGAGGATCCAGAAATCATTTCAGAGCTAGAGTGAGATCCCAACTCAAATAGTAATAATAATTAATAAATAAATAAATTTTTAAAAAGCTCTTCCTGAGCATGAAAATCAAGGGGTTCAAATCTTCACATTCACTTTAAGAACATCCATGAAACTGCCCGAGTCATCAAGGGTATGCATATACAAAAATCCACCAAGTATCTGAAAGATGTCACTTTCAAGAAGCAGTGTGTGCCATTCAGGCAATACAATGGTGGAGTTCGTAGGTGTGCCCAGGCTAAACATTGGGGCTGGACACAGGGACCATGGGCCAAAAAGAGTGCTGAATGTCTGATACACATTCTTAAAGAGGCAGAGAGTAATGCTGAACTTAAGGGTTTAGGTGTGGATACTCTAGGCATTGAACAGACCCAGGTGAACAAAGCACCCAAAATGTGCCACTGCACTTACAGAGCTCATGGTCGGATTAACCCTTACATGAGCTCTCCCTGCTACATTAAGATGATCCTCACTGAAAAGGAACAGATTGCTCCTGAAACAGAACAGGAAATTGCACAAGAGAAAAATATATCCCAGAAAAAAAACTGAAGAGACAAAAATTTATGTCATGGGAGTAAATTCAGCATAAAAATAAATGGAAATAGAAGTACAAATGTATATATATATATATATATATATATATATATGTGTGTGTGTGTGTGTGTGTGTGTGTGTGTGTGTGTGTGTAGATATATATATATATATTCCAATTAGGGAGGCCTCTTCAGAAAAGGGGCAGGGAGGAGGGGAAGGATGGAAGGATGGTACCAACATGTGATGTTTACATACATAATATGTCCATATCTAATAATAAGAAGAAAGACACAAATAAATGAATAAATAAATAAATAAAAATTTAAGTGGTTAAAAAAAATTAAATGTTAGGGATGGAGAAAGGAAGGCCAACCTAAACTACAGAGATAATGAAAAAGCCACATGGAAACTAACTTGTGTGTTATCTAATTAAAAATAAAATTTAATGAAAGGGAGAAAGAGAGAGAGAGAGAGAGAGAGAGAGAGAGAGAGAGAAGGTTGTTACCCTAGCAAGACCTACACAATACTGGGCCCAGAAATATTCTATCGTGGATAGGGAAGGATTGAGAAATATATCAAAGTATACAAGGGGCTACTGAAGAAAAGGAGTTTAAGGGAAAGGGGATGGGTAGATGGGACAATAAAAATGATGGGAGGAGTTAGGAAAATTGAAAAAAATGTGAATAAACACACCTATACTTAAATAACAACCAAGAAAATGGATGGTCTGCTGTTTCCCTCTCCTCATGTGGCATTAGCAAGAAAATTCAGCTTCTTTGATAGAATGCTTTACCCTCTTTTCAGACAAATAGTACCAAATACAGATACAGACAATGAAAAGAAGACAGGTTTAACCAGGATAGAAGTTAATCCAATTACAGGTACATGGGCTGATTAGACTTCTTGTACTTAGATGCTGAATGTTGTTTTATTAAGACTAGAGATTGATAGATTTTCACGTTTAATCTATTGTGCCAACTATAATGTTTCTGGAGAAAATAGTGCATAGTCACAGATAATTTGGGGTGGGTCCTGACTGATACTAAAATGTTTTTGACATCTTGAAGTGATTTTCTTCATATAGAGATGTTGTAGTCAGCTTTATTTTGCTGGGATCAACTTCTAAAAAAGACACAGTTATGAGAGGAACGGTTTTTATGAGAGGGAAGTTTCATAATGAGAAAAGAAGCTGACCCCCTTTCACAGGTCCATGCAGAGAGAAATACCACCACAGCACCATAAGAAAGCACACTCCAGGAACCCCAAGCACAGCTCAAGTTCTCTGCACATCTTAGAGTGGAATTCAGATCAGCCCCCAGTAACACTTTAGGGCTGAACCTCAGGATCCACCCAGTGATGCCTCTGACACCCAGGTAGCTAGAAATCCAAGAAACTTTAATAAACTCCTGAATCTATTTTGGGACATGCATTCAAACTACCACATTGTGCCCCTGGCCTCCAACAGATTCATAACCATCTCACGTTGTATATTGTTATAGTCCAACTTCAAAGGTCCCATAGTCTTCAAAATAATCACAAAGTCCCCACTCTCATTTGAGATTTAACTCTGTGCCTTAACTGTGAGTCTTGTATAATCAAAGCAAGTTTATGTTCTTTCAACATAGAAAGACACAGAGTAAACATTTCCAGACGCTGTAAGGCATAACAAGAAGATACTGGACCACTGAAAACTTAATAGCTATCAAGAAAGCACCAAATATCTGCAGCTCAAGTCTAATATCATAAGCAGTGACTGACAATCCTCATATTTTCTAATTCTACTCCTCCAGCTGGGTTCAATGGCCTGAGGAAACTTCTATCTGGAGTCACAGTGCACCATGGTAGCCCTTGCACAGTCTTGGTCGATCCAAAACATCCTTGGGTCCCCATACAAACCATGGTTCATCTTCCAATGGCTCCACTGGCCTATCAGGGCCATAATGCCCTGCCTATAGGCCAGGTCTCAACAGGGGCTCCTGGAACCACAAGTATTTCATGTCCCATTCCAAGCATTTTTCATGTTTCCCATACCAATACCAGGTATGCAGGACACAGCCATATTCTTTTTTTTTTTTTTTTTTTTTTGATGTAGGGTCTCACTCTGGTCCAGCCTGACCTGGAATTAACTATGTAGTCTCAGGGTGGCCTTGAACTCTCAATGATCCTCCCACCTCTGCCTCCCAAGTTCTGGGATTAAAGGCGTGTGCCACCACGCCCAGCTCACAGTCATATTCTTAGTTCCGGAATAAAATTAAGAACAGCCTCCTTCTCTTTAGTTATCTCCTTTCAAAAAAACTTTTCATTTCTATCATCCAGTCTTTTCTCAGGCATGCTTTCCATTATTTCAATGTCAAATAGTTTTCAGATCTCCTTTAATCATGGTAATATTTCCTTAACAATAGCAGCTTTAGCAACCAGTCTCACTGCCAGTAATCTTAATCTTGCTTGAATTTTTTTCAAACTTTAAATGTTAAATTTTTCTGTCCTGTTTCTTTAGCCAAGTACATAAATCCATTACAAATTTAACCCTGATAAAACTCTTTGGGCATTTGAATAAGAACACTGCCAGCCCTATGCCAGTAGTCCAGTTCCAGAAAAGTTTTCTGCAATCTATCCTTCCATTTAGAAAGTTCATAAACCTAGCCTTCAAATACAATGCTCTCTGCACTTATGAAATTTGATCCTTTCTGTTTTTAAACCCACTGCATTGTATCGTTCCTAATTATCAAAGCTCATACTGAAACAAAATTCAAACCAACATGTTGTTCAAAGTAAAAATTTATGTAATCTTGTTACCCAGAAAGGGATGGTGGACTAAGATCAGTAATTTAATTACTCCCAGTAATTCTGTATATTATGGCATACTATGTTTTACAAAAATATCAAGTTTGGATAATTATGCAATGTGAGCAAAATCATTTGCTTATACTCATTGTTTTTGACATTTTCCCTGTGGACATGGTGTATCATAATGCAGGTTAAATGAACAAAGTCTTTGTGAAAGAGAACTCACTCAAGGGCCACACTTTAAAAAAACATTAGTACTTGGGAATGGAGAGATGGCTTAGCAATTAAGGCACTTGCCTGTGAAGCCAAAGGAAGGACCGAGGTTTGATTCCCAAGGAACCAACTAAGCCAGATGCACAAAGGTGATGCATGTGTCTGGAGTAAGTTGAGAGGGGCTAGAGACCCTGGTGTGCCCATTCTCTCCCTCTCTCTCACTCTCTATTTTTCTCTGTCTCTCTCACTATTTATCTCCCTCAAATAAATAAAAATATTTTAAAAACCCTTACCATTAATTAAAAAATGGCAGTGTATTTAAATGCCATTGTTAGGAAAATAGTTCCATAACCCAGTTTTTCAGCTAGGAAGACCTATGTTTACTGCTAATGTGCCCATTCACTAAGGGTTCAATATTAAACTCTGAAATATTCTTATTGTTATATTTCTTAGCTATTGGATTGAGAAATTGTAGAAATGCCATTGGGAATTATAATACTCTTAGGAAAATTAATTTATGTTTCTCAAGTGTTCACATCAATGGCTAGGCAATTGTGACTAGACGTACAATGTTAGCCGTTCTTATGAAGTAGACAGATAATTCTCCTTTACATCTCCATGTCAAAGCATTAGTAAAACTATTCATCATAGACATGGCAAATGCAAGCAGTAAGTGGTTTAAGTCACAGATGAGACTTGACAGAAAATTTTAACAATTGCAATAGTCTTATAGTATAATTAATTTTTGTTCTTAATAATATTAAAAATTAAATATGGACTGTTTTAATTTCTTGGAAATATGTGGCCTGGCTAAGTAACTCTTGTTGAAAACTTGTTCTTTAGTTCCAAAAAAGTGATTAATAATATCATTAGAAAATTTATTGTGATTGTGCTGAAGTTCTGATTATAAAATCTATGTGAAAATTATTACTTACCTCTTGCCATGAGAAGGTATGTAATCAGACACTTTTCTGAATGGAAATAAAATGTTTCAATTGTATTGAGCATAACATAGGTTTTCTTTTATTTGATTCATCTTTGTTAAAGTTTATGTTTATATCTACAGAAGACAGGCAGTTTCTAGATATAATAATTGGGGTTAGAAGTTGATTGCTGCCTTGTACATGACTAAAACATAACTCCTGTTCTTAGATTGTTAAGGACTATAGGCCTTCCATTTTATTGGAATGAATAGCAAGATCTCTGTGATTAAATGATGAGTCATTATTCATCATATTTTATGAATCCTAACTTTAGTTTTTTTGAAAATGCTACTTGAATATATTACAGAACAATGTATTTCACCAATAAGTTCCATATGTGTGACACTTTTGTCAGTTTATCCAGTTTTAGATGACAGTTTTTCCTAACCAATAGGGCCTTATTATCTTCATTTTACAAACAGCAAATAAAGATGGAGGATTAAACAATTTTCCAAAGGCAAAAACAGGGTCAGTGTGGGCATACGGATTATAGCTAAGTACACTTTGATTCCCAGGGCTGGCTGAAGATGATTAAAAATGCCTCTTTCAGTCTGTCTTCAATAATTAGTTAGAAGTTGTTTTCTGTTAAAACCTTAATTGCTGATGTTTTCTCATTCAAAAAAAAAGTCCTGAAATCTCTCTAAATTTTCACTGGCATGGGTGGAAATTTTGAAAGATAACTTGGTAGATATGTGCTGTATTGTTTTCTGTGGATATATTATATCTCTTTCTAATCCTCTTTCTTCTTATTTTTGCTAATTCACTCTTTCAAAAAAAACCTTACGTCAGAAAAAATGTGGTCTGAATTTTAGTACTTCATCCTATAGCACATTATAATATTTATATAAGCCATGTGGATCAAGTCCATATGACTTTGTCACTATAGCTTTCCCCATCTATTAGTCACAGAGGACTATTCAAATATCACTGTAAATAATTGTAGTATTTTAACCTTATAATAGACCCATACTTGATAAGAGAATACTTTCACTTCAGTGTTTTAATATTTACTCCCTTGTTAAATTGGGCTTCCACAGTCTTATGTAACTATTCTATATTAGTTTGGCCTGCTATACAATACCGCAACTTAGATACCCCCATCATTTTCTTAGCATTAACCTGCTTATTCATGTCCATCACATGCTCTTATATTATTTTTTTCTCATGGCATTATTTATGGCTATTTCAAAAAATTGGTATATCTTTTATTGAATTTTCTCTGCACCCACACAGCAAAGAAAACAAATGAACAGACCGGGAACCATGTCAATTTTCCATACCCTCCCATATTTCCAGAGACTAGAAGAGCATCCCAGAAAGAGGAGATATCACTGAATAATGCTATTAATGGATGATGACTAGACTTTTAGAATCCACAGGCTAGATGTAGAGGAATTCAGAGAAGACGTACAACACTGAGTAGCTCACGTTAATGAAGTGAAAGACTTTCTAAGCTGTGATTAATAGCTGATGATAAATGCTTAGAGGTAACAGCCAAGAAAGATAGAGATATAATCACAGTTTAAAACCTAGACTGCCACATTCAGAGAAGATGTTGCTGAGAAATGATAAAGACCAAGTTTTACAAGACTAGCAAACTGAATTTTTTCTTGGTAGCTTATTACACAAATTAGCAGTAATAAATTCGAAATTGTGTTTTTCAGTGATGTTGTTTTCGTAGTTTTAAAAACTCTTTCTCTCTCTCTCTTTTCATTTAATTACTTGGGTGAGAATGGGTGTACCAGGGCCTCTGGCCACTGTAAACAAATTTCAGATGTAAATGACACTTTGTGTGTTTGGCTTTATGTGGGTATTGGAGACTTGAACTTGGGAACAAGTGTATACTGAGCCATCTGGCCAGCCTCCTCATTCTTATATTCTAAAAACTTTCTAAGATCTTTCATTGTCTTTTTGTTGACTAGGCATTATATTTAATCTCTACTGAGTAGTCATTCCATATCTACAGATGGATATTAATATTTTCTTTCAGTATACTATATGGATTTTTCATTGAAGAAAATTGAAAAGCTTTTTTTAGAACAAAACTTTACACTATTTATTGAATTGTATATAGGAATAATGCACACATAACAAATAAAATGCTGTATATTTTTTTCTGAAATAGTTTTTGCATTCCAATGAAAAATTATAGAAAACAAAAGCAACTGTTAAAACTTGGTTATTGTGCATGATGCTGAAGTAGTCATTGTTCTGTAATATCCAAATGATACTACTTATTAAATAAAATTACATGTAAAATATTAATTATATTTTATGTTCATGAAAAACTAAATTATCACTTTATTCAAAACTAAGTTCAATGGAATAATGTGATTTCCACAGGGAATACAAAGATTTTTTTTTTTTCAGAATTGGTTCACACAAAAGTAGGTGACTAGCAGAGATATTGGGTTTATTTTATTTATGTTGTCAAAGATGTTTCTGTAAACTTAAACAACAATCAATTTATTGAGGGACTTTGCAATATCGGTGGTGAATCTGGATTACACTGAGTCCAAATGTTCTATTTAAAATTTAAGCTTCTCTGATTTTTTTGACAAATAAGGTAAAATAAAATGTTATAATTCCTCATTACCAAAAGATTATTTAAATGCCACAATGAACTATTAAAACCTATATATAAGTTGTTTTAAGCACCACATCATTCTTTCTAAATCTTCTTCTCATTTTATTCATTCCTTTCTAAAATGCATTCTAAATTAAATTATTTTTCTAGACTTTTGAAACTCTGTTTATATTTTTAATTTATATCAAGTAGATCCAGTATAAAGTAGAGTAGTTGGCAATTTGGAAAACTCAATTTATCCACTCAAGGCACTGCAGGCAAAATTGATGTTATTTGTCCTTTCAGTCAAATAAATAACCATGATTCCTTAGATGAGAGAAAATGTAAAAGAAACACTTATTGTATATGGTGTTTCAAAACACTACTTTGAGCACTTTACATATATTTTCTCATTAAATTTTCACAGGAAGCCTGTAAACTTGGAATTATATTATCCACTATAGATGAGGAAATTGAGTTTTCAATGTTAAATAACTTGTCTAAGACTAAATTTTAAACTCATTAGATTCCCAAGCCTGTATTTTTGCCCAGAACGCTGTCTTGGTTTTCCTTATTACTAGTCATGAAAAGAAGAGGAAAGTAACTTTCTCTTTGAGTTTTAGTAACTAGTTAGAGGAAAAGAGTACCCCATCCTCTGAATATAAATGTCATTATTCTCTTCTACACACCCAAGCTTAGTGCTATATATGTTGGATATAAACCACACAGATCAAAATGTTGATAAGTGAAAGGATAAACATTAGCATGTCAACAATGTGTAATATAGAACATATGATAAGCATAAATTGTGAACTCATAGATTACTGAACTCATTGATAATTGTTGCAGCTACCTTCTTGTTGCTGGGACAAAGCACCCTACCAATCAGCTAATGGGAGAAAAGGTTTACTTGCCTTAGAGTCTCAAGAAAAAAGTCTATGATGGCAGGGAAAGAATGACATAACAAGAGGCTGGACATCATCTCTCCCTGGTGGATACAACATTGCAGCATGTGAGTGGGCTGAACACTGGCAAGAGGAAGCTGGTGATAATGCTGTAATCCCACCCCCAATAACACACCTCCTCCACAAAGGCTCTAATTCCTAAATTGACACCAGCTGGGCATCCAGCGTTCAGAACACATGAGTTTATGGAGGACACCTAATTCAAATAATTATAATAATGCATAAGGAGATTGAATCAATCCCAGTGATATCAAACTAATTCACTAAGGGAATTTCAACAAACACTGAAAAGAGAATTAAAGCCAATCATTTTAAAATTTCTCTAAAATATTAGAGAAAATTGCTAAATGCAACCCATGTAGCCAATGTTACTCTGATTGCAAACTCAGAACATTGGTAGAAAATGATAAAATTATTATCCACTAAATTGAATAGCACATTAAAAAGATCATAAAAGGCAATTAGAAAGAGTTTAGCTCTGTGATACACCATGTTTCAATGCACAGGTATAATTTGACAGGTATAATAACATAATAAAGATAAATAGCATCTAATCTTCTCAATATATGCCCAAGTATTTGATAAATTACTTAAAAATCTTAATAAAGCCATTCAAAAACTAAGTATAAAAGAATTTCCCTTGACATATACAAGGCCATATATGATAAGCACACAATTAACATTATTTTCAAAGGTGAAAATTGATCTATTCAAATTTTCAATTGTTAATATGCTATTTATATACTTTATTTTGGCAGATGTGTCTATTCAAATGTTTAATTTGTTCTTTTAAGGCTGAGTTTTAAGAATTTTTGTTTGATTTAAATAACTGACTTTAATGAAATATATTTTTTACAAGTATGTTCTTCTATTATATAACAATCTACTAATGACTAATGAGGGTGATTTTTCTTTATTTTAATTAAATCCAGAACCACATTTATTTGTTTCCTTCTAATTGTCTCTCTGGGACATTTTCTAAGATGTTCAATGTGTGAACCTTGTGGTATCCCCTGTATTTGAGCTGCTTAGATTTTTCAGATGTCAGACATGTCCTTACATGAGCTTTTCATTTTTTCCCCATCAGCCTCCTTTGTTTAGTATGTTCTGGAGAGACTCCACTTTAAGAGGTAATGTTTTTCTCTACCTGTTTCTCTCTCTCTCTCTCTCTCTCTTTGGCTGGGGAAAATAATTTACCCTGTGACATTAGTTTGCTGCTTTAGCTAATAAAAATTGCCATATTTCATTTTAAGCATTTTAGTGATTTGAGGAATGATTAGCTCTAAGATTCCTACATACAAGAGAAAATTTCCATATGTTTTTATCCATTTCCTCATTATCTATGGAATTCTAATATTTAGCTTATTTAGGAAATGATTTAAAAATAAACCAAATCAGTAATTGTCTACAAAGGTATCTCTAACTTTCTCAAGTAGAACTCTTCGGGGAATTCGAATTGAACAGTTTTTCTTACTGATCCATTTATCACTTTAAAACAAAAGCATTTGGCTTAAATAAAGGCCTACATAATGCTTTAAACTACAATGTTTGCTTCAGATTTATTTAGAGCAAAGTAAATTTTCAAAATGAGATTTAAATAAATTATTGTTTCTGGCTTTGTTCATATTATGCATGGAAATGTATCACTGCACTAGGTAACATTCATCAAAGATTTCTTTTCCTAGTATACTAGTTGTACACTGAGGTAATAAAACACAACGTGATTAACTTATAAACGTTTTATTTAGTTCATCATTTTGAATTTTGGATCCCATAAAGCACCAGGGTCTTCCATGGATTTATCCTATGATTTGAGAAGCATATCATTGCAGGTGTGCATGGGAGAATCCAGAATCATATTATGAGCCAGGGAACAGACAACACCTGAGTGAGTGGCATCCCACAGCTCTCTTAACCAGGCCCGAGTACTACATCTAACAACCTCCTTAGAGTTTATTCAGATGTTCCAATACCACCAGGAAGTTTGCTTAGACCTCACAGGACCATGTTAGTTAACAAGTCTCTGCATTTGAACCATTGTTGGATGTAGATCCAAACCATATAATTCATTAATGATAAAAACATGTTTTATTTTAAAATCAGAAAGGAAAGGAAGAAAAGCTTACCTTAGAATGGTTCACCTCATGGTTTATTTGCTATATGACTTAATTAAGCAATATATGTTCAGTACAAATTGAACTTGATGTTGAATTGTGATCTTTCCTCAGGCTAGTGATACATGATATGATGTTCTAAAGATGCTTGACACTGGAGCTTCAATTATAGTTCCCAGTCAACAGTGTGATGGAAACGATAACAATCAAACCTATATAATATACTGTGTTCCCTGGATACAGTATTTGCTAATCTATGGATATAAGCAGCACATTTGAGTAATATTATTTTCCACCAATAATGGGCTTAAAAACACATAAACCTCATTTAGTTAATGAAATATATGAGCAAGGAATGCACAGTGGAAAAGGAAGTAACTAGATATGTGCATACATTTTTAAATAATGCATTGAAAGATAGTGTTTGCTTCCTGTTTTTTTTCAATGTTAATATTTGCAGCAAATTAGATAAAACACTTCCATACAAAAATAAGCACTGAGGATGGTTTTACAGTGAACTGCTTATCACACTCACCTAAAACAAGTAAACACTTAATTTTGGTTCACCGGCCATCATTTAATTACTGGGCACATATGGCAAACTATCTTAAAACCCAGCATTTTTGAGATAAAAATAGCACATCTCCAGGGTAAGCTGGCTATCTAGTCTAATAAAATTGAAAAGCCCTGGGTTTCAATGAGAGACCCTTACCCAGTACACAAATTAGAAAAATATCGAGGAAAGATATCTGATATTGACCTCTGGCCTATCCATGCAAACATACATACTTATATGTGTGTATGCATATGCACACAAACAGGTGAACATATGTATGTGAAAATGCATGTACTCATGTATATCACATACACAAACTTGAATTTCCAGATGTTTTTTTTTTAATTTATTTAATATAAAGTTTATACTTGAATGCTATTTGCTCATAATAATACCCCACTACCTTCTTTTGTCCTTATCTCATTCCTTCCACTTTATCTCCTTCCTTCCTCCTACGACTTCTTCTATTGTGATTATTCTTTTTGTCTGTCCTCCTTAATCATCCATTTTAAAATGTTGAATAGCTTTATAATTTTGGGGTCTTATGGAGGTAGTGACAGCCACTGTGAGGTCATGATGTAAAGGGTACTTCATTACCAAAATACACTGTGTTCTTCCTTTTCCTCTAGTTCTTACTTTCATTCTTCTCCCTCTTGTCCAATGTTCCCTGAGCCTTAGAAGGCATAGTTGTGTCTTTAAGTGCTTAATACTAACCAGTCACTTATTCTCAGTACAATGGTAAGTTTTGAGTCATTCAACTAGTCACTGTCATTTGCAAAAAGAACTTTATCTGACCAAAGTAAGAACAACACTAATCTATTTGCATAAATATCAATATTAGAGGACAGTTTGATGGACACAGTATCTCATTTTAGTCAAACAACAGTAGTAGCCTGCTCTTGACGGTCCATGACCATCCCGGCTAAAGGTTTTACACTAGATGCTCAGTACTGGGCATAAATTCTCTCCATTAGTATGGGTCCCAAATCCAGTCAGAGAGCAACTGGTTATTCCCAGAAGATTTATGTTATTATTGTACCAGTGGGCACCTCTTTCCTGGATATTTGGTTGTGTAGCAAACAGGGAATATCCACACTTGGGTAAGCCTGTTGATGACTTCCCTCCCCTAGCAGGCTACATAGCATTTTTCAGCACTAAAACCACTAGCCAGGAGGGAGGAGAATTCTTGCTTCATCCCAGCTTGTTTTTTAAATGTTCTGTTACTGACACTTGTGGTATCAGGCATTTTTTGATGAAGTCAGCATAACAAAAAATCAAATATAAATAATAAATTTAAATATATTCTCAAAGAAAAAATATTTTACAACTATAAATTCCTTGGCTACTTATGAACAAAAGAATATCCATTTTATTTGTCAAACTATAGAAATACCTTGTTCTATGGAAAAACAGCCTCAATTTAAATGTGCATATGATGGACGTTTTTCACAAAATGTCACAGTAAGTATTACTTTATGTATTAGGTTAATTGCTAATTATTTTTGCTAATTGGCCATCTTATAAAGGTGAAAATATTTGCTCCCTAACTGTGGTGACCTTGCTATAGCAGTATAAAATAACTAAGAAAATTCCGTGTCACATTATAATGTGCTACTTCTAAGTAATATTGTAAATGGTATCTTTCACCTGCCCCTTTGAAATTCCTAGGATGCAGAAAAGTGACAATTAAATGTGCTGCCTAAAAATTCCATTTAATAGATCATATATACTAACATATTGTATGCATATATTTAACTATATTATACAGGTGCCAATAATATGAATCCTACATTTTAACATAAATACTTGTTCCCATAGTGCCAACTTTTTCACTAAAGCACTTTGTTATAGGAGCTATTAATTAATGTAGGAATACACAGGCTGTTCCATGGATAACAGTGTTTGCAAATCCCACATTTTATACCCTAGTCACTTCAATTATTAAAGTAGAGAGTCACTGGCAAATAAACAATATCAGTCATGTAGCCCTAGGTTCAAATACTCAAATACGCAAATGGGTTATGAAAACAAGCAGCTGTGCCAACAAGATAGGCAATCAAATTGACAAAGTATGTCTCTGGATAAATGGAGGGTGTGCCATTTGATGAATTTAAACAAGACTGGAAATGGTGCAACAGGTTGATTTGTTTTATCACATCCATTCAGAGTAGACACAGTTTTCCTGGGACAATCATTCATTTACCTCAGTGAGACACACAGGTTTATAGGCAGCAGAGTATAAAGAGACATCTGGAAGTCATATAAAAGCAAAGTGTTTTAATATATGGTTCATTTAGCAAATAAAATTTAATATTTACAAATAATAAAATGATCTTTCTAACTTCCTGTACAGCTATCTTTCCAGCCCCTACTTCTTTTAATTTTGAAAGTTCATTCATGAGTACCATTTTTAGTCATGAGATCACCTTTTGATGTACACTTTTGACAAATAAAGCTGTTATGAAATTTTGTGGGTAAACACATATAATTTTATTGGAGTAGATTCCTAGGAATAGAAAGGCAGGATAGCTAGGCAACAGGGGGAAATATAAATTTTTGAAAGAAATTATCAAACTATTCTTAAAGCTTGGGAGAATGTAGAATCCAAAATCAAGGTGCCTTCAGACATGGTATCTGGGAAGAGACCTGCCTCAGGCTTGATGGGAGCCGTCTTCTCAGAGTGCTCCCACACTTCAGGGGCAGGGAGAAAAGAAGCGAACTATTGACTCTCTTCTGTTTCTTTTTGGAAGGATACTAGTTCTATTCTGGGTTTTCTACTCATGAACTATTGAGCTTTTACTCTCCAATGACCTTCTTCAAAATACCATCATTTTATGGATCCAACATTTAAATTTTGGAGACAGAATCTCAGTCCAGAGCATCAAGCTACCTGTGTTTCTCTGGACCCTCATGTTTTCTTTTCTAATTCAGGGAACCTACGAGTCATCATTGCATTTCCTTGTCACTGAACAACAATCTAAAAGCATTTTCAAGGGCTGGAGAGATGGCTTAGTGGTTAAGCGCTTGCTTGTGAAGCCTAAGGACCCCAGTTCGAGGCTCAAGTCCCCAGGACCCATGTTAGCTAGATGCACAAGGGGGCGCAGGCGTCTGGAGTTCGTTTGCAGTGGCTGGAGGCCCTGGCACGCCCATTCTCTCTGTGTCCTCTCTCTGCCTCTTTCTGGCTGTCTGTTGCTCTCAAATAAATAAATAAATAAATAACAAAAAATAAAAAATAAAAGCATTTTCAAATTTAATTTGTCCATTTCTGTAATGCCTTAGTCAGCAGGGCTTTTCACTGTTTTGTTACTCCATCAAGATGAGAAGTTTCATATTGTATCTGTTCTCTTTTGTAAACTAATAGACCATGGATCTCTGTTTAAAACACAAAACAGAAGAAAGGTGTGCTCATAGGGCATCTAGTTGTGAACACACTAGAAATGCTAAATGGTCCAAAAGGAGAAAATACCTGGGATAAATAATACTAGTGTAGATTAATTAATTAATGTAGAGGAGGATGAAAAAGGCATCAAGCAATGCTCAGCAAAAACATAAGCAACATTTGCAATATCATTTATGTTTTACAACTGCAGGAAAGTTATTTATTGTATATAAACCTTAAATTCCTCAAGTGTAAAATTGTGATGAAAATAATGTTCACCCCATAGAGCATTTTGGAGTGAATTATGTGAGTTAACATGCAAAAAGCATGGTATATTGCATTTGCTCAATACACTGAACTTTCCCTTTATCTGTCATAAAGATTATTGCAGCATGGGGGAAGAAATATCATTTAAGCCATTTTGCTGAAGGGAAAACTTAGATTGAACAAGCATTCAGCCTCAAGTTGAAATTCTCAACAGAAAATTGCAGGAGCACATTTAGAGAGTGGGAAAATAAGGAAAGTAAAACTACATTTCAAACGTTATCTTTCAGAAAAGAACCCTTGCTCCCAGTATGTAACATTTTGATGAATGCTGGGGGGACTTGGAACTCCACAGTAGAAGCTCAAAAATGTTGGTTGCCTATTTCTGCTGGATATTTTCAAACTAGTGTTAACATTTTCTCTATTGAAGTGCTCTAGTAAAAATAGAACCAGCCTCCTTCCCTTTCTTTATATGTCTCATTCCTCTTATATTATTTGGAATGCTGATTCTCACTTCAATAGGTACTTGATTTCAGGTAACTGGAATTGTTTTGCTTGTTCCTAACAAATTGGTTCAATATCCAGTTTTAAAATACTATTTTGAAATTGTCTTTTCTTCATTCATCCCATTTGTAATGCACTATATCTTAAGGTCTGGAGATATAGTTCATTGGAGGACTAGGTGCCTAGTGTTCAAAAGTCCCTGCTTTTAGTTTCCAATGCTGAAAACATCTCCTTTCTACTCTTGAAGCTCTAGGGCATAGTATGAAAATTCAATCATTGAAAACATAATGACCAAGGTGGCAATTATCAGATGAAATATGCCTTAGTGGAATAAGACCAAAGTGTTTACAATTCTTTTGGCTCTTCCCCCAACCCACAGTGGCTCAATACATTAATATACTTATGGAGGCTGAGACAATTGTACTATGAAGTCCCCTAGAAGAAACAAAGGATTTCTCATTTCTCTCATTCTAGAAATAAATTTGAAATACCATTCAGAGGTCAGACAGTAAAGCTATATATGAATGTTAATGGCTATATGACCTGGTAGATCTAATATTCTTAAATGAGATGTGACTGAGTTACAATGATATCATTGTCATCTGATAGAAAATTACTTTCTGGCTGAAGTGATGACTTAGAAGTGGTTAAGGCACTTGTCTATAAAGCCAAAGGACCCAGTTTTGTTTTTCCTGGAACAATTTAAGCCAGATACACAAGAGGGCACATGTGTCTGGAGTTTGTTTGCAGTGGCTGAAGACCTTTTGAGCACCCATTCCCTATATGCTTCTCTTGTTCTCTCAAGCCTCAGACATCCAAGAATATTCTCAGCAAATGAAACACCTCTGGAGGCATCAGCATATCTGACCTAAAGCTATATTGCAAAGCCATAGTAACAAAAACAGAACTGGCAAAAAATAAAAACAAAAACAGGTATATAGAATGATGGAACAGAATTGAGGATCTGGTTTAGGTCAAGTAACTACAGCTGCTTGATCTTTGCAAAGATGCTAATAATGTGGACTGGATAAAAGACATCATTTTCAACAAGTAGTGCTGGGCAAACTAGATAACCATATGCAGAAAAATGACACTAGACACACATATCTCGCCATACACAAAAATCAAGTCCAAATGGATCAAAGATCTCAATGGAAGGACAGAAATTCTGCTAAAATGGAAGAAAAATGTGAGGAACTTTCAACCATATAGGATTGGGAAAAGACTTCCTTAACAAAGCCCCAGTTGCTCAGGAACTTAAACAATCATTCAACCATTGGGATCTCATGAAGCTCAAAAGTTTTTCACAGACAAATATATGATAAGAAGAGCTAATAGTCTACCCACAGAATGGGAGAAAAATTTTACTGGCTATAAAATTGACAGAGACCTAATTTCTAGAATCTACAAAGGACTCAAAAACCTAAACAATTAAAAAAAAAATCAAACAACCCCCTCACAAAGTGGGGCAGAGAACTGAATAGGGAATTCTCAGAGGAAGAAATAGAAATGGCAAACACACACTTAATAAAATGTTCAACATCCCTAAAAATCAAGGAAAAGCAAATTAAAACAAGTATCAAGAAAAGAGGAAAAAACAACTATGAGAATCCATCTTAACCCAGTAATGATAGTAAACACTAAAAAATCAAATGAAAACAAATCTTGGCAAGGATATGGAAAATAGGAACCCTCATTCACTGTTGGTGAGAATGTAAACTGGTACAACTACTATGGAAAGCATGATAGAGACTCTTAAACAGGTTGAATGTAGAGTTACCAACAGGACCAGCTAATCCCTTACTGGGCATTTACCCTAAAAGCTCCATACCTCAGTTCAGAGATATTTATCAACCATGTTTTTAGCTGCTCAATTCATAGCTAAGAACCAGGACAAACCCAGATGGCCATCATTGGAAGAATGGATAACCAAGATGTAGTATATCTACACAATGGAATTCTACTCAGCAGTTAGAAAAAAATGGCACAATGAAATTTGTAGAAAAATGGTCAAACTTGGAGCAGATCATACTCAGCAAACTCACCCAAAGACAATTGTTGCATAGTCTCACTCATTTGTGGCTCCTAATGTGGATCAGCCAGAGATGCTGACATACCTAATAGGCATCTCAAGAACCAGACAATAGAGAGGGTGAGGCTGGAGGGCGTGTGTGGGGTGGCACAAACTGGACCCAAATGGAACTGGCACCATAATATCTTATATTTGGAAAGACAGGCAACATGGTTGAACCTTTATCTGGTCCTTAGAGGAAACACATGAATCAAAGGACCCTGGAATTGGTATGATGAACCTTAATGTTCTCCTGTTTCTGTTTTGCTTTCTTTCCTTTCTATATTTTCTTTCTTTATCTTCTTTCTCTTCCCTTGGTGCTGGTCTGTAATACCCAGTACCTGGATACAATTAACAACCACAATTAGATGTTGATCAAAGAGATCTACAAGGTTTTACAAAAGAAGACAGACTTTTGCCAGAGCACTTGGTTACCCACCAGAGTTTAGTGGTAAGTCTCTACTGCTGAAGACACCATACGCTATTTGTGCAGAACATGGAGAGACCTGGCTGGAATCTGGAAGAGAGACAGTCCTCAGGCAGTTAGCCAGTATAGTCATAGAAGGTGCTACATGAGCTACTGGGGGAAGGTGGACAACATCTGTCCAAGCAACTGGGGGTCTAAGCTATGCAAAAGCAAGGAGCCTGATGTGATGCTCAGATAAGTTCAATAGTGTCACATAGCCATAGTGGGTAACCAACTGCTCTTCGATTAGCTAAGAGATCTGTTCAGTGGAAAGGAACCCATATCTGGACCTGGGAAACAAGTCAGAATTGTATCCAGATAATGACTTTGCTCTCCCATATCAAGCTTCCACCAATCTTGGGAGACAAGAAGGCCTATGCCCATTAAATTCTCTCTAAACTAACAATGGTTATCCCATTTAACCTGTGCTGATTTCACTCTCTACTGGAGAATCTGATTCTTTTTATCAGATGGACACAGTACCTGAGGAGAGAAATGGCCCATTAGACATCACCAGTGCCCCAGCTGAAACCATAGAGGAACCGGGGAAATGAGCAAGAGTGCTGCTTTCTCACTGAAGCTGATATCAGCATAAGAATGAAGGAGATAGATACTGAGGACAGTCAACTCTTTCCCAACCAGAGATACAGAGGCTCCTAAGAGTGCATCACTAAAGTAGATATAAAATGAAGCCAACATGGCTCAGGGAATTTTGTGGAAGAAGTGGTGGAAAGATTGTTAGAGCCACAAGTTGGGACATTATGTATAGAGACATTGCCTCTTCCCCATAAGTGATAGCTACCCCCACAGTGTATGGTCTCCAATCCCCATGGGGATAACAGGCATCCACAGTGAGGAGAGTCCCTGTGGAGTTGGGGGCGTGCAGGGATGAGGGTAAGGATGGTACCAACATGTGCTCTTTACAAACTGAGTATGTCAATAACTAATAAAAATGGTAGTAATTTAAAAAATAATTTTACTTTCCTCAGTATAATGTTTCCATAAAATTCATGAAACAGAAATTTCCTCATCAGCAAAAATAATTGACTTGGGCTGGAGAGATGGTTTAGTGGTTAAGCACTTGCCTGTGAAGCCTAAGGGCCCCGGTTCGAGGCTCGATTCCCCAGGACCCACATTAGCCAGATGCACAAGGGGGCGCACACGTCTGGAGTTCATTTGCAGTGGCTGGAAGCCCTGGCGTGCCCATTCACTCTCTCTATCTATCTCTCTGTCTCCTTCTCTCTGTCTGTTACTCTCAAATAAATAAATAAAAATAAAAAAATTAAAGGTGTGGGTCACCACGCCTACAGAAAAAAATAAAAAAATAATTAACTTGACTTGGATATTACAGACACCTATTGACTTGGAGTCAAGAGGGAATACAAGAGCATTGGCCACACACAGATGATAAACACAGCTTAATAAATTAATGTATCTGTCTAAATTGTACCAATGGAGACAACATCTTCAGCTAATTTCAGCAAGAAGGGGATTCCGAGGCTTTCTCTGCAAGAAGTCATACGAGATACATGTTGAAGTCATGTAATTCTCAGCATGAATAATTGAACACTGTAAAACATTTATATTATTAGTTGTCTGTTCTGGTCATACTTGGGCAGGATGGGTGCTGCTGTGGCCCATTTGCCTCATTTTCAATGTGGGTGGGTGGGGGGAGTGAAACATTGTTTTCTATACATTCCTGTGCCCTCTCTCAGCCTCCTCACTCTTCTGTGAATAAAATTTCTTGATTTTTCACAAATCAAATTGGCAATTGCTCCTAGATATTAGCTACACTCTATCCTTGTCATAGATCAATAACCTAATATAAAAGTGTTCACAACTCATGCTCCCAGAAATGGAGAAAGGTGGCAGTGATATTTTCCACAATTGGAAATATATAAATACCTCCCTCTGTCTTCACTATCTATGTATTTATCTATTTTCTGTGTATCTATTGTCTATCATCTACACTTATATCTTCGATCTATCTACCTATCTATGTATCATCTATCTATTTATCTATCTATATCTATCACATACCATCTTACCATCTATCATCTATTGATCTATATTTTTCTATCTAATCTATCT
This sequence comes from Dipus sagitta, assembly GCA_036346955.1. Lineage (NCBI taxonomy): Eukaryota > Metazoa > Chordata > Mammalia > Rodentia > Dipodidae > Dipus > Dipus sagitta. The sequence continues at coordinate 28,437,307 of CM070772.1, forward strand.
TCTATGGGTCATCTATCTTTATGTCTTTACCACAGATGCAGCTAACATCAGAGTTGTTTCTCTAAGGGAAAGGCTACTGGCTACTGTCCCAAATGCTAAACAGAAACAGTATGGGTATTGTTCCACTTAGCTTCAGAGAAGAAAATGGAGATTATCTTCACAGAAAAAATAAAAATAAATAAAAAACTAGGGCCTACCATATTAGATTGACAGCACCTAAATCCTTGACCAAGTCAGAGGGTTTTATTTTAAGGTTTTATTAATTTTTAGAGTGTAAATATTTAACTAGGTAGGACAATAATTTGAATTTTTAGGTATTAAAATATGAGCCTTTTCAAAATATTTATTTCTTTAAGAGACACCTAAATAATTTTTTCACCATACTTAGGGAATTTTTCAGAAGAGGGGCAAAAAAGATTGTAAGAGGCACAATTTAGAGGCCATATCCAGAGGCATTGATCTCTCCGCCCCCCCAACCCGAATGACTGACTACTACTCTCACAATTCAAACCCCTCAATACAATGGGGTATATCAGCAATACTGCAAAGGAGGACTCTCAGCAGAATAAGGGCAGGGAGGAGAGAAAGGATGATACCAACACATGATGTGTCCATACTAAGTAATTCTTAACAAAAACAGCAACAACAAAAAAGAAAAGTGTTTCCTTCTGAGATAAAGATTCATAACTAGAACTGAGACATTAGATATTTATACCACTCTCTGTGATCATAAAGGTTTTATTGACAGAAATGTGGGTGAGTGCATTCATCCTATGACTGATTACTATTATGTGTGGTAAAAGGCATAGTGCTTCAGATTTCTAGACAACATTCCAACAAGGTATTTATTTTGGAGTAATTATAACTGAAAAAGAGAATCTTACTTCCTTATTTTAATATGTAGGAATCTTACTATTTAAAAACTGTGTTTAGCTGGAGAGATTGCTCAGTGGTTAAAGACATTTGCTTTCAAAGCCTGGAAGCTCAAGTTCAATTCCACAGTACCCAGGTAAAGCCAGATGCACAGATTGGTGCATGTATGTAGAGTTTGGTTGCAGAGGTAGGAGGTCCAGGGCACCTATTTTTCTTTCTTTCTCTTTCTCCTTGCACATAATTAAAAATTAAAAAGCATGCTATTTAGAAACAATTGTGTGCATATGCTTCACATACAAATACACAGCAAGAAAAAATCCATGGTAAACTTCTGTTTTAGGGTACTGTTTGCCAAATCCATTTGAAAATAATTGTGAATTTGCATATGCCTATATATGTTGTGATTTCTTTAAGGAAAGTTTCCATGCAAGAGATTCACAAGTAGCTGCTGTTCTGGTAGCCCTAGGGGCTTTAAGATACACAAAATTCATACATCATTTAAACTTAAATTTCTGTGTAATTCATGTGTTTTGTAATAAAGTTGTCTGAATTTCATGTAAACAGTGAGTATAATTATTCTGCAAACCACCATATCTATTCCATTATGTGGATTCTCTTCCTATTGCATTCAGTTCCTTTGGAGTTAGTTCTTCATAGGGATAACCTTGAAAAATTTAGGTCTTCAATAGTGATGCTCTAACTATTAATCTGGGCCATAAATGATGGTACTTATTTTTCTGCATTGGAATGACAATGAACACTGATTGGAACTTAGTCTACTACCCCAAACAGAATACTGTGATCTATCAAAAATTGACCATATTCTATTCCTTGTTCGTTCATAAAGCTCTCCTGTAGTTAATATGTTTCCATTATGGGATTATCCTATCTTATGAGACAGTGTTGTGAAGGCACTATATCATTAGCTCAGTAATCTCTATAACATCATGAGAGACACTCTTTGCTCCCATTTGTGAGCAGTTGCTAATATTTACAGTGTGAGTCCTTGTGACTTAGAAGTAATCATTCATTGGATATTTTGCTTAAATTTCACAAATATTTCTTGCATTCACATTATATAGTTTGATTTCAAAACTAACAATTATAATATGGGACAATTGTATTAAAGAGAAATTAATTTTTCTTCACTGAGGGCACTTGCTTTCATTTATGTTCAAAAATATGGATCAGTTCATATTCAAAGTATAGATAGGAATCCTTTTGAATTCAACTTCCAGGATAAGTTATATCAAATATCATCAAACAGTTGTAAGAAAGATAGAGACAGGGAACTCTAGATATTGGTGCTCTATAGCTGAAGCAGAAGAAGAGGTAGAGACAGAAGTTTTGTTGTTAATATCTATTGTTCAGATGATAAATTTTATGATATACCCTAAACTTATTGTTTAGTAATCTATTTAAGGAGATACCTCAAGGTAAATTCTACAGCATGCAATATTGTTATTTTTTATACAAACATGCCTTGAACACATACTTTTGGCTAAAACATGAGTGAAGTCCATAAACATAGCTCCATTAAAGTATGGAGCATAGACTCTGGCAGAAATCTCAAAACAGATATGAACACTTACATGGGTGCCATTTAAGACTAAATAACAGAGATTGAAATCAAAATGAGGGCCAAATAGCAATATCCAAAGGACATTATAAATGTGATATTCATTTACTTACCTTCTAGTCTAATGTTTAAAACAATGATTTCCTCTCAAAGTTTATAGTGCTCCACACAATGTCCTGGGAGAGTGCTCCAGAAGGGACAAAATTATTAATGATTGATAAATGCAATCCATCATTTTTATCAATCATTACAGGTGTTTTATTTTGTTCATCATTCTCTATCAATGTGTTAATTATTAATTCCTACCATTAGCATTTCATTTATTGTAAAATCTATATCTTTCTATCTAATGTATGTATACATACATTCTACCTAATGTATGTATACACTTTAAGTGTAGTGGGTTAAGATCAGCAAATGCACAAACAAGATCCTTTGGTATTTGCTATCATAAGCACTACAAATCTGAAGTTCACCCATATTTCTTCATACATTTCATATGAAATGTATTCTAACTTCTGTTCCCAAACTATCAGGAAGTATTCCAAATCATTATCCAGAATTTTAAAACCCTTCAGCTCTTCATCACAGCTCATGGCTCCTGCAGGCACTTAATTCAGACTCTAATTATAGTCCCCAGAGGTGTGAAACGGATGGGTGTGATACTTCTTCATAAGGAGATGTCCATTCATGCAGACGGTGTGTCACAGAATTATCAAGCAAATCTAGGACTTTCTCACCATGGAGGAGGTGCTATGTCTCTCAGGATGAGAAAGTCAGATAGCAGTGAGGCATGGCAGAGTCCTGATTTATCCAGATGGCCCACACACGCTTCTTTCAATCCTCAGGGTGGTACAGCTGGAGCTCACCAACTCAGCAGCAGAAGCTACTCAGCAATCTAAGAAACTTCCTACCTCTGCCTTCCCAGAACTGGGGTTACAGTTGTGTGCCACCATGCCCGAATTCTACCTGCAGATTAGATTCTTGCTTGCTGGCAAATACTCACTGACAGAGCTCTCTGCTTAGTTCAGCAACATCCAGTTATATACCCCATTAAATAAGTATTCAATATACAAAATTTTCATGTGTGAATGATTATAGAAATAAAACTCAGATATAATTATTCACCCAATATAAATAAAGAGATATTAAATGCATAGAATAAAAATAGTCAATAACTCTTTCCCAATACCTGGAGATAAGAGACTGTAGAAAAGTATATGAAATGTCAAATCACTATTAGCTTATGCAAGAAATTGATTTTCATAAAACAAGATAAATGCAAATTAAAATTTTACTCAGACATTGTTTTCCACTGAGAATATTATAAAACCTCTCAAAAATACTAATCATGGAAGGATTCGGGGAAACAGACACTCCCATATGTTGATGAGAGTTGAAAAACATTGCTGGCTTATGGAGGAAATATGATTTTAATTTTAAAAATGACCCTAAAGACACACTTACAAATTGATGAAAGGGGATGGAGAGATGGCTTAGTGGTTAAGTGCTTGCCTGTGAAGCCTAAGGACCCTGGTTCAAGGCTCGATTCCCCCGGACCCACTTTAGCCAGATGCACAATGGGGCATACGCGCCTGGAGTTCCTTTACAGTGGCTGGAGGCCCTGGCGCGCCCATTCTCTCTCTCTCTCTCTGCCTCTTTCTCTCTCTGTCTGTTGCTCTCAAATAAATAAATAAATTAAATGATGAAAGGCATACATGTATGATTATTATTTTATCTGTCTTTGTGATGGTATGGTATTTAGAATCTGTTCTTTTTCAGAAGATAGCAAGATGGGAAAAGAGAAACTACACCTTGCACTTCAGCCAAGCCACAGCTGAAACAACAGAGTAATCAGGAGCAAGAGTGTTTCTTCCATGGTGAACCTGATAATCAGCACCAGGGTATAGTAGACAGACCCTGAGGATACTCAACACGTGCCAACGCAGAGCTCCAGAGGCTCCTAAAAATTCATCACTGAAGTAGACTTAAAACTCACCCAGCAAGGCTTAGGGAATTCTGCAGAAGTGGGGTTGGAAATATTGTAAAAGCCACAGGTTGAGACATCATGCCCAGAGGCATTCTCTCCCCACAAAAAAATAACTGACTACTACTGTCACAATGTGTAAACTGCAGCCCCATTGGAAATACCTGCATCCCACTGAGGAGCATCCCCAAAGAAATGGGGGCAGGGATGAGGGAAAAGAGGGTACCAACACATGATGATCTTGTTACTAGTAATAATAATAATAAACACATTAAAATAAAGTAAAAAGGAATAGGAAAAATGCTCATTTCAAACTATTTGAACTGTGGGCACAGTTAATTTTTTGTTTTTCAAAATATTTTTATTTATTTATTTACATTCAAGCAGGGAAGGAAAAAGAGAGATGGGGAGAGGGTGAAAGAGAAAGTGGCCCCCTGCCACTGCAAACAAACTTCAGAAGCAGGTGCCACTTTGTACATCTGGCTTATAGGTGGGTCCTGGACAATCAATCCTGGGCCTGCAAATTTTGCAAGCAATGCCTTTAAACACTGAACAATGTCAGTTTTGGTGGCTGGATTTTGACAATTACTTTTGATTATATGTTATAGAGAGATGAATTTCAACTTCTCTTTTCTTCATGTATCCATGTCTGTAGCAAACAACTTCAGGTTCACTGAGATGAACTTCCAGACCAGGCACAGTTATGAAGGAAGGGATATTTATTGGAGCTTACAGATCCAGGGGAAGTTCCATTAATGGCAGAAGAAGCTGTCCTACCTTCATTGGTCATGGCAGAGAGAGAAGCAAAAGTCAAAAGCCAAAAGCCACACAGCACAGCACACTTTGCATAGATTTAGACTGAAATTTCAAACCCCCCTCCAAACCTTAAGATCTGCCCAGTGAAACTGCCTTCATCCAGGTGGCTGCAGATGCAAACTACAAAGTAATAAAACACTGAATATATTGAATGCTATCTATTCAAACTACCACAATGCCACTGAATTAGTTTTGCCTATTATCACTGAAACATAAGGGATAACCCAATGCCTGCATATCAGCTATCATCCATGCAGTGGTCTTTTGTGGAATTTTCTATAAATGGGAGTTATGAGGATTGGAGATGAAGCTCAGGTACAATAATTGTCTAGCATGCAGAAGGCCTTTAATTTAATCCCAAGTAACATAAAAGATGTTCGTAATGCAATACCAACAACTATCTTATGAAGAGTATGAGTGAGTGCCTTGGAGACACAAAAAGGCTTGTTTGGCAAGATTAGTATTTGGAATCACTTACAAGTGGTAAGAATGGTGATGCAGTTGATGGGGGTTACATGCCCATGCAGGTTTGTAATTCCAGTACCTAGGAAGCTGGGTCTGAAGGCTCCTTACTTCCAGTCCAGGCAAAGGTATATATTGAGACCCTGTCTCCCATATACTATAACAGATACAAAACTGTGTGATAATGGTTAGTCTGTAGTTGTCAACTAGACAGGGTTTAGAATCACCATGAAAACAAATCTCTATTATGTTTATGGGGAATTATCTAGATTACGTTAGTTGGGGTAGGAGGATCTACTCTAACTGTGGGAAACACCATACCATGGGCTGTGTGCATGGACTGTTTAATAAGGTCTACATATAAACCTATCAGAAGCCAGGAATGGTTGTGGACTCCTTTAATCTCAGCACTCAGGAGACAGAGGTAGGAGAATCACCATGAGTTAAAGGCCACCCTGAGACTGCATATTGAATTCCAGGTCAGCCTGGGCTACAGAGAGACTCTACCTCAAAATGAAATCTAGTTGAACATTCAACATTCATCTCTCTGTACTTACTCCCTGCTGGTATGATAATATCATCCTAGGTTCCTGGTCCCGCCATGCCCACTTCACCATGATGGACTCTATGCTCTAAAACTGTTGTAGCCAAAAATAGTCTGTTTCCTTCCTTAAGATACTTTGACTCATTTATTTTGTTCTGGGAACGAGAAGGTAGTTGATAACTCCTGTTATCATCACTTTTAACTTGTCATTCCCTTTGCATGCATCCTAATAGAAGTTTGAAATACAAAGATGTCCCTCTCCACAACTTCTAATTCAACCTTCTTCCACATTCTTCCTCATCTAAACATGCTTCTGCTTAAGAGACATGGGGGAGAAACTATTTGGCTTTCATTCAACTCACCAGGTTATAGAACACCAGCAAATTATCCTATTCTATTGTGTCTGGCTTGTGAAAATATGAAAGATAGTTTTGGGTCTGGCCAGATGGACCACATTCAGAGCCTGGCTCTGCATTTTACTGGCTATTTATCTGTACAACATTTAGATGCCTTCCTTTACTTCTTCACTTTCCCTATCATAAAAAAAAATGAGGATAATAGGAATTCCCATTTTAGGGACATTTAAAACATAAATTGATAAGGTATCAAATTAAAATATCTGAGATGTAAGGAATGATTTTAAATATTGATCATTTTCAATATAATCAAGTTGATAGAAGATACTATAGAAAATTCAAGGTTGCCTTTACTTAAAATTGGTTGAAAACACAACAGAATCTTGAGAGATATAAGAGAAGATACAAACCTAACTGGACTTAGACAAAGTGTTGGAGAGGATGATGGACCAAGTACTCTGATTGCATCCTTGCTTTCCCAAGGCATTTTCATGGCATCAATACATTGATTGATCTCGTTTCTTTAAATCAAAGAGTACTTTCTTTCCTTATATTAGGCCAAAGTAGGGTAAGTTTGAATGGCATGGTACTTCAAATGTGACAGGGTACAACTGTGAAAAAATAAAATTTGAATGGTTTTATATTCAGGAATTAACACTTCAGATTAATATTTACACAAAGTAGTACTATAATGTAAAAATTGTCTTTTAGTACCTCAAACGGTATAATGTGAAACACAAAATCTTCAAATTTTGTCAAAAAATTTTAAAAATCTACATATTTATATATTTCTTATATATAAAACATGCTCATAGTTGTGTTAATTTGTATTTCCATAATGGTTAGGGATGTTGAACATTTTCTTTTTTTTTAACTTTTTTGTTTATTTATATATTTGAGAGTGACAGAGAGAAGGAGGCAGAGAGAGAGAGAGAGAGAGAGAGAGAGAGAGAGAATGGGCATGCCAGAGCTTCCAGCCTCTGTAAACGAACTCCAGACACGTGCACCCCCTTGTGCATCTGGCTAACGTGGGTCCTGGGGAATTCAGCCTGGAACCCGTGTCCTTAGGCTTCACAGGCAAGTGCTTAACCGCTAAGCCATCTCTCCAGCCCTTTGAACATTTTCTTAAGTGTGTGTTTGCCATTTGTAATTCTTCCTCTGAGAACTCCCCATTTAGTTCTCTGTCCCACTTTTGGAGTAGGTTTGATTTTTTTTTTTTTTTTTTACTGTTTACTTTTTGAGTTCTTTGTAGATTCTAGATATTAGGTTTCTGTCAGTGTTGTAGCTGGCAAAGATTTTCTCCCATTCACTGCATAATCTATTGGCTCTGTTTATGGTATGTTTGCCTGTGCAAAACCTTTTAACTTCATGAGATCCCATTGGTTGAGTGCTTATTTAATTTCCTTGGCTACTAGGGTTTTGTTCAGGATGCCTTTCCACCCTACCTCAGTAAGGAGAGCAAACATTAAAAAAAATCAAATGAACACAAATGTTGGCAAGCCTGTGGAGAAATAGGAACACTCATTCACTGTTTATGGGGTACAACCATTGTGGAAATCAATTTGGAGACCCCTCAAAAGGATGAATATAGAGTTACCAACAGACCCCGTTATTCCCGTAATGCACATTTACTCTAAAAGCTCCACATCTCAGTTCAGAGATATTTGCTCAACCATGTTTACAGCTGCTCAATTCATAATAGCTAAAAACTGGAATCAATCCAGGTGTCCATCATTGGATGAATGGATAACTAGCATATGGTACGATGGAATTCTACTCAGCAGTATGAAAATATGCCACAATGAAATTTGTAGAAAAAAAAATTGTTGAACTTGGAACAGATCATTCTAAGTTAATCACACAGTCACAGAAAGACAACTGCCATGTGATCTCACTCATCTACATAATGATTCTGCTTTCCATTGTCAAGTTTCCACTAACCTTAGACTACAAGAGTGTCTAAATCCACAGAGGATATAGGGAAATGAGCCAGAGTGCTGCTTACTTATTTAAGCTGATATCAGCACAAGGGTGATGGAGAAAGATACTGAGGACACTCAACATTTACCAAACCAGAGATCCAGATGCTCCTAAGTGCCCATTAATGAAGTAGACTTACAATGCTCCTAGCATGGCTCAGGGAATTTTGCAGAATAGGGGGTGGAATGATTGTTAGAGCCACAAGTTTGATATTTTGCAAAGAGACATCGCCTCTCCCCAGTAATTGCTGCCTCCACAATGAATGAATCACAATTCCCATGGGGTTGACCTGTACTCCCAATGAAGAAGGCCTCTTCAGAAAAGGGGCAGGGAGAAGGGAAAGGATGGTACCAGCATGTGATGTTTACATACAAAATATGTCCATATTTAATAAAATAAATAAATAACCCTGCCTGTCAATAGTATCAAGGAGCAATATGCCACCAGATGAGTCCACATGTAAGTATCCTATGCTATGCTGTGAGACTAAAAATTATTATTACTAAGTGAGTATGTTTCATATTCTAGTAGTCTTATTCATCTACTTTGGTCTGAATTTATAGTTCAGAAAATTATAGTCATTAAGGCTTGAATTCATGTTTACCTGACTTCAAAGCTACTGCTTTTAATTAAATTGTTAGCCTGTTTTCTAATTTTGAAAAGGAAACTACCTTATAGAAAAATATGAAAAGGTTATCAATAAATTGTGCAGCAATTATTGTGCTTGTAACAGTTTACTGATCTAACCCACATAACACACAATTTACTCAATTTTTATGTGTTAAACACATTTAATCAAATAAAAATGCTCAGAAAAATAAATTAATAAGTAATTTGAAATTAGATTTAATTCTGCTAAGCCTATACTTAATATTCATCTATATTTAGAAAGAGAATATTTTTCAATTCCATTTTGAAAATTTTTGCTTACATGTAACACATGGGTAATAAGTAGTTACTCTGTTTAAAATATCAAAAACATTTAGTAAATTTTTGCAGCAATTACAATACATATGCAAAGGATATCTATGAGGATTTTTTTTCTATCTGAATACTAAATTATCTTAATTTCATGGTATGAATTCTGGCCTTGGCTGTATTTAATTTTCCAGTGACTAACACAAAAAGACACTTTCTGATATCAAAAGAACTAGAATAATAGCTTCCACCAATTTTATGAAAACCAATTTATTAAGTTGGTTCTTAATATCTTGGATAACTTCCAGTTTGCCAAATGAATGAAATCGAGTAATGAAGTATTTCCTTTGAAGAAGAGATTAATTCATGAAAAATGCTCTAGAAGGAAATATCTCTAACAGTAGTGGTGATTATAAAGTTAATCGACAACATTATTTAAAATAGAACTATGAAGAATGAGGTTAAATTTGGAATAAAAAGATGAAGGGCATACGTGATAATATGAGATCCTCTTCAAACGTTGTTAGATATTTCTCTACATAATTTCCTTTGAAGGGAAATCATTAACAGTTATGTAATAGCCTCAGAACTGTCTAAACTGTTATTTCACTAGAAAATAACACTCCTTAGAAGCTACATTTACAAATATTTACATAGGCAATTCTGTCACACTGAGTTTTGAAACCATAGTCATTAAGTTGACTTGTTTAAATTCTCATTAACTTATATTTGAGCAAAATATATCAACTGTTTAATTTTACCCATATCCCTATTCACACAACTTACTTTTGCCTGCTAATTTTTGTACTATTTTCACAAATCTTATATGTACATTCTGTCTTTGCAGGAGGACTTGATTGAATTTTTTTCCTATGAAAGATTTTCATCCGAGTATTGAATCACATTAGGCTGAAAAAAATAAAGTTGTTGGAAAAACACAGGCAGTCAGCATATTGAGGAAAATTCTGTCATTTGGTGGTGGTATTTGAGGAAAGTAGAGGAGTTTATTTTCCGGGGACCAAAGTTGGGATCGCTTCCCAAAGTAACTTCAGTGTTAAACAGAGATTTTACTTGCATTTTATAGTATTCATAGCTGAGCGGTCAGCAAGCAAGTGGGCAGCTCGTTGACAGAAGCTGGACTTAGTAAGCTGTGCATTTTGTATGCCTCAGTACAATTTTTTCAAAACATGCCTATGACTCAACATGTATATGGATCATGTAGTTGGGTCACCCTAACCATGAGCTCTGTTTTACTCTTATTTTAATCTAAACTGTCCTCCCCTTTTATCAACCCTCTGGGTCTCCCTTAGATAGCTATCTCTTTGGAATTTTCCTTCAGCTACTGCAAGGATGAGTTCAGCTCCTCATCAGTTAATTCTAACAGCAATTTAGTGCATTAGTCCAGTTTTCAGCTTCTTTTCCACTACATATGTGGTAGCTGCCCAGAGAAATGCTCTAATTAGGTCACAGTTCACACTGTGAAAAGCAGTTTTGTAATTACCTTCAAATGACACAGGATACCAAGGATAGGAGCATATTGCCAGTTATGAGCTAATTTGCAACTGACTGGATTTTTTATGTACAACATTTATTGGGCAAACATTTAAGTGTATGTTTCTTCAAATATTTTTCCATAACTAGTTACATTCAGTAGTTTATTTCAAAGCAAATAGATGTAGTAAAAATAAATTAGAAATAAAACTTACCAATCTTGAGAAGCATGTTCTTTCCAAGGGAAAATTAGAGATCAACAATAAAAAAATATGTACAAGTCTTATCTAACTTTCATACTGGGCCAAATAAGTAGAAATCATATTCCATTAAAAGGCTTATTTCTTAATAATGAGTAATAAAATAAAAACAATTCATTTTCTAAGTTGGGGTAGTTTACCTCCTTGGGTTTTGCTACCATGTCAAAAAGAACAGATTCTACAGTGGAAAGTGAGATTAACATAGTTTAAATGGGATAAACATTAATTTAGGGAGAACTTGATGTATGTAACCTCTCTCATTTAGCCAAAGACTAGTGAGAGCTTGACACTGGAGAACATAATCTTTGTCTCCATAAGATTCTAATCTGGTTCCCAATTCCAGATATGGGTTCCTTTAAACTGAGCACATTCCTTAGCCAGTCAGAAAGCTATTGGTCACCCACCAAGGGTGTGTGCCACTACTACACTGGTATGTATGTCCTGTCATGGTGTTTGCTTCTGAGTGGCCTAGACATCTGGTTGCTCAGACTGTTGTTGGCCACTTCCCCCCAGTAGCCCATGTAGCACTGTCCAGCACTAGATGGGCTAACTATTTTGGGACTGGCTCTCTTCTGGATTCCAGCCAGATTTCTCCATGCTCCGTGTCAGCAGCATACAGTGTGTTCAGCAACTGGGTCTCTTCTTTTGCCTTAGGCAGGTAATGAAGTCCTTTGACAGAAACCTGTCTTGTATGGGGGACCTCATAAGTCTCTCTGATCAATAGATCATTGTAGGTAGCAACAGGACCTGAGAGTTACAGGCCACAGACTGAAAAATAAAAAGAAATAATCTTAGGCTTCATCCCACCCTCTCCAGGGCCCTTATTTTCAGGTGCTCCCCACGTACTTGTGTTGAGGATTCTATCTTTTAGTCTGTCTCCAAGGATTAAGGTTTCTATAGTACCAGTTAAGTTTGGATTTAGTCATTAGTTTGTTTTTCCCAACCCTTTCCTTCCCTTCCCCCCAATGACTTCCACAGATATTGTCTGGGCCTTGAGTTGCCTAGCAGGTATGTCAACAACTTCAGCAGGTCCAGGTTAGGAACAGCAGATAAGTGACAGCAGGCAGCATTTGCTTTCCTGTGTTTGTGTGAGTTTACTGCATATGATCTCTTCAAAATCTGTCCATTTTTCTAAAAATTTCATTGTATTGTTTTTCCACTTACTGTGAGAATTCCACTGTTTAAATCTGTCACAACTTCATTATCCATTCATCCAATGACAGGCACCTGGGTTGATTCCAGTTCTTAGCTATGATGAATTGAGTAGCAATAAATATGGTTGAGCAAATATCTCTGCAGTGAAGCATGGAACATTTAGGATAAATGTCCAGTAAGGAAATAACTGGGTTTGCTGGTAGGTCTATGTTCATCCTCTTCAGAAATCTCCATACCGGGGCTGGAGGGAAGGTTTAGCAGTTAAGGCATTTGCCTGCAAAGCCAAAGGACCCAGGTTCAATTCCCTATTACCACATTAGCCAGATGCACAAGGGGTCACATGCATCTGGAGTTAGTTTGCAGTGGATGGAGGCCCTGGTATGCCCATTCTCTCTGTCTCACTTTGTCTCTCTCCATGTTTCTCTGTCAAATAAATAAATAAATATTAAAAGAAAGAAATATCCATGTTGATTTCCATAGTGCTTGTACAAGTTTACATTCCCACCAACAGGGAATGAGGGTTCCTCTTTCCCCACGTCTTTACCAACACTTTTTTTTTTTTCTTGGATTTTTTTTTTAAATGATTGCCATCCTTTCTGGAGTAAGGTAAAATCTCATAGTTGTTTTAATTTGCATTTCCCTAATGGTTAGGTATGTTGAACACTTTTCTTAAGTGAGTATTGTTAATTACCTTTTAAATCTCCATGGAGGTGATGGGCTTGTTTATGAGATTCATCTGCTTTGAGTTTAGTTTTGGTAGGTGGTATATGGCTAGGAATTCATCCGTTTCTTCCAAAGTATGTGTGCCCTTGTAAATAAAGAGCAGGTTTGCTTATAACCTTACATATAGAAAAAGCAGTACAGCATTCCAGAGTACAAGTGGGTAAGATTTCCATTCCCAAATGTTTTGAGTGAATTTTCTGTAAAACATACAAACAAAAAAAAATACTATGTAGGCTTTTCTCAGTGGTAGTTTACATGTTCTCTCTCAGATTTGCAACAAGGAGAATTTGTGTTTTAAAATATGTTGTTCCTGCTCCATGGTGTTATAAATCATAAACTCCTGATGACTCTGACCTAAGATGCTTGCGGTTTCCTTTAAAAACAATCATCCACTTTCCTCGAATTTTCATCTTGCAAATGGAGCAGATCCCTGATCCTTAAAGCACATTATCTAATAATTATAAACTGGAATTCACCAACCAATTAGCAATTATAAAAAATAACTAAAATACATTTTAAAGGTGAAAAAGACACACACACACACACACACACACATTGCCTCAATCCTATAGCTGGTTGTCTTTGAAAAAATTCACAACTATACTTAGTATATATATTTTAAAATAATATCACAGAATTTTGCATAGTAAGCCTATGTATATTGCATAGATTTGGATGGACAAATTTACTTATAAGAAACATGGATATTTGACCTTTGAGTCAGAAACCAAAGAAAGATAGGCAATAAAATCTAAAGGAGGAAGACCTGTAGTTTTATAGATGAGAGGTTAGTCATATATATATATATATATATATATATATATATATATATATATATAAAGGCACAGAGTTAATGAACTATGAAGACAATGTAACTAATGAAATAAATTTCATATTTTATATTTACAAAAATGTGAAAGTGAATATAAAAAGTGACTAGAGATTTATTACTGGAATTATTATTATAGAAGATTGCACATGGTCAATGGCAATAAATGTATGACTCTTAGATATGTGTTCACTTTTTAGGGGGATGTGAATTAGGTATTTCTATATAAGAAGGAGAGTATGTACACTCAAAAGTTTTGACTTTAGAAGTAGAGATCATCATCAAATGTGAAATAAACTTGCCCACAAAATATCACACAGCCTCCTGTTTGTGAAAGGTTGGGGATAGAACATGAAATTAAATGGGAGATTTCAATATTGATATAGACAGATGTTGTTGCTGTTGTTTTGAGGTAGGGTCATGCTCTATCCCAGGCTCACCTGGAATTCACTATTTAGTCTAAGATTGGCCATGGCAAACCTCCTGTCTCTGCCTCCCAAGTGCTGGGATTAAAGGTTTGTGCCACCATGCCTGGCCCTAGAGAGATTTATTAATTTTAGTTTATGTTCCTACATACTGGAGTATATCTTAAGTAACAGCCAGAATATCTCAAGATTTGCTTCTATACATTAAGTCATTTATTAAGTCCTTCTCATACCTTTGAAAAATACACTTGCTCATCTAAATCACCTGATGAGAAAAAAATGATGAAAAGAAGATAAAAGAAATGGAATTTGGGTATTAGGATATATAGTAAGTGAAAAATAAGAATAAAGCTGAATTTGTGATGAGCAAAAAGCACTTTCTTAGTATATATTTATTTATATTATAAAGTAACATTTATAAAGTACAGTGAGAACTTGGACAGATGGCTTAGTGTTAAAGATGCTTGCTTGCAAAGTCTAAGTAACAAGGTTTGGTTATCCAGGTCTCACATAATCAGATGCACAAGATGGTACTTACATCAGGAGTTCATTTGCAGTAGTTACAGGCCCTGGTGTGCCCATTCTCTGTTTATTTCTTTCTCTCTCTCTCAGTCTCTCACTCTCTTTCTCTTTCCCTCTCTCTGCCTCAATTGAAAATAAAAAATATAAATGAGATACATGTTCATTTATAACTAAGTTATAACCATACCCAAATCTATTCTGAACAACAAATAAATCATTGCATCTACTACAGATCAAGCCCCAATTGAAAAGTTGAATACCAAGGTTTCATATATTTATTTTATGATTTAATAACAATATTTTTCTATAATAAACATAGATACAGCATTTACTTATTTATCAATGTAAAAAGATAAAAATAATAAAGAAGAAAAGACAGACCAAAAGAAAACTAAAGAAACATAAGGTGATAGGACTCATCTCAGGTAGTGAAGTAAGATAAAATTTTAGAGACTTATTTGGTTCTACAATTTATTTCTCTCCAACTGTTTCTTGGCTGAAACTAAGTATACGACAAAATAATACACAGGTTTCATTAAATGTTTCCATTTACTCAGAAACCATGCAAGTAAACTGTAATGTTCCTTTAACTGGGCAAATGAGGGATACATTTAACATAATAATTATAAATGTGCTTCTATAACACATTCTCCACACAGAAATCACAGTGAAAATTACTGTATTGACCACTATTGTTGCTTTTAGTGTTTTACAATTGATGTTCTCTTTGCTTTTCTCTGGTCAATCTTAATATTGAATGGACTTACTTTTTCCAATTCTATATTTTAGTCTGACAATATGACAGTTAGTTCTAGAACTGTCACCTTTTTCTTCTTGCCCTTCCTAACCTCTTTACTCACCAACAGAAACAATACTTCAGAGTTGTTTCTATTCCTCATATTAATTTTCTTCTACTTTTACACAGATAAGTGTAAAAGCTTGCATCAAGGAAGGGCTTTTCTGTCTTTTCCTATATTTTATTTATTTATTTATTTATTTATTTATTTATTTATTTATTATTTATTTGACACAGAGAGTGAGAGAGAATGGGTGTCCTAGGGCCTCCAGCCACTGCAAATGAACTCCAGATGCATGTGCCCTGGTTTCCATCTGGCTAATGAGGGTCCTGAGGAACCAAACCTTGGTCCTTTGCCTTTTCAGGCAGACACCCTGACTGCTAAGGCATTCCTCCAGCCATTTTTTTGTCTTTTTCATGCTTTACATGTAACAACTGTAATTAATATTGCACATGCTTGAATTGGTAAATAATTGGATTTTGTGTAGTTACCAAAAAAGTCACCAATTTATGACATTTTCCCAGGAGAATATAAAGGTTATTATAGATTACACAAGTCTTAAAATTTTACTTCAAAGGTTTCATGATATTTTATGAGGGTATATTCTATTCCTCTGAAATATTTATTTAATAAGAAAAATAAGGAAAAACATGAAGCCTTTGAAAAATACTTCACCTCAGTCCAGAAGATAAAGGGAAACAAATCAATTGAATACAAAAATTGGAACATAGTTAAAATTAAAAAAAATATGCATATGTTACATGTGAATGGTCAAAGTATTCTAGGCTACATTAATATAATAAGAAAACGCACATATAAAATTTGTTTGGATTTTTATTCTTCCTAAAATGTGGTAGATCTAATCTTCAAACTTTGTATTCCCTCATCTATTTACTCTCCTATCTACTCATGTTTTCATTTATTTCCTGACTTCATGCTCTTAGTTCCATACCAGATAGTAAAATCTCAAAAGCGTGACCAATTTGGCAGATCCAGTGAATGAATCTAATAATCCTAAAGACTGAGCCACTCAATAAGAATTTTATTCTGTGATTGAGTTTAATAATTGTAAAATACACATAAAAGAATTAATTGTGATGAGTATGATTTATATCTAGAAATTAGTACTATATAAGTACATTAGCAGTATGAGTTTTAGAAGAAAGGTGGGTGGAGAGAAAGAATGTATCAACAGTAGCCACAGAGGCTACCTGATGAAAAATAAAATGTTGGTAAAGTAGTTCAAATGTCAAAGACATAATCTCAATGTTTATCCGAGGCAACAAAGAAGAGAATAATTAGTTTAGGAATGTAAATGAACAGCAATTAAGAAGAAAAATCAGATCATCTTTAGCAACATAGACTGAAACAAACTATAATGCTGAATATTACTGTCATGAACAATTTTCTGATCTAAATGAAGTCATGCTTCACAAAGTCATATGTAACTGTGTCTTCTAAAAACCCCTATTCTAATTATCTGGTTAAGTACAATATCTCCGTAAATTATCATGAAACTTTTGAAGTGTGCCTTCTGCAATAATTTTTATACTATCCTGGATAAATTGTAAAAGTTAACAGGAATATTGCAAAAGACAGCAATTAAGCAACAACTTCTTGTAAAATCAACATGTAATGTTAGGCTAAATATTAAAATGTGCTTCAATTATTTGAAGCTATATTTTTATAATTTATTTACCTATTTATTAAATAGTTTTGTACTCAGTGAATACAGTCAAGTTGGTACCATTGTTCTACTCCCTTCCCCTGGCCCCTCCTTGTTAAGGTATATGGGTCATGCATTCTGGAGTTAGCCCATAGTTATGGGTGGGAGAATGTCTCTGTGTATCATGACCCAACGTGAGGCTCTGACATTCTTGCTGCCCCTCTTCCACAAAATTTCCCTGAGCCATGCTGGGTTCATTTTTGGTCTGCTTCAGTGATGAGGTGTTGGAGACATCAGGGTCTCTGGATATCTGACTTGGTAGGAGTTGATTGTTCTCTGTGTTGATCTCCTTCACCCTTGAGATGATACCCAGTTCACAAAGAAAACAGCGCCCTTTCTTGTTTCGCCAATTATACTTAGTTTCAGCTGGGTCCCTTTCCAGGTATGATGAGGTGGTTCTCTCCCTAGGATCTGCATGTATCTGAAAGAGAAGCAGATGCTCCAATGGAGAGTAAAGTTAGCACCAGACAAATGGGTAGCTTGATAATGGAGAGCAGGATCATGTTTGGCTATGGTTCTGACTTGTTTCCCAGCTCCAGCTATGGGTCCCATTCCCATGAGAGGATCAGTTAGCCAAATCAAGAGCAGTTGGTTTCCCACCATGGCTGTGTGCTGCTATTGCACTTGTGTGAGCATCACAGCAGGTTATTTGCTGCTTAAGTAGGTTAGGCAATGAGTTGCTTGGACATATAATGGTCATTTTACCAAAGTCAGCCATATAGCACCTTCTGGCACTAGTCCTCCTTAATTTCTTTTTTGAGTGTTTTTATGTTTTCATTGTAATAGGTCTTTCACTTCCTTGGTTAATGTTATTCCAAGGTATTTTATTTGTTGTTGTTGTTGTTGTTGTTGTTGCTATTGAAAATGGGACCATGTTCCTTATTTCTTTCTCTGTATCTTTATCATTTGAATATAGAAAGGCTACTGATTTTTGTGTATTGATTTTGTATCCTGCTACTTTTCTCTAGTAGTTAATCACCTTCAAGAGTTTTGGGATGGATTCTCTAGGGTCTCTTATGTATACAATCATGTCATCAGCAAATAGAGCTAACTTTACTTCTTCCTTTCCAAATTTTATCCTTTTTATTTCTTTCTCCTGTTTTATTACTTGAGCTAGGACTTCCAGTACTATACTGAAGAGCAGAGATGAAAGAGGACAACCCTGTTTTGTTCCTCCTCTCAGTAGGAATTCCTCCAGTCTCTCTCTATTAAGTATTATTTGGGCATTAGGAGCTTTGTATATTGCCTTTATTATGTTAACCATGCCATTTCTCTCCAACGTTTTGATCTGTTGTACTTTGTCTAAGGCCTTTTCTGCATCTATTGAAATGATCATGTGGTTTTTGTGTTTAACCTTGTTTATGTGGTGTATTACATTGACAGATTTCCATATATTGAACCACCCTAAATTCCTGGGATGAATCCCACTTGATCAAGGTGATTAATGCTTTTGATGTGTTGTTGGATTCGGTTTGCGAGGATTTTGTTCAGGATCTTTGCATCTAAGTTCATCAGGGAAATAGGCCAGTAGTTTTCTTTTATTGTGGCATCTCTGCCTGGTTTTGGAATTAGGGTGATACTAGCTTCATGGAAGGAGTTGGGTAGCTTTCCCTGTTCTCCAATTGTGTGGCACAGTTTGAAAAAGATTGGTTTGAGCTCTTCTATGAAGGTTTGATAGAATTTAGCTGAAAAGCCATCAGGTACTGGACTCTTCCTTGTGGGGAGGTTTTTTTTATTATTATTACTTTTTCAATCTCAATGAGTGTGATAGGTTTGTTTAGGAGATTAATCTGCTCTGATTTTAGCTTTGATAGATGGTATATGTCCAGAAATTTATCCATCTCCTCCACATTATCCAGTTTTGTGGAGTAGAGGTTTTGAAATAAGTCCTGATGATTCTCCCAATTTCCCTTATGTCTGTTGTGATCTCTCTTTTTTCATTTTGAATTTTGTTAATTTGAAGCATCTCCTTTTTTTGCTTGATCAGATTGGCCAGGGGTTTGTCAATCTTGATTATTTTTCCAAAGAACCAGCTCTTTGTTTTGTCAATTTTCTTAATTGTTTTCTTAGTTTCCAATTCCTTAATTTCTGCTCTGATATTAAGTATTTCTTTCCTTCTGGAGCTTTTTGGGTTGGATTTTTCTTGCTTTTCCAGGGCCTTTAGGTGGACGGTTAGGTTATTGATTTGGAATCTCTCCATCATTGTTATGAACGCATTTAGTGCTATGAAGTTTCCCCTTAGGACTGCCTTCATTGTGTCCCATAAGTTTTGGTACAATGTGTTCTTATCTTTATTCATTTCTAGAAATTTTGCAATTTCATTTTTTATTTTGTCCACTATCCATTTATTGTTTAAAAGTGTGCTGTACAGTTTCCAGGTGTTGATGGGACTCTTATTGGTCTTTTGTTCTTAATTTTTAGCAATATAGCATTGTGATCTGATATTATGCAGGGAATTATCTCAGTCTTTCTAAATATATGGAGGCAGGCTTTGTGACCAAGTATATGATCTATTTTAGAGAATGTTCATTGGGCTGTTGAGAAGAATGTGTAGTCTGTGGATTTGGGATGGAATGTTCTGTAGATATCAGTTAGGTCTAAGTGATCTATGGTTTTCTTAAGCTCTCTTACTTCTCTGTTCAGTTTCTGTTTCTGTTTGGATGATCTGTCTATTACTGATAATGTTGTATTGAAGTACCCAACTATGATGGTGTTTGTGGTTATTTCTGTTTTATTGTCAAGTAGGTTTCGGTTTATGAACTGTGGTGCCCCTGTGATTGGTGCATACAGATTTATGATTGTAATATCCTCTTGATGGATCATTCCCTTGATAAGTAGGAAGTCGCCTTCTTTGTCTTTTTTGATTATTTTGCATTTGAACTCTCTTTTATCCAATATTAATATGGCTACACCTGCTTGTTTCTTATTCCCATTTGCTTGGAATATTGTTTCCCACCCTTTCACCCTGAGTAGGTGTCTGTCTTTAGTGGTGAGATGGGTTTCTTGAAGACAACAGATTAAGGGATCTAATTTTATGATCCATCCTGTTAGCTTGTGTCTCTTGATGGGTGAATTAAGGCCATTAATATTTAGGGAAATGACTGTGAGGTTTGATTTGATGCCTGCCACATTGTGTTGTTATATGTGGTTTGGTGTTTTCATGGACTTTGAAGTCTTTTGTGCCAAATCTCAGTTTGTTTATTGTGATTTGCTTCTTGTAGGCATTTGAGGTTGATTATTTGATTATTCTGTGTGGGGAATTTCCTGAAATACTCTCCGTAGGTTTGGTTTTCTGTTCATATAATTGTAAAGCTGAGTTTTGTCATGGAAAGTTTTTCTTTCACCATCTATTATGAGGGATACTTTTGTTGGGTAAAGTAGAATGGGCCTGAGCTCATGCCTTGAAAGGAGGTGGTGGGAGCAGTAAGTGGGCAAATGGCAGAGCAGACTAAACTTGCAGAAGTGGGGATTGGTGGTACTTCTGTGGTGGGCAAATGGACCAATGGAGCCTGATCTACAGTGGGCCAGTGGGCAGAGCCTGCCCATGGTCACACATGGACAGGGGTAGCAGAGTGATTGCCCCTGTGCAGTGACACAAGTGGAACTATGCTGGCTTGGGTCCCCTTTCCTATAGTAGGTTCAGGGGTATCCTGAAGCTGGGATTGCGGGTACTGTGGCTGCTTGGTGGGATTGGGCGACTGGTAGGCTGCCCACGAGTGAGGGAGTCAGCACTTCCCTTGTTTTTCCCCTCTGTGCCCTCCCACTGATGATCTATTAGAGTTTTCTCTCCCCTAAAAGACACAGAGAACATTTAGTTCATTGTCTTTCTTTCCTGGGGATGTGCAGCACAGTTAGGCAGTCATCATCTTGGCTGGAAGTCAATTTGAAGTTATTTTTGCTAAAAAGTTTTATTTAAAAGAAAAGGATAAGCAATTTGAAGTAAAATTTGCATATTCACAAAAAAAATTCTTTTGTATCAGACACTAAATTTTTGCAGATCAGTTTATATTTTGCAATCTGTAAGATTAGCCTCCCAAGGGACCTTCATGGAGATGGACTAAAGACCCTGAAAAGTATATACAACTGAGGTAAAACTCCAGCACATCACTTTTCTGTTATATTCTTGAGTCATCATCCTATTGCTAATCAATCACCATAGTTTAAGTAGTCTTTTTTGAAAGAGTGATATATTTTGTTTTGTAACTTTGAAAAATATTTTAATTTTATTTATTTATTTGACAGAGAGAAAGAGGAAGAGAGAGAGAGAAAAAGAGAGAGAGAGAGAGAATGGGAGTGCCAGGGCCTCCAGCCACTGCAAATAAACTCCAGACACATGTGCTACCTTGTGCATCTGGCTAATGTGGGTCCCTGGGGAATCAAACCTGGATCCTTTGGCTTCGCAGTCAAATGCCTTAACCACTAAGCTATCCCTCCAGCCCTTGTTTTGTAATATTTTATACATATGTGAAGCATAGTGATTACATTACCCTTCCTTGTCCCTCAGTTTCACTATACTCCTCATCACTTACCTATGGTTATTATACAGAAAAGAATGAGTCACTCTCCTTTGGCAACTTTTCTTCCCTCATTAAGGGAGGGGCATGGCTTCATGAAGCCCTTCCCACATCTTTAAGTGAGTGGTACTTGGCCCTCTCATGTGTAGGAGCTTTAGTTCTGGTCCAACATTTGAATGAGTTTGTGAGTACAATTGCCTTTTCATGTCTGACTCTAGTGTTCCACACAATATTTCACATCCTTCAGCTCTTACATCCTTTCTGTCACATCTTTCACAAAATCCCCTCCAGCCTTGAATGGGAAACTGCTTGTCTTCTTTAGCGTCTACCAATCACCAGTCACTCATTTTCTACACTTGACCAAATGTGCTTCTGTTCATAGGCTGCCTTATACTGCCAAATTAAATAATAAATAAATATATTTATGAGGCAGATTGACTCACTGAGCAAGACTTGCCCCTGAGTGCAATAATGATATGATTGTTAGGCAGGTAACAGTCTTTGAAATTCATCTTTATCTCAGAGAACAGGTAAGTAATTTACAATGATCAGTTAGCTATACTGAATACTATACAAAAGGAATGTTTCCAAGAGATAAGAGGAAGCTTTTATACAGTATAGCCTGAGATGAAATTACAACTCCCTTAGTTTCACCTTCTAACAACTAGTGACCAAATAAATGAGAGTCATTGACTTTAACTTCTGTGGTTTTTCTTAACTATCACCATAGCTACCAATGACCATAGTAGCTCACCACTGCTCAAATACCTTTGGACTTGGCGTCACTCTGAAAGATGTAGCTTAACCAAAGGCATGAGAGCCACATGCAGAAAGTTTATGTTTATTTCAAACCACTATATTTCCAACTTCTGTGATGCTATAGCATGATATGCAATTGCATAATACGGACACTAATTTCAAGAGTATGTTGTCATATTTGTAAATCCAAGACCATCATTACTGACACATTTTAAGTTGGGACTAAGAAAACAGTGACTTGAGGTGGAACCAGTGTATTTTGTATATACATAAAGACAGTGTATTTGGTAACAGAAATGTCTTATGAGGCAGAATGTGTGTCTAATTATTTTACAGCTGTAGGGAAAGAAGTAAAAAAAATAGAAAATTAGTGTTTGGGACTTTTATTGACTAAATTTTATCAGATGTTAGCAGAAAGATAAGATAAGGAAAGAAGTTGATTGCTGAACAGCTGAAACAAAAGAAATGCAAACTTAGTTTGGGACTTTGGATCATGATGGTATGAAGTTTAAACAACTAAGACATCATTGATAAATGTTTGGAAAACAAATCTCATGTTGAGACTCAGCATTTTGGCAAGATAAGAATAGGTGAGTACTTTTCCCATTTACTGCTGAAAGAAATCTCAGAGGAGCCAAGTTCTTCAGGGCAGAGATCAGATTGATGATTTGGAGGACAGTTAAACCTCAAAATAAAATTCAGTTACTTAGGGCATCTCAGAGTTTTTCTTTTCCACAGAAACCTAGGATTTCTACTTACCAGCTTCAAATTTAAAGACAGAATATGAGGGAGCATAGAAAATTTACATGCATAATAGGGGTATTAATATTTACTAATGCTATTTGAAGTGAGCTGACATTATGCAAATAAAGTAGTTTGATCTGTTTTGAGAAAACTTGCTGAATCAAGTAAAAACCTGAAATATTAGTTATAAAACTCTTGACTATCAGAAATTTTTATCTGACCCCCCCCCCCAACTTTTTAATTAATCATAAGTTTAAAAACTTGAACTCAAGGGCTGGATAGATGGCTTAGCATTTCAGGCATTTGCTTGCCAAGCCTAAGGACCCATGTTCAGCTCTCCAGGTTAGCCAAAAGCCAGATGCACAGTGATGCAAGGTCACACATGCATGCAAGGGGCACACACATCTGGAGTTCAATTGCAGTGCCTGGAGGCCCTGGCATGTCAATTCTCTCTCTCTCTCTCTCTCTCTCTTTCTCTCATAAAAAAGGCATTCTTCTGGTCTTGCATCCAAAATAAATAAATAAATAAACTTGAATAAACCCAAGATGCCTGTCACCTCATTGCTTTAATTGATTATGAGCTTAGGAACCTGAACAAGCCCAAAATAGGTGTGTCCTTTTTAAGTAAAAATAAGACTAAGGGGGGGAGGGGAGAGAATAGCCACCCTAGAATGTGCTGTAAAATAGAAAGCAGAATAGTGACCTTGACTGTGATTATCTAGTGGCACAATGCTGACTCAGGATTCCACAAGCCCTGCAATGCTGTGACTATTGATATATCATGTTCCCTTTCTATTCAGAACAATTGATAAAACATCCCATGTATTTCTTATTTTTTAACTTATTTATTTTCTTTTACTTTTATATAAATTGTAGTCTTATATATCCCCTCTACCCAATACCATTTTCCTTGTCTTTAGGGGGAGAGGAGGGAATGACTGTGCCTTGGGATGTTTCTACTCACCCTGTGGCTCTCACAGTCTTCCTGACCTTTCTTCTGCATTGGTCCCTGAGCCTTGATGGGTCTGTTAGCAGTCTGGCTTAATGTTGAATTCTCTGTATCTTCTGGGTTTCTGGTTTGATGTGTTTTGGTTGATCACAGTGTCTGTTGCCTTTCCCTGGACCTGGTGGCCAGGCTAGCAGTGGGACCATCACCCATTTTGGAGCTTCCTCTGCATGTTCTCTTTGGCTCCCACAGATGTGGAAGAGGTGACATGTCTTCTGGCTATCTTTGTTTGTCATGCTGGTGGATTTCAAATCTCCTGTTTTCTCTGCCATCTTTAAAATAAAACAAACTCTCCAACCAAGAGGGAGAGTAGCTTGGATTAATGGGGATATGCATAGTTATTTGAAAGATTTTTGTATGTAAGCTCACTCTTCCTATTCAGAGAGTAGTGGAGGCTTCATTAGGAGTCTGTAAGCTTCTTGGCCATGGGATTCAAACTTGGTTTCCAGTAGCAGATGTGAGTTCACCTCCACTGTGAGAACAGATAGTTACCTGCAAAAGCTATGTACCACTATTGCACAAGTGTGTACTATTTGCCAGCCTGGTTGATTTTTTAGCTTCCAGGGTCCCCTGATTATTCACACTCTTGGTGACCATTGTCTCCCAGCAATTGCCATAGCATTTTCCTACACTATGAGGGCTTTCTGAAAGGGAACTGGTTTTCCTCTCATTTCCAGCATGGTGTTTACAAGACCCATGACCAGTGCCTATTTTGTCTTTAGTAATAAGGCCTTACCTTTTAGCTCTGAAGGTAATCAAGTGTAATGAGCAAGGGCCTGCATTGTTTTATGAACCTCATGATTCTCCCTGGTAAACAGCTCACTGTGAAGATTAACTGAATTTTGAACCTGGGACTACCCAGCTTGAGCCAATGGCTTTAAGGTTAAGCTTTCTCCACCTTATATAAGACACTTGTATCTGGACCATTTCACCACAGAGTATTGAGGGCTAGTGAAGAAAATGTGCCCCATATTTTTATAGTATATGGAGTAGGGGGAAGCAGTGCTATAGCGATTTTGAAAATCACTTCATAGTGGCCAGACATTATGTAATGTGAATTGAATGTAGTGGCTGGATAGTTTTTTCAGTTGATTCCCATTGAGCTGATAGATTACTTATGTATTATATGTTGAATGATAAAAGCACAGCAGGAAACCTCTACTGTTTGGCAACAAATTCATGAACCAGATTGCTTATTAGCCAATATATATTTGTGTTGTGCCCACTGCCCATTGCACTTTAAGAAAAGTCTCCAAAATACCAACTAATACAAACAAAAACATCCTGCAAGTTATAAGGTTTATTGTAACATTATCAAAGAATTAACTTTTTCTTCTTTTATCTGCACAGTATTCTATGGAAAACCCTTGTTTGATGTGTAAACAAGAAACAGGTTCTGTTCTCTAACAATAGCAACAGAAACAATAGCTTGTGCAGTTTACAGTGTACCCAGGCTTCGGTGGGCCCACATATGAAACTTATCCAGATATCCTAGGCCTGGATGGCTTTCAGTTATGGGAATGAAAAGAGACACCTCTCTGGCATAGTATTTGGTAGTCTACTTATATGAAGGATAATATACTGCCATCTCATAATAGTGCAACAAATTCTATCTGTGAGAGGGCTTACAATTCTGTCCAAATGAAATATTATTTTAAAGGTGACTTTCAATGCCACAGTTTTGTTAGCTGATAGCAAACTGTATTGAGATATCATATACACAATGCTGGTGTCATGAAAAACATGATACTCCATCCATATGACACTGGGGAATAAAGAATCTTCTGTATCATCAGCATATATCCCACATGTGACATGCAATTTTGGAAAGAAAGAAATTCACAGTTTATAGAGAACTCGTGGATGTATTAGAATAGTATAATGTAACTAACACTGGACTAACACTTATCATTGACCTTAGCTATTGTTCCACTATGAAAGTAAATCATCATTTTCTTCCCAAATATATACAATGATCCACCACACTGTGAAGAAGCATATCTGTTGCCATTCCATTGGACTTTTGAGGTAATTTTTTTTTCTATCTCTGTGAAGAATGATGTGGAATTTTTATTGTTATTGCACTAAATCTGCATATTGCTATTGGTAGACTTACCACTTTTACAATATTAATTCTACCTATTCAGAAGCATGAGAATTCTTTCTATCTGCTCAAGTCCCCTTCAATTTCTTTCTTGAGCATATTTAGTATATTAACCCTGGATTAGGGTTATTCTAAGATATTTAATTTATTTGTGGCTACTGAAAACTGACAGAGCCTCACTGATTTATTTCTCTGTATGTTTGTCCATTCCATGTAGAAAGGCTACTGAATTGTGTGTGGATTTTGTATTTTGCTACTTTGCTGTAAGAATTAATCACATTTAAAAGTCTCAAGGTTGAGGCTGGAGAGATGGCCTAGTGGTTAAGTGCTTGCCTGTGAAGCCTAAGGACCCCAGTTTGAGGCTTGATTCCCCAGTACCCGATGTAAGCCAGATGCACAAGGTGGCGCATGTATCTGGAGTTCATTTGCAGTGGCTGGAGGCCCTGGTGCACCCATTCTCTCCCTGTCTCTCTCTCCCTCTTTCTCTCTCTGTCTGTCGCTCTCAAATAAATGAATAAAAATAAACAAAAAACGTAAAAAAAAAAAAAAAAAGGCTTGAGGTTGAGAATTTCGGATCACTTGTGTATAGGATTATCTCATCTGCAAACAGGGTCAATTTGACTTCTTCCTTTCCAGTGTGTATCTCTTGTATTTCTTTCTCCTCTCTTATTGTTTGGGGGTGGACTTCTACTATGTTGAATAGCAGTGGTGAGAGTGGGCCTCCCTGTTTTCTTCCCAATCTCAGTGGGGACTACTTCAGTCTTTCCTTTCTAAGTATTATTTGGGCTTTAGGTGCTTTATATATAGCTTTTATTGTGTTGAGATATATACCTTCCATGCCTATTCTCTCCAGCATTTTAATCATGACATGATGTTGTACCTTGTCATAGGCTTTCTCTGCATCTATTGAAATGATCATGTGGTTCTTGTGAATAAGTTTATTTATGTGGTGTATTACGTTGACTGATTTCCATATGTTAAACCATCTCTGGATCCCTGGGATGAAGCCTAGTTGATCAAGGTCGATAATGGTTTTGATATATTGTTGAATTTGGTTTACAAGGATTGTGTTCAGGATCTTTTCATCTAAGTTAATTAGGGATATAGGCCTATAGTTTTCTTTTCTTGTATTTCTGTGTGGTTTTGGTGGTGCTAGCCTCATAAAAGGAGCTCAGGAGTATTCCTTGTTCTCTAATTATGTGAAACATTTTGAAAAAAAAATGGTTTCAGTAATTCAATGAAGGTTTGTAAAAATTTATCCGAAGAAGCTATCTGGTCATGGACCTTTCTTTTTTGGGAGGCTTTTAATTACTTTTCATCTCAAGAGATGTGATAGGTTTGTTTAGGACATTAATCTGCTGTGAGTTTAGTTTTGGTAGTAGGTATTCATTTAGGAATTTATCAACTTCTTCCAGATTATCCAATTTTGTATAATAGAGGTTTTGCAAGTAAGTCTTGATGTTTGTTGTGACCTCTCCCTTTTATGATTTTTTTTTGAGACTTCTATTTTCTTTTTGTTTGATCAAATTGGCCAGAAGCTTATCAATCTTGTTTATTTTTTCAAGGAACAATTTCTTAATTTTATCAATTTTCTTATTTGTTTTCTTAGTTTCCAATTCATTAATTTCTGCTCTGATCTTGATTATTTATTTCCATCAGGAGTTCTTAGGGTTTGATTCTTCTTATTATTCCAACTCTTTTGGGTGGATAGTTAGGTTACTAATTCAAGATCTCTCTGACTTAGTTGTGAAGGCGTTTATTGCATTTTCCTGTAAAATGATCTCCAAATTCATGTGGAATGGCAGTAAGCCTTGGATATCCAAATATATCCTCAACAAAAGAAACACCTCAAACACCTCTTGGGGTCTCACCATACCCAACCTAAAGCTATATTACAAAGCCATAGTAAGCAAAACAGCATGGTACTTTCATGAAAACAGAAATAAACACGAATGCAGCTGAACTGGATACCCATACCTTAGGAGAAGTAACTACAGCTAATTGATATTTGGTGAACACTCCAATAATTTACACTGGAGAAAAGACATATCTTCAACAAATGGTGGTGGACAAATTAGATAACCATAAGTAGAAAAATGAAATTAGACCCACTCATCTCACCGTACACAAATATCAAATGCAATTGGATTAAAAAAAACTCTCCAAAACGTAGGAGTAGTGAAAGACTTCCTGAACAAAACTGCAGTAACCTAGGACATTAAGCAATCACTCAACCAATAGGATCTCATGAAGCTAGAAAGCTATTTTCTCATTTTTTTTAGTTCATGGTAGATAAGGTTTTTTTGTTTGTTTTTATTTTTATTTTTATTTTTTTAGAGATGAAAGGGAGATAGAGAATGGGTATGCCAGGGCCCCTAGCCACTGAAAACAAACTCCAGATATATGTGCTACCTTGTGCATCTGGCTTACATGAGACCTGGATAAGTGAACCTAGAACCTGAGTCCTTAGGCTTTGTAGGCAAATGCCTTTACTACTAATCTATCTCTCCAACCCCCTAAAAATCCTTTTCATAGACAAACATACCATAAGTTGAGCCAATAGATTACCTACTGAATGAGAAAAAAGTTTTCCAGATATACCACTAACAAGGGCCTAATATCTATAATCTCCAAATAACTAAAAAAAAAAAAACTGAATAATAAAAAGTCAAACAACCCACTACAGAAATACTTGCACATTAATGTTCACTGATGCTTTATTCACAATTGTTCAGTGTATATGACCATCAGCTGATAAACGTTTAATGAGAACGTGATGCTGTAAAGAAAAAAACATCATGAAATTTGTCATAAAATGGATGGAACCGGAAAATATTATACTGACTGGTAGAGCCGAGGTCCAGAAAGACAAAAGTTATATGTTCTCTCTCATGTGTTTTTAATTTTCACATTTGTATATTTATGTCAGAATAAATGTACAGGCCTGAAATCCTGAAAGGAGTTGTGTGGGAAGGGAACAATACCTTTTTTGATAGGATTGGGGCAACTGATCACATGAAATGACATTTGGGATAAATGCTGGGGAAAGGAAGGCTTATGCAAGGATTGGTTCAGTATAAAATGCATAGGAGGTTATGGAAGTAAGGGTGTGCTTACCAAAACTAAAGATGAATGATAAGTTCATAAAGAAGCCTATTACTCTTTAAGCTAATTAAAGTATAAGTAAACAAACAAACAAACAAAAAAAACACTTTGAATAAAGGTACCCGAAAGGGTAGATAAAGCTGCTCCAAAGCCACTCACTAAGTACAGGCTATTGACACTGTGCTTCATTGTCACCAGAACTATCTAATCATTCCCTGCTGCTCAAAATGAGCAGACACTCCAGTATCAGGACATGGAAAGTGAGGCTTGAACTGAGCTAGAGCTTCCTCTCTGCTGGCTGGTTTTCATAGTTTCACTAGATGGTTCTCTGCAGGATCCTTCCTTCCTTCTCTTCCTTCCTTCCTTCCTTTTCTTCTTTCCTTCCTTCTTTCCTTCCTTCCTTCCTTCCTTCCTTCCTTCCTTCCTTCTCTTCCTGCCTTCCTTCCTTTTCTTCTTTCCTTCCTTCTTTCCTTCCTTCCTTCCTTCTCTTCCTGCCTTCCTTCCTTTTCTTCTTTCCTTCCTTCTTTCCTTCCTTCCTTCCTTCCTTCCTTCCTTCCTTCCTTCCTTCCTTCCTTCTCTTCCTGCCTTCCTTCCTTTTCTTCTTTCCTTCCTTCTTTCCTTCCTTCCTTCCTTCCTTCCTTCCTTCTTTCCTTCCTTCCTTCCTTCCTTCCTTCCTTCCTTCCTTCCTTCCTTCCATCCTTCCCTTTCTTCTTCCCTTCCTTCCCTTCCTTCCTTCCTTCCTTCCTTCTTTCCTTCTTTCCTTCCATCCTTCCTTCCATTCCTTCCTTCCTTCCCTTCTTTCCTTCCTTTCCTACCTTCCTTCCTTGCCTTCCTTCTCTTCCCTTCCCTTCCCTTCCCTTCCCTTCCCTTCCCTTCCCTTCCCTTCCCTTTCCTTCCTTCCTTCCTTCCCTTTCTCTTTCTTTCTTTCTTTTTTCTTCCCTTCCCTTCCCTTCCCTTCCCTTCCCTTCCCTTCCCTTCCCTTCCCTTCCCTTCCTTCCCTTCCCTTCCCTTCCCTTCCCTTCCCTTCCTTCCCTTCCCTTCCCTTCCCTTCCTCCTTCTCTTCCCTTCCCTTCCCTTCCCTTCCCTTCCCTTCCCTTCCCTTCCCTTCCCCTTCCTTCCTTCCTTCCTTCCTTCCTTTCTCTTTCTTTCTTTCTTTTTTTCTTCTTCCTCTTTTCCTCCTCCTCCTCCTTATTCTTCTTCTTCTTATCTTATCAAGGTTCTTTCAAAACCAAGGTTTATTTACAAACCCAGAAATGGGCTCAGATGATTTATATGGAATATGAAAGACCTTGAAGTTGAGTACTGAAGAGCAACACAGATTAGTAGAAACAGATAATTCAAAAATGAAAAAAAATAAAAATAAAAACTACTACAACAGTCACTGCTCTTGTTTCCAGGTCTCAAGTTTGTCCAAGAGCTCTTTTGAAGTTATGAAGAAAGCCTTCCTGAAGGACATAATGAATCACCTTGACTTTTATCTTGCATTAGTCAGGAATCCTACTCATAGTCAAAGTTCTTTCATGATATTACAAATCAGTGCAAATAGAACTAAGATATATGTTTTCTATTAATATTTTCAGCTAATTTATGCCAAAATTAAAATTATATATAAAATTATAGAAAAAAGTATTTTCAAAATATTAATAGTGTTTCAAACTTGTAAGGATGTAGTCCACTCAAGATTTAAATTATAGGTTGGAGAAATGGGTTAGTGAAGTTGCTTACCTGACTCACCAAAACCCATGTAAGCCAGATGCACATGGTGGCATATGTGTCTGGAGTTCATTTGCAGTGGCTAGAGGTCCTGGTGTGCAAATTCTCTCTCTTTTCCTATCTCTCTCTCTAATAAAAATAAACATAAAATATTTTTAAAAATTCAATTTTGGTACATATTGTACTGGAAGAAGAAATTAATGTATCATTCTTTTTTTTTTTTTTTTTTTTTTTTTTTGGTTTTTCGAGGTAGGGTTTCACTCTAGCCCAGGCTGACCTGGAATTCACTATGGAGTCTCAGGGTGGCCTCGAACTCACGGTGATCCTCCTACCTCTGCCTCCCGAGTGCTGGGATTAAAGGCGTGCGCCACCACGCCCGGCTAATGTATCATTCTTTTCTTAAAACTATTAATTTATAAATGCTATTTAATGTGCAGTTACATAGTTGGCACTGTAAATAAGAATTAGCATACCTTTTATTTTTAAGAAAGAGAGTACTTTTAAATCAGCTTAAATTATCTTTCTCACCACATTGCTAAAATATTTGCTGACTTACAGTTTCACCACTGTCACAGAAAATTAAATTACATTTCAAATCCAATGTGAATCATTCCTATCTCACATTAGCTTAAGTAATTTTGTTTGACTTTCATATCAAATCAGAGACATCTATTTATAATTCCAGTGTGCAATTATTTGAATATAAGGCTAATTGCAGAATAATGATTATTTTATTTTGCTATCTTGGAAGTAATTCCAACATAATGTGTAGAAAGTCAATTTGCATAAGCAATTATTTTGAAGAGTGATGAAAAAAGAAATATTGATTGGTAAAATGTTACTGAAAATATGTCAAGAATGTTATGAATTAAATATTATTTTTAAAAGTGAGAAAATTTACAACCTAGCTTAAAATTTTTATTAGAATTCCAAATAATATATAGCACAGTGTTGCAGTCAGGTTCGCATTGCTGGTAGAAATCACCCAACCAAGAGCAGGTTCTGAGAAAAAGAGGTGTATTTTGGCTTACAGACTCAAAGGGAAGTTCCACAATGGCAGGAGAAAACGATTGCATGAGCAGAGGGTGGATACACCCCCTGGCCAACATAAGGAGGACAATAGCAATAGGAGAGTGTGCCAAACACTGGCAAGGGGAAACTGGCTATAGCACCCATAAACCCACCCCCAAAAATACACTGCATCCAACAGGCATTAATTCCCAAGTCTCCCAACAGCTGGTAACCTAGCACTCAGAACACCTAAGTTTATGGGGGACACCTGAATCAAACCATCACATTCTCCCCCTGGGCCCATAAACTGATAT
Organism: Dipus sagitta; assembly: GCA_036346955.1. Taxonomy (NCBI): domain Eukaryota; kingdom Metazoa; phylum Chordata; class Mammalia; order Rodentia; family Dipodidae; genus Dipus; species Dipus sagitta. The sequence continues at coordinate 28,470,020 of CM070772.1, forward strand.
CCATACATGATGTAAAATACAATGCATTCAGTCCAACTTTAAAAGTCCTCATAGTTTTTATCAATCCCAATGATGTTCAAACATCCCCATAGCCCAAGATCTTTTTAAATTTTTTTTTAAATTTATTTATTTGACAATGACAGAGAGAAAGTGGCAGAGAGAGAGAGAGAGAGAGAGAATGGGCATGCCAGGGCCTCCAGCCACTGCAAACGAACTCCAGATGCATGCACCCACTTGTGCATCTGGCTAACGTGGGTCCTGGGGAGTCGAGCCTTGAACCGGGGTCCTTAGGCTTCACAGGCAAGCGCTTAACCACTAAGCCATCTCTCCAGCCCCCCATAGTCCAACATCTTTTAACTGAGCCATAATAACCAAAAAATCCTCCCCCAAAAAACATAATGGCACAGAATAAACATTCACACTGCAGAAGATGGCATTGGGCATAGCAAAGAAATATTTAGTCAATAGAAGACTTAAACCAACCATGGCAAACATCAAACTGTAACTCCAAGTCCAACAACTCTAGCCAGTGACCAATCCCCAAGTGTGATAATTCTAACCAGCAACAAGTCTCTGGCATTCCAATTCCACCCCTCCAGCTAGGCTATTCAAAGTCCTGGAAAACTTCATCAGGCCGGGCCGCTCTCCTTAGCAGCCATCTCGCTGGTCCTGGCATATCCACAGGGTCTCCACTACAATCATGGTCCATCCTCATGGCCCCATGGTGTCTCCATGTGGGTAACCAGCAAACCTGTTTCACACTGCCCATGGCCATTTCTAAAACACAAGACCGTGTTGCAAACTCAACGACCCTTTCTTTCCTGCATTTCTTATACTCAAAAATACCAGGTATGGTGCCAATTTGTTAATCCATAGGGGAATAAAACAGACTTTGAATAACAGGACATGCCTTGAGCACTCAGGCCCCTTCAAAAGAGTCTACATTCTTCCTGTTGCCTCAGTGGAGGTCAGCTGGCCTAATCTCAAAGGTTGTAATCTCTCAATTTCAGCTGAATGAGCAGCAGTTCACCCAGATTTTTTTTTTTTTTTTCTGGGGCATATCCCTCTTCTCAAACCAGTTCATTTCTACACAAAGCAACGCAGCACAACTTCTCAGGACACGAGCATAACAGCAAGCCTCTCGCACAAACTGCTAGCCCAGTCCAAGTAAAGTTCTTTGTCATCCTCATAAGCCAAACTTCGCAGTCCATAGTTCCTACTGCATTCAGGTCTTGCAGCTCTGACCAGAGTAGTCCATCAAGCTGTACTTACACTGCAAGGCATCTCCTAAACCAAGGCTTCAAATCCTTCCACATTCCTATTGAAAATCAGCTCCAAAAGGCCAAAGCCACACAATCAGGTTCCTAGCAACAATACCACTCCTTGGTACCACTTTACTGTTGCAGTCGGGTTCACATTGCTGGTAGAAATCAACCAAGAAAGAGCAGCTTGTGGGAAAAAAAGAGGTTTATTTTGGCTTACAGGCTGGAAGAAAAGCTCCATGATGACAGGGGAAATGATGGTATTATGGCTCAGTTAGAAGACCTTGGACTATGGGGGTGTATGAACATCATTGGAATTGATAAGAACTATTGGGACTTTTAAAGTTGGACTGAATGCATTGTATTTTAGATCATGTATGGATATCAGTTTATGGGGGCCAGGGGTGGAATGTTGTGGTTTGATTCAGGTGTCCACCATAAACTTAGGTGTTCTGAATGCTAGGTTCCCAGCTGAGGGAGTTTTAGGAATTAACACCTCCTACAGGCAGTGTATGGTTGGGGGGTGGGTGTATGGGTGTTATAACCAGTGTCCCCTTGCCAGTGTTTGGCACACTATTCTGTTGCTATTCTCCACCTTATGGTGGCCAGATATAAATCATTCTTGTCAGGATCACCTAAGGTCAAGATGTTTGCATTTTTGCATGGCTTGTTAAAAAGGAAAATAACCAGCATTTCATATAGGTTGCTTAAGTAATGGAAATCTGAATGAGAAAAAAATAAAGTGGTATTTTCACACAATGAACTCATAGCTTTTACTTCAAATTGCCAAATACAAATACTTATTCAAATGCTGCTTCAAAAAGATGCTTCTTTAAAGAAATTTATATATATATATATATATATATATATATATATATATATATATATAGTCTTCTTTGCCTCAATAGCAGTGATTTAAGACACAGCTAACAACACTAAAATGAACTTACAGAATACAATTAAAGACAAAAATAAAAAATAATAATGCTCATGGACTGGAGAGATTGCTTAGTAGTTAAGTGCTTGCCTGTGAAGCCTAAGGACCCTGGTTCAAGGCTTGATTCTCCAGGAACCACGTAAGCCAGATGCACAAGGTAGCACATGAATCTGGAGTATGTTTGCAGTGGCTGGAGGGCCTGGCATGCCCATTCTCTCTCTCTCTCTCTCTCTCTCCATCTCTCACACTCTCTCTTCCTCATTCTCTCTCTGTTGGCCTCAAATAAATAAATAAAAATAAACAAAAAAAATTTAAAAAAGAAATTAATGTTCATAATTGCTGGTGTCCAATATGAACTATGAACAAAATGCAAAGCAGAAAGATTTAGTTACCTTACATTTTCGTCAGGAAAAAAAGAACAGGTAAAGTTAGGTTTAAGTAAAATACGGTTCTGAAAGATATTGCAATCATTAAACAAAAGTCAAATACTTTGTTATCAAGAAAAGAGGAAATGGGCTGGAGAGATGGCTTAGCCATTAAGCACTTGCCTGTGAAGCCTAAGGACCCCAGTTCAAGGCTCGACTCCCCAGGACCCACATTAGCCAGATGCACAAGGGGGCGCATGCATCTGGAGTTCGTTTGCAGTGGCTGGAGGCCCTGGCGTGCCCATCCTCTATCTATCTCTATGTGCCTATTTCTCTCTGTCTCTCTGTCACTCTCAAATAAGTAAATAAATAATTTTTAAAAGGTTTAGAAAAAAAAAAAGAAAAGAGGAAATGATAACTTCAGGGAATCTCGGGAATTAGCAAGGCTCCACATATACAAACCTCAAAGCTACAAGAGTGAATTTGAAAACTTTCTCTTGTAACCATAGCATCACTGGGGAGCTCCAATTGCAACAGGTGTCCAGAAAATTGTTTCCCCAGGATTTGTTTCACCTTATTTAGTCATCCATATTCTAGAGTTCACTGGATTTTGGTACAAGACAGCCAGCTATTGCCCAAGCCAGTGTTGGCACTTGCCTGTAGATAAATGATACTGGATTTTCAGGCACAACACACACAAGAGTTACATTCATGGAGGCTTCTGTCAAGATTTCAAAAGAAAGGTTTTGGTCTTGCTTTAGTTGCATTCCTTCTTTCTATTCCACCCACACTTTAGAAATTGAGGAATTAACTATGAATCATATTGTATCTAGGGAGTCTATACTGAACTTTCCTATTTCTATAAGGAAATAGAATAGCTAAGTGCTTGCCTTGGATCTCAGAGAAAACATTGAATTGGATTTTGAACAACTTCTGGAATTGTAGGTGCACATGTTCAGTTGGAGAGTAGGTGCTATGAAAACAACACAGTCAAAAGTTGAATTAAAAAAATCAATAAAGTTAAAATATTCAAAACTGGCATTAACAAAGCTGACCCAGGATAAGATTTATCTTTAATTTGCTCATATTTCCTGAATTTGGTATGCTTATGTCTTTGCAATCAACAATTATTTTGGCTTTGATCCTCTGTATTTTAACATTATACATTTACTTCCTTTCTTATTTTAAGCTGTATTTTTACCTCATTTTTTTCTTTGCTTTATAAAGGTGCACTAGTATTTCTGTGAACGTGTTAAATGCTTTGTTTCCTTATGAACATATATAAATTTTTTTTTCTTTTATTTTATTTTTGTTTTGTTTTCTTTTGCTTTTTATTCTTTTTTTTTCTTTATTAATTAGTTTTGTATTCAGCAAATACAGTCAGTTTGGTACCATTATTAGGCTCATCCGTGACCTACCCCCTCCCCTTGGCCCCTCCTTGCTGAGGTATACGGGTCATGCATTGTGGAGTTAGCCCACAGTTATGGGTAAGCTAAATGTCTCTGCATATCATGACCCAACATGTGGCTCTGACATTCTTTCTGCCCCCTCTTCCACAAAATTTCCCTGAGCCATGTTGGGTTCATTTTTGGTCTGCTTCAGTGATGAGGTGTTGGGGGCCTCTGGGTCTCTGGCTCTCTGATTTGGTAGGAGTTGATTTTTCTCTGTGTTGATCTCCTTCCCCCTTGTGCTGGTATCCGGTTCATCAGGAAAAAAGCACCCTTGCTTGTTTCGCCAATTTTTCTGAGTTTCAGGCAGGGCCCTTTTGAGGTATGATGGGGTGGCTCTCTCCTTAGGATCTACATCTATCTGAAAAAGAGAAGCAGATTCTCCTACAGAGAGTAAGTTAGCACCAGGACAAATGAGATAACCCTTACTTTTTTTTATAGAGAATTTAATAGGTGTAGGTCATCTTGTAGCCCATGGTTGATGGTAGCTTGATATTGGAGAGTGGGCTTATGTTTGGATATGGTTCTGACTTGTTTCCCAGGTCCAGCTATGGGTCCCGTACCACTGAGGGGATCCATTAGCCAAATTGAGAGCAGTTGGTTCCCCACCATGGCTGTGTGCCACTATTGCACTTGTGTGGGCATCACAACAAGTTATTTGCTGCTAAGTAGGTTAGACCATGAGTTGCTTGGACAGATATTGGTCATTTCACAGAGAAAGAAATACAAATGGCAAACACACACTTAAGAAAATGTTCATCATCCCTAATCATCAGAGAAATGCAAATTAAAACAACTATGAGATTCCACCTTACCCCAATAAGGATAGCAAACATCAAAAAATCAAATGAAAATAAATTCTGGTGAGGATGTGCAGAAGTGGGAACACTCATCCACTGTTGGTGGGAATGTAGGATGGTACAACCACTTTGGAAAGCAATATGCAGACCCCTGAAAAAGCTGACTATAGAGATGCCAACAGACCCAGTTATTCCCTTACTGCGCATCTACCCTAAAACTTTCAAACCACAGGCTAGAGAGATTTGCTCAACCATGTTTGTAGTGGCTCAATTTGTAATAGCTAAGAGCTGGAATCAACCCAGATGTCCATCACTACAAGAATGGATAACTAAGATGTGGTATATCTACACAATGGAATTCTATATAGCAGTAAGAAAAAAATGACACAATGAAATTTGAGGAAAATTGTTTGAACCTTTAAGAGATCACTCTCAGTGAACTTACCCAATCACAGAAAATAAAATCGCCACATAGTCTCACTCATCTACAGCACCTAACATGAATCTACCCAAGATACCTTACATACCCAGCAAGCATCTTGAGGACTAGACACTAGGATGGAGGGGAGGGAGGGGAGGGCATCGAAGGGGTGGGAAACACAAATCTAGACCCAAACGTCAATGGTACCATAAAATTCTACTTCCTAAAAGGCAGACCAAATGGCCGAACCTTTACCAGGCCCTTACAGGAAACACCTGAACCACAAGACACTGGAGAGATTAGGATCAAGACTAACCTTAATCCTCTACATCTTCCCTCCCTCCCTCTCCCTCTCCCTCCCTCCCTCTCTCTCTTTTCTCTCTAATTCTTGTATATTAGTTATCATTTTCCTCATTTTCTTAGTGGGCACTGACCTGTAACTCCCAGTACCAGCATGGGGCTATCATCCACAATGAGCTTTTGATCAGAGAGACCTACAAGGTTTCCTAAAAGACAGACAGATTTCTGTCAAAGTACTCGATGACCCACCAAAGGTGAGTGGTAAGACCCTACTGCTGAAGACACCTTATGTGGTTGACATGCAAAATGGAATGGCATGGCTGGAAGTTGGAAGAGTCCCCAGACAGTCAGCGTGTCTAGTGCCAGAACGTGCTACATGGGCGACTGGGGAAAAATGACCAATATATTAATTTTTATGTATGAGTTTCTTTGTGATATTCTCAAACTTATATATAGTATTGTGATTGAATCAGCCCTTCTTGTAATAGGTTTTGGCCTTGTCCCATCTCCCTTGAGTTGCTTCCTGTTCCCACATAGTTCCCCTCATTCTTTCATGTCTAGATCCATAAATTAGGATAAAACATGAAATACTTGTCTTCCTTACTCTAGATTATTTTGTTTAACATGTTCATCTTCTTTATAGAGAAAAATTCACACATATTTTCCCTTGTTTGTTTTTCTAAATGTCAAAAATTAGGTACTCCATGTGATCTTCCTATTACACCCCAGGGTCTATACTTAAATAATCAACATCTGCTTTAAAATGTATTATGACTTCATTAATTTATCAGGATTTTTATCTGTGTATTATAAGCTTTCCTTTGTTTCTTTTAAAAAAAGTATTTAACTTTTTTTTTTTTTTTTTCTAGAGAATGAGAGAGAGTGGAGAGATAGCGAATTGCCATGCCAGGACCTCAGCCACTCCAAATGCTTGTCCTACCTAGTGGGCATATGAGACCTTCCACTTGCCTCCTGTTTGTGCATCTGGCTGATGTGGGATCTGGAGAGTACGACATGGGTCCTGAGGCTTTTCAGACAAGTGGTTTAACTGCTAAGCCATCTCTCTAGCCCTACAAGCTTTAATGTATTGCATTTTGTGAAGTTTGAATTCTTCATGCCTTTCCTTTATGATTTTTTTCTTTGATTAATGTGCATGTTTCCAAAACTATAAATAGCATATTACATAATCTTAACTTCAAGGAAGTAGTCCTTTTTAAAGGAAAAGTGGAGTTTCTTAAAAATGAGATTTCGGAGCTGGGCATGGTAGCACACACCTTTAATCCCAGCACTCGGGAGGCAGAGGTAGGAGGATTACCTTGAGTTCAAGGCCACCCTGAGAATACATAGTGAATTCCATGTCAGCCTGAGCTAGAGTGAGACCCTACCTCGAAAAAAAAAAAAAAGTTTAAAAATGAGATTTCGGGAAATAGATCAGTAGGAAAAGTTCTTTTAGTACTTTCTCTCAATATGGATTTAACTATTCTATACATAACATATGAATGGAACTATATACTGCCTGTGCTTTTAGTGATTTCTATCTTTCACATAGCATGTTTTCAAGAACTGCTGTAGCATATGTTAGCATACAATTCCCTTTAATGGGCAGACAGTGTTCTCCCATATGTATAATGCTTAATATGAGTTGTCAACAGAACAGGATTTATAATCACCATGAAAACAAATTTCTGGCCATATCTGTGAGGAATTTTCTATGTTAGGTTCATAGAGTTGGGAAGACCCATCCAAAATGTGGGTGTCACCATTTCATGGGTCACTTACTAGTCTGAATAAAAAGGAGAAAGAAGGATTAGCACTAACTTTCATGACTCTCTGTTTCCTTTTTATGGATCAATATGGCCAGCTACGTCATGCTTCTGCTACCATGCTTTCACCACCATGATGTCTCCTTGAATTTTCCTTCCTTCTATTATTTAGCTTGCTTTGTGCATTGCAGCAGTAGGAAAATAAGTAATATGATATGTATACACAGTTCACTTTATCTATGTAATGATTGGTGAACATTGTCTTTTGTGATGCCATTAGCTATTGCAAACAATGGTACAAAAATTAATAAGTAAAGTTATAAATGGTTATTATTTATTTAACCTAGGCATGCATCTTTATTGTAGTACCCCAGTTGCTGAGTCATTGCTCTGTAGATTTGGACTAACATTCTTGTTTTCAAAATGGCTACATCGTTGTATATTTCCAACATCAATAAGAAATTTCCATTGCTTCTCACTATTTCTAATACTAAAGAAGCTTTTTTAATATCATATATATATATATATATATATATATATATATATATATATATATATATATATACTTATATATATATGTTTTGTTTTTTTGAGGTAGGGTCTCACTGTAGCCCAGGCTGACCTCCTGGAACTCACTATGTAGTCTCAGGGTGGCCTTGAACTCACAGTGATCCTTCTACCTCTGCCTCCTGAGTGCTGGGATTAAAGGCATGTGCCACCATGCCTGGCACATTTTATTGTTTGAAGAAGGTTGCACTCTGAGTATTCTTTAACATTTTTCATTTGGTAATGTTATAACATATTATATGCCAAAAATTGAGAAACTAACAGATGTTTTTTAAGTCATTCTAATGGGAGAAAATATCTCCGTGTGATTTAAATTTCCATTTTCTGGATGAATAATAGTATTGAGTATAGTTTCATGACTGTTATTTTCAATTTAATATCTCATTTGGAGAAATACCTTTATTCAGATGCTTTGCCATTCATTGTATCATTATCTGTTTACATCGAAATTTGTAAAAGTGGTTTAAGAATTCCAGATACAAGTCATGATCCAGATGCTGATTTTCAAATAGCTTCTCTCATGCTGTGGGTTATCTTTGAAGCTAAAGAGATTTTTAAAAATATTTTATTTATTTACTTGCAAGCACAAAGAGACAGAGAGAGTGAGCACACCAGGGTGTCTAGCCACTGTAAATGAACTCCAGATGCATGCATCTGGCCTTACGTAGGGACTGGGGAATGGAACCTGGGTCTATTGGCTTTGCAGGCAAGTACCTTAACCACTAAGCAATCTCTCCAGCCCATGAGTTTTTAATCAGATGAATTCTAAATAAATTAGGTACCTTTTCTGCTTTATCTTTTGTCACATAAAATAATATATTGCTTAATGTGTAATTTGGTTAATATAGGAATTCTCTCAGGCATTGAAGAAAACATGTTAAAGTTTTCTGCAGTACAAATGGACTCTAATATTATTATGGGCAAGGATAGCGCCTTGTTTTTATTTCAAATGAAATGGGCCACATTGAATCACTCTTATTTCTAATAATACCAAGGAAATGAAATTCAGTTTCACAAAAAAAGAGAAAATTTTCCACTTGTAACAAACATCTATGAGATGGGCACCAAAAAAAAGAGAAATTATTTTACTCAGGTTGAAAAGTTGTACTCTATACATAAATGTAAATACAGCTCCTCCACAGCCTGCGATTGTCACATTAATCAATGGATTTTAGAACCCATCAACTGAGTGATGAGGTAAATAGTTTGACATTCTCTAAATATTTGTTTTACATCTTCTAATCTATTTTTTAATTAGCTTAACTAACAAATAGCATTTTAATGTATGATTATGAGTCAATTTCATGAATGAATAAATTGTGCCTTCAGTTTGCATATTTGCAAGTCGCTTTTACTACTAGATCTCTTTGCACAAGAATTGTCCTGGTATAATAGAATCAAGTTCAGATTCAATTTTACAATGTGGCTAAATATGTAAACTAGGATATTTTGACTATCTTTGAAAAGTATTACCATTTTGCAGGTGAAGTTCAAATTTTTAAGAAAAAAAAATATAAATAGTAATAGTGGAGATATTTATACTTAATTGGTAGAAGATTTCAAATATGATTAAAAGGAACTTGCTATACATTTTTCTCACTATAAGTTATTATATATATTTTCTTTCAAATCATATGCTGCAGCAAATACACTTTTTATTAAGATTTTTTAGAATTGCCACATAGCTTTGATTTTTCTCTTACAACTTTAAGTAGTATCTAAATAAATAAAGCATTATCTTAAGACAGGCCACTCAGGCTATTAATTAGAGAGTTGCAGAATCCTGCTTCTACCAAGCTTTAATTTGCAAGCACTGAAACAGCCAGATACGACAATAATAGGTAAGTAAAAATACACTTTAAAGATTAGAAATAATTTGTACTTATATTTTTGTGTATTAGTGTGTACCTTAATAATTTTCAAATATAAAAACTTACCACAAGAGAATTTTGTAAAGAGTAAGTAGCTCTATGTATGTAACCTCCCAATATGTCTGAAAGACATCAGAAACCAATTGTCTTTTACTAGGTAGTAGGAGTTAGATAATCACTCATGATTTTATAAAATGTCTAAAGCTAAACAACCTATTTAATGTTACAATAAGTGGGATATATAATATGGTAAAATTGAGTTTAAACAATTCTTATTGAGGAAATGAATTGCATATAGCCCTATAATTTGGGTGATAACCATCAAAACAAGACAAAATTTTATGTTCATGCAATACAAATGGCAGATATATTCTTCAAAACAAAGTATAACACTATTTACATATAATATTTTTTAAACTTTTATTTCTAAGCAGAAATTTGAGTTGTCCTTTCTTTTTCTTAGGTTTCATGAAATAGTTATGAAATGAGGGAAGAAGATTCAGTTGTCCATGAAATTTTCCTCAAAAATTAATTTGTAGTCATGAAATACCTGAGATGTTTTTTCTCTCAGAATTTACATAGACCTCTAAAATGAAAGGAATTGGTATGGCAACAAAGCATGTAAAATTATATACTTGCTCCAAAATTTATAAATGTAGAAGATTGATTGCTTTGTTTTAAACTTACTAATATTTCAAATATAAGTATATATACATATCTAGTCCTAATTTTAAAGTTACATTTCATAATTTGTATGATTACTCCTTCAAGAACATAATGTAGACAGTACTCATTTCATTTTTTTTCTGCTATGAAAATATACATCATACACTAGAGATAGTTTTAATAGGTCTTAAAATAAAATTCTGCAACTATATTCATATTAGTGGTATTTTAGCAAACAATAATGTTTACTTTTGTTTATACAGTTATTTTTTTTTTTTTGAGGTAGGGTTTCACTTTAGCTCAGGCTGACCTGGAATTCACTATGTAGTCTCAGGGTAGACTCGAACTCATGGTGATCCTCCTATCTCTGCCTCCCGAGTGCTGAGATTAAAGGCGTATGCCACCATGCCTGGCCCTACAGTTATTTTTATAGACATGATAAATTTAAATATTTGGGCATATCTTAGATCAAACTGAGAAAAAGTAAATAAAATTAGAGATGAAATAGAAATAATCAAAACTAGGGATGTTCCAGCTCTGTATTCCCTTTCTGCCAGAGGAGTCTGTTTTCTCTGCTTTCTCTTCCATTTTTAATATTTTATTTTTATATTTATTTAACTGAGAGAGAGAAAGACAGAGAGAATGGGCACACTGGGGTCCCCAGCCACTAAAAACAAATTCAGATGCATGTGCCACCTTGTGCATGTGGCTTACATGGGTACTGGGAAATTGAACCTGGGTCCTCAGGCTTTGCAAGCAAGTACCTTAACTGGTAAGATATCTCTCCATCCCATGCTTTCTCTTCTCATTTTAAAATAAGTTTTATTCTTTAAATAATCAAAATTAATATTCCAGATTAATTTATTTTCAGTAGTTATAAAACCATTATTGAGTTCTTATACAATTATGAGTACATAAATTTTACCAAACTTTATCAATTTTTTTTGTTAGTGAAAATATTGTTGTGATTTTCTGTGTAGTAAACACCCTGAAATTTGTCAAGGAGAATAAAAACAGCAATGAAAAACAGAAAAATATATGGAGGAAAATAAGGAAGAACTTGGATAATTGAAAATGGTTGACTATGGAAAATGGATTGGCAGGTACTATGTAATGATGGAAAATACTATTTTCATTAAATTCACAGTAATATTATTGATTTCAACCTTTGTTTCACATATTAACTTAACAGAAATAAAGAACAGTTACTAGAAAGAATGTGGTAGGGACATAACAAGTATCTTTTGTTTTGCTTGGTCCTTAAAAACTTGTGGGTATTTATGTAAGTAGTTGTTAGTTGGATACAGGGTCTCACTATATAGCTAGCTCAAGATATCCCAAATCTCCGTATGTAGCCCATAAGGAGCTTTCTGCTCAGATTATCGGTAGGTGTCCCAACATCACCATATTTTGACGTTATTGATATTAAGTACAAACTACTAGACCAAGGTTCCAAAAGACTTTTATAAGTAAGGCTCAGAGAAATTTCTCTTTTAAATACGCATGTAGCAGCAGAGAGGGTGAGGTGTAGCTCAGTAGTAAAGCACCCACCTAGAATATGCCAGCCCATGCCTCTAATTTCCCACAACAATAAAAACTATCAGAAAGCCTCCCTAGTTTTTCTCAAAGTTATTATGGTCTTAGAGGGTTAGGATAATTCATTATGTTTGGTTTGGCTCATTCATGAATTGAAAATAAATTTTTTAGTAAAATTAATTTTATAATTATAATTAGTTTTATGAAGATAATATCCTATCTTTTTTCAATTTTCTGAATCTTCTCTCGGTTTATCTCCTGTTATATTTTTTCTGTTCATTTGTGTGTGTGTGTGTGTGTGTGCACAGTATGTGTGGTATGGTGTGGGGGGGTATGGTGTAGGCAGTATAGTGAGCATGTTTGTGTAGATGTCTGTACTCCCTGAGCATGTGTGGAGGCCAGAGGAGAACACTGAGCATTCCCTTCTACTTGTTGGCCTGTGTTTCCTTGAGTAGAAGACTTTCACTGAACACAGAGTGACATTTTCAGTCAGAATGACTGACCAATGAGTTCTAGTGACTTTCTGATCTCTGCTCTCCACAGGACTGAGAATACAGATTATATGCTGTGCTGTTTACATGGCTGCTGAAGAATCAACTTCAGGACATCACAAGTCCTCTTAGGCCCTTATGAGCCATCTCTCCATTCCTGCATTTATTTTCAAGGTCCATTTTCACCTCATTGTTTTTATATTGTGTTGCTTAATATTATTGCAAAATTTCATCATTATCTTTTTTCTTAATAAACATTTAAAACTACAGGTGTAAGTAACCTGGTGCATGCTCATAGGTCTTTATTAAGGTGTTTTCATGATTTACTTTTGAGCATTGTATAACTTCTGCTACACAAATTTCTACTACCTAAACTCTCTACATAGCAAGCAAAGGAGATTTCTTTTAATAGTTCAAATGATTTTATAATGATAAATTATAAATGATGTCTATGAATTAGACTATTTTCTTTGTATTTCCTGAAATTACAAAAACAGTTGAGTAGGTAATTTAGAAAACAACAGAAATTTTATTTTTCACCTAAAGACATTAACGTTAGTCTTCAGAAGAAGTGAGAAGTTAAAGAGCCAATTTAATTTTCTCCAGTCCACTTGTAAGGTAGTAATATATTGCGAGCCTAGAGATGGGAAAAATGGCTCATTAAATGCTTGAAAGCATTTACTTGTAAAGCCTGTTGGCCCAGGTTCAATTCTCCAGTACCCATGTAAAGCCAGTTGCACAAAGTGGCACATGCATCTGGAGTTCATTTGAAGTGGAAGAGGACCTAGCAGATCTATTCTCTCTCTCTCTCTCTCTCTCTCTCTCTCTCTCTCTCTCTCTGTAAGTAAATAAAAATATTAAAAATATAAATTAAAGTGGTTGGTCCTTCAGGATTTATTCATTCACACAAAGCTATACTTTTTAATATCACTGTAATTGGTATTGAGATTTAGCTCATGAATCTTGAAGACTATACTGTTCAAACTATACTGCTCCATTAATGACCCAATTTTGTATAAATACATTAAGGTATGGCACAAGGGATGAGCTGGTTTCTATCAATGAATGAGTAAAACCAACATGTGATGACTCATGAACACAATCTCCAGAAGGTTTTGGTATATCACACTTTTAATCCCAGTACTTGGTAGGTTGAGTTAAGAAAATTACCACAACACCAAGGTCATTCTGGGCTAGGATACGTTCAAGGTCATCCTGGGTTACATGGTGACTCTGCCTCCAAAAAAATAAAAGGAGAGAGAAAAAACAAAAACAACTAGTATATGGACCCTTTGCAAACTTTTTTGCAATTCTTACTATTTACATAATTTGGGATGGGCCCTGGTGGTTCTTATAACTCTCTGAGCTTCCTTATCTTCCTGGTAAGTTTCATGAGCTTCTCTCTTTCTTCCAGGAGGGAATATTTCAATTTGGAAATAAGAGGACCTCCCAAGTTTCAGAATTGTGTGCCCACACTTAGCTTCACATGATCCCCCCACCACCACCTAGTTTTTCTCTCTGAAGATAATCCCTAACTGCCCCTAAACTTCAGCTGTGGACACTAGAATGACAGGAAGTAAAAACTTGAGATGGTATATGGGATGGAACCTAGAAGTCCAACTAGTGTTCTTGGGTACTTGCTTCTAACCATTTTCACTGATGGCTCTGATACATGTTCTGTCATGGGAATGGTAGCTTCATTATTCTCCAAAATGTCTTCAGGTCACTGTTTTCTAGTCATGTCGAATAGGATCTACCTTCCTTGAATCAATACAGGTCTCCTTTTCAAAACCATTCCTGTCTATACCCTTTGTATTATCTCCATAATTATTTATTTATTTTTTAAATAAGGCTGGGCTGAGAATGTAATCTTTATGTTCTGTTTGTGTTTTAATAACATGATCTGTGCTGCACTCATTTTTCTCTTGCTAAATGTCATTATAAGCAGTCAAAAGAAGACATGTGGCACTGCATACTTTGCTCAGAGACGCATTCTGCTGTTATCCTGGTTTATCACTTGTAAGGTCTTCCTTCCAGAAAGCATTAGGAGGTGGGAACACTTAGCCAGTTCCTTAGTAGATTTTAGCAAAGGTGAACTTTCGTTTAGGTTTCAACAAAGTATCATCCAATCTTGTTAAGATGGCTTTACTATGAATGACTCTTCTTTTATCTTTCAGTTTCTGTGTGATTTGTGTGCATGTGATTTTTTGTGTGTGTGTATGGACACAAATGCATGTGATTGTGTAAGTAAATGTGTATAGAGGCTGGAGTTCAATGTTGGATGTTTTCCTCAATCCTTCTCAACATTAGTATCTGAAATAAAGTCTCTTGATGATCCTGGAGTTCACAAATTCAGCTAGACTAGCCAAACAGCAAATGTAATGATACCCTCGCACTGCCTCCCCCTCACAGGGATTACAGAAGCATCATCATGCCTGGCATTTTTAGGTGGGTACTGGGAAACAGAAATCAGGCCCTTAAGCTTTCACAGCAAGGATTGAATGGACTGACTCTTTTCTGCAGCTTCACTCTGTATGATTTCCTGTTGTTGTTGTTGGTTTTATTTTTAAATATGTCATTTAATTTTTTTTAATTTTTTTTTAATCCGTTATGGACATACTCAGCATGTAACCAGCACATGTTGCTATCATCTTTCGCTCATCATTACTCCCCCTCCAAAGGGACCCTCCTCTTTGGGGATGCTCGTCATCTTCATGGGGATTATGGGTTGTGCATTGTGAGAACAGCCATCAGTTATGGGGAAGAGGCAATGTCTCTGTTCATAATGACCCAACTTGTGGCTCCAACAATCTTTCCACCCTCTCTTCCACAAAATTCCCTGAGCCATGTTGGGTTTGTTTTAAATCTACTTCAGTGATTGCTTCTTAGGAGCCTCTGGATCTCAGGTTTGGTAAGAGTTGAGTATTATCTGTGTCTACATCCTTCACCCTTATGCTGATATAAGGTTCACTGAGAAAGTAGCACTCTTGCTCATTTCCAGAATTCCTTTATGGCTTCAGCTGGGGCCAGGGTGAAGTGCAACCCTGGTGAAGGGTCTTTTCCCTCCTCAGATCACACTTTCATCTGAAAAAGAGAAGGAAATTCTCCAATGGAGGGTGAAGTCAGTATAGGGTAAATGGGATAACTATAATTACTTTAAAGATAATTTAATGGGTGTAACTCAAGATAAAAGGGAGTTTGATATTGGAAACCAAACTTATTATCTGGATATGATTCTGACTTGTTTCCCAGTTCCAGATATGGTTTCCTTTCCACTGAGTGGATCTTCTAGCCAATCCAAGAGCAGCTGGTTATCCACCATGGCTGTGTGCCACTATTGCATTTATGTGATCATCACATCAGGTTGTTTGCTCCTGAGTAGCTTAGATCTTGAGTTGCTTGAACATATGTTGACCACTTTACCCCAGTAGCTCATGTAACACCTTTGAGCACTATACTGGCTAACTGTCTGGGGCTGGCTCTCTTCCCAATTCCAGTCAGGACTCTCCACATTCCATACTGGCATCATATGTTTTTTTCAGCAGTAGGGTCTTATGTTAACCTCTGGTGGGTAATCCAGTTCTCTGACAGAAGTCTGTCTTGTCTTGGGAAACCTTGTAGGTCTCTATGATCAACAGCTCATTGTAGGTGTTAACCACATCCTGGTACTAGGAGTTACAGGCTGGTGCCAAGGGAGAAGCAAGAAGAAAAAGAAATAAAATAGAAAAAAAAAGTAAAGAAAGAATAAAAAGGAAAAAAAAACTGAGACAGGAAAATTTAAAGTTAGGCTTCATCTCACCCTCTCCAGGGCCCTTTGATTCAGGTGCTCCCTATAAGGTCCTGTTGAGGGTTCAACCTTTTAGTCTGTCTTCCAGGATATAGGATTCTATGGTACCAGTTCCATTTGGATCCACTTTTGTGTCCACCCAGCCAAACCCTTCATCTCTCCTCAAGCCCTACCCTCCCTACTTTCCAGGCATTGAGATGCCTATTAGGTATCTCAGCATCTCAGTTTGATCCAGATTAAGAACTAGAAATGAGTGAGACTATGTGACAATTTCACAATTTAGGAGAAATCTAAAAATAATATTTTGCTTATTTCTCTTGCTTCCTGGGATTTCATTACATTAGCTTTTTCTACTGTTTTGTTTTTGATATTGTGGGTGTTCTCTGGCAGTCACACATTTTGCTACCTCTATCTCCTTACTGTAAGGTTCAGGAGTGACCAAGACCATGGAGACCACTCTGAGGTAAAGATGGAAGCTTTTGTTCAGGGGAAAAAAACATGAGATGCCAGGATTGACTCTCAAGAGAGGAGCAATCAACTTTGAGATTACAGATAGTGGGCTATATAGAGTTCTTCAGTTGGGGGAAGGTGAGGAAGGGAAAAGAACTCCTTTGTTCTTTACATTTCTAATAGCTAGGCTGTGAGAACAGAACAGTGACCAGGTCTCCTGAAAGATAAAGGGGAAGAAACCTAGATCTGGGGCACTGTTAGGCAAGGAAAGGATAATGGTTTCTTGAGGAGTGTGGATGACCAACTTCCTTATGTCCTGCTGTGATTCAATTTTGTCCTGACCTAACATTCCAGTCTTTTGTTCATGGTAAGAGATAAAAGATAAGGTTAATTTTTTCATGCTGACCATAAGGGTGATGAGTCCTTATGGGAGAGGCTGGATAATGCAGTCGATGGGCTTCTGTTCAGGGCAGGTGACGAGGAGGCAGTTTCATGGTGGCTAGAGGTAGCAGATGGTGGCTAGAGGCAGCAGAGTGGTGAGATCCAAGTGCCAGTGTAGCATGCTGTTACAGCTTGGTCCTGAGCGAAGCAGAGACTTCTCTCATACCATCCCTATATTGAGCTGGCTTCAGGGCAATCACTGGCAGACATCTGTCACAGAGAAGTTGAGGGAGATGGGCTATGTGCATCCCATGAGAAGACAGATGGAAGAATAAAGGAATTTGTTCAGTGGAGAGTAAGAACAAAAGAGAGTTTAAGTTTGAGAGTGTCCATTGGGGTGGCAGTGTACTTATCACTGGATGAGATAGAGTAAGGGCCTAAGGAAGGAGGGGACCCAAGAAGTAGCTCTGATTCTGGCTAAGGCAAGTGGGAGGAGCTAGGGTCAAGTTAGGTGAAGTTAATCAGGGACAGGCAGAGGCAGAAGACTTGAGTAAATGTTAGAGTCTAATATTGTAAGTCAGCATCAGATAGGGGAACCTGTTAGTCCAAATAATTGTTTATATTGTAGTTATATTTTTCTTACTGGGTGATTAAGACCATGTAGGCTGCCAGAATTAATTGTGCATTTTGGAGGTCAGTAATGGTGCTGTGGGAGAGACTTTTAGGGACCTGTGATGAGTTTTATGACTCTCAGTATTGTCATCTGCTAGGATAAGTCAAGGCCATGCTGACCAAGTGACCCTCCCTCTTTTGGGAAGCCAGGAGGAATGATTTTCCTCCAATGTGACTCTTCTGTTGCACATACACTGACTTGGAATTCATTTCTAGGTCTCCACATCCTCTCTGATCAAGAAGACAGGTAACTAACCAGAGGCTAGAAGTACAAGTGTCCATCATCTCCTCTGGCCTTTGACCCAGGAGCAGGAACCAAAATATTGGTTATCCTTTTAAACCCAATGTTTTCAATTGATTTTGGCTTCTATATATGGTTATTAATCACTCAAACAGACTGTACATATCTGATTAGTAAAACAGATTAGTTAAAAAGGGAGCAGAATATATCTGGTTAGCAAAGCAGATCTGGTTAGAAAATGAGGAGCCTTAGCACTTTTAAAAGCCAAATAAGATGTCCATCCAATCTATAAGACAGTTTTTGAAATTAATTTAGCTATATTTAACATACGCAAAGAATAGAGGAACTGGATTAAACTGCCATGATATAATGGAAAAAGGAGACAAGTCTCATAGAAAAGAGTGGGAATGAGCATGCCAGGGTCGCTTGCCATTGCACAAAATTTCCAAAAGTGCAAGGGTCCAAAAATCACTGAAGAAAGACTCCAAACTAGAAAAGTATGTAAAAGCAAAGAGTGTTTATACTGAAGAATGAGCCAGCATGCAGGGGTCAATCATTCATACAAAATGGTGACCCCAAGAGGATCTTGCAGGCTCCTTTTAAGAACAGCTAGAGGAATATTGGCGGGCTTAGTCTTTTCTAACATGATTGGCTAATTTGAAGAGTAACTGTACTTATATTTCTTTGATTGGTCCTAAAGTCTTGGTGGGCTAGGTCTAGAGGAATTCCAGGCAGATTGGGTAACACTTTATCATGATGGGATAGGCAGGCAGCAATTAAATTTGTACATCTTTGATTGGTTGGGGCATAAGGTGCAAGAAGGACATGTCTGGGCATGTTTGGACATGTCTCCAGGAACTGACTCAGTCCTCTGGGCAGCTATCTTCTCCAGCCACATGTCAGGGTCACTGGTGAGTACCAGCCCGCCTTTTCCCAGAAGTTTTACCTGCCCCTCCGGGAAACCGAAACTTAGGCCTAGTTAGGGTGACACCTTACTGAAGCCTGTCATGGCATCAGTTTGGTCCCTTCCAATATCATGTTCCACTGTGTGCATCTGGCTTTGCAAATAAGCACCTCTAAAGGCTGAGTCAAAAAGAAGTATTTTTAATCTCTTCCAAATCAATTTTATAGAACTATATTGTATTTTAAACATACACAAAATTTTATAACACAATCTCTAACTCTTCAAACCTAATCAACTCTATAATTCTGCCTGTGATAATTTAGTAAACTTGTTCAATAATGACACGAGATAAAACTAATGTATTAAGACTGATTGTTGGTGCAATTGAAGAATTACACCTTAAAATCACAACATAACTTTGTTTAGATTTTTTTAACTTTTTACCATGAAGCAAATAGTTTTTTTTTTTAAGTGTGTGACAGATAAATACTGTTTAATATTTCACATGTGGGCTATTTACCTTATAAAATAAGGAAAACAAAAAAAAAAGAATAGTTCCTCTGTGAGATTTTTTTTTTTGAGGCAAGGTTTTCAATATAATAACCTTAGGAGAGAATTAAATATTAAGTCAATTTTAACCTTAAGATTTTGTTAAAGGTTGACAAACAGAGGAGCCGTAGTTAGCTTGGTCAGGCACTATAAATTTAGTCTTTCATAACCATTATTATGACCAAATTAATATTAATGAGTTAAAGTTAAGTTTACCACCTGATACCATAGCAACCTGCTACCAGCCAGGGCCATACTTTGTTAGTCTGATGCAAGCCCTAGGCTAATAGTCATTTTATGTCTCAAAAAGTCTGTAATCTGATTAAGTACTTTGTCTTTAACCTTCTGTTTAAATTTACTCATATCTTCATGTACATACTTTACTCATACCTTCATCTACATACTTTTACATTACAATCCATGTAACCACTCTAACAATCTTTTTTTACCCAACATTTAACATCTAGCATATAAAATTTTCCCTCCAGTTTAACTTCTTTAGTCAGTTCATCTCATAACTACCGACAAATCTTTTATTGTCCTCACCATAATACTTTTTTTCTTTTTATTTATTTATTTTTTTTAATTTTTTATTTTTAATTTTTTTGGTTTTTCGAGGTAAGGTCTCACTCTAGCCCAGGCTGACCTGGAATTCACTATGGAGTCTCAGTGTGGCCTCAAATTTATAGCAATCCTCCTACCTCTACCTCCCGAGTGCTGGGATTAAAGGCATGCACCACCACACCCGGCTTCTTACCATAACACATTTAATATGACCATTTTCCCCCTCAAAAGGCCTTTGAAATATCTTTTTTAAAGAAAGAGTAGATCAGGTTTGACTTATGCTATTTACCCAAAATAAATGTACAGATTTTAGAACTTTGTTTCTTATAACTTTCCTGAAACACAATTTTTAAAAAATATAAAAGCAGATTTAAGCATTATTAGACATTTTAGAAAAAAAAAACCTTTTTTTTACAAATTCAGTATGGAGTACTTTCCCCTTCACACATTCCTTCACTTATTCAGAAATTATGCATTCCCATTTTAAATTTTTATTTTATTTACAACTCCAGAGACTAAAATCAAACCATGTTACTAGGCAGGGGGTCAGGAGAGGCTGAAGGAGCCAGAGGAGTCAGAGGAGCTTTTGGGGCAAGGTCATCTATGGTGTCAGATCAAATGCAGAGGGTGAGAACAAGTAGCGGGGGAGGGGCTAGAAGGACCTGGTAAGAGAAGCAGATAGATCAGAGAAAAGGCCTTGCACACAGTATGAATAATAGGGTATTTTGAACCATTTGCCTGTACATTGGCAGAAGTTTATTTTAAATCAGTGAGAATTTGGGAATCAAATGTATCATTCTCAGGCCATTTGGACCCATTGTCCTGCTTGTGGGTGTGATCAAGCAGAGTTGCAGAGAAAAATGATGTCACCCAAGAGTCCTAGAGGCTTTAAGTTCTTAAGGAGGCAGGTAAAGAGCAAAGCAAGGGTGAGAGAAAAATAAACCAGAGTGTAAGCTGGGTTTACACAGAACACCAATATGAGAGCCCGTGGCTGTTAGGGTGAATGGGGCCTGCACCTCCCACGTGGGCAAAGGCTGTACTGTACAGGTTGCAAATGTTCGCTTTTTCACCTGCTAGTGGGCGAGGAGGGCGACTGTGCTCCCTATGGCAAAGGCAGCTGCCAGTGGAAGAGGAAATCATCTGGCAGGGGAAGATGAGAGCTCAGGAGAGAGAAGAAGAGGAGGGAGGGAGAGGGTGTGTCCCAAGATGGTGCAACCAAAAAAAAGTGCCCGTTTGGGTACAGTAGACCAGAGAGGGAGAGACCTGAGGTGTCAAGAGTGTGTTTCTCCAGACCTGGGTTTGGGCCTAATGGCCAAGTCATGTGGCCTGGCATGCTGCTATGGCTTCCACGAGGAGGGGTGTAACCTGACAGCAAGCCAACCTGAGAGGGACACTTATTGAGAAGGAGGGAGGAGATGGAGAAGGAAAGAAGAGTGAGGCCATATCGTGGTGGATGTTAGAGCCTGTATCAGCCAAAGATGGTCCGAGGCCTTCAGAGTGTCAAATGGAAGTTTGGTGGTCTTGGTCAGGGGGAAAGGTCTCGCCATCCAAGAGGCAACCAGAAGCCTTCCTATCTGAGTCAGGGCACCAATGTTCAGGAGTGACCAAGAACACCGAGAGCACTCTGAGGCAAAGATGGAAGCTTTTATTCGGGGAAAAAACACACAAGCTGCCTGGACTGACTCTCAAAAGTGGAGCAGTTGACTTGGGATCACAAACAGTGGACTATTTAGAGCTCTTCAGTTGGGGAAGGTGAAGAAGGGGGAAGTAAAACAAAAAAGGTTTCTTTAGGGGAAATCTAAGATAGCCAGAGTGTGACACCAGGACAGTAATCTAGTGTCCTGAGAGATAAGGGGACAGGAAACGGTAGACCTGGAACATTGTTAGGCAAAGAAAGGATAATGGCTGGGTGGTTTCTTGAGGAATGTGGATGACCCACTGCCTTATGTCTCTGTTGCCTTCCTGCTGTAACTCCATTTTGTCCTGACCTAACACCAAGCTAAAATTTCACATATTTATTTATTTTTTTTAATAGCAACACCCTTTAGTCTGGGATTATTTTTTCTTCTTCATCTCTGTTTCTCTGAAGAAATCTGGGAATAAGGCTTGATGAACAACAAAAACCGATTTCCCAGTTTGTGAGGCTCTGGAATTCAAGATCAAGGCTTTGGCGAATTTACTGTCTGCTGAAGGTCTACTCATCGCAGATAGCCCTTGTCTAGCAGTTACCAAGGCAGATGGAACAAAGCTCAACATAGACAAGAACTATGTTTCTTCATAGATGTCTGCAAACATAAAAGAGGTATTTTACACTCCACACACCCAACCTTTCTATAAGGCACTGATTCATTACCTTCTGGAGCCCTCATGACTGAGGCACTTTCCTAGGATACAGATATTCACTGCACCATGAAGATTACTGTGATATAATTCACAGATCTGGGGAAGCATTAAGACCACAGCTGCTGAAAAATTGTATCACTCAGTGACTTAGTAACATTTTATACTGAACATTACCTGAAGAGATGTTATTTATCTATCACTGTATGGTTAAAATATTCTTTTATTCTTTTATGCTATGTGGAAACCTTGCTGCACTATGGGAGGAGGTGTGTGTGTGTGTGTGTGTGTGTGTGTGTGTGTGTGTGTGTGTTTAATCTGCATACATTGCATATACATCACATTATCTTCAATAAACTACCATTTGTGCAGTGATATAAGTGTTATAAGTTAAGTTAGATAGATGTGACAAGTTGGTTATATGTAAGTGTCACAAACTACAATCTTATATTTACAAAATATATTTTACTACCAGTAATAGAGAACATCTAAAATAAATCCAAGAGATTGCAAATCAACATTAGTATTAAATATCTCCTAAAACACAATTATTTTACTGAGCTTTCTTAAACCATGTAAAGTATCAAAATGAATGATTATGATAACCTGTGGATCCTTTCTAATTATTTAGTGAAACACTCTCCATACACCAATAACAGTTGGGAAAAATATTGGAGAACTATTGGCAAGAAATACTGTGATGGAGCAATAACATAAAATTTGAAAAATATATTTATGTTCATATTTACTTTTTCCATTATTACAGATATTTCACCATTTTGATCTGTTTCATCAAATGATGGCAAATGCAATTTCCTCCCTCTACAATAAATCTCATTAAGTAAAACTGAATACAATTTTACAGAGGCTCAGAATACACTTGGATATGCATTGATGGTTTAAAGTTTTTGAAGGAAATTTGTTTCAAGCTGGTTGCAATAATCCAATTTCGTTTTGACAAGATACTACTAAATGTCACTCACGAGTATTTCAAAATATTTTAACTTCAGCAATACAATGTTAAAGTTAAAAAAAATTATAGCATATATCATTTATGTCAAAAACGTCCCTTCTAAATGTGAAAAATCTGTTTCACAGAATGTGTGAGCCACGTGCTTAGTGACACAGCTAATGGAGATGTAAAATTGGAAAATGCATTTAATGTGTCTAAATTTTAATGTTTAACTGTTACTTTCCGGAAAGTCAATCATATAAAGAATTTGGAAGTAGAAGTGTCATTAAAAAATAAAGGTAAAAGAGCTTGTAGACTGAGGCCCTGTGGTTTAGAAATTTCATTTTTTCCCCTGAATCTTTTGTCCCAACAGTTTGCCATAGATCCTTATATACTCTAATATACTTTAATACTTATATTAAACCCAGATGAAAGAAAGGCATGAGTGCCCAAGGAATGCCTCAGTGAATAATGACTTTGCTTTGTCCTATTTCTTGTTAGGGAAAAATTTGAGAACATTGGTTTAAAGTTAAATTAGTGGAGCTGCAAGGAGATTTCTGTTGTTTTCAGAAAATGTAATCATGATTATCTGACTTCCTGCTAAACTTTGATGATATTAACAAGGGCAAGGGTTATAAAGACACTATGAAGGAATCAGTTCAGATTTAGGGACATTAAAGTTGCTAAGATCATTGAAGAATAGCTAACTTATGGTTGGGGAGATAGCTCAACAGTTAGAGGTACTTGCTTGTAAATCCTGCTGGCCCAGGCTCAATTCCATATATATATATTTGAGAGAGAGAGAGATGTAGATAGAGAGAAGGCAAGAATGGGAATGCCACGGCTTACAGCTACTACAAACAAACTCCACATGCATTTGCCACCCTATGCATCTGGCTTATGTGGGTCCTGGGGAATTGAACCTTGGTCCTTTGGCTTTGCAGGGAAGTGCCTTAACCACTAAGCAATCTCTCCAGCCCTAAATACATATTTTTAAAAAAGAATATCTAACTTAGCTAGGTTCATAAAATCAAATGAATCATCAGAATATGTACATAAAGTGAAAATTCAAATTATCAAATCAGTATAAGAAGTATTAATTATGTATATTTAATATTAAATATTAAATAAGTATGTAATAAAAATACTCCAGGCTCAACATGTTGTATTTACTCCCTATTGTCATCAATATCATGAGGTATTTGAACACGAAGCAGTCTTGCCCTTAATGATTTTTGGAACATATGAAGAAATGTACATTACAGAATCAGTAATTTATTAAGATAAGGTGAAGAATACTTGAAGAAGACTCGGAGTGGGCACCCCAGGTCCTCCAGCACCCATCTTGTACATTTGGAGTATGAGGGTACTGGGGAATCGAACCTTGGCCCTTTGGCTTTGCAGGAAAGCGCCTTAACTGCTAAGCCATCTCTCCAGCCCTTACATAAGCCCACTCTCCAGTATCAAGCTACTATCAATTGTGGGCTACAAGAGGGCCTACACCTATTAAATTCTCTATAAAAAAAATAAAAAGTAAGGGTTATCTCATTTGTCCTGGTGCTAACTTACTCTCCGTTGGAGAATCTGCTTCTCTTTTTCAGATAGATGTAGACCCTAAGGAGAGAGCCACCCCTCAAACGGGCCCTGGCTGAAACTAAGAAAACTTCGAGAAGCAAGCAAGGGGGCTGTTTTCCTGATGAACCGGACACCAGCACAAGGGGGAAGGAAATCAGCATAGAGAAAAATCAACTCCTATCAAATCAGAGAGCCACAGCCTCAGAGGCCCTCAACACCTCATCACTGAAGCAGACCAAAAATGAACCCAACATGGCTCAGGGAAATTTTGCGGAAGAGGGGGCGGAAAGAATGTCAGAGTCACATGTTGGGTCATGATATGCAGAGACATTTAGCTTACCCATAACTGTGGGCTAACTCCACAATGCATGACCCGTATACCTCAACAAGGAGGGGCCAAGGGGAGGGGGTAGGTCACGGATGAGCCTAATAATGGTACCAAACTGACTGTATTTGCTGAATACAGAACTGACTAATAAAAAAAAAATAAAATAAAAAATAAATAAATAAATAAATAAAAAAAGAATACTTGAAGAAGAATTATTTGAATGAGGTTTACTGATACACTATGATTATTTTAATATAAAGAAATAGTGAACTTTAATCCCTAAAGGGAAGTAGATAGACCTTTCCAAATGGTGGATGATCTGGGAGCTTCAGAAACTCCCTGGATAAACTCACTGGTGTTTTACTCAGACCCATCTTGCCATTATCAATGTGTTGAGATAAGGACACATCTTTGCAATTGTTACTGAAAATTATTTTGATATGGTTTTAAACGAATAAAAGTAACTTGTAATTCTATATTTATGGAAGACAAAGAAGAGCTAAATGTGGAACAAGGGGTTTTTTTATTTAAAACACAATGCACTTGAACCTTCCCTAAGGCTTCTGTTATTTCCTCATGTCGTTTCCAATTCAAAGTCACTCTTCACAATCTGCAGTCCATTTCTGTATGCTCAGTGTTCACAATCTTCCTGCCAGATTCTGTCTGCTCACTTCCTCCATTGGTCATGGACTATTTGCATCCAATTTGCTTACATTGGTCAAATTGTGAAACAGATTGTCACCAGATCGCCCTGTCAAGTACTGTCCCAGAAACCAGTTGCAGTGATTATCACAGATGCCACTCTCTGGTGCCAACTATTGTGTATTTTTTTTTTTTTTGTATGTGTGTTTGTTTTCCAATGAAATTATCATTACATAAAGCTGGCTAAAATCACCTCTATTTTCTTTTCACAGAAAAGTGTTCTATTCATCAAATGCTTCAAATTGCTGTGCCTGCAATACAAATAAGGTATTATTCACTTAATGAGATCATAGAATAGAAGTTCTATCACATGCTGATTTATATTATCCACCTTTCTCATTTATTTGTGAACCCACATTCACAAGTAAAATAATTGGTTTGAGGATTTTTGTTCTTCATTTGTTCATTGTTCAAAATGACAGTCTGTTCTTATTCTATAGTCCTTCCTTACCAATTCAAGGGTGAGATAAGCAACTATCCAGAAATAAGAAGACATCACTTATCACTAGGAAAAGGAAAAACAGAATCAAATATGTCAGCTCATACGCTAACCACCAATCATCAATTACAGAGATATTTTCTTAGAAAACCATTAAAAATAAAGCAAAGACACATCTAAATAAATTTTATCTGACTCCTGAAACTGTCAGTTAGATAAAACATTTACTAAGAAAAGAAAAAACGTATTTTACTTAAGATTTTAGGGCAATTGAGTTTTAATAATATATAAAATATTTAAATTTATATTGACAGACATTTTGGTAAAGTATTATTTTTAATTTTGATTGAAAAAATAATCAACTTTTCTATTTTGTAGATTTTGATATAAATACAGAAAGGACTACATTTACATCTCAATATCACTTCATTCTTATGATCACTTTTTTGATACTGTAATAAAAGTTATTCATAACTCATCTGTAGTAGCCATAATATCAGTGACAGTATATTGTCTACTTATGTAAAATTGCTAGAGATTGGGTAAAATAAAGAGAAGGCTTGATGTGAGTGATTGTTTTGCTCTGAGGCTGAAGGGTCGCAAAATAGCCATCAGAATCTAAGTTCCACCAACATCATTGGAAGGAGGAATCCCAGTGAACTAAGGATGCCACCCTTATCACATCTGATAAAGTTTTCTTAAACTCCCTATAGTACAACAATGGAGTTCAACCATTAGTGTATGGACTTTGGAGTCTATTGTGCAAATAATTATGATGGTTCAAAAACTGAATTTTGGGTTGGAGAGACAGCTTAGCAGTTAAGGCATTTGCCTTTAAAGCCAAAGGGTCCAGGTTAGATTCCCCAGGGCCCATGCAAGCCAGATGCACAATATGGTGCATGCACCTGGATTTAGTTTGCAGTGGCTGGAGGCCCTGGTACCTACTTTTTTCTCTCTCTGCCTCTGTCTGTGTCTCCCAAATAATTCTAAATAACATATTTTAAAAAAAAAAACTGATTCCTTATGGTCATAACCTAGAAAATTTCTGTATTTGTTCAGTTTCTCATTATTTTTTTACAAGTGACAAATTTCTTTCAATATGTTTATAATTGAAGTTATATTTCTTAAAACAGAAATAGTAGCATTATGGCAATAATTACAGATAGTATTTCTGTAGATTCCAGAGTTAATAGAAAACATCCAGAATTGATACTTCCCAATTTGTAATGGTGAAAATATTGAATCCAGTGATGAAAATGAAACTTAGAATTAATCTAGCATATGAATTGATTGATGTACAATCTCTAAGTTTGTCTCCATTACACTCACTCATGAATCTATAAAACTATTCATTTTCTCAATTCTTTACTACTTGTTTCACCAAGAAACATAGTTTAGTCATAATTTTATCAACTCCTCTTAAAAACATTATAAATACATTAATAAAGCAAATTAAAATAATTGATTTGGAAGCATCCTGTTTTTCAAGAACTCATTGTTTCTTGAGGAGATATTTCTCTATCTTTTTCATCATCTTCTGATTTAACTACTTTGTTGTTGCTTTTATAAAATAAATTTGTGGCTGTGTCCACTTTCATTTTTCTGTACACTGTTTCCTTGATTTGTGCATTTAATTATTTATTTATTTTTAGTCTACCCTTGGTTTGAGTTTAGTGTTAAGACTTTTCTAGTACTAAAGTGGATCCTTTGTGAATAGTATTTTTCTTAGTTACTTAAGTTGTAATTTTTAAGACACATCTTTTATTTATTTATTTGTAAGCAGAGAGAGAGAGAAAGGAAGAAGGAGTATATGGCCATACCAAGGCCTTTTGCTACAAATGAACTTCAGAAACATGTGCCTCTTTGTGCTTCCAGCTTTACATGGATTACCTTTGTAAGCAAGGACATTTAACTGAGTAGCCACCACCCTGTAAGATCCTCTATATTATTCTATATCTATACAGATGATAGATAGATAGATGTATCTTCTGCTTCCATTTATTCTCATACGTTCAGAAATGACTTTAATATTTGAGTTGGAATGGTACATGCCTGTAATTCTAGCATTCAGAAGATGATACAAAAGAGAATGAGGAATTAAAGAAATGTCTAGTACAAATAGCAAGGACGTACTCTTTCAAAAAGTGAAAATATAGTTGGGAATATAATTGGGAATATAACTCTGTGGCAGAGCATTCAATGGTAAAAAGTAAAATTAATTTTTTTTAAATTAATTAACAATAATATAATAATTTCTGCTCACTTAAAATTATTTTCAAATTTCCTTTGCAATTACTTATGTGACCTATGAGTATTTATGTGCTTCGTTTAATTCAGATATGTATTCTAATTCTTTGTTTTAATTGTCATTTTTGATATATTTTAATTTTAGACAGAAAAGAAAAAGCTACATGACTTTACTCATTTACTTTGGACTTTTCTATCCCAATTCTATGGTATATTCTGAAGAAATCTATGTCCATGAGACTAAAATCACTGATGTCTATATGTCATTTGCATCCATCCATCCATTCATTCATTCATTTATACTTTCACTCATCTATTAACTGACAGAATCTCATGTAAATTTATCTAACCTGAAATTCACCATGTATCTGAAGAATGCTTTGCTCACTTGCTTCTCCTACCTCAAATTCCCTAATACTGAGACATAGGACTGTATGGGCAACAACAAAATTTAGGCCTTGCTAAAGATCAAATTCAAGGCTTCATATATGAAAGGCAAACATTCTTCAAGTTGAGCTACATTTCAGCCTGTCTTCAAGTATTGAATATTTTTGTTCATTTAATGATGATTTTCCTTTAGTTATTTATATTATTAAGAATTATATGAAACTACTGAATTCTCAATTATCTTTAATCACAGCTCAATTAATTTAAAAAAGAAAATCTGCTTTGTGAATTAATTCTGTTTCTACCATTGCAAAAAAAAAAATATTTGCCAATTAGTTTTGTTCAATTTTAAAATTTCTCTTTGTGAAAAAAAAAATAAAAATCCTCTTCACAGCTAGAATTCTTGTTGAGGTTACATATTCTTTTAGTCAGTATATTTTGACATCTTAAAATGCTAAACAAGTGAACTGAATTTATCACTAGTTCAGTTATATACATCATAAAACAAGAGTTTAGAAACCAAGAGTGTAGTAAAATTACCAACTCCATATGTTACAAAGATGACTCAATTTAAACCTCTTCATTCATGTTGGCAGGTCAAAACTCTGTTTTGTTAACATAGATTATTATTTTATTGTACTTATTTTCTATTTTTCTTTGACTGCCCACTAGAAAAAAAAATTCAAAACAGATTGATTTATCTAAATTTGAAGATGTTTTATTTTTTTTTCTTATGTGGTAAAAATCAAACTCAAATACGAGATGACACAAAATGGCATGACTCTGTATAATGTAAAACATGAAAACCAGTCTCAAAACAAATGAAAACATTCCTCTTGGGTTTACATAACACCTTTCTCAAAGAAACAGTAATTGGAATTTATTCCTCTACCCATAACTTCTTTTTATTCAGCTTGTCTTTCTCCATGACTATATCTTTCTCTATGAATATTTTAAAAAATAAATAAGTGTCAAATATATAATTGTCAGAGAAGAAACTATCTTTTTTATTTTTTATTTATTTATTTGGAGAAAGAGAGAGGCAGAGAGAGAGAGAGAGAGAGAGATACAGAAATAGAGAGAGAGTGAGAAAGAGGGCATACCAGGGCCTTCAGCCACTGTGAATGAATGCTTGACTCATTCACTGTCTTGTGCATTTGGCTTATGTGGGTCCTTTGGCTTTGCAGGCAAGCAACATAACCACTAAACAATCTCTCCAGCCCTATTTGATCTTTATAGATTAAAATATAGAATTAATAGATATAGTCCATTACTGTGTTACTGTGTATAAAATGTTATTGCTGGGATATCATATAATGGCATATAAATTTATACTAAATAATATTTTACATGTATATTTGAAAACTTAGTGAATAAATTGTCATCAATGAGGTGGAAAAGTATGAGAATCTGGTCTTCTCTTTTCACATAAAGAACATTAATTTGGCAATTATTCATTAATAAAAAATAACACTAGATGATCTCATTGGCCTACTGTAGAAGCAGTGGCAGTTCAGTTGAAGAAACAAAATGAAGAAACCATTCAAATAAAGTAAAAAATAAGAACAGTTTCATTTTTGCCCACATCACTCCATCTTCCCAGCCAGAACTATATAGTCAATTTCTTTTAAGGTTAGGTCTCATCTCATCTTCTATGATACCCCCCTTTCAGATGCATCACATATTAATCTGTTGTGGGTTAAATCTTTTAATCTGACTTCAAGGGGAAAGTTTTCTATGGTACAAGTTCATATTGGGTTTACTTTTGTGTTTATTTCTGCCCAATTTACCCTTCCTCTACCCCTCAAAACCTTCTATCCCTGTTGTCTGGGACACAATTTGCCTATCAGGTATGGCAGCAAGTTAAGCTAATGCAGGTAAGGAACCACAGTTGAGTGAGAACTTGTCGCATTTGTCTTTATGTGATTGTGTGTGTGTATCAGCACTGAGTATCACCTCTTCAAAGTCCCTCCATTTTCCTACAGATTTCCTGGCATCATTTTATTTTATTTTATTTTTTTACTGCTACTTAGGATTCCATTGTGTAAATGTACCAAAACTTTATTATACATTCATCCAATGAAGGGAAACTTGGTTGATTACAGTTACTAGCTATTATTAATTGAGCAGCTCTAAACATGGTTTAACAAACATTTCTGTAGTGGAGCATCGAGCATTTAGGGTAAATACCCAATAAAGAGACTATCTGGATATGTTGGCAGTTCTGAATGCATCATTTCTCAGGAATCTCCACATTGATGTCCATTGTGATGTAGAAGTTGGCATTCCCACCAACAGTGAATAAGGATTCCTCTTTCCCCACATCCTTGGCAACATTTGTTGTTCGACTTTTTTTGAGATTTCCATCCTTATTGGAATCTCAAAGTTGTTTTAATTTGCATTTCCCTGACGGCTAGGGATGTTGAACATTTTTTAAGTGTGTATTAGCCATTTGTATTTCTTCCACTGAGAACTCCATATTCAGTTTTATATCCCATTTTTGTGTGAGCCCTTTGACTTTTTATTTAGACAAGCTGCTGTTGGTCAGGTGATTTCTTCCAGCAATGTGAACTTGACTGCAACAAGGTGATTATTTATAAAATCACTAGGGAACATTCCACATTATCCAATTATATGAAACAGTTTGAAAAAAAAAATTGGTCTCAGTTCTTCAATGAAGGTTTGATAGAATTCAGCTGGGAAGCCATCCGGTCCTGGATTTTTCTTTTGGGGGAGGTTTTGGATTACCTTTTCAATCTCGATGGACGTGAAAGGTTTTTTTAGGAGATTAATTTAGTTTTAGTAGGTGGTATGTGTCTAGGAATTCATCCATTTCTTCCAGATTATCCAATTTTGGGGAGTACAATTTTTGGAAGTATGTCCTGATGATTCTTCCAATTTCATTGATGTCTGTTATATCCGCTCTCATTTCATTTCTGATTTTGTTACTTGCAGACTTCTCTTTTTTGTTTGTTTGCTCAAATTGGTCAAGGATTTATCACTCTCATTTATTATCAAACAACCAGATCTTCGTTTCATCAATTTTCTTATTTTTATCTTAGTTTCCCATTTATTAATTTCTGCTCTGATCTTGATTGTGATTATTTCTTTCCATCTGGAGCTCTTAGGGTTGAA
The DNA here is from genome assembly GCA_036346955.1 of Dipus sagitta. Lineage (NCBI taxonomy): Eukaryota > Metazoa > Chordata > Mammalia > Rodentia > Dipodidae > Dipus > Dipus sagitta. The sequence goes on from CM070772.1 coordinate 28,502,100, forward strand.
ATCTTCTGTTTTTCCAATGCCTTTCTCTGGATGGTTATTAATTTGAGATCTCTCCATCTTTGGTATAAAGGCATTTAGAACAATAAATTTTCCTCTTAGTACTGTCTTCATTGTGTCTCATAAGTAAGTAAGTTGTGTTTTCATCATCATTCAATCCTAGAAATTTTACATTTTTTAAAATTTCTTCCACAACCCATTCATTGTTTACAATGCCAGGACCTCTAGCCACTGCAAATGAATTCCAAATGCATGCACTACCTTGTACATCTGGCTTACATGGGTAACATGCAATCTTAACTGTGTCCTTAGGCTTCACTGACAAATGAAGTAACTGCTAAGCCATCTCTCCAGGCCTGAGACTTCTTTTATACATATAGTATGCTGAAGTGCTGATGTTAGTCTCCAAGTATTTTAAAATATTTAGTTAAAGTTTTGTTGTTTCTATTTTGATAATATTGTGGTTTGATAAAAATAATTGTGTGATTCTCCTTTAAATTTTGGTAAAGGGTATATTTTGCTACTAAAGTTTTTGGTAAAAATTCCAAGTGAGTTTGAGAAGAATATACTTTTTTGCCATTACTGCATAGAGTTTAATCCAAATATCATTATCTGTTCAATAAATGCTGTTTTAATTCAGCTACATTGTTACTGATTTCTGCCTCCTGGAACTAGCTATTACTAATGTAGGTGTGTTGAAGTGTAATAATTGTTGTGTTGCAAGTAGTTGATATCATACAGATAATTATTTAATTCCAGGGCTAATATACAGTTGCATTGAATTTCTGAAGTCAAACCTTTATGTACCATCTTTACCACCCAGATTACACTAGTTATGCACAGTTCTTTGGGCATTGTTCTGACAATAATTATTTCCAAAGTCAGCCACTACTTTCGTGTAGTCATTCAGACAGGCTTACTTTAGACATTGTTTTTCAGCTCTTCCTTTCATCTTAGAATACACTGATCACTTAAGTGATTAATTTGCATACATTAAACTTCATTGTACATAATGAAATCTATGTGTGTTGACAAAAGCCTGGTATCAACTTTCCCCCATTTCAATATCATACCCAATAATTTCACCAGTGTAACTTATATTCTGCTCTTCAATTATCAAATGTTTGCACATGCTGTGTATAGAGGTTTAATAGGGATTTGATTATATATATATATATATATATATATATATATATATATTCAAAGAGTGAGCGAATTTAGTAAAATATATTTACTGTCTCACAGTTCTGGAATACAGAGGTTTGAAATCAAAGTGCCAACAATATTGCTATTGGAGTAAGAGTCAGCTTCCATGGGCTGTAAGGATGAGGATCAATGGTAATTAAAAGTTAGTCATAAAGCCAAGTGTGGTGGCATAAGCCTTTAATCCCAGCACTCAGGAAGCAGGAGGATCACCATGAGTTTGAGGCCACTCTAAGGCTACATAATGAATTTTAAGTCAGCCTGGACTAGAGTGAGACCCTTGCCTTGAACAACAACAACAAAAAATCATAATGCCAAATGACTAAAGTAAAAGTGAGTCAGTCAAAAGCATTCAGAATGAATAAAACTAGTTTGGAGAGGGAATAGACAAGGTGACCACCACGTGTGACCTCTCCCCATGATCCGACCAGCTTCCAGCCCTCAGCTATGTCTGGGCTGAGTGAATGGGATGCATAACGGGCAGGAAACCCTCTCTGGTTCAGCCCATAAAGCTCAGTAAGAAAGAAGGTTTTCTCAGTCTTTATCCAGTTCCCAACATAAATCCAATGAAGTGCCACAAAACAAGCGAGCTTCTTGGTAACCTCTCTCTCTTGAATGTCCATTCTCTAGGGGTTATGCCACTTTTTCATTAAGAAATCACTTTTCACTTTGCTAACTCCATGTCCACATTTCCAGCTTGGTAACAACTGATCCTCCCTCACCTCATCCCTCCGGGTTAGCCCCACTAGAGCTGAGAAAGCCTCAGTAGTTCTCAAACCATACATCACTGTCTTCTTATGTCTGCCCATGTTCTGCCTGGTCACACAGTGATCCCCCTCTGATCATGTACACAAGCACCCTTGGTATCCCCTTTTTATGCAATAATAATGTTCTCATCTCATAAAGACATAACACTGATTGAGTTAGAGCACAACTGTGAATTTCTTCCTACCTCAATTGCTTCTTTATATATAAGTGCAATCATATTCTGAAATACTAGGAGTCTAGGGCTACAGAATATTAATTGTAGCTGATACAACTCGGTTCACACATCCATAAATCTATAGTGACACCTCAACCTTTTGATTTTGCAATAGTTTTACCTTTTCTAGAATGTCAATATGATCTGAATCATATATATGTAATTTTTGCAAACTGGTTTCTTTCACTTAGTATTAAGAATGTTAAATAGGGCCAGGTATGGTGGCACATGCCTTTAATCCCAGCACTTGGGAGGCAGAGGTAGGCGGATCACTGTGAGTTCAAGGGCACCCTGAGACCACATAGTGAGATTCTAGGTCAGCCTGGACTAGAGAGTGAGACTCTACCTTTAAACCCCCCCCCCAAAAAAAAAGAATGTTAAATCTGGGCTGGAGAATTCTCTCAGTGGCTAAGGTGCCTGCCTGCAAAGCCTAAACACCCACTTTTGATTCCCCAGTACCCACATAAGTCCAGATGTACAAAGTGGCGTGTGCATCTGGAGTTCATATTCAGTGGCTGGAGGTCCTGGTGTGTCCATTCTCTCTGTCTGTATCTCTTCTATCTCTCTGTGCTTGAAAAGGAAGAAATACTTTTTTTCTGAAAAAAGAATTTTAAATCTATGTATACATTGTTGTGAACTTATAATTGAAGGGTTAATGGACTTTCTTCATGAAAGGTTGATAAACTTTCTTCAACTCAGAAAGCTCTGAAGGAACTGAAACAATTTGAGACATTCTGCTCTGAAAAAAACCACCAAGGCAGCTTCTCTGACTCATTGTCAAAGATCTAACAAACTAGATGTTGTTGTTATTTAGTCACTTGTCTTCCCCCACCAAACTGCACCGGATTCCTGTCATTTCCTCAAATAGCACCCTTATAAACTGAGCCCTTTGCCTTGCTGAGTGCTTCAACCTCCATCCTATGAAAAGGTTGTAGCTTTTTGCTGGGCTTCAATAAACAGTCTGTCTGTTGAGATCAAGTGTGGTTTGCTTTTCTCTTTCACTTTCCTTACATTTCTGGTGTTGTGAATCAGATCGAAGCCCGCAGGGGCTTTAGGATGCCATGCAAGCTTCCTCCTTCTCTTCCCTTCTCTCTATCTCCTTGCCAGCATTTCACTCCCTCAGGAGCACACAGGCTTGCTGTGCTCACTAGGTGGCCATACAGTCTGATGAATATCCAAAATCCCTCTCTGAGCTCCTCCTAGTCTCTGACAGCCCTTTGGGTAATCCAACTGGAAACACTTCCTTCTCTTCCTCTCTTCTTCCCTCCTAACTTTTGAACTCCAGAGGAGAGGCCAGTCACCATTTGACCAACTTATATTCACCACGTTCTGGCCTACACGAAATGATGCTCACTCTAGGTCTGCTGCGGAGGCACCCCATCTCAGACTTGAGGTATAAAACATTACAAATGTAAGAGGGCTCCCTCCTCATGCTTCAGTCTCACCTCATTGCTCTTCCTAAGCCTTGGAGACATCCCTGGTGGTGGGCTTGGTCACTCTACTCAGCTCTTGTTCTAAAAGATACCCCATCGGCATGTCTCAGCATTAATTTAGAGGAAGTCTAACTGAGCTCCTATCCACCAAATTAATGCAAATTTCTCTTCAATCAAATTTGGCCACAGTATTCTGTAGATAATGGCCACCACTGGCCTGAGTTTGATCAGTTTCTGTGATGAAATGGGAAATGGTCCAAGGTTCCCCACATCGAGTGCTTTTTTACCCTGCGCTTCCGCCCCTCCCTCTGTACCCCTAGCTCCACTCACCAAATCCACCTGTTCCATGAAAACTCTCCTAAAATACCCACACCAGGACCCACTCTCAGATACAAAACCAACTGACAACCCCCCCTCCAAATCAAACTCCCCCTTCCCCATTTAGTCCCTGAACATAGTCTTCTACTTTCGACCCATCCTCTCTTTTCGTCCTCAGTCAAATCTACATCACTTCCCCTTTCCTCCACCCTCTCCCTCTGCCTTACTCAAGCTCATAAGCCAGTTCTGTTACATCCCGTTAAGCCCCATAGTCTCAGTCCTGTCTGGGCCTCAGCCTCATCCGGCTACCTCTAAACGTTTACCAGTCACAAACAGTGGCCACATAAGCTGTTCTGTGTGGTGCATGGTAAAGTTAAAAGAAATGTTTCAACTTTAAATTCAAACTGCCAGTAACTGTCTTTGTGGCAGTCTTTATGGCTTAGGATATAAGTATACTGTTTAAATTGTTGATATGATGACCTTGACTTATAAGTAAATGCTTATATCTTTTTAAATATCAAATTAACTTAATTCCTCATCAATTTAAACAGTAAATAACAATTTAAAAAGATTTCTCTCCCTTTAATATTATTATATGTGTTACATGTCTATCATATGTCTACTGCTGGCCAACCACTCATTATGCTGCCATAGGTTTCATTTAATCTGTCATTACGTACAACTAAGCTTATGGTCATCGCAATATATTTAAAATAATGAACCTCTGTGTTTTTGGCAACATGCTTGTCATGCTTAGTACAGCAATAGACATGTTTGTATACCAAATCTTAATCCTGCTTCTACAGAGACATGTTTATATATTAGAAAAGACTTTTTAAGGTAAAAGAATATTAAAAAGATATGGAAGCTGACACAAGAAGGTTGTGGTACTTAAAAAAAATCTAAATGCTTAACAAAATGAAGATTCATTTTTAATATTTTTATTTTTTCATTTAAACTTTATCTAAAAGTAACATGAAAGTCAAAAATATAAAATTAATATAAGTGACCTACTAATTACTCAAAAAAATGGGCCTAGGAGACTGCCAACCCAAGAAAAAGACAGACAGTCAGAATCCAAATAGTCCATTTATAATTAGCCACAGGGAGACAAAAACCATAAAACAGAAGTTAGGGGGAAAAGGTTGTTAAGTTTCTGATTAAGATATCTATAAAGATCAAACAAAAAGGATGATATAAATATATTATTAAATGATTTTTTAATTTCATCAGTCCAAATTCAGGTTTTCTTTAATGTGATTCTGCTTTTAATAATGTTTTAAAAATACCTGATAGTTTATAACAATGGATAAAGTCTTCATTTTTTTGATAGAACATCTACTTCCATGTTTACAACAATAGAATTCTTACATATTCATCTCTTATATGTTTTCTCATTAGACAAAAATTTGTTTGATAAAATGTTATTCTGATAGATAAGAATTGGGCCTAGTTATGTAAAATTTCATTATACTTATAAAATAAACAACTGATAATACAGTATAAAAATTAAATAAAACTTTTTGATTTTTCAGCTTGACATACTTTCATCACTTCTTTTAAAGTTATGACCTCTTTTAATCTCTGTACCACGTAAAAGTTACAAGTCATCTATACTAAAAATTTATAAAGAACTTTTAAATTTGATATCCAAACTTCAAAATTCATCAATTTCCCAAATCTCTATCAAGTTTAACTTTAAAATTGTTAAAAATGTTTCAGGTGTTGCTTCAAAACTAGTTTCTTAAGCTTCCTACTTTACCTACACCACATTTTTATATTTGTAGAAATTTCAATTAACTGTTTATCCAAAGATGCCTTCTCCTTGCTTCTACAGATAGCATTACTTGTTTCCTTACCTACCATTTATGTTACTATTTTCAACCTTAGATACTATAAAATATTCAAGTATTATATAAGTGTCATATCACATACAAAAATTCATAACTGTGTGTGTGTGTGTGTGTATGTGTGTAATGACCAGATAACAATGGGTAATCGAGTTAACATGATCTAGGATTTTCTTTCATAATGGCACTGATGAGTATCAGTCTCCTAAAAATTTGCCTCCTACCTGTTCAGCATCATGTACAAAATACTCTCGAAAAAAAGCCCCTAGACACATAGGAAAACAGCCTGCCATTTACACAAAGGACAAAGTGATGTTTGTCAAAAGGAAAACCAAAACCCGAGGCTCCCAGAAACCATGCCCGTGTTACCAGGAATTCAATAGTAGACTGCAGCAATTGTGGAAAAGTAAATGTTACCAATCCAGAGCCAAAATTATTTTGGGCTATATAAGCCTTTAAAAATGGCCAATTTATTATCTTTTTCTGTGTGTGCTCTGACATTTCTATGACCAGCTAACACACCTATTATTTAAAGTTATAGTTCCTATTCCTATTAAACTGCACCTGTACATGAAACCTTACTTATTTCCTGAGGAAAAATGTTCTATCTTGTGTGCAGGGCTCCCTCATAATTATTATTATTATTTTTTCTTTCCATAAGAGTCAGCCTTTAATTTGCCTACTTAAACTGTTTGTTCCAACAGCTTCAATTCCAAATGGTTTCAAAATGGCCTGTTGATACTTGAAACTCTGTGACTGCCTCCTAATATGGTTTTGTTTCCAGAGTCACCTCTTGGGATAAGACCAAGTCCATAACCCTGCTACAGTCCCACCAGACCACATGTTGACCTGGACCCCAACCCCTATAATCAGAATCATGTGACTGGAACATGGTTCTGTAAAACTTGTTCCTATTCCAAATACAGCTATAAAACTGATATAAAAACATGGCCTCCAGATATTGGTCATTTTCCCCCAGTTGCTCATGTACCAACTTCTGGCACTAGATACGCTGTCTGGGGACTAACTCTCTTCCAGCTTCCAGCCATGTCACTCCGTGCTACATGCTAATAGCATATGGTGTCTTCAGCAGTAGGGTCTTACCACTAACATTTCGTGGGTCATCAAGTATTCTAACAGAAATATCTCTTCTTTCAGGAAATCTTGTAGGTCTCTCTGATCGAGAGTTCATTGTGGACAATAGCTACATGCTTGTACTGGGAGTTACAGGTCAGTGCCCAAAAAGAGAAGGAAGAAAATATAAGTAATATAAAAGAGATACAGAGAAGAGAGAGAAAAAGGAGGGAGAGAGAGAGATTGAGAGAGAGAGAGAGAGAGAGAGAGAGAGAGAGAGAGAAACAGGAGAAGATTAAGGTCAGTCTTCATCATACCTTCTCCAGGGCCTTGTGATTTAGGTATACCCACTAAGGGCATGGTGAAGGGTCAACCCTTTAGTCTGTCTTTTATGATATAGGATTTTATTGTACGAGTGCCGTTTGGGTCCAGTTTTGTGTCCCTCACCCCCACCCTTACCCTCCCTCCCTCCCCACCCATCCTATTGTCTGGTCCTTGATATGCTTGTTAGGTATGTTGGTATTTTGGTATCTTGGGTACATTCAGGTTAGGAGCTGTAGATGTGTGAGACTAAGAGGAGATTATCTTTCTGTGATTGGGTGAGTTCACTGAGAATGATCTGATCCAGTTTCCAATATCTGTCCAAGCAACTCGTAGTCTAAGCTACTCAGCAGCAAACAACCTGATGTAATGCTCACACAAATGCAATAGTGGCACACAGCCATGGTGGGAAACTAACTGCTTTTGATTTGAACCCATAGCTGGAGCTAGGAAAAAAGTCAGAATTGTATCCAAAAATGAGCCTGCTCTCCATTATCAAGCTCCCACCAATCATGGGCTACAAGAGTACACCTATTAAATTCTCTATAAAAAAAATGGGTATCTTATTTATCTGGTGCTAACTTTACTCTCCATTGGAGTATTTGCTTCTCTTTATCAGATAGATGCAGATCCTAAGGAGAGAACCAGCCCATCACACCTGAAAAGGACCCCAGATGAAACTAAGAGTAACTGGGGAAATGAGCAAGAGTGCTGCTTTCTTATGAACCTCTTACCAGTACGAGGGTGTAGGAGATAGACACAGAGAACACTCAACTCCTACCAAACCAGATATCCAGAGACACAGAGGCTCCAAAGACCTCAGCACTAGAGCAGACCTAAAATAAACCCAACATGGCTCAGGGAAACTTGTGGAAGAGGGGCTAGAAAGAATGTTAGAGCCAAACATTGGGTCATGATACACAGTGATGTTGCCTCCCACCCATAACTGATGGCTAAAACCACAATGCAAGACCTATATTCCCCAACGAGGATGGTCCCTGAGGAGGGGGTATGACAGAGAGGAGGCTAACAATGGCACAAACTTGACGGTGTACACTGAGTACAAAACTAATTTTAAAAAATCCTCTTAAAAAATGGCCTCCAGCTCATTCTCCAGATTTCACTGGTTTTCTTGTTTACACCTCTTAAGTCCAACTTTCAAGGTTTCTAAAAATGTCTTCTAAAAAAGAAATCTGACTATGATCAGACTCATGGTGCTTTTTGGATATGTAAAAACTCAATATATATATATATATATATATATATATATATATATATATATATATATATATATATATATGTCACCATTAACTGAACTGACACATACATTCTGGGCCTTCTGTATCCTGCTGTTTCTCTTATACCTCCTGACTCCCCCATTCCAATTTTCATAACTGCTCATATCAAGCCTAAAAGACATAATTGCTCACATTAATAAAAGCAGAGGCCGGGCGTGGTGGCGCATGCCTTTAATCCCAGCACTTGGGAGACAGAGGTAGGAAGATTGCTGTGAGTTCAAGGCCACCCTGAGACCCCATAGTGAATCCCAGGTCAGCCTGGGCTAGAGTGAGACCCTACCTCGAAAAACCGAAAAAAAAAAAAAAGTAAAGATGAGATTTGTTGCAAATACTGAATTTGTTAATGATTAAATTACTAAACATAAATATCTAGTTATGTACCATGCATCTAACAGTAATATAAAAAAGCCTGTATTTAAAGTATACTTTTAAAGTTAGAATTACCTAAGGAACTGTACAAAATGACTGTGTCTTCAATGTTTTGTGATTATGATGATTCAATATTGATAAATGTAGTTATTGAATACTATATTTATATATAAAAGCACATTTTTTTTTGATTTTTCAACTCAGGGTCTCATTGTAGCCCAAGTTGACCTAGAATTCACTTTGTAGTGTCAGGGTGGACTTGAACTCATGGCAATCTCATACCTCTGCCTTCCAAATGCTGGGATTAAAGGCATGCACAAGCACATCTGGCTCACATTAGTTTTATCACTTAAACATTAGCAGTACATTGCCTTAAGGCCAGTGATTTTATTTCAACTTCTTTTTCACCATTTTCCCTAGTCCTTTCCTTTCCTCAGGGTGGATTCATCCAGCACTGTCAGCCTTTGCTCTTTGTCACACGGAAAGTATATGAAATTGAACAGGCTTTGTGCGATGTGATTTACTTCTTCAGATTCCATCAGCACTCAGTATGCTGAACTGATGAATTGTTTTATAAAAATACAGAAAGGAAACATCAGCTAAAATGAGGTTTCCGCTGGTTGTGGAAAAGATACAATTCACTTGGTCCCAGTGCAGATATGACTACTTCCATTGTTCCCTGGCACCCAGGTGAGGCGGCAAGGTCCACAGAGAGGAAGCGAATTAAGATTCCTAATGTAGGTATTCCAGGATGTTGTGTAGCTTATTTCTCTGAATTGAAATATTCTTTCATGAAGAGAGTGGGAGGAGACTTTGGGGATTTAGGAAATGAAGTCTGGAAGAACCAAAATTTAAAGTTCACACAATCACTCCCCAAGGTTTTGTTAATTAGAAACTGAAACATTTCTTCCTAGGAGGAACAGGAAGTACGTTTCAGAGACTCAGGAAGTTATCAAATCTGGGAAAGGGTTGCGAAACCCTCACCCTAAGGTTATATAAGTGGAAACAAACGCTTGAGGAGGAGCCTCTGACGTTGAGACTGCAAGTGATGCAGTCTGCTCAAGACCCTCAGACCATCCACGCTGCTGCTTCCAAAAGTCATTACTTAACACTGGCTTGGGCTTTTTGTGGTGCATCTGCCTTTGAGTGGTATATTGTCCCTGTTAGCAACCTCTTAGCCTGCTGTCTATGTAAACCTGATGAACTCACTGGTTCACCAAAACTGGTCTGTTGTCCATGTGTCACCCCAGAGAATGGGTTTCCAACAAAAGCCATAAATGTTACAGAGATACAGACATCTGTCTTCTTCAAACAGAAGTAATAGAACGACATTACCACAACACCAACCTCAACATCACAAGGTGATTTTTGTGCACAATAAAAGTTTAATGAAAGGTTTCAGGTTTTGTATATGTACATCTAGCTTCACGAACATGATTTGTTGAGTCCTTTCTTTGGTATTATAAAAGGCATATTTCCACATATGCATGCACGCAAGGCTATTTCTTGGAGGGTTCTCCACGAGGGGACAAATATAATATTTCAACTGGCCTATGGTATTGCTTCGTGTATAATTCATTTTATGAAGGGTACAGTTAACAGCTGAAAAGAGCATCAGCAATTTGGAGCTTTATGATTCTGCAGACTCTGCCTCTGTTTTCCATGCCACATCCAGCATTATATGGTTTCTGGACATCTGAACTCTACTCACCAGGCTTTCACTTTGCAAGTGAGGCTTCTGTCAGGCCTAAAACCTTAAATCTTGATTTGCATCTTTGGTTAATACATATGTTAATTAAGGGCATAATCTTTGGTTGATATATATTAATTTGGAGCATTGTAATAAGACTACATTTGAATACACTTTATATAATTGTTTAATCATATAAAATTTACAATAGTTGTTTAGTGACTGAGCAATGATTTAAAAATAGAGATATTCTATCCTACACAGTTAAAAATCATTTGCAATATCAGAGATATACCCTGAATAAAAGAGTTTCTTTGAATCATCAATATTATTTTTCTCTTAAATGGAACTTTTTCCTTTTAACTCAGTACTCAGTGGTGCTGTGAATATATTGATCTGTAATCAACTGCTGATGCTGACACTGTTATTTGGTTTTTGCCATAAGTTGACAGAACTGCAAACACAGCATTATGACAAGCATATATAAAATTGTTTTCCACTACACACAAAAACACATTGCAAACACTTTATCTATGTGACAACTTTATCTACAGCTTTCTTTTCTCAATTTGTTCCATAAAGAAGTGTATATATTAGCCACCATAAAAATAACAGATTGCAATGAAACTTTCCCTAAAACAAAATTAACTTTCTATTTTCTCATTTATAATAAAGGCCTTAATGAATTACAAATGTCAATGGAAAACATTGATTTGCCACATAGTTTGATTATAGAGGATTAGCATTTACAGTATTAATTTATGAGCAATATCTAGAAATCCTGCCATAACTTTTAAAATATCATGGATTTATTGGTTTAATAAATATGATAAACAATAAAAGTGTTGAATTAAAATACTTCTGGATTTGATATATGAATCGAACTATCATTCAATATTTTAGCATGTAAGGAATTGTAACGGCTTAGGAGATAGCTCACTTGGTGAAGTGCTTGCCTCACAAGCATAAGGACCTGAATTCAGTCTCAAAGACCCATGTAAACATGCCAAGTGAGATGTGTACTTGTAACCCCATTGCTGGAAAGACAAGAGCACGCAGATCGTGGGAGCTTGCTGGTCAGCCAATCTGGCCTCACTGGCAAGCTTCAGATCTATAAAAGACGGTGTCTGAAAAGAGGTGGAGCTCTTACCTGAGGAACACTCTGGAAGTTGTTCTCCAGCTTCTCCATGTTCTCATGAACACCTGTGTCAAGACATATACCAACATGCCTTCACACATGCACCGCAACAAATGCACATATATGGATATGTTATAACCAATTACTAAGTTAAATATTTGAGAGCTAGAGAGATAGATGAGCGGTCAAGTTATTTGCCTGCAAAGCCTATTGACCTTGGTTCAATCCTCAGTACCCATGTAAAGCCAGATGCACAGAGTGTTGCATGCATCTGCACTTCATTTGTAGCAGCTGGAGTCCCTGGCATATTCTCTCTCTCTCTGTTTCCCGCCTATATCTTTCTTCAAATAAAGAAATATTTTAATTAAATATATATGTATATGTATACATATATATGACATATTCAGGGTAGTATATTTAATACACAATGACTTACAATATAATAATAAGTATTTTTTGAGGTAGGGTCTTATTCTAGCCGAGGCTGACCTGGAATTCACTATATAGTCTCAGGGTGGCCTTGAACTCACAGAGATCCTCCTACCTCTGCATCCCAAGTGCTGGGATTAAAGGCATGCACACCTCGCCCGGTTATTGCAATTATTTTTGAAGACATAACTATAATGCTCTCTAAGACATATCATGTGCAAGTATCATGTTTGGTGTATCTATGTTTTTAAAAATTAAAAAAATGTTTTATGCATTTACACTATTATGAGTACTATGATAAATAAATGCAAAAAAATCCAATGTTGATATAAAAGAACACATAATCAATTTTTTCTTGCTTTTGAGCACAGAACGTTTCTTAGAAAAAGTGTCACTTTGAGATCTATATGTGGGAGTCAGGAAAAGATATGACATCAAGCAGGAAGTAAATGTATGAAATCACTGAATCAAAGGCAGGCAGCCATGCCCCATGTAAGGACATTTCCATCAAAGGTGGATACATACATTAGTATATGGCCACAATTCAATTTTAATTTGTGTATGCCCACTCTTTCTTTCATGATGTGAAAACTACCTAGTTTTCCATTATGTTACGAACATATTTCAGTTGTTATCATCTTCAATGTCAAAGGTACCTAGAAATAGCAATTAAAAATATGAGTTTAGAAATGGAAGAACTTGCATGAAAAAATTATTTCAAAACTAATTAATTAAAAAAAGAAAAGAAAAATGAAGTTGTGAGATTTGCCCGAAATGTAGGCAGCTTGTTGTTGGATATCAGTTTAAAGCCTCACCGTTTCTGCTTTCTCCACCCCCTGAGCCCACTTACTATGGCGCCATGCAGAATTTCTTGGAGAGTGCACCATGTTCTAAATCTGTGTTAATTTTTTAAAAAACATATTTATTTATTTATTTATTTATTTGAATGCAAGAAAGGCAGATAGAGAGAGAGAGAGCAAGAGAGTGCTTAGACCTACACGCATTCCTGGATGTCCTCTCGCCTCACATCCTCCAGAGGAGCAGCTCTCACTCTCCTCTGAATCACTAAACAAACAAATAAAAAAAGAAAGGAAAGAGACTGTTCAGGTGACTGGCAGGCCCTGGCTAATCAGAGTAACTGAGTTTCTCACTTATGCATTAAAAAGCTGAGTAAGTAAAAGAAGTTTTGGGCAGGAGAGCTGGCTTAACAGTTAAGCCACTAGCCTACAAAGCCTAAGGACCCTGTTCAATTCCCCAGGGACCCACATAAGCCAGATGCACAAGGTGGCGCATGTGTCTGGTGTTTGCAGTGGCCGGAGGCCCTGGTGCTCCCATTCTCTCTCTATCTATCTATCTCTTTCTCTCTCCAATAAATAAAATAAATAAAAATGTTTTTTTAAAGAAAAAAAATATTTATGTATTTATAATATTTCATGTACATAATTTATTATAATGAAATGATATTAGAAACAGTGTAATTATGCTAGTGGAAGAAAATAGAAAATTCAATGACAGGCATTTGAATCTATATATGAATCTGCAGAGATGGCTCATGAGGTAAAGTGCACCTCTTACAAGCCCAGGGACCTAAGATTCTTTCTCCATCACTTACCGGAAAGCTGGTATGCAGTGTCATCCAAGCACTGGAGCGGCAGACAGGAGGACCCGCAGGACCTGCTGGCTAGTTTATCTAGCTGAATCAGTGAGCTCTGGGTTCAGTGAGAGACTTCCTTTCAAAAAGAATTTAGAGGGCTGGAGAAATGGCTTAGCCATGAAGGCACTTGCTCACAAAACGTAAGGACCCAAGCTTGATTCCCCAGGACCCATGTAAACCAGATATGCAAGGTGGTGCATGCTTCTGGAGTTCATTTGCAGCAGCTGGAGGCCATGCTAATTCTCTCTCTCTCTCTCTCCCTGCTTCTATGTCAAATAGTTTATATATATATATATATATATATATATATATATATATATATATATAATACTTTTAGAGTGAAAAATTAAGGAAGACACTTGATGTCAATTTTTGGCTTCCAGACACACATGTACTCCAAGACATACAGAAACATACACATTTGCACCCACATACATTACATACATACATACATATAGTTTCTTAAAATAAAATTAAGTGATTGAATAAACTAAACTCACGATTGAGAAAGTAGCTGTGTGATAGATAACTTGCATATGTACAAGCCCTTCAGTTTGATCATTAACACTGCAAAACATGGCCTCCAGCAAGACTCAACCTCCAAGTGGCTCCACTAGCTGGAGACTAATGAGCGTCATTCACAAGCACATGAGTCTTTGGTGAGCGATTCACATTCAAACAACCAAACAATATAGTACAAACTTATGGGATTTGGAAATGTTTCCTTGCATATGGCATCAAAAGTTCAAATAAAAGCAAAACAGGTAAATTAGTCTACATCAAAGTAAAAAAAAAAAAGTGTCTGTGCTGCAAGAAATAACTGATACAGTGAAAAGGAAATTCATGGAATGTTACAAAATGCAATAATAATTTATCAGGTACTTGGTTAAAACAGCAATAAAAGTCCCAGAAAATGACAAGTGTTAACAAGGAGAAATTAGAAACTGTTCTGCTTTATTGGTTGAAATGTCAGTGGTACAATACTTTAGAAAATGAAAGACCAAGCTCCTAATAAGAAAATTAGAACTACAAGACAGGAGAGATAGCTTGGCCATTAAGGTACTTGCCTGCAAATCCTAATGACCTGTGTTCAATTCCCCAGTAACCACCTAGAGCCAACTACACAAAGTGGCACATGCATCTGGAGTTCCTTTGCAGTGGCTGGAGGCCCTGATGTGCCCATTATTCCTCCCTCCTTTTATCTCTCTATCTTTCTGCTTGCAAATAAATAAATAAATAAATAAATTTTTTTCAAAATAATAAAACTAGAATTGCAATGTAAGCAGGTAATTTTACTTTGGGCATATATTGGAAGTAATTTAAAGCAGTTCTCAAAGAGATAGTTTTATCTTGAAATCCACAGCAACAACATTCCCAAAACCAAGAGTGCAGAAATAATGCAGAAGCCCTTCACTAAGTCAGTGGACAAACAAAGGCAACATACACACAATAGACTATAATTCTGCCTTCTAAAGAGGAAAGAAATCCTGAAGATTTTGCAGTGTGAATAAGTTCTTATAACCTTAACTTAAATGAAAAGAGCAAATCACTAAAAGATAAATGCTGTGTGATTCATAGAAGGAATATATATTACCCAAAGATGTAGATAGGATAAATTAAAGAGTGATTGAGAGTATTCTAGAGAAAAAAATAATAGAATTATTTTCTTAAGGATAGACTTTCATTATTGATGGATGCAAAAGTTCCAGTACCTAATTGCACAATTATTTAAATATATCTCTCTTACTGAAGTTTATTTTTGAAGACTCTTAATTTGGGAAATATAAGGTTAACTATATTTTACTATAATTATATTACCAGTATAATGTATTCAAAGCCCAAAAATATTATAAATGGCATCAGGAATAAATGGACAAAAATAACACAGTATCAATACAAAATTGAATGTTACTAGTCTATAAAAAACAAATTATAAATTGTAATTGGTAATGGATAGAAGATCTTGTTCTCCCTAACATAATTTTATAGCCAAATGAGGTGACAAACTTATGCTTTTATACTTATATGAACTTGAATCTTTGAGGATTTATTTGCTCATAGTTTATGTTATCTGACCTTTAGTTAACAATACTATACTGTATACCTAAATACTTTAGAAGATTAATTGTATGTTAAATGTTCTAATCAGAACAAAAACAGAAACAAACTTCTTTTTTAATCTTCACAAATTATCTTTAGAAATTTTTTGTTTGTTTTTTATTAGTTACGTACACAGTGTATATATAGTCATGTTGGCACCATCAACTGATCTTTAGTAAAATTTAAGAGCCATTTAATTATTTCATTTGATATTATGACATAATAATTGTGTTGTACAATAAGAACTTATTTATAACCATATTATAAAAGATTCTCCATAATAATAAAGATGAATAAATATTAAATTTTACACATACAATGTAAAAGCTGTAATGATAATTATTTAAAAAGAAAAAATAGTCATGAACTAGTTAGCCACAAATTTAAATTCAAAATTCTCATATTTGTGTCATCTTTTTGTTTTTGAATGTGAAGTAATTTTACTGCTTTCATGATTTTCTGACCTTTTAAAGTGCCCTACATTAAATGTAGGCATAATTGTTTAGAAATTAAAGGGAGTTATGATTGTAGATGACAGTAATTCATAGACCTTTGTGGTAGGATTCTGTGGTGTTTCTTGTTTTCAAAATAAACATTTATCCTGTGCCATAAAACAATACCACTACTTGTCAGGAAATAGAAATATAAATGTCAATATTACTAAAAATCTAACTCTGTGGAGAATACAGTGTAGCTAACATGCTGATATAGTTCCCATTTCTCACTTCATGAAGAAAAACAATCCTGAAGTTATTTGCATTGCATGAATACCAAAACTGTATAGATTTTACATAGCAATTCTTCCATATTTACGGAAAAGAAGTACGTCTGTGGTTCATCCACAGAACACAGTTTGTCTACCTCTGAGCAAAGGTGCTTTTAGAATTCTTCATTTGCCAAGTAAAAGTGTGTGACAAAACCAGTGGATTCTGTGACTGAGGAAATCTGCTTCAAGAAGGCCATCCACACCGCTGTGGAATGCCCTGAGGCGTATTTGGAAGCAGTGTGCATTGCTCCTGCCATGCTCAGCCTCAGTCTCCTGTGTCACACCAAACTGTACTTCCTGTGAGAGGATTATCTATAGTTGATCAGACCAGAAATACAGTCCAGAATTCAGTTATTCAGTTATGCATGCCAGTGGTCCTGGAGGCACTCCTGTGTGTTTGGTAGCATGGTTGGAACTGTTGTCACCCTTAGCATAATGACAACTTGTTCATTGCCACCCAACTTTAACCATCATATATATATATATATATATATGACATGATTTCAGATAGGCTCCAAACATCCATAGAGCCAGGCCCAGCCCAAAATAACTGAAGTCTAGTCTCTAGCTTCTCACGACAATAGCTAATGCACCTGTCCTACTCCCACGCCCAAGAACCCCATCACACCCCTTGGCATTGCCACTGAGACCTGTGGAGGTCCTTCAAATCTGCATAGATTGTTAAAGCTTCCACTAGTAAACATGAATATCCAGGAAGGAAGGTTTATAAAGCACGAAGAAGGACAACATCAGAGTAAAGCAAGAAGTCCTCAGATACCAGTCTTAATTAACTTGGAATCTATGTGTTTCCAGGTGAATGTTTCTCTTCAGTTCTTCTCAAAGGGGAAAATTCAGCCAAGGGACAGAGACAGTCTGATCAAAAGCTTATTGTTCAAAGTGCAAGAATATGTCAGAGATATTAGAACAGGCTAGCCTGAGGGTGATGAGATACAGCTTACTGGATTCTGTGTTGCGGGTTGTCAAGAAGTTTTAATGAATATTTATGAGTTAGGAGGCACATTCGCTATGGGTAAGGTAATTGATTCTCTTTCCCAAGTCATGGTGTGCCAGATCTCCCTTTAAGGGATTTTTTTCCTGTAATCATCTTGAAAAGTTGGCAAGAGAGGTGAGAAAAAAATATAAATGGCATGATAGTAAAATGAATCCAAGGTTAACTGAGAGAGCAGAACACTTGTTGGTGGGATGTTAAATGGAAAAGTGTCCTGATGTCTGGATTTCTGATATAATAGAAAGATCCTATGCGTAGCTTTAGGATGTTGAATCCAAAAGTGGTGTTCTGATCCCCAGGAGACACCCTTGATGATACAGCTGTGTATACCTTGATTCCCTGGTGTCTAATTTTTTGTTTAACCAGCAAACACAGCTACAATGATCCATTTTCTTGTTCCTTGGTCAACAAACTCATCTTTAGCTATCAGTCTGCATTATGTTATGTGAACTGCTTGACAAAGTAGATGAAATACTTTGAAAGATATGAAACTATGAAGTTCCTCTAAGAAAACATAAGGAAACCTAAGTTATATAACATAAACCATAGATGTATATTTAAAAATATGTGTATATAATGTTGAGATTTTGAAATTGGAACTACTGCTATGATACGTAGTTAACAATATTGGATTTCATGCTTGAAATTAGCTAAGAATGGGTAGATCTTAAGTGGTTTGATTATAAAACAATATAAGTTATGGATATCATAATTAGCTTGATTGAAGCAATTATTTTAAATATCAAGGAATGGAGCTCAAATATAAACTGTTTTTATCTGTAAATCATAGTTCAAAATTATTTTTAAAAGTTCACAAACAAAATAATGCAACCACCTTTCCTGAATATCTTCCTTTCTCTAATATGTCCTATGGGAATGGCCCTTGATTGTGGCTAGATAATTAATGTGGTTATGAATGTTGAGATAGGGTTGTTAAGTAGCTTATTTGTGCTGGTTCAATTCTTTTCTATAATCACAATGTTTGTTATAATTGAATGATTGAAAATATTGAATGAGAATACATCAATCTTTCTAAATCTGCAAGATTTAATTAATAATATAATTGGAGAGATAGTAGCCATGTTTGGAAACAGCAGTTTATTAAGTGGGCTTCTAGATACATTCAAATGCATACACAGTCCTATTCACCTTTGTTACTATTAGAAAGCTTCTAGGGTTGTTCATATCACCGTCTTATGTATTATTTGTTTCTTTTTGTGTTCATTACAGTTGTTTGAATCTTAAATGCACATACTTCCTAAATAATTTCCTTCTTCCATAAATTTGAAAACTATATTTTAGCCCCTTCTATTTGTCTACCAACTTAAAAAAACTTTCTGCACTTGAATTTAAGGCACTTAAATGCACTCAAATCTTCTTCAACTGGATTTAAAGTGGCATCCTCCCAAACCTGAAGCCAACTCATTACTGTGCCAGTTAAGGTCTCTGCTGCTTGTTCTTTAGATGCTGGAAGAAGCCCTCGCTCCCTGCCCCTTCTGGCTAGCTTCCCAAGTGATCACAGGTAGTGGCTTTATTATGACTTCATGGTGTGCTCTCCATCTGAATTTACTAGAACTGCCAGTTGGGTGTCTACAATATCACCTTCATTCATTTGTTCCATTTCTGATTTCTAAATATTTTTATTTATTTATTTGAGAGTGAGGGGAGAGAGAGAAAGAGAGAGAGAATGAGAATGAGAATGAGAATGAGAATGAGAATGAGAATGGGTGTGCCAGGGCTTCCAGCCACTGCAAACAAACTCTACACGCATGCACTACCTTGTGCATCTGGCTTATGTGGGTCCTTGGGAATTGAACCTGGGTCCTTCAGATTTGCAGGCAAGCACCTTAACCTCTAGGCCATCTCTTCAGCCCCTCTTTCTGAATTTTCATGTCCATATGAAAATCTAAGCCTATGTTTAATGATAGACTTTTAGTAAAAATGCCAAGATGCATTCTATCTCATTCACTACAAAAATTAAAACTAAGGCAAGAAAAATGAGAAAAAAAAACAGATTTTGAGGAAAAGAACACCATGCATTTCCACACTTAAGTAATCTACGTCATGAAATCCTTTGCTTCTACTTTAAACCTGTCAGAGACGATGAGGGCAAGGACCTGGATGCTGGTCACACCTAAGGTGAAGAGGTAGACCACAGGACAGAAACCACTACACTTCCAGTGCACAGCAGAAGCTGCTTCAGACAAGAGCCATGGGTGGGCTTATAGAATCCTGGAAACAGCCACGTGACTAAGGCAGACACAGCCATGTGGTGGGCCTCTTCAGACCATTGCAAACCACCCTAAATACTCAGAGTGAGCTACCACTGAGAAGCACAATAGCATAGATAGAAACTGTGAAGTCAAATAGTTTTATATTTGCATGTATACATGTATGTGGTGTGTATGCATGTCTGCATGTGTGTAGGTACACATGCATTTTCAGGTGTGAATAAATGTGTGTGCATGTGTATATGGGGGCCAAAGGTTGACATTTGGACACTGCTTTGATTACTCTCCAAAATATTTAATAATGCAAGGTCCTTCGGTTGAGCCCAGATAATACCAATTATAAAACTGTCTAGAGAGCTCTTGTCTTTGTCTCCCAAGACTGGGGTTACAGTCAGGCCACCATGCCCACTGGGTATTTATATGGGTGCTAGGATGCCAAACTCAGATTAATTCTTATGTGACAAGCACTGTACAGACTGAGAATTGCCCCTTCCCTAAGTCAAATATTTTTCTATTCTAACTTTAGATTAGTGCGAAAAAGCAAATTGATTTTTTTTTCCACAAAAGTGAAACATCATCTTTCACCCCAGGTTTAATGGAATTTTGATCTTCACAATAACATGATTTATCCTTTCTTCTTCTAAAAGCAGAAAAAAATATATTTAAGTATTACTATTCAAATAATCTTTACTGCAATACTTGTTGCAATATTTCAATTAGTGTGTCCTGTTACCACACAATGACAGAAAACATGTGCTTGTCAACCATCATTGCATATAATATTGGCCTTGATACACTGTTTCAGGTGGTGTCCAGACATTTTTCCATAAAGTTTCATTAACTGTTTTGTTTCCATTGTATATTAGAAAGGTTATATCAGTGCTATAAGTCTTTATTATTTATAAATGTATGAGTTTTAATATTCTACTTATCTTACTGTCAGAAATGTTAACTGTGCTGTTTTCTAGATTATTTGTATTTCCTTCTTTCTACTCTGTTTGCAGTTGATTCAGAAAAAAAAAATTTTCCCAGAGTATATATGCAGTTATTTTATTTGAACTGCTAACATCTCATTGACATTATTTATTTTTTCATAAGATTTTAATCTAAAATAATATGATTTGGTTTTTTGCTCAAACTTTTAGCTGTACTTGATTACCTGCCTAAGGCAAAAGGTAAGACCCTATTGCTAAAGACACCATATGCTGCGAACACAGAACAGAGACCCTGCTGGAATCCAGAAGAAAGCCAGTCCTGAGACCGTTAGCATGTCAAGTGCTGGAAAGTGCTATATGAGCTACTGGGGGTAAAATGGCCAACAGTGGTGTGACCAAGCAAGAGTCTAAGCTACTCAGAAGCAACCATGCTGACAAGATGCACACATTAGTGTAATGGTAGCACACAGCTTTGGTAGGTAACGAATAGCTTTCTGACTGGACAAGAGATTTGCTCAATGGAAAGGGACAAATATCTGTAACTCGAAACCAGGTCAGTCTATGGAGACAAAGATTATGCTCTCCAATGACAAATTCCCACCAGTCTTTGGCTAATTCTTCCTAAATTGGTAATGATTATCTCAGTTAACCTATGCTGGCATCACTGTGTTTTTCTTTTTCAGAAGGAAGTGAGGTCTGAGGAAAGACACCGCCTCTTGCACTTCAGCCAAGGCCTAGATGAAAGCACAGAGAAACTGAAGAGATGAGCAAGAGTGCTGCTTCCATGGTGTGACTGACAATCAGCGCCAGGATGAAGGCGACAGATGCTGAGGATAGGATAGTCAACTCATACCAAGGCAGAAATCCAGAGGCTCCTAAGAGTTCATCACTGAAGTAGATTTAAAACATATCCACTATAGCTTAGGAAAGAATGTTAAATTTTCAAAATACTTCGGTAGCTCACCACCACTTTTTGCTAGGAAGTTATTCAAAAGACAGTGACAGGAGATCTTTCTTTATGAGGAGGAGGGGATGGAAAGATTGTAAGAGTCTCAGGTTGGGATGTCACACCCAGAGGCATTGACACCCACCCCAATAACTGACTGCTCTCACAACACATAACCCACAAACCCCATGGGAAGTATCAGCAAGCTCACAGAGGAGAGCCTCCAGTGAAATGAAGGCAGGGATAAGGGAAAGGATGTTACCAACACATGATGTGTCTGTACAAATATATCTGAAATAAATAAATAAATAATTTAGCTGTGTGTATTGAGAGTTCTTTCAGAACTTGTTGTGTTTGAGGAAATCTCTCCATTACTACCTTACAAACAGAAACTGACCAGGGTCATCTTTATTCTGATTCAAATAGTATGTATGTACTGAGTACCTGGTTTTGGTCTTGGTTTATGTTTCACTGGTTAGTATGGTTGATGTATCAATTATTTTATGAATAATGTTATGCTATTAATATAAAAATCTTTGCCAAACCTATGTTGTCAAAAATAACCCCCTGTACTCCCTTTTGAATATCATGCCTGTAATACTTTCATTTAGTCCCAAGTATTATTCAAATTAGTTTTTGTATAGAATGTAAGATATGAAGAGCATTTGGACTGGGGTTGGTTTCTCACACCATCATCCCACCCATGGGAGGCAGAAGCAAAATGATTCCTGGATTTTGACATGAGTGTGGTCTAAATAGTAACTTCTAACTGGGAATATATAATGAAAGTTTGCTTCAAAAAGAGAGAGAAAGGCTGGGAACATGGCTCAGTAGGCAAAAATCTTTGCTGTGAAAGCCTGATGATCTGAATTTAGATCCCTAGAAACCACATAAAGCTGGACATTTGTAATTTCAGCCCTCCTACATTAAGATGGCAAAGAGAGAGAAGAGTCTCAGATGACTGGATAGCTTAGCCTAGCATATGCCTTGGTGAACAAGAGACTCTGCCTAAAAAAGGTAGAAGGTTAAAAAGCCAGAATTTAAATCACCCTCTGATCTCCACACTATGCTTGTACACACACACACACACACACACAGAGAGAGAGAGAGAGAGAGAGAAGATACACCTAGATAGGAGAGAAAGAGAGAGAAGAAAGACTTTGCATATAAGTTTCAGAATTAGCTTTTGGGGATTTTATTTGCAATTATAGTAACTCCAGAGAGGAGGTTTATACCTTACAGTGACTTCAAAAAACTGCATTTCTTATTTCATCTCTTTTGATATCTTTAGTGTCTTTCAGTAATATATTTTTATTATTTCTCATTGAAAACAAGAACATATTTTTCTCAATTTATAAATAAGTATCCTTTTCTGGTTTGTGCAAAAGCCATTTTTGTTTCTGTTTGGTTTTATGGTTTGTATTTCCAATTAACTTTAATGCCTTAGGCTGTGACATAATAGGCAGACCAACCAACCAGAATGCCCTAGGGTTGTTCTCAAGGCACTGCATAGTTATGCCAAGAGCTAGCATGAAAGAATGTTAAATTTTCAAAATACTTCTGTAGCTCACCACCACTTTTTGCTATGAAGTTATTCAAAAGGCAATCACAGGAGATCTTTCTTTAGTTGGTGGCTGCATCCAGCCTTTCAACTATTTCACTAAATTTGTTTTGGCTTAGGATAGGAGATAGTAGAATGGGTATTTATATTTCAGCTAGCTTTTCCAACACTCTGATATATAAGATGCCTGTGGAGAATAGAAAGAGTTGAGACCCATTCAGTATCTTGAAAATTATTGCAATGATGAATGGTTTCAACAATAAATGGCAACAAAATTACCAGAATGAGGATATTCTAGAAAATAGAAATGTGGCACAGCTTTGTCTCAAGGACCACAATGGTGAGGATGGAGTTAGCAGATGCTAACAATGACAAAAAAAATGTTAGCAATGAAAAGGAATGAGAGATATCCCTTAAAAGTAATTTGCAAGCCTGCCATAGTCAATCTCTCAGAAACAGATGGGGATCACACCTTTTTCAGGTGTGGTCTTCTCCATTGCAAGCCAAACAAGCTGGCTTTTGGCAGATTGACAAACTTGCCATGTACCAGCCACTTCTGCCTAATGAGCAGCATCCTCGATATTTGCCCTGTTCAACAGTGAACACTCCATGGTGACAGATCCATGTAGCAGGAGTGACAGGCTAGCTGGTGCAGTCCCTGACAGCAGCTTGTTTTCAGGCTGATATCTGCATGGGTTTTCAGGCTCTGTATCAACAAGTATATGTAGATATTTTTATCAGCAGATATATTTTGAATCCTCGCTTTATGACTCTTAACAGGGATTTCTTTTTTCTGATAGTCTCTGTAATTTTCCAAGTTGCAGAATAATATATATATATATATATCACTTCAAATCCCCCTCCAAAAATTTATTTCAACAAAACAATGGCGGGTAGAGCTTTAATGACCATGAATAGTCTGTCTACTTATGGAATGGTGGAGATGAATTTCCATCCTTGGTTTTGCAGAACTGGTGCTGAGGTTCAATCTTAGTGTTCCCCTTCATCCAGACTGTGCAAAGTAGTGAATGAGTTTTCCCATCATGATGTAATGCCAGGACCTATTCTGCTGTGTTCTTAAATCTCCCATTTGCATTGTACACATAAGGCATTTCAGGCTTTTACTACCTTGTTAGTCAAGTTGTCTGAATTGATACAGCTAAAATATGTATAATAAATGTGAAAATATTAAACCATCATTACATTTTGGTACAAAAGCTTGGAATGGGGAGAAACAAGAGATGCTTCTTAAAACTGTTAAAGCTGAGAGCCATATCAGGGAAGGACCCCTCTGAAAGCAGGCTGCATCTCCTTGCTAGGAACTCCACTAAGCAAAATCAGCAGTTCCCAAAGTGTGTGCTTTGTCCAATGCCAGAACAACCCATGGGGTTTTCCTCAAAATCAAAGTTAAATATTACTAAACAAAGGGAATGAACTTGCTAGATTAAAAACTAAAGCATCTTATTGCTTTAAAGTTAATCAAATGCAAGCACTTTTATATCATAGAAAGCTGTTTGTGTAGTGAATAAATGTTATCTAAAGCTTCTCAATAGAAACTTAATTTATAAAGTTATAGAAACAAAAACAATGTTTAATATCAACTATAAGCAACTAGGATGGGAAACAACCTTGTGTGCTTTTGGTTCAACATGTATTGTCCTTATCTTAGGAGACACTGTTTGTGTATAAGTCTTTGATGATTTCATAACACAATGGCATTATTGGGAGGTGACCAAAGGAAGGAGTTAGGGCCTAGCTGGTGGAAGTAGTCAACTTGAACATAGACTTGACAGATCCCCTCCTGGCTCATTCTCTGTGATTCTTTACTCTGATGCATAAGATGGTTCATCCCAGCCACCAGCATCAACCACAGTAGTGTTCTTTCCACGGGTATGGTGCCCAGTGCCCAGGTACAGACCCTTCATAAACATTACACCCAAATAAATATTCCATCCTTCAGATTATCAGGAACACCTATGATTTCATCTCTCCAATACATAAGCAACTAATGTAGAAAACTGGCCATAGATTAATGTTGTAATTCTTATGCCACAAAACCTGACCATGAGGCCTTGATTCATGGGAAGAAATTGAAGAGCCTAAAGCAGCAAGGAATGAAAATAATGTGACACTATACTTGGAGGTTTATATGAGATTCTTTGCAGATCTTCAGAGTTGAAAATGCTAGCAGAAAGGCACACGGAGAGGCTATGCTCATAAGGACTTAGAGGATAACAAAGACTCTTGGTCATCACTGTACTTTTTCAGTGCCCTGAACCTTTGAGTGAAGCAAAGTTGAAAAGTAATTGGAATACTTAACCAGGCATGGTGGTGCACACCTTTAATCCCAGCACTTGGGAGGCAGAGGTAGGAGGATCACTGTGAGTTTGAGGCCACCTTGAGACTACATAGTGAATTCCACGTCAGCCTACACTAGAGTGAGATCCTACCTCAAAAAAACCAAAAAGAAAAAAATAATAATAATTGGAATACTTCATTAATTTGGCAGAGAAAACTTCAAGAGTATTCAAGCTTGAGGACAGTTAACACTGACTGATTATAACCAGATTTACTGTGAAAATCAAGAGCAAAATGGAAAAACCTGGAGCGTGTCTTAGACATGAACAAGTAGAATGTTGTGGACAAGCAGAGTATAGTTATTAAAGAGATTAGTCTCATTCAAAAGAATCCAAGAACTTTCCACTAGAGTAATAGGAAGTATGTATTGTACAATCTAAGAAAGTGGCCAGAATTAATCTTTTCACCATCCCAGTCTGGAGGGTATGAATGTGTAAATGCCAACGAAATACTTTCTGTTTACAAGAGAACTCTGTGGGCAGAATGCAACGGCATAAAATCCACCTCAGAAATTATTTCATCAATTTTATTTCACCATGCTTAGCCCCACGGCATTCAGATAACAGTGTGCCTTTGGGCCAAGATAATGTGGCAGCCCCCTTGAGTTGATGGCAGTCCTTGATGTCAGCCACCTGATTCTGGTTGTGAAGGTGCACAGGACACAACACTTACGGGGTGATGGAGGCTTCCACCCAGAGGAGGAAGAGAATATATGATAGGATCAGGATTCCTTCTGGCAGTCTCTAAAAGGATTATGTATTCCCTTTTCTGAGCATGAGGCCTCTAATGAAAGGACAACTACTAAAGAAAGATGCAGGCAATGAGTATAACCAGGTAAGGAGATAAGGTGAGCTGCGACTGGCAAATCCATAAGGCTGGAGCTTCACAAGCAAGTCAGAGCTCACACTTCAACCCACGATGCCTCTGAAGAGGGGCTGGATGGCCGGAGTATTTGCCATTTATTTGGCTTTGCTCGGCTCCTCTGCTGTCTTACTCTCATTTGCGATGGTAATGCTGACTCATTGCCATCATTCTTCAGAAGCATGTAACATTCTTTCTGAGTTTTATAGGCGCTACTTCTAAGAGTTGCCTTGATTCTTAGGAGAAGACTTTGAGCTCAGGCTTTTAAAGAAACTTGGAACTAGTAGGACTATAAGGAAACACAGAAATGGACTAAATGAAATTTTGAATTATAAGAATGGCATGCGCCCTCTAGAGGCCAGAGTTGGAAGGGTGAGGTTTAAAGTGGTAAAGTGGTATATTGAGGTATGAAGTTGAATATGGATGGACTTATGATGCTCAATTTAAACTTATGACTTGATGAGATTGAGAAATATCTAGGAGATTCACACACTTGGGAATGTCCATAACAGTAATTCCAGAGACAATGACTTTGTAAAAACACTGACCTAATGAATAGATTAATCCCTTGATAAATGCATGTATGATGACAACATTATTATGAGATGGTGAAAGGTAGGTCGTACAACCTGGTTGGAAGGAGTAGGTCACTCTGTACATGCCCATATCGGAATATTGTCCCTGACCCTTGAAGTGTTATTCTCTATTCTTCCTGTCTCCCATGGGATAAACAGGTCTTTCCTACGACATTCTACTACTAACCAAGTTCAAGTGGCCAGATAACAATGGACTGAATCCTCTGAAGCTGTAAGCCAAAATAAAGTGTATCTTCTTTAAGTTGTAAATACTAGGTGTTTTGTCAGAGTGAAAGGAAAGGAATGAATATACAGATATAAGCTCTACGTTAACACATTATATACTCTGGCATAAAATAGCTGGAAATCATTTCCAATAGTACTTGTCCCACTCAGATATTTCTCTTTGAGGCTTTTGAGATAAAATATGAATTCCTATGTATTCACATATAGAAAAATAAAAACAATAATCACGGATTGTACCAAACTTAAGATGGCTTTAGTTTTTGATTTATGATAGGGAAAGTGATTCAAATTCTGTAGGAACTGTGCTTTGCTTTGAATTTATTTCTTTTCCCAGGATACATATATGTAGCAATAAAACTTATCTATTAGCTAACGATGTGATCACAAAGAAAACCAAATAATTATGTCGTCTGGTTACAAAGCTACACAAACATCCCTTGTATACTGTGACTCCTCCCTGCTATCTATCGATTTGAGTGAGGTATTTGTGGAGTGAATATGGCTAAAGCATAAGATCAATGTCCATATCTAACAGGCTGTGACAAGCATCTCCTCTACCTCAGTCCCTCACCAAATTTAGCCAAGGGAAATAGCTTGCATTCTTCTTGGGAATGGGGACATCATTCATACTTGTCATTTTTTTTCTTTTTTCTGTAGAACAACTGAGGTCAGGGTACATTATGAGGAGGGGATGACAGAGCAAGGGTAAAGAATATTGTAAAGGGCTGCAGCGATGACTTAGCGGTTAAGTGCTTGTCTGTGAAGCCTAAGGACCCAGGTTCTAGGCTCTATTCCCCAGGACCCACGTTAGCCAGATGCACAAGGGGGCACACGCATCTGGAGTCCATTTGCAGTGGCTGGATGTCCTGGCATGCCCATTTTCTCTCTCTAACTGCCTCTTTCTCTCTCTCAAATAAATAATAAAGAAAAAAGATTAATATAAAAATCAAAAAATCACTTTTACTTTCGTTGCCCATCATTGTGCCAGCTGCTCAGTTAATCCAAACAGGTTTTCAACTGGATGCATCAAACCTTCTAGAACTAATGCCTTACAAAGCCACGGTAGCCGGTTCAATCTTGGGTGGGCTTGCTGCTTCACTGATGTCCTCTTGTCTCCCTATGAGTATAGTCCTCCTTTCCCCTATTCACGAGAGAGTTAACAAAAAAAACCATGTTCAGACAACCTGTTTCAAATGCTTTTATCGTTATACATTTTCTAAACATTTATCAACAAGTAGGGCCCATACTCTCCAGTGAGAGCTTTTATTCTTCCCCAACAATCTGCTTGTGACACTTGGAACATATGTGGAAGAGGAAAGAGCATGGCCTTAAAGAATAGCTGTAGCTTATAAGAACATGCCATTCCCAACCCACCCATAAGGAACACAGTGAACATATACAGAGGTGACCATTTGGAATCCCTATGGAAAGATGCCTATTGCTAAGGCATGTTTCAAAGAGCATTGTTGGATTGTCCAAACATTTATTTAAACCATATCATTGCTGTGGGTCCCCTGCTGAGAGGGGCATAAATGTTTTTCAGCCCAAGATAATATATTCATATCTACATCGGTGAGTCAGAGTTTATCAGAAATGGGTGACAGAAAGATAGCTGAATCTCACAAAAGTCCACCCTACCATGGGAGACTCACAAAAAGTGTTATCTGAAAGCTACCTGTCCAAATTGTAGTCAGCTTCTCAGGATGGACTCTCATTTCCATCAGCTGAACTACAGAGTGAGTCCCAGGTCATCCTGGGCCACAGGGAGACCCTACCTTGAAGAGCAAAAACAAAAACAAAAGCAAAATTCTTGGGTAAGGGCCTAGTGAATCTTTCTCAACTTGCTGAGGTTAGTTTGTTTCCGGAGCCTTCTGAGCCTTGTCAATCTTAGCTTTGTGATTTTGATGATTCCAGCTACTAGCTCCAAGAAGGAATGACTCACTTAAGAGGAAACGGTAGACAATAGTGACTCTCCTTCTCCCTTTCCTTAATTATGTCATGGATTTCTCTTTTCAGAGGCTGATCCTAATACATACATAATACCATAATTGACTAAACATTATTCCTACACACTCACCTGTTAACAAGCAATGTTTCTGTTCTTACAGGTGTCCTATGTCTATGTAACTGATACTGTTTGAGACTTATGTTCTGTTAAGTCTGTTACTACTCTACGCAGTGCCCAACTTTTAATAATTGTACCATATCCTTAAAAATCTTATTTCATACTAAGGTGGCATGCTTTTAGTTCATAATCTGTGTTCCAGTCTTGGTTGATCTTTGGTGGCTGTTAGTCTGAAGAATCAAATGCAGTAACAACCTGTATTCTTTAACCGGGCATTCTGACACAATATTAATGTGTTTCTTTTTCAATTTTCTTCCATCTTTTTTATATCATTTCATATAAAATAGGCTTTCTCAAATTGGGTCAGAAATAAAATTTATCATTTTCTGATGATTAGTATATACTATGGCTATTTTTTTTTCTCACATTTAAAGGGACATACTTTCAAAATCACAAATACCTAAATTGAATTTCTCTCTTTCTTTTTGGATTTATTGATCTTATTTTGTTCATTGTTCCCTCTCTGTACTAACACATTCCTGGGTCATGCTTATTACTGTGGAGCACACACCTGGATTCGGGGCTTTCTGCTGCTCCCGCTGCCTGAAGCAGACCTCACTGACCTGAATTCTGCACATCCACAAGAAGGGAGCACAGCTGTGTTTTGACAATGAGTCTCCCTTAAAACCAGTATACTTTAGTTTTCCTTTCTAGCTTCACATTTCAAGGTCTATGCTATCATATCAGACATCCATACCCTGAATTTCTATATTAAAATCTATTTAAAAATGAAGGCTAAATCAGACTCAAATGTACCTTTGACATGTAAGAGTTATAGTTTATTAAATAGTTTGCATTTTTTGGATACTTTAAATTCTACACAGTATCTGCTATACAGTATATTGCCAGATATAAACTCTGATGAATTGATGCTATGAGAGTATATTCCCTACTATTTCTCAAAAATCCACTTCTTACTCATACTAAGTTATGTTGAAATTTCCATAATGAAGTTTTTTGGTGATAAAAACATAATGGTGAGCTGGACATTGTGGTGCACACCTTTAATCATAGCACTCAGAGGTAGGAGGATCACAGTGAGTTCAAGGCCACTCTGAGACTAGATAGTGAATTCTAGGTCAGCCTGGGCTAGAGCAAAACCCTGCCTCAACCTCCACCCATAAAAAATAATTTGGGGGGGGTTGGAGAAGATGGCTTAGCACTTAAGGCATTTGCCTGCAAAGCCAATGCACCCCTGTTTGATTCCCCAAGACCCATGTAAACAACAAGGTGGCTCATGCATCTGGAGTCTGTTTGCAGTGGCTGGAGGCCCTGGTGGGCCCATTCTCTCTCTCTCCCTCCCTATCTCTCTCTCTCTCCCTCTTTCTCTCTCAAATAAATAAATAAAATATATTTAAAAATAATGGTGGATTAAAGAGTAACATTACTTTTATGTTGAGATTATTTAAGGTTAAGTTTCTGTACATTTCTTGAAACAACCCTTTGCCTTGACTAAAATCACAATCTCACTTTTCATCTTTCACCATTTTTTGTAAAAGTATGCTTGCATTTATTGCAAGGTTAGCTGTATACAGAGGCTCACTTCTGCTAGTGTCCAAGGAGATTCTAATCACATTCAAAAAAAAATCAGAAAAGATAAAATGTCTTGTGTTAGCTTTGATCATGAAGTTAAGATCTTCAAGTCATGAAAATGCAGAAATAACATTATAAAGAAAACACTTAAATGAAAAAAAGAGAATTACTGATAGCAAAGATATCAGCAGAATATCGGGAATTATGTTTATAATCTCAGCATTCAGGGAGGTTGAGGAAAGAAGATTAATTGTGACTTTGAGTGAAGCTTGGGTGACCTCAGAATTCTATGTCAACTTTGGCTGAGGAATGAGTACCTGTCTCAAAAATCCAAAAAAGAGCTGGAGAGATGGCTCAGTCATAAAGGACACTTGTTTGTAAAGTCTGAAGGCCCAGGGATTGATTTCCCTTTACCCACATATGCATCTGGAGTTTGTTTGCCTTGGCAGGAGACCCTGACAAGCCCATACTTTCTCTCCTCTCCCCACCCTCTTCGTTTCTTTCTACTCTCTCAAATAAATAAAATAAAATAAAACATCTGGAAACAGCAAGGAGAGATAGCATGACTTGCCTTGGTCATTAATTTCATTTTTGATGTCAGGTTTATAATAAAAATATTCAGTCATGCATTATCAATTTATGAATTATAATTGATTATCAACACTTACAATTAATAATATAGTACTTGCATGTCAAATACACATAGAATTTATGATAACTCTAAACAAAAATGTCATAAAAATTCTCACAGAATTTTACTCTCATGTATGGTCTTAGTTCATAGCATAACACCCTATTTTACTAGTATCTATGCATGTAACATTCTAAGTAGGTCGCTCTGACAGAGTGTAATAAAATGACCATGTTGACCTTAGAACAGTGATGGCTTTTGAAAGCCAAGTAGTAAATTACAGTTTCAGGCAAATTCTAAGGATATAATCATGCACAAATACTAAGTAACATTTAGGTTCAATAAAGAGCAATGTGAGAGTCTAAAAAAAGAATAAATGTCAAATTGACAGGTAAGCTCCAGAGACACCTATGCAATTCCTATTTTGAGCTTTTTTAACAGAGATGAAAGGTTGCTAAGATTAGACTTCTTCCTTAGGCAGTACTCTTATTCAAATTAGCATAATATTCCAGATTTTTAAAAGGACATTTTCAGATTTTGCTCCTAGTGTAGTTTCTTTGTAATGCAAATTAGGGTCCTCTGGTATAAAATAACTTTGTTAATTAATTAGTGATCAAGTGGAAATTGATAGGAACTTATTGGCTATTATGTAACATTTTTTTAATCACACATGTCTGCCTCTTGAGCCTTACGGTTATCATTCATTACTATTAAGAGAATTTGAATGTAAATTAAAGGAAAGAAGAGATTAAGTAACTTCCTTTCTAAGCCATATATATGCACACACACACACCTATATATATATATATATACATATATAAATGTATGTGTGTGTGTATATATATATATATACATACATATATATATATATATATATGTATATATAACACAAGAGTTAGTATTATCCATAGTTCATCATATATCTACATATATCTGACCATATATATATAATCTTTCCTTCAAAAGTCTACCACCACCATTTGCTCTTCTAACTTTGTTCTATTGAGAAATTAGGGTTGATACTATGGACATTCCTTCTAACTCCCCCTATGCAAGCTCCTAATTTCAATCCTCCACATGCCTGTGGCTCTACTCCAGTCTTTCTTTGAAAGCCTCAATTTATCTTAGATGAACCTTATGAACTATGCAATGTTTTCTGCCTAAGTTCATGTCTCCTACTTCTCACGTGTCTATGACTCTGCTCCAGCCTTCCTTCCTAGATCCCTTAGTACCACACTTTGTGATTTCTCTCTAAATAAGCTTGTGAATTCAACTTTATCAATTCTTTGTTAAAGGCATGACAGAACTTAAACTTGCAGTTCATAAATTTAAGACACCCCCGAACCCCAAAATCCTACATCACTAATATAATTTGCTGGCAGTCACCCAGTAGTCTGAAAATAGTATGTGGAAAGTTCAAGAAATAAGCAATAAATAAGCAATTTATGTATTTTTGTTTTGTTTTGTTTTCTGAGGCAGAGTCTCACTCTAGCACAGGCTGACCCAGAATTCACTATGTATTCTCAGGGTGGCCTGGAACTCTTGGTGATCCTCCTACCTCTGCCACCCAAGTGCTGGGATTAAAAGAGTACACCGCACCCAGCTCGCAGTTTATGTTTTACATTATGCACCTTTCTGAGACTCCTGCTCCATCACACTTCAGATGTGAATCATCATAGTGACTGGTGTATACACTTCACATTAGTCATTTAGTAGCTATTCAGGTTATCAGATGTCTCACTGACCTTTCCTTACTCGCCCAATGCTATGACACAAAAGTGGACTAGTTCAGTTCACTCCATCTTAACATGTGGGCAGTAAAGCATCCTTACTACCAGAGGAAAAAGAACACAGTTCAATAGTGAATTTTATGAACTAAGAGGGACATAGGCACATAGGCATTGCTACATTTGTGATTGTTGCTCATATGTTATTGTTCCTGGTCTTCAACATAGACTTTATCATATGTATGTGTGGTAGTACATACAGCCCACAAAGTTGCCCAGAGAAATAAAGAGAAATAAACACATAATGCCTATGTCTGTACATGAGAAATCAGTGTTATCCATCATTTGGGCATCCAGCAGAGGCTCAGGGTATCAGGATGCATCACCTGAAAATAATGGGGACTTGGTGAGGTTCCTTCTTTATATTCTCCTCATGCCATTCTTGAAAACATAGAGTAAATCTTTTTTTTTTTTTCATTTGTCAAGGACATATACTTTTTAAAAAGTATTCCAGCAGTTTTTGGTGAATCCTCTTCACCTTTGATAATGTTTCTAATCCATAGTCCCTACACTCCTGCTTAGTCTAGGCAGGGCCTTTCTCTCTTGTTAGTCTTTGGCAGGCTGCTTTCTGGCTGACCTGTTTCTCTCCTCTGTATGCTTTCTGACATCTGTGTTTATACTGTCATTTGTCTTCCACACTTTTTTCCACAGCAGCCTGAGACAAAAATCACTTTGGAAATGACAAAAGTGCAATTTAACATGACCATTATTTATATTGTTCATCTAAATGCATTGCACTTTTATTTCTATCATTTTATATGAGACTGCTAGCTTGCTTGAGACATCAGACCCCAGAGGGCATGAATTATTCTGCATATCTTCTTACCACTGAATAGGTATTACACACATAAATGCCTAAGGTTGTCTGTGAGCTCAAAAGATACTCAGCTTGTTAACTTCATAAAATAATTCATAGTATTATTTTTAATATTACTTATTCTGACATTACTACTACCATACTGAGGCAGATATGAAAGCCAAGAAAATAAAATCCCTTAAGAACAGTTAAACATGAGGGCTGGAGAGATGGCTTAGCAGTTAAGGTGATTGCCTGCAAAGCCAAAGAACCAAAGTTAGATTCCCCAGGACCCACATAAGCCACATGCACAAGATGGTACATGTGTATAGAGTTGTTTTCAGTGGCTCAAGGCCCTGGTACGCCCATTCTCTCCTTCTCTCTCTCTTTGTCACTCTCTCCTTCTTTCTTTCTCTCTCAAATATATAGATAAAATATTCAAAAGGTGTTTGAACTTTAAAATAATACAAAAGATGAAAGAACAAGAAATATCAATGATGTCAAAGAAGGAGCAGCTTGAAAAGCAAGGGTCTAGTCTAGTAACCAGCTATTTAAAAATTAGAAGCAAACAAATTTTTATTTCATTTTGTTATACTATAATGTACACAATTGGTGATAGTCAAACCATGATAATATTTTACTAAGAATACCTACTCTTGAAATTGTTTGTAAGGAAATGAAAGATAAAAAAAAATACTTCCAGGAACTATTTCATAATACACAGTGCAAACTCACACCAACAGAATTATAAGGTTAATGAAGTTTGAAATTTGTCAATATAGGGGCTGGAGAGATGGCTTAGCGGTTAAGCGCTTGCCTGTGAAGCCTAAGGACCCCGGTTCGAGGTTCAATTCCCCAGGACCCACGTTAGCCAGATGCACAAGGGGGTGCATGCATCTGGAGTTCGTTTACAGAGGCTGGAAGCTCTGGCGCGCCCATTCTCTCTCTCTCTCTGCCTCCTTCTCTCTGTTGCCCTCAAATAAATAAATAAACAAAAAATTTAAAAAAAAGAAATTTGTCAATATACAAAAGCAAGTGATATCTCATCTGATAAATATGCCATACTGAAATGTCAAAATAAAAAGAAAGTACTTCTTTAAACAATCCTTGAATAATTTAACTTTAGACACACTCTCTGAGAAAAAAAATAGATAAAATTTTTGATTTTTGTACTTCTTCAGATTGGTAATTAAAACCTTAGTATTTGAAAAAGAGGTTGAAGTACAAGTAACATAATAGAATTAGGGTGGGGGCAGGACATACCTGTAATACCAGCATCTGGGAAGTAGAAACAGGAGGATCAGGAGTTTAAGGCCAAATTTAGCTACATAGCAAGTTCAGGACCAGGTGAGCTACACTAGGTGCAGTCTCAAAATAAGTCAATAAAAATAATTAGCAACATATAGTAGAAATATTGTTATGATCTAAAACTGCCTAAATTTACAGAATGAGTGAAATGATTGGTTGTATATAACCTCAAATTATGATCTCATTTGCAAAATTTTTCATTCAATTAACCAA
The DNA here is from genome assembly GCA_036346955.1 of Dipus sagitta. Lineage (NCBI taxonomy): Eukaryota > Metazoa > Chordata > Mammalia > Rodentia > Dipodidae > Dipus > Dipus sagitta. The sequence continues at coordinate 28,537,837 of CM070772.1, forward strand.
AATGTAACATCACAAACCTATGTCTGAGTAAAATCAATGAACAGAGTTGAATATGTTTAATGCAAACTTTCCTAACACACCGATATTCCATTTTTAGAAAGATATTTAAATATTTTTATTTATTTATTTATATTTTGGATGGAGAGACAGAAAGAGGCAGAGGGGAGAGACAGAGAGAGAGAAATAGAACGGGTGCAATGGGGCCTTTAGCCACTGCAAACAAACTACATATTCCCCACCTTACATTGATACTGTGGAATTGAACCTAGATGCGTAGGTTTGCAGGCAAGCACCTTGACTGCTAAAACATCTCTCCAGCCCAGTATTTCATTGTTTAATAGTGTCAAAACTTATGACAGAAAAGAAGCTTAATATAATGAATCAATAATTGCATGCTATTGTAAAACCAAATCCTACTATAATATTAATATAAATGCAAAATGTTACTCATATGAGCAGATTCCATAGGATTTTCTGATCTTACTATGTAATCAGTGTATTAATCGATTTTCTATTACTCCATTGAAATAGCTAAGGCTATGTAGCATCATAAGGAAAATGTTCATTTAAGAAACAGTCCTGGAGCTGGGGAGATGGCTTAGCAGTTAAGGTGATTGCCTGAAAACCCTAACAACCTGAGTTCAATTGGCCAGTACCCATGTAAAGCCAAATGTATAAAGTGGTGCATGCATCAGGAATTTGTTTGCAGCATATGGAGGCCCTGGTGCACCTATTCTTTCTGTCTGTCTCTCTTCTCTCTGTCTCCCTCCCTCCCTCCCTCCTTTAAAATAAATACAGAAACAAAAAATAAAGAAAGAAAGAAAAGACACCCTCTGGCAATGCAAGGCTTGGGCATTTTATCCCTTCTACCCTAGTGATAGTCTAATTATGGATGACATCACAATATTAGAAGTGACTTTAAGATAGAGCAACACAGAGAAAGCAAAGAGACTATGAGGCCAGAAAAATGCTTGGCTTGCTCTTTGGTAGCCTCACAAGAACTAATATGGTTCCTATTATATTATGTTCTAAGGACATAATTTCAATAATCTAAACTAGTCCCATTAGGCCTTATTTCTTGAGCAACATTGGTCAACATTACCATACTGAGAACCAAGTTTCCTACATATGAACTCTTAAGACACCTTGCTCAAACCATACCCAAGTCTCAGAAGTCATTTTCAGCTAATAAGAACCCTAACTATTAATATTTTGCTGTTGCTGCTCTCATATGTAATCAGAGAAGCTTTTGTGCAGTTTGTACTGATTACTGGGGAGACTCACAACTCTTTAAATTCTAAGAGTAGGTGAATATGGAATGCTCAACAAAAAAGTAAATATATATTTCACCTTCTCCAAGGCTTAGGAACAGAATGGATGACAGGATAGAAAGAAAGAAAAATTAATTCCATGGATGGAAAGGAGTGGTATGGAATTCTGTCTTCTGGATATTAAGTGGCCATTGCATCAATGACCTCACAGTGATCACCATTACCTGCACAAGACCCAAATAATATTGGAGGCATCAATTTCCCTTGATAAACAATGAAGTAGGCCATGTGACTCCTATCCATTCCCAAGGGATATTGCTAAAGGAACAGAACATATTTTCTTCAATGATGTAACCATGGATACATTGCATGTGTCCAGGTAAATAACATTGCATCCATGCTCCATGCTCATGCAGGAAACTCTATTATTCCTTTTAAATTCAGTAACACACACATACATACACACACACACACACACACCAAAAAAAAAAAAATCAAAGGAGAAAAGGGGCTGGTTGAGAAGTTCATTGGAAGGGAGATGGGGTCAGAGGAGAAGAGAATGGAATGGGTGGGGATAATTACAAAAATACATCATATGTACATACAAATTTTCAATAAAAAGAAAATTCTCACTATTCACACTACTTTCTGATGACTACTAGTGTTTGAATATTCAATCCAAACATTATGTCTTAAAAACTTAATTCCAAATTTTTATTAGTTCAATTTCAAGTTAAAACTGAACGTAGTTGGGGTTACAGGAACTCATGAGCTAAGGCCCTTTCAATGACATCATTAACCTGATTTATAGAAGAAAGATAATAAGTAATCAGTAAATCATAATACTAAAGACATAAGTGACAGAGAAGCACTGTGAAGGGAAAAAAAAGACAAGTGGAAAAGAAACACTTTAATGTTCTATAAAATAGAAACAACACACAGAAACAAAATATTCACTGTTATGACAATATGCTAGACTTTGGGAAAGGAAGGCATTGAGCAATCAGGCAAAAATAGGTTACAATAAATGTTACAAAGAATAAGATGATCTATATATCTCAAATTACTTCAAAAGGCATAAGAAAGAATGGAGGGAATTTTAAGTGACACAAATTACTCCTGAGATTTAGGGCATATTCATTGCTTATACCTGGGCTGATTTAGGCACTAAAAACATGCCAGAACAAATGTCACATACCATGCCATGCTTTATGTAGTTATGTTCACTGGAGTGCTAATGTCTAGTAAAAGTATATTGGCAGGTACACTAGAGAAATGAAAAAGTACATTCATCTGTTCTTTTTTTTTTCTCTACACACCATTCATTTTAGTGCTTGATAGGGCATATAATATTCTAGAGCTTTATTTTATTATCCAGTTTGGCAAAATTACTTAACTAGAATAGTAGTATTTTTTATAAAGATATCAACAACTCATAGCTACTGCTTAAAGCTAAACTGCTAAACAAAGAACAATATCACATTGAAATTATTAAAAAATTATACCCTCATTGACTAAGAATAGTATAGCTTTCAGTATTCACTGGACTTTTTATACCAAGTGGTGAAACTCTTAGGACTGGAAAAATCTCATACACAGTGTTCAATATTTTTAATTAAGGTGTCAGAGGGCAGAGATGACACAGAAGCAATGAAAAGGGAGATGAATAATGAGTGCCAGTGCCCTCTGTTTACAGCCCAATTTTGACTATATAATTAGTTGGCTTCACTGACATTTTAAGGCTCACCAATAGTTTCATATTTTCTTTCATTTGAACTTGGCAATCAGGTGTTTTGTAATTATGGCTATTTAATGAATTATCTGAGGGCTGCGATAGTAGAAAGTTCACTTTTTTTTTTTCAGGGAAATTAGAGGAAGGAAAGGGAGCCAAGACATTTAGTGAGTACAATGCTGTAACAGGAAGATTCTAAGTCCTTAGAAATATTGCTGTGCCCGTTTACACTGCTCAGAGTCCTTCACAGTTAACTTGAAGCCACATGGAGTCATCTGCCTAATGGGTGTTGAGGTTCAACTCAAGCCAGTAAGTCTGTGTCTCCCTGGTAGCAGTTGGCGGTGGTGGAATCGAAATGATCAAATCCTGTGAATAAGAGTAACTATACACAATGTAAATTCCTGGAGAGCCACTGAATCTTAATCCATGCTCTATATGTAACCCCCTAAAGACTACTAGTTCACCAAAACTCATTTTAGTATAATCCTCCTTTGGTCTGTCATGTGTGCCCAATTTGGAGAAGACATGTGTTCATGTCACACCAGGGGTAAAGTTTTTCCAGGATACCTGAAGAAACAAGAAACTACAGAGAAGTTTAGTTTAAACCACTGGTTAACCTGGTGGGTGCATCTGTTGTCACCACCATTTGGATGATGCTGTAGCTGTGGCTTTTTCTATGTACAGGTGCTCATTGGCATTTTTATTGAACAGCCAAAACCCAGCAATACGTGATCAAGTATGACAAAATATGAGCAAAGGGAAAAATACCTTTAACTTTGGTAATCCTTAAACATTTGTTAAAGAAGGGGTTTATTACCTTGCCCTGCTGGAGTCTGGTGACCCAGAACACACATAACACTCTGATCACAAATGTAATCACATGAATCCCACCTATTGCCTTCAACAGGTCTGTGGACACACTTTACTGACCTCATTGTCCTTAGTGCTGTGATCAGCACTTCTGTTTGCTCCGAGTTGAGAGTCCAATTAGGCCTCTGAGAAAACTGGTCAAAGGGCATAACTTAAGATCAGTCAGTATCTCTAAACAATGCTTTTCAATATTTTTCATCTGTGCTATTCAGGCCAAAGATGCACCAAGGCCTCAGAAACCTAGTCAGATTGCTTTAAGCAGGTAGATTACACGTTTATCAGATTAATTTTAGAGAAAGTTACAAGTAAGGAATGTAGCACCTCACAGCAATAATTGCAGAAAAGTTGCTTGTGAGGTTTATAAGAAATATTATCATGGTTCTTTTCCATAGTTCATACCCATACATCATTTGTATAGTACATTCCCAAAATTTGCTCTTATTATTCATCCCCATAGATTTTTATACCTTCCAAACGAAAGATAGATTCTAATACCATTTTCCCTTCAGTACTAAAGTAACTTTGCACTTTTGATGAGATATACTTATGTGGAAGAATCATAAATCCTTAATGATATACTGAAATATACCCAGTAAATATTCTCTGTCAGATAATAAAATATTATATGCCATTCTCACATGTAAAAGAGGAAAATAATGCTTATTTAAATATGCTTTTCTACCATCAAATGTACTGATGTTTTCCCTGGCCTCCTTTGTGAACACACATGTGACTGTTAGTTGGACTCAAGGAGCTTAAACGACTTGACTCTCAGATCTTCATTTCATTCCACGTGGTCTATCTCACGCAGGAGGCTAACCTAAACTTTTATCATGAGTTTGGTAGAGTTTCAAGGGATGGGATAGCAGATATATTACACAAGTTTTCAACCTGAATTATATTAAACTTTGTAATTCTCTACTGGCCAAAGAATACCATAAGGCTAATCTCATAATTAGCATGTAAAATGGAGTCATGCTTGGTTAAGGAATCCTTAACTGGGTACTTTAAAAATTCTAATGAACTCGGTTATAATCACTGAATATTGAAAAGGAGGTGTATTATTATGACTATTAGTAGAGTTTTGAATAGCCTACTGTTGAAACGACAGCACTGGAATTTTGTTACTTAATATCATGAGATCATGTCAATATTGTGGCTTGGAACATCTTTTTTGTTTGTTTTCCTAAATGAGAAAAAAGTAAAACAGACAAATAGACTTAGTATGTTTATACCTATGCTAGCATTTAAAGAAAACAAGGGAAATAACAGAACTAAGATCACCACAACAAAAATAAAGAAACACTATTTTCATAGAAAAACATGTTGAGTACCAGAAATGGTCTGTGTGAGTAAGCACTCAGTAAATGTTGTTAGTAAATGATACTATTGGCTGTGAGTACTATTTTTTTTTTCTGAATGTAAAACCGTTCCATTATATCATTTTTAAGACCTTTAAGTGTATTGTGACAGCCACATATGTTGTTTTTTTGGCACCAGTCCCAGATAAGCTTCATTACCTGATTTCATACCCAGAATGCAAACATTTTCAGTGCTAATTAAAGTAAAGGTAACTTATTGTCAAGTAAAAATATGAAAGGTTCACATATGGAGCCTCCATTCACATTGATGAAATGCATAATAGAAACACCTATTTTATTTGCATCTAGAAAATTTGAGCAGCAGAAATAAAGCTCCAGGGAAAAACAACTATTTTAATAATACTTAGTGTTATGAAAATTCTTTGGTCTTATTTTCTCTGCTTTCTCATATTTGACTCTTACACTAACAACTTGCAACAGGAACCCAAAAACCATTGATACAGGAATTTGGGGATTCCCTGTAAGCCAATGCTCTGATAATGTGGGTTGTTTCTAGACTCTTATGGAATTTGAAGAATGAAATTCATATTCCAGAATATAAGGTTCAGAATAGAAGTGGGGGGGGGTGCTTAAGTCCAGAATTTAAGAAAATGAAACAAGGTGGAGCTCTTGCCCCGGAAAGCAAGAGAGGTTTGCTTAAGAGAGGGTTTCAGAAGCCCTATAAAAGAAGGTAGAGCTCTCAAAGAGGCACAAGAGACTCAAGTGCAGAATTTTTATGTGAGACCCACAGATGACCTGCTAGTTTAGTCAGTTTAGTTCTGACCTAGGTACATGGTGTCAGTTTCTAGAAAGGACAATCATCTCAGAATCTTAATTTTCTATTTCTTAAAATACATTTTATGTAAGTTTCTATTTACTTATTTATTTATTTTGATTTTTCAAGATAGGATCTTGTTCTAGCCCAGGCTGACCTGGAATTTACTATGTAGTCTCAGATTGGACTCAAACTCATGTCAATCTCATGCCTCTGCATCCCAAGTTCTAGGATAAAAGGGATGTGCCACCACACTTACTTTCTTGGATAATGGCACACCCAGAACCCATAGATTGCTAGTAGAAACATTTCAGTGCCAGGTAACAGATAGTTTCCAGTAAGCTGTTGGCTAGAGAGGTCATTGATGCTCCCAAAACATAGCAGGCAATTGCCAATGCTCTTGGTTTCCCACCAGAAATAGATTGTAAAATCTTATTGCTTAAGACTTCATATCCTTGGGCTGCAGATCACTGAGAAATAAAGCTTGAGCTCAACTGAAAATGTCCCCCTGTGGATCAGTTGACAGAAATAAACAAACAAACAAACAAACAAACAAAAGACACAAATATCTATGTTGCATGCAGCCGTGTGGGAGAGAGAAGTCATCAGCAGTGAAAAACAACAGTGGACACTGCAAGTCTTAAGTGTTTCCAGCCAGACCAAATGAGCCAATTGGTGCAATAATGGTATGCCTGTTATGGGAGGAACAAATGACACTCTAATTGCACTGGAAGCCTGCTACACAGAATACATGCTGGTATTAAAAGCTTAGTCAAAAGGCTATGGTGGGGGAGGTCAGGAGACCTAGAGAAATATCACCTGTTGTTGTCTTGCTAAATGTATACACTAGGCTCACCAAAATACCCTGTAGGCACTTGTCTTAATGTTTATACCCATACATTAATGCTACTCTCACTTTTGCTTAGAGCAGTCTCTCTTTTCAGATAGCATCATAGGGCTGGTGAAGTAGTTTAGTGGTAAAGGCACTTGCCTATGAAGCCAAAGAACCCCTGTTCTACTTTCCATATCCCATGTTAGCCAGATGCACCAAGGTGAGGCAAGTGCAAGGTCTCACATGCCCACTAGTTGGTGCAAGTGTCTGGAGTTCGATTGCAATGACTGAGCTCTGCCATGCCAATTATCTCTCTCCCGCTCGCTCTCTCTCTCTCTCTCTCCTGCTCTGTCTAAAATAAAAATAAAAATATAACAAATTAAATTAAAATAATTTTTTAAAAGGCACCACAAGTGCTGAGTAGTGACAATGAAGTGTTCAGTAATGAGACATCTCTATCAAAAGGGGATATGATTGAGGGTGGATTTGCAAGGGAGAAAGTAGGGGAGGAGAGAGAATTATCCTGGTATATCATCTACAATAATGGAAGTTGTCAATAAAAAGTTAAAATTATTTCATTGATTTGAGAAAGACAGAGAAAGAGAGTGGAGGGTGTGTGTGTGTGAGAGAGAGAGAGAGAGTTAGAATGGACATCCCAAGGCCTCTTGCCATTGCAAACAAACTTCAGATGTATGTGCACCCACTTTGTGCATCTGGGTTTATGTGGGTACTCAAGAATCAAACCCAGGCTATCAGGCTTTGCAAGCAAAGCAAGTACCTTTAGCCCCCGAGCCATCTCTCCAGTCGAAGTCTTAATTCTCTAGGAAGGAAGCCGAAGGACTCCCTAAGGGAGCATTGATAAGGAAATAACAGACTCTTCTGACATTTCTGTCCTGTAGTAAAGTGTAATGACTTACAATTCCCTACAGGCCCAAGGAAAATGCCTGCACTCATCCAAGAGAAAGCTATTCACTTTGGGGTCCATCACCCCTAAGCTTCCTATAAATTTCTGCCTCATATCACTTGGATGATAAGAAAATGTGATCATAAGAAATCAAAACTTTTAGTCTGAACTTTTAGATTGAAACTTTTGGGTTTCTACTACAGCTTTCTAAAATAGGTACTTAAAATTAGTATATTTCCATTAATTGCGATTATTAAGAAACCAAATGCTGTACTTCGTCTTTCTGCTATATTCCTCTATTTCCACTCACCTATTGCTATTTCCCACATCTTAGCATGATGTACATACATATGATGACTATTAAAACATCACTTAATTTGATCAAATGACTGAACATCAATTACATAGAGGTGGACTAGTATATAAAAGCAAAATCCGCTATTAATTAAAGCTTGATTTATAACTTTGTTATATACATTTTTTGTGTTCATTTCCATACACTTAGGCCTTTCTTTTATAAGTCATGAGAAGAAAATAATGAATTATTATTCACCCACTATATTTAGAATCAAGAAAACCAAAAGCCCTACCTGTAGCAAGTCAAGGATATTTCATTTTACCATTAATGCTTTTAAAAGATAAAACAACTTTGAAAGCATAAACAAAGGTCAATAACAGGCATGTAAATGAAAACAGTGTATTAGACTCATTAGTATCCATTCATGCAAGTTTATTATCTTGTGTTTTCCTGCCTGAAAAACACGAAAGCAATATAACTAATAGTGCTGGGAAAGCAAAGTGACAGTTTTAATGATCTCATTTGATTAGTCTACTGTTTTGCTTAAAGAGAGTTAAGCATAGTAAACAGCTTCAATTCATTCAAAAAAGATTCTTGTTTTGCTTGAGTTATAATCTTCTTTACAATTTCTTACAAAAGATTGAAAATATAAAAATATAATCTTCAAAATCTAGATATTAAATATTTTGACAAATCCTTTCTCAAAGACAAATTCAAGGTCATAGTTGTCTCATAAGAGAAACTTTTAGATAAAGGACTGACAGAGGCAAGGTAATGATGCCAAGTAATCCTGTAATACTCAAGGGCATCATGAATTATAGCTGATATTACAAATTAAATCTAAAAGTCAGTCATTCAGCTACATTTGCCACAAATACAGCTGCCTTTAACCCTTGTATTAATAGAAATAATGTATTTCAAAAGTGTTCTTACTTTCTTTTCTTCCTCTTCTTTCATCATCTCTCAATAATTATGCTATTAATTGCTTACTTATCCTTCTGTGTCTTATGATTTATATGAAGTATCATCTACTGTTCAATCCAAAATCTGTCTTGTTGGAAATGGAAAGTAAAAGACTGTAATATGCTTGCATTGATTATGACATGTGCTAATATCATGTGATTATATTATTTAAATGACTTCTTTATATTTGTAATAAACATACATTTTTTGTTCTTATTATATGATCACAATTACCACTAATCATGAATTCATATTATGATATTTTAGAAGTAAATATATCATTCTTATTTTTTACTCACTATTTAAATCTAATCTAATATAGTAAGAAAACCCTTCCAAAGGCATTTCTACCTCTGCGGATTCATCTTTTTAATTTTAATAGTGGGATTATATATAATTATCAAGTTTATTTAAGGATATTTGCTTTTAAAAGTAGGGGATTTTATGCTTCAAGCTTCATGACACTAGCGTATATCTGCTGTCTCGCCTTGCTGGGACCAGTATGAGTATTTTTTTTTATTATTATTTATTTATTAGAGACAGAAGGAGAGGAAGAGAGAGATGATACACACACACACACACACACACACACACACACACACATATATATATATATATGATATAGATAGATATAGATATAGATAGATAGATAGATAGATAGATAGATAGACGGATGGAGAGAGAGATGGGCATGCCAGGGTCTTCAACCACTGCAAACAAACTCCAGAAACATGTGTCACCTTGTGCATCTGGGACCTGGAGAATCAAACCTGGGTCCTTAGGCTTTGCAGGCAAGTGCCTTAACTGCTAAGCAACCTCTTCAGTCAGGAAAAAAAATTTCTGACTTATCTTCCTATTGGCAAAAACCTGTCAAAAGCTAATGATCTCATTTTATTATTTTTATATTTATTTAGATAGTTAGTTATGAGAGAGAGAGAGAATGAATGAATGAATACATGGGAACCCTAGGGACTGTGGCCACTGAAAAAGAACTTCAGGCATATGTGCCACCATGTACATCTGAATTACGTGGGTTGTGCAGGATTCAACCTGGGTCCTTAGGTTTTTCAGGTAAGTGCCTTAACTGCTAAGCCATCTTTCCAGTCCTCTGTTTTTTTAAACGGAAAAAGTGTTTTGGTTTGAGTGTGAAATATTCCTCATGGCCTGTGTTTGGCATTAAGCAGCATTCCCATGTCAGCTGTTGGAAACTGGGAAGGCAGAGCTTCCCAGGAGGACGTGTGAAGAAACTTCAGCTAGGCCTGCAGTTGCTTTATCCCGAGCCCCATTGTCCAGAGCTAGCTCCCTTTTGCTGCTGCATCTCAACTTCTAGGACAAGATACAATGTCCAGCTTCTGCATATCCTGTGCTCTCCCCACCATAATGGGGCCTCCCCCTGAAACTGTCACCCTGAAATCGACTCTTTCCTCCCATAAACTGCTTCTCATCGCTGCTTTGTCTCAGCAAGGAGAAGGTAGCTGCTTCGCAGAGCTTTTGTAAGTATGAGGGGACATTCAAAATCTATAGTGCAACTCATCTCTTCTAAATGATACATTCACTCTTTGATTTTACCAAGTAAATGTTGACCCCCCGCTGTCAATAAAGTCAGTGTTCTAGAACATTCTTTAATTTTACCTCTTTCCCAGTTTCATTTTAAATTGTCACTTCTTATATTTTATGTTATCATTGGTAATTGATACTACTCTATTTTCATTTGTTTGCTTTTCATCAGTAAGTAGTTAGGAAATGTGCCAACTTCAAAATATCGTTGCATCATATGTAAATACCAAGTTTCTATATATTATGTCAAATGTGTTAAAGCAACAGTGGTTTCAGTTGTTAAACTAAATGAGATAATAAACTATGACTGTCTCTGGAATAACTACTGGACAGTGAAATAACTCAAGGCCATAAGCTATTGCTTAGGTATTTGAGCTTCTATATAATTTAACACAATCTATTAAGTTTTCTGTGTATTAATGTTGCCATATAATCCCAGTAGGTTTTACCATTCAGCAGCTCAGTACTTTAAAAATAATTGCTTTGTTCCCAAGTGTGGAGAGATTCTAAGAAGTGTTTTCATGATGGTGCATATGACATTTAGCTCATTTCCAATGTCATATAAGGATAATTAAGGCCATTGGCTTATGATTCTTTGTTAAAAGTCATCAGAATATGTTACTTCACATTTTTTCCACATGTACCTAAACCTGCTGGATGCAAAATTACTGTAAAAACAAAAGACTAGAGAGTTCCTCTCATCACCAAAAATATATTTACCTCCTTACAATATGTAGAAAAGCATCTAAAATGATTGATATCCTCACATCATTTGTTTCACTGTATGCAATGGAGTACTTTGTAAATCAAAATGTGCAGCATATATGAACAATTATGAAGTGTCAGGGAAATTTGTCATCTTCTTATTAAGTAGAAACTTTGTATAAATACATCATGTGTTAGTACTATTTCACTCCTCCCTGTCTCCATTCTACTGAGAACCCTCCTCAGTGGGATTGCTGATACTCACCATAGGGCTGTAGGTTATGAATTGTAGAGCAGCAGTCAGTCATTGTTGGAAGTGAGCAATGCCTCTGGATATTCCCTCTTACCCTGTAGCTCTTAGGCATAGAAACTTCCATAAGATATTATTCTGTGTATTTTTGTTCATTTTATATTGTGTCCTTTTTTTTCTTTTTCACTCCTCTCACAATCAAAGCTTTATTATGATTTATTTGACACTTAAACATGACAAGCTGAGAGATGTCCTAAAGCTATTTGCTGTCTTAAGTGTCTTGCTTCTTGTAACTACTTATGAATTTCAATGTAGAAATATAAATGAATTTCATTATAAAGTTTTCTGGAAACTTTTTTGGTAATCTTCCAGTCAAATTTTCCATAGCCCACTCCACTAGCTTCAATTTGGTTCTATAGCATTAACCATCACTATATCACAATATCCTAAATTACACACCATGTATATAGACCCTAGTAGCATTATCTTCATTTTACAATGAAGAAATACATAACAGGAATCTTTGCAAACCTCACTAGCCATAATTTCAATACCCCTGGCCATCTACATCTAGAAAACAGTATTGATAGAATTGAAAATTGAATTGAAGCCACACACATTTAAGAATTGATTTGATGGCTGGAGAAATGGCTTATTAGTTAAGGCACTTGCCTGTGAAGCCTAAGAACCCAGCTTCAATTAAGTTGAAGCTAGATCCCACTTAAGCCAGATGTATATGGTGGTGCATGCATCTTGAGTTTGTTTGCAGTGGCTTAGAGGCTCTGGTAAAGCCAGATGCACAAAATGACACACGTATCTCGAGTTCGTTTGCAGTGGCAGTAGGCCCCATATTCTCTCTCTCTCTCTCTCTCTCTCTCTCTCTCTCTCTATCTCTGTGTGTGTGTGTGTGTCAAATAAATAACTAAAAGAAAAAAAGGACTATTGGGCTGGAAAGACTGCTTAGTGTTTAAGGAGCTTGCCTTCAAAGCCAAATGACCTGGTTCGATTCCCCAGTACCCACGCAAGCCAGATACACAACATGGCACATGCATCTGGAGTTCATTTTCAGTGGTTGGAAGTCCTGGAATGTCCATTCTCACTGTCTGTCTCTCTTCTCTATACTTGTCCCTTTGCTTGTGAATAAATAAAAATATTTTAAAAGACTACTTTAGTCAGAGAAAATGGTAAGAACAAACATTCCTGAGGCATGAATGTAGTCTGTAGGAACACTAAGATTAGTGTGGGACTGGAGAGATGTCTTAGTGATTAAAGGCAGTTTCTAGCAAAGCCCATGGGTGTGTCTGCTTTCCCAGTGACTACTTAAAGCCAGATACACCAATTGTCTGTAGTTCTTTGCAGTAACTGGAGCGCTGGTGCACCCATTCTTCCTCTACCTCTCATTCTATGTGAATATAAATACATAAAATATTTTTACAAAGAATCCTGGGGGGGGGGGTGTCAGCGTTCCAGAGACAGAGATCCTTTCCCTAATACATAGTGATAAATTGAATATCTTATGTAATGAACCACAACTTGGTGTTTTCCAACCTTCATTTTGTATACGATTTGCCAGATACAATAAAAATGCTAAACTGACATGGTACCCCAAGGCTCCACCAAAGGAATAAACAATAGTTGCCACGCTTTCTATTGGTTTTACCCACCATTAGGACTTCTGACACTGTGTCTAGATTGGAGTGTCTCCGTGTTAGAATCAGCTCACTATGGGAAGGAACCCAGAATGATGTGGATACATGGGTGGCAATAGTGTCTTGCTAAGGCAAGAGCAACTGCAGTCACATTACACCCCAAGCTCTCTTCATGCATAAAGGGATATTTAAAATTTCAGTGATGGAAATAGAATCTGCATGCTTCCCTAATACTGGGAGGGTGTGAAGTTTTCAATGGTGAAACCATGAATATTTTATTTTATATTTTATCATGCACAATCTCTGTTGACTGTACTCAGGAAAAGGCAGCTTCATATAAATTTTTACAAGGGAGCACAAAAGAACAAACAATAAAATATAAAAAGAATTTAAGTACCCATTCTTATACTACTGCTTTCTTTCCCAGTCCACTTTCTTAAAAAAAAAAAAATTAAAAAAGGACACCAAGGAAGAAAGATACCTAACACCAGGCCTCTTTGAGTGTGAGTATCATGTTTTGAGTATCATTTGCTACAATTAAACTATATTCAGAAAACAATAAGACCACCTGGCTGATCAGTTTTTGGATGCATTGTAGATTCATAAGACCCTAAGTTTAGCATTGATATTTTTTTTAATCACCTGTCCAATTTATGTACTTATGCCAAAAGTGCCCAATTTCAATTTTCTAATATGCTGATGTTTACTTTCAACCTAAAAGAGTGTCCTTGCTTACAGAAAACACCGCTGCTTCACCTGTGATAGATGTGTGCGCTTGCTGGTACAGCTGCTTTGATCATCAAATAATCATAATGAGTCTTTATGGTCACCTGCTGTGACTGCCTATGCCATCAAAAAGAGAGACAAATTCATTCTCTTCCTGGTGTGCTCAAATGACAGAAAACTGGCAACCTCAGCTCCCTATCAGAAAACCACTGCCAGCTAAGTCAGGGGAGAAGGCTGCCTGCAGGGGAAGCTGACTGGTAGGGGAGGTGCTCTGTGGGACGCACTATTTCTTTTCAAAGTCAGGTGAGGGAATTACACAGTGGGTTTTCTCCTGGATTAAGGTGAAGGAATGGGAGCATGTGGTGCCTAATGCAGACATCCTATTGTTTTTACCAGAAAAAAATGGAGGTTTACCTGTTGCCCTAGCTCAGTGAAAAACTGCTGCCTTAAAAGTCAGAATAGCCTAGAGTACAATGGCCATAATATTAAGAAGAATTTTCAATTTATAAATAAAATAATTTTTAGTGATAAAAACTACGCAATATTTGACAGATGGGGGAATATCATAGCACCTTCATATTAGGGAACAAATGAAGTAATTAAATATAATAGCAGGGGATTAAGGCTATTAGAACATTTGACTATCACAATGGAAGAAGGAGTTCAAATGTACCCTTTACAAGATAAAATGAATTCTGTTAGCAGTGTGCTGTGGTTTGAATCTGCTTCCCACAAAAACTCACATATCAGTGCCTTGGAAAGTGGTGTAATCTTTAGGAGCTGGTATGAAGTAGAAGGATATTAGGTTTTTGGAATTATGCCCATGAAAGTGTTATTCACATCAGGTAGATCCTCACTCTCTTTCATTTCTGGCTGCCAAGAGGTGATCAAATTTTTCCACTTTGCACTTGACCATGATGTATTGCCTCTGTACTTACCCAAACGTTATAGAGCCAATCAATCACAAAAGAAACCTCAATTCTATGAGCCAAAATAAACATTTCTTTCTTCTGTGGACATTTTCAGGTAGGTTTTAAAAGTGATGCTAAATTTATTAATCCAGATTTTAAACATGCCTATAAAATGTTATAATACAATGCAATGTGTGAGAGAGAATGGAAACGATAAATTTCTTTTTAATGTCAAGTAATTTGAAAATTTTCCCATAAAAAAATGGCTGAGTCAGAAAAAAAATAGTGTTTTTCTATAGTTGCTCCAGTTTAGAGAATTACCACAATTTAGAGAATTAAAACCAACAGATATTTTTTACCTTATCATTATAGAACTGCACAGTTCAAACTCTGTTTTACTGTGCTAAAATCAAGCTGTTGTCAGCTAGTTTTCTCTTCTCTCCCCAGGTCAAAGATCTCCATTTTACTTTGCTTTTCCTGATCCTCATGAGGCCATGTTTCTTGTGGTTAACTTGCTTCTTCAAAGCCAGCATGTATTATTGCTGTCTTTTCGTTCTATGGTTCTGTCACTGACCTCTCTTTTGTTTTAAGGTTCTGTCATTTCATGGGATCCACCAGTGTAACCCAAGACATTTCTACCTCAATACAACCCAGCATATTTACTCAATCTAGGGATTGGAATTTATTTATTTTATTTTATTTTTTAGGAGATGGTGTTTGGTGAACGTTTACCTACCATATCTGTAGAATTCAATAGATTCCCAATAAAGTTTTCCTATGCCTATTAAATCAGGAAAGTTTTATTTAGGGTAGTTTTCATGCTAATAAATTACTTTAAAAAATGTGAAACCATTCCCTTTCCTTTCTTTTTTTGTCTTTTTTCAATAGTTATTTTTATTGACAACTTCCATAGTTATAGACAATAAACCATGGTAATTCCCTCTCCTCCACTTTGCTTTTGCAACTCCACTCTCCATCATATCCCCTCCCCTCTCAGTCAGTCACTCTTTTATTTTGATATCATAATTCTGTCCTCTTATTATGATGATTGATGATCCTTTGTAGGTAGTGCCAGGCACTGCGAAGTCATGGATATCCACGCCATTTTGTGTCTGGATGAGTACATTGTAAGTAGTTTTACCTTTCCTTTAGCTCTTATACTCTATACACCATCTCTTCCACAATGGACCCTGAGCCTCAGAAGGTGTGATAGAGATATTTTACTGTTCTGTACTCCTCTGTCCCTTCATCTCAGCACCATGGTGCCTTGTGAGTCATTTCAAGGTCACTGCTACCTGAAAAGAGAAGCTTCTCTAAGCAAAAGTGAGGGTAGCATTAACACACAGGTATGAACATTAAGAGAAATACTCAAGCAGTCTAGTGAGTGTTGCTGTCAGGTTCACATTGCTTGCAAAAATCACCCAATCAAGAGCAGCTGGTGCGTGGTGGGGGGGGCGGGTATTTTGGTTTAAAGACACTAGGGAAAGCTCCATGATGGCAGGGGGAAACAATGGCATGAGTAGAGGGTGGTCACCGACATCAGGTGGATAACAGCAATAGAAGAGTGTGCCAAACACTGGCAAGCAGAAACTGGATATATTACTCATAATAAACCTACCCTCAACAATACACTCCCTCCAGGAGGCATTAATTCCCAAATCTCCATCATCTGGGAACCTAGGATTCAAAGCACCTGAGGTTATAGGGCACACCTGAATCAAACCACCACATTCCACCCATAGCCCCCTAAACTGATAACCATACATGATGTAAAATACAATGTATTCAGTCCAACTTTAAAAGTCCCCATAATTTTTATCAATCCTAATGATGTTCAAACATTCCCATAGTCCAAGATCTTTTATCTGAGCCATAAAACCAAAAATCCCCCCAAAACCCAAACCCTTAATGGCACAGAATAAACAATCACACTGCAAAAGATGGCATTGGGCATAGCAAAAAATATTCAACCAATACAAAATTTAAGCAGGGAAAACATCAAATGCTGTAGCTCCAAGTCCAACAACTCAATTCAGTGACAAGTCTCCAAATCTGATAATTCTAACCAGCAACAAGTCTCTGGAGTTCCAATTCCACCCCTCCAGCTAGGCTACTCACAGACATGGAAAACTACATCTGGGGCCAGCAGCTCTCCTTAGCAGCCATCTCGTGGTTGTGACATGTCCACCAGGTCTCCAGTACAACACACAGTTCATCCTCATGGCTCCATTGGGTCTCTGTGCAGGCATCCAGCAAACCTGCTTCACAATGCCCATGGCCATTTCCAAAACACAAGACCATATTGGAAATTCAATTACCCTCTCTTTCCTGCATTTCTTATACTCCCTAATACCAGGTAGGATGCCAATTTGCTAATCCAAGGGGTAAAAAAGCAGACTTTGAAGAACAGGACACTCCATGAACATTCAGACCCCTTTAAGAGAGTCTACATTCTTTCTGTTGCCCCAGTGCAGGTCAGCTGGCCCAATCTCAAAGGTTACAATGCTCATTTGCAGGTGAACAGGCAGCAGTTTCAGCCTAAAGATTTATTTCTGTGTCATATCCTTCTGCTTACTCCAGTCCATTTCTATGCAATGCAAACCTACACAAGTTCTCAGAACACAGGCATAATAGCAAGCCTCTCACACAAACTGCTTCTAGCCCAGTCCAGGCAAAGCTCTTTCTCACCTTCACAAGCCAACTCTCACAGTCCATGGTTCTTACTGCATTCAGGATTTTCAATTTTGACCAGAATAGTCCATCAAGCTGTACTTACAACACTGCAAGTTGTCTCTTAGACCAAGGTTTCAAATCCACCCACATTCTCTTGGAAATCTATGCAGAAAGGCCAAAGCCACAAGGTCTAGTGTCTAGCAGCGAATGGCACCACTCCTCAGGACCAACTCTTTTGTTGTAGTCAGGTTCACATTGCTGGCAGAAATCACCCAATGAAGAGCAGCTTGCAGGAAATAAAGAGGAGAAGCTCCACGATGGCAGGGGGAAACAATGGCATGAGCAGAGGGTGGACATCACCCCATCACCAACATCAGGGGACAACAGGAACAGCAGAGTGTGCCAAACACTGACAAGGAGAAACTGGTATAATCCCCATAGGCCCACTCCCAACAATATACTACCTTCAGGAGACATTAATTAAAAATCTCCAGCATCTGGGAACCTAGCATTCAGACCATCTAAGTTTATGAGGGACACCTGAATCAAACAACCACAGTGAGCATGCTATATACATTTAGCCAGAGACGAGCAGATGTTGCACCCCTAGGACTCATGACTTCCCTTGTCATAGGTTTGCAGTATTTGGCATGTATTCCCTCTTGTGGAGCAGGCCTCCAGTCCAATTAGAGAGCAGCTGCTTTCCCCCATAACAGACATCCCACTATTGTGCCTATTGGCTCATTTGGCCTGGCTGGTCAAATTTAAGGTTTGCAGTGTCCATTGTTGTTTATCTCCACTGGTGATTCCTCTTTTTCCCATGGAACTGTATACAGCATAGCTTTGTCCAGACTTCTGTCAGTTGGTTTACACAGAGGAGTTTTTCAGCTCAGCTCCCACAGGATTTCTCAGTGATCTTTCAGCACAAGAATGTGGAGTCATTAGCAATAGAGCCTTACCATCTATTCCTGGTTGGAAACCAAGATCATCAGCAATGGCCTGTAATGTTGTGGGGGCATAAGGGATCTAAGTGGCCAAAAACTTACTGGAAGGCATCCCATCCATGGCACTGAAAGTTTTCTAGTAACAATCTATGGCTTCTGGTTGTGCCATTGCCCAAAAACATTTCCATATAATTTATTTATACTGTCTTAGATTTTGATTAGCTCTCCTCCCACTTTTCCTTTACTAAATCACTTCCCCTGACCTCACTTAGGCCTTTCCAAATATAGTAATCTGTTCTTCTACTTACATATATAAAATATCATCCTCTTAAGCCACCACCATCCCCCATCCTCCTTTTTTTTTTCCCTTTATATCACCTTTCTAGATTACTGGCCTCTGCTACTGGGTTTTATTCCAACTCACATAAAAGTCCAAACATTTGTAGGTAGAATCCACATATGAGAGAGAACATGTGATGTTTGCCTTTCTGGGCCTGGGTTACCTCACTAAGTGTAATAATCCTTTTCAGATCCATCCATTTCCCTGGAAATTCCATAATTTCATTTTTCTTTACTGCTGAATAGAACTCTATTGTATAAATGTACCACATATTTATTATCCACTCAATAGTTGAGGGACATCTAGGCTGGTTCCATTTCCTAGCTATTGTGAATAGAGTGGAAATAAACACGGTTGAGCAAGTATCTCAAAGGCAATGAGACAAGTCCTTAGGATATATGCTTAGGAGTGACATAGCTGGGTCATATGGTAAATCTATTTTTAGCTGTCTCAGGAACCTCCACACTGATTTTCACAATGATTGTACCAGATTGCACTCCCACCAACAGTGGAAAAGTTTTCCTCTTTTCCTCATCCTCACCAGCCTTTATTGCCATTTGTTTTCCTGATGGTAGCCATTCTGACAGGAGTGAGATGTAATCTCCAAGTAGTTTTAATTTGCATTTCCCCCTTCCATTCTTTAGAAAGACTCGCTCTTTTTGAATTCTATCTTACTCTGTACCTGATTGTCTTCTAGGGAAGCCAATATAATATCACATCTTTTGTTTTTATTATTAATTATATCTTACATCTTTACATGGTACATTGAAGTGTGCTGGATAAGTGGGTAAGAATTAAACAATGGCATATATTAATGTCAAAGTATGTACCTTACTACTACTATATGCCATTATACAGTTCCTGAAATAAACTGCCCATGTAAGCTTTCATTCACTCTAATAAAGTAAGCAAGTTTGCTAGATTAGCTCATGATTTTGGAGGTATAAATTCAAGATCACTTGACAGTATAACTCTGGGCTTTGGCAGTTTACACCATCATGATGGAAGCTCATAAGGAGAATATAACTATTCACCACAAAGCTAAGGAGCAAAATAAAGGAAAAGAAAGTTATTTTATAGCCACAGTTCTAATGATGTAAAACCTTCCCATTCTCTTTAAGACATCCCTATCTACCAATATTACATCCCTAAATTGTATGCCTTGACCTCATGGAACTTTTGGGAACACATTTCAAATCCCAATGATAGCTTCATTAGTTGGCTTAAGAGGACATTTGGTGATTGATTTGCTTTTTGAAATAAATAAAAATACCTTGTGTTGTATATACATTATTTAATAGAATGGAATAGTTTAGCATATGAGACTGAGCACATGAGTTAGGTTTGTTTTGTAACTGGTTAGTGACTATCAGAATAAGTAATAGATATCCAATGTCAAAAATACTAAGCCACACTGTACAGTCACTTCTCAGAACACATGACTACCTTGAATATTAATATATTAAGAATTCACAGTAATATACAGAAAAAAGAGACTATGGGGCTAGAGAGATGGCTTACTGGTTAAGGCACTTATCTGTGAATTCTAAGGACCAAGATTTGAATTCCCAGTACCCACATAAGACAGACACTCAAGGTGGCCCATGCATCTGCAGTTTGTTTGGAGTGGCTAGAGGGCCAGATGCACGCATTCTCTCTCTATATATATACATCTGCTTCTTTCTCTTATTGTCTCTCTCAAATAAATAAAATATTTTGAAAAAGAAACTAGGCAACTTTGTGATTGCTTGGTTTCTTTAATCTTGGATACATCATCAATATTCTAAGTTCTAAGTTTTATTGAAAATAGAATTGCTTTTATCATTTACATAATTCTTTGATGATTCAGAATCACAATGGCAAGTAGGATTCATTTGGAGTGCCTATTAATTGTACATATCAAAAAGACACACAAACTATATAACTATATATGCAATGTAACTCTTTAACAAACACTTGTTTGCAGAATGTAGTAATAGATGTGAGTGGAAATACATGAAAGTAAGGGAAATAAGTGGTGCCACGATGCCGGAACAGAGCAGCTGCCGCCTCCGTGAATCTGGAACCCAGTCCTAGGAGGACACCCTCAGACTGGCTGCTCCTGCCCCCACTGCTTTCTCAGCGCGATCACCAGGAACGCCCAGGTGAGACCGCGCATGCTCCAGGTGTGCATTCAAAGAGCCTTAGACAGCCGGCATCCTGCCAAGTATTAAATGTTTCATCTAATCACTGGCAAAGTACAAGCTGCATTTCTGTGTTTTCCTTCCTTCATCCCTCCCTCCCTTCTTTCCTTCCTTTCTTGTTCCCTCCCTCCTTCCTCCCTTCCCTTCCTTCTTTCCTTTCTGCCTGCCCATCTTCCTGTTTCTCTCCCTCTCTTTCTCTATCCTTCTGTCCCACTCTTTCTTCCTTCTTCCCTCTATCTTTTCCGTCTTTCCTCCCTCTCTCTCCTTTTCTTTCTCTCATGTTAGAAGCACCAGCCCTGCTGCTACAGAGGAGGTCTGTTAGTGGAGCTAGAGCCCGCGGGCAGCCTCTTCACTATGAAAGGATCACTCCTGGTCAAACATTGACCTATTCTAAGTGGTATTTCTGACTAAGCTTTGATCTTATTTCCTTACATCTGCCTAAACCTGCATAGCCACTGTTATGACTCACACTCAGTATATACACCCCCCCCCCATACACACATTCCTCAGGTAAGCCCATCTGTGTGCCTGAGATGTGGCATTATCTTAGAGACCTTTTCCATTTAATCTCAAAATTTATCTTTTAGGGATGGGGAAATGGCTTAGCAGTTAAAGTGTTTGCCTGCAAAGCCAGAGGACCTGGGCTTGATTCCCCAGGACCCATGTAAGCCAGATGCACAAGGTGGCACGTGCATCTGGAGTTCATTTGCAGTGGTTAGAGGCCCTGGTGCGCCCATTCTCTGTCTCTCTATCTCTTATTCTCTCTCATTCTCTCTTTCAAATAAATAAAAATAAAATATTTTTTAAAATATTTTTAATCATAGCAGTCTCTACCTGAAAGAGCTCTACGACACATGCACTTTTTTATTTTTACTGTTTCTTTCTGAAATTTTAGTACTTCATGCATAACCATTTTCTCTTGTTTCCTTCCCTCTTTCCTTTCTTACTGTCTTTTTTATCCCTTCCTTCCTTCTTTCCTTCCTTGCTTGCTTTCTTATTCTGTCTTTTTTGTTCTTGATGAGACAGAGTCTTATGTATCCCAATGTGCTCACAACTTCCCTATGTAGCCCTGAGAGGATGAGATTGCTACTCCTGATCCTCCTACCTCCTGAGATTAAAGATATGCTCTATAGAGTCCAGTGTCTGCAGAGCTGGGAATCCAATCCAGGGCTCTATGCGTGTTAGGTAAGAACTATACAAAATCAGTTGCATGCCAGCTCTCTCTCTCATTCTATTTCTGAGACAGTCTAACTTACTATGTACAACAATGCCAAACTTGTGATGCCCCTAATTCAGTCATCTCAGTGTAAGGATCAATCCACAGTAGAATAGCAATTATTATTATTATTTTTGCCTGTGTATATGTGAATTCGTGTGTGTGTGTGTGTGTGTGTGTGCGCGTGCACATGCCCTCAAGTGTGCTCATGCTCATGAAGAGGCTATCGTACCAATCTGTCTACACTAGCCACCTGGAAAATCTTAGGCATTCTCTGCCTCTCAGCACTGGGATTACAGTTGGGTGCCACCGTACCCAACATTTCACATGAATTCTAGTGGTCCAAATTTGGTACCTCCTGCTTGAGCCATAAGCACCTTACCCATTGAGACATCTCCCAAACCTAAATATGTTGCTTAACTGAATAAATTGATGAGGAGATAGTGCAAATCTAGTTTAAACAATGCCTTAAGAGAAGGTAGAAGGAGAAGATTCTATGAAATAAAATTCATAGAATATTTCTTTATTTCTTTCTTTCTTATTTCTTTCTTATTTTTTTTTTTTGTTGTTGTTGTTGTTGTTTTGTTTTTCGAGGTAGGGTCTCACTCTGGTCCAGGCTGACCTGGAATTAACTATGTAGTCTCAGGTTGGCCTTGAACTCTCAGCAATCCTCCTATCTCTGCCTCCCAAGTGCTAGGATTAAATGCATACGCCACCACACCCAGCTAAAATTCATAGACTATTTCAATAAAACAGCTATTAGAGTTTACTAGGTCCTTTAAACTAATATTTAAATGTATTTGAGAGGGAGAGAGAGAGAGACAGAGAGAGAGACAGGTAGAATGAGAATGGATGCCCAGGGTCTCCAGCCTCTGCAAATGAACTCCAAATACATGCACCACCTGTATACGTGTCTTACATGGGACCTGGGGAATTGAACCTGGGTCCTTACGCTTCGCGGGCAAGTGACTTAACTGCTATAAGGCACTTCTCCAGCCCCAAATTAATATTTAAAACTGATGTTTACCACTCTTAAATTTTACATATCTTTGTCCTTTTCTATTTCATTACTGTGTTAATTGTATGCAAAAATTTCAATTCAATATTACATTTCCATATATGCATTTCAATATTACATTTCCATATATGTATAGAATGTACCTTGACAATATGCACCTCAATAACCCTCTTCTGCCCCTGTGTTCTTTCCCTTCAGTCCTTTCTTAACCCCAATAAGTCCTCATTAACCCAAAGCTCTTATCTTTATATAAAAAAATTAGTTTAGATTCTGCATATGAGCATAAACAGGTGATATCTGTATTTCTGAGTTGGGCTTATTTTGCACAGTCAAGATGATTTCCAATTTTGTCTCTTTTCCTGAAAGTGGCATAGCCTTGTTTATGTCTGAAGAATTGTATGTATGTATATATATATATATATATATATATATATATATATATATATATATGGCAATAACACATTTTTGTCATGCATTCTTTAGTCAATAGGTACTTACTGTGATCCCATAATTTTGCTCTTGTCAATAGCACTGCAATTGTCATGGATGTCCAGGTCTCCTCACCCTGTGTTGGCTTTGATTCCTTCAGAATCACTCTGTATCCAGGGCTGTCATCACTTGACCATGTGTTAGTTCAATGTTTTCATGAACCACCATAGAGAAGGAATCACTACATAGATTTCCATACTGGGCTCGAATGATCACCATTTCCAAAATCAGTGGATAGAAGATTCTCTCCTCTGACACACATACTCACCAATATTTATTACTTATTTCTAGATAAGGGCCATTCTTTCTGGAATGGGATGGAATTTTATTATAATTTTGACTTGCATTTTTCTGGTGACTGTGGGTATTGGGGATATAGTTTCATGTAGGTGTTGACTATGTGTACTCCTTTTGAGAACTATTGTTTCAATTCACATGCCCATGTATTGTTTGTATTTTTTTTTCTTTTGATAGTTGATTTTTTTGAGTGCTTTATATACTCTGAGCATTAATCTCCTGCCAAATGAATAACTGGCAAATATTTCGTAGCATCTGTAGGCTGTCCCTTTACTCGGGTGATTGCTTCCTTTGTTGTGCAGAAGCTTTTAATTTGATGCAACCCCATTTTGTCCTCCACTTAACCACAAAATTACTCCCACACAAATTGCTCAGTCTCAGGCACCCCGCAAATGTTCACACTACAGAAATGCATGCTTTACGAAGAATGTCACAAACATTTATCTTTTTTGAATGCGCTTGAAAATTGTTTTTGGTCCTTCACTTGCACTTTTTCCTCTTCATAAACTATCCTGTCACACTTACTGGACCTGGTTTGTGTTAAATACACTATTGTCCTAATTTGAGAGCTCTAGAAGTTAATCCTCAAGTATCTGATATCTGATATATACATACTTGACTTGGATGCACAATGTTGCCCAGACTATCATGGAATTGTTGTTTTAGACAATGGGGGTGGATATTGGCTGGTTAAACTGTGAAATTACATTTGGAAAGAATTTCCTATGCTACTTCTAATATATTTTTTCTGTGTTCTATTTTTATTAAAAATGAGGTTTCCAGGCTGGAGAGATGGCTTAGTGGTTAAGGCACTTGCCTGCAAAGCCAGAGGACCTCGATTTGATTCCCCAGGACCCATGTAAGCCATATGCACAAGGTTGTACATGCATTTGGAGTTCTTTTGCAGTGCTGGAAGCCCTGGCACACCCATTCTCTCTCTCTCTCTCTCTCTCCAATAAAATAGTAAAAAAATAATATCAATGAAAATGAGGCATTTTACCTTAAAGTGGATTCCATGGTCATGATTTACATCAAAGTACAAAGTCAGTCATTTTTAGCAAATTTACAGGGTTGTATAGCACTAGACAGGCTAACTGCCTGGGAATTAGCTTTCTTCTGAATTCCAGCCAGGTCTCTCTGTCTGTGTAAGCTGCATATGGTTTCTTCAGTAATGGGATCTTAGCTTTTCCCTCTCTCAGGTAATCAAGTGTTTTGACAGAAAGCTGTCTTGATTTGGGGAACTTGTAGTTCTCTCGGATCAACAGCTCAGTGTGGGTAGCAACCAGTCTCTGATACTGGGAGTTACAGGTTGGAGGGAAATATATATATATATATATATATATATATATATATTCTTTCTCTTAAGCTTAGGCTTCATCCCATCCTCACCAGAGCCCTACTTTTCAAGTGCTCTCTCCCTTCTCTTTTTGAGGGTTATATCTTTTAGGTCATTTCCAAGGACAAAGGTTAATATGTCTCAGCTCATTTTAGATTTAATTTTGTTTTTGTTTCCCCCTTCCTTCCCCTCTCCGCAAACCCTTCCATCCCTATTGTCTGAGCCTTGAGTTGCCTATCAGATAAGACAACTTCCCCCTTAGGTCAATGGCTAGGAACCACAGATAAGTGACACCATGGGGCAATTGTCTTTCTGTGATTGTGTGATCTCTTCCAAGTCTGTCCATTTTCCTACAAATTTCCGGGCATTGTTTTTTTTTTTCATTTTTTATTTTTATTTATTTATCTTTTTTCTTTCTCTCTTTCTTTCTTTTTTTTTTTTTTAACTGTTGAGTAGAATTCCATTGTGTAAATGTACTACAACTTAATTATCCATTCATCCAAAGATGGATATCTGGGTTGATTTCAGTTCCTAGCTATAATGAATCGAGCAGCTATAATCATGGTTGAGCAAATGTCTCTGCATTGATGCATGGAGCATTTAGGACAAAAACACAGTAAATGAATAACTGGATCTGTTGGCAGCTCTATGTTCATTCTTTTCAGGAATCTCCAAATTGATTTCCATAGTGGTTTTACAAGCTTATAATCCCACCAACAGTGGATGAGGGTTCCTCTTTCCTTTCTCCACAACCTTGCCAACATTTGTCATTGTTAGATTTTTTTAATGATTTCCGTCTTTAGTGGAGTAAGGTGAAATATCATGGTTGTTTTAATTTGCATTTCTCTAATGGTCAGTGACCTTGCAGCCCAAGTATGTGGAGTCTTTAGCAATAGGGTCTTACCTTCTATTCCTGGTGGGAAACCAAAAGCCTAAGCTATGGCCTATGATGTTTTGGGGGTATCAGGGACCTCCCTGACCAACAACTCAATGGAAGGTATCCCATCCCTAGCACTGAAAATTTTCTATTAAAAAATCTATAGCTTCTGAGCTGGAGAGATGGCTTAGCAGTTAAGTGCTTGCCTGTGAAGCCTAAGGACCCCAGTTCGAGGCTCTATTCCCCAGGACCCACGTTAGCCGGATGCACAAGGGGGCGCTTGTGTCTGGAGTTCATTTGCAGTGGCTGGAGGCCCTGGAGTGCCCATTCTCTCTCTCTATCTGCCTCTTTCTCTCTGTCTGTTGCTCTCAAATAAATAAATAAAAATAAACAAAAAATTTTTTTAAAAGCTTCTGAGTGTTTCATTGTCTAAAAAAGTTGGTTTCCATATGACTTACTTATATCTTCTTAGATTTTGATTAGCTCTCCTTCCACCTTTCCTTTGATTATCTTTCAATCTGCATGGATGTGACAGGTTTGTTTAAGATATTAATTTGCTCTGATTTTAGTTTTGGTAGGTGGTGTCTGTGTAGGAATTCATCCATTTCTTCCAGAGTATCCAATTTTGTGGAGTAGAGGTTTTGAAATATGCCCTGATGATTCTTCCAATTTCACTGATGTCTGTTGTGATGTTTCCTTTTTCATTTCTGATTTTGTTAACTTGACACTTCTCTTTCTTTTGCTTGATCAAATTGGCCAGGGGTTTGTAAATCTTGTTTATTTTTCTAAAAGAACTAGCTCTTCATTTCATCGATTTTAAAAATTGTTTTCTTAGTTTCCAATTCATTAATTTCTGCTGTGATTTTATTTCTTTTCCTTTGGAGCTCTTTGGGTTAGATTCTTTGTTTTGTTTTTCTTTTTTTCCAGTGCCTTTAGGTGAACAGTCAGATTATTAATTTTGGATATCTCTGTCTTTGTAGAGAAGGCATTTAGTGCTATGAATTTTCCTCACAGGACTGCCTTCATTGTGTCCCATAAGTTTTGGTAGTTTGTGTTTTCAATATCATTTAATTGTAGGAATTTTATAATTTAATTTTGTCTTTATCCACAGCCCATTCATTGTTTAAAAGTGTGTTGTTTGGTATCCTGTAGCTGGTGGAGTTCTTTATTTGTCTCCAGTTGTTTATTTTAAGCTTTAAAACATGGTAATCTGATATGATACAGGAAATTACTTCAATTTTCCTGAAATTATCGAGGCATGCCTTATGGCCTAATATATGGTCTGTTTTGGAGAAGGTTCCATGGTCTGCTGATAAGAGTGTATTCTGCACAGTTGGGGTAGAGTTCTGTAGATGTCTATTAGATCTAGTTAACTTACTGTGTTTTTGAGCTCTATTATTTGCCTGTTGATTTTCTGTTTGGATAATATGTCTATTGATGATAATAGAGTATTGAAGTCTCTGGTTATGATGGTATTGGTATTTATTTCTGTTTTGTTGTCAAGTAGGTTTTGATTTATAAAGTGTGGTACCCCTGTGTTTTGCACATATACATATATATATATATATATATATATATATATATATATATATATATATGATTGTGATATGCTCATGTTGGATCATTCCTTTGATGAGTAAGAAGTGGCCTTCTTTTTGATTACTTTTGTATTGAAGTCTATCTTGTCAGACATTAATATAGCAATGCCTGCTTGGTTTTTTATTTCCATTTGCTTAGAATATCATTTTCCATCCTTTCACCCTGAGGAGGTGTCTATCTTTAGTGGTGAGATGGGTTTCTTGAAGATAGCAAATATAAGGGTCCATATTTTTGATCCACCCTCATAACTTGTGTCTTACTAAATTAATCTATCATTGTAGGTGTGGATTTTTAATAGTTTTCTACAGCCATTTGACTTTCTACACTCTTCCAAAAGTACTTCAAAGATATTAATAAATCTTTTATACAGACATCTCCAACTTTCATACCCTATGACCACATAATGAATTGCTGTTTAAAGTCTCTAATTAATCAGGAAAAAATATTTTAGATATGATTAAGTTGAAAAAATAGTAATCATTTAGCTTTAATATTTATTTCATTAATTATCCATTTTTTACCTGGTTATATAAACAACTGAAGATTGAAGTAGAAAAAGACTGGACTTTGGTTAACATGTGAACAGGAAAAGTCCATACTTTTCCCAAATTTTCCCATCCTATGTCATCTAAATATACGGTTGTAAGAAAAAGGTTGTCTATGACAATGAATAACAAAGATCAAGAGAGAATATGTATTCATAAATGGGAACTGAAATGATCAAATTAAGCCACTACTTTCACCTTGGTTCAGCCCACAATTCTTTTCTCAAACTGGTGTTGGATTATATTTAATAGGATATTAATGTATTTCTATGCAAGAAAATTTATAGTAATTTTATATTCACTCATAATCCCATGATAGTATTATTTCCCTCATTATGAGCATCATTTGCTGTAGGAAACTTAAATATTACTTCAGGTTAAATAATGGAAATTATAATAAGAAGAATGTAAAGACCCCTGTGAATAGCCAACCATATTTTCAAATTAGAAACTTAATTACGATGTTATGGTCTAAAAAATGCTATAGTCTACTAGTTGTAGACTCACTAAATTCCCTATGGCATTCCATATTTGTGAAATTATGATATTTATTTATGTACTTCTTATCCTCATGTATCTACGTCAATGTAGAAAAAGAATGTTAACAATATCCTTTCTCGGGCTGGAGAGATGGCTTAGCAGTTAAGCGCTTGCCTGTGAAGCCTAAGGACCCCGGTTCGAGGCTCGATTCCCCAGGACCCACGTTAGCCAGATGCACAAGGGGGCGCATGCATCTGGAGTTCGTTTGCAGTGGCTGGAGGCCCTGGCGCGCCCATTCTCTCTCTCTCTCTCTCTTTCTCTCTCTCTCTCTCTCCCGGCCTCATTCTCTCTCTGTCTGTCACCCTCAAATAAATAAATAAAACAGAAAAATTAAAAAAAAATAAATAAAAGAAAAACCTTTAAAAAAAATATATCCTTTCTCATCACCGTCATGCACCGCACAAGTCAACACTCACTGATTACTTCTTTTCTCCCTAATAAGTAACAAGCATTTCCAGCAAAAGAATCATTTTCATTTAAACATAACAACTAGTTATTTGAGCAAGGGCCTTGAGAAACAACAGTTAAATGAGTTAGTATCAGGAGAAATAGAACTTGTAAGTCAGCATTTACGGTTTTACAAAGATGATATTTGAACTCCCAGTATTATATTCTCTGTGTCATGTATTCTCGTAATTAACACATGCATATACACACATAAGTGTGTAAATAACAATAATAATACAATATGAACATTTGAGCTACTCTCTAAATCAGATAAGAATTTCCAGATTTAGATACAAGGTGTTCATGTCAATAACTTTTAAAAGGCCCCTTACACATGGGCCTCTAGTTGAGCTACTACGAGAAACATGTGAATGAATTATAGTTATATGAAATACAATAGTAATAATCCAAATCTGAGATTGAAAGAATAACATATATTTTAGAATAGTACAAATAGTATATTACAATGATAGCACTAAAAATTTATGTGCAGAAATATTAGAGTGTAAATAGAAGCAGAATAATGTTTAGGTTAAAATGAAGAATAGTGGATTGGAGAGATGGTTCAGTGGTCAATGCATTTGCCCGCAAAGCCTAAAGACCAGGGTTTGATTCCCCAGTACCTAGGTAAAGCCAGATGTCCAAAGTGAACATGCATCTGGATTTTGTAGTGGCTAGATTTGCATGATTATATATTCCCTTCCACCTCCCCTCTCTCTTTTTCTCTCTCTCTCTGTATTTCTGCTTGCAAATAAATAAAAATATTTATTTAAAATGAAGAATAGTAAAATATCTTTGCAATACTACCTTATTTGCTGTAAATATGTCTTCTGTTGTCAAGATAGTGAGCTTTCCCAAGGGGGAACATTTTCCTCAATGGGTCATATATTTATCAGACACTGAGAGATACAGCGGCAGAAAAAATGTGATTTACAAAGATGCTAATGAATAGATAATGATGCATTAACATAGCATACACTATTTATCCTTTTTTTACATAGAGAGTAAGGAGGACCTGTTGAAGATAAAATTAAGCCCCCAACTGTGATGTCATAGAAGAACCACTGACATTCATACTGAGAGAAATATGAAGCCAATAAAAGATTTAATTAAAACTGTACAAAATTATATTTGTTTTTATGATAATAACTCTGCTTTATAGAAAATGAGTCAACTGGGAGAGGAACGCACATGTAAAATAATTTAGAAGAGGCATGTAGATGAGGAGAAGTGTTAAATATGGTCATACGAATCATATTAGATATTGTTTAAAAGAGAAAAGTAAAATAATTGATGCAAATATTGAATTTAAAATTGCTGAGGCTTATTTCCAGAGTATCTATCTATCTATCTATCTATCTATCTATCTATCTATATGCTACCTAGATATATATGTACAAATAACTCAACACCACCAAAAAGATATGAAAGTGAGAGTGAAATAGAATCCCTGCAACCCTCTTTGTCTAGCAGTATTGATGATTTTAAATCCCTGAGTGGTCAAAAGTTTCACTCATGAAGTAACAATATCAACCCTTGGCAGAAATCTGCCAGAGGACAGAAATAGTTTGCTGTGACTTTCTATGAGCAAGCACAATCCTTAAGAAAATGTACCTGAATCACAACTTATTGTCCATTCTGTTAGCCATGCATTTTGCTTATGTATTTAGTTCATTTGCCATTGTGGTAATTATTCCAACGAACTGAATTATTCCAAAGAACTGAAGCCTGTTATGTTATTAGTTCTTATTAATTGCTTTTACTGGATCTCATTTCTGTTCCTGTTCTGTTGAGTTATTTGTATATATCTTTTGTGTTCCATTTATGTTACTATACACCACATATGCGTGTAGTTACTTTGTCTTTTTTAGTGGTTGTTAGGAGTACATACCAAAGCATACATCACTTCTTTATCTTGAATGTGTGTGTGTGTGTTTGGGTGAGGGAGAAGCTAGACTGACATGTATCCCTGTGGCCCTAGTAATGAGAGGCAGAGCCAAGCAGAGCCAAAAAACCAGAGTGGAACTGAGTGGAGTAGAACAGAGCTAGCAACAGGAAGACAGCAGCCCTCATAGGCAAGCCAAAGACCACATTGATTTGTAGATTGTGAGGGCAGATACCAAAGCCAGCCAACCTGAGCCAGCACTCTTGGACCATCTATCTAGGTAGCCCACAAGACCATGGACAGCAGGGGGCACTGCAGATCAGTCTTGATCATACATGAGTTCCATTTCTGCCAAGAGTTCTATTCTACTGTTAGGGCGAGGTGTCATGTGGGATGGCATCTGCTGGTTCTCTCTGGGACCCAATCTCTAACTGAAACTGCCTAAAAGAAGCTATCTTTCCCCTTTATTCCTTCACAAGAAAGCACCTTTAACTGCTGAGCCATCTCTCCAATTCCTAAGAGCTAGTTGTATCAAGACATCTGAATTTAAATTAGCAATATGGGTGAAGGTCATTCTGAGGAACAAGACAAGGGAACATAGATTAAAACTGAGATAAAGAGTGGGAATTTGTTGCTCAAGGACACATCATTCATTTTTATTCATTTATTTATTTATTTTTGAGGTAGGGTTTCACTCTAGTCCCAGCTGACTTGGAATTAGTATCAGACTGGCCTCAAACTTAGAGCAATCCACCTACCTCAACCTCTCAAGTGCTGGGATTATAATCATGTGCTACCATGCCAGGCCACTTAAGGGTTTTAAAATCTGCAGAATACTGAAGAAATTCAGTGTTTTCAAACTGAAGGAAAGCGGAAATATCACTTTGGTAGAGTATCCACCACTCCAGTAGAATTTTAACTGAATGCGAAATGGGAATTTTGGGGTACCTTGCCATTATACCACCAAGCCAATGCACCGACAAATTTAGGACACCCTAAATTCTTGTCTTATGAATTTAAAGAATTAAAATCCATAGACCATAAGGTAAGGTTTAGAGAAGCTTTCTTAGAGAAGAAAGTTCAGAGAGCTCCTGCCATGTGGAGTGCAGAAGAGGGCAGAGAGCCCATGTGGATTGAGGTGGGGGTATCCCCTCATCTCAGCCTACTCAAAAGCTTACAAGAACCTGGAAGTTGAGAAGCAAATCAAGA
Organism: Dipus sagitta; assembly: GCA_036346955.1. Taxonomy (NCBI): domain Eukaryota; kingdom Metazoa; phylum Chordata; class Mammalia; order Rodentia; family Dipodidae; genus Dipus; species Dipus sagitta. The sequence continues at coordinate 28,570,239 of CM070772.1, forward strand.
GAACTTGTTCCTTGATTTATAACCTGATTGTGATGGATTTCACCTTCAGGCTAAGGTGAGCTGGAGTGATCTGATTGGTCTGGGCTAGAAACTGGCTCATGAAGAGGCCAGCCATAACATCAAGTTCTGGGGGTTGAACTTGACCAACCACAATGTCAGGATTAGATTTAAATTCTAGGTAAGGGAACCAACCCCTCAGGAGGGGCTCAGGTTGTTTGTAGAAAAGCAGTTCCTGGGAACTCCTTTAGGCATAAGATAAGAAGTCAGTTCCTTTGATCTCTAGCAAAGTAGAAATTGCAAGGGCAGACACAGGACTTTCCTGCATTTATTTTCTGGGTCCCAGTCACCCTAAATGCCTCAGATGGGCTCAGCCACTTGTCAAGCCAGTTTTTCTCTTTTTTTAGGATTTTATTTTATTTTTTATTCAGTTTTATTTATTACAGTCATGGAGAAATAGGGGGAGAGAGACCAAGAGACAGAGAGAGAGAGTGAGAATGGGCACACCAGGGCTTCTAGCCATTGCAAATGAATTCCAGGCACATGTGCCACCTTGTGCATCTGGCTCATGTGGGACTTGGGGAATCTATCCTGGATCTTTAGGCTTCACAGACATGAGCCTTAATGGCTAATCCATCTCTCCAGCCGCCCTCCCCCCCCCCTTTTTTAAAGATTTTATTTTTTAATTCAGTTCTTTGTTTTAAAGCAGAGTTTCAACTTGCTGCAGAGTCAAACATGGCCTTGAACATCTGATCTGATCTTTCAGTCTCTACATTCCAAGTGGTTGGACCAGGTTCTCCCATTCTTCCAGCATGTTGTGGGTACAGAAATGCTTCTTTTCATCCACTCTTTTTCCACTTCATTTTTTCGTAGCTGTCATTCCCCCTTACTCCTCAACTTAAAAAGCAATAGAAGGAGGAGAAGAAAAGAGAGGAGAGGAAGAGAGATAAAATTAAGAGAACATGCATGGATGTTCTAGGGCCTCTAGCCACTGCAAATGAACTCCAGATTCATAGGCTACTTTTGTGCATATGACTTTATGTGGGTACTGGGAGATTTAACCCTGGGATGGCAGGCATTACAAGCCTTTAAATGCTGAGCCATCTTCCCAGCTCTAATCACTCAAATTTTTCATGATTCTTCTAGTATCCTTATTTCATATCTTTCTTAGCCCCACCTCAACACTGCAGTCCAGAATGCAGAGACCCCCATCAAGGTCAGAAAGAGTCAGGCAAGTTAGATGAAGAATCTTGGCAATTTAAAATGAGCTCACCCATTCTACTCATTAGAGAGGAACAGTAACGTATACCCAAGCACCCATTCTTCGACTGTTCCGCTGTGACTACTCTGGGGATGGCTTTGTTTGTGACTGCCACTCCAGTGCACATATCCCATAGGAAGGGAATCTTAAGACTTTTCCTGAATGTTCATGTCACTTTTCAGGTAACCACTTCTTACTCTTGGTCACTCCTCAGGCAAAGCCCTCCTCCACCTCTGCAGATAATATGCAGCACTTCAGATACTACCAGTCTCAGAAGAAGCCTTGCCAGGAAACTTCCTAGGGTACTCCATTCCTGAAAGATTTGTCATGGATTATATTTTAACATATTTCATTACCCTATATCTTGTCTCTCCATGTGGACAGAAACAAGGGCCTTCCAGGAAGAAGAGGTAGAAAAAATAGTCTGTAAAATAATTACAGATCCTCTGATACACAGTATGAGATTTATGTGTGCACATGTATGGCCTAGAAGTTGGGAGACTCACTAGGGTGTCAAGAAAAGTGACCTCAAGAAACATATTTATAGTGATAGACATGCAAATGTTTCTTGGAGTAGAATAAAATCATGGTAAAGGAGACAATAGAGTTGTTTCTCTTTGATGTGCAAAGCAGGAATCATTCATTAGCCATCTCTTAGACTCCTTCTATTATGCTTCCTTCTCTTTGTGATTAATGTAGAAACTTATAACATATTAGAAATTATGCTAACGTAGTAGTTTGAATGGATATTCTCCCAAAGTTTCAGGAGTTTATTCAAGCTTATAACTGTTATGCCCAGTTCTCGGCACCCCCAGTGACCACCAAGGAGAACCATACACGTATGCAAGGGCAAGGAGCTTTATTTCTGGCTTAAGCTCAGTCTCTTGACTTCACCAATGCAGTGGATCCATACAAGAGCCCCGAGTAGCTGGAGGGTAGGGTTTATATAGGGATTTGAAAAAAGAAGTAGGGGATGGGTACATGATTGGTTGATTTAAACAGTAACTGAACTTGTACTCTTCTGATTGGCTTGGGATTTTGGGGGGCAAAGTTAGGGGCATGAGCTAGGGGAACTCCAGGCAGATGAGGTAATCTCCATTGCGATTGGCTAAGCAAGTAGCGGTAACATTTGTATGCTTTCACTTGGCTGGGGCAGAAATGCAGAAGGGACAGGCCTCAGGCACATCCTGGGCATGTCTAGGGGTGACTCAGGCCCTTGGGCAGATATGTTTCCTGACCATATGTCTGGGCGATTGCCTTCTGCTTAAGCAGGAACCTGAAATTTAGGCCTAGCCAGGGCAGCAACCTACTGAATCCCTTCATGGCTTCAGTTTAGTTTCAGGGTCTTTCATAAGTTGGGGCCAAGCCTTAACTAGGGTCCAGCCCTAAAGTTCGGGGGATCGGGAGTTCCAGTCTAATGATATCCAGAGTGCTTCAGTTCTGACTGGGGTTCCTGAAGACTGCTTTCTTGCACTAGTGGTGATTTTTCCTCTCAGTGTGGACCTGTAAGAGGGGGCCAGCTTCTTCTACCATTTTGGAAATTCCACTGAATCTGTAGGCTTCAATAAATTCCATTCCTTATATAAAGTGTGCCTGTTCTAGTAGTTCACCCCAGCAGCTGAAGATGACTACAACAGGTAATGTGCCAATTTCTACCTCACGATGCTTTACATAGTGTTAGAAAATATTCTTCTGCCTGATAGGCTCATTCAGCTTAGGAAAACAAACGGTTTTAATAGAATTCAAATATTTGAAAGCATACAATTGCAGTAAGAATAGTAAATACAGATACCCTAGAGACTAGACATGGAGGGTTTATATCTCAACATTTAATGGCTGTATACAAAGCACATAAAGCCCAAATCGTACTTAGTAGGGAGAGACTCAAGGAGTTCCCATTAAAATTCGGAACAAGACAGGGGTGCCCACTCTCATCACTGATCTTCAAAATAGCACTAGATAGATATTCTTGAACAAGACATAATAAAGGAGAAAGAAATAAAAGGGAATAAAAACTGGAAAAGAAGATGTAAAACCAGACCTATTTGCAGAAGACATGATCATATATGTGACCAAAAGACTCTCCCATAAAACTTCCAAAGGTGATAAATTACTTCAGCAAACAACAACAACAACAAAAACCAAAAACCAAACCAAAACAATAAAAGAAAAAAAAAAAAAAAGAGGGGGAGAGGGGGAGAGGGAGAGAGGGAGAGAGAGAGAGAGAGAGGGAGAGAGAGAGAGAGAGAGAGAGAGAGAACAGGCACACCAAGGCTTCCAGCCACTGCAAATGAACTCCAGATTTGTACGCCTCCTTGTACATCTGGCTAACATGGGTCCTGGGGAATTGAACCTGGGTTCTTTGGCTTTGCAGGAAAATACCTTAACCTCTAAGCCATTCATCCAGCCTCAATAAAGAATTTTTTAATGCAATAAGTGATTAAATAGTCTACTCAAAAAAAAATGGGGCAGAGATATGAATAGGGAATTCTCAAAGGAAGAAATACTATTGGCTAATACTCGTCTTTTTTTTTAAGTTCAATGTAATTAATTATCAGGGAAATGCAAATGAGAACCACTATGAGATTTTACCTTATGCTAGCCAGGAAGGCAATCATTAAAAAAAATCAAGTGACAATAAATGTTGGTGAGGATGTGGGGAAAGAGGAACCATTATTGACTGCTGCTGGGAGTGCAAACTTGTACAACCACTTTGGAAATCAATATTGAGACTCTTGAAAATAGAGCTAGCAAAGGAATATCAGACATTTCTTTACTAGGCATCGACCCTAAAGGCTCCACTCTTCTCTGCAGGGATATTTGCTCAACCATGTTCACAGCTTGCTCAATTCACAATAGCTAATAACTGGAATCAACCCAGATGCCCATTGCTGACAAATGGATAATGAAGATGTGGTATATTTACACAATGGAATTTACTCAGTAGTAAGGAAAAATGATATGAAATTTGCAGCAAAATGGACAGACTTGGAACAGATCATACAAAATGAATTCATACAAACACAGAAATTCAAATGCTGCATGCTCTCTTTCATATTTGGTTACTAACCTGGAATAGCTTGAGTTGCAGGCATACCTAATAGGAAACTTGATTACAAATAATAGGAATGGAAGGTTTTAAGGGGAATAGAATATGAGGGTGAAAAGATATATACTAAAATAAAGCGAAAATGAATTAGTACCATAGAAACATCTCTCCTTCAAAAGATATAACTCTTGATGGGAGTATAGTAGGATTGGCTGGGCAGAAGGGTCCTAGGAAGGCTGGGATAAAGCCTAATCCTGGGGACAACTGACTCAGGATTACAATTCCATGTGCCATAAATCTGTTACACCCCAAATTGAGCAGTTGGCCAAAGAGAACTATGAGTTCCTCCAACCATGATAACCTTCTGTCAAAACACTTTATTACCTGCCTGAGGGAAAAAAAAAGATAACACCCTATTGCTGAAGACACAGCATGCTGCTGACACAGAACATTGAAAGATCCAGCAAGAATTTGGAAGGAAGCCAGTTCCCATGTGGTTAATTCTTATAGTACTGAAAAATGCTACATGAGATGCTTGGAGAAAATGGCCAGCAATTTTGTGAGCAGGCAGTGGACCCTCATTTATGAAAGCAACTAGCTTCACAACATGTACACATCTGGGCAATGGTGGCACCCAGTCTAGGTGGGTAACCAGTGGCTTTCTCATTGGCTAAGAGATCTGCTCAGTGGAAAGGAACCCATAGCTGGAACTGGGAGCCAAGTCAGAATCCTATGGATACTAATATTATGGTCAGCTAGGCCCCAGGTGAAACCACAGAGGAATTAACAAGATGAGCAGGAGTGCTCCTTCCATAGTCAGCTTGACAACCTGTGCCAGGGTGATGGAGACACTGAGGACACTCAAAATGTACTAAAGCCAAAATCAAGAAGCTGCTGAGAGCACAAGGAAAAAGCAGACTTAAAACACACCAAACATGGCTCAGGGAATTTTGAGAAACAGGAGGCAAAAAGATTGTAAAGAGCTACAGGGTGAGAGGTAGTATTACACAGGCATTGCCCACCCTCCATACACAATGACTGATTGGTCTCTCAAATTCATTACCCACAAGCCCATGGTGAATACCAGCAATCCCACTAAGGAGAGCCCTCAGTGGACTGCAGACTGGGAGGATGGAAATGATGGTGCCAATATATGATGTATCCATACAAAGTACATACTTAATAAAAAAAATGAATGGTAAATGCATTTAAACCCACATATGTGTCAATAAAGGCACAAATAAGTTTTCAACCACACATATTCTTGGTAAGTAATGAGTTTCTCCTATATGCTTGAAACACGGATTTATAACATTTTATGACATTCAATTAATATGAATTTCTTTACCATTATGTTTGAGAAGAAACATGTTGATCACAATGCTATGGTTTAAATTGTGGTTAAATAATAGGATTATGTTTATTTTCAGGTCTTACAAAATTCCATGTCTTTGTGAGGAAAGAAGAGGTCCTGTGAGCCTGGGAATGTAGCTCACCAGTAGCACCCTTGTCCATGGTTCCATCCCTAGCACCACATATTCAAACAGAGCCAATCCAAATACAGCAAAATATTTAATAATCATTTTTGCCTCCGAAGTTGGATCATCTTTCTGAGATGTGCATTTTGAAAGTATTATAATTTTCCTTAAGACTCAGGAAACATAGCAATAATACCTTTTTTTCTGTAGAGGCATAATTTCTCCATCAGATTTCTGACAATTCCTTTCAATATATCAAATTCTCTCCCTCTTCTTCATCCTCTCACCTTTTAGGTCTCGGTACCACAATTTCTTAAATTTTCTTTGAAGTTCATTTTTTTTGTTTTCACTATAGGAATGAATATAAAATTTGCCCAGAGAAACAGAACCAAAGCACTTATTAATATTTTCCATACTTCAACATTTCTTTTTATTAATGTACTAAGCAGTAGTCTTCTAGAAATTGAAGTTACACACAAAGAAGTTCAAGTTGGATGGATATTTTAAGGTCAACTGTACAGGTCATTCTATTTTCAAATGATGAAAATATATTATTTTAATTTCAGAAGGGCTGACAATTAAGGTCAAAGTTTTAAATGATTCAATAACTATCCTCCCACATTCTATATTTTTACTCTGAAATATAATTCACTTTTGCTATTGTTTCTTCCTGTCACAATTTTGCAAGAAAGTTCTAAAAATAAATAGTCTAATGTTAATATATTTGTCAAGTTACTCTTATTTTTAACTCTACTGATCAGTACTCATAGAGACATCACAAAGATGCAAGAGAGAACATTTTCTAATCATATTTTTGTATGTTATTTTTTATAATGGCATGATTTAATGTCAGTTTAATTTTAAAGATCTTAGAAAATATAGAATGACTAGATAAAGGATGCTACTTATATAATAAGAGGACAAGATAACCATAATGTTGATTATATTAGTAAAGCAATAGTTCATTAGTTTTATATATCCACTTATTTTAAATTGAAGGCATGATTATATTTAAATGGAATAAAGAACATATTTTAATATCACAATTACATATTAAAATATGTTATTTTAATTTGCCAAATGTATTTTTGATATTTAATTTATTTATTTGAGAGAGTGAAAGAAAGAGGCAGATAGAGGATAGAGATAGACACACATAAATAGAGAAAGAAAAGGATAGAATAGGTATGCCAGGGTCTCCAGTCACTGCAAACAAACTCCAGATGCAGGCCCCACCTTCTACATCTGACTTACATGGGTAGTAGGGAATCAAACCTGGATCCTTATGCTGGACAGCCAAATGCCTTAACTGCTAAACATCTCCCCAGTCCTAATTAACCAGCTTTATTGATAATAGAAACACCAAAATGTGAACACATCATTGAAATGTCTTTGAATATATGTATTATAATAGTAGCATTATACAAAAATTGTATTAATTAAACTATAAGCTTATTTTATTTTTAATTATTCATTAATCTCATGCCTCTGGTACTACTGTTCTACCAAGCATGTGGTTCTCAGGTTCTGCAGTTTGGATGTCCTTATGGGGGCCCCTTCACTGTACTAGTTTACTGGTTCATATAAGAACACCACAGTTACACATTCAGCCTTGCAATGATCATGGTCTCAGATCCAGCATCAGAGAGCAAAATGCAATGCGGCTCCCCAACCAGGTACCTCTTTCTGGTTAGACCTGCTAGGTCATGAGAAAGAAAGTGACTTACTCCTATCACCGAACTCAGACACTTGGAGAATTTCACAAGAGAGCCAGGAGTAACCGTAAGAGTGTCCGTGGTATTCAGCTGTTCAGTAAAAGACAATTATTGACTGATTTTCTTTTTTTTTCTTTTTTTGAATATTTTTGATTGATGTTTTCTTTATTTTGCCTCATAACATATTACATACCTAACTTGTCTCTTACCTATGATCCTTCTTTTTGTTCTTTCTCCATCTCCCTTTTTCATATTGCTCTATCATTAATGATTTCAGCTTTATTTGTAGTTGACTACCTAAGGTATCCAATATATTAGTTCTTTTCTTTCCAGTCATTATTGAGTGTATAGTTGTTTCTTCTATTGTGTGCAATATTTTAATAATAAGGTTTATTCTGTGTGTTATTAGTGTGCTTGGCTTTCTTTCCTTTGAGTGGCATTGAGAATTGAGCAGCCTGCAGAGTGATAAAGCACTACGTAAAAGCAGAGATTTCCATCCCAGCATATTCACAAATGGAATAAAGCACAAGACATGGGGAGTAGCAGCACAACATGATTCCTTGAGGAAGGCTCATCTCTTCAGCAGCAGAGATTTAAGTGATGGAAAGGCTAGACAAGAATACCAAAGTCTGCAGCTGGGAGATAGCTCAGCAGTTAAAGGCACTTGTTTGCAAAGCTTGCCTGCCTGGTTTCAATTCCCTAGTGCCCACATATATCCAGGTGCACAAAGTGGCATATGCATCTGGAGTTTGTTTGCAGTAGAACAAAACTCACTGCATTCCAAACCATAATATTCAACACAGTTTGTCTTTAAATTTGATGGATAAGGAAGTATATTCAAAGGTACAAACTAAGGTAACATAACTACCATGTGTGTTTCAACATTTCAGAAGACAAAGTACTCATACAATAAGAAAGACATGGAGAATTATGAGTGCTCTGGTTATTTCTAATTTATTCACATCTCACTAAAATAAACAAATGAATAACTACGAATGAATATAATCAACCACCAATGAACAAGTAAGTAAGATAAATAATACAGTAGATAAAAAGTAGTACTTGAACCAGGCAGGAAAAGTGCACCACAGAGTTACATGAGTCAGCAGATATTTCACAGTAAGAATTCAAAGTGGAAGTCGTGTTCACTCTCCAATAAAGGACATAGATGGGACCAGGCGTGCTGACACAGCCATGAAACCTCAGAACATGGGGGGGGGGGGGAAGCAAGAAGGTAGAGTGCTTGCCATCAGCTTGGGCTATTTAGTAAAACCTTGTCTCCAAAAGGTAATAAATACAATAAGATAAAATTAAATAAAAGTAAAATAAATGGCTTATTCCTTTTAAAATCTAATGCAACTGTTTATTATTTGCATGGAACATATTTCATTAAAAAGAAACACTTGCCTAACATGTGAAAGGCTGTGGGTTCAACAGTCCACAAAAGTAACAGAAATAAAACATGAACCAATAAAAAAAGAAGAAGAAATGTTTCTAAAAATATCCTACTGCTATCTGTTCCTCCTCTCTCTGCCTCTCTGATTTTATCTGTTTCTATTTAGCTCTCTGTGCTATAGACTTCAGACATCTGATGTGCCTGTGGGTTGTCATTTTGTGACCTCGAGTTGGAAGATATTTCCCTTGAAATTTATGGTAATTATGATATGGTGAGGGCTTGACAATTTAATATACCTAAACATTGACTTCAGTGTGTGGTGATAGAGGTCCAAAGTTTCTCCTTTATAGCAATCAATCAAAGTTAAATGGTGAAACAGAAATCCACAAACCAACTCATGATATACATCCTGTGAGCACAAACAGCCCTTGTCAGGTGCCTTCTCATTACTGAGGCCAAGTACCTGACAGAAATAAGTTTAAGGGAAAGGGGGCTTACTTTGGGCTAAATTTCGAGGTTATAGCCCGTCACGGAAAGGGATGAGATGGAGACAGGAGCATGGTGCGACCAGCCACATTTGTCCTGCTGTGAGGAAGCAGAGAGTGATAAGTGCTGATTTTACTCAGCCAGCTCTCTAGTTTTTGTATGGACCAGGACTCCAGATCATGGAATGGTGCTGCTCAAAATTAAAGTGGGTCTCCCCACTTTCACTAGCTCAATCAAGATAAGACTTCAGAGACAGGCACTGAGACTAATTTAATCAACATACTGCCTCAGGGGTGATTCAGGGCTGTGGCATGTTGACCGTCAATATAAAGTACAGCAAGTTCACATCTTGTCCATATGTGATCTGAACATATAAACTGACTCCCTAACAGGAGATGAGCCACCCTTCACACAGCAGCCAGGGCCCAGGTGCAAACACTGATGAACTGGTGAGATGAGCAGGTGTGCTGCTTCCATCAAGGTGAGCCCAGTAACCTGGGCCAGAGTGATGCAGACAGATACTGCGGATTCTCAAAATGCACCAAAGCAGAAATCCAGAAGCTGCTGAGAACGCAACAACACTAAAGTAGACTTTGGGCACACTCACCAAGGTTCAGGAAAGTTTGCAGAATACAGGGTGGAAGGAATGTAAGTGCCACAGGGTTGGAAGGAATATCCAGAGACATAGCCTTTTCCACCATGACAGGCTGCTTTCACAAATCATAGCTCATAGCCTACAACTCCATGGTGAATACCAGCAATCCTACTGAGGATGGCCCTTAGTGGAGTGGGGACAGGGAGGAGGGAAGTAATGGTACCAAAATATGATGTGTATATGCAAAGTTTCTACCTAAAAACAACAACAATAAAAAGAAGATAGAATTCTTGAATGTGGATGGAATACATTTTGCATGAGGAGATGGCCAGGAACCTGGACAGACAAGGAATGGAAAGCTATGACTTGAAGATTATAAACTGGAGAAATTGCTTTGTGGTTAAGACATTTGCCTGTGAAACATAAGGACCCAGTTTGGATTTTCCAGACCCATGTAAGCCAGATGCATAATCTGTTTCATGCTTTTAGAGATCATTTGTACTGGCTGGAGGCCCTGGTGTACCCAATCTCTCCCTCCCTCCCTCCTTCTCTCTCTTCCTTTCTTTCTTGACCCCCCCAATCTATCTCTCTATATAAAAAAATAATAATTAAAGTTTATATATTCAGGTCGCACATGCCCACTAGGTGGTGCAAGCGTCTGGAGTCTGATTGCAGTGACTGAGACCGTAGCACACTTCTGCCTCTCTATAAGAGAGAGAGAGAGAGAGAGAGAGAGAGAGAGAGAGAGAGACTGGAAGAATGAGGACGTATCAGATCAAAGCAATTGTGTCTGAGAAGGGAATCCCTTTGTTTGGAATTTTCCTTCAAGTAACTTGAACATTGAACATTTCACAAGATGAAACATATAATGGGTAGTGGTTTTCTCACAGGACACATTTCCTCTTGTCTTAGACTAGTACAGGAAATTTCTCTTTGATGGTGATATCCTTAACAACTACATCAACTTTCTCAGCACTAGCCTGGATCTTTTCCTGTCTTGAGATTTCTTTTGCCAAACAAACTATTTTTGTATTCAGCATCTTTCAAATTCTCAAGACACAAGGCAAACACAGCCAGTTTCTTGACAGAATATAACATGCACACCTCTATTCCAGCTCCTGATAGAGTGCTGATTTCTCTCTGAAACATCTTGTGCCAGGCCTCCCAGACTCCTTTTGTCTCAGCATCCTTCTCTTCTAAAATCCATCAGAATGGAACATTAAGGTCTGCTTATAGTATTCAAGGGATTTTTCTAGACCAAAATTTCAAACTCTTCTACTTTCTCCCAGTTTCAAAGACTGATGAACCATATGGTCAGATTAATCACAGCGAAGTCCTCAACATTTCTTGCTACAGATCATCTGTATCAGTTACACTTTCATTGATGAAACAAAACAGCAGACAACCATCAGCTTCAAAGGAGGGTTACATTATTTTAAATGTCCAGTTCCAGCATGGCCCGGAAGCATGGCAGCAGGAGGTTGAGGCAGCTGCTTTCCTTCAGCACAGTGAGGAAGCTGAAAGCAATGACCGCTATTGCTCCGCAAGTGCTCTCCTTTCTGTGTAGTGTAGGTTCCCAGCTCATAGAATGCTGAAGTCCAAGTTAAGGTGGGTGCTCCTACCTTGATTATTCAATGAAGATACTCCCTCACAGAAGCTAGTGTGATTGATGGAATCCCTCACAGGTGATTCTAGTTTTGTCAACTTGACAATCAGTATAATCTATGGCACCCTAAGTTATTTTGCGAATTTAAGTGGTTATTTTATTTAAAGATTGTATCTCTCTGTTTCGTAATGCATTATCAACCCTCAGAGTCTTTAAATGTGTATATATTCTCCTCATCATGGTGGTTAGAAAATATTTGCTCTATTTGGAGAATCGTATCAGATATTTGCCTTATTACTTCCATGTGGGGTGTGAGTGTGTGTGTGTGTGTGTGTGCACGCGCAGATATATGCACTTGTTCACATACACATGGATGGTACTGGGTGTTCTTCCTCTACTGCCCATCCATTTCTTTGAGACGGAGACTCACTCAGTATTCAGCCTGTGGGTTTTGGATTTCCTGAGCTTCAGAGACTCTGGTCTCTACTACCTTCAAGGGTGTGGAACTCAGGCACCTGCAGGCGTCTTAGGCCTTTATGCTTGTGGAAGTGTTCTGGCTCTCTGAGCCACATCCACAGCCAGATGTCTCTTTTAGAAATCAATTAAAGTTACTTTCTAAGACTTCATAGTCCTTACATTATAGGAATTTAAAGAATACATGTAAGTGCTAATTACACAGTTAATATTATTTTCCGCAATTAAACCAAGTACTTTATTGTCGCTAAAACTTATTTAATTACAAAATGTATCTATCTACATATCAACTACAGTCCACAGACTCCTAATTGAATGGTTATTTTGCATGTTTATTTTTTGCTATCGTTGTGAACATGTTAATGTCTCATGAAAAATTTAGGCTAGTTAGCAATGATTCCATATTTAACAAAATCAGTCAGTTTCCTTTAATTTAACAAATTATACATGAAGATGCACAGAAAAATAGTTTTAAAAACTTAATTCAGGCATGCTTTTTGGAAAAATATCTGCAACTAAATCTTAGTTATCATAGAACAGAGTTTGTATTAAAGTTCAATGTTTTCCATTATGAATATTTATCATATTTCCTATGGATATATGTAAATCGTAGATTTTGAAAAATTACATGATTTCTGATAAAACAGTCATTCTAGTAGCCAGTAATGAAAGGAATAATGAATTCTACTTTCATGGAATAATCTTCACTTTCAAGTGTTTGTTAATTTTCTTCTATGCCATATTAAAACCAGTGGTAAATACAGAAAATAGAATGAGAAAAGCTCTGTAAATCCTAATGAGTAATGAATGAACACATGATTTTACAGAAAAGTAAACCTCATTCAGAAAGATTTTTATTTACATTTCAGTTATTCTGATAGTATTTAGTAGTTGGCTCATTAGCAAAGTGTGCCAGTTCATGTTTTAAATTAATAGTGTACTATCAACTCCAATAAAAATTTAAAAATTCAAGCTTTTATCCTTCAGAGTCAAGAGATATTTATGTAGTGCTATCAGGAGGCATAAATACCCAAGGAACAAAACAGTAAAATGTAAATAAAACAAAACAAACACAAAGAAGTCTTCTTCCTTGGAGGAGTCCTCTTGTTCTTGTTCTATCTCTCTCTCTCTCTCTCTCTCTCTCTCTCTCTCTCTCTCTCACTATATATATATATATATATATATATAAAGGCTAGCAGACTCATCAAGGTGCTGAAAACTGAGACCTTTGGTAGCTCAGTATTAGATGAGACATTTCTATCACATTAGCTAGGGCTTAGAGACAATTGCAGAGTAGGCAAAAAGATTAGTGCTGTTCTCACTGCTGGCCAGAGAAAGTTCTTTTTAAAGCTGGCTATGAATAGTGGCAAAGCTAAAAACCCATCAAAACGATGAAAACAAGAGGTTGTTGAGACATCCCTCTCATGCCCTTCAAGGCTCAGGGCACATTACAGAAGATAGGGCAGAAAAAAATGGGAAGCTACAAAGTAGGGAGAAGTACTTTGGGACACTAATCTCTGAGCATTCATGATCTCACAGCGGATGTTGTAACTCCTGGTATAGACTACACAATATTGAGCCCGTCATTACTTAGACATAGATGAGAATGGAGACAGAGGACAAAACAAAATAAGGAAACATCAGAATAGAATAGGGACCACTTGAAAACAGCAGGCACTTAAGTGGAATGGGTCTGGGTGACAGGGGACAAAAATGCTGATAGGAGAATATTATGATCAAATTACAATATTATCCTGTATTAAAAATTTTCAATTAGGGCTTGAGAGATGTCACAGTGGTTACAGGCACTTGTTTACCTTTTAGGAAACCTTGTAGGTCGCTCTGATCAAAAGCTCATTGTGGATGATAGCCCCATGCTGGATCTGGGAGTTACAGGTCAGTGCCCACTAAGAAGATGAGGAAAAAGATAACTAATATACAAGAGTTAGAGATAAGAGAGAGAGAGAGTCAGGGAGAGGGGAAGTGAGGGAGGGAAGATGTAGGAGATTAAGGTTAGTCTTGATGTTACCCTCTCCAGTGTCTTGTGGTTCAGGTGTTCCCTGTAAGGGCCTGGTGAAGGATCAGCCATTTGGTCTGTCTTTTAGTAAGTAGAAGATTATGGTACCATTGCCGTTTGGGTCTAGATTTGTGTTTCCCACCCCTTTGATGCCCTCCCCTCCCTCCCCTTCCATCCTAGTGTCTAGTCTAGGAGATGCTTGCTGGGTATGTAAGGTATCTTCGGTAGATTCAGGTTAGGTGCTGTAGATGAGTGAGACTATGTGGCGATTTTTTTTCTGTGATTGGGTAAGTTCACTGAGAATGATCTGTTCCAGGTTCAACCATTTTTCCTCAAATTTCATTGTGTCATTTTTTCTTACTGCTGTATAGAATTCCATTGTGTAGATATACCACATCTTAGTTATCCATTCTTCTAGTGATGGACATCTGGGTTGATTCCAGCTCTTAGCTATTACAAATTGAGCCGCTATAAACATGGTTGAGCAAACCTCTTTAGTCTGTGGTTTGAAGGTTTTAGGGTAGATGCCCAGTAAGGGAATAACTGGGTCTGTTGGTATCTCTATACTCAGCTTTTTCAGAAGTCTCCATATTGCTTTCCAAAGTGGTTGTACCATCCTACATTCCCACCAACAGTGGATGAGTGTTCCTACGGCTTGGATCTGATTCCCCAGTGCTACTTAAAACCAGATGCATACAATAGTGCATGTGTTTAGGTTTTGTTTGCAGTGTCCAGGCCCTGGAATGTTCATTCTCTCGCATTCTTTTTCCTTATCCCTCATCTCTGTCCCCTTGGCAATAACTAAATAAAAATTTAATTTTATTGATTCTCAATTTAAAAAAAGAGGAGGGGAAAGGACAGTATAAGGAATGAAAGGCAGGTTGACAAGAAGAGAGCAAGGTCACAGAGTATATAAAAGATAACATCTGTTAAATGTTAAAATATGAACCCTCTCAATCTTTACATCCTTAATATTATGTTACTTTTCTTGCTTGGATTTTCCAGATAAATACCGTTGTGGAGGGTGAGGGCAGAATGATGGTGTTTGAATAAGGTCAGGCACAATTTGCATGTATGGAAATATCAAAATTCCTTTAATGTATACACCTAATGTTTGCTGATAAACAGGAATACATTTATTTACAACACCAGAATGAGATGTTGACTGGAATTTCTTTATTTGAAATCTCAAACTAATTCTGTCAGAACTGTCACTTACCTTGTGTATCATGACAGTATGTTTTTACAATAACCTCAATGAAGTGTTAGTCTGAATTAATGTTTCCCTTAACAATGGCCTCAAGAGAAATGATATTATGAGATGAAATTTCATATTAAATGAATGTCTATGCACATGTCTACACATATGGTACATAAATGCACATTTTACAACATTTATTGTTTCTGTCCCAATGTCAGTTGCCCAAGGAACAAGCACAGTGCTTCAATGATTTTTAAATCCATGAGAAAATAGGAAGAGAATAATTTATGACAAGACATGAGGTTTGGCCTTTTTATACTCATAACCAGCAAATACTTGTCAGCAGGAATCTTGTAGTATTATCAATTTTCTTTCATTAAATCTGTGACAACTTTTATATTTGTTGTGTATGTGGGGAAAGAAATATGCCAAATTATAGCAAGCCCCCCCCCCCAAAAAAAATAGACTCTAACAAGGGAATCAGAATTAGAAGAACGCTGAAGTATGAAACCTCAGGCACTGTCCCATAATAATTTGTTCTAATTCATTCTTGCATAAGATTTGTGTGGCATTTGATACACTGATTTCAGGGACTGAAAATTTGAATGAATATAAAAAATGAATGTAATAGAATAACATTTTTTGGTTATGAATATTATAATGTATATAATATGTTATATTAAGAGTTTAGTTTCCCTATTTAATCACATTTTATCACACAAAATTGGAATAAGGTAAACTAGATATTGATTTTAGTAAATATACATAATGAATATGCTGATCTGCACATAATATATCAAATTTCATTATGGCGAATATTTTCAAAGGAATTTATTTTATGTGAAATTAGTAAATGCATCATTTACAGTGATGGCCTTGGTGTACAAAAATATGAGACCCAAATAAATTTATTTAATGTTTAATCATTATCAAAGCAAATTGCTAAGAACTGGGAAGTAAGTTCAAATTAATTACATGCTATGTTAAAGTATAATAATTAAATTTCACACATGAAGTGATCCATGGTTTAAATTGTATATATTTTAGTAAGATATTACTTGCTATTATAAATAATGTACATTTCAAATTTTTACTTGCAATTTACTGAAATATTGTGTCTTAAACTTTCTTAACATAGTGGAAATTGTCATATTAGGATAATAATTTTAAGTCTGACTCATTTTTCATTTTCTCATTTATTTAATACATTAATGCATTCTGTCAGTCACATATTTTTGCTATGTCTATTTCGAGATGTTATTTTAGGTGTTTTCTCTTGGATTTCAATGTTTCTCAAAGGTGCTGTCCTGTCGTAGTTTGAATGTATGGATAGCCTCCATAGACTCAGGTGTTTTACTGAAGTCTGCAACTTGGATCTGCAGACACCTGGCTAGAGGAGGTGTCACTGGGGTTGGATCCTAGGGTCTAGCCTAAATGTATGGGGAGCAGTTTGATCTGTGGGGTTCCTTCTTCCTGCTGGTACATACTTGTCATTTTTTGGTGTTTGTTGGCTGGTAACAGTCTCTCCCTCCCTCTCTCTCTCTCCTTTGATTTATGAACAGGTACTAGATGTTTCCACCATTGATGGAACTTCCCCTGGATCTGTAAGCTTGAAATTATGCATATATATTTTTTTCAAGAAAAATGTAAAATATTTACTAAGCAGAGAAATCAATAATATTTTCATAAAATCCAGCAATCTAAATAATTGTCCCCCAGAACCTGAAACTATTGTAAACTATATTGTTATCCTCACCTTCATTTCTTTGTTTACAGTCTTTAAGTCAGCCATTTTCCTACAATGAACATCACGTGGATTAGAGAATTATCAGCAACAAATTTTACTTATCGTTTGGAACATTAAAAAATATAATCATTAAAAGTCAGTTGCCACTATCAGAATCACATTACTTGTGAAAGCAGTAACAACTCAGTCACCATGCCCTTTCATTTTTCTCAGAGTCAGGCATGAGTGTGCTTTGGGGAAACTCTGCTGCCCTATGGTGGAGTCAACTCCACTGTTCTTCAGGGTCTCACTGCTCTATCACTGCCGGCAGAGATGCTGACTGGAGAAGACCTGGCCATAGTGCTCCAGATCACAAGAAACACAAGAAATTAATGCTGAAAACAAGGACGAGATCATCTGAGGAAGCACATAGCATGTCTCTTTGTCTACTGCTGCAACCATTAAGAGCCTGCTGAAGACAAGGATATCCCTTGGAGTCTTGGTCAGGGAACAATTACAGGCCAAAATGCCTGCTAAGTATAACTGCAGCAGAGATTTACCGTGAAAATCTACCAAATGTTCTGGGAAAAGTTTCCATGAACCAGATTCAGAGCTGGAGATAGCTCCTGAGTTAACCTTAAGCCTACGAAGGAAGCAACCATGTGACCTAAATTTATTTTAGTTGACTGGCCTTCTCCAAGCAAAGTGGAAAGCACTAAATGTGATCCTACAATGGACTCTCAAGCATTTTCTAGCATAATGTGTTTTTAAATATGTCTTTAGTTATGGTACCTACACCATCTAGACCAGCCTTTGGGTGAGACAAGCAAGGAAATCTGCAGCTGTGTTTCCTGATGGTTAGGTGTGGTTAGGCATCCTCAAAGCTATAATCAGGTAGTTCCTATGCCATCAGAAACTAAGAGCGCAGGAAATTTGCCTAGTTTCCACACATTTGTACTAATGAAATGTCTGAATTGAGCTTCGTTTCATTATAATATCATTTACATTGTGGTTTGAGGTCTATCTTCCTGTCCTTGGGTGGCTTTTTCTAAAAAGTCATGAGAAGAATTATCCTAGAAGGGAGATCTATCTACCATAATGTGTAAACATGTAATCTTTATTTGTTACTGTGGTGGTTTGATTCAGATGTCCTCCATAAACTTAGGTGTTCTGAATGCTAGATTTCTATCTGATGAAGATTTGGGAATTAATGCCTCCTGCAGGGAGTGTATTGTTGGGGGTGGGCTTATGGGTGTTATAGCCAGTTTCCCCTTGTCAGTGTTTGGCACACTCCCCTGTTACTGTTGTCCACCTTATGTTGGCCAGAGGGTGATGTCCACCCTCTGCTCATCCCATTGTTTTTACCTGTCATTGTGGGGCCACAAGGATGAACTGTGGATTGCAGTGGAGACCCAGTGGAGATCCTGGGACCACGAGATGGCTGCTAAGGAAAGCTGCCAGCCCGGATAAAGATGAAGTTTTCCAGGACTGTGAGTAGCCTAGCTGGAGGGCCAGAATTGGAATACCAGAGACTTGTTGCTGGTTAAAATTATCAGACTTGGAGATTTGTCCCTGGCTAGAGTTGGTGGACTTGAAGTTACACTTTGATGTTTGCCGTAGTTGTTTTAAATCTTGTATTGTCAATGTTTCTTTGCTATGCCCAGTGCCATGTTTTACACTGTGAATGTTTATTCTGTGCCATTATGGTTTTTTGAGGTTATTTTTTGATATTATGGCTCAGTTAAAAGATCTTGGTCTATGGGGATGTATGAACATCATTGGAATTGATAAAAACTATAGGGACTTTTAAAGTTAGATGAATGCATTGCACTTTATATCATGTATGGTTATCAGTTTATGGGGCCAGCAGTGGAATGTGGCGGTTTGATTCAGGTGTCTCCCATAAACTTAGGTGTTCTAAATGCTAGGTTCCCAGCTGATGGAGATTTGGGAATTAATGCCCCCTGGAGAGAGTGTATTGTTGGGGGTGGGCTTATGGTTGTTATAGCCAGTTTCCCCATGCCAGTGTTTGGCACACTCTCCTGTTGCTATTGTCCACCTTATGTTGGCCAGTGGGTGATGTCCATCCTCTGCTCATGTCATCGTGGAGCTTCCCCTCAAGCCTGTAAATCAAAACATACCTTTTTTATTTCCCCCCCACAAGCTGCTCTTGGTTGGGTGATATCTACGAGTAATGCAAACCTGACTGCAACAGTTGCATTATGTCACAACTATTATTAATATTCAGCTCTTTTTAAGGTGATAAACTTAACACTTATGTTAATGTATATCATGATACCAACTAAGAAAATAAAATAAAAAGGAAAGGAGAAATAGAAGAGAGAAGAAAATGTAAAGAAGAATGTAAATATGAGGACATATTTTGGTAAAGAAGGCTAAAAGGAAAAAATTCTAAGATATGAAAGTCTTTTTTTTCTTTCTTAATTCTTTTTTTCTTTCTTTTTCGTTTTGGTTTTTAGAAGGAACTTTTCACTCTATCCCAGGCTGAACTGTTACACTGTATCCCCAGGCTGGTTTTGTACTCACAGTAATTCTTCTACCTCAGCCTCCTGAGTGCGGAGACTGAAGGAGTGCACCACTACACCCAGTTAAGAAGGGACTTTTGTTCACTAAATAAGACTTTATATTAATATAAAATGATTGGCCTCAATGTAAGAAGAAAGAAATAACAAGAAGCTCAATCACATTTTATATGGTCAGACTAAATCCACGGGATTGACTGGGGAATGAAACTTAAATAAACCCTTGCTTAAAATATCTGTGTCTCCTAACTGAGAGCCCCTTGGACTGCACAAAAACACAAAGCAGTTGGCTTCATGATGACGCTTCATGTTTATGTATAACGCAGTTTGTGTATATTCCCTCCCATCCACTTTTATTTTAGTTCTTGTAGTGAGTGTTGCAGGCACAGACAAATAGTGCAGACGCAAACTCACTTTGCAGAAAATTTGAGAGGGATGTCTTTGCTTATCTTAGAGAAGTTGGAGAACATCAATCACTCAAACAAAAACACAGACCTGATCAAGAAGTCACAGGGGAAGCATGACAGCCATCCTAATTGCCTAGCTAGTTCATATGCAAATGAAATTCAGATTACTGCAGGCTCCCAGGTAGAAGTCTATTTCGGTTATTGATCAGTTCATGCAGAATAATTGTGGGCCCAAGAAGAGGCTGCAGCTGAAGTCTGCTCACAGCCCTGGTAATTTCCTGCAATATGTAGAAATGCAGGAAATTACCCTTCAGAAATGGGTGAATTTGTTTCTGCCACTAATAGTACTGAGCACTAATCACTCACCCAGACAGATCCACAGGCATGTACTAGAAGGTTTCCACTTTGGTAAGTGTTGCACTATACATTGCTGTTCTTCCTTCATAGAGCATCTAGGATGGTATAGGTCAGATCGACACTGAGCAGCACATGTTGGCACATACCCAAAATAGAACACTGTGCATGCTTTCCTCCACACGTTGCTGCAGGATTGTTTTACTTTAATTTTTTGCTCAGCACCTATTGTGCAGAAGAATCCCTTCCTCCAGTCATGCAACACAAAATGAATACGTAATTATGGTGAAATATGAGAATACAAAATAAGTTTCAAGGATAGCTATACTGAATCTAAGCATACCAAGATCAGCTATCCAGTATTGCTGACTTTTGTGCTTCTTCAAGATTGGTGCAAGCTGTGGCAAAGATGTAACTGGCACATTGATGTACAGTACTATGTCTACAATAAGAGATTAGTATCACACACAAGCACCTGTGTGTGAACATGTTATAATATGTTTCCATCCATTCTATGAAGTTTATGGAATGATGTGAGTATATATATATATATATATATATATATATATATATATATAGTCTGTATACATATACATATATTACATATATATGTATATGTACATATACATACATGTATATGTATATATATATATACATATACATGTATGTATATGTACATATACATATATATGTAATATATGTATGTATATGTATACAGACTTTTCATAGCTTAAAAAATTGATAATGTCCTTTATAGTTTGGTAGATAATATTTTGTATGTCAATTGTCAGTTTCTCAATGATTTCTCTCTCTCTTTTTTGTGATTTTTTTGAGGTAGGGTCTCACCCTAGCCCAGGCTGACCTTGAATTCACTGTGTAGTCTCAGGGTGAACTCGAACTCACTTGATCCTCCTACCTCTGCATCCCAAGTGCTGGGATTAAAGATATGTGCCATCATACCTGGCTCAATGATTTCTTCTTAAATACTTTCTAGTGATTAAATTACTTCATGCCTTTTAAAAAGAATAAAACATCACAGTTTGGTAGATATGTAAATTATATGCTACTGGCAGAAAGTGTACTCAAGAAAACTCAACTCATCAAAATAGAAATGTGGTTTCTTACTACAGTATTTTTTTTCAGTAGAGACTCTAGTCATAATATATTTAAAGAACAGTATAATTAAATTTGCATTATATTTAACCTATAGAGTATGAAAATTTACCCCAAATATATAATGTAGATCTATTTCTACTTAATTTCCGACATTTCCAACAGGTATAGTTAAGTGAGAACATCCTATAGATGAGAGAAAAAAAATCAAAATTGGGTCTGAGGGATAGATCAGTTATAAAAGTGATTGCTGTGCAAACATGCAACAAAGTTCTGCCCCGCAGAACCCTCAGTAGCAAATATCTGTAATCCAAGATGGACTATGGGTAGATGGGAAATGGACATGGGAGAAACCCAGAAGCCTACAGTCAGCTAGCCTGCCATATGAAGTATTGACCAACAAAAGTAACCCTGCCTAACACAAGGTAGAATGAAAGAACCAACATCTGAAGTTGTGGAATGAATGTGCCTGAAACACACAAGAGCATAAACACACACACACACACACACACACACACACACACACAAGTGAAAGAAAATGAATCTCAAACACTATAAGACAAAAGTTATCCAGAAACAAAAAATATCAATTAGATAAGTGGGCATTTCTTTTCTAATGCAAGAAAAATATCTTTAGATATAAAACAAAAATATAATCTTATAATAGTTGATACTTGGATTAACATCAAACATTTTTATCGTTAGCATACTACGCATATTAAAAGGCCACCCACCCATGAAGGATACACTGCCAAAGCTAACATCTGATAAAGAATTTTTGACTCAAATGAAAATGAGGTAAAAATAAAAACAGGACATAAATGTGCTTTTAAAAAGATAAACACATTTTTGAATATGAATTTCTTCACGGTAAAGAAACAAAATGGAAAATTATCAACATCAACAATTATATGGGAATATGAATGGGACCACATTGACAAGACTGATTTCCCTTTAGCATGACTACCTAAGAACAGATAGCATCCAGTATCAAGTATCAAGCTTAGTAAAGAGTATAAAGAAAATTGGGTCCTCCTACATCATTAAGAAAATGTCAAGAGACACAGCCATGGAGGAAAAGGTTTAACATTATTTAAAAAATTGCATAAAGCAAAGACTCCCAAAAACTCAGTTTTTACACAAGAGGAATGACAGCATGAGTGCTACAAGTATTTATATATGTGTTCTGGAGTACTGAATTATTCAAGTCATCCAAAACTAGAAACAATGAAGTGTCCATCAAGTATTAAACAGAGTTTTTAAATGTTATATACACTTAAAAATGAAATACTTTTCAACAGACAAATGAAATGAATACCTACTATATGTAAGAAGAAATAATCTATGAATGTATTTTTTTAAACATGTCTAAGGCATCTAAGGCTCAGCAGTTAAAGGTGCTTTGTTGCAAAGCTTGCCAGCCCAGGTTTGATTCCCCAGTACCCATGCAAGACCAGCCAGATGTACAACGTGGTGCATGGGTCTGGAGTTCATTTGCAGTGATAAGAGGCCATGACATGTCTATTCTCTCTCTGTCTCTCTTTCTCTCTCCATCTATTTTTCCTTCTCTCTCTCAAATAAATAAACAAATAAATATATTCTGTTTTTAAAAAATATTAATTTATTTGCAAGCAGAGAGTGATGAGAAAAAGGAGGCAGACAGAGAGAATGGGAGTGCCAGTGCCTCCAGCCACTGCAAGGGAACTTCAGACGCAAGCATACTTTGTGCATATGGCTTTACTTCAGTATTGGGGAATGAAGCCTGGGTTGTTAGGCTTTGTAGGCAAGCATCTTAACCATTGAGTGATCTCTCCAGTCTCTAACTGTATTCTTTAAAAGTTCTAGAAAATACTGAAAAGAATGCAGTAATGAGACACAAAGGAAGTCAGTGATCACTGGGGATAGAGTAAAATAGTGAATTGATTACAAATAGTTTCTGTTTGTATAAACTGTGATTGAAGATGAAAGTGTATTAATATTGTACTGAGCCTGCTCATTCAAACAAATTCACTGAAATTTATTTAAGTCCACTGTTTACATAGAAGAAATTTGTGATATGCAAATTATTTTTCAATAAAGCTTTTGGCAAAATGAAAATATATTATTAAGATATTTATTTGCCAAGCCTTTAGAAAGAGTTTGGATCCTGAAAATCTTGAGGGTTTACAGCATTAGCATGTTGGATCATTGGGACATTACACACTTGAGTCTTCAACACTGCACAGGTAGTTTTCATAGTATTTCCTATCTAAAGGAAAAAAATTCTCACTTACCTATTTCTCTAACCCAAATGTTTCACTGAGGTCAGTTGCTTATTATTTCTACTCTCTCACTCTCCATATGCCTTTTTTACTTATTCTAACTTTAAACAGATACAAATTCTGATTTCATTAATTCCTGAGAGCAACTGTTATCTCTGCCATTTTTAATTCAACCCTAATAAATTATATGAAATATAAAGAATCATTCTGAAACATAACCAAGATTTTCCACCAGTTTTTGAGTCAGATCTTCCCCTTGAAGACTATGTTTTAGCACTGTTGATTTCCTTTGTCTAATTTCATCAAATCCTGAGTGTGTGTGTGTGTGTGTGTGTGTGTGTGTGTATGTGTATGCTTCTATCACATCAGTGTGCACTTGTGGATCTAATGTGGGAATTGATTAAGCTTCTGATTTTTCAATAAAGACTGTGAAAAAAATGCTCTGAAACAGAACCCTGATGAATGTGAGTCTATTGATATATATGAATAAGGTTACTTGCAGTCCACATCATCAATAATTGTTTATAAATGATGTTCTAAACTGCAGTATAAGGGAGGAATTTTCAAGCAAAGATACAAGGATTGGGTGAGAATTGGTCCAGTGGGTATATGTAGAAATGTTATAGGGAAGAAGGCAGTAATATGATCTAATTGACTATTGTCAGATAAAGATTATGCAATTTTTAATTAAGAGAAAGCTTTGATGACTCAGAAGGAAATTTATTATTATTATTAAATATTGGTATATGTGGTTTTGAATATAGTGATTGTTTATAATTTGACAGGACCTAGAATCACTTGTGAGGGTTTACATGGATTAGATTAGCCCCTGGGCATGCCTTTGAGAAGTGACCTTCATTAGGGTAGTTGAGATAGGAAGACCCATCTGAATTCTGCACAGCACCATTCAGTGGGCTGGAGTTCCGGACTGGGAGAGTTGACTGAACACTAACATTCATCACTCCGCTTCCTCACTTTGGACTGAATGTGAGCAGCTGCCTCAAGTTCTTGCAACCATGTCCTCCTCACCATGATGAACTGTAACCTGGAACCGTAACCTGAAATAAACCCTTCTTCTCTTAAACTGATTTTTTCAGGAAAAATGTCCCAGCAACAAGAAGGTAACAAATACAAAAGTCTAAGCCAAAGATTTCAAAATTTCCCACAGTGCTGGCATTTTTCTCATTTGCAGCAATTCGTAAGTTTATACTGAAGACAGTAGTTGGTATGTTTGTGCAAATACACAAGCGTACACACAAGCAGACCTGGTGGTTTTAATCTGTTCATAAAACAAGTGATGTTTCATAATTTTAGAATCACTAATTTTTCATTACTCCAAGAATATAACACAATAATGTTAGGCATGGTTATAATTTTCTAACATAATTGTTCATTTTTATATTCAGAATTTATTTTTACTTCACATAATATTATATGTTCACACATTTTCTAATATAATTAACTTTTATAAAGCATTGTATGACTAGTATGACTCAGGTCATAGGTAGTTAGACAACAATGAAGTTATTTCCCCATGTTTATGAACCACACACTCTCAGATTTTGCATTTTATCATTCACATGATGTAAGAGTCATGATTCTCTAGTATTACAATTATGTCTTTTGATTTAAAAACATTTCTACTTGTTTAGAAGTTAAACTGTCTAGAGAACAAAGGTGACTCAAGGGAAGGAAATGAGGCATGAAACACAATGGTGGGGATATGATGTAAAATTTTGCATGTACAACATGTATACTTGTATTAATATAAAAAATTCTGCTTGTTCATATTGATATCAGTTTATAGCTTAAAAGGTTAAGCCTGTGCAATACTATGACTTTTCCAGTTACGATCTTTAGTTCATGCTGAGATTGAACAAAATTACTAAATTGTTGTTTATTTTATTAAGGGGATGTAAACATTTAGCAATGAGTTAAAGGAAAAAGAGCAGGGTTCTAAGTCAAGGAATACTCGGGGCTGTCATGATTCATGGCAATGTTGATTGATGTCTGGAAGCCAGCCATGACACCAGGAAAAGCACGTCTGGTTGTCACGGGCTTCTCTAAAGTATCTGTAAGAAAGAAACCCACTTTGAACAGGTAGGTCTAATTACTCTCTTTGACAATGCACTTCATGACTTGTTCACTCTACCACGCTTGTTACTGTGTATAGTCCTTGGAAACTACTCAGGGCACTTGAAAGCATTTCTTTCAGTTTAAACACTTACAGGAGCACACATGGAACATATGCAATGGTAAAGGCTGGAAAGCCAGCAGGTAAGTGGAGAGTCAGACAGAGAATGTCTATGTGGTGATGAGGGAAAGTTTGTCAAGTCAGTCATGCCAAGCCTAACCTCACTCTAATCCATGTGGGATATTCTTGGAAATAATGGGAAACTCACCCCATAGCCAATAGCCAATAATTATCCTCACCAATCAGGTGAATTCATTGTTTCTATTTCCTCCAGGTTGCTTTGTGGAGAATAGATGGCCCCCAATATATTCAGGGTTTTTTTTTTTTTTTTTTAATCTGTTTGTGGTTTGCATCTGCAGCCACCTGGCTGGAGGCAGTGTCACTGGGTGGATCTTAAGGTGTGGTGGTGGGTTTCAGATTTCAATCTCAAGATATGCAAAGTGTGCCTAGCTGGAGTTCCTGAAGTGTGCTGTGGCTTTTGACTTTTAGGCTTGTACTTCTGTCTCTATGTTTGGTCCAATGAAGGCAGGTCAGCTTCTTCTGCCATTTATGGAACTTCCTCTGGACCTATAAGCTTCAGTAAATATCCGTTCCTCCATAACTGTGCCTGTTATGCAAGTTCAGCTCAGTGAACCTGAAGCTGTGCTACAATTGGCCATTTGTAGGTTTTTTTTTTTTTTATGTGTGGCAAGTGTCTCTTTTGTTTTGTTTGTTTACTTTTTATTTAGGTTACCAGTTTTTATATATGTTATTTATTTATTTGAGAAAGAGATTAGGAGAGGGGGGAGGAAGGGGGAAGAAAGAGAGAGAGAAAGAGAGAATAGAATGGGCACCCCAGGGCTTCTAACCAGTGCAAACAAACTCCAGATGCATGCACCGCCTTGTGCATCTGACTTACATATGTTCTAGGGAATCTAACCTGTGTCCTTAGGCTACACAGGCAAGGGCCTTAACTGATAAGCCATTTCTCCAGCCTTATGTTTTAGTTCTGTTGGTGATTATTTATTTCTTTTAATAAGTTATGTTAGTTTCTTGTATACCTTAGTGTTCAACACTTTGTAAAGTATAAAATTTATAATAATTTCTCCCATTCTGTAGGTTGAATTTTTATTTGATTATTTTCTTTGTAATCCTGTGTATTTTTTCCCAGTTTGATATAGACTTATAGGCATTTTATTGAGCTTTTGACTTTGATTCCAAAATCATTGGCAAAGCATGCCAGAGTTTTTCACTGTGATTTTCTTTAATTGTGCAACAGTTATACACCTTACATTTCAGCATTTAGTCTGCTTTCAGTTATTTTACATATATGGCATAGAGATCCAGATACATTCATTTCCATATGAATATCCGGTTTCTTAACATGATTCATTGGCTTTTTTTTTTCTGTAGAAAACTCTAATGACTTAAGTCAAAACTACTTAAAATGAACAAATTCAGTGAAACTATACAATAAAATTTAGCACCCAAATTCTAGTTGTACTTCTATACATTAGCATTCAACTGTCTGACAAATAAGGAAGATGCCATATAGATAATAGTAGGAAAAGTAATAAAATAATAATCTTATTGAAGTAGGTGAAATTATTGTGCTCCAGAATATGCTACTGTTAGAAAAAATTAAAAACAAGGGCTTAACAGTTAAACATACTTACTGGTAAAGCCTGCTAGCCTGGGTTAGATTCCCCAATATCCATGTAAAACCAGATGCATAAAGCAATGCATACATCTGGAGTTCATTCACAGGGCAAGAGCCCCTGGCTGGCACACACATACGTTCTCTCTCTCTCTCTCTCTGCTTGAAAATAAATAAATAAATACATATAATAAAAAGAAAATAAATGGAAAGATACTCATGTGCATTCATTATAAGTATTAACATTGTTAATAGTTTACACCACACAAAGAAGAAATCTGTAGATTAAACAAATTAGTATTAAATTCAAATGACTTTTTTCTCACATAAAGAAATAATCTAGGCTGGAGAGATGGCTTAGTCTTTAAGGCACTTTCTGCAAAGCCTAAGGACCCAGTTTAGATGCCCCAATACCCACATAAGATAGATACACAAAGTGGTGCATGCATCTGGAGTTCCTTTGCAGTGGTTAGAGGCCCTGGCATACCCATTTTCTCTCTCTATCTGCCTATGCCTCTCTCTTTCTCTCTCTCTCCCTCCTTTTTTCTCTCAAATAAATAAATGAATAAAGTAAAAAAAAAACATAAGAATCCTACAATTTTCTTGGAATTAGAAGAGGTAAAAAACAGCCAAAGAAATTTTGAATAATAAAAAAATGGCCATCACATGCCATGACCTCAAACTATACTACAAAACTGGTACAATATGACTAAAATGAACTCATACCCACAGACATATAGAGAACCAGAATGTAATTCCACTGTGTACAGTTGTTTAATCTTTCTAAATATGCCAAACAAGTTCAAAATTCTTTGAATGTTAGTTTCCATTTTGAAATTTGAATAATGACTCTATGCATATCACAAACCACTTTGAATACTTTTTGTTCTAGGGATTTACTAAGTAATATTTGATAATATATCTTAAAGTGCAGCACAAAGTAAAGAACTATTAAGCGTAAGAAAATAGTGTGGCCTATTAAAATTAAATGATAATGCTTCCCATAGCTAGAGTGGGAGAAGTACATTTATAAGCATATTGAAAATATTTTAATACCCTATATTTTTATAACTAATAAAAATAACACTTTAAGGCATGTACCATCTGTCACATACTAATTATTATAATTAAAATTTAATCTACTACATAAGAAACACCCATGTTATTGTGGTAGTACATTTATTCTTTTGTCATATGGATAACACTAATCATCTGGAAAAGAATATTAGTACTTATCACTCTTCATATTACTAAGTGAAAATATTTCATAACTTTGAGCATATAACATAAATTTTACTGATTCGTAGAAAAAGGCAAGTATCTTATGAAAATGAAAATTAATTAGCTGCCCATTAAATAGTAGATAAACCATTTGTTATATACTAGCCAGAGTGGTTTAAAATATTTTCAAAGATAACTTTTCATAGGTTGCCAGTTATTTATAAATATTGTCAATATATAACTCTCAGACTAAAGAATACAATGAAAGAAAACCTGATGCTAAATGACACATTTTTCAGGGTTATGTTCAAAGCAGAAAGAGCTAGAAATAGTACTATCCCAAATCAAATTCCAATTGTGACATCACTACCTACACACAGAAATAGATGAAATGATCACAAGGAAGCTACTTCTTAGTCTTCATGTTTTTAAGGAACTCACAAAAAGGCACTAAAATCTTTAGGAATACTTGAGAAGAAAAATAATTACTTGTTCCCTGCCAGGTTGAAGATAATCAGGGAAAGCTTGATCTGCAACTGGAAAAACATTCCTACAGAAGAAATATATTTTACTGATTGCAGATTACATGTTTCTAGCCCACACAGTCTCACTCACACTCTATTTGCTCCCTGCTATTGTGATGATGGGATGCAGGCTTCCTGCTCAGGCCTGCTGTGGCCTCACCATGATTATGGACTGTACCCATTGGGACTGTAAGCCAAAATAAACCCAGTCCCTTCCCTGAGCTGGTATTACTTCCTAGCAAAGGAAGGTAGCCATTGCAATGTGTGCTTATGAACCCGTTTTGTGATGAGGAGCAGGCAAGGTAATACAGTATCCCTGTAGGTACTGGTTTCAATGAAGTGAATATACCCATAATAACATGATAAATCTATTTTTAGCATGATGAGAAATATTTACACTGTTTTTCATAGTGGCTACACTGCATTTTCTCCACTCACAGTATATGGAAAGTTTAATTTCTCTCAATCCTCAACAACACAAATACAGAATTATATTTCAAACCATTATAAAGTTTCATGCTTGCCAGATTAGTAAGGTCTGTAGATCTGCTGTACAACATAACATATAACTAATAATAAAACACTTTTATTTTAAAATATATTCAGGCTATGCCTTATGTCTGATTATTTTTCCAAAAAGAAAAAAAATAAACATATAAATTAATACCACCAGAATACACACAAAAAAGGAATGAATTATTTTTTACAAGACACATATATTTAATATTTTATTTTTATTTATTTACTTATTTGACAGAAAGGGAGAAAGAGGCTGAGAGAGAGAGACAGAAAATAGGTGTGTCAGGGCCTCCACCCACTGCAAATGAACTTCAGATATATGCATCCCGCTTGTACATCTGTCTTACCTGGGTCGTGTTATGCTAATATTTTACCAAATAAGCATTTCAAGCATTTACCATATTTAAAAGAATTATATAACTTATATGAATGCATATATGTAGTGAACTCATCTACTGTATCAATACATTGCACATTTTTATTTAATTTGCATCAAAGTACATAACTACAAGTGTACTAATGTGAAAAGAGACTCACTTACTTTCTCTGTTCATTAGAAAATGAATGAAACCATGATTGCTTCCATTTTATCTAAAGAACAATAATTCTATTTTTACCTTTTTACTTGTAAAATTAATTATACAAGACATTTTCGGTTTCAAATGTATTAATTAATACATTAAAATTAATAAATGCTGTAATACTTCCAATATATAAGTATATAATGGGCATCTATGTGATATACCTAGAAATGAATTTAACATCAATAAATCTTAAATTTTGCTGTAACTACGTGAAAAATTTCTGGTATATTAGTCAAAGTAAAGCAGATAAAAACTGCAGTCAATCTGTGGGAAATGTAATAATGTTAAATAATTGATAACTTGTTAATAAATGTAATATTTGCTAGAAATGAGCCAGAGATGCTCATTACATGACAAGGGATTTAAATTTTATGTATATGAATACATAGAAGCTAACAGATATGTTTATGTTTCACCATGTTTTCATGAATTTTTGTTTTGAGAATGCTTACAATATAAAATTCACCTATCCTTGTATAACAACTACTCTACTCCAGAAGTTTTTGGCAGTCTTCAAAGAAAACTCTTAAGTGATAGTCAAAAATACTTAACAATGTTTTCACTTTTAGTTTTAAATTATAGACTTTGAGTTACACCATTCTGTTCCCAAGTTTTTTCAGTAATTAATATATTGATTCCTCAATCCTTCAGAAAACTTTAGATATTGATAACTCATATAATAAGATATCTAGTGTTTTCTGAAACTATTACAATGACACTCAACCTCCAGATGGTTCAAACCTAGCTACCTCATCACAATACTAGCAGTGCGAGGATGATGAGAAAGTAGTCAATATTTTAGATGTGATAGTATATTTAAGGTAATCTATTCAATGATTTATGGCATGTTTACAAGCACAGTAGACATCACCATGCCATATATATATATGTATATAATCTACACATATATGAGGGAACTCCAAGAATAATACAAACAAGATGATCAAATAACAGAGCTGGCCACTTGTGACTGTAGTTTCCTCTGCTTAATGATAAAATGAAACAAGTAGGAAGAAAACTGTTCCAAATGTTTCTCTTCTGTTGTTTATGTTCTGTTTTATTTTGTAGTTTTATTCTTCGTTTTTATTTTATTTTTTTATTTTTTGCTTTTACGAGGTAGGGTCTCTCTCTAGTCCAGGCTGACCTGGAATTAACTATGTAGTCTTAGGGTGGCCTCGAACTCATAGCAATCCTCCTACCTCTGCCTCCTGAGTGCTGAGATTAAAGGCGTGCACAACCACACCCTGCTATTTTTATTTATTTTTTTCTGTAATCCATAGTAACACTTTTATTTGTCCATGAATTTAAACAATTCATATTTTATAACTAATTTCTATTGAGTTTATCCAACATCTGAATACATGTTTTCTTATTTCAGGTACCTATATGAAAGAAAGTCTCTACAATTCTCAGAACTTTTGTAGCATTTCAATTTCATACTTAAAATCTGTTTTCAGATTAGAAAGATGACAGAAATATTTGCTTGGCTATGCTTCCAATATGATTATAAAACAACTTTCTTTGTGTCTTATTTTTTCACTTTCCAAGCATATATAATTAAGAAACTCTAGAAAATTAAATTTAATTGAGAACTATAGTGATAATAGGTTTCTGTCAGTAATATATCTGGCAAAGAATTTTTCCCCACCCTGTGCATAGTCTTTTGGCTCTGTTTATGATATGTCTGTCTGTCTTATAATAGCTTTTAGCTTCACGAGAGCCCACTGTTTGAAAGGTTGTTTAATTTCCTGGGCTACTGGGGTCTTCTTCAGGAAGTCTTTCTATACTTTAATATCACATCAAGTTCTCTCTATGTTTTTGTTTTTTTTATTTTCTGTCATTTTAGAGCTTCAAGTCTTACCATATGCTGTTGGCACATAACGTGGAGTGACATGGCTGGAAGCTGGAAGAGAGGGAGAGAAAGATTAGGTGCACCAGGGCCTTAAGCCATTGCAAATGAAGTCGAGACATGTGCCACCTTGTGCATCTGGCTTACGTGGGTCCTGAAGAATTGAACCTGGGTCCGTTGGCTTTGCAGGCTAGTGCCATAACTGCTAAGCCTTCTCTCTAGCCCAGATACTGGGATTTTATTGATATTTTGTTGAATGTATGTATGTTTTTCATAAAAAGGCAATCTCCACAATATTAATTCTATATATCCATGAGCATGGAAAGTCCTCCCATCTTCTTATATCCCCCTCAATTTCTTTTGTGAGTATTTTTATGTTTTTATTAAATTTATATTTTATTTTTATTTATTTGAAGGAAAGGAAGAGACAGAGAGAGAAAGAGATAGAGATAATGGTGTGTCAGGGCTTCCAGCCACTGCAAACAAACTCCAGATGCATGTGCTACCTTGTGAATCTCTTACATGGGTCCTGGGGAATCAAACTGAGGTCTTTGGCTTTGCAGGCAAGTGCCTTAACCACTAAGCCATTTCTCAAGCCCTATTTTTATGTTTTCATTGTATAGGTCTTTCACTTCCTTGGTTATACCAAATTATTAAATTTTTGTGGTTATTGAAACTGAGACAGCCTCACTGACTTATTTTTCTATATGTTTGTATTTGTTGTATATAAATGCCACTTACATTTTGTGTGTTGATGTTGTATCCTACCACTTTATTGAAGGAAGTCATTTTCTTTAGCAGCTTTTTGGAAGGGTTTTTCAGATCATCCTTAGCCATTAGGGAAATAAAAATTAAAACAACTATGAGATTCCACCTTACTTCAGACAGGATTGGTGATTATTAAAAAATCCAATGGCAGGGCTGGAGATATGGCTTAGCAGTTAAGGTGCATGCCTGTATAGCCTAAGGACTCAGGTTCAATTCTCCTGGTCCCATGTAAGCCAGATGCACATGGTGGCACATGCATTTAGATTGCATTTGCAGTGGCTAGAGGCCCTGACATGCCCATTCTCTCTCTCAATAAATAAATGAAAAATAAAATCTTTAAAAAAAATCAAATGACAGCAAATATTGGCAAGAATGCAGGGAAAGAAGAAGCCTCATTCACTGCTGGCAAGAGTGAGAAAGTGTATAATCACTATGGAAATCAGTGTGGAGACTCCTGAAAAAGATGGAAGTGGACCTACTATCTGACCCAACTATTCCTTTCCTGGGAATTTACCCTAAAGGCTCCACTCTTCACTTCAGAGATACTTGCTTAACCATGTTTATAGTTGCTAAGTATTGGAATCAACCCAGATATCTACCATCTGATAAATAAATAATGAATATGTCGTAATATACAAAATGAAATTCTACTCAGCTGTTAGAAAAATGGAACTAATAAAATTTGTAGGAAGTTGGATGGATTTGGAACAAGTCATACTAACTGAACTCACCAAGAACAGAAACACAAACACCACATGGTATCACTCATATGTGGTTCCTAACCTGGATCAGCTTAAGTTACAGGCTTATCTGACAGGAAGCTAGAAGGCCACATAATATAGATGGAAGTGTTTAGAAGGAGAGGCATGAAAGGGTGGGGAGAGATATTCACTAAACTAAAGCCAAAATGAATTAGCAACATAGAAACCTTTCTTTTTATATCAGACTAAAAGATACAAAAATCCATACTATCAATAGGAGTATGGGAGATTCACCTGGATATAAGAGCCCTAGAGAGAGTGGGAAGAATAAAAAAAAAAAAAAAGAGAGAGAAAAACTTGGCTCTAGCTTATAACTTCTAGTGCCATAAATTGGTTACAAACCACATTAAGCTGTTGGTCAATGAGACCTACAAGATCCCCAAAACAAGGTATGGTTCTGTCAAAGCACTTGATTACCAACCTGAGATAAAAGGAAAGACCCTATTGCTGAAAACACCACAAGCTCCCAACACAGAACATAGAGAGATTATGCTGAAAACTGGAAGGAAGCCAGTGCCCTCGTGGATAGCTTGTATAGTGCTGGAAAACACCACATGTACTGCTGGTGGAAAATGATCACTGACATGAACACACAAGGGGACCATGCTATATAAAATAAACCAGTCAGAAAAGTTGTATACTCTTGTGTACTAGTGGCACCCAGCCTATCTGGGTAATCAATGGCTGTCTAATTGGCTAACAGACCCACTCAGTGGGAAAGACCTCATAGCTGCTACTGGGAAACAAGTCAGAATCCCATAGGGATGAAGGTCATGGACTCCACTGACAAGCATCCCACATGTCTATGGTCAAAATAGAGACTACACTCACAAAGAATCTCTCAATTAATTAGGGATATACCCTCTAAACTATACTTCTCTCACTCTCTGTTGGAGAATCTGTTTTTCTTTTACACAACCCAGTGAAAACTGGGTACAACCAGTACCTATAAACATGACAAGAAAAGATAGCTGAAGCCATATCATGAGATGAGCTACCTCTTGCATATCATCCAGGGTTCAGGTGAAACCACAAAGAAATTGAGAAGTTAAGCAAGAGTGCTGCTTTCAGGGATAGATACTGATGACAGCGAAAACATACTAAATCAGAAAATCAGAAGTTGCTGAGAGCTTAACTTTAAAGTAAACTTTCTTTTGTATTTTGAAAGTTTTATTTATTCATTATTTGAGAGAGAGAAAGTGAGAGAGGAAGCCGATAGGGAGAGAGAATGGGAGTACCAGTAACTCCAGCCACTGCAAACATCTCCAGATTCATGTGCCACATTGTACATCTGGCTTTACCTGGGTACTGGTGAGTTGAATCTGGGTGCTTTGTCTTTGCGTGCAAGCCCCTGAACCGCTAAGCAATCTCTCCATCCCTAAAGTAGACTTATAACATACACGCCAAGGCTCAGGGGACTTTGTAGATGAGGGTAAAAAAGAGTATCCAGAGGCACTGACCATTCTGCAAAGATTGACTGCTATTCTCACCACGCATAACCCTTAGTCTGATGATAAATTCCAATAACCCCACTGAGGAGGACCCTCAGTGGAATGGGGACAGGGAGGTGGAGAATGGTACTAATGCATGATTTGTTCATGCAAAATTTCTACTTAGTAAAAAAAAATATTAATTAGATTATACTTTAAAGATCTATAAATATATAGTTCTTGTTTTAATATTTCATTTTGATTTATTAATTTGAAAGAGAGAGGAGGAGAAAGAAAGAATGAGGAAGCAGGCAGATAGAGAGAGAATGGGCATGCCAGTTCCTCTATCCACTGCTAATGAACTCTAGACATATTTACCATCTTGCATGCTATAGTTTTAACCCTTTAAATTAAAAATACTTGTTACATTTGTGTTTTCATGGAAAAATAGATTGAAATGAGTTGAAATAATTATGTGTTTGGGCTGGGGAGATGGCTTCACAGTTAAAGTGCTTGTCTGTGAAGCCTAAGAACCAAGGTTCAATACCCGTGTACGCATGTAAGCCAGATGCACAATATGGTATATATATATATATATATATATATATGAGTGTGTGTGTGTGTGTGTGTGTGTGTGCACAATATGGTATATATATGTGTGTGTGTGTGTGTGTGTGTGTGTGTGTGTGTGTGTGTATGTGTGTGTATGCTTTGGTTTTATTTTATCAGGGCTGTGCAAGGGCTACCATGGGGCTCTGTTGTCTAGGCTAAGGATGCACATTTTCCCTTGGTTATTTTACCCATTTGGAGGGGTAAAACTGGAAAATCCAGATACTATCAGTTACTGGTTATGATATCAGACTTGAACTGTAGATGTTTGATGTTTGTCTGCTGGTTATTGTGTTTGTATTGTTCCATTCTCTCTTTATTATGCATTATAGCAGTCAGGATAGTTTATTCTGGGCCTCTCTATGTTGAAAGTATATAACTTGTTTTGATTTTACAGGACTGACAGTTAAAAGATAATCTTAAATTTCAGATGAAATTTAGGACTTTGGAACTATCTTAAGTTGTAAGGACTGTGGGTATCTGAATTTGTACTAAATACAATACATGATGTGAGATGATATGAGTCTATTGAGGGCCATGTGTGGAATGTGGTAGTTTAAATGGATGTCCCCCAATATATATAGGAGTTTTACTTAAGCTTATAATTTTGGTCTCTGGCCACCTGGCTAGCAGAAGTTCTCATTGTGTATGGATCCTGGGATCCAGCCCTAAGGTGTTATTGGGGTCAGATGTGTTTCCATAAAAATTATAAAAATAAATACATGCAAAGTTCTTGAGTTCTGCCATTATGGTGTTTCTGAAGTATGATGGCTTGTGTTATTGGTGGTTGCTTTTCTCTCTCTGCCTGGACCAGTGAAAGGGAACCAAATACTTCTGCTGTTATGGAACTTCCCCTCTATCTGTAAGTTTCAAAAAAATCACTTCCTCCATAACCATGACTGGAAGTTCATTCCAGCAACTGCATCTGACTACAACATTGGCTGATTCCACTTTCTAGCTATTGCGAATAAGCAGCAATAAATATAGCTGAGCAAGTCTCCCTGTAGTAGAGTATAGAGTCCTACAAGTACATACTCAGGACCTGATTTATTGGATCATATGACAGTTTATTTCTATCAGTCTCAGCAACCTCTACACTTATTTCCATAATGGCTATACCATAATGGCCCACAAAAAGTTGATGAGTCTTTCTTTCCCCCACACTCTTCAGCAATTGTTGTCTGGTTTGTAGTTAATTTTTTTTTCTTGTTTGTTTCAATGTTAATTGTTATGATCAGACTGACATGGAATCTTAAAGCAGTTTTAGTTTACATATCTCTGATACCCAAGGATGTTGAACACTTCTGCAAGTTTTTATTAACTATTTGTATTTACTCTTTGGAGAATTTTCTGTTTAGTTCCATGGCTCATTTCTTTGATTTCTTTTTGTTGTTGTTTTCTTAATGTTTAGTATTCTAAACTCCTTGCATATTATAGACAATAATCCTCTATGAGATAAATAGCTGGCAAAGATACTTCTCCCCATGTTAAGGCTCTTTTTCACCCAGTGGACCATTTCCTTTGATCTACAAATGCTTATTAATCTCATTCAGTCCATTTTTTTAAATTGTTGACCTTACTTCATATTATCTATGCAGAAAGTCCTTTTCTATGCATATATCATGTATTGTGCTCCCTAATTCTTCCCTCTGCAGCTCCAGTCTTATATTGATGTATTTGATCCATTTGGAGTTTTCTTCAGGGTAAGAGATATGAATATAGCTTTATTATTCTTCTAAAAATGTTACTAGAAAAAATATTCTGTCTCTTTTCCATTGTTTGTTTAGCATCTTTTCCAAAAAATCAGGTGGCTGTTGTTGTGGGGTCAGATATCTGGGTCTTCTATTCTATTGCACTGATTGTTGTGTCTGTTTTGTGCCTGTTGCATAGGGTTTGTATCACTATGGCTATATGATAGAATGAAAGTTACAATGGATGCTTTCAAATACATAAAAAAGATTGAAGAAGCCGGGCGTGGTGGCACACGCCTTTAATCCCAGCACTCGGGAGGCAGAGGTAGGAGGATCGCCTTGAGTTCGAGGCCACCCTGAGACTCCATAGTGAATTCCAGGATAGCCTGGGCTAGAGTGAGACCCCACCTCGAAAAACCAAAACCAAAACAAAACAAACAAAAAAAAAGATTGAAGAATATGCTTGAAGATGGAAAGACATCCCATGCACAGGCTGTAGAAGAATTAATATTGTAAAAATGGTCATCTTTGTCAAGATTCTAACAACCAATCTTCACAGAAATAGAAAAAAAATAAGACCATTGGTTAATTTTAGTAAATTGAACATATAAATGAAATCATTAATTAAACAATCTATCTTTCTTTATGTGGCTTATTTTCCTTAACCTTATGATTCTCAGTCCCAGGCATTTTGTTATAAATGACAATGTTTTCCATTTTTATGGCTAAATAGTATTCTATTGTGTGTATATCTTCTTTTCATTATCCTCTCATCCATTAATAGATATCTCAGTTGATCCCATATATTGCATATTGTAAATAATCTAGCAACAATTAATCAATTAATAGTTATGTTGATGAAGACATTGTACTTTTAACATTTTTGCTGAAGAACATTCATTGTGTTTTCTGTAATTGCTATTCTAATCTACATTGTGTAAAAGTCCTCTTTTTTCCACATACTTAAGTAAAATTGCAAGCAAATGTGTAGTAGTTAAAGCACTTGTTCTATTTATGTATTTGTTGTGCAGGTATATATCAATTTAAGGTCTGTTTTTTTTTTCTTTAAAGTTGATTAAAACATAATTTTTCAGGAGCTAAAGAAAGGCAAAATGTATTCTTCTTGACCAGATTCTGAGAAATATTGGTGAGACATTTTTGTGAGGGTCTATAATTGAGTCTTAGGATAAGATAAAATTTGCATATTTCTGTCTTCTCACAGCTTTAAGATAGCCAGAGAGATGTGAGGACTGTGAGAAGAAGTAGAACACAGCAGTCATTGAAAAGTAATGCATGGGATGAAATTTTGTTACTTAGGAGTGCTGGTGGGTATTTATAATTCCAGCCATTGGTGGCTGAGGCAGTGAGATACTCATGAGCTCAATGGTAGCCTGGGCTACAGAACAAGAACTTCTAACAACACACACACATGCAGGCATGCATGCACACACACACACACACACACACACACACTTTAAAGAGTATCAAATCACTTTTTTAATAATAGAATTACCTTTTTTAAAATTTTTATTTGTATACTATAATCCTAACTGTTGGATTCTTAATATGGATAAAGTCTCCAAAATTTTCATCAGTATAGCAGTTTAAACAGATATCCTCAATAGATTCATGAATTTATTAAAGCTCGTAACTTTGATCTCACTGTGGGCAAATCCTAGTGTGCAGCATTAAGATGTGCTTGGGCATCTATCTAGAATTCCAGCCTATGGTACAGAGTGCTTGAGCTTTGCCTGGGTTTGCTGGAGTGTACTTGCTTGGGGTGTTAATGGTGGTTTTTCTCTCTGTATGGATCTGTATAAAAGGGGCCAGCTTCTTCTGCCATTATGGAACTTCCCCTGAATCTAAGCTTCAATACATCCTATTCCTCCCATAAATTGTGCCTGGTTTGGAAGTTCATCCCAACAATGAAAAGATGACTATGACAATCAGAGAAAAAAGCAGAGGACTTGTAGCGAGGTGTTAATGGACACCTGGAATCTCTAATTAGTCTGTACCAGTATGGCAGACATTGCATGTTAGGACTATAAATTAGGAATATAAATTTAACATGCACAAAGGAGAAAATCTAATCCATAGCACTTCAAAAAATGAATACTAATTTCCCAGTGGTATAGTAGGTACCTAAGTAGGAAACAGATGGAAGAAACGAGTAAACATTTGGAAGGATACTTATAGACTGGATCATTCCAAATTTCAGTTTCTGGTGATGAGACATGTTCCCATATTCATAATTCCTATGACTAAATGTAGTGGAGTTCTGATGATGTCATGGGTAATAGAATCATGTAACTGCAAGAGAATAATAAAAAATATACAGTTATAAAAGTCTTGTCAAGATCCAGAAAGGTTCTCTAGTATAAAAACACCTTATGGCATAAACTTGTGCCTTTGGAGCTTTCTAAGTATGAATATAACAGTCATGGAAGCACTGAACATTTACTCAATGTTCAAGTTGAAAGAAACATTATGATATACTCCTTATGTAAACTTCTGAAATTAACATGGCAATTTGATCAACATCACCACCTTCCCTCATAGGATACACAGCGTTACAGAAAGTGTTTTCCACTACAGTCAAGATCACATTTGTAGTAAGGCATTGAATCAGGATTTGAGCTACTTTTTGAGTTGATAGATCACTACTGCTTTAAGTATTCTCCACACATGCTCTGTATTCCACATCATTCTATATTTTAGGATATTAAAAGATGTAGACTAAGTAAAGCACATGGACTTCTTTATTAATGTCTAGAAATGATCAAGTTTAGATGACAATAACAGAACCCTAATGTTTTCAGTACATTTTTCAATTTTACTGACTTCTCTGTATTTACCCAAATTCTTCCACCTTATTAAAATTATGGTATCTCACATTTTCTCTCTCATTTCAAGCTTTGTTTATAATCAAAGACATTAACTGATTTTCTAGCTTAATGTTCATACTTACTATTTTGCTTGTTGATAAAAACATTTGCTTTGTAAAACAGTTCTGTTGACTTTAATCCAAATTAATAACACATTTTCGAAAAATCAGAATACTTTTAGAAAGCTATTATATTTTCGCAAAATTATCAGACTAAAATAAAGCTGACAATTTCTATATTCTGCCCCTTAGTATGAGATGTATAAAGTTAACTTTTTTCATTTTATATTTGCAAGTTGAATGAGAGCTAAAGGGAGATGGAGAGATAGACAGAGAGACAAAGGAAGTGTTGGCATACCAGGACTTCTTGCAACTGCAAATGAACTCTAGATGCATGTGCCCCTTTTTGCATTTGGCCTTATGCAGACATTTGGGAATTGAACTTGGCTGTCAGGTTTTGCAGGCAAGCACCTTTAACTGCTAAGCTATCTCACAAGCCCCCAAATTAACTGTTAAGCACAGGTTGACAATGAAGGCATCACAACTGCATTTATGTATATTCTGTATATATCCATGTTCACTTTGACCCTAAACTCAAATATTTAGAATACTTTTCTATGTGGGTCAGGTCAGTTCCATTATGTCCTTTAAAAAGTTTTGCCCATTTTTCAACAAGCATTTTCTTAGACAACACTAGAAATTAGCATGTTAATCGGCTCATCTAAATAAATTACTTTCAGAAATATTTTATTTTAATTAAAAAACTCTATTGTCATAATTACTAATATGCTTAGCATGAGTAAACTTTAATTCAAAAAGATATCCTCATTTTAACTTTAAAGGTAGCCTTATGCATTATTTTCTTCAAACTTTATACATTATGGGGAAATCTATGATGTTATTGTCCAACAATAACACATGACATTAGATGATGTATGTTCTAATTTTATTTGTATAGGACGTAATCATACTAAGGTCCTTAAAATTAATTTTGATGACAGATAATTGAAGTCTTTAATAATTAAGTTCAGGAAAAGTTGTCATTGAGTTGCTGGTAATAAGCAATATAATCCTAGGTAGAAATGTTATGACATATCCTCACACAGTAGTTAACTTTTTAAATGAGTATTGAAGATACTGCTATGATTCCTTTCTGAGTTCCCTTGCTACATGTCACATCAGTAAACAACTTTAATATACTGTTCAAATGAATTACAATTATTAGCACATGCCGATTTGGATATATGCCTTTAGTAAGGGCTCAAGGTCACAGTATTAAGCTGCTTCCTACTTGCTTAATTATTTTCTGTACGAAATGATTGACTACATTTCATTACAGCATTAGCAATAGCACTATTAACAGCAATAATAAAAATAATAATATAATAAACTATTTCACTGAGTGTTCTGAATTATGAAGCATTAACTTAGAAAACCTACAGAATTTTTGTAGGTAGTAATGGTGACTGACAGTACACCAGGGCTGCTACTGGTGCAGAACAGTGATAGTGCCCGGAAAGAAACCACATTTCCTTGCTGTTTCTGAGGATAATGTTAACATAGATAATGGGGAGACTCACTTGTCTCAATGACAAACCCTCTCCAGGTTCTACTTGGTTTTAGTCTCTCAGTTACTTGTGCTTGCATATTGATGGTCATAGTACCAAAGTCATTATTCATATCTTCCTGGAGGAACAGCCCTACCAGCAGCTTTTTTCAAGGTCAGTGTGCCAGACCAGAAAATGTAATTCCTCTTTGGCATTGAGGTAGGGAGTGGATTCAAAAGGAGCTGAGTGAATTAAATTCAACAAAACTTGAATGAACTCTGACTCCACTTGAGATACCACACGAGAGGGACTATGCTGAACAAAAATATAGACTAGGTGCCCTTTGCCCCTCAGAAGAGTCATGGAAGACAAAGTAGCATTGAAGGAGATTCAGTGAGCCTGGCTCTAACAATGCAAAACATTAAAAGAGAAAATGTACTTTTATTTGTAATAGAAACAAAATAAAATTTATTTCAGGTTATCTGAGTATTAATTGTGGCGAAAATAGCAGTATCTCCTTAGTAAGCAAAAAGTAGGAACTTAAATATTTTTTGATGTTTAGAGATATTTTATTATAGAATATTATAGAGTTTAAGAGTAGGAAACAAATCAAATATCCTACATGAATATAAGCAATCCCAAGTAAGTGATCCCTCATGTAAAACTCTAAAGATAAGAATATTAAGTAAGAGAGAAAAATCCCAAAGTATAAAATATGAAGTTAAGAGAGGTTTAATTATGGTGATGAACTCAGTGATATATGTTCTGGGTTGCACAGAGAGTATTGAACAGCATGCCTTTCAATTATAAAGGGGTCTAGACAGAGCAATCTATAGCATATTTGGGGAATAATAAGTCCATTATGAACAGTGAAAGTTTATATCCACAAATTCCCATATGTTGATCACAAAGTAAGGTATTTTCAATGATTTGAATTAGGATATATGATCTGCCTTGTGTCATTAACCTATTTCATTTACTCTTCATAACTTTTCATGGGAAAACAAATGTGGATTAATTAGTATACAGTTGAGAAGGTAGTCTATTAGTATCCTAGATAGGGAGGTTTTGTATGCTCTGTTCTACCCCTTACTGTGCCCTTGAACATGCCTATGAGGAAACGTATCATAGGACCCGTCTTGGAGTGTTCCAGTCTTGCTACAAATAATACAGGATTTTTAGAAAAACATATGAGAATTTGAACATACACACAAAATATAAAACACCAATGAAAACTTCCATGGATCAAAAGCTATGGGGCTGGAGAGATTTCTCAGTGGTTAAGGTGGATATGTGAGAAACGTAATGACCCAGGTTTAATTCCCTAGTTCCCAAGTAAAGCCAGATGCACAATGTGGCATGAATCTGGAGTTACTTTACAGTTGCCAGAGGCTCTGTCATGCCCATTCTCTCTCTCTCCCTCTCTCCCTCCCTCCCTCCCGCCCTCTCCATTCTGCCTTTCTCTGCATGTAAATAAATAAATAAATAAAATATGAAAAAACTATGAAATCAATCTATTATTTTGGGAAAAATGAGGTACTCCGAAGAAGGGATCTTAATTCCTCCTGACATTGAAGATTCATATTTACTTTGAATGTTCTGTGTACTACATCAGAGCATTGACATATTGTACCACCTGGATAAACCGGAAGTGGTTACAGAAAGGGCAGCAGTTTAGGACTGGATTCCTGAGCCTTGTTATTTCCCAAGTGTCAAAGCAGATGTAATACTATATACCCTCTGGACATCCAGATATACAACTGGATCAAAATATAACTTTTTCCCCAATACATATCCCCCTGTTGGTACAAAGGAATATAATATACACATTTAAAATAAATTTTATCTTACTAGTGTATTTACAAAGCCTTCCAGAAACATACACATAAACCTCTCACGTAGAGGCAGTTTGGGATGTAATTAAACATAGTGAAGTAGAACAGAATTTTTCTCTATTGTAAAGCACATGAGAAGAATTAGAGAAGAGAGTTAGAATTAAATGCATAGCATAATTATCCAAATATCAGGGGACAGATCTAGTGAAGTGGAAAAGGCTACAAAAATAAAATATGCATATTCACAATTTAATAAATTATTAAAAATCTAGAAATGTTAAAAGTAACAGGAATATAACCCAGGTGGAATCCACAGAGTGATAATAAGGAGTAGGAGGAATGATAATTATGTTATTTTTAAATGACAATCATATATTACTTTTACTATATCAATTTTTTGAAATACAATAATCATAAAGTTTGTAAAATATTTAGAGTTCATTGACTGTTATAAAAATACATAAAAGCCGGGTGTGGTGGCGCACGCCTTTAATCCCAGCACTCGGGAGGCAGATGTAGGAGGATCGCCGTGAGTTCGAGGCCACCCTGAGACTCCATAGTGAATTCCAGGTCAGCCTGGGCCAGAGTGATACCCTACCTCGAAAAACCAAAAAAAAAAAAAAAAAAAAATACATAAAGATACAGGATGGTACAATGGTGGTGACTGTCATGGGCTTCCACCATTTGGTCCACTCTGCCTTTCTGAATCTAAATTGCTGCTAAGGATGATAAGAATGTGGGGATTCTGCCTGAATTGTTGGATTCTTTCTTCTATTTATGAGAATAATCCCACTGAAACTTTGATGGGAATTGCAATGGATCCGTGTGTGCCTAATGGTGCATTAGTCACCTCAATGTAGTCTTAAATTGTGTGCAATACTTTTGCTAAGAACCTTTGTATGTATGCATATTTGGGAGATTGGTCTATCATCTTCTCTTCTCCTTTGTTCTGTCTTTATACAGATGGGCTACCAGGGCAGCACTGACCTCATAGAATGAGTTTGGCAGTGTTCCTTCCCTTTGTATCTTGTTTAACAATTAGAGAATTGTTAATGTTAGATATACCTTAACACATTAGTAGCATTTATTAGTGAACCCACCTTGTCCTGGGCTGTTATTTGTGAGGTTATATTTAATTACTGATTAAATATCATTGGTTTTTATGGATTAGTTTTTATGGGTAAATATTATGCAAACCAGTCTTTCATATGTAGCTTTTACGCTGAGACATTTTT
Organism: Dipus sagitta; assembly: GCA_036346955.1. Lineage (NCBI taxonomy): Eukaryota > Metazoa > Chordata > Mammalia > Rodentia > Dipodidae > Dipus > Dipus sagitta. Next base: position 28,615,205 of record CM070772.1, read on the forward strand.
CTTCTGCTTTAGGCTAATTGAGAGTTTTGTCACAAAAGTTTTAAAATTTTTCATCAAATGCTGTTTTTCATGATCATATTACAGTGTTTTTTTTTTTTTGGCCTTTGTTAATTAAGTTGGTGTTTTCTATCAACTGATTTTTCAGATGTAATAAAAAAATCACTGTATTTCAGGAATAAATACCAATTAATTGAGTAACACTATTTTCTACTTTTCTATGTAGTTCATACATTAAATGTCTTCCTTCATTGATTAAATATTTCTTTACAGTGCCATGATTTATATTCATCTTCAAATATGTTTTAAATTTTTTGATTATTTCTTACCCTTACTGATTTTAATAATATTTCCATTTCCTTTATATACCCTTCTATAAATTAAGATACTCTTAATTAAGATACTTCTATAAATTAAGATAATATCAGCTGTAAATCACTCTTTCCATATTCGTTTTATCACTTTTTTGCACTGACTGGTCTCCATGAATTGTGATTTAGGGACAGGGTGTCCAATGTATGATTCTTGAACCTTTATTTATTGGAATGTTGAGGTCATTATAAAAGAAAATTTTGCAAGCATTTAGATTTTCTTTGACAATTTTCCTTTTCATACCTGGAAGTCAGAGCGTTTTACACACACACACACACACACACACACACACACACACTCATCTATGATGACATACTTAAGGTCTTGCACAGGTAATGGCATTGGCTGTGAAGTCATGAATCCAACGGCCACTTTGATTCTAGAAGACAATATTCCCAAGCACTCATTCGATATTCTCATTCTTACATTCTTTCTCTCACCTTTCCACATTGTTTCCTAAGCCTTGGAGAATTTCACGCAGGTATCTTATATATTGCTGAGCAGTAAATATGCACTTACTCTCAGCATTTTGATGAGCTTTGAATCTCCTAACTGTCACTATAGTCAGTAAAAAGAACTTCTCTGACCAAACATGAGAGCCACATTAATCTGTGGATATGAACATAAATATTCAGAAGGCAATTAGATGGGAACAACATATTCATTTAGCCAAGCAACAGTAGAAGATTCCTCCTTAGACACTGTGGCCTTCCTAACCACAGGCTTTAGACAAGGTTTTCAGTACCAGGCATGGATGCCTTCCTGTGGAATAGACCTCAAAACTAACTGGAGAGCAGAGAGTAGTTGGTTGCTCCTATAACAGTTATGTCCCTAGTGAACCTGTGGCTACACACAACCTTGTGTACTTCATGGGGTCCATCTCTAGGTTAGACTTCTGCCATATATGTGTGTGTGTGTGTGTGTGTGTATGTATATGGGCAAGACTGGCATTTTTGTACGAGGGAAAGAGAGAGAGAGATAATTGGCACACCAGAGCCTCTAGCCACTGCATCAAACTCCAGACATGTATGCCCCCTCGTGCACATGTGCAACCTTAGGCACTTGCATTATTTTTGTCCCTGTGGCTTACTTGGGACCTGATGAGTCAAACTTGAGTCCTTATGCTTTGCAGGCAAGCATCTTAATCACAAAACCACCTCTACAGCTTTCGGTCAACTTTTTTTTTTCCCCTAGCAGACTATATTCTACTTTCCTGAGCTATGACAAAAATGTTTTCTTTCCAGTTTTAATCCTTTCTCTGTATATTGATCCTTGTAAACTTTTAAATTCTCGTTACTTAGCTTGTTTTATTTTTATAACTTCAGTTTATCCAAAATTTACCTCAAATTGTAAAAATTTGCCAGGATATTGGCCATGTACTTTGTTAAAAAACAAATATTTTATAAATCTTAATGTTAAAGGTTACCAATTTACAAAGGTATATCATTTATTTAATCAACTAAATAAGGGAAAGAAAATGGTCCATGTCATTAACAATATATTTCTTTTTTTTTTTTTTGATTTTTTTCTTTATTTGAGAGCGACAGACAGAGAAAGAGGCAGAGAGAGAGAGAGAGAGAGAGAGAGAGAGAATGAGAATGAGAATGGGTGCGTCAGGGCCTCCAGCCACTGCAAACGAACTCCAGACGTATGCGCCCCCTCATGCATCAGGCTAACATGGGTTCTGGGGAATTGAGCCTCAGGATCCTTAGGCTTCACAGGCAAGTGCTTTACCACTAAGCCATCTCTCCAGCCCAACAATATATTTCTTTAGACCATAAATAGTGTAATTATAAATCTCTACTATAATAGCTATTTAGTGTTTTCAATTTTGTAAGAAAAATTTACATATATTTTATTTAACATAAATTTTGGACAATGCTTCAATTCAGTGTTTTTTTCTTTCTTTCTTTTTTTTATTTCAAGACAAATATCACTACCTAAAATCAGATCCTAACCTAATATATGCTTTGACTTGTTTTTTGGCATCTTTTGCACATATTCTACCAATTGATTTAAGGTATGTGGGATAAGAACTTTATATTGTTTTGTGTTCTATTTCTATTCCAAGGAACTAGACTTATCAGATAACTGAAGATCATTAGTAGCTAAACACCTATAACTGAAATTTTCTCAAATTCTGTTTTGCAAATAAAAATCCAAATTTTGACCTTGAATCTGTGTAATGCTACAAAATGTTTAAATCAGAAACTCTTTGAACTCCACTCCACTGTGTCTAAAACGCGACTCTCTAAAACTCAAGTATATGGAATTACCCATCTGTTGATTTTTTCCACTTCAAGGATTAAAAATGTATTTCTCAAGACAGTGAAAGGAATTTGTATTTAATGAAAGCAGTTTAAAATAAAGGGACAATGATTTAAGAGCTTTCACTTGTTTCTTATACAACAGATCCCGCAGTTACTAAGAACTCAAGAATCAGTTAAAGGAATCATCCTAAATGAAATTATGCACAATTGGAACATTGAAAGAGAAACACTTGGATTTTGCTGAAGTGACAGATGGAACATATTTCCAGCAGTGGGTTGTCAGTTCCCTGGGAATGCAGGCTTTTTGTTTTATAACTGCTGAATTGTCACTCAGCTTCTTACAAAACTCAAATGGGAAAAAAATGAGACAATGAGCTGTGGTTTTAGTATACAGTGTAAGTAAATTGGATGTCTTGTAAACATCATATGAAATGAAAATGAAACAGTATAAAAATATATCTCCTGATAAAAAAATTGAAGACTATATATTATGTTCAAAATGAATACATTTTGAAATAAAATAGAAAGTGACTTTCAGACTTTCGACATGTTATTCACCTATGTACATGACACAAATTTGACAAGTAACCATTATGCATATTCCATATATAGTTCATGAACATCATTTTATTTTATACTTTCTGAAAATAGCAGAAAGAAAACAATTAAAGATCAGTGATAATGTTTAATGATTTTCTGTATTTTCCACATGCAAATATCATTTAAAATATAAGTGTCATTTACTTCAGTGGTGCAGCCATTGGCAAGTTGCCCATACCCCCTTAAATACCAACCACATGATCATCTAACAATGCTAACATTCAGTGGGTTACACAGCAAAAATGAGGGAAGACATGGAATTAAGGGGGAGCTAACTGAGAAAGGGAGTGAGAAGATCTTTGAGAGTGGGGATAGGAGAGGGCGCTGGGGGTGAATATGGTGAAAATATATTAAATGCATGTAAGAAATGAAAAACATTATGCATTTATTTCCATGTAGTTAAAGGACTTGAAAGGTAAAGAGAAATACAGAAAATAAGCTAATGGCCAACCACTGCCCATCTCTGGTGAGTCTCCATCAGCAAAATTCATTTTCTCTGGTGCTCAGTATGAGGTTGCATGTGTGCACGCATCAGAGAGAATGTTTTCAGCATATTGAGATTCATCACAAACAGAAAAGACAATGGTATGTATAAAACATGTCAGTACAGCCTAAACATAAAAACCTTTACTTGTTATGAAGATGAATATACTTTGGGGACAGTACAGTCTTTTAATTCTTGTTACATTATACAAATAATAAAATTGACAATAAAAATAGCTAACATTTATTGTAATATTATTGTGTCTTGAGCACTTTCCCAAGCATTTTGCAAAGGCAAATGCATTTAAACTGTATGATAATCAAGTTATGTAAACCTGGATTCTTTTGCTCTCTTTCATAATGGAGATAGTAAGTAACTTTATCTAATTCACACTGATGCAATTGTTGATGAAATTAGGAATTAGAATCATGGATTTCAAAGCCATACTGCTATAGATGTTTTATATCAATTATCTTTTACTTTTTTCTTTGTATTTGCTTATTCACTTCCATTTATTTATCTTTTCTTTTCTTTTTTTAATTCTTAGGGTTTTTTTATTAATTAGTTTTATGCTCAGCGAATACAGTCAATTTGGTACCATTGTTAGGCTCATCCATATCCTACCCCCTCCCCAGCTCATCAAAGCCATCTCCCCAGCTCATCAAAGTATTCTAAATCATTATGATAACATGAGCTTTTCTTACAATGTTTCCATTTGTGATTTTTATCGATGTGTTTAATTAATATTTTATATAAATATGAAATAGTGCATCATATAGATATGAATGTTAATAGCTGTGGTAAAACTTTATTATCTAACAATCTATTTAAATCCAACAATATAATAATAATATCATAGTTGGAAACACTATAATTTCTATAGATGTAAAAATTACTTTGTTTTATTCAGTTTTCTTGTTCTCAAGACCTCAGTCCTGCTGGGCGTGGTGGCACATGCCTTTAATCCCAGCACTTGGGAGGCAGAGGTAACAGGATTGCCGTGAGTTCAAGGCCACCCTGAGAGACGACATAATGAATTCCAGGTCAGCCTGAACTAGAGTGAGACCCTACCTCAAAAAACCAAAAAAAAAAAAAAAGACCTCAGTCCTCATTGCCTATTTGTTCACACAGATTAATGATTTTATGAATTTGCTTTCAGTTTGTAGTAGTTTGAATCAGATGCCCACATAAGCTATTGTGTTATGAATGCTTGGTCCTCAGCTGATGACAATTTGGAGAGTTGAGCCTTGATGGAGAAGGTGTGGTATTGGGGGTTGGTTGGGCTATGCGATGTTATAGCCAGCTCCCTCTTGCCAAAATTTAGCTCCCACTCCTGCTGCTGTTTTCCATCTGTTGTGATAGAGGAGATGTTTATTCTCTCTCTGCTCATGGCATGCTTTCCTTGTCATCATGAAGCTTCCCCTGGATAAGAGATTGAGACTGTAAGCCAAAGCAGAACAGAACAAAACAAACAAACAAACAAACAAAAAAATATTCCTCCTGCCAGCTCCTTTGAGTCAGATTTTCCTCAGCAACGAGAAGACAACACAATCTATTTTATACCAATTTATTTACTTTGTATAATCTTCCATGAAAATGTAAATAATATCTTCTCCATATGCATGGTTATATATAATTCTCTGGTGCTTCTGAAAGTTAATTTGGCTATTTATTTCTCTGTAAGATTAGAATGTATTTCCCTGTTCTGCCCATATGTTCTGGTATATATTTACATTATTACATTGCTCTCCATTGTGTCATTGACTTTTGCAATCCGCTCATCAATTGGTTAAGCCCCTTTTAATTTTCTTTCATTTTTCGCTCGGTATTATGCATATGTATGTGTCTGTTTCTGTACGTAAGCACATGTGTGTGTACGTGCATATGGAAGTCACAAACCAGTATTGGATTTTGTGGTGGTTAGAATCAGATGTTCCCCATGAATACATGTGTTTGAATGCTTTGGCCCAAGCTGGTGGCAATTTGGTAGGTGGAGCTTTTCTGTAGGAAGCATGTTTCTGGGAGACATAGTTTTTCACTGGTAAGAGCTCAGTTCACTCACTTGCTGTTTTCTGCCAGCTGCTGTGGCAACGAGTAATGTCCAGCCTCTGGTCTACCTTCATTACTGGCACCCATGAGGCTTACCTTCAAGATGTTAAGCCAAAATAAACATTTTTCTCCCATCAGCTGCTTTTGTTTGGTTGTGCTTTCCCAACCACATGAAGGTAACTACAGTAATTATTACATTTAGGAATACTGTCAACTTTTTTTGGAAAGAGAATCTCTTATTGACCCGTAGATTATCAGTTAGGGTAGTCTGGTAGACCAACAAGGCCCAAGGATAGCCCTGAATCCATCTGCTCTGTGTTGGGATTACTGCTATGTTCTACCAAGCCCAGCATTTTTATATGGATACTGAAAATGTAACTGACATCACCATTCTCATAAGACAAGAATTTACTGCTTGAAATCTCACCCTAGCCCGTATTTCTTCTTTGTCTTTTTTGTGTTATATTTTTGCTTTTCTCTATAACAATTTGAATTGTATAGCAGTGATTTTAATTGCTATGTCTGGATGATTTTACATGAATGAAACCTATTGATTTGAGGCTTTTGTTTATGCTATATAAGATGATAATTTTAATTTTTCCCAAAGTTTTCAAGGCTGTGTGTCATTATTTGAGTGATATAAATCAATCTGCTTTTTGCTGTTTCCAATTTTCATGTAAAGGCATGATCTTTTAAAGGCATGTGCTTCCCTTTGACATATTTTAAATCTGTTGCATTCCTACATAGCAGTCTTTGATATATTTTGCCAACTTCCTTTGAGTATAATTTTCTTGTAACAAAATTATGCCTCATATCAAAGTGGCCAAGGGGTAACATAGTTAAAATCAGCTGTAAGGTCATAGTTTTCTTTTTCCCTTAGATTGTCATTGAAATATACATAACACCTGGGCATGTGACACATGAAAATAATCGAAGAATTTGGGAAACAGAGACAGAAGGTTTATCAATTCTTGTCCTGTCTGGGCTACATAATAATACCCTGTGTGATAAAAAGCAATATCTGTCCAAATTAAATACTTTCTACCCTACAACATTGTATTTTGAAGGTACTTGAAAGATTCTTTTGTACTGTAACTATACAATTACATAAAACTATTACCGTGTTCAAAGTCATATTTAAGATAACATAAATGTATTTCCCTGAGCTCTGTTCACTCATATTTGGCCAAAGAATAAACCATCTTTGATTCCTTTTGCAATGAAAACTCTATTTTACAACAACATATGTATATTATATATTATAATTTTTTAATTTTGTACAGTATGGTATTTTGCAATAGACAGTGCAAAATTCCATTAACTTTATATCTCTAAACATATACTCAGCAACATTAATGTTTTTCTCTATTTTCTAAGATAAATTCTTGTAAACTTATTGTGAATATGTACTATGAACTTGAAAGATATTAAGTGTAATAAAAGTCACTACATATTGTGGGTAAGGGTTTATCAAACTGATATAAATTTTACCAGATGTTCTTACAATATTATGGCTTTTTAAATATACCGTATTGAAAATTTAGTAGCATTACATATTTTTTCAAATAGTTTGTTTATTTATTTAAGAGAGAGAAAGAGAGAGGGTGATAGAGAGATAATGGGTATATCAGAGCCTTCAGCCACTACAAACAAATTCCTGACTCATGTACCACCTGTGCATCTGGCATACGTGGGTGCTGGGGAATCAAACCTGGGTCCTTATCCTTTTCAGGCAAGCACCTTAAAAATGCATCCCATATTTTAAGATAATAACAATGTGTTTTATTTAACATAATAGATTTACACATATAACTATCTATGCATATAAGCTATATATATGTGTATACATACATACATACATATATATGTATATATATATATATGATCTATACATATATGTTAGTAGATCAATACATATAACCTCATTTTGTCTTTATTTATAATTAGAATATGAACATGGTTACCTTAGTTTGAATTTTGTATATTCTTAGATTACCTAAAGGGAAGTTATTTAACCAACCATGTTGTCGTATAAACTTGGTATGTAGGCATTTTTTTTACTTTAGGAATAGAACAGTTTATGAAACATAAATAAATATATCTTTCTCATTTTACCCCATTTTTTGTCTAGTGTCTTAAAAGGTAAAAGTGATGAAATCACAGTTAACAAAGTGAAAACATCAGTGTTCAGTGAAGTCCACCTGTTGAAAGATGCTCAATTACTTTGCAAATTGGGAAATGAATATAAATTTTGCAAATGATTCTAGCCACCCTTGGCTTGCTTGTTACAGGCATCTTTAGGGATAAATTACAATTTTAACCTACTCATATTTCATAGTTTATATTTATCATTCTTACTTGGACAGCTCATACCTTTGGCAATTACCACACTCTGAGTATGTAAGTAGGAGTGTGTAATTACTCTTGTGTGCCATGTGACTAAAATAAATGCATTTTTGTGTTCAAAAGTCATCCTGGAATGATAGTACTTTATTCCTAATAAATTAAATGATGAATATTCTATTATCAGGATTTTAATAAACTTTTCTTTAAAATTTATGTTTGCCATTTTTTAAAAAAAGTAACTATCTTTTGGGGGCTCTAATGAATACATGAATCTGCTTTGGCTTCAATGAGAAAGTTTAGCATTTTTAAACATAACCTTACTAAACTATTCCCTGACTGGTGTAGAGTAGCTTTTTAGGGTCATAGTTTAAAAAATTTAAAGCCATGGAAATCTCAAATGTGCATAGTTCCTTAGTAATTTACAATTTTTCATTGCCTGTATCTTTTCTTTTCAACTAACACTGCTTGTACCAATGACTACTTTAATAAAACAGGCCATTTTTCAGGAAATCAAACCACTCTGATGGGAGACAGCCTGTTAGGGATCTAAATTCCAATTAAATGCACTACTGAAGTCTATTTTTTCATTTGAGAAACTGGGACTAAAAATCTCAGGTTGCAACAATGAATTAAATTATGCTTGATTGATAAAATATGCTACATATTTTTTTAAATATTTAGTGGTAATGAAAATCACTGAAATATTCTGTGCTTGTAAACTAAAACATACTTATGTGTACATGTTATTTACACAGATTTCTTTCACTGAGTACATTAAATAATTGTAATCAAGTTATCCACAGTAGCATAGTATGCAAAATATGCCAGGTTGTGCTCTGCATCAACTGATTGTAACCCTTTTTTATTTTATTTTTTTATTTTGGGTCTCTCTGTAGCCCAGGCTTACCTGAACTCACTCTATATCTATAGTCCCAGGCTGGCCTTAAACTCACAGGATATCCTACCTCTGCCTCACTAGTGCTGGGATTAAAGGCACACACCACCATGCAGGTCTAACCTTTTATGAGTTACCTGTCCATCAATAGAAATCAAGGTGTCTGCACATGGTTGGTTCTTTCTTTTATTCTTGGATAGTTCAAATATATTACTTCAAAGACAAAACTGTGAAGATCAGAGACACAGGATGATTTGTGATGGAGAATACAAAAGCAGTCCTTGAGCTATCTGTGAACTGCTACCCAAAAGGAAAAAAATAAATAAATAAAACACAGAGATAACAAGAAAAAAAATTTGTTTGTTGGGAATGGTAAGGTATGCCTATAGTACCACGGCTTACAGTTTGAAGAAGTACTGTGAAAAGTTAGAAGCAGGTCTGAGCTACATTGTCTGTTGCTGGGCTGCCATGGAAACACAGCAAGATCTTTCTCTAGTACACTTCTCAGATGAAAAGAAAGAATGGAAGGAGGGAAGGGAGGAAGGAATGATGGATACAAGGGAGGAAGGAAGGAAGAAAGAAAAGAGAAAAGGGAACAAAGGAAGGAAAGAAAGAAGAAGGATAAATGGAAGGATTGATAAAAGGTAGGAAGGCATAAATAATATAGAGTGAGGGAGAAAGTAAGAAAAGAAAGGAAGAAAGAAGAAAGGAAGGAAGGAAGGGAAGAAGGAGCAAAAGAAGGGGGAGATTGGAGTGAAGGTAGGAAGGAGGAAAGAAGGGAAGAAAGAAGGAAACAAACTTAAACTTTTGAATTTAAAACATGATTCAAATAACATGACTTGATTTGATTTTCAGTATCAACCCCTAATATTTAAATGAAAAAGTAAACTCTTCAAAACAGAGCATGTCTAATGATCTTAGAGGATATTATGTCAAATGTTGTATACTTTCAAGTTATCCTTTAATTGAATGATCTCATTTTGTGATATATTAGTAGAAAATCACCTTAAAATTCAATCCCATGTAGTCTGAAGTGCTTTGCTCAGTGTGTGGTGCATGTTGTAGGTTAAATGATGAAAGTCATTTCACCAAAGCTTCTGAACTTATGGGAAACGGTCTGCATCATTCTCATCAAATATCCTCCAACTTCCCACTCTGTAAGTTGACATATCTTCATGAAAATATCTTCCTGAAGGAAAAAGAAATCTTCCTTTACAATGTTTAGACAATGTTTACAATGACACCCATAGGGTGTCATTTCAAAGAGTTGAACCCCAGGAATACTTTGAGTGAATTGTGTGTCTGTGCATAAATATTTTTGTATTTGTTTAATATTTTCGTCTGACGCTTTTGTCATTTGAGGATGCTATGCTGAAGCTGGAGGGTGATGTATTCTACATTTCAGTAAACATGGGTTTCATATGACAGAACAAGCAAGTCATCACTGTTGAATTGAACTCTACACATTTTTTTTATTCATAAACACTTTGCCAACTTACTGCTTTCCAAATTACTTTTATTTTCACATTTTTATTTGAAGAAGTTCATATTTGTTTATATAAGAAGGAATAAACTATTTGCATTATTGTAGTGTGTGTGTGTGTGTGTGTGTGTGTGTGTGTGTGTGTGTGTGCGTGTTTATAGTAAAATTTTTGGTGGAAAGTAAATTATGTTTTGATGTAAAAATTTTCTTAGACAAAATTATACCTGTGTATCCCACCTCTAAGTTAGTTTAATACATATGAAACATATTTAAGTTACATTACCCAACCAAGCTAGTATCTTAGGGAGATACACAGAATTTTGTTTTTCTTTCATTAGGTATTTGTGAAGATAAAATAATTATAATATAAATCAAAGTTATAGCTGGGCATGATGGCACACACTTTTAATCCCAGCACTAGGGAGACAGAGGTATGAGAAGCACTGTGAGTTCAAGGCCAGCCTGAGACTACATAGTGAATTCCTGGCCATCTTGGGGTATAGCAAGACCTTACCCCCCCAAAAAAAAAATAAAATAAATAAAAACTGTAATTTTGTTTCTAGAGACAAAACAAGGTTGAACTTGATCTGAGATAGGATTCAGCGTGTTTTGGTCTATAATGCAGCACCTTGGTATTTGAGAGAGTGCAGAAACATGAAAGCTATGTTCTTTGCTTCATCTCTTCTTCAAATATGCCCTTCAAAAGGCAGCTACCTTCACACTGTAGGAACACCCTCCTCAAAACTCTAGGAACTGAGGACAATCTGAACTAACAGCTCTTGCTGACTTCTTCCACTTCCTCACCATCACAACATCCCATCTTGATCAGTTGTTGGTACACAGTGCATGCACATACACGTGCATACAAGTTTGCATATTTCCCTGTCTCTTTTGATGAGCACTTTATTTTGGAAGCTATCATGTCCCATGAAACTTGCAAGAAGAACTTTAGTTTGTATTTTTTTTTCTTTTTCTTTTTAATTTATCTTTGTTATAGTGATCTTCTTGACTGTGGAGATGAAGCTAATTGGCAGAAGGTGAATCTTTGTCCAAGCTAAGCCTGAGGCTATGGAAGGCTGTGCACCCTGCGTGGAGGATCTTGAAGGTAGAAGCAACCAGCTTCTTCAAAGACTTCATGATGAAATGATCATGAACCAAACAATTCGTTAATGTGATCTGAACTGATAAGCACAAGCCAGGCAACTCATGGTTTTTGAAGACATACAGAGGCAATGTATGTACTTGTGATTTGTCCTATGTCAGTAATTGCAAATATCCTTTTTTTTTTTTTTTTTTTTTTTTTTTTTTTTTTTTTTTGGTTTTTCAAAGCAGGGTCTTGCTCTGGCCCAGGCTGACCTGGAATTCACTATGTAGTCTCAGGGTGGTCTCGAACTCACAGTGATCCTCCTACCTCTGCCTCCCAGTAAACATTCTTTCAATTTGGCTATAGCTCCCCATAATTTTAAAACATGTGCACTCTGTCCAGCAGTGTTTGGAATAATTCAAAATGAACAGAGAACATGCAAAATATGATTTAAAGGAGGGTCAGGGGGTTTCCTGGAGAGACACCCTGTCCTGACTATACTTGCAGTTTTTATTTTAGATTAATCAGTAGAAAACTGTCCTCAGGCTTAGCTTGCACAAACATTAGCCTTTTGCCAATTAGCTTGATCTCTACACTTGACCATGAACTTTTCAAAGGATGAGAACAAAAGGCAGTTCTCTTTCCTATAATGAACATAGCTACTCTTGCCATGGTCTACTATTTCAACATGCGTTACACCCCAGGAGATATTTCCTTGAACTATGATTGCATTCAAAACATGTTTGCAGTGTCTGTCCTAATTACAAGTATTAAAAGAAAAAAGTGTATTGATATGTACTGTAAATTGTTTTTACATTTGGAAGGTGGCAGTAGCTTCTCTGGGGAGGTCTTCTGATACCTGTGCTTATGGGTCAGAGGGTGCTTAGAGAAAGCAGTGAAAATTTATTTATTTTTATTTTTTTATTTTTTGGCTTTTCAAGGTAGGGTCTCACTCTAGCTCAGGGTGGCCTTGAACTCATGGCTGTCCTTCTACCTCTGCCTCCCAAGTGCTGGTATTAAAGGCGTGCACCACCACGCCTGGATTGAAAATTTATATTTTTATATGCTCTCAACTTGCATCATTTTATATTTGATATCTACAGTAAGTTTATGTATTTAATGACTTTCCCATTTACATCCAATCCATAACTTCAATGAATACTAATCTCTCTCCAGAGATATTGATTCCAAAGAGGTTTTCCACTGTATCCATATGATATGAACATAATTTTTATGCTACAATTGGACAGGTTTGAATATTAATTTAAAAATTTCCCTTCACAAGGATTCATTACTCCCAGGAATTCCTTGGTATGCTTCCTATTCTCAAATATCAGCTGAGGCTATTTGTAATATCAGAGACATTTTAACAATGTCAAACCTTATGGGAGGAGATACCTAAAATTATTATATTTAGGAGTTTGATTTTACTGGATGCACATTCTTCATCCCTTACGGTAATATTTAGGTCTTCCTGCCAAATGGTGACATAACAGGTAAAACTTATAAAGAAAAAAAAATGATGCTGGTTGCATGATTTTACCAGAAAATTTAAATAAATTGCCAGCCACTTTTTCTTAGTCATTGAATTTATTAGAACATAGAATATGTTGCTTATGCTGTGCCTCTCCCCAAAAGGTATATAAATAAGAAAACAACTAGTGATATTAAAAACTAAATTAGATATATGGTGCTTAAAGGGAATACAAGATAAAGCTAGAAGTAGGATTAATATGCAAATCTGTTCAGCAGTCATAAAACATTGTCCAAATTTGCTAAAAATGGAAGACAAATTTGAGTGTAAAATCCCCAACTGTCAAAGCAAAGATCTGTACAGAGATTTAGAAAGCTCCTAAGGGACTAAACCTACACAATTCCTCAAGAGAAACATAGCTCTCCTGGTACTTACGCTGAAGTAAATATCTCCCACGGGGCTCGGAAGTGAAGGATCTTAGGAGAAGTAGAGATATTAGTCCCCATCTAGTCCAAGAGCCTATTCAGTGTCTGCATTCACTCTTCTCTTTCCTTTCAGAAAGACCATTTCTCTACTTGAATGAGTCTGATGGCAAAAGCTCAGCACTTAACAGGGTATTTTATTATTTAGCAAGCAATTCCTGTTTTTTTTTTTTAATGTATCTTTTGTTTAGCCTCCATGTATAATTCTCTACTCGTAATTTTAATTCTCCAGAGACAAGTAGCACAGGAGTACTCTATGTTCCACTTTTAAATAATTTAAGAATAGCTACAACCACTCTTTATTCACATATACATTCATTAAAATGTGCCTTGCAGTTCTGCCATTGATGGAGCACTATCCTGAAAGTCTGGCTGAAGTAACTGAGAGTAGAAAAACACCCTTCACAGATCTTACTTCCATGGGGTACATAAAAGTCAAACCTGAGCGTGTTTAGTTCAGGTTCTTCCTTAGGCTAACGTCCTGGACGCCCCTGCAGAGGGTGCTTCAGCCTGGACCGCTCTGCTGTGTGCCCTGTGGCCTGATTGAAGGGACGTCTGTATCAAAGATCCTGAAGTGGGAAATAGAAGGCCAGCTCCTCATCCTTCAACAATTTCAGCTACTTCTTCATATTTATTGAAGTGAATCTCTCCTGTCAGGCAGCAGCAACGAGACTGAATCGTCACCATCACCCAGAGATCACAGCTTCTGTTAGGCAGTTTTGTTCCCAGAGTCTTAAAATATCTGCTTACTTCTTTTACTATTCCTTCCTCTTTTTCTTGCTTTCTTTTTCTCTCACTCTCACTTTTTTCTGCATATCTGCATTTGTCTAGGGATCCCAATTCTTCTTCCTTAGTTACTTAGTGCATGTTCCTTTATGGTTTTCTTGTTTCCTTAAAATTTTGTAATATACTAAATCTATAAAATTACTCAGTTATACTACTTTATTTCTTCTAAGACCATGTGCATGACAACTTATGATTCTAGAAATAATAGTAAGCTAATAGTAAAAGCACATAGGAAAAGACTGAGTTAATAATGTGGGAGAGGTGATGAGTGAATCTTGAGAATGTCTGATTTTCCTTACAATAGTTCTCCTCTTCTTGTTCTCTTCTTCATAACTGTTATTTCCATCATCTGTCTATCTATATATCTATCTATCTATCTATCTATCTATCTATCTATCTATCTATCTATCATCTATCTATCTATCTTCTATCAATCTCTATTATCAATCTATCTGTCTATGTATCATCATCATCTACCTATCATCTATCATCTATTTGTCTATCATCTATCTAAGATATAGAACAGCTAAATAGTACAAAATTCTGTAAACACAAGTATTTTATATTCATGAATACTATCATCTTCCTAGTCAAACACATTTTTTCCAAGAACACATTTACTTGTTAATGCTTACAATGTTATGTTTAATTACATTCACACTTCTCTTGCTATCTTCTTCACAGTGTTAATATTTTTTCAGTAATTCTGATTCCATTCATTAGTACAAATATAACTGAATATGTAAGGAATAACAGTGAGCAAAAGCTATCTTTCATCTTGATTATAATGTCTTTATTTTAACTGTGTTTCCATTCATATACAATAGGAAAAATTACTGTTACATATACTTCTCTTTGTCTCCTCCAGTGTTCAAATTATACTGTGATTGTCTTTACTTCACAAGTTATATGATAATTGTGGTAAATATCTGTGGTGGTTTGAATGTGAAGGTATGTCTCACATAGCCTAAAATGTTTTTGATTAAACTTGGAAGTTGAGTCTCCAGTAGCCTTCTGGAGGGTATGGCACTGGGAGATGATCTTTTGGAACAGTTCTAAGGTATACACAGAGAAGTTTGAGTTCTAGCTGTTCATGTTTGCTGGCTGTTGGTACTAACCAGTGTTGGTTTGTCTGTCTGCTATGTTGTTGTATGATGCAGGGAGCCAGCCTCTTCCTCCATTGATGTTGCTTTCCCTGGGTTCTGTAAGCTTGAAATAAGCACTTTCTTCCCATAAACTACTTCTGGCCAGGTTTTTGTCCAGCAACATGAAGATAACTGCAACAATGTCCATCAACTTTGTTAGACATTCTTTCACATTAGCCTATCATAACTAGATGAGGACCTTTTGATGTTGCTGGTAAGTGGAGTCATGTGAAATAACGCATCTAGAAAAACACCCAGGATCTATAACATACAATACTTGACCTTCCATTGGTACATGTAAGGTCCTTAAGTTAAAATATAGAAATTGTTATGATTAAGTTGAACTTGATTAGATTAGAAATCCCAGACATTCTCCCTTTGGCAAGGCTCTGAGGTTATTTCTAGGAAGAAAACAAACAAAAAAAAAAAAAAAAACTTGAGGAAGTCCTTCCTCCAAAATGAGTCTTTCCTCCAGAATGGGTGGCCTTCTCGTAGTGGGCTTTATGTAATGAACCCCTCAGAAAACATAACCCCATTTCACCTGTCTTGCTACTTACTGGTAAGTGACTCTTACCTGGCTGGTCCCTTCCCCCTCCTGGCTCTGCACTCGTATAAGTGCCCCTTTTCTGTTTGTTGATGTTGAAAACAAAGTTTCATCAACTTTCCAGTGTGGAAGGAAGACCAGTGTCCCTTGAGAAATCCTCAAAGCCTTCACTGCCAGGTTTGGACTGCTGAGACATCCAGCCACAGGGCCTGAGCAGCTACCAGGTTCCTTGACTCTCAAGCCTGCAGACAGCTATGGATGGACTGTTGTAAACTAAGACAATAAATCTCCTCTCTTATTACCAACTCATTTTACCGGTTCTGTTCCTGTAAAGAACCCTGCCTAATACGGAAGCACTTAATATTCAGTAGATATTTCATAACTGCATTTGTGAAATGACTGCCATGAAAAATGGAAGTTGTTTAAAAATGGTTTGCTCACTGAAACAAATGGGGCCTTGCTGTTCTGCTGCAGTTTGCCCTGTTACTCTATTTGTTTGGAAATATATGGCACATGAGAAAATAGATTACTGTCTGTACCTTCAAGTAGTATGATACCTGCAAAAATAATATACAATTGGTATTTTGTGCTTTTACCAATTAAGTTATAGATAAATCAAGGTATTATAAGTATGAAGTTATTTAAAAATTGGAAAATGTTTCTGAGTCCAAGATCTTTATTTGTAGAAATAATTTTTTTTTTTTGGCCGACAGAAAATCTGTAAATGCCAAACATTGTTTTGATCAGATAGTTTGACAAGAGAAGTAAAATCAGCACCTACTATATGTTTATGATTGCTCCATTACCATGAATGAAGAATCAATGCCTTCAGTGAAATAAAATAATGTGAATTTTGGAAAGTGGTAGAAAGAAGAGAATCAGAGAGTCAGAACCATGTCCTTAATTACCTTTCCAGGATTGATCAAGGAAGGTCAATGTCCAGAACTTGTTAGTTCATTCATTCCTTCCTTCTTCGGTCTTTTCTCCTTCCTTTCTTCTTTCCTTCTGCTTCCTTCCTTTTGTGTATATGCAGCATTCTTATGTCCTTACTTTTTTAATACTAATGGAAATGAATTTTGTTAATTGAATTTGAAGATATTCTAAATTATATTTATAGTATTTTTATGATAATCCTATTTTGTTAAAATGGTTTAGCTATTACGTTTATATTATTATTTCTGAATCCCTGAATGAATTCTAACCAAGTGTTATAGCATCTATGAAAGGTAAATTGCTTGTGTCATAGGTCATAGAGGAGGAATTTAAAAAGTCGTTCTTTGGTGAGACAGAATCTGTGCTTGTACTCCATCTCAGTCACTCAGTTGAAACTTCATCACCTAAATAAAACCTACTCATCTTTGCCCAGAAGAAAGTAGCCCAATATTTCTACCTGTATGATATCTCTCAGTTCTAAATATACATTACTTTAATATCCAGCTAGCATTCCTGTGTACCAATGTACAAAATACATACATGTGGGCCAAGAAATGACTACTATAAGAGCTACCATTTGGAGAAAGGTAGATTAGTGGTCACTGACAAATCTTATTTAGGAGCAGAAAAGAGTAGCCACCTAGGTAACAGTATGGGCTACTTGGTTAGCCACACTTGAGGCTTTTGTAAACAGTGTAATCAAAATATCTTTGGACCACTTGTAGGATCTGCTTTGTGATTGATGGTCACATCTGTAAGGTATATTTGGAGCATGGAGCAGTAGTACTGATCAGTTAGGTCCACATTGACAATAATTCATGTGCCTTTATAAATTCAGGTTTCTTAAAATGTCACTAAGCTTTTGCTGTATGGCTCAGATCCAAATTCTGTCTAGTGAAGCCCTGTCTAGTGAGTGTTTTTAAATTAGATGTGGTCATACATTTGTCTGTTTGATTTAGAATCAGTCTTGGCTCATGGATTACTTCTTTTCCTTGGCAGGCTGACAAAATACTTGATATAAACAACTTAAGGGAAAGGGGGTTTATGAGGTGGCTTACAGTCAGAGTAATAATACCTTGTCATTGCTGGGAAGGTGTGATGGTATGTCTCATTAGTGGTGAGAGTGAGAGTCCCTGACTCTGTGAATAATCAGGGAATAGGTGACTAGGCTGGAACAAGGAATTGTCCACAACCCTTTAGTTCCAAAAGCCTAAAAGTTCAATAACATCTTCAAAACCATGCCCATAGTTAGGGAGAAAATGTTCAAGGCCATTTTACAGGGGATATACTGGGGGCATTTCAAGGAAAGATTAGACCAAAGACAGATATACACTTAGTGTTTTAGCTCATGGTGGCCTCATCTGGGCTCCACTGGAGATGGGTTGACCCATCCCTGCAGATCTGCCTCCTGCAGAATGTATGGCCATTCTTTAGTAGCTGTTCAGTTTTAAATTTGCTGCTTTGCTCCATGGAGATCACTCATGACTGATATCCTAGACATCCTGGGGTTGCAATTACAACTTAGGTTTCATGTTCACAGATTCACTCACAGTCCAGGAACTTTGATCTTGCTGCTAATGCCTGGGCACCAGAACCTTTCTGAAGCCAGGTTGCATAGGCATCATGACTCAGCACCCATTGCATTTTGCACACCTTTGAGTCTCCATCTTTCCAAGCTCTTCTTTTTCCAAGTACTCTCCTTTGAGTGAATTTAAATTTTATACCCTGGATCCTTTGATGGCTAAGGACTTCAGCTTACAACACCCAGTATCTACTATCAAGTTTCTCTTTAATAATTCTATTCTCTTTGGAAATTATCAGCCCCACCATACTCTCCCTCTGCTATGTACACAGCTTTACGTTTGCTGATGTTCCTATGATTCTGCTTTGTTTGCAGCTTCCTTGTAAACATGGCAAAGCTCAAGGAGTAGAAACCATGCCAGATCCTTCATGTTGCAGGAACTTGAAATGACATCCAGCAAACAAATTAGTCCAATACTGTTGAATTCAATGACACTCAAGTTTCTACTGCATACACCAAACACAGCCAATCATTTTCCAGGATATATAATACAAAATATCTGTACCCTAATTTCCAATACAATCTTACATTTGCTGAATCTTCATGAGCCTGGACTTCACCATTCTTATTTTGACAGCTCTCTAAGCTCTCCTTAAAGCATTCTAGAGCATCTTCAGGCCACAGGTTCAAACCGTTGTCTGATAAAACAATTCTGATGAGTTTGGATATTGTCAGGGTGATACATGGCTATAGACCTACAGCTCAGTTCTTAAGGTTTCTGACACCTTGGTCATGTTTATTAGAGTAATGGTTCTACTTGGTGTCAGTACACTGTACTTATAATTTTTCACATTGCTGTGACAAAATATTTAATAGGAAAATCTTCAGAATTGGGAGGTTTATTTTGCCTTGTAGTTTTAGAGAGATAGAGCCCATCATGACTGAAAAAGACCTAGCAGTGTGGGAATTTTATATGATTCTTACATCTCATGGAAATCAGGCCAGAATCAAAGCTACTATATAACCCTCATGGTCCACCTCCAGATTCCCATTTCTTCTAGCTTGGCCCTACTTCATAAATATACTACAAATCCCTAAATCAACACCATCAGTTTGGAATTAAATGCTCAACCAGATGAGCCTGTGAGGGATATTTAGTGTCAAAGTGGTAATATTTCACCCCTTCCTTCTTTAGTCTTATGACCATATCACAGTGCAAACTCCAGTCAGTTCAACATCAAGTCTCCATACTATTAGTTTCAACACAGTTTAAATGTGAAAAGTTTCTTCTGAGGCCCAAGGCAGTATCTAAATTGTGAGCCCCTATAAAACCAAACAAGCTATATACTTTGAACACACATGATAGTCATTTTTTGAACTATTGTTTCATAGCATGTTCTTGACTTCAAATGGTAGGAGTGCAGAAGTGACAATTTCATTCACTAAGATTAATTACTATATTTGGATAGGAACAAGCTCCTTCCTTAAGGTTTCTACTTCACCGCAATGCTAAACTCAGAGGGACATTGATTCTCTTCCTTGATTATTGAGCAAATTTGTTAACAACAACAACAAAAAAAAAAAAAACCCTCCATGTAGTTTACACGTCATATCATAAGCTATGTAAAACAAACTAATAAATAACTTAAAATTAGAATATAAAATTATTTTCTTAGGCTGGAGAGATATATGGTGCTTGGCAGCATAGCCTAAGGACACAGGTATGATTCCCCAGTATCCTCGTAAGCCAGATGCACAAGGTGGCACATGCATTTGGAGTTCATTTACAGTGTCTGGAGGCTCTGCCACACCCATTCTCTCTATCTGCCTCCTCTCTCTCTCTTTTTCTCTCTCTCTTTAATGAATAAATAAATAGAAATAAAAACTTTTTGTCTTCCATTCTGGGTCTTTGCATGAGAGCACCGGAATCATTGCAGCTGCATTATTTGAGCATCAGAAGCCTGCTCACGTGTCTCTTAAGTGAAGATATTTTGCCTTTTTTTCTGACTATAATGTATTCTAAAGGGTAGGAACTGTGAGAATATATAACTCTGGGGCTGGGGAGATTACTCAACCATTAAGGCATTTGCCTGCAAAGCCAAAGGACCAAAGTTCAATTCCCCAGTACCCCCATAAAGCCAGATGCACAAAAGGGTACATGTGTCTGGAGTTTGTTTCCAGTGGCTAGAGTCTCCGGCTTGCCTATTCTCTCTCTCTCTCTCTCTCTCTCTCAAGTAAATAAAATATACAAAAAAAGAAAATACATAATTCTGATTATAATCTAATTACTTTGTAGATAACCATGTATTCCTTAGAATTGGGAAAATTGGAGGTCGTTTATCATCATATAATAAACTCTTACAAGTAGAAGCATGCATTATAGTGCCACCAATTCATGGTCTTTCTCATCTGAGGTCAGAGTTGACTCTCCCTGGCTTACTTTCTTTTCTTTTCTTTTTTTTTATTTTACTTGTATGTGTGTGCAAAATGTGGAATGTTTGTGGTGTGGTGTGTGTGATATATGTGTATGCGTTTGTTCTTGTAGCACCCAATGTACTTGCCTGAAGGAGGTAGCATTCACCTGAGGTGGCCAAATCAGGTCAGTGTCAAACTACATCACTTTTCCATCCTTTCTTACACAGGAAGTACACTTACCTGATGAGTTATTTCTCTAGCCATGAGATTATTATTATTTTTTTCACTATATTTCAACTGGTCTCTTTATAGTTTATAACTGACTGGTTAAGATCAAGGAAATGCAATGCCACAGACTTGTTTTGCATTTCCTTTACCATAATTGTATATCCCAGTCAGTAGAGATACTCTAGCATGCTGTGTGTGTGCATGTGACAAATATCTTGTAATTCAGTAATTTCCACTTTTTATAACAAGGATCAAATTGCTCCAACATCCAATAAACACACTCCTCATGTCTGCCTGACACCTCAACAGAAGTATCATTAGCATTCCTACTTAGAGCAATCTTCTATTTTGATTATTTATGTTGTTTATATCACAGATGCCCTTTTCTACAATCCTCTCCAATTTTTTCTTGGCCGCTACTGCAATCACGTTTTATGTTCATTTTTTTTATGATAACAGCTCCTCCAGACAATGTAGGATTTTATAAACACCCAAAAGTCCTTAAGCCTCCACCTCTATTCAATTACAAAGCTATTTCCATATGTGTGGGTATTAAACTACACCTTTCTCTGTTGCTCTTTGTCTGGCATTCCACTTGAACTAGATACTCCCAGGGAAGGGAACATAATATGACACTCACTCATTTTTCTGTCCTCATTTTAAGAAACAGAATCCCTCCAGTTCCTGCCTGTTTCAATTTGCTTCCCTATGCCTTCAAACGTTTGGTTTATTTATAACTAGTCCAGAATTCATAAGTGTTATAAACAGGAGTTTACATGCTAGCATGAATAAAATCTTATTACTTAAAATCTAACATGAGTATACATAAATTTAAATTTTATTGAAGTGAAATAAAGACACAGATTTGAAGTCACCACTCATTAGGTGTTAAATCTTTGGCTAATTGTTATCTCTTACTGAGTTGCATTTTTTTCTATGTAATGGAAAGTTCCCTAATGTTATTTGGAGACTTTGCTAGAATATTAAATGCCTTTTGTGTTGCCTGTCACAGAGCATATCTTTAATAAATATTTCAGTCCTTCTCCAATTAAGTCAGTATCATTTGTAGGAAGATTCAAAATCATAGTGGGTAGAGAAAACTGCACATATTCATAAATATTTAGGTATTGTCACTGTAGTTCTTACTAGAGATTTTCAAAACTATATTTTCCATTAATTACCATGGAATTTTTCAATTCTTATAATTATGTAAATTCTGACTTGTTTGAAGAAGGAATATCAGTAAACAAACTGGCTTCAGCCAGTTTTAAAAATTGCTCACTTTATAACCTTCTACCATCACAAAACATTTTATAAATATATTAGTCACTGAGTAATTGGCAGTTAGGAAACAAATGTGCTCTCTATTGCTTAATTGATGACACAGTTTCCATCTATTCTGCAACTATTAATAAGTATTTAAAGGAGTATAGTCCTTTTCTTCCATTGACTTATTGCTGCTATGTCATCAAATTGTTGTACTTTCTGTCATCATGGAACCAATATGCCTACTTTTCCCAGAGTTAACTGGGAGTCAGCATGTACCAATCAATAAGCAGTATATTAGTCACTATAAAGAAAAACTACATCAAATTCAAGAGCAGTGTGAATTAACTATCACTACCTATGTTACTTTTCCTGCCAACTCATTGTGAATGATATTAAATTTATCAAAATTATCCCTTAAGAAGAAGAAAACCTTATTAATGAAATAATAAAATGTTGTCTTCACGCTTCTTTTTTAATTTTTTGTTTATTATTTTTTTATTTGAGAGTGACAGACATAGAAAGAGGGAGAGAGAGAGAGAAAGAGAGAATGCGCACGCCAGGGCTTCCAGCCACTGCAAACGAACTCCAGATGCGTCCGACCCCTTGTGCATCTGGCTAACGTGGGTCCTGGGGAATCAAGCCTTGAACCGGGGTCCTTAGGCTTCACAGGCAAGCGCTTAACCGCTAAGCCATCTCTCCAGCCCATCTTCACGCTTTTAATAAAAGTTGTAAAATGGCATTAAAATGAATTCTTTCTCACTACAAAATGTTTTTAAAATTGTCTTTTAAAACTAATAAAGAATATATATATATATATATATATATATATATATATATATAAATTTTCAAATATCATACATTCATTTTACGATCTCCTAAAATCCTTAGTAAATTATATTGAACAGGTACACATTTGCTCTTTATTTCCCACTTTGGATCCATTTTTCAGTTCACCACTGAATTAGAAAATTTTTTAATGATACATAATATCTACTATATTTTTCTGCAAAAAAACCAGAGAACTATGGTTTATTCCAAGCCATATTTTAAATTTAATTATTAAAAATTAAACAGTAGATACTTGTCTTAGTAAATACAGCTGCAGCATTTTTATGTACTTCATTTACATTCTCAGCATATGTTCTTTGACTCCAGCTTTTGTATTTGGTGTTTTATATTATTTGAGGGGATGGAGAATTGAGTTAGAGTCTTTCTTTAGCCCAGGCTGATCTGGAATTCATATATGTTATACTTTTTAATGAACTGATATTGTCCACTTATATTTAATACATTTTACTCCTGAAAAAAACACAGCTTCCTTTTCTTGCTATTGCTATGAAATAACATCATGTCCAACAGTTTCCATTGCCAAAACAAATTGCTCATGTTAGTATTGCCAGCCCACTGCCTATAATTCATTATTTCCCTAAGTCATTGTTAGGAACATCTGTTCATGTGAACTGTAAACTAAAATAAAAATTGTTGTGTACCATACACATATGTATATACATACATAAACATATATTTTGTAGGGAATGGGGAAAGAAAAGAGGGAAATGGGGTAAATAGTTCAAAATAAATTACATATGTATGTAAAATTATCAGAAGAAAATTTAAAAAGCAATGGTCTTATTAAAATGTGTGCATGGTGGCGCATGCCTTTAATCCCAGCACTTAGGAGCAGAGGAAGGTGGATCGCCGTGAGTTCAAGGCCACCCTGAGACTACATAATGAGTTCCAAGTCAGCCTGAGCTAGCGTGAGACCCTACCTCGAAAAACAAAAAAAAAAAGGGGGGGGTGCATACTGAAAGGGAGAGAGTGTGTGGTGAACATTTCTCTATGATATTTCACAATGTCCTGAAAAAAAAGTTTTGACTGTGTTACAAGACTTGAATTTCATCACTGTTAGCATTGTAGAGGCATTGCATCAAAGTTTAGGGGGATTTAATTGGCAAGAATAAGAGGAAATTTCATTCATTGTGGTGGTTTGATTCAGGTGTCCCTCATAAACTTAGGTGTTCTGAATGCTAGGTTCCCAGCTGATGGAGATTTGGGATATAACCTCCTGGAGGGAGTATATTGTTGGGGTGGACTTATGGGTGTTATGGCCAGTTTCCCCACGCCAGTATTTGGCCCACTCTTCTGTTGCTATTGTCCACTTTATATTGGCCAGGGGGTGATGTCCACACTCTGCCCATGCCATTGTTTTCCCTGCCATCATGGAGCTTCCCCCTCAATCCTGTGACCCAAAATAAAACTCCTTTTTCCCACAAGGTGCTCTTGGCTGGATTATTTCTGCCAGCAATGTGAGCCTGACTGTAACATTCATCTTTCTAAAACACTCCTCAGGCTAAATGAATTAAACATTCTTACATAGGAGGTCATGGAGATGATTCTGTGGATAAGAGTGTTTGGTATGCAAGCACAGTGGTGTGAGAGGGCCTGAAACAATCTGCTTTGCATTCCCTAGGACCTTTGCACGTCTATAACTCCAGTACTCTTGGTAGCAAAGACCAGAGAATCACTAGGCTCACGAAAATTATAGCGCCAGGCTAGGAGAAGAGACTCCATCACCTGGAAACCTGTGGATGAGTGATGGAAGGATCAACACAGTAGTCCTCTGTCTTTAGCATTCACACAGAATGCATAAATCTACACACAGCACATACACCACACCGCATACAACATCACACATACTACACACATCAAAATTATTTTGGTGCATAAACAGTACTTGTGAAGCATCCATTGTCTTGCTCCTCTCTATGCCCTACTTCTTGGTACTGGACTGTGGAATTTATAAGTGTATCTTGTTTGATAATTGAAAACTTTGAGTGCTATAAATGCAAATACTGGTTTTTTTTTGTTTTTTTTTTTTTTTTTTGGTTTTTCGAGGTAGGGTTTCACTCTAGCCCAGGCTGACCTGGGATTCACTATGCTGTCTCAGGGTGGCCTTGAACTCATGATGTTCTTCCTACCTCTCCCTCCAGAGTGCCGAGATTATAGGTGTGTGCCACCATGCCCAGCTAAATAGTGTTATTTTTAATAATATGTGCATTGATATTTTTCAAATAAATTGCGAATACCATACAGTTTATGAAATGAACACACAATATGCAACATATGATTTAATGGAGGGTTGGAGGATGCCCTCTAGTGCTCCCCAAACAGATTATACTCACAGCTTTAATTCAGCTTTAGGCAGCCACTGGTATAGGGAGTGTGAGTATAAGACAGATCATGAGTTTAAACCAGATGAGATCATGAGTTACTTGTTTATGTTTATCATGAAATCTGAGAAGCTCTGAGATTCCAATCTTCATGAAGCCTCATCTAAGACTTAGCATGTGCAAAGATTAGCCTTTTGCCAACTAGCTTGAGTTCCACAACAAATTACTACAATTTTGGAGCTATTTAAAGAAATAGAAAGATCATCCTTGGCATGATGTCTCTAAGGGAGAAGATAATGCAATATGATTAAGCAGAAGGCAGTAATTTGTCAAAAGCCTAGACATTTTTACATTAATTTTTATTTGTCCTTAAGAAACATGAGGTGAACAGCTATCATTTGTACATTTGATATAAATCGAAAGATTACATATTTCTGACCCTGCTCAGAGTCAATGTCTACAATGGCTACATTATGTGAACCTAAAGGCATTCTCAAATACATAGAAGATAATTTTATTATATCTTTATATTTATTTGAGAAATAAAGTCAGACGAGAGAGAGGAGAGAGAGAGTTAATGAGCATACCAGGGTCTTCAGCCACTGGAAACAAACTCCAGAAATATGTGTTACCTTGTGCATTTGCCTTAAATGGGCCTGAATCTGGCTTTGCAGGTGAGCACATTGATAGCTAAGTCATCCCTCCAGGCTGAGGATTATGTTTAAATAATATTGATCCAACAATATTTCATTGCATAGATGATACACAAAATAACTAAGAGAAAGAAAGGATTTTATCATGTCAGGAGAGAACCATAGCAACATCAAATGAAATGTCCTTGAGTCAGATATGTGTGTTTAAATACATATTGTGTTCATATATACTTATTTGTGATGCAGATTTATAACATGTATGAATATAATTTACATATATTATTAGAATATATATTTATGCATGTATGGAATTTAAATGTAAATATTTCCACAAGATGAAAATAGTGCAATAGCTTAAATAATGTCTGATTTAAATAATGAAACATATTTGAAAATGCTAGAATGAATGATACTTGGATTTCTGTATACCAACTAAAACAATAAAAAAGTAAAATTTAAAAAATACATAATGATGTACACCTAACATATAGATGATATGAAATGTGAGTAAAACATAATATAATGTATTTTGAAGCTCTTAGAACAGGAATCTTTCCAATTAAAAAAAAATAAGACATATAACATTGTCCCAAACACCCTATTCCAATGAAATAAAATGACTTTTATCATGTGAAGGAAATGAAGGAAAAAAACAAATAAGCAGTAATCTTCAATGTAGTATTTTAGAGACTATCAATCTATATTTCAATTGCTAGGAATTAAGGTAACATCTCCATTGGAAAAATTTATGAAAATTTATTTTTAAATGAATTGAGCCCAAGCTTTTTGTTGTTGTTAGAATTATACTTAAATACGTATAGAATAAACTGAAAGATACTATATGGATGTATTGCCTTAAAATATGGGTCACAATTTGTTTCATAAAAATGTACTCTTGGTTAGTGAACCACCTTTTTACAGGTGGTCGGAATACCTGGGAGTTCTTAAAGTAATCAAAATGACAAGACAAGAATGCTGAGTAATCAGGACAAGATGTTATCATCAATATCACACCCACCAGGGCCCTGGAGTATTACAGAGCAGGTGGTGGATTAAAGATGAATTCTGCTGTCACTGCTAGCCAGAGAAACAACTGCACAGAGGTGCTGGTAGACACTGAAGAGACTGAAAACTCATCAAAGCAGGAAATGAGCGGCTGTTCACTGCTCAGCAGTAAAGAAGACCTATGACACACCCTCTGATGATGAGGGAACATTGCAGAAGAGGGAGCAGAAAGAACATTAGAGCCACAGGGTGGGAAGATATACTATGAGGCATTCTCCTCCACACAGGAACTGACTATACCATCATGACCCTACAGTCATTACTGATAGCCAACTAAAGGGTGTTCTCAGGGGAATGTGGGCCAGGAGAAGGCATATAAGTGGATAGCCTGATGGTAATACAACAAATTTACAATATGTTCAGATATTAAAGTTCAAAATGAAATTTAAATTAAAAAACAAATGTTTCTGCAACATGAATTTTTCATGCTTGTCCCCATCCATATTGAATTAAAAGAAAGGGAAAAAAAAAAGCCTTTGGGGTTCATTTCTGAATTTGAAATCTAATTACTACTACTCATTATAGTTTTCATGTATTAAACGTTTAAGATATTTACTTAAATATAATTCCGTATCATTGCGTAATTCATAGAAAAAATAATAATTTTTATAAAATCTTAAATATAATTAATTTTGCAGTAATTGATACAAGAAAATAAAAGTATGAAATTATCACAGTTTTTTATACTAGTATCATTTGAGACTGATGACTAAACTCGTAAATGTTATTCCATATAAAAATTTATAGCCCATCAAAGTTCAGTATATATTTTGAATAATTTATTAATCTAATTATTGTGTGTGTGTGTGTGTGTTGTGTGTGTATGTGATGAGCAACCATGTATGTGTTCTTTTTTGTGAATGGACACATATGTGTGCTGACTGAAGAGTGAATATGCTTGTGTGTTTAGTCCTGACATCATACTTGTTTGTCTGTCTCAATTTCTTTCCACCTTATTCTTTGATACAGGATCTCTCATTGAACCCAGAGCCGCTTAGTATAGCTGGACTAGCTAGCCAATGGTCAGAAAGACTCTTCGTGTCTGCTTCCTGAGAGCTGGGCTTACTAGTGGCACCACCACTCCTGGATTTAACATGAGTTCTGGGGAAGTGAACCTACTTCCTCATGCTAGTGAGGCCAGGGCTTTATGGACTGAGCCCTTTCTCCAGACTGTATTGTGATATTTATGCCAAGAGAGAGAGAAAAAAATTTTGGCTTACCTTTCAAATATTAAGAATAACTGATTTTTTGTGGAACTTCTGTTCCAATTCTTACCCCTGATGGAAGGATAAAATTACTGACTTTTTTTTTTTTTTTTTTTTAGGACTGTTCCTCTTACTATGCTTCTAAAGTTCAGCTTGTATTGTTGCCCCTGCTCCTACGCAGCCTGGCTTCTTGAATGTGAGCAAGATAAATCTAGCTGACTAAGCCTGAAGGACTGGATATATTTGACTGGTGTGCTATATATCATCCTATGTCACTGATTGAAAGACTTTGTTTCAACAGTTTTCTCTTTTCATTCTCCTATGTCTTAATTTTTTCATTATCCACTCTATCACTTCCATCACCACAAAAGCACCATATATTTCTCATATTTTACTAAGAAGCCTCTCTCCTGAATACGCTTTCGTATTTAAAGGACAGTTTCCTTCCATTTCTCCCAATTGCCATTAATCCTTTTCAAAGGATTGTCTATATTCATTCGAATCAATTTTTTTTCTCATACGTTAACATTTTAGCCTTAATGTGATGTTCCTATTCTTTGCTTTTATTTTTGTATTTTTTTTTTACTTTCAAATATGCTACTGATTTCTATCTATCATTTTTCTTCCACTTTTTATTTTCCTAAAAATTATAACTTCATGAAATAAAAGCTTTGGTACCTGTCTTGTTCACTCAAGGTCATAAAGGTTGTTGTATTGGCTGTGGAAACCAATCAAAATACTTAAGACTTTTCCCAGTCCCTCAGTTTTCTTGTAGTTCTTATACAATATTTTCTGTCTATCTTTTTCTTAATCTACTTTTATCTTGTCTAATTATGAACATCTTCCTCTAAATCAGTATATCATGTCTCCATTTTTTTTTTTTCAACCTATTGCAGATACCTTCCCATTGCTGACACAAGCTACCCCATGAAAATCAGCTTACGGACTCGAGGGGCAGCTCCTTGATGGCAGGGGAAAGGGTGGCCAGAGCAGAAGCTGGTCATCGCCTCTGACACAGCAGGGGAAACGCTGCAGCACAAGAGTGAGCACCCTTAAGCCCACCTCTAACAACTCACCTCCTCCAACAAGGCCTCAATTCCCAAATTCCACCAGATGGATTGAGTTTACGGTGGACACCTAATTCAGACCACCACACCAACATTTGTTAAAAGTCTATGCTACTTTCATCTTCCCTTTCTATCATTATTTCTGTGCTTTGCAGCATGGGTGACATTTGTAATATAGTTGCTGTTGGATTCTGTCATGTATAAATAGGAAACACCTCTTATCAAAGGATGCAATTGTTTACTTTGTTGTATAAGGAATTTCTTTGCTCTCTCTACTTTTATCTCTCATAATAAACCACACTTCCACTTATACTCCGGCTGAAAGGGCCTCCCACATTAGGATTCCTTATAAAAATATACTTCCCTTTGTTATTGTTAATGGGACTTTAAGACTCAATTTAGAGAGCATCAATTTTTTATTTTTATTTTTTGGTTTTTCGAGGTAGGGTCTCACTCTAGCCCATGCTGACCTGGAATTCACTATGGAGTCTCAGGGTGGCCTCGAAGCTCACAGCTATCCTCCTACCTCTGCCTCCCAGTGCTGGGATCAAAGGCTGTGTGCCACCACGCCTGGCTCGAGAGCATCAATTTTTAGCACCTTCATTTGACTCTTCTTCATCAAACTATGGGTACCCCTTGACTGGTATAAATAATAACTCTTTTCTTTCCTTGGAGATGGGGTTTTTTCTGTGTTGCTTAGCCTGGCATTGAACTGTCATGTTCAAGGGGTACTCCAGTCTCATCTTCCTGAGTAATTGGAACTGTATGATCATATTACCCATATTGCTCTGCATTTATGTGTTAGCATCTCTTACTTTATCCAAAACTGTTTCCTTAATTGTCCCTTTTCATTATTATATAAAAAATTATTTAATGGAAAAGACTGTTTTATCATCTCTTCTATTTATTAAAGATGCTACATAATTTTTCTTTGAACTTGAGAGGAAGCATTTGCATATGTTTTTATTGATAATTCACCAATTTACCCCAAGCTCCAAAAATAGTATCTGCCACATAGTAATTGCATAATATTTTTAAAACTGGAATTTCATCTATTAGTATTAGATAATAATTACAATTATCATGAATTATATTGCATATGGTAATGGTTGGTTACATGTATTTTAAGTTTTTTCACTTTTTCTAAAAAAACTGAATAGAATACATATATACTGAAATTTACATGGCTCTGAATACATCTTTACCAAGGCAACTTTTTTTTCAAAGCAACTTTAAATGACAGTCAGAAGGACCAAAAAATAGACTAATAGAAGGAAAAAATGCATTCATACAGTTGTCAAAGTCTTACAGGTGAGACTGGTCAATTTCTTCTGATTGTCCAACACTTACTTGGATTCCATTCTAAATGGAAACTAAATATGTAGGCTTAGAGTTGCCTATGAAATGTTACCACTTCAGAGAATAAGAGACCCAGTGTGAATTTACTGAAGGTTCTACTCAGTAATCAATTGAAACCATTCATTAAGAAGTTACCTGAGTGTCATTCTTCTCATTTTCATACATTAAATGAGCCATTGCAGTTTTATTCATCTTTTGCATATTGATTTGTTAAAAATTCTGTCCCATTTCATAGGCTTCATAACCACTTACTCCCAATAACCACCAACTGGAAGACTTAGAATCACAGTTCCAAAATACCACTATGGTAGAAATATGAAATGTCCTCAAAAGGCTTATATGTTAGATGCTGGCAGTGTTCTTTAGGGAAGAAAATTTTTTGGTGGATACCAACATGAATGGCTTGTAACATTTTGTTTGCTTCCTGAAATCTTTATTGAAGTTGAATTGGCAGGTAACAGAATAATTAATATGGTTAAGCAAATTTCAAGGTAGTATCACATGGTCACTAGAAGCTTTTTACATTTACATTGAGAATCCGGAGAAAAATAATCCTGGAAGACTTTAAAAATGGAGATTTTGGCAAGAAGAATGCATGAGTCTACAGTTGTGAACAAGATGGTATAGTTATTCTAGAAATCAACACTGTTTAAAACATGCCAAGAAGTTTGCATTAAGACAATAGGCAAAATGTCTTGAGGAAATCTCAGTAATTTGATGCAATCCCACCCATCATGGGATCAAGGTTCTAAAGGTGTTAACTGATTTAGAAACCTTTACTTTGAAAAGAAAACATTGGAGCTCTGTAGCATCACTTGCTGCTTAAAATACCTGTTTCCAACATTTACCAATCCAGGCACTGAGACTGTTGCAGGTATGGCCCAAGCCAGTTTTGTGACTGCTCCAATTTGCAGAAAACATTGTTCTCTGCTTTCCACTTCATGTTGGTTTTGTAGACAGACAGAGTGTAAGAGGTACGTGACCATGGAGGTGTCCACCTAGATAGCAAAGGAAAGCCCAGGGTTCCCAGAAATTTGTGCCAGTATTGGAATCCATGAGGACAGCCCATGAGAGGGGAAAGCAGAGAAGCGATTAGGATGAAGCTTCCGCTTTAGCAGAAACTCCCTGATGTTGATGATACCGCGGGCATGCTGTATTTGTGTGGGAAAACCACAAGAAATGAGCAAAGCCAACTTGAGAAAGGCCACTTGGGCTAAAATTAACAAGACTTTGGGAGCAGGAATAGCCAAACCCATTGATTTTCACATCAACACACTATGATCCCAAATTCTTGCTATTTTTTTTTTCTGTTTATCTCCAGTGTTGCTTATTTCTGTTTCTTTCTTACTGTTCTTTCTTACTATTGACATATTCTCTATTTTTGATACAGGAATATTTATTCTGCATCATTTTATCTTGGAAGTATATAGCTTCTTTCTGATTTTGCAGGATCTCTGAGCTAAGATTTTTTTTTTCTTTTTCCTGAGCATTGAAGAGACTTAGTACTTGAACTTTGTGAAGCATTAGTATTTTAGAGTCTCTAGGAAATGAAGTGAGTGCATTCTGTATTATGACTTTCCATGACCCATTGGAGAGACAAGGGCAGAATGGTATGTCTTGAATTTAAAGTAGCCTTCACAAGTTCACATCTTAAACACTTATCTCTGAGTTAGTGGCACTTTGTTGTAAGAGGTAGGTCCTGGAGAGCATGTCTTTGAAGGTAAGACCTAGTCCTCAATGCTCTGCTCCTCTGCTTCATGTCACTGTCACCCCATTGCAATTACATGCTGCCTCCTTTACATACACATGCACCAATGTAAATGAACAAAAGTTATGGACTTAACTTCTTCGCCTGCAGAGCTAAAACCATCTTTCCTCCTTTTGAGTTGTATCTGCCAGGCATTTTGTCACAGTGACAAGAAAGCTAATTAACATAGGCAGGTGTCTTTAGGTAAGTTAATGAGATTTTTGTGCAACATATGCTGGTACTGCTACTATATACACTCTTTTGCCTGGCTCTTCCTCTGATTGTCCACCATATATCAGGGTGGCTAGTAACCATCCTCCACGGATGACATGGCAGTGTTTTGACTGATGTCTCTCTTGTCCTGTAAATAGTCTGGTTAGAAATCATGTAGCCTATTAATTCTTGCTTAGAGCGCAGACTCAGATCATGGTGATAGATCTATAAATATTTTTGAACAATCTTTTTTCTTTAATAATTAAAAGTAATTCTATTCACCACACAAGACAGCTCAATTTACAATGATAACACAATGTTTTTTACATTATTTAGACAATTATAATACAGTATAAATATTCCTTGATTACCTTTCTGGTACATTGATCTTTAACTATTGTATTAATTACTTTTCCCATAACTGTAATATTATACATGAGAGAAAGAATCAAGTTTAGAATCAGAACGATTTGAGATATTATTATTAGCACAATATTCTGAACCACTTGCTCACTAGATTTCTCACTATCATAGATGTAGTTTGCTCTTTTTCTTATTTCATTAATTTAGTCTCACTCCAAAAGCATGATGGAAATATTTAAGCTTAGATTTATATAAACTTTGGTAAATTTAATAAATTAAAATTTATTATTCTATGAGTTAAGGGCCAATGTTTCAAAAATAAACTATTATTTTTTATTAATTATGTACTCAGTTTGTATACAGTCAAGTTGGTACCATCCTTAGCCTCTTCCCTGTCCCCCCCTTCTACATGGACCCTCCTCCTAGGGTAATATGGGTCGTGCATTATAGGGGTAGCCATCAGTTATGGGTAGGAGGCAATGTCTCTGTGTATCATAACCCAATTGTGGCTCTGACATTCTTTCTGCCCCCTCTTCCACAAATTTCCCTGAGCCATGTTGGGTTCATTGTAGGTCTGCTTCAGTGATGATGTCTTGGGAGCTTCTGTGTCTCTGGATATCTGGTTTGGTAGGAGTTGAGTTTTCTCTGTGTAGATCTCCTTCACCCTTGTGCTGGTACCAAATTCACCAAGAAAGCAGCATTTTTATTCATTTCCCCAATTCTTAGTTTTAGCTGGGGCCCTTTTGAGGTGTGATGGGCTGGTTCTCTCCTTAGAATCTGCATCCATCTGAGAAAGTGAAGCAAATTCTCCAACAGAGAGTGATGTTAGTACCAGATAAATGGGATAACCTTTGTTTTTTAGAAAGAACTTAATAGGTGTAGGCCATCTTGTAGCCCACAATTGGTGAAAGCTTGGTAATGGACAGCAGGCTCATTTTGAATATGGTTCTGACTTGATTCCCAGCTCCAGGTTTGGGATCCCTTCCACTGAGCAGATCAGTTAGCCAAATCAACAGCAGTTGGTTTCCCACCACGGCTGGGTGTCACTATTGCACTTGTGTGAGCATCACATCAGGTTATTTGCTGCTGAGTAATTTAGACCACTGAGTTGCTTGGACAGATTATTGGTCATTGTCCCCCAGTCACTCATGTAGCACCTTCTGGCACTAGATGAGCTAAGTGTCTGGGGGCTGATTCTCTTCCAGCTTCCAGCCATGTCACTCCACGTTTCATACCAAAGCATATGGTGTCTTCAGCAATAGTGTCTTATCACTAACCTTTTGTGGGTCATCAAGTACTCTGACAGAAATCTGTCTTATTTTGGGAAACTTTGTAAGTCTTTCTGATCCAGAGCTCATTGTGGATGATAGCCACATGCTGGTACTGGGAGTTACAGGTCAGCTCCCAACAAGAGAAAGAAGAAAAAGATAAGTAATATAAAATAGATAGAAGAGAGAGAAGAGGGAGAGAGAGGAGAGAGATAAAGAGAGAGAGAGAAGGAGATAAACATAAACAGGAGAAGATTGAGGTCAGTCTTCATCATAAACTATTACTCACATTTCAAAAATGAAGAAGGAATGCAGTAGAGGTGGGTAGACATAAGAGAAAGTAATGGAATATGAATAGAAAAAAATAGATTATATAAATATATGAATTTGTCAAAAATAAAATTTAAATTAAAACTTAAAAACTACTTATAGCTTCATAAGAAGTAGAATACTGAATTTCATTGCCTTAGTCATCTGTCACATTATGTCACCATACCACAGTGAGCAAGTACATTGACTGTGGTGTCAAAGAATTTGAGTGTGATATATTACTGAAAATTTTAGTGACTTATTTTAACTTTTGAAGATTTTCTTTTATAATCTATGACAATGGAATTATATGAGGATCCATTCCAATATCAATGACATTTTGTAAACTTATTTATACAGTGTTTTCCAATGGCTTGGCACTAAGTATTGACCATCAACTTTAGCTGCCACTTTGGTCACAAATATTTTTCTTTGATTATACTATTTTCAGAAAGGTTCTATATGAAAATGCATGACTATGAATATATGAATATCCCATTACAATGAAAAGGTTTATTTACATAGCATATATATAAAGCCATAATTTGCTTATCTCACTAAAAATAATGTTGATGTGTAGCACAAAGTAAGAGTAGACCTTAGGAGAAAAGTGAAGAGAAGGCTAAGTTTTTAAAATCAAGAGAAATTAAGCAAAGGTAAAAGGTGTTGATTATAAGATTAATGTCATTATGAGATTGGCAAATTATATACAGTGAGAGTTTGAAGTGTCTATAATTTTTTTAGGCTATATGACAGAATCTAGCATATATAATCTGACATGACTTTTCAATGTTTCCTTGTGCATCTCCTCAAAGCTCTCAAGTGTCTTTTCTTTATTCACTATGGGATAAACTGTTGTCAACTTCCATAAGATGTAAACTCTAACACTACCCTATCCAAGCTGCATCATGGAACCATGGAACCACTCCGTAGACCTGCACAAACCTGTCAAATTAGAAACCTCATTTTAATAATATTCCTGAGTTTTTTAAATTAGTTTTTGGGGGTGGGGTGAGAAAGTTGTTTATTTTGGCTTACTCATGACAGGAAGCTTCATGACAGCAGGGGAAATATGGTGGAGTAGAAGCTGGACATCATCTCGCAAACATTACGTGGACAACTGCATTGTGAGAGTGAGCTGAACTCTGGCAACGGGGAGCTAGCTGTAGCACTCAGTACAGCTCTAGGAGGACTTCTCCTCCCAAACTGTCACAACCTGGGAATCTGAGTGGAAAAGGAGGGCTACCACCAGGTGCCCAGCATGTTTCCAGCCCTTCTTGCTGACTTGGCAGCCTATGACCTGTGTCCCTGAGCTTCCTCAGACACACTGAGCCTTTCCACCTTGACTTTTTCCTTTTTGTTTTTTTTTTTTATTTTCATTTTAAAACTATCGAAACCTATTATGCAGCACAAGCTATTAAAATTTAAACCATAGACAAATTTTTCTGTTGTACTTCATTATAAATAAAGTTTGTTGTAACACACTCAGGTTTTTGATGCTCATGTTTTCTATGATTCCCTTCATATTATGATAGCAGAAATAAGGAGCTTCTCCAAAATTGTACCAGTAATAATCTTAGGATGATAACAGATTGGTAAATGGCAAAGGGGTTAAATTGCTTGCTGTACAAGCCTGATGACTGGAGTTTGGTCCACAGTAACCACAAAAACATGACAGGCAAGTAACACAGATACCTGCAATTGCAATGTGTAAGAATAGAAACCAGGAGTCAGCCACTGTGGTGTTCAGCATGGTCGACAATAGTCAAATTCACTTTTCATGCAAGGTGGACAGAAAAGGCCAACTGCAGCCCATGTGTGTCCTCTAAACTCCACTTGTGCACCGTGGCATGGGTGTATCCATCCACAGACACACAAACATACACACAGCATACACACATAAACACAAGAAAGAAAAAATTATACATGGAGCCTGGAGATATGGCTGAGTGGTTAAGGCGTTTGCCTGCAAAGCCAAAGGACATTGGTTAGATTCCCCAGGGCCCACGTAATCCAGATGCACAAGGGGGCACATGTGTCTGGAGCTTGTTTGCAGTGGCTAGACACCCTGGCACATCCATTCTCTATCTCTCTCTCTCTGTTTTTTTCTCTCTCAAATGAATAAATAATAAAATATTTTTTAAAACCTTATACATGGGATAAGTAAATTTCAAAATCAAATGATTCAGTTAGAATAACTTAAACTTGGCAGAATTGTTTAGTAGTAAACGATACATACAGTTCTCAATGGGATACCATAAGTAGTGTGTTCACTATATATAATGAAAACACTATTCCTCATATATTATTAACTAAACCCTTATATATAAAATAGTACTAATCAAGTTTTCTTATAGTCCCATCTATCACACAAACACACACATATATTTAATTGATAAAAATTAAATTAATAGGCTCTTGTAGTTATTTAAATTCTTTTTTTTTTTTTCGAGGTAGGGTCTCATTCAAGCTCAGGCTGACCTGGAATTCACTATGGAGTCTCAGGGTGGCCTCGAACTCACGGCGATCCTCCTACCTCTGTCTCCCAAGTGCTGGGATTAAAGGCGTGCGCCACCATGCCCTGCTTAATTATTTAATTTTGTCATAAAGATGTATCTCATTGTATATACTTCACATCTAACAACTTTGAACTAAGAACATTGTCTATTTGGGAATGTATTTAAGAAAGAATTTAATGAGTAGAATAGCCATATAGTTTTCTCTGTTTATGTCCAGCAGGTAGAGATGAAATCTAATCTGAATGGATAGCAGACTGGTGTTCATGTAAAAATACCGTGAGTCAGACATGCTCTTAATAGAGAATGCCTTGGAGAAAATTGCCAATGAAAAATGTACTTGAATCTAAATAGTTTTGCAAGTTTTATTTCATTATTATTTATGTATATATTTTACAAATGGTTGAAAACTTAAAAACATTTTGCTAGGAACTGAAGCATGAGCCATCTGGGAGTAGTAATTGCACTCCCCACAGCATAACGACCAAAGACAAATTTCCCATGACGGTTGAAGGCAGTGTAGGGTCTTGTGCCCTGAAGTAGCAAAATGAAGAGCGTAAGTGGTAGGTTGGCTGGTATATGAATGAAAAATCTAGAATACAGCTAAGTAATAGCAGGATAGGATAGTATCCATTTATTTGACTTAACAGATGTGTATACTGAGGCAATGTAAATTTTTAATATAAAGGCAATTGGTTGACACTCTGTAGATATCTCCCCATACTCTTTGCAGTTTTATATTATATGATTCAACATGAATTGCTTGTTTTATAAACACGTGTTCTTTATTTAGATTTTTTAATCTATTTATTAAAGGCAGAGAGAGAGAGAGAGAGAGGGAGAGAACGGGCACATTAGGGTCTCTAGACACTGCAAACAAACTTCACACACATTTGCCAGCATGTAAATCTAGCTTACATGTGTACTGGGGAATTGAACCTTAGGTTTCACAGGCAGTGCCTTAACTGCTAAGCAATGTCTTCAGCCCAACACTTTTTCTTTTAAGCTAGCTAAAACAGTAGATTTCCAAAGGTCTTTGCCAGACACAATTAATTGTTATTTTCTCTGTCAGGTAGAGACATTTTTCCATATGGCTATATCATTGCAAATAACAATAAATATTAATTTTGTTTAATCCATTCATTTGGTTTTGGTATCTATATTGTATCTATATCACATGAAGCTATTTGAAAACTATAGAAAACTATGGAAAAACCCAGTATATTTAACATCAGAACAGGAGAACTAAATTTTAATTTTGCTTATAGAAATAGAATAAATATATTATGTTAGGAAATGTAACATTCTAAGTATGAATATATTCATGAGGCCAGAATTGGTCACTATTAAACATTTTAAAAATTATAGGATTAAAACATTTCAAGTATGGATTACAATGTCTAAGTCTTATAAAAAGGGGGTATAAATTCACTTCTTAGTTAGTAGTACAATGAAAATAATGCTTATTCACAAATTTAAAATTGTCTTACCCTTGCTACCAGGTAAACACCTTAACTTGGAGGCCTCAGACTTGCGAAAGACATATAAGCTGACTTTCTAATTTCTGTGTCTTATGCTTTCGAATTTAATTGTCTGATTTGGAGAAAAATAGAAGCTCTTACTATGTAGCTGGACACATGCTTATAGTTTAATGAATTCTCCGGCATTACCTGGTTAGGAGTGGGTATACATGACCATGGGTATTCCCTAAGGTCATGTAGCATTGATAGCAAATTTCTTTCCATCCAAGTTCTCACACAGTAATGTTACATAAATTTCAGTAGTTCTTTTCCTAAAATGAAGCAAAATAGGCTATTTCACTGTCTATCTAAGGGTGAGGAGGGCTAGAATAAAATGGAAATGGCATCAAATCTCCCCTAAGTGAATACTTTGCTGCTAACTTTCATTCTGCAAGGCTATATACATTAATACATCTCATGTGCCTAATATCCAGAATGTTTGCTAGCACATAGTATTGGACATAGTGTCAATGTCTCCAGAGATGAATTCTTTTTTTATAATGACTAATAAGTGAGGTATTTTGAAAAGAGACAAGGAAAGGAAGGTGAAACAGGAGAAAAGACAAGAATAGGAATGTGTGATGAGGATAATGTGTCTGAGATTTTCTGGAAAAATATTTTTTGGAATATCCTATAATGATAAACAATTGATGAATGGAAGCTTCTGTTATATTTTCCATTGCAGCCTACATTTCTTTCACGTCTTTCTTCCGTTTTTTTTCTTTTTTTTTTTTCTTTTTAGATGAAGATGATCTTCAATTTGGGATCCTTTTAGTTCAATCTTACCACCAGGTCCTGTGCATTGCTGTGGATGAAACACAGGGCCTTATGCATACTCGGTCGGCCTGTTATAGATTCAGGTACATTCCAGCCACATCATTTGTACTTCTCAAGTAGTAAAATGCATTGGAACACCTACTGTGAAGTGTGCTTACACTGCCTTTAAAATGTTTTGTTCTTCATAATGGTTCCAACTTCTGTTTCATTTTTGTTTTCTTAGAATGGTAACTGTTCATGACCACTGAGATTGTAGCATGCATGTCTCCCACAAGGGAAATTGATAATGATAAATTAGATCACAGGAGGATATTGAAAGGCAGTGGCTGTATTAGCACCCTGATGAAAAAACCTGCACTGTGTTGATCAAACCATGCTGAAAGCTTTTTATCCTCCATAGAATTGACATCAGAGAAGTTGACCCTAGATAAAATCTCTCTCAAGTGAACATTTTCTTGATTCCTACTTTAGATAAGCTTTGAAGGAAATAATATTCTGGAGTAGTTCTTTGAGGAAGAGTAGTGATATTTCTAAAGTTTTTAGATCCTCAGAACTAGCATAATAATTATTCTGTGATCTCCCTAAGAATTACTTATTGATACTAGGTGGTAAATGTTACTGTGAGGAAGAAGCTATTCAGAAACTAAATGAGAACATAAGTACAAAGATGTCTAAAAGTTACTATCTGAGTTTATTATTATTCTCACTTTCAGAGACACATTTTAACATGAAATATTTCTAAGCTTATTCTTGTGGTTAATTTTTTCTGAAACTTAGAGTATCAAAGGTTCAGAAAACATGACTTTGCAATTAACAAGAAGAAACATGGAAGAGAAGACAAAGGAAAGCATACAGAGAATGTGCATGGAATTATAGAACCAGCACAGACACAGCCACCTAATAATAGGGACCACCATAACTACACACATTTAAGGTGGGGCAATAGAGAAGAAAATCTCCTTGTCCAAGGCCACAGAGAAATAAAGAACCCAAGCTGAGCAAACTGGTTTGGCCTCAGATTCTGTGTCCTTGACTATAAAGCCTCTTTCACAGGAGAGAAACGCATTATACAAATTATGTATGACAAGACTCACTGGCATAAATAAAACTTTGTGACAGATCAAAAGAAAAGATATTGGGCTGGAGGGATGGCTTAGTGGTTAAAGTGCTTGCCTACAAAGCCAAAAGACCCAGGTTTGATTCCCCAAGACCCACGTTAACCAGACACACAAGGGGGCGCATGTGTCTGGAGTTCTTTTGCAGTGGCTGGAGGCCCTTGCAAGCACATTCTCTCTCTGTCTCTCCCTCTTTCTCTGTCAAATAAATAAATAGATAAATACTTTTAAGAAAAAAAAAAACAAGACAAGACATTGAAATCATTAGGTGATCATTTTATTTACAAGTAAGAAGAAACGGCTACCCAGAAAGTGAGATATTTGAACTGAAATTTTAAGAGAATGGGATTGAAAAGCAGGAATACCTGGTCTTTAAAACTGAATTAGGCATGAACTCTGATAGACAACATCAACAGGAAGGCCGGACCAGGAGGTTCTATTGTGTATTCTGAAAACAAAAGCAGGTAGACGATGATATATGCCACAACTTACACAGAACAATGGACTCTTGCTGTTATAGGCAAATAAAAGAAAAAAATATACACATGTACATACATATGCTTTTACTATGAACCTAGCTGTGAAAGTATGTGCAGGATGAATCTATTTGTATTTTGTGCTTATACATTGAAAACAATGCAACACTACTAAATCATATAAATGCATTATGTCAGTGGCCTAAAGGATTTGAGGGTTCTGAGATAGTCACATGTTTCTCCAATTGAATTTTAACTATATATATATATTTTTTTTTTCTTTTTTTGGTAATCCGTAAAATAAAATTGTTTGGCCTACTTTGACCCTAAGTACGCATTGCTGAATTTGCTTCTAGATTTCATGGCAAGTCTAGAGCACAGTGGCTCCTTGTGGATTTGGTTTGGAAGGTAAACATATACATTAGAATGAAAAGTTCAAAGAAGGACAAGAAATAATCAGCAAACCTATTGTTTTTGATGAGAGAAAATAGCTTAGAGGAGAATTCCTCTGACATATTGTTTGAAAGCACACATTTTTTATTTGTTTTGTTCAGGTTTGTTTGATTTTGTGTTTTAATACTTGGGTGTCCATAGCTACAATTGTGAAAAAAGAGCCCCGGTTTAATACTGCAATATTTATTTATAAAATGTTCAGATTTCTCTAATGTCTAAAGTTAGTACTAATGTAAAAGGAATTACATATCCTTTGGAAAAGTATCTATACAGACCTGGGAAGATTGCTCAGTGGTTAAGGCACTTTCCTGCAAAGCCTAATGACACCAGATCAATTCCCCAGTACCCTCATAAAGAGCTGGATGCACAAAGTGGCACATGTATCTGGAGTTCTTTGCAGAATTTAGAGTACCTGTTGTGCCCATTCTCTCTCTCTCTCTATCTGTCCGTACATGTATCTTACCTCTATATCTCTCTGCTTACAAATAAATGAATAA
The DNA here is from genome assembly GCA_036346955.1 of Dipus sagitta. Classification (NCBI taxonomy): domain Eukaryota; kingdom Metazoa; phylum Chordata; class Mammalia; order Rodentia; family Dipodidae; genus Dipus; species Dipus sagitta. Next base: position 28,657,356 of record CM070772.1, read on the forward strand.
ATAAAAATTAAAAACAACTTTAATCCCAACACTTGGGAGGCAGAGGTAAGAGGATCAACGTGAGTTCTAGACTTGGTTTATGTTTGGATATGGTTCTGACTTGTTTCCTAGCTCCAGCTATGGGTCTCATACCAGTGAGGGGATCAGTTAGCTGAATAGAGAGCAGTTGGTTCCCCACCATGGCTGTGTGCCACCACTGCACTTGAGTGGGCATCACAACAAGTTATTTGCTGCTAAGTAGGTTAGACCATGCGTTGCTTTGAGAGATATTGGCCCTTTTCCCCCAGTCGCCCATGTAGCACCTTCTGGCACTAGACGCGCTGACTGTCTGGGGACTGACTCTCTTCCAACTTCCAGCCATGCCATTCTAATTTGCATGTCAATCACATAAGGTGTCTTCAGCAGTAGGGTCTTATCACTAGCCTTTGGAGGGTCATCAAGTACTCGGACAGAAATCTGTCTGTCTTTTAGGAAACCTTGTAGGTCTCTCTGATCAAAAGCTCATTGTGGATGATAGTCCCATGCTGGTTCTGGGAGTTACAGGTCAGTGCCCACTAAGAAAATGAGGAAAAAGATAACTAATATACAAGAGTTAGAGATAAAAGAGAGAGAGAGAGGGAGAGGGGAAGTGAAGGAGGGAAGATGTAGAAGATTAAGGTTAGTCTTGATCATACCCTCTCCAGTGTCTTGTGGTTCAGGTGTTCTCTGGCCATAGTGAATTCCAGATATGATTGGGCTAGGCCAAGATCCTACCTCAAAAAAAAAAAAAAAAAATAAATAAATAAATAAATAAATAAAGACAATAAAAACAAAAAAAAACAAGAAAGGTTTATAAAAAGGACATTCCTATCTGAATACCTGAGTAATTCTTTCAAAATGCATTAGAGTGCACAGAGAGAAAAGGAGATGTTCCCTATTAGTTAAGTCTTCTCAAGAATGTTTCCATTTTCGTCTCTGTTAAAACTTGTTTCTGAGCAGGAAAAGGAGTTAATTCTTCAGAAAAAGTTAAACACAACTCCTAAATTATCCTGTTTTTTTTTTTTTTTCAACATTTCTTCATTAATCTTGGAATTTAAGTAATTTAGGTTAACAATAATGTGGTCAGTAGAAAGAAAGGTAAGAAAATGAGAAAAGGGAAGAAATATTACCACACAGAGTTCATTCAGTGTTATGTTGATATATACAAAAACTGAGGTTATACTATATGGATTATCATTTTTATATGGACAATGTGTATTTTTTCTATTACTGCTTTTTCTTCATTTAGCCAATGAGTGTATGGATAAAAATACATAAAGTAATTTTTAAGTGTGATTTTTTTTTCTCTTTCTGGGTTATAAATGTACAAACATCTTACTTACTATTGTAAGTGAAATTCCAAAAGTGATTGTTTTATAACCTGGATAATTTCTTGAATGTTTAACCAAAGTCATCAAAAATCAAGATAAATTTTGAGTTTAACACACAATAATTAAAACACTAGTGATAGCAATAAAGAAATAAAAGTTCATATTAGCATTTTTTAGGCAGGCATAATTTCCTTCACTATAGAAGTTTTATTTTGTTTCACATTATTACTTTTTTCTCATATCATATGACAAAACACCTCACAGAGGTTCGGGGAGATTGCTCAGTGGCTAAAGGCACTTAGTCCCAAAGCCTGCTGGCCCAGGTTTCATTCCCCATTACTCATGTAAAGCCAGATGCAAAAAGTGACACATGTATCTAGAATTCATTTGAAGCAGCAAGAGGCCCTGGGCAACCTTATTTTCTCTCTCTCTCTCCTCTCTCTCTCTCTCTCTTTCTGCTTGCAAATACATATAATACAATATGTTTCTTTAAATGCCTGATAGACAGTAGAGAGGGGAAGCCTTATTTTCTCAATTCCAGAGAAAATCAGTCTCTTGTTCCTCAAACTGTCCTCTCTCTGGTTCCAATTCCAGGGAGTTTCAGTCAATCACAATATGGAAGGGAGAGCAGAGCAGCCTGAACCTGGTGATGAGAGCATGGCATGCCGGTGTTCACATGGAGGTGGAGGAGCAACACAAAGGCTAGGCTGGTGTCCGGAGCTGTAGCTGTTCCTTGACCTCTTTTCGTGAGACTTTAGACACAGGGGCATTATGGTACAGCCTTGGTGAAACAGACTTTAGGCACAGAGGCATTATCGTACGGCCTTGGTGAAGCTGACTTTAGACACATAAGCATTGTTGAGAAAGTTTTATTTTATGTATATAAGCTTGTGTCTGCCTGAATAAACTTGAGCCTTGATCAGAACTTGTCTTGGCTCCATTCCTTGTGTTCTTGTCTCAGATTCATTCCCACTCCCTTCTTCGGGGTCTGTTTGACTCTCGTGCTGCAGGTTGGCAAAGCGTGGTGCCCGAACAGGGACCTGAATAGGAGGGGCTTCAGTGAGGAATGCCAACATCAACCCAGGATCTGTGGAAGAAAGTGAAACTCAAAAAGACGACTGTAGTCACGCGCTCAGTCTTCTGGAATAAGGTTAGTTGGTGCAATTATGGGACAGGCAAAGAGTAAAAAGGAGCCAATTGCCATAGTAAAAGATATTTTAAAAGCACAAGGAACTGGGATTGCTTCAAGTTCTTTAAGCAATTTTTTTGATTTTATTAATAAAACAAGCCCTTGGTTTATAGATCAATCAAATATTGATTCAGATGCTTGGGATAAGGTAGGGAAAGAATTAAATGTCTTCTTACAAACTCATGGTCCCAATAAGGTTCCAGTAATTGCTTTTTCCTTATGGTCTTTGATAAAGGATGCCTTGGATTCAGGTACAAAAGATAGTTTAGTGACACAAATGTTAGACCACACTCAAGATATCATTGAAGAAATTAGAAGTCAAAGTTCTGGAAAAGGGGGCTGGAGAGATGGCTTAGCAGTTAAGGCGCTTGCCTGCAAAGCCTAAGGACCCAGGTTCAATTCTCCAGGTCCCACATTAGCAGGATGCACAAGGTGATGCATGCATCTGGAGTTCGTTTGCAGTGGCTGAAGGCCCCTTGCATGCCCATTCTCTCTCTCTCTCTGTCTCTCTCAAATAAATAAAATAGATTTAAAAAGATTTAAAAAAAATGTTCTGGAAAAGGGACACCTGTAACTTACAAAGAATTAAATAAAGCATTACAATCTTTAAAAGTTTCTAAGGAAGATAGTGAAGAGGAAAAGGAGGAAATAGAGCCAGAAGAAGCAGAAGAATTGGAGGAAGAGGCCACTAATTATCATGCAGATTGGGACCCACTGAGTCCCCCCACCCCATGGCCCTCCACACAAGTATATGTAGCAGAATTAAAATATGAGGAGGCAACTGACCTGACTTCTAAGCCAGCCTGCCTCAAGAAAATTGTATTAAGACTACTTTTTTGTTAGTAATAGGATTAATCAATTTGGTGTAATTTTTTTAGTAGCCTTATAAGAAAGATGGTTAATGATGTGGTGAGATAAATTGATTGAAGGAACTGGGAAGAAATTTTTCAATGTTCGACACAGAATGCTCATTAAAAATGCCTTTTGAGAGGTACTTAGATCAGAATGTTAAAGTATGTAAATAAAGGTGTATGGATGTAAAAAAAGAAATTTTCAGGCTAAACCTAAACACCATGCCTAAAGTTAGAGGTTTCTCATCTGTTTACAAACTCTAAAGGAACAAAAGAACTAATTGCTCAGGGCTCTTGTATGGATTCACTGCGTTGGTGAAGTCAAGAGTCTGAGCTTAAGCCCGAAATAAAGCTCTTTGCTGTTACATAAGTGTCAAAAACAATTATTCTGGTTTCATTTGTGCTTCTGCTCAAACGGGAGAAGGTACTAAACATGTTATTGCTCATTGTCTTCATTCTTTTAATACTTTAGGAGTCCCTAAACAACTAAAAACAAATAATGGTCCAGGATATACAAGTGCAGGATTTAAGCACTTTTGTTCTTCTTTTAATATTGAGCATGTTACTGGAATTCCTCATAACCCCCAAGGGCAAGGTATCATTGAATGAGCAAATGGAACATTAAAAACCTGGTTACAAAACACTAAAAAGGAGTAAACAACACAGGGATCAGTAACAAGATGGTTAAATCATATTTTATTTATTTTAATTTTTTACTTTTGGATGCAAGAGGATTTTCTTCTGCTGACCATTTTTGGCATGCACAAACCAAGACTAATTATGCTAAAGTAATGTGAAAAGATCCATTGACTAACAAATGGAGTGGACCCAACCCTGTATTAATATGATGAGGATCTGTTTGTATTTTTTCACAGAAAGGAAATGGAGCCAGATGATTGCCAGAACATTTGGTCCAGTATGCAGGCCACGAGATCAAACAAAAGTATACTGCTGATCCTGATAGTATGGTGTCATCTACATCTTGCTTACAGTGAAGTCTACTGGACTGTCCTCAGGATTGTGGTGGTCAGACAATGGACATCAGCAAACTTACGTGTGGAAAATTGCTGCTGCTATGGGAGGTATCAAGGTTGCATCTGCCAGCAATAATTCAAATAGTCTTCTGAAAGGAACTGTTGTGGCCTGTGTTATACCACCTTATGCCCTGATGTTAGGAAATGTGAATATGGCTTGGAATCATGGGTCTGAAACATGGGTCTGTTTAATGTTACCTGTGATAATTGTAGTCTGTCCAATTATATTTCTCATGATTCTGAAACTGTAATGATTGTCAAACATCTGCATTTCTTATGATTCCTGTTATTCTTTCAAAGCCTTGGTATTCTGACAAGGGTATTCAAATTCTAGAGGAGCTTAAAAATAGTTTAAGTAGACAAAAGAGAGTTGTGGTTTTAGTTATTGCTGGGATTGTTGCTTTTATTACATTATTAGCTTCTATTACTACTGCTGCTGTTGCTCTTGCACAAGAAGTTCATACTGCACACTTTGTTAATAATCTAGATAAGAACATTTCTGTTGCTTTGGGAACTCAAGTAACCATAGACAAGAAGTTAGAAGAAAAAATAGATGCTTTGTTTGATGTAGTGACCTATTTGGGAGAGCAAATTCAAGGAATGAAGATTAGAGCTCGATTGGAATGCCATGCAGATTACCAATGGATTTACATCACCTCTAAAACTTACAATGCTAGTGATGAAGATTGGGTAAAGGTCAAAATGCACTTGGAAGGAATTTGGCACCACGATAACATTTCGTTAGATTTGGTTAGTTTACATTCAGAAATTCTAGCTATACAGCACACTCATCTTGATTTTGATGACACTAAGGCTGCTAATGATTTACTTACTGCAATTAAGTCTGTGTTGCCTGGTTGGAACTCTCTAAGTTACTGGATAGGCAGCTTTGCAGCTGTGGGAGTTTGCCTTCTGCTTCTCTTATGCCTATTGCCTATTTTCTTTAAGCGTATAATGAAGTCTATTGTGAATGTTTGTGCAGAGGTCCGAGGTATGCACTATAGAGCGCATCCTTGGCTCCCTCAGACTTTATCCTAATCCTCCCTGAATTTTATCCAGCTGGTAGCCATAGACAGGTAAGATCGGGGAGATGAGGCATCCAACCTAAGACAGGGCATGTATTGAAGGATAATACATTTGTCCTATGATGGGTAAGGATGTTCTTCTGCCTCTGACAACCTAAGACAGGCACAGTTGCTTCTTTTAGTAAATAAAGAAGGGGGAGATGTTGAGCTGTAGCTGTTCCTGGGCCTCTTTTCTTGAGACTTCAGACACAGAGGCATTATCGTACAGCCTTGGTGAAGTAGGCTTTAGGCACAGAGGCATTATCATAAGGCCTTGGTGAAGCTGACTTTAGACACGTAAGCATTGTTGAGAAAGTTTTATTTTCTGTATATAAGCTTGTGTCTGCCTGAATAAACTTGAGCCTTAATCAGAGCTTGTCTTGACTCCATTCCTTGTGTTCTTGTCTCAGATTCATTCCCACTCCCTCCTTCGGTGTCTGTTCGACTCTCGTGCTGCAGGTCGGCACAGGCTGGAATCAGCAAAAGTTCAGCCCAAACTGCCACATTTGGAAGGAAATAACCCACCTCATTAAGATTCCACAGAACTTTAATAGTACCGCAATAGGACAAACCGTGTGTGTGTGTGTGTATTCTTGATTCACATATTCAGTGTATAGGTACACATATCTACACATGCAATAATTATGTAGATGATTATTTTGGGGCACTGTGGGACATTCATGAAGAAAATGTACAACTGTGATGCACAACATGTGGGAAAGTGTGTGAAATGTAGAACAGTATGTTAAATACAAGGCAGTATGCTCTCATAAGAACCTTGAAAGTAATGTATGATAACCACCTGTGGTAGTTTGAATAGATGGCCCCCAATATATTCAGTTCTTTATTGTTTGTAGTTTGCATTCTGAAGCCACCTGGCGGGAGGCAATGTCACTGGGCGGATCTTTAGGTGTGGTGGTGGGTTTCAGATTTCAATCTAAAGATATGCAAAGTGTGCCTAGCTGGAGTTCCTGAAGTGTGCTGTGTGGCTTTTGGCTTTGGGCTTGTGCTTCTCTCTCTCTGCTTGTTCCTATGAAGGCAGGACAGCTTCTTCTTCCGTTATGGAACTTCCCCTGGATCTGTAAGCTTCAATAAATATCCCTTCCTCCATAACTGTGTCTGATCTGGAAGTTCATCTCAGTGAACCTGAATCTATCTGCTACAGCACCTGAAATAAGGCACAATGAACAAACAAACAAACAAACAAAATGAATAGAATTTACATACCTATAATAGGGACTTTTAGGTTATTTTTTTTCAGAACTTTAATATAGTTAATAATAACCAAATTTTGTTACGATAAGCCTGAATAACTGTTTAAGAGCTTTTTAATTTTCCAAGTTTACAAAGTTATAAGAAAGGGATCTACAAAAATTACAGTACTATGAATTTTATAATTGCATGTAAAGAAACAGTTAAGCATTGAAGAAAATAAGCAAAAAAGTGACATATTTCCTAGGCAGCCTGAAACATTACAACAAATGTGTTTAGGAAACTTGAAGATGTGCCAGGGAACCATGATGACTTCATGCCATTCTTCACATCAGGAATGACTTCGGAATAATGGGTATGAAGTAGGAACTTTGTAGGAAGTGAGCCCATCTGTTAGCTATCTGCAGAAGGGGCAACAGTAGAAAATGGTACAGAAGAGAATGGTCATTTCTAACAAAAGAGAGGAGACTATGAAGAGCAAGAGACTGATTTTTTTTCTGCAGTAGACATCGTTTGGGGAAGCAAGATCTTACCAATTACCTTAGCAATGGGAGTTCATATTGTATGGCCAGATTTCTTGTATGAGGAATTAATTGAGTGTGGAAATTGTTTCCAATAGAGCAAGGCAGGATGGCATATGTCTATAATGCTTACTACTAGATAGACTAGGGTTGGAGAATCACACACAGGGATAGAGAGTATCACATACCAACTGTGTCTAAAAAGTCCAAGAACCTTCCAAAGCAGCTGACATTTCTATTAATATCTAGGTCAAGTGAGAACTAATTTAGTGATATGTACAACTTGCAGGTTATACAAATATGAAATAGTGTTTGAAGCCATAGCCAGTCAAAAGAAACTAGAATCAAATTCTCAAATAGGAAAGAAATGACACTTCCAAGTAGAGGTTTGTTATATGAGTCATAAACAAAACCAGACAAAAATCAATATAGACGAAACACTCTTTAAATAGACTAAACCCTCCCATGAAGCCATTTCCCTGCCTTTCAGATGCTGGATAGCGATAATACTTGCGTAGCACAGCTAAGTATAGGTTGGAATTGGAAAATTGAGGGTTTTAGCGATCTTCTGTGCAGAACAAGCAGAACAGGTAATCATGAAAAAGATATTTGAGAATGCAGCTTAAATTTTGACACTACTCTGGCAAAAATAAATAAAGGAAAAAAGTGTGCATTCACTGTGGAGAGTCAGCTTTAGTAAAAGTAAGCATTTCTTGGGCTACTGAATCTCATGTGTAAAGCAAAGCCTGTAAGCATTATAAAGTTCTACAGTTCTGAGACTATCCATGACAAGGTGTGTTAAATGTCTCAGCTTAGCACTATTGAAGTGGTATAGATGTGGAGCCACGGTAAAACAGCCCAAGTTCACTGGGGTCATGACATTGCACAGCTCCAGTACCATTCTGTCTCTTTACCTTGGATTTTAAGAGGGGACACACATGCTTCTGCCACATAGCATTGACTTCATTGCAGGCTTAAGAGCACCTGTGGCAGATGGTACATTGAATCTTGTGAAAAAAAAATAATAATAGGCCAAGCACTGACCCTCTTATAAGGTTGTTCATCTCATATATCTGTCATGGTGATGGAAAGCTTACTGACACTATTCGTTTTTGCATCCTTGGGTGAATAAATCTATTCTGAAAAACTATATAAATCAATACTGATCAAGGATTTAAATAACTTTCAAACAATATAGTCATAAATGATAGACTATCACTACCGCCATGCATATTTGAGCTGGAAGTTGACACCTTTGTACAACAATAATATTTTGTTCATAGAGATTTTTGTGAATAAAAACACATATATGTTACATATTAAAGAAAGTGAATTTAGAAACTCAGGGTCAGTGTTGAAGTTCATTTAATGAATAAATGGGTGATTATGAGGTGATCTGTCCAAATTTTTGTTGTCAAAATTAAAATAAACAAAAGTAAAAATAAGTAATCCTATGTTATATATTCTCTAAACTTAGTAAATTAAATTAGAAATCTCTCAGGAATAGATAGCTGCACAACTGAAAGTTTGACACAAAAGCTAGTTACTTTTATGTAAAACATGGGTTGTAAAAATTTCTAATGGAAATTTAAAAGCATGGGCTATAGAGTTTTATTAGCATTTAAGGCTCTTGACTGCAAAGCCAGAGGACCCAGGTTCAGTTTCCCAGTACCAACATAAGCCAGATGCATAAGGTGGTGCATGTGTCTGGAGTTCTTTTACAGTGGCTGAAGGCCCTGGTGTACCCATTCTCTCAAAAAAAAAAAAAAAAAAAAAAAAAAAAAAAAAAAAAAAAAAAGAAAAGAAAAAAAATAAAAATAAAATAAAATAAATTTGAAAACAAAATTAAAAGTACTTCAACTTGAAATGAAAAGTATTTTTATTAAAAAATTGCAGAATATATCAAAAACAGTTTAGATAGAAGTTTACAGAATTAAATGTATAACATAGAAAATACATAATTGTTAAAGTATCAGTAAAATGCTCACCTATAACACAGGAGGAAAGCCAACAATTAAAACCAAACGCAAACAGAAACGAGTAAAGAAAACCATAACCAAATTAGTAAAATTATGAATGGGAAACAGATAAAGTTCATGGGGTCTTTATTTATTTTAAAGAGAGAGAGAAAGAGAGAGAATTGGCATGCCAGGGCCTCAGCCACTGCAAGCAAACTCCACAATGCTTGTGCTACCTAGTTGTGCTCGCCTCACCGTGCATTTGGCTTATTTAGGATGTGGAGATCAAATATGGGTCCTTTGACTATGCAGGCAATTGCTTTAACTGCTAAGCTGTCTCTCTAGCCCCAAATTCATAAACTCTTTGACAGTATATTAAAAGGAAGAAATACGCGTTCCCAACACCACAGAGCGCCACACTAGAACACGGCCACACACCCCCCCCCATGCCAGTGTGCCTACCCAGGTCAGCAGGCTAGTGTCCCCCCAGGGGACCTCTGCATAAAAACGCCATCCCACCCACTGCCACCCCTCACCTCCATACATGGATCCAGGTCAGCAGGCTGGTGTCCCCCCACCACCACCAGGGACCTCCACACACCACTGCTCCTCCGTGCATGGGCCAAGGCAAGCAGGCTAGGGTTCTGCCCTCCCTAGGCTCTCCCACCACAGGGGACCTCCATGCCTCCCCAGTGTGTCACCTGACCAACAGCAGCCCCATATCCTCACCCTGCCCTGTTACAGGACTTGGCAATCCCATCCACCCCCTGCCTCAGGGTCCCAAGGAACCCACTGTCCCATCCCTTCACCCTTCAAGATCGTGGAACTACCACACATTCCCACCCTTCCCCCCTCCAAAGCACAGACAAAACCAGTCTGCTTTTTACAATTCCCCCTACCCCCTTGTTCCCTCAGGCCACCTGACCACACAGTCCCATACTCCAAATCACAGAACAAAAGCCCCTTCATCAGGCACTTTGTGGAAGAGGGGCAGAAAGATTGTTAGAGCCACAGTTTGGGACATTATGCATAGAGACATTGTCTCTTACTAATAACTGAGGGCTAACTCCACGATGCACGATCCATATTCCCTAAGGAGGAGGGTCCCTGCAGAGGGGGGAGGACAGGAAGGAGGCTAACAATAGTACCTACGTGGCTGTATACACACTGTGTACATAACTAATAAAAAAGTTCAAACAATGATTAATAAGTTTCCCCAAAGAGGGACAAAAGTCATATACCCTCTCTGGTGAATTTTACAAATAGTTAAACAATGTACACTGCTAAATCTCTAAACTTTAGTGAGGAAAAAAAAACTCTATGAGGTAGTAGTCTACAAACTGTATAGTATCTGTGACAAATGCTACCAGGATTAGTGCTACTAAAGTATCAAAATTATGATAGGACAGACTGCTTGTAGAAGAGAAAACCTTAGGACATAGGCATTTTTTTTAATTTCTTAGATTTCTGAATATGCTTTAAGAATGAAATTTCTATCAAGCAACTATAACATACTGCAAATGAACTTCTCAAACAATTTGTGAAGTTTTATGCAATTAATAGAGATTAAATATTACCTTCAAATAAGAGTTTACAAGATAACATAAAGACCATTGTACCATGTCAACAGTAAATTCTGAATTTATTTCTCTCCTTAGAAACCTCTGGCTCCTGGCTATATCCGTCCAACAATAACTCAATAGGATAGTCTTTTTCATGAGTATAAATTATTTATGAATTTGAGGAAGATAGAATAGCATTGAATTTTTAATTTTTATTAAAAATGTACATAATTTCCCCGCACCATCCTCTATTGTCCTCTTTGCCATCTCCCTCCAGTAATTCTTTCCTACTATTCTTCTTAGTATTCCTTCTTTTATATTAATTATATTATTATATATTTTTTGTGTTTGGCTTTCCACCATAATCCATGACAACAAATTAACGGTCCAGTGCATGCTGATTTTCTGTACATAATAACAGATACTCTGAGTTCCTGAATAAAATGATGACTTTGTCTAGGAGAGTATTCCAAAGTGCTCCTCCCCATTCTTTGATTCTTACATTCTTTCTTCTACCTTTTCTACCACAGTCCTTGAGCCACCCGAGGGCATGATCGAGATGTATCATTAGGTGTGAACACTAAACTGTCACTTTCCCTTAGCGCTTTTTAAATTTTAAACTAAATTTTAAAATTTAAATTTTAAATTCTCCTGAGAGGTCACTGCCATATGAAAAGAATCTTCTCCAACAAAATATAATCATTAACATCAGTATTTAGAGGACAATTTGGTGAGTATAACATATCCATGTAACCAAACATTTCCCCCTAGGACGTGTGGCCTTCCGAGCCATAGGCTTTGGGTTACAGTGCTAGAATAAAGCATTAATACCCTCCTATGGGTCCTGCCTCAAATCCAACTAGAAAGCAATTGGTTACCCCCGTGATAGACATGCAGCTCTTGCAAGAGTGAGAAAAACTTGCCTATATGGTTAAGACCCTCTGTGATGTTTCTCCCCCATCAGGCTGTATGTCATTTTTCAACACTATGACCACAGGCCAGCAGGGAGGACACATCCAGCTGAGTCCTAGCTTGATTTCTCTGTGTCCTACAAACAAATAACCTGGTTTCTTTAGCAACAGAGTCTTACCATCCAGTTCTGGTGGGCAACCAAGAGCCTTAGCTATAGCCTATATTATTTGGGGGCAGGGAGTTTTAGGGGCCACTCTCACTGACAAGTCACTGGGAGGTATCACATTACTTACACTGAAACTTTTCTGTAAAAAAAACTATGTCTTCTGTGTGCAGACTTTACACTACCACTGGCAATTAATGTCCCAAAACTCTTTTACTAAGACATTTTTATTTAGTCCACTAGGAAGTAAGATATTCCATATTGTATATCCATAAAGTCTTTAGGTTTGATTAACACTCCTCCCCCCACCACCTCTCCTCTGATCACCTTCCCTGACCCCTCTCACCCTAACAGTCCATGTTGGGTCAGTGCACTGGATAAAATGCTTTAAGAGGGGTCAAAAAAGGAGGATGGAAAATCATTATAATTTTTAAAGGTGAATAATTTACATCATCCACATGGTGATAGTCCCTCACTTTTGGTAATCATATATATTTTTTGTCTTTTATTTCTTGCCTGGTCATTATTTTTCCACATCTTTCTCATTTTGTACTATAGTAAGTCTTCTTTGTAGGTAAATGTCTGTAAGAATTCTCATGCCATTATGTGCAAACCCAATCAATGTGGCCATGTTTATCTGTATGCTAGGTGTATAATTTCTAGTAACAAAATAAAACCATGTATGCTTCTGCATTTGATTTTCCCATTCAAAAATAATTTCTTCAAAATTTTGTAAAACATTTCATATTTGTCAATTTTAAATCAGTCATGAATATGGGTTGCTATATAAAATAATTTCAGAGGCTCTTTTCCTAGGTGTTCAAAGTTTATTTTATATTATTTCAACATGATAGTAGAAATAACAATGTACTCCAAAGTATCTTATGATAATATTACATTCTTGTGATTTCATATCTGACAAAATTTTATAGGAATGGAAATGTTATATAAAAAGATATTATTAAGCCTATGCTACATTGGGTAACATTATGTAATTTTGAACATATATTTAGGTTTTCTTATTAGCTCATGAGTAAATAATTTTATTATAGTAATTGCTAGGCCTCAAAGTTCAAATTTGTTTGTGAAATAAAACAGTTCATAACATGATAATTTCACTATCAAATTGAGTTTATGTGAACACTTTCTGAATTATATGTTTATTTTCTTTAACAATCTGCATTAATTCTGAATATAGACTTTATATAATCTATCCCAAGTCAGTGTTACATTGTCTTCAAAAGTAACAACAGATTTTTCAGTAAGCTCATTTCATTAATAATTATTCCAAATGCTAAAATGATTTTATTCAGTGAAACCACATTTATCTTGCTATAATTAAATACAGCTGCTCTGGTTCTCATTTCAATATGGATTCATTAAAAAAAATAATGATCTTTTTATACAGAATACAAGTTATTAGGTCACCTGCCAGCAGTCTTTTCTCAAACTGCCTAATTAGCATTCATTTAAGCTTATATATCTTACATTTCCAAGACTTGGGTCATTAATTTTTCTCCCTTATGAATACATTGCATATTTTTCAACATACTTTTTTGGCTGTAGACTTTCTATAAAAGTTAGAATCTAGCCAAATAGTACATAAAATATTTCCAGGTTTCAAATTTTCTCATTCCTGGAATGAATTAATCATTTTTAATGAGATGCACTTTATATCCATGGACTTTATTTAATGGAATAAACCAAACTGGCATCTCACAACAAGCTCTTCAATGGAGGAAACTTAACTGAACAACAAACCCAATTATCAAGTGTACTAACTTCTTTGAAAGCCTTTCAGTAGGATACATAAAGGAGATTGGTTGTGGCTGTCTTCATCCATTCTATTGGCTTCCCAATTCCCTGAGAAAGCTCACTAGGATCCTTCTTCTATCCCTCACTCCCATAGTATGTGTGGGTTACTCACTCTTGCAACTTATGTTTGCTACACTCAAACCTTCCTGAGTGTGTACTGGGTTCTATAACAATGCCATCACTTTCACTCATCCGGTACCAGGATGAAAGGATTAACCACCTGTTTTTTTCCTGCAGAATACTTGAATATGATATTTCAAGTTGACATTTTTTCCTTTATAGAAGCCTGCAAAGTACTGTTTGTTTTTAATGTTCATAGTCCAGAATATGGCACAGGCATTTAACCTCGGCACTTGGCAGGAAAGATAGGAGGATCATTGTGTGTTCTAGACTAGCTTGGGACTACAGTGTGGGTTCCAGATCATTCTGGTCTAGAGTGAGACTCTACCGCAAAAAAAAAAAAAAAAGTTCATTTTCCCTCAATTACTCCTTGTCAGGACAATTACTCCTAACCTTCTAAATAATCACTTGTCCTATTTTATGTCTTTAGTACTATTTAACTCCTTTTCAACCTTTTTTATAGCAACTCTTATTTTACCATGCAAACCTTTATCTTTCATATTAAAATAGCCTAATTTTCTCCTGAGATAAGTTTATCAAAATGTTTACAATTCACACATCTTTCATATTTAATACAGTTGTCAAAAAGGTGAAATGCAAATTTGACATTTTAAGATACTAATTTGGCACCCTACCACCATTAGATAAGTATGCATTGCTTATAAGGGCACAGGGTAAGTTCAAAGACTAACTTCACTTTTCTTTTTTTTATTTGTTTTTAATTTTCCATTTTTTTTATTAATTGGTTTTGTATTCAGTAAATACAGTCAGTTTGGTACCATTATTAGGCTCATCCGTGACCTACCCCCTCCCCTTGGCCCCTCCTTGTTGAGGTATATGGGTCATGCATTGTGGAGTCAGCCACAGTTATGGGTAGGATAAATGTCTCTGCATATCATGACCCAACATGTGACTCTGACATTCTTTCCGCCCCTTCTTCAGCAAAATTTCCCTGAGCCATGTTGGGTTCATTTTTGGCCTGCTTCAGTGTTGAGGTGTTGGGGGCCTCTGGGTCTCTGGCTCACTGATTTGGTAGGAGTTGATTTTTTGTCTGTGTTGATCTCCTTCCCCCTTGTGCTGGTACCCGGTTCACCAGGAAAACAGCACCCTTGCTTGGTTCGCCAATTTTTCTTAGTTTCATCCAGGGCCCTTTTGATGGGGTGGCTCTCTCCTTAGGATCTACATCTATCTGAAAAAGAGAAGCAGATTCTCCAATGGAGAGTAAGTTAGCACCAGGACAAATGAGATAACCCTTACTTTTTTTATAGAGAATTTAATAGATATAGGCCCTCTTGTAGCCCACGATTGATGGTAGCTTGATATTGGCAAGTGGGCTTAGGTTTGGATATGGTTCTGACTTGTTTCCCAGCTCCAGCTATGGGTCCTGTACCACTGAGGGGATCAGTTAGCCGAATCAAGAGCCGTTGGTTCCCCACCATGGCTGTGTGCCACTATTGCACTTGTGTGGGCATTACAACAGGTTATTTGCTGCTAAGTAGGTTAGACCATGAGTTGGAGGCATTTCCCATGCCCACGTGGTATTTTTAACCAGTAAAAAAATTATTTTCAGTGACAAACTCTTTTATTTGTTCATTTGTTGTTGCCATTTTTCTTGGTTAAGTTCTTTGAGATAGGGTCTCTGCAAGTGGATGGTGTTGAAGTTGTAGTCTTCCCTAAGCCATCAGGGTGCTGGGATTACAAGCTTCTGCTACCACATCTGACAGGTGGGTATTCAGCACACTATGCTCATACATCTGAAAAAAAAATTCACATTGAGATTTTAAAAACTAAGAGGTTTCTTTACAAGATAAAATTATTTAAGTACATGATGATTTATTTACTGTTATAATTTCTTATTTATTAAAATTATTCCATATTTTCCAACTCACTTTATTATACAAATTATATCCTATAACCCAAAGATAATTACTATCTAATCTTTACTACTCTTTACTTATCTCATTTACAACATATATCTGACATTCTGATTATACAGAATTTGATATTTTTGCTTCTTGTATTATAAATGGAATAAAAGTGGTATATTAGAAAATGAGCTCTAAATTTTCCTGTCATTGGGTTAAATTTCTAATAATTTATTTTCAAATGAATGCACTGAAAACACACATTTATTTATACCTTCATGTACTAAATAGCTTTCTATTAATATCCATAATATTAATAGAGAGATTAATACATAAATAGACACAAATCATGTATAGTCATTTTCCTATTTTCCAACCTAATATGTATCTTAAAACCTATTATCTTCAAATACTAAAAATAACTTTTAGTTATAATAAGATAGTACATGTAGCATTTTATATGGTGACATTATTAATTAACCAAAATTATCTCTAAGAAATATGTCATTTAACTTATAATATTAATATGCATTATGAAGTTAAGATATTTAAATTTTATTATATGCTTTTGGAAAATGTTAAATATAAACACTTTAAATATCCACATCACTTTTCATGGTCTCTAGATTATATCATATAAATTCACATAGCTGTCTCAATTTTAAATTGACAATATTTATATGAAAAAATAAATTTTATAAATATAAAAAGTAGTCATTTTAAATGTTCACCTTTTTTCTGTGCAAAAAATTTTAGATTATTTGCACACATAACTATAGTGTATCTTCAATACTTTTAGAAAAGCCTGTGTGTGTGTGCTACCTATGTATGTGTGTTCATGTGTATTCATATGTACTATGTGTTTCCAGGTGTGCATGAACACATGCCCCTATGTATGTTGGAGGCCAGAGGACAACTTGGCTGTTTTTCACATGGTGCCTTCCACCTGTTTTGGGATAAAGTCTCTCATTGGCCTTGAACACTCCTAAGAAGCAAAGCCTGTCAGACCAGCAAGGTCCATGGATCCACCGTGTCTCACCTGTCCCACAGGCCTGAGGTGATAAGCACGTGCCACAATGCCCTCAGAATTTTACTTGGGTCCTAGGGATTGAAGTCATGTCTCATGCTTATAAAACCAACACTAGGGTAGATGCCTAGTAAGGGAATAACTGGGTCTGTTGGTATCTCTATCCTCAGCTTTTTCAGAAGTCTCCATATTTCTTTCCAAAGTGGTTGTACCATCCTACATTTGACCAACAGTGGGTGAGTGTTCCTACTTCTCCACATCCTCACCAGCATTTATCTTTATTTGATTTTTTGATGTTTGCTATCCTTATTGGGGTAAGGTAAGGGTTATCTCATTTGTCCTGGTGCTAACTTACTCTCCGTTGGAGAATCTGCTTCTCTTTTTCAGATAGATGTAGATCCTAAGGAGAGAGCCACCCCATCATACCTCAAAAGGGCCCCGGCTGAAACTAAGAAAAATTGGTGAAACAAGCAAGGGTGCTGTTTTCCTGATGAACTGGATACCAGCACAAGGGGGAAGGAGATCAGCACAGAGAAAAATCAACTCCTACCAAATCAGAGAGCCAGAGCCTCAGAGGCCCCCAACACCTCATCACTGAAGCAGACCAAAAATGAACCCAACATGGCTCAGGGAAATTTTGCAGAAGAGGGGGCGGAAAGAATGTCAGAGCCATATGTTGGGTCATGATATGCAGAGACATTTAGCTTACCCATAAGTGTGGGCTGACTCCACAATGCATGACCCATATACCTCAACAAGGAGGGGCCAAGGGGAGGGGGTAGGTCACAGATGAGCCTAATAATGGTACCAAACTGACTGTATTTGCTGAATACAAAACTAACTAATAATGAAAAAAAGAAAAAAAGTAAAAGGAAGTAACCTTTAAAATCCAAAAAAAAACAACACTAACTAAATTACCTTTCTAGCCAAATGAAACTTGTTCTAAATGTACTAATGAATTTTTTTACTCACATAGATGATTTTCAAAAATAACCATATTTACTTTTGTACAGAAGGTTCCAAATTGCCTCTTATACATGGCAATAATAGGAACTTTCTTGTAAAATAATTCTACTTTTCATTTTTAAAGTTTTCAGTAGCTCACATGAACTTAGATAATTAAGATTTCAGGTGTCACAATAGTTAAAAAAAAAAAAAAAAGACTTAAGGGAATGGGAAAGATTTCTCATTGGTTAGTTACTTTCTGGCAAATCATGCCAGCCAGGGTTTGCATCCCAAACCACCCACATAAAGCCAATGCAAAAAGTGGTAAAAAGTCTAGTGTTCATTTCCAATAGCAAGAGGCTCTCTTGTGTCCATACCCACATACATGCAAATTTTTTTAAAAAATGAGTTAAGGCTTTTATTATTAACTAATAAATAAAACTTAGTGTGTGTTTGTGTCTCTGTGTGTTACATTTTCCTTTCTGTATACATTCATGGTTGTGCACTTAGGCTAATCCTACAACTTAGCTGTTGTAAATAATGCCATGGTAAACACGGATGTGCAAGCATCTCTAGGATTTTGATTTGGAGTACTTTAGGTTTGTATGTAAGACTGGTATAGCTGGAAACTATGGAACCTTTATATTTAGCTTTCAGAAGAAATGGCTTCAATCATTTTGTCTTCTGACCAGCACTTTAGAATGTTACCCTTGTCCTCTGCATGTTTCACACATTCATTATGATCTGTTTTCAACACAAATGCAATTCTGACTAGGAGAGGTAAAATATCTATCTACTTCTGAGATATATTAAAATATAATTTTCAGGGCTGAAGAAATAGCTTAGCCATTAAGGCATTTTCCTGTGAAACCTAAGGACCCCTATTTGATTCCCCAGGACCCACAAAAGCCAAATGCACAAAGATGCACATACATCTGGAGTTCATTTGCAGTGGCTGGAGCCCCTGAGGGATTCATTCTCTCTTTCTCTCGATCTGCCTCTTCCTCTCTCTATTTCACTCTCTGTCTCAAATAAATATATAATAAAATACTAGAAAAAAAATTTTTAAAAAGTAAAAGGTAATTTTCATATGAACAAAAATGTTACAGTGACACACATTCTTTTGTAAAACTAGCTCATTATAAAGGAAAAGGAAATGTGAATTATAGTGGAGTAAAGAAAACTTTTAAATTCAAAAGAAAAACAGAAAAGCATGATGTACTTCACATATACAGAAGTTCAGGGTTAGACAGGTCATACCAAAAGAAGGCATATCATTATTCACTGAGTAATGAAAAGTAGCTGGAGTTTTTATGGGCCCTGGGGTGGAGTCAGAGTGAGCCAGTAGCTTTCAAGGTGTCTCAATCAATTTGCAAAAGAAGCTCCCGCCTGACTGAGGATTTTGGCCCAGTGTTTTCTATTAAGAGACCTTGTGCTGAATGGGTCAGAGTTAGAAGAGCTCAGACCAAGCTGAAGCAGCAAGAGGGAAAGCAGAACTTTGTAGCCTCCTCAGAGTCAGCCGCCGAGCTCCTCCAACACCTGTGGATTAAGGGTTAAGGATTTCCTAAATATTGCAACACATCAATCAAACAGATAACATAGGAAAGGTAAGTTGAACAGCAGTTTGTTAATCAAATAAAATCACTAATCAGGAGATAGAAGAAACTGTCATAGAAGGTCATAGAAGTTGTGAAAGCCCCCTCCCACAGCCAGGGCCTGAGTTCCTTGCATGGTCAATCTGTGGGCAGGCATGGCCTTCTGGAGTGAGCAGGCCAGACCCATTTCTCCCCCCTCCCACAGCCTGTGTTTGAGTTCCCTGCAAGGTCAGTGTGAGGGTGGGCACTGTGGTCTGGAGTGAGTAGGCCTAACCCATTTCTGGTCCCCTCCCACTACCTAGGCCTGAGTTCCCTGCCCTGTCAATGTGTGGGCTCCTCCCACCTCCCTAGTCCAGGCTGCCTGCAATAGTCTATGTCCTGGAGGGCTCAGCATGAAGTAGACCAGATCCCTGTGCACTTACTCCTCCTAGTCTCCTGGCCCTGGTAAGTCCCACTATGTCTTGCTCAGGGAATCCTGACTCCTATGTGAGCTGTGGAATCAGGCCTTTTGCTCTGGTATCTTGACTAGACTCTAAGTACCAACATCCCTGCTCACCTGAGTCAGAGGGTGAATGGGCCAAAGGGCACAAACTTGCTTCCTCCTCAATAAAAAAAAGAGTCTTCCTAAAATGGGTGGGCAACAATGCAAAAAGCCAACAAAAGTCAGAAAACTGAAAGATCTCCACCAAGAATGGCTAGTCCTACTATGGAAGGCTCCAATGAAATCATAGAAAAATCAACAGAAATTCACTCCCCAAAAGAAAACACAACAACCAATGAGACCCTGATTTAAAAAAATAAAAATGATGGTCTTGAATCAAATTATTAGAGAAAGAACAATTCTATCAATGAAATTCAACAGAAATGTCTCCTAGAGTGTTCAGCTTTTGACAGTGGGCTTAATTTCATGGAAGCAAATGTTAGAACCCTCCAAAGAGATATGAATAAACTGAAGGTAAGTCAAGAAATGGAAGTCCTCAACAACCAGTTGATTAAGCTTAATGAAGACTTGATCAAATGCAAGTTTGAACTACAAGAAGCATCAAGAAAATCAGAATTCAAATTGAAACCATACCTCAAAAAAGGGATGGACATTATACACCTTGAGACTGCATAGTGAATTCCAGGTCAGCCTGGACTAGAATGAGACCCTACCTTGAAAAACCAAAAATAAATAAATAATAAATAAATCTACTCGATAATAACACAGAAATAAACACCAACATCATAGTTGAATACTTAAATACTCCACTATCATCAATAGACAGATATCCAAGCAGCTCAACAAGGAACTTATAGAGCTCAACAACATAATAGATTGACTACATCTAAAGGATATCTACAGAACTTTCTATCCCAACTCTACAGAATACA
Source organism: Dipus sagitta (assembly GCA_036346955.1). Lineage (NCBI taxonomy): Eukaryota > Metazoa > Chordata > Mammalia > Rodentia > Dipodidae > Dipus > Dipus sagitta. Next base: position 28,677,912 of record CM070772.1, read on the forward strand.
CAGTCTTCTCAGCAGTCTATGAACCTTCCCTAAAATTGACCATATATTAGGCCATAAAGCATGCCTTGATAAAGTCAGGAAAATTGAAGTAACTTCCTGTACCATGTAAGATCACAATGCTTTAAAGCTAGAAATTAACAAAAAGCATCAAGAATGCCCCCAACTCCTGGAAACTAAACAACTCACTGTTAAACAATGAATGGGTCATGGAAGAAATAAAAGAAGAAATTGTAAAATCCCTAGATTTGAATGACAATGAAAACACAACTTACCAAAACTTATAGGACTCAATGAAGGTAGTCATAAGGGAATTTATAGCCCTAAGTGCCTTCATTACAAAGACAGAGAAATCACAGATCAATAACCTGGCTGTCCACCCAAAGGCACTAGAAAAACTGGAAATACCTAACACAAAGAGCTCCAGATGGAAAGAAATTAGCAAGATTAGAGCAGAAATTAATGAATTGAAAACTAGGAAAATAATTTTTAAAAATGAATGAGACAAAGAGCTGATTCTTTGAGAAAATAGACAAGACTGACAAACCCCTGACCAAAGTGATCAAGCACAAAAAAGAGAAGCCTCAAATTAACAAAATCAGAAATGAAAATGGAGAAATCACTACAGACATCAATGAAATTGGAAGAATCATCAAGGCATACTTCCAAAACCTCTACCACACAAAATTTAAAAAATCTGGAAGAAATGGATGAATTCCTAGACACATGCCACCTACCCAAACTAAACTCAAAGCAGATTAATCTCCTAAACAAACCTATCACATCCATGGGGATTGAAAAGTTAATAAAAATACCTCCCCCAAAAGAAAAGTCCAGGACTGGATGGCTTCGTAGATGAATTCTATCAAACCTTCATAGAAGAACTGAAACCAATCTTTCTCAAACTATTCTTCATAAGTGGAAAGTAGGGACTCCTCCCTGAATCCTCTTATGAATCTAGCATCACCCTAATACCAAAATCAAACAGAGATGCAACAAGGAAAGAAAATTATAGGCCTATATCCCTAACGAACTTATATGCAATGATCCTGAACAAAATACTTGCAAACCGAATATAACAACAAATCACGAGCACTATCCATGTTGATTCAGTAGACTTCATTCCAGGGATGCAGGTATGGTTCAACATATGGAAATAGGTCCAGTTATTACAACACATAAGTAAACTGAACCATAAGGACTAGAACATGATCATCTCAATTGATGTAGAGAAGGCCTTTAACAAAATACACCACCACTTCATGATCAAAACACTGGAAAGAACAGGCATGGAGGGTTTATACCTCAACACAATAAAGGCTATATACAAAGCACCTAAATTCCAAATAATTCTTAATGGGGAAAAACTCAAGGAGTTTGCACTGAGATTGGGAACAAGACAGGGGTGCCCACTCTCACCACTGCTCTTCAACATAGTACTAGAAGTACTAGCCCAAGCAATAAGACAGGAGAACTAAATAAAGGGGATTCAAATTGGAAAGGAAAAAGGTAAGTTAGACCTATTTGCAGATGACAGGATGAATCCTATATATAAGTGACCCAAAAGTCTCCATCCCAAAACTTCTAAAGGTTTTAGATTCCTTCAGCATAGTGGCAGGATAAAAACAATCAATGCACAAATCAGTAGCTTTACTATATGCAAAAGAAAAATATACAGAGAAAGAAATCAGTGAGACTGTCCCACTTTCAACAACAACAACAAAAATTAAATATCTTGGAATAACACCAAAAAAGGATGTGAAAGAATTATAGAATGAACCCATAATTCACTCAAGAGAGAAATAGAGGAGGATTTAAGAAGATGGAAAGAACTCCTATGTTCCTGGATAGGTAGAATTAATATTGTGAAAATGGCAATTCTACCAAAAGCAATATATAGATTTAATGCAACACCAATAAAAATACCAGCATCATTCTTCACTGAGACTTTAAAAATGGTCTCAACATTTATATGGAATGGTAGAAGGTCTCAGATATCTCACATATCCCCAACAAAATAAACACCTCTGGTGATATCACCATTCCTAATCTAAAGCTATATTACAAAGCCATAGTCACAAAATAGCATGGTACTGGAATAAAAACAGAAACATAGACCAATGTAACAGAATTGAAGACCCAGACTTTATGGCAAGTGACTACAGCTACTTGATCTTTCACAAAGGTGCAAATAATGTAGGCTGGAGAAAAGATAGCATCTTCAACAATTGGTGTTGGACAAATTGGATGACCATATGTAGAAAAATGAAATTGGACCCACTCATTTGGCCATACACAAAAATCAAGACCAAATAGATTAAAGACTTTAATATAGGACCTGAAACAATTCAACTACTGAAAGAAAAATAGGAAGCATGCTCCATGATACAGAACTGGGAAAAGACTTCCTGAACAAAACTCCAGTAGCCAAGGAAATTACAAACATTCAACCAATGGGATCTCATGAAGACAAAAACACTTTTGCACAGACAAACATACCATAAGCAGAGCCAATAGTTTACCCACTGAATGGGAAAAAATCTTTGCCACCTATAATACTGACAGAAGCCTAGTATCTAGAATCTACAAAGAACTCAAAATGTAAACAATAAAAACTCCTTAAGTTGGAACAAATAACTAAATAGGGAGTTCTCAGAGGAAGAATTAGAAATGGCTAACACACTTACGAAAATGTTCACCATCCCTAGCCATCAAGGAAATGCAAATTAAAACAACTATGAGATTCCACCTTACTCCAGTAAGAATAGCAAACATTAAAAAATCAAATGAAAACAAATGTTGGTGAGGCTGTTGAGAAATAAGAACCCTCATCCCTATTGGCGGGAATGTAAACTGGTACAACCACTGTGGAAATCAATTTGGAGACTCCTGAAAGGGATGAATATAGAGTTACCAGCAGACCTTTTATTCCACTACTGGGCATTTACCCAAAAATCTCCACATCTCAGTTCAGAGATATTTGTTCAACCATGTTTATAGCTGCTCAATTCATAATAGCTAAAAATGGGAATCAACCCAGGTGTCCATCATTGGATGAATGGATAACCAAGATACGGAATATCTACATGATGAAATTCTACTCAGTGGTAAGAAAAAAATGACACATTGAAATTTGGAGAAAAATGGTTGAACATGGAAAAAAATCATTTTAAATAAACTCACACAATCATAGAAACACAATTGTTGCATGATCTAACTCATTTGCAGTTCCTAACCTGCATCATCCCAAGTTGCTGACATAACTGAATAGCATCTTAAGGCTTGGACAATAGGGAGGGCAGGGCTTGGGGGAAGGGAAAGGATGTGTGTGGTGGAGGACACAAAATATGAACCCAAAGTGAACTGGTATCACAGAATCCTATATCCTGGAAATCAGACTAAAATGTGGAACCCTCAAGCATACCTTAGAGGGAGCACCTGAATGGAAGGGACCTGGAGAGAGTGCAATGAAACCTAATCTCAAATTTCTATGGTTTCTCTTTCTTCTCTGGATTTTGCTTATTCCTTTTCCCTTGGCACTGGCCTGTTATTCCCTGTACCAGGGTGTGGTCTACATCCATCAGAGAGACCTACTAGATCTCCCAAAACAAACAAGACAGATTTCTCTCAGAGCGCCTGATTACCCAGCAGAGGTTAATGGTAAGATACTACTGCTAAAGACACAAATTGCTGTCAGCATGGACCATAGAGAGACCTGATTGGAATCCAGGGGAGAGCCAGTCCTCAGATAATTAGCCCATTTAGTACTGGAAGGTGTTACTTGAGCTACCAGGGGAAAGTGGCCAACATCTGTCCAAGCAACTCAAAGTCTAAGCAACTTAGAGCAAACAACCTGATGTGATACTCACACAAGTGCAATAATGGCACACAGCCATGAAGAGTAACCACCTGCTCTTGGATTGGCTAACAGATCCACTCAGTGGAAAGGGAACCATATCTGAACATGGAAAACAAGTCAGATTCATATCCAGATAATGGATCTGTTTTCCATTGTCAAACTCCCACTAACCTTGCACTATAAGAGTGTCTAAACCCATATAATTCTCTATAAATTAATAATTGTTATCCCATTTAATAGGCTCTGACTTCACTCTCTTTGGAGAATCTGTTTTTTCTTTTTCAGATGGGAACTGGACTTGAGGTGATAAACTATCCAGAGCATTGGGGCCCCAGGTGAAACCACAGAGGAATTGGGGAAATGAGCAAGAATGCTGCTGTCTCAGTTAAGCTGATATCAGCACAAGGGTTATGGAGAAAGATACTGAGGACACTCAACACATACCAGATGCTCCTAAGTGCCCATCACTGAAGTAGATTTAAAATGTTCTCAGTATGACTCAGGGATCCTTGCGGAAGAGAGGGCATAAAGATTGTTAGAGCCACAGGTCAGCACATTTTGTACAGAGATATTTCCTCTCCTCCATAACTGACTGCTGGCCCATAATGAATGATCCACAATACCCATGGGGTTGACCTGCATCCTCAGTGAAGAAGGCCTCTTCAGAAAAGGGGCACGGAGGAAGGAAAGGGTGGTACCGACATGAGATGTTTACATAAAAAATATGTTTATATCTAATAATAAAAAATAAAATATGTATTTTAAAAAGTTGTGAAAACCCCCCAAAAAAGTTGTGTAAGTGGGCTGCTTAAGTACTAATAAGAGGGTAAGGTACCCCCACAATCCCATAGAATAGGGTTACAATTTGATGAAATAATTTCATGTCCTGTGAAGAAAGTAAAACACATTAAGTTGAGGACTGGTAGAATGCAGGCTACCTAGCCTCAGAAGGAAAAGCCAGTTCTGAGAAAAGAAGAAAACTTTTGGACTCTCCTGAGTTTTACAGAGCCAGTTACAGGCCTTAAAAGTGGCTCTTACTTTCCAAGCTTGTGTTTCTGTGCATTTAGCAAAGTATCTTTCCTTTAACTTGCCCTTGTGCAAATTATATATTATTGATGCATCAAATTTGATGCATTTTATTTTACAAAATACCTTTTTGGAACTATGTTATCTAGATATTTACTATATTTATTTTTTTAATATTTTATTTATTTGAAACAGAGAATGAGGGATAGAAAGAGAAAAAGAGGCAGATAGAGAGAGAATGGGCATGCAAAGTCCTCCAGCCACTACAAAAGAACTCCAGAGGGAAGTGCCACCTTGTGCATGTGGATTATGTGGGTACTGGGGATCAATCCCAGGTCCTTAGCATTTGTAGGCAAGTGCTTTAACCACTAAGCAATCTTGTCAGCCCTTGGATATGTAATTTTAACTTAAAAGTCAAGAGTCAATAGAAAGATGGGTCTGCAGTTAAAGGCCCTGGTTCAATTCCCAGGTCAGCCATGTAAACAGATTGCAAAAAGTGGAATAAGCATATGCTATTCATTACATATTTTTATTTCTTTATTTCTGGTCTGAGGCATAACTTCTATGATTGTTTGTGTTTGTTTGTTTGTTTTGTTCACTATGTTGTCTCATGCTGGCTTTGAACTCATAACCATCCTCCTAACTGCCTCCTCAGTGCTGGGATTAAAGGCATGTGCTAAGATGCCTGGAATTTCTGTGATTTTAATAAAGCCTCTGGTTATTTTCCTCATATTGGAATTGTATAATACCTTTGGTTTTTTCAATTTAAAATTATCTATATATTTATGATTAATGCTTGTTTCTTATAGGCTGCATATATATTGAACTAGCCATATATATATATATATATATATATTCTTAAAGAAATTCCTTAAATCAAATTATTTATATTTCATGTACTGACTCATGATTGAAGTTTTTTGTTTCTTAAATTCTTCATATTTCTAACTATAGAATAAATTTCATCACCCTTGATCTTTTCTGCTAAGTCCTTTGTAGCCTTTCTGTTTAGTGGCTTTGCCTGCATTTCAGAGCAAGTCATTGACTGATCTGCATATTACTGGTTCTTTACTGGTTTCACCAGGGGTGTGACTGGTTTTTTTGTTCCTCTTTCCTGAAAGTTGGCTTTCCTTTCTATTGCTCTCTGAGTATTACTTCAGGGTTGTGTGCTATAGGAAATCTCTCTACTCCACAAACAGACCCTCAACCTGAGAGATGGATCTTTGTCTCATTTAACTTCCAGACCATTAAGAAGTACTGATAGATGGGCTCAGAAAACAGGCAGAGTTTTTACTTTCTTCCTTCCATACCTGTTTGTTTTTGTTTTTATGTCTGGGTGCTACGAAGTGGAGCCTCTCACAGGTCTCCCTTTAGGTACAAGTTGATCTCTCTAAACTGCACAGTTGACCATAAGAATAAATGCTGACTGTTTGAATAACTTCTGTTCCAGGACCAGGGTTTCAAAATTGTCTTCATAGCACAGAAGTGAACCCTACACAATTCATGGCAAGGTGAGTTGTCTGTCCTGCACTTAAACTCGTCACCGTTTGCTCCTGAATGTGTCCAATAGAGCACAAGTTCATTAGTTTATACTCCACAGAGATATTTGCAAGAGCTCAGGGAAGACCACTTAGGTATTTGCTTCAGTTCCATTGACTTCATGAGATTTGAAGATTGTCTTTTGTGGACCTGGTTTCTCTACTTCTCTTGTAGCTTTCCACATTCTGATCAAAATAATATCTTCCAGAAAATATTTGATGAGATTATCCCACAACTCTAATTGAAATATTTATTATACTCTTTCAAATGGTTTAAACATTTTACTTTTTTATTTTACGAAACTTGGTTTTAGTTTTAGGGTTCTTTGTGGGGGTAGAGGTTATAAGAAAGATTTGTTTATAGATTTTTAAGAACTATGAATACATGAGTAATTACTACCTTTCTTTCCATAGTTGCCTTTGTGTATTTGTTTTTGGCCCTTGAATAATGTATGACAGGAAAAATAAATAGATATGCAAAGTATTTCATCCTGACACATTTCAATGATCTATATCATAGTGAACTAAAAATCATTTATTTTCACATTAATGTAAAAGTTTTTTTTTCATTTTGTACTTTAGAATATTGGAAGAATTATTACTCAGATCCATATTTTACATGTAAGAATATTGTTTATGATATGTTAGAAATATATTCTTTCAAAAGAACATTGATTGTGATTCATGTTTCACTTCACTTGGTTTTATGGGCATGTATGCTCAATATATTAAATTATTTCACTTAGACATTACCACAGAATACTTATTCAAAAAGGATATGAATCTTTTTTACTACCAATATTGATAAGCTAGATAAATGAAACAAATGACTCCAGAAGAAAGTCATAAAAATATTAATTAATAAGAATATTAATTAAGAAAGTATACATTTTGTACTGCTGTTTTGGTTTACTGAATATGACAGATTGAAAACAAAACAAAGAACTCATTAGTAACTTCAACATGACAAAAATATGATCTTTATTGTTTAGTCACTGAATAACTGAATATTGAAAAATGAAGACATTTTGCATTCATTTTATATTAAAATGTTATAAATGAAAAATAAATATAGCTGTTTTTATTTCATGCATAAAACTTAAGAACTGCATAATCTTTATTGTTTCCAGTAATTAGTGACTCATTAAATCTTAACTCTAAGGCAGCATAAGTAAATATTTAAACATGAGGTATAAAACTAGAGAGTTCAACTACTGTTTGTTACAGGTACATGTTACAGGTATATATATATAACAAATACAAAAAGCAGGACATATCTCCCCATTATCAAATTCATGGCAATGAAACAAGAAAGGTTATTTAATATTTCTGTGTAATTAGTTAATCTGAACTTTTAAAATTGATCTTAAAATTATTGGATATAGTATGGGGTGGGGTAGGAAGATTGCTCAGTGGATAAGAAACTTGCTAGCAAGTTTGCCAATGTGAGATCCATCCACAGCATCCATGTAAAGCCAGAAGCAAATTGGCCATATGGTTGTATTCCCAATGTGCCTATAGCTGTACGTATGGTAATGGAGGAGTAGACAGAAAAATCTGGAAGCTCACAAACAGGGCAGGATTGAGAGAATCTCTGTCTCTAAAGAGGGAGGAAAGAGGGCTGGAGAGATGACTTAGCGGTTAAGTGTTTGCCTGTGAAGCCTAAGGACCCCGGTTCGAGGCTCAATTCCCCAGGACCCACGTTAGCCAGATGCACAAGGGGGTGCACGCATCTGGAGTTCGTTTATAGAGGCTGGAAGCTCTGGCGCGCCCATTCTCTCTCTCTCTCTCTCTGCCTCCTTCTCTCTGTCACTCTCAAATAAATAAATAAGCAAACAAACAAAAATTAAAAAAGAGGGAGGAAAGAGAGAAGGAAAACCACAATGTTGTCCTTAAACCCCCACATGCATGCCATGTCACATGTGCACACACACATCATGCAATACAATTTTACAAACACACAGAATAATAATAATGTTAATAATAATAACTTGGTTTCAGAACATAATATTGTCACAATGTTTGTAGGAGTAAGCAAAAGACAGAAAAGACAAGAAAATAAATATTTCAAAATAAGAGGAACCATGATAAGCTACAAATAAAAGGATATATTGTGCAAGTATCTCAAACTGCTTGCAGTACAAGTTAGTGATTTAGTTGCTGAATTTAGAATGCAGTAACCTTGTATACAGATTCATATATGCTTTACAAATGAATCAAATGACACCATTTAGTAATCTGGTAACTTTTGTATAAAATTAAGATCTACTTTCTTGAGAAATAAGTTTTTTAACACTGCTCCTCTATTTCTTGTGTGTGTGTGTGTGTGTGTGTGTGTGTGTGTGTGTGTGTATGTGCACACACTTCTGGTTTTACATGGCCATTTCCTATCTCTGCAGTTTCTGACATAATCTTAGTTTCTATAAGTTACCAAAAGAAAATTCATTATTTTTTTCTGTTTTTATTTTTCTGTTGGCAAGTTCACATTTTTCTGGTTTCATTCGATTTTCTTGGTTCTGTTTTATCTCTATTTGAACATGCCTGAATATTTGGTTTTTCTTTTTTAAATTTTTGGTGTAGTTTCTTGTTGGTGTTTTCTCAGCTTCCTGTCATGTAACACTAATTTTGGAAAATTAAGTTACTCTTATTACCATAAATGTTTCTTTTCTCCATTGTCAGTTTTCTTTTTCTTATTTCAGTCGGGTATATTTTACACTATTGAAAAATTCCCCACAATTCTTAAATTTAGTTATGTACTTCATACACACACACACACACACACACACACACACACGCACACTGAATTTCAGTTTGAGAAGTCCTTGTTGCTATTATGTAGTTCTCTACTTCCATTGTTAGCCAGTTATCTCTATTATTTATAGCAGAATGATAAGGGCATAGTGCTTTGGATTTCTGGCATATACTTTTGATTCCCTCTAGAAGTCTCTGTCATGTGGTTTACTGTAATAACATGTGCTGTTATATTATTTGTTCTTCCATTAGAAACATCCATTTCATATTAATAATAATTGTTTTGGATGTACTATTTGATCATTTCAAAAGCCAGGAAAGGTCTGAATCTGGTTTTTGTGTTTTGTTTTCTCTTCAGACTTTATTTTCTCTACTATTTTTCAGAAAGTCATACATGAAAAGTTGAAAAAGAAAGTTAACAGTTACTTAATGTGAGACACTTGTCAATATGTCATTTACTATGTATCCTTGTCTTAGGTGTTTTATGGCTGAAACATCTCTCAATTTCCTTTAAATTTCCCCAGATCTCTCTTCAATAGTATGAACCCTTCACTTTCAGGCTATACTGGAGCCCTGTTCATATGTCAGACTTGTGTGAAGTGTAGAGGGGGAAACTGTCTTGTAATTTTATGATGAAATAAAGTTCTTTTAGTCAAGCTGTGTACCTTGGATATGAACTTTACGAGAATTTCATCACTGACTACACACATGCACACACACACACGCACACACCTTAGATGAGAAAGGAAATCAGGGAGAACTAGAGTTGCCTGCCTGGGTTCCCTTTTCTGCGGGTTTGTTGGATGTATGAGTGTCCCTCATCGTAGCAGAAATAGATTGCTTTCCCTCTGCTCTTTACCATGAAAAGCTTGTGGACTGCTGGAAAGTAAGACCTATGTTTTATGAGCTCCCGTTTGGACAGATGGAAGCACCCAGGAGCTTTCATCCTCACAGTAGATCGCACCGCCTCCCAGTTTGTGTGAGAGTTGCCATTCGCATGTCTCTCCATGTGTGCTCACTTCTGCTCCCAGAAGGCTGATTTGCCTCTGAGTCTCAGCATGCAGCTGTTTCTCTGGATTACAGGGTGGTGGATTTTCCTGTGACCTCAATTTTCTGTGCTATAAACATTGGGTTTCAGTGTGCCCTCCATTATTCTTGCGCTGAGGGTAGGAGTAATGGCTTGCAACAGTGTTCATGTCAGAGTGGACAAGGAAACTTTTCCCAGAGTGACTTTTCCCATTTCTATTTCAGGCTATAATACTTATCCACAAATATGTTTATGTCATCAGTTTTCCTAAATTATTTATAAACTTAATTTTCCCAGAATTCAACTGAACAATATATATAGAATAGTATTCCTTTTGAATACAAAGGCTCTAACTATCATAGTAATGGTGTGATAACCAGCTAAAAATAATCGGTGTACAGAGAAGCCACATACAAAGTAAATCAAATTTATATAAGCCTATTAGAGTCAGATATCTGGGGGGGGGGTTGTTGTTGTTTGTTTTTACAAAAAAGAAACAACCTGTTGTGTTGCAATCAAATTGAGAAAAATCATAAACACTAACATTGAATTAAATGTAAATATGGTAAAAAATTTAAAATCATGTTTTGTTTAAATGTTATGATAAAGAAATATAAAGTGAGGGATGGAGACATGGTTCAGTGGGTAAGAGCACTTTGTATGCAAGAATGAGGGTATGTTTTCATTCCCCAGCACCCACATAAAAATGTCAGGTGTGGCCACATAGGCCTATATAACACCAGTTATGAAAATAGCAAAATTGGAAGATAATCAGGCCTGCCTGGTTAGCCAGGGGAAACTAAGAACTCCAGGTTCAGTGAGAGATTATGTTTCAAGGAAAGAAGGTGGAAGAGTGAGAGAGGAGGACACATAAAGACTGAGTAAAAGGTGCAGGTCTCCCTATCCACAAGTCCTTACCATGCACTGACATACACATACAAACATATACATACACAGACACACAGACACACACACATCAAAAAAACCAAAAGATATAGAAAATACATTCACCATGTATACCATTTTTTTCTTAAAAACCATTCATTTAAAAAAAAGATTTTATTTTTATTTATTTGAGACAGAAAGAAGGGGGGAGAGAGAGAGAGAGAGAGTGATAATGGGCACTCCAGGGCCTCTAGCCACTGCAAATGAACTCCAGTCGCATGCACCACCATGTGCATCTGTCTTTTATAGGACATGGAGAATTGAACCAGGGTCCTTAGGCTTCACAGGCATGTGCCTTAACTGCTAAGCCATCTGTCCAGCCCCCGAAAACATTCTTGACATAACCAAATAAGATAGTCTGAACAATTAAAAAAAAAAAAACATGTAAAGTATTTCCAGCTTAAGTAACTTTATCTTATACAGGATGGTTTGACACTGATTTAAATTGCAAAAAATATTAAGTGTAAGCAACATTTTACTGCTAAATTTAAAATGTGATTAATATTTTTGTCATGCTGACAGTATTAAATGATATATAAATATTAACCACAAGAAATTTGACCCTAAGCCATTTATTTATATTCAAAAATGTAACTTGACTAAGAAGTAACCACTGACAATTTAAAGCAATAAAATTTTCAAATGACTGAGAACAGATACTCACATTTATTAATATATATGAATTAATGTGAGACAAGCTTAGTTGCTAATGAGATTGAAGGAGCAGAGTGTAAAAATAGACAATGATAAATTAAGTGAAATGAAGAATTCTTAAGATATGTAAAGCTAACATTTGCCACTTAAATTTAGATAATTGCTAACTTGTTTTAAAAAAGCTATCAAATAAAATCTAAATTTTTGGATTACAAATACTGCATCAATCTTTCCAATACAACATTAGTAAAGCAAATGATATCAATTGGATGAATTTTGATCAAGGCAGATGCTTTGAACAGCAATCAAAATTATAATTCATAAATCATATTTGACAAGTTAAAAATTATATGATAATCTAATTAATCTAATTAATAGATATGTTGAGGTTTAGGAATATTTTTACCTCAAAACAAAAACGTGTAGAATTTGCTTAGCAAATATAACTTTAGGTAGCATTATTGATGTGCACTAACATATAATTTTTTTCTTCAAATATTCATAAAATCTAAACACTCTGCCCTTTAATATTTTTCATGGGAGTGTTCCTTGTCACAAGCATATTACTGACATACACAGCACCATAAGTAGCTTGTGACCTTGAAATTTTCCATGCAAACTTCAACAGTTTCTTTTCCTAAGCAAAGATCATTCAGAACACCATTAATATCACAATTTTAGACACCTTGAGGTTACCCCCTGGAGATTCTCCAACATATGCAGATTATTTTAATTAATTACTTATGTGAGAGAGAAAAAGAGAAACAGAGAGAGAGAAAGAGAGAGAATGAATTAATTAATTAATGTTAAAGTGTGTACCAAGGCCTCCAGCCACTGCAAAAATACTCTAGATGCATGTCACTCTTACCACTGCTCTTCAGCATAGTACTAGACGTACTATCCCAAGCAATAAGACAGGAGAAAAAATTAAAAGGGATTCAAATTGGGAAAGAAGAAGTCAAGTAAGCCCTATTTGCAGATGAGATGATCCCATATATAAGTGACACATAAGTCTCCATCTCAAAACTTCTAAAGGTGATAAATTCCTTCAGCAAAGTGGTAGGATACAAAATCAATGCTTTTCTATTTCCAGAGGACAAATATACAGAGAAATAAATCGGTGTGAGACTGTCCCATTTTCAATAGGAACAAGACAAATAAAGACCTTGGAGTAACACTAGTCAAGGATGTGAAAGACCTATTTAATGAAAACTTAAAAAAAAAAAATCCTTAAGAAAGAAATTGAGGAGGACTTGAGAAGCTGGAAAGACCTCCCTCCCATGCTCCTGGATAGGTAGAATTAATTTTGTGAAAATAGAAATTCTACCACAAGTAATATGCAGATTTAACACAATACCAATAAAAATACCAGCATAATTCTTCATAGAGATTGATAAAATTATCACCAAATTCACATGTAATGGAAGAAGGCTTCAGATATCCAAACTTATCCTCAGCAAAAAAAAAAAAAAAAAAAAAAACACCCTCAGGCAATATCGCCATACCTGATCTAAATGAAAACAAATGTCAAATGTTGGCGAGGATGTGGAGAAATAGGAGCACTCATTCACTTTTCACTGTTGGTGGGAATGTAAGCTGGTACAACCACTTTGGACATCGATATAGATACTCCTGAAAAGGATGAATATAGAGTTACCAACAGACCCTGTTATTCCCTTGCTGGGCATTTATCCTAAAAGCTCCACATCTCAGTTCAGAGATATTTGTTCAAACGTGCTGCTCACTTCATAATAGCTAAGAACTGGAATCAACCCAGGTGCCCATCATTAGATGAGTAACAAAGATTTGATACATCTACACGATGGAATTCTACTCAGCAGTAAGAAAAAAATGACACAATGACATTTGTAGAAAAATGGTTGAACTTGGAACAGCTGATTCTAATTGTCACACAATCATAGAAAGACAATCATCACATGGTCTCCATGATCTTACCCATCTGCAGTTCCTAACCTAGATCAGCCCGAGTTGCTGACATACCTGAATAGCATCTCGAGGTTGGACAATAGGGAGGGTAGAGCTTGGGGGATGGGTAAGGGTGTGGGGGAAACACAAAACTGAACCCAAATTGGACTGGTACCATAGAATCCTATATCCTGGAAGTAAGACTAAAAGGTGGAACCCTCAAGCTGACCTTAGGGGGATCATTTGAATCAAGGGGCCCTGGAGGAGAGAGAGATAAAGCCTAACCTTAAAGTTTCCCTGTTTATCTTACTTATTTTTTTTTGTTTTGTTTTTCTTTTTTCTTTCCCCTTGGTGCTAGCCTGTAATTCCCCGCACCAGGATGTGGTTTACAACCACAATATGCTGTTGATCAGAGAGACCTACTAGATCTCCCAAAACAAACAAGACAGACTTCTGTCAGAACACTTGATTACCCACCAGAGGCTACTGGTAAGCCTCAACTGCTGAAGACACCATACACTGTCGCTGTCAGTACAACCATGGAGAGACCTGGTTGGAATCTGGAAGAGAGCCAGTCCGCAATTATCCCATCTAGTGCTGGAAGGTGCTCCATGAGCTGCCCACGGAAAGTGGCCAACATCTGTCTAAGCAACTCAAAGTCTAAGTGACTCAGAAGCAAACAACCTGACATGATGCTCATACAAGTGCAATAGTGGCACACAGCCATGGTGGGTAACCAGCTGCTTTTGGATTGGATAACAGTTCTGCTCAGTAGAAAGAAAATCATACCTGGAACTTGGAAACAAGTCAGAATCATATCCAGAAAATGATTCTGCTTTCCATTGTCAAGCTCCCACTAATCTTGGGTAAGAGAGGGTCTTCACCCTTTAGGTTCTCTCTCAATCAATAATGGTTGTCCTGTTTAACTGGTGCTGGCTTCACTCTCCATTGGAGAATTGGCTTCTGTTTTAGATGGGAGCTGGACCTGTGGAGATAAACGACCCAGTGCACTCTACCCCAGGCCCACCTAAAACCACAGAGGAATTGTGGATATGAGCAAGAGTTCTGCTTTCTTACTGAATCTGATATGAGCATAAGGGTGAAGGAGATAGACATGGAGGACACTCAACACTTACCAAACTAGAAACCCAGAGGCTCCTCAGTGCCTATCACCGAAGTAGACTTACAAATGCACCCAACATGGCTCAAGAAATTTTGTGGAAGAGGGTCTACAAGATTTTTAGAACCAAAAGTTGGACATTTTGCACAGAGACATTTCCTCTCCCTGATAATTGACTGCTGCCCCCATATTGCATGATTTACAATCGCCATGGGGTTGACCTGCATCCCAATAAGGAAGGTCTCTTTAGGAAAGGGGTAGGGAGGAGGGAAAGGATGATACTAACATGTGTTGTTTACATACAAAATATGTCCATATATAATAAAAATAAATTATAAAATACATGTGGGGGAAATGAACTTATCATTATTAAGAATAAAAATAATTACTATGGAATAATGTTATGAATAACAATTAATTAATATGGCTAACATATAACTCATATTTTTTAAAAAAAGAAGTGACAAATTTGAATGGATTTTGTACATGTAAAATAAGTTAATTTGTCTTTTTAAAATATTTATTTTAATTTACTTACTTGAGAGAGAAAAGAGGCAGAGAAAAATACAGAGAAAGAGAATGGGCACACCAGGGTCTCCAGCTGCTGCAAATGAATTCCAGATTTATGCACCCCTGCAGTAGACAGCTTCAGGTTCATTGAGATGAACTGCGAAACCAGGCACAGTTATGGAAGGAAGGGATTTTTTGAAGCTTACAGATCTGGGGGAAGTTCCACAATGGCAGAAGGAACTAGCCTCCTTTCACAGGACCAAACACAGTGAGAAAAGCCACAAGCCACAAGCCAAAAGCCACACAGCACACTTCAGGAGCTTTAGGTGGAAAGAGGCACTTTGCATATTGTTAGATAGGAATTTCAAACCTACCACTACGCCTTAAGATTTGCCCAGTGACACCTCCTTCAGCCAGGTGGCTGCAGATGCAAACGACAAACTAGCACAACACTGAATATATTGGGGGCCCTCTATTCAAACTACCATAGCCACATTGTGCATCTGGCTTACATGGGTCCTAGGGTATTGAACCTGGATCCTTTGGCTTTGAAGGACGATGCCTTAACTAAGCCATCTCGCCAACCAAAATCAATTTTTTATTAACAGATTTACCTAAAGAAATTCCAAGATTAGAAAGGTTGTCAAAATATTTTGTGAAATTTAAAAATGCATAGATTTTAAAAATATATAATTATTGAATGATATCCAGATTATGGAAATAAAAGACATATCTTTTATCACTTATATAAAACTCTAATGTTTTTACCAACAAAACTCCATATGGTATTAGAAGAGAAAATGAATAATGAATTAATTATGAGATAAATGAGATATTATAAGATTAAATCCACTGGTTTATTAAGGGAACAGTATATCATAAACACACAGATTTAATCCAGTAAGGAAAGAAACTAGTTAGCATATTTAAATTGCTCAATTTTGAATAATTTGACTTATTATTTATTATTAGTTATTGATAATTATTTTTATACTTAATAATTATTAAGTAATTCAAAAATTAAATAGCAATATATTCAGAAATGTTTCAAAAGTATGCACACTGGCCAAGTGTGTTGGCACATGCCTTTAATCCCAGTACACAGGAGGCAGAAGTAGGAGGATCACCATGAGTTCAAGGACACCCTGAGACTACTGAGTGAATTCCAGGTCAGCATGAGCTAGAGCAAGACCCTTCCTCTAAACAATAATAACAACAACAACAACAACAACACAAAGTAAACAAATTGATTTTTATTTCTTTAAAGGTTAGTAAACTATGAATACATGGGAAAACATATACAACTAGAATTCCTGCTTAAAATTGGGCTTCAGGTATGTCAGTGTAATGTAACATGGAGGAATATAGAGTGTGACTTGCAGAATGAGGGAAGAATATATGTGTATATATAAATCTAAATTAATGAGAAAATATATGTGTCACTGTATGAAATATTCAACTACAAAATTAATTCTATTTGTTTCTTATACTAACACATGAGAAAATTAAACTAAAGTTAATATTGAGACTGGCAGGAAAAAAAAAAGACTCAAACTCACTATAATAAATCTAATTAAATTGATGAAAGATGAACTTTAGAAAACACTGTTCGTGGCTCTCTCAGCCTGGTCATGTTGTGGGAAGAGCTGAAGCAGGAGGTCTTGGCTCCCCGCGCCTGCTGCAATCCGTTGAGGAACGTGCCTCTGAGCCATCATCATGCCTGGCCACCTACAGGTAGGCTTCGGCTCTGTGGACACAAAACGATCGAACCACTTATTTGATGAGGAGTCAGACTCCTTCGAGGTACTGGTGGCAGCGTTGGGGACTTGGGCTGGGCGCACACCAGCTCTAACGCTGCGGGGCACACAGCTGCGGAAAGGGTCACCGCAGGATGGCTGAAGACAAGCCGGAAGAAGACCTGATCAACAAGCTCAGGGTGAAGGCAAAATAACTGAGAGAAGACTGGAAAGGTGACTGCCTCGTGAAAGGAGGTTTGAAAAGCCACTTGAAGAGAGGGTGCAGGAGGGGAATTTTCGGTTGATAGACCCATCAATGACTGTCCTATCTGAGGCAGTGGTGGTCTTGGGGGATCTGGGAACCATGGACGCAGAGTAGACCGTGGAAAAGATGGATTTGATACTCATGGCAAATGGAATTGGACAGGCATGGTGGAAGTGATACATCTTCTCTTTCACATTACTGTGGCCTGATGCATGAGGACAAGCGTGGATGTAGCGGATCTCACAACTGGGGAACTGTCAAATATCAGCTGATTGATTTGGATCAATCAAAGGTGACTAGCAGACATTGAAAATAAGGAGGACAGAGTTGAAGAGGTTAAGGAAGAGGGTCCAAAAGAGAAGGGTTTGGATGAGTGGAAGGTTATTCAAAATAAAGACTGAGCAACAGGAGAAACCAAATGAAGGAAGGTGCTGATGGACAATGGAAAAAGGGATTTGTTCTTCATAAATCAACAAGTGAAAAGGCTCATGCCAAAGATTCAGTTGTGGACCATCATTTTCGGAGCCAGCAGATGATACAACGTCTCAGCTGGAGATTAACTTTGGAGACCTAGAGTGCCCTGGACCGGGCAGCAGGGGAGTATGAGGTGGACGTGGCTGTGATGGACGTCCAAATGGAGGCAACAGGACTGAGAAGTCAAGTGCTTGAGCTCCTGATGTGGATGACCCAGAGGCATTCCCAGCTCTAGCCTAACTGGATGCCACAATACAACCCTGGTCCCTTTGTGGACTCTCCTGTCCAAAGCTTTTGCATGCTTAAAGATCCCAAATGACTAAGAAATTAAAAATAAAAATACTGTCATTCATACTATTCACACCTAAAGACTGAATTTTATCTGTTTTGAAAATGAACTCTCGCTACACAGAAGTAACAAACGTGTTAGTCAGTTTTGTATTTAGAACTGTATTGGTAGCAGAGATGTTTTCATAATTTTCAGAGACTATGCATTTTTTTTCCATGAATACTTTTGTATTGTTGCTTGCAAATATGCATTTCCAAACTTGAAATACTGGTGTAAACAGTGTGGAAAAAAAAGAAAACACTATTCATAAGAATAAAACAATACTTAAATAAATGAAATAATCTTCGAAGATCATGAGTTGGAGAGTTAGCATTATAAGCTGTTAGCTGCCAACAATGAATGCCAACACATATCTCCTTCTGGTCTTTGTGTGTGTGTAAGTGTGTGTATCTGGGTGTAATGAAAATAAAGTCTGATTCTAATATTAATATGAAAATGAAGTTTTTTTTTTTCTGGGCTAAGAAAAAAGAAGATAAACTTGATGGAAAAAGTATTCTTTTTTAAAATTATTTTTACTTTATTTTTATTTATTTATTTGAGAGAGAGAGAGAGAGAAAGAGGCAGAGAGAGAGAGAGAGGGAGAGAAAGAATTGGCTCGCCAGGGCCTTCAGCCACTGCAAACAAACTCCAGACACGTGTGCCACCTTGTATATCTGGCTTATGTGGGTCCTGGGGAATCGAACCAAGGTCCTTTGGCTCTGCAGGCAAACGCCTTAACCACTAAGCCATCTCTCCATCCCCAGAAAAAGTATTCTTAAAGCAATCGTAGTATACATTTTAAGATCTATTATGAATAAGTTTAAATAGGAAAGGTGGTGCTGGAATAGAAAAAAAAAAAAAAAAAACAGGAGGAAATCAAAAGACATACTTGTGAGTAGACAGAGAAGGCCATTTCCTTGTGTCAAGTGAAATGCTCAAAGTTCTGGAGAAGAAATAACCTTTTCATTATTGAAATATGATACTATATCCCCTGGAGGAAACAGTTTGTGACACCCACCCAATTGCATCAGCAAAACCAACACTAGCTGAATGGGTAATTTTATTACAAAAGTTAAAACAAAAGATTGTAAAAAAAGAGATGAGGAAGTATCAGTAAGTGGTTGGAAATAAAAGGACTGAACAAATGAGAAAGGCTGAATAAAAATGTATGTGTATGAAAATGTTTACCATGTGCAAGTTACTAATTTGTGGTCATTAAAAGGTAACATCAGAGTGGAGAGATGGCTTAGCCATTAAGCACTTGCCTGTGAACCCTAAGGACACCGGTTCGAGACTCGATTCTCCAGGACCAATATTAGCCAGATGCACAAGGGGGTGCATGTATCTGGAATTCGTTTGCACTGGCTGGAGGTGCTGGCATGCCCATTCTCTCTCTGTCTCTCTCTCTCTGCCTCTTTCTACCTCTGTCTGTCGCTCTCAAATAAATAAATAAAATAAGCATTTTTTTTTAAAAAAAAAGCTCTTAAGGAGCTTACTTTTAAAAAAGGTAACATCATGTGAATAAATATCCTATCTTAAGCTATAAAAGTGTGTGAAATAATATATATTTAACAGGACATATTACAATGTGATTAAATTATTATGAAATCACTTGGGAGACATAAAGGTTGGATAATTTAAAACAAAAATATTCTCAAAATGGATAAGTAATGAACATGAAAAAACCATTAACCATTAGGTATAACTTAAAAATGATAGAACAATAACATTGAACACCCACTAGAGCTGTTCAAAATATTAAAAATGTGTTATTTTTCTCATGTACAGATGTCTGTACACACTATCAACTGTTACAATGGTGTTACAATAAAGAGTATGCTCAATTGAAATGTGGAAACTTGTTCATCACAACACATGCAATTGGAGGGTCAGGAAGGTACAACTAGTGAGAGCATCCAAATGGAAATTACCAAAATGTTCACCAGTGATCAAGTGGGAATATAAATGCTCTATTCCCAGATGTAGGTATGATGCGGTAATGAGAAGTGGATGAATGTCATCAGAATTCCTAGCCAAAGAATTATGGACAAATGACAACACACTTCTTGTCAATTCTTCCATGAGTGTATGTGCTCTAAAGAAAAATATATGTTTGGTCACTATGGTGGCTTGATTCAGGTGTCCCCCATAAACTTAAATGTTCTGAATACTAGGTTCCCAACTGATGGAGATTTGGGATTAATGTCTCCTGGAGGCAGTGTAATGTTGGAGGTGGGCATATGGGCCAGTTTCCCCTTGCCAGTATTGGCACACTGTCCTGTCACTGTTGTCCATCTGATGTTGGCCCAGAGGTGAGGTGCACCATTTGCTCATGCCATTGTTTTCCCTGCCATCATTGCACTTTCCCTCAAGTTTGTAAGCCAAAATAAACTTTATTTCCCCCACAAGCTACTTTTGGATGGGTGATTTGTATCAGCAATGCAAACCTGACTGCAGCAGTAAAGTTGGTATCTGAGGAGTGGGATTGCTGAGCTGATCTTGTGGCTTTGGCCTTTTGGAGCTGATTTTCAAGAGGAATGTGGAAGGATTTGAAAATTTGGCCTAAGAAACACCTTTGCAGTGCTGTAAGTACAGCTTGATGGACTATTCTGGTCAGAACTGAAGGCAGTAAGAACTATGGACTGTGAGGTTTGGCTTATGAGGGTGACAAAGAGCTTTGTCTGTACTAGGCTAGAAGCAGTTTGAGAGACGTGTTGTTATGGCTGTGTCTTCAGAACGTGTGCAGGGCTGCTTTGCATAGAAACAGACTGATGTGAGCAGAGGGATATGGCACAGAAAAAATAAAATCTTTGGCCAAGAATGCTGCCTGTTCAGCTGCAGATATATGAGAGATTACAACCACTGAGATTGGGCCAGCTGACCTGCATTGGAACAACAGAAAGAATTCAGTCTTTTGAAGGGGACTGAATGCTCAAGGAGTGTCCTGTTCTTGAAAGTCTGCTTTATTCTCCCCTAGATTAACAAATTGGCACCCCACCTAGTATTATGGAGTAAAGGAAATGCAGAAAAGAGAGGGTCACTGAATTTGCAACACAGTCTTCTGTTTTGGAAACAAGAATGGGCAGTGTGAAACAGGTTTGCTGGATGCCTACACGGAGACCTAATAGAACCATAATGATGGACTATAGGTTGTAGTGGAGACCCAATGGAGATGCCAGGACCACGAGATGGATGCTAAGGAGAGCTGTAGGCCCCAGATGATGCTTTCCATGACCATGAGTAGCCTATCTGGAGGGGTGGAATTGGAACTCCAGAGACTTGTTGCTGGTTAGAATATCAGACTAGAGTTGTTGGGCTTGGAGCTACAGAGCCTAATGTTTGCCCTATTTAAATCTTTTATGGCTTGAATATTTCTTTGCTATGCCCTTTGCCATGTTTTGCAGTATGAATGTTTATTCTGTGCCATCATCGATTTTTTTTTTTTTGTGTGTGGTATTATGGCTTAGGTAAAAGACCTTGGACTATGGTGATGAATGAACATCATTAGGATTGATAAAACTGTGGGGTCTTTTAAAGTTGGACTGAATGCATTTAATATCAACATATGGTTATTAGTTTATGGAGGTCCGGAGTGGAATGTGGTGGTTTGATTCAGGTGTCCTCCATAAACTTAGGTGTTCTGAATGCTAGGTTACCAGCTGATGGAGACTGGGGAGTTAACACATCCTGGAGGCAGTGTATTGTTGGGGGAGGGCTTGTGGGTATTAGCCAGTTTCCCCATGCCAGTGTTTAGCACACTATCCTGTTCCTGTTGTTCACCTGATGTTGGCCAGGAAGTGCTGTCCTCTGTCTGCTCATGCCATCATTTCCTCTTCCAACATGGAACCTCCCCTCTAACCTGTAAACCAAAATAAACCTTTATTTTTTTTTCCCACAAGCTGCTTTTGGTCAGGTGATGTCTGCCATCAATGCATACCTGACTTCAATAGTCACCTTTTCTACAAAAGCGAGATGGAAAGTTCTTTACAACTTAATGCATTCTGGGAAATAATGGAAAGGGAATATGGACACACATTATTTGAACCCTCCTAAATCTTGTGTCCATATTACTGTTTTAACTGCTTTCATGAAAGTAAATAACACTCAATTCAATAAGCAGAGTTTAGAATGCACCATAAGGTGGGCTGTAGAGTAGGTTCATTGATTAAGTGTGCTTCTGCACAAGCATGAGAGTCTGAGAGGCCTGAGACCACACAAGTTCACACCTTCAGAACTTCCATAAAAGTCTGGTCCTGGCCACAAATATCTATAACCCTATTTCTGTGGGGAGTGGAAACCATAGCATCACCAGGGCTAGAAACTATAAGCTTTCAAATAAGTAAGAGACTATAGGAAAAAGAAGCAGATGAGCGATGGAGGGGACAATGGCATGTTCTCAGGTGGCTGTAGTAGAGCTCACAAGGCACAATATCAACACAAACCACACATACTCCACCACACTTCACAAACGCCAAACCACACATGGTATATACATGCAAAAAAAAAAAAAAAAAAAAAAGGAGCTGTTGGAGGAGGAAGAGGAAAAAGAACAATAGGATGTTGACTATGATGAAAAGGGAGCCTTAGGGCTGGATAGATTGCTTAGCAGTTATGGGGGCTATTGCAGGCAAAGCACATGTCTATAGAGTTAGTTTGCAGCTGCTGGAGGCCCTGTCATGCCCAATATCTCCCTCTCTAGCTCTCTCTCTTTCTCACATAAATACATATATGTTTAAAAATTGAGAAGGGAAAAAAATTGCCATTCATTTGTGTTCCCACAGCTAAATACATAATTGAAGGGGATGGTCTACTTGCTTGGCTTTTCTTACTTGAAATGTCATAGGATTCCTCCATTCAGGGAGTGTTTCCTGTAGGGGCAGTGAGACTTGGTAATTACTCTCAACCTGACTGTCTTCTTTGAGGTTGCACACAAGAGTGAAATAGGATCACAGGAAGAAACAGAACATGCTTCAGTTGGAGAATTAACTGCAGCTACTGTACTCAGAGAAACTATTTCCAGAATAAAAATGTCACTTGTCTGATGTAACCACCAAGTACATTTCTTTCGAACTAGTTTAATTCATGTTATATGCAGACCTGTGTGTCTCCATTTTGTGGTACATTAACTTACAGTAAAATGATGTAACAATGTGGGAAGGGTCTTACAACTAGTGCTTTTCAAGAAAATATGTATTTTTAAGTGGAGCTGACTTGGCTTTGGCAGAATTTCAGACATGAATGTAAAAGCGAAAGCTAAGTTACACAAGCTTTATCTCTTACTTCAATGCCTTAAGCAAAATGAGTGCTTCATATGGCTTTCAATTTACCGAGTTCTCCCTAAATGCCTGGGTTGAAATCAGGGCTTGTCCAGCTTTGTTGAAATATAATGGTTTGTATTGTTCTGTTGTGGAAAATCCAGCTTTGTCAAATTAGTGTAAGCTATTCAAACCCAAAGTGAATATCTTCTCTCACCAAAAAATATGTTCACACCAAAAACAAATAAATAAATAAAATGTGTACATAGCTGAGACAATACTTCCATGAAATTTACGGTATTTTTATTACCTCTTGGGGTATTGCCTATATACCAGCTGTACTCTTTGCCCCTTGGGAGTCTACTGTCAGGAAGATTAAAGACATTTTTCTCTGGAGCTACAAATTCTCAGGAAGTGAAAGAAAAACCTTTACTGCTAGTCAGAGTATCTTATTCACCAGTATGGATGCTTGTGTTAAAAATGGTTCTCTGGTGGGACTAATTGGAATAAAAACACCTGTCTTTCTCATAAGAAAATTACTGTTGGAAAACTCCAAAATATAAATATACTTAACCCTAAATGACATTTCATTCCTTCAGATATCTTGTGTTTCAACAGGATAGAACTTTTTATGTAGAAACTTACTCAAACTTGTCAGTTCCCAAGTCACAATATATTTTATGCGGCTGTGGTCACAACAAAATAAACTTCACATTTTCTTGGAATCACCACCGTTTCCACTAACAACTGCAGGCTCTCTACAGAAGGAGCGACACCTCTGTTACATGAGGATGTCTACAGGGAAATGAGTCATACATTCTTTTTGCTCACTATTTGTGGGAGTTTATTGTTATGATAGCTTTTTGTCTGGTACAAAAACGTAAAATCAGGATAGAGAAATAGTAAAGGCACTTGCTTGAGAAGCCTAAGGACCCAGGTTCACCTCCTTAGTACCCATGTGTATTAGATTAGTCAGGATTCTCTAGAGGAACAGAATTGCTAGAATGAATTATTTTTAAAAGGGGACTTATTGGATCAGCTTACAGCAGTCCAATAGCAGTTGCAGGCCCGAGAATCACCGAACCTGGTAGCTGCTCAGTCCACGTGGCCAGATGCCTCAGCAGTCCCAATCTGGCACTGCAGATGGTGCCGGAAAGCCTGGAGGCTTCCTGAGGAGCCACTGGGTCTCGATCCACATGGGTCTTCAGTTGATGCTGGTCTTCAGTCCGTGCTGGTCTTCAATCCATGCTGGAAAGTAGCGAGCAGCCCCAGTCATCAATTGGAAGGAAAGAAGGAAGGGGCTCTTTTTATCCAGAGCTTCCTTATATCAAGTCCCCCTCTGAGCAGGGCCGCCCACTCTAGGGGAAGGGCTCACTCTGGAGAAAGGACTTCCTCCTTTAGTTGATCCTGCCTAGAAGCAACCTCCGAGAACCACCCGAAAGGGATTTCTATGGATTACTAAACAGATTAAGTTGACACCTTAACTATCACACCATGTAAGGCAGACGCACAAGGGGGTGCATGGGTTTGGAGTTGTTTGCAGTGGCTGCAGGCACTAGGGCTCCCATTCTCTCTCTCTCTCTCTCTCTTTCTCTCACTCTCTCTCTCTTTCTCTGTCTGTCTATCACTTCCTCTTTTTCTCTAATAAATAAATAAAATATTAAAAACTAAATCATTAAGTACTTACATCTGTGCCTTTGGGTAAAATAAAGTTCAAAGCAAAAATAAAGAAGAAAGCTTGCTTAATTCCTAAGGTGCACTCAAATAATTCATAGGATTACTCAGTTAATCGTGTGCTGCTAGTGATTGGTTAATAAAAGTATAGTAAGTTACTACTTAAAGTCCTCTAGATAAGAATTGTTTTAAATTTCATATTAAAGGAACTGCAAGGATCTGGTACTCTATGTGTATGGATGCACATATATATGTATATATAAATAGATACATATATATGCATATATACACACACATTCAAATGTATATTTGTGTGTGTGTGTGTGTGTGTGTGTGTCTGTTGAGATTATAAGGTACTTTTCCCTCTGAACCATTTTGTCTCAATTGTTGACATCTCTCATGCTTCAGGCAGGGAAAGTGATATATCTCTCTAGGAAGAGTTGTTTTATATTCTGCATGTGATGAAATCAGATCCCATTGTGTGGAGCAGCCCACTGCACATGCCAGCATTAGTCAGCCTTACACTTTGCTCTGTGGAATTTAGACTTCTGGGATCAAAACTTCTGTGGTGATGTGATTAATTTCTTTTTGATGCAAGAATATGGCATCTCCTGTCAGTGTCTATACAACTCTGAGCGATTCACATTTTAGCATTTAAAAATGGTAAGATCAATTTCCTTGCACATAAATACTTTGTGGTTCAGTATTTCTAGTAGGTTCCAAGGTTTTCTTCCTCCTGGGAAAGTAACAGATGAAACAACAGTAGTAGTAACAGCAGAATTGGCAACAGTAAAGTGCACAGAACAGATTTTATCTCAGAATTCACCTGTTACAGCACTTACAAATATTATTTTTATACAGTGAAGCCTGATTTTTCCCTTTAAATTGCTCTGTTTCTGTAGCTAAGGTTAATCAGACAGAAAAGAAGGAATATGCGAAAAATCTTGCAAGACTATTCTATTGGTCCCAATACTTACTGCTAAATAAGCAAACACTCCCATGTACTTAAGGGTTCAAGACCATACATGACATCTATCTTCATGTAACAAACTTGAAGATATATGCTTTTTAACAAATCCCTGTTCTATATTGCTCATTGCAATAACTTCAGACAGACTGTTTCATGAATATATAGTAACATTTTACATATGGATTTCTAGAATTTATTGTTTCACAATAAACAGAAATATATTAGATAGTTATTATTTAAAGTTAAGTGCATCAGGTAAAATATTTTCTTGAAAATTGGACAGGTGGTTAAGTTGAAACTGGTAATGATCTTAAATCTTGTAGGCTGAATATAATTTAATAATGTGTTAGGCCTCCAAAATCAGTTCATATGTTCCCTTTACTCCCTGTTTCAAACCACAGTGAACTTTTTTAAAATTGGCAACTTCCATTATTGTAAACAATATACCACGGTAATTCCCTCCCTTCCCCCACTTTCCCCTTTAAAACTCCTCTTTCCATCATATCCCCTCCCCCTCTCAATCAGTCTCTCTTTTATTTTGATGCCATGATCTTTTCCTCCTAGTATGATGGTCTTGTGTAGGTAGTGCCAGGCACTGTGAGGTCATGGATATCCAGGTCATTCTGTGTCTGGAGGAGCACATTGTAAGGAGTCCTACCCTTCCTTTGGCTCTTACATTCTTTCTGCCACATCTTCCACAATGGACCCTGAGAACTGGAAGCTGTGATAGAGATGTTTCAGTGCTGAGCACTCCTCTGTCACTTCTCAGCACCATGGTGACTTCTGAGTCATCCTAAGGTCACTGCCATCTGAAAAGAGAAGGTTCTCTAACCAAAAGTGAGAGTGGCATTAATATATGTGTATGAGCATTAAGAGAAGTACTTACTGGGCAGTTTTGTCAGAATAGTATATACATTTAGGTAGACAGCAGCAGACATTACACCCCTAGGACTCATGACTACTAGGTTTTCAGTATCAAGTATGTATTCTGTCCCATGGAGAGGGCCTCCACTCAAATTAGAAAGTGGATGGTTTCCCCCATAACAGACATGATACTGTTGTACCTGTTGGCTCATTTGGCATGGATGGCCATATAAGGCTTGCAGTGTCCACTGTTAAGCATCTTCACGGGTGATTTCTGTCAGCTGGTCTACTTGGAGGAGGTTTTCCGGTCAGCTCCAGCAGAATTTCTCAGTGACCTTGCAGCCCCAGTTTGTGGAGTCTTCAGCAATAGTGACTTGTCATCTATTCCTGGTGGGAAACCAAGGGCCTCGGCAATGGCCTATAATATTTTGGGGGCATCAGGGACCTCCCTGGCCTACAACTCACTGGAAGGTATCCCATCCCTGGCACTAAAATTTTTCTAGTAACAATCTTTGGCTCCTGAGTGTTCTGTTGCCCAAAAAAATAGGTTCCCATATGACTTATTTATATTCTCTTAGAGTTTGAGTAACCCTCCCTCTACCTTTCCTTTACTCAATCTCTTCCCCTGACCTCACTTAGGCCTTTTCACCCCCATTAATCTGTTCTTCTACTTACATATGTACAATGTCATCCTATTAAGTCCCCTCTCCCTCCCTTTCATGTTCTCTTTCATATGTGGATCCTAACTACAAATGATTGGACTTCTATGTGAGTAGGAAGAAAACTCAGTAGCAGAGGCCAGTAAACTGTAAAGGGAATAGAAATAATCTCTTATTTTCATAAATTAACAAGTCTAAATATAAAGTTTTATAGTACTGTATTTTTGTTTCCTTTCAAATGTATTAACCTTTTTATAATTTAGATTTTGTTTTATTTATTTTTCATATTTTATATTTGCTTATACTTCTTTAAGAGTAAATCTGTACCATTGTCAGAATCTATCAAATTACACCTAACTGAATATATTTGTTAATCAGCTTTACTTTGTATGTCAGCATTGTTTATCAAGCTGCAAAATAAAAGATGAAATGTGCAATGCAGCAATGACCAAGCTGGCTAAGAAAAGAATCATATTGAAATACATTTTCAAAGAACACAAGAGCTAAATTTGACAAGCAAACAAAATGTGTCCTCTGAAAACTATAAAATATGATGCATTTAAGTGAAAAGTTTCACATATCATAATACTTTATAGTATTATAACAATATTTCCAAAACGAATCTGTAGTTTCTAAGCTTTACAAAGGTGAAATCTTCTGTATTTAATATCAGGGTCATTTTATTCTCCATTGGGGAGCCACAAGAGAGGAAGGGAGTAAATAAAAAAGATGAGAGAGATAGATGGATAGATTGGTTAATCAGTTGTATGAATGTCAAAGAAATCTTTAGCACACTATTAGGGGATATAATTTTTCCTTCTTGTATAGCTTTTAAATTAAGTTTTCTAAAACTGAATAAATGTACATTAAATGTCCAAAATTTTCACCATATACAAATAACTGCCTAATGAAGAATTTTAAAGAATTAGTGCTGCTAACATATATGATTTTATGATGTGAAATAGTCTGAGTTTTAATTTTTTAAATTTATTTATCTGAAAACAGAGAAAGAGAGAAAGGAGGATAGTCATGATAGATCCTCCTGCCACTGCAAAGGAATTCCAGATGGATGCACTATTTTGTGCATCTCAGTTTAAGTGGGTATTAGAGAATCTAGCCTGTGATATCAGGCTTTGCAAGCAAGTGCCTTTAGTTTCTGAGGAATCTTTCCAGCTCCAGTCTGGGTTATTTTCATTACATATTATTTAAGAAAATACTGGAGAACCTTTTCTCCACAGAACCAGTCCTCTTTCAAGAATAGAAACCAGAAGCTTTTGTTTGTTTCTCTCTGTGAAGTTTAGGAAGAAGGGATCACATACATTGGACCAGGAATCTCTGAATCCTGTTTTACTGCCAACATATTTTTATAAAGACTAAAAGATCAGCATATATATTTTCTTTTTTCATCTCTCCAGTCTATTTTCAAGGCACTAGATGAATCGTAGAGAATATCTTGGACAAAGAAATTCATTAGAGTACATACTCAATTGGCAAGATTACTTACTCCTTGCTAAAGTTAAATCTGTGTTCTTCTCATGCAAACAGCATGAAAAAGAATGATAAAATATTACACAGTCCAAATAAAGAAAATTAGCAAAGAAAGCTATGTATGCCTATGCCCCCTCCCACATCTCCTACTGTTTTATAGACTTATTCATCCATATATTTATGGATTAAATCTATTCCTATGCTTCAAATCAACTGAGAATTCCTCCTACATGTCAAGGAATTTGTTTTCTTCCATTAAAGAAAATATAAGATATTGATATTGAGCTGGGATTAACTTCCAGTATTGACCCCTAATGAACAATGAACCACCAAGTTTCAAAGACACAGATCCTGGTCTTTGTATTAATTTGAGAAGCCTGATAACAATCTGACCTCTAAGAATTAAATGAGTATGGGTTCTCTGTGATTACCTGAAAGTTTCTAAGAGAGCACAGCAGGGAACTGAAAATTCTGCCTAAAAAAGCCCCTGATTCAAGGAGAGAAATCAATTGATAACATTTATAATTTGAATCTTACTGCTGTATTTGCAAACAAACTTAAGGAAGTTTATATAATACCAGAGCTTAATAAAGTGGGATAAAAGTAATGTTAAATTACAGTTAGGACAATATTTTATATATAAAAGTCACAAAAATGAATATCCCAATATCATTTACTGGCTTTTCTTCAACTCTGATTAGTAAGAAGCCACTAGGCAAACAAATGTCATGTTTGTCATTGGGATGCAGAATCACAGTTCCTTATTCTTTTTATAGTACTGAGGTTATAACTACATATTAGGCAGGAATCTCAAGGAAGGGACATGGGTGAGCACACTCATGAAAATATAAGTAGCAATAGGAATACGAGTTTAGCTGTTCTACATTTCTTTATTTTCCATACATTTTGCACATGGTTTTTGTTGGAGACAGTCTGTCCATGTGTCTCATGCTGGCCACAAGATCAGGCCAACCTTTCTTCCTCAGCCCACTGAGTGTTGGGAATACACGTGTGTTCTATCACATTTTCTTTTTCCAGCATAAAAATAAGCTTAAGAACTTTAATTTTTTTTAATGTCAGAGGTTCTAAAAAATCTCTTAACAAAATAAAAGTGGTTGAATCCAAAACAGGTAGTATGCTTGTATTTGTATTTCTCTGTTGTAATAGTGTTGTCCTATCAGGATCCTGCTATGCCTCAAGTGCAGACAGGCATAGGTCTTTCCACAGTGTTGGAATGCATTGAGTCACAATGACTTCACCAGCCACATCATTTCCTTAGCTTTCTTTACCAAACTTTCCCAATAGCAATTGATAGTGTGGCCATCCGCAATCACAGGCTCTTGTAATAGTTGCACCTTACACATTATGCTTCATATTTTATTTTATTTATTTATTTAGGACAGAGAGAAAGGGGAAGAGACAGAGAGAGAGAGAGAGAGTGAGAGAGAGAAAGAAAGAAAGAAAGAAAGAAAGAAAGAAAGAAAGAAAGAAAGAAAGAAAGAAAGGAAGGAAGGAAGAAGGAAAGAAAGAAAAAAGAAAGGGTGCACCAGGACTTCCAGCCACTGCAAAAGAACTCCAGACACCTGTGCTACCTTCTGCATCTGGCTTATTTGGGTATGAGACAATCAAACCTAGGTCTTTAGGCTTCATAGGAAAGTGCCTTACCCACCAAGCCATCTCCCGAGCCCTTACACAGAATATTTCACAAGATTATAAATCTGTGTCAGGGTGAAGTGAACAGCAATGTCCCAGATAGAGAACCTATTTTCAGACTCTAGTCTTGGACAGAAGAACTTTACTGTGACAATCTTCTTGGATGGGCCTATGACAAATGATAGGTCTACACACATGTCACATTTCGTTTTTCGGATGTTCCTTCTCTGACAGCCAAAGATGAGGAGGATAAAGTGGTGTGACTGATAAGCTCCTATGCCTGGTGTTTTAGATGTGTTGTAGCATATTCACAGGTATTACTTATTGGTGTAAATAAATTATTTATCGGTCTATGCCTCCTGGAGTGCTGGCAGATGGTGGATGTTTACTTGTGTGAAGAAGATACAGTCATTCTTCATTGGCACTTAAACTAAAAGGGTGGGGGGAAGATCACAACTCTTTCTTCATAAAATGGAGTAATTAAAAGCTGAAATTTCAGGAAAAGCCTGAAATTTTGTATTATATGCAATTAACAGTAACACGGAATATACGCAACTGTTATTCTCACATCCCATTGAAGAATGAATACACAGTAATTATCAGCACATGACCATATTTTTGAAAAAATACTCTACAAATTAGTGTTTAGAGGAAAACGGGAGAGAGAAAGAGAGAGAGAGAGAGAGAGAGAGAGAGAAAGGCATAGAGAAAAATTGCAGGAGAGAGAGAGAAAAAAAAAACCACCATGGAATGTATTCACAGAAATCACACTCAATACCATAAATACTTGTAGACATAGTTGTGATAAACATTATTTTCTAGACTAGTGCATGCAAAATTTTGTCTCTGTGGAAACTTGTTGAACAGAAATATGGAGCTATGGGACCAGTGAAATCCAGGTTAAATACTCTTTCTTCTGAGGGGAACTAACATGATTTCAAGTGAATATTCATTTGTTCATTAATGTAGTCTTATCAAAATTTCTAAAATTATCTTCCTTGTATTTCAACGTTTGGTCATTAGTTGCTTGAAATTTATTACTTTGTATCCCCGGGATTAAGATAAACACTTCATCTTTCTCAGAAGCTGCCCCAGAGAGCTTATACATAGATCAGAAAAAGATAGTCACTTAATTAAATTTACCCCAGTGATACACTGATCACAAATAAAAAGCCATCAATCTTCTATTTTCGGTCTACATAGGTGTAGCTGCCTTTCTGTAATCAGTATTACTTAGCATGTTTGCAAAATAAGCTATAGTGAAACATCACTAATATTAAACAATTCTGTGGTCAGCGCTCTTGGAAAATTAAGCAAATGTATGTGATTATGTGGTTCATTTCTACAACAAAGAAAATCTGCAAAACTCGAAGACAATTTACTATCCTCACCTTCTTAATAAAACATAAAGTTCAAAGTTCTGTGAAAATATGGGCCTATCCTCATTCTCCCATTGTCCTTATATTCAGCAAGAGGATTACTAATGGACCATAATTTAAATGCTCTCTTCTGCGAGTTCAGTGTGGGTCACTTCATAATCTGATCATTGTGTGTGTTATCATACCACGGAGATAAATTCCTTACTCCATTCTGAAATCATCACTGTGGTATATCTCTTCTACAGTTCAGGATACAAAAGTTGAAAAATATAAAATGCAGAATATCGGGGCTAGCAATATGTCTCAGAGTTTAAAGGAGCTTGCTTGTTAATGTGCAACCCCAGGTTCAATTCCCCCCAAAAATACATAAAACCTGATGCAAACTGGCACATGCATCTGTGAGCCCAATGTTACTAAGACTTTTGAAGGCTGAGCCAAGAGAATCTGAAGCAATGGGGCAGCTCTTTTGCAGATCCAAG
Source organism: Dipus sagitta (assembly GCA_036346955.1). Classification (NCBI taxonomy): domain Eukaryota; kingdom Metazoa; phylum Chordata; class Mammalia; order Rodentia; family Dipodidae; genus Dipus; species Dipus sagitta. The sequence goes on from CM070772.1 coordinate 28,710,489, forward strand.
GCATATGCCCAGTGGCAAGAGACCCTGACTCAAAGAAGAGGGAGAGCAGACAGATTTGTGCCCTTGATGCGTGATTTTGCAGAACTTTCACATGCATGGTGTGCACATACATACACAAATATGCATCCACACACAAATAAATAAAAGTTTTAAAATAGAGTATTATATTGGCAATTATTTTTATTAGAAATTACTTCACATAACTCCATCAGTACCTAATACACAAACAAATTTGTTGAATATGTACACATATATAACTATGTTCCTATATATATTTGTTCACATATATGGCCTCCAGATAAACTGCCCTAAGAAGAAAACATTGCAGTAGAAAGGAATGTTAAGGGCTAGAGAGATGGCTTAGTGGTTAAGGAGTTTGCCTGTGAAGCCTAAGGACCCAGGTTAGGTTCCCCAGTGCCCATGTAAGCCAGAGTGCATCTCTCTCTCTCTCTCTCTCTCTCTCTGTTTTTCTCCTCCTCTCTCTTAAATAAATAAATAAATAAATAAATAAATAAATAGTTTAAAAAAATTTAAAAAGGCAAACTATGTTAATTTTAGAAAGATAAATTAGAGGAAAAGAAAAACACCTTTAACTTTAAACTTCTTAAATGCCTATTTATGTTGATTGATATCTAGAGGTCAAAAATGAGATCTTAGTTTCAGCCGGGGCCCTTTTGAGGTATGATGGGGTGGCTCTCTCCTTAGGATCTACATCTATCTGAAAAAGAGAAGCAGATTCTCCAACGGAGAGTAAGTTAGCACCAGGACAAATGAGATAACCCTTACTTTTTTTTTATAGAGAATTTAATAGGTGTAGGCCCTCTTGTAGCCCACAATTGATGGTAGCTTGATATTGGAGAGTGGGCTTATGTTTGGATATGGTTCTGACTTGTTTCCCAGCTCCAGCTATGGGTCCCATACCAGTGAGGGGATCAGTTAGCCAAATTGAGAGCAGTTGGTTCCCCACCATGGCTGTGTGCCACCACTGCACTTGTGTGGGCATCACAACAAGTTATTTGCTTCTAAGTAGGTTAGACCATGCGTTGCTTCGATAGATATTGGTCAATTTCCCCCAGTCTCCCATGTAGCACCTTCTGGCACTAGACGCGCTGACTGTCTGGGGACTGACTCTCATCCAACTTCCAGCCATGCCATTCTAATTTGCATGTCAATCACATAAGGTATCTTCAGCAGTAGGGTCTTACCACTAACCTTTGGTGGGTCATCAAGTACTCTGACAGAAATCTGTCTGTCTTTTAGGAAACCTTGTAGGTCTCTCTGATCAAAAGCTCATTGTGGATGATAGCCCCATGCTGGATCTTGGAGTTACAGGTCAGTGCCCACTAAGAAAATGAGGAAAAAGATAACTAATATACAAGAGTTAGAGATAAGAGAGAGAGAGACAGGGAGAGGGGAAGTGAGGGAGGGAAGATGTAGGAGATTAAGGTTAGTCTTAATCTTACCCTCTCCAGTGTCTTGTGGTTCAGGTGTTCCCTGTAAGGGCCTGGTGAAGGATCAGCCATTTGGTCTGTCTTTTAGTAAGTAGAAGATTATGGTACCATTGCCGTTTGGGTCTAGATTTGTGTTTCCCACCCCTTTGATGCCCGCCCCTCCCTCCCCTTCCATCCTAGTGTCTAATCTAGGAGATGCTTGCTGGGTATGTAAGGTATCTTCGGTAGATTCAGGTTAGGTGCTGTAGATGAGTGAGACTATGTGGCGATTTTTTTTCTGTGATTGGGTAAGTTCACTGGAGAAACAAGCAAGGGAGCTGTTTTCCTGATGAACAGGACACCAGCACAAGGGGGAAGGAGATCAGAACAGAGAAAAATCAACTCCTACCAAATCAGAGAGCCAGAGCCTCAGAGGCCCCCAACACCTCATCACTGAAGCAGACCAAAAATGAACCCAACATGGCTCAGGGAAATTTTGCGGAAGAGGGGGCGGAAAGAATGTCAGAGCCACCTGTTGGGTCATGATATGCAGAGACATTTATCTTACCCATAACTGTGGGCTAACTCCACAATGCATGACCCGTATACCTCAACAAGGAGGGGCCAAGGGGAGGGGGTAGGTCACAGATGAGCCTAATAATGGTACCAAACTGACTGTATTTGCTGAATACAGAACTGACTAATAAACTAATAAAAAAAAGAAAAACAAAACAAAACAAACAAACAAAAAAAAAAGACACAAGAGAACAGAAGGACTAAAGTGAGACAGGAGGGTAATGTGGGATACAATTGATAAAAATGTAATATGTATATGAGAAAATGTCAAAAAATAAATTAAAAAGCTGTTCTCAAAGAAAATTATTCTACAAATACAATTCACAGTGTTTGCAAAGCATGCATCAGTGCAGTGTATATAAAATTATCTCATCCGGGCTGGAGAGATGGCTTAGCGGTTAAGCGCTTGCCTGTGAAGCCTAAGGACCCCAGTTCAAGGCTCGATTCCCCAGGACCCATGTTATCCAGATGCACAAGGGGGCGCACACGTCTGGAGTTCGTTTGCAGTGGCTGGAGGCCCTGGCACCCCCATTCTCTCTCTCTGCCTCTTTCTCTCTCTGTCACTCTTAAATAAATAAATAAAAATAAACAAAATTTAAAAAAAAATTTAAAAAAATGAGATCTATCTAAAATACTTTCAGAGGAACTCTGTCACACTGAAGGAGAAATATGTATAAGATAGCTTTTCTTTTCTTTCAGTTTTATCTTTTACAGGCAGTCATTTAGGGATAGAAGCTCAAACAGAAAACCAGAAGATGTCACCCTGCCTTGGCTGGAACTCATGTCTTTTATCCACAATGGCTGCAGTGCAGGCTGCTGCTTCCACAATCTAGCACATAACCTAGGTGGGCTGGCCTTTGAGGTCAGGTCTTTTATCTACAAACAAATCAGGTCTTCCCCTTACATAGCTGATTCTGTAATTCAGTTCAGTTTTGGTTCACAAGTTTTGGAAACCCCTCTGAACCCCATAAATTTTGAGTCAATATGATTAGCTGTCGTGCTAATCCCCCCCTTGTGACAACACATGTGCTTGTTTGCAAGGGTGATATTTTATCTTCAATTAGGCACTTCATCAATGATCTGTTTTACACACACACACACACACACACCACAGAGAGAGAGACACACACATTTTTTTTGTTCAGTTTTATATTACAGTCTCAAAATATCCTTAAGTGTGGGTCCTGCTTATGAATAATTTCTACTTTTTTAAATAATACAAAAAATGATAGAGCCATTGAAAATATCATTTCCACTAAATCTAGAAAGTATTTTTTTCACAAATTACTACATAAAAAAGCAGTGACAGATGATATCTGTTAGACAACTTCATCTTAAAAATCAATCCTACAAGGCTGGAGACATGACTTAGCACTTAAGGCATTTGCCTGCAAAGCCAAATGACCCATGTTCAATTCCCCAGAATCCACTTAAAGCCAGATGCACAAGGTGGTGCATGTGTTTGATGTTACTTTGCAGTGGCTAGGCCCTGTCATGCCCATTCTCCCTCTCACTCTCTCTCTCTTTCTCCCCCCCCCTCTCTTTCTATATGTCTCTCTCTCTCTCTCAAATAAGTAAATGAATACAATATATTAAAAATAAAGTAAATCCTATATTATTTAAATTGAAGGACACCATTTTACTGGTTACCTAGTAATGTATTTTGTTTATTCACTAATAGTTTCACTGTGACCAAAACATTCAGAACTATTATTAACATAGTTATCTAAGCTTTTAGCATCCTCCTTAATAATTCTATATGCAGAAATACCAAGACAAGGATATGCTTGCTTGTTATGACAACACTTGAAATATTGTTGCTGGAGAAAATTAGTGCAGATAATTCAGAAGCAGTAAGGGGACTTTTGGAAAAATAAATGCTAAATGCACCATTTTTTAAATTTTGTTTTAAAATGCATTATGGAAAAACAAAACAAAAACAGTCAATACTTATTTCTACCATAAAAGATTTCCTGAGAGTCATTGTTCTCCTCATAGGAACCCACTGGTGCATGTATGACCCCAAAACGATTGCAGATAACCTCACTGAGGAGGAAATTCGGTGGAATGAGGGTAGGAAAGAAGAAGCAAAAGAGAATAGCCTTATGGAATTAAGACTAAGTTGCCGTATGTTCATATATCAAAGTTCCTGGGCTGGAGAGATGACTTAGTGATTAAGGTACTTGCCTGCAAAGCCAAAGGACTTTGGTTCAATTCTTCAGGACCAACATAAAAAGTAGATGTGCACAAGGTGGGACATGCATCTGGAGTTCCTTTGCAGTGCATAGAGGCCCTGGCACACCAATTCTCTCTCTCATAATTAACATACGAATAAAATAAAATCCCAATAAAATTATTATTATTATTGATTATTTTTCTGTTTTTGGTTTTTTAAGGTAGGGTCTCACTCTAGCCCAGGCTGACCTGGAATTCACTATGTATCTCAGGGTGGCCTCAAACTTGTGGCAATCCTCCTACCTCGGCCTCCTGAGTGCTGGGATTAAAGGTGTGCACCACCACACCAAGCTTTAGTTTTGTATTTTTATTTGTAACTGTCAGATTTCTGGCTTGCAAGCAATACATGTTTAATTGCTTTAACGAGTAATGTTGAAAAGTTCAGAATAAGAGAATGGCTCATGGGAAAAATATCAAAGAGCAAGGAAATGACATAAAATGAGGAAGCTAGAAGCAGTGGAATACTAGCCAGTCTAATAGCACCCTAACCCTATGTTGTGTTATCCTTCATTGTGCATGCATATGGAACCATGAACTCACATTTTCTTTTACCTCCCTCACTGGAGAAGAACTACCTGGTGCTATCTGTCACTTTTCTATCATCTGCATGGAATAGTCAGGAAAGTGCTCAGATGTTCTCAGTCTCAGTGAGAGAAAGTGTGATGCATCTACTTGAGATAACTCAAACCAATGTTAACTGCTAACAGTCAAATGAAAAGTATATATTAAGAAACACCAAACAATATACTACCTTTGATGATGGTAATCTAGTATGCTTACATTCTAAAAAGCATGTATTTCAAGTTTTTGAAAATTTCCTGGGTATTAATCCTTAAAAAAAAAAAAAAAAACCTCCTCATAAACTTTGGAGGAGTTGTGTTAAATCCTTTATCCCATCAATAGATACACAAGACATTCTAAATACCACTTCCTAAGGATGTAGTTAATATTTACAATAGTGATTACATGATCTATCTTCACTTTGAGCTCACCTCTAGACTTGAAAATATGTCACTTTGTGGTTGACTTTTCATCTCAATTCATTTAAAGAACCAAAAATAAAGGTGTACTGTGATAAAATTAACTACTTAATTAATTAACTGACTCTAAGGAATGTTATGGTAGCTTATCTTAATTTAATAGCATTATTTCCTACCCAAATTTCCAAAGGCTGTCACATCATTCAGTTAATTATTTGACTTCACAATGATTCTAAAATTTCTTTAGTCAACCCTGTAGAGAAAATGCTTTTTGAATAATATTCTTCACCAATTTTAATTCACTAACGTGAGAAACATATATAATTCTGAAAAACTTGAACAGGTGAGATGTCACAATTTAATTGGTAGAAAGGTTCATTCAACTTACCTTATATATAATATCGCCCTAATTTGTCAAGCAAAAACTTTCATTAAAAAATAACAATAATGTTTAAACATAGGTTTTAAAGAAGGTCTTTATGAAAGCATGATCTTGCCCTTCAATATGGTTATTTATCTTCCTCATGACCTGGATAGAGCTCTTAATCTTGCAGTACTTTAAATTGCTATAATCTGTTTTACTAACCAATTTATTTGGTATAATCTATACTATTGGTTATTGCTTCTGGAGAGAGAAATGCAGGTATAATACTACAAAGACCAGTGAAAGAAATTCAGAAGCCTGAGATACATATGTGTGTGCAGTTTTGTGAAAGAAAAATATTGAAAAGTTGAAATAACTGGAATATAGTAACATAGTAGTCCTTACACCAAAAGATGAGTTACAAAATGACACAATTAGCCCCACATAAAACTGTATCTCTATATATAGCCTTAATATTTTACAAGCCAAAAAAATATAGAATGAGATGACTAAACACCCATCAGCATGCTGATTCAATGATTTCTGTGAAAACACAGTTTTTCTAAGTATTTTTATAATTGCCAATTATTGGATTATTAAATAATACTCCCAAAATAGATTTAAGGGCATGATTATGTTTTGGCAGTGTATACAAAGGGTTAAAATTCCCTTTTATTAATCATCACTTTCACTATAGTTACGTACTTTATTGCATGAATAAATAATGTAGAGATTACAATAATCATCCTTAACATTTAGCAATCAGTAAAGAATTAATATTGTACTATACAGCATAAAATAGGTGGACCATTCTATACTTCATGCTATATTTCTTATAGAATATATTCAAATACATTAGAAACCATGCCAAGAAAGATACTTGTTTCATAAACAAGTTTAAAAAAGGAGAAGGCAGGGTGTCTGACTGCCTACTAACTTTCAGGGGTATGCTTAGCTCTCTTTAGGGGTAACAAAGCAGGTAAGAGTATACCTTGAAAATCAATCTTTCTGACTCAAAAAGCAAACAGTCTATTACCTAGATTAGTGGAAGATTTACTTAAATTCTACTTGATAGGAATAAATGGAATTTAAATTGTTTTAATGCACTTTGGCTTCGCAGATCTTGCCCAGGATTTTTTGTTCATTCATTATTAAACATTATTCCTGCCTCATTCATTCTCTTTTCTGTCCTGAGATTTCAATTACATAAATGCCAAATTGTCATATGTCAAAAAGTCCCTGATTCTTGGTTTATTTTTTTTCATTGTTGATTTTTTTCCTTATTCTTTACTTCAGGCTAGATCATAATAACTCATTAATTTTAAAATTTACTGCATCTTTTCTGTCATTGTCATTCTGAATATATCATGTAAATTAAAAATATTTTATTTATAAGAGAGCTAGAGTGCATGAGAGAGAAAGAAAGAGAGAGTATGGGTACACCAGGACCTTTTGCCACTGCAAACAAACTCCAGATACATGTGTGTCTGGCTGTGTGTGAACACTGGGCAAGTGAACTTGGGCCAACAGGCTTTGCAAAGAAGTACCTTTAACTTCTGTGCCACCACTCCAGACCCCTATTGAATGTTTAAATCATATAAACTTGTACTTTTGCATTTTATTTTTTCAATAGTTTATAGTGTTATACACTATATATTTTATCCATCATTGAAAACATTTTTATATCATTGACCATATTAATGACAGTCATCTTAAATGTATGCTTTCTAGGTTTGGAAAAGAGGTTTTTAATAAAGTGCTTAACTCACAAGCGTGAGGACCTGTGTTCAATCTCCAGAATCCTTGAAAAATGATGGGCATGGTGTCATACATCTGTAATCTCCATGCTTGGAAGGTGGAGATAGATTACTGGAGATTACTGGCAACCAGTCTAGCCTATTTGGTGAGCTTCAAGCTACTAAGGGATATGGTCTCAGAGGTAGATGGTGTTCCTAGGGATAGCACCTTAAGTTCTCCTCTTTGTACCATATGCACTCACACTTGTGCTTGCTAGGATGAACATGCATACACATGTATGTGAATACAAGTAACATGCACAGAAAAAAATGAAATTTCCAATTATAACACACAAGCATCTAGGATTATTCATTTTTAATATTTCACTTACTTATTTGCTTGTGTGTGTGTGTGTGTGTGTGTGGAGGGGTGTATTTGTGCAAGTGCCTTTTGCTGATGAAAACTAACATCAGATGATTCTATTAATTTATGAGTTGAGCTTATGTGGGTGGCTAGGTAATTGGACCCAGGAAGGCAGACTTTACAATCATGTGTCTTTTTGGCAGAAATATTTTCCCAGTGCCTCTACCATTATTATTTTTTTATTTTTTTGGTTTTTCGAGGTAGGGTCTCACTCTAGCCCAGGCTGACCTGGAACTCAACTATGGAGTCTCAGGGTGGCCTCGAACTCAAGGCGATCCTCCTACCTCTGCCTCCCGAGTGCTGGGATTAAAGGCGTGCGCCACCACGCCCGGCATCTACCATTATTTTTTATCATTTACCTCATAACAATTTATAATGTTTTCACCTTTTATCTATGTTGAGTAATTTTGGATATCCTTTCTGGATTTAGTTTATGCAATGATATAATGACTCTGGATTTAGCACTATTTATGTGAAACTTGGTGATTTAGTAACTTAGCTAGGAACCACCATTACAGAATTCAAAGTGATAACAGGGTACCTCTAATAGAAAGGATCAATATGTTCACCTGTGATCAGTTCAATAAAGTCTAAGCATGACTGTCAACTCTTTATTCTGTGCACGCATCTCTACAAAAATAACAGGTGGACACTGTGATCAGTGACCAATCATACTACTTCTTTCAAAACCAGTTAAGGACTGGCCACTGCACACATGTTATTAAGATCTCATAAATTCTCCAGAATTTGTGTTGATACTTTGACTCCAAAAAATTATTAATAAGAAACAGAAATGGATATGAAGGGGAAGCTCCACTTAAGAAAGGAACATAGTAACAGGAAATGAAATTGTATGTGATCAGCAGATAGAGCATGGAAATGTTGATGCTGCCCTCTTCAGAGAGAATCTATCTCTGCAAGCAGAGGAACCTACTGAAGAGGAGAGTGAAGGCATAAATGAGAAAAGTGGTTGTTATAAAACATCTTGATGTGTAGTGTGAAGAATTCTAACATTAGAGAAATTGCTGTCAATGACTTCGAATGTTTGGACCATGAAAAAAAATGTTGGAAGCTAACCAAAATTTACAAAAAAAAAAGGTCGCTTACCAAGGCCAAGAAAGATACTTGTTCCATATAGTAAGTTAAAAAAGCAAAATGCCGGGTATCTGACTGACTGCTGACTTTCAGGTGTAGGCTTAATTCTCTTCAGGTGTTACAAAGCAGGTAAGAGTATACCTTGAAAACCAATCTTTCTGACCGAGAAAAGCAGTCTCTTACCTAGAGTAATAGAGGATTTACTTAAATTTTACTTGGTAGGAAATAATGGAAATCAAATTGTTTTAATATGATTACCTTGTTAAACCAACCCTCCCTAAAAACCTCAAGTGACTCTTTTGATCTTTTTTTTTTTTTCTTGTTTGGTTTTTCAAGGTAGGGTTTCATTTTAGCTGTGGCTGACCTGGAAATCACTATTTTAGAACTCACAGCAGTAACTGTTCCCTAATTTAGAGGGTATTTATATAAGCCAGTGAGTTAGTCATTTCACACTATTTATTAAATCATATCTTTGGTTGCATAATCAAAACCGTGTTCAAATTTTCTCTATGAATTGGATTCATTACACATTCTGTAAGTCATGCCACCTTGAACATGGTTTATCTTGCCTGACAGAAAACAGTTAGTTATGCGCATGTAGATGCCAGAATATTCAATGGAAGAATTAATGAGCATGCCTTTAAAATGTATTTCTTACAGATACTTCTAAGGTCCTGTTCATATAGATAGGCACAAGTGTTTACAAGTAGGAACACCAGTCCCAAAGCAAGTGTCCATAGTGCTGAGAGGTGACGGTTGAGTGCCCTACACTGAGGTCTCTATCACACACTCAAAGGCTCAGGAACCATTGTGGAAGAGGTGGTGACAAGAATTAAGATGCAAAGGATAGGGAGAAGTACTTTGGAATGCTGTCTTCCAGACACAAAGTGGTAATCACATTCATGACCTCACACTGGCCAAAACGATCTACCCAAGAAGGCAGCCCAACAATCGCAGTCTGCAGGCCCAAGAGTCAAGAAACCCTACAGCTGCTCAGCAAATGGGCTGGGTGTATCAGCAGCCCCCATCTGACCCTAAAGGCTTGAAGAATTCCTGGAGAGCTACTGGTCTTCATTCCACACCTGTCTTCAGTACCCACTGCTCTTTAATTTAGTCCATCTTGGTGGGTTGAAGAAACTTGGTTCCAGTACCAAGTAAGGATAGCTGAGTAGGAATGATGTACCTCCAAGTGAAGCACTGACTAGGTGGGAGGAAGGACATATTCTCCCAGAGCTTCCTCCTTCAGATAGTCCTTCCTGTAAGCAGCTTCAGACATCGAACCAAGAGGAATGTCTGTTGATTCCTAATCTGATCAAGTTGACAGCAGACCTTCACCATTGCAATATTCTATTAAGAAAATTAGGGTTATAGAGTATGAGATTATGAGTAGAGAAGTGAAGTTGAAATTATAGAATTTTGTCAATAATATAGTATTTTTATGATTTCTTATGGCTTCTGTAACAAATTACCACAACCCTAGTGTCACTGATCAACACAGTTATTCCCTCATATTTCTGGAAGCCAGACATCAAAAATCATTCTTACTGGGCCCAAACCAGGATGGTATTGTGAGCACCTGGAGGTTCTCCAGAACATGTCTCTGATTCTGATGGTTGCTGGTTTTACTATAACATGACCACATTGCTTCATTCTCTGTGTCCAGTCACAATGGCTTCTCTTCTTTAGAGACCACCAGGATGATATCCATAGGGATATATCCATCTCTATATACACTTGATATGAAACATGAAAAGTTATTTTTGTTTCCATAGAAGGTAATACTCCTATCTTGCAACTTAAACGGGAAAGAGAAACATACTATTTACTTTTCAATAATGCTAAATATTTACTTTCAAACTAGTCAACAAATTTCTCCATTGCCTCACATTGAAACAATGTGAGTCAATAGGCAAAAGATAATAATGTGGAAAAATCAATTTCTTGTACCTTGTGAACTATTATATGAGTCATACCAGTTTTTAAAAATTACAATTGATTTTTCACTAATTTATAGAGATATCCCATGCTCTGAATTTTATTGTTTAACTATCTGTAACCTCCATTGTTATTGACTTAATGAATTGGCTTAATAATTATTGCTGAAATCATTCTGAGTATGAGAAGTCAAATGGGATTATTTTTAAATCCTAATTTTGACATATAGCTATTCTGATTCAGTAACAGTCACATTTGAAGATGATGACATTGCAAATAATTTTCTCCACAAAAAGTATGGTATCAAAGTCTAGAGAGACAACTTGGTTGTTAAAGTGCTTACCTTGCAAGCACGAGGACCTGAGCATGCTCCTCAGAACACATTTTAAATAGTATCTGTATATGGGGATGGACATGTGCAATCACAGTGCTGAAGAGGTAAAAACAAGTGGATCCTAGGGTCATCCAGTCTAGACTAACTGGTGAGGTCCAAGACACTGAGATTCAGTCTCAACAAAAAGTATGCAGAACCTGAGGAATGATATCCAACGTTATCCTCTTCCTAAGAGAGAGACAGAGAGAGAGAGAGAGAGAGAGAGAGAGAGAGATGGAGCTACATTGCCATTCCTTTTGGAAATGAATAGTTTTTTCACATTGATTTATTTTCTAGTTCATATTTTGTTACTCTGAGATTGTCATCTATAGTAATACTTTCATATTTGAGAAATCACACATCTAACTCAAAAACACAGCTGTCATGTGTATGGTCTTAATCAGCCATATTAACTTTTTCTCCTATGGCTGTGCTAAAGGCCCTCAGGTCTAAGTTGTACATCAAGGTGACACATAAGGAAACCAGTTGTTTCACAACATAGTTTTTAACCTATACGTACCATTTAGTGGTGTTTGGATGAACATGGAATGAACACACAACATGCAAAATAAGATTTAAAGGAGGATCACGGGGTTCCCTGCAGAGGATTCTGTCCTGACTGTACTCACAGCTTTTATTTAAGATTAATCAATAGAAAACTTCAAGTTAACTCTGGTCAAGATGGTATCTTCCCAAACATACTTTAGCATCTGGGATAATATCAGGCAAGATGTGTGGGGCTCGATTGGGCATGCACAGAAGAGCACAGTTGTGAATCTTAGGTTGCCCACTAGCCCTTGGGGTCCCCCAACCAGTAGACCTAATAGCTACACAATGCCCATGATTCTCTGACCAGGTTGTCTGCTGCTGCTTGCAGACCCAGCCTACCAAGGCCCATGTACCTTCTGTGTCTCCTGGAGCCCCCTCCACCACCACTCTGCATATGTAGGTGGTCTATGTGCACTTCCCTAACTCCTGAAAGTCCCTACCCTAGTCATTCTGTCAGTGACCCATAAAAACTGCATCTGTCAGTGACCTGCTCAAACTGCATCTGCCAGTGGACCATGTGCCTTCCCTACCTCCTCCCTCCCTTGTATCTGTTGGTGTTCTGCTTGCACTTCCCTGTCTCCTGGAGGCTCACCCCACTGCAGGTGGCCCACACCTGGCTCCCACAGGCTCCACTGACTGAGCCACAACCCACTCACACTCCCATGTCCTGCCATGCAAGATATGTGACTCTGCCCAATCAAATGGCAGAACTGATAGCAAATCAACAACAACAACAACAAAAAGAAACAACAATCCCAGAAATGAAATCCACACAGCTGTCTACACTAGGCTTGACGTGATACACAAAAAACAGAGGGACTTCAAAAAGAGTTAAATAAATTTAAGGTGAGAGAAAAATAGAGGATCTCATTAACCAGCTGGTTAAATTTAATGAAGACATAAGGAAATGTAAGAATGAATTCCAAGCACCATTAACAATATCAAAACATGACCTGAAACTGGAAATAGACAAAGGGATGCATACTATGCAGAAAAATGCAGCATAAAATGCAAATCAAATTGACCTGGTGAAAATTTTCTCTAGAAACTCTCAACAACAGACTTAATCATGTGGAGGACAGAACCTAAGAGCTGGAAGACAAAATAGAAGAATGAGTTCAAGAGTCCAAAAACTTTAATAAGTTCAAAAAATCTTGTGAATAGAACTTGAGTGAACTGTGGGATACCCTAAAACATTCTAATATTTCAATCATGGGGATTCCAGAAGGGGAAGAAATTCAGACAAAATGCATGGATAACTTATTCAACAACATTATTGATGAAAACCTTCCCACCCTCTCAAAAGAATCATATCAAGATACAAGAAGCTAACAAAACTCCAAACAGACTGGACCAAATAAGAAACTCTCCAAGACACATCATTGTTAAAGCTCTAAACAACAAAAACAAAAAGTACTCAAAGCAGCAAAGAAGAAACACACATTACATACAAAGGCAATTCTATCATAATTACCTCAGTTTTCTCAATGGAACCCCTGAAAGCCAGAAGAGCCAGCAATGGAGCACTGCACAAAACTATGGCTTCCAACCCAAGCTATTGTACCAGGCAAAAGTATCCCTTATACTAGATGGTGTGATAAAAGTCAGCCCAATGAGTACATAAACACAAAACCAAACGTACATAGAAAACTTCAGGGAATTCCCCACACAGAAGAGTCAAACAGCAAATCTCAAGACCCTACAAGAAGATAATCACCATAACCAAAACTAAAATAGGCTTAAAAAAGCACAAAGTCCAAGAAAGCATAAATGAGAACCCCACCATGGCAGGGATTAAATCAAGCCTCACAATTATAAAATGTTAATGGTCTTAACTCACCCATCAAAAGACACAAGTTAACAGGTGGAACAGAAAAACAGGCACTTCAGTTTCCTGTGTTCAAGAACCCCACGTCACCACTAAACACACACGCCTCCTCAGGATGGAAAATGATATCCCAAGAAACAGTTGCTATATTAAAATCTGATTAAATAGGCTTAAACCAAAAGTAATCAAAAAGGACAAAGAAGGTCACCTCTTACACATCAAGAGTATGACCCAACATGAGGACATCACAGTAATGACAATTTTACTGAAATCAATATACATCAATACCATGACATCAAAATTCAAATAGAGTGGCAGCAGGCCTCAAATATTCAAACACAACCAAGGGAAAAAAAAAAAAAAGCACCTCTGAAGGTATCACCATACCCAAACTAAAGCTATGTTACAAATCCATAGTAACTAAAACAACATGGTACTGGCATAGAATATATATAACAATGGAACAGAATTAAAAACCTGAACCTTCGGTCAACTAACTACAGTTGCTCGATCTTTAACAGAGTTGCCAATAACGCAGACTGCAGAAAAGACGGCATCTTCAATAAGTGGTGCTGGAAAAATTTAATAACCATATTTTTAAAAATGAAACTAGACACACTCATCTCAAAATACTCAAAAATCAAGTCCAAATGGATTAAAGTCCTCAGTATAAGACCTGAAACTCTTCTACTGGGATAAAAAATAGGAGGAACTCTCTGTGATATAAGAGTGGAGAAAGATTTCCTGAACAAAACCTCAGTAACCCAGGAAATTAGACAGTCACTCAACCAATGGGATCTCATGAAGCTACAAAGCTTTTTCACAAATATACCATAATCAGAGCCAATAGATTACCCACAGAATGGAAGAAAAATTTTACCAGCTATATTACTGACAGAGGCCTAATATCCAGAATCGACAAAGACCTAAAAAAACAAAGCAGTAAAAAATCAAATAACTCATTCAAAAAAACAGGACAGAGAACTTAATAAGGAGTTCTCTGAGGAAGAAATACAAATGGCTAACATACATTAAGGAAATTGTTCAAAATCCCTAGCCATCAGGGAAATGCAAATTAAAACAACTATGAGATTCCACCTTTCTTCAGTAAGGGTGGCATGTATCAAAAAATCAAATAACAAATGTTGGCAAGGATGTGGAGCAAGGGGAATCTTCATTTACTGTTGGTGGGAATGTAAACTTACACAACCACAATGGGAATGATATGGAGAATCCTGAAAAGCATAAGTATAGAGCTACCAATAGACCCAGTTATTCCCTGACTGGGTAATTACCCTAAATACTCCATGTTTCACTACAAAGATATTTTCTCAACCATGTTTACAGCCGCTTAATTCATAGTAGCTAAGAACTGGAATCAACCCAGGTGCCCATCACTGTATAAATGTATAAAATTTGTAGGACATTTACACAATGGAATTCTACTCAGCAGTAAGAAAAAAAATAATACAATGATATTTGTAGAAAACTGATGGACTTGGAACAGATCATACTCAGAAAACCCCATCAATCATAGAAAGACATATGCTTCATGGACTCACTCATCTATGGTTTCTAACATGGATCAGCTCAAGTTTGTGGGCACACTTGATAGGCAACTCTAGTCTCAGACAGTAGTGATGAAATGGGTTACAGGGATGGAAAGGGGAAGGTGGGAGGAAAAAAAAAACACAAAGCTAACCTCAAAATGAACTGTTACCATAAAAACCTTTATCCATGAAGACAGACTAAATGATTGACCCTTCAACAGGAATATGGGGAGCAGGGGAGAACCTGAAAAGAAGAGCCCTGGAGAGGGTGGGATGAAGCCTAACCATATTTTTTTTGGTTTTGTTTTGTTTTTGATCTGGCCTGTAGATACCCGTACCAGAAAGTAGTTGCTATCCACAATGAGCTGTGATTGGAGAGACTTACTAGGTCCCCAAAATGAGACAGGCTTCTGTCAAAGCACTTAATTACTCACCTGAGGAAAAAAAGTAAGACCCTATTGCTGAAGACACCATATGCTGTTGGCATAGAACACAGAGACCTGGCTGAAATACAGAAGAGAGCCAGGTGCCAGATAGATAGTCTGTCTAGTGCTGGCAAGTGCTGCATGACCTGCTAGAGGAAAGTGGCTAACAACGCTCCGAGCAACCAAGAGTCTAAGCTACTCACAAGCAGCACCCTGACAAGATGTACATACCAGTACAATAGTGGTACACAGCCTGGGTTGGTAAACAATAGCTTTCTGATTGGCTAAGAGATGCCTTCCATTTAAAATAACCCATATCTGTAATTGGGAACCTGGGAAGAATCCTTTGGAGACAAAGATTATGCTCTCCAATGCCAAGTTCCAACTAGTCTTTGGCTAACAGAGGAGCTACATCTATCAAATTCTCCCTAAATGAATAATACTTTGCCTATTTAACCTATGCTGGCTTCACTCTCCCTTGGAGAATCTGTTTGTCATTTTGCAGAAGATAGCAAGACTCAAGGAGATAAACTACCCCTCACATTTTAGTGGAGCCCCAGTTGAAACCACAGAGGAATTGGAAAGATGAGCAAGAATGCAGCTTCCATGGTGAGCCTGACAATTAGCACCAATGAAGGAGACAGACACTGAGGATACTCAACATCTGCCAAAGCAGAGATCTAGAGGCTCCTAAGAGCTCATCATTGAAGGAGACTTAAAACACACCCGACATGGCTCAGGGAATTTTGTCGAAGAGCGGGCAGAAAGATTGTAAGAGCCACAGGTTGGGACATCATTTCCAGAGGCATTGCCTCCCCTCAATAGCTGACTTCTGTCCCCACAACCCCATGAGGAATACATGTAACCCACCAAGGAGGGCTCCCAGTGGAATGGGAGCAGGGATGAAGGAAAGATGGTACAAACACATGATGTATCCATACTATGTGTGTCCATAATGAAAACAAAACAAAAGAAAAAAAAACTATGGGGATCTATAGTCAAATTGAAAGAATGTAACTATTGACATATGACAAATTGAAAGAATGTACTTACTGACATAAGACAAATCACAAGTTGATTGATTCATGTATGACCTCATAGGCAATGAATTTCTTACCTCATTTTTATCAGTTCACTTCACATATATGATTTGTTTGGTTCATGATCATTTCATCAGGAAAGATGTGGAGAAGCTGTGAACTCCTGCCTTCAAGATCCACCCCACAATGTGCACAGCCTTCCATGTCCTCAGGCTTAGCTCGTGCACAGATTACTCTTTTATGAATCAGCTTGTTGCCCATATTCCCCAATCTATCTTGGTAGCCACAGTAACCTCACTTTCTAGCTCCAGCCTACCTCTGATCTCTGTGTATATCTGTTGTCCTCACCTCCAAAACATCTCAAATTTCATTTGAGCATAAATGTTAATTTCTTAGGAAAGTATGATCTGATCCTATGGCTTGAACTAAGAAATCTATTTAATCAATTTTTATCTATTTTCATTCTAAACTTAATTCCTATCTTCCTTGGAGCTGATACTTCCATTCTCCTAGTCTTGATATCATGAGCCAGTTTAATTGCATTTCTTTTTTTGAGTGTCAACTACTTTGTTTCTACAGAGGAAGAGGATATCTCCAGTATATTTAACCAGAAATTTAAACATTATTTTGGTTCTTAATTGAAAACTTTTACATTGGATTCCTAATTGCATCTCCATGACATATTAAAGGATGGGATGGAGAATGTTCACTTTAAAGAGATGTAATGCAAACAGACAAATACTGTAAAAGCTTAAGAAATTACAAGAAACTCCAATATACCAAGCACAGCTGACCTTCAGATGAAATGTATAGCAAACCTTAATTAAAGGTCTTGAATCATGGACTAGAATATATTTAATTTCAAGCAAAACCATTGTTTCACACAAAGCTTATGTATGGGTATATTGTGTGTGTGTATATATATATATATATATATATATATATATATATATATATATATGTTTTAATTAAGGTTTAATGAGGGTGTAATAGGAACACAATAATTTCAACACTTGTTTTTTTTCTCATGCAGTTGTTCCAATGAATTGAATAATTTATACACGACAATGCTTGTAGTTATTTGACCCCATGATATCAGAGTCATTGTGCTTGACACTAGTCAATTAAGAACAAGAAGGGGGTGCTGGAGAGATGACTTAGAGGCTAAGGCACTTGTCTGCTAAACCTAATGACCCATGTTCAACTCTCCAGATCCCATGTAATCCAGATGCACAAAGATGAGGCAAGCCCAGGGTTATACATGCTCACTAGGTAGTACAAGCGTCTGGAGTTCAATTTCAGTTGCTGAGGCCCTGGCTCACCAATTTTCTCTCTCTGTCTGTCTTTTCTGTCTCTCTCTCTCTCTCCCTAAAAAATAAACAAATAAAAAGAAAAAAAAAGAAAGAAAGAACAATGCACTGCCTCAAGGTATTAATTCCAAAATCCCCATCAGCTGGGAACCTAGCATTTAGAACACTAAATTATGGGGACACATGAATCAAACCAGCACAACATACAAAATATGTACATATATATATATATATATATATATATATATATATATATATACATATATATATGTATATATATATATATATATATATATTTAAATAAGAATATTATAAGCTGGGTGTGGAAGCACAAACCTTTATAATCCCAGAGCTTTGTTGGCATAGGTAGGAAGATCTCTGTGAGTTCAAGGCTTGCCTGAGACTAGTAAATTCCAGGTCAGCCTGAACTAGAGCAAGACTCAAACTCAAAATTACCCTCACCATTTTTTAAAGACCTGTTCAGCAATTATTTCTTCACTAAGGTATATAGAAGTGTACCCAATCAATGTACTTGAACATATCCTATGTTATCTTCATGTGTTCTCAAAAAAATATGTGTTTTGCTGTTTTACATAGCTACCTTGGGCTGGAGAGATGGCTTAGCATTAAAGGTGCTTCCTTGAAGGGCCTGAAGGTCAGGGGTTGATCACTCAGTAACCACAAAAGGCCAGATGCTGAGTGATAGGAGAACCTAACAAACCCATTTCACCTCCTGCTGCCTTTCTCTCTGTTTATAAATAAAAAATAAATGAAATATTTTAAACAGCTACCTTCAAAAGATTTGTCTTTAGTCCTATGTGTAATAAGTTTTTGAATTTGTTTTTTTTTTTTAAGGTAGTATCTCACTTTAGTTCAGGCAGACCTAGAATTCACTCTACAGTCTTAGTGTATAAGCTATATATTTTTAATTGTGAGTGGTTTACAGTAGCCATTTTGATTAAGTTGGTAAATCTATAAAACATGTAAATATGTGGTTGCTTGATATACTCTCTTCAGTCTTAATTATTTTGTTTCATCCTATCTATAAATGCAACATTTCCTATTTTCCAAATGAGTCAAAAATTATGATGTCACTACTTCTCAAACCATCTCATGTAAATCAATTTAATTACTTGCTAACAAATGTTTAACTAGGGAAAACAAAAGATCATATATGAAAAATCATTGAATATGAACAGTTAACATTGTCATTAGAGAAACACTGTTGCATTGGGAAGAATCAACTTTTTAAGACATATAAAATAATGTTTATACTAATTAATTACCATATTATAGTTGATATTTTATATTCAACCTGAATTCTACTTTTTTTTCCTTTTTTTCTTTTTTCTTTATTAGTCAGCTCTGTATTCAGCAAATACAGTCAGTTTGGTACCATTATTAGGCTCATCCGTGACTTACCCCCTCCGCTTGACCCCTCCTTGTTGAGGTATATGGGTCATGCATTGTGGAGTTAGCCCACAGTTATGGATAAGCTAAATGTCTCTGCACATCATGACCCAACATGTAACTCTGACATTCTTTCCGTCCCCTCTTCCACAAAATTTCCCTGAGCCATGTTGGGTTCATTTTTGGTCTGCTTCAGTGATGAGGTGTTGGGGGCCTCTGAGGCTCTGGCTCTCTGATTAATTAATTAATTAATTACCATATTATAGTTGATATTTTATATTCAACCTGAATTCTGCTTTAAAAAAAAAATTGAGGTAGGGTCTCACTCTAACCCAGGATGACCTAGAATTTACTATGTAGTCTCAGGGTGGCCTCAAACTCGGGGATATCCTCCTACCTCTGCCTCCCAAGTGCAGAGACTAAATGTGTGCACCACCACATGCAGCCTGAATTCTTAATAATGGATCCAACTATATTGCTTTCCAACTATTAATATTTTCACACTTTGTTAATAGTACGACCCTCTGTGTGTGTGTGTGCGTGTGTGTGAAGTCAAAAGGAAGAGAGAAAGGAAAGTGAAAAGATTTATACTAGCATTGGATGTCATTTGAATGCTCTTATTTTATTTTATGCAATATTCTTGAAAAGCCACACAGGTTTTATGTCGTGGGGGATTTTGGAATTCAAAATGATCTTTAAAGATGGCATGAAAGTATTCACTCTAGCAGACACATCATTTGTTTTCATTTGGTTGGTGTCAAGAAATCTCAGAAAAGGAGCAGAGAAGGGTACAATGAATTTTAAGAGATATATCCTTAAGAATTAGACATTACTTTTGGTTCTGTGAGTAATAACAATTCAGAAAATAGAGCAATTGAATCTTGCCAATTGTCAGGAAATAAATTGATTCAAGTATTCATAGAACTTGGCAGTAGGGATTAAGAAGTTGCTCCTGTGCATGAAGGATTCTCCATGCAGTGCCCTCATGACTAATTCTCACTCAACAAGGAAATGTGTTAATACCACACAGCAGCATTTCTTTTTGATTATTGATTTGACAAAAGAAATGGTATTGATTAAACAAAGTATAGAAGTGAAAATAGTACCTACTAATAATACATATAAAGCCAAAAAATACACACATATGCAGAAACCCACTAGTAAAATATAGCACAATTATTTCCACAAAGGTGAACTACATGGGAATTATATAGGAAGTTTACTATGTCTAAAACATAATAAAGAATATATATAAACTGTGTGCCAGAATATAGTTGTTTTGAGATGTTGACAAAATTATGCAAAAGTAAACCTTAAGTCAGTATGTATGAAAATATCTGTAAGTTTTTAAACTAGACTTATCTTACCACAATTCTCAACTATGAAATTGGGTATACTAAGTGAGCAAATCTCTTTAGGATTTGGGAAAAATAAAGCAAAAATGCGACATTTGATAACAACCACAGAAACTAAGATGATGTCTACCTAACTCTGCTCTTCCACATGAATGTACTCATTGAGTGAGTCAGATATAGGGAGAAGATTTCCTTCTAAAATAAGGTTGGAAATTATGGTTCCTTCCTCAGAGAACATGACTGGAATGTCACAAGCTGCACATTTGACTGCAGAAATTTCCACAAGGTCTTTTCTTTGACCATTGCTTGGTCCTGTGAATGAAGGATAAATTTTGAGGACTGAAATCAAATGAGAGACACCTGGCACATTTTGGGGTTCTGTCCATTTAGAACACATTCCTGAAGACTTCAGGTCCTCCAGAGGCACTAAAGTAAGACAATGAATGAAGAGAAATGTCTTAATAGATGCTACATAGTTTGTTAAGGTCAAGCTAGAAGAGAGCACATGCTTTGTGGTTTCCTTTCTCAAGAACTAATCAGAAAAATAGACCTTAATTAAATTAAAACTGTTCAAAAAATTATAGTATTTGACCTAAATTTATGCTTTCAAGTGGTTTAATTTTATAAATTTGAATGTGACAATAGCAGACATAATATAATTATACCCATTGAATGTATTTTGATTTCTGTCTGTCATAATAACATTGTCATATTACAAGTGATTAAAATGTGGTTATTTAATCAGTCATACATTATTCTAAATTCTAAATCGTGGATGAGTTCTGAAACATTAGACTTAAAATACATTCAACCCTGAAAGCAGGACTTTCCAATTACTATGTTGAAAGTTCTTTGGGAGTAAGCTATATTAAATAACTGAAGATACCAGCAGGGATTACTTGTAAAATATTAGCTACTGGAAAATTAAGTCATTAATATTCTGCTGCTAGTTACACAGTAAAATTTGGTTTCACTACTCTTCATCATTAAATTTTCTACAGAAAAGATATCAAAAACAAAATTTCCATAGTACAAAGACCTATGCCAAAAATTAAAACAATTTTAATTTGACCATGAATAGTATTAATTGCCACATTTTGATCAATGTAATACATTAAAATTAATATCAAACACATGTAAATTATGGTGTCTCCTTTCATATGTTAGAAAAGACAATAGTTCAAGGTAATTACTTATCCTTAAGAAAAACATTAAAATGATAAAAATTTAGAAGTACTTGATGGGACTAGGAAGATGGATTGGCAGTTAAAGTCACCTGTTTATAAGCCTGCTTGCTTGAGTCCAAGTCCCAGGAGAAATCTGAATACCAATATGCCTATGGCAATGAGAGGAGGACTAGACAAAAAATAGCAAGGGAGACTATGTCTGAAGATGGAAAGAGGAGATAATCACCCCCAGGTTGTCCTCAAACCTCCACATGCATACTGTACATTTTTTATGTTGCTTTCCTTTTACAGACTTCTTTGATCATATACATTTTTCACCATAGGGTGGATCTTTCCATATATATGCAACATATATGGAGTATATATTATATATTATATATATGAAAAATATTATTAAATTGAGGTTTTATAAAAAACAGGCAGCAGACTGGATTTGGCTGCAGGGGTCTCCCTTGTGTACTGTTTCTGATACCGACTAGTTCAGGGTTTACGTCTGGGATCAGAACAAGTTTTTTTTATTTAAGAATTACTAAAGTAAGACAAAGTGTGGGAAGAGCAGTGATTGTTCTAAGATGTGGGATCAGTCATCTAGAACACACAGCTAAAGTGATCATACAACTTTTGAGAGACCAGAATATTTAAATAGTTAGGTTTGGAAAGCTATGAAACATAGCCATGTGTTACTGGTCAAGTTATGTTAACACCTTTTTAAAAAATTGTATTTTATTTTTCTTTATTTGACAGAGAAAGAGGGAGAGAGAGAGAGAATGGGTGTGCCAGGGCCTCCAGCCACTGCAGACAAACTCCAGACTTGTGCGCCCCCTCGTGAGCCTGACTAAAGTGGGTCCTGAGGAATCAACCTGGGTCCTTTGGCCTTGCAGGCAAACACCTTAATTCCCAAGGCATCCCTGCAGCCCTATGTCAACATCTTTAATTACCTTTAATTGCAGTCTTCTTCTTCTTGTTTTTTTTTTTTTTTTTTTGTTTTGTTTTGTTTTTTTGCAAAATTGAGTAGTAAACTCAACCTCTAGAATTGTGAACACAAGTAAAGGAAATAATTGATATAGAATTGCAAATTAGGTAGAAATTTTAACTTTTATAATACTTTATTTCTGAGATTGGGTCTGCACAAATATATTATTGTTTTAATTACAATTTTATATTGGTAAATAGTTGATAACTCAATAGATTAAAGTCAATATTTTCTAATATATTAAATGATTTTTCCTAATATATCAAAGTTATAAAAATGTTGCAGTAATAAAGTCAGGCTGAATTAAATTCTTATTTTGCTTTCTGTCACATTTAGAATTTATAGGGACAGAGATTAAGTACTGCTTCTATTAATGTAATTTTTGAAATTAATATTTTCTTATTTATTTATTCAAAAAATGTAGAGAGAAGACACAGTTCCATGTGGCAATTATTTATACAGTGCAATTTTAAAAGAGCAAATCTCTTATTCCTTGTGGACAAATCCAAAGTATAATTAACCACAACAGCAGGAAAGGTACATCCTTACTGCCCTTCAAATAACCCCGAGTAAATTATTTATTCCTGCATTAAATAGATGGTCAATTGAACACATATCACCCCTTCCCCCTGCTGTGTGTATTAAGTGCTAAGCATAGAATCCATTGAGCTATGAGCTGTTATTATAGACCTATTTTCTTCTTTTATGCTACTTTTGACCTCTACATTGGTCGTGCTATGCAGGGTGCTCTCATTAAGGTCAATTTGTATTGCAGAGGGTGGGTTTTAAATGGAAGAGATATGTAAGAAGTGATTTAACAAAAGTTTTACTTTATGAATGAGATTTTCTTCATTAGAGATGAGGCAATGTTGCTAGCAGAATAAGTTAACCGAGCATGCCCTGTGCACTGAGATTTGCCTTCCCAACTGTACAGCATTCCCTCCTGGCTCCATTCATGACTTATGTTTGGTCTTTGGAATGTCATGGAAAGAAGCTCTAGGATATTCACCTGTGTAAAGTCAGTATGAGGATTTGTAGACCTTGCAGACATCCAATGTTAATAATTATGCTTTTTCAGATAATGTTAAATAATACAATTTAGCCATTAACTTAGAGGCTCATATCTTCTAGCGTTACACAAATTATGCTCTATGATGTTCTAGCATTACTGCAAACAAGTAGTTGGGTGGATGATTCAGAGGACATACTTCTGAAACTTCCCCTTGGTTGTTTTATTAAGTTTAAAATGCAAAACATAGCAGGAAGAAAACCAAAACTTACAAAATTATAAAATTTAACCAACTTATTCAGCAACTGAGCAATACTGATTGTTTACTACAACATCCTCTTTAATTCAAGGAATACATATATTCTTAGAGTAAAGAAAAGGCCTATAATTCTCATTTTCTTATGTGTCTGGCTTTACATGTTGCCCTGGAGAATTAAACCAGGGTCAGCCAGCATTATGAGCAAGCAACTTTCACCGATGAACCATGTTCCTAATGCTAACATTAATCTTTAAAATTTTAAATAACCTTTAATTTTGTTAAACCTATATCAAATACGTAGAATGATATTAGTATTAGTGTAATTATTTGGCACTAATCATAATAAGCCTTTGTAAAAGCTTTTTAAAGAAAATATTCATCAATAAAGCTATCAAGATAAACAGTAGGGTTCCTCATAAATCAGGATATACTGGGTTTAATAGGGAACACATTCATACATAAGTAAATGGAATCAAACATTCAATCAATCAATAAGAACTTAGAAGACCTGAAGGAGCAAGGAGTTAAAATAGAGATATATGGACATTCACTGACTATAAGTATGGGACAAATGCTGACACACATGTTTATCCAATTTTATAGTTATCAATACTAAGTATGACTTAACTAATGAATAAATTTAGTATTTAAGTATTTAACCAGACTCAGTGTAAAGATTAAAAAAAAAAGAAATCCTAACACAAAACTAGACAACCAAACACAATATACATATACTTCAATGTACTACATTCCTTTATATTGAATTGACATGAAAATACTTTTCATTCTTTTCTATCCTTTTTGTATTTGTACATAATTTTTGAACCATGTGTTTATTCACTGGAATTTTTAAGATAAGGTTTTCTTAATCTAAAAGAACTTTGAAAAAGCATAACAATATAGTTGTTTCACTTTTAACTCTCAAGTGAGTATAAAAGCTTTGATAGAATTGGGTTAACAAAAGAGTCAGACAGAGGAAGGGTGAGTGGAAATTGAGTTGAAATGAGATTTACTTAAGGCAACTGAATGTGTAGAAGAAACTGAACATCTTGTAGTTTTAACAGCTTGTGGAAAATCAAGCTGCTCCCATGTATGAGACAAGAGTACTCCAATTATTGGCTTCGGACACATGGAAAAAGCAGTGAGCATTAAGTGAACTATCACACAGTGCACATTACACATAAACATTGCACTTTCATTCAGTGGAACAGTCTAAGTCACTTATGAATATCTTTAATACCTTCTAATGCATTTAAAAACACAGTAAAGAGCTGGAGATATGGTTTACTGGTTAAGGTGCTTGCCTTCAAAGCCTAAGGACCCAGGTTCAATTAACCATTAGCCACCTAAGCCAGACGCACAAAGTGGCACATGCTTCTGGAGTTTGTTTGCAGTGGCTGGAGGCCCTGGTGCACCCATTCTCTATCTGCCTTCTCTTGTCTCTCACTCTCATTCCCACTCTCTCTTAATTAATAAGTAAATAAAATATTTTTTAAAAAACAGTAAAAATTCTTACATTATCATAAAATGGACAAACAGAATTATTACATGGGTTAGGTTTACCTACTCAAGTGTGCTCTTCTTTTTATGAGTCTTGTGTATCTTAGTTTGGTATCTTCAAACTCTTACAAAATTCTATGTCATTTGTCTTCTTCACTATGTCAATATCCTAAACTCATTTCAGATACTTAAAATATTATAATTACCAATTTTATTAATTAAGCTTATATTAATTAGTTTTCTCTCCAGATTAATTTTTTTCAACCACCTTTAGTCAAAGTCCATACATTTCTATACTCCCCCTATATTCTTATTACAGTAAAACAATTCATGATATTCCTACATTTAATTTCCACTTATGTCAACTTAATTCTTCAGAGATAATATTAGTTCTCATACAGCTCTGACTTTCAAGGACATGTGAATTCATGTCGTTATTTTTACTCCTAGGCACCTAGTATTTAATTAAGGAACAACTAATTACACAATTAAAATTTTATGCATATTTTATGTGTAATGGTTTAATTAGGCCTAGTTAGCATGGTGATATTTAGGAGTGACATCTAATGCCCTAATAATTTGAGGTGAGGCTCTTTGGAGGAGGTACTGTCTAAGCTGGTGTGTGCAGAACATAGTCAAGCAGGGAAAAATGAGGGGAAGACATAAGCAGAGTGCTGAAGCACAGAGGAAGCAGATGGCCAGGTGGGAGGTGGGAGGGAGCCGACAGACTGTGTGATGTAGCATGCCATATTACAATGTCTATTCAACCTTGAGGGGAGTAGTGTGACCCATAGAGAACTTGTAAGCGAAACAGTATGTAAAATCTACCTAATGCGCAAGAATGATCATCCTGAGTACTTGAACAATACTTTATAGAAAGTTCCAGGAGTACATGGAAACCAATAGAAAGTGTCTTATTTGAAGCAGAAGACAGTCTTTAAGTGATTGCAGAAAGGAAATGGAACACACCAGTGGATCTGTGCGTGGAATCCTACAGTGATTAATTGCATGTCAAAGTGAGAATGAGAAATGAGAAATTTTAACTAAGCTTGAGGCCCTCAGAAACATGTAGAAATTTGAAGAAAATAATTTTATGTGGAGAAGAGAAATGATTTTAAGAATATGATAAACACCGTCATTTGTTAAAATGCCATATGACTCTGGTATTCACAGGGAATTCTTCCCTTAAATTAGATGAAAATCTTAGTCAGAATATACTAAAAATAATAACCCGTTCTAATAAAGTTTAGATTTTTTGGTTTATTCTAAATATACTCTCTCTTGCTGCTACCTCATGTCTACCACAACTGACAGCAAAAACATGAAAACCTTAACTAATTTTATCCATTTAATATTCTTTGCCTTTTGGAACTCAGAAATGACTCTCTCCTGTAAAACATAAAATGAAAAATGACCTCGGATTGCTGTTGGGAGTTGATACCTGTATAGATATGAAACCTCTTTGAAGTCACAAAAACATCTGTGTTCTTGGGTACATACATGTAAATATGCATGCATACATATGTGCACACACACATACACATATATGTATATATATGTATATATGCATACATACATACACATACAAAATCTAATCATGTAGGTCAGGATTATATCCCTAGGCATTAGAGCTTTCCATAGGATTAAATTAAAAAGGATTGGGCTGGAGAAATGGCTTAGCGGTTAAGCGCTTGCCTGTGAAGCCTAAGGACCCTGGTTCGAGGCTCAATTCTCCAGGACCCACGTTAGCCAGATGCACAAGGGGGCACACGCATCTGGAGTTCGTTTGCAGTGGCCGGAGGCCCTGGCGTGCTCATTCTCTCTCTCTCTCTCTCCGTCTCTTTCAAATAAATAAAAATAAAACAAAAAAAAAATTAAAAAAAAAATTAAAAAGGATTAAATAAAAAATAAGCTTGGGTTAGACCACATGAGGGAAATGAATTACATTAAAAGAGCAAAGGCCCTACTTTAATGCAGTTATCACACAAGAATTCATTTTATAAAATGAGAGACAATTACTTTATCAAAGATTAAAAACTGATTCTTATAATGTTCCACAATTACACTAAACTAAAATTGACTGAAACAGCCAAATAGTAATAATAAGAAATGCAAATGGTACTAGTAGTGGTAGTAAAAGTTGGAGGAGGGGAGGTCTAATCTATTTTAACACACCAGAATCATTTTACCCAAATATTGTTGCACCATAAATGAAAAATTACAATAAAGAGGACTATGATGTAGTAATACATTAGAATTTGGAAAGTATAACATTTCAAAGAGCTGTGGGAGTATCAGTGAGTGGCATTAAAATTTGGAATATGAAGGAAGCAATTCTGCAGCTTGCTTTCTCTTGATTCATCCATTTTTTTCCTCTTATTTTATGAAGCATATAATCAGGACACATAATCACTCCCTGGTTCCTTACATCATTTCATTGTTTGAAATACCTCTTGCAAGCAATCAGTGGGGTGTGAAATGTCTCTTGATTCTCACCTTCTAATAGTTCCTTATTAGGGCTTTGGCTAGATTAAAAAAAATTAATTTAGTTGTGGCTGAGGATCTCACCTTTGCTACAATTCCAGAGCTTCCTCTTTTTAAATCAGTGGAGGCATGGCTGACATGAATAGAATTCAGATGAGAAAGGAATCACTGCCATGCACCTCCATAATTCATTCCCCTCCTGCACCCTGTTGCAATCACAGCAGTGGGTGAACAGAGGTGGAAAATAAACTGACTTTGGTACTGTGGTGAATTCTAACAACACAGAACTTTCTGGATTCCTGACTGAGGAAATATTATAGCTTACCCATAACTGTGGGCTAACTCCACAATGCATGACCCATATACCTCAACAAGGAGGGGCCAAGGGGAGGGGGTAGGTCACGGATGAGCCTAATAATGGTACCAAACTGACTGTATTTGCTGAATACAAAACTAACTAATAAAGAAAAAAATATTTAGAGAATTATAAGGGAATCTCTTAATAACTACCAGGGATCACAAAGATGATAAAAAGAATCAAATATTAATAGTGTTAACTAAAAATGCACTAAGGAAGATGCTGTACCCAGGGATATTATCTTTGTAATTCATAATATCTGGTCTTGAAAGCCATGTTGTCTTTATTTGTTTGGAGAAATCAACTTTAAATATTTAAAATTACAAATATAATATATACCAAGAGAGTCTACAATTTAATTTTAAACAATGTGAAAATGTAAAAAAAAAATTAGTTAATTAATGTTACTCTTCCAAACAAGTTAGTCTGAAGGACATTGTGTCTTCTTACCATACTCAGCTCAGCTAGCTTTAGATATTTTAGATATCTGTGCACTTGTATTTTTTGGACAGATTTCACAGACCTCTCTGGATTAAATCTTTGAGTATACACATTTGAAATATCAGGTATTTCTTCTAAGTAGTAGCATCTATATTAAATGCCTATTCCCTTTGTTTGTTTGGTTGGTTGGTTGGTTTTTTGTTTTTTTTTTTTTTTTTTTTTTTTTAAGTTAGGGTCTTACTCTATCTAGCCTATCCTGACCTGGTCTTACTCTGTAACTCCAGGCTGGCCTTGAACTCATGGTGATCCTCCTACCTCACTCTGCCAAGGGCAAGTGCAGGGACTAAAGGTTTGAGGCACCGTGTCCAGCTGTGCATTTATTTGTTTTGAGACCAGTTATGACATACCACAGTCTAGTCTGGAAGTCACTATTCAGCCTATAATGAGCTTGAATTTCTTATCCTCCTGTTTTAGCTTCTGAAAGGCTTGCATTCCAAACACACACACGCACACACACACACTACACCAACCTCCATGTTTTGCTATGTACTTTCAGACTACACAATGTTTTGTCCCAATTTATAGTATCATCAACAGGCTCTATAGCTTTCATTATTCAACAACAAGGGTTATTTCTTGTCCAGTAAGACTTGCAATATTTGAGCTCCATGAAAGCATTTGTCTGAATGCTATTTCTGCTGACTTTTTACTCAAGGTATAACTAGAGACCATGCAAATGATTTCATTTGAAATATATTTTCAGATAAATGAAAAAAAATATCGACAGAATAATTTTAAAACCTTTATAAGTTGATTTCTTTACAATTTCTACACAATTGATATCAGTTTCCATGTTCTTTCCTCCTAATGGGTTACAAATCTCTAAAGTTATGTTGATTTGTGCACTATAAATCAATAACTGCACATGAATGTTTTATTTTTAATTTTGATAGAGATAAAATAAAGAAGTAATAGTTTTGTTGTTTTCTTGAAATGACAAAACTGCACAAACAATCTTCACCATACAATCATAATGTTGTATTTTTACAGAAATAAATAAAATGTCATATTCACTTTATTCATTATGTACATACCTATTATGGAATATCAAAGTATCAGGAAGTTTTCATAGTGTAGTGAATAGTTATAAATCTGGATTCTGAATATTAGAAAAGTGAAAATTATGCCATTTTATATATCAAAACTATTTTTCTATGAAATGTTTTAAAATAAGTGCAATCATATGTCTATGCCACACTAAGAAAAAGCCTATAAAATCACAATTTTTGTCATTATGTAGTGATCACTTATTTTGAAACATAAATTAGGCATGCATATGTACATATTATATTGTTATGCAACTGTCTATGTCAGTATATATACATCTACATGATATTTAAATTAATTTTATATATTTTGATTAAGATTATTGTTATACATTTTATTTATTTATTGTTATTAACAAGATATTTCATATGGATACATCATGTGTTGGTGCTCTCTTTTTCCTCAACCTGTGGCACTTGCTTATCCCTTTTAAACTAGGGTGACTTCACTCTCAGTTGGAGAATCTGTTCTTCTTTATTAGAAGGCAGTGAGACCCAAGGAGATAAACTATCCCTCGCAGTTCAGCCAAGCCACAATTGAAACCACAGAGTAGTTGGGGACAGAAGCAAGAGTGCTGCTTCCATGCTGAACCTGATAATCAGCACCACGCTGAAGAAGACAGACTCCGAGGATACTCAACACTTACCAAAAAGCAGAGATCCAGAGGCTCCTGAGAGCTCATCACTGAAGTATTCTTAAAACTCACCCACCACAGCTCAGGAAATTTTGCATAAGAAGGGGTGGAAAAATTGTAAGAGCCTCATGTTGACACATCATGCCCAGAGGCATTCCCTCCCCCCAAAAGTACCTGACTGTTTCTCCCACAATGCATTACCCACAACCCCATAGGGAATACTTGCAACCCCGCTTAGGAGGGTTCCCAGCGGAATGGGGGCTGGGATGAGGGAAAAGAGGGTACCCATATATTATGTATCCATACAAAATATGTTGTTAATAATAATAATAATAATAATAATAATATAAAATAGAATAAAATAAGTGGATAGTACCTGAAAAGTAACTCAAGATTGTTCTATGTGCAGCTATACACACACCTGAACATATACATATGCACACACACTGAAAAGAAAACCACAAAATATGCACTTAAAGTAGACAACAGAGGGTAAGAGGTTATGAAGAATGCAAAGGGGGATGCTATAATAAGTGTGAAACAGAGAAATTATAATATCTAAATTCATCATCCACTTCCATGACCTCACCATCAAACTAATGTTCAAAGCCAAAATTGTGACCATCCTTAACTGCTTCATATCTATCATTCATTAACTCACTCCACAAGTGTTAACTGAGCATCTGTCATGGTCAGTCGGCACTGTGCTCAGTGTTAGAGATACAGCCCTGGAAATTCCCACTCATTCCAGCCATAGGTCTCACTGATACCTGTCTTAGATTGGGTACTCTAGAATCAGATTCTGAGATGAGATGCATGGAGAAGTTTTGCAGGGGAGAACTCTTAGAGGTTCCTGTGTAGGTATGGAAGGCAGAAAGTTATGGTGACCGAGGGGTAAACTGACCCATAATGCAATGCAACTGAGGCCTCGCCGCCCCTATGGGGCTTTGCAGTTCATCTAATTTTTCAGAACTGTCTGAAGTTGAGCTTTCTTTTCTCCACATCGGCTAGATGCACACTGTACATACAGTCACAGGAAAGAATGTGACCTTAGGCAAAGCAATCTCCATGTGAGGATGGCAACGTAAGGACAGAACTGTGATGCATGGGATTCTATAAGAGTCACATCTGGCTGAAGTGGGCATTTCAGTCCAGGGAGGTACCCAGTGTCACCAAAAACGCTTCCATCCCTATTGTCTGGGCCTTTATTTGCCTATCAGCTATGTCAGCAGCTTGAGCAGGTGCAGGTCCGGAACTGCAGATAAGTGAAACCATGAACATTTGTCTTTCTGTGATTGTGTGAGTTCGCTGACTATGCTCTGTTCAAAATCTGTCCATTTTTCTGCAAATTTCATTGTGTCATTTTTCTTCCTTGTGTGTAGAATTCCATTGTGTAAATGTACCATAACTGCTTTGTTCAATCATCCAGTGATGAGCACGTGGGTTGAATCCAGTTCTTAGCTATCATGAATTGATCAGCTATAAACATGGTTGAGCAAATTTTTCTGTAGTGAAGCATGGAGCATGTAGGATTAATTCTCAGCAAGGTAATAACTAACTGGGTCTGTTGGCAGCTTTATATTCATCCTTTCTGGAATATCCATATTGATTTCCATAGTGGCTATACAAGTTTACATTCCTACCAACAGTGGATGAGGGTTCCTCTTTCCCCACATCCTCACCAATATTTGTTGTTGTTAGATTTTTTAATGATTGTCATCCTTACTGCAGTAAGGTGCAATCTTATGGTTGTTATAATTTGTATTTCCCTGATGGTTAGGGATGTTGAACATTTTCTTAAGTGTGTGTTAACCATTTATATTTCCTCCTCAGAGAACTCCCTATTCAGTTCTCTGACCCATTTTTGGAGGGGTTGTTTGATTTTTTTATTGTTTAGTTTTTTGAGTTCTTTATAGATTCTAGATATTAGGCTTCTGTCAGTGGTGCAGCTGGTGATTATTTTCTCCCATTCAATAGCACAAGCAATAAGACAGGAGAAATAGGTAAAAGGGAAACAAATTTGAAAGGAAGAAGTCAAGTTAGCCCTACTAGCACATGACATGATCCTAAACATAAGTTACCCAAAATTCTTCTCAAAACTTCTAAAGGTGATTAGTTCCTTCAGTAAAGTGGCAGGATACAAAATCAACACATAAAAATCAGTAGTCTTTCTATATGCAAAGGACAGATATACAGAGAAAGAAATTATCAAGACTGTCCCATTTTCAATAGCAGCAAAAATTTAAATACCTTGGACTAACACTAACCAAGCGTTGTGATGTGAAAGACCTATATAGTGAAACACCAAAAAAAAAAAAAAAAAAAAAAAAAAAAAAAAAAAAAACACAAGAAAGAAATAAAGGAGGATTTGAAAAGATGGAAAGAGCCCCCATGCTCCTGGATAGGTAGAATTAGTATTGTGAAAATGGCAATTCAACCAAAAGCATTATACAAATTTAATGCAATACCAATAAAAATATCAGAATCATTCTTCACAGAGATAGAAAAACATGAGCTCAAATTCATATGAAATGACAGCAGTCCTCAGACATATCCTCAGCAAAAGAAACATGTCTGGGTCTGGAGAGATGGCCTAGGGGTTAAGGTGCATGTCTGCTAAGCCTAAGAACCCAGGTTCGATTCTCCAGGTCCCATGTAAGCCAGATACACATGGTGGTGCATGCATATGGAGTTTGTTTGCAGAGACTACAAGCCAAGTAGTACCCAAACTCTCTCTCTCTCTCTCTCTCTCTCTCTCTCTCTCTGTCTCTCTCGCCATCCCTCTCTCTGTCTCTAATAAATAAAAAAACAAATCTTTAAAAAAGGAAATACCTCTGGAGGTATCACCATACCCAATATAAAGTTTTATTACAAAAAAGTAAACAAAAAAGCATGGTACTGGCATATGAACAGAAACATAGAACAATGGAACAGAAATGAGTACCTGGACCTTAAGCCAAATAGCTACATCTCCTTGATCTTTGACAAAGGTGCCAATAACACAGACTGAAGAAAAGACAGCATAGCATCTTCAATAAATGGTGCTGAGCAAATTGGATAACCATATGTAGAATGTCTACGCACTCATCTTACCATACACAAAAATGAAGTCCAAATGTACTGAAGACCTCAATATATGACCTGAAACTCTTCTACTAGAACAAAAAGCAGGAAAAATTCTCCACAATATTGAGTTGGAGAAATTCCTCCTTAAAAGAAAATAATAATAACAGTAGCCCAGGAGATTAAACAATCACTCAGCCAATGGACTGTCATGAAGCTAAAAACCTTTTTCACAGGTATACTTTATTTCTGTTAGGCAAAATTTTGCTGTTACATAAAAGAAAAACTCATGTACTAAATTATTTTGCATCATCACAGCAAAACATACTTTAAAAAAACTATTATTATCTTCATGAATCAATGTTAAAAATATGTTGAGACTGAAACTGGCACATTTAGTCAAGCTGCTAGGATAGTGTTGTAAGGTTTATGTAATTTATTCATTATTCCACTTTGAGAAAACATCTCATTTAAAAGAAATATACATTTATATATATGTACATATGTATATATACATATATATATATAGTCTTATATGCATAGAATATTGTAGTTAACATATGAAAAACATTTTAAAATATAATTAATTGAACACGCATGACTAAACTAGTATCTTGACAATTTTGACTATTGAATATAAATACTAATTGTTTATTTTGTCTTATAACCAAAATATTGATTTTTAAGGATATTTGATTTCTCTGTGGTTTTATCACAAACATAGATATATCAATTGTGTGTATGTAGATATTATTTTTTATTACTTAGTACTTTACAAACTTCATTTAAATATATATTTTATTTTCAATATGAATCATTTATGTAATCCAAGGATACATAGTTGTGACCTATTAATGTTAATATAAGTAATTATTGTGTACTTTTTTAAAGTGATATATTTGGTCATTTTATAAGGTATACAGAGATCCAATAATCTCTGTAGTATTAATGTACAAATCCTTAAAATGTACTCAACATATTTAATATTAAGGAATACGTATGTACTAGGCGGTTACAATAGAATTGCTATAGAAAGATAAAAAAGAAAGGAGAAAACTCACAACTAGCTTCTCTAGTATTTTATCAAATTAAACTTAAAAGAAAAGATTTTGATCACATTGAAAAATATGGCATAGCATGTTTTCATCCAAAACAATATTTGGAATTGCAATTTGTTCATTGAAAATGGTCTCTAAGAAATATCATTTTGAAAACAAGAAATCTGTTTAACAAAAACATCTCCTTTGTGTACCAGCATGAAAAAATAAAAAAGAAAAGGGGGCCACAGGTTTGAAAGATGACAGTGTGATGATAAGAGAATGTTGCTAAGCCATCATCAGTACATCTCTGCTGAGGATAGGTCAAGTATAAGCATTCATACTACAGGTAAGTGTCCATAACACCCCCCTCTCCAAGCACACACACACACACACACACACACACATATAATTTGTATTTCTTTTTATTTCTTTGAGAGAGAAATAAAAGTGAAAGAGAGACAGGTAGAGAGGGAGAGAATAGGTCGACCAGGTCCTCCCAGTACTTAAAATGATCTCTAGATGCAAGTCCCACCTTGTATATCTAGATTACAAAGGAAATGGGGAATCGAACCTGGATCCATAGGTTTTTTCAGGAAAACACCTTAAACACTAAGCCATCTCTCAAGCTCAGAATTTGTATTTCTATTAACATATGGCAAAGGCCATTTTTAAGCTCTCTGGAACAATATTTTATAGTATAATAAGCTATGAAATACACTTTGTTTATGCCACTTTAGAAAGAATGAGAACATGCATCATTGTAATATTGTCTTAAATCTAATTAGAGTTTAAGATGCTTGGAGGAGGTGTTTTTCATTTCTTCACAATGAGAATATTCTATTCATGTGAATAATGAAAGATTTCCGACATTCTCAGAGAAGCAGCTATGATGATGAAAAAAAGTGTCTTCTTCTCCTGATAACAAGAATGGTTTCCATTAGTACAAATTGGAATGTTGTCTACCCCATGAGTGCAGAACAAGATACAGAGATTACTTTTCAAGGAAGTGGAGAACTTCAGATTGCAATTATATTATATAGCATGGTCTTCTTCCCCTTCCAATTTCTTAGATACTGTCAAATAATTCAGTTATCAAAACAGTGATATTATTATGATTTGTGATACATATATAATACATATATATTAATATAGTATATATTAATATAATATGTGTGCATATATATTCAGCCTACATATTGTATATATTCAGTATATATATGCAGCCTTTCAAACTAAAATATAATTTATCACTGGATAGTATACCATTACAATGGATGAATTGTAGAAATCATATAAATTTTGAAAAATAATAAGCAATCCCATTGTTTATCATTATGAGAACATTGTTCATTAATATAGGCCAATAGTTATCAATTACACATCTGAAGTTGTTTTTTGTCAGTCTTTTACATTCATATTGTTTGTTGCAATTTGTTTTTGGCTTCTTAGTACTGCATGTTTTCCTCCATAATTTGGATATTTGTAGAGAATTATGACAGTCTGTCTGTATTTTTTACATTTAAAAGTCGGTCTTGGGCTGGAATAATGGCTCAGCAGTTAAAGACATTTGCTTGCAAAGCCTGATGGCCTGGGTTTATTTCCCTAGTACCTATAGGAAGCCATTATATCTCTCTGAGTGTGTGTCATGAAGAAATTAATAAAATATTTTTTAAAAATAAAAGTCAATCATAAATAATATTTGACAGAAGATGAATTTTTAATTAATGATATTTTACTTATTTCAGCTATAGTTCAGATATTTTTATATGCTTTATTCATTCTTTTATGGGAACATTTCACTTTTTAAATAGAGTTGAATTTACTCTGAGGATATATGTATATTTGTATTTCAAGAAATTGATGTACAGGCGAAATGTAATTTATTTTGCTAAGTGAAATCTCAAGTTGCTCCATTTTTATTCATTAGTTCTCTGTATTTTATTTTAAGGTTATGCATTTACAAAGAAAATATAGAATGCATAATGTAGGTAAAATAAAAAGCCTTCAGTTTTTGTAATGCACTGTGGAGCCCAAAGGTAATTGCCTTATTGACATTATGATAAATTTAAGTTTAGAGAGTTCAAATAAACATCTGTTATCTCCACTCAGAAATGTGCTCAACCATTCATGCCTCAAATGCCTATCATATATTTTAAGTGAGAATAATTTATAGCCCAATTATAGTCTGTCTTTTAGTGTGCTTAAATTTGACACAGAGAAAGGCTCATTCATAAACTAAAGTTTGTAGGAAACTATTGCAATTGTGATAAAGAAATACTTTCAGGAATTGGAATTTTAGCTTATTTATACCAAAGTGGATTTACTTAATTTTTATTTATTTTATCTGGTTGCCATGCTCCCAATGGAATAACCTCAGCGGCTATGTTAAATAAGTGAGCCAACAACAAAGATGTGAATGTCCTGAAGCATCCCAATGGCCGGCTCAAAAAAGGACTGTGTGGAGTACTGCTTGCTGATTGAATGGAAGAAAGGTACTAACTAACCTTAAGCCATAGTGGGAGATATGACCAACTTGAGTGGACAGGACCAAAAGAGCATTCAGATAAAAGAAACTTCACTAAGATTCCAATTTTGATTGTCATGGTAACATGGATCACTCACCTTGATCCTTAAACACACAGGTAATTGGATATAAAGTGATCTTCTACAGTTATTTTTTCTACACCCTCCATTCAAGGAAGGCAGCTTTGTTATGATCAACCCACCTTTTGTTTCTACTATTTTGAGCCTTTCTCTGTCTATAAACCTAACGTCTATGCTCAGCACATTCTAATACATCATATTTTATGAACGCAAGTGATGCTTAATTCTAGAATCATAAGTGAAGCCAATGAAGAATTTTAAATTATCATATTTTTGCCCGTTGTAACAATATATGTTGTACATAATTGGTTTTATATTTGTTTAGCTTTTTGCTTTCTTTTCAGAAAATAATACAACCATAGCAAAATGCATTTGCTTGCACCCCTGGGTTAACTCCTGGTCTTCTAACATAGGGCAAAATGCAATGGAATTGTGCTTTTATGGAATTTAGGTTTCATAGAAAAGCAGTAAGATAGCTCTCATTACTCCCCTCTCACTCATCAAGAAGCTATATTCTTCAATTGGTTTGGACACTTCTGTGACCCACATGTCAGCAGAAATGTATTTCCTTTTGAACTTCAAATAAAAAGTCTTGCAATCTTGTACCATGTTCAGTAAGACAGAGGCAAGTGCAGGCTCTTCAAGCTCACATCTGGCTATGGGCTTCAGCTTTGTTACATTAGCCAGTGAACCACTCACACCAGCAGCCTTTGGTTTCTCTACAGAATTCACATCAAGATAAGCCTACATAGCACACCTATGGATATCTGTACATTTATGTAATTTTCACCAAAAGGCACAGAAATAAAGAAATAGTTCTGATGAACTAGAATTCCAAAGAAATGAAATTTACAATTAATAAATTAAGTAAAATTATGTTAGTCCTGACAATATCAGCTCTTTATCAACCCTTCCTCCACCTCTTCCTCCTCTGCTCTCTCTAGCCCTTCATTCATTGGTATGTCTAATGCCCGACATTTTCACTCCTGCCAAACTATCTTCTCAGCGCTTTCATTTGTATCTGAAGGCATATTTTCCATATGGAACTTCTCACCAAAATCATAAATTGTGAAGCAAACATACTTGCAAAACCCCAACCAAGAGTAAGCAGTGAAACCAAAATTTGCATACATGCATAGTATTGATCATATCTACTAAGGTTATATATGCAATAAATGATGAAATATAACATAGGATGCTTATTTTATAGCATATCTCTATAACAATAAGTGTATAATAGCTTAGAGATATTATACTTCATAAATACCTTAAAAATAGCAGTTGGGGGCTGGAGAGATGGCTTAGTGGTTAAGTGCTTGCCTGCGAAACTGAAGGACCCCGGATAGAGGCTCGATTCCCCAGGACCCAGGTTAGCCAGATGCACAAGGGGGCGCATGCATCTGGAGTTTGTTTGCAGTGGCTGGAGGCCCTGGCATGCCCATTCTCTCCCTCTCTCTCTCTCTCTCTCTCTCTCTTTCTTTCTCTCCCCCTCCTTCTCTCTGTCTGTTGCTCTCAAATAAATAAATAAATAAA
The DNA here is from genome assembly GCA_036346955.1 of Dipus sagitta. NCBI lineage: Eukaryota > Metazoa > Chordata > Mammalia > Rodentia > Dipodidae > Dipus > Dipus sagitta. Next base: position 28,749,296 of record CM070772.1, read on the forward strand.
TAAAAATGAACAAAAAATAAAAAAAATATAGCAGTTGGTTAGAATTGTTTATCTTCTTAAAATAACAATAAGAGTATAATTTTTTTTCAGGGCTGGAGAGATGGTTTAGCTGTTAAGCGCTTGCCTGTGAAGCCTAAGGACCCAGGTTCGATTCCCCATGACCCATGTTAGCCAGATGCACAAGGGGGCGCACGCGTCTGGAGTTTTTTGTGGTGGCTGGAAGTCCTGGCTCGCGCATTCTCTCTATCTACCTGCCTATTTCTGTATCTCTATCTCTCTCTCTCTCTCAAATAAATAAATAAAATGTTTTTTAAAAAAGAATATATTTTTTTCATGTGAACTGTTCCAAAAAGACGATAGCAGAAAACATTTAAAATCTTAGAATTTTGATAAGATTTCAAAATAATTGAATTATATTATTAACACAGATTATACCAGTTGCCATGGCCATTATGCTATCCTTAAACATAAGCTATTTCTCTTTATTCGATATAAATTTATTTTCATAAAATCAGAAATTATTTTTAAAATAGTTGCCAAGTATTAGTGTTATTAATATTAATAATTAATAACACCTGCTTTCCACTTTTTTCCAAAAGCCATTGTTGAAATGAGTTTTTCTCAAAGTTAATAAAAGTACTTGATAGACTTTTTAATAATATTTTACTTATTTATTTATTTACTTGACAGAGGGAAAGAGGGAGAAAGAGGAGAGAGAGAGAGAGAGAGAGAGAGAGAGAATAGGTGTGCCAGGGCTCCAGCCTCTGTAAACGGACTCCAGACGTGTATGCCCCCTTGTTCATCTGACTAACATGGGTTCTGGGGAATCGAACCTGGGTCCTTTGGCTTTGCAGACCACTTTAACTGTTAAGCCATCCATCCAGCCCTTGAAAGACATTTTTATACTTCCATGTTCTGATAAATGCATAATGTGTGAAGAATTCTGAGGAAGTCACAGGTTGGTCCTGAATTCTTCTATGTGCTTGTTCTAAACTAAACTACTTCAGATCACTCAATATAAGCACCTTCTGCTGTCATTTTGAAATTGCCAAGATCCTGCAGGAAAATAGCACATTGATTTCTTGGGTCTTACTATATATATAAAATGTGAGGCTCACTACCCCAATCCATGCAAGTCATAATAAAATGAATCGTCATTTGGGACTAACTACAAGCATAAAGAGAAAAAAAAAATGTCACTCAATCTATGTACTCTAATATTCTGGCTCTCAAAAATATAAAAGAGAAGACTGTTAGGCAAATATAAATGTGGGATATTGGAGGCTGTCAGTTCTTGGATGGTGAAGAGGAAACAAAAATTAGTTTTTGTTTTTTGTTTTATTTATTTTTTCATAGGCAGTCTGCCATGATAAGGCCCAAAGAAAACAAAGAGAGGCCACCTTCCCTGGCTTGGCAGGATGAGAATCCATGCCTGATGCAGTCTCAGCTGAGATGCCTGGGAGCAGCACTTTGCAGGCAGCGAACTCCTGCTCCTTCCTCAGAGCAGACTCCGGGTGAGCTGTCCCCTTGAGTCAGCCTTGAGACCCAACGCACTTTACGCACTTGACTCTGATGGCAAGGCTCATCTTAATTAAATGTCTGACCCATATAAATGGACCTGCCATATGTGTAAATCTCTCTCTCTTGACTATTCGTTCTCTTTGCAATGTACCCTTCTGGTCCCTGCTTTGGTAAGCTCATCCCCTGAGGTAAGGGGGCAGTGATAATTTTTATTTGCCTGGGTATGTTCCTGCTTGTTTTCTACATGTATATGTTTTCCAGATGCTTTCTCTCTCTATTACATGTATGAAGTTTCTCTCTAAGCTCTGAACCCTTAACTATCCAACCACTTAGCTTAGCTTTCTTATATATAAAGATGATGGGCATGTGTTTTCCTGCTGTGCTTCGTGTGTGTGAATATGTGTATGTATGTATGTGTGTGTGCACTTCTTTTAAATCTTTTGGCTAGATCCCACCTCATATTTTGCCTTGTGTGTGTGTGTGTGTGTGTGTGTGTGTGTGTGTGTGTGTGCCAGACAGAGGCTTTTTTCCTTGAAATTTTCCTCCCACTTTCCAGCATGATAAGAAGGTGAATCCCCTTTAGCCTTCCAGATCACCTTATCTCCAGATAATTTAACTTTTGGGGAATCCATTTTTTCAATACTCTGTTAAATAAGATATGAACCCAAAGTTGGGGGTCACAGGCCTGTGAATTTCTCCCCATATTTCAAAGACAACATGTCATTAAGGAAGTTCATGTTTGAATCCAAGTTCCAATTTAGGGAATATCTTCTCACCTCAGTAACCCCAAATCAAGAAAAATCCTTCACAGCAGTGGCCAGAATTTGTTCTCAAAGTGATTCTTAATCCTGCCAAGTTGGCCACTAAGATTGACTATCATAATTAAATCCCATGCCTACTGGGCACTAAAATATGTACTTTGGAAACATGATCTTATGTCCCTTGACTCATAGGCTCATGGCTTTTATATAATGCAAAATGGATTCAGTCTAAATCCAAAAATCCCCTGAGCCTTTATCAGCTCCAAGACTGTTCAAAAAATGTGTGGGGTATTTTGTGAAACTCAGGCAGATTCTTTATTATGAGTTAATATAATAGCAAAAACTATAAACATGCCTCCAATAAACTATGACACAGAGTAATCATTTACAAACTAAGAAAATAAAGAATAAGAGTGTTCCAAGGAAAGATCAAACTACAGCAAGACCAAATTCAACAGAGCAATGCCCCTATCTTCTGCTCCATGTCTGGAATCTGGGAATTCAGCTGGACTCCAAAGGGCTTGTGTAGCCCAAACCTGATTTATGTGGTCTGCAACATGCAGCAGCTCTCTTGGCCTGGCTCCTCTCCAAACCTGCTTCTTCCCTCAGCAGAAGTTTCATAGTTCTGTAATTTCCAATACTCCCTGGTCTCCATTGCCAATTAGAATTTGCCTTCATAGCTACATGTCCTGATCCCTTTGGGCCTCCTTGCAGGGACAACAGACAGTGCCTTTGCAAGTCTAAGGAAGCCTGGAGCTAGAACTCAAGATCCCCACAGTCTTGTATCTTTCATTTAACAAGCTGGAGCCAATTGGATGTTGCCGACAAGTTCTGCTGCCAGCTTGAGCTGTGGCTTCATGGACCATAGTTCTACAAGCCTCTGCATATGTAGTAGGACCTCCCTGGCAAAATTATTCCATAAATGATTGCATTTGAGCAAGGAGTTCCTTTAGTTTCGCCTTCCTTCTTTAAAATGAGGTTGGATTATCACAAGATAAAGCTTTTGATGTATAGGGTTCTTGAGCATAGGACATCTTTCCTATTGCACTAGTGAAGTACAAAAAGGTTTCTATTCAATGATGCTAATCTGTTTAACAATTACTGATGCTCCTTGAACACCAGCCTGAGGCCATTCTGTCTTGTTTCCTTATTTCCCCTGCCAAACATATACCATCGCTTTTTAATTCAGTCTCATTCAAATTCTCAGAATGTGGGCAGAATGCAGCCAGGTTCTTTGCCAGAATAAAATATGAGCTGCCTCTAGGCCAGTTCCTAGTAGTGTGTTTGTTTCCTTCTGAAACCTTCTGAGTTGGGTCATCACAGTCCACATTTCTTTTGGCATTCTGCCATTCCAAATTACCACCAAAATGTCTCATCAAGCTCTGCTTACAGCATTCTAAGGCTTTTGCGGCTCAACGTTTCAAACTCTCCCATATTCCTCTCACAAACCAGTTATAGAGGCATCTGAACCACCTGGTCAGATTTATCCTAGCCATGGATCAACTTCTTGGTACCAGTTGTCTATATTAGCTCGACGTCTTTTTGATGTGACAAATTTCTTAACAAAGGAAATTCAGTGAGGAAAGTTATTTGCACTTGCAGCGCACGGGGAGACAGTCCGTTAGGGCAGGGGGTGGGGGGAGCTTGGCAGCAGCGCACCTCACATTGCATCTGCAGTAAACAAGGAGGGAGTATCGAATGCTGGCACTCAGCTAGCTTTCTGCCTTAAAAAAATCTTACTTATTTGTTTGAAAGAAGGAAAGAATAAGGAAAAGGAAGACAGAAAGAAAGTGAGTACAGCTGTGTCATGGCTTCCTGCCCCTGGAAATGAACTGCAGACACATGTGCATTTGGCATTGCATAGGTACTGGGGAATTGAACCGGGCCCATCTGCCTTTGCAAGCAAGTGCTTTGAATTGCTGAGCAGACTCTGCAGCACACGTTCTTCTTTTTACAGAGCCCAGGACCACCATTCCATGAGGCAATGCTACCCACATTTAGGGTGGTTCTTCCCACCTCAGTTAACATAATCCAGAAAATCTCTCAGAGACAGGCAACACAAGTTTGTTGCCATGATGATTTTTGTCCCGTTGATACCAAGATTAACCAACAAAAATATACTAAGTAGACTTATAAAAAAACAAGCAAACACTGCAAGTTATAAGAACATGGGTGAAGTCAAAGACTGTCATACTGAGTTAAATAAACCAGACACAGAAGGATTTATGGTGCTTGTTATTAATCCTAAAGTCAATCTAAATATTGAATAAAGTAAAACCCTATAGTTTGGACTGGCAGCTTCTGTGAACTAGATAAAAAGTATAAAAAAGGCAGTCTTAGTCATAGGGTGAAATATTTAAACATAACATATTAATATCTCCAGATGATTACTATATAGTGGAATGTTTATTTAAAACTATTTATTAAGAACTTCTGGTCAAGGGCTGGAGAGATTGCTTAGTGGTTAGACGCTTGCCTGTGAAGCCTAAGGACCCTGGTTCAAGGCTCGATTCCCCAGGACCCACGTTAGCCAGATGCACAATGGGGCACACATGTCTGGAGTTCGTCTGCAGTTACTGGAGGCTCTGACATGCCCTCTCTCTCTCTCTCTCTCTCTCTCTCTTTCTGTCTTTCACTTTCAAATAAATAAATAAACAAAAATAAATTTAAAAAATCTTCTGGTCAAGATGACGACCAAATATGAGCAACTGGGCAAAAATGACCAACATCTGTCCAAGCAACTAATAGTCTAAGCTACTCAGCAGCAAACAACCTAATGTGATGCTCAGACAAGTGCAATGGGGCACACAGCCATGGTTTGTAACCTACTGCTCTTGATTTGGCTAATCCATCAGCTCAGTGGAATGGAACCCATAGCTGGAGCTGGGAAACAAGTCAGAACCATATCGAAAAAATGAGCCCACTCTACACTATCAAACTGCCACCAATTGAGGGCTACAGCTATTAAATTCCCTCTAAAATAATAATGGTTATCTCATCTATATGGTGCTGACTTCAGTCTCCATTGGGGAATTTGCTTCTCTTTTTCAGATGGACACAAATGCTGATGAGAGAATCATCCCATTGCACCTCAACAGGGCCCCAGCTGAAACCAAAGTAATTGGGGAAATTAGCAAGAGTGTTGCTTCCTTGGTGAACCTGATATCATCAAAAAGGTGAAGGAGATAGACACAGAGAACACTCAACTCCTACCAAACCAGATATCCAGAGACACAGAGGCTCCCAAGACATCATCACTGAACTAGATCTAAAATTATCCCAACAAGGCTCAGGGAAATTTGCAGAAGAGGGGGCAGAAAGATTGTTAGAGCCACATGTTGGGACATTATGCACAGAGACATTGCCTCTTACCTATAACTGATGGCTAACCCCCATAATTCATGACCCACATTCTCCCATGAGGAGGGTCCCTGCAGAGGGGGCAGGACAGGGAGTAGGCTAACAATGGTACCAACATGGCTGTATACACACTGTGCACATAATTAATAAACAAAAATATTTATTATATATTAAAATATTGTAAATCTTATTTAAAAACTGCTGAAAGTGAGGCTTAGAATTTAGATCCACTATTAAAAACTCTGTCTACAAAACCTCCCAGCCTCAGTTCAATTTCAAGGACCCTCCATGTAATAAAAAAGATGCAAAATTTGGCTCAAGTGTCTGGCATTATTTTGCAGCAGTAAGAAGCCCTGGTGTGCTTACTACCCCCCCCCCCCACACACACACACAGAGAGAGAGAGAGAGAGAGAGAGAGAAAGAGAGAGAAACTCATACATATGCATGAATGAACAAATGAATGAATAATAAATAGAAATGCATGGACTAGGGAGATTGCTCAGTGGTTAAGGAACATGCCTGCTAATGACTAAGTTTCAATTCCCTAGTACCCACATGAAACCTGATATACAGTGTTACGTACATCCCCAGTGACCTGGAAGCACTGGTGAGCTCGGTCACTCTCTTTTTTATTTGCTTGCAAATAAAGGAATAAAATTTTAAAGAAATAATTAATTTGTACGTCTTGTCTTTATTTTTTTTAAACTATTTATTTATTTGAGAGAGAAAGAAAGGGAGGGAGGGAGAGAATGGGTACAACGACGCTTCTAGGCACCTCAAATGAACTTCAGATGTATGTGCCTCCTTGTGCATCTGGCTTACATGGGTCCTGGTGAATTGAACAGGGGTCCATAGGCTTTGCAAGGAAATGCTTTAACTGCTAAGCCATCCCTCCAGTCCATGTTCAATGTTTTTAATCACAAAATATGCTACTGCTTCTGCTGTGGCTACTACTTGTGGAAATAAATAAAAGTTGGAAAGAGACTTTTGGGGGAATGAACACATTGGTTGCACAAATTTTGGCAATGGTTTTATATGCATCACTTATTTATAAACTTATCAGGTTTTATAAATGAAATGTATATGGCTTTGGGTATACTAATCATACCTAAATAAAATTATTTAAAATAAAGACAGTATAACTGTAAAAACATGCTTTCAGATGAATGATTTGTCCTCACAGCATGAGTGTAAAAGGTTTGGAAAGAAAAGGCACACTGGATGCAATTTATGGTTTTTTATTAACCTAATTCATTTTTTACTAGTGAAGATGTTGAATATTTAAAGAAATATATCTAAAATTATTGTATTGCTTATAAGAACAAAGAAATGGTGCCAGTTTGAAAAAAAATGCATGCTCGTGGAAATGAAATACCATGTAACTGCTGTGATAACTAATCACATTGCATGACAAATTCCGAACTATTTACTTTAGAAGAAAGTTCTGCTGTGTTGTGTTGCTTCCTTTGGTTTCTTTTCATGAATTTCTATCAGAAAATTTGTCACAAAAGGAAAATGAGGAAGGGGAGAGAAAAAGCTACAAATCAGTTTTAGTCAGCAGGATTGCTCAAACAACTAAGCAGTAGGAAAGAAAACTACCTTCTATCAGAGAGTTACCCTCACTCAGTGCGGTTCTACCCAATCCTGTGGAACAACAGACAGATGAGCTAGTAAGTCTGCCCTGCCCAAGAGCAAACTCCAAGTCTTACAATACCAGGCAAGTTCAGCACCACGAAAGGACTTCGCACCAAGACCTAGACATCTTTTCCTACTAAGACCTATGTGAAGGTCTGAAAGTTCAGTAAGAGTGAGTCTAATAACACTCAAAGTTAGACTTTCCACTGAATCTTCTTTAGCCATGAATTTGAAACTTCTTTTTGCCCATGGGTATATGTCAAACAACTAGAGGACACCAGCTGGGAAGAATTCTGCCACAGAAGCTGCCCAGCATGGAAACCCTTTTGTCCCATGTGACCAAGACTTTAGTTACACCCAATTGGAAATGTTACAATGTCAGCAAGAAGAAACATCAAAATTAAATTAGAAAACATTATCAACTGATTGTAAAACTCAGATGAATCAAATATCAGAGTGAACTAAGTCCTTTGAAATAACCACCATACAAATTCTTTAACAATGGATTACAATCTTTTTATTTTTGGGGGGGGATAAAAGATCATACCATTAGCAAAGAAATTACTTTACTAAATGAATCAAACAGCAATTATGTAATCAAAACCTGTAATATGTCAAGTAAAATATATTCTTATGGGTTGGGAAGATGGCTCAGTGGATAAGGCGCTTGCGTAAGCGAGGCCAACCGAATTTGGATCCCCAATATCCATGTAAAAGTTGGGTATAGTAGCTCATATTTGTAACCCCAGTGGGCCCATGACAAGAAGGGAGATGGAGACAGAGCAATCCCCTTGTCTCTCAAGGACAAGCTAGCCTTGCCGATTAGCAATGTATAAGGAGGCACTTTGTCTCAAAGAGGTGGAACTTGAGAATGGAGTCCAAAGATTGTCCGCTGACCTCCATACATATAACCACACATGTTCACATGAACCTATACTAAAACAAACACAAATTATTGAATGGGCTGAAGGAATGGTAAGCTGGAGGGCTCAATATAATTTAGGTAATATAAATACAGGAAATTAGAAAATAGACTATAAAAAAGAAACCTTTGAGCCAAATTCCAACGTCCTCTGAGATCTAATAAGGTCAACCTTCAGTGTACCTGAAGGTTGATAATGTATAAGGAAGGGAAATAACTTGGGTCATGATTCGGGGCAGGTAAAAGTCAGATCTGTTTTTTTTTTTTTTTTTTTTTTCTTGGCTGAAGGCCTTCTATCTGTATCGTAGTATGGTAGGTGGCATCGTGTGCAGAGTGCCTGTCAGAGTGTCAGAACATGAACAAGAGCAACATGCCAGAAAAGCAGCAAGAGGCTATGGAGGAACCATGACTGCATTTGTATAATATCCTTCATGCATGAAAACTAACCCACTCCTGGAGACACCAGTATCAACACCTACATAAGGAAATTAATTACTTAAACACTCTCTAGGCGAAGTCTCCCAAACGTCACATCATTCTTCAGCATTTATAGTAGTGACTGAGCTGCTGGCAATGGCACATGTTAGGGCAAACAATATGAATATTGTACAATGCATATCAATGAAGTCTAGGAACAAAGGAAAGTGAAAATCAGGCTGAATGAACATTCAAAGGAATAATGACTTATAAATTCCTAGATTAACTAAAGCACTTAAAGAGGCAGGTTCAAGGTGAGTAAACTTCAAAGTACATACCCCCCAAAAACGTGTATCAAGACAAGATATATAATATCTACAATCCTGAAAATCATATATGTGTGTGTGTGTGTGTGTAGTGATCACATCCAGAGAATGTACTACTTAATGAATTTAAAAATTATAATGACAGAGTTCTAATCTGACACAGAGTCAGTGTCTGAAAGACTAAAACTGTCAAACAAAAATGACTAACTAGAGGGTTGGAGGGCTTGCTTAGTGTGGTTAAGGCCCTTGCCTGCAAAGCTAAAGGACTCATATTCAATTCCCCAGGACCGACTCACGCCAGATGCACAAGATGGATAATGTGTCTGTAGTACGTTTGCAGTGGCTAGAGAGGCCCTGGAGCACCCATTCTCTCTCTCTCTCTCTCCCCTCTCTGTACCTCTCAAATAAATAGATTTTAAAATAATGGCTGAAAATTAAGCCAGTCCTTTTAAAGTATCTGTGAGAATATATACTGTTAAAATTGATTAAAGATTTTTCAAAAGATATTATGAAACAAAAATCTTGGAACAACAGGAAAGAAGAAAGAAAGATAAAAAGGAAATGAAACATGAAGCCATGTATGATACCCTTGCCATCTGCAATTTTATGAATTCAATATGATTAGGGAAAGAGACACCATAACCTTTCCAAAAGAAAGGGCATGCTATCTAAAAACAGAGGCAATGAAGAGTCTGCACAGAAATAAGGTTTATCTTATACTCTCAATGTGAAGAAAGGAAGATTTTCTACTAGCACTAAAGAAACTTAAAACTATGTATCTCAATTGTAACATTAGGAGAGCCCATTAGGAAAACAATATGGAGAGATATACTCAATATATGCAAGATAGAATATCAAAATAGTGTAAATTATAAAAACATAAGAACTCATACTTTCTTTTAGTATACAAATGCTTCCATCTTCCAGTTTAGTTAGATGTTTCCAGCTAACCTCTGGTATGTTCACAAAATTAATACATTGGAAGAGTTTTTAGTTTATTTTTTTTTGACTGATTAGTGTGGGAAAGCAAGATTCTACTTTCTTACATATCAAGGAAGTGCCTTGGTAGAATTTCATATTAGGAGATAAATTTTTGAGAAAAATTTGATCTCCATATATATTTCATGTGAGTATGTCTATTTGTGTATTAGTAGAGGTGTTTTTATAAAATTAAATGTTCATCCACTCCATGACACATAATTTCATTCCAATGTACTACCTAGAAAAGGTGCAACTATATACCAACGAGTGACTTTCATTTGAAACATCATAGCAGATGTTCAAATTTGGCAAAAGCTAGTAATGACAAAATCTATGAATAAATGGAACAATTAAACAACAAGTTGTCATGGAGCCTTAAAATGGTCATGAATAGGGGAAAAGATGGAACACATGTGAATGTACACACAGAGTAAGTTGAAAGACCAAAAGGGCAAAAGATTATCTGGTATTATATTTGTTTGACAGTAAGAACAGGCAAAAAGTATATTTGGGATGGTTTTCACTGGAAAATGGAATGAGGAACCTAAATGTATTGTTAATTGACTTGGTTTTACATGTGAATAAAATTAAAATTCTGTGAACTCAATTGAATATTTAGAAGTCATTAAAATAAGTCCACTGTAAGTAGCATAATAAGTATTCGTGTGTTAAGCAAGAGAAGTTTACCTTGACCTAACAATTAAAAATAAATTTATTAGAAAATAATTTGAGCAATCACAGAAATAAGAGCTGTGCATGTATTTTAATGGTGATTGTCAGCAAGAAATGAGTGAGTGCATGAGTTACTGAGAACAGATACTGTGAAGGACGGCAAGTAATAGACAGCATCTGATCAGAGTACAGCAAAGCAACAAACAGATATCAAACTACTCCAAATATGTTTCTTTTCCTGTCTGGAACTCACAGTGTCTCAGCTTTTGTTGTCAAAATGAACACCTTTTAAAATTACTTTTACTTATTTATTTGAGAGATAGAGAGAAAAAGGGAGAGAAAGAGAGAGAGAGAGAATGGGAGAATGGGTGTGCCAGGTCCTCAAGCTGCTGCAAAAGAACTCCAGATGCATGCATGCACCCCCTTGTGCATCTGGCTAATGTGGGTCATGATCTTTTCCTCCTAGTATGATAGTTTTGTGTAGGTAGTGTCAGGCACTGTGAGGTCATGGATATCCAGGTCATTCTGTGTCTGGAGGAGCACATTGTAAGGAGTCCAACCCTTCATTTGGCTCTTAACATTCTTTCTGTCACCTCTTCTGCAATGGACCCTGAGCCATTGGAATGTTCGATTGAGATATTTCAGTGCTGAGAACTCCTCTTTCAATTCTTCTCAGCACCACTGTGCCTTCTGAGTCATCCCAAGGTCACTGCCGTCTGAAAAGAGGTTCTGTAACCAAAAGTGAGAGTAGCACCAGCTGGCCAAATACGAGGCTTGTGTTGTCCACTGTTGGGTGTCTTCACTGATGATTTCTCTTTCTCCCATTGAACTGCATGCAGTGTGGCTCTTTCCAGCTTTCTGTCAGCTGGTCTACATGCAGCAGGTTTTCAGCTCAGCTCCAGCAGGATTTCTCAGTGATATTGCAGCCCAAGTATGTGGAGTCTTCAGCAATAGGGTCTTACCAACTATTCCTGGTGGGAAACTAAGGGCCTTGGCAATGGCCTGTAATGTTTTAGGGGCATCAGGGACTTCCCTGGACAACAACTCACTGGACGGTATCCCATCCCTGGCACTGAAAATTTTCTAGTAACAATCTTTGGCTCTTGTGTGTTCTACTGTCCAAAAAAGTAGGTTTCCATATGACATATATACATATATACTCTTAGATTTTGATTAGCTTTTACTAAATCTCTTCCCATGACCTCACATAGGCCTTTTCATCCCCATTAATCTGTTCATATATATATATGAATGATACCATCCTGTTAAGTTCCTTTATATCTCCTTTCTAGCTTACTGGCCTCAACTACTGAGTGTTCTTCCTACTCACACAAAGTACAATCATATGTAGCTAGGATCCATATATAAGAGAGAACGTGCAACATTTGGCTTTCAGGGCCTAGGTAACTTCACTTAATATTATCCTTTCCAGATACATCCATTTTCCTGCAAATTTCATAACTTCATTTTTCTTTACCATTGAGTAGAACTCCATTATGTTAATGTGCCACATCTTCATTATCCACTCATGAGCTGAGGGACGTCTAGGCTAGTTCCAAGTCCTAGTTATTGTTGAGCAAGTATCTCTAAGGTAATGAGATGAGTACTTAGGATACATGCCTAGGAGTGGTATAGCTGGGTCATATGGTATATCTGTTTTTAGCTGGTTCAGGAACCTCCACACTGATTTCCACACTGGCTGGACCAGATTGCATTCCCACCAACAGTGTAGAAGGCTTCCTCTTTTATGCATCCTCACCATCATTTATGGTCATTTGTTTTCATGATTGCAACCAATCTGACAGAAGTAAGATGGAACCTCAACATAGTTTTACTCTGCATTTTCCTGATGACTAGGGATGTAGAACAGTTTTTAGATGTTTATATGCATCTGTGTTTCTTCATTTGAGAACTCTCTATTTAGTTCCATAGCACATTTTTAATTGAGATGTTTGATTTCTTATTATTTGAGTTTTTGAGTTCTCTATATATCCTAGATATTAATCCTCCATCAGATGTATAGCTTGCAAAGAATTTCTTCCATTCTGTAGGTTTCCTCTTTGCTCTATTTACAGTGACTTTTGCTTTGCAATTTCGTGAGGTCCCAGCAGGTAATCTGTGGCTTTATTGCTTGAGCAATTGGGGTTATATTAAGAAAGTTTTTGCCTAGACCAATATGTTGAAGGGTTTCCCCTACTTTTTTCTCTAGCAGTTTCAGAGTTTCAGATCTGATATTAAGTTCTTTGCTGCACTTGGACATAATTTTTGTACATGGAGAGAGATAAAGATCTATTTTCATCCTTCTACAGATACATATCCAGTTTTTCCAGCACCATTTGCTGAAGAGGCTGTCTTTCCTCCAATGAGTATTTTTGTCGAAGATCAGATGACTATAGCTACCCGGACTTGCATCTGGGTCCTCTATTCTGTTTTATCAATCCACATATCTGCTTTTGTGCCAGTACTATGCTGTTTTGTTACTATGGCTCTGTAGTATAGGTTAAAATCAGGTTATGGTGATACCACCAGCCTTATTTTTGTTGCTCAAATTTGTTTTAAATATTTGAGGTTTTTTGCACTTGCAAATGAATTTTTGGATTGTTTTTTTTTTTTTTCTGTGAGGAATGCCATTGGAAATTTGATGGGGATTGCATTAAATGTGTAGATTGCTTTTGGAAAGATTGCCATTTTGATAATATTGATTCTTCTGATCCAAGAACAAGGGATGTTTTTGCATTTCCTCATGTCTTCTGCAATTTCTCACTTGTGTGTTTTAAAGTTTTCATTGTAGAGATCCTTCACTTCCTTGTTTAGGTTTATCCCAAGGTACTTTATTTATTTTTTGATACAATTGTTAATGGGAGTGATTCTCTGACTTCTTCCTCTGTGTGTTTGTTGCTAGCATATATGAAGGCTACTGACTCCAGTGTGTTTATTTTGTATCCTGCTACACGGCTTATAGGTGTTTATCAGCTCTGTTTGCTGGTAGAGTCTTTAGGATCCTTTATGTATAGAATCATGTCATCTGCAAATAATGATAACTTGATCTCTTCCTTTCCAATTTGTATCCCTTTTATGTGTGTCTCCTGCCTTATTGATATGGCTAAGACTTCCAATACTATATCAAATAAAAGTGGGGATAGTGGACATCCTTTATTGTTCCTGATTTTAGTGGAAATGCTTCAAGTTTTTCTCCATTTAGTGTTATGTTGGCTGTAGGCTTGTCATAAGTATCCTTTATTTTGTTGAGATATGTTCCTTCTATTGCAAGTCTCTGTAGGACTTTTATTATGAAGGGGTGTTGGATTTTTTGTTGAATGCTTTTTCTGCATCTAATGAGATGATCATGTGATTTTTGTCCTTCAATCCATTTATCTAATGTATTAAAGTTGTCAATTTGTGTATGTGGAACCATCCCTTCATCTCTGGGATAAAGCCTACTTAGTTGGAAAGAATGATCTTTATGATATATTCATGTATTCTGTTTGCCAATATTTTGTTGAGAATTTTTGTATCTATGCTCATGAGGGATATTGGTCTGCAATTTTCTTTTTTTGTTCTCCTTGCCTAGTTTTGGTATCAGGGACATGCTGGCTTCATAGAATGAGTTTGGTAGGATTCATTCTTTTTTTATTTTATGGAAAAGTTTAAAAAACGTTAGTATTAGTCCTTCCTTGAAAGTCTGGTAAAATTCACTTGAATCCATCTGGCTCTGGACTTTTTTTAGTTGGGAGATTTCTTTTTATTACTGTTTGGATCTCCATACTTGTTATAGATCTATTTAAGTGGTTAATCTCATCTTCATTTAATTTAGGTAGGTCATATAAATCAAGGAAGTCATCCATTTCTTTCAGATTTTCAAACTTAGTGGAGTATATTATCTTATAGTATGTCCCTATGATTTTTTGAATTTCTCTGGTATCTGTTGTGATGGTTCCTTTTTCATCTCTAATTTTATTTAAAACTTCCATAAGTATAGACAACATAACATGATCATAATCCCATCCCATGACCTCTGTTTTCCCTTTCCCAATCCTACTTTAGAGTATGAATCTTGATATATTTATCTATCTGAAAAAAACTGTTCTGTGATGTAGAATTGCAGACACAGTACACTCATAAAAGAAAGCTAATAAAACGTAAAAATGTTGAAATTAAACTCAACAATGATTTGATGGTAATTTCATTATCTCGGATTCTAGTGAGCTTATTAAAAGGAAAAAGTGGTTCATTTTTAATTATTTTAGAGAATTTGAATAAATTATAAAGAAATGGAAAAATATATAATAATGTTGATTCTTGGAAGGCAAAATATAATGGGCCACATGAATAGAAATGTGAGGACTGACATGATCAATGTTGGAAAGACATTGTGAAAAGCCTCAGAGAGCTAGATGTGGTGGTTCATGCCTTAATCCCAGCACTAACGAGGCAGAGGTAGGAGGATCACTGTGAATTGGCAAGGCAGAGGTAGGAGAATCACTATGAGCTGAAGGCCAGCCTGAGAATTCCAGGTCAGCCACTGCTAGAGAGAAAATCTACCTCGAATACAACAACTACTACAACAACAAAAAGCCTCAGAGAAATGAGTATCGTGAACTCAAAATGACACATAATGCATGAAATACTAGTGGGCAATTATTACAGAAAGTAATGGCAGGAGAGGCAAGAGCATCTTTGAGAAAAATCACTGGTAGCTGTCATTTGTGCTCCAGAGCTAAAGATATCAGGTGCCGCTATAGAACAAGGCTCCTTTAGAGCAATGGGGATAATTGAAACATGAAATAATACAGGTCTACTGACTGTTATTCCTGGTAGAGAACAGAGATGGGTTCAATTATTGAAACAAGTAGCAGTCAGAGAGGTAGCCATTTGGTTCTGATTTACAGATAGCTATTGGAATGTTTAATTGATTACTGAATCTTTAAGGAATCTAACAATGTGATTGCCAAGTCTACACCAAGAAATCAAGGCAAAACAATGCAGAGGTTTATATAATAAAATTAAATCATGGTACTTCTTGATTTCTGTTCAGTACTTGAACCAGTTTTTAGACCTGCAACCAGAGTTACCTGGGGAAAGTATGAAAGCCTAGCATGAAACCATGTGCAGTTCCCAATCAACCATTTATGGTAAACATTTCCCTAGTGTACAACCATCAATTAAAGTGATACATTAGAGGAATGGGAATAAATAGTCATTTATGTTAGGACCCTTGGACATAAGGAGGACAAGTGATGATCCAAAAATTTATCATGACCTTCTTGACCAAGGTAATAAAATGGGAGGGGGAAGAAAGGGTCAAATAATAACTCAAATCCTTATCAACTCAACTACAGGTTGCTAGATACAATGAAAACTTCTCATAGTTCCTCTCTCTTCATCTTCCTCTTCCCAAGAAAACCCAAGTTCAGCAGAAATATTTTTTTCCAGATATTCTGGTTTGTACATATTTTCTCAAACATCAATTGATTTTAGATATGATGATTCCTTGAAGTATTTATTTATAGCAAATCTGTAATTTTCTTGAAATCTTGAAGTCTGTTTGGACTTCCAATTGGCTAATGTAACAAGTAGCATAAGATCAGACTTGGGTTCTTTGCACAATTATTTCTTTGAGATGAATACCAGGAGAGGTAGAAGCCTCCCTGCCAACAGTAAGGAACAACTGAAGTGTTGGTTTACTCTACTGCAATAGTTCCTAAACAGAGGAGGCCCTATTTTCCGTCTACTCTGAGAGTTGTATGACCAGGGGAATTCCTTTCCTGCCTCTGCTCCCAGAGATGCTTTACAATTTTTGGAGATTTTTTTTTTCCTTGACAGACAAGGGACTTTGGGTTTCTCCTTGCAGAAAGTAGTAGGTAGGAAATGATGTCATTGCCACCGCTATACCATGGAAGGGAGAATCTAAAAAGCAGCAATTACACATCCCAAATGTTGACAGTGCTGTTTTCATGTGTTCCTACAATTAGAATATATTTTAATTTAAGTCTATTTAAATTGTATTTTTATTCTTTTTTATTTTGCTGTGTTCTATCAATTTTAAATCCTGAATATTTGTTATAGAGAAAATATTTCTGTATAAGGAAAATCAAGTCCTCTTGTACTTAAGAAATCTAATGGAAAAATTTTTCTTCTCCTAGTAACATTTTACCAACTTTCATTGTTTTTTTTTCTTCATCTCTTTTCTTGACTAAAATTTACTTAGAAGAATGCTTTTTTCCTAAATTACATTGAGTAAAATTGACACATTTCATTAATTATATTGTACCCCAGTTTGCATAGTAATGGAATAAAATATTGAAATTATCATAAATAATTTGCTAATTTTAGAATATGTAAATAAGAGAAGACCTTGACATTTTCACTGCCATGTGCATGCTGTGATCTAATACATTCAGACATTTCCTTTCACTTAGAAAACTGGATCATCAAAATAATTTTATAAATTATCGCTTAATCTTAGTTCAGTTATTTCACTGACAGCACGCAGGAATAATTAAATTCTTTATGAAACAATGTCTGCTTGATGTTTTTTTTTTCTTTTTACCTGAAATATCTAGAATGGATTTAGTTCTTCTTCTATGATTTGCATTACTTAAAAATATTATCATGATTATGCACCATACAGATGTCATCTGACAGTGGAAATAATCAAGTGTCTTTGGCAAGGAGGTCGACCTTCTCAGTAGCATTGCAATATATCATAATGATTCAAGTTTCTCCATTATACATAAATGTAGAGGACAAGATGACTTTGTAACCCCAATTGCCTGGGAACCTTGCCAAAAATTGGATTTTGTGCTACATTAATGTAATGGAGGCTCACTCTGGAATTGCACTTATGTGCTATTGAATTTTTTTAATGAAAAGAAACTCAATATGACCTTGACTAGTCATTAAGTACAAAATGCTAATTATAAACTTAAGAAAAAATTTAAATATATGTATATTTTACATGTTACAATAGTATTATAGCAGTGTCATTAATGTTAAGTAAACTTTACAATAAATTTGGTATTAGTCATTTCCACAAACACCATTTATATTAATTTGATGATGCATGTTGGCCACTCTGATGGGCACTACAATTATAAAACTAATAAATAAATTCAATTGTTCTGGGAATTCTTTGGTAGAAAGGTATACAATAAAAGACTAATTGAAATAGGCAGTAATGTTAGGTATTATACTGATAACAGGAGACTAAGTGAGAAGCTTTACATGGTGCCCTCAGAGAAGGTGATATCATATTCTGAATTGCAATTCTCCAAAAAGATGCACTGAGGCTCTCTTTCCTGTACTTGTTTACAGTTGTAAAGAAATTAGCAGGAGGCCATTAAGATGAGACCTAATCTATTATGACTAGTATCTTAACAGAGGATATTATAGGCCTAGAAACAAATACTCAGCATGGGAATATGGATCAGAGATGATAATGAGTCAAGCACAAGCCAAAGGCTACCAGACATCATCAGGAAGTAGGAAAAGGCATGGAGCATATTCTTTATGAGAATGCTCAAAAGCAGTCAACACTGAACTTGTTTGATTTTGGATTAATGGTCTGTAAGCCTCTGAAATAATACATTGCAAAGTTTGTCACATCATCCCTAGAGCACTAATGTAGATATTACCAAAGTTGAGACCTAATTGACAGCAGAATACACTGAAGAATAAAGGAAGATCATTTGAAAAAACAAAGGGGTAAGATAATTCAAACATTTAAGTTCAAAATGAGTTGAGATTCACACATGAAATGAAAGAAGTCTATGACTACACTACAGATATGAGGCAAGAAGACAATCCCAGAAAGTGATATTAGATAGATAGGAACATGGACACAAAATCATGTTTTCATGGAAAGAAATAATGGAAATGTAAATATAAATACCTTCAAACCCAATTGTTTTACTAAAGATCAATGTAATCAGAAAGGAATTCCTGGAGAGATGGTTTAGCAGTTAGGGAACTTGCCTGAAAAGCCAAATGACCCAGGTTCAAATCCTTAGTACCCATGTAAAGCCATATGCACAATGTGCCACGTGTGTTGAGGTTTTTTGCAGTGATCGGTAATCCTGACAGACCCATTCTCTCTCTCACTCTCTCTCTCTCTCTTTTTTTTCTCTCTCTCTCTCTTAGTCTTTCTCTTTCTGTCTAATAAACAAAAATGAAATGTTAAAAAAAGAAAAACTGTGCTACCAAGAACAGTCTGGAGTAGAGTTAGTCAGAAGAGGGGGAGAATAGAGGTGGAAAGAGTGTATAAGTCATTTAAGCAAGGGTTCTAATTATCACTATGAAGGCTTTTTATATAGTTAATAACTACTAGAGCTGGAATATATTTTATAGTTTGTAGTAGGTTAACATAAATTTATGGAAGAAATTCCATTTGTAGTGAGAATGATAAATGAAAAATTACTTCTGGGCATTTTACTTAAAAAAGAGTAGCTCTAGATTGTATTTGCTAACATCTAGAGCACTCTGGAAAGGACAGTTTAAAGTAATAAAGTTCAAATGTAACACTACAATTATAAAGAAAAAAAGTTCTATTAGCTAAAATATTAAATGTATGAGGGCCAGTTTGGTGGGTGTCTTCCTCAGTTTCTCTCCACATTATTTTTGAGATAAGGTTTCTCATTGTACCTAGAGCTCATTTTAATAGTGATTTGGAGAAAAGATGGATTTTGAGTTTAGGGCTTATGTGTCTGCACATGCATTTTGTAGTCACCAATACAAGGTCGGTATTCAAAACTACAAATCTGGATATATAAGGCAAACTTCATTAGATGAATATGTTTTTCCATTAATTATTCATAAGTGCTGTGTTATCTCAACATTGGTTGGGAAATGGGACACATATAGTACAAAATAATTTCCATATTTGATGCAGATAAAAAGATTAGGCAAGCAAAACTGATACCCAAGTAAATATTCCTCCAAAGACCTAAGTCTAGCATTCATTTAGGAATGGGTTATCTTATCAGACTTGGGAAGTGAACCACTTAGCTTCTGACAGAATGATAATTACATACAGAGGAAAGAGCATTTCTCAATTCTAAAAGACACCAGGGAACATGATAAATTAAAGGAAATGAGAGCAGCTCATTATGATGCAATACAAGAGAGGGAACACTAGTCTGA
Source organism: Dipus sagitta (assembly GCA_036346955.1). Classification (NCBI taxonomy): domain Eukaryota; kingdom Metazoa; phylum Chordata; class Mammalia; order Rodentia; family Dipodidae; genus Dipus; species Dipus sagitta. Next base: position 28,769,029 of record CM070772.1, read on the forward strand.
GGAGGTCCGAAAGCTGCATATCAACCATGCTTAAAGAATAGCAATGATTATACCGCATTTCATCTTAGTGGCCATGTCATGATTCAAATAATCTAGATTACATGATTATATGACAAACCTCAGCTGTGCCTCATTCTCATTTCCTACATGACATGAGTATACATAACCCTGCTGTACCATATACCTTCTCTGAAGATATTCATGGTTGTCATGGACATAATAATGAACTCACATCCGGACTTCAGTGAAAATCATTGTGTATGAGTCAGTTACTTGTTCAGATGTTGGTTTTGACAAAATTAAAAGTATATTACTTCATCATAAAGTTCCAGGTCTCTAGTCTGGGAAATGATCAAGAACTTCTGGACAGTGGAGTGGTGACTACTCTTTCCTGGCATTGGTTGAGTTACAGCCACAGAGACCCATTTCTAGCAAGCCACTTTCATGTTTGGCTCACGAATATTCTTTCTATGTTGCTGGTATGTGGTCTGTATGCATGTGTATATGTGGTTTATGTGTGTAGGGGCACATGTTTGCAAACAATGATGAAGGCCAGTTTGGTGGATGACTTCCTCAATTGACCTCCACCTTATTTTTGAGACAAGGCTTCTCATTGAATCTAGAGCTCCCTAATTTGCCTATAATCGTTAGCCAGGAAGCCCCATGTATATCCTTCCGTCTGTCATCACAGGGTTGAGATTAAAGCGACAGCCAACAAACCAAGCTTTTATGTTGGTGGTGAAGATCCAAGCTCAGGTTATAGTGCTTGTGAAGGAAGCTCTTTACTCATTGAGCCATTGGCCTGACTCTGGATTTTCTTGTTAACATTCAACTAATTTAAGCTGGTTTAAGTTTTGAACAGTAACAGTTCCTTGAATACTCTTGGTTTAGTAGGTATACTTTTCCACGCTTAATCAAATATTGGTTTTGGTTATTAACAAAATGTCGCTTTTGGGTTGGAGGGATGGCTTAGTGGTTAAGGAGTTTGCCTGCAAAGCCAAAGGACCCAGGTTCGATTCCCCAGGACCCAGGTTAGCCAGATGCACAATAGGGAATATGTGCTTGAGTTTGTCTGTAGTGGCTGGAGGCCCTGGTGCACCCATTCTCTCTCTCTCTCTCACTCTTTCTCTGTCAAATAAATAGATCAATTTTAAAAAAACTTAAAAAAACAAAATGCCACTTTTTCTAAGACAGAAGGATGCTTCTAGATATAAACCCTGTAATGTAAAACATAAATGTTCACTTAATCCACTTTTGTAAATGGAATCAAGTCATAATACCCAGAGGATGAATTACATGTGGAGACAGCTGATATAAATACCTTTCTTAGATCGGAAGTACTAATTTACTACATTATTAATTTTTTGTGTGCACATCATGCTTTATTATATTAGAGTCTTATATAGATTTCAAACCCATGAATTTACTTCTGTGAGATATTTTCTACTAACGTAAAAGCATTTAGATATAACCTTATGAATATCCTCTAAAATTTAACTTGAATAATTTAAACTAAATCTACCTCTTGGTTACAGTATTGTTTACAAATTACATGCTTTATATTATTTGATATAATTTTTAATGAAGTTTCAATGAATCATGAAACAGTAGGAATAATTCTAATAGAAATTTCTCATTGATTTTTATTTGATAATTTCATACATGTATATATTATGATTTTATTCTCCTTCTATTACCCTCTTTTGTCATGTCTAAACCACATGTTTTCTCCTGCCTCAACAACTATTAGCTTCCAATAGCTCTTCAGAGAGAGGTGTGACCTCATGGTCCTCTCCCTCAAACTTGATGGAATGCTAAAGGACCTAGTCCTGTGGAGGAGACTACAGCTACTCTGACTTCATGTTTGCACAGCCATGTTGTGTTCTTAAGACACTGGTTCACAGTACTTCTCCCTCCCTCTCTAATGGGCCTCACATTCCTTCTGCCCTTCTTTCTCTATGTCCCCTGGGGTTTAAGCATAGAGAGTAAAACAGATGTTCCATTTGGGATATGAAAACTCAATACTTTCTTATTCTCAGCCTCTTGACTAGTTTTGAGTGTTGGTAGGAGCCACTGCCCACTGCAAGGAAAAAGTTAATCTGACTGTGGCTGAGAGCAGCACTATTCTATGGGTATAAACCAATACTCAAGGTTTCTGACAACATAGCATTCCATTAAATCATGGTTCATTTCCTCCCCAGGGCATAATACTTCCCAACCCATGGGCTTTTAACCAAGCTTAAAAGCTAAGTATAAATTAAATTTAATTGCTAGATAATAAAGAAAATATGTTTAGATCCCTCAAAAGAAACTAATAAACTACTATATAACAGCTGTACCACACCTGAGATTAAACAGAGATAATCTAAGTCAGAATATTATAGAACCAGTGGCAAATCTGTATTTATTACAGAATTTTTTGCAATAGTCAAATTATTCAAACAGCCTGGGCAGTCAACAAAGAAGGAATACATTATGAAAACATGCCACATATAAGCAATGGGATGTTTTCAGCCATAAAGAAGGATGGAACCTTGTATTTTGCAGGACAATAGAGAGAAATTGGGGGTCCTTATGTTAAATGAAATAAGCTAGACTCAGAAAAACAAATATTCCCTGTGCTTCTAACATATCCAATCTGGAAACAAACACTAACATAGAAGGATTGGAAAAGGGAAGTAAATCAGGGGAGGGAAAAGGACTAGCAGAAGAGGGTGTTAGTGTATTGGATAATGCCAGAGTACATGAAATGTACATATGAAAATGTCACAATGAAACCCAGTAGTGTTTGTACAAAGAAAATACATTAGTTAAAAATGCATAAATTAGACTCTCTTAATGAAAAATGAATTCAACATGAAAGACATGAACTGTAACATGATTAATCAGTAATAGCAAGAAATGGACTAAACGAACAATTTTGTTTCGCATAACTCATTGTATATAAAAATTCATTTCAAGGGTTGTTAGCATGCATTATAAATGTTAAATATATGAACTGTCAGTACTGTTGGCTAACCAGCTACAAATCCTAAAATCTATTTTAATCAATATATCAATCAAATTAAAATGCAAATTAAGGCAAATTTGGATAATAAATAATCATGTTTGTTTTTCAAAATTCTAAAGCAAGTCATACTTAGATGTGATAGTATTTCCTGCAAAGGTGTTCAGTGGACGATTTTTCCATCCAAATAACAACAACGACGACGGTGAGTTTAGAATTCTGTTGTACACGCAGCACTTGTGCTTTTCGTCAGGACATCCAGGAATTGAGTTATAAATGGCTCCTGCAAATGTCAGCCAGAATTCTCCATATTAAGGAGAATATTCAGGAGCATCCTTTGGGGGAAGGTGAATTTAGTTATAATGAGCCAATCTCTCTTTCTTTTTGGTGCACTTTAGCGCCTCTGTTCTGCGTCTTAATGGTTATTGCTAAAATGCTCTCACTTGGCACATTGCACTGAGATGGATTGCTATTTGCTCACAGGAAAAGTTTTGTGACTAATTCTGCAACGCATTGCAATATTTCCCTCATTTTAAGAACCACAGTCTAGATGCAGATGGTGTGTGTATGTGCTCATGTGTGTATGTGACTCCCATGTAATTTTGTTGCATCATTATTCTTAGAAGAAAAAAAAAAGTCAGTGACATAGGTAGAGGAAATATCCATAAGCCTCAAGCAAGAAGATATTAGTGGAAATATTATAATTCTCATTACTTTAGACATGGAAACCCCTGCTCTGTTGTTAGATTGATCATTGTTAGGAATATATGGGTTGAATAGTTTAAAATGCCTTGATTTTTTAAAAAAGCAAACCATGTGGCACATTCTTCGTAATGAGGCACTTTGTAATGTCACAGCAAAGGAGGATAGGGGAAAGCTGGCTTTTCTGAAGGCAGTTTCAGTTATGGATTGCGGCTCAAAGAGAACCACTTTGCATGCCACTTCACCCTGGCACAAGATGGGAACTTTTGGCAGAAATGGAACTCCTGTCTGATTGCGATTGACCTACAGTGCCCCCTGCTGCCCACAGTCTACTGTGCTAAGTGGGCTGATCTTGGGCTCATACTCCAAATATATTAACCAATCCGGTCTTATCCTTACAAACCTAGCTCTGATGCTGTAAAGGCTGTGACCTTCCAGTCCCTCCCTGTCTCCTCTTTAGGCATGATCTTCCTGGCTGTTTCTGTGTTACTCGGACACACCATTGAGTTGAGTCTGGCCTCTACCCCACCCAGCCTGGCTGGTGGTAAAGCAATGCAGTTTTTTGATCTAAGCTTTTCTGCTTACCTCTGCTTTATAGATTGGGGTAATTTCTCACTTTGATTGCATACATGATTTTTTTTCTCTAATCTCCAAATCTAACAAGTGGGTGTTCTCATCAACCCTAGACTTGCTACCTGTGTACTTATTCTACTCTTGAGGTAACCATCAGTTTAATGCTCTTCATCCTCATTTTTCCTCTGAATTACTTGGTCTCTGCTTTGATACTTTCCCTCTTTAGAAAAGCACATGGCAGATACCATGTGTGCTTGTTCTGAGTCCATCTACATATCCAGTTTTTTTTCCCCAAAGGCCCTCAGTTTACTTCTGCTTTGATACTTTCCTTCTTCAGGAAAGCACATGACAGATGTCAAGTGAGTGCTTTCTGAGTCTCTCTACATGTACATCTAAGTTCTACTTTCCACGTGCTCACAACTCTGTTACAGTCTTTGTCTTAGGACTCCCATTTCTCTTAAATAAACCCTATGAATTATGCAATGTTTCCATGTGAGAGCGTGTTTCCTGCTTCCCATTTGTTTAGCCTCCCTTTTAGACCCCAATCTCCCTTAAATAAACCCCACAATTTTTGATGTCCCACTAAATAAACTTAATGATTCATAATTCATCTTTCTTCAGTCTGTATTAATTATTTTTAAAGGTAGGACAGAACCTAAAACTTGGGGTTCATAAAATCTGGGAGACTCATGATCCCCCAAATCTTGCATCAATAGGAGATGAGATTTTAATAGGGTTATTAATGGCCAGTTTGGTGATAATGCCTTTAATGTATAGTTTTAACAATTTTTGAAGGGATAGGAAAAAGGTTAACTAATGGTTCTATAAAATAATTCCAGCAATTTCTTTCTGCCTACATTAAAGTGCCTCCATTGGTTAATTGAACCCCTGCTCTCTTTTAATTTTCAATTCCCTGTCTGTTGAGGAAACACACACACACACTGTCAATGTTACATTGACTGAGTTATATGAGTAAAAGTAAAAATATAATTTTTATTTTCTTGAACCTGCTCTCTACTTACTATATACTGCTCCTTAAATCTCACTTTGCCACTTTTCTGTCTATCTATCTGTGTATCTATCTATCATCATCATCTATCTATCTGTCTCTCTGTCATGTACCCATGGCACTAACTCCAACTATAGACAGACAGCTTCTAGCATAAAAGATTAATATTTTTTATCTAACAGTTTTTCTACATAGATGCTAATTAAATTGAGCCATCCATATCTATAAAATTCATATTGTCTTAGTATATGGTATCCCTCACAGGGTCTGCTCAATGTATGGCTGTGTTGTATTAGTACTGTGACTGTTTAAACATCATGTGTACTTATTTTCCAACTTTGTTTGTAAAGCTCTAAAATTTATAGACAAGACTTTCTTATAAATATAAGCAGAGGGCCGGAGAGATGGCTTAGTGGTTAAGCGCTTGCCTGTGAAGCCTAAGGACCCCAGTTCGAGGCTTGATTTCCCAGGACCCACGTTAACCAGATGCACAAGGGGGCGCACGGATCTGAAGTTCGTTTACAGAGGCTGGAAGCTCTGGCGCACCCATTCTCTCTCTCTCTCTCTCTGCCTCCTTCTCTCTGTCGCTCTCAAATAAATAAACAAACAAAAAAAAATTAAATATAAGCAGAAAGTATTACAATATTAAATGCACCTACATATTGAATCAAATGATCATTTATATATTCTTAGTTCTAAATGATAATTAAATATTAAAATCAATGTTTTAGCACTGAATATTTTATTATTCTTGAAAATCTGATGTAGAAATATTAACATACAACCATTTATGTGTTTTGGAAAGCATTAGCAAATATAAATAAAACAAATTGAGGTGATCACCTCAATAATTTTCTCGTTAGTATTATGTGTAAAGTAATATTGATTAACTTTTTGACAATGTAAATTCTTGTTCAATTGGTCTTTTAAGCCTATTGTAATGGAGGCAGGTTTCAAGGTCTGTTCCATATGTGAAGATTCTACAAATGACACAATTGACTTTCCGTCTTCAACAAAGGTCTGAAAACTCTTCCTAACTGAAAGTAAAAGATAACATGTATCTATTCAACAATAGAGGTGCAAACAGTAAGTTAAATTTATAATTAGCATATATTTTTAAATTTCAGTGTCCACCATTTCATAGTGAATAGAAGGTGCCATATGCCTGCTTCTTACTTTTCAGGCAGTAGAAATCTATTAGCAGTAATGTACAAACGTTGTAATTTATGTATTTTATGACATCTATTAATGACATTTAGGAATAATTTCCAGCGGTGTGATGAGTTGCCAAGTGAGAGGTTTTTAGACAACTAAAATATTATACATTGCTTTCTTTCACACTAAATTAATAAGACAGTTGATTTTTGTCCTCCTTTTCCCCAAAGGACTATTGTTAAACATTTGTGCTATTCTTTGCCTCACAGTTTTGCATGTTCTCAGAAAGAAACAGTCATTATATTGATCTTCAGTTCAAAGCATTCTGTGATTAGTACAAACCAAGAATGAAAGACAAAATAAAAGGAAATTAGAGAAAATTAAGGAGACAAGAGAAGGATACATGGAGGAGGAAAGGGACAGATGGAATAAATGGAAGAAAAGAAGGGAGAGAGAAAAGTGCATTGGAGTGTAGTGTTTAAAAATATGTTATTAAATCCTAAAGAATTAGCTCAAGATATTTACTATGCCACATTTCAGCAATTTAAAACATTTCTTTTCAAGCAAAGACAGAGAGAGAGAGAGAGAGAGAGAGAGAGAATAGATTCTCCAGGACCTCCAGCCACTGCAAACAAACTCCAAATGCATTTGCCACTTTGAGCATTTGGCTTTATGTGGGTACTGGGCAGTTGAAACTGGGTCATTAGGCTTTGGAGGCCAATGCTTTAACCACTTAGCAATCTCTGCAGCCATTAACATTTTTTACCCCTTTATTTCACCCCTTTTTTCTGAGGTAGGGTCTCACTCTAGCCCAGGCTGACCTGGGATTCACTATGTAGTCTGGTAAAACAAATAGTCAAATATAAGATTGTGTAACACAATATGGATGCAATAATGTGCTTCCAATATACACAACTACTATTATTCATCATCAGTAAAAGCTAATGATAATATAGAAGGGAAATACTTGATCACCTCTAGCATTGTATAGTATATACATGCGTCTAATAGTTGCTAGGCTATCTGCTGATTAAATAGATGTTGGTTTACAAAAATTACATTACAGTTAGTAAGAGACAGAAAGTTACAATTGAAAATGTTTAAAAAAAAACCTGATCAATGTATAAAAGGTTACTATAGAAACACATGTAGAGAATGACTATTTGAAGCACCTGCATAAGGAGGTGGTTTCTGAGATGATGTCTGACAAATGAGAGTTGATTGTATTGTCTTCCAAATATGTGGTCATGTTTTCAAACAACTGGATGGAAATGAGAATGAAGGATTCTAACCTTTCAAGGAACTGAGCATTACATTTATGGGCACAGCACATAAAAGCTAGAAATAGAAAAGTATTTTATTCCCATATGTAAAGAATTTCTGATCAATCTTTCAGATGTTTCAGGGATAGGTATTTTCCCTGGCAGTAGACATTTAGATCTTCATTGTAATTTTCTACCTCCCATTACTTTATTTTACTCCATTAGACTGAAGTAGATCTAGATTCTCTGATGGTTCTTAATGAAATGTATTATCCTGTAAAGTTTATTACTTCTCAAATGTCTTGTCAATGGTTATTTATTATGCAATTGAAATTATATTATAGAAACATCAACAAAGCAATCTTTAAACAGGGTGAAGCCAGTGAAATACGGCATACAGAGCCTGGTCAATGCTAGCATGGCCATTATTTGCAAGCTTTTGATTAGCATCCTGTTGGAGTACCTTTTCTAGGATGACTTACTGTGTCCATGATTAAAGTGGGTTATTATTTACATATGTATAACTAATTGGGTGTTCAAGGTCCAACTAAAATATTGTCCTTTTATTCTTTTAGCTTACTTTCTACTCCATCATCACATGCATCTGCAACTACATTTGTGTTGCTCTCTCCCATTTTCATTAAAATACAAAAATTGTTGTGTAAAGTGGCTTTAATGAAAACCATCCAAATGAAGTCTTTCTGAATTGCAGCAAGTACAAATGGATAAATATTCCTGAATAGTTTAATATTTAATTCCACAATGATTCATATATTAGTTCCATACACACACACATACACATGCATACACACACACACACACACACACATACACACACAATCACACACACACACAATATTGCTTTTCAAAAAAGAATCCCAGTTATAAGGATGCCTTTAAGAAAATTTGTTCAAAGGCCTCAATTTATTCACTGTTTAATGAATGTTTATTAACATGTAAGTGAGGAATTCTAAGGCTAATATGTAGAAAATGGTCATTATGTTTTAAATCAATAACTACTACAAAACTTAACTATGAAAAAGTATTATTGGGGCTGGAAAGACACTCAGTGGTTATAGGTGCTTCTGGAAAAGGCTGTTGGTTTCAGTTTCAAAGTGCTCACATAAAGTAAATGTAAAGTGATAAATGCATGACATATATGCATTCATGCAGCGAGAGAGAGAGAGAGAGAGAGAGATAAGTAAATCAATAACTATATTTGTAATCCTGATCCAAAAATAAATCTAATGGAATGGAAATCTCTCATGTCTTATTTGGATGATTCAAAGCAAAGATAATGACTAGTATTCCAAGCTCACTGGATCATGGATACTTAAAGAGGTGTCTCTATATTAAAATACCTTGATTAATTTGGGAGTTGGAGTCCTGAGGGGGGATTTAGAGCTCCATAAAGATGCATGAAACCCCAGGCCAGTGAATCCTAACTTCAGGTTTTTATCCAAATTATCAAAGAATTGAAAATGCATACGCTAAAGTATAAATGAGATTCAGTTTGGGTAGAGTTAGGATCAAGAATGAAGGCAAGAGAAGAAAACCGGATCCAAGAAAATCCTTCCCAGCCTGGTTTGGAAGGAGGTGGGGGGGTATGGAGAAAAACCTCTGTCACATTTATAAGAAAAAAAAAAGAAAAAAAAAACCTTCTGAGAAGGGGCTCATACACACATAAATAAAAGCAGGAGAACACAAGACAAAAAATATCCCTTACATAAGGTGTCAGAGAGGACAAAACGAGAGTGAGGGACCCAGAGCTTAAAGATAACACACACACAGCAAAGCACTCAAAACATACCAAGATTGGCTCTGGGAAAAAGGAAATTCTGCCTTTTTCTAGCTTGGCTGGAAGTGAGAGGAGACTAAGACAAAACCTCTCACATAGGAAAAGATCAAGGTAAGAGAGCAAGAAAGTATCACAATCTTACAAAAGGGGCCAAGAGAGGTTTGGTCCCACAGGTGACTCAAACTTATTTATATGGATCAAACATCCAATTATGATGGAGCTGTATCATCAGACTAGTTGTGTAAGGGAGAGGCCATATTGGCTTATGAGCTCAAGAGTCTGACTCAGGAAGGACCAGGAAACAGGCGTGCTTCAATGAGAAAGAATCAGGAAGCTGCTACTGAGAAGTTGTTGCTGCAGCCATGTTGAATGAGACTGGATCAGATGTGGGTTCTAGTCCTGCCAGAGCCGGCCAGGGCGGCATTCATGTTTCTGTGGGTCAGTCCTAGTTAACTACCTAACGGGTGGGGGGGGGGCGGGGGGAGACTACCTTCTTGTGTCTGACCTATATCATTACCAATGTAGTCAATTAAAATGAACATTAAAATTTAAAAAATCAAATATCAAATGAGATACTTCAAAGAACTCACTATATTTCCAGCTTGGTAATATATTCAGTAACTCAAGAGCTGTATGCATTAGTTTCATAGAGAAAACTTCCAATTAAAATAGTTGGCACTTCAAAAACCTACCTTGAAGAATACTTCAAATCTCTGTTCAAACATTTATTTGGTCACATTGTTAAATTTTGAAGGCCTAATCATTCAACTAAAATATTAATTCCTCAATTATTTATTGTGTGAATTACTTTTGAACATTTGATGCAACTGACTGGTTAAGCAGGTCTGAATTTTCAAACCAATTGAACATAGGAATTATGAATAAGTTACCCTCCATTTTTTAGGGGGTTAGTCAGGGTTATAGGCTCAGAAGACTATCACTAATAACAAGTCCAGAGAATAAAGTCCAGGAACTTTATTCCCCAAATCTTTAACTCACCAAGATGTTAGCTGACCTCCAGCCCTTGTGTCCATACTCCTGCTTTTATTAAGAGCCCCAAATGCATTCATAATAACCAATCCAGTTCACCCTGACTTGCTAATTTACATGCCCTAGCATAGATCTCCCATACACACACAAAATGATCAATTTAATCCACTCAGACCTGATGCCTAAATTCCATCCTTGAGAGTATTAAAACCCTTAGTCTCAGCTACCAAGTGATATGCTTCCAGCTTGGGGGACTTTAGTTTACTTTCTAAGAATAAATCTTTGCTTACTTGCCTCTCTACTTTGTCTACATCTGTTTATACATTGTGGGTTGTATGACAATGGACTGCAGAAAGCCTCAGATTTGAGAAGTTCTAGAAACAGTTGAGCGATGGCCACTCTAATTCAAAGCAAAGCCCAAGAAGAGCTGAGAGATGAGGAACAGCTCTCAAAATCTGCATCCATATAATAGAAGTTACACCATGAATAATATTGCACACTCTAATGTCATCATGGAAATTCTAAGCTCACTGAATCATCCTTTGTATTTTTTTTTGGTCTTATGAATTTCTGAAGTTTAATTCAAGCTTTGAAATTTCAAAGTACAAAAAATCCATATTAATTAAAATTCAGTCACAATAGGCTGGCTTAATTGGGATGAAAATGCTCCGGAGAAAATTACAGTGCATCATTTTCAAGTGTGAGCATTTCAAGGACTTCTTTGTTTTGCCAAGACGAGTTAACATTTTTCTTGTCCTTTCATGATTTCTTCTCGATAAATCTAACTTTCCAGGCAGCTTCAATAATAAGTGACTGGAATAGCACTTCCAGTTCTCCAAAGAACTTAGTTATGATGAGTAAAATGCCTTTGATTTATGTTCCGTCATGAGAATGATGACACAGAAATCAAACAAAGGTATGTTACAGCCTTAGATGGTAGTGTCATCTCACAGTTACAGGGGCATTAGAGGCAAAAAGGTTTCTGACAGTGGTACTGTGTCAGTACAAGCTGTCATTCAAATACTTTTTTTTTACAGTATCCAATGCTAAGTGTCTTGACAGTCACAACCTTGTTTTAGGTGTAAACTAGCAATCAGAAAATGCTAGTCAAAATAGGATTTTAAATTGTTTTTTACAAATTTCTCATCTAAATTTGGATTAGGAGTCTCATAAATGTGACTGTAGGAAATAATGATGCATACTATATGCCAATGTTTCAGGAAAGCTAGAGTTAGAGTTACAAGCATAGAGTTAGAGTAACAAGCACAGCAATATGTCTGCTATTCGAAGACTGTACAAGCTTTTCCTCACTCCGCTAATGTTGGCTGGCTTAGATTCCTGATGAGTGGGCAGCTTCCATTCATTTAGTGCAACCTCCAGGGCCTGTTATTCACCTCACTCATGCACTCACTACTCTTAGGTCCTTGTGATTCCAGGCACAAGCTGGGATAAAAAAAATAATCAATTTAGGTAGGGAAATTCTTTTCCAGTTGACTTGAGATAGCACTTCATTGTCTCTTTCATGGATCCTGTTCTAGATAGCAGTGAACCAACTGTCTCAAAATACAAGGTACTTTGGAAAATGTAATAGAAAACTGTGCTGGAAACAAGGGAAATGTGTTTTGATGAAATAATGCACCTATGTTGCTGATTACTACAAGTGATTTAAGCACTTACTAATTTAATGTTTCACTTATACAGGCAAACTGCTATGACACATGATTTAAATTTTACCCACAGCATATCTACTGACATGAGCCATGTGGCAATAAAGACATAAGAAGACAAGCACATTTCACAGGAGCATACCTGCACCCCAAACCTCAGTCATAAGGCTGTGTGTCTCACTAGTAGTTCCAGTCTTATATAGCAGAATGAATAAAGGGAAATGGTTTTGGACATACGCTTGAATAGAATACAGATATCACCCTTAGTAAAATGTAGTTATCTGTTTCCATCACCTCACTGAATACTCAAAATTACATATTCAGCATGCATGTGTTCCACACCCACACATTCCAATATGCCCTCTTGTTAAAGTTCCTTACTAATTTTACAGCTTTTTAATTGGGTGACATTGGGGAAGTTTCTTAATCCTTTTCAGATCTAATCTCGCTTTGAAAGGGCAATCTTTTTTTTTTTACTTTGAAGATTTGGAGGATTACTGGAGATAATGCATGGCACTCTGAACTACAGAAAAACTATAAATAGTGACTCTTATTTCTTATGATAGTTCTATCTGCAGTTCTGATCTGTCTGTTGAACTTGTGTCCTACTTCTCTGAGTTCTTAATAGCTATTTCTGTCATTTAATTTCCTACTTTATTTTACAATAAATAGAAGCATTGTTTCCCACTGTATCCAATGCAGGTAGATTCAAACACTTAGAAAAATTCTAGATCTTACCTCTACTCCCATCATCACGACCCTAGTATAGACTCACTATATCTTATGCACAATATCAAAACAGAAATTCTATGTTCTACTGTGGCACATCCATACATTTTTCTTTTTCTTTTTCTTTTCTTTTTTTTTTTTGATTTTTTGAGGTAGGGTCTCCATACATTTTTCTAAAAAGCCTGATATGCAGGTCTTTAAAGACGTCTTTTAAAGTAAGTGAATTATAAAATTTTACCATGCTTTCAAAATCATTAAGAAATTTGTCTCACCCAGCCTGGTGGCAAACGCCCTTAATCCTAGCACTCCGGAGGCAGAGGTAGGAGGATCATTGTGAGTTCCAGGCCACCCTGAGACTACATAGTGAATTCCAGGTCAGCCTGAGCTACAGTGAAACCCTACCTCAAAAATAAATAAATAAATAAATAAATAAATATATAAATGAAAAAGTAAATTTTTCTCAAAACAATTTCAACTTTATTTGCCTTCATTCCTTTTAACTGAAACACACATTATCTACAATTTCAGATGTATGTTTGTCCATGTATCTATTATTATTTTCAAAGTATGCTTCTGTCCATACTGGAACATTTGCTTGGAATATATTCCCTTAGTTTCTCTATGCTCTCAATGTTCCTTCAAAAATATGCAAAACATCCATCTGAGGGTTGGATCGATGGCTTAGTGTGTAAGGCACTTGGCAGAAAAGCCAGAGGACCCAAGTTCAATTCTTGAGTACCCATGTAAAGCCAAATGCACAAGGTAGTGGATGCATCTGGAGTTTGTTTGCAGTGGCTAAAGGGTCTGGTGTACCTATTACCTCTCTCTATCTCTATCTCTCTCTCCTTTTCTTCTTTTTTTTTTATTTATTTATTTGAGAGTGACAGACAGAGAGAGGAAGAGAGAGAGAGAGAATATGGGCGCACCAGGGCTTCCAGCCACCACAAACGAACTCCAGACGCATGCGCCCCCTTGCGCATCTGGCTAACGTGGGTCCTGGGGAATCAAGCCTCGAACCAGGGTCCTTAGGCTTCACAGGCAAGCGCTTAACCGCTAAGCCATCTCTCCAGCCCCTCTCTCTCCTTTTCTTTCTCTCTCTCTCAAATAAATAGAAATTATATATATATATATATATAATATGCAGAGGGCATAATTGCCAGCATGGAGACTTGATTTCAGATCTCTTTCTTCCACGTAAATAGTGTTTCATGGCCCCAGTCCTAGTGCAACAGATTCAGAATAAGCCAGATCCCGAGGTCAAGCCTGCAAGCTAGAGTAGCTAAATCTGTAAGCAATTAATTCAGTAAGAGACCCTGACATGATAAATAGGAGGGAGAACCATAAAGGGAGGAGACACCTGATGTTATCTCTGGCCTCCATATGCATGGACCCACCTACACACACACACACACACACACACACACAAACAAACTCACACCCATGTGCCCACACTCATATAAACACGTATATGAACATGCCACACACACAATAAAACCTGCTAAAATTTTGATTTCGCAACTAATATTTGTTGATATTATAAAACCACAATAGTCTCAAATTAAAGGGAAGCTTTCAGGTAATGGGCACATTATTATGGTCCTTGCTTCAAACTATTACTGCAGTTGCTATGGAAAAGAAGTCAACTTGTTGGAAATAATTCTTTGGAAAACAAATGTGGGCACATCTCTAAATCCTGTTGATAAATTAAGGTGTTTTCCAGTTTGAGGTTTATATTTAGTATTAAGAAGCAAGTTGTAAAGGCTTGGTTATTGCCTACCAAACATTAGAATTAAATAAACCAAATCTGTTTGAGCTTATGAAATATGTATGCATATATATATATATATATATATATATATATATATATATATATTTGTTAATATTTTTGTTTTCCTCTTCTTTGCTCCACCATCCATCCATCCCTGCTTCTTCTGCCCTCTTTTTCCATTATTTTTTCTCCTCTCCCTTTCTTGATGACAACCCCAAGCTTCTCACCACCTGTCTACAAAGCTGATTTTTTTTTTGGCAAATTGTAAAAGTAAGCTGAGTAAATACATATGCTTTTGCCTAAGCAAAATTTAATTGAGATTTTATACTATATTTTTGAAGAAACCAACAAATATTTTTATTTCCTTTTTAATCTGCAAAACAAATGCATCATAATTTTACCTGTGAAAAGGGCAGATTACATGGCTACATGAATTCCCTGTGACAAATCACATAATATAAAGTACAGAAACAAATATGAACCTGAAACAATGTTATCATTTTTCCAAAAGCTGTTGTTCACTGCTCTTCACTGTTTAATTACCCATTGGAACAATTGCTATCAAATTACTTAAATTGAAAAATAATTATAAAATAAAATATGTTTGTTTACTTTCTTTTTCTATGTTGGTTTTCAAGGTAGGGTCTCACTCTAGGCAAGGCTAACCTAGAACTTGCACTGTAGTCACCGTCTGGCCTCAAATTCACAGCCATCCTCTTACCTCTTTCTCTTGGGTTCTGAGATTAAAGGTGTGCGCCATGCACCCCAAATTTGTTTCCTTTTACATTAATTAATTTTCTCATTATTATGATAATATACCTGGCACCAGCACCTTAATGAGGTAAAGTTTATTTCAATTTACACTTTGAGGTGATACAGTTCATTTTTTTGTGTGTGTGTTTATTTTTTGGTTTTTCGAGGTAGGGTCTCTCTCTGGTCCAGGCTGACCTGGAATTCACTATGTAGTCTCAGGGTGGCCTCGAACTCTCAGCAATCCTCCTACCTCTGCCTCCCGAGTGCTGGGATTAAAGGTGTGCACCACCACACCCAGCTTTACAGTTCATTATTGTATGGAAGACATGGAGAAAGAGCTGGTCATCATTTCTCTCCCCCCCACCTCCACATTCTCTCTCTTCTCTCTATCTCCTTTATATTACTTATCTTTTTCTTCTTTCTCTTCTTTGGCATTCACATGCAATTCCCAGTAAAAGCATGTGGCTAACATCCACAATGAGCTGCTGATCAGAGAGACCTACAAGGTTTTTCAAAAGAAGACAGAATTCTGTCAGAGTACTTGATGACCCACCAAAGATTAGTGGTAAGACCGTAGTGCTGAAGATACCATATGTTGTTGGCAGATAACATGGAGTGACCTGGCAGGAATCTGGAAGAGAGTCAGTCCCCAGACAGTTAGCTCATCTAGTGCCAGAAGGTGCTACATGAGCGACTGGGGGAAAATAACCAACATCTGTCCAAGCAACTTGTGGTCTAAGCTACTCAGGGGCAAACAACCTGACGTAATACACAAGGGCAATAGTGGCACACATTCATGGAGGGAAACCAACTGCTCTTCATTTGGATAACTGATCCACTCAGTGGAATGGAACCCATAGCTGGAGGTGGGAAACAAGTCAGAACCCTTTCCATATATGAGCCCATTATCAATCTCCCACTAATTGTGGGTTACAAGATGGCCTACATCTATTAAATACTCTCTCAACAACAAAAAAAAAAAGGTTATCCCATTTATCTGGCACTAACTTCACTGTCCATTGGAGAATTTGCTTCTCTTTTTCAGATGGATGCAGATTCTCAGGAGAGAACCAGCCCATCACACCACAAAAGGGTCCCAGCTGAAACTAAGAATATTTGGGGAAATGATCAAAAATTCTGCTTCCTTGGTGAACCTGGTACCAGCACAAGGGTGAAGGAAATAGACACAGAGAATACTCAACTCCTACCAAAGCAGATATCCAGAGACACAGAGGCTCCTAAGACCTCATCACCAAGGCGGAACTAAAACGCACCCAACATGACTCAGAAATTTGTGGAAGAGAGGGTGGAGAGAATGTTAGAGCTATACATTGGGTCATTATGCACAGAGACATCTCCTCTTACCCATAAATGATGGCTAACCCCACAATAAATGACCAATATTCCCAAATGAGGAGGGTCCCCACAGAGGGGGAGGACAGGGAGGAGGCTAATGATGGTACCAACAAGACTGTATACACTGTGCACATGGCTGAAGGTCTTTCCATGTTCAGTGCATTCATATAGTTTCTCTCCGGTGTGAATAGCCTGGTAAACAGTAAGTGATGACTATCCAGTGAAATGCTTTTCTCATATCATACACTCATAAATTTTCTCTCCAGTATGGATTCTCTGGTGTTGAGTGAGGCAGGAATTCTTACTTAAAGGTTTCCCATAACGGTTACATTTGAAAGGTTTCACTCCAGAGTGTAGTCTCTGATGTTCTATAAAGTATGTGCTTTGGCTAAAGATTTACCACAGATATGTTTCATTTGTAGTGTATTTCTCCATTGTGATTTCACTGGTCTGGGGAAAGAGTTGAGTTCTTACTAAACGTCTTTCCGCATTCACTATGCTCATAGATCTTCTGACCAGTGTGGCCTCTCTGATAAACAGTCAGATGCATGCTCTGACTGAAGGCTTTCCCACACTTGCTACATTCATAGGGCTTTTCCCATTTGTGTTCTCTGGTACACAGTCAGGTTCATGATTTGCGTGAAGGCCTTTCCACACTCATCATATTTGTTGGGCTTCTCCCTAGTATGAATCTGTTCATGCTAATTAAGGGAGGAGATGTTACAGAAGGTTTTCTCACACTCTTTGCACTGATAAGGTTTCTCTCCAGTATAAGTTCTTTGATGGACTATAAGGTTCATGCTCTGAATGAAAGCTTTCCCACACTCATTACGCTTGTAGGGTTTCTACACAGTGTGAAGTCTTTGATGTATGGTGAGGGAAGGGTGCTCATTGACAGGCTTGTCACAGATGTTACACTTACAGGGCTTCTCCCCAGCGTGCATCCTCTGATGCTTCAGGAGGGATGAGCTCTGGCTGAAGGATTTCCAGCACTTGCCCTATTCATAGATTGTCTTCCCCATAAACATGCTTTGAATTTTCATTTACTCTGAATTTAGTTTGTCATCATTTTCATGTGTATCAAGGTATGGAATCATTTTGCCAAAGAATCACATTGTGGTGTACCAAACATGAAACCTTTACTCAAACATTTTTTTAGCTTTATTGCCTTCTCATACACTCCTCTTACTGAAGATTTCCTTCACCACTTGGCCAAGATTTCTTTCCTATTACCCTTATAACCAACCAGCAGGTTCCCAGGTATCCTCTAAAGTTGAATGTCAGATATATTCCCTTTCTATTATGACCCCATAGGACAAATTTTCAGTATTGTTGTCCTTATAACTTGACTCCCAGCCCATAGGCTTGGTACACTGACTGTGAAGAGCTCAGCACAGCATTCACTCCACACCCAGTTCTCATGGCTTGGACAAGATGCCAAGAGAACTGAACAGAAAGCCAAGCTGGCAGTAAGATTCTGGGAAACGTGAGCATCTGAGGGCAGGGGAGCAGCAGACATCACCTTCTTTCCTATGGACCCTCCCTTGGAAATGTGCAGACTTGAACCACTACAGTAGGAAGTTCCTTCCTAGCATGTGTGAATTTAGGCTTTTCAAGCAAGCACCTTTAATCATTGAGCCTTTCCCAGCCCAAGCCCTGGGTTTGAGTCCCATAACCTTGCTTCCAAAGGAGCCAGAGGATCCATGTCACATTCTCCTTATATACAGTCCAGGACTGCAGCTTAGAGAATGCTATGCACACTTAGAATATATCTTCTTTCTAGACTAAACTAGAAAATATGGAAAAGACCATGATGAGAGGTTTTGTTTCCATTGTGATTCTAAACCTTGTCAAATTGCCAACTAAGATTAACCATTACAATTTCCAAAAAGAAAAAAAAAAAAAAAGTAAGAAAAATGGGGGGGAAAGGAAGGAAGGAAAACTGTCCTAAGATCATACACTGACATAAGAGTATACAATTGAAACTGAAACTATTGTGAAAATATGGTGATAATGTCATATATAAAGTCAGAGGCATAAAGTTAATGAAGATTAGAGTAACAGAAAATGATTCTTTTCTCTGTTAGATACTGAGAATAAAATGTTGCCATTAGACATATTGGACACTAGAGAAATTGTTGCTACTGAATCTTGTATACTGAATTTCCTTTTCACTAAGAAAATGAAGCAAACAATTTACTAAACTAACATCTTCCTTTATGATGTTTCCTCCATTTCCACAGGAAGATTTAACCTTGTATTTTCAAAGATAGATAAATACCATTATTTAAACCACATATAAACATTATGAAGTCAACAAGTAAATATCATACCACCTAAGCTTATTTCTACTCTTGAATCCTAGACATATGTCATTTTCTGCTAGTAAATCTCTATGTGACATCTGTAATTATATTACAAATGCTTATAATATATTATTTTACAAATTCCACTAGTGTACTAGATCTGATCATTTAGCTACCTTCATTGAACTTAACTTTACATGTATCTACTCTTTGATGTGCATCAATAATTTCACCACAAGGTATATGGGCAAACAAAATCATGGGAGAAAAAAACAACACAGAAAATAATGTAAATTACTACTTTACAAACTTATTTTATTATAGCCACAGATACTTTTAATATACAGATTATAGACCTAGAGCTAAAAATTACTCTACTCAACAGTAGATTATCACATATAATTTAAAAGTTTATGAAAATTTCAGCACCATAATTCAGAATGGAAGGAGTATCATACCTCATTTTAATGCTCATTTTTTTATAGAATACTAATAGTGATATCATCTGCCTGGCCTTAAAATCTATTTTCAATGTTCTTATTGCACAGGAAATTGAGTATGTATAGATTCATTTTTGGAACATCTCTTATTTCTAACTTCTTCATAGATTTCACTA
The DNA here is from genome assembly GCA_036346955.1 of Dipus sagitta. Taxonomy (NCBI): domain Eukaryota; kingdom Metazoa; phylum Chordata; class Mammalia; order Rodentia; family Dipodidae; genus Dipus; species Dipus sagitta. Next base: position 28,788,720 of record CM070772.1, read on the forward strand.
AAGAGAGATACCGCCAAACTAAATAAAACATCAGATTTATTTCCTATCCTTCTTCCTACACATCCAGATTATCCAGTGCTATTTTCTATATCTGTAGCCACAATCATAGGTAAGTGGACCTTCCCCAGTCATTTATTCATATCACAACACCTTTGCTAGAGAGTGATATGGTATTTCAATTTATATGAATGATTTAATGTTTTACTCACATATTTTAAAACAAAATCCTCACTAAGCATGCTTTCATGACACTCTTTAGGTAGGGATTTGATTTAATCTAAAACAGGTGCTAAAAGTGGGCAATGAAATAGTCTATTAAAATGATATCCTGAGTGAAGGTTGGGAAGATGGCTCAGGGAATAAATAGCTTGTTGCTCAACTCTGTTTATGTGAATTAGTTCCCCAGATCCCACATAAAAGAGTTGGAAGTTGTGAAGGCTTCTTTAGTCCCAGTGTACTGACAGTGGACTCAGAGCAGAAGACAGGAGAATTTACCTGAAGCTCACAATAAAATCAGCTAAGGAAAACAACACTCAAGGGAGAGAGAGAAATGCTCTTTCAGCGAGATTATAAGGCTCTAGCTCACCTAAAAGTCGTCCTTCAACCTCCACATGCATGCTGTGGCAAATGTCCACATACACACACACAAAATCATAGACCATAAATTTTTAATAGAAGCTGATGCAATAATTCATGTGAAGGTATTTCTAGAGCCCTTAAATTTTAGGACATGTTTGTCTAACTAGCCATGCAGGAAGCAAAATGATGAGGTAGAGATGAATCATAATGTTTGATATTCATTTCATCCTCAGAAATATCCAGAAATAAATAAACAAACACATTCTATATACTTGTATATATTTATGTATATTGCATTATGTATATAGTCAGCTATTGCTGTATAAGTCAGTACAATGTAGAGGCTTATGGGACTTCCGTTGAATAATATAATACTGATTTCAAAGCTTACTTCTTTTTCTCTGGGTCATGTAGGACTGTAACTGGGGTAAACTGATGTATTAGCATAGTTTACCTGATGTAGACTGTGTGCAGCTGTTGCAGAATGTCATTGTCAGAGGTTACTCAGCACCCATGGATGTGGCCTCTCATTTGTTCAGACCAGATTGGACTTTTGGACTTGTAATTATGGCATTGACATGGTTCTATGCATGAGAACACAGAAAACAAGTCTTTTTTAGTGTCTGGAATTTAAACCACCCAATCATAATTTTTGTCCATATTATATTGATCAAAGCAAGTCACAGAATAAGATGAGATTCAACTTTCCACTTTGTGTGTGTGTTTGTATGTATGTGCATAGATAGATAGGTAGGTAGACAGACAGACAGACAGACAGACAGACAGACAGACAGACAGATAGATAGATAGATAGATAGATAGATAGATAGATAGATAGATGATATATGATATAGCTATCTTTCTAGATAGATAGAAAGGCAGATAGATGATAGAAAGATACATAGATAGACAGGGAGATTGTTAAGACAAGTACTTTTCAGGACATGGTGGGGGATTGTGAGGCTAGTTGGAGAACATTCAGTCCACTTCTAATTTCCACCATTGTGGTCTGTTTTAGAAGTTTATCATCATAGACTACATCAGTGGTGTTACATCTTTAATCCCTATGCATTTGACAATTACAATAAACAGAATAGTTTGATAAATAGTATATGAGAGATTGCAGCTAAACTTAAATCAATTATACTTAAAAATGCATGTTACTTGTGTTTGCAAATTAAAATAGCATTTTAAGGAGGTAATGTGTGTAGCTTGTAACATTTTGGATATTTTAGTTCAAAACTCACTGACAAAAATTCTATAGTTTTAAATAAACTTCAAAATATATGTTAGAAATCTAAAATTGGATTCAAACTGCACCCAAACAATGTATTAATTGAATATATTTTGTAATCATTTTTAATTAAAAACAGCATTTGCCATATCAATACTTGTCTATAATTTATTTGCACGGTGTATGCTTCTTTGAAGCATAAATTGAAATAATTTAGTTTGAACATAAACCTTACCTAAATTTACTTTGTGAGTAAGCTGATTCTTGATGTTACATCTGATATTTTGCATTTCCAGAAGGTAAATTGCCCTAATAATTCTTAGTACCTCAGTCTGTATTTTACAATCAATCTGGAGTATTTTAATTTTTTTGTTCATTTTTATTTACTTAACTGAGAGCAACAGACAGAGAAAGAGGCAGATAGAGAGAGAGAGAGACGGAGAGAGAGAGAGAGAAAGAAAGAGAAAATGGGCACACCAAGGCCTCAGCCACTGCAAACAAACTCCAGATGCGTGTGCCACCTTGTGCATCTGGCTAATGTGGGTTTGGGGAATCCAGCCTCAATCTGGGGTCCTTAGGCTTCACAGGCAAGCGCTTAACCACTAAGCCATCTCTCCAGCCCCATCTGGAGTATTTTAAATCATGGATTTTGTAGAATACTTTTATTTAACCATATTGTTATAGATTGTATAATAAAGGATGATATATTTTTTACAGTTTTCATAAAAATATTGCAGTGTATGTATCTCAAAAAGCTTACACCAATGTTTATTTAAGTACATTTATCCCTGTTGAATAAAATATAATAATATTTTGACAATATACAACTATTTAAATACAGCAGTGGTTTAATTCTTTCTTTTTTCCCATGAAATTATGATAATTGGATTGCAAAATATTTTCATGTTTTCTAAGATGAAGCGTTATGTATCATCCTATAATGTTACATAACATTACATTACTTATTTAATGAGTAGACTGCTGTGACAATATGGAATCAAGATTCTGAAAAAGTGTTAAATTCATAACATGTTGTTTTTCCAAAGAGCAGCTTCTATTGAATGTTAAATCCTTAGTTAAATACAAACATTTCAATCAAGACTTCCTAAAGTGTCTTCTCCTAGATTTAATTGAATGAAATTCTTTCTTTGATAATTTCCTCAAGAGGAAATTATGATTTTTCTTGTGTTCTTTTTATTATTACATTGTTTATTGAAAAGTTTTTTATATTGTTGTTTCCTTGCATATATCTATAAATTTTTTGAACAAAGTTTTATTTTACTTTTATCATAACTATCCAAGGTGGATTTTTATCTACATTAAAATATAACATTTCTAAGATTAATTTTCTTTTTTGGTTTTGCTACTGTGGTAGTTTGGATTTATGCTGCCCATTAGACACAAAAGTTTTATTAAATCTTATTACTTTGATTTCCAGCAGCCTGATTGGAGGAGATGTCACTGTGGGCAGATCCAGGTATCCAGCCCTAAGGTGCTGCTGCTGGTGGAACTGAATTCCAGCCTGAGGTATGCAGGGTGAGCTCTGCCTGGGTTCCTTGCAGTGTCTTCCTGCTTTTGGTGGTGCTGATGGTGGTGGTTTTCTCTCTGTGTGCACCTCTGAAAGGGGGCTGGTTTCCTGCATCATCATGGAACTTCTGGATTTGTAAGCCTGAAACAATTCCCATTCCCTCTACAAACTGTATCTTGTTTGAAGGTTCATCCCAGCAGTGCCGATCTTACTAGGACACTACACAATGTCAATTTTTACTTTGCCTAAGTTATGTTATCCTTTCTTTAAAAAGGAAGTTTTGTTACTTTAATTTTGAATGTGATTTACCTTATACATTTTTGTTTTATTGCTACATGTCTACATATATCTATATTTATGTCTACAAATATATTAATAGCTACATTTTTGTAATGGCATGCATATATGCATATTTTATTTCTCACTCATTTTTCCTGTCTTTTAAGTTCTTTGTTCGTATCTTAATTACTTTTTAAAAAATTTCATCTGTTCTTCCACTGTTACCTTGTAGTTAAGTAGGGTTTTCTTGGTTCAATCTGTTCTAAGTTTACATTTATCTTCCTAATACATCAAAATTTAGAAAATAAAAAATATCAGTCAATCTTTTTTTATATTTTTAATTTCTTGTTTGTTACTCTGCTAATCCAGGTACAGTTGTTCATGCCTGTAATCCCAGCACTGATGAGGCCGAGACAGTAACATGCACACATACATGTTTGAGGCCAGCTTTGTCTAGATAGCTAGCTCCAGGTCAGTATAGTCTTTCCAGTCAAACAACCAAACAATAAAAATAAATAAATTCTGGAATTATTTTACAATTAACACAACAGTCTTATCACAGCATGCCTCATCCTCCAGTGACTGTACATATTAATTTCCATTGTTATGTTTTTTTTTTCTTATATTAGCTCTGTATTTAACTGAAGTGACTTTTCTTATTGATAATCAATTTTCTCCTTGATGATCATAGATAAGGATGGGATAGGATGAGGAACTTGAACTATTTTGCTTAGCATTCCCTGCTCTGGAGGTAAAGTTCAGTTCTTCAACAAAGGATACCTTCATGTGCCTGGAAGAGGGGTCAGGATGACTTCTCTGTCTGGTAGGGTGACATATTCTTACTTCCATAAGCTTGTGAACTTCAATATCATGGCAATTTTCCTCTTTCACTCCTATGCTCCTCCTTCCACCTCTCTTTCCCTACATGTTTTTCCATAACATCTTTTTTTTTTTCCTCTTTGCATCAAATCATCTCTTTCTTATCATTCAATACATAGAAATAGAAACTCTGCGTTACGTATTCTTGTTTGTATCATACTACTTTGAGGTTCTACTAACTATAGCACTCTTTGTATTTTTTTCTGGCTGGTTATTCTCAGAACAAGTTTTACACGTAAGTTGGTTTTGAGTGTTGGTTTTTCAAGTCTGCGTGTATATCACCTTTCAACCCACTCAATACTTATTGTGTATGTTGTAGCTCCATTCTCAAGTTACCAATAGTCTATATACTGTGAAATTTCAAGACAATAATAGGCAAATGTTTGAAAGTCAATAATAATATATAGACCTTGAACAAGTATTTTAACTATATATATATAATTTATTATTTTAATATATAATTCAATCAATGGAGCAGTGAAAACAAGCATATAATTCCTGAAAATGAAGACCAAAGCATATTAAAAAATTAAGTCTTGAGTCAGGAGTGAGAGATTAGCAATTGAAGAGCTTGTCTACAAAACCTAACAACCCAGGTTCAATTCCCCAGTACCCACATAGATTCATATGCACAAAGTGACACAGGCATTTATAGTTTGTTAGATGTGGCTATAGGCTCTCATATACCCATTTTCCCTGTCTGTCTGTCTGTCTCTCTTTTTCTTTCTTTGCAAATAAATACATAAAATATTTTTTAAAAGAAAAGAATTAAATCTTATACTGGGAGATGGCTCGTGATAAAAGGTGACTGATTGTAAAAAAAAAATAAATAAATAAACCATCATAGTTATCCATTGCAGGAAAAAAAATAGGTGAGGTTGAGATTATACTAAGTTATAGTACAATGAAAAAAAGAGCAGGAGCACATTTTTACTGATTAATTTGTTTCCTCATTACTTGAATGGCATGATTTTTGTCAATTTTGAAAAAAAGAGTTGAAAAATAACCCACGTTTATTATTTTTTAGAATAAGCCAAAAATTTAGTTACTTGGAAGGAAATTTTAGCTTTATTCTTTCATTACAAGATTTCCCTTAGCATTAGATTGAAAATTTATTTACTATTATGTGTATGAGTGTTACCAAGTATCATAAAATTACACTGCTTTTTTAAATGTTTTTAATTTAATTTAATTTAATTTTTATTTATTTGAGAAAGAAGTAAAAAGAGAAAGACATAGAAAGAGAGAGTTAATGGGCATGCCAGGGCCTCCAGCCACTCCAAACAAACTCCAGATGCATGTGCCACCTTGTTCACATGGCTTATGTAGGTCCTGAGGAATTTAACCTTGGTCCTTTGGCTTGGCAAGCTAGTGCCTTAACTGCTAAGCCATCTCTGTAGGCCAAATTACATTGCTTTTAATAGTCTTTATTCTTACCTTCTTGCTTTCTGAATTAATTTTTTTTTCTTTCTTTTTTCTTCTTGCTCTTACCAAATTGCATTTCTCCAGGTAAGAATACAAAAATCAGTTATTTTTTTTTAAATAGGAAAGATGGATTTGCATCACTGTGAAGTTACTACTTATTTTATCCTCATTGTATTTTATGTACTGTCTACCTTGTAAGAGGAAGTGAATGGATTAAATGGATATCAGGAACCTTGAAGTGTCTGAGCCAGTGAGCATGACTGTGGTTGGCATTTACTCACTGGGCTTCACTGAGGACTGTGGCTTCAGGGAGCTGTGGCTATCACACGTTCTTCCTGAAGAGATCTCCGTGATCTAGTAATACAGCATCTCTCTGTTCACACTTGACTAAAGCCAAGGAGAATACTCTGAAAATATTAATTGCAGTGCTTCTTCTATTTTTACAAACAGCCTAAAATTTATCTTACCAGATTGCTTATATTTCATAGCAATTGAAGCTAGACAATCTTTGCAGGAGAGATTTATTTGTTTTTATTTTCATTTTCCAGATTATATATAACAAACATTGATTGAGTGAAAACCACTGAACTGGGGAATAAAAATGTGAATACATGTGGGTGGGAATGATGATGGGAATGTGACCAAAATGCAGAAAGAATAATTTCTTTTCCTTTTTTAAAAGACAAAAAAGATAAAGATGAAAATGCAATGCACTGCAACTAGGGTTGCAGCGTGCCAATATTTGTTTAGCTTGAATGATTACTACATCAACATTCCATTAGTTTTATGAAGAAAAAACATTTTAAGAATGTTCTTATAAGCAATGGAGAAAATTAGAAAATAAAATAGAATGCAAATTATTTTTAAAGCACTAACCCCAGGAAATTTCCTTTGGACTGATTAGCACAAAGCAATCACTAGGGTAGTGTCATCTACAAGGTAACAGAACAGGAATTTCTACCAACCATTCTCACACAGAACCATCAATTTGAGCAACTATTAATGTAGAAAAATAAAATCATAGGTATAAGAGACAGGTTAGAGCTTATGATATCTGGAAAAACACAGAAATAAGAACATCTGTGTTCTTAATTGGTACCCTCCTCGTTAATAAGAAGAGTGAAATGAAAAACAAGCTTCCTGGGGCATGGTGGCACATGCCTTTAATCCCAGCACTCAGGAGGCAGAGGTAGGAGGATCGCTGTGAGTGCTAGGCCTCCCTGAGACTACATAGCTAATTCCAGGTCAGCCTGGACCAGAGTGAGACCCTACCTTGAAAGAAAAAAAAAAAAAAAAAAAAAAAAACAAGCTTCACTATGAACTTCAGCATCAGACCCCTCTCAGTGAACCATGGTATTAGGCCAGTCCGCATGGTATCCATGCATCAAGCACTGTTCCACAGACCCTAAGTACGAGAGAGAGAGAGAGAGAGAGAAAGAGGGAGAAAGAGAGAAAGAGCCCTTGATTTATGACAACTTGACCTCTTTTTTTTTTCTTTTTTACTTTAAGGTAATTCAAAGGATGATTTCGTTCAGCGGAATATGTGCTTTAAATTTTGATCCCCCCCCACCCTTGGGCAAGTGATATGTAGTACTATCATTTCTCCACTGCAGAGCCATGACAGTGTGGTTGCACCTGGTCAGCCAGGAATTCCTGAGGGTGAACACAGCATACTCAGAAATGTACTCTATTATAAGCTATGATGTTCTAAGGCTATGAGGGTATGTTATGCCCTCTGCACTGAGCATATTTTCTATTTCTGAAGAGTTTATCTGGACCTAACTCCACTGATAGCCACACACAGTTGCTCCTGTGAGTAGAATATGATTTAAACTTTTTTTTTAAAAAAAGAAAATTTTAGCACTTGCAGTTAAGGTATATGTTCTGGGGAATAAACTCTAAGAATGTTAAAATGTTTAAACCTGCAGCACTGCATTTTTAGCATGTTCTTTGGCTTTCCAAAATAATTTTCCATATGGAGCTCCTGACAGGGACAAGAAGACTGTTCATTCCAATGGGAATGATATACCATAAATTATCAATTGATCCTTTTGAGTTTTCAATCATTGAAGAATATAATTTATCATCCTTATTTATGTATGTTTCTTGTGTGTGCATACCTGTGTTTTCTTGTCTTATTTTTTGGATTTATTAGAATTTCATACTTTCTAATTTTTTTTATTTTTTTTTATTTTTACTTATTTATTTGAAAGTGACAGACAGAGACAGAAAGAGGCAGAGAGAGAGAGAGAAAGAGAGAGAGGATGGGCGCGCCAGGGCCTCCAGCCACTGCATATGAACTCCAGACGCGTGCGCCCCCTTGTGCATCTGGCTAACGTGGGTCCTGGGGAATCGAGCCTCGAACCGGGGTCCTTAGGCTTCACAGGCAAGCGCTTAACCGCTAAGCCATCTCTCCAGCCCATGAATTTCATACTTTCACCTTTTCTTAGTGGCTCATTCTTCCATGCTGATTTCAGGTTGATGATGTTTTTCTTTCCAAACTGAAAAAAATCTCAAAATCTGGTGGGGAGGGGGACAACTAGTTATTGTAATTGCAGCAGATCTGAATGTATTTTCAGGATACAACTTATAAATATTTTGACATGGTTACTTTAGAAAATGCATGTTTTTTCTAAACATATATACCCTTGTCTTATTTATACTTTTACTTATGACAGAAAATTTAAGACCTGCAGTGTGTTTTTCCTAACTCCAATTAGAATGTTTCTAAACCTTTGACTATGAAATCTTGATACAGATCCAAATAAACAACCATAAGTGAAGAATAGATATCCAGTAATTTATGTTGCATCAAGATAGCATTGAATACACCAAGTCTCCCTGGTGACCAATATTAGGCCATAACAGATTTGTGGATTGCACAGCCTTCTGGTGTGTAGGAATAGTTGACAAAGAACAATTGAATGAAATAAAAAACTAAATTCCTCAGTGGATACTTGAAGAAAATATGGTTTCCCTTGTTTTTTTTTTTTCAATCATTGCTAAGACAGGTAAAATTTCCTGTGCTGATAACATTTATATTCATTTATTTGGAATAAAGAAGGCCCCTTCATCAGTGCATTTATAGGCATACAAATGACATCAGTGTGGGACACACTGGTTAATTTTGTCTCTAGTGTATTTCTGTTTACTTCATTATCTATCAGTGCTCTTTTTACTAAGAAATTTGTTGAATTATTCAACAACTATAAAATCAAAGCAATTTGCTTTATGATTTGAGCTGACTATCAGAAGAGCATTTCTAAGTCACTAAGACAGTAAAAGTAAATTGGCTCCTTGGATTAATTCAGATCAATAAATTATCAACAACAACAAAACCAAAAACCTGAATTCCTATTATTAATAACATTTTGACATTAAAAGATACATAAATGTTCTAAATTCTAAAATCACAATTTTAAAGAGGTAAATAACTTTTGCTAGATTGCTGTATTATAAAGAACATGTATGATAATTTTTAGTTCAGTCTTTAAATGAATAATTTCCACCCCCAAAATATACCTAATTATTATATTTAACATCTTAGGGCCATTTAGAAACAAATAAGTGCTACCTTTTTTTTTTCATTTAGACTAATTACCATAGCTTAGCTAACATATATCAGTTGTAAAGAAAAATCTTAAATATGAGTTCAGTTAGAAAAAAAATTGATTTCATGAAAGAATTTATACACAATATATAAACTACTAGAAGTACTTTTTTATTTCATCAAGATCAAAATATCTGATAAAAGTCAAGAAACCCTCCTTAACCTGGAGGTGTGTATTACTGTATGAATTAATTTATTTGTAATGCTCAAATATGATATTTAATAAACAATGCCTGAACCGGTCAATTATTAAGTGACTAGGGAATGCAATTACATGGAAGTTAATAATTAGCCTTGTTTAGAAAACCAAATAGCAATTGCAATGAGCATGTTCAGTGAATGTTTGTGTAACATGATGGTTTGATTCAGGTGTCCCCTGTAAACTCATGTGCTCTGAATACTAGGTTCCCATCTGGTGGGCAATTTGGGAATTAGAGCCTCTTGGAGGTGGTGTATTACTTGGGGAGGACTTAGGGGTGTTATTGCCCTCTTCCCTTTGCCAGTTTTTGGCATACTCTTCTGTTGCTGTGTCCTCCTGGCTTTGGGCAGGTGTTGATGTCTACCCTCTACTCATGCCATCAGTTTTCTCCTGCCACCATGCAGTTTCCCCTTGAGTCTGTATGCCAAAATAAACCCTTTCCTCCTAAAAGCTGCTTTTGGTCTGGTTCTTTCTGCCAATAAAGTAAAGCTGTGTGCAATAGTAAAATTGATACTAGTGAAATGGGGCTGTTGCTGCTAGAAAACTAAATTGGTGGCTTTGGCCTTTTGGAACGGATTTGCAGGACGAATGTGGAAGGATTTGAAACCTTGGCCTAAGAGACACCACGAAGTGCTGTAAGTACAGCATGATGGACCATTCTGGTCAGAGTTGAAAAACTTGAATGCAGTAAGAACTCTGGACTGTGAAGATTGGTTTATGAGGGTAAGAAAGAGCTTTTCCTGGCCTGGGCTAAAAGAATTTTGTGTTAGAGGCTTGCTATTATGCCTATGTCCTAACAAGTTTTACAGTATTGTGTTTCATAGAAATGGAGCGGTATGAGCAGAAGGATATGGCTCAGAAAAAGAAAAAAAAAATGATATCTCTAGGATGAAACTGCTGTCCATTCAGCAACAATTGTTTGAGAAATTACAACCAATGAGATTGGGCCAGCTGATCTGCACAGGGACAACAGGAAGAATGCAGACTCTTATGAATGGGGCCTGAATGCTGAAGGTATATCCTGTTCTTCAAAATCTGCATTATCACCTTACCCCCGGTTTAACAAGTTGGTAGCCCACCTGGTACTACAGAGTATAACAAATGCAGAAAGAGAGGGTCATTGAGTTTACATCACAGTTTTCTTGTTTTTTTTTTTTTTTTAAATGGCCATGGGCAATGTGAAGCAGGCTTGTTGGATTACATACATGGTGCCCAATGGAACCATGAAGATGAACCATTTGTTGCAGTGGAGACCCAATGGAGATGCCAAGACTATGGGATGATTGCCAAGAAGAGCTTCTGGAGCTAGATAAAAATTTTCCTGAACTGTTATTAGCCAAGTGGTAGATTTGATATTACAGAGACTTGTCACTGGTTAGAATTAATCTGACTTGGAGACTTATTACTAGTTAAAGTTGTCAGACTTGGAGCTACAGAGTTTGATGTTTTCCCTCCTTGTTTAAAATTCTCATATTTGTTGAATATTTTTTTTCTATGCCCAATGCCATCTTTTGCAGAGTGAATGTTTATTATGTGCAACTTTTTTGGGGAGGGAAGGCTACTATGGCTCAGTTAAAATAACTTGGACTATGGAGATATTTGAAAAACATTTTGATTAATAAAAAAACTATGGGGACTTTTAAAGTTTAACTGACTGCATTACATTTTACATCACGGATGTTATCAGTTTATGGGCATCAGGTGTGGAAAGGAACAGTTTGATTCATGTATTCCCCGTGAACTTATGAGTACTGAATACTAGGTCCCCAGGTGGTGTGAATTTGGGAATTGGAGCCTCCTAGAAGGGATGTATTGTTGAGGGTGTGCATATTGGTGTTATGATCAGCTTCTCCTTGCCAATGTTTGGCACATTCTCGTACTGCTGTTGTCCACCTAATGTTGTCCAGGAGGTAATGTCCACACTCTGCTCATGCCATCAGTTTTCCCTGCCATTATGGAGTTTTCCCTTGAGTGTAAGCTAAAATATACCCTTTCCTCCTATAAGGTCCTTTTGGTCAGGTTCTTTCCGCCAGCAATGTGAAGCTGACTGCAACGCTTTCTCTACAGAAAGTCTGCATAATCTTCTATTAAAAACCACCCATGCACCTGGATAGGCAGAAATAACATTGTGAAAATGGCATCCTTCCAAAGGCAATCTACATTTTTAATTCAATTGCCATTAAATTCCCAACATTGTTATTCACAGAGATAGAAAACTGTTCTCAAAAATTATATGGAAAAGCAGAAGGACTAGGATATCCTAGCATATACTCAGCAAAAGAAACACCTCTGGAGGCATCACCACACCTGATCTAAAGCTTTATTACAAAGCCATAGTAATAAAAACAGCATGGTACTGTCATAAAAACAGGAGTATAGACCAATGGAATAGAATTGAGGACCCAGACTTTGAGTCAAGTAACTACAGCTACTTGATATTTAACAAGGGCCCTAACAATATAGGATGGAACAAAGACAGCATCTTCAACAAATGATGATGGACAACCTGGATAACCATATGTAAGCAATTGAAACTTGTTCCACACGTCTTACTATGCACAACAATCAAGTCCAAATGGATCAAAGACCTCAACATAACACCAGAAACTTGGCTACGACTGGAAGAAAAGTTAGGAGGAATGTTCCATGATTTAGGAATGGGAAAAGACTTCCTAAACAAAACCCCAGTAGCACAAGGTCTTAAACAATCACTCAAGCAATGAGATCTTATGAAGCTGAAAAGTTTCTTCACAGACAGCCATACAATAAGCAGAACTAATAGATTACCCACAGAATGGTAGAAAATATTTGCTGAATATCCAAGTGACAGAGGCATAATTTCTAGAAGCTACAAAGAACTCAAAAACCTAAACAATAAAAAGCCAAACAACCTACTCACAAAATGGGGCAAAGACCTGGACAGGCAGTTCACAGAGGAAGAAATAAAAATGGCAAACACACACCTAAGGAAATGTTAATCATCCCTAATCATAATGGAAATGCAAATTAAAACTACTATGAGATTCCACCTTACCCCAGTAAGGATAGCAAACATCAAAAAATCAAATTCAAACAAATGCTGATGAGGATGTGGAGAAACAGGAAACCTCATGCACTGTTGGTGGCAATGTAGGATGGAACAACCACTTTGGAAAGCAATATGGAGATTCCTAAAAAAACTGACTATAGAGTTATCAACAGACCTAGTTATTTCCTTACTGGACATGTACCCTAAAAGCTCCATGCCTCAGCTCAGAGAGATTTGCTCAAACATCTGTGTAGCTGCTCAGTTTGTAATATCCAAGAGCTGGAATCAACCCAGATGTCCATCATTAGACGAATGGATAACAAAGATGTGGTTTATCTACACGATGGAATTCTACACAGAAGTAAGGAAAAACGGCACAATGAAATTTGAAGAAAAATGGTTGAACCTGGAACAACTTATTCTCAGTGAACTCACCCAATCACAGAAAGATAATCTCCTCATCGTCTCACTCATCTATAGCTCCTAACCTGAATCTACCCAAGTTGCTGACATACCTACCAAGCATCTTGAGGACTGGACAATAGGGATGGTGGGGAGGAAAAGGAGGGTAAAGGAGGGAGGGGAGAAACAAAACTGGACCCAAAAGGCAATGCTGCCATAAAACTCTACATCCTAAAAGACTAAGGATCCCCGCTTGATTCCCCAGGACCCTCGCAAGCCAGATGCACAAGGGGGCACATGTGTCTGGAGATTATTTGCGGTGAATACAGGCTCTGGTGTGCCCATTTTCTCTTTCTCTCTACCTCTTCCTCTCTTTCTTTCTCTCTCTCTCTCAAACAAACAAATAAATAAATATACAAAAAAGGTGAAAGCAGAGTTGCTGCTTGATACAGCTGTATCGCTACTGGATACATACTCTAAAGAATCCACTCATTGTTACAGATGCACATGCTCACTGGTGGTTATGGCTACTCTATTCATTATACCTAAGATGTAGAACCACCCCGGACGCCCATCAACTGATGAATGGATAATGAAGATGTGGTACATATACACAATGGGATTCTACACAGTGGAAGGAAAAGAAAATAATGAAATTTTCAGGAAAATAGATAGAGTTGGAAAAAAATCATCCTAAGTAGGGGCACAATGGCACAGAAAAACAAATGTCAACTGTTCTTTCTAATATGAGGGTCCTAACTAGGATCAACTGGAAATCAACATAAATGGGAACAAGCGCCAGGAATATGAACATAAAAGTAGAATGAAATCATCAGAAAGAAGAAATAGGGCCCAGCATAATGATGCATGCTGAGGGAGGATTATTGCCACAAGTTTAAGGCCACCAGGAGACTACATAGTGAATTCCAGGTCAGACTGGGCTATAGTGGGAGACCTTACCTTGAAAACTAAAAATAAAGAAGGAAGAGGAGGCAGAGAAGGGAAAATATGGAGGAAAGAAAAGAGGAAATATTTAATAGGCTAGGTGAGGGATAGAATAGAGGAAGTGAGAGGGTATTTGAAGGGTAGGGGGTAGGGAAGGTGGAGAAGAGAACTACATATAAATGAAGACAGTCAATTCCATAGAATCACTTTTTCTGGATTCTGGGTGTGATTCAACAAGATTCAACTGCCAATAAAGCAGGAAGGGGGTTGGTTCAGACAGAAATATCCCATAGAAGGTGAAAAAACTTAAAACCACACGCACTGGCTGAGTAATCCCAGGTCTAAAGCTGTTGCCCATGGAGATGCATGAAGTCCTTGCAACAATACAGGCCTTTTCCATAACACTTAATCACCTGACAGAACTAAAAGGTAAGACCCAATGACTGATATCACCACAGGATCTGGTCACGGGTCACAGAGTATCACTCTGGAATGGAGAGGAAATCCAGTTCCTTCAATGCTAGCCCTCACAGTATTGTAAGTTGCTATGGGAGCTGCTGTGGGGTAATGGTTTCCAACAGGGGAAATAATCAGGGTACCCTGCAAGCCAAACCCCAGCAAGGCTCAGGAACCTTTGCATGAAAGGGGGACAGAAAATTGTAGGAGCCACAGGGTGGGTGGAAACATCCAGAAACAAAGCCATGCCCCACTCCCCTCCAATGCCAGAGACCTTATTTACCCAACAGTGAAAACCAATAGCCCTATTTAAGAGAGCCCTCAGGGAAAGTGGGAGTGGAGTTGGGTGAGAGGGCATTTAAGACCACTACTATGTTAAAAAAAAATAGGAAAATAAATAAATTAAAAGTGGAGAATAAACAATATAGCTTTAAATATGCTCTGAGCAAGACTGCATTTAATTTTCCTTATTATTGCATTTTTAAAATGCTTTATTTTTATTTATTTATTTGAGAGGGAAAAGAGAGAGAGGGAGAGAGAGAGAAAGAGAGAAAATGGACATGTCAGGACCTCCAGCCACTGCAAATAAACTCCAGATAGATGTGCCACCTTGTGTATCTGGCTTACGTGGATCTTTAACTGCTAAGCCATCTCTCCAGCTAAGTCATTGCATTTTTTTAATGTATGGAAAGAGCAGAATGTAAGAAGTAACAGTGTATTTGAGAAGGGGACTTGAAAGGCTCTCAAGAATCTGCACAATTGTACCAATTATTTATGAATGTATTGCTGACTGTATTCTTTGGTTAACATTCCATTAATTGAATCTTGGTGTTGTAGTGGTTTTAAAGCTCAGTAATACTGCATTATATGTCTCATTGATCTTCCTTATAAATATTAAAGCAAATGAACTCTTTCCAGTTTGTTAACATAAATAATTTATTTCCGATTTTTGGAAACTTACTGGAAATTTTTTCCAACTTAAGTAAGGAATTTCTGTTCTTAACCACTTGGAGCAACGATGGAAGGGCATTGTGCAAAATAAAAGTTTTATCCCTGTAGTAACCTACCACTAATGACTTCAATAACTAAATAATATCACTGTCTTTTTATTCTTGAATTTCCATTTCAATTAAAATTTAACCTGCATATGCACTTATCTGATTAAGAAGGGAAATCACATATATTAATGATTGAGTCTGGATCACTGGAATTATATGCATGTGCAATATATGTATATTCCAAATAATATATGTTCCATGTATTGTATCATGTACATCTATTCTGGTTAGCATATTAAATAGATCTGGCATTTGGTGTGTATGTTGATATAGGTATATATACATATATTAGACTAAATAATATGTGTGTTTGTATCACAAATATATACATTAAGTATAACCTGGATGTATTAGCTTAGTGCATTCTATGTCAAGTCTTAATGTAGTGGCTTTGAAACTTGAAGTGGCCACACATGAAGGAATGTCTTGATCTTCAGGGGTGGGGAAAGGCAGGAATAATGACTCCTATTATATTCCAGAGGGGATACCACCCTTCTGACTTTCAGCACAGAGTATTTGAATTCTGATATTCAGTTGTATAAAATTGTAAGTTCATGTTTTGAGAATCGTTATGTGTTTTATGTTATGTGATTTATCAGAATAAGAATATGAAATATATATATATAGAGAGAGACAGTGGGGAATAAACAGAGAATTAAGAGAAAGCAGACATTTTTCAAGGAAGGTGAATATGGGAACACACTAAAGTTTCAATAGGCCAAACAATAAATAAATGAAGGAAGGAGGAAGGGAAGAAAGAAAACAATAAAAGGAAAGGCAAAATAAATAAAGGAAAGGCAAAATAAAGGAAAGGCAAGAGGACAAAACCTTAGAAGGCAGAGCAGAGGAAGAAAGGGTCAAGTCTCAGCTCAGCACAGAGGGAACATCTGCAAAGAACAGGGACCAAGACTGAAAACAAGTGAAAGGACCTGGAAATCACACAGTATACTTGAGAGAGAAAGAGAGGAAATGATAGGTCAGTCTGGGGTCTTCTTTGAGATAATATATTCTCTCCCTTTTCTGCAGTTTTCCCTGAGCCATGGCAGGCCTGTTGGCAGTTTGATTTAGTGTTGAGTTCTTTGTAGCCTCTGGATTTCTGTTTGTTATGTTTTTCTTGGTCACAGTGTTTGACACCATCACCCTAGAGCTGGTTGTCAGGCTAGCAGTAAGAGCAGAGTTTATGGTAGCTCTTCCATGGCAAGTTCTTCTGGGCTCTGTCAGATGTGGAAGAGGTACCAAGTCTCCTGTTGGTTAGTAGGTTATCTTCTTTTCTTATAGATGGATCTTGGCTCTCCTCCATTTTATCTTCCATCTGTAAAATAAACCAGATTCTCCAACCAAGAGTTAGAGCAGCTTGGTTTAAAAGAGGTATTCACAGTTGTTTGAGAGATTTTTGGTGTGCAAACCCACACTTCTTCAGAGAGTCATGGGGCCTTCTCTCTGAAGTATGAGTGTCCTCACTATGGGAAGCTGACTTGGTACCAGGTATGAGTTCTTTTCCACTGAAGGGGCCTCATGTCCAATCAGAGAACAGTTGGTTACCCACAGAGGCTGCATGCCACTAATGTACAAGAGCATTCTCATCTTTTAGAACACTAATTTGGATAGAGAGAGAGAGAGGGAGAGAGAAAGAGAGAGAGAATGAGTTCACCCCAGAGCCTCTAGCCAGTGCAGATGAACTCAAGATGCATGCATCACTTTGTGCAACTGGCTTTATATGGATACAAGGATATCAAAAACTTGTCATTAAGCTTTGTAGGCAAGTTCCTCAACTACTGAGATGTCTCTCCAGCCTCTCTCCCTTCATACTTACCCCCATCTTTCATTAGCATTGGCTTTGTCTATTTTTTCTCTATTGTTGTAATGCTGTTTACTATTGTTTCCTTATTTTCTTCCCATGCCTACTTCTAGTAATTTACATCATAAATTTCATGACATATACCTTTGTTCTATGCTTCTGTAGTTGTATTGCATAATTGTATTGTATAGTTGTATTGTAGTTTTGGGGTGAGAATTAATCTTGCATTTTCACAGCAGACTTATTCTTCATTGAAATTCCCTGCCTCAAACCAGGTGGAAGGAGAGAGACAATGAATGAGCTTGTGTATTTAAATGATGTCTAAGTAAAGGAAATGAGCTAGCATAAAGGATTCATTGGTGGATAAATATTGATAAAGTACCCAATATGCTTCTATAAAATGTGTTTTATAAAAATGTTATGAAATGCAAAACCTGTGCAATGATAAGGAATTAGTGTTGAGTTCTTTGTAGCCTCTGGATTTCTGTTTGTTATGTTTTTCTTGGTCACAGTGTTTGACACCATCACCCTAGAGCTGGTTGTCAGGCTAGCAGTAAGAGCAGTGTTTATGGTAGCTCTTCCATGGCAAGTTCTTCTGGGCTGTGTCAGATGTGGAAGAGGTACCAAGTATCCTGTTGCTTAGTAGGTTATCTTCTTTTCTTATAGATGGATCTTGGCTCTCTTCCATTTTATCTGCCTTGACATTCAAAAGCCTTGATCTGATTTTTTTCATGAAGCAAACAAAGACTTTTAAAATGTTTCATTTAAAAAAATGACATCTCCTTGTTGATGTATTGATTTGTTTTGTTAAAGAGTTGTAATGTAGCATCCCTAATACAAAATACTGTAATCCAAAAATGCTCCAAAATCAAAGATTTTTAGTAGCTAGCACCTTGTCACAAGTGGGCCATTCCACTGGTAGTCTCAGGAGATGTGGCCTAGTCAAAACTCAGGTGCATTAAAATATTGTATAAAATTATCTCCAAGCCATGTGTACACAGTTCCTCTGAAAAGTAAATAAACTTCATATTTATATCTGAAAAAAATGACATCTCTAGTAAACATTCAATTGTAAACAACAACCCTTCTAATTTGCTAAGCCAGAACCCCATTAAGATCCCCCCTTATAAGTCATTCAACTTTTCTTGTGGATCTAATTTCCATTTACAAAGTGCATAACATTTCTTACAGTCATGATTAACATGAGGAAGAGATGAAGTGGTTATAACTTCACAATAAAAATAAGTCTTGATAATTACAGTATTCAGCAGAGATACATGGGTATTCATGCATAGATGGTGAATAATTGTGAACAATTAAAATTTATGGAATTTTAAAGACTTACATATCAAAAGAGATAAAAGAAAACTTGTAGGAAAAGCAGAAGAACCCAAGTTATTAGAATGATAATATCTTCATAATCTTTCAAATTCATACTATTTTTAATCAGACTATAACTTTGAGGCTGTATGTGTGTTTTGATTTATCTTACTTCAGGCACAGTCTTTACATCAAAGCATGAAAAGAATAGATAATCACACACATTCTGTTCAGGAAAATACTTTACCAAATGATACAAAAGAAAAAAAAAAGATTGAATATTTATATAAACTGAGCAGTGTTATTACTAACAACAATATTAAACAATTCATGAATATGGATGAGTATTCTCCATGTTGTTTGAGTGGTTATCTTAAAGAGGCATCATTATTTAAGGGTTTTGTGGAGGGAGAAGTTTTTCTAATGTCAATAATTTGTTCTCATGCATATAAACCCCGAGAATAGAAGCTGTACAGCATGAAGCAAATATTACAACATTGCTGAGAATGTTCACGTCATTGAATTGCTTATTAAGTTCTTGGTCTATTCCAATCACTACTTTAGGTCAGGGTGTAACTGGGTGAAGCAAAGCACTTGAAATCCAAATACAGTGTGCATGTCAGCCGTAACGGATATCAAGAAACATAATGAATATTACTTAGCACAATATACCTGGAGGAAAATTCAATAAAGATGCAAAACATTATATACAGTTTGTCAAGTTCCGATTTTATCTGTAAATGGGCAAACTTACTCATTATTTTCCAATCATATTATCCTAAAAAATATGCAAGTACTTATTATGTAAAAGGCACATCACTTTTTGTTTCATGTAGACACATTTGCTACAACTTTTCTACGTCAGCTTAAGCGTTCCATTTATGGGTCTGTCTTCAAAGAAATGAAACAGCTGAAAATTTATTCCTTTGTGTCTTCTATTGTTTGGTTTGCATTAATACCCCATAATTGTTGCACAACACTCATTTTGATACTTTATCCTAGTTTCATTTGGTTTACTGTCCCGGCATAGTCTATATAATTTAATTAGAGGATCTTTCCACTTAAACAGGTATAATGTTTTACATAGAAGTAGACCATTTTATTTATTTCCATAGTTTTTCCACTTCATTTGTCCACAACATTTATATGAAATCTCCGTGTCCTTGACTAGGACACCATTTAAATATTTAAATATTTAAAACCACACAAAAATGGGAGGATTATTGGTTGGTTAGATACCTATTCATTAATCAGGCAAGCCCTGATACTAAATAAAGCTAAGTCTTGATTTTTTTTAATCAGGAGGTTGACTGCTCTAGCATACCCTAAAATGTCAACTTTTTAAAGAGTTTTACAATATTTTATATTTCCTATTGCAGTCAATATTAAAGCTACCAAGTTCCACAAAACTTTCTTCTACTCTCGCCAATAGTTTTGATTGTAATAAGATTTATTTATTAAATTTGACAGATAAAATTATCTACACTTGTGTGTAGTTTGTTTTGAAGTATATATAAGATATGTAATGGATACATTTATATATATATGTATATATATGCATATATATCCTCAAATAATTATTATATAGGGGCTGAACATATTTACCTTTAACATATACTTGTCAGGAACTTTCAAAAGTAAAATGTATATTTATTAATTTTAATCACCATATTACATAAGGGAATTCTTGTTTCATTTCTCTTATCAAACATAAATCTTCCTTTTGGATATGATATTTATTTTAAAATTAAATTTATTTAAAATGTACATGAAACATTTACCTATTGGTGAGTTAATACATGATGTTCATTTGAAAACTAATATTTAAGTGATGAAAATATCATATAGTGTGATGTCCAAACACCACATTATGAAAATTTGCTCCAGTTTAGTATAGCAAACTATAGACCTCCACTTTTTTATTACAAATGTATAATCTATTTCTTCCTTGAAATAAATGATTCACATACAGAAGTCTACAAGGTCTATATTTTTATATTTCTGATAGTATTCAAACACTACAAAGGCAATGTCTGCTAAAATCTTCTTATTACCATGTAACATAGTTCGACGTTCTAAGCAAGGTCAGGCATTCATTCTGTATGCTTTCTAAATTACATAATTTACTAAAAGATATCTTTTTGAAATCATGAACCCTAGACTGTAAAAGAACTATATGTTCAACCAAATTTATTTAAACAATAATATAATACCTCACTAACAGATTCTTATAAAATTAAATGATTTTAGAAGATAGTTCTTGAGTATGGGTATGGGAAAACAAGCATATTATTGCTACGATAAATTCAATTTTTAGAGATTGAAAACATATAAAAGTTCATGAATTTATCATCCTCTCCTAAGTTACAATGTTTATTTAGAAACATCTATCTTGTTGTTATAAAGGCTATATTGAATGTTGTTGCTTTATCAGTTAGCTCATGAATTATTACAAATTTGGTGTTATTGGGAGATTAATCATACTTCAGTCCTACATGTCTTTGCTTAGAATATCTTCCTTTTAGTTGTCTTCCTGCTTTGTGAATTATGGTGGTTAATTATATGCCAAAGCAGCTACAAGCAAGAATTTCTTGATCATACTGGTTCCTAGTTAATGTCAGATATAAGCCAAATTGCTTTGAAGGTTTAGGCAAGAATGAAGTGGGTTCCTTATGTTTACATTGTAAAGGAGTGGCATTCACTGAGGCAGCATCACCATGCTGATCAATGTTTCTGGTCACTTTGAGAGGCTGGGCCAACATCTGGAGCTGCAACCTCATCTGGAAACACTTGAGGTGTTTTTAGTCAGGAATGTCATAAACCATTGTATCTTCCTCAGAACTGTTGTGCATCTTTTTTAGATAGGACCTCTCATTACCAGAAGCTCTCAAATTTGGCTAGATATGGTAGCTGGTAAGCCCTATGCATCCTCCTGCCTCTATCTTCCCAATATTGGGCATTGTAAAAATGTTCCAATAGGCCTGGCGTGTGGAGATCAAACCTAGGTCCTCATGCTTGTGATTCAAGCACTTGGACAAGCGAGCTAATGCCTCGGACCTTTCTGTTTGTATTTTCAACTTTGCTTCCTCTATGACCTCATTCATATCTGATACTTCATTTTTATTCAATTTAACTATACATTATTTCATGATATTTTCTAATTTTGTTGTGTGTCCTAGGCAACATTCTAAGATGGAACCCAAGATTTTGTCCCATAATATCTGTGACTTGTGTAATCTCTTCTTGTTGCAGTCAGGTTTGCATTGCTAGCAAAAATCACCTGACCAAGAGCAGCTTGTGGGGAAAAAAAAAAAAAAAAAAAGGTTTATTTTGGTTTACAGAGGTGAGGGGAAGCTCCATGATGGCAGGGAAAAAGGATGACATAAGCAGAGTGTGGACATCACCTCCTGGCCAACATCAGGTGGACAACAGGATCAAGAGAGTATGCCAAACACTGACAAGGGGAAACTTTTTATAATAGCTATAGCCTGCTCCCAACATATGCTGCTTCCAGCAGGCTGTAATTTCCAAATTGCCATCAGCTGGGGATATGGCATGCTGAAGACTTAAGTTTATGGGTGACAACTGAATCAAACCATCACCCCTCCACTTGGCTGTTTATAAAAATTGAAAGCATAGTAATATCATTTGCATTATTAATTTGTTAATCAATAGATTTTTAAAGGTAATTAAAATAATGTAATCCTGGTCTATTTCCTATCTTGGTGAGTCCTTAACAGAAAATATGAAATTAGGGCTGGAGATATGGCTTAGCGGTTAAGCGCTTGCCTGTGAAGCCTAAGGACCCTGGTTCAAGGCTCGATTCCCCAGGACCCATGTTAGCCAGATGCACAAGGGGACGCACATGTCTGGAGTTCGTTTGCAGTGGCTGGAGGCCCTGGCACACCCATTCTCCCTCTTTCACTCTCTCTCTCTCTCTCTCTGCCTCTTTCTCTCTATCTGTCACTCTTAAATAAATAAATAAATAAATAAATAAATAAACAAAAAAATTAAGAACAAAGAAAATATGAAATTACAAAATTTACTTGCTGGCCTTGAGAAAACAAGCTACAAGGGTGGGCCAGGATGAGGCAAAGAGCTTCACACACACTTTCACAGCTGACAGTCCTTTCTGGTCCATAGCCAACAAAGAAGGAAGCACAGCCCTGCAACCTCACTGAAGTGAATTTGCCAAAACCCCATTTAAGATTGAAAAGGACCCTCAGTTAAGAATGTGGAAGAAATTGGGCTGGAGAGATGGCTTAGCGGTTAAGTGCTTGCCTGTGAAGCCTAAGGACCCCCGTTCAAGGCTCGACTTCCCAGGACCCACGTTAGCCAGATGCATAAGGGGGCGCACGCGTCTGGAGTTCCTTTGCAGTGGCTGGAGGCCCTGGCGCGCCCATTCTCTCTCCCTCTCTCTATCTGCCTCTTTCTCTCTCTGTCTGTTGCTCTCAAATAAACAAAATAACAACAAAAAAATTAGAAAAAAAAGAATGTGGAAGAAATGGATGAATTCCTTGACTCATATCTCTTTCCAAAACTAAATCCAGAACAGAAAGACTACCTAAGTGAGTCCATTACATTTGAAAAAAATGAGGAATTATTTTAAACACTCCCAAGAACTACAAAGAAAAATCCAGGCCCAGATTCCTGAAGACAAAACCTTCATTCAAGAATCACAACCACTTCTCAAATTGTTTCAGCCTATTGAAATTGAAGGAATGTTCCCAAACTCCTTCTATGAAGCCTGCATTACTCTAATACCTAAACCAGAGACCCAACAAAAATAGAAAAGTATAGACTGATATACTTAATGAACTTAAACACAAAAGTTCTTAATAAAATAACATAATCACCAGCTGAATTTATAAACACATCAAAACCTGAAATAATCATTACTAGGCATTTTCAGACTTTGAAGCCCTAAAATTTTACTGAATTGCCTGTGTTGGGGGGAACACTTTATCTGAGCTAAAAGGCAGAGCAGCTATTAACTCTGTCTGAGGAACTGGTCTACATTGGTCTTAGACAGAATGTTAAGGAGGGGGGAGTATTAGAAGAAGAAAGGGAAACAATTGGAGGAGGTCACAAGGGGTCAGTGGAGGGCAGTAGGGAAGGAGAGAGAATGAGAACCCACTATAATGACACATATGTGTGAAGATTTTATCATGAAACCTTTTACTGTGTATGCTAACCCAAAGGAAAAAAAAATAATTATAGACTAAATTAGTTATGATGCCACTAAGTTTTAATATTTTAGAAGTACTGCATTCATCAGTGAATGGGCATCTGGGTTGATTCCAATTTTTAGCTATTGTGAATAGAGTAGTGATAATTGTGGTTGAGCAAGATCTTGGAGGCAAAGAGTGGAGTCTTTAGAGTAAATACCAAGGAGTGGAATAGCCGGGTCTGATGGTAAATCAACTTTCATCTTTTTCAAGGGTCTCAATACTGATTTGCTTAATAGCTGTACAAGTTAGCATTCTCACCAGTAGTGGGTGAGGGTTGCTATTTTCCTACAGACTTAACATTTTCTATCATTTAATTTCTTGTTGATTGCCAACCTGACTGGAGTAAACTGGAATCTCAAAGTCATTTTGATTTGCCTTTTCCTGGTGAGTAAAGATGTTAAACATTTCTTTAAGTGAATTTTGGTCATTGGTCTATCTTCCTCTAAGAATCGTCTAAGTAGTTCTCTACCCTATTTTTTGAGTGGGTTGTTTAGTGTTTTTTTTTCTTTGTATTGCTATTGCTTAGTTTATTGTTATTTTTTAAGTTTTAATTTTTTTCCAGATTCTAGATATTAGGCCTCTGTCATATCTGCATTTAATCACCATACTTTCTCTAGTTTCTATCTGTTCTAATACACAAAATGTTGCTAATTATTTTATGTTCACCATAACTCTTGAGTCACATTTCTTAATATTTTATTTTATTTATTTATCAGAAAGAGAGAAAGAATGGAGTGACAGGGCCTCCAGCCACTGCAAATGATCTCCAGACACATGCACTACCATGTCAGATCTGAGTTAACCGCAATATGAGCAGTTGGCCACGGTGATCTGTGAGATTCCCCAAAACAATACAGGCTTTTGCCATGTACTTGGTTACCTGACAGAACTAGTGGATATGACCCTGTTGCTGAAGACACCACAGGCTGCTATCTCAGAACACAGAATATCATATGGGAACTGAGAGGAAAGCTTGTTCTCTCCTGGTAAACCCCTGTGGTGCTGGAAAGTGCTATGGAAGCTACTGTGTGACAATGGTTATCAACAGCATGAATAAGCAGGAGACCCTTAAGCCACACAATCCACCAACTGGACAAGAACTACACGTCTTCTCAATAATGGCACACAGCCTTTGTGAATAACAAACTTCCTGCCAGTTGAACATGAGGCCCACTTGGTGGGAAAAAACCTCACAAGTAGTACTGGGAACTAAGTCAGCACCCCATGGTCTGGAAATCACAACCCCTAGAGAGAAATCCCCAGTGTTCTCTGGACAAGTAGAGAGAGTATACTATCAAAATGCCTCTCAAACTCCTATGCATATTCCCTTAAATCAAATCTTACCCTTGGTCGGAGAACCTGTTTTATTTTACAGATGACAGAGAATTTCGGGGAGATCCAAGATCCATTAATATGACAAGAAAATATAGCCAGCTAGTCTCTATGAGATGTGCCACCTCTACCACATTGACCACAATCCAGAGGAAACTTCAGAATACAGAGGGAAAGGTGACAGGAGTATTGCTCCCAATGCTAGCTTGATAGCTATCTCCAAGGAAACAGCAACAAACACTGAGGTGAACCAAAACACATTGCAACAGAAGCACAGAGTCTATAGAGAATTCAATACTAACCACTGACACACCCAGCAAGGCTCCAGGAGTGTTGCAGAAGAGAAGGAGGGAAGATTGTAAGAGTCACAAGGCAGGGCTGGAGAGATGGCTTAGTAGTTAAGCGCTTGCCTGTGAAGCCTAAGGACCCCAGTTTGAGGCTCGATTCTCCAGGATCCACGTTAGCCAGATGCACAAGGGGGCGCACAAATCTGGAGTTCGTTTGCAGTGGCTGGAAGCCCTGGTGCGCTCTCTCTCTCTCTCTCTCTCTCTCCCTCTGTCACTGTCAAATAAATAAATAAATAAAAATTAAAAAAAAATTAAAAGTCACAAGGCAGGCAGAGACAGAGTACCTAGTTACATCATAGTGAACATCAGTAACCCTACTGAGGAGGGTCCACAGGGAAATGAGAACTGGGGGAGGGAAGATGTAGTACAACCTATGTAAAAATATAAATAATCAATTAATAAAAAAAGAAATAAAGGAACATCTACAGATTGCAAAGTTTATAAAAAGTTGCAGTTATTGAACTTGTAATATGAGTGCAGAACTCAGTGACATTTAAGGCACATTTCCTTTCTCATTTATGGTGCTACTTCTCTTATAAACAGGATCATATTTTTAGGTATCTGTTTCCTTCTCTTGGAAGAAATGTGCTGTAACTTCTTGGTGATTACTTGGTCTTTCCAAATTGGGTTTAATTTGCCTCTGTTATATGTTATATGTATTTGTCTCAACCAGAACAGAATTAACTTACTCATAAGAATATCTGCTTTTGAGTAAGTGTGTATATGTTAATATTCCTTCTTCACCTTCTTTACATCTTGCAAAATAAAAGGATTTCTTTTGAAAAAATCATACGTTACAATTTTACAGGTCCTAGGAACTAAATTGAATCCAAAGCTCTCAAAAATACATCTGGACAACAAATAGCAGATGATAGGTGCAAAATTTATATGCAAAGAAGTTAGAGGCGATAAGCACAATGAATTATGGGAGAAGTATGTTTAATATAGCCAAAAAACTTCTCAGCAAAAACAATTATCAGGTCAATAGTTCAAGTGCTCATTCTTAAAGCAAAATAAAAATTGGGTGAAGTAACTGCTATGACCCAGAACTGGAATGACCTCTGATGATGAGTATAGTCCCTTCAGTATTCAAAAGTTCATTTCCTATACGGTTACACTTCACATTGCAGAAAGAAAGGACAGGATGATAAGAGCCAGCACTGGGTCATCTTTGTAGCTCTTGTGTGAAGGCTGCTGACAACAAGCACTAATGCAGTAAGCAAAGGGAATCTGTTCATGAAACAGAACGCCATGCATACATGCATGTCTTAGCACATATTGCTAAGCAACAAAAATTAAAATTCAGGTTTATAGATAAATATAACTTGCATAATTCAGAAAGCACATTCATGAAACTATTTCAGAAAATTTCAGAGAAGCATCCCTTTACACCTATTATGCATATATTCATGCAAAGTCTATTGGAGTATAGGTCTTTGAAGACAACAATGGGGAGATGGGCTATAGAACTTTGCTGAAAGAACTAACATGTTTGGTTTATTATGAAATATCAATCATAAATTACAAGTCTTTAACTTTTCATAAAATGTTTAGAATTATAAAAACATATGCTGAGAATGTTTTATGTGTTTTGTTGAATTTTGAAAAGACATGTCCAGTATCACTTTTAATTGAGAAACAGGGATAGTACACGTTTAACAATATAAGACTTTTCCATGCATATTTAATGACATTTGCTTTTTATGCCTTTGTGTAAAAGGTAAGGCACTGGAATTTAAATTCTAAATTCACTTTTTTAAATTTCCTTATTTTATTTATTTGAGGGGGGCAGATAGAGAGAGGGAGAGAGAATGGGCTTGCCAGAGCCTTTAGCCACTGCTAACGAACTCCAGACACACCTGCCACCTTGTGCATCTGGCTTATATGGGTCCTGGAGAATTGAGCCTTTGTCCTTTGGCTTTTCAGGCAAGCACCTTAACCACTAAGCAATCTCTCCAGGCTTTCTAAATTTATTTTTTTAATCTATGAACTATTTAACTTGTCCTTTTATTTAATTCACCCTAATCACTTAGATGTTCTAGTGCTTGTTCATTATTTTCCAATTATGTGGTTGTATGAGTCAGAGATCTTTAGAGGATGAAAAAGAGCAAAATATATAATATAAAGGGGATTTATTAGGTTTGCTCACATGATAAGGGCTGGGAATTCCAACAATGGCTGTCTTCAGGCTGGATAGTCAAGAAGCCAGTGGCCATTCAGTCCATGAGACAGGATACCGTAACAGTCCCAATCTGATGCTGAAGGGGCATTTATCTTTAAACCACATTGGAAGGCTAAAGAAGCTGAGATCCAATGTCCATGAAGAATGGCAGCAACAAAATAGATGAACTCACCAGCAAGTAGTAAGGATAAGCAGACAAGTGCTGCTCTTTATGCACAGGCTGCCACCAGAAGGATTACCCATTTTCGTGAGAAGACTTCCTCCCTCAGTTAGCCCTTCCTGGAAATGTGCTTATAGACCTGTCCAAGACTCCTTACTCGATTTGTGAGCTGATTAAGTTGAAAATAACATTTAACTGTCCTATATGGTATATAATATATATGCTCTTCAAATATACCCTATGATCCTTTTATGTTATACTATCACTGTATATTACCATTATTATTATCATTACCTTAATGAAAGTTAATTATCTTTTCTCAAGAAACAATAATAATTCATTAATTTAACAAATATTTTATATAATTTCAAGAGTATCACATAACTGGTAATACTCTTGAATACATATGCTGTGTTTGTATCGTAAGTCAAAATTTATTCCTTTTGTCTTCATATCAATGAAGATGTCTTGGGATGTTGGTGTATTGTAAAGCATACTAAACTTGGTTAAAAAATAAAAGTAAAGAGGTTAAGAAACATTAATCAATAAATATTTTGAAAACCATAGTCTACAATACAGAGAACACATTAATGGATGCTGTAATTTTAACAATTTTATCTAGCCCTTTTCTTTTCTTATAAGACACTAAAATAAATGGTGAATGGAGTGATTATTCATTCATCATTACAAATGTTTTAAGTTGCAGTAGAGCTTTATGTCCTTTTTAGTTTACCTTCCATTTAATATACATATTCTCATGTTTGGCATCTAAGCAAGACTAGTTTTTATACACGTTTTATACAAGTTCTCAAATAAAACCTTAAATCAGCTGTAGTGCATGCTGAACTCCTGTAAGGAGCCACAGAGTCTACAGAATCCTTCAGTTTACAGAGAAGACAAGAAACATTTTGAGAACATGATAATGCTGGCCTGGTATCAGCAAGAGTGACAGTAATACTTGCCACACAACACACACTGGGGAGAATGCAGAGTGAAGTGTGAGGTGTCAGCAAACAGCACAATTAAATACGGGTTGTACTCAGATCATCTCTGTGTCATCACAGACTACATTGGGGATGGCATTAGAGTGGTTCACTCAGGAAATTAATGACAAAAGCATGAAAAAAGTAGGAGTACAAAACAACAACAAAAAGAAAAACAATAGAGATTTTACTAATGATGTTGAATTGCATGCTTACATTTTTGCTGACCATGCTATCAGGTTGTGTAATACCTTGCTGTTATATTATGCTTATGTCAAAATTGCAAAGGTATCAAGTTGAAAATAGGAAAGAATTATGAGTTTCACTTACAAAAACATATAATGTGAGAAGGGGCGGAATAGCTTTTCAACTATACTAATGAAATGGTTTGAAAATTTCAGAAGGCCTGATTAACTTCTTCCTTGAAGGATGTAGATAGTAGAGGAATAGGGCACCACATTAAATATCAAATGCATGCTGATTATGTCTTTCATCATATCCTCAAATGCCATTTTCCTGAATGCTTTCTTTTTAGCCTTTGGCATGGAGACTATAAATACATAAAATTTCTCTAAAAATATGCTCTGAATTGGCTCCCACAGACTCACATTCCTGAATAGTTTGCCCTTAGCTGACAGCACTATTTTGGGGAGATCTTGGACTCTATAAGAAGTGAACTGTCTTGAGGAAGTAGGCCACTGTGGGTGGCCCTGATGTATTACAGTCAGCATTATTTATATTCCAGTTTCATTCTCTGGATCAGGGCAGGGTAGGTGTGGGACATACCAGTCCATGTTACTGCTGCCTTAAGTACAGTCATCTCTTCCTTGCCATAATGGAGTGGGTTCTCAAACTGTAAGACAAAATAAATCTCCCTCTGCTTGAGGTCTATTTCTTCTTTTTGACAGATCACATAAATGAGAAAAGTCACAATCAATTATTAACCAGATATACTTCAGGAACAATTCTGGTGAAGGTATAATTCTACCTAAAATCTTGTAGAGATTTAATTTTGTAGAATGAGGAGCTAATACAGACTGTTTTATTCCAATGTTGTATTAAAAGTTGTTTTTTAAAATATAATTTTACAGTGCAGGTATAGTAACATCATCAATTATTTGATGATCAAATATTTATTTGGTGTATGCAACTTGGAACAAATGTCTTATCAATAATCCATTCTGAAGTAACATAGTAATGAAATTTTAATTTGTATCTGTTTTACATATTTATTAACTATTTTATTCTTTACTTATACTCTGTAATTAGAAGCAGACCTTATATATGTATTTGCCCAACAAGTTTTTGTACAATGAGGAGGAGAAGCTTGTTGGAGTCAGGTTGTGGACAGAAATCACCTTTTTGGGAAAAAAAAAAAAAAGATTTATTTTGGCTTACAGACTCGAGGGGAAGCTCCATGATGGCAGGGAAAAATGATGGCATGAGAAGAGGGTGAACATCACCCACTGGCCAACATAAGGTGGAAAATAGCAAGAGGATAGTATGCCAAACATTGCATGGGGAAACTGGCTATAACACCTATACACCTGCCCCCAACAATACAACACCTCAGGAAGCTTTAAATTCCAATTGCCATCAGCCGGGGAGACTTTCATTCAGAATACCTAAGTTTACGGGGATAACTGAATCAAACCACCACATTCCAACCCTGCCCCCCATAAACTGATGTCCAAACATGATATAAAATACATTGCATTCAGTATGACTTTAAGAATCTCTATAGTTTTTAACAATCTTAATGATGTTTAAATATCCCCATATTCAAAGGTCTTTTAACTGAGCCATAACACCAAAAAAAAAAAAAAAAATCCATAATGGTACAGAAGAAACCTTCAAACTGCAGAAGATGACATTGGGCAAAGCAAAGAAATATTCAACCAATACAAGACTTAAACAAAGCAAACATCAAACTCTATAACTCCAGGTCCAACAATTTCAGTCAGTGAAAAGTCTCCAAGTCCTATAATTTCAACCAACAACAAATCTCTGGAGTTCCAATTCTGCCCCTCAAGCTAGGCTACTCACACAGTCTTGAAAAACTTCATCCAGGGCCTGCAGCTCTCCTTGACAGCCAACTCATGGTCCTGGCATTTCCAGTGGGTCTCCACTGCAACCCACCATTCATCCTCATGACTCCGTAGAGTCGCCATGCAGGCATCCAGCAAACCTGCTTCACACTCCCCATGGTCATTTCAAAAACACAAGACCATGTTGCAAACTCAATGACCCTCACTTTCCTGTGTCTTATGCTCCATAATATCAGGTAGGGTGCCAGTTTGTTAATCCTGGGGGGAATAAAACAGACTTTGAAGAACAGGACACTCCTTGGGCACTCATTTCCTTTCAAAAGAGTCTACATTCTTCCTTTTGCCCCAGCGCAGCATTGGGAAAAAGGGCTTAATTTTGGCTTACACATTCAAAGGGAAGCTCCATGATGGCAGGGAAAATGATGGCATGAGCAGAGGGTGGATATCACCCCCTGGCCAACATCAGGTGGACAAAGGCAATAGGAGTTTGCCATCCACTGGCATGAGGAAACTGACTAAAACACACATACACCCCCACCAACTCCTGGAGGCTTTAATTTCCAGTTGCTTTCAGCTGGTAAGACTAGCATTCAGAATACCTAACTTTATGGGAGACACCTGAATCAAACCACCACAATGCTACTGCAAACGCACCTTATTGTTTTTGCCAATTAAACCCCTACCTTATTCATGAGCCTTTGCTAGGTAACCCACTGGGGAGTGCTTTGTACTTTCAAAAACATTTCATGGTGAATTAATTCACATTAAACAACTCATTATGCTTACCAAGTTTCATATTACCAAAAACATGTTTTGTTAAATATTTACAGAATTCTTAACTAGTTGTACATCATGGGACTATTTCATCAACAATCTTTGAATATTTTCAAAGTTTTAGTTTCATTTTACTTGTAGTTTTAATATGAACTAGAAAAAAAAAACCTAAGGCTTTTATTGAGCCAGTTAGCTATGGCTTTGAGCATTAGGATAATTTTAATGCCAGTTTATTTGTTTATATCTTTTTGTTTGAGTATGTACATTTACATTTCAGGCACTGAGCATCTTAATACCAATTTTAGAACACAAAAAACACAAATTTGAGTAAGTACATTTCATTTCTGAGAAGGTTTGAATCAGTGTTGAAATTGAGAACATTCATCATTTATGATAATACTGACATTCAACATTTATATGCAACTTTAAATCAAAATACACAAGAAATACATCCCCAAATATCATAAGCCCAAAATCTAGCCAAACCCAGAGTAGATAATAATTTATCTGCTGTGAACTTGTTGTTGTAAAAGTACTGCAGGCCAATAAAATAAATACCAAATAAATTAAATTATTTTTCAAAGTTATAAACAAAAAAAAAACTTAAATGTGCATGCTACTTGACAAAAATATAATTCAGACAATTCAATTTTATCATATATAGATTTTCACTAACTTTGGCTACTAATCACACTGACAGTTGCCCTGCCAGAAAGTGTGCCCTAATGGATTTTTACCTGTTTATTGCCTAAGGATAATTGGCACTGGGCAGGTTTTCAATCCTGTGTGAAGAGTATCACTGTCTTCTCTATCATCTTTGGCCAAACAATCTCTAGTAGCTTTGACAAAATCTGTGCTGATACCTGAAAAACTGGTATGATAAAAAGGAATGTGATGATAGAAAGCTAAATTATTTTTTCCTGCAACCAGGTAAATTCTCCCTACCATGAAATCAGCTTCATAGAAATTTGGAGTTAGTTTTATAATTCATCAAATTCTTCCCACCAAAAGATAATTCTTCATTTAAGTATGCGATGACATCTGTATTGGGTTCTAAAGTGTCCCACAAGGTTTATGTGTTGAAAACTTGTCCCTAGTCTATGGCACAACTTGGAGATGGTGGAGTCTTTTAAGACCCGTTGGATGAAATTTGTTCACTGGACTCTTGTTTTTGATGGAGCTTTGGAAATCAGGGATTCTTCCTCATCTCTGTGTGCTCCATAGATGCCATGAGTAGAATAGGTTTTTTGTACACTTGCTTACCCAGTAATGCTCTGCTATCACCAAAATCCCAAAGCAATGGAACCAAGCAGCACAACACTGGACGATGTCCAATTGCCTCACCATTAACACACAAATGTCCATGTGCACCTGCATGCATACACATGTACATAAACATGAGCACACGGGAACACACACACACAGCACACAGCACCTCTTTCCCAATTTGTACTAACCCGTTCTAGTAAAGGCATTGCAATCTAGAACAAACTAAAGTACTTTGGTTCAAGTGAAAACATTTGCATCCTCAGAGCATCATTGATTATGAAGGCCATGTAGTATCACAGATGTGATAGTGACATTGCAGGCCCAGGTCCAGGGACTCTATAGTATTTTTTCCTATAATGTGAGTTACCATCCCACTCACATCTTATTTAAGAAAGCCACTTTATTTATGCATTTACCTGCTTTGTAGTAATTATAACTTTATTAACATAAAGGATTAAAATTTTTAAATAAATGAATTTAATATCAAAATAGGTTCTTGCTTTTGAAGTTTGCTAAAGTATTTTGTGCATGAATATAAGGATTTTTGCTGTCTTTCATATTACAAGGCGTAATAGTCATGAAACTATTTAGAAACACACTTAGATCATTCAACGAGTGACATCGCATAGGAGCAGATTTATGACAAGAATACAGAGCTTAAAAAGTCAGTTTTTGAAAACAAAACATGCCCAAGTGTGTTGAACTCCTCATTTTAATATTCTCATGTAACTGTAGATAAGTAGATGGTAGGGTTCTATTGAAGCTTGAATGGATTTATAATTGCCTCAGAGAAAAAAAATTCATAACAGTTTAGTATTTGTCTTAGAGAAGACCTGACACAGATATATTGGTAGCTTGTATTGGACGTTGCTACCACTTTATGAAATTAAGAAAAACACCCAGAACACAATTAAATGATGCATAAACCAACTACTTTCATTTTATTTTGGGCCATGTAGCCCAGCCTGACCTTGTGCACACACTCTATGCTAGGGTAGCCTTAACACCTAATCATCCTGCCTCCACTTCCCCAGAGCACCCAAGCCAAGCACCACTACTGCCTTAATAAAATGACTGTAGCCATAAGAAGTGGTTACATAAGTTTAAAAGGACATTTTAATGAGGATGAATGTATAATATTAAATTCAGTTTGAAATTTTAATATGTGCAAGGAAACAGGAAAGAGAAGAACTCAATGATGATAACTTTTAAAGAACTTGTTCAAAAAGATAAGTAAATAAAATACAATATCAGAATGCTCCTTTTCCAAAACAAATAACTTAAATAATATCTTGGCATTATAGAAATTATCACTAGTATTTATGATGAATGAGAAATATTACCATACTTCTACTTATTATAATATTTGTATAAAATTTTAGAAAAGAAGAGACTGAGGAGTGTCCAGCACTGAAACATCTCACACCCTCCAAGGCTCAGAGTCCATTGCGGAAGAGGTGATGGAAAGAATATAAGAACCAAAGGAAGGGTACCACTCCTCACAATGCAACTGTCCGGACATAAATTGGCCTTGATATCCAAGACCTCACAGTGCCTAGCAATACCTACACAAGACCCTCATAATAGGAGAAAAGGATGATAACTTCAAATTAAAAGACAGACTAATGGAGAGATGGAGGGGATATGACAGAGAGCAGAGTTATGAAGGGGAAAGCAGGAGAGGGGAGGAAAAATGCCATGGTTTCTTGTCTATAAGTATAGAAGTTGTCAAATATATATATATATATATATATATATATATATATATATATATATATATATAAATTAGAAAGTGAAACAATAAAATATTGAGAGATTCATGGTGAAATAATATAAATGTAATTGTGAGCCCTCAATTAACTACATTGATTGTTTTAGAATGCTTGTATTTGTCAGAGTTTCCAAAATAGTGCAGAGATAGAAATATTGTTTTGGCCGTACTGCCTAGGATAGTGCTGACTGACTCCATGTGAAAGACCATAGAATTAGTAGCTACAAGTCACTGCAAGAACATAACCAGATATTCTCCTGAGCTAAGTTAGTTCCAATCATGACATCATACTCAACATGATATATGTAAATTGTCACAGATGTAGAGTTGCATGAGTGAATATAGGCAAAGAAACAGATCCTTCCAAATACTTCCTTGAACTCACAGAGGAAGGGGCTCACAGTCATAAGACAATGTAAAAGTGGCTGGAAGATACAGTACTGAAGTCACAGGTATAGGCTCCTTATTCCAAGCAGTTTCAATTTTTGTGTACATCAATAATAAATATGTACCCGTGAAGTTTTACTTAAAAAGAAGTATCTCTACTTGGCAGATGAAGCAATTAGAACACATAAAACATAAATATTTTCTTTGATATTTCAAATCTTGCTTTTCTCATTTGCATATGATAGGAAAAAATGAGAAATGCCACAGAGCTAGGTAAGAATTATCATGCCAAACATACAATTAGAAATTGTGAAAATATTTACATATTATTGCATCTATGAGTGGAGATTTCTTTCCAGCCATATTCCACTCAAATGTTTCCATGGAATTTCCTTTCAATGTTAGTAGTACAATAAGGAGCATTCCATTAATATATGGTTATGAGAATCAAAATGGTTTAGACAATATACTTCCCTATGTCATGGACTTATTAAAAATTTCCCTACAATTTGTCTTCTCAAATTCATCTATGTTTATTAAGACATCATGATTTTCATTTGAGATTTTTTTTTTTTTTTTTTTTTTTGGTTTTTCGAGGTAGGGTCTCACTCTAGCCCAGGCTGACCTGGATTCACTATGGAGTCTCAGGGTGGCCTCGAACTTGTGGCAATCCTACTACCTCTGCCTCCTGAGTGCTGGGATTAAAGGTGTGTGCCACCACGCCCGGCTCATTTGAGATTTCTTAATTTGTCTATTTCACAAAAAGTGTTTCATTAGTTTATATTTACACATTCATAATAATGTAACATCCATTTGACAACTTATATATGAGTTCAGTGCACACAATAATAACAGTTTGAAAAAGTTAATACAAATTTTATTTACATCATGACAGTAAAAGTTAAAAGAACAAAATAATGAACTCACTCTGTGGATTTATTTTAAAAATAAATAACAATAAAACCATGCAATTCTTATGATGAGATGCTATACTCTATTATTTTGTTATTTTTGTTGTTGTTGTTTTGTTTTGTTTTTTTGAGGCAGTGTCTCACTCTAGCCCAGGCTGACCTAGAATTTACTATGTAGTCTCAGAGTGGCCTTAAACTCACTGTTGGTGGGAATGTAAGATCGTACAACAACTATGGAAAGGATTATGGAGTATCCTAAAAAGGTTGATTACAGAGTTACCAACAGACCCAGATCTTCCCTTACTGGGCATTTACCCTATAATCTCCATGCCTCATTTCAGAGAGATTTGCTCAACCATGTTTACAGCTGCTCAATTCATAATAGCTAAGAGCTGGAATCAATCCAGATGTCCATCATTAGATGAATGGATTACCAAGATGTGGTATATCTACACAGTGGAATTCTATGTAGCAGTAAGGAAAACTGACATAATGAAATTTGAAGAAAAATGGTTGAACCTGGGACAGATCATTCTCAGAGAACTCACCCAATCACAGGAAGATATTTATCACATAGTCTCGCTCATCTGAGGCTCCTAACCTGAATCTGCCCAAGATGATGACATACCTAATATGCACCTTGAGAACCAGGCAATAAGGAGGGTGAAGCAGATGGGGAAAGAAGGGTGGGAGTGGGGGACAAAATAACTGCACCCAAATGGCAATGGTACCATAAAATTCTACATCCTAAAACACAGGCTAAATGGTTCAACCTGCATCAGGACCTTAGAAGGAATACCTGAATCACATGGCCCTGGTGAAGGTATGATGAAGACTAACCTTAATCTTTTCCTGTTTCTCTTTCTCTCTCTCTCCATCTTCTCTGTCTTATTCTTATCTCTTTTTCCTTCTTTTCCTTGGTGGTGTCCTGTAACTGCCAGTACCAGCATGTGGTTAACATCACAATGAGCTATTGATCAGAGGGATCTACAAGGTTTCCATAAAGAAAACAAATTTCTATCAGAACACATGATGACCCTCACCAAAGGTTAGTGGTAAAACCCTATTGCTGAAGACACCATATGCTGTTGATATGGAACACGGGGTGACCTGGCTGGAATCTGGAAGAGAGTAAGTCCTCAGACAGTTAGCAAGTCTAGAGTCAGAAGGTGCTACATGAATGACTGGGGGAAAATGACCGACATCTTTCCAAGCAACTCATGGTCTAAGCTATTCAGCAGCAAACAAACTGATGTGATGCTCACACAAGTGCAATAGTGGCACACAGCCATGGTGAGTAACCAACTGCTCTTAATTTGGCTAGCTGATCTGTTCAGTGGAATGGCACCCATAGCTGGAGCTTGGAAACAAGTCAGAACCATATTCAGAAATGAGCCTGCTCTCTATTATCATTATGGACATATTATTATTATCGACTACAAGAGGGCCTACACCTATTAAATTCTCTCTAAAATAATAATGGTTTTCCATTTATCCAGTGCTGACTTCACTCTCCCTTGGAGAATTTGCTTCTCTTTTTCAGATGGACATAGATCCTGAGGAGATTATCAGCCTATCACACATCATCAGGGCCTCAGCTGAAGCTAAGTGTAATTGGGGAAATGAGCAAGAGTGCTGCTTTCTTGGTGAGCCTGGTACCAGCACAAGGGTGAAGGAGATGGACAAAGAGAACACTCAACTCCTACCAAACCAGAGACACAGAGGCTCCAAAGACCTCATCACTGAAGTAGGCATGAAAGGAACCCATCATGGCTCAAGGAAATTTGCAGAAGAGGGGGCAGAAAGATTGTTAGAGCCACATGTTGGGACATTATGTATAGAGACATTGCCTCTTACCCATAACTGATGGTTAACGCCACAATGCACGACCCACATTCGCCAATGAAGAGGATCCCTGCAGAGGTGGAAGGACAGGGAGGAGGCTAATGATGGTACCAACATGGTTGTATACACACTGTGTACATAACTAATAATAATAAAAAAGAAACAGTGCTATCTATCTTTCGTCTAAGTCAATATAAAATGTGGCTCATTGGTCCTGTGGCTTTCCTATGCCTGGGTTTGCTTTGTGAAGCTAATGGTTCTAAATTATCTTTACCAGTTATCTCTTCTTTGAGAAGTGTGAATTGCTCATCGATCCTATTGGTCGCTTTTAGTACATGTTTCAGGATACAGTTACTGTTTAGTTAATTCTATTGAGTAGACCAAAGCACTGTAAATACATGAATATGTATGTATTCATATAACACACTGACATATTAAAATACATAATACCAATTACATTTAGAATCTCAGTAAACATGTATTAAGTGCCTTAGTGAATGACATAGAAAGCTTACTGACTTAGCTTCAATTCTATATTCTATAACAGCATTATAATAGTCAGAGAAGCCAAAATATATAAAGTATTTATATTTTGTATACACTGGGAAGTAAAAATATTTCTTTACATGAATGTATATTTAGTATGAGTGCATGTGTGTATGTGTTTTCACGTGTTTGGGCACATGTGTGTGAGTGTGCATGTAAGAGACCATGTATGTGTGTGCATGTGAAGGCCAGAGGTTGATTTCAGGTGTCTTCTCAATCACTCATGATCTTATTATTTAAACAGAGTTACTAAACTGCTCTCCAAGTTATTTATTGAAACAAGGTCTCTCAGTGAAACCAAGAGCTGGTCAATATAGCTAGTCTAGCTAGCTACTTTGCCATGGGGTCCCATGGCCCTGTCTCCTGAGTACTAGGAGTACGGGCCTGCACTACCAGTCCTGGCATTACCATGGTTCTAGGGATTCAAACTGAGAGCTGGACTTGGGTGGCAACAACTTTTCCTACTGAATCATTTCCCCAACCTAAACAAAACATAGTTATAAGTGTATCATGGTTGAATTAACTGGTACAATGAATGGAAATGACTTTGATTCTTAAGTCATACAATGTAAGAAACAGTAGCAGGGTTAATGAGCTGGTAAACAGATTAAAGTGCCAGAGTGTGGGATGAAATCAGGTAACTGAATGGCTGTACACTAGTTCTTCTCAAGTTGTAGTATTGAAATGAATTCCCTGGTCATAACATTTTTATTAAAAATTTGTTTTCTTTGTTGGATGAAAAAGAAATTACTTTTTATATGTTTACTTATTACATGGAAGGTACAAATATGACATATGTTAAAACTTTCAAAACATAAATATATATACACAGAAGTGGAGAGAAGGCTGAGTGGGTAAGAAAGAGCACTTGACACACAAACATGAGAACCTCTGATCACCAGTACCCACATAATAAGATGGACAAGGACATGAACTCATGTAACTCAGGCACTGAGGGTGGAGGAGATAGATCCCTGGGACTCCCTGGTCCATCAGTCTAACCAGGACATTAGAAGCTTCAGTGTCAGAGGGAAACTGTCTCAGTGAAATGAGGCAGAAGAGTGATATAGGTGACAGGATATCCAGGTGATGAGCATATCCATCTTACTCTGGCACACATGTACATCTGCACACACATGCACACACACACACACACACACACACACACAAACACATTCAAATTCTAATCTAAAGGAAGACTTTATCTTTTCATTTCTATTACATCTTGCAAAATTAACATCATCATGAGAGTAAGTATATATAGCTTTATTTATACCTGAAATAGGAGCATATTAAAAATATCCATGTAAATGATGTATTAATTCAATAATGGAAATATATTGAAAGTTAATAATTTAAAATTTTTAATTGCATTTTCATATTTTGTTAGAAAGTAGTATGTAATAAAAATACGCCCAAGATGGGATAAGCAGGATTTATTCTTAATGAACTAGGTACTGGCATTGTGGTTTATACTTACACAGGAATGCATTGCTTAATCACAACTTAGAACTTGTTCATTCTTTTTCCCTTCCTCTGACAGTGTTTGTGCCAAGCAATCATAACTTTATGGGGGATATTTTTATATCACAAACACGTGGATAGTTTTCAATTGGAACATCATTGCTTTCTTCAAGAACTGACCCTGAGAAAAGCAGGACAATGGCAGCAGCATGCCTTTTGAACTACAAACATTAGTCTTACATAGTACTCCCTTTGCAGTAATATTTAAGACAGTACTATGCCATCAGAAAAATGTAATTATAAGTTTTATTTAGGTTGAACAGTAAGAGTTTTACATGCCCTTTATTTATATCAAATATTTTGGTGTATCTGTCCACCTTAAATAGTGAGAAATTTTTTTTCAGTGGATAACTTATATATAAAAAGTCTTTGCTGTCAGAAAATAACATGAGTTGCATGTGATATCATGTTTTAATCACACCACTAAAGTGGATGAGGTGAGAGGATTGCAAGTTTGAGGCCCATATGGAATGCAAATCGAAACCTTCTCATTCTCCAAGAAAGAAAAAAATAAAGTAAAGAAAATGAGAAGATTAACCATGGAAGAGAATATATACTGGTAAACTATTTAAAGTACTGAAAGTCTGGGTGTTAAAGAAGTAACTTGAAGATTATTATATATATATATGTGTGTGTGTGTGTGTGTGTGTCTGTGTGTGTGTGTCTGTGTGTGTGTGTAAGAAAAAAAACTATAAATTCAAGGAAATACATTTAAGTAAGAAGGTAAATTAAAAAATGAAACTAAGAGGGTTGGAAGATTGGCTTAGTAGTTAAGGTACTTGTCTGCAAAACCTAAGGACTCAGGTTCTATTCCCAAGTACTCAACGTAAGCCAGATGCACTAGATGGCACATGCTTCTGGTGTTCATTTGTAGTGGCTAGAGGCCCTAGCATGCCCATAATCTCTCTCTCTCTCTCTCTCTTTATCTATCTATCTGTCCCATTCTCTCTCAAATAAGTAAATATGATTTTTAAAGAATGAGACTTAAAGGAAACTTGGATTCATGTTTATTACTATAAAAATTTTTCATGATGACATACAGTAAACTTTTAAGTTTGAAGACTTCAAAAGGTGATTTACAATATATTCTTATTTATCTATAGGAAGGTAAATGTCTACAGGCAACTAGAACTCAAAAATATATAGTCTCCCAAACAAATATCAATCATTTTCAATAATGGAACATGCATTGACTCAAATCACTAAAGAGCAGGTCCAACAATGTAAAGAATGTGCTTATGTACTTATATTACATTTCAAACTAATTTCTTTTTATTTTTAGTAGCATACAAATAGTTCTGTTTTATTATGGTGTTTATAAACATTTAAAATTTTTCTACCCCTCTTCACCTCATCCCCTCCTGTTTCTGTGCTCCCCAATCATTGCCTCATTTTTACTTCCATACTATTTCCTACCTCTCACTTCTCATCACCTCCTCTCTTCCCCTCTCATGTCTTCTATTTTGTTTTATGTCCTATTACCACCCACAGCCTCAGCATATAGTTCATGTTGCTGAGGAAGTTGTGGTGGCATGAACATGAGGCAACTGGTCCCAATGAACTTTCGCAGTAACATAGCAAAGACATGAGTACTGGTGTTGAGCTTTCTTCTTTCTCCCTTTAATTCAGCTTCAGACCATAGCCTGTGAGTTGTAGATACCACGTTCAGGGTGAGATTTCTTTCCTTGTTCAGCCTGTCTGGCAATACTCTCAGACAAACCAAAAGGCGGGTCTCTTACGTGATCCTCAATCCAGCCAAGGCAACACAAACGTTGAACTATCACAGCATCTTTCAACCCAGTGGGCACTGTTTGTCACTGGCTGAAAATGCATTTTACACCTTGTCTGTGACAGCCCAGCCTGGGGTGCCATTTTATGCCCTGACTAGGACATTTTTTAAAGATATCTCTTTGACTATATGAAAGGAAATAACATTTGAAAGAATGGAAAACTGTAAGTTAAAGAAGATGTATTTTGTCTTAGCTTTGAAGTTTGCTAAGACTTATTTAGAAATGTACTTTATTTCAGAGATTCCCTTAAAGATTTATTTCATTTTGTGTAACCAGGTAAATGTCACCTCATTATCAGCCTGTTGTTTCTTAGGAAAGATACACTTTGTATATGCATCTTGAGAAATTCTTTCACATATAAAATTTTATTAAAAGGGGAATTTTTATACTTTTCAGAACTTGTGATTAAAACTCAAAGAAAGGGTGTGAAAGAATATGTCTTATAAGTTAGTAGATCTAAGAATCTAAAGGAATAGCCAAGATAAATATCAGCAACAGTAACCAAATTTCTAGGAAAGATGCGATCTGAATTTACAAAGACAATATTGCTATTTTGAATACTTCCAACAGTATATTTCAGGTAACTTGCATTTGAAGTGGAGAATAATTTGAGCTTAATGTATTAATACTAAATGGTAATGTTTTGTGGAGATTAATTGAATATAGTCTTGTACTTATATCTATTTTGTATCTCATATTAATTCATCAAATAAACAGCAATTCATTAGAAACTTAGTAAGTTTTTGTAAAAGGTAAATTGAAAGATGCATCAGTCTTCAAAATGTATCAGCCCATTCAAGCATGACAGGAACAAGAAAACAAGCTCTATGAATACCAGTGTATCTTTATTTTGTGGCTTTAGAGTATATGCATTCTTTGGAGACATTAACTACTTCCACATAGACTTTGTTAGCGTTAAATTTCTTTCCCATTAAATATCAGGGACTGAATATATTCATTGTTCTTCTATAATAAGACAGTATTGTTTCAAAAATATTTGGAGCAGCAATAAAGAATAATAAAGAACAATAAAAAATCCTACTATATTAACTGGGCACCTTTAATTCCAATACTTGGGAGGCAGAGGTAGGAAGATCACCATGAGTTTGAGGCCACCCTGTGACTACAGAGTGAAATCCAGGTCAGCCTGGGCTAAAGTGAAATCATACCTCAAAAAAAAAAAAAAAAAAAAAGTAAGGGTTATCTCATTTGTCCTGGTGCTAACTTACTCTCCGTTGGAGAATCTGCTTCTCTTTTTCAGATAGATGTAGACCCTAAGGAGAGAGCCACCCCATCATACCTCAAAAGGGCCCCTGCTGAAACTAAGAAAAATTGGAGAAACAAGCAAGGGGGCTGTTTTCCTGATGAACCGGACACCAGCACAAGGGGGAAGGAGATCAGCACAGAGAAAAATCAACTCCTACCAAATCAGAGAGCCAGAGCCTCAGAGGCCCCCATCACCTCATCACTGAAGCAGACCAAAAATGAACCCAACATGGCTCAGGGAAATTTTGCGGAAGAGGGGGCAGAAAGAATGTCAGAGTCACATGTTGGGTCATGATATGCAGAGACATTTAGCTTACCCATAACTGTGGGCTAACTCCACAATGCATGACCCGTATACCTCAACAAGGATGGGCCAAGGGGAGGGGGTAGGTCACGGATGAGCCTAATAATGGTACCAAACTGACTGTATTTGCTGAATACAGAACTGACTAATAAAAAAAAAAAAGAAAAAAGAAAGAAAGAAAGAAAGAAATCTTACTATGTGATAAAAAAGAGACTTTATGTGTTACTA
Source organism: Dipus sagitta (assembly GCA_036346955.1). Lineage (NCBI taxonomy): Eukaryota > Metazoa > Chordata > Mammalia > Rodentia > Dipodidae > Dipus > Dipus sagitta. The sequence continues at coordinate 28,832,358 of CM070772.1, forward strand.
AGAAGCCAATTTTTAATCTATACGTAGTCTTTGGTCAACATATATGTATACAAGAAATATAAATAAATAATAATTCAGTTTTTAGCCAATTTTGTGTGAAATGTGCTGCCAATTTGTCGATGTATAAAAACAATTATTATACTACTTTCTCATAGCTAATAATTTGAAACAAGAACTAGACTGCACGCTAGCTTCAAATTTCTCTCTACATGCTTTATTTCATTAGGCAGAAAACAAGAGAATGTGATTGATTTGAATTCTGTGCAAATATACTTTGAAATAACTGCATAACTTGAGCTCTTAAGTTGTCTTGTTTTGAAAGTGTGTTATGAATTTGAGAATCACTCCATGTTTTCTGTTTTACTCCTGCTGCAATAAATAGTTTCCCATGGCTTGGGACTTGCCTGAGTTCGGAGCAATTACAGCACTGAGAACAGACAGAACTGGCTTTCAATGCGAAATCTGCCACAATTAGAGAAGAAGTTGGCAAGTTGATTAACCTCTCTATGTTTCATCATTAAAGTTGAGACTACTCAATGAATGTGTGTGGCTTAAAGTACCTTATACTGAATACATAAGTATTAAGCAAAATCTGCATGCCTGGTTATTACTTATAATGCTAATTAAATTCAAACACAGTAGTTTAGAAACAATTTCAAAAAATGAAGAAAAAAGGAAAAAATTTATAAAAGAATGAAAGGAAAAATTTCAAGGTAAACAGAATTGTCATGTTGGAGGGAGTGTAATCCACACCAGAAAAAAACCAAATAAATAAACACGATAGTTTACAATGTTGATATGAGGGCTAAAGAGTTGAGACCTTGAGCCATAGATACAAAATAATTACTGGGGACCAGTTTTGAGGCAAATGATTTTGTAAACTTGCAGTCCATCTGAACTTATGTGATCTTGAACTTCCTTATTGCTAGCAAACTCATCACTACTGAGATTCTGAAAATTAAAATTATACATACCCCTTCAGCATGATCCACATATGAATCTCCTTTATGACCCTGCACCTCAGAAAATGTATTTGCATTAAACAGTGCTCTGTTCTAAACAAAATCCACTATACCACCCATTTCTGCTCAGATTATTCTCTTCAATGTCTGTTCTTAAAGGATAGGCTTCTCAAAGATATGCATACTTAAGTGGTGTCTACATTGCTCAATTGCTCCCTACATAGAAGCATATAATCAACAAGCTAAGAAAACAGCTTTGTGAAGCAGATATGTGTTAAACCCAGAGAAGGAAAGCACAATAGTTTTCAAAGGATGGGATGGAAAGAAAATGGAAAATAATGGTAAAAGTAAGAATCCCTGCAGAAAACTTCAGCAGTTGCTATTTGCCATACATGGTGAAAGAAATGTCATGGGCCACTGAAATCTTACTTTCTTTATAAACTGGTAAAAGCTTTGTTTTAGCCTCAGATCCTAAGGATGTTCATGTATTTTACTGGTACTGTTCCTTTCTCTCATAAACCTCATTTCACTCAAACCTACTTATCTGTGTTGCTCTCGCATCATAAAACTTAACTCTCCAGGCACCTGTAATTCTTTGTCCCTCCTTACTGGACACTGGCTTTGCAAAGCTTCTGCCTTTGTCTCCCCAGGATTGATGATCCTGATGTCACATGAAAGAGTTTTCACTTGGAGTATATATTGCAGAAATGAAATGTCCATTTAAAAATATATTTTCAAGGAGAGGAAGAGAGACAGTGAGAGAGAAAAAGAGTGGCACACCAGGGCCTCTTGCCACTGCGGATGAACTTCATATGCATGCACCACTTTGAGTATCGGGTGGTATGTGGACATGTGGGAACCAAACCCAGGCAGTCAGGTTTGTATGCAAGTGCTTCAACCACTGAGCCATCTCTTCATCCCATACAATGTCTATTTTAGATTTTCATTTTACTGTCTCTAACAGAAACCATAGTTACGTTTTTATTACTTTTCCAAATACTTTTTTTAAAAAGCACACAAAAACCATGTTTTCCTTGTCTCTACTCCTTCTCTGTCTGTTGTAGGGCAATGCTTTCTTACTGAACCATTTTCATCTTCCAAGACTTGCAAAGCTGTTTTATATGCACAAGCCAGAATCTCCTCTTATGTGGTTTCTTTGCTCTGTTGATTCATCTGTTTGAAATAAGCAAATGATAATTTTATTCTTTTAGACACACAGTATCCAATAAATACTGGAAGTATCTATTACTCTATTTCTTATCTCATATACCCAAATTATCTTAATTAATTAGATACACAGTATCCAATAGATACTGGAAGTATCTATTACTCTACTTCTTATCTCCTGAACCCGAATTATCTTAATTATCCTCTAAACCCCCCAAAAAGGCAATTTTCTCTTGACAAATATTTAAAAGACATGCAAATTGCACCACTACTTTCCAATCAACATCTATTCCCCAAGAAATGATACTATGTATCTTGTCTTGACTACTATATATGGTAAAATATAACAATTATTCTGCCTAAAATTGGGTCAGCACCACAAAGACCAGGTCTAGGTACACAGAGACATTCCAGCTAAGTGCGAAGTGTGTCACACAAGCTTCCTAACAGTTACTGCTTCCAGCATTTTTTCATAGTTTATTCTTAACAATGTAATTAGGATGCTAATTTTTATTATTTGAATAGCATACACAGAAACCTGCTTATTTATTGAATTTTCATATACATCTTTTCTCCTTCATCTTCTTGCTTCCTTCTCGCTGTAGTGTTTCACACCCAGTATTCTTCCTTCTTCCTCATACAAAATGGGTTGAATCATGCCTAACAACCCTTCCCTCATAGTCTCTTTTTTTCCCCACTCCATAAGCTCTTTTCTACTGGTCTGGACTTTTCCAAAACATAAATGTATATACATGGAACTTAGAAGTGAGGATCCCCACATGGCAGAGAACATGAATTATTTATTTGTGAGTCTAGGTTGCTTTACCTACTTTCTAGCTCTACTAATTTTTCTGAAAATTTCATAAGCTCATTTTCCTTATGTCTGGGTATTTTCTAGGTCTCTGTTGATGGACACATAGGCTATTTTTTTTTCATTTTTTTATAATATCATCAATAAACATGGATGTGAATGTGTTTGTGTGGTAGGATATTGAGTCATTAATATATATGGCCAGGAGTGTTATATAGGGGTCATATAGTAGTGCTATTTGTAGTTTTGTGAGGAGCCTCCATGCTGATTTCCATAGTAGCTGCACTTATGGTCCCATTCAGTGAACAAGCTTCTCTTAGGCCACATTTTTACCATCATTTGTGGTTCGTGGTTTTCTTGCTTATAGTCATTCTTATAAGGGTTATTTGGAATGATGTCAATATATTCAGTAAATTGTCTACATCAATGAACTACATGTATGACTAAATACTTAATTTTCCATAAAAATATAACTTATGCACTAATATTTCTTAATATATACTTAGTATGCAGAAGGAAAACTATGATAACCACAAAAGAAAATTACATTAATGTATACATATTTATCGCTTATCATTCTACCATCACTTTGTTTATACTGAAAGTCAAGATGCTGCTATGTACTGAATGTGTCCTGTGAAGACATGTCACACAGCAAAGGTGAACACATGTCTTGCTTTCAAAAATGAGTAGGATCTTGTAAGTCATAAAATTTAAACAACTAACTCAAAAATTATAAAAAAATATATATAGTACCATAGAGGAGGAAGATGTTCAAGCTGGAGAAAAGGCAAAGCAATCAGCAAGCACAGAAATCTTGGAAATATTTTTTCCTCCATCAGAGTGAAATGTACACCCCATATAAGCTACATAGGTATGAAAGGCAGGAAAAAAAAAACCTGGTAAAGAAATTTTCAAAAAGAGTGCTGAGAAAATATTCATAGTTGTAATGGTATCACAAAGATTAAAAGCCTATACCAATTTTAAATGCCTACATAAATAAATAATTCAACTGTTCATTGCTTTCTAGTTCTTTTGCCATGTTCTTTTGAGGCATTTAAACCCAAATGATAAAATAGAAAATAATATGCACACATCCACAATTCACATGCTTATATTAAAGTATTAAATGCATATATTTAATATTTCAGGCATACTTATGAAAAAGGTTAATATTTTTTAAGTTAACAAAATCTCCTCTCTTCTTTTTGTATCTTATTGCAACAAAATCTTCAGAGGTTTTTATGAATGAAGTAGCAATCTCTATTATCTTTTTTATTATTTTTTAATTTTTTATTAATTAGTTTTGTATTCAGCAAATACAGTCAGTTTGATATCATTATTAGGCTCATCCATGACCTACCCCCTCCCCTTGGTCCCTCCTTGTTGAGGTATATGGGTCATGAATTGTGGAGTTAGCCCACAGTTATGGGTAGGATAAATGTCTCTGCATATCATGACACAAAATGTTACCTTTAGAAGTGAATAATTTCTTTCACTCAGAACAATTCTGATTTTCCTGTATAGGTCACATAACACATGGCAGAAAAGTACAGTGCTCCAGCTCAAAACTCTTCAGTGAGTTACTCTTGAATTACCAAACACTCTCTTCATTGGGATTGCATGGTATCTAAAAGTTATGAAATAGTAAAAAAGTAAAAATTCTCAACACAATATATTTTTCTCAGTTTTATATTTCTCTTCCGTCATTTTACTTTTGTGTGTTTTTGTGGGTAATGTGTGTGTGTGCTTTACATGCACATGATGGTCAGAGAGCAGCATACTGGATGCTGGTCCTCCTGTTCCACCTCATTTGAGAAAGGGTTTCAGTACCAGAAAAGCTGATCAAACAATCCGGAATCTCCTGATTGTTTCTCATTGATACAGGAGTATCGGGATTCCAACCTGCTAAACTTACATGTAACTTTAAGTTCTAGGTTCTGAACTCTGGTTGTCAGTCAGGCTCACCAAGAACCTTTCATCACTGAGCCATCTCCCCAGCCCTTGTTATTTTACTTTGACTTAACCACTGTCTTTCAATACTACTGAATGATTTTTGAGCACAATTCCAGAGAAAAAGAAAAAGGAAAGAGAAGAGAAGAAACGTCAAAGGCTGGTGATTAAATCAACAGGTCTTAGGTATCTCCTCCATGGAATTTTCATTACACAATACCTACTGAAAAAACCTATTTTAGAAAAGAGGACTTTTCAGTCTGAATTATTTCCTTCATGGAGAGCTAAGCTCCTTTTCTGTTTGTAACATTTCCATTGCCTTTAGGTAAGTTCCCTAGATAATCATTCAGGTGAGAACCATCTCTACTTTTTAACAACAGAGCTGGACAACTTGAATAGAACAGAGTTTCCAAACAGTGTTTTCTATTTCAGAATCAGGAAAATCCCACAGAGAGATTTTAGTGTCCTGGCATACTGTGGTCATAGTGGAGACTCGTGCAGTATCTGTCAGTCAGCTCCCAAACCCCACTCTGCCCAAAGAGCTTTGCATCCCTCTTGGATATAAGAAGAATGGCTTTATGTCCAGCATCTACCAGGGATAATGACTACATTTAACAAAATCATGTTCCTAGAAAGAAGTATCTCTTTCTATTTTAATATCATATATTTGATACATAAACTACTATTGAAAAATATATTTTCTTTAGTTTAATAATAGGAAAGAGGGTACTGAGGAGGTGGCTAAGTGATTTAATAGCTTGCTTGCAAAGTCAGTCAGGCCTGATTCAATATCCCAGACACCCACATCAAGTCAGACCCAAAAAGTTGTGCCAACATCTGGAGTTTTGCTTGCAGTAGCAAGATACTCTGGCCTCCCACCCTGCTCCCAACAAATGCTCGTATTTTAAAAATAATAAACAGGGTTATCTCATTTGTCCTGGTGCTAACTTACTCTCCGTTGGAGAATCTGCTTCTATTTTTCAGATAGATGTAGATCCTAAGGAGAGAGCCACCCCATCATACCTCAAAAGGGCCCCGGCTGAAACTAAGAAAAATTGGAGAAACAAGCAAGGGGGCTGTTTTCCTGATGAACCGGATACCAGCACAAGGGGGAAGGAGATCAGCACAGAGAAAAATCAACTCCTACCAAATCAGAGAGCCAGAGCCTCAGAGGCCCCCAACACCTCATCACTGAAGCAGACCAAAAATGAACCCAACATGGCTCAGGGAAATTTTGCGGAAGAGGGGGCGGAAAGAATGTCAGAGTCACATGTTGGGTCATGATATGCAGAGACATTTAGCTTACCCATAACTGTGGGCTAACTCCACAATGCATGACCCATATACCTCAACAAGGAGGGGCCAAGTGGAGTGGGTAGGTCATGTATGAGCCTAATAATGGTACCAAACTGACTGTATTTGCTGAATACAGAACTGACTAATAAAAAATAATAATAATAATAATAATAAGCAGGGATGGAGAGATTGCTTAGTGGTTAAGCACTTGCCTGTGAAGCCTAAGGACCCTGGTTCAAGGCTCGATTCCCCAGGACCCACGTTAGCCAGATGCAGTGGCTGGAAGCCCTGGTGTGCCCATTCTCTCTCACTCTCTCTCTCTCCTCCTCTTTGTCTGTCACTCTCAAATAAATAAATAAATAAATAAACAAAAAAAAAAAAATAAAGCAAAACTATTTACAACTAGTTAAAGATAATTAATATCCAATAATTATTATTTACAATATAGCCTGAAAGTATTCTTGGTAATGGAGATGAGGAAGATTGTGTATTAGCAAAGGTGTTAGGTCGTACAGACCCTTTATTACAAAAGGAAGTAGAGGAAGCCAACCAAAAGAGAGTGTTTGATCACATGTTACCTGCACAAGATAATTAGGTCAATAGTTTTCTAAAAGGATATTCCAGAAAAAGGGATGGGTTTTGCCTGTCGTTTTTGCTTTTCAATAAAACCAAAACAATGTCCGTATGGTAAGGCATAAATGGTACAGTGTCAAATAAAAGCTTTGCAAACTACAGTGAAGATCAACAACTCCATGCTAGAGAATAAGTTAATATCATTTTTATTTTAATTAAAAATGCATCCCCAGAACAAGTATAGATAAAAGAAAGCCATATAAGTGCAACTATTAGTTGTCCTCATAAAAAATAATTATAATTGGATTGGATTAGGGTGATAATAATAAATGTGAAGAAAGTCAATGACAATGCATTCTTTTGTTCTTGAATATTACATAATCTGTGTTTTCTTAGTTGAAATACAGTAATAATACTTTGTTCCACACACTGGAAGGATGCCCTTTGGAGAAGAAAATTAAATATGTTCTCATAATAAAATAAAGACTTGTCATATAAAATTAAATATAGATGTATTCTAATAATAACCATTAAAATGAATGAAGACACCAAGATGATGTAAGAGTTTCAATGTATCAAGTTCAGTACAGAGACACCCATGTTACACATACTCTAGCTTTAGTAACTTTGGTTTTAGGATCAAAAGGTGAATTGGAAAATCCTTAGCGGATATAGTAGTTTGAATGTAAAATGCCTTTCCAATGCTTATGTGTGTGAACACTTGGTCACCATCTGGTGACACTGTTTGGAAATGTGGCGGGAGCGTTAGGAGGTAGTGTCTTGTGGAGGAGGAGAGACACTGGCTGTGTTGAATTTCATAACCCAGTCCCATTTCCTATTCTCTTTTTCTGAGGACACATGAAATGTTACCAGCCATGATTTTGCTCAGCACCGACATTCCTTCACCTACCATTAAACTTCTTCTTGAAACTTGAACCAATAAAAAGATTTCTGTTTCTTAAGTTACTTTTGTCAGATGTTTTGCTCCAGCAACAAGCAAGTGAGAAAGTAGCTAATACAGATAGGATCAAATTTGTATTGTCTGAGGGATTTTGTTTTGAATATATTGATTTTAAGAAAGCTTACAATCTTTGACAATATGTAAAATTTAAACAAAACTGAAATTCCTCCTAGAAAAGAACACCTTCCCCATAAAGATCAGTTACTGTTAGAAATCAGCATGAAAGTACCCACTATCTTTCAGAAAAGATGTGGTATAGATTAAATTCAGCAATATATTTTGTGCATGGTTTTGTTTAAAATAAAACATCATGAAGAATATTCCATATGCAAGAAGTATAATTCATAATCTCTACAGACCTACTTTTGTTTTATGGCACTAAACGTTTTGGAATTTTCAGATTTAATGTTGTAGCTTCTGCTGTTTGCAAGCAACACACATGTTCCAGTATATATTTTCCACCCCTTAATTTCACTGCTCTTGTTTTTATTTCAGTGCTAGACATCAAGCCCATAACCTTCTGCATGATAGACAGGTGCCATACCCCTGGGCACTATATACAACATTAATTTCATGGATTTTTGATCCTACTAAACACCTTGAACTTGAAACTCATTCTGTGCAAGTCTTCCAGACTCCACTTGTGAAAATGTTATCAAATGTAATGTTTGTTCAAACCTGAAAATAAGGGTTGATATTATCCTTCTCAAGTAAATATCATTTGTTGAAGATTGAAGTTTGCTTTGTTTTGCTTTTTCCTCAGCAGCCCATGTTACAGCCTTATACCTGTCACATGAATGTATTCCTAGGGTTTTGAAAAAATGGATTCGATTTTTTTTTCTCTATACCTTACTGAAATCGATATACTTTGATTTATCTCATATTTAAAATATGTATTTGTTGCTATGAAATACTATTGTTCCAATGTAGAAGAAAAATTTACACATCCTTTAAATTCTCTCTCATAGATACATATATATATATATACAGATATGTATATGTATTTGTTCTCACAACTTTTTCATTTTTTTAAATATTTTATTTTTATTTATTTATTTATGAGAAAGAGAGAGGGAGAGAGCCAAGACAAGAGGGACGCTAACCACTGCAAATGAACTCCAGACACATGCACCACCATGGAAATCTGGTTTACATGGGTTCTGAAGAATTGAGCCTGGGTCCTTAGACTTCACAGGCAAGTGCCTTAACCACTAAGCCATTTCTCCAGCCCCCTAACTATTTTTTATAATTTTGTAGAATAAATTATTTGGACTTAAAGGCTGTCTTGTAATTTTTGGAAAACCAAAATCCATAGCTCTCTTGAAGATATTACCATAAGTAATTGAATATCATTAAGGTCTTACAAGTTATATCACCCACTATCGCCATGAAAAATAGTTTGTTTATATTTTTCATTTGTTGTATTTCTTAATAATCTTGGCTTGTTTGTTTAGTTTTTGAGACAGAGTCTTGGCATGTATTTCAGGGTGACCTTTAATTTTCTATGATATTGGCATTGCTAGCCTCCTGGGTGGTGAGATTATAGGAGTGAATAATGATGTTCTGCTCTTCAAAATGGTCTTTATAAATATAGGCTATCTCATTTTTCTTTTGGCAATTGATATAATTTCTTCCTTAAAAAACTATCTTTTATAAGATCCAGGAATTAAAAAAATAATTATTATTTGGGTAATGATTCCATTTTTGTTATTCACTTTTTTAAAACTTTTAGGATATTTGTTGATATAAAAGTTGTGTGAACTTAGATCTTTATGGCACATAAGGATGTAGAAAGAAAACACCCTTGTTTCTTACAATTTATTTAATATTGAGAAAATTTTGCTTGCTACTCAGGAAAAGAAGGGAAGGGAGTCATATCTACAGCACACAAAATTGACTCATTCCATTTTAAATCAGATAACTACAATACTTATTTTTACTATTTCACTGACTAAATTTGATTCTGTGCCAATTCCTTTTCTTTCTTTCTTCTTTCTTTTATTTTTACTTCTTCCCTGATTCCTTCTCTTAAAACAGATGGAATAGAACTGAGCTGTGCAGGGAAGACCTCACAAGGGTCATGTCAGAGACTGAGAATCTATAGAACTTCACACATTCTCTAGTCCCTCTTTTTTCTCCAGAGTGTTAGTAGTGGAGATGTGTGTGATTTGTCTGTTGCCAACAATCAGAATCTGCCAATGATGCTTGTGGCTCATAACCTGTGCCTTACTCATTCTGCTTTTGTCAGGGAACCCGGAGATCACACAAGTAGATGATCTTGCTTATACTTGGTGCTGTGGGTCTTCCCATGGGATGACTGTGTTTTATGTTTTGTCAGGTTTTCTGTGGTAATAAAATGTTATACACCTTCTTTTTTAATACAACAGAAGTGTGCTGCTGTGCCATTCTGGGGTTCAAAATAAACTTTAAAGATGAAAGTGTTCGGGTTTCGGTGTTCTTAGTGGGGACTCCAGGGAGGAACCAGCCCCTCTATCTTTCAAATGAAGCTGCTTACTTCTGCCATTTCTAATCAAAAGAAACAGAATTCTGCAGCCTCACTCCATGCCCTCCTTTCTTCTACCTAACCCCACTTACATGTGTGTGTGTGTGGCGGGGGGGGGGGGGGGGGCGGGTGGCACTCCAGGACCCCTTGTAAATGCAAACAAACACCAGACACTTGGGCCATATTTTATTTTGGGCTTTCATAAGGGGCTTGGAAATTGAACCGGGCCTTAGAGATTTTGCAAACTAGCACTTTTATTGGCCCAGCCATCCTTTTAATGCACTCCTCTCTGTTTCTGTTGTCACATTCTGTTCTCTGACTCTGATTTCTCCACTTTTCACTGAGGATATTTCTGATCACATAGGAACTACACAGATGCTCTTTTAATCTCAAGAATTTAGCATATTCTCCTTTCCCAAGTCTATTTTGTCATGTTATATGAAGAATATCCTCAAGTTAGGGAAGAGGGTTGGGGTAAGAGGAGAGAAAACTTGGACACCCATGATGTGTCCCCATCATCATTTTTACTAACATTCTCAGTCACACTCCATTTGCCTCCAAGGTGATTGAGAGCTCTGCAGATCAGGAGTCCACTATAAGTTCAGCATCAATTTGGTGCCATCTTGGGATCAGTAGATTATCATGTCCCCTTAGGAGGGGTAAACTGTCTACTGTCAGAAACAGGGCTTTTCTCAGCTCTTGGGTGATTCATAACTCAGGACTTAGGGTGACAGAATCCAATAATCACTCAAAACATCCAATGAGTTAGTGGCCTCCAGGTTCTTATTGTATGATTTCAAGGAATGACATTCACAGGCCATAGAGAGCTAAGTTTAGAAATATTTTATAATAGAGTTTATAGAGTATAAGAGAAGAGAACAGTGCTCCTGCTAGGAGACAGGCGTGGGGTTATGGAAAGAGGAGAAGCTACCCAGGTACCCTGATTGTACTCTTTTATAAAGTTTATTTGATGAGAGTTGAGTTGATCAGTTTTTCCTCCATCTTAAGTGTTTCTGTTTTATATATTCTAGTTATAAATATATTTATGAGAGAGGAAGAGAAAATGAAGATGCCAGTGCCTCCAGCCACTGCAAACAATCTCCAGAGGCTGTACCACCTTGTACATCTGACTTAAATGGGTACTGGGGAATGAAACCTCAGTCCTTAGGCTTCACAGGCAAATGACTTAACCACTAAGCCATCTCTTCAGCCTCAAGTGCTTCTTTAGAAAAGAGAATAATAAATACATCTATATTCCCAGGAAAGCGAATTATTCTCCTTGGCAGAGGGCAATTATATCTTCTGGGAAAGAGTTAACTGTGCCAGGAAAGAAGGAAACACCAGACCTTTCTGACATATATGGCCTCCAGCAAAATTGGAGTTACAAGGTGTCCATTAGGCAGAAAGATGTAAGGAAGATCCTGATTCTCTTCATACCTTTCTCATCTTCAGTAATTTTTAGTTTACTTTTGATACAGATGAAGACTAAGGTAGCCTTTTTATAGGTAGCCAGTCAGAAACACAGGCCCCAAGGAACACAGATAGCACTTTCTCTGGCAAAACCAGAAGCCCAGCCACATCTCAAGTGGCCATAAGCAGTGGCATCTTCCTGGTTCTCTGTGGTTCTTCAGTGAACTTATCCCATGAACTTCTCCATCATGGTTTAATATGCACCGAGACCCGAGACCTTCCCCAACAAGCAATCAATACCTTTCATTTGGACTTGGCAATGAGGCAGTTCTAACTGGATGCCTAATTTATATAAATGGACCTGATCCAAGCCTCCACCTGAGATTTTCCAGTCTTTCCTCTCCCCTCTCAGCCTCATTGGCTTAGGAACTTTTCTGCTTTTTAATTTTTTTTTCTTACCTCAACTCTTCCTTAATAAGTCCAACATAATTTACCATTCCCAGTGTCTGTGTTTCTCAAGTCTTTGCCAAACTAGACAAGAACTAGGGACTCAAGATCTACTGGCTAAGAGGGAGCTAAACACATCAGGAGTCCAGTCTCTCTTTTATATCATTATGGAAGCCAATCCGATATTACTTTGGAAGTATCCTGCCACCTCAGACTACCTTTTTATTTACTTTTTATTAGTTTTGTACTCAGTGAGTACAGTCAAGTTGGTACCATTGTGAGCCTCCTTCCTTCCTCCCCCCTCCACAGGGACCCTCCTAGTTGGGAAATATGGGCTGTGCATTGTGGGGTTAGCCATCAGTTACTGGTAGGAGGCAATGTCTCTGTGTATCATGACCCAACATGTGGCCCTGACATTCTTTCTGCCCCTCTTCCTTAAATTCTCTCAAAAAAAAAAAAAATGGTTATCCCATTTATCTGGTGCTAACTTTACTCCCCGTAGGAGAACTTGCTTCTCTTTTTCAGATAGATGCAGATCCTAAGGAGAGAACCACCCCATCATACCTCAAAAGGGCACCAGCTGAAACTAAGAATAATAGGGGAAATAAGCAAGAGTACTGTTTTTCGTGGTGAACCTAGTACCAGTACAAGGGTGAAAGAGATTGACACAGAGAACATTCAACTCCTACCAAATCAGATATCCAGAGACACAGAGGCTCCCAACACCTCATCACTGAAGCAGACCTAAAATGAACCTAACATGGCTCTAGGCTATCTTAAATGGTCACTGGGAATAGGAACCAAGTTAAAATTTGAAGGCCAAGTTTCTATACTATTAAACCATGTTGAAATATTTATGTTGTTTTATTTATTCAGTGATAGCATGTGTAAACTCCTAGGAAATGTGCAAGCTAGGATCATGAGTCTAATCCCGCATTAGTACTTCTCTCTCTTCACCATAAAAGAAGCTTTGGCTTCTTAATCTCTGCTTAGGCATTGAACAGAAGTGTATGTTTCTGACAACTTGGTTTTAGTACATCTATATTTTTCATTTGAAATTCTATGTGCTTCCTACAGTAAAACATTCTGATTTGTTTCATTTTCTAACTTGACCTTCTTTTCTCTTTTTATAACTTTTGTGACTTTTTAAAATATTTATTTATTTGAAAGAGAAAGAGATATATAGAATGAATGAATAAGCGAGCACGCTAGAGCCTCCTGCCACTACAAACCAACTCCAGACGCATGTGCCACTTTGTGCATCTGGCTTTGTGTGAGTACTGGAGAACTGATGCCTAGCTGTCAGGCTTCTGAAGCAAGCCCCTTTAACCACTGAACCTTCTCCTGTAGCCCCTATGGTGGATTTCTTATCTTCTTTTCAAATACATATCACTTGTTAGTTGTGGGACCTCATATACTTATTCAAAGTTAATTTTTATTAATTTTTCAATGCATTACCACAAATGAACTACCAACTCTCACTTTTGATCTTCATTGTGGAAATATCACAGCATTAGAGATCATATAACTTAAGTTCAGAGTCTAATTCCAAATGTATTATCTAACCTTGAGAAATATCAATATACCTTCCAGGTCTTTTTCTTTTACATAAAATAAGGCTATGGGACTCAATATTAGTTTCTGTGCAAGTTTTTATATGTCTTATTCTGTGAACTTCATTTTCTGACATAACGTCTACTCATAGCAAAATGCATACAAATTCTTCTCTAAGGAAGAAAATGGATGTGACTTTTGGGTAAGCCACAAAGATCCAGAGTTTGAGGCCCACATGGAACTAGTGAGCTTATATGAAAAAAAAAAGAAAGCATATATATATATATATATATATATATATATATATTCATAAATCAAGCAAAAATTATTGCCGTATAGGATTTCTGATGTTTAAGAAAATATTTCAACTCAACAACAAAAAAGAAACAAATGAAAAAATAATAATCCACATTAGGGTCTCTCTCTAGCCCAGGCTGACCTGGAATTCACTATGCATTCTCAGGGAGGCCTCAAACTCATGGCGATCCTCCTACATCTACCTCCTGAGTCCTGGGATTAAAGGTGTGCACCACCACTCCAGCGAAAGTCAGATAGTTTTAACAAATATAGGCCTGAAATTACTTTAATGAACTCATTGTATAGATTTGAATTAATAAAATCTTTAAGAGTATATGCCAATAAATTTATTTTCCTCTATTATGGTTCTAGTTAAGGTATTTTTGTGTCTGGAAATTATGTCCCAATAAAGGTCTTGGGAAGCTCTAAAAAAGCATATAAAATCCCCCTCCCCCAGAGTCTCTAAAGGGGAAAAAAAGCTTTCTAAGTATTACCCATAATGTACCTATGTTTAATTGCTACCTGCTACCATTTTGAATGTCAAAACATAGGAATAATTTTATGTTGCAACTATAGTGAAAGCCAAGGTATTTATTCACTCACAAATATTCATGTATTATGCTTTACCTTTAATAATGTGTCATATATTTTTTAGAAATTCTAAATTATGTAGGAAAAGGATTTTGCTATCATATGTTGCAATGCTAGGTTATGTGAGAGCAATATGCTATGGCATGCAGGTGTCAATGATAGGGAAAGTAAAGCTGTTTACAAGTCAAATGATCCCCCTTCAGTTCAAGCTTCCAAACTGTGAATACCATGGGAAGCTTCTTGGCATGCAAATGTCTTCCACCTGTTCTTCGATGAGACATAAATGAGAACCATAGGGGATGTGATTTTTCCCTTCTACACAGAAAGCAATCACTTTGTAACTTTGCAAGAGTAAAGGAGTAACATGTCCAATTAGGGATGAATAGCTTTAATAGTTTCCTGTACCAGTCTGACATTTTTTGCCTAGAATATTTATATTGCTTGTGACAAAACAATTCATTGTTTAATTTGCTTTTTCAGAGGAAATAAGCCTTATGAAGACAAGGCAGTATTAGAAGAAATTCAAAGCGAATAAAATTTTGTTTAAAATTTCACTTAATCTTGTTCATCTTTGTTACTTTTTAATTTGATGAATTTAAACCCATGTGAATATATATATATATATATATATATATATATATATATGCATATATGTATATATTACAGTACTACATTTAATATCTGTAGGCAAATTTAAGGAAATGTATTCTTAGATGTATCTCCTCTCCTCCCTTGATGCACTATTAATGAGTAATTGTTAAAATGAACAATTGTATGATGCCCTAAGTTGATATAAACCTGGAACATTCAATTGCTCACATTCCTCCCATAAGTTCAGTAAGAAAACTGCTTTGTAAATAAAATTGACATGACTAATGTTTATCCTGAGACAGTTGGAGTGAGAGCTCAGCAGCAGGTTAACAATGATATAGGAATTTGGGGTCTTTTTTACACCAATATACCTGATCTTTGTTTTATGAATTTGAAGAATGAACACCACAGACCAGGGAATAAGGTTTAGAGAGATGTTAGTATAGTTTAAAACTTTAGGTTGATGAACAGAAGGAGGACTTAAGCCTAGAACATAAGAAAAGGAAGCAAGGTGGAGCTCTTGCCCAGCGAGGCAAGAGGGGGTTTTAGAAGCCCACCCCGAGACTCAGATCTGGGTTTTTATGGGGAGTGGCTACATGATGAAGACCAGGTCAGTAGATTACTATGGGCAAAGACTGCCTTTTACAGCTTTGCCACTAATCTTAGGTAATGGTCAGAGCTTCTGTTCTCTAAGAAAAGTGCAAGCTTAATCTAGAGAACTTTTCTAATTAGTAGGTCTAACACATCATGAGTGTACACACAGGTTGTTTTTCATAGCTAATTTGAAGGTCCATGGCTGTCAGTGTTCAGAGGCAGGCTAGCATCAAACTTTGGAATTTTTTTGTTTTTGTTTTTGTTTTTTGAGTAGTTCTTCACTGGCATGTTTTACCACAGCAGACCAAACCTTGCGAGTCTCAAGAATGACCTGAGTTGTTTGAGGGTCCCTGGGCAGGAGCAGAATATAATAGGCCTCCTTTTTTTTTTTTTAATTAATGTGCCAGTTTCTCTGACAAAACTGATCTTAAATATCTTATCCTGACATAGTTGGGCCCTTGAAATTTAAGGTCTTATAGCTCTATCTGTTAGAAAATTGAGAAACCCGGCGGGGGGGGGGGGTGTCTCACTGATGGTTCTGGGTCCATTTTGGATGGTCAGAGATAAGAACTTTTGGACATAGAACAACTCAGTCTATTTTTTTTTCCATTTTTTGTAAAACAGGTCTAGCTGAAGAATAGTATAGTCCCCTTGCGGCAACAGGTTTTTTTTAATATAATTTTATTAGATATGGACATATTTAGTATGTAAATAACACATGTTGGTATCATCCTTTCCCTCCTGTCTGCCCCTATTATGAAGAGGCTTCCTCCTTGGGGACGCAGGGCAACCCCATGGGGATAGTGAGTCATGCGTTATAGGGAGGGGGCAATGTCTCTGTGAAAAATGTATCATGGTCTCTAGAATTTTGTGCATGCCCCTTAAAAACAAGTATAGGACCTCAAGAGTGTTAGGAAAACGCTGCCACTGGGTGTCATTCCCAGTCCATGTGTCTTCAGTCTTTAACTACTTTAAGACATGCTGTTAACATAGATGCAAAAGAATAAGACGTTTTCCCTTTGTTTAAATGAGAAATGCTATTTGCTTTGAGTGGCATTTCTTACACAAAAA
Source organism: Dipus sagitta (assembly GCA_036346955.1). Taxonomy (NCBI): domain Eukaryota; kingdom Metazoa; phylum Chordata; class Mammalia; order Rodentia; family Dipodidae; genus Dipus; species Dipus sagitta. Next base: position 28,849,139 of record CM070772.1, read on the forward strand.
TAGAAAGTATATTCTTCCTATGTGAATAACTCTCTTTAAACATACATTTAAGATGATCACATTTTCTAAAAAGACAATTAGCTGGGTATGGTGGTGCATGTCTGTACTCTCAGTACTCAGAATGCAGATTTATGAGTATTACTATGAAGTTGAGGCCAGTCTGAGACTACATAGTGAATTCCAGGTCAGCCTAGGCTAGAGTTAGATCCTACCTTGAAAAAAAGAAAAAAAAACAAGCGAACTAAAAAAAAAAGAAAGAAAACAACAACAAAATCAACGTTTCATAATCAAACTTACAAAATAGAAGTTGACAACAGAAATTATTAGGCTATAGAATAGTTTCAAAGAAAAAAGAAGATAAGTATATTAAGACATTCTCCTTTCTTCAATACATACAATTTACAAAACATACACAATCAAATACAAAAAAACAAACAAACAATATGCTTATATTTGGTGCAAATAATTGTGATTAACATTATTTCATCACTATTGATGTGTGAAAACATTATTTATAATAAACATTTTAATAGTTCTGAGAATTTTGACAACATTTAAAAATAAAGAATTTAGAATCAATATGAGTTGCTCAATTATAAAGAAAAAATGTTTTTTTCTAAAGAGATTGATTGAAATATGTAAGTAGACACAGCTGTTAATTATTACCATCAATAGAGTATAGCATAATCCTCTCAAAAATTGTAATTAAAATATTTCTGCTTTTTTTTAGGATAAATAAGCATATTCTAATCGATGTGATGCTTAATTTTTTGTTTGAAAATGTTACTCTCCTGGGAAGATGAAATGGCTCAGTGGTTAAATGTACTTACTTGCAAAGCCTGCTGGCCCAGGTTCAATTGCCCAGGACTCATATAAAGCCAGATGCATAATGTGGCACATGTGCCTGGAGTTCTGTTGCAACATCAAGTAGCCTTGGAGTTGTGTGTTTTTTCCCTCTCTCTCAAGTGAATAAATAAATAAATAAATACATGAATAGTTTTATTTTTTTATATTTGAAAGGTATACATTTATTCTTGTCATTGGTTTTTTTGTTGTTGTTTTAATTTTTTATTTTTTTTATTAATTAGTTTTGTATTTAGCAAATACAGTCAGTTTGGTACCATTATTAGGCTCATCCATGACCTACTCCCTCCCCTTGGCCCCTCCTTGTTGAAATAAATATTTTTTTGAAAGAAATCTTTACCTTGTTCCTGGAGTAAATTAAGAGGTACACTAATGGAATTTATGCAATATTCTATAGGCTTAAATCCTTTCTTTAATTCTTTTTTGGGTAATTGGACCCCAAACATACTGTAATTGTGTATTGCACTGAATTATTATGCCAAGCTTTTTCAGGTAATACCACTTAGCCTGTGGGTTCTACAATGGGAATGTAGCCTGATCATTGCAATGCAGAGCAGATGACTACAAGATATCCTAATATGTCCATGTCTGAGCACATCTCCCAATGGTCTTTGTTCCTGTACTTATTAAGAAACTGATTCTTCCTTCCTCTGCATGGGTATAGTGTTGGGAGGACATCAAAGTCACCATGTGCTGACAATTTGTGATAATGCTTTCTCTGAACAATATGCCAATAAGGAACAAGAGAGGACTAAGGTACCCCGAACTTCCAGCCAGCTTCACTAAATTCCTTATTTGAGCAGCCTAACTTCTAAGTTGGTATTTCCTTTTTTAATATTTTTATTTTTATATGTGCATTAAGAGACAGAGGAAGACAGAAAGAGAGGTGTTGGATAATGGGGTGCTTCAGGGACTCCAGCCACTGCAGATTCCAGATGCATGTGCTTCTTTGTGCAGCTGGCTTTATGTGGGTACTATGGAATCAAACTCAGGTAGTTAGGCTCTGCAGGCAAACATGTTAACCCCTGAGCCATCTGTCCAACCTAAAATTTATGTAATTTTTTTTAAAAAGCAGTCAAAATTAGGCTCTCCAAAAACACTATAAATGCTTACAAATGGCTCTATGTACGTATGAGCCTTAAGTGCTATTTCAGGTATTAATATCCTTGTTTCTGTCACACTTATTTAATTTTTGTCCATTTTCTCAATACGATTCCACCAAAAGATTACATATTCAGGCCACCAAAATTACTTATGTGTAAATAAAAGATTTCCACAATGTCAACATATAGCACAGAAGTACAGATGACCATTGCATATTTCAACATATTCAGATCTAGTAACTCTCAATGTAGCATCGAGTTCTTGTATTATTTTCTTATTGAATTGTGCTTTATCAGGCAAATGAGTCTCAAATGAAGAAATTGTCCTTATATATCAGTACAATTTTTGCTTAATACTTACACTGTCCTACCAAATACTTTATCAGGCTTCAGTACAACTCCCTCAGCCTGGGAAGGCCTGTGGACACAGGAACCGTAGGGTGCAGAGGCTGTTTGTTATTTCACATGTGAATCACAGCTCATTCTTTCTGCCTTCCTTTCCTTTCTGATTCTTTTTCCAGGCTTTCTTTTCTTAGCCTCCCATCCCCTGCTGTGTATACGGTATGAGTTTCCAGTAGCATCAGAGAGAGCTAGGATAAAGATAATTTTTTTTTATAGTGTAGTAATTAGAGTAACAGGTAGAGAGATCAATGACTACACGGCTTAGTGCTAAATTCTTGCAGCTGTTACTGACTGAATCTTTGCCAGGATTTGGAAAGCGGTGTCTGACTGTTTCATAAAGCAGCAATCAGCTCTCACTCACAGCACTTTTAAGTCCATTTTACTTACTAGCAACACAATAAAATAACTTACATGTCTCTAGTTTGTTGAACCAGAGACAATGTTCTAAAACTTGGGATTTTTAAAATCTTTTTCTTGAAACCTTTTCAAAAGCATGATTGTATTATACTACAAGCAAAAGTATTTTTAAAACATAGTTATCTGTTTGAAACATCTGTTGATAATTAGCACTCTAATTCACACAAAATTATTTTTAGTTCAGAATTGTCTCAGGCCATTTTCATCATGAGATTATCTAGGGACTGTGACAAAAGTGTGAGCATCCTTGGACCTATTCCAATTCTAATTCATCTCAAACTACAATGAAGAGTCTCATATCCATATAGAGTTTCAAAGATTTTTTTTATACTCAGGAACAGTATTGGAAATGCTGATGTTGTTGTGATCCAATCTTCCTGCTCTCACTCTATATTTTATATCTAACTAGTCATAAAGGTGCATGAAAATAAAGTCATCATGATGTATTTTAAGTAAAATTTTTCAGTCTACCATATAGTCCTCCATCGATATAATCCAGTGTCATTCACATATATATTCTGTTCTTATAATTGTATATACTTTGTATATACATATAACTATTGGTGTAAGCAAACATCATGGAATACCATAGACTGAGTGGGTTAAATAACAAACATTTGTTTTTGTTTTTTTTTTCACAGTTCTGGAAGCTCAATAGGTTTCTTTCTCTCTCTCTCTCTCTCTCTCTCTCTCTCTCTCTCTCGTGTGTACGTGTAAGAGAGAGAAAGAGAAGTTTCTATGCAGTTTCTTCTTACACAATCAATCACTATCCCTATTACAATGTTCTCATCTTCATGGAATTATTACTTCTTAGCAATTCTAACTCCAAATACCTTCACATGGGGCATTTGGATTTCTACATATGAAATTTAGAGTTTACAAACATCCACTCCATAGCTCCCATATATCTTTTTACATTATGTAAGATATATTTAACTGGGGAATTAATTTCCTTCAAACATGCTGCACAGTTTAAGATTAAGTATTTTGGCCCCTATAAACTGTCATTTAGATTCTCAGCAACTAACATGTCCCCCTCCTTGTCCATTTGAGTTCTGGTTTGTGCACAAGAGAGTTTAATTGTAATTAACTTGAAAAGAATTTTGTTGAAAGGAACTATAAGTCATAAGGGATCATCAGAGAAACCATACTAACAATTGTATATAATTCTGCATAGTGTGTATAGATTGGACTAAGGACTTAAACTAGCATAGAAGTTGCAGCCATCAGCAAATGTATTGTTATTCTCCAAGGTTTCTCAATTTTCAGTTCAAATCAAATTGATTTATTTTGACCTGTAATTGAAATTACTATTCTTATATAATAAGAATTTCTTAGTTCTCTACTTCAGATTAGGGTATGTAATTACTTTTGTAAACTATTTTCATAGTGAGTGGGAGCTTGGTGGGCTCAAATTTCACTCCCAAGAAAAGGGAAATAAGGTGGTGATTAGGGCATCCTGGCAACTCTTGAAGATATATTTAATCATGCTACAACAGAAATGTGTGTAATGTTACAATTAGATAAAATTGAAATTAGATGGATTTCAATGCATTTAATTTGCTTTTCCTGCACAATAAGTTTGAATTTATTATTTTAGAATTGCACTTATACACCTTTAACTAGATAAATCTGTGTTGTCAATAATGGACCTCTGTAATATTCTATATCTGTTATAGCAGATAATTCTTTTCTAATCCCATACTTCTTCAGTGAAATAAACCACAAAATATAATCTTGCATATATTTGAAGAAAATGGCTAGTATCACTTGGTTTTTCGAGGTAGGGTCTCACTCTAGCTCACGCTGACTTGGAATTCACTATGGAGTCTCAGGGTGGCCTTGAACTCACGGCGATCCTCCTACCTCTGCCTCCCGAGTGCTGGGATTAAAGGCATGCGCCACCACGCCCAGCTATAGTATCCCTTTTGCTGTTATTTTTTTTCTCAAAAATAAATAAAGAGTTAATATCAAAAAATTGTATATCTGAGACTGAAAATGGCACAGCAGTTAAACGGGCTTGCTTGCAAAATTGTGTATCTTACATATATATCCAAAATATTCAATGACTAATAAAAAGCAGTATTTGTAGCCTGGCGAGATGGTATAGTGGTTAAGGCACTTGCCTACAAGCCTAAGGTTTGATTGCCCATTCCCCACATAAGCGAGATGGAAAAGGTGGAACATATGTTTGGAGTTCGTTTGAAGTGGCTAGAAGTCCTGCCACACCCATTCTCTCTCTCTAATAAATAAAAATATTAAAAAAGCAGTGTCTCCTACTGAAAATATAAGACATATGAAACATAAACAAGTTTATGAAACTGAAATATCTGAAGATCAATCGGGACTATTTAATATTTGGGGAAAATTATTGTGAGACATGGAAGTGGTGTCTAATGGGTACTGGGGAACTGAACCCAGCTTGTCAGGTTTCACAAGCAAGCATCTTAACCACTGATGTATCTCTCCAGCCCAGATTAGTTTCTTGGTGATGGACTTTCTTAATTGTGAACCATGCATTCTCCTAAGCAAAATTTCTATATAGTTCATAAGTTGTAGGCTCTCCTCCTAAATCAACAAGATTGAAGTGAGTATTAAATAAGGTAATGAAGAAAAGCAGAAACAGGTATTTGAATTGGCATGGCAAATTGAATGAATAAAAAATAAATAAATGAAGGAATTTTTGTTTATAGTAAAAATACATTTCTAAATCTGTATCGTACTATGGAAATATTTCAGAAAAACTGATGTTACAATGTTTAGAAATGTCAATAAAAATGAATTAAATATATAACAAAAATGAAGTTTCTTCTCACCTGAATGACTGAAATTTTAGATAATTGAATAATTAATTAATAATATTGAAATGAATTTTCTGCCAGTTTGGGCAAATCTACAAGTCACAAACTTCAGACATCCTGTGCTAATTTCATAAGCATTTCGGAATGGCTAAGATGATGATCTTATTTTTCTTTCCAATGAGTCTAATATGTTTGATGTGACAGGTACTACATTATTAAGTGGTTCAAAGGAACAACTGTTCTCCAGACTGGAATGATCTTGGGCATCTTCCTTCTGCTGAAAGATGTAAAGGTGAATGAAAACAAGTAAACTGAGTATGGGAAAAGCACGTGTATGCAGAAATTGCGGCAGCAGATACAGAGCCATTCACTATCACTAGTCCTTAGCAGAATTAGACAAATCCCTTTGTTTTCCACAGTGAAATCAATGAGTAGCTTTAGATATGATCAGATTGCATGGGGGCTGGAGGTAAGTGGGTGAATGGAAAGTAAAACAGACATGTGACAGGACAGGGGAGTAAATCAGGCCTGTAATTTGGGAGTGGCAGGGACAGTTGGACGGAGACCTCCAGGAGATGCCAGTTACTGCTCCCATTCTGACCACTTCAGGCCATGCACTGCAGTGTACAGTGGCTGTGTCTCATCCTTCTGAGCTGCCGATTTGAGACAGAGCTTTTTGTGTCATTTTTACTGTTGGATATTGTTTCCACGCTCCATTATTAGAATCCCCTTATGAACTTTCTCAGAGACAGGTGCTAAAAACAAATCTCAAGGTTTACGCATATACATGCAAATTTTCTTACATGTATTAATGGCCCAGAGTGCATAAAGTAGACTGGCTGGCTTGTGAACTCCAGGGAATTCTCATTTCTCTACTTCCCCAGCACTTGGATGGTAAGTGCTTGAAATGATGCCTTTATTATTATTATTATTATTATTTTATTTAATTTTTTGTTAGTTTTGTACTCAGTGAATACAGTCAATCTGGTACCATTGTTAGGCTCTTCCATGTCCTAACCCCTCCCCTTGGCCCCTCCTTGTTGAGGTATACGGGTCATGCATTCTGGAGTTAGCCCACAGTTATGGGTAGGATAAATGTCTCTGCATATCATGACCCAACATGTGGCTCTGACATTCTTTCCGCCCCCTCTTCCGCAAAATTTCCCTGAACCATGTTGAGTTCATTTTTGGTCTGCTTCAGTAACGAGGTGTTGGGAGCCTCTGGGTCTCTGGCTCTCTGATTTGGTAGGAGTTGATTTTTCTTGGTTTTGATCTCCTTCACCCTTGTGCTGGTACCCGGTTCACCAGGAAAACAGCACCCTTGCTTGTTTCGCCAATTTTTCTTAGTTTCAGCCAGGGCCCTTTTGAGGTATGATGGGGTATTGCCTTTATTATTTTTAACATGGTTTCTGGGAATTGGCCTCAGGCACTTATGCTTACATGGCAATCACTTTACCAACTGAGCTACCTCCCTATTCATAACACTTTAAAGGTATTCTAGGTAGATAAATTTATTTATAGAGACATAATTATTTAATCACTGCATATATTTTACATGTAAAATATAAGGATCAATATACGTGGTTTATTACAAATCACAGAAAGAAATGGTTTTGGGATACAAAGATCATCATGGCAGAAAAAAATGTTTATGTAGAAACATGATATTGAGGGACATAATTACCTGTATGAGAGCAGCATACATCATTGCTTGCAGTGCATGTTGTATATACCCATCAGGAATTGCCTTGTATCCCTACATCCAGCACCCTTATACTCCACCATCCAGTAGTAATTTCAGTAGCACTTTCCAAATTTAAAGATACTCAGGACATACTATTAATAAAATAGAAGATTGGCCTTAAAGCAGGTTGTGGTGGTTGGATTCAGGTGTCCCCTGTAAATTTAGGTGTTCTGCATGCTAGGTCCCCAGAGCATGTTAATTTGGGAATTAACTCCTCCTGTAAGCAGTGTATTGTTGGGGGCGAGCTTATTGGTGTTAGAGTCAATTTCCTCTTGCCAGTATTTGGCACACTCACCTATTTCTGTTGTCCATCCTATGTTGTCCAGGAGGTGATGTCCACCCTCTGCTCATGCAATCATTTCCCCTGCCATCATGGAGCTTCCCCTCAAGTCTGTAAGCCAAAATAAACCATTTATTCCCCCCACAAACTGCTCTTGGTTGGGCGTTTTCTGCCAGCAATGCAAACCTGACTGCAACAGTAAGATTGGTACCAAGAGTAGGGTCATTGCTGCTAGAAACCTGACTGCATGGCTTTTGGCCTTTTGGAACAAATTTTTTGAGAGGAATGTGGAAGAACTTGAAATTGTGGCCTAAGAAATACTTTGCAGTGCTATAAGTACAGCTTGATGGATCACTCTGGTTAGAATTGAAAGACATGAATGCAGTAAGAACTATGGACTGTGAGGTTTGCCTTGTGATGGTGAGAAATAGCTTTTCTTGGCCTGAACTTGAAGGAGTTTGAGTGAGAGGCTTTCTGCATTCTGCTTGCCTGTGTCCTGGGAAATTGTGCAGGGTTGCATTGCATAGAAAGGGACTGGTATGAGTAGAGAGGTATAGCACAGAAAGAAATGAAATCCTTGGGCTGAAACTTCTGCCGGTTGAGCTGCAATTGTATTAGAGATTACAACCATTGCTATTAACCCAGCTGACCTGCATCGGGAAACAGGAAGAATGTAGACTCTTTGGAAGGGGCTGAATGCTGAAGGGGTGCCCTGTTCTTCAAAGTCGGCTTTATTCCCCCATGGATTAACAAATCGGTAGCCCACCTGGTATTATGGAGTATACAAATGCAGGAGAGAGGTGGTCACTGAATTTGCAACATGGTTTTGTATTTTGGAAATGGCCATGGGGACAACGTGATTACTTGTGCAAAGACTCTATGGAGCCATGTGGATAAACAGTGGGCTGCAGCAGAGACCCAATGGACATGCCAGGACTATGGGATGGCCATCAAGGAGAGCTGCCAACACTGGATTACGTTTTCCAGAACTGCGAGTAGCCTAGCAGGAGGGGAGGAATTGGAACACCAGACACTTGTCACTGTTTAGAATCAGGCTTGGCGAATCATCACTGACCAGAGTTGTTGGACTTGGAGCTAGAGATTTTGATATTTGCCCTGTTTAAATCTTGCATTAGTTGAGTATTTCTTTGTTATTCCCATTGCCATCTTTTGCAGTGTGAATGTTTATTCTGCGTTATTATGTTTTTTGGGGGAGAGGGGAGTATTTGATATTATGGCTCAGTTAAAATACATTGTTTTATGGGGATGTTTGATAAAAAATATGGGGAGTTTTAAAATTGGACTGAATACCATGCATTTTTACATCATATATGGTTATAAATTTATGGGGGCCAGGGGCAGAATGTGGTGGTTTGGTTCAGGTGTTGCCCACAGACTTATTTGTTCTGAATGCTAGGTCCCCAGCTGATGGCAATTTGGGGCTTAAAACTTCGAGGAGGTAGTGTATTGTTGAGGGTGGGCTTATGGGTATTATAGCCAGCTTCTCCTTGCCAGTGTTTGGCATAGTCACCTGTTGCTGTTGTCCATAGGAGGTGATGTACACCCTCTGCTCATGCTCTTATTTTCCCCTGACATCATGGAGCTTCCTCTGAGGTCTGTAAGCCAAAATACCACTGCTCGCCACCCGCCCCCCCCCACACACACAAGCTGTTCTTGGTCAGGTGTTTTCTGCCAGCAATGCAAACCTGACTGCAATACAGGTCTTCTGGGAAGTGGACCTTAAAAGTATTGTGGCTCCAATTCCATTGTTGCTACAGAAAAGGCAGGAATAGAAACACCCTACAGTGAGAAAGAAGATCCATAGCACATAGTGAACCAGAGTTAGGAAAGGTGTTTGTGACAGTTGGAGTCAATCTCACATCTACAGGGAGGAAGATTGGAGGTATCAGTCTGAGGGCTTAGCAATATAGATTTGAAGATACACTTTGTCTATGGATCTTTTCCTCACCTTAGCACAATAAAGACTTAGCAATTAACACACTATTCCTTGTTTTATTCATCTATTAAAGTAAGTACTTATCTTTTGAAATTAGTTTCAAAATGCTTCCTTTCCCTTTGCTCTGAAAAATTTTGTGAGATTGATGAGAGTAAGGGGTTTATTTATTGTGAGACTTATGAGCACAAGTTAATATTGCAACATAAGGTTGATATTTTTTATATTGTATCGGGTTACTTTTGTTAAACCATATATATAAATATATATATATATATATATATATATATATATATATATATACAGATATATATTATATATATATGTATATACACACATATATTTTATTATTAAAACTTTCTATGTTTAATGAACATTGATACTCAGAAGTTGTCACTGCTTAATAAACTAATTGCTTCTACAAAGAAGGTGAGAAAGTTTGGGGCATCGTCTTTCTAATGACTAGTTCTTTTAGCTTTTGTGGTATATTAACTATTACAAAAATGTATCCACATGCACACATACATTTGTGCATATATATGCATTTTTATATAAGCCATATATGCATATGTATACATATAATTTAGGTAATATTGCTAAGTTTAGGAATTTAGAAAGTAATATTATTGACCATCTTCTTTTTGTAAAATATTTTATTTGTATTTATTTATTTATTTATTTGACAAAGAAAGAGGGAGAGGGAGAGAGAGAATGGGCACGTGCCAGGGCCTATAGACACTGCAAATGAACTCCAGATGCATGTGCCACATTGTGCATCTGGCTAACGTGGACCTGAGGGAATCAAATCTGGGTCCTTTGGCTTTGCAGGCAAATGCCTTAACTGCTAAGCCATCTCTCCAGCCCTTGACCATCTTCTTTTACTTCCTTCTTTTTTTCTCTTCTCATCTCCCCAGCTAGGGTCTTCTCCTATTTGTTGATCAATGCAAAGAAGTTAGTTTCATCTTTGTGAGTGTTCCCTGTGGTCTATCTAGTGTTTAGTTTATTTCTGTTATTATTATTCATGCTGATAGTTTATTTGTTGATTTAACTTTGCTCTTTTCCTGTACTAGAGAGCACATTTTAGGTCATTTATCTTGTATGTTTTGTTTCTTTTTGAATTTAAGAATTCAAAGTTACAGTCTTCCTTTGAATCCTTTGTTTTAGTTATTTTCCATAAATGTGATATGTTTTCTAAGAGAGAGAGAGAGACAGAGAGAGAGCAGACATAATCTAAGTAAAAGTAAAAGAAGAGGCTCTCTCTTTAGTAAGTTCATCTTCCCTGTTGAAATGGAAGGGAAACTTTCCAAAAGACTAGTTTGAGAAGATGAAGCCTCTTGCCAAGTTTACAATGCACTGTTGTCATTCCCAGACTTGGGAACAATGTTGTCCAATGTACTCACAGAGGAAGATACTGAGCTATCTTTGAGATTCTGAGTTCAATGGGAGCATGAGCTATCTTTGAGATTCTGAGTTCAATGGGAGCATGTTTCCAAGCAACCAAAAAAAACAAAAAAAACAACAACAACAAAAAAAAAACCTATCATAAGTATTTGAATTTTCCCTTGGGATAGAGTGAATTAACCAGGTGAATGTTGTAGTAATGAGGTGAATTTAGCATTAATATGCATGTCAAGTCATGGGGAAGCTTCTTTCCTGATTATTGTTTGTTTTGAAAATACACAAGCAATGGGCCCCTTCTGCTTGACTACATACAAGGAGCATAGTCTGTTCTTTAAAAAAATAATAACAATAGTTATTTGCAAGGAGAGAAAGAGAGAATGTGAGTGCCAGGGCCTCCAGCCACTGCAAATAAACTCCAGGTACATGTGTCACCTTGTGCATCTGCTTAAATGGGTACTAGGGAATCAATCCTGGGTCCATTGGCTTTGCAGGCAAGTGCCTTAACTGCTAAGCTATATCTCTAGCCCAGAAAGTCCTTTCTTTATAAATATTTTTGGACTATCTGTGATGTATATCATATTGAGAATTATTGCTTCCATAACTGTGGGCTAACTCCACAATGCATGACCCGTATACCTCAACAAGGAGGGGCCAAGGGGAGGGGGTAGGTCACGGATGAGCCTAATAATGGTACCAAACTGACTGTATTTGCTGAATACAGAACTGACTAATAAAAAAAAAATGTCACAAATTACACGGAAAAAAAAAAAAAAAGAAAAGATGAACGGTATATCCAGCAGCAACTATACATTACCTTATACAAAGGAATGTGTTTTACAATTAATGGGAATAACAAATACATAGATTTAAGATCCACTGGTCTTAATAGATACTGGAAATAAATGATGCAATTGAATAAAAGAATGCCTTAGAATAATAAAAAAAAAAAAACCATTGTATTCACCTTTTGATTTTGTGGGAGAATCATTAGAACCAAAAACATATTTTTTTCTTTTTTTAATATTTATTTATTAGAGAGAAATAGACTGATAGAGAGGAAGAGAGAATGGACACACCATATGAACTCCAGACACATGTGTCCCCTTGTGTATCTGGCTCACATGGGTCCTGGGGAATTGAATTCAGGTCCTTAGGCTTCATAGGCAAATGCCATAGCCACTGAGCCATTTTCCCAGTCCCCAAAAAGAGATTTTCTTATAATTATACTTCCCCTAATAGCTGTATTTTTCATAACATTAGCTTAAGAAAATTTTTGTAGTTTTCTTGAGTGCAGTTATTGATGATTATTCAAGATTAGTTATTTTATTGCTTTGTTTTTTTTTTTTTGTTTTAATTTTTACTTATTTGAGAAAGGGGAAACAGAGAAAACAGAGACAGAATGGGTACACCATGGCCTGCAGACACTGTAAAAAAACTCCATATGCATGTGCCACATTGGGCCTCTGGCTTATATGGATACGAAGAATGGAAGCTGGATCCTTAGACTTCTCAGGTAAGCAGCTTAACCACTAATCCATCCCTCCAGCCCCCTTACTCTGTTTTGTACACTAATTATATATAAACTTTGAGTTTTGTTTCAATATATTCAAATGTTTAAATTTTTGTTGTAAAAATATAAATTAAAGTCAGTAATTATTTAGAAGAATAGCTTAATCATCAAACAAGTATAACTTTTAAAATTAAATTATTTTAAAAGTTTATTTATGTATTTGTAAGTGGAGAGAGAAATAATGAGAAGAGAAAGGGGCAGGGGGGAAGGCCTCCAGCTGCTGCAAGGGAAATCCAGATTTATGCCCCACTGCATCTGGCTTTATGTGGGTACTAGGGAATTAAACCCAGGTCATTAGGCTTTGCAAGTATGCACCTTAACCATTAAACCACCTATGTAACCTAAATGTAACTTTTGAGATGTTAGTTATTTTATTTAAGCCTTAATTTCTCATCTGTAACATAAAAATAAAGTTGATTATTTAAACTATGAATGAATGAATACATGTGTATCTTTCTGCATCTGTGAGAGAGAGAGAAAGAGAGGGAAAGGAGAAAAGAAGTAAAAAAAGAGAAAAGCAGAGAGAAGCAGAGAGGTAGATTTTAAAAAAGTTAAATGACATCATTATGTTGGCAGAAGAAACTCATCAACTCTAACAATAACTGCTATTATCCAAAATGATCTAATATCTCTCACACAATCAATACCATTACATTAGTAAGCAAAGAATACTGAGTCATTAAGCAATAATAGTAACATTGCCAAAGGACAGAAAGTACCATTTGAAACTATTTTATTCAGGACATTTATGTACAATAGGCCTAATATCTAGTGTCTAAAGTGTCTATTACCTATTTCTTTCTTTCCTTTTTTTTTTTTTTTTCTTCAAGGTAGGGTCTCACAGGCTGACCTGGAATTCACTATGTAGTCTCAGGGTTGCCTTGAACTCATGGTGATCCTCCTACCTCTGCCTCCCAGGGGCTGGGATTAAAGGCAGGCGCCACCATGCCCACTCCTGGCTCTATTTTATTTATTTAATTATTTGAGAGAGAGCATGAGCAAAAGAGGGAGAGAGAGAGAGAGAGAGGAACACAGAATGGGCATGCCAGGGCCTCGAGCCATGAACTCCAGACACATGTGCCATTATGTGTATCTGGCTTATGTAGGTACTATGTAATTGAGCCTGGGTCCTTAGGCTTTACAGGTGAGTGCCTTAACTGCTAAGCCATTTCTCCAGCCCCAATTACCTATTTCTTAATTGTAATAACTAATCACAGTTTACAGTGCCGATCAGAAGAGAATTGGGCTACTCTCTTTATGTAACTTCTTTAATGAGAACTGGGTGAGTTAATTTTTGTTTTATGAAATCTGAGAATGGTGGGAAAGATATATTTATTAAATGTATAAATATACAAATGCATATGGACTGTTATCATAACACATATAAACTTAGAGCCAATTTTTTCATAAATATACAAAATCTCTATTCAAATGTTTAGATTCTCCATTGATAACAAAAGGAAGATAAAAGTGTGACATTTCTGAATTCATTTAGTGTCTGTCTCCTTTTCCTTGTACTATGTTTCTGATGCCTATTCAGTTATGCACCTAGGCATGCTAGTCATTCAAGAAGTGTTCACATAAAGCTGGTTATTCAAAGCCTTCAAGATTAAAGATACCAAAATAAAAGTAGCTAAGTGATTTGTCAACTGCATCTTTAATACTGTCCTGTTGCAGACCCCCATTGTGATTCTTCAAAGTCATCAATCATTCTCCTAACCCTTTCATGCAGAACCAATTATCCCATGACAGGAACTGATGCTGCCGCACTAAACATACCATGGAAACTGATTGTGTTTAATACCTACTTCCAGTATGACAGGTATAACAAATAAACCTCCTGGAGAACAGATGGATATTGTCCACTGATTGGCTCCCTGGAAGTAGCAATGTTCTTAGCATCAAATAGAGATCATCTTCCCCCGGCAGGAGCAATTTCTTTGAGGACAATAAACCTCTTGGTGACAAGAATTGAGATCATGATCAACCAGGCCATATATTGACTGAGACTGCTTGACAATGAGAATGTCTTACAGCCCTTCCCTACATAGTGTTGGCTTTCTTTCAAGTACACAAAAAGAGCTGAGGTATTTGAATCCTGTTGCCAGCTCAACATTAATACACTGATTCAATTCATTACTGTCTCTCAACATTAACTCTTAAGTTTCAGTTTTCACTGAGTAACTAGGTCTAATTCCTTAGGGATCATGGCTTCTGACTTCAGAAACATAACTAACAGTATAAAAAGAAAGGAGGCTTTTTTTTTAAATTAATTCAATTTTGTATGTGTTATAAAAGGTTATATTTTTTTATCCCCTCTCCCCTGCTCCCATTGCCCTGGGACTCTCATCAGTGGGGTTATGGTAATCACTTGGGGGTCATGAAGGTCTCAGTACCCGGGGAGTAGTGGGGGGACCATGTCTCGAGATATTCCTACCCATTCTGTGTCTCTTACAATCTTTCTGGCTCCTCTTCCACAATGTTCCCAGAGCAATGGCAGGCCTGCATGCAGTCTGATTAAGTGTTGAGTTCTCTGTAGCTTCTGGATTTGTGCCTTAATGGTTTTGATTGATCACCATGTCTGCCACCATCACCCTGCATCCAGTTGTCAGGCTAGGAATAACAGCAGTTTCCACATTGCTTCTTCCTCTGCAATTTTACCTGGGCCCTGGAAGATGTGGTAGAGGTAGCACATCTCATTGTAGGAAGGTGTCTATCTTCGTGTCTTATCAATGGATCTTGGTTCTCCTCCATTTTCTCTGCTATCTGTAAAATAAAAGATTCTCCAACTAAGAATAAGAGCAGCTTGCATTAAAGGGGATATGAGAAATTATTTGAGAGACTTTTTGGTATGCACGCCAGGGAACAGTAGAGGCATCTCTCTGATGTCTGAGCTTCCTGACCATGGGATTCTGACTTGGTTTCCAGTACAAGATTTCAGTTCTCTCTCACCGAGTAG
This sequence comes from Dipus sagitta, assembly GCA_036346955.1. Lineage (NCBI taxonomy): Eukaryota > Metazoa > Chordata > Mammalia > Rodentia > Dipodidae > Dipus > Dipus sagitta. The sequence goes on from CM070772.1 coordinate 28,864,634, forward strand.
GTCTCAAGTCCAGCAAGAGAACAGTAGAGAACTGTAGAGGCTGTGTGCCACTATTGCACAAGTGTGTACTTCTTGTCCATCTGGTTGATTTTCTAATTTGCATAGTCATCTGCTTATTCAGGCTGTTGTTGACCATTGTCCTCCAGTGACTGCCACAGGGCTTTCCAGCACTATGAGGGCTGGACAGAAGGAAGCTGGTTTCAAAACCTGCAATTGTCACAGGTCTTTTTCTGGAGATGTGCAAAGAAACATTTATTCTGCCCATGAAGAATACCAACAGACCAAATACAGGATCCCAACAGAGAACAGCTTCGTATGTCAAGGAGTTTATTATGGTTATGTATAAGCTGTATGAAATTTGTAATTAATCGCTGAAGTGACCCACGTACAGTTCTGACAACTCATAAAAAGCCACAGCAAAGAGTAGTTCCCAGGGCAACTTACTTGAAGTCACCATGTTGAAGAGTCTCCCCAAGCCATCACATTAACTGTCACAGCATCTGCGAATCAAGGGACCTTATGAGGTGGTAAGAAGAGCCCTTGAGACCCATGTCCATCCCTATCCCTTCCTTGAGTGCATGTGAATAAGCCTGATCTCCTAACTCTGATTCAAGATAAAAATGAAATAGATACAGAAGAATGTTAGATAGTTGCCTTTATTTAATATATAATACAACATGAAATATCTTGAACCTATTAATGTTTTACCATCTTATTTTAGCAGCAGTAAAGAAACTGAGGGGTTAGTCTACTCTATGTAATACGATTTCAAACCATTTTTGTTTCCCAATTTGTGCCATATGTTTTCAACTTTTTATTGGAAACTTCCATAAATGGGGATAATATACCATGATTATAATCCCCTCCTTTAATCTCCTTTTCCCCTCCCAAGTCACTTTTCACCAAATAACTTCTCTTTTCCAAGTTTTCTCCCCTGATTTGACATCATTTTTTTTTTTTTCCTCCTATTATGCATGTCTTCTGTAGGCAATGTCAGGCACTGTGAGGTCATGAATATTAAGGCTACTTTGTGCTGAACGACAGCACTGTAATCAGCGTGCCCCATCCTTTGGCTCTTCTTCTTCCCACCTCTTCTGCACTGGCCTCTGAGCCTTGGAGGGTGTGGTAGAGATGACTTACTTAGCGCGGAATGCTCCGCTGTCACTTCTTATCAGCACTATACTTTTGAGTCACCCCATATTGTCACCACCATCTGAAAACAGAGGTTTCTCTAAACAAGAGTGGCAATAATATTAACAAAACTGACATAAACATAAGGGTTTAGAGGGCAGTTTGGCGGGCTTGTATCATAAGTATTTATGTACATGTGCTAAGTCAACTTTTTAGTTATCAATTGCATGCGTATTTGCTTTATCAAGTGTATGCAACAGAATTTGGAAAATGTGCTCGCAGACTGTAGATTAATGCATTAAGAGTCAATATGTTCTCACTAGTTCTGAGGAATCAAGAGCAAGGCAGATTAAGTGCTCACTAATTAAGTTATGTTGGAGGAGCTTTATATGAAATAATTATTACTGGCTTCTAGTCTTACCATTCACTGAGTCAAAAGAATTGTTCTGAGGCTGAAGAAATAGCTCAGTCCTTAAGGCACTTGCCTGTAAAGCACAACCTATGTTCCTTTTCCTACTTCCTATGCACAGCCAGAGGCACGAAGGGGCTCATGTGTCTGGGAGTTTATTTCCAGCAGCTGGAGGGCCTCACACGCCCATTTTTTCTCTGTCCTCCATCTTCTTCTTCCTCCTCCTCCTCTTCTTCTTCTTTCCTTTTCTCTCTCACTCCTTGAGAGTAAATGAATAAAAATATAGAAAATAATCATATTGAAAAAGTGATAAATGTTATAAAATATTTAACCAACAAGCTCACTGAAGATTATAATGACAAAATTCTTTATGTTAAATTCTTGAATAAGTTACACATAAAACACACATTTATATTTTAAAATTTGTTTTATTGTATTCCACTTTCAATATTGGGTGTGAGTTAACAATAAAATATTTGATATCAGTTTATGTTAAAATGCATTTTGTTATTGTTTTCCAAAGATTCCTGTGTCATTTGTAAAAGCCTAGGTTATCAGATTCTCATTTTCATTTATGAGTTTTAAAACCTAAAATTATTAATAAAAGCACCTAACATTATTAATAATCTTGTGGTCCACTGACTAGTCTGGGTAAAACATTACTTTTCCATCTCTGTATTTATGTCTATCTTTAATCATTAGCACTAGGGATATGGTATTCTATTAAGAACACATTGGTTAAGAAATATATATAATACAACTCTTTTGTTAGATGAATATGCTGAATTTGTCTAAACTGCCCACAAGGCACCCTGAGTGTCATACATTTGTTATCAAAATTTTCTAAAAGGTTATTGTGTCTGTGCTCTACATAAATAAATGTGTTATGCAGGTTATTAAGCACATCTTAATTAAACATGTACCCTAAACTCCAATTATTTTCCTCATATCTTGTTTGGATTTGATTAACATCTATTATAATCATACAAGGTAATTTCTAGGTTCTGCTAAATTATTGTACTATAAATAAAAAATAATCATTTAAACTTCAACCTTCTCTTTTCAAAGATTATGACACTCAAGTTTGATGGTATTACCATAGAAATGTCAGTTCAATTATTTTAGAATAATTAGCTTCATTTCATATGGAAGGTACACAGATATAAAATCCAGTTTCTTATTCTAAAATAGTATCAGTAGCAATCAAATTCAAGTTGAGAGAGGCTCACCCCTGCTACCTTTATCAGTTTTCAATCTTACAGTGATATTTACTATTACAGGGTATAAGTGATTGTTAGAAACATGAAACTAATAATTAAACATCAACCCCATATATCCAGGAACTACTACATTAACATTAGTCAGCATTATCTGTCCAAATTGTGTTAGAGTCCTATGTAGGATTGCTAGTGTTATTGTGGAAATGGTTGTACAAAGGACTGACTGACTGTTTTGACAGAATGAATCCTGGTATGTGGCATTGTTTCATTCACATATCATAGTAATTCAATATATCAGCTAAAAACACATCTTAGATGAATGAAAAAATTCCTTCAGATCAGAAACTTCTAATTATAAGCCTATATGATTGTTCTGTTATATAATTTAGACAGAATTTTTAAAATGCAGTTTTTAGGCTGAACAGACATATTAGGTTCAATTGCCAGAAAAACCAACAATGCTGATTAATATTCTCACATGCAGGAAAAGCTGAGAGGAAAACGAAGAGTTATAAATGATAATTCCAAGTTTATACATTTTATCCCAGTGTATTCTAATTTTCATTCTGTGAGTTAAGTTGATTCGACCTGTATGTGCTTGATTTACATGAGGACCTGAGTTCAATCATTAGTAACCACATAAAAATGCTGGGAGTAGGGATGTAGAAACAGAAAGATTGTTGAGGCTTGCTGGCCAAACAGTCTATCCCACCTTGCAAGATCCAGCCAAAGAGAGACCCTGACTCAAAAAGATGGACTATTCCTAAAAATGACAACCCAGGTTGCTATCTGCCCTATGTAGCATGTGCTCTCCCAAATCTCTCTCCCTCTCTCTCTCTCTCTCTCTCTCTCACACACACACATACACACACACACACACACACACACACACACACACACACACACAATTCCATTCCTTCCCTAACCAGACTTATTTGGAAAGTATACAGCAAACTGAATTTAATATTTGTATTTATATTATTATTTTAAGGTTAAATTGTTAAATTATTGCATAATAATTACAAAATAATATAAAACATTCTTATCAAAAAGATATTAATAGATGCACCTTTACATTTTACAAATTGTGGTACTATCAGTTAACATGCTACCTCCCTTCTTAAGGAATATGGAATTTCTTAAGTATTGTAAAGTATTTTTACATAATTTCAGAGATTTGTATACAAACCACACTTTTTATGCCTATTCTATGGAATTCGCTTCTCCATCCTTCTAACAGTGAGTGTAATCAAAATAACAAAGTTCATCAGCTTAAGCTAGTGTCAAATATTAATTTCTTATTCAGTTATTATTAACTTATATGGTATAGTGAATGCTTAGGACACTGATCAAAATAACTAGGTCATTTAATAACTTTAAGATCATTTGGAAGGTTTACTAGAGACCTGCTAATAAATAATATTTCTTAGTGTGAATTTCACAGAATAAGGCATAAATTACAGAATCTCATCAAAAGCAGATTAATTATAGATGCTATGAGATCCTTTTGTAAGATGACCTCACCTCTACATCTGAATGCTTATATTCTAAAAAGAGATTACATACCAGGTCCAGTGTTGATTTATGTATTATCTAGAAAGTCTCTAAAGTAAATTTACATCCCATGTGCTTATTTATGATGTTTTATTGATGTATGACCTACATGCAGCAGCATGGGTCAGTGCGTGCCGACTCAGACATCCATATATTATGAAAAGATAATGGACAGGAGGTTGAACATGACTACGTCTACCAAGAAGACAACCTGAATTTTTCCCCTCACTTTCTAATGTAATGCCAGAGTCTCAGTCTGCCTCTACTGGTATCTTTCTCTTTTCAGGCTATTCCATCCTCATCAATGGTGGAATTCTAGGGGCAGAAAAGTCAAGGCTTGATGGCTCAACTGTCTACCTTCCTATAACCTTCTATTTTAGGTAACAGGTGGGCTTTATTTTCTATTCTTTAATTTGTAATCTATATTATAACATGAATAGAGCTCTCATAGGGGGAAAATATTCTGTATAATGCAAGAAAATATGATAAAATCTCAACTTCTTTAATTCTTTGGTAAATAGATATCTGAATATTTGAAAACTCATAATTTAAGATAATGAGGAAATAACTATTTACTTATTATTCATCAGGCTTATAATTAGCTGTTCCTATCTTAAATGCCAATGGGATAATTCTCATAATTGCAGATGTTTAAGAATGCCACATTGCAGTTAGAATCATTTGTAGTAAAGAAGAAAAATAGTGCATTACAAATTTAAAAGGACCGTTAACACTGATAAATCAAAATAGGCATGATATTTTTAGTTTTGCTTGTAAGAAATAAAAATATAAGATTCTAGAGTTGGAATAATAAATGAATTCAGATGTACTATAACAATAATCTTTTTTCCACATGTTAGGTGAAGTTGAGATTAGTTTATCTCTCATACAGCCCTATTGAATCCAGCTTATTTTTTCTGGTGACCTAATGTATTATTTATGTTACTGAAAATGTTTTTCTTTTCACTTTAAAATTATTCCACAAGTCTTTTAATTTGTTTAGTCTTCCCTGAGATTTGCAAAGCAGGCTTACTATCTAACAAGGAGATGCTACAGCTATTTCCCTTGAGGACTTGTGCATTGACTAAAGGAGTGCAATCAAATTTATCAGCTAGAAACAGTCGTTGGCTTCAAGCAAACAGAACTGTTCATTTACCACATTTGAAGAGTCTGACTGGGATAGTCCAGTCTCCATGTGAAGAAACGACTTCCTTAGCACAATGCAGGTCTTTAATTCCACTGAAATCATATTCATCTTAGCCAGGGCCTGAAGTTAAAGTGGCCAAAGGCCAAACACACAAGAAAAAAGAAACAGCCAATATTTTGCTGATTTATGATAAACCTGACCTTTGAAAGCAATTCTGCATTCAAAAAGCCAGCATTTTTTTTTCTATCTGTAACATTTTTATTGAAGTATATGGAAGGTATTCCTTTGGAATTTTATTCATATTTAAATTCAGTACACTCTTCATAAGGGATGTAGGCATAATATGGTAAAAGATAATTAGTTTATTCTCCTGGGAACTTAGTTGAGTTTCTTTAAAGTTTTATTCTTATTGTAATAGAAAGAAAAAATGATTATAAGAAAGTAGTTAAGAAATAACATGAAGTCCTTTTCAGAAGGAGAAATGGAAATAAAAATATAAATAGCTTGTGGAAGAATTGGGAGAAAGAAAATTATAACCGCTCCACAATCTTGCATAAGGAGATGTATGCCAAATAATGGAGTCCTGTTAATCTAACTACATACTACAAATGCTAAAAAGTAAAAAATAAATAAATAAATAAATAGGTCTTTCTTTTACACTAAAGCAACATTGATAAGAACCAATAAGCTAGTCATGGATAAGAATAAGATAGATAGAATAGACATTGGATAAGCTGGTCAGCCATACTATTGTCACATTCAATTGTGCTTCAAGGAACAAAACATATGTTTATATTTTCAATAAGTATTTCAAAGTAGTACTTGGAATATATATTAGATGATAAAGTGAGATGAATGGTATACTGGAGGCAAGCGCTGACTTCTCCATGAGCTCTCATATAAACATAGGCAATGCAATTCTGCTTTTACATTTTATGTTTCCTCATAGATATATAGAGACAGGTGAATGGATAAATTCAAGAGTACTTTAAAGTGAGCAATTAACAAGATGTTCAAATCTATCCAACAACCATTATTTCCTCTTCAATAAATTATGGAAACTTCTTATCTGTACTTTAATAATGATAAAAGGCATTCTTTTACCTAAGAAGTTTTATCACTGTTTGAATTGCACAGAGATAACATCTGGAAAGTTGTACATCTCCTAAATACTCATACCAAATAAATAGCAATACAGCTGTAAATCATTTTAATTTGAAGACTTATACCTGAAGCACACACATACATCCCTCTAGTCTCCAATAATGTGATTTAGACATTTGAGACTTTGTGCAAAAATAAAAAAGTTTGGGCTGGAGAGATGGTTTAGCAGTTAAGGCACTGGCCTGGTAAGCCTAAGGACCTAGGTTCAATTCCCTGGAACCTACATAAAGCTGAAGCACATGGTGGTGTATGTGCCTTGTGTTCATTGCAGTGGCTAGAGGCCCTAGCATGCCCATTCTCTTTCTCTCTCTTTCTCGCTCTCTCTCCCCCTCCTCACTAATAAATTTAAAAAATGCAACATTAAAAAAAATAAGTTTATGAGTCACATTTTGATATGTAAGCCTTAAAACAAATCCATAACATTGAACGTTTGCTTCCTAGCCTCACTATGTTTATTTCATTAAATGAATTTATTTATTTGCATGCATGTGTATGTCTTGGGGTGGTGCATGCATCAGAGTCCCTCTCTACTGCAAACAAATGTCAGATGCATGTGTTACTTTGCACCCATCTATATGTGGGTGCTAGGGAATTGAACCTGGGCTTGCAGCCTTTGCAATCAAGCACTTTTAACCAATGAGCATACTCCCTAGCCTTTCTTTATTACTATTCACATGGATTAGTTTTAAATTATGTTAAATGTTTAAGACATCTGTAATAAGAAAAGATTATTTTAAGATGCAAATTAGAAACTCCCTACTGAAATTTTTCCATGAAGCAGAGCTGTAATTTCAACATTTTCCTTAGGGACTTTATTTTGAAATGTCTGTGTTTCATTTTTATTCATTTCCAGTCTTTTTGCTTTGTGTCCTTCCTCTGGGTTTCAAAGTTTCCTTTTGATATTTATAAGTTAGATTGAAGTTTTCTATGCTTTTTTCTCCTTTAATGCTCATATTTAAAGATTTTTTTGGAGCAATGTCATTTTTCCTAATACACAAAGCTATTGGTATGAGTAGGTTTGCACCTGGATTCCTTCTCTGTGATTCTATCCATAATTATCTAGAATTTCTGAAGGAGTAAATGAATATCTTGCTTCTCACCTTCTTTATTGAGTTGAACATATTGTGAATGTTTGATTTGGGTGGATTGTTTCTAGTATATGCTAATATATGCTTAGAATTTATGAAAATAGCATAGTGATCAGGCATGTATAAGGATCTTAGTGGGCTGTAGAGGTGGCTTAGTGGTTAAGCGTTTGCCTGTGAAGCATAAGGACCCCGGTTCGAGGCTCGATTCCCCAGGACCCACGTTAGCCAGATGCACAAGGGGGCGCACGCATCTGGAGTTCATTTGCAGTGGCTGGAAGCCCTGGCACGCCCATTCTCTCTCTTTCTCTCTATCTGCCTCTTTCTCTCTGTGTATGTCACTTTCAAATAAATAAATAAAAATAACAAAAAAATTAAAAAAAAAAACATAAAAGAACATAAAAGAAAGTTAAAAAAAGAATCTTAGTGAAATGATATTTTTCTTCTTTAATAGTATGATGATGCATGTCATTCACAATGACATAATAACAATCACTTAAAATGGAAATATCCATTCGGATTCACTTTCTTTCTCTTAAGCTGTCGGAATTCTGTTATTCTCATGCATTTTAACAATCTGTATTTTTTATTATGTTTGTTTCCTCTTGTTTGGTGTGCACTTGTATTGGTTTTCTTTTGACAAACATATGAAAAGATTCTCAGCATGCACTGTCATTAGGCAAGAGCAACATAAAACTATCATGAGAATCAACCTCCTATACACCTACTGAATGACTACAATTAGTATTAGAAAAAAAATCAACAAACTCTGATGTGTATATACACAAAAAACAAAACTGTTATAGGGCTGAAGAGATGGCTTAGTGGTGAAAGCACATGCCTGCAAAGCCTAAGGACTCATGATCAAATTTTCAGGTCCCATGTAGCCAGATGCACAAAGTAACACAAGCATGCAAGGTCGCACAAGCATACAAGGGGGTACATATGGCTGGAATTTGGTTGCAGTAGCTGGATGCCCTGACACTTCAATTCTTTATCTCTCTCGCTCTCTCTCTCCCCCCCCACCCCCAACTCTCATTCTGTCATATATATAAAAAAAAACCACCTGTTAGTAGCCATGCGTGGTGACACACACCATTAATCCCAGCACTTGGGAGGCAGAGGTAGGAGGATCATTTTGAGTTCAAGACCACCCTGAGACTACATAGTGAATTCCAGATCAGCCTGGACTAGAGCGAGACCGTACCTCAGAAAACAAAAACAAAATACTGTTAGAAATGTGAAATAGATAAGACCTCTTGAAAAACTGTTTGATAGTTTCTTTTTTACAAAACTCAGAATCATTACCTATGATCCAGTAATTATGCTCTGTTCTAGTTTCCTTCTCATTGCTGGGGGAAAACGCCCAACCAAATGCAGTTGATAGGAGGAAAAAAAAAAGTTATTTTAACTTAGTTTTGAAGGAAAAAGCAAAAGCCTGGAATGAGCAGAGGATGGACATAACTTCTATTATAGCAGGTGGAAATGAACAGCAAGAGTGCCAAATTCTGGAAATGGGACGCTGGCTATAACACCTAAAGCCCTCCCTCAACAACACACCTCCTTCAGCAAGGTTTCACTTTTCAAATTGCCACTAGCCTGAGACCTAATATTCAAAGCACATGAGTTATGGAGGATATCTGATTCAGACAACTACATTCCACTCCTGCCTTCAGTAACCTCACAATCATCTAAAGATGGAAAATGCACTCCACAACTTTAGAACTTCTTATAGATCATATCAATCCTGCTATTGTTTAAAAGTCAAGTATCTAATGTAACATCTGAGTATCAGAACAGTCTCTTAAGTATAAGTCTATAAAATTAAAACAAGGGCTGAAGAGATGGCTTAGCTGTTAGGGAACTTGCCTGTGGAGATTAAGGACCCAGGTTTATTTCTCCATGTCTCACGTAAGCCAGATGCACAAGGCGGCACATGCACCTGGAGTTCATTTGCAGAGGCTAGAAGCCCTGGCATGCTCATTTTCTCTTATTCTCTCTCTCCCTGTCTCTCTCTCTGTCTCAAATAAAAATAAATTTAAAACAGAACAAATTTTAAAAAGTAAAAAATAAAATAAAACAAGTAAAATACACATAATGGCACAGTGAAAATTTTCACACTGCAACAGGTGGCATTTGTCAAAGCAAGGAAAGATCAATTCAACGCAAGGTCTAATACAAGCAAAGCAGATATCAAATCCTGCAGTTCCAAGTTTAGTATCCATCACCAGTGATGATGTATCTTGAGTTCAAATTCTGCCCTTCCAGCTGGGCTGCATGCAGTCTGTGAAAAATCCATCAAGGGCCAACAGCTCTGCTAGGCAGTCTTACTATAGCCCTTGCATCTCCGAAATTCTGAAGTCTCCACTGAACATCACAGATTTTTCATGTCATGGCCCCCATGAAATTACTCAGAGACTATGATTATATTCCACATTGCCCAGGAGCAATCTATAAAGATCAATTTTTCAAATCCAACAACCCTTATTTCTAAATTTGTTATACTACCATAGTACTAGGTTTGGTACCAAATTTATTAGTCTAGGAGGGGATTAGAGCTAAATTTAAAGGGCAGAAATCACTTTCATCACTATTTCTACTGTAAACAGCTGGCTTCTCAATAATGATGATCTCTCAAACAATTGCAGTGAAAGCAGGCCGCTGTCTCCAGGCTAAAACTTTCATTTCGTCCTGTATCATACCCTTCTGCTCACCCCTGTCCATCTGGCTTCGCATAGGAACTAGAGAATCAAATCTGGGTTCTTTGGCTTTGCTGGCAAGTGCCTTAACTGGTAAGCCATATCTCCATCCCTACTTCCACTTTTCTAAAGCATAATTCTCCCATGTTACATCTCCACACATGGTTTGGGGAGTTGCCCCACTGATAGACACTCATTGGTCTAAGTCATTTAGAGTGACCTACATCTACTGAATCCAGCATGGGGTGGTAATCCAAAAAAAGTTAATAAAATCTGTATCCATAGGAACCTAGTAAAAGAAGAATCTGTCACATACACGGAAGGAGCTGTTAAATAGGCAAATGCCTCATCCCAGATGCCTAAAACAGAATCTGAGGGGCTAGGTATATGCAAGAGTTGTTATTAGAAGAACTCTTTGATACACTTGAAGACTAAATCCCTTTCTCCTTTTGGAGCACTGAACAAAGATATTTAACCATATTGAGTTACTTATTACAAAAGCAGAGCTAGTGAGTGTAACTGTACATGTGAGAGCCATGAGCTTTTAATTATAATTTAATTCAATTTTTTGAGGTAGGGTCTCACTATAGCCTAGGCTGATCTGGAAAACACACCATAGTCCCAGACCTGCCTGGAACTCACAGTGATGCTCCTACTTCTGTCTCCCAAGTGCTGGGATTAAAGGCATGCACCACCACACCTGGCAGACCATGGACTTCTAATGAAGAAAAAAATTTCGTCCAAGAATGCTAGGGAAAATACGAGTGAAACTGGAAGTAGATATTTGTCACTCCCTGATTTGTCTAAACAGACACAGTATTGAAATACATTCCTGAAGAATACAGACCCTTTGGTTTTAATGAATATATATATATATATATACATATATATATTCATATTAATAAATATGTATATATGAAGGATTAACAAAATACAGAGATTAAAAATTGATGTTACAAATACAAAGCAAACACTTTGGTAAAATTTCTCTTGGCTCAAACAATCCAGCTTGTGTATTAGCAGAGCAAGATAATTCATTAAGTGGTACCTGGAGAAGATTCTCTTTGAGTAGGATTATACAGTGGTGCTAATTGATATTCAGAAGCATATCCTACACAGACTTGAAAATATGCAGTTTTCATTGTTTCATCTAATTGACAGGTTGGCACCCTGTCAAAGTTAAAGGTGTAGATGAAAGACCAAGAAGCAAAGTTTGTGTTACAAAAGCATGAAAGGAGGTACAGTGTGAATAAATCCAAGTACTTTTCCTATGCCAAAAGTACCACCCACTATATCACCTATGAGAATGAACAAATCTCCCATGATTAAATATTATCAACTCTCTTTAGTGTTCAAACTTCATAAACTATATATTGACATACTTCGTATTAAGATTACTTTAAAACTTTAGGTACTCGAAATGCTCACAGTTGTGTGATTTTCATCTGTACTAGAATTGTATATCATAATTCTAATTTTAGCCTCATGATCAGGTTACTATGTCTATATGACGGGATAAAATCTAGGCATAACACAAATATTGTTTTAAATTTTTATATCCATACTTGCATGAATGGAAATTTGGAAATTTGTTAACATAATTTATTAGTACATATACTAAATTTTCAAATTATATATATATATATATATATATATATATATATATAGCCGGGTGTGGTGGAGCATGCCTTTAATCCCAGCACTTGGGAGGCAAAGGTAGGAGGATCACAGTGAGTTCAAGGCCAACCTAGGACTACATAGTGAATTCCAGGTCAACTTGGGCTAGAGCAAGACCCTACCTTGAAAAACTAAATATATAGATAGATAAATAGGTAGTTATGTGATAGATAGTTAGATAGATAGATAGATAATAGATAGGCAAGAAAATAGAAATCATGGTATTAACATGATTATCACTGCCTAAGTAAGTCTTGTGTTTATTTCATTAAAAATTGTGTTTAGAGGCTGGAGAGATGGTCCAGTAATTAAAGGCACTTGATTCAAATTCTGATGTATTGGGTTCAGTTCCCTAGTACCCACATAAAGCCAAATTCACAAAGAGATGCTTGTGTCTGAAGTTTAAAGTGGCAGGAGACCTTGTGCTCATATATTCTCTCTCTCTCTCTTTCTCCCTCCCTCCCCTAACTTTTATTTTTCTCAATTAAATTATTTTAAATGTTATAAAAATTAAATTTTGTTTAGCTGCCAGTCAGAAAGTATATTATCAAGAAAACAAATAAATGCTGGTGGCAATGTGTGAAAAGAAGAACATTTTATTCCTGGCTGGTAGGTGTGTAACCTTTTATAACTATTGTGGAAATCAGTGTAGAGGCTTTAAAAGGAAATTAGAACTTGAACAACTATATGACTGGGCTATACCAGTCCTGAATTTAGGACCAGAGGACTTGATGCTCTACACAAAACTACTTATTCACCCAAGTTTATTACAGTTCAATTCACAGTAGTCATGAAGCTGAATTAGCAACTATCTGTCAACAGGAGAATGGATAATCAAAATGTGATGCATGTACATGTACAAAATAAAATTGTATTCAACTCTAAAGGAAAAGAAAACTACAATATTTATAGGAAAAATGATGAATCTGAAAATTATGACTTTCTGCAAGGTATACTAGGCTCAAAAATATTAAAATATTTTTCTCTGATATTTGGAGATTATACACACACACACACACACATATATATATACATATAAATATACATATATATATGTGTGTGTGTGTATACATGTGTTATATGTATATATATATATATATGTATGTATTTATGGGAGAGTGAGGTGGATATATATCATTAAAGTAGATAGGGAAAAATTGGAAGTATTATAGAGATATATTTGGAGACAGAACAGTAGAAAGAAATGAGCGAATGTTTAAAAAATAGAGCTCATAACAGCTGTCATTACTTCCAGGAGACCTGTATTACATCAGGCCCATCAACATCTTTTCACAGATGTAGGAGAAGGAAAAGTGTCATTAAAGTAGAAGAGGGAGTAGTTGGAAAGAAGAAGTTAAATAGAAAGGTGATATAGGAATGGAGCAAAAGAATGTAATGAGAGGAAATATGACAAAAACAAATTATCAATAAAAAGTCAAAATATTAATAAACTTGAAAATGATCACATATATTATGTATGATATAATTAACTATTTCAAAGTCATACTTTAAGTTCAAGAAATGAAATTGGAATTCTACAAAGAGATAGGCTGAAAAAAAAGGAATAGACAACAAAAATACAATAATTCTTTTAAAAGACCCCACGGCCTGGAGAGATGGCTTACCAGTTTAGACATTTGCCTACAAAGCCTGAGATTATAGGTTCGATTCCCAGTACCAATGTTAACCAGATGCATTTGAAGTTTATTTGCAGTGGCTAGAGGCCCTGACATGTCTGTTCCCTCTATCCTCATATGCCTCTCTAAATAAATAAATGAATGAACAAATAAGCATATAATTATGCAAAAAATAAGTTGCTTCAAAAAAAAAAAGGATTTTAAGGAAGCCTAATAGAGTAGATAATATGATGGATAAACTTTCAGAATTTAGGGGAAAGACAGAGGAAATCATCTCGCAGCCCAAAAACAATGATAAACTGCAAAAGAAAAAAATGTGCAAAGAATATGAGTGAAATGTGGGTCACATTAAAGAGACCAAATATTTGATTCATTGGTATACAAGAAGGGTAAGAAATACTGAACACAGGCATAGAGAACACATTCAACAAAATTATTGAAGAAAATTTCCCTCAACTCACAAAAAAAGTTCTTCATAAAAGTATAAGATGTGCTCAAAACACCAAATAGACAAGACCAGAGAAGAAATTCCCCACATTACATTACAGTTAAAATCATCACACTGAAACAAACAAAGGGTTCTAAAAGATGCAAGAGAAAAATAGTTTGTTACATCCAAAGGTAAATACATCAAAATTACCTCTGATTTTTTCAATGGAAGCTGAGAGTTAGAAGGGATTAGAATTGGGCATTAAAACCTTAAAAGGCCATGGCTGACTCCAAGACTTCCAGTCAAGACGGCGACTGCCTATCTGCACCGCACATCCCCAGGAAAGAAAGGCAAGGCATTAAGGGTTCATGGGACTTTTAGAGGAGAACAATCTCAAATAGATCACCAGTGGGAGGGCTCAGAGGGGGGAAAAAAAGGGAATTGCTGATTTCCTCACTCACAGGTAGCCCACCAGTCCTCCAAACCCCAAAGCAGATGCTGTAGCCACAGTCCCAGCTTCAGGATACCCCTGTACCTACTGTAGGAAAGGGGGCCCAGGCCAGCATGGTTCCAATTGCCTCACTGCACAGGGGCAATCGTTCTGCTACCCCCGGCCCATGTGTGACCTTGGGCAGGCTCTGCCTGCTGGCCTGCTCGAGCTCAGGCTTCATCAGTCCATCTGCCTCCCACATGTGCGCCGCTGATCCCGGCTTGTGCAAGCTTAGCATGCTCTGCCCATTTGCCCAGTTTCTGCTCTGACCGCTGCCCATCCATCTGCGAGCTCAGGCCCATTCCACCTGCCCATGCGAGCTCAGGCTCACTCTGCCTGTATGCCCACACCAGCTCAGGCACAACCCCCTGCCTGTCTGCAGTGCAGCCGCCCGCTGGTGTCCTGTTGCCCGCCAGCTCAGACTGCTTCTGTGTCCCAGTGTCCCACCACGTGTGAGTTTAGGCTGCTTTAGTGCTTGGTGCTTCAGTGTCCCTCCAGCGCTAGCTCATGCTGCTTCAGTGCCTCACCGCATGAGAGCTCAAGCAACTTTGGCACCCCTGTGCAAAGAATATGAGGTGCTTCTTTGGCATTCTGCCAAGTGAGTGCTCAGACTGCTTCGGCATCAGGTCTCAGGCTGCATCAGCTTCCCACTGTGTATGAGCTCAGACTGATCCACCCACCCGTGTGTTAGCTCAAGACCACTCTACCAATCTGCATGTCTGCCAGCTAGCTCAGGCCAGATCGCCAAGAGGCACCACTTCCTTCCCCCACCCATTGAGACCACAGTCCTGCTCTCCCTGCCCGTACGCTGTGATGGGCAGACCACAGCGCAAAAGAAATAAGATGAAAAATCAAATATAAGTAAATCCAGTAAGATCACCAGGTACCAGCACAAGGGTGAAGGAGATCAACACAGAGAACCATCAACTCCTACCAAATCAGATATCCAGAGACGCAGAGGCTCCCAACAACTCATCACTGAAACAGACCCAAAATGAACCCAACATGGCTCAGGGAAATTTTGTGGAAGTGGGAGCAGAAACAATATCAGAGCCAAACGTTGGTTCATGATACACAGAGACATTTCTCCTACCCATAACTGTGGGCTAACGCCACAATGCATGACCTGTATACTTCAACAAGGAGGGTCTGGAGGGAGAGGGTAGGACATGGTTGAGCCTAACAATTGTACCAACTTGACTGTATTCACTGAATACAAAACTAATTAAAAAAAAAATTAAAAAAGGCCATGGCTGCAAGCCCAGAATACTATACCCAGCAAAATTATCCCTCATAATTGAAGGTGAAAGAAAAGATAAAAGTCAGATATATTAGTATATGAGCACTAAGCCAATCGTACAGAGAATATTACATAGAATAACACAAACTGAAGATATGAACCATCACCCCCAAGAGTCTACAAGAGGGAAAAATAACAAACATGACTAGAACAGACATGAAAACTTGTAAAGTCAAAGAAAACACCAAACTCCACAAAACTTCCACTTGACAAAGATTAACTCACATCTCACGTTTATAACTCTAAATATCTATGCCTCAATGCTCCAATCAAAAGACACAAGCTTAATAGCTTGATCAGACTGGAGAAATGGCTCAGCAGGTAAGCGGTTTCTTTGCAAAGCCTAAGAACCCAGGTTCAATTCCCAAAATCCCATGTAAACCACATGCATGGGGGCACATATGTTTGGAGGTTGTTTGCAGTGACTGGAGGCCCTGGTGTGGCCATTCTCTCTCTCAGTCTCTGTCTCTGTCTCTCTCTCTGTCTCTGTCTCTCTCTCTCTCTCTCTCTCTCTGACACACACACACACACACACACACAGATAAATTAAAAATAAAGTAAAATAAAAGCTAGAGCCAAAAATTAGATCCATCTATTTGCTTTCCACAGGAATCCATCTTACCAAAACAGACACAACCTAAGGGTGAAACGATGGAAGAATATATACCAAGCTAATGGAAATAAGAAACAAGCATGGGTGGTTATACTGATATCAGACAAAATAGACTTCAAACAATTGTAATCAATAAGAGATAAAGAAAGACCCATTCAAATTCATCAAAAGAACAATAAAACAAGAGATTATTACATTCTTAAACCTATATACACCGAACACAGGAGCACAACATTTTATAAAGCAAATTCTGTTGGATAATAAAGAAGAAATAGTCCCCAACACAATTCTATTAGGAGACATTAGTACTCCACTATTATAATTAGGCAGATCATCTAAGCAAAAAACTTACCATGAAATAAGGGTGTTAAACAATACCATCTATCAATAGGACCTAACAGATATCTACAGAATATTCTACACTAATTCCACAGGATACACATTCTTCTCAGCAGCTCACAGGACCTTCTCTAAAATAGATCACACATATTGGGTCATAAAACATGTCTTAGCAAATTAAGGAAAATCAATATAATTCTATGCATCATATCAGACAACAGTACAATGAAACTAGAGATTAACAAGTGAAAACAATAGAACATCTTCCAACACCTGGAGTCTGAACAATTCACTATTAAATAATGCATGAGTATATGAAGAAATCAAAAGGAAATTAAGATTTCTTCTGGAACTGAATGAATTGACAATGATAACACAATATACCAGAAGTTATGGGACATGTAGATAGACTTAAAAGGCAAATTAATAGTCAATAGCACTAAATGCCTTAATTGCCAAAATAGAGAGATCTCAAGTCAACAATTTAATGATCTAGCTGAAGGCACTGGACAAATAAGAAGAAGGCAAACCCAATAGTACCCGATGTAATGAAATAATTAAGTTCAGAGCTGAAATCAATGAATGCACTCAGCAAAAGGAACACCTCTGGAAGCTCACCATACCTGATATCAAGTTCTACTATAAGGCCATAGTAATGAAAACAGCATGGTACTGGCGTATAAACAAGCACATCGCTTGGTGAATAGAATTAAAGATCTAGGTATGAGTTACAGTAACTATAGCTACATCATCTTTGACAAAGGAGCCAAAAATGCTCACTGGAGCAAAGACAGAATCTTCAGAAAATGGTGCTGATAAACTGTACAGCCACATGTAGGTGGCTGAATGTGGTCCCCCTCCTTTCACTTTGCACTAAAATCAACCCCAAGTAGATCAATGGCCTCAATATAAGACCTAAAACTCCCATTCGAGAAGAAGAGAATGTAGCAAGAACATTCCAAGACATAGGCATAGGAAAAGACTTTTAAACAAGAATCCAGTATCAGGAAATTAGACAAACACTCAACAACTGGGAACTCGTGAAAATAAAAGCTATTGTGCAGATAAGCAAAATGAGTCAATAGACAACCTACTGAATGGAAGAATATTTTCACTGACTATACCTCTGACAAAGGTTTAGCATTTAGAATCTACGAAGAACTCAAAAGATTAAACAAAAAAGTCATGCATCCTCACTCGAAAAAATGGGGCAGGGAATAGAACACAGTATTCTCAAAGGAAGAAATCCCAATGGCCATCAAACACCTGAAGAGATGTCTAACATTTCTACTCATCAGGGAAATGCAAATTAAGTTGATTATGAGATTTCATTTCATTCCAGATAGAATGACAACCACCAAAAAAAAAAAAAAAAAAAAAAAAAAAGCTGGAGAGATGGCTTAGCAGTTAAGCGCTTGCCTGTGAAGCCTAAGGACCCCAGGTTCAAGGCCCGATTCCCCAGGACCCACGTTAGCCAGATGCACAAGGGGGTGCACACGTCTGGAGTTCGTTTGTAGTGGCTGATGGCCCTGGCATGCTCATTCTCTCTCTCTCTATCTATTTGCCTCTTTCTCTGCCTGCCACTTTCAAATAAATAAATAAATAAATCAAATAGCAGCACATGCTGGAAGGGGTGTAGGAAATGAGGAACTCTCATTCACTGCTGGTGGAAGTGCAAACTTGTACAGCCATTAAGGAAATGGATATGAAGATGCCACAAAATGCTGAAAATAGAACTACCATTAGACCCAGCTATACCTCCTTTGGGCATATACTCTAAAGACTCTACCATATACCACAGAGAGTCTTGCTCAACCATTTTTATTGCTGCTCTATTCATATACAGGAACCGGAATCAGCCCAGATATCAATCAACAAATGAATGGTTAATGTAGATGTGGTAATATTACACAATGGAATTCTGCACAGTGGTAAGGAAAAACAATCAAATTTGTTGGAAAATGAAGGGACTTGAGGGGGAAATAAAACATGCTATGTGAGGTCACAGAGGCTCAGAAAGACAAATGCAGCATGACCTCTGTCATATGCAACTCCTATCCTGGACCAGAATTAGTTAATTGTAAGCCATAATAAATATCAACCATATGAACATGGTACTGGAATGAAGATAAGAACAGGGGGGAATAGGGAGGGAAGGGCTATCTGACAACCACCAGTCAATGGTCAGCAAAAAGAAAGGGATCAAAAGGCCTGGGCAGTTAGAGGAAGTAGGGTGGAGAGGAGAATACAAAAACGTAATAGCAACATGAATCATGAATCAATTCAATAGAAACCTTCTTCATGAATACTGTTCTACACATTGTTACCCTGAGGGGGGGGGGGAGGGAATCTGAACAGAAGAGCTCCATTAGAATTGGAGAAAGTATAAACTAAAATAATAATGGGCTTTGGCTGGTAATACCCAGGGCCAGAACTGGGATCTGGACTACAGTGAGCTGTTGGTCAGGGAGACAGGAGGTCCCCACAAATAATAAAGGCCATTGCCAAAACACTTTTTTAGTTTTATTCTTTTTTTACCTGAAAGAGCTGAAAGGTAAGTCTTTGTTGCTGAAGACAACACAGCCTGTGTTATGTTATTTTTGAGTCCTTCGGGGATATACTCAAAATAATTTTAGTTGGGAAATTTCATTGTTTTACTTTAGTTTTATTGAGGACCATGCTCCTGATTTCCACAGTGGCTGGACTAATTTGTATTGTGAACAGCAGTCTACAAAGGTCCCATTTTACCTCCATCTTCTCCAGCATTTACTGTTGTTTCCTTAATAACAGCAGTTTGAAATGGAGTGAGATGGATACCAATGTTACATGAATTTGAATTTTCATGAAGACTTACAATGTTGATTTTTTTCACATATATATTGGCAATTTGTATGTCATCTTTTGACATTTCATAAGAAAATTTAACATTTAATGATTGTGGTTTTTATAGTATTTATTTATTTATTTGCTTTTCAAGGTAGGGTATCCCTCTAGCCCAGGCTGACCTGGAATTCACTGTGTAGTCTCAGGGTGGCCTCGAACTCATGACTGTCCTCCTACCTCTGCCTCCCAAGTACTGGGATTAAAGGTGGGTGCCACCATGCCCAGCTCAGTAGTTTTTTGTTGTTGTTGTTTTTAAATCTTCATGCATTCTATACATAGCAAACATTTTCTTGCCTCCAGGTTGTCTCTTCACTTGATTTGTTATCCTAGTTGTTCAAAATGTTTTTAATATGAGTGTGCACTGGTGATTCTCTTGAGGGGCTCTCCCCACTTGTGTTTACATGTCTAGTGGGATATTTACTAGCACTTGGATGGTTTGTATCTTTAACATTAGAAATTTCTCAGCACCTACTACGTAATTTTGTTAGTGTATCACCCAAAAATTTAGGGTTTTGTTTCCTTTGCTGTGGAGATTATCTTTTCCTCTTCAGTTTATGGAACAAGAGTGTGATGGGGTGGGGAAACTCTCCCACTTCCCCACCAGTTTTCTTATGCAGTTTTTGTTAGCCTGTTATTTCCCTTTCAAATCCAGGGTCCAGTATTTCTATATTTTATGTATTTTCTCACCATCTCCTATTTACTATGATAACTACTCACCTTTCTATGTTTCTCGCCTTTTTGAAGTTACAGAGTTTGAATCTACTGCTCCAATTTTCATATCCATATTGGATATATTAAATGTTCTCCTGAGAGAAACGGGAATGTGTGTTGTTTGCATTATTGTTGGAAAATTCATACCTTCTCCAATCTCACCTTTACATGTAAACAGGCATCAATAGAATTTTCTAATTCATGCTCACTAGAGTTCCAGGATACCAAATGACACCTGAAGATTTACCTTCTGGTACAAGGCCAGAGTGTCTGTTTGCAATTTCATGTATTTGCTAATTGAAGTTTAAAAAAAAATATATTGTGTCCTAAAACACTGACATTTGTGCTTGCTATATTTTTATTTTTACATATGAAAGTAAACAAGGAGTATTTCTCAGAGATTAATTATGCAAACCTAAGTAGTAACTGCAATCAAAGCAATATGTTTTCACATTTAAATTATCTTAGGTTGCTAAGCTCTTTTGACTCCAAATCCCAATGATTCAGTCACTAATGAGGATTGTTTTCTTTCTCAGGACTATAAGCTTAAGTATGTCTTTATGTAGCTGTTCCCCCCACCCTCTTAATGCTCATTAATTAGAAGCAGCTTTCTCCCACTTGCAGCTTTTTAATGTGCTGCTTTAAAGCGGCTTTCACTGCTTAGAATTAAGACATCAATGGATCCAAACAGCTTTCTCCCAGAGAGAGCATTTTCATAGCAAGTAATGTAACACTGTAACAAAGAACTAAAAGACTGAATAAATTTTGTATTGTTAAATTCTGTATTCACCATTCATTTCCTCTTATTTTTCAAAAGTCATAGAAACTACTTTCATAAATTGCTTTCCCCCCTTATTAACATAATCTTAGAACTTATGATATGCTTTGAATAAAGTCTACTCTTAACTTTGATATTACATGCATGTGCAAAATTTTGGCATATAATTTCTATAAGGTTACTTATTCATTGACACTCCCTATTTAGTCACCATCCCCAACATTTTATTTTATTTCATTTCATTTATTTGTTTGTTTATTTGGACCTTAGATGGTATATGAAAATCATCCTATGCATATATCCAAAGCTAGATATCACTATATCCTGGGTCTTCCTTCACAGCACTGTCCCTCCATCATAGGCACAATTTAAAATGCTTGATATATATACATTCTTATATGCCTTTGCAAAATATGTATATCATATTTGATACACATGTTATACAAATTTCTAATTATATTGTGTTGCCATTACAACAGCTGGCCTATGTGATGAATGTAGAGTTTTGATGTTCAGCAGGGGATGACTCCCCTAAGTTTTGTCCTACTTTTACAAAGAATTGATAAAAATGGCTCAAGAAGAACAAGTTATGAAGGACCACAAATTATGGGATTTATTTAAGAGAAACTGGGATCTAGAAAGATTGCTAGAGCAAAGTCATAAGCATGTGGAAAGTAGGAAACACACTCTCAGGTGGAAAACACAGCAAAATGTTGGATTCATCTAAGAAAAAAAGGCTGGGACAGAACCATAAACTCGTGGAATGTATGATGCTTGTAGAGAGATTTAGAAGAATCTTGTGTGGAAGGCTCAAAATACATTTTGAGCTTCCTCCTGGAAGAAAGTTAAAAAGTGGTGATGTTTTGAGGCTAGGAGAGAGTGTCAGGCAGTGAGAAATGGGTAACAGAGAGAGTTATACACCTGGTTGTCCTGAGTTTAGAAAAATCACATAGACAGCAGGCCCAGAGTTTAGAGAAGATGCCCTATGTAGCAGATCTAGACAGTGTAAAGGAAATACACATGCAGTAGGTTCATAGGTCAGAGGAAAATCATGCATACAATCATATATGTAATTAAACTGAGAAATTACCCCAAAGTACAAAGGAGAGATAAGCAGATGAATTACCCAGACCAAGAAGTAGTATTCTATAGCCTGGGCCTGCCCCACCCCTCTCTCCCAGACAGGCAGAGTGGGAGAGAAAGCCATTCCCATGTATCCAAGCAGAAATAACAGGAAGAACTAGGGGATGCAGACAAAGAAACAGAGGGCAGAAAACACCCATTATAGTCATTTGAAAAATATATTCTTTCATCAGATTCAGGTATGGAAAGGGGAAGACCCGTTGATTTGTAGATTTGTAGGGTGGATCCCAGAGGGCAGGCCCTCCTAGGTAGTATGTTAGACTGTGAGCAAAGGAGGGGGCGGGGGTGGCTACTATAGCTGTTGTAGATGAATCTAGATCAGACAGGCATTCCCTTCCTGAGTTCATTCCTGCCAAGGCTGGTTGGCATGTGGAGTAGCATCTCCTGGTTCTCTCTTTTGGAATTCTGTACCTAACCAAAAATGCCTGAAAAACGTTAGCTTTCTCCTGAGTTTCTTACAGCAGTTTGAATATGTGACCTCCATAGATCCAGGTATTTTATTAAAATTGAGTTTGCAGCTTCAGCCCCTAGTAGGAATACTCCTGCTACAGGGGTACACAGCACTGAGGGCAGATCTGATTCCAGCCTAAGGATACAAAGAGAGGTTTTGAGTTCTGTCTGTGTTCGCTTGTGGTGCTGGCTGCTTGATGGTGTCTTTCTGTTTGGATTGATTAAAAAGAGCCAATTTCTTCCACTATTTGATGGAACTTCCTCTGGATCTGTAACCTTGAAATAAACCCTTTCCTCCCCTAAACTGTGGAACTGACTACAATAGCCTGTATATATTTCATTATAATATAATAAATATATAATAAATGATGTCTCCAAGTCTCTGTGCCCCTCCTCTAATTCATCTGAAGTCCATCTAGATAATCTGTTCTGTTTGGATAATGATTCAGTGTGAAAAAATGTTTCAGCAGTACATTTCTGAATGTACAAGTTATATTTTATTTATTTATTCATTTATTTATTTGAGAGAGGCAGAGAGAGAGAAATAAAAAACTTGATCCTTATTAGAAAATTTTGATCTAAACCTCAAAGCAAACCATTTATTTATTTATATTATTAAGTATGATTCTATTAGAAATGACACTTTGGGGGCTAGAGAGATGGATCCAGGTTGAGTCCCCAGTACCCATGTAAGCCAAATGCATAGGTGGCACATGTGTCTGAAATTTGTTTGCAGTGGCTAGAGGCCCTGGTACATCCATTCTATCTCTTTTTCTGCTTCCCTCTCTTTTTTTTCTCTCTTTCAAATAAACAAGTAAAATATATTTTTTAAAAAGGACACTTGGACCTACAGCAGACTTTTTCTTCCCCCTAAATAAGGCAATCATTGATTTCAGACTGAACTGAAAGAAAATCTTAATGATACACTAAAATACATAAAATACACAATACACAAAATTTTATATAAGTTTTCAAAGTAGAACATTAAATTTCTAGTTACATCTTAAAATTCTCAA
Organism: Dipus sagitta; assembly: GCA_036346955.1. NCBI lineage: Eukaryota > Metazoa > Chordata > Mammalia > Rodentia > Dipodidae > Dipus > Dipus sagitta. The sequence continues at coordinate 28,888,510 of CM070772.1, forward strand.
TGAAAATAAATGCCTTAATCATAAATGTGCTTCTCCTACTAACCATATCTGCCTTGTTAAGAAATACTTGATGAAAATCCCCCCTTTACTCACTTACTATGGATTAGAAATAGTTTTGAGGAGGAAGATTATGTGCACAAGTGTGTGGTTGTGAATGCAAATGAATTAGAAGTCAGAGAACATCATCAAATGTCATTGATTTGGGGATGTCCATCTTTTACAGACAGGACTCTCACTGGCCTGGAATTTACCAACTGGGCTACTGTGGTTGGTCTGAAAGCCCGTAGGATTAAATTGTCTCAGTCTCCCCAGGACTGTGATTATAAACATGTACAATCAACCCAGTTTTTTTTTTATGATACTCCAGCTCAGGTCTTCATACTTATAAGTGTAGTAGTTTGCTAAATAAACTGTCCCCTGAGCCCTAAAGGAAGCTTTTGGTAAACCTAAAATTAGGAGAGCATATCTGTTTTAAACATCCAGGACAGAATTATTAACAGTATAAAATAATGTATGTACTGTTGATGCATAAGGCTAATAGAAATGCATTTGTAAGAATATTTTAAAATATATTTCATTTATTTATTTATTTATTTATTTTATTTTTTTACATATTTATTTATTTATTTATTTAAGAGAGAAAGAGAGAGAGAGTGAAAGAGAGAGAGAATGGGTGCACAAGGGTCTTCAGCCACTGCAAATGAACTCCAGATGCATGCGCCTCGATGTGCATCTGGCTTATGTGGGTCCTGGGGAATTAAACCAGGGTCCTTTGGCTTTGCAGACAAATACCTTAACAACTAAGCTATCTTGTCCAGCCCTATTGTTAGAATATATATATATATATATATATATATATATATATATATTATTTTGCTGCTCCAAACTCTTTTGTTGAGCCCACTACAGCCTCTATTAGCATTAGTTTGTAACAATTATGAGACCTAGGGTGTCAGACTATAGAAAAAATAATTAAAAAGAACATTACATGGTACAACTTAAAGCACTGAAGTCAGGTAAATTTAGTCACTTATATATTTAATGATGCATTCAATGCTTTTTCATTAAAAATATAACATTGCTGGAATTATTTTAGGTATTAGTAACACAGAATTTTATGAACAAATATCCTTACCACAAAATATATCTCATATTATGGAAGAAAATAATATATGTATGAATAGCCATTTTCTTTGTAAGACTGAGTGAGGGTAGGTCACAATGGCTCTGGAAAACATTCACTAGAAAATGACAGAACAGGTCCTAAGCAGTTGAAACTGCCACTTTAGTTACTGTACTGCACAACTACAAAAACGTTACTTGGTAATTTTTGACATAATCAGGTGAAAAGTAATCTGATTTTCTCCCTCAATTCAATTCAATTTTGATAGAAAAAAATATAGAAATAAAGGCTTGGATTCAGAGTAAGAGTGCTCAATAAGTCGAAATTAGCAGGTTAGAGTTTGAGCCTTACCAAATTCAAATACTTACACTCATTAACACAGAAACTGTATCTGCAAATTTGAGTCTGTGTTTTGTTGCTTATTGTTCCCGTAGTGCTGATATCTTGGCAGACCTGAGCAGTAATCTGCAGAGAAAGGCCAGGAAATCAAGTGTCAGATCTTCAATCTCTTCAACCTCTACCAAGTGTAGATGCTATCACTGTGGAGAAGAGACCCAGTGCAAACATTATCACCAATCAATAGAAGCAAGTTTTGACAAAAAGAATATTAATCCTGATGTCTTTCTGCATCTCATACAAAATACCTATGCTTATATTCTGACCTGTATTTATTCAATAACATGATTTCTTTAGAGTTAAAAAAAATTAAGACTTTATTATGCATGAGTGGATTAAGTTAAAGAGGTAGCCTGATAAAACTGCTTTGATTTTATTTTATATCCACAGTTGTATCAGACAGCTTCAGGTTCGCTGAGATGAACTTCCAGACCAAGCTCAGTTATGGAGGAAGGGATTTATTGAAGCTTACAGATCCAGGGGAAGTTCCATAAAAACAGAAGAAACTGGCCTGCCTTCACAGGCCCAAGCAGAGAGAGAGCAGTACAAGCCTAAAGGTCAAAAACCAGAGCACACTTCAGGAACTCCAGCTAAGCACATTTTGCATATCTTTAGATTGTAATCTGAAATCCACCACCACACTTTAAGATCCACCCAGTGACCTTGCCTCCAGCCAGGTGGCTAGAGATGCAAACTACAAATAAGCAACTGAATATATTGGGGGCCATCTATTCTATTCAAACCACCACAACAGTCAATTTTACAATTGGCCATCTTCCTATCTATTGTATTAGCTGTTCTACAACGACTAGTTAGGAAAGTGGCACAAGCAAAAAGTAAAGCAAGCCAAAACAAAAGTCTGTTTTTTCCTAATTGCAGTACAAGTTAGCCCCATATTTCTAATATATAATAACTGTCACAATTTTCAAAGTACTATTAAATTAGAAAAGTTTTTACTATATAAGAGTTCTGGATGGAAGAGAAGGTGAAGAGAGAGAGAGTGGTTACATGAACAGTGACTAATATTTAAGGTCAGCTTTAAGAGCTCTCTAAAATTCTTTTAGAATGTTTTGCCCAAAGTGACTTTTCCATTAGAAAAGGCTTTATTGAACATGTCCACAATTTCTCTGCCACAGTAACTGATTTAATTAATTGAAGTCACTTTAAAAGTGATGGATGATGTAAATGTACTCTCTTTTATCTGATTAATTAGCACAGTTCCAAGTGCTTGCACTAATTAAAAAGTTTATATTTAGAGTCAAGAAGAAAATGAATGCAGATTAATGTATTTTCCTTCAAACTTTAAAGAGGGTTTAATATTAATAAGCATATGCAAAGTTGGGGATTTTTTCTATATTCATCTACAACAGAACAAACATTCTCATTGTTCACTCTGTAATGGTATCACTAAGGACTGTGTAAAGTAAGCCATTTTCTATTCTATTTTTGTCCCATAATTCTTCAAATACAATTTTAGAAATGTCACTATTAAATTCTAACACAGGTATACAAAACCAGTTGTACTTTTTCCTGTAAGACACAACTTTAGTCTTAACAGATGAGGCAGTTTAATTATTCCCAGTAAGAGTTCAACTTTTTACTCTAAGTCTTTATAAATCCTTGAAGTTGTGTAAGATATTTTAATAGGATATCTTAATGTTGATCATGTCATGGAACAGAATGTTGTTCACAACACAAATAATTGAATAGATTGCTGATCATGAATTAATGAGCAAATTATTAATGCTGATTTAAAAACACATGTATTTGTGTCTTTCTTCGACTTCTGCATATTTTACAACTTAATAACTGAGACATAGTGCAGCTATCTCTCTATTTTTTTATTAATTTTGGACATTTTATCATATAATAATATCTGTTAAGCTTGTATTTTGGGAGGCTCATGTGACATGGTCAAGTCTTTCTCATGGTCAAAGAATTGTTTGTGCTACATTTGCTACATACAAAGATTGTTAATGCTACATATTGCTTTGTATTTCCATTTGCAGCATATCTCATAGCACAAAAATCCTCTAATCTTTGCCTTGAGCTTTAATACAGATTGATTTCTTTAGGCTGTGAGAATAGCTTAGTCAGTAAAGTGTTTGATGAAAATGAGGCATTAATTTTGATCTCTAGCATCCATGAAAAATTGTGGGGCAGGTGATGCATACCTGTAATCCCAGCACTGAGTAACAAGAGTAAGGCGGTTCCCTGAGACTTAGTATACAAACAGTTGAGGTTAATTGTTGAGCTCTGGGAAATGGGAGACTCCTTTCATAAAGTAAAGGCATACAGTTGTTGAAGAATGACTTGATAACTGAGGTTGTTCTTTGGCATCCACACACATGCATGTATACCTGCATATACATATACACACATGTACACAAATACACACACAAATGCACACATATTTTCTTTTTTTTTTCATTTTCTACTTTCTATCCTACTAACCTAGACTCTTATTGTTAATGTATTAGTAATTTAAGTTAGATGGTTTCCATATCGGCTAAGGTTTACTATGTATACCAATTTTCTAAACACTTTATTATTATTACCTTGTATTTTCTATATTTTCATACATTTAGACAATGCATTTTGATCACATTTCATTCCATCACCCACACACCTGACTAAAACACTTTTCCTAGCTATTAGATCTCCTATCCTAGTTTCATGCATGACTTTTATATTTTGATACACTGAGTTAAATTGGCCCCTTGTACTATCATGAGTCAGCAGTTATTTAATGGAGACCGGACAACACACCAGTAACTACAACACTAAAGACCATGACTCCCACTTACCTAGTAATCATCAGCTGTCAGTATTTATTCTGGAATGCCTAAGGTTTCGGGGAACTCTCTCTCATCTAAAGTGAAATATTGACATGTTAAATTTTGTGCAGTAATCACATATACTGTCAGTTCATGAGTATTATCAACATCATATTTAGAAGACAGCATTGCACAAGTCACACTCCCTTTCCTGTTCTTACATTTTTTCTACCACTACTTTGGTTAAGTTCCATTTGCTATGGAGGGATGTGATCTAGATGTCACTTACAAGGCTGAGCACATACTTGTTATATGTTATTTGTAACATTGCACTGTTTGCATTCCTGTAATGGCCTCTGCATTTTGCACACACCCATAAAGACTTCTTTGTTGAAGGTTGTGAACAGTTCCAATCTTCGGGACAAACATAGATATTTAGAAGGCAGTTTGACATGCTGCACAATTTATAACTCTAGTACTGAATTCATCCCAAGGAATAAGTCTTTAGCTGTGGGGAACCATTGGGCACCAGGAAAGCAAAAGTGCCTCCATCTTAAATAATGACTCCATTTTGTAATAAGCTGTCTGTTCTGGAAAGTCACAAGATCTGCAGTTGTTTGCTAACCTACAAAGAATGAGAAAGTCGTTGTCTTGTGGCCTTGGGGCTGGGGTCGGGGCAAAGGTCTGCAGTTGTTTATTAACCCATACACAGAGAAAGAACAATGTAACCCATAAAGTCATTATCTCTTGGCTTTGGGGCTGGGGCCTTATCCTATGGAACATCTTGTGGTATGGGGGGCTGGTGAAACAGAACTGTAACAATACCTAAACTGCTGACAAACTCCTCTGTTCTGCTGTATAAAAGGCACCCTGAGAAAAATAAAATTTGGCAGCTTGATCAGACTCCTGTCTTGCTGTCGGTTCCTTGTGTCTCTTGTCCCTTTCATTTCAGGTTTTCTGGGGTCCGTGCTCCCGTTGAAGCCCCACTGGCCAGGGCATTTAGCCACAGTATTTTGGCCAGATGTACAGTACCAAACATGATATCCTCACAGTGAACTGTGCCTCAAGTCTAATTAGACAGTGGAAAATTACCCCATAGCTTTAATACTACTATTACACAAATTGGTACATCTTCCCTTGCAGGTCAGTTGTGAGGTACAAAGTGTCCACAGCTGTGGAAGACTGGATGATTTTTCTCCTCCAGAATTTTTCATAGAATCCTCTGACCCAAAGGATGCTAGATAGTAGTAAGAAAGCTTCCAGCTTAGTTCCAGCTTAATTTCTTTATGTTAGGCAACTCAATACATATTTACCATCTAATTTTGGGGGGAAACAGGCAATAGCATATATATATTTGCAGCCACTGTAGCTTCTGTGACCCACAACTCATGGAAAGATCTCATCCCTGGCACTGGAATTTCTGATTAATACCCTATCCTTCTAGGGGAAGTTTTATCTACTCATATAAGGAATCTTCATTAAACACTTTTTTTGTGTTTTAAACATTTAAACATTTAAAGCAAAATTGTCACAAGTTTTTGAGCAGGCTAGTATTATTCATATTTTTCAAGTGAAGGTACAAAATCATAGAATTTGAGTAACTTGCACAAGAACCACAAATATTTGTTTTAAATATGAAGACTAAGTGTCCTGGTATCATCTCTCTTTGATTTCTGTCCTCAGATACACTGTGTTGTTATTCATTTAGACTCTCTCTACATTCTATAGCTCAAGGACTTTGAATGCAGAGCTCTCTTGCCTAAATCTGTTGTTCTGAGTCTAGGATTCCACTACCAGAATTATAATGTTATTTCGTATGTGTGATGAGCAATAATTTTTATTGAACTTGAGTAAGAAAGCTAAAAAGAAATTAACTTAGTTAACATACTATTCAACATGTGCAGATGAATGAATAGGTAATTATCAAATTAGGGGCATATCAAAAGTGGTCATCTGTATAAAATTAAATATCTGTAGAAGTGTTAGAAAAATGAATAAGCCTCTTTCTGACGGAGTGAAAAACACATAGCTAAAGTTGTTCAAACTTTCTGAACCATTTAGTCATACAAAAAAGTTTTGTTTATTTTGTTTTGTTTCCATGTATTTTGCTCATTTTTACTTTCTTCCAAAAGTGTACCAATGATATCTGCATATACTAAAGTGTTAACACCAAAAGGGGGATTTGTATAACTTTGAAGACAATAGATAATGATTTTTATTTTGCTTGTCACTAAAGAAATAACAAGAGTTTTACATCTCTCATTTTAATTAGACATGACCTTTACATTTCCCTTGAATTGGTACTGAAGACACCTCATGACATGTAAGTACTATGCATCTAATTAATGGCAGTTGGTAGCCATGCAAGGACATCAGCCATGGAATTTTACTGTGTTTTGTATGGTAGTATCTTATATAGTATATGCATGTTGACCATTGAATATTGACCATTAAATCAATAAATATTAAGTGGATGAGTTTAATAAGCATGCTTTCTGGTGATAATAACTCACCAAACTTAATCTCCAAAAATCTCACTGCCAATGGCAATTCACATGATGTAATGCTTAAGTCTGTGTCAACTTGATCTGTCTAGGAATCCACAGACATTCCTCATAAGTGGATCTCTGAGGAGTAACTGAAGGAGGAATCCTTCCCCCAGGGTGAGCCCTTCCCTCACAGTGTGACTGCCCCTCTGGGGTGGGAGGAAGGTGGATGAGGCTTTATATAAAGAAGCTCTGGGAAGGCAAGAATCCCCTCCTTCCACTTGGCTGCTGGCGCTGCTTTCCAGCATGGACTGAAGAGCAGCATCTCTCCAGGATACCGCCAAGCTTTCAGTGCCAGATTGGGGCTACTGAGGAATCCAGCCTCATGGACTGAGCAGCTACCAGGTTCCTTGACTCTCAGGCCTGCAACCCACTATTGTTAGATGGCCATAAACTAATACAATAAATTCCATTTTAATACAATTCATTCTATCATTTATGTTCCTCTAGAAAGCCCTGATTAATACAGATTGTGGTACCAGGAGTGGCTCTAGAGAAACAGAATTGTAAGGATGGATTTTGGTCCTCTCTGGAGCTGGCTCTCCAAATTCAGTGCCACTAAAGGCTCTACTGGTAATAAGGAGAGCAGTTTTACTGGTAATAAGCAGAGCACTTTTACTGGAAATAAGGAGAGCACTAATAATCCATGGTGTGCACTATTTAAAGAACTCCGTTTGATAGATATATTTGGTGATCCTGAGTCATATTTTATGAAGAGCAAGGAATTTAGTGACTCTGTGTCTGAATATTTATGGAAAACTAAGAGGAATGACAATGCTGGATGGTTACTTATAGCTTCTCTAGATAAATTATTGAGAGAAAAGCAGAATCTAAGAAAGCAAATTTCCAAGCTTAAGACTCACATACATGATCTGAAGGCTTCTAAGGGAGCCTTGGAGGAGAGTCTCCTCCCTAGCCAGAACAGAGCTCAAATTGCAAAAAAATCAAACCCAAGCTCTCATTGTAAGGTTGGCTAACTTGCAAATTCCCAGGCTCACAGGATATCAGAAGTTAAAGTGAGGATACTGGTTGGAAAAGAGTGGGACCCTATGACTTCCGATGGCGATGTATGGGAAGACGGTGAAGAATTAGGGGTCATTGAACTCTCAGATTCTGAAGAAGTTATTTTGCAGGAGAATGTGGCCTCCCCTCCTTTAGGGGCAGTTGCATCCCCACCCTCTGAAGTCTTGCCCTTCCCACCCTTGCCTGGGGAACTAATCCTTCTTTGTCTGAGGAACCAGGCCTGCAACTTGCTTTTGTTAGACTGCAGTAAACTAATCCAATAATTTCCTTTTTAATACAATTCATTCTATCAGTTCTCTTCCTCTAGAGAACCCTGACTAATACACATGGGGAATCTCCAATGATGCTATATCATAGTTAGTAGTCTTGTTTTGCATCCTGGGAGGGTAAAATTGTCAGGCCAATTCTGAATATCCCCAGGCCAATAATCAATATTCTTTGAGAATTTTCAACTATTATACTTAATAATCTGTGGGAATCTAAGGCTAAAACAAATGTTTATGTGTTAACATTTTATTCAATATTATAACTAATGGAATTAGAGGAATGAAATTATTGGGCAGTTGGCTTCCTCCACATCCAGCACAGATGGCAACTTGGCCTTCAGTGCGGTCTTTATGCAATTATTATGAAAGGGTGCCTTGTAGAATAGCCCACAGTTGGAATTATCAAAAAGACATTCATCCATTTGTTTTTTCCTGCTATATTATGCAGTTTTCCTGAGATTGTGAACTTCCTTTAAGAAAAATTAGAGAAAGTTATTGGTCCAGGAATAGAATTATGGTGACTAATCAACGGAAATGAAAGTAGCAAGATTATCCTAAATCATTAAGATGAAGTTTAAGTGAAAGGTCTCTTGATAGGTTGAAGATCCAAGCCAGAGTCAATGTCAAGGTTGCTTGGTGTGTATAACTTCAGAGATAAAATAGAGCTACTTGTTCTAGTGTTTATGTATCTTCTAGTAGACTGAAAAGGCAAGAAAACTGTACTTTGTATGAAAACCTTTATAATGACTGAGATTTTTCAAAATTTTCATCCTTATACAGTGAAAATCTTTGAAGTGTTTTGAGCCCTAGAAATACAATATGAAACCTATCTTGTTTAAAGGTAGTTGTATGTTCAATTTTTACAGCAGCAATGGTAAGAGTATACAGAGGGTTCCCAATTTAACACTGAATAAAGCAAGCAGACCCTAGCTAAATGAACATGGAAATAGCTAAGGGTAAATAAACGTATGTCTAGCAACAATCTGTTGTCAATTAATGTGCATACAAGTTTATGGTGATATTGGTAAGCATATAATGAATAGGTCTAGTTTATGTAACTGTCAAAATTTTGAAAACACTTCTTCCATACTTATAAATTGTATTAAACTATATTAAACCACATCTCTTCAAGTACAAGCCCAAGGGTTCAACATAAAATCATTATGACAAATAAATTACTTAGAAATTACAAATTTTGAAATATTTGAAATTGTATTTGTTAGGTAAGTTAAAGCAATATTTTTATAATTAGTGAAAATATTGGCTCCTATAATCACATTTATTAGACTTCATAGATTTTAAAATCACATACAGCAGTGAAGGAAAATTATACATCCATTATGATAATAACTTTTGCTTAACCAAATGCACAAATATCCTATTTTTAGTACATACCAATATTTATATATTTTTCTAATTTTTAAAATTTCTTTTAAACAATTTTCTGTAACTATTTTCATTCAGTTTAGAAAAATTTAAAAATGTTATATTCCACTATATTGTATTATATGTTATGCTCTTCAAAGAAAAACAAGTCACATGCTATTAATAGTAAGTGGTAGCTGTCAGCTTACTTTATGCTTTGGGGATTACAAAAGCTCAGGAACTTTAAAGAAAATATAAGAATTTACTTCATTTGGGTATTGGGTTATATTTCAAGATTTTATGTTATTCCACAGGAACTTCTTTCCTCTAATAAAAATCACCTGTGAAATTTTAAAGAATCATTCTAGGATACTCAGCTTACAAGTAAAATTCCTTTAGTGTGATATAAAAATTAATTATGAAGTATCATAATTGATTCTATAAGAAAACAATGTTATTGCAATGAAATTTATGGGAGAACATGTATGTCTATGATGCTATTCAGAATAACAGTCTGTCTTTTACATGTCAGCATCCATTTGATGTTGTTAGTCATTCCAAATATGTTCACTCATGATGCATACCTACATGTCTTTTTTTTTTTTTTTTTTTTTTTTTTTTTGGTTTTTCAAGGTAGGGTCTCACTCTAGCCCAGGCTGACCTGGAATTCACTATGGAGTCTCAGGGTGGCCTCGAACTCACGGCGATCCTCCTACCTCTGCCTCCCAAGTGCTGGGATTAAAGGCGTGCACCACCACGCCCAGCTGCATACCTACATTTCAATGTTAAATTATCCTGTACTTCTGTCCATACTGCCTTGAGATCAATCCAAAGAATCAGAGTATGTCATGTCTGACAGAGACTATAATGATAATGCAGGCTAATGTCCTCATTTTCTAGTTAAGAAATCAAACCCAAGGTTAAAGGTGGTTGCTTGCAAATCCTGCCCATCCAGGTTAATTACCCCAGCCACGCATGTAAAGTCACACCTAAATTTGTTTGAGGTGGTAAGTGTCCTGCGTGCACCCATACATACACTTGCACACATGCACACATGCACACATGCACATACACATGCCTATGCAAATAAATAAGCAACAAAACAAAAAAGAAACACCTCAAAAAGATGATATAACTTACAAAGATTAGCAAGGTAACTTAGCAGTAAAACTGAATGCATCACCCAAGTCTCTATTCCTAAGCAAAGAACTTTTCTGTTTGCCACAGAGCACTTTGAAACTACTCTATGTCAAAGCATAAAAGAGTGTCCTTGCTCACTAATCTAGAGTAGTATTTAATATGCAATTTGAAAACTTATTTGTAGTGCAGTTTCATTACAGGAAAGATATTCTCACATTAAATATTTAAGTAGGAAGTCTAGTGGCTCAATGTTTTCCTTTGGCAAATGTAATTGAGTTCTGTGATACCAGCCTAAATATTAGCTCTGATATATTTAGTTATGCAGGATATAAAGCCACCAGCGAGAATGGAGAAATCGCTCAGTGGTTAAGGCACTTGCCTGAGAAATCTAAGGATCCAGGTTTGATTCCCCAGTACCCACATAAGCCAGGTGCCCAAAGTGGCACATGCATCTGGAATTGGTTTTGAAGTGGCTGGATGCCGTGTTGTGCTCTCTCTCTCTCTTTCTCTCTCTCTCTCTGTAACTCTCAAATAAACAAATAAATAAGCCACCAGCTAGGTGTCACGTTATTGTTATGAAAATGGTAAAGGGGAAATGATAAAAGTATGAATGAAAGCTCTCTAAGAGCACAGTGCATGGCTAGAAGGCATTTCCTGGTATTTGCTGGAGACATCTTGTCATTAATATCAAACAGTGATATGTTTGCATTTCTTTCATTTGCTTTCTTTTGTTTGAAAGAGAGAAAGAGAGAATAGGTATGTATGCCAGGGCCTCTAGCCACTGCAAATGAACTCCAGACATATGCACATGGTTTCAAGGGAATCAAGCCCCAGTCTTTATGCTTTGCAGACAAGCACCTTAGCCACTAAGCCACCTCTCCAACATGAATCTCCATTTTAGTTTTATCTCCTTTATTTGTTATTTTTGTAGCTTAATCTATTTTTATTAACTTATGCTAATAGCATATGTTAATAATGAATCCTCACTGTGAAGTTGAAGCTTGAAATACTGGAGTTTCAGACTGAAGGATTATTGATAAAAAGGTTTGCAAAACATTTGACTCAATCTAAACTCCATGCACTGGAAACGAGATTTATGGTTCATGTTGAGAGTTAATAGAGGGTGTCTGAGATATGTCTTTCTAGTTTATGATTTTTTACAGCTTAACAGATTCTTCTCATGTCACAAATTGGTAAACATATAAAATTGAACTGTCGATATGTGGTTTCAGTTATAAAATGCTTTGGTCCACCCAGGCTTTTGATGATGTAATTGACACGGTTTAGCACAGATAAGTTTGCTGTCAGAAATTGTCACTTCAGGAAATGGAGCCTAACTACAAATTCTACATACATATATATTTTAAGTTTTATTCTATTTTTTTTTAATTTTTTTGAGGTAGGGTCTCACTCTAGCCCTGGCTGACATGGAACACCCTCTGGTTTCAGGCTGGCCTTAAACTCACAGCAATCTTCCTACCTCAGCCTCCTGAGTGTTGGGATTAGAGGCGTATGTTACCACATGCAGTAATTTATTTTCTTAAGCTCATTTTTAAAGGACTTAATTTAGTGCCTTTATATTTAATACTGGTACAAAGTTGAAAAAAAATTGGTAAAACAATAAAGAAACTATATTTCCTATTACACAGGTGCTAAAAAAATATTTCAGGATACTATGTTAGTCTGTGTAGCTTCAATGTCTCCAAAACGTCAATAACTTAAAAATAACGCTTTTTATGTCTTTCTCACACTGTGGACATGGCCTTAATTGGAGATATCTTCTGAATCTTTTGACCTATGAGCATCACATATCACTGTCACTAGTATTTCTTTGGCTGAAACATACCATATGACTACACAAGACTGAGGTAACTGGAAGACTGAAAAATAGCCCAGAACTGGACAAGAATGCCTGTCAAAGTCAACAAAAAGACTAATGGGAATTTGTCAGGTGGTTCTACTCTGCTGAGTATTTCTGTTTTCTTTTGGACAAGCTTGTTTCCTAAAACGTGTATTATTAATGACACTCTGCTGAGTTCTTTAGGTTAGGCCCCTTTATTTGCTCTATATTTAGTATTTACTCCATACTTATTGATGACCTTGGAGAAATACAAAATTGTTATGTGCTTTTGGAGAAGACAGAACACTTAATTTGATTTAAAATATTTGGGGGCTGGAGAAATGGTAAAGCAATTAAGGCAGTTGCCTATGAAGCTTAAGAACCCAGGCTTGACTTCCCAGTACACATGTAAGGCACACGCACAAGGTGGCACATGCATCTGGAGTTCATTTTCAGAGGCTAGAGACCCTTATGTGACCATTCTCTCTCTCTCCCTTTCTCTCTCTCTCTCTCTATCTCTCTCAAATAAATAAATAGATGCAATATTTAAAAATATTTTGAAGGTTTATTTGTTGCTCAGTATGAAGTTTATTTAATTATAATAATGTTTTAATAAAAACATTTAATAATGATGATTATTTAGCAGGTAATTTTAGCACAATCAAGAAACCAGCTAAACTTTCAAGTAATATAACATGATATTACCATGAAAACTAACACAAGGCTTTTAATAATGAGAAGAATCAAATCTTAGATAGAAAATGGATAAGAAAAAGGACATTAATTTCCTGCTACAGTCAAATCTTGAGGTTAAGAAAAAGCATACTCCAGGGAGCATCCAAGAGAATCTAAACCAATGGAGTTAACTCTATGTCAATAGAGCTCACATTATGTAGAGATTATGAAATAATCAAAAGTAAAAAGTATGTTAAGATACTTCAGTAATCATTACATTTAAAACTAAAATACTCAGCCTGACATTCAAAAGAAAGCTATATGCTCTTTCAACTCCTGTCTTGCTGCTTATGCTGTGACAATCAACATTTATAGTTGCCTTATCTTTGTGCATAATATCAATGTGGCTTACCTATGCAGAATAGTCTGTACATGTTAAACTGCTGCAAAGCAGAGGGTGAAACAAAAATGAAATAAACTTTCCATTCTAAAAAGTAAGTTGTTAATATCCCTATGAGGGTCCTGAACACACCACTTGAAATATATTTTCTGCTATCCCTGAACAATCTGAATAATATATAATCAGAAAAAGTGTTTTAAATGCACCAGTGGAGCTGAGAATATAAATTATAGACAATCAAAATTTCAATCATTGTAGAAAGTAATATGTTTCAATATTTTTTCAAGTATGATATTGCAATGTTTAATTTCATCACAGCACAAATCAATTCATACTCCTGCATAAGGATAGAAATCAATATAACTTATTGAAATAGTGCATAACTTAAATAAAATTGCATTTAAAAATTAATGCTTACATGATCAGTATAAAAGAATGAAGTTTATTTTGAACTATATTTGTGATACTATTAAGATGAAATAATAACTATGGATATAACATTCTTATCAAGAATTATTGAAACAGAAAATGTCTTAAATTATAACTTTCATCTCCTTACCAACATATCCTAATTGTTCAAATTTTCAACTCCCCACAAAGTCCATAACACTAAAGAAATTATACATTATCAAAAATAGCAGAAGTAGTAAGGCTCTGTCTATTTATCTTATATAAAGAAGATTTGACTTTATATGATATTTTCAATGACAGCATCTTCTTAGGGAAGCTTAGCTTCTCAAAATACATGGTGCTCTTTAATGGGATTAAATTAGTAACCTTTAGATAGTTCAGAAATAAAGTTGAAGATTAGACAGACATATCCAAAACTAGTGCTTATTTGATTTGCTCATAGTTGCCAAACTATTTTGTTTATTGTAATGGTCATTTAGAAAGCCTCTTTAGCCAGGAATTGTGATTAAGGCATATAATCTCAGCAATGGAGAGGCTAAGGGAGAACTGTAACTGAGGTCCAGGCCAGCCTGAGTTAGAGTGAGATCCTGCCTAAAAAACAAAACAAAATCCAAAGCAAAACAAAAACCTTACTTGGCCAAATAAGTTTACAAGTATTGTGTGTATATGTTCTAGTTTAAATTTTTAATGTATTTATGAGGGAAAGAGAGAGACGACATGTGTATATCAGAGACTCCACCTACTACAAAAAAATTCCAGGAAAATGAGCCACTTTTAGTATATGGCTATGCATATGGATACTGGATACTAGGGAATTGAACCTGGGCCAGTAGGCTTTGCAAGCAAGCAGCTTTAATCACAGAGTCATTTTCCTCTCTCCTTGTGTATGTTCTTACTTACACTTTAAAGTGTAAGTTAGCAAAATACTGAATATACACACCTATAGCCTCATGTAGAAATTTATTTAAACAGAGATATTTTTTTGGAAAATAATAACTTCATGAAAGAGGTTTTTGATAAGTTTAGAACAGAAAAATACTCACTATTAATATCAATATGTAACAGAAAATTGGAAGTTGACTTTTTACATATAATCCAGGAATAAGTGGTTATTAGATGCACATAGAACATTAAGACTTTCTCCAGGAAATTGAACAAGAAGTCTAATGGACTGTTCACATGCTTTGAAATTGATCAATAATTCTAAAGGACTGTACAGACACTTTGAAATTGATCAATGAGTCTAAAGTGCTGTGCACAATTTTGGATTAAAAACCATAAAATTAGATACATATAGTGGAAATCGGGTAGAGATCTCTCCTTTGTATGCTTAAAAACACAAGCATTTCCTGGTGCTAGATTATCAACTTTGGCCTGATTGGGAAGATATAAGAATATGTAACATTTTACTAAATTTGTTCATTTTAACAAAAAATATAGATAGATGGAAAACCACAAAAATACTGAAGATTTAAGTAATGTACATTACTTGATTGTCAACATAAGTATATGAGAGAATATACAGTTAGTAGAAGGTAACTGAAAAAATTATGAAACTCAGATCACGAAAGGTCTATAAAGAAATGGGAAGAAGTTCAGAAATTCAATACAACATGAACAAATTTACTTACAAACAAAATATCATAATGTGAAACAGACTACTGATTCTGTAACTGTGGCATGGCAATTTATTAAGTTATTGAGTTTAAGATGTAAACACAGGGCTGGAGATATGGTTTAGTGGTTAAAGTACTTGCCTGTGAAGCCTAAGAACAAATGTTCAAATCTCCAGGTCCCACATAGCCATGCAGTGACACAAGAGTGCAATGTTGTATATGAACACAAGGGGGCACACTTGTCTGGAATTCATTCACAGTGGTGGAAAGGCCCATTTTTTCTCTCATTCTGCCTCTTTCTCTATCTCTCCAAAATATATGTACACACACACACACACACACACATACACACATACAGTGATTGGGTAGTTTGGAAATGTGGAGAATAATGTTTTGGCTAAGTATCAGCATAGAAAATTATGATTACTCTCATAGTCAGGGCATGAAGCTGATGAAAAATGAGAATAAAAATGCTACCCAGCCAGGCTAGGTTCAATATGTGAGTTGTTCTAAAAAAAATGTAGGTTTGAGTTGTTATAAAAATGTAGATTTGCTTTGCAATCATCAGAGAGAGGCGAGATACAGAATAGTCAGGAACAGGCAATACGAGAAGCATATACGGTGCATATTGGAAACTCATAGAGCCAGATGGAAATATTGACAAGAAAGGGACAGGAGCCCCAGAGTAGATGAAAGCGGATAATCTGCTGTAGTGGAGGGTGTGGTGAGGAGCCACAACAAACTGGCATAATGCAGACTTTTCTGAGAAAGTAACATTTGGATTTAGCAATTAGATCCATTTCTACTGCATTTAGAGATTTAATTTTGAAGGAATGAAAACAAAATGTGCTCATTAGATCTTAGCCTTCTAAATTAATGAACCTTTCTTAGGATTTTTTTCTTTAACAATAGTCCTGTACAATGAAATAAAATTGAAATTTGATGATCAGAAATTCCTTTTGTTATTGTGGTTGAAAAAAAAAACAGAAACTTTTAAGCAAATTGGTGAAGACAATATAGGTAGATTTAGAAGAACATTAGGTTGAAATGTTTATGAGAAAGTTTTGTTTTATCAGTAATAGATTGTACTGATGAGGACATGCAAACAAACAGAAAAGTCACTTCCTCTTAAGGTGTCTTATATAGCCATACTTATCTAACACTTTAATATATTGTGAAGCAGGACTTAAAAATGCCTATAAAGATTTGTGAGATAGTTGTTTTCATTCTTTTTCAATGATATGTAGATGTTTACGTCAATTCTACAATAAAAGCTGGATTCAGTCATGACAATTGGTTGACATTTACCAAGATAACTTTGAATAGGTCATTGCATTTGCTATTTTCATGCTTTGATGTTATTATTACACAGTAAGTAATAAAAATTAGAAGTTATGCTTGTTTTGCTGAACTTCTCAAGTAACTTATATTAAAAAGAACTAATATAAATGGGAAAATTACCATTCTTAATCTTATAATAAATCTGAGTTTTATTTTTGTATCACTTTTCACATGGGGTGATTTTTCTTTAGTGGAAACAAGAAGTAATAAAAAAAATAGAAAAGATAGTCTTTCCCTGGAGTGGCCAAAAGAGCAATTCACTAGTGACCACTGTAAATTGCCTTTGCACAATAAAGGCTGTTGATTCATTGCACTGTACACAGACTGAAGACTTACGGCAGTAAAATGCCAGGAAAAGAAGGGTGGGAGGATGTAAAGGGAGTGTGCCTAGTCATAAAATAGAATGTGGAAAACTACTGATACAATATTCTGTGGTATAAAGCTTCAGACTTGATGCAATATTTAAAAAGTAGCATGATTTTAAAAAAATGCACTGTAGACACATAAAACAGAATAGCAAGCCAGACACAAAGTCAGAGAAAGCATCCAAAATCAGCAGACCAAAACTACAAGAGGATTACAGCTCCAGGAACTGAGAAAGCAGAACGAAGCTGAAGCAGGCTGACAGGGGCGGTAATGAGAGGTGAAAAAGTTGAGATGCTGTGAAGAGGGAAGCGGAAAGTTCCGGGGACCGAGGGAGGAAGTGGCCTCAAAACAATTGAACAGTAGCTTTAAGATGACAGAAAATATTGACAAGAAATCATGTAAAAGGCATGGGAGAAGCTATCAGTAGTCTGTGGTGCTTGGCAGTAGGAGGTTGAAACTATTAAAATAGAGTGATCTCTCATCTAAGTTGAGGGGAAATACAACCATGTATTCTTTCAGGGCAAATTCCATTTATTCAGTAACCTGGTATCAAACGTAAGCAAATTGTACTTTCAGAAAACCTACTTTTATTTGTGTGTGTGTGTGTGCGCGCACAGGTGAAGAATTTTAGTGTGATATTAAACATAAAGAAAACCATGTGACTCAATGCAGAAAATGTGGAATTTGAAATTTATGAGCATGCACAAAAGATTAGGTCAAGTACGAAATGTGCTTTTCATCAGTTAAATGTCATCAATTAAATTACATTGTTTGCACAATTACCAAATTATGCCTGAACCTAACAGGTCAGTATAATGCTATTATTCAGCCTCTGGCTGTGACTGGGAGGGAAAAGACTTCTTAACCTCAGAAGATTACAGTTTACATAATATAGTTGACTACTTTCTCCTTGTAAAGATACTTTCATTTTCATGACTTCCAGGCCACTGGTTTTAGTTTTTGCTTATATTAACTTGCATCCCTTTATAATACATTAATAAGAAATTACATATCTTTGTCTAGTTATCGGTGTCACTTTCCTTTTTTTATTTTTTTTTATTTTATTTATTTACTTGAGAGCAACAGACAAGAGAGAGAGAAAGAGGCAGAGAGAGAATGGGAGTGCCAAGGCTTCCAGCCACTGCAAGCAAACTCCAGACGTGTGTGCTCCCTTGTGCATCTGGCTAACGTGGCTCCTGGGGAATCGAGCCTCAATCCAGGGTTCTTAGGCTTCACAGGCAAGTGCTTAACTGCTAAGCCGTCTCTCCAGCCCTATCTGTGTCACTTTCTATCAGGTGCACACACACCTATGTTTTATGTGTGTCCTTAAAATTTTATATTTTATTTGTTTATTCATTTGAGAGACAATGGGTGCACTAGATCCTTTAGCCACTTCAAACTAACTCCAGCCGCTTGCACCACTGTGTACACTTAGCTTACTTAGGTTCTGGGGAAATGAACCTTGGTTCTTTGGCTTTGGAGATAAGCACCTTAACCACTAGAACCATCTCTCTTGCCTGTTTGTGTGCCCTTTCTATGTGACAACTCACTCTTTGGTCTCTCGTGTTCTTCTTCTTAAACTCATCTACTTTGAGTAATGCAACACCTATCAGAAAAAAAAAAAAAAAAACTCCAAAATCTGTAGAGTAGTATATAGATTTCTTCTAGATTTTTCCACTGACAGATCAAAATTTTCCACTTTTTTCTTTTTAAGTATTTTTATTCATTTATCTATTTGAAAGCTAGAGAAGAAAGAAAAAAAGAAAGAGAGAGGGAGAGAGAGAGAGAGAATGGGCATGGCAGGGTGTTTTACTACTACAAACTCCAGATACTTCAGATATATGTGAAACTTTGTGCATCTAGATTTAGCTGGGTACTGAGAAATCAAACATGAATTGGCAGGTTTTTTAAGCAAGTGTTTTTAACCATACAGCCATCTCTTCAGTCCAAAGATTTCACTTTTATATTGTGTTTTCTTGCTATGCATAAAACAGTAAATCTGGAAAGAAATGCTTTATGTTTTTAAAAATATCTTTCTAACTTCTTCCTTTTATTTCCCCATGTTAATGGCGTCAACGTCATTACGAGTACTAGACCTAAAGTCTTTTCCTTGCACCTCACAATTCATGGGCTATAAACCATGAGAACCACTCTCAGTTGTGTTCCATATGACTCATCCAGGCTTTCATCCAACACTGTACATTTAATACCTGCAAAATATCAAAATCGGATACCAAGTGTATTTATTGTATTTCAGACATAATAGTACCTGAAACATGTTAGCAAATTTATCATTAATATGCTCCCTCTCATTGCTTTTTCTAGTTGTTGGCAGTCGAGAATAAATCACAATGTTTGAAATAGTGTCCACTTTTCTCAATGCATTCTAGAGTTAAATGCAGCTTTCCTAAAAAATCAATAAAAGTCACTTAACAAGGCTAGAGGTATAGATCAGTGAGGGAACACTTGCTGAGCATGTGCAAGTGAAATGGGTCTCTTAGACAGTGATGGAGCCTTATCTTACCTCTCAAGATGACTTAACTGTGGAAACAAGCTGCTAGATTCTCAATGTCACCAAAGCTCTAATGAGTCAATTGGGGTTCTTTATATAAAGGAATTCAGGAATGAATTTCAGAAACAAAAAGGGTAAGTATTAGAAGAAACTTTAGTACAGAGAGAAAGCACACTTATAAAAGGAAAAAAAAATAACAGCTTGAGAGGAAAAAAGGAAACTATATTATATAAAAACAGAGAAAAGAGCTCTTATATGGGGAATCCTACATCAGAGGGACTCAAAGGCAGGTTGTCCATTTCAAGGCAAAGATACAAAAATATAAGGATTACTTTAATAGAGAGGGGTATCAAAAAGTACATGCCCTTGAGTTTTTCTGGAGGTTTATAAGGCTTTCTGACAAAAATAAATAAAAATAAAAAATAAAAAAATAAAAAAAATAAAAACCTGAGATCTTTACAGTGACTGAAGTGTAGAAAGGAAAGCTGGATAGTCATCAGTGCATACAATATGCCCATGTGCCAACTTTCCAATCAGAGCTGTAGTCATGCTCCTTTTTGGGTGACTGGACAAGATTGAGGTCAGTGCCTATCCACAGGCTTTAAAAATAAAAGACGAAAACAGGGGGAGATTTCAGATGGGCACTCTAGATAAACTAACTGGCTTTGTTGATTTTCTCGGAGCCCTGTTCTTCCTCATATCTGGTCAACATGACTTTCTCATGCCCAGCTACATGTCTTCTTTTTTTTTTTTTCCCCAATGTTTTGACTTTATTGTGGCAACCCACATTAACTATTGCATTATCATGATGAAGACATAAAAGAAAACAAGTAATATTCAAGATTCATTCACTAACTCCATAATATTTTTTCCTCCTACACTGTATCACAAAGTTCTTGGTTTGATCCCAAGCACTACACAAAAGACAAATAAATTATTTGGAGAAAATCACAAATTAAAACATGTTTAACTTCGTTTAAATTTTAACGTGGCTGGAGAGATGGCTTATCAGTTGAGGCACTTGCTTGCAAAGTCTAAGGACCCAGGTTTAATTCATTAGTACCCACATAAACCAGATGTGCAAGGTGGCACATGCATTTGGAGTTTGCAGTAGCTAGAGGCTTTGGTTCCATTTTCTATCCACTGCTTTCTCTCTCTCTCTCTCAAATAAATCAAAATAAATTTAAAATACTTTTTTTTTTTAAGTCCAAAGAATTTCCAGTGTGTGCTTTATGAGATTCTGTGTACTGCTGACCTGAGATGTTACTATAAACATGGGGGTCTAAAAGGAGTTTCTTAGAACATCTTTTTAAATGTTTTTGTTTGGCACAGCACTTACAGTCAAGTATCATTTTTATTTGCTTTCTTTTCAGTAAAGGTATAAAAAATATATTGAAGAAAAGTTAAATAGACTCACCACTTCAAATCTCAGAGATGCATTTTGAGTTTTTACAAGCCCTTGCTTTCTGTTTAAGCAATCTGTAATTCCCATGGCTTTTCCACATGAATAGCACTTTTGAAATTAGACAATTGTCTGCCCAATACTCAACTTTAATTTTAGAAAAGGTTTTTTTTTTTTAATCTCCTGTTTTGTGAGTTTTAGAATAAGGGGCACAATCTTAACATATTTCTTTCCATTTCCTATCTGAATTTTACCTAGAATCCTCTTCTAAAGTTACTACTTGGTAAAATATTACTGTTTCAGTTTTTCAACTCAGCTTAGCCTTGGATTTATCAAATCATATAAACTTCCATTATAATCAAATCATATCATTAATACAAGCATTATTAATATTTTGTACAATTGTATATTTTACACAATTTATTTATAATATAAAATGGGTGAATAGGTAACAGGCTTAGGTTATTACCATATTTGATATTAGAATCAGGAATATTTTCTTAAGTAAAATTAAGGCATTTACTCAGAAGCAAACATAATAGATGAAGTTTTCATTAAACTATTTTTTGTTTGTTTTTTTCTAGGTAGGCTCTCTATCAAGCCCAAGCTGAGGTGGAACTCACTGTGTAGTCCCTGACTGGTCTTGAACTCACAATGATCCTCCTTCCTCAGCCAACTGAGTGCTGAGATTAAAGGTGTGTGCCATCATTCCTGGCTACTCATTAAAGTATTTAATAAGTAAGCAATAGTTTTGCTATTTTTATTTTGTCAAAATTACAGAAAATACTATCTATATAATTACGTATACCTGATTTTAATGTCCCAAAGTATTATTTCTTTCCCTTTTGCAATAATTTCCTGTTGACTCAGCCAAAAATGGAAAAAATCAAAGATAAAGGAAGATTGCTAGGCAAGGTGGCACACGCCTTTAATCCCAGCACATTGGAAGCAGAGGTAGGAGGATCTCAGTGTTCGAGGCCACCCTGAGACTACATAGTGAATTCCATCACAGCCTGAGCTAGAATGAGACCCTACCTTGGAAAAAAAAAAAAAAGAGTATAATGTTAGTTGTACAAACTAGTGTGACTCTATCACTATTTATACTACAGATGTCTAAGAACTTGTCAGTTTTTCCATGCTGCAAGCTTGAATAACTTCTTCTTTCTGTGTTTTCTACTGCCTTGTCTCTCTAGCTGTCTACATATGTCACTCTCATATAAATACAGAGGCACATTCATTAATGCAGAGTAGAAATATATATATGGTTAAAGCATTTGCCTACAAAGCCAAGGAACCCATATTCATTTCCCCGGGGAGCCGTGTAAGCCAGTTGCACAAGGAAGCCCCTGCATCTGGAGTTTGTTTGCAGAAGCCCGAGACCCTGGTGCACCCATTTCCCTCCTTTCCTTCTCTCTCTCTCTCTCCCTCTCTCTCTCTCTCTCTCTCTGTGTGTGTGTGTGTGTGTGTGTGTGTGTGTGTCTCTGTATATCTGACTCTTTATCTTTCTTTTTTTTTTTTTCGAGAAGCACTGAAATTTATTTTAGGAACTGTGCTTGGCTCTGGTTAGAAAGACAGATCTTTGCCTTCAGGGTGCTCACAGGACATAGCCTATTAACAACTTATTACAAAACTATGAGGGGAATACAGCAATAGAGTTATACAAACGATATATTTGCAGCAAAGAACAAAGAACAGAGACAGAAGGAGGGTCCGTACAAATCCTACAGAAGGTGCTGCTGAGCTGGGATGGGAATCCACCCGCTGTGGGAGGGAGGGCTCCATAGGGAGAGCAGTGTATGTGAATAGTTTGAGTAGAAGGCCTTGTGCATGTTCGAGATACCAAGTGAAGTGGAAGGGTCTGGGGCAAGAGCTCAGGAGGAGGGAGAGAAGGAGTTTTGCTGAGCTGAGCTGATTCTTACCTTAATCTTGCTACTGACCTCTGGTGGATCTGTATCTTCATGGGGAAGAGAAGCCACTTACCCAGGACAAGCTCCAGGAATGATTACACAGTGCAGGTTTGTGGCAATCTCTTGCATAATACCCTACCCCTGGTGAGGGTGCAACAAGGACATGCAAGCACTCAAAAAGGGGGCACATTAGTGATGTATCCACTGCGTGCAGGTGCTGTAATGGACAGTCTGGTCGGCGCCCACCCAGCTAGCCCTCCTCATTAGGAAGCTGAGCACCACCATTAGCAGAGGGCTTCCCAGTGTTGTGAAGACTACAACACCCGGAGGAGCTGGTCGCCTGAATAAAAGGGACACAGGAGTTTATCCAAGGCTAGAATTGGCTCTCGGGCCTGTTTGCTTCCAGTAGTGCCATTCTTAACTACCACACTATTACCTCAACCAGTGAACACTTCTTTCAAAATAGCTTGACTGCTGAGCTCTGATTCATTCCAAACAGAGCAATTAGCCTTCCATGTCTCAAACTTACAAATAAATAAAAATTTAAAAGTGTAGCCCACAGTGTAAAAACAAATTGCTTAATTCAACAACCTAGAAGGTAGTTGTAGTTATACTACGAGCTCTTAGTACTCATAAGCCTTATAATATTATAATATTAGAGATTTATTTTTACCATTGTGATAAATCACCATCATGCTGAGTGCGTGTTTATTGAGTACTTATCTTGTTTTGGACACTAGACATCATTGTTACATGTCCACTTAAAGGCAGCCCGTGAGCATTCCTCTTACTTTGAGCCTTCATCCTTCCCAAAACAGGGAAGCCAATGTGGGTTCAGCACTCACATCCTCCTCCCAGCCTTTCTCATTTTTCTGATTTGCGAATGTTGCATTATTAAATATCGTCTCTCATATTTAAATGTACTCTCAAAGCAAATATAAGGAATAATTGGTAATCTGGAATGATACAAAGTTGGCCTAGTAAAATTAACATAATAAAATCCAAAAAAAGTTTTATAAAGTAGTTTCTACAAAACACAACTCATGCCTTATTTTGTTACAAGTATATTTTAGTATAAATGTTCACCAGACGATATTTATAATCTCAATGCATGTGAAAGTATATGGAATTGAATTACAACTCATTTGAACCTTTTAGTTCACATCCACATAATCCTATGTGTATACCAACAACATTTTGTGGTCCAGGGTATTTTCTTCTGTTTTACATATTTAATGTCCAATATATATTGGACAGCATAGCTTGTTTGTCTATTCAAAATTATTAATAGAATATAACTATAAACTTGATTCCTTATATAGTTTGCAACACATCTCCATGTTTTCAGCCAGATGAACTGAGAGGTATAGGTTTCCCTGTACATTCTTCTTAAGCCATCCTTCCAAAGAAAAAACATCTTGGAGTTCCTCCCTGTGGCATTGGGCTCCTCTGGTTAATTTAGTTGGACTGTAGTAAATGACTTGAAGCCTGACCTAATCTTTAAATATTGGTCTGTAAAGTGTTCTGTATTTTGTGTCTTCTATTTACTGGGCTTCTGTGGAGTCAATATTTTTCTACTCAATTGCAACCCCACTTTTCTATTCCCTTGTTACTTCCCTTAGCAGAGCAAACACTATATTATTTTTTTTAAGCTATAATAGTTGACTGTTGCCCTGCAGCTCCTAACCAGCCCAATTCCCCTTGGTTTTCAAAAGAAAAGATTGGAAATGCGCATAACTGCAACTTTCACAAATTCATTGAACCTGAAAAGCTAAGAAAACCTTGTTAAATGTTGGAGCAGCACAGTAGAAAAAATTCTAAAGTGTTTCAGAGATATAACACAAAATTAATGATCTGACAGAGTGAGAAAAAGGAACTGAGGTCAAAGAAAAGAACTTAAAACACAGTGATAGAAGAACAATATGTGTTTTCCATACCTAAATTAAAATATAGTTATCTCTGCTTCTAAAATGTATCCATAGATACTTGTGTATCAAAATTTATAGTATTCTTTTAGATTATAAATGACATTTAATAATGCAGAATGTTAGGCTAGGCTCTAGCTTTCCAAGTTCTTTATTATCATAATTTCCTAAGTAATCATATTTTTAAATTTTATATTCATTCCATGGATGAGTGTGATCTCAAAAGCTGCTTGAATGAAGAAAGCAGGTTAGTATTTTAATATTTATAACTCAGGTAACATCAAACAAAGGTTGAGGTGAAAACTGACTGAGGCACAAACATTTGGAATTGAATAACACCAAGGAAATCATTTATTTATATTTTCCTTTACAATTTCAGCCATATTCCACATGTTATCCAATATCTTACTTCATGCTTTATCTCAATCTCACTTAAGTCTCTGTGTCTCTAACTTTCCACATGTTGGTCTATTAAATATTAAGATCCAGAATGGAATTAGGAAAGGAATTAAAAAGAAAACAAGAGATAGATGTATAAAAGCATGTTGTTAGCTAAATATATGAATATATAGCAAATTAATGCCTGGCATATTATTGATATGGCTGTCATTTCTGTATAGAATCATCTGTTCTGATTTATTTACCCATTCTTTCATCACACATATTGTTTTTTTTTTTTTCCTTTTCCTTAGCTGGCTGTTTACATTACCTACTAATGTTGAATACCTTTAAATGATTTTCTTAATATTCCTGAGACTGCATAGTGAGTTCTAGGTCATTATGATCTGCTGCAAGATCCTACCTCAAAAGAAATCAAAATATGACCATTTTATGTCCATTAAAAATAGGAAACAAGCCAAGTGATAAACCTAAGGTTGCACATTAATTAATTTTATTGGCTGCAACAATTGCTGTTGTACCTTGATAAACTATGGACTTTATATTGAAAATTTTGCTTATCTGTTAATTTCCCTCATAACTTCATCCTCAACTGCTTCAGTAGCTTTTATTTGGCCTCATTTAAAAAGTCTTATTTGCATTGCAACTTTTATGACAGAAAAAGCAATGGCTGGATAGAATAAAACCAGCTCTTAAAAATTGTGCATGTGCATGTGCTTCTAAGAGAAACTAAACTTCTTTGAGTTAATGTTGTCAGGTCGGGTATACAAATTAAGTAACCACACACATTTCCAGTGACTAAATAGAGATACGAAGGAAGAAAAGAATCAAGGATAAAACCTATCAGATATTGCTGCTTTGGAATCATTTCAACAACTCGGTGGAAACATTATAAACAAATTGTGTTTCATCAATCACAACAAGCAACATAATGACAGAGGCTGGGTTGTTTTGGGGTCTATGTTATGGTGACACTATGTTTTAAGTGCATGAGATCCTTCATTATGAAGAATTTTCTGGAAAGGTGGGAGATGATTGAAAATAATATAAATCCCAAAACAACAAAATCTTCAGTGAACATCGCATCAAAGATAAAAAGTCTGTGAGGTGAAGAATGGTATCTACATGTGCTGTTTACACACTGGGTATGTACATATCCGATAAATAAAAAGTAATAAATTTAATGTGTAAGAGAAAGAAAAAAATCCAGAGACTTGTCAGTGGTTATAATTATCAGACTATTGACCAGAGTTGTTGGACTTGTAGCTACAGTGTGTCATGTATGCCCTGTTTAAATCTTGTATTGGTTGAATATTTCTTTGTTATGGCCAATGTCATCTTTTGCAGTGTGAGTGCTTATTCTGTGCTATTATGGTATTTTTTTGGGGGGGGGATTTCTTTTGGTATTATGGCTCAGTTAAAAGACCTTGGACTACGGAAATGTTTGAACATCATTTGGATTGATTAAACTATGGGGACTTTTAAAGTTGGATGAATGTATTACATTTTAAATCATGTATGGTTATTAGTTTATGAGGGCCAGGGACGGAATGTGGTGGTTTGATTCAGGTGCCCCTCCCCCCATAAACGTAGGTGCTCTGAATACTAGGTTCCCAGATGATGGAGATTTGGGAATTAATGCCTTTTGGAGGCAGTGTATTGTTGATGGTGGGCTTATGGGTATTATAGCCAATTTCCCCTTGCCAGTGTTTGTTTGGCACACTTTCCTATTGTTATTGTCCACCTTTTGTTAACCAGTGGGTATTGTCCGCCCTCTGCTCATACCACTGTTTTTGCTGCCATCATGGAGCTTCACCTCGAGTCTATAAGATAAGCCAAAATAAACCTTTTCTTCCCACAAAAAAAATAACTTTGAGTTAAGATCCTTTTCAGTAATTAAAAATACATCTCTTTAGTCTCATAAGATCTGGTCTCTTAAGTTTTGAAATGATTTATCACAATGGAAAAAAATGCAAAATTCTCACATGAGATTTATTAATGGTTAAAACAAACACAATTTAGTAACATGCTACACCAATGAAGTAATTTGTTACAGAGCTAGATTTTTTTGTGTGTTGATCTGTTAATCAAATATCAGATAAGAAAAAAAATTCATGTTTAGTATGTTACATACATATATATTACATGCACACACATATATGTGTATATATGTGTATATGTGTGTGTATGTGGGCATATATATAATACTCTTATTCAGACATCTGCAATTTCTACAAGCTTTATGCCAAATGTTTATTTTGAAAAAAAAACATAGCAGATAATTTCAGTAAATTTAACCTAGTAGTTGACAAGTCTTTCATTTCCAAGGGAAACCGTAACAATTTCACATGTTGTTGTTTTCCTATATTCATAGAGTCATTTGCTAAAACCAAGCTTTATATTTGATTTATGGGCAGAGTTTGATTCTTTTAAGTACAATAGTATAGGCAAAAACTATGTGATATAAAAAGTAATCTACAGGGCTGGAGAGATGGCTTAGCGGTTGAGCGCTTGCCTGTAAAGCCTAAGGACCCCGGTTCAAGGCTCGATTCCCCAGGACCCACGTTAGTCAGATGCACAAGGGGGCGCATGCGTCTGGAGTTCGTTTGCAGTGGCTGGAGGCCTTGGCCCTCTCTCTCCCTCCCTCTCTCTCTCTCTCTCTCTCTCTCTCTCTCTCCCTCTTTCTCTCTCTGTGTTGCTACCAAATAAATAAAAAATGAACAAAAAATATTTTAAAAAAGTAATCTACATGAACCTAGCCACATTTTCGTGCTAGCTATATTTTTTATTTTTTAAGATAAAGAATTGACTGAAGCTAATAATAATTGCCAATAATATTAACAGAAAGTGATAAAAATTGTCAGTTTTCATAAATTCTTCAGCACATAACAACATAAGGATATGGATAGCACATAAGTTGTCTTTTCTCCGGTATTTGAAGGTAGTGATGAGGAAAGACATTAGTACAAACGAGGAGTATTATGTTACTTTGACTAGGTCATTTAACCCTCAGACCCTCAATTTCATCTATTCTTAAAGAACTATGTCATATTCAATTTCAAGATCTACTCGAGTCTTTAATATCTGTACACTATCAAAGTCCAAACAATTAACAAGAACATGTATTTATACATTTGTTTCATTTTTCCTGATATGCTAGCATGTGAAATCATTTATTTTCTAAGAATTACCTCATGGAGAAATCAAATTGAATACGAAACTAGTAAATATTAATATTATGTTATAAATATTTAATGTTAACATCCATGTAAAAATTATAATGCCTTAGATTAATTTTCGCAAGAACACTCCAGTTGTCCTTTTGG
This sequence comes from Dipus sagitta, assembly GCA_036346955.1. Taxonomy (NCBI): domain Eukaryota; kingdom Metazoa; phylum Chordata; class Mammalia; order Rodentia; family Dipodidae; genus Dipus; species Dipus sagitta. The sequence goes on from CM070772.1 coordinate 28,917,266, forward strand.
TATAGCATCTTTACTGTGTTAAACAGCATGCCAATAACATTTGCACAACTATATTTACAGTTTTAACCGAGGCAAGATTTTCCTGTGTTTTTATACTCCATTGAGTTTTATGGAATTTTATTTCTCAAAAGAAAATCAGACCCCCAGGGAACTATCATTTTCACTTGACTATTAATTTTCCTAATATCTTTGTGCTTTGCTTATTTTAGTAGCTTAATTTGATCTCATTTTTAAATGTCTTATTTGTATAGTCATATTTTATGAGAAAGCAAAACAATGGTAAGGCTAATAAAACTATCTGTAATTAGATTGACCTGTGATAGATAAAAGGTTCTAAGTGATCAGAGAATCCTCAAATCTTATTATAAGTCACTCTGCTAAGAACATCACAAAATCAGAATGTATGTAATTTTCCCCTTGTAATTTCCTAAATACTTTATTGTTATTTCTTCACACAAAGTCTCAAAGCTAGGCTTGCTTGACCAAATGTAGCTGAGAGTGGCTGTGAGCTTCTGACCCTCTTGCCTCATCTTCTCAAGTGCCTGGACTATAGGCACATACCACCACATACAGCACAAAATAAAGTTTTCAAGATTAAAAGAATGTGACAAAAGTACAAGATTCTGTCTATCTGCACTCATCTCTTTCTTGCTCCCAAGCTTATGTAACTAAAAGAGGGACCTGATGTTGGTCTTATAATAATTACAAGGAGGCCAGAAAGATGGCTCAGTGGATAAAGCGCTTGCCACTTGGGCTGGAGTACCCAAGTTCAATCTTCAGACGTATCCCACACAACGTCAGAGGCTCTGGAAGGCTGTTGGAATCCCACTTACTAAGGTGATGGCGAATCTGCAAATGGAGAGAGCAGAATGTTCATGAAACACATGGCCAGTGCAGAGAAGAACAAGAACAGAGTGAGAGTCCAGACAGAGAGAAACTCTGCCTCACAGGAGGTTCAAAGAATCAGACTGACCTGAAAGTGGTCCAAAGACCTCCACACGCATACCACGACACACACATGTGCCATGTGCCACAAGCACACACATAGCAATGTGCATTCATGCATGCAAAAATTCTACCACACTGTATTTTAACACTTTGCAGCATGTTAATTGACACTGAAACTCCACTTTATAAATATCTAATGTTTGTCTATACAAAAATCAATAAAAATCACAATAAAATGCTATTAAAGTAAGTCTGTGTTCTCTGTTTGAACAAGAAATTGTTACATTTTGAAGGTAATAATGGATTATATGTATTGGAAAACACAACATGAGAGTAATTTTACATCTTTCTGTTTTTCAAAGGCTTTAAACACACTTCATACAGAAATGTGGTTAATTAATGAGTCCAACTTAGAATATTTTAGCTTGACTTCCTAGAGCATATTTCACTCCAATATCTTTAGGGCTATTTATTCATCACATCACAGAGTTTCTTGTAAATTGAAAGTAAACTCTTTCTTACTGTATTTTTAAATATATTTTACAACAGATTACATTCTATTGCTTCTCTTTGATTTTAAGTTTTAATTTTATATTGTGAATTATTTGAAAAAAGAATGAAAATAGTACAGGAAGTTCCCATGGTTGCCTCAACCAGGTTCAATTCTATTATGATTTTTCTTGTATTACAATAGTACATTTGTTAAAGCTAAGAAATTAGTATTGGTATGTTACTGTCCAGTGATATTCAAGCTGCCTAGTTTTCCATGAATGACATATTTTTATGTTCTAAGTCCAAGTACTATATTGTATTTATCATTATGTTTCTACAACATAGTTGCCCTAATATCTGTGAAGTTTTTTCAGTCATTAGTTTTCATGATATTAAAAGTTTGGAAAATTACTAGTTGCATATTTCTCCTCATTATGTTTGTTTGAAGTTTGCCTGATGGTTAGACCTTTGATATTATTAACCTTATTTTAAAAGTACATATACATTCCCAGGAGACATGTCAGGTATTATAGAATGATGGTATGCTCCCCTCTGAAACACATCCTCACCAACTAGGATGCAATGTCTTGAACCCTCCTTTTATATTTGTTTCATCTTACATTGTTCTTTCCACTCCAAACACTTTGAAAGTATGTTATGTATTTGAGCTGGGCATGGTGGCACACACCTTTAATCCCAGCACTCAGGAGGCAGAGGTAGGAGGATCACTGTGAGTTCGAGGCCACCCTGAGACTACATGGTGAATTCCAGGTCAGCCTGAGCTAGAGTGATACCCTACCTCAAAAAGACAAACAAACAATAAAAGTTATGTATTTGAGAGAGAGAGGGAGAGAAAGAGAGAGAAAGAATAAGTGTGGCATAGCCTCTATCCACTGCAAATGAATTACAGACAGATGTGCCACCTTGTGTATGTGGCCTTATGTAGGTACTGGGGAATTGAACCTAGGTTCTTATGCTTTACAGACAAGTGCCTTAACAAATGAGTGATTTCTCCAGCCCCTGGACACTTTTAATAGTCAGCATAATATCCAAGTACTTTATAGGTTTTACTTTGTGCATTTTAGGAATATAGAATCATTACAAAAGTTTAATTTTATGTGTATACCAAAAGTCTTCTCCTTTGCTAAAAAAATTCTATCATTTACCTCTTTCTCAACCTTTTGTTCTTATATTCTTTTCTCTTTCTCTATTTATTCTTGTATTGTTTATCAATTAATCTAAAAATAATTGAAGATAGTATCTGTCAATTTGTCTGCATATTTCTAGCACCATAACTGTGAGCAAATCAATATTTTTACCAAGGACAGAGTCAATTACAAGAATGAAGCCAGGGGCTGGAGAGGTGGCTTACTGGTTAAGGCACTTGTCTACAAAGATGAAGAACCTAGGTTCAATTCCACAGAACCAATATAAGCAAGATGCCCATAGTGGCCCATGACCTGGGGTTCATTTGCAGTGGCTAGAGGTTCTAGTGTGCCCACTTCCCCCCGCTCTCAAATAAATAAGTAAATATGAAAAAAATAATGGGCATTGGAGTGATGGCTTAATGGTTAAGGTGCTTGCCTGCAAAGCCTAAGGAACCAGGTTTGATTCCCTAGAACCCAAGTAAGCCAGATGCATAACGTGCTCATGTGTCTGAGTTCATTTGCTGTAGCTAGAAGTCCTGACATGCCCATTTTCTTTCTATCTGCCTCTTTCTCCCTCCTTCTCTCAAATAAATAAATAAATGTTTTAAAATAGAAATCTTTTAAAAATGAATGAAAACATAGGACTCTGGAGGTATGGCTCAGCTGTTAAAGGTGGTTGCGTGCAAACCTTAACAGCCTGCCTCCAACCCTCAGTTACCTGTATAAAGCCAGATTATAAAGTAGTGCCTACTAGAATGCATTGTCAGCGGCAAGATGATCCGGTGTGCCCATTTTCTAACCCAGCTCTAAATATATATATTTAGAAGGAAGGGCTGGAAGGATGGCTTAGATTCGAAGGCCTTTGACTGACAAGCTAAAGGACCCAGGTTCAATTCACCAGGACTTACATAAGCCAGATGCACAAGGTGGCACATGCATCTGGAGTTTGTTTGCAATAGCTGGAGGCCCTGGTGTGCTCTCTCTCTCTCTCTCTCTCTCTCTCTCACTTTTTCTGTCTGTCAAATAAATAAATAAAAATAAAATAAAATAAGTAGGAATACATAGATTTTTAGCAAGCAATTTGAAATGGGATGTGTCAAGTGTTGCTAATAATTGGATAAAATGATAAAAGTGAAAAAGATATGGATCACTGAGGTGGGTGAAATGATAATTAAAATAATACATGCCTTATGAAAAGCCTGAATTTAGGAGCTAATACAGTAAAATGAATGATGAATTCTAAGAAATAAAAGCAACACTTGCAGTTACTCTTAAATGATGACAGGTTTGTTACTTGGTAGCCATGAATAGGACACTGCAGCTGTTCCGGAGCTAGGAGGAAATGGTCAGAGTCACTGTAGCAGTTGCTCCAAATGCAGTTGAGGTGTTAGCATGGGCTTTCTAAAGACTTTACTTGTAAGTGACATGAGGTTGTGGATGCTCCAGAGTCATTATTCGAATTATAAGTAGAATAGTTTCTACAATAAAGTTTGAAAAACTGAATTGATAGAAGAAGCTATGGCCATATTATATCATTCAGTAAGATAAGGGGATGGATTGTACGAGTGAGTCAGTGCTAAAAATGACAAGAATCATTATTCTGGATAAACTGTGAAGCTATTATCTAACTGAATATATTAGTAAAATAATGGCAGAGAGAAATGAAACATGTTCCCTAAATATTGAGACCAGATACATGTGATTAATTCCATTTCTATTTATGATTAATTGGGAAGATTGCAAGAGAGGAAAGGAGAATGAGGGGGAGACTTTGTAAGAATGGCATACATTAGGATTTGATTTCAGATCTCTTCATTTTGTAATAGTAACAAGCATTGATTAAAAGTGTTATTTATGTCACTGGTTATGAATTGGAGTTTGAGAGGCTCTTCTTCGAATATAAACTTGACAGTCATTGGAATCTAAAGAAAATTTGAAGCATGCATTCTCAATAGGGGTGTTATCTCCCTCAAGGAGGTGAGAATTGATATTTGAAGCGGGGGAAAATTCTCTCTTATTGTAGTGGTCTGAGGAACTTTATAGTTGGCAGACCTGCCTAACAAACGTTTCTTAATTTTAATTTTTCTCATTAGGACGAAGGCAAAATCAATTTTTACATTTCTCCTAAGGGGAATAATTTGTAAAATGGACTTTGGTATGCTGAGTTAAATTTACAAGACTTAATGTGATAGATCAACTTAAATATGAGTTCAGATAGAGAACAGAAGACCTTGAAAAATGATCCTGGGGTCACATAAAATGACAGAAGCTGGATAAGTAACAAAAAAAAAAGAACAATGAAAGTAAATGGGAAGAGATTAGCCAAAGGAGGTATGGAATTGAAGACATGTCTACAAACAGGTAAAAAATGCACATTAAATGAACAATTGTCATTTTTTATAAGTAGTCAGATATTGCTGTGTGATTGCAAACTAATGACGAAATTGAAGCATAGAAGACAAATTGGAATAGACAGGAGCTAAAATTTGGATAAATATCCTGCCAGAAGTAAGCAACAATGGGTTGCAGTGAATGAAAGGAGCTGGCATTAGCTACAAGCACAATCTCAGTGCCCTTGATGAGGTAGAGAAGATATGTTGTAATGCGGCAAGGAGAAAACTTAGGCCACATTTCTCAATGTTTGCATGTTTGCCACAACATAAAATAGAAGTCATTATATTGTAGTTAAGAAGAGTGTGTTGACATTTCAAAGAAGAAGAAAAAATAATCATGAAATAGTCTTCAAAGAGAATAGGAGATGAGACTAGGGGTGCATGATATAATGATAGATAGTTTGGGAACCCATGTCTATGTAGAGGGAGTTGATCCAATCACAGCTGCAGTACCAGCACTGAGGAGGTAGAGATAGGAGTAGCATGAGTTTGAGCTCAACCTGGATGAAACAGCAAGATCTTGTTTCACCCACAAAACTAAAGGAAAAAAAATTACTAAAAGTAACTTTACAAAAATAAAATCCACTATATTTATTTGGTTTTATGTTTTTTTTTTATCCCCATACCCATATAACTTATGTGAAAGCTTAAAATATATGGAAAATCCTATTATTATTTGTCAGAGGATGAGGAAAGTGGGTTGTACTATTATCTATGAAATTGATTATGATGATGGACGATGGAATCTCAGTGGTGTAAAGAGATTGAATACAAAAGAGAACAGGGCTTAGCAAAGCCAAAATGATCAGTGAGCATTGGCGCTAGAGAACCTGATCAATTACTGCATGTTAACTATGGCATCAACGTGGCAAAGCAGAAGGTGAAAATAGAGGTTCAGATATTTGAAATTTCAATTATGGTACAGGCATGAACTATGTTAATAATAATAATAATAATAATAATAATAATAATATAATAATAGACTTTACCATGTAGAACAGGGACTAAGGTTTGGGAGAGGAAACCTTCACAGTAGGATCGCCAGTTTCAAATATAAGAAGGAAATATCTACAGATGTTGAAACATTATAAACTTGGTTATCAAAATGCCTGGAAATATCACAAGAATAATATGGTTAATAGCACAATTTTAAAATAGTGAGGAATGATTTAGAAGTTTAAAATCAGGGAACATAATCAAATAATATGATATCATGACCCTTAACACTGGAGATATTTAAGGAAAAGGTCTGGAAAAAGTTATGTGGTCCACTCCATGCTCACCTAAATGTCTGTCATTATCTAGCTAAATTCCTGAAATTTTGTTTGAGATTCTCCACAATATATTTGCTTAATGAATGAAACTATACATTTATGAATAAATCTATAAAATCAAAATAATTTGATGCACTTCTTAAAATAATTTCTTATAAAATTTCAACATTTATTTCTAGCAATATTATTCAACAAGCCTTGTATTTTGAGTTGGTTTTAGTAAAAAATATCTTTACAATTTCTACTAGTTCATATCACCTCACTACAGTCCAATTACTAGCATAATTGAGTCCTATACCATTATCTCTACTTCAATGGGCTTCAGCCTCAGGAATAAGTCATTGTTGTTGATAATTTTTAATTGCTCTGAAACTACAATGAGTTACATATAAACATTCAATTACAAGTGTAAGAGGTATGGTTTCTAATATCTTTAACAAGTTTTCCATGTCTAACCATAGAATCTTCAGTGGACAGGTAAAACTTCAGTGTGTTCCAAAATATTATAAAATTACTTCTCTTTATCTACTAACATCTTCTTTTGATAAATATTGACATATGAACTAAATTATTTTGTGCATACTTATTTTCTGCATCTCTCCAAATTCAAAACTTTTGCTTGTACTCTGATTAAGGTTTGTCTGCATCCAGGCAGCTTTCCTTGGTAGTCTCCATCACAAGTCAGTTCAAATCCTGATCACAATAATTTGCAAATTTCTCTGGGAGTATTTGTGTGAGACATGGAAGATATGTTTGATGTCTCTCTGCAAAAGCACAAATATATTTTCAATATTTTAACAGACCAAACATCAAAAGTAAATGGTAATTTATATAAGTGGTACCAAAAGTTAATCTAGGCATCATAATTAAATAGTGTCTTGTGATAAGAAAGATATATACTGTATGCATAACCACTGAGGTAGTAGAAGATGGTTTCTGTAACCCAGCATGATCAAGTGATGAAATGAAAGAATAAAGAAAAGTTCTCATCTGGTTTGGGGGTAAAGACATTGGAAACCATGCTAGTATGCATTAGAGGGATAAAACTTCCTTTTCTGTGTGGGAAAAACATTCATTGGAATTGTACTGCTGCTCTGTAATTATCTGCTCACTAATTTCTATCCAGACAAAGTTAGAAAAAAAAATAACTGAGGATAATCACTGGAACCCTTTTCCCTACTTCATGATTCCCTAATGGCAACATACTTTCTGCTGTTTTTTTTTTTTTTTAATGTGGAATTGTTTCAATGTTTAACAGTTAAATCTAAAGTTCCCTTATAAAACTGCCCCAATTTTTTGTCACTGTTGCTACATTTTGGTAGTTATATTCTGTGCCTTGTCTTTTCCTTTTCATCTTTTGTATTGTTTATACATACTAATTTTGGGCTTACATTCCCCTGTTTGCTCTTATGAGTCTATGTTCCTTGAAAGTCACTACATTTTGTTGATGAAGGACACAGTTTCATTGCATACAAACTATAATTGAGCCAGTTACTGTGTTTTATTTAGCGTCTATAACTTTATAGTAACTCTATTAAATTCAAATGCACTATAATACAATTTGATTGTCATCATGTTGTCTCAAAGATTTACTGACTCTTCCATAACTCTTTACAACATGTGGAAGGGGATGATAAAAGAGACTGTCCAACATTTTCTCTATGCTTTGTATGCAGATAAACTTTTTACATTTCTAAGGAGTCGAACCAAGTGAATTATACTACTGCTACAATTTCAAATACCATGGAAGAATATTGAAGAGTTAATGTATAAAATATTTAGTATCAAAAGTGCTTTATTCATGAATGAAACTATTATTCATATTTGTATCATACTGGAAAATTTCCCAGTCTGCTCATTTCTATGCCACATGTACTATATCTCCTGCTATACTAAGTTATAGGAAGTATTGCATCCCAATGGTATATATGTGGCTTACAGAATGAGTTAATGAGCTTCAACAGGACCATTGTTTTTCCTCACCAGTCATTTCCATCCCATATGTTTAAAAAAAAGACTCCGTGGGACTAGAAGAAGTGGACGGATTTCTTTTTCTTTGTTAAAACTAATACTGTTGTAAGAGAACTCCATAAATGTGCTGTAACAAGATTTTGCATCATAATTTCACAATAATTATGTATTTTAGCCCTGGTTTCTTGGTCCTTTTGATCATTAAGCAAAATTGGAATTTTATTATTTTGAACCATTCAAGTCAGTATTACCATTCTTTCTGTTACTAAAGATTAAATTAAAAAATACAGGAATCTTATATTATGTTTGTAAGAACAAGCTTTAGAACAGTTTTTCAATTTCTATTAATATTAAAAATGACTCTACTTTCACTATTGTAAAGTAAATAACTGTGGGAATATACATTTATAGTATTAGTTGAATTTCAGTATTCTTGAATACAATTTAGCAATTAAATCCTTCTAATATTTTTTTTCTGAAAGTAAAAGTTTTGATATCTACTGAAAATAATTAGCGTCATCTGATAATTAGGCCAAGCTATGTGCTCTGATCGATCACCAGCCTGGCAGGGATGGTGTTTGCAAGAGACACATCAAGTTAATGAACAGCTCAGATACACCAGCTTGATTCTTGGTGCTTCAGCTCTGTGTTTCTGATGGCTGTTTGAAATACTTCAAAGACTAAGAGAATTAATATTTTAAAATAAATTCTTAAGTAAATACCTTGGTTTTTTTTCAGGAGGATATCATATTTTAATAGAAATATTTATTTTGAAAGCAAATCATTATGAGTATCTGAAAGCAAATGCAATTGTACTCCTTTTTTGAGATAAATTTGGATGGAGCAAGGTCTTGAAGGCTTCCTTTAAGTTTCTTGTCTGCATAATTTTTTAAATGTTTTATTTATTTATTTATTTGATAGAGAGACAGACAGACAGAGACAGAGGCAGAGAGAGAGAGAATAGGAGCATCAGGGCCTCCAGCCACTGCAAACGAACTCCAGATGCATGTGCCACCTTGTGCATCTGGCTTACGTGGGGACTGGGGAATCAAACCTCGAACCGTGGTCTTTAGGCTTCACAAGAAAGTGCTTAACCAATAAGCCATCTCTCCAAGCCCTGCACAATTTTTATATATGTCAAAATGTAGATGACAAAGCCTTTTTAGTTTAAATTTCTGAAAAACATATTTTAGCATATTTCTAGTTAGAATTGGTTGTTTAATATATACTTTACCCAGAAATCTAATTGGTATTATTTGTTCCTTACTTCTTCTAGAAATAATATTGATTCCAGGGTTTACGTTAATGATCTATACTTAACAAACCTTTTCATTAGAACATAGAGTTTATTGTGATTATACTCATTTAGCATAACTTGTCCCTGTATAAAATAATAGAGATACATATAGCTAGCAGTGTTTTGAGAGATGGATATGTTTTAAGAAGTATTGTACATGTTTTCATCTGAAACAGACATGTAGATCAATGACACAGAATACAAAACACAGAAATAAACTCATATGTGGATAGCACCTATTTCTGATACAACAAGTTACAGGTAACACAAGCAAGTCTGTTGCTTCCACAGTAACCCTGACAATAAGCGCCAAGGTGAAGGAGACAGAAACTGAGGATACTCAACACATACCAAAGCAGAAATCCAGAGGTTCCTTAGAGCTCATCACTGAAGTAGACTTAAAACACACCATAGCTCAGGGAATTTTGGGAAGAGTGGGCATAAAGATTGCCACAAATTGGGATGATATGCCCAGAAACATTACCTGAATCTAATAAATTACTGTTTCTCCCATAACACATAACCCTCAGCTCAATGGGGAATACTTACAACTCCACTGAGGAGGCACCCTTGTGGAATGGAGGAAAGAAGAAGAGAAAAGATGGTACTAACTCATGGTGTATGCATACAAGGTATGTTCCTAATTAAAAAAAAACCAATAAGAATAAAAAGAAACAAACTCATATGTACATACATGACTGATCTTTAGCTGGATACGATGGGAAAAAGTGTAATCTAAGAAACAGTGTTGAAAAAACTGAAGACTCACATGAGAAAGAATGAATTTATATAATAGCTTCAAACTATACAAGAACATGAACTAAAGATGAATGAAAGATTTAAACACAAGATAGAAAACATAAGCAAAGAAAGAAAAAGCATTAAAAAGTAGTAAGGGAACTAGATAAGTGTCTAAATAAACTTAAATGGTCAATAAGTCTATATAAAGGTATATAAACATATTTAGAATCACTCATTGGATATTAGAGAATGCAAATAAATCCATAGTAAAACATTCCCTCAAATCTGGTAGGATGGTTATAATCACAAAAAAAGAAAGAGGGGCTGGAGAGATTGCTTAGTGGTTAAGGCTTTTGCCTGCAAAGCCAAAGGACCCAGGTTTGATTCTTCAGGACCCACGTTAGCCAGATGCACAAGGAAGAACACACATCTGGAGTTCATTTGCAGTGGCGGGAGGCCCTGGCATGCCCATTCTCTCTCTCTCTCCCTCTTTCTCTGTCAAATAAATAAATAAATAAATAAATAAATAAATAAATAAACAAATAAATAATTTAAACAAAGAAAAAAATACAGCAAGTATCAATGAAGACGAAGAAATGGATAAAAGGATATGCATACTGTCGATAGAAATACAAGTTGGTACAACTACTGTGGAAAACAATCGGGATGATCCTTAAAGACTATAAATGATTTATTAGGCAAAAACCTTGCTGGCTATACCTCCAAGGAAATAAAAACATTCCAAGGAAGTAAAACAAGTATGATATTAAGATACCTGTACTTCCTTCCATATGCCATACAGTTAATCCACAATGCGCAAGACATAGACGCAAACTATATGATCATCACCAAGAATTGAACAAATCTGTCCTAGAGAGATGGCTTAGCAGTTAAGCACTTGCCTATGAAGCCTAATGAGCCCAGTTTGAGGCTTGATTCCCTAGGACCCACGTTAGCAAGATGCAAAAGGGTCGCATGTATCTGGAGTTCATTTGCAGTGGCTGGAGGGCCTGGCACACCCATTCTCTCTCTCTCTCTATATATATATATATATCTGCTTCTTTCTATCACTGTCTGTCATTCTCAAATAAATAAATATTGAAAAAAGAGAAATGAACAAATCTGACTGGGTGTGGTGGTGCACTCCTTTAATCCCAGCACTCAGGAGGTAGAGGTAGGAGGGTCACCATAAGTTCAAGGCCACCATGAGAATACAAAGTGAATTTCATGTCAGTCTGGACTAGAGTGAATCCCTACCTTGAGAAACCAAAAAGGAAATGAACAAATCTGAAATGTCATTTTACATCCCATGGAAAATGGTTCAACCTTAAAATGAATGAAATGCTGCCAATTCAGCAACATGGATGAGTAGATGAGTATGTATAATATTATTTGTCAAGACAGGGAAATACCATATAATAACAAATGAAAGAGATGTGGTAACAAAGAGTCAGAGAGTACAATGTGACAATGTGGTTAGGAGGAAATAAGGGGAAAGTGACAAAAATGACTTTTCATATCAATTAAATTGAACAGAATAGTCTCCTAGAGCATTCAACTTTTGACAGTAGGCTTAACTTGATTGAAGAAAATGCTAGAACCCGCCAAAGAGATATCAATAACTTGAAAATGAGTCAAGAAATGCAAGATCTCAACACTCAGTTGATTAAGCTTAATAAAGAATTGATCAAATTAATTCCAGGAAGCATCAAGAAAATCATAACTTGAATTGAAACCATACCTCAAAAAAGAGATGGTCATAAAGTTTTTGCTTTATTTTTTTAAAGTAGATACTTGGCAAGTTGGGTATTCTAAATATATAGTAGTTCTACATAAATCATAATGCAATTAGGTGTTAGTGAAAAATAAAACATTCCTATGAGGTAGTTATTATTAGCATGGTTTATTTTTACTGAGAAAATTGAAAGACAGCTTGATCAAGCAAATCTTCCAGAAGTTATAGGTCAGGAAAGTCGGGATTGTTCCCATGCACCTTAACTTATTAATGATATTTCATAATCTTAGGCTGGATCAACTCTTATTAGGGGTACTTTTAGAAGAATATAATCCAAATTTATCAATTAAGAACCTAAAAGATATTACTCCCTTATACTGCTGTGGCCAATTTATGTCATTTCCACCATAAAATTCATATGTCTCTAGGAACTACATGAATGTCACAGACAGACATACTACTGCTCTAAAATCTGTGTTATTTAATGCATTCATTAATTAATTCATCCTTTCATGATGTCATTAGGACAAGTGAGATAAATTTATAATTTTGCTTAACTTTGATTTGTATGTACTTAAATTTAAAGATCCTTGTGTTGCCAGAAGCTAGGAAGTTGGAGAGAAATGCTTTAAACTCAGTCAGACTAAAAAGGACAATTGGCTTAACACTGTCTAAACTAATTTGCCTTGGAATTCATAGTCTTAAATCTACAAACAAATGTGATTTCTTATTCAGGAAATCATGCCTTGATTGCGTCTCTGACCTTTCCCCGATTCCCTTTTATGCAATACTGAAGTTGTTAGTGTTATGTTTAAGGAAATGAAGATTAATAACTGCAATTAGAGATAATAGACAGGGATGGGTCAACTAGAGCTTTGCAGAGAAGTTCTAAAATGTGAGAATAAGTGAATGTGAGTGTCAGGTTTTTCTACAAGATGGTTCCCAGGACACTCTGTCCAGGCCCTTCCCCTCATCCTTCACTGACTCATGTGTCCATTACCCTCTTCAATGTCCATGAATGCTGCTCTGAACCGGGTTCAATACAATTCCGTCTCAGGAAAATATATGTTCTTGACTGGAAGAGACACATGTCTTTTGAAGTGTGCTACTAGAGTCAGTTACTGCTAAAGAAAGGGAAGTTAACTGAAAATAAGAAAATAATTTGTTTTATTCAACATTTTTTCTGGTTTTGTTTTCACATAGAAAGAAACAACTTTATTAATTTGTTTCTCATAATTATTATTTATGAAAAATATGGAACACTTCATGAATTTGTGTGTCATCCTTGCTCAGGGGCCATGCTAATCTACTGTGTATCATTCCAATTTTAGTATATGTGCTGTCAAAGTGAGCATTCTTCTTATTATTTTTTGGACACATGAATGTGAAGAAACTGTCTTCTATGTTTCATAAGGAAATTAGTTATTAAGTATAACAGAGGTCAAGGCAGAAGAGCACTTCACGAGTGGATATATATATATATATTTATTTATATTTATATATATATATATTCATGTATATATATATTCATATATATATATATTCATGTATATACATATACATATATATTCATGAGTGGAGATATATATGTACATATATTACATACATGAAATTATAGTAATAGATAATAGCAGCAAGTGTTAGGAAGAATATATGTGAAGGAGGTATTATTATATTTACTATCTTAGTCACTTTACCTCATCCAATGAGGGCATAAAGTCACAAACCACTCCAATCCAGTTTAAGGAACCTGCTTATCAGAGAATGGATTGGAATTGTAAAGAAATGTCTACTAGAAAGTTTCGAAGAAGAGAACGTGACACAGTCAAGTAGAGTGGCTTGTTTCAGCAACTATGTGCTTAAAATGGTTTTACTGTTGAGAATTTTCAATATAATATCTCTACATAAGACAGTTAGTAGCATCCATTCTCTTGCTATTCAATTTCTGGCTTTTAAATGCAGACCAAAAGTGATATCTTCAAATGTACTTGTTTTCCACTCTGTACAACACAGAATTTTTAGCATAAGTAAAATGGTCCTGCATAGGTGGAAATGAAAGAACAATGGAAATAAATGGGAAACCTGTCTAGGACTCAGATTTACAAGAACAGAAAAACACTGGACCAAGAGGGAAACAGGATATGTTCTTGACACCTCGGTTTGTGATATTTGTCTTTCTTCAGCTGCTTTCCAATAAACATGTACAAATGAAAATGTCTTTAACCACTGAGCAATTTCCCCAGCCCATGTCAGTCTGCTTTTAACCTGACTGTCAGCAGGGAGATTCTTATACTGAAAAGGGGCCAGAAATTGATTTATTTTATTGACCATTTTGTACATGTATATAATATATTTTGACCATATGACCCTCCAATTACCTTTTCTTATACTCCTCCTTGTTCCTTCCTCTATTTAACTTACTATTCGTTCTTCCCATCTAAAAGCTCTTCTGTTTTGATTGTGTGTGTGTGTGTGTGTGTGTGTGTGTGTGTGTGTGTGTGTTCCACTGATTTTAGGGGATTAGGTGATTAGTGGTGAAAAGTGGCACTCTCAAAATAGATTAATGCTTTCTATAACAAATTCCTGAGAGGATTTCTCTCCTTACTATGTGAGGATAGAGAGACAAGGCTGTCTGGAAAGAAGGAAACAGTGTCCCCACAGCACTGAAGGTACCAGGCTGCCCAGAGTACAATTGTCCCAAATACACTTTGGTTTTTTAAGTCATTCAGCCTATGGCAATGTGTTATAGCAATAAGAACTGGGGTAAATAGAAAACTTCAGATTTTGAAGTCTGTCTGGAGATATGGGGATCAGTATAGTTTTTCAACAGCTTTAAGTTTGAAAAATTTATATATGTATAAATTTTATATATAAATATATATACATATATGTTTGTGTGTGTGCATCTGTATACATGCAATTTAAAGAAACACAACTATAATGGACTCTAAGTAAATGGAAAGGGATATGCATGTTAGTATATGAATTGTTCAAATAGAATTATTTTCTCTAAACGAATGTAAGAGTTTTCAGGATGCTAACACATTTTAAAGATAATTTATATTCTACTGCTTATGTGGATTATTCCTCAGGGTTGTCAAGGCACATTACTGGGGAGAAGAATTAAAGATAGATGAATTTTCACTCACAATTCAAAAGTTTGAGTAATTAGGAAGTTGTAATTCTAAATAAAGTAATTGCTTTTGATGATGTTATGATTTGTATTAGGTATCTCTCCAAAGGAAGCAGCACGAACAGTCATGAAACCCCTTCAAGTTTGCACATTAGTAGCAAGAAGCCAGGTCATTGCCTCCATTCAGAAGTTTTTATCATTGTTTAGAAAAAAGGTAAGGCAGCATATATATGAAACAAGAGTTTATTTTATTGCTTCCAAAGGGTTTAAAATTTTTTGAACCTAAAATTAACTTCCTTTGACTTGTAAAGTGGAGATCTTTGCTCAGCTAGGAGGCTGTTATGAAACATTAAACACTGTCAATTCTTACTGTGATGCCACATTAATGCTGCATAACATCAATATTTTATACTAAGAATGTTAATTATCCCCAAGTTTCTGAGATGCCTAACAGTGCGAAAGTACTAATTTTATTTTTGATTCGGTTTCATCCTTCTATTGGCTGTTTTCCCTGGATCTGATTCTTCTTCCTGCAGTGAGAAATGAGTTAAATCAGCTCTCACTGTCAACTGGAACAGCCTTGGAGCTGAGTTAATTCATCACCTACTGACAAAAGGTTAAAAATATTGAATATCAATATCCACAGTGTTTTCCAACTCACAGCAATTGTTTGGCAGTGCTGATGTCTGAGCTCTGGGAATAAAGGGCACACTTGGTTACACATGGTGCTTAATATATGAATAAAATGGAGATTTTCACCTTCCCTTTTCTTTCTGTGTCATTTCTATGGAGATATGAAAGTTAATAGAAGATTCAAATTATATATATTATGCATTTGAAATTAAACAAATTTGTACAACTACTTGTAATCTTACTTGGATCAATCTATCGGTCATCTATCAATCTATCTGTCACCTAACAATCACATATCTTTATTTGTTCATTTTTTAGCTTTTATTCATGAACACTGATGCACACTCAACTACATGCCCAGGTTCTAAGCAACAACACTATTCTTTTTGGAATATTTCTATAATCTGGGACCTCATCACCTGATACTCTCATCAATTTTCAAATGCATACATTGTATAGGTTAAGATGTGTACAGTATCTTGAGTACATGCATCAATTAGTAGGCATTTATAAGTGATATACAAATACAGAAGGGCAATACAATAAATTGAAATAAGCAATATGACTGTTGTGGGAAATACTTCTATAGGAATGATCATCATATTTTTTCCTTTCAAAGTGACTTGCAACATTAAATACAATCAGATAATTTCCTTATTCACTGTTAATGAGAGTTTTTTTCTTTGTTAGTTAGTTTTGCATTCAGAAAATACAGTCAGTTTGGTACCATTATTAGGCTCATCTGTGACCTACCCCTCCCCTTGGCCCCTCCTTGTTGAGGTATACGGGTCATGCATTGTGGAGTTAGCCCACAGTTATGGCTAAGCTAAATGTCTCTGCATATCGTGACCCAACATGTGGCTCTGACATTCTTTCCGCCCCCTCTTCCGCAAAATTTCCCTGAGCCATGTTGGGTTCATTTTTGGTCTGCTTCAGTGATGAGGTATTGGGGGCCTCTGAGGCTCTGGCTCTCTGATTTGGTAGGAGTTGATTTTTCTCTGTGTTAATCTCCTTCCCGCTTGTGTTGGTATCCGGTTCATCAGGAAAACAGCCCCCTTGCTTGTTTCTCCAATTTTTCTTAGTTTCAGCCGGGGCTCTTTCGAGGTACGATGGGTGGCTCTCTCCTTAGGATCTACATCTGTCTGTAAAAGAGAAGCAGATTCTCCAATGGGTGAGATAACCCTTACTTTTTTATAGAGAATTTAATAGGTGTAGGCCTTCTTGTAGCCCACAATTGATGGTAGCTTGATACTGGAGAGTGGGCATATGTTTTAATATGGTTCTGACTTGTTTCCCAGCTCCAGCTATGGGTCCCGTACCACTGAGGAGATCAGTTAGCCAAATCAAGAGCAGTTGGTTCCCCGCCATGGCTGTGTGCCACTATTGCACTGGTGTGGGCATCACAACAGGTTATTTGTTGCTAAGTAGGTTAGACCATGAGTTGCTTGGACAAATATTGGTCATTTTCCCCCAGTCTCCCATGTAGCATCTTCTGGCACTAGACACGCTGACTGTCTGGGGACTGACTCTCTTCCAATTTCCAGCCATGCCATTCCATTTTGCATTGGTCAACCACATAAGGTGTCTTCAGCAGTAGGGTCTTACCACTAACCTTTGGTGGGTCATTAAGTACTCTGACAGAAATCTGTCTTTATTTTAGGAAACCTTGTAGGTCTCTCTGAACAAAAGCTCATTGTGAATGATAGCCCCATGCTGGTACTGGGAATCCAGGTCAGTGCCCAATAAGGAAATGAGGAAAAAGATAACTAATATACAAGAGCTCATGATCTTAAATAGTCACTCAACCAATGGGATCACATGAAGCTGAAGAGTTTCTTTACAGACAAGCATACAATAAGCAAAGCCAATAGATTACCCACAGAATGGGAGAAAATATTTGCGGGTTATGCAACTGATAGAGGCCTAATCTCTAGCATCTACAAAGAACTCAAAAATCTAATCAGTAAAAAGTCAAACACCCCACTCACAAAATAGGGCAAAGAGTTGAACAGGCAGTACACAGAGGAAGAAATACAAACGGCAAACAAACACTTAAGAAAATATTCATCATCCCTAATCATCAGAGAAATGCAAATTAAAACAACTATGAGATTCCACCTTACCCCAATAAGGATAGAAAACATCAAAAAATCAAAAGAAAATAAATCCTGGTGAGGATGTGGAGAAGTAGGAACACTCATCCACTGTTGATGGGAATGTAGGATGGTACAAACACTTTGGCAATCAATATGGAGACTTCTGAAAAAGCTGACTATAGAGATACCAACAGACCCAGTTATTCCCTTACTGGGCATCTACCCTAAAACCTTCAAACCATGGGCCAGAGAGATTTGCTCAACCTTGTTTGTAGTGGCTCAATTTGTAATAGCTAAGAGCTGGAATCAACCCAGGTGTCCATCACTAGAAGAATGGATAACTAAGATGTGGTATATGTACACAATGGAATTCTATACAGCAGTAAGAAAAAAATGACACAATGAAATTTGAGAAAAAATGGTTGAACCTGGAACAGATCATTCTCAGTGAACTTACCCAATCACAGAAAAAAAATCACCACATAGTCTTACTCATCTACAGCACCTAACCTGAATCTACCCAAGATACCTTATATACCCAGCAAGCATCTCGTGGACTAGACAGTAGGATGGAAGAGGAGGGAGGGGAGGGCATCGAAGGGGTGGGAAACACAAATCTAGACCCAAAGGGCAATGGTACCATAAAATTCTACTTCCTAAAAGGCAGACTAAATGGCTGAACCTTCACCAGGCCCTTATAGGGAACACCTGAATCACAAGACACTAGAGAGGTTAGGATCAAGATTAACCTTAATCTTCTACATCTACCCTCCCTCCCTCTCCCTCTCCTTCTCCCTCTCCCTCTCTCTCTCTCTCTCTCTCTTCTCTCTAACTCTTGTACGTTAGTTATCTTTTTCCTCATTTTCTTAGAGAGTTTTTTTTCTTAATAAGCATTGGCTTAGTAGTAGCTTATGAGTAGTTTATTAAATTTTGATTAAAACAACATCATCACAAGTGACAGTGTTAGGATTGCTTTGCTGTATGGCTTTTAAAAATATTTCATATATTTATATGAGATGTAGTTGAGTTAAATTCTGTCTCTAATCTCAGAGGTGTTGACATGGAGCAGGCCAGGATAAGGCACTGCTATGCATGAAAAAATAAAGCATTATCATTACACACAAATGTACTCACATGTGTCCATTTCTCCTGCAAAGTACCCAGCTCTGGCATAGTTCTCCTTTATAAATATCAAAACCAATTTTCAAAAAGGTAACATTGAAATACATATTCAAAAGATTGTCACAAGCTTGAAAAACGTAAATGAATATCCTAAACTTGGTGTGAACAAACAACTGAGCTCTTACATTTATTCCTGTGTCATAAAAAGCAGAAGATCACCTGTGCCTTGTACTTACTTATAAAATTGACATTATATTTCCTTGCTAATAAACCTAGCATCAGAATTACTTAATGCGTTCACATTATCTACAGAACTATTACAAAATAGTATCCAGTAAAAACTGGGTACTATTGCTGAAACACATTAATATAATCACCACAAACTAAAATTTTAAAATGTGTGTTATTTTAGAGACTAAATTGATGAATATTGATGATTTGAAAAAGTATTTAGTGAATTAACATGAAATAACAGATGAATTTCATTATAGTTTTTTCATAATCTCACTATAATTTAAAATAAATCAACAAAATGTAATTTTCAGAGTATGTATGAAGAAGTGGGAACACTGTAATAACTAAAATATTTCCTAATTTCTGAATAAATGACTATAAACATATCAAAATAAATGAGCTGTATGAATGCAGTAGAAACATTACCCTCCTATTGTTTTTCTGAACATATGTTACTCAGGCGATGTAAAAAACACAGAAAAGAAAAATAAAACTATACTCACAAGTGTAAGAAGACATTATGCAATTCACTGAAGTCCAGAGCAGAATAAAAAGGTAGAGAAAGCTTTGTGTCTCCCACCCCTTTAATGCCCTCCCCTCCCTCCCCTTCCATCCTAGTGTTCTGAAAAGATTATTTCAGCAACTTCACTTGAGCTTTATACATAACTTTAGTACCTTAAAAATACATACTTTAATACTTCTCCTGAGCAACTTATATTCAGAAAGAGCAATCTTAGGGTAATATTTCTACTGCATTCATACAACTTTTGAAGGAGTACAGCCTTAGACAAGAGTATATTTGCATCAAATAAGAGAAGGCTCAGAGTAGTACATCCATTGCCATACCTACTTATCTATCTCTGAAGTGCTTTCTGCCCAGGACGACCCTGCACCATCCCCCAGCACTTGGAAATAGTTTTACTTCCTTACAGTGTACTTGAGTAGCTGCCATGCCTTGCGGACTTTCACACTGGTAAACCCTCTTTGCCTATCCAGCCTGGGGCTGGGGAAGGGCAGTGGGAACCACACTGGTGGCAAAAACAAAAATTCACAGATTTTGCATTGTGATTTCAAGCATGACATTTTCTTAAGAGAGAAAAAGCAGTTTACACCTTTTTGACATGTCTATGACACTGAAGTTCATTATTGATTTGCCTTGTTATGCTGTTTTTTTTTTTTTTTAATTTTGTCGATCTTTTAAATTCTCACTTGGTGGCAGCCACCACCATAGTGTTGTTCTTCCTTAAACACACCAAACATGCCCTTGCTTGAGTGCTTGCTGGCATGTTCCTTGATCCTGAATGCAGATACACACAGGTAATAAACTCATTGTTTCACTTAATGGAGGCTATGCCTTTGGTATCATATTGGGTGTGTTAGCTCTTTATCCTTTTGCTGAGAAACTTTTTTTTTGACAATAGTAACTGGAGGAAGGAAGGGATTACTCTGGCTTACTGTCTGAAGGTACAGTATGTCATGACAGGAAACTCACTGTGCCAGGAAAATGAGGGAGATAATCATATTCAATCCACATCGGTGAAGCACAGAGCAGGTGAATGCTGCTGCTCACCTCACTTTTTGTTGTTCCACTCCACACCCTGACCCAGAGAATGATGCTGCATCTTCCCATCTTCTCATCTCAATGAATCTAATGGCAAAACTTTTTCATTGACATGCCCTGTGAGTTGTTTTCTATGGTATTCTAAATTCAATCAAGTTAATAATCTAGATTAGCTATTACATTGGATAAACTCTCCTAAGAAAATAACTATGTTCATGTGTCCTCTGACCCTTATGATATTTGACTTTTCCTAATACAGCCTCTAGATGCACTCTATGATAGCACATATTTCATACTCTCTGTCAATGACAAAACAGGTTTACTGCTGTATTAACAAAATTTAAAACAAATATTTAACAAAGGGTATGGTAGTGTTTGTTAGGTATTGAATTAGTGATTGAGTTTTAAAAAGTTATGTAGTAAATTTCTCCTAATTGAAACATTTCACCCTGGATGGAGGTGTGGTAGGGAGTTCCAAACTGAAATTTATGCTCTTAAATTTATGTGGATACTTACAAGATTCACAAAGGTCATGCCCAAGGTTATAGAAGCGGTAAATAGCTGCTGGGAAGAGAATCTCCTACCAGCTACTTCAATCAAGTTGTACAGCGAGCTTCGGAGATGCAGCCGTGTCGAGGTGTCACCTACGCGGTGATTTTCCGTGGTGTAGCTGCCTTTGAGCTGGGCCATGCTCGGGATCGCCTGTCTTTGTTCCTTCAGTCACCACACTGAACTCCTTGGTTTGTCATGTTGCAGGATGGGCTGATTCAAACTTTGCTCTGTTGTTTGTCACCTACCAGGGGAGAGTAGATGTTTACTTACATCTCCTCAGGGAAAACATTTACACCACATAAGTAAAATGTGGAGAAAAAGGGAGCATGTTATGAGGAACAATTGCCATTCTTTGAAGTCATAGTCAAGAACACTAAAGGGAAACTGCTGTGCACTAAGAATGAGTGTCATTGCCGTCCTTTGCACACTTTAGGTGTGTTTAGCAATGTTTACAAATAGTTTCCAAAGAAGAATTGTTAATGTAACTTAAGAACACTTAATGGAATATCTTGAGACAACTTACATTTCATACATGAGGTTAAGGGTCCTCAGCTCACCTTCATCTCAGTGTAGCATAAAAAGCAAAAAAAAAAAAATGATGGAAAGTAATTTTTAATTTTTCTTTTATTATTATTATTATTATTACTTTCAGCAACAGTAGTAGTACTATCAACAAATTTTGTATGTAATTACTATTATTAACATCATTTTGCTTAAACAGAAATAGCATTCCCACCTTTGCACTATGGTATTCTATGGAAGTGAACATTGATTGACAAATGATCATTTTATCATTAAACATTCAACTCATAAATACAGAAAATAATTTTTTGCAAGACATTTGTGAACTTACTGAGAGTGTGAAGCCTTACAGCCCTTTCTGGGCTGACAAACTATAAGAACAAATCGTGGGAACAAACTATAGGAATGAACTATAGGAAAGAGTGGGAAATATTTCTTTTGGATCTCACAAATAGCTTTTGTGATATTATTTCAGTGAAATACTAAATTTCTTATGTGTACCTTGCTCTAAATTTAATGTTCTAACTGTGTGATCCACCTGTATAAAGCAATGTAACTAGCTTTCCTCTTTCATGTTGTACCTTTGGCCTGAACAGCATAGATGACCAATATTGACCGGCAATGTTTAGAGATGCTGACAGATCTTAAGATAGGCTCTACACTCCTTTCCTCAGAGACTAGTTGGAGTCTCAGCTTAGAGCAAACATGCATGTGTACGAAGCGCTGCTTGAAAAGGTTGAAGACAATGATGTCAGTAACTAAGGGCCGACAGATCTCATTGTGATTGCTCTTGTGATCAAAGCATATGTGTGCTCTGGATCAGCAGTCTAGCAGGTCATACCCCTAAATCCCTCCTTTAACAAAGCTTTAAGAATCATCCAGTCAAAAGTTCCTTACCCTTTGCTCATAAGGGTACTATTTGTTCATGTATTACCGGTTTTTCACTATTCAAAAACAGTGTCAATGCTTGCTTGTATGCAGAGGAAGCCACAGTGGTAATAACATTAGAGAAGTGGTGACAGCCGATACAGCAGGATTACCAATGTATTAAACTAACCTTCCTTTTTTCCTCAGGCTCATTCTAGAATGTAGGTAGCCCCCTCCTGTAAAAAGGTTATTAGAGTATTTTACTTTATATATCTGACAGAGAAAGAGAGAGAGAGAGAGAGAGAGAGAGAGAGAGAGAGGGAGAGAATGGGTGTGCCAGGGTCTCCAGCCACTGCAAACGAACTCCAGATTTGTACGCTCCCTTGTGCATCTGGCTAACATGGGTCCTGGGGAATCGAA
This sequence comes from Dipus sagitta, assembly GCA_036346955.1. NCBI lineage: Eukaryota > Metazoa > Chordata > Mammalia > Rodentia > Dipodidae > Dipus > Dipus sagitta. The sequence continues at coordinate 28,940,405 of CM070772.1, forward strand.
CCTTGGTCATTTGGCTTTGCAGGCAGATGCCTTAACTGCTAAGGCATCACTCCAGCCCCTGACAAAAGAGTATTAGGCGTTAGATCTCACCTCCTAGGCCCTGCTCCTACCCATCTCTCCTCTACCCATTTCTGGATACGAAAAGTTACAGAGGTTAGTCTTTCTAAATCAGGGCTTTGCCACCCCCGAAACAGAGAACTCTTCTCATCAGATGATAGGGAAAATATTTGAAATCTATGAAACATACTGAGAATAACAACCCACAATTCATTCTTGAAATCATGACTACCAGGAAAAAGTTAATGATCTCATTCAACTACCTCAGATAATGACGGGTGCAACTATAAAGAGAAAATGCCTGAGAATATTTTGTACTTTCATTCAAATACAATGAAAAAATTGAAGTCTCTTTTACGCTAGGTTCTAATAAAAATTTAAATATTTATAAATATTTTTCTATTGCACAATGTACATCAAACATTCTATGACTTAGAACTTTCCAGTCAATTTGGGAATACTTGATGCATTTAATTTCATTTCTGTGTTAGAACAGATGCTTATTTACCATACTGGTTGTGATTCACAATTACATTCATACTTAAAATTATTCAGTGAACTTTTATCAGTCTGAGGAAAATATATGTCAAGAGAAAGAGCTTTCCTTTCCAACAACTTTTGTATGTTTTGAAAGCTAAGTTATCCATAGAAAACTATTCAGAACAGTGTAACTTTGTATATTTTATAGGCTAGTCACTCAAGCCTCATTCAAAGTGAAACATACAACTCAACAACTCCCTGTGCACTATTTTGTATATTTCATCTTAGCAATTTCATCACTTTAAATTTTCTAACCACAAAGAAAAACCTTGTACTTATATAATTTCTGCCTTGCATTCATATGAAATAATACTATTTGAAATTTATGGGGATACAGGGAGTAGGGATATTATGTTATGCACGAGTTTAACCAATATAGCCTTTTAAAATTCTGTCCTCAAATCACTCACACATTTATTCATAAAACAATACATTCAGGCCCTGTTTTTTAATATTATTTACTTATTTATTTGTCAGAGAAGAGGGAGAGAGAGTGAGAGAATGGGCATGCCAGGGCCTCCAGCCACTGCAAATGAACTCCAGACTCATTCGCCCCCTTGTACATCTGGCTACTTTGGGTCCTGGGGAATTGAACCTGAGTACTTTGGCTTTGCAGGCAAATGCCTTGACCACTAAGCCATCCCTCTAACCCTGGCCCCTATTTTTTAATGTGTGAAAACATTCTGCTTACAAAAGGATTTCCAATTTACCAAAATAGCCTAATTAGTCCCCCCCCTTCATTACTTTTACCCAAAATTTTAATTAATTAAAAAATCAATTTTGTTGTGAAGATTTTAGCCATGTTACTTTTAATATCACACATTGGAAGTGACTCATGTTTTTTTTTTTTAATGCCTTCCTTGAGCTATATTTTATTTATTTATTTGACAGAGAAAGAGGGAGAGAAAGAAAGAGAGAGAGAGAGAAAGAATGGGCACACCAGGGTCTCCAGCCACTGCCAACAAATTCCAGATACATGCACCCCCTTGTGCATCTGGCTGATGTGGGACCAGGGGGATTGAAACTGAGTTATTTGGCTTTGGAGACAAATGCCTTAACATCTAATCTATCCCTCCAGCTTGTGATTCATGTTTTGTCCTTCCATTTCTTTAAGTAAGTAAATTTTTTTAAATATATTAAACCATGCTAAAACTAAACAGGATTTAATTGTTCTTGTCAGTAAGTTATCAGGCTTATGCAAAATGGAGGCACTGATGTTTATATGGCCATTAAAATTCATTTTAAAATTAATTCTTTTCTTCTTAAGAAGGGGGATTTGGAGTCTGAGTCATGCTATTTCATGCCCTGTTTTCTTTCCTTCTATATAGAATCAAGCAGTTGAATGAGGTACATCTGTGGAATCATACGCTTTGCTTGTCTTTCCTAGCATCTCCCAGAGCACAGGTTATAATTGCATTAAAGCAAGTATGTGCCATTCACACTTATGTGACTGACTCTTGCAAAAGTGACAAATTAAAAAAAAAGAAAAGAAAATACTACATTTCTTTCCTATAGGTACACTACTTCCTGTCCCTAGATTCATGATTTCCTGTTATCCAGTTGGAGGTTATTCACATTGGCACTGTGTGGTATCTACTTCAGAGCTCAACTTCCTAGACAATGTCAACTTACATGAGACTCAGAGTAGAGGCTCTTCCTATATGTGTGTTTTAACATTCTGTTGACAATTAAAACACCCAACCTTCACTTCTTTACAATATACAGCTTAAGAATTGTAGTCCACTATGTCTCAGCATTCTAAAATAGTAATTCTGCTAATATCTCAAAATGTTTTTAGAAAAATATACAGTTTATAATTGTGGGCTATATCCACATTCATTATATGATCATATTGTTGAAACCCATAGAAAAATGAACTATGCAGCACAAAATGCTGAGAGCAATGGTGTAAATAGAGCTACTCAGAGGTCAATGATTCCCATCAGATCATGAATGATGAATACAAAACAAACAAAAAACAGCAACAGCAACAACAAACCACTTGGGCTGAGAAGATGGTTTAGCAGTTATAGGTGTTAACTTGGAAAAGCCTGCTGCTGGTGGTCTGATTTCAATGGCCCAGAACATACATAAATTGGAATATGTATCTGGAATTTATTTATAGTGGCAAACAGCCCTGGCCTAAATTCTCTTTCTCTTTCTCTTTCTCTTTCTTTTTCTCTTTCTCTTTCTCTTTCTCTTTCTCTTCTCTTTCTCTTTCTCTTTCTCTTTCTCTTCTCTTCCTCTCTCTCTCTCTCTCTCTCTCTCTCTCTCTCTCTCTCTCTCATCTTCATTATCTTCTTTTTGCTGGGACACATCCTGACCAAAAGAAGCTGATTGTAGGAAAGTTTTTACTTCAGCCTACTGTCTCAAGGGGAAACTCTGTGATAACAGCAGGAGAAAATGGCATAAGCAGAAGCTGTATATCACCCCCTTGCCACAGCATATGCAAAACAGCACCAGGAGACCGAGCCAATCTCATGCAAGAGGGGCAAGCTACAATACCCCTTAGCCTTCTCCCAACAACACAGCTCCTCCAGCAATGCTCTGCTTCCCAAATTCCTACCAGCTGGGGACCAAATATTCAGAACACACGAGTTTATGCACAACAACTGATTCAAAACATCACGTTCATTCTCTCTTTCTCTCTCTCCCTCTGACTCTCCTTCCATCTCTCCCTCTTTTGGCACTTCTCCTTCGTCCTCCCTTTCTCTGTCACTCTCTCTATCTCTATAAATTAACTAAAAGCACATGTTTTACATAAGACCACTCAGTACTGATTTTAAATTGAGAAGACAATATAGAAATGGTAAGGATTGATGATTTCACCACTTATTATTTTCAAACATCTTTCAGCACTCATTTGCCAGTACTATTTGTCTCAGTGTTTCAGTTTTTGTATGTAGACTCCACTTAAAAAACAAATTTAGATGAAGGAAAATGGCTTTAGAGTATAAAAATGACCACCATACAGCCAGAATCCCAATGAACAATAGAAGCCAGAAAACTAAGCAAAGTGAAAATCAGAACACATACTGTGATAGAAGCAGAGCAGAGATGGGTATCATTTTTCAGTCATTAATCAGAATGCTGCCTTAAAATATGTCCATTTCAATCTCATGAGACCTAAAAGATATCACTACATTCTTAGTTATGTCTTTCATATTTAGAGTATTAATTTTGATCAGAGCAGTGTGCAAACTTTGTCATGAAGTTCAGTCACATAATTACAAAGACTAAGTACTAGTTATCATCATCTAATGACTTAGGGTCCCCAGGGTTCAAAAATTATATAAATTGCATGACCCACATTCCCCAATGAGGAGGGTCCCTGTTGAGGGCCTAGGACAGGGAGGAGGCTAACAATGGTACCAACATGGCTTTATACACACTGTGTACATAATTAATAATAATAAAATAAAATGTATAAATAGTACAAAGTCAACAGATACTGCATAGTCACACAAATTATCAATCCAGATTTGTTACTAGAGCCTCTAGAACATTCCTGAGAAGAACATGTACAACATAATTAATCTACATGTTTACTGTGTTAGAACTGTGATATGATCGACACCATTATGGTCCCATGTAACTTATGGTAGTTGATAACTGCGTATATATTCATTTGTGAAAAGTAAGTCATATTAAATCATCAATCCCAGTCTTGTTTATCTTGCAAAATATTGTGCAGTTGACTATAATACGAATAATTAGAAAAAGAATTTGAAATATCGAAATTTTAATATCTGGTAGAATGTTACAACAAAATCATAGTCTAGCTTTCCTTTACAATGAAACATACCCATTGGTATTCATCTTGCAATTACAAATTATAAAACATCTAACTTTTATGAAACATTTTTTTTGCTTCACTTTATATTCCTAATTACTACTTCAATAAAAAAGATGTACTATACCATAAAACAGTAAGCAAGGGTCATAAGTCCGGATACCCATAAAACTAGTAAAACCAGTTCTAATGTAAATGTGATAGCAGTCCTTGGGTCTTCCAGTCTGTCAACAGCCAAGAGCAATAAAGGGCATGTTGGAGTCATTTATCTTCTTTCCTTTTATTTATTGTTCTTTTTCATTTTGGATTTGAAACCACAGAGAGTAGACTATGTAATCTTGATTATTATACAGGTAAAAGCCCTTATCTGGTGTTTACAAATACCATGACCTACAGCAATCTGCTTAATATTAGTATTAATTAGTGCTTACTGTTAGTATACCACAGTGCATAGTTTTCCATAAGATCACACTTACACATTGTTGTTTATTTCCCTGGTTACACCATATAAAGAAACTAAAGAGTTAATGTCACTCCTTACCTAGTAAGTGCTCCACAAGTGTTACCTATATTTTTTTCCTAATCTTGTATGCATTGGAAGAAACACTATATTTATTGTGTGTTATCTAAACATATAATTTCATATCACTAAATATTTATGGTGTACTTAATTTTGCTGGAAATGGTAACTAGCCACGTAGAGCCAATATTCCTAGTACTGCTGACAGATATGTTTGCACTTTATATCTATGAGACCACAAGATGACTGAAATACCTAAGTAATGGACAGAAGAATATAATAGGTGAACAGGCTTTGTCAAATAGAGAGGGCACTTTCCTACTGAAAATCCTGATCTTGGCAGGATGCTCAGCTGTTCATTGGTTTTATTTCAGTAGCTTGTGATGCTCTGATTTGAGATCAGAGGGAATTGAGAAAATCTAATTTATCCTAAAATTATAGGTTCCTGAGTTGGCCTAGTTTAAAATGAGATTCTGCTCTCCACAGTCATTTTATTTAATTCTTAGATCTGACGCATGCTTAAAGGAGTTTGTTTTCCAGTTATATGTTTGTCCCTTTTTGGTGTGTGAAACTGTAACTTGGACTCCTCTGCACTTGTCATAGGAGTCCTCTTAAATTCTTCATGGGTTTGTTGATTCCTTTAGTAGGGGAAAATAACTGGTGATTTTTCTCTCCAATTAACGTAAATATAAATTTAAAACTACGCTCGCATCCTCACTTTCATCTACAGTGGTGCTTACTCAGCTCCATGCATGACTTCATTTTCCATCCTATATCGTTATAGTGAAACATCGGGACCCAGCTCTCTCTTTTTTTTATTAAGAACATATTTGTATGGATGCATCATGTGTCAGTACCATCTTTTCCCTCCTTCCTGCCACCATTCAGCAGGGGCCCTCCTCAGTGGGGTTGCTGGATATTCCCCAGGGGGTTGTGGTTTGTATCTTGTGGGAACAGCAGTCAGTTATTGGAAGGAGGCAGGTGCCTCTGGACACGACATCCCAACCTGTGGCTCTTTCAATCTTTCTGCTCCCTCTTCCGCAAAATTCCCTGAGCCCTGGTGTGTGTGCTTTAGATCACTTCAGTGATGAGCTCTCAGGAGCCTCTGGATTTCTGATTTCTGCTTTGGTATGTTCTGAGTATCCTCAGCTGTCTGTCTCCTTCACCCTGGTGCTGATTGTCAAGCTCACCATGGAAGCAGCCCTTTTGCTCAACTCCCTCACTTACTCTGTGGTTCCATTTGGGCCTTGACTGAGATGTAGGGGGTGGTTTATCACTTTGGGTCTTGCTACCTTCTTCTGTAAAAGAGAAACAGATTCTCCAATGTTGAGTAAAGTCAGCATAGGTTAAGTTGTGTGTTACTAATTTCAGGGAGACTTTGATGGATGTAGCCCCTCTTTTAGCCAAAAGCTAGTGAGAGCTTGACACGGGAGAGCATAATCTTTGTCTTCATAGGATTCTTATCTAGTTCCTAGTTCTAGATATGGGTTCCTTCACATTGAGTGGATCACTTAGCCAATCAGAAAGCCTGCTAGTTATCCACTAAGGCTGCTGTACCACCATTGCACAGTGTGTATTCTCCTCAGGCTGGTTGATTCTGAGAAGCTTAGAACCCTGCGTGCTCACACTGTGGTTGGTCACTTTCCCCCAGTAGCTCATGTAGCACTTCCCAGCACTAGACAAGCCATCTGCAGACTGGCTCTCTTCTGGATTCCAGCCAGGTCTCTCTGTTCTGTGTCAGCAGCATATGGTGTCTTCAGCAATAGGGTCTACGTTTTACCTCAGGTGGGTAATCAAGTGCTTTGACAGAAGCCTGTCTTGTTTTGGGGACCTCATAGGTCTCTCTGATCAATAGCTCAATGTGGATAGTACTGATTTCTGGTACTGGGAGTTACAGTTCAAATTTTTAAAAAAAAATAAGGTTAGGCTTTATCTCACCCTCTCTAGCACTCTTCTTTTGAGATGTTCCCCCTGTACTCCTGTTGAGGGTTAAATCTTTTAGTCTACCTTCAAGAAGAAAGGTTTCCATGGTATCAGTACATTTTGGGTTTAGTATTGTGGTTATTTCTCCCCAACCTCCCTTTCCCCTCACACGAAACCCTTCCACTCCTATTGTGTGGACCTCAAGCTGCCTTTCAGATATGCCAGCAACTCCAGCTGATCCAGGCTAAGAGCTGCAGATGAGTGAGACCATGTGGCCATTGTCTTTTTCTGATTGTGTGTGCTCATTGTGTATGATCTGTTCTATGACCATCCATTTTCCTACAAATTTCATTCTGCTTTTTTTTTTTTAACTGCTGAGTGGAATTCCATTGTGTAAGTATACCACAACTTCATTATCCATTCATCCAATGATGAACAATTTGGTTGATTCCAGTTCTTACCTATTATGAACTGAGTACCTATGAAGATGGTTGAGCAAAATATCTGTAGTGAGACATGTAGCATTCAGGGTAAATGCCCAGTAAGAATATAGATGTATCTTCCAGCACTACTCCTTATTGTGGTTGTAACCTGCTTTGAATATTAAACATTATGATTATAAATCAATGTGGGCTGTGGACAAATGAAAAAAATGCAGATTTCTGCAAGGAAGAACATGAGTGTACTGGAATTCAAGACATCCTCTAAGTCCACTGTAGACACAAATACCACCCACTACATATTCCTTCAAGAAGCCTTGATGCTGTAGGTCTCACTGACAATTTATTTTCTTTTCCCAGTACATAATCTTCTTTCTGCCTGTCCAAAATTCTACATGATTTTTTCTTCCATACACTGTTTTCTGCAGCTGCTGGGGATGAGGAATCAGGAAATCTTGCCCTAGAATTGCAGTTACTCCACCACACCAAACATAAAAGAAAAGAAACATCAGTAACAAAAACAAGAAAAACCTTAGGAAATTTTTGCATGTAAATTTGTAATATGATTTTATAATCATAAAATAGCAAAGCTTCCACATTAAATTATTTCCACATATAAGCAAGTATGTGAGAATTGTGTTTGGGCATATAAGGACTACAGCTATATATAATTCAAAGGCTAAAGTATAAAAGTGAGAATATTTTCAAGCTACTTCCTTTACAAATTATCTTCAAAAAGTGTTCTGTCTGCAAGAATCTTCTAAATTGAGTGTTTTTGTTGATGAATTTCATATTTTATTTAAATTTCCAATGACACCTAGTTATGGGTAGGATAAATGTCTCTGCATATAATGACCCAACAAGCAATACTTTAAACCACAAAGCCATCTCTCCAGCCTCAAGAAAATCTCTGTCTTAAAAAAGATGGATAGAGTTTCTGAGAAAACACACGTGAGGTTTTCTCTGCTCTCCACATACAAGTGCACACACACAAAATCATCTGAGCATATGTGAACTGCACACACCTATTCACACACTCACACACAATCACACACCTGCAAGCATAAAAGATTTCTACTTTTGTTATAGTGACATACATTAAGCATGTATACCTTTTAAAAACATGAGTGTCATCCACAATGAGCTTTTGATCAGGGAGACCTACAAGGTTTAGTAAAAGACAGACAGATTTCTGTCAGAGTACTTGATGACTCACCAAAGGCTAGTGGTAAGACCCTACTGCTGAAGACACCTTATGTGATTGACATGCAAATTAGAATGGCGTGGCTGGAAGTTGGAAGGGAGTCAGTCCCCAGACAGTCAGCACGTCTAGTGCCAGAAGGTGCTACATGGGCGACTGGGGGAAAATGACCAATATATGTCAGAGCAACGCATGGTCTAACCTACTTAGCACCAAATAACTTATGATGCCCACACAAGTGCAGTGGTGGCACACAGCCATGGTGGGGAACCAACTGCTCTCAATTTGGCTAACTGATCCCCTCACTGGTATGAGACCCATAGCTGGAGCTAGGAAACAAGTCAGAACCATATCCAAACATAAACCCACTCTCCAATATCAAGCTACTGTCAATTGTGGGCTACAAGAGGGCCTACACCTATTAAATTCTCTATAAAAAAAAAAAAGTCAGGGTTATCTCATTTGTCCTGATGCTAACTTACTCTCCGTTGGAGAATCTGCTTCTATTTTTCAGATAGATGTAGATCCTAAGGAGAGTGCCACCCCATTATACCTCAAAAGGGCCCCGGCTGAAACTAAGAAAAATTGGAGAAACAAGCAAGGGGGCTGTTTTCCTGATGAACCGGATACCAGCACAAGGGGGAAGGAGATCAGCACAGAGAAAAATCAACTCCTACCAAATCAGAGAGCCAGAGCCTCAGAGGCCCCCAACACCTCATCACTGAAGCAGACCAAAAATGAACCCAACATGGCTCAGGGAAATTTTGCGGAAGAGGGGGTGGAAAGAATGTCAGAGCCACATGTTGGATCATGATATGCAGAGACATTTAGCTTACCCATAACTGTGGGCTAACTCTACAATGCATGACCCGTATGCCTCAACAAGGAGGGGCCAAGGGGAGGGGGCAGGTCACGGATGAGCCTAATAATGGTACGAAACTGACTGTATTTGCTGAATACAAAACTAACTAATAAAGAAAAAAAAAATTTAAAAAGTAAAAAATAAAAATAAAATAAATAAATAAACAAAAACATGAGTGTCTTTATACATTAAAAACTTTAGTGTATTACTTCTAATACACTGTAGAAAATAAATTGAATATGACTAAAAGTTCAAGCATAGAGGATAGATAGAGAAATATGCTTGAATTTTTTTTCATATATGCATATAACCCATGGAGCTATCAATGAATCACTGAGTGTGTATCAAATAGAAAGTGTCAAATGGAATTAATATTTATAACCATTCCTGATCATTAACGTTCATCACTTCTGAGATTAACTTGTTTGCATTTACTTTCTAATCATAGGAAGGCTTCTATGATAAATTTATTACACTTTATCACAGTCAATCTTAGAAGCAGTATTTTAATCTTAGCAATTTTTAATGCAAATGTCAATATATTTTTGCATCAGGAAGATGCATAATTATAATGAAATTTCAACAATAAAGTATATATAATTAATGTGTTAACATTAAATAAATTGAACTTTAAAGCAAATATAATGAAAGAAAATTGCATTTAACATGCAACTTTTTATTTACGATAGTTCTGTTTATGAAAACTAACAAAATAACATTTTTCAATAATTACATTAAATATATTTTTACATTTATGCGAACAATATGTCCGATGTAACTTGGCATATTTAAAATTCATATGTATGTGTGTTTGTATGTGGTTGTACTATGGTATAAGAAAAATCACTTCAGGAATAAAGTCTTGTTTATATAGTTCCCTTTCTCCTTTTAATAGGTTTGTATATTTTTTCAGTCATTTTATATAAGCATATAAATTTATTCTTTATTTTCACTCTTTAAAACTCATTAATCCATTTTAATTGAATGCCACACAAATACAATTAATGACTTTCAGAACTTGATATTTTTGAAACTTCTTCCTGTTCAATACAATTATCCCTTTTTATATTAAAACAATTTTCCTATGTAGAGAAAGTGATTATGTTATTCTAACCCTTAAAATTCTCTCATTGGCTCTTCTCTGACTTCAAGGTCATGGTTAACAAAGTCGGTTTGTTCTTGCTGCTGTATTTAATATATCTCAGATACATTTTTCCCACTGCCTTGTTAAAAATGGTAAATATTTACCAATCATGTTATTTTGTTTCATAGAGACATTTTCAAATAAGTATATTATTTCATTTTGAGCACATTTCCCTCATATCTCCCTACACCCTCATGTCTCACCATTCTACTGCATTAGTTCCCTTGTTCCATAGACAGTGTCCTATATGATTCATGTACCTATATAAAATGTAAGATTTGTGAAAGACGGAAAATGTGATATTTATCTTTATGAGAATGAAAATTCACCTGATTATTTAAGCTCTAGATGCTTAAATATAATTCCCATTTTCCTACAAGTGATACAATTCCATTTTTCTTTATGCCTGAGTAAAATACAATCTGAATATAGTGCCACATGTTCTTTACCCAGTCCTCTGTTAATGAACATACAAGGTTGGTTCTATAGCTTAGCTATTATAAACAGTGCTGTAGTGAACATTTATGTGCAAATGTTTCTGTGATAGTTTGTTGTAGAATCCTTCAGGTAAATGCCCAGGAATAGTTAAAATAGATCATATGTTGGATGTATATTTTTATTTCTTTGTTTGTTTTTTTGAGAAAAGTCTGTACTGATTTTCATGGGGACTTAACTAGCTTACATCCCAGCACCAGTATATAATGGTTCTATTTTCTCCACAGGTTCTCTTCAAGAAGCAAAGAAAAGTATACTCTAGCCATACTACTGTGTCATGTGTCATATATATATAATTTCTTCTTTATGCCTTGTAAATAGTTTTCTTATTTGATAAAAAGTCTTCCATCATACACTCAGAATTTATGTCTTTTATCAATCAAGGCAAATTATTAATATATGTAGAATTTTCATTTCTTCTGTTTACCAGTTATGATGTGTCTTTAGTTCTTCACTGTGTTAGATCTGCCATCTTTGGTACAGCATTTTAAAAGAAAGCCACAGGTATGGACTTTACCTTCTGTGAGGAAATTCTTTGCTGTTGGGTTATCATGCTATCATCCCATCTATCAGTTATGATCCTTTTCAGTCACAATATGGTCACTGGTTTGACTTTCCATAGCTTCTGTTGTACTTGGATTGCATTATAATAGGACCCACTTTAATTATCATTTTTAACCAACCAAATTTCTTACCATGGCCAACACAGAATAGACAATTGGCAATATGTGTGAAATAAATGAATAGAACTTATGAATCCTAAATTCTATTTAAGGGGGTGCACCATATCTGCTATTTCATAATACCTTTTATTTCCTATTAGATAGCTAAAAATTACAGAGGAAATTAAGGTAGAAGGAATAAAAGACTGTAATTCTATTCTCTCTACTTCTAAATGTTACTCTTAATGCTTAATACCAAAGAAGCATATTACAGAGCTTATCTATAACAAACACCTCTCTTTTTCTCTTCTATGAAATCAAGGTAATATTTTCTCTTTAGAGCTGGTAGCCATTTCTCTCACAAAGCAGAACTCAACTGTCAACTCAAGTGTGCGCTCTCTCTCTCTCTCTCTCTCTCTCTTACTGAGTAGAAACTCTGTGTGTGAATACATCATGTGTTCATGTGTCAGTACCTCCTCCCTGCCCTCACTCCAATGAGGGCCCTCCTCAGTAGAATTGCTGCTATTTACCACACAGTTGTAGGTTATGAGTTGTGAGAGCAGCAGTCAGTCATTGTGGGGAGGGAGCAATGTCTCTGGGTATTCTCTCGCACTCTGTGATTTTTACATTCTTTCCACCTCCTCTTCTGCAAAACTCATGAGCTTTTGTGAGAGCATTTTGAGTCGACTTTGGTGTTGAGTATTCAGCAGCTTCTGGATTTCTGCTTTGGTGCATTTTGAGTATTCTCAGTGACTGTCACCATCACCCTGGCATAGGTTGTCAGGTTGGTTATGGAAGCAGCACTCTTGCTTATCTCACCAGTTCCTCTGTGGTTTTACATGGGTCCTAGCTGCTATGACAGGGGAGGTTCATCACCTGCCAGGGTGTCAGATTTCTAATCTTGTCTTGTTGATAGGTTTTGGTTGTTCTTGGTTCTCACTGCAACCCCAATGAGGAGTGTCCTTAACAGAATGGGGGCAGGGATGAGGGAAAAGAGGGTATCAACACATGATGTATCCATATGAAACATGTTTATTAACAACAATAACAAACATTTAAAAATATTAAATATTTAATTCATGAACAACAACCATGGGCATACAAATAAAAACAATTCTGAGATCATTAAAAAATAGAAAAGCAGATTATCTAATGGAGAGTGAGATCAGGATAAGTTAAAGTCGATAAGCATTGTTAATTTAGAGAGATTTTGATGGGGCTAACCTCACTTTTTGCCAAAGACTAGTGGGAGCTTCTCATTGTAGTCTATAATCTTGATCTACATAGAAATCTGACTTGGTTCCCAGTTCCAGCTATAAGTTCATTTCCACTGAACTATGTGTTAACCAATCAGAGAGCCCATTGGTTACTCACCTAGGCTGGGTGCCATTATTGTACAGTCATGTCCATCTTGTCAGGCTGGTTGCTTTTGTATAGCAGTGTCTCCTATTAGTACACAAGGTTGTTGGGCATTTTCCCCCAGAAGGTCATGTAGTGCTTTACAGCACTGTATGGGGTAACAATCTGGGAACTAGCTTCCTTCCAGATTTAGCCAGATCTCTCTATGCTCTGCTTCATCAACACATGGCATCTTCAGCAATAGGGTCATACCTTTTACTTCAGGCAGGTACTGAGTACTTTGAGAGAAACCTGTCTTTTTGGGGAGGCCTCATATGTCTCTCCAATTAACTCAAGCTCTCTATTTAGTTCTTAAAAAAGAAAAGTGGTAAATAGATAATGTTTTTATCATGTTGAAGAAAAAGTCTAATCTTGTGCTTTTCATGAATGCTATTTCTACACAATTACTGGTAACAGGATCTTTTCCACCTTCCTAGCACCAAAGGTTCAGGCCCCTTAACATGGTTCAGCAACAGCAAACTGTTTAATACACAGGACACTGTGATCAGAACTATGTGAATTACTCTTTCAGATCCATTAGAGTTGGGCCCATCTGAAGGTCTACAACACCAGTATACTTCAGGATATTCCTTAAATATTACCAGCAAACCATAATATAAAATAGAAATTCCCAAACAACAAGGTATGTGCAATAGATATTTTATTGATTTTAATGGGTTATTTTCTTTGTTTTTTGTGCCTTTTTAAAAATTCTCTTCAGAACTGCCTCTCTATCTGCCATTCAATTATAAATAATGTTTTCCACACATATGTCACTTCTTCACATCTTAATTTTCATCATGATTATATTCTTTGTTTTATTTTCCTTGTATTGAAACATTAAATTTGTGATTGTGTATTTACTTGTTTACCTCAGGCATTTTTTTTCTGAGATATAATATTGGCAAAAGTTATAAACAATTTAGATTCTAATTAGTTTTATTGTGAAATGTGTGATTCATGATGTTCTGATTTTCATTACAATTACTTTATAGCAAACTCATGAGAAAAACTAATGAAGATTGATACAAACCATACGTTATTAACATTCACAAATATTTCAGTAAACACTGACTTTATGCTTTAAATTTAAAAGTATTTTGGGCAGACAGGGGAAAAAGTTACAAGATGTAAAATGAGTTATCCTCTTATGTTAGGCTAAAACTTGATTGTGTGTCTCTTGAGAAGTGGAGCCAAAAATCCCTTGCCCTTGTATTCAGGCATAACCATCATTCAGAGTACAGAGAAATTGACATCACATTAATAATGGGGCTAGTCATTAAGAAACTATATTTTCATGATTCTTTCTTCTTGGATTTCTGAAACATCAGGCCCTGAGTTGATCTGGAGAAAGATTGAAAAGGGGAAGGAGGGAGACAGAGAGAGAGAGAGATAGAGAAATAAAGCTGAACCCACCACAGCATGTGGCCCTTCAACCAAGCATGTTGGCAAGAAGATCTTTCTAGATACCTTCTCCCTGATTCTGTAGATGAACCATTTTTCTTTTGCCAGTGTTTGATGAGCATAATTATCTAATACTGCCCTAATTCTGACTCACAAATTTGTGAAGTTGTGGTATAATTGTTATTTTAAAATACTACACAGACTGGAAAGATGGTTTAGTGGATAAATGTTGGCAAAGCCTGATGGTTTGGATTTGATTTCCCTAGCACTCATGTAAGGCTGGATGCACAAAGTGGCACATTCATCTGCAGTTCCATTACAATAGCAAGAGCCTCTGGTATGCACATGCTTTCTCTCTCTCTTTCTCCCTCACTCCCTCTCTCCTTCCTCTTTCTCAAATAAATACATTAATAAGTAAATATGTACTTTTAGAACACTATGCTTTGGAATAGTCTATTATAGGGAATATGCAAAGGAAATATTGATTTTAGATTATATCAGTATTATCTATTTCTACCAATTTTTACTTGTACTATATTCTTAGGATGGCATTGTTTCTTCTCATGAAGGTCCACATCACTATAACATGAAACCACTTAAGAAAAAAAAAACTTGGGGCTTTAAAAAATAACTTCAAGGGCTGGAGAGATGGCTCATTGTTTAAGACACTTGCTTGCAAAGCCTAAGGACCCAGGTTTCATTCCACAGTAACCACATAAAGCCAGATGCACAAGGTGGTGTATGCATGTAGAATTTGTTCCCTGTGGCAAGAGCGGCCAGAGGCCCTGATGAGCCCATTCTCTTTCTCTCTCTCTCTTTCTCTTTATTTTTGCTTCTTTCTCATACTATCTCAAATGGCTAATTAATAAATAAAATGTTCAATAAAACTTACTTTCAGGTAATGTGCAGATTTTTGGGATCATGCTTAATGTGCAATTTATCTGTTAATATAATAGCAAAGCACATACTCATAGTGAGCACCAATAGCCACAAACATCATTTGTATAATATATATCATTTTCTCTTGAAAGTAATTTTAACCTTCTCTATTGCAAATATTATATAACCCATCTTGGTGGTTTGATTCAGGTGTCCCCCATAAACTTAGGTATTCTGAATGCTAGGTTCCCAGCTGATAGGAATTTGGGAATTAATGTCTCCTGGAAGCAGTATATTGTTGGGGGTAGGCTTCTGGGTGTTACAGCCAGTTTCTTCATGAGGGTGCTTGACACACTCTCTTGTTCCTTTTGTCCACATGAAGTTGGCCAAGGTATGATGTCCACCCTGTGCGCATGCCATCATTTTCCCTGCCAACATGGAGCTTCCCCTTCAAGCCTGTATGCCAAAATAAACCTCTTTTTTTTTCCCTGCAAGCTGCTCTTAGTTGGGTGATTTCTACCAGATATGCAAACCTGACTGCAACACCCATTTTCTCCCCATTTTTAGTATTTTACATTCAAACTGAATTTATATATTTTTGAGTCAATATAGTAGGATCTGCTAAATATGGAAGAAACTAGAAAACAGTGGCATATAACTTAGATTGTATTCATCTCATAAAACAAGTTGTCAGGCATCAGAAAAAAATTCCTCCAGTATCCTGTGTTTTAAAAAATGCAATAGCTGTGCCTACAATTTTGTAAGAAGGGAAAGAAGAGAAGAGTAACAAAGGAAACCCTGCCAAGACCAGAAGTGCACTAATCAAAATATAAAATACATAGCTTCATAAAGTCTTTTTTGTAAAATTACATATTGTAGCTTTTAGATTTTAGTAAAATGTTTGTCTGCCTTGATTGCGGCAAAGCAAAACCAGCTAAACATCCCTAATCTGCCACTTCATCTAGTTACCATAGTGAACGTAGACATGTTTACAAATACTCATTATGGCTGGCCCACTTCTCTAGATTTTCATTTTCACTGAGCTCCTCTCTGTATATATGAAGTGTTTCTTCCTAATTTAAAATGAGAAGCATGTTGTCCTTTCTAGGAGAAAAAAAATATAGACAAAAATCACTTGCGGAATGATTAAAAAAAAAAAACAGAAGAGGGAAAATAGAAGAAATAATTGCATTCTCACAAATACAAATATTTTTAAATGCTGTACCTGCCACAGACCTACACAAAGTCTATCGGGACCATTTAAGCTGGTAATAAGTAGTAGGTGTTTATTACATGATAACTGATATTCATGTACTTTGTTATTGTTATTGTTATTAGTATTATTATACTTATTATCTTATAATATGACAATGTGGTCATTCTTTATATCTATAGGAAGTTTGTTTAGATTCTTCTGGAGCTAAAATCAAAACCAGAGTAGATAAAGTACTAAATCTTCTGTGTGTGCCTTGTTTAGAAATATTGCTTTTCAGATAGAGGCAATGAAGTACACTGCCTGATAAGAATTCGTTCTCTATTTAGGAATTCACCATGGCACATAATATCAAAGCGGGGGAATCACAATACTGCACATGCAGGAATATTGACTATCAACATGGGATAGATTTGTAGTAAAGAATAAATGTATGTGACATTCCTCCGCTGTTCACCAAACCTGTATTTACTTCAGATATTAGGACCATGCTGTACTATGATACTTAGTGACTTCTAGCATCAGAATTTCTATGTAATTAGACAACATACTTTACCTGACATCAAGGAATTTGTTGTTAAGTTGAACAAATATGGCTAAATGTTATAAAAAGTTTTACATTCTTGTCTAAAACATGCATAAAGGCAGGAGTCTATGCACTTCCCTAAGATAGTATTTTGGTTTTGTTTATTTTTTGTTGTTTATGTTTTATTTATATATTTGAGAGTGACAGACTGACAAAGAAACAGAGAGAGAGAGAAAGAGACAGAGACAGAGAGAGAGAGAGAGAGAGAGAGAGAGAGAGAATGGGAGCACCAGGCCTCTAGTCACTGCAAAGTAACTCCAGACGCATAAGCCCCCTCGTGTATCTAGCTTACATGGGTCCTGGGGAATTCAGCCTCAAACTGGGGTCCTTAGGCTTCACAGGCAAGCGCTTAACTGCTAAGCCATCTCTCCAGCCCTGATTTTGTTTAATTTTTAACACCAAGAGTAAGTAGTATTTTAATCAGTGGTATGAAGTTAGTAGGAGTTAAATATGGTAGTTACTGAATAGCAAGTAATAGAAACATGAAAATGCAAATCTGTAGCTGTAAGAACTTGAAGAATTAGAAAGGACCTGGAGTTCAAGGTCGGGAACATGCAAATGATACATAACATTGACTTCAAAAGGACATACTTAGAGAAAGAAACATAATTTCAATGACTCTAGCAGTGTTGGCAGTGTGCTGTGATTCCTTAGAACAAGGAGGTTGTGATGACCCATATATTCAGCTCTCTAATCTATCAAGAAACTAAATCCTACCACACAGAAGAAAGTGTCCAGTTATAATTAGTGAATGATTATGGCTGACAAATTCATCATAATAATTTCCCATGTCTAGATGACATGCTTTCTATTTACCATCACGTTAAGCATTCCTTTACTTGTTAGAAAAGGAGCATGCTCTTTCAACAATGAGTAAACCCATCCTCCTTTACAAGCCTGGTGACCTTTTAACAATGATCCCAGATCAAGGCACACCTCTGCTAAAACACCGTCAATGATCCCAACAACATAGAAGTCCTCTTAGTAAAAACTAAAGGGCCATGACCTTTTCTTTCCTTTCTACTAAGTTCTGCTGCTTCCCTAGCCCCGCTTTTTCTCTTTTGCTCTGTTCTATGTGCAGTAATGTCTGACATATTCCTGCCTTAGGACATTGATCTGGCATGTTTCTCTGTGCCTGAGTAACTCCTACACCTATACTTTAATCACCATCCTTCTGATCTGCTTTAATCATCTGACACTAACATTGCTCTAATTGCTAGTAAGGCATTTAGAATGTGTATTAATTGAGGAAAAAGTCCATTTTCCCTCCCCTCACCCCAGTTTTCTTAATAGGTTCTTTCCTCTGTTCAAACCAAGCCCTTGCGACCTGGAGACAGATATAGAATATAAACTTAATGATGGTATTCACTGAAGAGCATATTTTGAGCCATTCTAGTGACTTATATGTATTTTTCTGGGGTCAGCTGAGTGAGAATGAGACAGTGTGTGAGATTCCTTGGATTATAAAGCACAAAAATTAATCCAGGCTTTCATGTTAATATAACAGTTCTATTGGAGAGTAAATTACTGATGTATTAATTGCATTAAGATTGAGTTTATGATCTTTATAAGATAACTGCAACAAAATGAGAAAATAACACAGAAAGGTAAGGTAAGCTTGTAAGAAAAATGCATGGGCCTCCAGAGCCAGGTCAGGTGGGGGGGGTACCATATTTCTAGAAACGTGTTCCATTCACCCCTCTCCTTCATACTACTTTATACTCAGAAGGGAGTTATTTACACATGAATTTGAGTTCTGTTAGTCATCTCATCTCTTGGGTTCTGTATGCCTTTACATCTACCAGTTTTTGACATCCCATGATTGATTCTCCCTTGGATAGTCAGGGAGATCTCAGGGTTCTTTAACCTGTTGTTTCTCTCATCCTAGAGTAGTGATGTTCCTTATCTCTGGTAGTTAGTCTCCAGAGGTTGCTCACTACTTCACTTGTTCTGTTAACATTGTATATATGTATATATAATATATTTCAATACAGTATATATTTTTTTAAATATGTATTTATTTGAGGAAGAGAGAGAATGGGCACATCATGGCCTCATGCAAAAGAAATCCAGATGTGTGTAGCCCTTTGTGCATCTGGCTTTATGTGTGTGCCCAGGGAGCAAAATCTGACTTGCAGGCTTTGCATACAAGAGCCTTTAACTGGTGCATCATCGTCCTTGGTCTTTAGCTCAGATCTAGTATAGTATGTCACTGTTTCTATTAACCACTATACTTCACTGTGAAAATATCCAGTTCCGGAATATTTACTTATGAACTGATATCATTTTTACTCAGTGTACCTCCTAGTCCAGCCACTTGAAGCCTTCCCTTGGTGTTGGGCAACACAGAAGCCGTGTGGGCTGGTTTCAAAAGCAAGGCCATCAGCATTTGTAGGAAAAGTCAGAAAGATGGAAGCCTCAGGCCTCTCCAGACAAACTGTTTCTGAATCACTCATGAAAATGTGTGGAAATCTCTGTAACAAACCCTGTCATGCTAGCATTTGAGAACCACTAATTTAGAAAGACACTGAGACTATAACTACATAGTTGACCACCTATCGAATAACTATTTCTTTTTTTTTTTTTTCTTTTTTTCGAGGCAGGGTCTCACTATAGCCCAGACTGACCTGGAATTCACTATGTAGTCTCAGGGTGGCCTCGAACTCACGGCGATCCTCCTACCTCTGCCTCCCGAGTGCTGGGATTAAAGGCGTGCGCCACCACGCCTGGCTCCGAATAACTATTTCTTGATGGATATTAACCAAAAGAAAATATGAAATGGCAGAATTAATATATGAAGTGAGACCAAAACCACAATTAGCTCATATTGATTTGAGTTTATTATAGGAATTTAATTACTAGTGGAGAAGAGCCAATCTGATTGAGATATTTCTTAGTTTTTCAAAATATTTCATTAGTGAGAGAGACAGAGGTATTGAATGCATGTCGCCCACAGACTCAGCTGATTTATTAAAGTTTGTCACTTGGGTCTCCAACTACCTGGTTGGAGGAGATGTCCCTGGAGGCAGGTCTGAATTCCAGCTGAAAAGTGTCAGACCCCAGTCTTGCTTGCTGCAGTTCCCTGCTGCTGCTTTGGGTTTGCCTGGCTTTTGGTTGTTTCTCTCTGCTTGGATATCTGGAAGGATCTTCTTCTGCCACTTAGGAACCTTCCCCTTCTATCTGTAAACTTGAAATAAACCCCTTCCTCCCATATACTTTCTTTGTTTTGGATATGTATTCCAGCAACTTGGAGCTGACTACAAAAGAGAGAGAATGAGAATGAATGCACCAGAAATTCTTGCCACTGCAAATGAACTCCATGTGCCATTTTGTGGCCCTGGCTTTATGTGGGTACTGAGGAAGGGAATTCAGAGTGGCAGGGCTTTGCAAGCAGGAATCTTTACCTGCTCAGCTATCTCCCCAGCCCATGTTTGAGATATTTCGAATGTATCATCTTTCTCACCCAATATGTACTCAAATGCATGTACATGCAGCTCTTAAATATGAGTGGGTAATACCAGTTATGGGACAAAAGGTAATCTTATTTATTCATTTAAAGAAAGACATGTGCGAATTAAAGAAATGTGAAGGGTTACTTCAGATATAATTAAAATCTCAAACCAGCAGCTTGGAGTTACATAGGTCCTGGGGTATCCTCATATGGTCCATGAATTAAAGTGTTGGTCAGCAAGGTGTGCTGTAAATTGGGACGAAATGGACCCTATAAGAAATGGGACAATTTGGAAGAAGTTAGGTCACCGCAGGCATGCCTTAGAAGGGGTTGTTGTGATACTGGCACCTCTCCCTCTGTTTCCCAGCCACCATGATGTGATCAGATATCCTCTGCTATTCCACCCTGCCATGACAGCCTCTGCTGCCAAGCGAACAGAGCAACAGAGCCAAACAGCACCCACAGACTGAAAGTCTAAAACCATGAGCCGAGTCACACATTCTTCATTTCAGTTGATTGATCTAAGGTATTTTGGGCCAAGGATGCAAAGCTGACTAACATCCCAAGTTATCCAAAGAGAGATGTTTCTATAAGAAATGATTTAAGCAGAAAAAAAAGGAAAAGAAAAAGCCTTTAAGTGAGATCCTGGGTCTCTGCTGATTGAGGCCATAGACAGTCACAATGTAGAGCTCCCAGGGTCTAGGATCTCAGACAGCCTCTTATCAATGTCTCGCAGACTGCCAGGAATAAACTCAGTCTCTTCCATAAACCTGAAGGAAGGTCCTAAAAAGGCAAAAACCTTCAGATAAGAATGCACATAAGAATGCAGTCCCTCTCACACCTGCATTGTAACATTCAGCCAGGAAAGTCAGGTAGGCCATGCAAGATCTGACTTCTAGATAATGCAAAATAATAAATGTGTTAATACAATCTATCTTCTGTTGGTAATTTATTAAACAGCAATAAAAATCTAATGCATAGCTCATTCAAGCATAATGTCATAAACATCTCTTTTTAAATCTAATCTGCACATATGTTTTTAGAAATGAAAAAAATATATATGTCTGGACCATACCATGTTTGTTATTAATTTTCCATACCTCCTCCTCCCCTTATTTCCATTCTTCCATGCTAGTAAGATGTATATGGGGTGGGGGAAAAACAAAACCTCAAATTTGCAGGAAAACCTATTTCCTTAAGCCTTCATAACACTTAGAAACCCCCTAGGCCACAAAAATATTTTCTATGGCCATATGGAGACCTTTATGAAAGGAAAGTACATAGCTCTCAGCTTGGAATTCACACCTAATAATTTCTGTATTAGGGGAATAAAAATCATCTCACAGCAAGGAAAAATGGGTGTGAAAGCAGGTCCTGAGTTTGACCTAAAGGAAAAGAACAACACAGAGAAACAATCTTTTAAAATGTTAGCTTTCTATATTTGCTTTATTTTTTTTAAGATCCTCTCATCTCAAAGTTATCTTTGGAGAAAAGGCCTTAAACATACTTCTCTTATCCTCATAATGAGGCAGTGAGGCTTCCTGCAATTATTTTGAAGAACTTTACTGCTAATTATGAAGACAAGTAGGCAGCCCATGGGAAATTTGCATGTGAAAATATGAAATTTGAGGGTCTCAAAAATGTCTGATAAGTCTCAAACTGATATACAATTTATGCTCTTTTAAGGTGTTGTATCTATCCATTTGCCATCAATTCTCAGTTCTACTGATTTGCTTATTTCATTGTAGTACTTTGATTGTGGTATATGTTAGACATAGTCTATCTGGAGTTAAGACTTGGAGCTATTTCATTTGTACTCTCCTCTTCTCTGACTTCTACCACATAACTCAGGATCCCTGGTTGTCCTTATGGATTATATATAAACAGACTTCAGTTGGCCTAGAGATGCAGAGTGGTACGCCTTGGTACAATTCACATATACTGAAACTTATATGCTGAATTTATTTATATTATACTTTCTTTCCATAATACAAACATCCAAGCTTACCTCTCCCGCATTATCTCCATATTTAGTCAGTAAATGTAACACAGTGGTCATGTCTACATCTGAACTCCTCCTTATAAGTTATTTGTAACAATGACTCATTTCCATAAGCCCTGAATTTGAGGATCAACTTGAAGGAAACCAAATATCCTTTATTTTAGAGTCAAAATATATCTGGATCTATATATATCAGTCAAAGATTCTTCCTAACTTTGCCCTCCTGTGCCAACCCTTACTCCACATTCTTTTAGAAAATACATATTGAACACATTTTTAAAAATTTTTTTTCATTTATTTTTATTTATTTATTTGAGAGCAACAGACAGAGAGAGAAAGAGACAGATAGAGAGAGAGAATGGGCCCTCCAGGGCCTCCAGCCACTGCAAACGAACTCCAGACACATGTGTCCCCTTGAACATCTGGCTAACATGGGTCCTGGGGAATCCAGCCTCAAACCAGGGTCCTTCGGCTTCACAGGCAAGCGCTTAACAGCTAAGCCATCTCTCCAGCCTGACATTTTTAAAATCAAATAAAACATTTTTTCAAGCAACTTTTACAAAGTTAATGTTATTATTTATTTATTTATTCATTTATTGTATGTGTGTGTGTGATATGCATGTCCGTGTGAGTATGAGCATGTGTGTGTTTGTGTTATATGCAAGTCTGTGTGACTGTAAGCATGTGTGGGTGTTTACATTTGTGATGTACAGGCCTGTATGAGTATGAGTGTGAATCTGTGCATGATGTGCATGTCTGTGTGAGTATGAGTGTGTGTGTGTGGTGTGCATGTCTGGGTGAATATGTGCATGTGTGTGTACATGTGTGCATCTGTGTGTGTGATGTGCATGTCTATGTGAGTGTAGCAGGCAGGTTCAGGTTTGCTGAGATGAACTTCCAGACCAGGCACAGTTATGGAGGAAGGGATATTTATTGAAGCTTAAAGATCCAGGGGAAGTTCCATAATGGCAGGAGAAACTGGCCTGCCTTCACAGGCCCAAGCAGACAGAGAGAAGCACAAGCCTCAAAGGGCAAAAGCCACAGCACACTTCAGGAACTCCTGCTAGGCACACTTTGCATATCTTTAGATTGAAACCTGAAACCCACCACCACACCTTAATATCCATACAATGGCACTGACTCCAGCCAGGTGGCTAAAGATGCAAACTACAAACAAACAGCTGAATATATTGGGGGCCATCTATTCTATTCAAACCACCACATTCTGCCCCTGGTCCCCAACAGATTTATAACCATCACACATTGTAAATTGTACTCAGTTCAATTTCAAAGTTCCCCACAGTCTTGACCAATTTAAGATATTAAGACCTGTAAAATCAAGCAAATTATACATTTCTAACATATAAAGGCACAGAATAAACATTTTCAACTGGTATAAGGCATAGCAAGGAGAGACTAAAACAATGCAAACTCAACCACCATCAAACACACATCAAACTGCTGCAGTTCAAGTCCAATGCAACCAAAGGCTGACAGTCTCCAGATTTTCCAAATTCCGCCCCTCCAGCTGGGCAGAGTAGCCATGGAACACTTCCATCTCAGGCCAACAGTGCACTCTATGGTAGCACTTGCATAGTCGTGGTATATCCAAAACATCTTGAGGTCTTCATGCAAACCACGGACCATCTTCCAAAGGCTCTTTCAGCCCATCAGGGCATCATGCCCTGCCTCATGCTGCATCTCAGCAGCCACTGCTGGAACCATGTGCAATTCATGACCACTCCTCACATTTTCCAAAGGCTCTTTCAGCCTATCAGGGCATCAGGCCCTACCTCATGCCGCATCTCAGCGGCAGCTCCTGGAAGCATGTGCAATTCACAATCTCTCCTCGCATTTTTCATGCTTCTGAAACCAATACCAGGTATGCAGGACACAGCCATATTCTTAATTCACAGACTAAATAAATCATAACCTTGAAAAGCAGGTTCCTTCTCCAGTCAACTCTTTTCAAAAGTGTTTGCATTTCTATGATAGTCTTTCCTCAGGCATCCTTTCCAAGTAAAGCAATTGGACCATCTTCCTTTAAGATTGCTAATATGTTTGACAATAGCAGATTCAGTAACCTATAACCAGTCTTGGTGCCTATAATTTTAACTTGCTTGAGCTTTTCCACCTTAAAATCTTAAATCTCTCAGTCCAATATCTTTAGCCAAGCACATCAGTCCATTACAAATTTAACCTTGATCAAACTCTCTGGACCTGGGCAGCAGGATGCAGCCAGCCCTTATGCCAGTAGCCCAGTTCCAACAAAGTCCTCTGCAGTCTTTCCTTCTCCTTAGAAAGCTCATAAGGCAAGCCTCAAAGTTCAATGCTATCTGCACTTAGCATTCTTAAACTCTCATCAGAATAGTCCATAAAACTTGGCTTACCACTCCAGAAGGCATCTTCAGTTGCAAGCAACAAGTCCATGCCTATTCCTCCAAAACAAAGGTTCCAAAAGATCAACATCTGCATGGCCAGGTACATCTTAGCCCACTCTTCGGTACCAAGTTCTGTAGCAGACAGCTTCAGGTTCACTGAGATAAACTTCCAGACCAGGCACAGTTATGGAGGAAGGGATATTTATTGAAGCTTAAAGATCCAGGGGAAGTTCCATAATGGCAGGAGAAACTGGCCTGCCTTCACAGGCCCAAGCAGAGAGAAAGAAGCACAAGCCTAAAAGGTCAAAAGCCACAGCACACTTCAGGAACTCCTGCTAGGCACACTTTGCATATCTTTAGATTGAAATCTGAAACCCACCACCACACCTTAATATCCACACAATGGCACTGACTCCAGCCAGGTGGCTGCAGATGCAAATCACAAACAAACAACTGAATATATTGGGGGCCATCTATTCTATTCAAACCACCACAGTGAGTATGAGCATGTGTGTGTACATGTGTGCATCTGTGTGTGTGATGTGCTTGTCTATGTGAGTATGAGTATGTGTGTATATGTGTGTGGGTAGGCCAGAGGCTGAGGTTTAGTGTCTTCCTCAGTCACTGTCCACATTATTGTTTGAGACATGAATTTTTGTGGAACCTAGAACTCACTGATTCAACTAAACTAGATAGCCAGTAAGTCCCAGGGAATCTCTGGTCTCCACTTCCTCAGCACTAGGACTATAAGCATGCTACCAGAATTCGTATTTAGTATGGGTGCTGGAGATATGAACTCAAGCTCTCATGCTTGTGCAGCAAACATTAAGCCCTTACTTAGGTTATCTAGAGAAATTATCTGAGTCTGAAGCCAATGATATTTCAATGGAAGGCCAGCACAACAAAACAATGTATGTAATTTTTAATAATAACATATTTCAGAGACCCAGTGGTTAAGAACAAGATCAGTATTCAACTTAACAGTCATTGAGAATTCTGTACAGGGTTTCAATGCATGTATCTTATTTCATCTCCCAATAGTTACATAATGCCTTATTAAAGACAGGGTAGTTTCAATGTAGAGCATGGACTATGCAGACAGATGACCGGCTGAGTCCTTGATTTGTTGCTTATAATCTATGTGCGCCTGGAAACCATTCCTTTAACCTCAGCTTCCTCATCTGGAAAATGGAGGGATAATATTATCTCTACTTAAAAGAGTTACTCAAAGACATGTATGTACACATTGGATATTTGGTGTTTTTATTATTTTATTGTATGGTAAAAGTTCTATTTTTTAAATTATTTATTTACTTCAAGAGAGAAGGAGAGAATGGGTATGCCAGGACCTCCAGCCATGGCAAACAAACTCCAGGCACATGTGTCACCTTGTGCCTCTGGCTTAAGTGGGCACTAAAGAATCCAACCTAGGTCACTAGACTTTGCAGGCAAGTCCTTAACTACTAACCCATCTCTGTAGCCCCTAGTTTTGGCTTTTTGACAGATTTTTAGTCATGAAATTGATGATAAATCTGATATTTTAAGTACTGCATTAACATTGTAGAAAATTAAAATGTTTATTGCTGACTTTTTGCTGCTACATAAAAGAATATACATGAAAATAAGTAGTTATTTCTCACCTCTGCTGTTAATCAGATACAACTAAGCATCTGCTGAAAGAAAAAAAAAAACATTTTCTGGGGTTATTTTCATTGCTTTCATTTAACAGATAAAGGAATGGTCATTTCAATAATTAGCACATAACACTTAATCTTCACTTTTGATTAAATATGTGTGCATGTGAAAGACTTGATTTACATACCTGCTTTATCTGAGCTAGGGTGGAGATTACCGAAGCCATCCCACAGAAGCACATGCTGGCTGAAGATGGGTGTCAGGCCAGAACACACCCTGATAACAAAACAAAAGTCTCTCAAGTCTCTCAACCATTAGTTTAAACATTTAAACTGTAGAACAACTTGTAAAATGTTGAGTAGAAAGGAAAGTTCAGATGTAGCCCTTTAGAAAATAAATGACTGCTATGCACAAGTTAGAGAAAGGATTTACTGCATAATTATTTGTCTAAATGTGTGAAATGCTTCAGCTATAATTTGAATCTTTGCAATGTTGATAAAGAATGACACTTCAGTGGACATAGGATCTTATTACCCTACACTCTTCCTGTTCAGTATGCCATTGCTTTCTCCTGAATGTCTAAAAAATAAATCGCTCATTTCTGAGCAAATGTGGTACTGTTTGTAGAGTTATTCCATCTGAAGGTAGGGGACAAAGTGGCACTCATTCCTGAAGATAGAAAGGTAGATTTAAAAAAAAAAAAAACACCAAAAAACGATATTTCCTGTATTCTGTACTATGGTCCTCCCATACTTTTAGTCATTTGGTGGCACAAACTGAGCTGAGTAGCTTTCTCCGCTGTTTCTTTCCTCCCTGGTATTTGTAATCCACCACAGTCTAGTACAATGAAGCCACGGTAGATATTCCACATTAAATAACAAAGATTCAAAGTATAGCTGAAGCATTACAAACGTTTAGACACTTTTTTTTTTTTGTAAAAGCCTACATCTAAACTTTCCTTTCTATTCAACATTTTACAAGTTGTTCTACAGTCTAAATGTTTAGGCTAATGGTTGAGAGTTAGACTTGAGTGACTCTTGCTTTGTTATCAGGGTGTGTTCCAGCCTGACCCTCATCTTCAGCCAGCATGTGCTTCTGTCGGATGGCTTCGGTAATCTCCACCCTTGCTTGGATAAAGCAGGCATGTAAATCAAGTCCTTCTGTCTGTTTCTCTTCCACACTGGGCTTTTAATTCATGGTGACAGATTTTTTTTCTTTCAAGTCATGCCAGACCTACCGGGACTGATGTGCTTTTCCTCTGTCATTCTCTTCACACTGCGTGATTAAATTGCTTCTTGTGCTTTCAGGGAGACAGGCTAAAAAGCCTAAGAGGCCATTTCTAACTCAAATGTGTAAATCGACTTTTTTTACAATCTGAATTCTAGTCATTAGCCTGAGTTTGTATACAAAAGACTTGCTATAATCTGTAAATTTGTCCTCTAACTTCCTTTGAGGAGAAGAAATTTAAAGGAAGTACCACAGTTTATATTCACAGTAGTTTATACAGATTAAAACAATTTGTTTTTGAGTAGAAATCTTTACATTACATTATGTTAATTTTAAGCAATACCAGATACCATACTAAAATGTAATTGATGCAAACATTCTTCAATTGCAGAATATATAAAGGAAGCATTTTTCTTAACATGTAATTAAAATTATATTTGCAATATCAAAACTATGTCATTGATATCATACTCTCAGTTATGCTTGAGAAAACAAGTTAAAACCCTGTTTTTGGCTTGCTCTTTGGAGCTAAGATTGAATTCTCTTATTTTGCTCTATACCTATTAATCTATAAATGATAAAGTTATAATAAATAAACAGCCTGTTTTTAGTTATCCAGTCTAGATTCCATTTATTATGAGGCCCTCTGGCTCTATTTTGTATATATCTCCATCTTTTGTTTCTAGTTGAGAAATTCAGTGTGAAGAAATATTGTATCTCAAAGGTTTACGTACTGTTTCCTTTTAGATAGTTACATATATTTATATCAAATTTCAAATCATTTTTATTTGCATATCTTGGAGGAACTGAGCTCATGTCATCATTCTCATTCTTGTTCTCTGATCCTAAAACTGGTTTATGTGTGTGTATAGACTATAACTATATAGTATATATTTACATATTACATATGTAAAATAATTATTTATTTAAAGAGATAAATAAGGTGCATAGTATGGTAGTGGTCAGACAGCATGTGTACTTAGAAGTTAATATGGTACTATAGTATGTTGTTAGTATGAACATGTAGTAAAAGGGATTATAGATCATAGTGATGCCAAAACATATGAAACTTGGTGCCATGTCATCTATATATCTTCCCAATGCCATAATAATTCAGTGCTACGTTTGTCTCATCTTAACTTGTAATATCTGGACAACATAGATTATATTTTTCTTAGTGGTTAAAGAATATGTCATTAGTTATAACACTGGGAAGTCATTTGGCTCAAAGAAGATATTCTATGGAACACTTCTATTTGGGATAAAACATTTGAAATATAGGTAGTATGAGGTTCCATATTCAGGAGAAATTTAGTGAAATTGTCTTACTTTTTAAAGATCTTATTTAGAATTTTAACATGTAAACATATTACAAATTGGACGTAATCCCACCATGTAGATCTTACATGTTTTTTCTACTTCCTCTTTTGTAATGTTTTCTGAGCCTTGTAGGGAATATTAAAAGTCTCCTCTAATGTTGAGCTCCCAGTAGCCTCTTATTTTCTGCTTTGATGACTTTTGAGTCTTCTTAGTGTCTACTGCCATCTCTCTGGAGAAGGTTTTTAGGCTCAGACTTTTATTCATATATGATTTTTTTTTCTCTTGGTGAAAGAAGTGGATTTTCTGATTCCTGGCTTATAAATTCCAAAGCTTAATATGCAGGTAGCTGAAGAACACTCAGTTGTAATAATGATGGAGATACTGCAGTATAAATGTCTACTATTCTCAGAATTTTTGGTGCAAAGCATTCAAGTATCTTGTCAGGCATACTAATTATATTCTTAAAATAGGTCATTTCTTACATGTGTGTTATTCTTACTTATGAGTAATTAGAAAATGGATTGAAAAAGTCTTTGGAATTAACCAGTCAGTTTTGTACAGAGAAAGATCTTGTCCATTGTTCTTAGTATGTAACCCCTGCTTCTCTGAAGATATCAAGCTTTTATCTATGTACATAAATTTATTATAATCTTTACTGACATACAAGTTGTATAGCACCAATTTACAAAATGATCCATATACCATATTTTTATTAAAATCCTATAGAACTCTGAAATTCTCATAAATTATTTTATTGATTTTTGAGTAACTCTTGTATCTTAAACCTAACTGTAGCAGATAAATTAGTTTACTTCAAACATAAAAAATATTTTTTTCATTTATATTCATATGTATGGTGAAAGTGAAACAAGAATATGTGTGTGAAAATTTCATTTGTTCTGCAGTCATGAATGTCATGTCTGCTGCATCAAATGATTCTTTTTTTCTTTTCTTTTTTTTGGTTTTTGAGGTAGGGTCTCACTCTAGCCCATGCTGACCTGGGATTCACTATAGAGTCTCAGGGTGGCCTCGAACTCACAGCAATCTTCCTACCTCTGCCTCCCGAGTGCTGGGATTAAAGGCGTGTGCCACCACGCCCAGCTTCCAAATGATTCTTTTAACATTCCGGGAAAATATTATCTAATTTTTAAGCTATTCAAAAATAAAAGCTCAATAAGCTGATCATTATACCATTTTTTCACTATAATATCAAAGAGACATTACTTACCTACAGTATATGTAATAAAATAATAAAATATAAAAATAAGTAAAAAGTAGTGAGTTTTATATCTATTAAAAATTTAATAAATTACTTACAAAATACAAATTTCATAATAGCATTTGTCATCAAACTGATCACAAAATTTATCAAAAATCTCACAATTTTATCTCTCATCTAGCAGTGCCAACTCCCACGAGGCCACCACTGAAGGCACCTGATCATTTTAGGGGAATTACTAAGTAAGAAGTGAGAGATTGCTAATGGTGTGTATAGTGAGAAGAGATTTCCAAACCCGTAAGTCCTTAAACAGCAAAATCTACTTTAAATGCAAAAAAAAAAAAAATCCTTAGTCTTATCAAAATATAAAGAAAATAAAAGTCACCAGCATCCGTTATGCATCATCCTTTCCAATCTTGCATACCCAGCCATGAAACTGATGAAGAAGGGATAAACAGATCCCATCCTAATTCTTTATTCCCTTCTGTGGATTCACAACTACCATCTGTGCTGAGAAGTACTAGCATTAATTCAAAATCAATGTTCATGTGATCATTATAATGATCACATAGAACTGAGTGTATAATCTTGCAAATTAAGAAGCTTTGGGCCAGTTATGGTCAAGTTAGTGACTTATACTTTCTAAGAAACATTTGAAGAGTAGTTATCCTTTAACGTAAATTTTAAAAAGATAGACAAATAAAAGGAAAAGGTCAACAAAGACGGTGCATTTGATAACACAAGACTTTATTTAATGCTTTACTAAATACTCAAAAATGTATTTGACAAGATTGCAACTGGGAATTAAATATATTAAATATAAAAATGTAACCTCACTTAATGCTGCTAATTAGAGAATATTAGTTATTGAGGACTCATCTTATTAACAAGATGTTACATTTTTAAGCTTCCAGGAATGTCAAAACAAATAAAACCCTATAAATAATCATGTTTGCACAGCTATATTATTCTTAAATTCAGTTATAAGAAGTACATGAGAAAAAAATGAGAAATAGTGTTATTTTTGTTGATATTTCAGGTAAATCTTTAAAATACCATGATCCATACATGCAGCTAAAACAAAGTTTGTATATTGAGTGAGTAACAAATTATAGAAATTTGTACAACAGTTTTAGAATTTAAGCAATCTAAGTGCTAGTAAATGAGGTTTCCAGAGAGGGTCTATTTTTTAGTCTATAGAGCCTTCAGGCTGTGTCCTTACATGGAGAGTGACTATGTAACCCTCTCAAGTCTTTTACAGAAGAACTTATCATAAGTATTTAGTTTTCTGCCCTGGAGAACTAACCATCTATCTGACATACTTGTATTACATTGGGGTGAGGATTTTAACATTAATTTTGAAAATTTTTTTAATTATGCAGACTTTCTGACTGAAACGCAGAACAGTTTTTGTTTTTTTTTTTTCCATATGAGTAAGACAAAAGATTGCCCTTAAATGTAGGAATTTTTGTAAGGATAGATATCTGCTCGATTTGTGTCAAAAAGTCTGAGTTTTTAAGCATTACACATACAATATATGAATTATTATGCATCTACATAAATATGTATAGAAGTAGCTCTATGTATGAGACATGCTTTAGATATAGTTACATCATGATAAAATATTTTGTATTATAAAATTTCATACGTATCACTATTTGCTAAAAATTTATAAATTAAATGAAAAATGCTTTACTATAACAAATTTCCATAACTATTGGAGCTGTGTAAACATTTGTTACATAATCTATTTGATACAGTATGGATAATAAGAATCAACAGAAATTATCAGTTGTATAGCCATTATTAAATCAGTTTATTGTTAGCTTCTAAAACCTTGAAACTCACATTAGGACTGAACATTATAACAAGAAATATAAATTGTGCAATAAAATGTTAAATTGATTGGAATTTAATGTGTTTACCAGTTGAGAAAAATGTGCTACTGGAGTTGCTAGCTATTTTCTTGCTGAGCCTTTTGAAATATTAATATTACAAATTTTTTGTTGTTTCCATAAAAATGGCATGCAAACAAACCATAATTCCCAAACAGATGATTTCCTACATTTTAGTATATGCTTTTTCTTTGTTATTGAAGTGTGGTTGTTAATGAGAAGGCTTGCATGTTGGCATAGTACAGAACCCCCTCACCTGTGGAGTATTATTTATAAAGACAGATGTGGATATTAAATATATTCCGTGTTAAACCTTTTATAAATATTTTTATTTATCTATTTTAGAGAGAAAGAAATAAAGAGAGAGAGAGACAGTATGGGATATAAGAGTTTCCTTTCATTGCAAAAAACTCCAGACACATGTGCACCTTTGTCATCTGGCTTTATGTAGGTACAAGGAAGTTGAACCTAGGCCATCAGGTTTTTCATCTCTGAGTCATCTCCCCAACCTAGTACTAAACCTGTTTTTCAGAATTCTCTCCATAGTCATATTGCCATGATTACAAATTATTATAGAGTTATGTTTATAATTATTTTGAAGAATAATATCAACAGTGCACTAAAATAATGTACACCAAACTGTTGTTGATCCAAGTCATTTGGATTTTTTCATTTGATAAATACATCATTGATAATATGATAAAGCAGAAAGTGAGAAATTTTTCATCAAAACAGTAAAGCTATGTTATAAAAATGATGGAAATAATCTATCTTAAATGGATATACATAGCATATACTTTTATTTTTCCTAAAGAAGGCAGACAAAAGTGTTACACTCATATTAAACTGAACAGATTGTTCTAATTAAATATAACGTGAAGGGTAGATTTGATTTATATATTTATTGGCTCTGTGTTTATAATTTTAGACAGAAGGTTGCTGTGGTACAAGATGCAAATGACCTATTACAGTCAGATATATTTAAAATAATAGATTAAAAATATAAAGGATATTTGAGGAAGGTATGCAGATACTTTTCTATAAAACACAAAACTCCAAGGTACTTAAACAGCTGGAAAAGTATCAGCAGAAAATATTACATAGACAAAATTCCTACAAAATTATGGGTTGTGATATTAATAGAACAATGTATGGATTTGCCTAAATATTAAGTAGATAGTGACATTATTAAAAATAAAATTTGAAGCAAAGGAGATAGCTCAGTGGGTAAGAGTGCTTGCCACACACCCATGAGGACCTAAAACGATTTCATTCACCCTGAGTTCTATTCCCTAACACTCATGGAAAGACCTGGGAATGGCCATGCATGCCTGTATCCCCATTCCTATTGGGAGTAGAGACTGGAGAATTGCCTGGGCTTGTGAAAATGGCAGACAAAGAGAGATTTAGTCTCAAGGACATGTGCCAATGAACAATACAGAAAGGTATCTGATGCATTCTTCTGGCTTCTGTATGTGTCTGCACACACAGACATAGACCACACACCATGCATACTACATCTGCACCCCTAAAATATAATAACAAATGTGCAAATTCTTGTACAGTAAGAACATCAAAGTAAGCTGGACATGGTGGTTTATGCCTTTAATCCCAGCACTTGGAAGGCAGAGGTAGGAAGATTGGCATGAGTTCAAGGCCACCCTGAGACTACAGAGTGAATTCCAGCTCAGCCTGGGCTAGAGCTAGACCCTACCTTGAAAAAAACAAACAAAAAATAAAGAATGTCAAAGTAAGACATAAAGGCACATGAATATTTATGGCACAAACAAATTTTATACATTCTTTTGTACTTATAACTCATTACTTTCAAGTACTTCCAACTAACATGGAAATAAAGTACAAAATTTACATTAATATTCCACATATGAAAATGTATGCTGTATTAATTTTTCTGCTGTTTTGCTATATTATGCTAAATGTATAATATAGGTACGTAGGGTCAACACAGCTTATAAATATGTATATATATATATATACATATATATATATCAGTATTATTAATTTTTAAATATTTTATTTATTTTTATATTTATTTGAGAGAAAGAGAGAGAGGAAGGGGCAGATAGAAAGAGAGAATGGGCACACCTGGCCTCGAGCCATTGCAAGCGAACTCCAGATGCACACACTCCCTTGTGCATCTGGCTTATGGGGGTCCTGGAGAATCGAATGGGGGTCGTTAGGCTTCACAGACAAATGCCTTAACCACTAAGCCATTTCCCCAGCCCAATATTATTAATTTTTTAAGTCATCATATGTATTACTAATTGAATTTGTACCAAAGAGTCAAGATCATTGAATGCAAAAGAATGGTAGAGAGTTGGAACTTATCTAACATCACTTAAAAAATTTAACTTGAATTACATTAAATAAGTAAATAACAACTAAGGAAAGGTATAAAATTTAAAAACTCTTACTATTAAAAATATACTAGCAAGGGCTGAAGAGATGGATTAGGGTTAAGGAGCTTGCCTATGAAGCCTAAGGACCCATTGTCAACTTTGTAGGTCGCACATATGCCAGATGAACAAGGTAATGCAAGCAAGCAAGGGCACACATGTGCACAAGGTGACACACACATCTTGAGTTCAGTTGCAGTGGCTGGAGGCCCTGTAGCTACTGGAAGCTAGAATGTAAAACTATATAAACATTCTGCAAACAATGCAGAGTTATCATATGACCTAGCATTTTGACTCCTATCAATACTCCTCAGAGGAAAGACCACACAATGAACAAATGGTTGTATTCCAGTATTTACAGTAGCATCATCTGTAGTTGCCAAAGAAGAATAATAAGTACATATTCTCTAATTGGCAAATGCATTAACAAAATCTAGCCTATTCTGACAATGGAGTGAATTGCAGGCCAAAAACTGCCACCATATGGCGTGGTGACCACAGTGAATGATGGAAAACTGTGGTCTTGAACAGTCGTGAGGGAGTGGATGTCAAGTGGTGTCAACATGGACATTAGGGCTTTGGGAAGCGGTGCAAACATTAACAGGAATCAATCATTCATCCTTCAAACTTCCTGGTGTACATGATGAATACAGATTTTCATGTTAATTTTACAAACACGATATATTTGAAAGGGAAGGAAAACAGAAACAAGGACATAATACTAGCACATGTTAAGACAGGTATGAATCTTATGAGCCAATGATTTCAGGAAGAAAAAAAAAGTGTCAGGTACAAGACTGCACATTATGATTCAATCTATTAAAAATTGAGAATCAGTACATTAAGGAAATCAATGGATATAAAACATAGACTAATGATACCTTAGGTTTCAAGTTAGAGGCTTGGAAAATAGAAGGTTGATAGCTTATCATTATGAATTTTTCATATTTGAAAATTTCTTACAGATAGACAATGTATTATGGTCATATTCATCCTCCCCATTACTCTTTCCTCTCCCCTTCCCATCTGGTTTAATGTCATCTTCTTCCCAAATAGTCATATTCTTGCTTCTGCATATGTGTGTGAGTGTGTGTGTGTGTGTGTGTGTGTGTGTGTGTGTGTGTTGGTGTTGTTCAGGTAGCCATATCTGCTGTTTCTGTGATTGCAACAGCTGTGTCATATCCAGAAGAGAGCATGGCAGTGTATCATCTTCCCTTACAATCTGTCTACCTGTTTCTTCTACCCCAGTGGTCCATGGGGCAGGGAGAGTATTACAGAGATGACATAGATGTCCCCTCTAGGGCTGAGCACTCAACAGCCACTGACTGTAAGCACTTTTACTAGTTAGGAGCCTCTGCCATAACTTTAAATATATTCGAGTGTAAACACAAACAAACAAAAGAAGAAAATCTCTGACCAAATCTGATGGCAGCACTATTATATAGGTATAAACACAAATATTCAGAAAGCAGTTTGACTGCACATCAATTCAGCAAAACATCACTAGAAGATTCCACACTGCTAGGACAATGAACTTCCCAGCCAGATTTACAAAACTAGGCATATGTTATTTCCTATGGGACCTGAAATCCAATCAGCAGTTGGTTACCCTTAAAACAAGCACTTCACATATGCTCCAGTGGGTAATTCTTGCATGTGAGGTCAAAATTTAGCACAATGGGGCTGGAGAGATGGCTTAGCAGTTAAGGTGTTTGCCTGCAAAGCTAAAGGAGACCCAGGTTCAATTCCCCAGGACCCAGGTGAGCCAGATGCCCAAGAGGACGCATACATCTGGAGTTCATTTGCAGTGGATGGAGGCCCTGGCAAGCCCAGTCTTTCTTTGTCTTTCTCTCTTCTCTCTATCTCTCTCACTCTCTGCTTGCAAATAAATAATTTAAAAAAATCTCTATCTCTCTGCCTCTTTCTCTCTCTGTCGCTCTCAAATAAATAAATAAAAATGAACAAAAAAATTTAAAAAAGGGCTAGAGAGATGGCTTAGTGGTTAAGCACTTGCCTTTGAAGCCTAAGGACCCCGGTTCGAGGCTCGGTTTCCCAGGACCCACGTTGGCCTGATGCACAAGGAGGCACATGCATCTGGAGTTCGTATGCAGTGGCTGGAAGCCCTGGCGAGCCCATTCTCTCTCTCTCTCTCTATCTCTCTGCCTCTTTCTCTCTCTGTCGCTCTCAAATAAATAAATAAAAATGAACAAAAAAAATTTTTTTAAATTAGCACACTGGTTTCACACTTGGGTAAGACTCACAACAGCCTTCACTGCACATTCTGACACTACAAAAAAAAAAAAAAAAAAAAAAGCTAGCAACATGGGAAAAGGTTAGAGCTCAGTTCCAGCCCAATTTGTCTGTTTTGTATCCCAAGTGTGTAGTGTCTTCTGTACTAGGGTCTTATTATGTAGCTCTGATGGGCAACCAAGAGCAATGGCAATGGCCTGTATAGTTTCAAGTTTCTTTCTGAAGTGAGGAAAATGTTCTGAAATTGATTGGGTTGATGGCTGAATATGCAATATATAAACTAAAAACATTGAAATTGATATTTTGAATGAGTTAATTGTCTGTCACCATCACCCTGGGGCTGATGAGTAATATTTTAATAGCTGTGGACTCGTGAGCAGTGTAAATACTTCAGTTGGTAGAGACATTTGACTCGAAGAAGCAAATCATTCATTGTGTTAGAATAGAAATAGAAGGTGGCAGCCATAAGTCAAGTAATGCAAGCCATTGATGTCATAACACACTGTGATAGAGAAAAATAATGAGCTCTCTAGTAGCAGAATTGGGCTGTTATATAATGTACCCTATCTACCATAATGGCATTCTAGCAATAAACATTAGGTAGTAAAATAAGTCTATGGGATAACATTTTCTATATTCGTGTCTTCTATGCACATGTATTTACATATTTATGTAGAGATAGATATTAAGTAGCAGTATTATAAATCTTGGCAACGCCTTTAGTCTTTAAATTAAGTGAAACACCACAGTATGTCTGCACTTGAAATGTAGTAACCAAGCATGGCAATTAGGTTTTCCATGAAAATTTCTGAAAAGCACATTGGTTATTTTAAAGAAGTTAGCTGTAGCAGGTCCCAATGGTGATTCACAAGTACTTTTTTCAGAGCATGTAAGTCACAGTGAAACATAGATATTGAGCTACTTATATAAAACATTTGAATGTTTGCATTTGGAACAAGAATAGCTTTGAGAAATCATCATATACAATACACGTTTGGTCCCTGAGTTACTAAGTGGTATCCTTTTTCTAGAGTAAGGGCACAAACAATTAAAATATGCAGGATTAAATAATCTCATCATTTCACTCCAAGAGATACAATGAATTACCTCATAATTCTGTGATTCAATGGCATACTTGAATGTGAATACCTCACTTTACTGCAGTACTATACACATACATATAACTACACATGAATATGCACACATACACATGTGGGGATTGTTTCTGGCAGTATTTATGCATAGATCCTTTGAAGATATTATTACAAAACCATCTTTGTCATATTTTTTTTCTTCTTTTTCTTTTTTTTTTTTTTTTTTTTTGTTTTTTGAGGTAGAGTCTCACTTTAGCCTAGGACGACCTAGACTGTGTAGTCTCAGGAGCCATGTATTATTTCAAGTCCACTAATGCTTAAAACAAATGGATCTTGTCATATAATCTCTTCATAGAGTTAATTCAATTTTTTTTTTTTTTTTTTTTTGGTTTTTTGAGGTAGGGTCTCACTCTAGCTCAGGCTGACCTGTAATTCACTCTGTAGTCTCAGGGTGGCCTCCTACCT
The DNA here is from genome assembly GCA_036346955.1 of Dipus sagitta. Lineage (NCBI taxonomy): Eukaryota > Metazoa > Chordata > Mammalia > Rodentia > Dipodidae > Dipus > Dipus sagitta. The sequence continues at coordinate 28,978,878 of CM070772.1, forward strand.
CTGCCTCCCAAATGCTAGGATTAAAGGCATGCATCGCTATACCTGGCTTAATTCAAATTTTTAAATATTTTAAAACATTTATCTTTTCATCAGCATATTTTTTTATTCAGGACAATATTTGTTGATCCCCTTAGAACAATGATGACATGCAAGTGTTAAAATCATCATTACAATATATTACTGTGAATTAATAGTTTTTTTTTCAAAAGCATTAACCTCTCTCCTCTGATCACCCCCACGGCCTGAACAGAACACAAGCACGTGACACAGGCTACCACAAGAGACATATGTAAGTGATCACAGCTCAGAGAAAATGCACTGTTAAAAATACCTGCCTAACCATCTTTATCTAAAGATGTTGCATTCTAGGCAATCTTCATAGCACAAACCCAGTTCCCCTGAGCCAAATAATCATCATATCACCTACAAAATGCAATTATCCTCAGTAGGATAACAGATAATTGGTACATGCATAGACACATATATTTATCACTTTCTCTGCTGTTTACAGGCTTATTATGCTTGCTCTGAGATGTGGGAAAAGTCAGAACACCAAACAGAACCCTTTGCTAGCAATCAGAAGAGCTGTCCACAATGCATCCCTCTGCTAGAATATATCAGGTGAGTCAAAGTATATAGAAGAGTTTTCCATCCCCCCTCAACAATTATGAATGCATTATGTAGCACACATCCAATCACCTTATATTGTGCTTCTCTGAAAAATTACCACATGAAATTTAAAATTGTGTTGTTGAAATCACTTGCTTCAACTCTGACATGCAGAGATATTTCAAGTTGTAATTTATATCATACAGTAAAGAAAAGAAAACATATCTATGGACTTGAGAGAGGGCTCAGTAGATAAGGCACATGCCTGAAAAGCCCAACTCCTAACAATCCAGCTTTGATTCCCCAGTGTCCATGTAAAGCCTGATGCACAAGGTGCTATGGATCATTTGCAGTGGCTAGAGGCCATCCATATTTATTTTCTCTTCTTTCCTTGCAAATAAATAATTAAACATGACTGGACAAGCCAGTTGTGGGTGGCGAACACCTTTAGTCCCAGCAGTCATGAGGCAGAGGCAGAGGCAGGAGGATTGCTGTGAGTTCAAGGTCACCTTGAGGCTACATAGTGAATTCCAGGCTAGCTTGAGTTAGAGTGAAGCCCTACCTGGAGAAATAAAACAAAACAAAACAAAACAAAAGTCTGGACAGACTGAACACAAAGACTTTGTTTAGACCCGCAAGGAAACAGATAGAATCACAAAACGTGACTTCAATTGAGGAAGGCCATGCAAACACAGAGATCTACAGGTGGGGGTAGAAATCTGTGGAATTGCAAATGCAGCAGCATCTGGATTATTGGAGAGCTAAGTATGGGTCACTGTGTGAGAGTAAAAGCTGCTTTGAGTGCTCTCCTCTGCACACCCCCATCTCCACAAATGCCAGCATGGCTCTCTGTCTAGGAAAGAATTAGAATTCTATGGAAACAAGGGAATTCCAGAGTGGGTTTAGGATATAAAACTTGACTGGTGACCAACAGAGCGAAACAAGAGGTGATGATAAAGAGGAGGGGGAGGACATAACATGGGAGTGGAAGAGGCTCAGTAGGTGGGAGAGGGCCGAAGGGAGAGAGGAAGGGGGAAGAAAAGGGGTCAAAGTGAAACAAGAAACAAAATTTATGTGAAACAAGGCATAATGAAAGAAGCTGCTTTGAAATTTGCTTGGAAATCATCGAGCTATTTATTGCTATGGATTATCCTTTTGCAAATGGAATATATTCTTGTTCAAGTTTTACAAAGCTAGTTATCTATTGTGAAATGTTTCTTAACACTGAGAAGTATAACTTGTACTAATATTCAGGGCATCCAGATGTCATAATAGTATATGGAGAAGTACTTCCAAGTTTACAAATTGATTTTCTACCCAATAATAACATTGTAGCAGTTGGTTTACTTTAATACAACATAGATACTGCAAGAAAAGTGAAATCCCTGTACTGCGTGAAGGGAGGATAGGAGAAATCTAGCTTGTTTTAGACAGTGTTTGTTACAGATTGAAGCTCAAACAGTGCCAGGAGATGCCACCTCAACTTGGCACAAGGACGGAAATGAAAGTTGTGTCTGATCAAGACTGATCTACAGTGCCTCTTGCTGCCCACAGTCTAGCATGCTACCTAAATAAATATCCCAGGTGGGCACACTTTGGGGTTCACCCTACAAATCTACAATCCAATCTGGTCTTCCCCTTGCATATGTGACTCTGAAGCTATAAAGGATGTGGCCTTTCTGCCCCTCCCTCTCTCTTTGCAGGACCCTTGGTGCGTGTATGTCCCCCAGGCTTCTACCCCGTGCTGCTCTGACACACGTGAGTCTGGCCTCTACCCCTCAGAGCATAGTGTTGTTTTCAGCACGCTTCTGGTTTATAGCTTTGAATGCTTTCTCACTTTGATTACTTGTAGAACTTTCTTCTGCTTTCCAAAGCCAGATCTACCACTTGGGTGCTTCACCAACTCTACCCTTGGGACCTGCGCAATTTCTTTAAAATCAGGGAAACCATGAGTGTGACCTTCTTCGTGAATCATTTCTCCTCTGAATCTCCTGGTCTCTGCCTTGATATCCTCCCTCTCAATTTTCCTTGAGCCTCACCATTTGCCCTCTTAACTTCGCTATGAGGAAAAGCAACATAGCAGATGCGGTGCGAGTTCCTCCTAGTCTCTCTACCCAAGATCCTAGATTCTACTTTTCTCATGTTTGCTGCTCTACTCTATTCCTTCTTTTAACACCATATTTTCTCTTAAGTAAGCTTTCCATGTGCCTGCCGCTATACTCTAGTCTCTCTTTAAAGGCCTTAGTTTCTCTTAACTCCTAACCTCCCTCAAATGAATCCAACAACTTTTGATTTCCCCTAAATAAACTTAATAATTCATAATTAAACCTTCTTCTGTCTATCATTATTAATTACTTATTAAAGGTAGGACAGAACCCAAAACGTGGGCTTCATAAATTCTGAGGGACCCCTCCTGAACCCTAAAATACTATATCACTGCTAGTAGTCATTCTGAATCGCTGGAGCTGTTGTTAAACTAATTATTTTATTCATATGCAATATACTAAGATAAACTGTTTGTAATTGACTAATATGCAATAATCAGTGTGTGATATATACAGATTTCATTATTTTATAATAAATTTCAATTTTCTGGTAAAAATTTTCCTTAAATATTTTAAAAACTTAATCCTTAAGAAGTTTCAAAATTGTTGAAACAGGAAGTGAAAATTATTCTTAAATTATTCATAAATTGTCTGGGTGCAGTGTGAATATGAATGTAATCCAGGCACTTAAAGGGAAGAGGGCTGAGGATCACCACAGGTTCAGGATCACCCTCAATTACACAGCAAGGCCTTGTCTCAAAAAACAAACATATACATGTATTAGTATATTCTTAAATGTTACAATATAATTGTATTTATATGAAACTGTTTCCTATAGACAATTGAACTCTGGGTCCTTAATTTTCAGACAAAATTAGAAACATCCCTCCCTTTTCAGTATACAAATCAATAATTCTGATGACTCCGTATCAGTGAATCCTTAAATTTTTCTGCTTATTTGCAGAGACAGCATTTTTCTTGCTTCCACTTTCGCTGCCAACAGCAAGCGGACTGACAGAATGATCAAAACATCTAGGCACAAAAAGTATTTCCTTGCCAAACTTGCTTGACTGTGGTTACCAAACTTCATCATTGGTCAACTTTAAGATAAATAGCCTTTCCTTGTTGCTGAAGGCAAGGGAGCAAGAGTCAATAGTACAAAATAAGTCTAAAAAAAAGCAGTGTGTGTGACAGACCAAAACATAAAATGAGTACACAGTTATATTCTCTTTTCACTTGCTCCATTGGAAATGCTTGTAAGTAGTCCTAGAGAGGAGGCAAAAAGTGACATTCCACCTTAGTAGAAATAACTTGTAATTTTGGAAAAATAATCATGAGAAGTGTGTATGTGTCTGTAATGTGAAAAACAAAATAAGTATTCATGTATCATATATATATATATATATATATAAATATATATATATGCCAAATAATATTTCTTCCTGGATTCTGTTATAAAATAGATTGAAATTTTCAATGTCACAGTGATAAGCAATTGCTGGTTGAACTCAAAGAGAAAGATATAATACATTAATAATCTTATAATGACTAAAATATTTCTTACTGACTTACAACAAGTAAAATATGGACTTTAAAATCAACACTTTTTTAAACAAAGTAGAGTTTTTAAATTTTTATTTTTTGTTCATTTTTATTTATTTATTTGAGAGTGACAGACAGAGGGAGAGAGAGAGAGAGGGAGGGAGGGAGAGAATGGTCACGCCAGGGCCTTTATGCACTGCAAACGAACTCCAGATGCTTGCACCCCCTTGTGCATCTGGCTAACATGGGTCCTGGGGAATCGAGCCTCAAACCAGGGTCCTAAGGCTTCACAGGCAAGCACTTAAGCTCTAAGCCATCTCTCTAGCCCAACTTTTTAAAATTAACACTTTTTGATTGGATAAATAGTAAACAATGACATTAGACTATGTGATATTTCAAAATTTACACTTTTTGATTGGATAAATAGTAAACAATGACATTAGACTATGTGATGTTTCAAAATTTTTTTTTTAATTTGACAAGGTAATGAGGAGAAATAGAAATAAGGTAGCTTTTTTATACAGCTTAGTTAGGAACAGAGGCCCAAAGAGAGAACTTGCCTTGGCAGAAAGAGAATATCTCATCCACAATGGCTACAATGTCCCATATTGATTCCCCAATCTAGTACACCGCCTATCACACCAGGAATCAGTCAGCTATCTCCTGTACATACCTGAGTCTGCAGACAAAATCTATCCTTCTTAACTAAGAAGGCCTTGTCTTGACTCTTGGCAGTATTCTCCTGGTGCCAGCTCCTTTGGTCCTTACTCTATCCCCTTTCCCAGCCTGACTGGGGTGGGGAAAGGAAAATTATGTGCTCCCTTCTGCCAGCCTGGCTTGGGGACAGGATGACTGTTATTACTTGCCTAGGTACCTTTTTTCTTTGTTTCTGACATGCATTTTGCTTCCAGATGACTTTCACTTTGTTATAAGTATAATTTCCTCTACACTCTAGGTTTATCACAGGTGTAATAACTCTTGACTTTCTTGGTTACTTAATCTCCTATCCCAGTCTTGATAATCCCTTGCTCTGTTACATGTATGATTTCTGACCTCTTAGGTCCTTTACAATTTCTTAATCCTTTCTGCTCTCTTTATGTGAAGGAGATCTTTGTGGTTCTTATACTTTACCTTACGGTGTGTGTGTGCGTGTGTGTGTGTGTGTGCCTTCTGAAGCCTTTTTGCACCCTCGAGATCTCTTTGTGATGGACATTCCCTATGCCTCCCCTCTGTAGGCAAAGAGGGGAATTTCTGTCTGGCCAGTTAAATTCTCAATAAATAAATTCAGTAATTCATAATTTATCCTTTGCAGAGTCTTTTCTTCAATTCCTTGTTAAAATTGCCAAGCACCCAAAAGTTAGGCTTCACAGGCCCTCATTGCACCCTAGAATCCTGCATCAGTATGTGGTACATAACATGAAAGTAACTTGATGGCATAAATCACACCAATAATAATCTTATGTCATAGTGAATATCTATATACAGTAAAGAAAATGCATTTGTTCTTCATTTTCCTTAGTCCCACATTTCCTTAACCTACTCACAAGTACATTACATGCACATTTGGAGCACTGGTTTCATGATTCTGCCACTACACTGAGTCAGAAAATAAAACACCACGTGGCTCCCGAGTTCTCTCTCACATGCAGATCCTAGTGTCAGAGATTTGTGTATTCTACTTGAAGGACCTGTGGAGACCAAGAAGGTCAAAAAGGTCAGAGTAGAGTACAATGTAAGTGATACCAAAGTAATGGGAGGAGCATACTCAGGTCATAAAATGATAAGCAAGGATGAGGGTAGAGGGAATGGGTGAGAGAAGGGACTGTGAGGGAGGATTAATCAAAACTTAGTAGATATGAAGTAGTCATTTGTTCATCTACTATCAAAAAAAAAAAAAAATGAACACGAACAGAAGAAGTACACAGAACAGGTGGCTAATAGGGATCCCAGAAAGCATGGGTTATTTATCACAGAAAATTAATTATGTCAGGTGTGGTATACCTCCCTAAGAACTGCTAGTTAGGGAAGCCCCACAGGGCTTCAAAACAAAACAATACAGGCTACTTCTAATGCTATGGTTGCCCACCAGAATGAAACTGGAGCTCAGATCTAATCTGGAACCCTTCCCCCTACTGGCTACATCTCATAGTGCTATGACGTGCTAGGCAGGCTTTGAGGCAAGAAAACTCATCACCCAACAATAGACTCTACATGTTACAATATTGATCCTGTTGGTGAGCAGTGCCATCCGTGCAGTGGTGGCATGAAGGCTATGGGGGTAACCTGTGGCTTTCTCAGGTAATTTCAAATGCACATTATAAGAGCCCTTGCGTTCCCATGTGTGCACTGTTATTTTATAAACAGATGGGATGCTAAGTTGCTTCATAGACATTCGTTTAATACCCACAGATTGCTGTTGCTCTCAGTCTTGGGCAGAAGAGTTTGCAATTTTGCAATGAGTTGTGGTTAACACAGAGTCATAAAACTAGTCAAAAATGCTAAAACTAAGTCAGTTCTGAATGTTTAGCCAAATATGAGGCGTGTATATAATCCTCACCTTCTCAATGCTCATTGAATATCACAGAATTGGAGGTGGAAAGAATGTAAGAACATGATGGTAGGGAGGAATACTGTGTAACTATTAAAATTAGATATAACCTGGCAATTGCACTGGTGAGCTCACAGGTGCTTGGGTTACCAGACCTGTGCAAGAATAGATAGGGGGCTGGAGAGATGGCCATTAAGGTGCTTGCCTGAAAAGCCTAAAACCTAGGTTTGATTTCCCAGAACCCACATAAGCCAGATGAACAAGGTGGCACATGCGTATGGAGTTTGTTTGCAGTGGATGGAGGCCCTGGTGCACCTATATTCCTTTTCTTTCTTTCTTTCTTTCTTTCTTTCTTTCTTTCTTTCTTTCTTTCTTTCTTTCTCTCTTTGTTACTTTCTTTCTTTCTCCCTCATAAATAAATAAAAGTAATATTAAAAAAGACTAGATAGTGCAAGTCAACAGTCCTTCATGGATGGGGGAGGTAGTTATGGGGCCTTACCTATCCCTGAGAAGGTATTGGCACTTAATGCTTCCTGGAAGAGGAGACATTCTCTTCAATATTGTATCCATTAGTATGTGGGGGTGGGAAGGTAGGTTCTATAGAAGTGAGAGGAACATGGCAGAAAATTATGTAGGTCCTTATAATCAAAATAAATATGTATGTATAAAATTATCAAAAATAAAGAGCAAATAAAACCAAGGCAAAATAAAATGCACACAGACATGCCCACATTTTTTAAAAGGCATGTTATTTCAAAGATTTCACAGAACTAAAACTCATGTATGAGTTCTGGACATCTAGCTACAAATAGAGGGTAATTCTTTTTTCAATTTTTAATTTAATTAATTTATTTATTTGAGAGAGGGAAAGAGGCAGAGTGAGAGAGAGAGACAAAATAGGTGCACCAGAGCTTCCAGCCACTGCAAATCAACTCCAACTTTTTTAACTGTTATAAGAAAGTTATTTGTGAAATGCAAATGATTTTAAAAAACATTAAGGTGCAAAGAGTAACAGCCATCAAATTCTAGTTTGTGGTGATTTGGAAACACTTGAACTATGTTCTTTCCACTAGCCTTAAATGGAATTGACTCTGTTTTTTGAATGAGAGCAAGAGCGACCGAGTGAGCGAGTGAGTGAGCGAGCGAGCGAGCGAGAGAGAGAGTGTGTGTGTGTGAGAGAGAGAGAGAATTGGTACACCATGGCCTCCAGCCACTAAAACTGAACTTCAGACAAAAGCTCCTTTTGTAATATGTCCTTACTTATTTGAAGGATAAGATACAAACAGGAAACACACAAAGATATATACCTTTACAAAAGCAAGCACATAGAACAGGCTTTTAAAGGAATCATGGGGTAGGGATGCATTGAAATGTGCTTGGCAAATAACAGAATTAAATACTGTCTTACATATGTCTGGATGGAAGTTGGGGAAGGAAATAATTTCACTGCCAGTGGGTCTTTCTCTCACATCTCCAACAAAATGTTGCTTCGTAAAGCTAAAAATTTGACAGTTCCCTGATATTTACTACTTATATGAGGTATTAGGCCTGACATTCCTCTAGGGCCAGATTTCACTCAGTTTTGAATTGTTCTTTAATATTGCCAATTGTAATATTTCATAAATTCCACTGTAAGTTATCCTTTAACTCATGAGTCACTTGGTGTGTAACACAATGCAGCCATGAGGCAATTGAGTTAATGAAAGGCACATGCACAGACGTGGATGAAACAGTGGTGCAACATCAGAATCTGTGCAATAGAAGAGTCTATCAGAATGACTGCATTATTTAAGATGGAGTCCATCATCCTATAGAAAGACTAACTTGTAGCCATGGAAAGAAACTATACTTTGAGTTTACCCTTCTACCACTTTATGCACAAAAGCCTACATGCCCCAGGTTTTCTTCATTCACAAAAAGCAGAAGAGTAAAGGTAGAATGCACCTGATTAACTTAGATGTATATGTCACACTCACCAATTCTGTCACATATCACTGGGGAGAAATCAAAGATAACAAATTCCTTCAATAAAGGATCTCAAACATGTTCTCTATAATCTATTTATTCTCAGTAAGGGATGATGTGTGAAGGTTCTTAAAAAAAAGAGGAAGTAAACTGTTTTGCTCACATTCTACTTTCTCATTTATTTTCCTGATATTTTTGTATCTGTTGCATGGATTTGTTTGTTGCCTCTAAATGTTATTGGCATGCAGTAAAATCAAGATGAATAACTGGCAAATTATAAAAAGCCTACTAATATGCTAGCCACTTGCAGTGAAAGCAGGGTCTAGCAATAAGTAAACATGAAGTATATGCATTCTGTTACTAGTTGCTGTGTTGCTGAATCAGGGTTAGTTCATTTGTATTTTGGTAACACTACCAAATTTCTATCCTTATTTATTCTGGCATCTACTATATATGAAAGTAACCATTTTCATAAATATAAGCTACACAAGTTATGAGTTTTCTTTTCACGTGTGATAAGTTTATTTTTGTTTCTGATTAGATATCATTATCTCGGCTATATGATGTGAAATATTTATTGTCTTAAATACACAAATACTCCTGTATTATTGCTTCTTTTGATTCCTTCAATTGTGTGCTTTGTTTATCTGGAATTCAGTAACAACTCCCGTTGTTATGTTGGGCTTGTTCTTATTTTTTCTTTACTTCAGAAAGAGAGGGAGAGAGAGAAAGAGAGAGAGAGAGAGAGATAGTATGTGGTCTAAGGCCTGTTGATTCTGCAAATGAACTGCAGATGCATATGCACCACTGTGTGGCTCTGTCTCTGTGTGAGTACTATGGAACTGAACCCAGGCCAGCAAGTCCTCAAGCTAGTGCCTTTAACCACTGAGCAATGTCCCCAACCCCTTATTCTTTTTTTTTTTTTTTTTTTTTTTTTTTTTTTTTTTTTTTCTTTCCCCGAGGTAGGGTTTCATTCTAGCTCAGGCTGACCTGGAATTCACTATGTAATCTCAGGGTGGCCTCGAAGTCATGGTGATCCTCCTACCTTTTGCTCCTGAGTTCTGGGATTAAAGGTGTGCGCCACCACGCCCAGCCCCCAGTCCCTTATTCTTGTTGATAATGGAGAAGAAGTGAGCTCACAATCATATATATCACATACACGGCTTTTCTTGTGTATTTCTCCATCTTTGGTGGTTGTGCATGTATATTTTTTTTCCCAGCAGTGCTCACTGTTTGCTCTAAGCTTCAAAAATAATCAATGTTTTTAAGTAATTACAGTCTGTCATAAGAACATGACTACTTTCTCAAAATATAGGTTTGGTATGTTTCCCCTTATTTTGCTTAGGTCTGAATGAAGCAGAGAGGACTCACAGTTATACTAGCCCAGAATCAGAAGAGCTGGAAGAAGTTACAGGGCCTCTGCTGTGGGTCCTGCTGTCAAGAAAGTGCACAGCGGGTTTGTTTTGCTGTTGTTTTTCTTCCCTGTCCTTTGATCTGTGTCCATATCACAGTGTGTTATGGTAGCTGCAATGTGAAATATCATGGGGATATAAAGAAATAGCTGCCTGTATTCACTTGTTGCAGATAGATGATAGTGATATAGAAAAGTATAGAAGCCATAGTATATTGTTTTACAAAAGTTTATTACTGGCAGGGCTTAGCCTGTGAAAACATATTCCTGCAAACAATACTTTGTCAAATTCCTATACTTCATAATATGATTTTTTTAAATGGCTCAGCATATCTGGGACAGTTCACATTTTATTGTCAAAAGAACCATGAAAATCTGTCTATAAATGTTTCTTCTGATCTCTCCATTCTTTCTTGGCTGACTTATACAACATTTATCCTCTTTTTCTATATGTGTTTATCTGGGTCTTATCGGATACATTTTCCTTCTTTTCCTCTGTTTTTGCTCTTGACAGTTTCTTCCTTTGTGTTAGAAGTGGAAATGTTCTCTCTTTCCAAGAGAAATAATGTGAAAGGAAAAAATAATAGACATTTATCATTTAGGAGAGTCAAACAATTCTCTTTAGGGCAGAATTCTGAAATTAGTATATTTACTAAAGTACTATTTTCTTTTGGGTGAAGCCCAACAGACTGGCCTGTTTTCAATGGTGAAGAGCAATTGTGAGAGCAAGACGGAGAGAAAGAGAGAGAGAGAGAGAGAGAGAGAGAGAGAGAGAAAATTTTCATGCCAGGGGCTCCACCCACTGCAATCGAACTCCCAACATGTGTGCCACCTTGTACATATGTGCAACCTTGTCCCTTGTCCCCAGACCCTGTGTGTCTGGCTTATGTGGGACCTGGAGAATATATTATGTGTCCTTAGGCTTTGCAGGCAGGCACCTTAACTGCTAAGCCATCTCCCTAGCCCTTACTGAAGTATTATTATTTCAACTTTACTATCAATCTCCCCAAGATAATAACATAACAAGTATGACTGCCCTCTATTCTTACTTAGAAAGAATACCAAGAGGAAAACACATACAAGTTAAATATGCATATTTCAAATACACATGGAAGTAATCCACACAAAGGATAGCTCTCAAAAGATTTTTTTTTAGCATTTTGAACTAAAAACAGGAAATTTCTAGTTAAGTGATAAGATGAAGGTAAGTGGCTTTGAGGTCTTAAGAATTACAGCATGTGCAAAGGCAAAAGATGGAAGATATTTTTTTTTTTATTTCAGTCTCCAAGCTAATAGAGCCTAAACCTGCTTTCTCAATACATGATATGTGGCATTTAAATTTGCATGCTATTCTCATTTAGTTTTGTGTTAATTAAAACATCCCGTATGCTGCAAGCCTTCTGTACCCACAGGTTTAGTATCCTCAAATTCAACCCATCACAAACAAAAAGGATTTGGAAGAACATCGTACCTGCACTGTGTATATACAGATATTTTTCTTGTTATTCCCTAAATGATACAAAATTGCAATGATTTGGAAAACATTTGTGCCATGTGGTGTACCATAACTAATCCAGTGGCTACTTAAATTAAATAGAAGGTTATATATAGGTTAGGCGACAATGCTACAACAATTTATAAACAAGTGACTTGAGTGTCCACAAATTTGATATTCACTGGGGACATGAAACCAATGTCCCAATCACAAAGAAAGCTTAGTATGTTTGATTTTTATATCAAAGGTGAGGAATTTTCAAATGTGTGAAGTGAATTGAAAGAAAATTTGCAAAGGATGTGGGGGGCTTTTAAAAACAGTGTCTTTTCGAGACCACTATAAAGGGAGGAAAAGGCTTCCTTCCTTAATCACCAGAAGGGTTATGAGGAATTTTGGAAAATATTCAACAAAGGACATATCAGTATGTCAAAAGCATAAGAAATTTATTTACTCTAAACAAAATCTGTGAACCTCCAGAAATGCAGACAAAATCTCAGAGAAAATTGGTAAGTTTTTGAAAGTCATATAGAAACTTCCTGTGACATCAAGGAGGTTTCACCTAGTAGTAAAAACTAGGAAGAGGGGAGGTACTTATCCATCCATACTTGCTCAGATTTTGTTGCCTCTGGTTACTGGGGAAGACTCAAGTAAAGTGGGTGAAAAATATGATCTTGCTTCAGGAAAGAAAGTTAGGAGGCTAGAGAGACTCTTTTTGTGATTTTCTTATTTGCTAATTTGACATGTTTTAGCTTATTTTGTTCTGAGGCAAAAAAAAAAAAAAACTTTAACCACAAAAGTGGCATTATAGGCCAGTATATAGCAAAGGCTGAGGGAGAAGAACACTTTGTGAATCCAAGGATTAAAGGGAACGTTTGATATGCATAAAAGAATAACCAGATTTCAATAGTGGTCCATCTGATGTTCGCCAGGAGATGATGTCCACCCTCTGCTCATGACATCGTTTTCTCCTGACATCATGAAGCTTTCTCCTTGAGTCTGTAATCCAAAATAAACCTTTTTTTTAAATTAATTTTTTCCCTGCAGGCTGCTCTTGTTCAGGGAATTTTGGCCAGCAGTACAAATATGACTGCAACAATTAACCAAGAAGCTACATCATGGTTTTGAAACAGAAACATAATTTATACAAAATTGGGTATAGATAAAATGGTTCTTATCTTTAGACATCTTGTATAAAGTCTGTTCTTTTTTAAGATATGTCCTTTTTAGGTCATGAATGAGTAGCTAGATCCTGATTTTTAAAGGTAACTCTGTTCTGGGTCATGCCAAACTTTTCAAATATTTTCAAACAGAATTTGTAATAAAAAGAAAAATTTAAAAATACATGGAGGTGGTAAGAGGGAACTTGTTACAAGACTATTAATGTCTCTTCATTTCCTAAGGAAAGAAGATGAAAGAGAACTGCTATGTCAAGATATATCATGTTTACACTAAAAATATGACACTAACATTTTTGGGTGAAATATATTCAATCTAATTGATTTCAAGACCTCTTTAGAAACAAAATAAAATTAGGTAAATTGCCACATAAATTTTTATGAAGTGTCTAACTAAAGTTTATAATCACACCTTTGTCAAATGATTACTTTCACAAGAAGAAATCAGAATGATTGCTGTTGAAGTATATGCTTATCTTCTATAGAGAATGACCTAATCAAGATGACTGGAAGGCTTTTGGACCAGCATAAAAGTTATTTTACTTAAACATTAAATGCTTCTCAGTTTCATTTCCTGAATCTTGTAATCATGAAAGCTCATTTGAAAGTCACATTTTTTACATTGAAACAAGGTAACTTTATCAAGAGTAGCTGAATTATGTAAAACATTACAAAATCTGACAAGGACTAACTATATGTTTATTTAAAAACAGATTTTGAGATATCTAAGTAAAATACAAATGTGCATTTAAAGAACAATGATTAAAGTTGCATTAACTTTATTGTTTTTAAAGAAAGTACTTTTTAATTAATTAATTTATTTATTTATTAGAGACAGAGAGATGGAAAGAGAGAAAGAGAGAGTGAGAATGGGCACGCCAGGGCCTCTAGCCACTGCAAACGAACTCCAGACTCATAAACCACCATGTGCATCTGGATTACGTGAGACCTGGAGAATCAAACCAGGGTCCTTAGGCTTCACAGGCATGTGACTTTACCTCTATGCAATCTCTCCAGCCCAGAAAGTATTTTTTCAGCCATTCTAAAAGTCTGTTGAATTTAAGAAACTTCTCCAAATATTTTTGTATCTGTATTTATATGAAATTTTTGTAGTCTGGCCATGGGAATGTTTCACCATTTTCAAATCACTGTTAGTTATACATTGAATTCATCTATCATATAATACATATATTATAAAGTTCCTAAATGTTGTCCTTGAACTAAGTAAATTTTGATGGTCAAACTTTGATATATTGTTAAAGATGTAAATTGAAACATTTAACATTTTCAAGTAAAATATGCTATCAATATTATGAAGTAATAACAGATGTTAACAAGAAACAAATATAATAGAGTAAGAATAGACAGAATGTATTAATTTGTCCTCAATTTGGGCCAGGGTGTCTTTATATATTTACATATTTAAATATGTAATAACCTTCTTCATTAATTGTTGCCTTAATGTCCTTAGGCTGAAATGTCAAGTTAAACTGTAATTATTCTGGGGTAGAGAATTACTTAATAGAGGAGAAATGCAATTAGGTGACACAGATATGAAAATATTGGATTAGGTATTACATTTTGAGTTTAGTTTCTATGAATACATGACATGGCAAGCTGTTTCCAACAAGTAGACTATACTTCATATAAAAATAGAAAATAAAACAAATGAAATTTTTTTGAAGGAAATAAAAATGACTTAAAATTGTGAGATACAGAATTATTTCTGTACCTGAACAAGATCATGAAGGGTAATGGTGGGCCTATCAATTAGCATGGGCATTTATACAGGACTGTGAGTATTTGCCATGGTGAATGAAGTCAGGAAATATACAAATCATATATATAATATATATTTTAATATATATATAATATATATTCAATATATAATATAATATATAATATGTATATTATATTATATTATATTATATATATTATAATATATATAAACACAGGGTTAGCATGAAAGAGGAAAATGAAAGCCAACCATAATAAAGTTATGGATGATGTACCTCAAACAGAAAAAAAAAAGAAACAAATTCTGGAGATGTTTTTCTTTTTTTTTTTTTGTCAAGAATTGTAATGACTTATAATACAATTTGAAAGTACTATTCTATGTATAAAAAATGTATAAATCAGTATTAAAATGATTTCATGAGTCAGTATTATCATAACAAGATAGCTTGTTGTTTCATGCTGGAAGAATATCTTTATCACAAGGAGAGTGAAAAAGTAATCAAAATGAAGAAAGTAGATTGGAAAGAATAACACTGTCAGGCTGAGGAGATAGGTAGTTCATGGGTAAAATGCTTGCTGCACAAGTGTGAGCATCTGAGTTTTGACCTCCAGCACCCGTGGATATTCTGCATGGTGGTGCACAACTATAATTCCAGCACTGGGGAAGGAGAGCTTGGAAACTTCTGAGGTTCACGGTCTAGCAAGTCTAGCTAAATCCATGAGCTCTAGGTTAAGAAAGAGAACCTGCCTCAAAGAATAGGAAGAGAATAATCAAGTAAGATTCCAAGTGTGGACCACTGGCTACACATGCACAGCATGCACACACAATGCAAAACATATCAGTGTATTTCTGAATGCACAGGCATGCATGCACACTCATGCCAAAAAGAATAACATTTTCTTGCTGGGCATGGTGATGCATGCCTTTAAACCCAGAACTCAGGAAGAAAAAGGTAGGAGGATCACCGTGAGTTCAAGGCCACCCTGAGACTACATAGTAAATTCTAGGTCAGCCTGAACTACAGCGAGACCCTACCTCAAAAAACCAATAATAATAATAATAATAATAATAATAATAAGTTTTCTCATTTTTCCAAACAAATCTAGTTTGTATAATTTTTTTTTCTAAATACCTACACTTGGGCTACAGGGATGGCTTAGCGATTAAGACCTTTGCCTGTAAAGCCAAAGGACCCTGATTCGGTTCCCTAGGACCCACGTTAGCCAGATGCACAAGGGGCCCCACAAGTCTGGAGTTTCCTTGCAGTGGCTGGAGGCCCTAAAGCACCCATTCTCGCTCTTCCCCACTCTCTCTATCAAATAAATAAATAAAAATAAAATATTCTAATATACCTACACTTACTTTTTTTTTTCCATTTCAGTTATTAAGTGAAGTAAAATAGAGTATTTTAGACAACATGGAACATGGTTTTATTCCAAACCCATCAACATGAGAAACATATGGAGGTAGTTTGAATGCATGTCCACCATAGACTAGGGTGTTTTATTAAAGATTTTAACGTGGCTCTCTGCTGGCCTCTAAAGGCCCAGGTGTGAGGCCTAGTGGAACTTCCTGAGCCTAGCTAAAGTTTGGTGATCTGCCTCTGGCCAGACGTGACTCAGCAAGACGCCTAATGGCTTCTTACCTGCTACCTCCACATGGGAGTTAGAATTATCATTTCAATAGTCACAGTTTACTATTGGCCCTTACCTTTCCCCACCATCCTACAATCCCCGCCTTCACCCCCAACATTATATAGGCAACTGTTCATAGCAATAAATCGAGTTCCTGCTTCGACAAGACTCCCGACTCAGTGTGGTTTTTCTCCGGTGGCCAGGAGAGGTCTGAGTCGTCGGACGCTCATCTCCTCCTCAGCCCCTCGGGAGGAACCAGCGGGCCTGGTCCTTCCCTCGGCACTACCTGCCCCAGCGGCGGAGCCCGGCATCTGGCGCCCAACGTGGGGCTCTTGGAATCCGGCAGACTAGTGCCCCCTGAGAGACATTCGTTGAGGAGGTCAATCGGTGTACATATGCGGGTGAGCGTACCCCTATAAGTAGTCTTTATATTTAATGTGCTAAACTTTGCTTCTATAACCTGTACTTGTTGATCAACGTCTCTTTGTTCTCTTTCTCTTTCCTTTCACTTTTAGTTTGCAGACAAGCTACATCTGCGGCTTTTGTACAGCATGTTTACATATCTTTTGGATCCTTGTGGTTGTATTGTACTCATGTGTATGTGGGTTGCTATTGCCCTAATTTTATGGACATTTTTCTCTCAACTTTATAATGTGGGACAGTCTAACTGTAAATCCAATCCTGCCTTAGAATCTCTCAGGGCACTCCTAAAGAGTAGAGGGCTTAATTTGACTGATAATCAGGCTCAACAGACCTGGGATTGCCTTCTCAAACTGGCGCCATGGCTGCCGGAAGGAAATCTCTTTGATTGGGACACGTGGGATAGGGTAGAGGCCCTTGTTTGTCGGGCACATGTGGAGAAGGGTCAAATACCCCCCTCAGGGGTCCTCCCTATGATCTCAGCCCTCAAGGCCTGCTTCCCTCCAAGGCCAACCAAACATAAACAAAAGACAGAAGAAAAAGATAATATACAGCCTAATCCAGCTACTCCTCCTGGAGATACAGCTTTAAAAAAACCCCAAAAGGATGCATCTTTATGCTCCTCACTCGATCCCTTTGAGAGTGCTCCCTGGCCTTCCGGGGGACCTCCTCCACCTCCTCCATCAACTAACCCTTTCTGGACCCCCTCGGCCCCTCCTTCATATTCGGCCGCCGAGACCCCCTCAGCCCCTCCATATTCGGCAGCCAAGCCGTCAGAAAATAAAGCTACTTTTTTATTTCCCGTCAATCTAAATCCTGGGGGCAATAGCCCTGCTGCCTGGTATCCGTGGGAAGCTCAGGACCTTAAGGAGCTTAAAAAGGCGGTCTCAGAGGATGGACCCAACTCTCCTTGGGCTGAGACCCTATTACAGGGACTTGCCCATCAACCTTGTACAACCCAAGATTGGAAAAATCTAGTCAGGGCTGTCTTGTCAGGTCCCCTATACATTAAGTGGTGTGCCTTTTTTAGAGATGAATGCCATGCACAGGCAGAACGAAACCAAAATCAACAGCCCCCTGTGCCGATAACTTTTGGGATGCTCTCTGGTACCTCTGATCAATATGCTACAGGCACTCAACAGGCGGCTATACCTGACCCGTATAGGGACCAGGTCAGGGCACTGGGCTTGGCGGCATGGAAAAAGCTTGATGAGGGACCCTCTGAAACTCCCCTTATGAGTATTACTCAAAAACCATCTGAGGATTTGGCTACATTTATAGATAGGGTGGAAAAAAGTCTCCAAAGAAAATTTCCCCCAGGGGCATTACGGGATCAGTTTACTAAAATGTTGGTCTGGGATGGGATGACGGCCGATCACCGCCTCGCCTGTGCGGGTCTCAAGGACAACTCCATGAGTAGATGGATTGTAGCCACCAAGGACGTTGGCACTATCTCCCATCAGGCTAGGGCCATGGCTGCCGCCCTTCAGGAAAATAAACAGAGAGATTTGGCCAATACGATCTGTGCATTACAGTTAAATTCTAAAAACTTGACATGTTTTGGATGCGGGGACGAGGGCCACTTTAAAAAGGAGTGCCCCAACAGGACAAAGCCTCCTCCGCGCTCTGGGGGGACGACCAACGCCCCTCACACCCTTTGCCCTAAATGCAATAAAGGGTTTCATTGGGCTAAGGAATGTAAATGGAAGTTTAACATACAGGGAAAGCCTTTAAACTCCTCCAGGGGCTTCCCCCAGCCCCGTTAAATAAGGGGAAAGAGACCATCAAAGCCTATTGGACCGTCCCCCTGGTCTCCGGCCTTAGACCCAAAATTATTTTGAATATTGGCAATAAAAAATTCAAACTTCTCATTGACACTGGAGCGGACCGAACGGTCCTGAGAAAGGAGGAAGTGCCCCCCTCCTGGCAGCTTGTGCCCGGCCCTCCCCTACTGGGAATTGGCGGGCAATCCACCTCCTGGGAGACTGCCACGTGGCTCCCTTGGACTGACCCAGGTGGGGACAGGGGAAAAGTCCGCCCTCTCGTGGTGACTGGGCTCACTGCTAACTTACTGGGGCAAGACATCCTTGGAGATGCCGAGGCTTTCATCACTACTGACCATAAGGCCTTTTATAATGATTTGCTAGATAAAAAAGAATATCAACAACAGTCTGAGGAAGGGAGGGAATATCATCCCAATTATAGAGATGACCCTTACTTTGAGCAACTCAGACAAAAGTACTCCAATAAACACCCCCAATTCTAAGGGCCACTGCCCAGCCCCCCCCCATTTAAAATCCAGTGGAGACCGGGGGATCCTGTATGGGTTGAGCAGTGGCCTCTCCCTTCTTCTAAGTTACACCAACTCCACATACTTATTGATCAACAGTTGGAGGCCGGACATATTCGTCCCTCCACTAGTCCCTGGAACTCTCCTGTCTTTGTCATAAAAAAGCCTAATGGGTCCTGGAGATTTTTACATGATTTAAGAAAGATCAATGAACGCATGATCCCCTTCGGAACTCCCCAGAGGGGACTCCCATGGATCCCAGCTATTCCCAATATATACCATATTACTATCATTGACATTAAAGATTGCTTCTTCTCTATCCCTCTCCATCCAGGAGACATGGAAAAATTTGCATTCTCTGTACCTGCTGTTAATTTTTGTGGCCCAGATAGGAGATTTGAATGGACTGTCTTACCTCAGGGCATGGCAAATAGCCCACCCATTTGTCAATATTACCTGTCATCCATTTTCTCTTCTCTTATCAATCTCCCTGATACTCTGTTTTATATTTACATGGATGATATTATTCTTGGGTGCCTAGATTCCTCCACACTCCAGGACCTTACCCACCAATGTCTAACTATCCTGCATACTCACGGCTTTAAAGTAGCTCCAGAAAAAGTTCAAACTGTGCCTCCCTTTAAGATCTTGGGCTCAATCCTTACCCTAGATACAGTTTCACCTGTTAAACCACAACTTTATATTCAGGATTCTTACACCTTGCTTCAACTCCAGAAGCTTTTGGGAGAAATTAATTGGATGAGGCCTTGGATACCCATAACTACTGAAGAGCTGTCCCCTTTATTTGACCTCCTAAAGGACCTTAACTTCTCCTCTCAGGTAATTTTGTCCCCTTGTCATCAACAAATTTTTCGTAAGGTACAACAGGCTATAAATACTGTGACCCTAAAGAGGTTCAATCCTGATTTGCCCATCTCCCTCTACATTTTCTCTGGGGAAACATTATGCACTGCACTGTTGGCCCAGGAAGGTGAACCCATCCAATGGGTCCACCTCTCAATCGGTGGGGTCCCCAGAGTTTATTCTATAACCAACCAGGTTGCTGATTGCATTATCAAGGGCAGAGACACCTCTGTCCGGTTGTTTGGCACAGAACCTCACCTTATTGTCACCCCCTTTAAGATAACAGATTTCACCTGGCTTCAGAGAAATAATAATAGAGTTGCTATGGCTCTCGAGGGGTTTCTAGGTAAAATTGATTGCCATTATGGCCCCCACAAATGGATGAGTTCTTTCTCCAGATTAGAATGGAAGCCCCCCAGGCTTTTTCTGTCTCAACCTAACCCTGACTTTCTTACCGTGTTTACTGATGGAGGGCACCTGGGGGCTTCCCTAGTCGTTTACCCTCCCTTAAAACAGGAAAAAGAGCCTATGCCCATAAAGTCAGTCTCTCATGAGGTTGAGGGGTCAGCACAATTCAAAGAACTATTTGCTGTCGTTCTAGCTTTGGACACTATTCAAGAGCCATTTAACTTATTTTCTGACAGCCTTTATGTTGTTAATTTATTACCCAACCTGGTTGAGGCCCATATTAGACTGGACTCCAACCCTATATCTCCTCTGATGATTCAAGCTCGTTCCCTACTCAAACAAAGAATTAACCCCATTTTTCTTCAACATCTCAGGGGTCATCAAAACTTACCGGGATTTCTTTCTCGAGGAAACAATTTGGCTGATAAAATGGCTTCTATGCCTCAATGTAATACTATTACAGAAGCTACACGCTTCCACTTATTGACCCATGTCAACTGGAGAGGTCTCAAGCACAGGTTTCCACAGGTACCAGTCAAGGACCTTAAAAAAATTGTCCGGACTTGTAAGTCCTGTCAGCCCTTCCTCCAAGTACCCCCCCTTCAAACTACAGGAAGCAATCCTAGAGGGCTACGCCCTAATCATCTGTGGCAAATTGATGTCACACACTATTCTCCATTTGGGAAACTTAAATATATTTTTCTTTCAGTTGATACCTTTTCCCGTGCCTGCTGGGCATCAGCACATGCCGGGGAAAAATCTAAACATGCCATTAGTCATATGCTTCAATGTTTTGCCACTCTTGGGCTGCCTGATCAAATTAAAACAGATAATGGCCCCTGCTTCGTAAGCAAGGCCTTTGTAGATTTTCTCCAGAACTGGAAAATCTCACATTCTACAGGCATCCCATACAACCCCCGGGGCCAAGCTATCGTTGAAAGATATAATCAGACTCTCAAGTCTCAATTACAAAAACAAAAGGGGGAATCCTTACCCCCACACGACCAACTAAAAAAGGCATTATTTACCCTAAATATTTTAAACTTTTCTAAAGAAGATAAACAACTCTCCCCTTTTCAAAAACATTGGTCTTCATCCATTACCTACAGTTCTATCTGGGTAAGATGGAGGGACCCATTGACTGGGGCCTGGAGAGGGCCTGATCCGCTCCTCACAGCAGGGAGAGGGTTTGGATGTGTCTTCCCTCAAGATGAAAAAAGACCCATTTGGGTACCAGCGAGAGACCTAAAATATTTGTCCCAACAAGAGGACACTGACAGTCACTTCTCTAGGGAGTGTCCCACCCCTGAGGACTGTTCCTAAAATGGTCCTTCACCCTACTAAACTAAACAATTCCCTCCCTTGTGGAGGATTGCTGGCTTTGCCTCCAATCTGGGCCTCTCTGGCTGCTTGCAGTACAGTTGCCTGTACGACCTTAAAACATTACTCAGCCACCTTCCCCATCCCCGTCCAGCTTTTCCCAATGTTTCCCCTGGAACTTGCATTTGGGCCCCGCCTTCCCCTAATAATTCCAGTATAGATGTGGGATACATTCATCCTTCCTTCTGTACTTTTAACACAGCTGATCCCAATGCTCAATGCTGCCCACCTTCTGGAATGGTTTATGTTTGTGGAGGCGGGATGGCCTATGACTTTCTGCCCACCAATTGGACGGGCCTTTGTGCCCCAGCCACCTTAATCCCAGATGTAAATATCATCCCTGGAAATGAGGCCCTCCCTGTATCAGAGGGAGACCTATCTTCAACAACAGCTAGATTCCCTGGCTGAGGTAGTCCCACAAAACAGGAGAGGACTAAACCTACTAACGGCCGAAAAAGGAGGCGTATGTTTGTTTTTACAGGAAAAATGCTGCTTTTACGCCAATAAATCAGGAATCATCCAGGACAAGATTAAGAGGCTCCAGGAAGACTTGGAGAGGTGGCAGCAGGATCTCCAGGACAACCTGCTGTGGACGGGCTTATATGAATTCTTACCCTACCTTCTCCCTCTACTTGGGCCCCTCCCCCTCCTTCTTCTCCTTTTCCTTCTCCTCACTGTCGGGCCTTGTGTAATTAATAAGATTACACAATTTATTCACCAATGGCTAGAGGCAATAAAACCTCATCAGGTCAAAATACAGGCTGGAAACTCAGGAATTAAGTTCCTCAGATGACCCACTGCCACCTCCTCTGCCCTCCATGTGACCAATGACGGGTAAGATCCCCAGAGGGGGACAACCTAAGACAGGCCATGGGGTGGGTTCTCACCGAGCTAAACACATGGTACCCAGTGACGGGTAAGATCCCCAGAGGGGGACAACCTAAGACAGGGGCCATGATGAATGCTCTGAGCTAAACACCTGGTACCCAATGACGGTTAAGACCCCCAGAGGGGGACAACCTAAAACAGGGGCCATGGTGACTAATGCTCTTACAAAAACAAAAGGGGGAGATGCTGGCCTCTAAAGGCCCAGGTGTGAGGCCTAGTGGAACTTCCTGAGCCTAGCTAAAGTTTGGTGATCTGCCTCTGGCCAGACGTGACTCAGCAAGACGCCTAATGGCTTCTTACCTGCTACCTCCACATGGGAGTTAGAATTATCATTTCAATAGTCACAGTTTACTATTGGCCCTTACCTTTCCCCACCATCCTACAATCCCCGCCTTCACCCCCAACATTATATAGGCAACTGTTCATAGCAATAAATCGAGTTCCTGCTTCGACAAGACTCCCGACTCAGTGTGGTTTTTCTCCGGTGGCCAGGAGAGGTCTGAGTCGTCGGACGCTCATCTCCTCCTCAGCCCCTCGGGAGGAACCAGCGGGCCTGGTCCTTCCCTCGGCACTACCTGCCCCGCCGGCGGAGCCCGGCAGCTCTCTAGCTGCCTGACTGGAAGAAGAGTCACAGGGGGAGGGGGTAGATTTTGGGGTCCAGCCCAAACGTGAGTTTGGGGGGCAGATATGAATTCCAGCCAAAATGTAAGTGGCGAGGTTTGAGTTCTGTGCGTCTGGGGAGGGGGCTCAGTTGCTTGTTGGCAGGTTTGATGTTTGTGGCTTTTCATTTTTGCTGGCTACTTGGTTGTGTCTCTCTGCTTGGTTGTATGCAAGCGGCTTCTCCCGCAACTGATGGAACCTCTCCCGCTGAATCTATAAGCTTGAAATAAATCCCTTTATCCTATAGACTGTGCCCGGTTTAGAAGTTCATCCCAGGAATGTGGTACTGACACGTGTTGGGCAGAGTGTGGTAGTTCATGCCTGTAACCCCAAAACAAGGGACATACAAGCAGAAGGAGCACCATAAGTTCTCGGCCAGGTTAGTCTACATAATGAGTTACAGACCTGTCAGGAATATATAATAACACTGTGTCGAGCAAAACAGGCAAGAATGCAAAAAAAAAAAAAAAAAAAGTGAAATCACATTCATGCAGCAAAGAGAAAATACATAATAACACAGGTTAAAATCAATATGTTTCAGGAATTACACCAAATATGAACAGACAAAATTCAACTTGGGTCATATGTTAAAAAAAAAAAGGAAAACTACTGTATGTAGCTCATAAAATGTACCTTAAATATAAACCTGCAAGAATCAATATCAAGAAAATCTACATTCCATGAAAACATAACTTTAAAGAATGTGAATATTTAATAGCAGATATGATACAGTATTTAATGCAAAAAATATGCTTAGATATAGAATTTCTTTTTATTCATAAAGGAGCCCATCATTGTATCTTGTTGACTGTTTTGGGAGATCTAGTAGGATTCTCTTACAAACAGTTCATTGTGGATATAAACCACATCCTGGTATAGGGAATTACAGACCAGTGCCACAGGGAAAGAAAAAAGAGAAAGACAGATCTGGCTGATATAAAGATTATATATATATATATATATATATATATATATATATATATATATATATACATGATATTAGTATCAATTTATAGAAGTCAAAATAAAACTTCAAAGACTGAGAAATCTCAGTAAATCTCCTGGTTAAATGCATGTGTGGCTATACACATGCACAGTCACATATACATTTGAGAACTCATTAGACAGGGGCAGCCTTAAAGCTTTAAATACCTAAAAGTCTGTGTAAGTGGCACACAATACAAGTAGTAAAACAATATACTTTATTCATCAAAATCTCCCAATTTACCTCTAGTTTTTCTAGTATAATCAAATCACATTCTAGTATAATAAAATCACACACACAGACACATATGTGTGTGTGTATATATATATATATATATATATATATATATATATATATATATATATGTGTGTGTGTGTGTGTGTGTGTGTGTGTGTGTGTGTGTGTATCTTTGTCTCTCTCTTTCAAATAAATAAAATTAAAATGTATAAAAAGAATTGTCCTTTGCTCAAAAATTATGCCAAATATATTTTATCTCGAGTCTTTATTTTCACATTTCTTATATCAGAATTGATTATTTGAACAGGACACCCCACTCCATGGTGACTTCCAATAGCGATATGTGGAAAGGGCATAGACTCCTTCCTCTGAGCCCCTCATAGTCAGTATTTATCCCTGCATTTGAAGTTCACCACCGGAGGTTCATTTTCAAAAATGAAATCACAATATGCTAGTTAAGGTGATGAAAAAGTGAACAGTAATGAAATCATTACTCTTGTAATTTAATGTGATTCTAGCATTTTGAGATTTTTTTTCTTTTCCAAAGAAGTTGGTGAACTTTTCAAAAACAATTTACAATTTTATTAACTGTAATAACATTTATAATATTGCTTCTCAATGTCAGGAGAAAGGATTCTGAAAAATTTTAAACAATGGGATGTATTCTGATTTGGCTTCTCAAAGAAGAATCAGATTCTCCTCTAAGAGAAGCCATATACACAATGATGAACAAACAACAATACTCAGAGTTAAAAGGAAATATAATCTCAGACGCTGTCTTTTGAGAGATGTTAAGAAAAATTATGAACAATTTATGTATGTATGTAAAATATTTGAAAATTTAGGGCTGGAGAGATCGCTAAATGATTAAAGGCACTTGTTTGTGAAGCTTGATGGCATGGGTTTGATTCCCTAGTTCCCACATAAAGCCAGATACACAAAGTGATGCATGTGTATGGAGTTCATTTGTAGTGACAAAAAGCCTCGGTATGCCCATTCTCTTTCTTTCTTTTTTTTTTCTTCTCTCCCTTTCTCTCTCTTTTCCTCCACTCTGTCTCTTGGCAAATAGATTTTAAAAACTTTAAATAAAAACGTAATAAAATAGAAGATTAAGATAATACAATGTGTCTTTTCATAATTAAAGATTTAAATGATTTTTCTAGTTATTTCTTCCAAACATTAAAAGATGAGCACTATAAATATACTTCCTGAGAATAGTATGAGGAGACATCATATATACTGCTAAATTTGCATACTATATATTCCATTACCCAATTATCTAAAAAGAAAAGAAAATTATATGTCAATGTTATTGTACAGAAAGAGACAGAAAGCCAAATGTGTTAGTCTTACCAAGAACTGGGTACTTTGAAGACAATTGGCATTATATGATGTTTTGAAGGTGGGTTTCCATAATGGTATTAGTATCCTTATATGAAAGGGAAGAGACACAAGCTAGCACATTTGCTATGGCTTGGCATGTAACACCTCTACTATGGTACAAATGTAGCATGAAGGTCCTCACAAGAGAGCAATTAGATGCTATAGACATCCATATACTTAGTCTTCTCAGCCTCATGAAGCATGAGCAAAATAACCTTTTCCTTAGAAGTAGCTTATGCTAAGATATTTTCTAACAAGAGAAAATAGATTAACACATGTCTAAAGGTATTTTCTGAGCTTCAGAGGTATTACATATTGGTTGATTTCTGAGATTATAAACATGGTGAATGAACTCTGATCAACATTTGGTTTAGATATAAAGGGCTGCCCACAAGGCTCAAGCATTAAAGGCTTGGTTTCAAATATTGTGGAGGTGTGATTGGATCAGAAAAGATAACCAAAGGATTAATCCATTGATTTACTGATAATTTAAAAATGTTATTTGGAATTCGGCCCTGGTTGAGAGAAGTAGGTCAGTGACAGCATGTTTTTGATGGATATTTTGCTTAGAGTAGTACCTGCAAATCTTACTACAGTGACACCAATTCACCCATTAGAAACCAGACTAGAGAACACTGACCTACCTCTGGGCTACTATGGCCTTCATTGGATGATATAAAAGCAAGAAACATATTGATTTTAAATTTGTTCCTCTTATTATCTCAAAAACAGGCTTATCTCCCCCACTTTGTCTGAGTTTCTGGTACAACCTTCAAGTGCCAGAGTCACTATGGCCATGATCACATGATCTCCCCATAATGACTATGACCACAAGGACTTCCACCCAAAGTTGAGTGCCAAAGCCTGAACATGAGGGAAAAAGGGACCCTGATGCCTCTACCACATTAAGAAAAAGTAAAATAGGCTGGAGGGATGGTTTAGTGGTTAAGGTGTTTGCCTGCAAAGCCAAAGGACCCAGGTTTGATTTCCCAGGATCCATGTTAGCCAGATGCCAGATGCACAGGGTGGCTCATGCATCTGGAGTTCCTTTGCAGTGGCTGAGGCCCTGGTGTGCCCATTCATTCTCTCTCTCTCTCTCTCTCTCTCTCTCTCTCTCTCTCTCCCTCTGTAAAATGGTATAGTGTGTTTTACTTTTTAAAAATAATATTTTATTTTTATTTATTTATTTGAGAGGGGACACAAATCTAGACTCAAATAAATAAATAAAAATAAAATATATTTTTTAAAGTGAAGCACACTATACCAATTTACTGAGTTACATTTAACTTTCTCTTTCTCCATAGGCACCAAACAAACCAATAAGCAAAACAAAAAAAAAAAAACACAACTCTTCCTACTCCCAGCAATCTGCCCACAACTACTCAATTCCTAACCTGGGCAGAGTCTTGCCCTTCCAGCTAAAGTTTCAATCTTACCTGCTCTGGCTTTCAGAGACACAAGAAAATGGTATCACTTTAAATTTAATCTGCTAAAAATGTTTTTGTCCTTAAAATACAAATTTCTACACTGTTAGAAATGCAAATTCTAAATTAAGGATTGTGTAATTCTAAGTCAACTGCAAAGGTCACAATAAGAAATGCTTAAGTCTCTTAACAATGTTGTAGCCTTTTCATGTTCATTCATTTGTAGGATTTTACAGAAAAAAAAATATTGCAAGGCCAATAGATGATGTATGGGATAAACATTATAGGTAAAGTCTATTTATCATTTCTTTAGCCCATTATTTAAAAAAGAGAGCTTCTTGCTGACATAAAAAGATAAAAAAAAAATAGCTGGGCATGGTGGCACATGTCTTTAATCCCAGCATTCTAGAGGCAGAAGTAGGTGGGCAACTGTGAGTTCAAGGGCAGCCTGGGACTAGAGAATGAATGCTAGGTAAGTATGGGCTAGAGTGAACCCTACTTCAAAATAAAATTACTATTTCAAATGGCCATTACTTAGTTTACCATTTAGGTTCTATATAAAAAATAACACAGTGCCTGTTACTATAAACTTGTTCTTTAAACATTGAAAACAAGACTCCATATTCTGAGATAACCTCTGTGCTGCTTTAATTTAAAGCCATGTTAAGGAGATCTATCTCTAATTCCTGACCAAAGTGAACTAACTCCACATTATGACACTAGAATCTGCTATTTGTAAACAATGCTGATAACGTCAAAACATAAACTATTAAGCATCCTGTCTAAGGTTTATCTATTTTAATAGCCATCTGTTAAAAACATAAATTGCTTTCTGTTAATCAAAGTGCTTTTAATGGTCATCAGACTAATTGTTATAGATTTCACTCTCAGGATTAAGTAATATTAAAAACAAATCTGTTTTAATTCATCAATGATCATGTTCTGCTCTACTTATAGAAAGGCATATGCTATCATATTTCCTTATCCAAGATTTTATTTAAGTGATTACTTCAGTTTCAATATCTCAAAAGGCTTATATTGCTTAAAAGTAAATATGAAGTAAAAATGAAGACATGAGGTCTCCTGCCCCAAGATACAGATTCAATATCAAACAATGATATTCATCTAAGAGATATGGTCAGGAGCTCAATTTTTCCTGAAATTCAAACATTCAATTGTCTTCATTTTTAACCATTCTTAAGTAATTGATATGCTTATCTACAAAGGCATACAAATTAACCAAAAAAACTCAAAAAAAATATGCATACTCTAATTAAACAATTCAGTATTTCCCTAAACAAAACAAACATGTAATTTGTGCTCATCCTTATTTTCAACAGGCAACCAGAGCCAATGAACCCTCAGATACAAACTCACAAGGACTTTCTTGGAGTCAGTTTATGACAGATATTACTTTGAAATGTTAAAATATATTCATATGTCTCTTGACATGCTCTTTAGAGTGATTCATGCCAAATTTTTTTCAGGTGAAGCTACTAGGAAGTTGACTATTGCCTCCCTAGGTTGCTTGAAAAGTTATATATCTGTGGCTCTCAAAATTTTTGATGAACCTTGGGCTATTGAACAAATATTTGGAATTCTTTATAATCCCATAGGACAAGCCATTATACAATGAGCTAATTGTCTGCTTGAGGCTCAATTTAACACACAGAAAGGGGTAGTCTAGAGGATCTCATGATTCTCCAAGAACAAACATAAAACTCTACAGAGTCTAAATTTTAAGCTGTTCTTCTCCTTCCATATCTGGTGCACAACAGCCCTTTGGGAAGGAAAATATCTCCACAATCCTTTGGTTTTATATAAAGCCATAGTAGATAGACCTCAATGGCAAGGCCTGGATCAACTTTTAATCTGGGCAGGGAATACAGGGCCCTTATGAACTTTAAGTTGTGAAGCGTTTTCATGATCTGATATCATGCAGAAAAAAAAATCTCTTTCCATAACTCAAAAGCCTGAAGTTTCCAGATTCTCTGGCAGGTAGGGCTGTGGGAGAGCTGGTCTGCCAGTCTCTCCGTGAGGCTGAGCAGGATGGTGAGTGTCGAGGACCCAGACTCTCTCCTAGCACCAGAGAGAAACCACACTGAGTGGGGAGACTGTTCGAAGCAGGATCTCACTTTGTTGTATCAGGCAGGTGTTTATATAGCATTGAGAACGAGGGTGGGGACCTCAGGATGTGGTGAGGTGTAAAGGCCAATAGCATACTGCAACTTTTGAAATGATTAGTTTTAAGCATGCACATGGGAATGATTGGTTCTAAGTGGGCGCCTGGGAATGATTCTAAGCGCGCACGCATGGGAACTCTAGCTTCCTACACGGAAGTAGCAGGCCAGAGTCAATTTGGCGCCCTGCTGAGTCATAGCTAGCCAGAGACAGGTCGCCAAACTTTAGCTAGGCTTAGGAAGTTCCATTAGGCCTTGCGTCCTGGCCTCTCAAGGCCCAACATGAAGTGAGCACTCCTCCAAAACAAAGACATAAGAAACTGAGAATGAATCTGTATTGGTCAAAATGATGACCTAAAATGAGAGAGTTACCCCTCAACTAATTTCTCCCCTCAAAGCTTATGATTCTTGACAATTAGGGATCTTAAGGCCTTATGGTTATGAACTAAGACAAAACATAAAGTAAAATGGAATTGGAATATCTCTTTTTTGTTTATTATTTATGTATACAGTCATGTTGATAACATTGTAGCCTCCCTGTCCTCCCCACTCCACAGGATATAATATGGGTAGTACATTGTGGGGTTAGTCATCAGTTATGGGAAACAGGCAATGTCTCTGTGCATAATGACCCAACATGTGGCTTTAACATTCTTTCCGCCCCTTCTTCCACACATTTCCCTGAGGCATGTTGGGTTCATCTTAGGTCTGCTTCAGTGATGAGGTGTTGGGAGCCTCTGTGTCTCTGGATATCTGATTTGGTAGGAGTTAAGTGTTCTCTTTGTCTATCCTCTCCACCCTTGTGTTGGTACCAAGTTCACTGAGAAAGCAGAACTCTTGCTTATTTCCCCAATTACTCTTAGTTTCAACTGAGGCCCTGTTTAGGTCTGATGGGGTGGTTCTGTCCTTAGGATGTGTATCCATCTGAAAAAGAGAGGCAAATTCTACAATGGAGATTGAAGTTAGCTCCAGATAAATGGGATAACCATTGTTATTTTAGAGAGGATTTAATAGGTATAGGCCCTCTTGTAGCCTATGATTGGTGGGAGTTTCATAATGTAAAGTGGGCTTATTTTTAGATATGTTTCTGACTGGTTTCCCAGGTCCAGCTATAGGGTCCATTCCACTGAGCAGATCAGTTAGTCAAATCAACAGCAGTTGTTTTATCCCATGACTCTGTGCCACAACTGTACTTGTGTGAGAGTCACATAAGGTTGTTTGCTGCTGAGTAGCTTAGACCATGAGTTGCTTGGACAGATGTTGGTCATTTCCCCCCAGTTGCTCATTGAGCACCTTCTGGCACTAGACAAGCTGTTTGGGGACTAATTCTCTTCCAGATTCCAGCCAGGTTACTCCATGTTCCATACCAAAGGCATATGGTGTCTTCAGCAGTAGGGTCTTTACCACTAACCTTTGATGGGTCATCAAGTACTCTGCAGAAATCTGTCTTCTTTTGGGAAACCTTGTAGGTCTCTCTGATCAAAAGCTCATTGTGGATGTTAACCACATGCTCGTACTGGGAGTTACAGGCCATGCCAAGGAAAAGAAGGAAGAAAAGGATAAGTAATATAAAAGAGATCGCTAGAAGAGGGATAAGAGGGAGAGAGAAAAAGAAACAGGAGAAGATTAAGGTTAGTGTTCATCATACCCTCTCCAGGGCCCTGTGATTCAGGTATTCTCTCTAAGGACCTGATGAATGTTCAACCATTTAGTCTGTCTTTTAGGAGGTAGAATTTTATGGTACCATTGCCATTTGAGTCCATTTTTTTGTCCCCTGCTTCCACCCTTACCCTCCCCTTCAGCCCCACTTTCCCCTTTGTTCAGTCCATGAGATGCTTATTAGGTATGTCAGCATCTCTGGCAGATTTAGGTTAGGAGCCACAGGTGAGTGATTGGGAGAGTTTGCTGAGGATGATTTGTTCCTGGTTCGACTAGTTTTCTTCAAATTTCCTTGTGCCATTTTCCCTTACTGCTGTGTAGAATTTCATTGTGTAGATATACCACATCTTGGTAATCCATTTGCCTAATGATGGACATCTGAGTTGATTCCAGCAAATCTCTCTGAACTGAGGTGTGGAGCTTTTAGGGTAAATGCCCAGTAATGTAATAACTGGGTCTGTTTTCAAGCCAGGTTGGACACTCTTGATCATCTTTTCTTTTGTTGAGCGAGCATCAACAGACCCTATGCACCTACACTGGGAGAGGGACCTTGTAGCTTGGGCTCTCCTGACTTGTTTTCCCTGTGTGTGTGAGTGAGTCCCTTCACCGGAGACTTCTTCCCAGAAGATTTCTCTATATGAAGATTTTCTCTGTCTCTCATCCCTCATCCAAGCTGGGCTGGGAAGGGTAAGAACTTTTTTTTTTTAACTTTGAACTTCCTTTTAGCCTTCCCTATGGATCCTAACTCTTCCTAAAATAAACCTTCTAATTCATGCTTTACCCTTCTCTACATACACATTATCACTTATTTATTCACATGAACACAAATCCAAAGTTGCAGTCCATGCACCTGGGATCTCCTACATCTTTATGGCATCTAATTTGGGAATGTGACAGTGATATAGACCTGTTATTTGCCTAGTTGTTTCTTCTCTAAGCAATTAAGTAAATTTACTATAGTATATCCTTCCTGCTTACAAACTGTAGTCTTGAATGCTTCCCATATCCAAGAGACTTTAAAATTATGTCCCTGTCCTCATTTATATGATTGCACATCTCATTCCTTAAAACCTCTTTTAATCCGCCAAGCAAGCTCTTTAATCGTGCCCTCTCACATGCAACCCTCCTCCAAATTCCAAACATATGGCTGCACAGCTATGCCTCCTTAAACGCTGCTACTCTGCTCCCCTCCTCCTCTATACTAGAAAATACTCCTTCTCATGACTGTTCTGAATTGATATAGTTTTCTCTCTTTTTTTAAGGGGTAGAGAGACTTTATTCAATTAAGAGAAGTTAAGAGGAGATCTTCTGCCCACAAGAAGACAGGAGTCCACCCAGAGACACAAACTGGGCTTATTTACAGAGGTTCTGAATAGGAGCTGAGTTTATTGAAAAGAGAGAGAGTGAGCTCTGGGGAACTCATTTGGGCAAGGAGAACTTTGATTCTTCTCTGACCTCTGACAAAATGAAAGCTATAAGGGAAGGCTCAAGGACATTACCTGATTTTACTTTTGGGGGCCCAAATTGCAAACAATTTTCTTAGCCCTTTTCCCAACATCTCTGACTCTCCTTTGCCCTTCCCAGCTTCCACGTAGTTCACAGATAGGAACACAACCAAAATACAGAGAACAACCAGGGCAGGATATGCTACAATTACCCCCAATTCAACTATAGAATAGGGACTCCATCCACCTGGAACTAATTCACAACCAGCAGAATTTATAATACTAATCAAAGCATTAATCGCGGCTAATAGGTCAACAGTTAATATTTATACAGATACAAAGTGTGTATTTCCTATTCACTCGCCTGCTTCCATATGGGGAGAAAGGATTTTTAACTTCTAAGGGGTCATTGATTGTGATTAGTACCCTAATATTAAAAGTGTAATAGGCTACTTCTCAACCTTGATGAGAAGCCATTCTCCATTCCATTTTTTAATTTTTTTGTTTATTTTTATTTATTTATTTGAGAGCAACAGACAGAACGAGAAAGAGGCAGATAGACAGAGAAAGAATGGAGGCACCAGGGCTTCCAGCCACTGCAAACGAACTCCAGACACGTGTGCCCCCTTGTGCATCTGGCTAACTTGGGTCCTGGGGATTCGAGCCTCGAACAGGGGTCCTTAGGCTTCACAGGCAAGCGCTTAACCACTAAGCCATCTCTCCAGCCCCTCCATTCCATTTTAAGGGGCACCAAAGACAGGAAGCCTTTATTATCATTGGGAATTGTGGTTTGAAGTTAAACATGAGTTATATTAAGGGAAAACACATTATGTTTGTGAATAAACTTCCTGCTTGGTCCTCACCTGGTAGAGATTTGAGTAGCTGAACCTTGCTGGAGAAGGTGTGTTGCTTAGGGTGGTCCTTGGGTTTGAGGAGTCCAGCTCTACTGTGTGTTCTGAGGCAGTTTGCCCTTGCTGTATTCTCTCTCTGCTCTGTACATACGATAAAATAAGTAAGCTTAATTCACCATGACCCTCAAAACTGTAAGACTGAAATAAACCCTTTCCTCACATAAGCTGCTTATGGTAGGGTATTTTGTCCTAGTAATGAGAGGATAACTGGGACATAGTCGTACAAATGCTACTCCCAAAGGCTATGGCCCTCTGGGTCTCCAGTTCACTATGCACTCATTTGTCATTAATCCTTTCATCTCTGGTACTATGTGGGCTGAAAAAGAGATGGCCCAAGGTCTTTTTTCCCATCCTGGTGACTCAATAAAACCGAAGCCCTCATATTCTGAAAGAGTTTAATTTCCCAAGGCTATAGTGGCCATTACCAATTTTTATAGTTTTCTTCTTTCTCTTCATTGTGCTTTCATGAATTCAGCCACACCGTTTTATTTGTTTTTCCAGCTACTTCTTTTGGAGGACGCATTTTGTATATGTGTTTCATTTCATAGTTCCAGAAAATAGCTTCAGATATTTGTAAGTGACAATGGCCACCAAGCTCTCCAAAAGATATGGTATGACAGTTTCTTTAATTTCCATTGGAAAACTTAAGATGATTTCTATATTTTACTAAAAATAACTTTAATAAGATATTTCCCAGGTAATTAATCATATTGTGATAAACATGACTTCTAAATACCTTTTGCACTACTATGCTTTTCAAACTGCCCAGTAAGCACTTCTCTTAATATTCATACCCTTATATTAATGCTACTCTCACCTTTGGTAAAGAATCTTTTCTTTTCAGATGGCAGTGACCTTGGGATGACTCAGAAGGTATCATAGTGCTGGAAAGAAGTGACTGGAGTACTGAGTAACATTTTGATCACACCTTCCAAGGCTCAGGGTCTAATGTGGAAGAGGTGACGGGAAGAATTTAAGAGGCAAAGGAAGGGTAGGATTCCTTACAATGTGCTCTCCCCAGACACAAAATGGCCTGGATATACATGACCTCATAGTGCCTGACACTACCTACGCAA
This sequence comes from Dipus sagitta, assembly GCA_036346955.1. Taxonomy (NCBI): domain Eukaryota; kingdom Metazoa; phylum Chordata; class Mammalia; order Rodentia; family Dipodidae; genus Dipus; species Dipus sagitta. The sequence goes on from CM070772.1 coordinate 29,013,250, forward strand.
GACCATCATAATAGGAAAATATCATGACATCAAAATAAAAGAGAGACTGATTGAGATGGGGAGGGAATATGATGGAGGATGGAGTTTCAAAGGGAAAAGTGGTGGGGGAGGGAAGGTATTACCATGGGATATTTTTTATAATTATGGAAGTTGTTAATAAAAATTAAAAAAAAGAAACTGACATGTGCTTCCATCATTATGATATCTAATTGGAAAAATGCACAAGACTTAAATTCATAGATTTTGTGAATTCTAATAATTTAATGTCAAATAGAAATTATTTTAAATGAAGTTAGACCCTCAAAGCAAATCTGTTCATAACTATAGTAATAACATCAAGATAATTACAACTCAGAAGAAAGATTGAACTAAAATGTTTCCATAAAATGGAGTTTAGTTTTTTGTTTAATTGTTAAGTGAAATGTCTATATTTGTGCTATTTAGCATCATCCTTTGGACATATATGCATAGACATAGTTGACTTGTGATTCTAGAGAGTGAACAACATGTCACTGTGTAAGTAGAATGAATGTACTGAGCTGAGTTGAGGAAACTGGCATCATAAACAGAAAAAGACCAAAGAGAGCAGGAAAAGAGGGCAACCATTGGATTGGTAATTTCAGAGTAATTACCCCTATAAATGTTGAAGCAGATTAGACATCCTAACTATCTTCTTGCCATTTAGAGAATGTGGTTATAATCTTGCTGTTTTCATTCATCATTCATCATGATCATGAGGCAATGAACTCAACCAGAGACAGAAAACCCAGTCACACTGCATGCTATTCTCACCTAAAATATACAGAGATTCTTGTTTCCAGCAGGACATCATATCATATTTTGTAAAAATGATTATAGGTTATTGGTATTTTGTAATGATCCTCCACTGTACAGAGTTTGTAACCCTTCCACAGAGACTGTGAGGTACTGTCTGCCTTGGTGATTATATTTTTAAGAAATAGCTCTCACATTCCTGAGGGGCGGGATCATTAAGGTTGTCAAAATGATTAGAGTCTGAGAGAATATTTACATTTCAATGATTAATAGGATATTTTAATTGCAAACTATACAAAGTAAATGTTCCAAGAAAAAGGAGGTATCAGAAAGAAAAGTGTAGCTTGGTTAAGCACAGGGTAATGCTAAACTCTTCCTACTTGTAAGCATTTTTGAATGCTATGCATAAGAATGGAAGTGGTAGACAATAGAGTTATTTGTGCTCACAACCCAAGCCAGATTCTGACTGTCATGGCAAGAACCTAATGTGATTCTTCAGCTTCTTTTGATGGCCCATAATCACCCTGGAATGCATTCAGGAATAAAGCACTCCACCATATGCCAATGACTTTTTCATCCACTGGATGATAGAAAAATATAGGGGAACACAGCAAAGGCAGAACATCCAGGTTGGGTTTTAAATACATGAGATGATTTTAAATTATTGGATGGGACCATATGAAGTTCCAAGAGAAATTCTACTATTGAAACAGGAACTCTAAAATACTCCACCCTAAAGAGTTAAAATTGTCCTGGGAATTGGCTGAAATCTGGTTCCAGAAGAGATACCCTTCAGAAAGTGATTTCACACAGTTATGTCATACATGCCTGTATGGGTTTGAGTGCAGGTGTGTGTGGAGATGGCTATACACATGTTTGAGCATGCATATGGAGATATGAGATTGACATTGGATATTTTTCTCAATCACACTCCATCTTTTTTTTTTGAGACAGTGATGTGGACTAGGAAAAAAGATAGCTTTTTTTTTTTTAATTTTGGTAGTCAGTTAGGCTCAAAGAAACAGGTGCCATCCTCCCTAGCCATCCTAGAACTAGAGACTAGAGATGGTATTAAGCAACAACTTGCTGCTGCTTCTTGAAATTTTCCAAGGCTTAGCATTGGTGGATAGGTCCTTCCTTACTCAGAAGTTCTTCTGGAACCAAAAACCAATTCAGGATATTCACATAATTTGGAATTGACAATAGGTTTCATTTTGAGTGGATGCCTAATTCATTTAAATGCTCCCGATCCAAGCCTTCATGTTTGTTTTTCCCTGGTTCCTTCTCCACCTCTCATCAACGTGGCTAGAGGGGAAATCCTCTTGACTTGGGACCCATTTCTGTCTACTATTCTTATTTACTTCAAATAATTCAAATAATTTCATAATTTAGCCTTTTCTGTATCTTCATTTCTCAATTCTTTGTTAAATGTGGACAAAAACTCAGAAGCCACTGGCTTGATGATTTTGTGGATTCTTTGAGATCCTCTGACTGGGTGGGTCATCAGTAACATTTATTAATCTTTCTATTGTACTTGAAACCACAATACTAACTAGAGTTCACAAACAGTAGCACTTGAGAAGGATTTTCAGAATTCTAATGTTCACATGTAATTTCATGTGATAAAGTCAGTTGAACATTGAATATTACTAACTAAAATGGAAGTACCTCATACTTCAATATGTCTCCAGTAGAGTTGATGGCTTTATTATTGTTAATTTTGAATTATATAAATTTGTAGTGAATGTGTACACATATTGTAAAAGTCATTTTTTATTAAATTGATTTATTTGACAGAGAAAGAGGGAGAAAGGAGGGAGAGAGAGAGAGAGAGAGAAAATGGGCATGCCAGGACCTTTAGCTACTGCAAATGAACTCCAGATGCATGCACCCCCTTGTGCATCTGACTAATGTGGGTCCTGGGGAATCAAGTCTGAGTCCTTTGGCATTGCAGGCAAGTGCCTTAACTGCTAAGCCATCCCTCCAGCTTGTTATTTATGTTTTTTAATTGAATATATATTGCTTCTAAGTATACAGCCAAAATGTCAGGAAATTGACTTCCTTGTGCCCCAGGTTTCTTCATTTGTTTGTTGCCTCCATAGTCATTTGCTGAGATCTGCTTAATGGAGTTGAATTTTATGTCAATTTTCTAAAAAATGAAATATAGGAGATGATGTTGGAGGATCTGAGAGAATGCACTCGGCTCAGAAGTCTGAATTGTAGTGAAGAACACTGAAAACAAATTCCACAGGGGCCTAATTTCATTTGATTAGTTTAGTTTGATACTGGAATGTACTTCAGAGAAAAGGTAGTCAGAATCTACAGAGACTTTGGAATTGACCCAAATGAAAAAGTATTTTGTGAAATGAGTTGTTCATTGTTGAACATGGTTGTGATGTTCTGACAGGAATACCAAAGAACATAATTTAATATTTATTGAAAAATCATGTCATTCTTACAAATTTCATACTGAAAGATATTTAGCTTTCTTGGGCAGGAATACAAGTTTACCACAGTTTTCTGTTGGATATAAGTATGTACAATATGCATATTTAAAGGTACATTACATCAAATACTATATTTAATTATTTGTAATAAAATTTCTGCAGTTTATTTTATTGTGGAGCAATGACTTTGTCTAATTTAGAGACACTGCTTAGGATGTTGTTCAACTTCATTTAAAGTAATAGTATTAATGGGCTAGAGAGATGGCTTAGCAATTAAGCTCTTGCCTGTGAAGGCTAAGAACCCCGGTTCAAGGCTTGATTCCCCAGGACCCACGTTAGCCAGATGTACAAGGGGGTGCAAGTGTCTGGAGTTCATTTGAAGTGGCTGGAGGCCCTGGCATACCCATTCTCTCTCTCTCTCCCCCTCTCTCTCTCTCTCTGCCTCTTTCTCTGTCTGTCACTCTTAAATAAATAAAGTAAAACAAAAAAATTAAAATTAATAGTATAAAAAATAAGAGTAATGAAGAATTATTTATCAATGTTTTGCAAAATTTCTTACAGTGTTTCATTTTCTTGAATAATTCACTGATTTTTCCCACAGTGTTAATGAGTAAAGATAACAATTACTTTTTATAGGTAAAAATATTTTTGTTTATATATTTGCAAGAGAATGGGTGTGTCATGGCCTCCAGCCCATGCAAATGAATTTCATATGCATGTTCCACCTTGTGCATTTGGCTGATACGGGTACTGGGGAATCGAACCCAGGTCCTTAGACTTTGCAGGCAAGTACCTCAGCTGTTAAGCCATCTCTGCATCCTCCTTTACATTTTTTAATTCGCCTTTTTGTGAAGGGGGCCAAAATGCCTACATGTCTTCTATTTCTACAAAATAAGTACATGTGGCAATACTCACTTTTATCTCTTTACTCTCAGATAGTCAAGCCAAATTTTAAATACGAATTACTATATAATAATTTCATATGCACATGAAATGCTAAATTCATTTTATAATTTGTGTATGTCTGAATAAACCACAAACAAGAATACTAGCTTGCAATAAAGGACACAAGAGGAAAGACAAGTGACTAATAAGAGAAGCGACCTCCCCCAGAATAGATGGCTTACATCATGGTTTCAGTAGTCCTTTTTCAATATTTTCATAAGGTACTATCAATATTTTCTATATTTTCATAAGGGACTGTCATAGATTTTAAATGTCACCCAGAAAAGTAAATGTCCACTTTGCTTACCTAGTTGGTGTCAGAGAATTCACCATTAATCTAGGAAAACATCATTTCCCTGGGCTCAAAAACTGATTTGAAATCCTTCTGAGGCAAATACACCTTCATGGTCATAAATCATTTTCTGATGAACTCTATGTGAACTCAAATTAGCATAAAAATTTTGAGATAAGCCTATTTTATCTCCCGTGCATAAAGTGCCATATCTAGGTATTTTAACTTAATCTTTATTTCATATAAAACCTTTGCACATTTAGATCCTTTATCATAATTTTAATAAACAAAAACCTAGTTTTGGCTTATGGTCATGGTTTATTTGTTGTTTCTTACCTCATGGATGAGAAAGTGGTTGAATTTCTTATATGTTTAGATTTTTTGTTCTCAAAGTGTCTTATAAATTTGTAAATTTTATTTATTTCTAGTAAAATACAATAATTGCTTATTGTAAGTTTGAGTTGAGCACAGACTTTGTAATGGATGACAGTGTGTACATGAAAAATTTTTAAAAGTCATATTCCAGGTTTTTCATATCACTCTATAAAGTGTTATACATAGTGATCCAGCAAACAATTCATATGAATAAAATGAATTGTGTACACTTCAACTTTGTACATAGAAAAGTTACAAACTATCAATACTATAAAAACATTATACCTATCCAGGTACAGTGACAGCTACTTCTAATCCCAGCATTCAGGAAAAAGGAGACAGGAAGAGATTTCATATATATATATATATATATATATATATATATATATATATATATATATCTCCTATATACATTACATATATAACATATTATTCATTGCTACTATTTCTAAAATAACCAAATATATTGCATGTTTGTGTGTGTGTGTATATACAGCCACAACACTAGAAATACAAATACATTTTATATTTATAGTATGGTTACTTATTTTTCAAAACTGAAGATAAATCTAAAAATTATTCTGAAATTAATTCCTTCAGGCCAACATATATACTTGGTGTACTTAAAACTAGATATCTCTATTGGTTAAGCACATGCAGGTCTACATGAGTTCATAGTTGGTGAATCATATTCATATTTATATATTAATGATTTCAAATTACTAGGATAGTACTTTTAATTATGGACTCAATTTATCTGCATTTATGATGAGTTTGTATGACATAAAGATGGATATAAGTTTAATAGAATTGTACTATGTAATTAGGAATTTTTTTTTTTTCAGCAGAATTTCACTCTAGCCCAGGGTGACCTGGAATTTGTTGTGGAGACCAGCCTGTCTTTGCAGTCAAGGTGGTCCTCCTACCTTAGCCTCCTCAGTGCTTGGATTAAAGACCCAAGCCACCACTCTAAGCTATGAGCTATATGCTTTTAGAGCAAATATTTCCACCCAAAGTAAACTTAATGTTTTTTTCTTACTCATTCCTTATTCAACATTCCTACCTAGTCCAACCCAATAGTTATACTGCCAATACATGCCATTTCTTCCCAAATATGCCAACCAAATCCTGACGAGAAGTTGGCATCTCTGTTCATCATATAGTTTCTGGAAAACAGACTGCCAACTTGAGACCAGTGCATGTTATTTGGAAGGACTCTGAAAAATCAGTCAGTAGTATTATTTAACTTTATTTATATAAGGAATTACAGAAGACATAAAGGCATTGCTCCTTCTCATGAGCTCTTATTAACCAAAAGATATGGCTTGTATCTCATTTCCATCTTAATTCTCTGATTGTTTTCATTTTTAATTCCCTTCATGTTATTGAACACTTTGAATTCATTTTCTCTATAGTTATTGTTTTCTTGTTTTAGAAATTTTTCTTCTTTGTCAAAAGTTAAGGAATTTCTGGTATATGTACATGTATGTAAGTGATTCTCCACATAGAGCAGTAAAAGATTATGTGTATGAATACTTCTTTTTGTCTTCTCTATCATTTGAATTCCTGTTTTCTTTTTAAAGATGTTCATTTTCCAAGATTTAAAAGGTGTCACATTTAATTAATTTTGGTGCATATGTATTTTGCCAAGGTAAATATAAAAATTAATACATCAATAATATTAAACTAGCATATGGTTTAAAGAGAATATTTGTTAAATATGGTCCTGGAGTGACTTCATATATACTGATTTTTGCTATTCATATACTGTGTTTAATAGTATGCTAGTGTTTCTAGTTACAAAAATATTGGTGGTGCTAGTGTATACCATTCCTATATCCAGGGATTCACAAAATGAATCAAAGCCTCAACTTCATTTTTATTTTTTTATTTATATGAGAGAGACAGTAAGAAATAGGCAGATATATACAGACAGAATGGACAGGTCAGGGCCTTCAGCCACTGCAAACAAATTCCAGGTGCATGTGCCACCATGTGCATATGGAGTATGTGGGTTCTGGGGAATCAAACCTGGGTCCTTTGGCTTTGCAGGCTAGTGCCTTAACCACTAAACCATTTCTCAAGCCCAAAACCTCAACTTTAGTTAGATGTTTCCTGATAGTGGATCCATCACATAATTATGAATTTCTCTTTCCTGTTCTTCCTCCCTGAAAATAATATTTTGCATTAAAATACTATATTTTTAGTAACAAGTGTACACACATATATATATTTATACATATACATATATATACATATATATACATGTATATATGTATATATACATATTTCAAATGTTTCAAAAATGTTTGACTTGAAATACAATTTGGGGCTTAATTCTATTAAAATATTACATAATTAGGATTTTAATAACTTCATCCATAATGTTCCAACTAGACTGCAAGTTTATTTCTAAACAAGTTAGATTAGTAAATACAAATTTTCTATAAAACTTTGTTAACTACATATATTTGTGTCTAAAATATACTAACACAATTATTTTAAATATAGAATAATAATATTTTCTCATTACACACATGTATACTCACAGAGGTGGGAAATATATTTTGAATGTATTTGGCAGTGTCATGTATATATATATATATATATATATATATATATATATATACACATATACACACACACACATATATATACATTTACAGATTTATACACATGTATGTGCATATATATATATATGTATATATATATATATATGTTCCTGACAAACTTGCAGTCTAGTTGGAACATTATGAATGAAGTTATTTGTGTATATGTATATATGTGTGTATATATAATATGTGTATATATAGTATATGGTTATGTAATCATGAATTTCCAGTAAAGTATGCACTTTAAGAATTGTTTATTTTAATAAATTCAGACACATTCATCTACATTTATGTGTTCATAAACACTTAAATATATGTATACCAATATACTAATATAGACAATCATATAATGTCATTTTCTACAATGGCCTTATTTAACCTACTTCTTAACAAGATTTATTTTTAACTTAAAATATATGCTAACACAGGGAAAGAAGTTACTGAGAAAAAATAATCCTTTAATTTGCTCTGTTAGTTCTAGATATGTTAAGATAAAAGAAGAAACAAAGTATTTTGACTACCATCCATCCTTGATATCTAAAGCAAAAAGAAGAGCTCTGCAAATGATTTCTAATTTAAAGAGACTTAAGGAACTGTATTAAAAGATTCCAGAGAGTTCAAATTGAGTTCAGACTCTCAGAATTTCATTAAGTCTATGTACCCTGAAAGTGTGCACAGAATAATTAAAATACTTCTTTTCATTTTTATACAGAAAATCTGAAAGATGAAGTATGCATTTTGATTGGGCAGGCTGGTTAGTTAGCTTTGATTCTTTCACAATTATCTGAATTTCAAGTGGGAATAAAACTTTGAATACACACAAGTATAAAGGCTATGCATCTTTTCTGCTGGTGATAGAAAGTTGTTGATTCATATAAGGAAGCATATTTTATTTTTAATTTTATGAGTAAAGTATAAATTTCATGTATTTCTTATAAAAATAATTTAGTTTACTATGTCTCTTCCTTATGACTTTTAATTTAATATGAAAAATTAGCTGATTTAATATTTATCATTTTTATTTGAAAATTTCAGAGATATTCATAAATTATTCAGTTATAACTTAAAGTAAGTTTATAGATTTTACTAACAGAATAACAGTTGAGTAAATTTGTGCAATTAAAAATAGGTTAAAGAAAATACTACTGAAGAGATAGCTCAGTGATTAAGGCAGTTTTCTGCAGAGCCAAAGGACCCAGGTTTGATTCCCTAGGACACATAAAATCCAGGTGCACAAGGTGGTACATGTATCTGGAGTTCATTTGCAGTGGTTAAAAGCCCTGGTTTGCCCATTCTCTCTCTCTCTGTGTCTCTCTCTCACACACACATAAATAAAATAAATAAAACTTTAAAAAATAAAAATAGTATTTTCCTTCCCAATAGTGATTCAATTATATTATTAACATTTTCATTAGTTAATGCATAAAAATATAGAAAATAATTTCCCAAGTGTAACAGGATTCTTACATAATAGTAATAGAGATTATTTTAGCAGAAAAATTAGTGTATAAAGGAAACAAGGAACATTATAGACCATCAGAAAACACAGGGAATCAGGTTTGTAGATTATATCACCAGAAGGAAGGTGAGGATAGGAAAATGTGGAGTGTTTCTGCATCCTCTGCCTCTAAAAGGTGCTGCCTCTGACTTCCTGCTCACCTTAATAGGGTGATAACTCCTGCCTCATGCCTCTCACTTTCATATTGGAATCTCTGTCTGCTGGGAACTTGATAATCAAAGACCACATCTCTGCATCTTAGATAGTGATCTGAGGGACCAAATGCATATGTTCTCTTTTGAGGTAAGAGTCATAAGGCAGAAAATATCTATCTATCTATCTATCTATCTATCTATCTATCTATCTACCTACCTACCTATCATCTATCTACCTAGGTATATATATGAGTATTTTATATATGATATATAGATAGATAAATAGATAGATAGTCATATATAATACATAGTATGTATTATAAATTACTCATTATATAGTATATAAATGTCTGTATATATATTATATAATCTATTATGTATATTCAAATGATGAGATAGTCAGTTCTATCTACTAATAATGAGAATATAAAGCATCACCCTTAAGAAGGTAATCTATAAAGTTTTATTCCTCACTATGCATGTGAGCTACTAGATTAAGTAATGTTCTTATTTTTTTGAAGATATTACTGAAGTTTATAGAGTACTTGAAAAAATACCTTTACAGGCATAAAAAGCCATTCAAATCAAATAAAATGTACTTGACTCTTCCACCTTATATACTGTTTGGCAAACAAATAATGGTGTAATGGTATAATGGTGGTATAATAGGGTTTTGACATACATTTATGAGCATGAACTTGGATAGCATTGGTTTGTAATCTTAGTCAAATGAGGTCCTTTACAAGATCTATAAATGTGGGGCAGATAACAAAGCTGATCTTGATATGTTTTGGAGAAACAAAGATGGGAAAGGTGCACACTGACGGAGAGTTCATCACCAAACAGCAAAAGCAATGAGCAAGTTCACAACACGCTCCACTGAGGTTTCTGGATGATGTCAAAGAGCTACACTCTTGCCTGGTCTAACAATTTTTCTTTTTGAAAATGTGAGGAACTTTGATGTGATACAAAGATAATTACAATTCTATCAATCAATGTCACATGGCTTTAGAGTTGTGATTTCACTCTGTGTACAGGAAGCCCAGAATACAATGTGATAATTGGAAATCTCTTCCTGAATTGTATACCTAAACAATCTGCGTGTAGCACAGTCATTATAGAGTTTAGATGTACACCTCACTTGCAAATTCCTATATGCAAGACAAGTTGATGATAGGTTAGATGAGAAAAAAGAAAATAGCCAAAATCAGTGAAGCAAACATATGCAAAATTACATAATATTTTAATTTTATAAAAGAGGAAAATGGGACCTAGGGAGATGGCTCAGTGGTTAAAAGTGCTTGCTCATAAGCCTGCCAGGGATAAATTAATTCCCAAGCCCCATGTAGAGTGTGATGCAAAGTAGCATAATGTGTAATCCCAGTATTCCTGTAGCAATGGAAAGCTGAGTCAGGAGAATCCAGATGCTCAAAAGCTAGCTTGTCTGAAACACATTCTGTTGCAAAAGAACTAGAGAATTGTCTCACAAAGAAGATGGGAAGGAGAGGAAAAATTCATTTAGAGCAGTAAGGTACTATGTTTGCACACAACAGAATCCATCATACCATTAAAGTATATGTGCAAAGAAAAAAATTGTAGAGTATGTTGTATGACATTGTTTTATCTGCAAAATCTGCCTCCTTTAAGAAATGGTTGGCTCCCATCAATAAGTAATTGAATCACAGGTTTCAAAATGTGTCTATTTCGTTTTTTATATATAATTTTTTTATTATTTTTATTTATTTATTTGAGAGCAACAGACAGAGAGAGAAAGAGGCAGATGGACTGAGGGAGAGAGAATGGTCGCGCCAGGGCCTCCAGCCACTGCCAACTAACTCCGACACGTGGGCCCCCTTGAGCATCTGACTAATGTGGGTCCTAGGGAGTTGAGCCTTGAACCAGGGTCCTTAGGCTTCACAGGCAAGTGCTTCACCGCTAAGCCATCTCTCCAGCCCAAAATGTGTCTATTTCAATTAGATACTCAAAGACCCTACTGAGCCATGCAGCTCCCAAACTGCCCCCAGCTTTGGCTGAGGCTGCCAAGCATGCTCTACATACTATACCCTTTCATTTCAGTCCCTTTGCCCTCACTCTACACATCCTCAATTGCTAGTCTTAATGTCACTCCCTAATAAACATCATAACTCCTCTCTCATATTCTGTTCTAGAAACAAATAATGTGGTATGTGATATCAGAAATGTAAGGTGAAATGGAAAGGGGTTTTATATGGTAGGTTTCTTCATGGTGTCCTTCAAACAAATTCTGTTTGTTTCCCTTACCCCTATTGTCTTATATATCCCATCTATACTTCTACCCACCTTTGACCAGAGCCTCCTTTCTACTTTCTTCTTCTTTTTTTTTTTTTTTTTTATTCAGGACATACTTTGTATGAATGCATCAAGAATTGATATCATCTTTCCCCTCCTCCCTGCCCCTATTCTGCCAAGGGGACCCCCTCAGTGGAACTGGTGGTAGTCCCCACGGCATTGTGGATTATGCACTGTGGGAGAAGCAGTTATTGGGGGGAGGGAATGTCTCTGGGTATGATGACACAATCTGTCACTCGTAAAATCTTTCTGCATCTCTACCACAAAATTCTCTGAGATTTGGTGGGTGTGTTTTAAGTCTACTACAGTGTTGAGCTCCCAAGAGCCTCTGGATTTCTGCTTTGGTAGGTGTTGAGTGTCTTCAGCATCTGTCTCCTTCACCCTGGCACTGATTGTCAAGCTCACCATGGAAGCAGAAGTCTTGCTCATCTCCCCAATACCTCTGTTGTTCCACCTGTGTCTTGGATGAGATGCGAGGGGTTTATCTCCTCAGATCTTGATAACTTCTGAAAAATGAAAACAGATTGTCCAGTGGAGAGTGAAGTCAGCATATAATAAATTGGATAAGCAGTATGAATTTAGGTGGATTTTGATGAATATAGGCCCTCTTTTAGCTAAAGACTAATAGGAGCATGACATTGGAGAGCATAATCTTTGTCTCCATAGGATTCAGACCTGCTTCCCAGTTCCAGATATGGGTTCCTTTCCACTGAGCACATCTCTTAGCCAATCAAAAAACCATTGGTTACACACCAAGCCTGTGTGCCACCATTGTACTGGTGTGCGCTTCTTGTCAGGCTGGTTGCTTCTGGATGTGTGGGTTAATGGATGGACTAAGATTATATTCAGCAAACACACAATCACAGAAAGACAAACACAACATGTTCTCAACCCATCTGTGTTTCCTAACCTGTATCTGCTTGAGGTGGTGGCATACCCGATAAGCAAGTTGAGACCCAGACAACAGGAATGGAAGGGTTTGCAGGGAAGGGAAGGGGAGGCTTGGGGAGGGGATAAACACAAAACTAAACCCCAAGTGAACTAGTACCATATAAACCTTTCTTCTTGAAGGTAGTCTAAAAGTTATAACCCTTAACAGGAGTGTAGGGGGAGCACTTGAAAAGAAGGTCCTGGAGAGTAGGATGAAGCCTAACCTTAAAACAATTTGCCTCTGACCTGTAACTCCCAGTACCAGAAATCAGTGCCACCCATATTGAACTTGTTGATTGGAGAAACATACAATGTCCCCAAAGCAAGACAGGCTTCTGTCAAGGCACATGCTTACCCATCTGAGGTAAAAGGTAAGACCCTATTGATGAAGACGCCATATGCTGCTGACACAGAGCATGCATAGACCTGGCTGGAATCCAGAAGAGAGCCATTCCCCAGACAGTTAGCCTGTCTAGTGCTGGAAAGCCCTACATGAGCTACTGGGGGAAAGTGGTCAACAATGGTGTGAGGAAGCAGGGGTCTGAGTTACTCCTTTCTACTTCCAAGCTTCATGATTATGCTGTTTCTATAAATGGAGGAGTAGTAGCGAGGATTTAGGAAGCAACCCTTTATCCCTTCAGCTCTGAGAAGGAAAGATCAACTACATGAATCTACAGAGACATTTCTGTATAGCAAAGATCTAATCTATGGAAAAAGTATTATCCTAAAGTAATTTCAATGCTTTATAATAGTTTGGATCCACAGATTCCTTTCTGCACGCGACCTCCATGATTTATGAGAGAATAAAAACCTAGTGGTAGGTATACATGGATTGAAGGAATTGGACAGGGAAAGCTACAACCTGGAAAAAGAACATAAGGCAGGAACAAATAAAAGGTACATGTGTGGGAGAATGGGAGTTTTTAGAAGTATTCATTAAGGTCACCTATGACTTAAATGCTCATAGTTGGAGCAGAATAGATAGCTCCCTGTAGTGACACACTATGCCTCCAGTACTGAACTCCAGTACTGAACATGATTTCATCTAAAAAATCTGCAAGCCTCACACTCCCCCTGAGGAGGAGTTTGAGAAAAGGGTAGAAATTTAAGACACTACAAATGATAGAAAACTGTTTACTGAATGTACAAATGCTTTATTTTAACATATGCACTGTGGAGTTTAGGAAAATACAAATTAAAAAGTGTTATTTTAGACAGAGGATAAAATATAATCATAAGAAATGATCCATCACAGAGAAAGTAGAAAAAAAAAAGAAATATAGAGAAAATTCAAAAGACACAGAAGTACAATAAAAGAAATGCAATTCAAATTATTTATAAGAAATATATGGATGATGAAGGAGAACTACAAAAGAGACATCAAATAGCAGGGGGATTAGGTTGAACGAAGAAGGTGTTACATGGAAGTGAGGTGTAGAAGGGGGACAAAAGAAAAAAAGGTAGGACATTAAGACTCAAAATGCATTTAGTGCATATATGAAAATTCTCAATAAAAGACATTAAAGTAAAGCCGGGCATGGTCACACACACCTTTAATCCTAGCACTCAGAAGGCAGAAGTAGGAGGATCACCGTGAGTTCGAGGCTACCCTGAGACTACAGAGTGAATTCCCAGTCAGCCTGAGCTAGAGTGAGACCCTACTTCGGAAAACAAAACAACAACAAAAAAAGACATTAAAATAGACTTTAAGTGTAGGACAATAAAAATATGACATAATAAGTAAAGTAAAACTAAATCTAGGGCTTAAGAAATGGCTCAGTGGCTGAAGGTGCTTGCTTGCAAAGCTTGACAGCTATGTTCAGTTCCCCAGTGCCCACGTAAGGCCAGATGCACAGAGTGGTGTATGTGTCTGGAGTTTTTTTGCAGTGGTGAGAGTCTGTGGTATGTCCACGTTAGTACTCTCTCTCTTTCACAAATAAATTAATAAATACATACAAAATCTATACAGTAATCATTTCAATATTAGACAAATAAACTTCAAAACAAGAAGGATTATTTAAAATAATTTCAGTATTATATTAATAAAATGGTAAGAAATGAGCTTTTTCTTTTCTAAGAAGACATAACAATCCTAATTCTAAATGTACCTCACAATAAACAGCCAAAATGCACGATACAAAAATGACAGAACCGGGCTGGAGAGATGGCTTAGCGGTTAAGCGCTTGCTTGTGACGCCTAAGGACCCCGGTTCGAGGCTCGACTCCCCAGGACCCACGTTAGCCAGATGCACAAGGGGGTGCACGCATCTGGAGTTCGTTTGCAGTGGCTGGAGGCCCTGGCGCACCCATTCTCTCTCCCTCTCTCTATCTGCCTCTTTCTCTCTGTGTCTGTCGCTCACAAATAAATAAATAAAAATAACAAAAAAGAGTTAATTAAAAAAAATGACAGAACCACCAGGACAATTGCCAGGATCTCATATAATAGTGACAGGCATAAAGAGTCAGGGTTTGACAGTCCAAGCAGGCAGTGAATCAGTAAAAGTATGAATGACTGGAAGACCTATAAATTAATTTGATGTAAATGGTATTATTGAAGACTTTGTTCAACAGAAGAGGTATACACATTGTTCTCAAATATTCATGGGACATGCACCAAAGCTGACCATATCAAAACAATAAAAATTGCCAGGCGTGGTAGTGTACACCTTTAATCCCAGCACTCAGGAGGCAGAGGTAGGAAGGATCGCCATGAGTTCAAGGCCACCCTGAGATTACATAGTGAATTCCAGGTCAGCCTGGGCTAGAGAGAGACCCTACCTCAAAATAACTAAAAAAAAAACAATAAAAATTATGACAAGTATGATCTATTACCAGAATAAATTAAATGAGAATTGATATTGTAAAATGTTGGAAATACCCAGTTTCTGACTATTAGACAATGTATTTCTAAATGGCATTTGATTAATTAAAGAAGAAAAAAAACACACTTAAAAATACTTGTAGTAGGGCTGGGGAGATGGCTTCGTGGTGGTTAAGGTACTTGCCCAGAACCCAAGTAAGTCAGATGCATATGGTAGTGCATGCATCTGGAGTTCGTTGGCTGTGGCTGAAGACCCCGGCACACCCATCCCCCTCACTGTCTCTTAAATAAATAAATAAATTAAAAAAAAACAATACTTGTAGAGCTGGAGAGATGACTTAGAGGTTAAAGCATTTCTCTGCATAGCATGGGGACCCATATTCAATTCCCCAGAACCCATGTAAGCCCGATGCAGATGGTGGTACATGCATCTGAAGTTCATTCCCTCTCTCTTGCTCTCTCTCAATAAATAAAAATAAAATATGTTTTAAATATCTGTGCTATGGGCTGGAGAGATGCCTTAGTGGTTAAGCGCTTGCCTGTGAAGCCTAAGGACTCTAGTTCAAGGCTTGATTCCCCAGGACCCACATCTGGAGTTCATTTGCAGTGGCTGGAGGCCCTGGCACACCCATTCTCTCTCTCTATCTGCCTCTTTCTCTCTCTGTCTGTTGCTCTCAGATAAATAAATAAAAATAAACAGAAAATATTAAAAACATATCTGTACTATTAAAATCAAGGAACAATACCTCAACTGGTTGATTTGCATACTTTACATGACAATTTGTACCAGTACATGTGTACACTGAAAGAGATTTGCTTTCATCACTGTAAGCTCACACCTCAGGACAGTTGTAAGGAGAAAAGGATTGTACCTAACTCACACAGAAAAACAATAAAATGAAATGATATGATTAGTTCTGGAAACCAGAAAACTGAAAATAAAACAGAGGGAAAATGAATGAAAATAAAACCTGGTTCATTAAAACAACCAATGAAAATTGAGAAGAGAAGCAGATTCTCCAACGGAGAGTAAGTTAGCACCAGGACAAATGAGATAACCCTTAGTTTTTGTTTTTTTTTTTTTTTTATAGAGAATTTAATATGGCTCCGGCTGAAACTAAGAAAACTTCGAGAAACAAGCAAGGGGGCTGTTTTTCCTGATGAACCGGACACCAGCACAAGGGGGAAGGAGATCAGCATAGAGAAAAATCAACTCCTACCAAATCAGAGAGCCAGAGCCTCAGAGGCCCTCAACACCTCATCACTGAAGCAGACCAAAAATGAACCCAACATGGCTCAGGGAAATTTTGCGGAAGAGGGGGCGGAAAGAATGTCAGAGTCACATGTTGGGTCATGATATGCAGAGACATTTAGCTTACCCATAACTGTGGGCTAACTCCACAATGCATGACCCGTATACCTCAACAAGGAGGGGCCAAGGGGAGGGGGTAGGTCACGGATGAGCCTAATAATGGTACCAAACTGACTGTATTTGCTGAATACAGAACTGACTAATAAAAATAAAAAATAAAAAAATAAAAAAATAAAAAAAAATTGAGAAGAGGAGGAGCCAATAGTGAAGAGCCAAAAACTATCCTGAGTTTCATGGCAGGTGAGACATTTGTTGAAATGTGTCTATTTGCTTCGCTGTGCTCTCAATTTTGCATTCAAATGCAGACCCAGATACTGCTGAAGAGGCACTTTATAGATGCGATCAGCATCTGTAGCCAGTTGGGTTCAGGTTAAGGAGATTACATGAAACGATTCAGTCGGACTTGATTCCACCACGTGAAAGAGTTTAATAGTAGAAGAAAAGTTTCCTTGAAGACGAAATTCCGTCTGTGGATTGCTCAGAGCTCCTGACTATGCTGCAGAGAGCACCGCTAAACATCAAACACAGGAGTTCCGTCTGCCACAAGGTGCACTAGAAACGAATTAACTTCCCAACTTTCACAATGTCTCCACTGAAATAAGACACTGATTAGAAAAGGATGAATGCTGAAAATTAGGATGTGGACAGGTGGGAGGAACCCAAGGAAGTTGGAGTCACTGAAAACCCAAACAAGTGAGTTTTCTTTGTCAATGCAGGGCTTATTCTCACTACCAGATTAACCTGGTAACTTTATTTTATCTATTTTTGTTTCTACAAAAGCATTAGTGGTCTCCATGTGAGCATATCTTGGACAGGCCCTGCAGATTCTCTGCAGGACCCCTTAGTTCATTGTATCTTTTCATTTTTTTCTGTCCCTTCATTCTTAGATCTGTCGCTACACTCAGCTACTTGCATGTCCTAGAGGGTAACATATAATATATGCGTGGCTCACAAGAAGGTGAGCCACACACCAAACTCACTAACCGTGTATATATATTTTTTCCTCCTAAGGCATATACACAGAAATGTGTGCAACAGGGTAAGAATCGATGCTGAAGAAGTCAGGAAAATGATGAAAGCAACATAATTCTGGATAGAACCATATTGATATAAACTGAAAAAGGAAAATAAAAATTTCAATGTTTTACCTTAAAGTACTAGAGTGAGTTGTGACATTCAATATCTAGCTAAACTATGGAACTGTGGTGGTTTCAGTGAGGTGTCCTCCATCGTCACATGTGTTTTGAATGATTTGTTTCCAGATGGTGCCAATTTGGGTGGTAGAAACATTCTGGAATATGTGTGTAGGGAGGGGAAGGCTTGAGAGTGTTACATCCTAGCTTCCTGCTTCCCATTATTCAGCTGACTATTGCTGCTTGTGCCAGCTATTGTGGTAAGATGTGATGCCAAGCCTCTGTGACCTTTTCCCTGCCATGACAAAGCTTTGAGACTAAGACAAAACAAAACTTTTCTTCTCAATAGCTGCTTTTGGTCTGGTGCCAGAAACATAAAGCTGATTATAATGGGAACTCAGAATCGATGGTGCCCTACAAACTTTGGGTACCTACTGTGGAAGAGGAAGCTGTCTAACCAATGAGAGAGATTGGGTAGGATGGAGGAGGTTTGGCATGAAGTCATACTGACAGGTCTTGGGATGGCCCAAATGACCTATCTTTTGCCAGACCTGAATGAAAGAAATTTGTAAAGGGAGCCTTGGAAATGTTGAAGAGTTATTTGATCTTTCTTTCCTGTGTACTAAATGTTACACGGAGTGTGCATCCTGTGAAACAGTAATATGCTATATGTGATGAGAATATTGGTTGAGAGCAGCATGTGACAAATAGTGACAATCACAAAAGACAAGTTGAACATGTTCAATGTGATACAAAGATAAAACAAAGTGTTAATCAGAATAGCCTGGTCAAAACAACCAACCAAACATGGCAGTATGGAGGTAATCACAGTGTCCCTGGAATCAAAGTACATGAGCAGTCTACTCAGCTATTTTATCTGCACTGAGAAGAATTTGTGTGAACAGAAACGTAACTACAATCAAAAGAAGTAAGTGCCATAATTCTAACACACACATATTTCAGTTAATTCCTAAATTTGTGACACTTTTCAGTGCCATAACCACTCAGAATGAATGGGAATTCAGGTCAAAAATTTCAGTTGTTAATCTTTCTATAGCCTTCTCTAAGGTGACCTCTGATCATTTCCATGGGTGGCTATGCATTCAGAAAAGAGAACTTAGGTAAGCTGAAACACCTGTGAGGATAAAAGGAAGCACATTGATCAGGTCTCAGCAGTTTTAGCTCATACTGTACTCTCAGTAAAACCAGTGAATCCCAAAGTTACCTTGTGGCTAGTTCCTCAGTTTTAACAGGAAAACACATAGAACTTCTCATTCTAAGAACTTAGCCTAAAGCATAAAGAAAAAGAAGTTCAAAGGTCCTGTTCACAATGCATGCCCTACCACAAGGCAAGCTGATAGAAGAACTCAAGCTCACTTTCAAGGCACAGTCTAGACTTCAGCAGCATGAATACTTGCTAGAATGTTCCATCCTACCCACTCAAGCTGCTTAGTTGCCAGCACAGTTGATTTGCACACAGAACAATTCCCATCTTCTTTCAACTTTAATTGTGTTTTTCAATAATAGGAAATGTAGTCATGTAATTTTAAATGTTTTTCCATGTAAAGTTTGCTTCATTCAATTATAATTATAATTGGATATGTTTATAAATGATGCATGGGATAATGTAGTATTAGACCTGATTATCACTAACGAGCACAAGATTCTGTGAGCACACAACAAACCATGCTTGAATATTGGCTGTGGGTATATATACAAGAAGTTTAAGCATAGAAAACAGTGACTGGGACTCTGAAATGAGAGTAAAACATAACTAAATGTGTTGAATAATAGTGAATAAAGCAGAAACCCTAAAAAGAGGTAAAACTGACACGTTAGCAATTGAAATACATGCTTCTATCCTTCACCATGCATGTAAGCCTTGTGTAGCCCACGCTTTAAGGAAATTCTCAGCATCAAATTCTTGGAATATAACACATTATAGAGACTCAACACTCTCAAGATTTTCTAGAATTATAGAAACTAAAATCAGAATAAGTTACAACATAGCCAATAGTCAATTTTCCTGTCGCCTATTAACAGGAAAGGATTCATTATTCTCTGATATACATCATTAAGATTTATTTAAAAGTGAATATTGGCTTCAGATTTAATTTTCTTCAAGAGGCAGACAAAGATCCTCATTACTTTTTCATATATAGTAGTTGGAACTAAGCTTCTATCTTTCAAGGGTCACAGTATAGTAAAATGGTTAAGGAGTAAGGGTGTTCTGTGAACCATCTCTGTAGAGAAACCATGTCTCATACTAGCTGCTCATCAATCTATGTGCTGCACTTTCTTCATAATCACTGTTATTTTAAGAAAGAATTATGCCCCACAGGCTGAAAGTAGAAGGAACTTAGCTGCCAGCTGATGGATTCTTAGAAATGCTTGACCCTGAGTAACATGACATAATGCATAATTGCTGAATGAAGCAATCCTACCATGGATTCATGATATGATATAGTTTTTAGGTTAACGTCTAAGGTGGCCATCAGTTGGAGGAAGTAGGTCACTGAGGATATATTCTCAGTGACTGTATCTCTCCATGCCTCTTCCCTGTGTTCTCCTGAATGGTTTCTGATGCATGATCATACCACAGTGTTGCCTGCCCTCAGCCAGCACAAAAAGACAGTGTGTTATGATGGTCTGAAGTTCCTTAAGCTGTGAAGCATTTTTTTTTTTTTACTCCTTTTCTTTAGATTATGCCCAGAATTCCATACTAATGACAAAACATCTGACTAACTCACAAAACTTAAAGAAAATACTAATCACTGTAGCACGGTAGACTAAATGTAAACTGTCCTCTGTGGCTACAAGCCTTTGTAATTAAGCTTCTTGGTCTTCAGCCTGTGGATCCTTAGCAAGTGGGGGCTTGCTGGTGGAGGCATGCCACAGGGGCTGGTAGAAGATTATGAGCACCCTGCAGGGCACTGAGAGCTGGCTCACTGGCACTACTTCCTTCCTGCTTTTGTGGAGATGTGACTCCCCAGCTGCCTGCTCTGCCGTAATGAACCTTCCCCTCAAAACTGGAAGTGCAAACTAAAACCTTTCCTTTAATAAGCAGCTTCTGCTTGAGCGTTTTTGTCCTGGCAGTGATAACTACTGTGTAGCCTCAGGCTCTCGATGGTAGAGTGTTATGGCACACCACCTTTTGCATTCTAACTCTGCAAACTAAAACTAACCACTCCACAGTATATTAATGCCTTTCCAAGTTATTATTTTTATTTTTTTGTTCACTACTTCTCACTGTATGGGACAAATGTCCAAATAGGAATTTGATATTGATCCTTATTCCAATAAACATATTATACTAGTTGCATTTTTCTAAGAATGTGCCCATATTTATCCTTGTAAATACCAACACTAAGAAATCAAATTTAATTGTTGTGCCCATGAATTTTTGATTTGTGCATTTGCTTACCAGGTCATGGTGGATACATTTCATTTTGCTTTAAATGTGTCACAGGATCTACAATATTTTGGATCAGTGTCATAACAAGTCACATTTATAATTTTCTTCTCACCAAATCTACAAAGTCTTAAAAATCCCTTAGCCAAGCTTTTATATTTTTTTTGAAAAATACAATTAATTACTATTTGAAAGATCATACAACTCAGTGGACTTCTCATTATCAGGATAAATATGACTGACAAAGGAACAGAAAACTTTGAAAATAGCTTAGATGTGTCATTATAAACTTTTTTGTTTAAAACAACTAATGTTGGGCTGGAGGGCTGTCTTAGTGGTTAAGGTGTTTGCCTGCAAAGCCAAAGGACCCCAGGATCAATTCCCCAGGACCCACGTTAGCCAGATGCATAAGGGAGCGCTTGCATCTGGAGTTCCTTTGCAGTCACTGGAGGCCCTGGCATGCCCATTCTCCCTCTCTCTCTTTCTCTCTCTCTTTTTCTCCCCCTCTTTCTCTGATAAATAAATAAAGAAATAAAAATTTAAAAAAATGACTAAAGTAACATTCTGAAAAGGTTTCAGAGATCTGATGGTTAAAATCTGACATTTTTACTTATTCTCAGACAAGAAATATATGGAAATGAAAAAAATTAAAAGATTAAAAATGTAATTTTATCATATCAATAGGTCAATTGTTTTAATAAATTAATGTTAACTGATGCAGAAAACTACATAATTTTACATATTAATAGATACTATGTGATGTTTTCTCACATACAACCATTGTTTAAGATTTAAATAGGGTTCAATATATCTCTCTTCAAAGATCTATAATCTCTCAATTTCAGCAAGAAGGAAAGAAAGAGGGGAGAGACGTAGGAAGGAAAGGAAAGAACATAAGTGAAGAAAAGAAGTCAGAAGGAACTCATAGACAGAATCAAATGTGTAATTGTCATTGACAGATGTGGTGATGCATATCTGTAAAACCAGAGTTGATAGACAGTGACAAGAAGAATGGGCAAACCTGTGCTAACCATGACCACACACTGAGGCCCAAGCCAGCCTGGGAAACAAGAGGCACAAGCTCCATGTTAACCATAGCTGATGTGCAATGCGTACATGTGTTATTTATGTTGATAATATTCTTTATTGCATATTTATTTTGTAAGGGTAATATTTTTTGAAATGCCCTATTCATAACACTAAAAATCCAAAAGTAAATTAAACCCATTTCTGTTAAGACATTGAAAATCATGATGGCAGGTTTCAAAGAAACCATTTGATTTCTTAAGAACATAGAGGGAAAATATGCCAATATTAAAAATCATATATCTTAGTGAATATTAATGAGTGTTCATACTTCAAATCCATTCCTTTGTATTTACAGTGATGGGCCCATGTTTAAAAAGCTAATGCATAAGACTTTAGCAGGAAAAAATAATGCTCCAAAGGATAGAAACCATACATCAAAAACTTCTTTATGTTCCGTGAACTTGGGAGAGTAAATATATTGCAATTGTCTGGCTTACCAGAAATGCTCTTCAATATTGAGATTGAATTCCCTTGGAAAATAGTTTCAATCAATTTTCATTTGATACATTCAGCTACTCAATGAGATTAGATGGTAGGATTTATAGGATAACTTGTTGTACAAATTATAGCTTTCTTGCAAGGGTGAAGACAGGAAGAGTGTGCTGTATATTTCTTGTACTTGGTGCTGGGCTTTTAACTGGATACATAAACCAGTGGTGATCTGATAAGAAATGAAGTCAGGCAACATTTCAATTTGAAAGGAAGCTGTAATGACCTGAAATATTGTTCTTTTTTTCCCTCA
Source organism: Dipus sagitta (assembly GCA_036346955.1). Lineage (NCBI taxonomy): Eukaryota > Metazoa > Chordata > Mammalia > Rodentia > Dipodidae > Dipus > Dipus sagitta. The sequence continues at coordinate 29,036,175 of CM070772.1, forward strand.
GATTCTGCTATACCAGTGGAAGGAAGAAATCTAACAGGGGAAAGCAGCTATACAGATATAGTTAATTACCCACATTTGAAACTTCAGCTAATTATGTCTTATGTAATGGGAGGGTTTCCATTCACATTGAGCTCATATTAGCTCTGGTGTCATAGAATGGAAAATTGTGAATTTTCTTAGGGAATGAATGAGTCAGGTAAAATGATATCCAAAGTAGACAGTTGTGGCTGTATTTAAAAACTCATCACATTCAGTTTTTATGGACTTCTTGTAACTACTTTTTAAAATTTTAGATTATATGTCCACCTATCTTAAGTGCACAGTTAATGATTTGATGATTAATATTTATATGAAGCTGGGCGTGGTGGCGCACGCCTTTCATCCCAGCACTCGGGAGGCAGAGGTAGGAGGATCGCCGTGAGTTCGAGGCCACCCTGAGACTCCATAGTGAATTCCAGGTCAGCCTGGGCTAGAGTGAGACCCTACCTCGAAAAACCAAAAAAAAAAAAAATATATATATATATATATATATTTATATGATGCCTTATAGCTTTCAGTAATACTTTTTCTTATTCAAATATCATGCAATACGACAAAATAATGTTTGCCAAAAAAAAAAAAAGAAAATGAAATTAGGACTGGAGAGATGGCTTCGTGGTTAAGGCACTTGCCTGTGAAGCATGAGGACCCATGTCCCATTCTTCATGTCCCATGTAAACCAGACACCCAAGGTGACACTAGCAGGAAATGTCACACCACATGTGCACAAGGTGGTACACATGTTTGGAATTCAACTGCAGTGACTGAGTCCCTGGTGTGCAAATTCTTTCTCTCTTTTTCTTTCTCTCTCGCATAGTATCATGTGCCACCATGCCCAGGGAAAGTGAAATTAAGTAACTTAAAATTAATAAGGATTCAGTTATATAAAAGCATTCATTTTCAGATTTAATTAAGATTTTTTTCTATTAGTACTAAAACTAGACTCTACAAATTCTAATCAAAACCACTGCTCATGTGATGTATTATGTACATGACTAACTTATCGAATATAGTCTTGATGTCAAAATGATTGGTTAAATAGATCGTTAGCTCCTTTACATATTTTAAAATAGAATTTTCTCTACTTTCTCACCTTCATTATTGCCAATAATTACATGTTGTGTGAGTATCATAAATTGAATTTTCAAAATAGTTTAATTTCTATTATTTTGAACTAACTGTTAAGGTCACAATTGATTAAATTTAGACCACAAAATCATATATGTTTACCAAATGTTCCAACTAAAGGTCAATGGGAAAATTAAAGCAAGACGTTTCAGCTATGTAAATATTAATATTTTATCATAAAGAACAAAGCTGTGATATTCAGTTTCTTATACCAGTTTGAAGTATATATTTAATATTCTCCACTAAACTGAAGTGGATTGCCATTGAGAATAAAAAGAGCATGCACTTTTATTTTATTTTATTATTTTTTTGAGAGAACACTTTTTTTATAATTTTATAATTTTTTTTTATTTTTCCCTCTTTTTTTCTTTATTAGTTAGTTTTGTATTCAGCAAATACAGTCAGTTTGGTACCATTATTAGGCTCATCTGTGACCTACCCCCTCCCCTTGGCCCCTCCTTGTTGAGGTATACGGGTCATGCATTGTGGAGTTAGCCCACAGTTATGGGTAAGCTAAATGTCTCTGCATATTATGACCCAACATGTGACTCTGACATTCTTTCCGCCCCCTCTTCTGCAAAATTTCCCTGAGCCATGTTGGGTTCATTTTTGGTCTGCTTCAGTGATGAGGTGTTGGGGGCCTCTGAGGCTCTGGCTCTCTGAGAGCATGCACTTTTAAGTGACAAATGTACTGTATCCTCATGAAAACATTATACCATTATTGCAATGATTACATCTCTTAACATCATTATCAACAGTGACCCTAATAACCTCTACTTATATTGCATTGAACTGCAATATAATTTATTCTTTACAATAACACTTTAAGAACAATATTATTTCCCCTACATTATGATAATAAAAAAATTGTGGAGTAAGCTAATCACTCAAACTCCATAAAAAAGAAGAATTGGTCTGTGAGTACAATAGGTGAGAATTCAAGAACTCTGAGTGTCCTTTCTCCCTATATCTACAACCACCAAGGGGATTTTGCCTGGATATTGTATTTTTCATCAGTGAAGAAAAATGGAATTCTTATTCCTATATCTTATATAGTGGTGGATATTTCAAATATTTAATAAAAATGTATGATTATTACTTACCATTTTGTTGCTAAGTATGTGCAATTTTTAAAGATTGAGTGGAGTAGCTGTACACAAAAATAGATTAACAGCGATTGTAGAACTCAAATATGTACCTATTTCAGATCCACCATATCAGATTTGTTCTTTTTTCTCATTTTATTTCTTTTTTATTTAAGAGAAAGAAACAGATAGAGAGAGAGAAAGAGAGTGAATATGTGCACCAGGGCCTCCAGCCATTGCAAACAAACTCCAGACATATGCACCCCCTTGTGCATCTGGCTTACATGCGTCCTGGGGAATTGAACCAGGATCCTTAGACTTTCAGGCAAATACCTAACTGCTAAGCCATCTCTCCAGCCCATTGTTCTTTATTCTTTGTCCCTAAAATTTTATACCACAAAATGATTTTATCTATATGTACTCAAAACAATTCTCCAAAATGAAAATATACCTACTACCACTGAGTTAGGTTTAATGGTTCTAATAAATCAATGGTATTCCAAATTAAAATTCCATTTCATGGGACTAGAGAGATGGCTTAGTGGTTAAGGCATTTGTACAAAGCTAAAGGATCCAGGTTCGATCCTCCAGGATCCATGTAAGCCAGTTGCATAAGGCGGTGCATGCATCTGGAGTTTGTTTGCAGTGGCTGGAGGCCCTGGCATGCCCATTCTCTCTGTCTGTCTGTCTCTCTCTCTCTCTCTCTCTCTCTCTCTCTCTCAGCCTCTTTCTCTCTCTCAAATAAATAAATAAATAAAATATATTTTTATAAAGTTCCGTTTCAAATTGTGGTTAACTGGGCAAATTCAATTCTCTTGTGTGTTGGATACTGTCAGTCAGCCTGCTGCTACAAAACTGTGCTCTTCCAGGAAACCTTGCTATACTGTTTGCTTTCAATTTCCTGGCTACTCCTTAGTCTTACTCTATAACACCTTATAATGACAATGTGTCCACTGAAGTCATTATGAATGCTTAAATTTATCACATACATGAATAACCTATCTTATGACCATGAAAAAGATTTAAATGTATATGAGTCATCTATTTAAGCCAATGCTTGTATTACAGATAAATCATTCTATTACTTAAAACCTTTCCAGTAGTCATGTGATATTCAGATGATATGCACATGAGGGCTGGAGGTGTGGCTTGGAAGTCGAGGTGCTTGCCTGCAAGGCCTAAGGAACCAGGATCATTTTCCCAGGCCTACATAAACCAGATGTACAAGGTGGCACATGTTTCTGGAGTTTGTTTGCAATGGGTAGAGGGCCCCGCCACATCCATTCTCTCACTTCCTATCTTCCACTTTCTCTCTCTAACTTTCTCTCAATAAAATAAATTAAATAAAATTAAAAAATTATAAACACATAATATTGTGATAGGCATACTCTATTGAAATATAACATTCGGTTTACTTGAAAAGTCAAGAAATGCTGAGTTGTATATTGCATTTTTTAAAAATGACATTTATGAGGAGCTAGAGCTCATTTGATGCTACTATCAGTAATGAAACAGAAAAAGAGTAAAGTTAGCCTCACATTTGATAAATATTGTATAGATGGAAAGTGATTGTTGAGACAGACAACAATCTTGAATTACAAATGCATTTATTATATAGGAACATAAGTTTTCTTCTTTATCATAATGAAAATAACACAATACATTCCAAGTAGCCCTTTAAAAGTTTGTGTTTTATGTATATAGAAAAGAGAAGCCTTCATATTAAGTTGAGTTGAACCACATAGTTACAAAATAGGAGAGACTTCATAAGATTATTTTTCTTTCAGTAACTTTCTCTCAATAATGCATACAAAAGAGAATGCTATAATCAGGGCAGAAATTATAAAGATTAGTGGCAAAAATTTTGGAATATGGAGGCATGATGCATGGGTTATTATTCTAGTCTACTAAGATTAGAGATGTGACCTTGGTCAGATTACTTAATATTTCTACATCATATCTCCTCATTTGAAAACTAATAATAAGCTGATATCTAAAAATAGCAATAAAATTAAATTTTATAATGTCAAACTCTTAGAACACTGTGTGCCACATCTTGAATCATTTTCATACAGCAACTTTTATTATTATTTAAAAGCAGGAAGGGTATGCAATTAATTTTGTCTAAATGCTTAATGACCTGTGTTTGAATTTTATTTCTTCTAGACAGTGAGAAGATATTAGTGTTGCTAGCTATAGCAAATGAGGATATAACAAGAGTGCCCTACAGAAGATCACAAATTTCTGTTGAAAGAAAGAGCAGCATAAAGTATCATATATTGGAATTAAAACTCTCTCTCTCTCTCTCTCTCTCTCTCTCTCTCTCTCTCGTGTGTGTGTGTGTGTGTGTGTTGGGAGAGAAAGAGAGTGGTATGTGCATGTTCACATACACTGGTAAGTTCTTGTGGTTCATTTTGCATGGGGACAGTTGACAGAGGACACAGGAAAATGTATCAAAGAATTTCTCTTGGGAACAGGTGTATACACAACTCGAGAACCATTAGAGGTTTCCCAAGTCAATTTTCTTTAAATTAGAAGTTATAAGTATTTGACAGTAATTTTTAATATGACTTAACCTTTACAGAATGGAGAAAATAGTTTTGATATAGGACTAGAAAGTGGTTTTATTCTATGTGTATGATTTAGGCTCTGTGAAGAATAATGGTAGGTCATAGATACTTACGAAATCATATGATAATTATATATGTTATAGTACAACAGAGAAGAGCTTTATTAGTATACAAAGCAAAATATCTGCTTCATTAATCTTTACCACTGAAATGTAAGAGCTAATTGTTACTTCTTCAATAATAAACATCTTGCCAGTACCTGTTGTCATTTCAAGGTACAGAGAACACAAACATAGCTCTGAAAGTGGTTTTGTCCCTAAGGAATAAAGGGACAATGATTTGGACATTGATGGCATCAGGAATCTCTGAATTGAACAGGAAAGAAAGAACAGAGGAAATAGTCAAAGTTAAATGTCCGATTTCCACATCTTAATTTACTTGAACAGCAGCAATATTTTTGTAAGGTTACTGTTGCCTTATTTGGTGCACATTGTACACAGTGATTGATTATAGCTCTTGCAATGACATTCAGCTGCAAGTGATAAGGTTTTGGGGAAAAAATGAAAATGTTTTCTTGAATTGGGAAATCTGTAGGTGTATCATAAATGTAATAGGAATGAAAGGTCATACAAGTTATAGTAGCCATATCCAACACTTAAAGAATGATGTGACTATAAAATTAGTTCTTTTTAATTAAAAATCACTACTGCATTTTGCTTGCTTTTTAAAAAACTAGATACTCACAATAGAAAATTTGTTCATACTTTAAAATGCTCCTTTCTCAGTATGTTTCCCCAATGTTATAAATGTGACAGAATGCTATAAATTGAATTCTGTACTTGAAAATATATTTAATGAAAATAACTACTACTGTTGTCAAAATTAGCCATTGGTTATTTGAAAGTCACATAGATGTATTGCTTTAAAAGTTCTATATCTAGTTTTGATATTTTAATTGACATTATAACAATTCTTTTACAATAATTTTGCTTAATTTATTTAAAAAATGTCATGGCTTGCCCAAACCAAAGATAATCACATTAAATTTAAAAATAGTAATGATATTCATCCTAATAAATAAGTTTTCATGATTCTTACATGTCTTCTGGTAAAAAAATAATCCAATTATTATACCCTGCAATTATGAGAACAATATATGAGCTGAAAAACAACCTTCGTTCCCAAACATACACATCAACTGAAGAGACATTGGTCATTAAGTTCATGATCTGTTGTTAAAGTAGATTTGATTCCTCATTATATTAGGACACAAGTACAATGTCACCAAGTTGCTGTCCACTATAATAGCATGCATATCATAAGGTGATTCAAGTGATAAAAACTTGGTCTAGTCATGTGGGAGCCAAGTTGTGCTATTCCCCACGTTGGTACAATTATAAAAGAGATACAACAATAATTGGCTGAACACAGATGCAAGGCAAAACAAAGCAAAACATGTTCAAAGTCTTTTTGTTCAGAGTCAGTTGTGCCTTATTCATCAGGTACGTCTGGTGAAACCACAAGTATTGTTTTTTGTTCCATTTTGTATACATTATATAGGTCTATTTTAGACTCATCTCTCTCCTGCCCCTCTCTGTTACAAACACTTCAATTCAGGAGGGTAAGGATTCTAGGTACTTAATAAACATTTTTCTATCCAAATTCATGTGACTAATCATTTTTCTTTCCAAAATTCATGCGACTCATCATTTGCTAGCTTTGTAAACATGAGCAAATCTTTCATTTATTCATGCTTTAGGATTTAGCCATTTTATTTGAAAAACTTAGGTACAACTGACTGAAGCATATGGATATGGCACTTTAGTGTGGGGAATATTGACGGTGATGATTACATACATATGTATATATTACATATATATATATATATGTATGTGTGTGTATGTGTATGTATAATATATAATCATATATTATATAATATGTAATATATAATGTATATGTGTAATAAATACATATATATGTATATGAACACACCTAGATATATGTGTATATATATAGGTATATATTTCTCATTCAAGGCAATATTCAATTGATAATTTATTCTTCATGATAACCTTATGACAAAATCAGGAGAAAAATCTAAGACACTAAAATTTTTGGAAACTTCATTTCACAACTGGTTCCTAAGAAAACTAGAATCAAAATCTAGTACCTGCCTCAGAATCTTTTGTTGCTCTTAATTACAACTTCACCAAACTCAGATCATCTGTTAGTAGACAAATAAACAAATATTGCTTAAAATGGCCTCAAGATCATGATAAAACAATAATGACCACCATTAGCAATGCATTCTTTTTTTTTTTTTTTTTTTGAGGTAGGGTTTCACTCTAGTCCAGGCTGATCTTGAATTCACTATGAAGCCTCTAGGTGGCCTCCTATTTCTGCCTCCCTCCTCTGTAATCCTCCTATCTCTGCCTCCCAAGTGCTGAGATTAAAGGTGTGCGCCACCACACCAAGTAATTATGCATTTCACACGAGGATGAAATATACCATGCCTATTTTGTTAGTCTTCATGTTTTCTGAATAAAAAATTGCAACATTTATTTCTGAGATCTTGACTTTCATTATATATACATATATTTTTTTTCGTATAATTCATGTCAACTTTCTTGTTTCATTTCTTTCGTATTTAATGTCAGGGAACTATCCTTATACCCTTCATGGGTAGTTTTGCTTCATGATTTTCTTTACTTTTCTAATTACTACTTCAAGAATCTTTTTCACCCTAGATTAATGCCATTAATCTCTCAAAGGACTCTAGAGCTTCTCATGTTCCTACTGAGTTCTTTGGTATTATTTATTTTTCTTTAACAACTAGATTTAGAATTTTATACAAATTATTTCATATTTCAGTTGTATTTCTAAAATATTGTGATTATGTTTTAAAACACACAGCTCTGACCTCAAGCCATTTGCTCTCACTGATTTTTCTCCCATTTCTCTTTTTAAATATGGTCATTATGACTCTTACTAATTATGTTGAAATATATATATGCAGTTTTTTTTTTCTGTCTTTCTTCCACAGTAACTAAATTCCTAAGCTTCAACTCCATTTAAGTAAAAATTTTGTGACTTCTATGTCGGAATTTAGAAAATGAAATGAATTCTGACAGATCATCATGGAATCCTGCAAACCTTAGGTCTATACAAAGAATAAAGAGTCAAAACTGAGGACTATTTCAATTCTGAACTGCCAGATAAAGATGTTATCCTCTGTGGGATATAAAAAGGGAAGCACAGCTAAGGGCAAGCTTGGGACAGAGAATTTGCTTGGAACAGAGAATTTTTTTTTTAGCTGCTCAAATGAGTTGTTGCAGCATCTCAACACCTGTGATAGCACCCATGCCTCTGTGAGAATTCAGTCATTTAATATGACTTTGGGGACAAGGGAAAAACAGATATTTCATTCTACAGGAAACACATTTTCACTAAAAAGTTCATGCACACTGATGTTTATCCCTATGAATTTACTCACAGCTAAATGTTAGCAACACATTCTACCATTTTAAACTGTGGGGTATTAATATTTATTTATAACCTACCTAGGATGCCTATAATTAATTAATGACATTGTCTTACTTAATGTATTATGTTTAAGAGATGTATACAATAGGGGCATATAATTATAAATATACATTTAATTTCTAGAATTCTTGGTAATGGGGACTGGAGAGATTGCTCAGTGGTTAAAGCACTTGTTTGCAAACCCTGATTGGCCAGGTTCACTTCCCCTGTACTCACCTGCAGCCAGGTGCAAAAAAGTGCTACATGAGTTTGCAGTTTATTTGTAGTGGCAGGTAGCTCTGGCATGCCCATCCTCACACTCTGTCTCACTGTCTGCCTTTTTCTCTGTGTGAAAATAAATCAATATTTTAAAAAGTTTTAGTAATGATAGTACTTATTTTATTTAGATTGTGACATGTACTTATAATATACATACATATATATGGATAGATATATATAGATAAAAAATTCAAAGTTAGACATGAAAGTGTTAAATACCATGTACAAAATCATCTATTATAATAGGGATAGTTAAGGGTTTAATGGAGCCTGGAAACAAGACCCATATTTTTATGTGAAATATATAGTAGTAACTTTTATAAATTTGCACTGGCTCTTAAAACTGTTCTAAGTCCAAAATGTCTTGTACATTTAGTTGAACAGAAATACCATCAAATTTGATGTCAGAGGAACTTGGCTGAAGTCCTAGTTCTTTCAATATCTTGTCCTTAACTATCATTTGGCTTCCCAGAAAGGAATTTATTCTCTGGCCAACAGATCTTGCTATTTATAGGTAGGTGACATTAATCAGATAACTCCAATTTCCAAGACCTTAAGAAAACCCAGAATAACATCATTGAGATCATTACTCATATCCAGAAAATGCCTCCCTCTTATGATTATCCTCCCAGGTTAGATACAGGAGGTCTCAAGCACATCTATATTCCCAGGCTTTTGTATTCTCCCAGGCATTTTCCATGCTCGTTTTTCCTCTTGTTCTCCTATAGGAGACCCATTTCCTGTGATTTGACTGACATGGCATGTACTTTCAAACCTGAGTCTTCTCCATCAGAGAATGTAGTGTAATGTAACCATACAGGGAACAGCATGTCTATGAGAATAGTGATGTTAGTGATGAGCCAACCTATGTATCTAGCATTTAGCAGTACAATGCTACCTCACACTACTGAGGATTCTCAGGAGACAAAGCCACCAACGCACAGGCACAGTTTTCATAAACCTTGATGAATGCTGTCATAAGATTAAATGCTCTATTTAATTTCAGTTGCTAATTTGACTAGACTGAAGGATGCTTGGCAAAGCATTGTTTTGGTATGTGACTATGGGGTTCTCTTTCAGAGGGAATTCATTTGTGGACTGAGTGAGGGTGATCTTTCTTCAGCGTGGTAGGCAACATTCATCAAACTGGCACTGTGGATGGATCAAAAAGACAGAAGCAAGTGGAAATATTTCCCTCTTTCTCTTTCTATGGCTCTCTATTTCTCTGTCTCTCTCTTTCTCTGTCTCTGTCTTTCTCATCCCCCTGAGTGGAATAAACTTGAACGTAAAAAAAAATGTAGGGTTTTGAGACTTCAGACCTTGGGTCTTGTTAAAATATCTTTACGTGTGTCTTAGGCCATTGACAGACTGAGTACTGCAATATTGACTTCTTTGGTTATTGAGCCTCCTGATTTTGGACTGAATCATCTGGCTAGCTTTTCTACTTTTCTGATGTGTAGAAAGAATAGACCTAGAACTACACCCATGGTCAGGTGAGCCAGTTCTCCTAATCACCACATTGTACATGTCCTCTATCTAAATTTCATCTTTCTCTCTCTACCTATTTAGATCTCTATCATGTATCCATCTATCTACTTATCTATCTATCTATCTGTCTAACTATCTATCTAATCTATCTATCTATCTCATCTATCATCTTTCCGTTCAGTTTTTGATCAATCTTACTGGAGAAACATGACTATTACAAGTAGTTTATATATTTATAATACATTATTATATTATATATTTATAAAATCCCTTTATAAAACAAAATGCCAACCAAACAACAACAAAATCCACCATCACTTGGTAATCAACCAGAGCTGAATATGTGCATACAGAAGAGGAAAAGGTATCCCAAAGTCTGAGGGTGATCTCTGGATGGAAAGCCTCCCAGTGCATCGTGTGACCCAGTAACTACATCCAGTCCATGTAACTAGCCTGTCCTGTAAGAGTGCTGGAGGAGTAAACTTCAGAACCAGAAGATGGAATGAACCTCATCTATGCTGTGACTCATAACAAATGAGAGAAGCTGACCCTACCAAGCTGGTTAAATAGAATCACCAGAAACCTGTGAACATGGGTGTACCTGAAATGTGAAGCTATACTAGCAGAGAATGTAAACAGAATATAAAATTAAGGGCTAATGTTGCTTTCATATTTTCCCCTACAAGTTCATTCTTCATAACTTTGTTAACAGGTAGTGCCACCTAATTTAAATTGGAATACCTTTGAGAACACAAATGTACAAAAACATAAATCTTTACTGATTCACATCTAACCAAAGAGCAATGGTTAGCTATTTTGCAAAAAAAAAAAGGGATGAGAACAATAAGAAGCTTGTTACATATCCATTAATTCCATTATTCCTTTAATTTTACTACCAAAAATAATTATCAGTTTAAGTAATGTTTAAGGTAAGTTTTATAAATGAAAATTTGAATTATGGTAGCTTTTCCAGCTAACTATTATATATAAATTTGTCTGAAGATCAAAATGTAATAAAATAATGGGAAATGTAATTTTTATTTTGTGTATGAACCACATATTAGCTTAGTAATGGCATATACTACCTGTAATCACTCAATCAAGTGAGGGACTGGGAGGTTCCCACCAGTTCTAGGGATAAATAATATGTGATTTTTAATGAACTTACATCACAATAGAGAGTGTATAAGGTGACAAGAAATCTAATTAATTTAAATTAAATATTTGGTGAATACATAAACTTTAACATAATCAATAGATGTAGCCCAAAGATTTTTAAATATTACTTTAAAATAAAATGATGGGAAACCTTTTCATGTCCTCATGGAAATTAAGCAAGTAGACATATGTGTTATGGAAGGTTATTTTATTCCATATATGAAAGTTTAAGAAAAAGAATATATTCATGGGGAGTGATATTTAACATTCGTTTACTCATTGTAAAAGAAGGTTCACTGTTTGGGATCTGTATAATTTGTGTTTCTGTATCAAAGAAAATGTCCAATCCCAAGGCTATGTACACTTTCATAGAAAGAGAATGACAATAGAGTCTGATGTCTAAAATTACTGCATCACTTTAAAGAAATATCTTTAAAATGATAGTTATTGAATTTTTATAGCTATATCGATATTGATATTGATTCTATAAAGTTTTAAGTTATATAGGAAAATAAATTTAATAAAAGTGTTATTGTTCAGACAATGCATTTCTATTTACTTAACCCATCAATAAATTTTATTACATGGAAGACAAACGAGTTTTAGAGCTAGTATTATTTTTCCTAAGGTTTATCATGTTTAGTTTATTTGAAAAATATGGTTTTATATTTATTGGCTGGTGATATCATATTGTATACATTATTTTAAAAAAAGAGTAGGAGGCTGGGCATGGTGGTGCAGGCCTTTAATCCCAGAATTTAGAAAGAAGTTGTAGGAGGATTGTTGTTAATCCCAGAATTTAGAAAGAAGTTGTAGAGGATTGTCGTGAGTTCAAGTCCAGCCTTAGACTACATAGTGAGTTCCAGGTCTGCCAAGGCTAAAGTGAGACCCTATGTTGCATTACAAAAACAATGAGACACTGGAGAGACAAATCATTAGTTAAGGCACTTCCCTAAAGCCTAACTACCTGGGTTTGATTCCCCAGTCCAGTACCCATGCAAAGCCAGATCCACAAAGTAGTTCATGCATCTGAAATTCATTTGCAGTGGTTAGAGGCCCTGGCTTGCCCATTCTACCTCTCTGTCTCGCTTTTATCTCTTTTTTTTCTGTTTGAAAATAAGTTTACAAAATTAAAAATGATTATCAATAAATCCTATAAGCATTTTTAAGTAACTGAGACATACAGAGAAGACATAATAAAGGTTTTTTTTTTTCTTTTTCTCTCTTGTAGTAAGAGTAAGGTAGTAAATGTCTAAATTTTCTTTCAAAATAGGTTTGTAAAATGATTTCACCAGGTGCATAATAATCAGCATAGACAGGTGAGCATAAATGTCATAAGTTAAGTACATATGAAATTGTTAATATGTAATGTGCAGAATTCAGACTGTTCTGGCTAGTTCTTTTCAAATTTCTGTGTGTGATCTCTTTACATATGACAGTAAAACAGGAATCACATTATGGCTAAAACAAACAAAAGCTTCCTTCATTTCAAAGTAGTTGTTTCCAAGCACTCTGTAATTCTATCTATCATTTAAATTCAATTTAAAGGCAAACAATTTGCATCAATAATGTCAAGGGTATTTCTTTGCATCAAAAATTAAAGACAAAATAGTCTTTAGTAGATGAAATGACAGGGTTTTTTGTTGTTGTTACATTTAGTATAAGCTTAGCTTTTAAATATCAAGATAATAAAGTGTTTGGATGTTTTTTTCTGGTGTTGCTCATAAACACTTGTGTTCTGAATGCATGATCCTCAGATGATGGCAGTTTGGGAATTGGAACCTTATGGGAGGTGTCTTTTTGAAGGTGGGCTTCTGGATGTTATAGTCAGCTTCCCTTTGCCAGTGTTTGAAACACTATCCTGCTGCTGTATCCACCTGATGTTGTCCAGGAGATGATGTCCAGCCTCTGCTCCTACCATGCTTTTCACTGCCATATTGGAGCTTCCCCTCAAGTCTGGAAGCCAAAGTAATAAACTTTCCTCCCTTCAGATGCTTTTGGTTAGATGCTTTCTGCAAGCAAGGAGAGGTACCACAATGTGTGTATATTTTAATGATAGACTGTTTAAGATCGCCAGCATGCTGTCCCTTTAAGTAAACTTATATAAATATACATTTAATTAATTAGTTTTGTACTAGCGAATACAGTCAATTTGGTACCATTGTTAGGCTCATCCATGTCCTACCCCCTCCACCTGACCCCTCCTTGTTGAGGTATCTGGGTCATGCATTGTAGAGTTAGCCCACAGTTATGGGTAGGAGAAATGTCTCTGCATATCATGACCCAACATGTGGCTCTCATATTCTTTCTGCCCCCACTTCTGCAAAATTTCCCTGAGCCATGTTGGTAGATAAAAGAGAGAAAGAAATGAAGGAAGGAAGGAAGGAAGGAAGGAACTGAAGAAATTAGGAAAGGAGGAAGAAAGACAAAGAGAGACAGAGGGAAATATAAATAGAGACACAAACAGAGAGAGATGGGAGAAAGGATGAAAGATTATTTACACCAGAACATAGCAAAAGTAATTTGTGTTAGTAGAAGTAATTTTTCACTGTAATATAGAAAGCAAAGGTAAAGCACGAAATCATCCAGTTTGACATCATGAGATGATAGTTCACAGCTGGTAATGGACATAGCAACAGAAAGAATTTATTATTTTTTACTTTCATATTAAACAAAATTAGACTTTTTGGGCTGGAGAGATGGCTTAGTGGTGAAGGCATTTGCCTGCAAAGTCAAAGGACCCATGTTCAACTCCCTGGGACCCCCGTCAGCCAGATGCACAGGGGGGTACACGCATCTGGAGTTCATTTGCAGTGGCTGAAGGCCCTGGTGTGCCCATTCTCTCTCTCTCTTTCTCCCTGCCTATTTCTGTATCTCTCTCTCAAAATAAATCATTTTTAAAAATTAGACTTTTATTTTGCTATCAGTAAATATTAAACAACTAAACATGGAAACATAGCATCTAGTCTTGTAATCATTCATTCATTTGAATTTTATTAAAAATCTTCAATAATATGACTAATATACTTAAATAATAATGATTTCATCCATGTAAAGAATAAATAATGGCAATAGCTGGTCATGGTGGCACATGCCTTTAACCCCAGCACTCAGGAGGGAGAGGTAGGAGGATTGCTGTGAGTTCCAGGCCACCCTGAGACTACATAGTAAAATCCAGGTCAGCCTGGGCTAGAACAAGACCCTACCTCGCAAAAACAATAACAACAAAAAATGATGGAAAAGAGTCAATGAGGATGATATTATATCATTAGAAATAAGAAAGTAAACAAAGAGAGAGAAAAAAGTATATGTATGTTGTATTGTACATCCCAATTCTATTCTGGATGTTGGTGTGAGAAGATGTTCAATTTTCAAATATGTTTATAGAAAAATAATAAATGTCTCTCAACTTTTGTGCTCAATCTAAACTGCTCAATCTAAACCATCTGCTCAATCTAAACTAGCTTTTTTCTCCAGCTTACCTCAATTCATTTTGGTATTTCTAAATTTATAATTTAAGCTAGTGAGTTTGGAAAAGAAAAAGAATTTAATAGAGAAAAAGCCCATGCTAGCAGGATAAGGAGGAAATTAAAAAATAATAAAAGACTACTCAACAATGATGAATAATACTGGTGAGTGGTCTCTTAAGAATACTTTCCCATCAACAACATGACCTGAATGCTGATTTGTAGCCTGGGAACCTTTAGCGCTAATGATCTCCTACACCTGATACCAAGATTGTGAGCTATTGGCAGGTTTCCATGCTGGATCTCTCAAGCAGGTGTGCTGCTGTCAGCTGCTCATTGCTGAGACAAATATCTGACCAGACACAACTCCTCTGCAAATCATGGCCCATCCTCACAGCTCCATGCAGTAGCCTTTTTGATCTTCAATACTAAGATATCTGTGCTTCGCATGCTACGTCTCAGCAGCATCTCCTGATTAAATGTCAGGCACTGGTCTCCTTGGCCTCTCTCCACAGAGGGATTTCAACAACTACTTGAGTTGAGCATGGTGGTGCACGCCTTTAATGCCAGCACTTTGGAGGCAGAGGTAGGTGTGAGTTCGAGGCCACCCTGAGGATACAGAGTGAATTCCAGGTCAGCCTGGGCTAGAGTGAAACCCTACCTCAAAAAAAAAAAAAAAAAAAAAAAAAAAAAAAAAAACAGCCAATGTGTCAATCCAAGGAAGAGATAAATCTTAACCTTTAATAGCATGATATGCCTTCATAATTCTTCCTTTAGGTCATCTTCTTTTTGAAAGAATTTGTGTTCTTATTCATTGAGCCTTTCTTGCATGGATTTCACCCTGATGCCAGTAGCTCAATCCCAACAAAGTTTTCTGCTCTCTCTCTCTCTCCTTCTTTCTCTCCTTCACTTTTGAAAGTTCATAAGCCATGCCTTCATAGTCTGTAATTCTTTCTACGTTAGCATTCTCAAACACTCATCAGAGCAGTCCATAAAACTTTTATTACCTTTCTGTAAGGTTTCTTTAGTCCCAAGTACTATGATTAGTATGTACGATAACAAATTCTTAAGGCCATCTAATCTGATCATCCCAGTGCAAAAAGCAAGGGAGATTCTGTCTTAAACAGCATGCAAAGAAGGTATCAACACCCAATGTTGTCTACTGACCTTCACATATGCAGATCTGAACCAGTACATACACACACACATGCACACACAATCACACACACTATAAGCATTAAAAAATGCACTAAAAATAGTATGTGAAAAAATTGCCTCAATAATTTTCAAAGGTTCATATTAATAATTATATACTGTGTGTTATTAGAAAGTTACACAGTTATACAGTTTATGCAGTGGTCATATTAGCATCTAATAGATAACTTATATTTTAAATAAATTTCCTGATCTAATCAGTATGATCAACTAATGTAAACCACACTATCCTAACTAAATATAGAATTTCTCAAAGAAGAAATACTATACAGAACTCTTGAATTACCCCATGTTTATATGACACTATAACCACCTAAATATTCAGGATTAAAATGAAGTGAAAGTTGGCAAAACACTGGAAATGTAATTATAACAGTTACTACATGCAAAGTCATTCTTTTATTTAAATCTACATATATCTATATATCACAGTGTGTAATATGTATTGCATAATATTTGAGATGATGAAATTTCTGGTGGGGTCTGCAATCCAAAGAATTGGTTTTCTAAAATTATAGAATCTCTTATTTTTCAAAACATTTTAATTTATTTATTTGAGAGACAGAGATACAGAGAGACAGGGACAGAAAGAGGCAGACAAACAGTGAACAAGTATGAGCATGCCAAGGCTCCTGCCACTGCAAGCGAACTTCAAATGCATGTACCACTTTGTACCTGGGCTGTTAGGCTTTGCAAGCAATTGCCATTGACCACTGAGCAATCTCTCCAGCATGAATCTCTTATTATTAAACACAACACATTCCTATTTCTAAATTTAACAATTTCTTAGTCTTAGAATATGAATTTATAGAGCTATACTGTTGCCTTGACTTCAGCACTCTAATATCTATTTTGAACTTCTGACATACTAAATCTCAAAATAATGAACTTGCCTGGTTTTAAGTATATATTAAATTTGCACTTGTTTGTTATGCCATTGTGACCACAGATAATTGACAAATAAAAGTGATGTAATCCATATGCATAGACTAACAAGGTTTGGTGATCCCTTAGGGTAGCAAATGATAACTGTGGGTAAGTTTGGTCACTCATACTAAAGAGTATTGTAATAGGCCATGTTCCTGTAGAGGTAGAAGATTGATTTAATTGTTAGCACCACAGGTGATAATCCTTTTCATTGTCCAGAGGGCTGCAGATAACCCGTTTTCTCAGAAAATTTACTTCAGTCACCAACTCTGGTTCAGTAATTTATTATCCGAGTATTTAGAGCCATATATTATACCTGTCTCTTGGGTCATTCTGCATGATAAGTAAAAGCTGGGTACAGCTCTATAGTGAACCATTTCTCTACATCTAGACACTGACATTAATTTTAAATTGTTTTGCTTAGATTTTATTCATCTTGCATGGCATGATAAAGAGAGAAAATTAAGTTATTTTTCAAATAAAGATGATGCAAAGTAAAGATAACATTATACCATTGAGAACAGCATTATAATGTTAGTTATGATATGTGTTCTCATCAGTATAAGCATAATAGTATCTGTTTTAAGGAAATGCCATGTGTAATTTGCACATTATGGATTAAATCAATTTCAGTTGTCAGTCACAAGTGGCCACGATGTCAAAGTAATTAAATGCTAATTTGGTACAAGCACTCTGAATTGGATTAATATGGTATACTGCAAGCCATGAAAGGCGCTGGGACTCCAGTGTGTTGTATAAAGTGTTCTCTCCTATTCCCGGAGAAATAACATTTAGTTTGATACACTGATGGCTAAGGGCTTGGTGCTATAGCCAAACATAAATTACATAAATCACACAAAATGTCCCCGAACATCATGTTCTGTGGCTGATGAAAGCTTCAGAAAGAAGGCATGTTCTAGAACTTCAACCAAGGAATACAGCTGAAAACCTCTTGCTATTTGTTTGTGTTATAGCTGAAGCTGTTATTGGTAAAGAATCACTTGTTATAATATGTTTCAAATATCATTTAACCTTGGTAAGACAAAGATGGTTTTCCTATGGAAATTAGCACGCTACTCACAGCATCCCCTTTTATCTATTAAAAAGTACTAGACAACATGAAATTGTACTTAGAGCAAACTCATGTTTTAAAATAGCCCATGTCCTGTGTACTAATGCTCTACAGTGATAAAGTGGGCCTGAATACCCATTTGTTAGAACAATTTTCTATTCAAGAGCTCCTTGTAAAAATAATTTGGTCTTTATGTGTTCTTTCTCTCTCCAAACTTTTACTCTCAGGATCAACTTTTCATTCCGATCTACTCAATTCTACCTCTTCCTTGATAAGAAGAAGAAATGCATTTGGTACATACATTTTACTTGCTGGGCCCAGCATCTAATTAATTCTAGAAGAAAATCTGCTTCTATTAAGAAATGGCCTTTATGTGGCCTGCATATTTCTAGGATGGGAGAAGGAAATAGAATAAATTCAAAGCACAGTTACTGAGTACACAGGCATACTGGGAAGGAAGTGAGGCCAAGGGATATTTATCAGCCTGTTGGAGGTGAGGTAAGAACTTTCCTCTCTGAGGCTACAAGTGAAATGAGATTCAGAAAGAATATAGGAAATGTGAACAAATGCTGCCCATGTTTAGATTCTGAACAAATATCCAATATTGAACCCTCAATGGAAGTAGTTATGATGATAATAATAATGGTGATAAATCCACACCATGAAAAATATTTTCTTTTACTATACTCATCACTTTATACTATCCTTCATATTTTTTTTCTCAGAAATCCTCTATTCACTATCTCACACTACTGTGACCAAACTTTCATGTTCTCTGTATTATTTTCATATCTGTCAAAATGATCTTGGCAAGATCATTGATGATTTTTTTCTTGCTCTTCACAATGGAATTCCACGCTTTGTACAAGTCAGCCATTAAGGAAACACCTCTTCACAGAGCCTGAGTTTTCCTCTTGACTCTGATTGCATCCTTTCCTACCAGGCTTTCCTCTGGCACAATGCTGAACAAATGAAGCCCTGGACTATTTACTGTCTCTTTTTTGATGTCCACTAGCTATGCAGTATAACCTGTGTGTCTTTAATTGTTCATCCAAAAGCAAAAGTAAGCAAGAACAGTGATACTGTGAAGTATTCAGCCAAGCACGGTGGTTCATGCCTTTAATCCCAGCACTCATATGGCCAAGGTAACAGGACTGCTATGAGTTTGAGGCCGGCCTCGAGCTACAGAGTGAGTTACAGGTCAGCCTGGACTAGAGTGAGCCCCAACCCCCCCCAAAAAAATTAATAAATAAATAAATAAAGTATGCAACATAAAATTGTGAAAATATATCTACAATATTTAGAATAGTTTACAGCTAGTTATAAGTACTCATGAAATGTCTGCTTTTTTATTTTGACAAATCAAAATTTTAATACACCAATTCCTCAATTAAAGTAAAATCTATTGTGAATATTCTATGAGAATGTATTTCTTACAACAGCAAACTATTGTTCATTGGTTTAAATGAAATATTATATTCACTTACCTGTAATTAGATTGTGTGTTGTTATTCATGATAATTGGTAATCCTACATTAGTTAACTAACATAAATAAGCCATAGAATTTATTTTTCATTCATTCCAACATTGTTCTCAACTAGAAGAAAATACTTTTACCTGAGTCAAATATAGCGTCATTCCTGTGACAGCACATCTGGGGGACAGAATAGTATTATACCATGGGGGAATGACTCTCTTTTAATATTTATTGTATTTTGCAATTGCCTTCAGGCTGTTTTTCTCTGTATACAATTATTTTTATTGTAAACTTTATATTGGGATATACAGTGTTCTTTTTGTTTTCTCCGTGTACTAGCAAACACAAACTCGGTAATCTTAACCCCTACGACCAAAGTACTCACTACAATAGTTCACCAAGATATGTGATATAGAAGTGAAGAACCAAGATGATTTTTTGCCTGTATAATATCTTATTGTATTTTTACTTTATAAATATACATACTGAGTCATTTTTTAAATGCTGACGTGTCAAAATTGCAATATTATTTCTCCATCTTTAAGCATCCTTACTCATTTGTTTTATAATTTCTGGCTTTTAAAGCAAATACAAATTTTATGTTAAATGTAATTTTGGTCACAATATTTGAATCACTCATATTTTCCTTAGCAACATATTTTATTTAATTATTTGATAGATTTCTATGTAACAGATATGTTTCACAGTTTTGAAGCATCCATGTTTAAATTTAAATTTAGCTTGTTTAATTTTAGCTATTTTATCATAGTTTAACACTGCCTTAATATCATTTTGAGTGTATGTGCTGTATCACTATCTCAAAGAAATCATGATATTTGGTGCCTTGTATAGCTCAATGTAGCTAGTGTGATTCTGTACAGACCCATCCAAACCTCGCCTGCATTTATGTGGAAAGCTTTGAAAGTCTCCACTTTGACGTTTTCTGTGTGTCAGCTTTATTCTCTGGCAAAGAACAAGATTTTGTGTCCAGTCTTTATTGTACTCACAAACAACTGAGAAAGCAAACCTTACTGTGGCTCTCATTTAAGATTAATGAATATTCTTTTCCTGGAAGGCTCTGGCAGTGTTTCCTCCCCACCATACTATTCAGAATTATTAAACTTCTGTTTTATCCCTAACCTTCCAACTCCTAGTTGAACTTCCTTTGTGCTTTCTTTCATCTCTTCAGATTCTCTTAGTTCTGATCAAAGTGACATTTTAGAATTTTCTTTGGCAACATTGAAACATTTTATTTTACATGCTTGCATTGCATCTTTGTCTCTAATACAAACATATATTTGTCTTTAGCACCCATTTGCTTCATAGAACCCAAAGTGATATCTCTCCTTTTCTTTATTTAAAAGAATATTTTTATTTATTTACTTGCAAGCAGAGACAGAGACAATGATAGATAGAAAGGGACAGAGAGAGATATGAGGTGTGTGCCATGGCCTCCTGCCACTACGAACAAACTCCAGATACATGTGCCACTCTGTGCATCTGACTTTACACAGATACTAGGGAATTGAACCTTGGATTTAGGCTTTGCAAGCAAGCACCTAAACCACTGTCCCATCTTTCCAGTCCCTCTACTTTTCTTCTATACTATATAATTGCTTCATACACTGTTTAAAATATTACCCATGTTTAATTTCAATACTTTTTTTTTTTTTTTTGGTTTTTCGAGGTAGGGTGTCACTCTAGCCCAGGCTGACCTGGAATTCACTATGGAGTCTCAGGGTGGCCTCGAACTCACAGCGATCCTCCTACCTCTGCCTCCCGAGTGCTGGGATTAAAGGCGTGTGCCACCATGCCCGGCTATTCAATACTTTTTAATTAAATGAATTTGGTATAAGATTTTGTGATTCCCAAGCTAAAGATGAAGTATTATTCATTTTTCTATCTCAGAATTTTAGGATAGTGGCATCTGAATACAGAGATCCTCATAAATAATAGTTACACAAAAGATGGATTTAGGCTTAATAATAATGTACTATGCATTTTAGCCACTCAAAAAATTATAGGGAATAAAGTTAGAAAATGAACATATGCTATAATAGATAGAGACACAAGAAATCAGGGCATAGTGCTCTGGCTTGACTTATAATCATTTATTGTTGTCAAAACTCTGAATGAGGGCTGGAGAGATGGCTTAGTGGTTAAGCACTTGCCTGTGATGCCTAAGGACCCCGGTTCGAGGCTCAATTCCCCAGGACCCACGTTAGCCAGAAGCACAAGGGGGCACATGCTTCTGGAGTTCGTTTGCAGTGGCTGGAGGCCCTGGCGTGCCCTCTCTCTGTCTCTCTCTGTCTCTATCTGCCTCTTCCTCTCTCTGTCACTCTGAAATAAATAAATAAAAACAACAACAACAACAAAAAAAAAACTCTGAATGATTAAAAAGGGGGTAAAGCCTTGATAGACTTTGTAGGTCACAAGGATTGAAGATTTACCTAAATAAAAACAAAATAAACAAAATTCATAAAGTCCAAAGTCCATCCAATATTTACTCAGTGCAACAACATTTTATATAACAATGAGCAAAAATTTCTACTTGCAATTTTATTTCTGCTTAAACCTCATTTGTCATCCTTGTAGCGATAATTTTATAGAAGTTGAATATGAAAGTAATGTGTAATTATTAATTGGTAAGTTTTAAGAATAAATTTTTTTCGTTTTAATAAAAATGCTTTCCATCATTTTGGTTGATGCATTTTATAATTATTAAATAAAGTCTAATGGATATACAGTGCTACTTTCAAAAAGCAAGCACGGACTTTCATTTATCTTAATGTAATTCAAGTGTACTTTGCTGATCGTAGGTCTTGCATGCCCTATTGATACATGATGGGCCTGAGGTGTGCACCTCATTGCTCTAGATGTCCTGTTCTCAAATTACTTAGCACATAGCATTCCCCTAGACATATGAAATGATAAGGAATAAATATGCACCTTATTCTTCCCCAGAAGACAAGAATGGAACACTACTAGTCTTCTGGTAAAGAACATTTATTAAAATAGAACACTAGCGTTGAACAAATATAGACAAAACATTATAGACTCAGTGAGGCTGGGTTAGTGAGGGATTGAGGGCATATGGCATAGATGTTTTGGTCCAAGTGATACAACTTAAGAGAGTTATATATTTGCTGATAACATGTTCTTTATTTTCAGTGACAAATATATTTAAGAAAAAGAATGGGACAAGGCATTTGATTTGGCCCAACTCTTTGGGCAACATCAAGTACCTGGCAAGGACAAAAGATATAACCTTTTTGACAGAGGACTTGGTGTCTGTAGGAGTGTGACACATCACACTTTTGTAGTTTAACAATCAGTCTGTCTGCAGAACATGCTTCAGCAGTCTGTGGACTAATCATATCAGATTAAATACCAAGCTTCCTTCCTTGGTCTCTATGGAACCTGAGATATTTGTCATCATCAGGGAAGTGGTTAACCAAAGATAGTTACAGATCTGACTCACACTTTGCTTTATTCCTGTTTTTACAGAATGATGAACCCATGCAATCACTTGTAACATAGCCCAACCTTATTTCCCCAGGGTTACCTAAGTTTCCTTATAACACGCCACCAGTGAGTAATGCTAAATCTGGAATAAAACAAATTATCCTCAGAAGTACTTGGCAGCATGCTGCTGATGACACCCACATTGCTAGCCTGATTATCAAGCTGATCAGGCAACATATGAAGTCATAAATGCTATGATACAGACAGACTGAGTCATCAGCTCGGATCAAGTCCAGTGAGCTATTCAATAAATGCATTTTCATGGAGACATCTATGATTATAAACAAAGACATCGGAAACAGTTATTAGATTGATTGGACTCACGATAGGCTCACCAGAATTTGATGTCTTTCACAGCCCCAACCTGTAAGAAATTACAGGTATAGGCCATTTTGGCTATTAAACTAAACATACAGCATATATGGATATCTTGTTAGCTTTCTTAGTGAAGGTTTTCTTCAAAGCAGCCAGCATTATTTTGAAACCTCAACCACAGCGACTATAAACCAAGCCATATGCAGAGCCTTACCTACCCTGTGGCCAATGAGACCAATTCAGTGGAACAGTAGATGAAATTTACCTATGTAGTCCAGCTCCTATAATAAAGAAATGTCATTGGAGTATAGTTGCCCGATATGTTTTTTACATGGAAATTACTCATGGCTCTATCAGAGTAGGAGAATCCACTCTCCTGTCCCTACTATAAACAGAGCTTCTAACAACCACAACCCTGGTGGTAAACTTAAAGCCTGGACTCTTTTTTGTCACATGCATACTCACTCAATCCTCTCTCCCTGCTCACAATAAAAAGGAAAAAAAAAACCAAAGAAAGAAAGAAAGATAATTCAGGGAAAAAAAAAACTACATTAACTTAAAATGGTATCTTCAAAATTGACGCAGAGCAGAGCCCAAAGGTGTCATCTGACTTTCTGAAGAAGAAACTGTCTTTCCAGTGAGAACTAAACAGTCTGTAGGGATGACTGCTCACATGATTCCAAGACAGGTCATTTCACAATAATATGACTTTGTACATAAATACGTATGCAACACTGAAAGTTTATGAAGTTTCGAGGATCACTGCAATCAGGATGGCCACCTCTGGACCCAAGTCAGACAAGGACAATTAAATCAACTAGATTCAACATGTTAGATTCCGTAAACAGTTTATCTTTTTTATATATTAACAAATGCAAAGGCTATTGCAAGCAGATTACCTGTGTGGACTAGTGACATCTAATTAATGATTAAATAATTCAGCTTTCCCCCTTCATATAAGGGGCCATATTAAGGGCCCATAAGAAGGGGCCATTAAGAAGAGAACACAAATTAAATGCATAATAAGCTCACTGAATGTGTAGTGAGAAAAGCTCCAGCTCCAACACTAAATGAGACATGAAACTCCATCTGTGCCACTAAAGATGTACACCACGGTCAGCATTCACTGCCCTAAATGATAAAAACACATCCAAAGTATGTAAGTTATATAACTCCTACCAGTGAACTCAGAGTAAGCCACAAAGAAAACTGGGCCATACTAAAGAAAATATAGCGCAGCTGGGAGTATGGGAAATCCACACTATTAGACATTTTGTGGTCAACCATGGATTCCAGTGATGCCTCCCTTACATGTATGTAATTTTTCAGTGTGAGAATTCCATTAAATGTCAAAGCAAATAGTATGGAGAAAATAACCTTTCCTTGCCATTTTCTTTTACATATCGAATGGGATCTCAACTTGATGAAGGAACCATAATTTAAACACAAAATTCATAGTCTATTCATATTCTCTGGGAAGTGGATGACAGAATGCCTATACGAACAGCTCAAACATATACACAAAAGCTAGAAAAATGTACAACACTACAGGTATTATCCCCTCCTGAACAATGCAATGTGGACATTGAACATTGCATTTCAGCAAAAGATAAACATAACACTATACCTCATATTTTAAATTGCTAACCTTGACACAATTGAAGACCACACTGTAGTCTGATTAGATATGTCTACACAACCTTTGTCCTTCTAGAACATTGTTTTCCATTGTTTCCCACTGGTCTATCCCCCACCTCGTGGTAGTGTGTGGTCAAGCTCATGGGGAGATCAGGGGCCCCTGTTGAAATTTGGAAGCAATGAAATCTCTTATGTGCTTCTTCTGAGTGATATCCCTAGAGAAAAGTGAAAAGTTGACCAAATTCAGAGGCACTAGGGTTCCTTGGTCATGTCTGGGTTTCCAGCCACACCATACAGGCCTACAATAATGTAGAGCATATCTAATTTGCTTAGAGTAGGACTGTCCTTTCCTGGGTGAATAACTGGGACCTGAAAGTTAAAGTATAGCAATAGTGACAGGGAATCAAATATTGAAATTTGAGGAAAGTACAAGAAGCCTTCAGAGCTATACCTAGACAATCCTCACAGCAGGTTACTAGAAAAGATTATATTCCGGGCTAAGGAGTCTTTTGAAGGGAACATTAATTTTCCCCATTCTTTCAGAAGTCTCTACGTTGTCTGGGATGACACTCTGATCTACAAAAGGGGGGGCATAGCCATGGTGAATAAGGCAAGGTGAAACAATAATGGATTTCACAAACTGAAATTCCTCTAATTTCAGTTTAAAAAGTGCTGCGAGATGACTCAGTGGGTAAAGAACAATCTATGCATATGTCATGACCTGAATCTGGACCCTAAGAACTCACAGAAGGTGTGTGTATGTGCCTGTGATCTTGCAGGAAAGAAGGGAGACAGTGAGAAGAGAATCCTGAAGCTCATGGGCCATGCACACTGACAAATGCGGCTACAAACAAGAAGAGAAACCCTGCCTCAAAATAAGGTGGAAAGTGGAAGGCAATAATTCATGATGTGCTCTGACCTCCACACTCCCCCTGTCACAGTATCTGTGCTCTCATTCACAAATCATAAAAAGGCACACAGGAATTATATCCTTTGTAACATAACATTGATTCTAAAGACCACATTAAACAGTCCCCAGCATACTTTTACTTACTTTCTTAGGATCACCACAGTTCCCTTACAATATGAAAATAAAAGGTTACTTAGATCTGCAACAAGACAAATTATCCCCATAAGTTGTCATCATGCTATTGATGACATCCTCATTGCTAAGCTGACCTGCAAGTTGACCAGACCAGATCATATATGAAATGACTTCATTGACTTCATTACTATAAACCAGGATACCAACATGGCCTCCTTTAATATATATATATATATATATATATATATATATATATATATATTGATATTACAGGTAAGGATCCTCAAATCAGAACAAATATTTCTGATTTTTTTATGTCCTTCAGGCATAGAACTAACTCAAAATAATTTTTCTTTCCATATGGAAAAAAATAGCTTGAGAGTCTAGTTAATTTGTTAGCATTACAAGTACAAATCCATGATGGGTGTCAGCTACACTTATGTCAGTTATTTGTTCTTCTTGGGCTACATTGGGCAACTATGTGCATGGCCTTAAGAGGCGAATTATGTCACTTCACTTGAGTCCGTTGCCCCACACCCCATGTTGATGATTATAACAAAGGCTAGGGCACAAAGGACATATTCGGACCATCCAGTGGATGCCTTTGAATATCATACTGTGAGAACAAACCCATAATAATGCTTGGCATAGGCATACAAGTAGAAAAAAAATGGTATGGAACTTGTAAATTTCACCATGGAAGAATAGCAAATAACACTACCTAGACCATCCGAGATCAAAACGATATGGCATACTCACAAGTCAACTTGTTGATGGCAACTGCCTAGTTTCTGGTTGTCTGCTTATAGAACATTTGTGACTTTGCCAGCACCCTTTCTCACACAGATATGGATGGGCAGAGAAGGCATAAACTGACCTAAGGAAGATGTATGTTCATGCTGACAACAACCTGCTGTATACCCACAAGATCAACAACACATTTTATTGGCCTTTTACATTAGCTTTGTTCAGGCACATGAAGTTTCTGTTGAAGAGGCATCCTCCAGGCATCATCCTCTGGGGGTGGGGGTTCATAATAGCTTTGGTAGAGCATTGTCTCCAAAGGACAGTGATTCTGCAAGAAAACATCTTCAAAGGGTGATTCTGCATCCCTACAACACACAGCTCTTTCTGCAAAATCGCAAGCAAAGCAATGGCCCTTTCAACTTTAATGTGCTTCATTTGGTATTTCAGTGTAATCGTGTTTGGATGAGAGTTGCACAATTGCTGACTCTTGCATTTATTCATAACAGCATGCCTGTAAGTCATAAACCACCTGTTGAGCTGTGTATACTTGTATCAAAGTGCTCTTCAGGCCCACAGATGTCATTTCCTTACACCAAGAGAAGGATCCCTCACTACCTGTGATGGGTCCTTCATGTTGACCAAGAATTTATCTTTAACATTCTCTAAACCATGAATTCTATTAGTTTTGCTAAAGTATGTCCATTTCTTTGGAGCTGCTCAACACTCAGTTTTATTTGTTTACGGTAGGAAATGAACTGTATTCTCTATCTGCAGGATAAGAAGGTTGTGGGTGAGACCCACGGGCTATGAGGGACCAAGACTCAATATCGAAACAGAGATTTCTCAACCACTCATGTATGCTTATCTTTTTATCCAATTGCTTGGGTGACTTGTGTCTTTTCTTGGCAATATTGCAATCTTCAAAAGTTACCCTGAGTTGATATTCTGGGACCAATCCTTCTGGTGGTGAAAATGGTTCTCTTTGATATGCTTCATATAATGACACTTTGAATGATGACAATACTTATCTTATGCTCCACAGAAATGATTTGGGGAATAAGGATGCAGTAGATTAGATCATTTTTTGTGTCTTCCATGTCTTATAGGTAGGATATATCTTGTTGTAGAAATAGCTGGAATAGGAAGGAGGTTTTTTTTTTTTTTTTTTTTACGGGGGTGGTTTTTTGAGGTAGGGTTTCCTTTTAGGCCAGACTGACCTGAAACTCACTATGTAGTCCCCAGGGTGGCCTCAAAATCATGGCCATCCTCTTACTTCTGCCTCCCAAGTGCTGGGATTGAAGGAGTGTGCTTCCACACTCAGTTTAGGAAGGAATTTTAATTGCTATGTAGGATCATGTTTTGATTTCCTTTTTAAGATTAATTTGGTTCTATGTGGAAAGGTAAATATAAGAGACAAGAGGTGGAGCCTAAAGACCCATGTTCTAGTCTCCAGGTCCCATGTAAGTCAGACACACAAAGGTGAGGCAAGCACAAGGAGGCATATGTCCATTAGGTGGCACAAACATCTGGTGTTTGATTGCAGTGGCTGAGACCCTGGCATGCCAATTCTTTCTCTTTCTCTCTCTGTCCCAAATAAAAAGCAAACAAATAAATAAATAATTTTTAAAGTAAACTGGGCTAGAGAAGATTGCTTAGTGGTTAAGGCATTTGCCTGCAAAACCAAAGAACCCCTGTTCAATTCCCCAGGTCCCACATAAGCCAGATGTATAAGGGGGTTCATGCATCTGGAGTTCATTTGCAGTGGCTGGAGGCCCTGGCATGCCCGTTCTCTCTCTCTCTCTCTCTCTCTCTCTCTCTCTCTCTCTCTCTCTTTCTCTCTCAATAAATGAATAAAATATATTAAAAATATTTTTTTCAAAAGCACACTTACAGGGACAAGTTAATAGGTCATTACAAAAGTTTTAAAAGAGACATAACAGTACCTTAAATTAAAGAGGTTACAATAAGGCGTTGAGTATACATATAAATTGAAGGTAGAGTGAGTAAGACTGGAAGGTAAGTCAGAGGATTTGTGTGTAAAGAAAACATGGAGATTGATGTTAAAGGTATGAATTAATGATACAGAAAAGTCTATAAAAACAGACTTGGTGTCTTGAGTGATGGCTCAGCAGGCAGGGAGAGATCTCAACAAGTAAGATGCTTGCTGCACGCACATGGGGACCCTAACTTGAACACAGGTGCACATGAAAAACGTGAGTTATAGTCACTCCACATGTACCCCCAGTGCTGAAGGAGGCAGAGGCAAGAACATTGTGGGAATTCACTGGCCAGACAGACTTATTAAAAAGAGGCAATGCTAGATTCATTTAAAGAATCCATCTCACAGAAATAAACTAGGAGTGTGATAGAGGAGGACACCCAACATTCTACTCTGACCTCTACACTCATGAACAGTAAGGCATGTGTAACTGCACACTCAAGTGTACATACTATACATATATACATAACACTAACCCCCACTTCAGTAAACACACACACACACACACACACACACATTGGGGATAGTCAGAAGTTTGACTAGGAACTTATGCACTTGGAAATAGGACCTAAGCATCTTGGTGGGTTTGTCAGGTGAACAGACTATGTCAGTCTAGTATACAGAAATAGAGTCTGAGTACGGGGTCACCTGTACAGCAACATTGTCAGAACCTGTGATTATATTAAATCCCCTAGGACATAAGTCTAGTGTTAGGCTGAAATGGGGAGGAAAAAATTGTCAAACATGAGTTTGGAGGTGGATGAAGTTTAATGGAAACACTATTATTTCTGAAAGTAACTGAGTAAAGAGTAGAAGTTTGAGCATAAGTTGATAAAAACTGAAGTGTTTGTTGTAGACAGTCCCATAATGCTAGGATGAAAGTCCAGTGATTCACAGTCTTATGGGAGGAAGAGATTTATTTTAAACTTACAGATCCAGGGAGAGTTCCCTCAATGGCAGAAAAAATGCTGGCTCCCTTTTATAAATTCAAGCTGAGAGAAACTAGAACCAGCCAGAAAATACCAAAATTTAGCAACCATGAACTGGCAGACAGCATGCAGGACAATGTAGCTCAAACCTCTCTACATACTTTTGGGCTAGAATTCAGATCTGCCCTCAAACACACCTTTGGATTGGACCCCAGGAATCGCCCCCCGCCACCAGTGACATGCTCTCCAAATGGCTTGAGACCCAAGTTACAAGCTTTAATAAAACTCCTGAGTCTATGTGGGACATACAATCATACTACCAAAGCAATATACAGTAGGGTCTAATAATTAAAGTATTAAGTGGAGTGCTACAATAATCTTCAGTTTTTACAATGAGCATAGAGATGAAAAAAAAAATCAGGGACATGAACTGGAGGACCTATTATTTTGTCCGTGTTAAGGTTTTATTTCCCAAATTATTTTCATGAACTTAACATAAATATTTAAGTTAGATATCTTACCCCATGTTTCATTTTTATCAACAAACATATTTTGCTAATAGTTACAAGTTGGAAAAATATACATAAATTTTCACAGAAAACCTTTGATTATATGAACTCTGCTCCAAGTAATTAAGCACATTATTTGATGAAGGCAGTTCAATGAGTCATGCTCACCAGATGTTTTCTGAAAAGTAAAGACGTTCATCATATAAATAGGAATTTTCTTTAATCAAGTTGAATTTAGTGTCATTATGAGATGGAGGAAAATCAGCACTGTAATAAACAAGTATAGAGATGCTTGAAATATTTCCAAATGGTTAATTTTATTTACATTCCTTTTTTGTGAGGGATAGCATAATTTATATTATAAAAACACTCAAATGATTCTAACTACATACTTTGAGTTTGTATGCCATAAAAAAAGAATGAAACATAGAATGTGCAAATATACTGGTCATCAATTTTAAAGCTGTGTTTTATTATCCATGACACAAACAGAATAGATTGATGATAGATTAGAAAGACGATAGATAGATGGTAGATAGGTAGATAGATGATAGATGGATGCTACTTATAAATAGATGGTATATAGGTAAGTTAGTTGACTTCCATCACTAATTTCTCAAACTCTGACCAACCCTGGAGCACTTAGTGGCTGAGTGTGGTACCTAACTGTACATAAGATTAAGTGCAGTTCTTCCATGGCTGTTGATTTCCTGGTTTCTGTGCAGAGCAGGGTTCCTGCAGTGATCATCATGTCTACTAATCTCATTCAGTGACTAAACATTCTATGCCTCAGACTATGAAATGAAGACCAATGGGGAAGAACTGGTCAAAAGAAATTCATTGTCATCAGGAGACTAAAAACTGTGCATAAAGAGTTCTTGGTATGATTTTAGCTAATTTACTTCATATTTCAAATTGAAGAAAGTGCAGACATGCATTGTTACTAACATATGCTATGAGCATATGCATAAGCACCAGCAGAAATGAATAATTGTCTATAGTGTTCCTTGTGTTAATATTACTTTCTTTTTTTTTTAATTTTTTTTGTTATTTTTATTTATTTATTTGAGAGTGACATACAGAGAGAGAAAGAGGCAGATAGAGAGAGAGAGAATGGGCGTGCCAGGGCTTCCAGCCACTGCAAACGAACTCCAGATGCATGCACCCCCCTGTGCATCTGGCTAACGTGGGTCCTGGGGAATCTAGCCTGGAACCGGGGTCCCTAGGCTTCACAGGCAAGCTAGCCTCGAACCGGGGTCCCTAGGCTTCACAGGCAAGCGCTTAACCGCTAAGCCATCTCTCCAGCCCAATATTACTTTCTTTACTGATAGCTAGTATTTTATTTGTGTTAGGCCAATAGTTGTGTATTAAGAAATCACCACTTCCTTCTATATTTACTCAGAAAAATTTGTTGCAAATATGTAGTTTTAATTTTTATATTAGAGTTCTGAAAGGAAAGGATTCTACACAACACAGTGTTACCAATGTTGGAAATTATAAAATGGGATAAGAAAGTGTATATCTTATCTATCTTCATGAGAACATTTAGGGGCCGAGGAGATGGCTTAATGGTTAAGCGCTTGCCTGTGAAGCCTAAGGACTCTAGTTCAAGGCTCGATTCCCCAGGACCCACGTTAGCCAGATGCACAAGGGGGCACACGCATCTGGAGTTCTTTTGCAGTGGCTGGAGGCCCTGGCGCACCCATTCTCTTTCCCTCTATCTGCCTCTTTCTCTCTCTCTCTCTGTTTGTCACTCTCAAATAAATAAGTAAAAATAAACAAAAAATTTAAAAAGAGAACATTTACAGAAGAAAACTTACCTTCTATATGCACACATATGTAAGTTATTATACATCATATATTTCTATAATACAAAAGTGTATGTGTGTGTGTGTGTAAGTGGAAGGAATCCGACTATAAATGCTCTTAATCATAGGGATACTTTAAGAAAACCCTACTTTGAGAGAAATGGCTGTTTCTTCTTTTTTTAAGGAGTTGATATTTGAAGCACCAAATTTATTTATTTTAAAATTCTTTTTTGACATTTGTTCACAGTGTGTATGTATGTATGTGTTGGGCCTTGAAAGGCCCGGATGCGCGGCCTAGTGGAACTTCCTGAGCCTAGCTAAACTTTGGCGATCTGCCTCTGGCCAGCTATGACTCAGCAAGACGCCTAATGGCCTCTGGCCTGTTACTTCTGCGTAGGAGTTGGAATTCCGCGCATGCACGCTTAGAACCAATCATTTCAAAAGTCGAGGTATACTATTGGTCCTTACCTCTCCCCCCATCCCAGAATCCCCACCCTCGTTCTCAACACTATATAGGCAAACGCCCGTAACAATAAAGTGTGTTCCTGCTTTGACGCGACTCCCGGCTTGGTGGTGTGTTCCTGGCCGTTGACACTCATCTCCTCCTCACCCCCTTGGGAGGAGCCAGCGGGCCTGGTCCTTCCTCAGCACTACCTGCCGGAGGGAGCCCGGCATGTATGCATGTATGTATGTAGGCACATGTGTTTGGGGTGCACAGTCATGTATATGTATACATGTGGAGCCAGAGGCTGATGTCAGGTATGTTTCTTCATCCCTCTCTTCTTCATTTTACTGAGCAGTATCCCTCAATTAAGCTTATTCAGTTAGTCTAGCTAGCCAGCTTAATCAGGAAATGCCCTCTCTCAACTTGTCATGAACTGGGACCACAAGCAGTTATTATGTCCGACCAGTACTTACGTAAGTGCTGGGGATCTAAACTGTTCTTCTCACGCTGGCATGGCAAATTCTTTAGTGACTGAGTCATCTCCACAGTCTCGCAAAATCTACATTTGAATGTGCAAACTAGTATGAAGTCAATTTCATAATTAGTGTGAACTCAAAGCTCACGCTGGCCACATCATGATGCACAGTGTCATTGACACCCAGGCATTCTTTAAACAGTCCCAGGCAGTTTGCATTCTATACTTAAATATGTATGTATAATTGTGTTAACTATCCACACACAGCCCAGTGTCACTCTTCAGATATGGAACCACACACCTACTGTACATTATTATCCTGATATTGATCCAAAAGGACAAGGCCTGAGACATCAGGTATAAAGAAAACCTAGAAAGCTTTTTTTTCTTTTTTATTTTTTTAGATATGTGTATAGGTTATCTCCTATTACTTGAAACAAAACATCTGACAAAAATCAGCTTAAGGGAAGAAGGGTTTATTTCAGTTTGCAATTACAGGTTACAGGTCACTCTGGGGAGGAAGGCATGGTGGCAGGAGCTGCTCACAGTTCACATTCAGTGCAGAGTTAGGGGCAGAGCAGAGCATAACAGTGAGTGCTGATGCTCACCTGGCTCCGTCTTTTTCACACAGTGCAGGAACTCAGCCCGTGAGGGTTACTGCCCACAGCTAGGGTCAGCCCTCCCACATCAACTAATCTAATCTTGAAAATCCCTCTCAGGGCAGGGGAGATGGTGAAGCACTTAAAAGTACTTGCCTCCTAAGCACAAAACTTTAGTAAATCATTTGCTTATGAGCCAATAAAAACACAAAACTAACAATTCCAAGAAATGTACTGTACTGCATTAATGAAAATTTCAAGGAATATAGAAAGACATCAGGAAATGTAGAATTTCACGATGTATATCAAAAAAGAATTAAAAGCTAAAGCTTACAATGAATATATATCAAATTTTGGGGCTGGGGAGATGGTTCAGAGGTTGGAGTTGCTTGCTTGCAAAACCTGCCAGCTTGAGTTCAAGTCTCTAGTGCCCTCATAAAGTCAGAAGAACAAAGTTGCACATGCCTATGGAAGTGGCAAGAGGCCTCACATACCAGTTTCCTCTCTCTCTCTTTGTCTAAAATAAATAAATTAAATTAAATATATAAAGAACTCTTTAAAATCAGCAAAAAGAAAAAATATATATTAAAAATGGACCTTCCAGCAAGGCATGGTGGTGCATGCCTTTAATCCCAGAATTTATGAGGCAGAGGTAGGAGGATTGCTGTGAGTTCGAGGCCACCTTGAGACTACATAATGAATTCCAGGTCAGCCTGGGCTAGAGTGAAACTCTACCTTATAAAACAAACAAACAACAACAAAAAAAAAAAAAATGGACCTTCGTTGCCAATTAAAAAGTCAACTTAGAAAGGATTAGATATTTGAATATAGAAGTTTAAACTATGAAGAAAACTGGAAAAATCCTTTAGTATAAAATGTGGACAGGTTTTGTTCAGACAAGATCCCAAAGGCACAGAAGTGAAAATAGACAAATGAGATCATTTTAAGTCAAAATGGTTGTAAATAGTAGAGAGAACAAACACCATGCTGAGGCTCTCCTCAGAAGGGAAGTATACTTACTAACTGTGCATCAGACCAGGGCATTGTGTTAAAACTGTGCAGCTTTCTTGGTGAACCTGTTACCAGCACAAGGGTGAAGGAGGTAGAAACAGAGAACACTCAACTCAAACCAAACCAGATATCCAGAGACACAGAGGCTCCTACGACCTCATCACTGAAGTAGACATAAGAGAAATCCAACATGGCTCAGGGAAATTTGCAGAAGATGAGGCGGAAAGATTGTTAGAGCCACATGTTGGGATATTATGCACAGAGACACTGCCTCTTACCCATAACCGATGGCTAATCCCACAATGCATGACCCACATTTCCCAACATAAAGGGTCCCTGTGGAAAGGAGAGGACGGGGAGGAGGCAAACAATGGTACCAACATCGTTGTATACACACTGTGTACATAACTTAAAAAAAACAACTGCATATATGGAACTAAAAAGGAAACCTCACCAACCTTCTTAAAAGAAGATATACAAATGGCCAGCTGCAGACATATAGCAAGTGTTCAACTTCACAAATTATTAGTCAAACGCAATTCAAACCACAATTAAATATCACCCCACAACAATAACAAAAAACAAAAACCTGAAAACAAGATGTCAAGTTCTGACAGTTACATGGGGGAAAGAAATCCATGGGGTAGTCATGAAACATAGGGGTGTAATGCCTGCTGCTGTCTGGCTAAATGTATATACCATGCATATCAAACTGCCCAATAAGCACTTCTCTTAATGTTCATACCCTTATATTAATGCTACTCTCACTTTTGGTAGAGAATCGTCTCTTTTCAGGTGGAAGTGACCTTGGGATGACTTAGAAGGCATCATGGTGCTGGAAAGAAGTGACAGGAGTGCTCAGTGCCTGACACTACCTACACAAGGCCATCATAATAGGAGGAAAAGACCATGACATCAAAATAAAAGAGAGACAGATTGAGATGGGGAGGGGATATGATGTAGAATGGAGTTTCAAAGGGGAAAGTGGGGGGACGGAGGGTATTACCATGGGATAATTTTTTATAATCCTGGAAGTTGTTAATAAAAATTTGAAAAAAAATAGAAAAAGAGAATTCCAAAAAAATTCTGCCTAGAGTAATATAGAAGAGTCTATATTTTAAATATTTGTTAATTCAGATCAGAAAACCATTGACATAACTGTATTGTTTTTGTGTACATATTCCAAATCGAGGATATTGGCTTAAATTTTTCTGAGTATTTTTGTGTGGTTAAACTTTATCTACAAATATTTATAGACATGAAAAGGTATGCAAAATTAAATACAAGTTAAAATATTTTTGAAATGTGGTACATATACACACAAAATAATATTTATTCATGCCAAAAAAAGGAAATCTTATTTGTGACAACATGTATGGAACGTTAGCTAATTATGTTAAGTAAAGCAAGTAGGACACAAAAAGTAAACATTACATGATCTCTGATTTGAAAACTATAAAATTGTGCTCATTAAACTTGCATTATAGAATGGTTTTGAGGATAGAGCCAGCAGAAGGCAGGAAAAGATGGGAGAATTATCAAGGAGTACTATGTTATATGATAGGAAATTCTGGGGGCCACTGACTGCAGACAGTGTATAGATAACAATTATGTAACATAGATGTCATAAGATTTAACAAATTTTAAATTATTTGCCACAAACCTTGAGACACTGCATATGTTTCATCTGTTAAAGCATTATACAATGTACGAGTATAATAAACCCTGCATGTATGCCATAAACACACATAGTTTTGTGTTTTATGTAATGAAAAATAAATAATTTTGATAAAAAAGAAAGATAACTGGCCCCATAACTCATGTCACAGCAAATAAGTGAATGAAAATATGTTCATTGAAAAAAATGCAAAAAAAAATGAGATACTACAATCGGCCTATTAAAATATAAAACAGGAATTGGAGGGAATGTCAAACAATAGCTACTATGAAACATAGTTTAGCACTTTCTTATAAAACTACACATATCTCTACCATATAATCTCAAAAATTTGACCCTTAGTATTTATGCAAAGAAATTGAAAACATACAGAAAGTAACTTCATCGTGATGTTCAATGCAGTGTTCTTTGCATTGCCAAAGCTTAGCATCACTCTAGAAGCACTTGATAAAAATGAATGGATAGCACACTGTGCTATATCCACAAATATGATGCCTGTAGTAAGCAGTAAGATTTAGTAATTTTTTTGTATCTAAATTCTTACATCCTCTCATTTGAACTTTAGTTTAGAACTCCAGCATAATTTTTGTAGAGTTCTTCATGTTTCTACAGTAATCTATCATTTTTATAACCCTAAATCACACATATACACATACCTTAAATGACAAAGTGCATTAATATTATCATAGTTAATCTAATTTCTTAACTCAGGTAACTTTCTTTGCTTATTAATAACTTTGCATTATCACTTTATTCTATTTGAAATTAATTTCAGTGAGTGTTTTATGAAGAATTATCAAATAGAATTCTATTTCACTGGTATCATCAATCAATCACAGCACACCATTAAGCATACACTTTGCATAATGTTTGCATCCATCTCACCTTTAAGTCAGTAATTGCATTGGTGCTCACCCCCATCCAAGTCCCTCATTAGCACAGGACAAATTTTAATATACAACTCAGTGAAATGCGAGTTAGAAATGGGACTATTCTAGCACTGTGGGAATTCTTCTTAACAGAGAAAAACTGAGATAACATCACATCATACCCTTTTCTAATTAGCAGAGCTGCAATGAAGCCCCGTGTATTAGATAGAAGACTAGCATAGCTGGTATTTGAAGTGGGCTAAGTGCTTGAGTGAGATTCTCTGTCAATGAATTCTGATTATCTTCCCACTCCAAAGCAAAAATAAGACCTTAGTTTTCAAACCATTTCTGCCTTTAAAGGCTAGTAATCAAAGACAAAAAAAAAGCTTTTATAAAGTAATGGTTAAACTTTAAATGTCCTTGTTCTTTCAATAAGAATTCCAATTACAGACACAGTTTTTGAAGGTTGTAGATTTTGTGTAGTTTAAATTTGGACCAAATATTCTCATCTCAAACAGTGATTTTTTAAACAAGAAAACAAGGATTTTATATCGTTTTTCAGTGACAGGAGTGAAACTACATTGTAAAGAAATGAGATTTTAAATAGAAAGCACAAAAGTTTTAAAATGTTATTTAACACAAGTGGTGAAAAGCCAGAAATGACAAGTTTCCATTTCTTGTGAAATTGTAGCATAATATAAAATCTCAATATTATTGCTTATTTTCCCATTTCTTTCATGTTTTGTTTTGCATTTGAAGAGTTGTCTATTTGTTAAGAGGTTAAAATGCATCACTGAGGCCAGAATATATCGCAGATTCACTGGCAATGATATATGCAAAACATGTAAATATCTGATAGTATTATTTGACATTTGAAGTCTCATGGGACATAAATGTTTTATTAGAAGAATGATTCCTAAATCCCTATATGTAGCCCAATGATTTGGAGTGAATTAAGGAAAAGTGATGGGTGAGCCACGATTCTTTGCCAGTGGAAATGAAATGATGATATCTGTAAAGTTCTGATGAACAAACAATAAAGAGGAAACTGGACCTCATCACTGAAGTAGACCTAAAAGGAACCTAACATGGTTCAGGGAAATTTGCAGAAGAGGGGGCAAAATATTGTTAGGGCCACATGTTGGGACATTATGCACAGAGGCATTGCCTCCTCCCCTTAACTGATGGCTACCCCCACAATGCACAGACCACAAAGAGGGTCCTTTCAGAGCGGGGAGGACAGGGAGGAGGCTAAGGATGGTACCAACATGGCTATTATAATAAAAAAGGAGGAAACTAACTCTTAATCCCTATCATTCCCTCTGTAGAGGATCTTTCCACCTTCCCCATTTATTTAAGTCCTGATTAATGCCAAGGTCACTTGTATCAAGTAGGAAGGGAAAATGGATGTTTCTGCCCATTTAGCCTTCATGTTTTGGGGCCAAATCATAGCGTTTCAGTAGTGTAATTACTTCTGAGTTAGAAAGTGACAGTAAATTATGTGTTCTCATCTTACAGACTTTGCTTTGCAAGGATGTCACTAGTGAGCCTATTTTGCATCAATAAAGACTATTTATCCAGACTTGAACTAAAAGGTCTCTGTACAATATAGCCATTGAAATTAAATATTTATTCTTGTACAAATTATAAAGTAACATAAGTAATTAGAAAGACATTTAACATTCATCTTTTGTGCTCATATATTTGAGGAAACTTTGGAGACCCTCTAATGCTAAAAATTTTATTTTAGATCATGATGGTAAACAGAAAAATACTTGTCTAGTCCCTTATAAAGAAGGAGGCACACATAGCTTGTTATTAGGTATAACTTGCATTTATATTAATTAATGTAATTATTCTTTCATTAAAGTCAAATGTACTTTCATATTGTTTTCTGGACTTTGAGTCAGACATTGTATGTACACATGAAATGTCTTATACATATTGTTTTCTGGACTTTGGGTAAGACATTGTACGTACACATGAAGTGTCTTATACATATTGACAGTCTAAAAAGGAATCCTAGAGTTAAATTGTAGAGAGACCTTTTAGTCCAAGTCGGGATAAATTGTCTTTATTGAACAATACTTTCAGTCTAAGATGTTAAGTGACTTGATACTGTAATGCAACATTTTGCAGACTCAATAATTGAAAGTCTCATGTAAATTAAGCTGATGCTACCTGGGACCTAACAAGATGAACTTGCATAAGAGAAGAGAGGAAAAATTATGCATGAAATTATCATATGAAAAGTACATAATACTACATATGGATTTTATATAAAATTGTAGGAATCATGACTAGAATCATACTAGTCAAGTGCATTGGTAGTGTTGTGTTCTAAACCATCTGAATAAGAGATGAGAGGGTGTATGAAGGCTGCTGATGTGGCCAGGGCATGCTATTCTGACATATGGCACCAGGAATACTGAATATTTTAAGCCAAAGGAAGCAGAAAACTGCCAAAATAGAAGAGTCTCACTTTCCCCTAGACTTTGTCTGTTGAAGCAAACACTTCCAAGAATCTCTATTTCCTTGATAATAGAAAAAGGACCCCTAGAGAAGAAGACTCAAGTGATGTAGGGTATGGGGGCAAAAGTTAATAGAATGCTTGCAAATCAAAACATCAAGGGGCCATTATCCCAGAGGGAAGAAACCAGCAAGAGAGAGTCAGGGAGACAAGAGGAGAGATGCAGAAAGGGGGACAAATAAGAACAAAACAGGAAGGAGACCAATGCAATGAAGCCCTCTAGATTATATGCTAATCTAGAAAAACAGTTAATTACAATTCTCTGATCTTTATTGAAAGGTATTCCCTAGTGGGCTTTTCCACTGTACCTTATAAAAAAATGAAGGAAGACACAGAGACACCAGAGTGAAACCCAGGGAGAAACCACATCTCAAATGAAGTGGGATGGTAAGAACTGCCTCAGAAGCAGACCTTTGACCTTTATACTCAAGCACATACACAGAGGCACATGCGTGTGTGCACGCGTGCATGTGCACATGTACACACACACACACAAATAAACAAATGAAATAAGTAAATAAAATGTCATCAAAATAGCGTGTCATTTCTACATGTGTCATTTCTCGGTTAAAACATTGAATGACAAATGAAAATAGCTATGATAGTTATTCCTCTTAGCTAAAACAATACAACTTTCCCTTTTTTTCAGATGTGGCAGTGGGGATGACAGGCTGGAAGAGAGTTTGTCAGTCAACCCTTTTGGATATGCACCATGAACAAGAAATAAGCACCCGGTACTTCCAAGTCACTAATCTTCTTGGTGTTTGCGATGATTAGTGTCCCTATTGTGGAACCTAACAAGTTTGTTTGTCTCCAGACAATGAGTAGCATGCCCCGTAATTACAGAAAAATAAAATTTGAGATATTAAATGTTGTTATTAATTAATTAATTAATTAGTTATCTTACTAGGGATTGATCTAGGACAGTGATAAAGTCAGAAAAGTATTCTACCACTGAACTACATTTCTGGGATTGTTTATGTTTTTGAGACACATTTATTTCTATGTAGCCTAGGTTGACTTGGAACATGTAATTGTCCTGTCTCAGCCTCTCTAGTAGTCGAAATAACATGCATATGTCACCATGTCAAGTGCATTAAATAATCATTTAAAACTTTCTACCTAGGAGGTAATGGATCAAACTTGTGACGAATCATGACACAAGTGTTTCGATGGCAGGATGTTCACAAAATGTAACATGTATCTGAGCAGTCTCTTGTTTGGAGCTGGGATTACATACTTTCACATCACAGAGCTTGCTGCATTGAAGTCTACTTTGGAAAGGCCAAGACATGCCAATTATGTTTAGTTCCACAACAATGTGTATAATTGAAAACATTCATAAAAGACATTTCCTGGGCTGGAGAGGTGACTTAGTCATTAAGACATCTGCCTGTGAAACCAAAGGACCCAGATTTGATTCCCCAGAACCCACGTAAGCCAGATGCATAAGTGGCATATGCATCTGCAGTTCATTTGCAGTGGCTAGAGGCACTGACGTGCCCATTCTGTCTGTCTCTCTCTTCTCTCTGTCTCTCTCTCTCTCTCTCTTCTCTCTCCGCTTGCAAATAAATAAATTTTTTTTTAAAAAAAGACATTTCCTACTCCATAAGGGTTATAGTCTTCTGTGTTACAAGGTTCTTTTCTATTAAGTTTTGACCACAGAGAAGCCCCAGTGCACTTATTAGTTTCATTTTATAGAACTTTAGATAAAGATTAAAGTACAGACAAAGTAGGTACATCTGTTATAACATACATATTAAGATGACTTAAAAATATATCTTGGAAGCAAATCTTTTTTCTGAAAATAATAAAGTATATCCCATATTAAATCAGACTTTTTTATCTGGTGTCAAAATGAAAATATAATGATATAGAAAAGTAAAATATCTACACCAAGTTTTTCTATATATGCATCAGCTTTTGCTGTTTAGATCTGGCTTTCCTCAGTGAGAAAAATTAGTACTAATTCACATTCCATTAAATTTCAATATTTTGGCACAAATATATATATAATATCTTGTCTAGCATGATTTTATATAGTCACACTGAGCACTCCTTGTTAGAATTTTAAAGGTTAAAATTATCTGCTGAATGTGTTCTTTTTTTTTCTCTCTGCCCTTCTCTTTGACAAAGCCTTACAATAAAAGAGCAGTTTGCATCTGTGGAGAACAAAATCCTCTGGGAAATAAAAGGCTCATTGAACTGATTCACACCACCATCATCTGGAGAAGCTCAAGTCAGTATTTTCCAAAACATGATATATGGGGTTGAAACTGCTCCTCCATTTCCAGTAAGATAATCCACCACTCCTAAATCTAGGATCAGTTACAGCTTGACACTAATAACCAAATTATCAGAAAAATTGCTCTGAATGATACATTTTCCAAATATTGTGTAGAACAGATTTTCTTTTCCCTTGTAGATCTGGATAACAGAACTCCAGGGATTATAGGATTTGATAATATTCTGTAGTTCTGAGCATTTTAATACATCCTTTTTAGCATTTTCAAGATCTTTCCTAGAAACTGGCAAGTCATAGAACATTTATTCTTTCTATCATTAGCTTTGGATAAGGTTGCCAAGGTGAAAGGAAGGTGAATACATCACAAACCTATATGTGGATGTAATGAATGTGAATCTGTTTGAATGAGGCAATTAAAATAAACAATTTCTTAATAGAAACAGTCAAATATATACTCTGATATACTGTGTGTGGTGTTCTGTGAGTGAGTGAGTGTGTGTGTGTGTGTGTGTGTGTGTGTGTGTGTGTGTGTAACCTTTAATATAAGCCACAATTTGATAGATATACATTTGCCTGTGAACATGACTTTAAACCTGGTTTAGTTCTATTTTAGCAGGAACAGAATTACTTTCACATGCTTTTCAGACATAAAGTAAGGATAATTGCAAATAAACTAAATGAGTCAAAAGTGAAAATTTGTCAAGTTGAATATTAAGAAAGGTTTTTGCCACATGTGATCTGTGATAATCTCATCTACAGCACCTCTTATTTCGCATACAGATATTTTCTAAGTTATTCCATAATTTGCCAACATATTACCTGTTGTTTTATAATTCTTTATCACAGTTTCCTGTCCTAATTTTTTTCTATTTTCATTATTATTTTTTCTCAACTTTTATTAACACTTTCCATGATTATAAAAAAAAATCCCATGGTGATACCCTCCTCCCCCCACTTTCCCCTTTGAAATTCCATTCTCCATCATATCCCCTCCCCATCTCAATCAGTCTCTCTTTTGTTTTGATGTCATGATATTTTCCTCCTATTATGATGGTCTTGTGTAGGTAATGTCAGGCACTATGAGGTCATGGCTATCCAGGCCATTTTATGTCTGGAGGGAGCACGTTGTAAGGAGACCTACCCTTCTTTGGCTCTTACATTCTTTCTGCCACCTCTTCCACATTAGACCCTGAGCATTGGAAGGTGAGACCTGAAATGTTACTCAGTACTCCAGTCACTTCTTTCCAGCACTATGATACCTTCTGAGTCATCCCAAGGTCACTGCTATCTGTAAAGAGAAGATTCTCTACACAAAGTGAGAGTAGCATTAATATAAGGGTATGAATATTAAGAGAAGTGCTTACTGGGCAGTTTGATAAGCATAGTATATACATTTTTCCAGACATCAGCAGATGTTACACCCCTAGGGCTCATGACTACCCACGTTTTAAGTTTTAAGTATCATGGATGTATTCCCTCCAATGGAGCAGGCCTCCAGTCCAATTGGAGGGCATGATATATGGGCCACTATTGCACCTGTTGGCTCTTCTGTCCTGGCTGGCCAATTATAAGGCTTTCAGTGTCCACTGTTGAGTATCTTCACTGGTGGTATCTCTTTCTCCCATTGAACTGCATGTAGAATGGCTTCTTCCAGCTTTCTGTCAGCTGGTCTACATGCAGGAGGTTCAACTCAGTTCCAGCAGGATTTCTCAGTGGCCTTGCAGCCCAAGTACATGGAGACTTCAACAATAGGGTCTTACTATCTATTCCTGGTGGGAAACTGGTGGGAAACCAAGGGCCTCAGCAATTGCCTATAATGTTTTGGGGGCATCAGGGACCTCCTTGGCCAACAACTCACTGGAAGGTATCCTATCCCTGACACTGAAATTTTTCTGGCAATGATCTATGGCTCCTGAGTGTACAATTGTCCAAAACCAGAGGATTCCATATGATTTACTTATATACTCTTAGATTTTGATTAGCCCTCCCTCCACCTTTCCTTTACTCAGTCTCTTCCCCAGACCTCACTTTGGGCCATTTCACCCCCGTTAATCTATTCTTCTACTTACATATATACAGTGCCACCCTATTAAGTACCCTCCTCCCTTCCTTTCTCTTCCCTTTATATCTCTTTTTTAGCTTACTGGCCTCTGCTACTGAGTTTTTTTCCTTCTCACACAGAGGCCCAATCATCTATAGCTAGGATCCACATATGAGAGAGAACATGTGGCACTTGGCTTTCTGGGCCTGGGTTAC
The DNA here is from genome assembly GCA_036346955.1 of Dipus sagitta. NCBI lineage: Eukaryota > Metazoa > Chordata > Mammalia > Rodentia > Dipodidae > Dipus > Dipus sagitta. The sequence goes on from CM070772.1 coordinate 29,080,226, forward strand.
CTCACTTAGTATAATCCTTTCCAGATCCATCCATTTTCCTGCAAATTTCATAACTTCATTTTTCTTCACCACTGAGTAGAACTCCATTGTATAAATGTGCCATACCTTCATTGTACACTCATCAGTTGAGGGATATCTAGGCTGGTTCCATTTCCCAGCTACTATGAATTGAGCTGCAAAAAACATGGTTGAGCAAGTACTTCTAACGGTATGAGATGAGTCCTTAGCATATATGCCTAGGAGTGCTATAGCTGAGTCATATGGTAGATCAATTTTTAGCTGTTTTAGGAACTTCCACACTGATTTCCACAATGGCTGGACCAGACTGCATTCCCACCAACAATGTAGAAGGGTTCCTCTTTCTCCACATCCCCATCAGCATTTATGATCATTTGTTTTCATGATGGTAGTCAATCTGGCAGGAGTGAGATGGAATCTCAATGTAGGTTTAATCTGCATTTCCCTGATGACTAGGGATGTAGAATTTTTTTTTTAGATGCTTATACGCCATCCATATTTCTTCTTTTGAGAACTCTCTATTTGGCTCCATAGCCCATTTTTTGATTGGCTTCTTTGATTTCTTATTATTTAACTTTTTGAGTTCTTTGCATATCCCAGATATTAGTCCTCTATCAGATGTATAGCTTACAAAGATTTTTTTCCCATTCTGTAGGTTACCTCTTTGCTTTATTCACAGTGTCCTTTGCAGTACAAAATCTTTTTAATTTCATGAGGTCCCAGTGGTTACTCTGTGCTTTTATTGCCTGAGCAATTGGGGTTATATTCAGAAAGCCTTTGCCAAGACCAATATGTTGAAAGGTTTCCCTGTGCTTTTTCCTCTAGCAGTTTCAGAGTTTCTGGCCTGATGTTAAGGTCATTAATCCATTTGGACGTAATTCTTGTGCATGGATAGAAAGAAGAATCTATTTTCATCCTTTTACAGGTACATATCCAGTTTTCCCAGCACCATTTGCTGAAGAGCCTGTCTTTTCTCCAATAAGTATTTTTGGCATTTTTATTGAATATCAGGTGGCTATAGCAACCTGGACTTACATCTGGGTCCTCTATTCTGTTACATTGATCTACATGTCTGCTTTTGTGCCAGTACCCTGCTGTTTTGTTACTATGGCTCTGTAGTATAGGTTAAAATCAGGTATTGTGATACCACGAGCTTTATTTTTGTTGCTCAGTATCATTTTAGATATTCGAGGTTTTTGTGATTCCAAATGAATTTTTGGATTGTTTTTTCCATTTCTGTGAAGAATTCCTTTGGAATTTTGATGTGTATTGCATTAAATGTGTAGATTGCTTTTGGTAAGATTGCCATTTTCACACTATTGATACTTCTAATCCAGGAAAAAGTGATGTTTTTCCATTTCCTAGTGTCTTCTGCAATTTCTCGCTTGAGTGTTTTATAGTTTTCATTGTAGAGATCCTTTACTTCTTTGGTTATGTTTATTCCAAGGTACTTTATTTTCTTTGATGCAATTGTGAATGGGAGTGATTCTCTGATTTCATCCTCTGTGTGTCTGTTGTTATCCTATAGGAATGCTACTGATTTCTGTGTATTTATTTTGTATCTTGCTACATGGCTGTACGTGTTTATCAGCTCTAACAGTTTGCTGGTTGAGTCTTTAGGGTCATTTATATATAGAATCATGTCATCTGCATATAATGATAACTTGATCTCTTCCTTTCCAATTTGTATCCCTTTTATGTGTGTCTCTTGCCTTATTGCTATGGCTAAGTCTTCCAGTACTATATTTCATAATAGTGGGGACAGTGGACACCCTTGTCTTGTTCCTGATTTTAGTGAAAGCTTCCAGTTTTTCCCCATTTAGTAATATGTTGGCTGTAGGCTTGTCATAAATAGCCCTTACTATATTAAGATATGTTCCTTCTATTCCCAGTCTCTGTAGGACTTTTATCATGAAGGGATGTTGGATTTTGTCAAAGGCTTTCTCTGTGTCTAATGATATGATTATGTGATTTTTGTCCTTCAGTCCATTAATATAATGTATTCTATTTATTAATTTGCATATGTTGACCATCCCTGCATCTCTGGGATAAAGCCTACTTGGTTAGGGTGAATGATCTTTCTTATATATTCTTATATTTGGTTTGCCAATATGTTGTTGAGAATTTTTGCATCTATGTTCATAAGGGAGATTGGTCTGTAATTTTCTTTTTTTTTTTTTTTTTTTTGGTTCTACCTATGCCTGTTTTTGGTTATCAGGGTTATGCTGGCATCATAGAAGGAGTTTGGTAGGATTCCTTATTTTTCTACTTTATGGAAAAGCTTAAGAAGCAATGGTGCTAGTTCTTCCCTGAAGGTCTCATAAAATTCAGCAGTAAATCCATCTGGGCCTGGGCTTTTTTAGTTGGGAGATTTTTGATAACTGCTTGGATATCCATGCTTGTTATAGGTCTATCTAAGTGATTAATCTCATCTTGATTTAATTTAGGTAGGTCATATAAACCAAGGAAATCATCCCTTTCTTTCAGATTTTCATACTTTGTGGAGTATATGCTTTTATAGTATGTCTCTATGATTTTTTGAATTTCTCTGGCATCTGTTGTGACGTTTCCTTTTTCACCCTAATTTTATTAATTTGTGTCTCTTCTCTCTTTCTTTTGGTCAGATTTTCTAATGGTTTATCAATCTTATTTATCCTTACAAAGAACCAGCTCTGTTTCATTGATTCTTTGGATTGTTTTTTTTTTTTTTTTTTTTTGGTTTCTATTTCATTAATTTCTGCCCTAATCTTTATTATTTCTTCCCATCTACTGATTTTTGGTTTGCCTTGTTCTTCTTTTTCCAAGGCTTTAAGGTGAAACCTTAGGTCGTTTACTTGCGACCTTTCTAATTTCTTAATATAGGCACTTAAAGGTATAAATTTCCCTCTTTGGACTGCCTTCATTGTGTCCCAGAGATTTTGGTATGTTGTGTTCTCATTATTGTTTGACTCTATAATTTTTTTTGATTTCCTTCTTTGTTTCTTCATTGACCCATTCATCATTTAGTAGCGTGTCCTTTAATTTCCATGATTTTGTGTATGCTGTATAGGCTTTCTTGCTATTGATTTGTAGTTTGATTCCATTGTGGTCAGATAGAATGCAAGCAATCATTTCAGTTTTCCTATATTTGTTAAGATTTGCTTTGTGCCCTAATATATGGTCTATTTTAGAGAATGCTCCATGTGCTGCTGAAAAGATGTATATTCTGCAGCATTTGGATGAAATGCCCTGCATATATGTTAGGTCCATTCCTTGTATAACCTCATTTATTCCAGATGCCTCTCTGTTTATTTTTTCCCAGGATGACCTATCAATTGATGAGAGTGGGGTGTTGAAGTCACCCACTACCACTGTGTTTGTTGTTATCTGTAACCTTAGCTCTAGAAGTGCTTGTTTGATGAATTTGGAGGCCCCCATGTTAGGTGCATATATGTTTAGGATTGTAATGTCCTCCTGTTGGCGGGTGCCTTTAATCAATATAAAGTGGCCTTCCTTATCTTTTTTAACTAATGTTGGACTGAAGACTACCTTGTCAGATATTAGGATAGCAACCCCTGCTTGTTTTCTAGGCCCATTTGCTTGAATCACCATTTTCCAACCTTTCAACCTAAGATAGTGTCCATCCTTCGTAGAAAGGTGGGTTTCTTGGAGGCAACAAATTGAAGGATCCTGCTTTTTAACCCAGTCTGCAAACCTATTTCTTTTGGTTGGACATTGAGGCCATTGATATTAAGAGATATTATTGAAAGGTTGTATTCATTTTTGCCTTTTTTTTTTGTAGTTCTTCCAGTTTTACCTTTGCTCTCTTGTGTTAACTAGTATTTGAGTATAGTTTGTATTTTCCCAGTTCCTTATATGTGTGCTTTTCTTTTTCCTCAGCATGGAGGATTCTTTCAAGTATTTTCTGGAGAGCTGGTTTTGTCTTCAAATACTCCCTTAGCTTGCTCTTGTGGTGGAATGTCCTTATTTCTCTGTCTGTTTGAATGGATAGCTTTGCAGGATAAAGTAACCTTGGTTGACAGTTGTTATCTTTCAGAACTTGGAATACATTACTCCACTCCCTTCTGGCTTTTAAAGTTTGTGTTGAGTGATCTGCTGTAATCCTGATAGGTTTACCTTTGTAGGTAAATTGATTTTTATTTCTGACTGCTTTCAATACTTTTTCTTTGGTTTGTGTGTTTGGTAGTTTGATTGTAATATGGCAAGGAGAGCTTCTTTCCAGGTTTCTTCTGGCTGGTGTTCTAGTGGATTACTGTATGTGCATTGGCACCTCTTTCCCAATTTGGGCGGAAGTTTTCTTCTATGATTTTGTTGAAGATGCCTACTATGCCTTTGGAGTGAAATTCTTCTCCTTCTACTATGCCCTGAATTCTTATGTTTGATCTTTTCATAGTGTCCCAAATATCTTGAAATTCCCACTCATGACACATAATTTGTCCTGATATGGAAGGTGTAATTAGCACTTCTGGTTCAGGCCTATATACCAGGTTTATTAGGTGGGTACTGACCTGTTGTAATCCCAGTTACCTTTTGTGATGATTTTGGTCTTAGTTATGCTGCCTGCTTAGGTTCTGCTGTTGGTTTAAGTAGGCATGGCCAGGTCCCTGGACAGCTGCTCTGTTCTCTGGAGCTGGCCCCTAGCGGTGGGGGAGGGGAGGCTGCTGATGCTGCTCTAGTTCTCTCTCTGTTCCACATGTTCTTCTACCTTGTGATCTGCTCCTCTGTTGTTCACTGCTGTTCTCCCTTCACATTTCTTGAGTTTTCAGAGAGCCCCGGGGTGAATGGAAAATCTCCTCACCTGGCTTTTCCTGTGGCTCAAGCCGAATGTGGTCGCTGGCTGGACCTGCCGGAGCTTCTGCTGGCCGGTGTGGGCTCTGGATGCTCTGGATCTCTCCTACTTCTCCGCCACTGTTTCAATTTCCTATACGCCTCACTTTTTAGTAAAAGTGTGTATTTTGCTGGGGTTTTTTTTTTTTTTTTTTTTTTGGCTTTTTCCCCCCTAGGCTGCTTTGGCATGTTCCCTATGCCACCATATTAACTGTAAGTCCCCCTAAAATTTTTGATATCAAATAGTGGATTAAAGCTCAGTTCAATTTACAATGGTATTGAATTTCACTTAATTTGCTTAAAAACTTTGAAGTATAAGTAATTTCAAAATATTTATTCTACTCAACTATATGTTAGGAATTCAAGATTGAAATTTTCATTAGTTTTTTTTGTCTTCATATTTTACATCAGCTTTGGAAATAGTAGGTATTCATTTAAAAATATTTTATTTATTTATTTGTCTATTTATGAGAGTATGAGGCAGATAGATGTACACACACACATACACACACAACAGAGAGATAGTGAGAGAGACAGAGAGGCTGGAAAGAGTGAAATTGGGCTCACAATGGTCTGTAACCACTGCAAATTAATTCCAGATGAATGCACCACCTGTGCATCTGGCTGTACCTGGGTATTGGGGAATCAAACTTGAGACCTCAGGTTTTGCAGGCAAATACCTTAGATGCTGAGCCATCTCTCTAGCTGAGTCATCAGCTTTTTTTTTTTTTTTTAACCAATTAATGACAATTTAAGTCCTAGTATTTTGGTGGTTAATTTAATATATATGTATGTAGAGGGAGATTTTACTTTATTTATTTTTATTTTTGATTTTTGATTTTTCTAGGTACGTTCTCTCTCTAGCCCAGGCTAACCTAGAACTCATCTATGTAATCTCTCAGGCTGGGCTTGAATTCGCAGTGATCTTCCTACCTCAAACTCCAGAGTGCTGGAATTGTATATTTCCTCCTTCTTCTCTTCAGGCTAATTTAGAACATTATTCTTAACATCAATAGTGGACTGTGATCTCAATGGAGTTGTTTTCTAAATAGACAGTTAATTTGAAGGCAGCTTTATGTGTGAAGCACACCTTGTAGTTTATAGAATATAAAATGTAATACAATCTTTAATTCTTTCTGTTTATACTGTCTTAGTAAGGATCACAATTGTTGTGGCCAGTCTCACTATAGTACAACCTATTATCCATGCTTTTATAGAAAAAGATTAACCTGAAGAGTAGCTTAATTACTTTGCCTCTTTATTCAAAATTCTGTCCCTTTGATATTTTAGTGAGAGTTAGTTGTACACAAATTTATAGACAAAAGCCTTTCAAAAGGTACTATACAATTAAATGCAATTACAAAAATGTGCATATATTTACTTTTTTTCTTTTCCTTTTTTTATGAGACAGAGAGAATATGTGTGTGGGGAGGTATTGGCACACCAAGGCCTCCAAACCCTGCAATTGATCTTCAGAAACATGAGCCACCTTGTGTGCATGTGCAACCTTGTGTGCTTGCATCATGTTGTGTGTCTGGCTTACATGGGATCAGAAGAGGTGAACATGGGTCCTTTAGGCTTCACAGTCAAGTGCCTTAAGTACTAAGCCATCTCTCCAGCCCCCATAAGGTCCATTTTTACTATTAAAATTTTGATTCCTGCAACAAGTATGCATTTATAGGCAATACCCATGGCTTGTTACATATCATGTGAATATAAGAATGCTTAATGAAGAAACATGAAGTTACCAATTTAAAACACTATGACTCAAAACATCAGAGAAAACAGAATATATGTGAAAATGTATGAGACTGCCTCAAAATAAATTCAAATAATACTGCATCTAAACAAAGTATATGATACATTTCGAGAAGTTACATCATGCATCATAATAGTAGGTATACCCCATACAGCTTATGGCTGACTTTTCCAGAGAGATGATAATAAGTTTTCCCTCATATGAATTGAATTTAGGTATTTCCACTAGAGAACGCAAATATATGAAATATATTCATTTTATCAAGAGTAAAGGCAAGTATTCTTATAAGTTATATAGCCATTTAACATAAGGCATTAGAAAAGAATATGATCTCCCTGTTTTCAAAAATAAACTCAAACAAAATATATCTCTTGAAATGTATTCCAAAAGGTAAAATAAACTTTTGTTCTATAAGTTGAGATGGAGAACATCATTTGGTTATTGGAATTGAGAACCTAAACTAGATATAATTATTCACTAATATTTAAATATTGGAAACAAATATTTATTATGTTAATTATCATTTCTCATTACTTCTCTGTTTGGAAACCCTACTGACAATTTTCATCAACCATGGCTGATTTTCTTTTCACATGTTATTTGATTTTAGCTATTTTTCACTGCTGAGGATAGCATTTTATGCACTTGAGGCAAGAGCTTCATCAATGAGGTAATATAACTTTTAATTTATTTTTTAATGTCAAAAGATTTTTTATAAGGTGTAAGTAAAGAAAAATGATCATTAAATCCTCACAATCTTGTTAGCTATAAGAGAATCAAATAGATAACATGAAAATCTTTGGTCAATATTCTAACATAACAGGAAAGTTGGATACTAGGCAAGGAAATAATGTAATAATGGCTCTTTAATTATTCCTGGGAAGTGTTTTAAATAGATATTAAGTTATCCTAAATATAATGATTCATTTTATTTGATCATAATTAGTAACAAATATTTTAATGAAATATATTTAATGTTTTACTTTTATTTAGTTACTTATTTGAGAAAGAAAAAGAAAGAGAGAAAGAGAAAGGGCATACAAGGGCCTCTAGCCACTGCAAATGAACTCCATACACATGTGACACTTTGTGCATCTGTCTTTTGTGGCTACAGGGGAATCAAATCTGGGTCCTTACACTTCACAGATGAGTGCCATAACTGCTAAGCTATCTCTCCAGCCCCCAAATATATTTTAGAACACTGTATTTTACACTGCTACCAGTTCATGGCAGATAGAATTCTTATAAAAATGGCTCTGGTGAAGGATTCTTTTTACTAGGAAAGACTCATGACTTGAAAATAATAAAAATTACTAGTTAAAATAATTGTAAAACTTTTACATCTCATTTATTTATATGCTTAATAAGCCTCATGTAAAAATTACAGAGAAATGTTTATAACAGTAGTATATTTGTTACACATAAAAATGATGTGGTTATCACTTCAGGGTGGAATGTTACCCAACTAAAGAATAGCCCATTATAAATAACCACCAGTCTAATCATCATACCGCTATGAACATTATCACTCTTATCAATAATAATGTTATCATGACACCTATCATAATCACCATCACCTTCATCAATATCATCATCAGAAATTAAGTTCTTGACAATGCAATGTACTGTAGTACTAAATCTTTAGAGGGTATTAATTGTTTGGTAATATTCATTATAAACTTAAGGCATAGGCACTAACATTTCTGTTAAAAGATAAGAAAACTGAGGCCAAAAACAGTTAAGTAGCTGTTTACATGATCAGTAGTTAAATAGTGAGATCATTAATTATATAATATGCTTAAACACTTTAGTAAAGCATAGTTTACATTTGAAATTAATGCTGAATATGAAGCATGATATGACCCGTACTCAGCCTAGCCTTTATCCTTCTCAGTCCCATAAGTACACTTACAGTATTGGGAAGCCCAATTATTTGTAATTCACTTATAATCAGGTTGTAAAAACCCCCTGTAACTTTCAGTATGGCATGGCTACAAAACAAACCTTGTCTATTCAACAATCTGGCTTAAAATTATTAAAACGTTAACTCATGCACTTAAGTTTTCCAGTCGATTTTTAGTTTTATTTGTCTCTCTAATATTCTAGCTATCATTAATTTGGACTGGGAAATGTTTTATTATATATACATTGTTTTAAAAATTCATAATTTTACCCAATCTTAAGTCAGTTTTCCAGACACTTTTATGTGCCCGCCAGCCATGTCTTAAAGACTGTTCCTTCAATCTTCCTGTTCCAAAAACATTTAAGATTCTTTCTTTTTTAAAAGGCTCTATGTTACTTGCTCTTCATTTCAGAAACTTTTTTGATTTGTACACAGCCCTGCATAAACTATATTGAGCTTCGTTTGCTCAATATGATTGCCATGAATGACATTATGTTTTCTTTATGGAAATACATTTTTTCTGCACTAAAGATGTTTATTCTTTTCACTATTATTATTAAGAATATACTTTGAGGGCTGGAGAGATGGCTCAGTGGCTAAGCTCTTGCCTGTGAAGCCTAAGGACCCTGGTTCGAGGCTCGATTCCCCAGGACCCACGTAAGCCACATGCACAAGGTGGAATCACATCTGGAGTTTGCAGTGGCTAGAGGTCATGCGCCCATTCTCTCTGTCTTTCTCTGCCTCTTTCTCTCTCTGCCTGTCGCTCTCAAATAAATAAATAAAAATAAACAAAAATTTTAAAAAAAGAATATACTTTGAGAGGTAGGAGGATTGTTGTGCACTCAAGGCCACCCTGAGACTTCATAGTGAATTCCAGGTCAGCCTGGGCTAGAGTGAGACCCTACTTCAAAAAACTAAAACAAAAAAAAAAAAAGAAAAGAAAAGAAAATTAAGGAAGAACATATTTTGTATGGATGCATCATATGTTAATACCACATTTTCTCTACTTCTTGCCCCATTCTGCTGGGGGCCCTTCTTATTTGGGTTTCTGGTATACCCCATGGAGTTGTCGGTTAGGCGTTGTGGAAGCAGAGGTCAATAATTGGGTGGAGGCAATGCCTCTAGGCATAGTGTGCTAACCTGTGTCACTTTCAATCTTTCTGTCCCCTCTTCCACAAAATTACCTGAGACATGGTGGGTGTGTTTTTAAGTCTAGTTCTGTGGTTAGCTCTCAGGAGCCTCTGAATGTCTGGCTTGGTATATGTTGACTATCCTCAGGGTCTGTCTCGTTCACCCTGACACTGATTTTCAGGCTCACCATGGAAGCTGCACTTTTGTTTGTCTCCCCAATTCCTCTGTGGTTTCACCTTGTCCTTGGTTGATCTGCAGGGGATGGTTTATCTCCTCAGGACTCACCACCTTCTGAAAAAGAAAAACAGATTCTCCAATAGAGATTGAATTTGGAATAGATTTAATTGGGTAAACAGTAGTAATTTAGGGAGAGTTTGATGGATGTAGCCACTCCTTTAGCCAAAGACTAGTGGGAGCTTGACATTGGAGAGCATAGTCTTTGTCTCCATAGAATTCTAACCTGGCCCGGTTTCAGATATGTATTCCTTTCTACTGAACAGATCTCTTCACCAACCAGAAAGCTATTCATTACCCACCAAGGCTGTGTGCCACCATTGCACTGTTGTGTACTTCTTGTAAGGCTGGTTGTTTCTTAGTAGCTTAGACCCCTGCTTGCTCACATAATTTTTGGCCACTTTCCCCCAGTAGCTCATGTAGCACTTTCCAGCACTAGACAGGCTAACTGTCTGGAGACTGGCTCTCTTCCAGATTATAGCCAGGTTTTTCCAAGTTCTGTGTTGGCAGCATAAGGTGTCTTCAGCAATAGGGCTTGACTTTTACCTCAGGTGGGTAATCAAGTGCTTTGACAGAAGCCTGTCTTGTTTTGGAAACCTCATAGGTCTCTCAGATCAACAGGTCACTGTCAATAGCTCTTATTTCTGGTACTGAGAGTTGTAGAGCAGAACCATATTTGTTTTCATGTTAGGCTTCATCCCATCCTCTCCAGGACCCTTCTTTTCAGATGTTCCCCCTATACTACTGTTGATGTTTAAATCCTTTAGTCTACCTTCAAGAGGAAAGGTTTCTATGGTACCAGTTCATTTTGGGTTTAGCTTTGTGTTTATTTACCCCCAACATGCCCTTCCTCTCTCCCAAGCCTTAACCCCATAAAGCACCCCATCATGGAAGGTAATAAGTGGAACATCACAGTTATAACCTTAAATATTAACAGTCTTAAATCACCCGTCAAAAGAGGCAAGTTTACAGGGTGGATCAGAAAAATGGACCTTCTATCTTCTGTCTTCAAAAAACCCACCTCACTACTAAAGACACTCAGGGTGAAAGTATGGGAAATGAGATCCCAAACAAATGGAAATAAGAAGCAAGAAGGTATTGCTACATTAATATCTGATAAAATAGACTTCGAACCAAAAGTAATCAAAAAGGACAAAGAAGGATACTTCTTAATCATCAAGGGAATGATCCAACATGAGAACATTATAATCACAAATCTATATGCACCAAATACAGGTGCACCACAGTTTATTAAAAGAAAATTACTTGACAACAAAACAGAATTAAACACCCACACCATCACAGTTGGAGACTTCAATTCTTCACTATCATCAACTTTATTTTATGACTGCCAGGATTTTCTAGACCTCTGTGTCAGTTTCATAGTGATATCTATGCTTATATTTAACATGTGTGGTACTGTGAATGTAAATGGCCCCCCCCATAGCCTCATGTGTTTGTGATGAAGCTTCCTACGTATTCCCTAGCTAGTGGAGCATCTCAGTGGTACAGCCTTTCTAAAGGGGGTGTGAGTTTAGCCTACTGTGTGTTCAAACCCAGCTTATACCTGCTGTTCTCTCAGTGTGTGATGTGAGCTGGCTGTTTTATTTTTATTTTTTAGATAAGTTATGAAGCTTACCCTTGAAACTGTAAATGTGAAATAAATCCTTTATTCCTATAAGCTGGTCCTGGTTTGGTGGGTGTCTTGTTTTAGCAATCTGTACACATGTCACCCATAGGGAAAATCTATCTAAAGCTGCAAGCTTGTAAACTGTAACAAATTCCTGCTGTGGTACAATTTGTAAACAAATCAATCATTACAAATAAGTATAAATTTTACATCATCTAACTGTTCAAACAAATGTGTGCTGTACAATATTTGGAAGAATTTTGTTAGAATGAGTTTTTACTATACAATCACTTGATTCTTAAATGAATTTCTACAAGAAAAAGTGCTCGATTCTTGAATGAATTTCTAAAAGAAAAAAAAAAATGAGCTCAATTTCACAGGATAGCTCCATAGAGCAAAATACCTGTGCAGTGACTGAGACTACCAGTGCTCCCAGGTGGGATACTTTAACCTCAGTGATGCTTTTCAGGATAGATTTTCATCAGTTCAGCTTGAAGTGTAACTCACCTAGATAAAACCACCTGTCTCTATAGAAGCAGCCCTCACTCAAGGCCAAGTGACTAAGTGGTCTGGATACTCACCTTAGAGCTCAGCCAAGAAGTCTTTGACAAAGAAACATGAATGGGTGGGCCCCTGGCAAGTACCAAAGAATGCAAAACTTGAAATGAAGCACTGACCAAGTGGATTTCAGCAATTAGGGAAAGAAAGAAAGAAAGAAAGAAAGGAAGGAAGGAAGGAAGAAAGAAAGAACCTAGAGACATAGATTCTGAAGATTATAGCTGACACAGTCCTTCTTAAGGTCCTAGCTATATAGTAAGACTATGTCTTCTGCCTATACCAATGCTCAGAAAACAGAGACATCAGCTAGGCATGGTGGTACACACCTTTAATCCCAGCACTTGGGAGGCAGAGGTAGGAGGATCACCATGAGTTCAAGGCCATCCTGAGACTACATAGTAAATACCAGGTCAGCCTGGACTAGAATGAAACCCTACCTTGAAAAACAAAAATAAATTTAAAAAAAAGATAAGAAAAATAAAAAAGGAAACAGAGACATCAACCAAGGCTGGAAATAGAAGGATTCTATCAAGTAGGTTCAATTGGGGAAAGGATTTATCTATCTATATATGTTTAGGTTGCTGGCATATAATGCTAAATGCTTACCTCATTACTGTCTTCTCCTTTTCATCTTTAGCAGAATTAAGATGTTACCTGAAAATGTGTATGTGGAATTAAGCCTATTATTCAATTTGATTAGTCAATTAAAATAAAATATGTATATATTATAATTACATCTTCACCAGAATTGTTAACTTTAAAAATCTTGGCATCATTACACATTGTTAGCAGAAAAGGAAGTTTCTTCAGATATGCTAGAAAATATTCGATGTTGTCAACTAAATATTAGCCAGTGTGCTGCACACAATATCATTCTTAGTTATAAACTGTACAGCAATTTATATATATGTATATATATATATATATATATATATATATATATATATGTATCTACATATATAACACATATATATAGCGCTTGCCTGTGAAGCCTAAGGACCCTGGTTCTAGGCTCAATTCCCTAGCACCCACATTAGCCAGATGCACAAGGGTGTGCATGCGTCTGGCTTTCATTTGCTGTGGCCTGAGGCCCTGGCGCACCCATTCTCTCTATCTGCCTCTTTCTCTCTGTGTCTGTTGCACTCAAATAAATAAATAAAAATAAACAAAAAATATTTAAAAAACATAAAAGCAGGATTTCCCCCTCAGTTTTAGAATGGAAAAATTGCGTTACATTTATACATGGAATATCACACAACAATAAAAAGGAGACAAGTACTATTGCATGCAAAAGCATGGTTAAACCTGAGTGAAAATAACTTATGAGAAAAGACAAACAAAAGATTTATTTAGTAGAATTAATAAGCAAAAACAATTTCTTATTACCAATAGAGTAATTACCATTGGGAATAATGAGTAGTAATTAAGGAGAAAGTAATGAGGGTGAATATGATGGCTATTTAGATTTTTAATTGAAGTAAGGAGTGAATGGTGGCTTTCACATTACTAAAATATATTGAATTATGTATGCATGATTGGTATATTATACTTCATATTTATTATTATCATTAAATATGACAGACTTTTTAATCAGGAATTTCTTGAGACATATCATTATGTAAGTAAAATTTAAGAAATGTGCTGAATAAATTACACAATTCCAATAAGAGATCCCAATCAATAATTCCTTAAAGCCAAAGTGTAAGTGCTCTAAAGAACTGGACATCCATTGGGCAAGATGTTAATATCCTGGGACTTTTAATTCTAAAGATGAGGTCACTGATTCAGAGCTCAAAACCCTTTTGATTTTAGTATAGTGGAATCTTGACTGAAATAAATCTTTGTTCTTTGGTGTCGTGGCTAGAATTTGATAAAGGCAGACGGTTTAAATTTAAATTTAGATTATTTCTGTTGATGGGATTTTATTACTGATCTATCTTTATGCATTTTATCATTTGATTTTCTTTACTACTACATTTTATATCACACAAGAACTACTGACAAATTCATCTATGTAATTCAGAAGGATATTATTTCAAATTGAAAATAAAATAAAGAATGTCTATTTGGCCCTGGACGTAGTGTTAATCATAGTTGATTCACTGAATTTCATGTTCTGAACTATTTCAGAGATTACAAAAATATGTTATAATAAAATCCTAAAATAGTTTACAAGATGTGATGCTGAAATAAAAATGGCCATTATAGGGCTGAGGAGAAAGCTCAGTTGGTAAAGTATTTGTTGTGCAAACTGAGGACCTGAATTCAAATATCCAGCACCCACACTTGAAAAGCCTGGTGTGATGCTGCATATATGTCATCCCAGAGAATCCTCAGCACTCACAATCTAGTCTAGCCCAACCAAGAAAGTACAGTTTCAATAACAAGGTGTCAAAATACACAGTGGAGAGTAATTGAGGAAGACATTGAAGGTTGACCTCTGGCCTCTACTTTTACTAGGGAGCATGTGCACTCCTGCCCCCACTATACACACACAAGCATTCGAGTAAAAAAGCATTCTATGCCATTGTAGAAATTTGGTTTTTTTTCAGTGAAGTATAGAATGTACCACACTGAGTAAGGCCTAATCCTATAAACTGTACCAATTAGAATAAAACAGGATTGAAAAGAAAAAGAAAATCCCAACTGCATATGTGCACATTCTGCTTCCAAACTCATAAGTTAAATAAAGCACTCCTCTAAGGATTGGTGTAAGTGAGGAGTTGGATTAACCTTAATCTTCTACATCTTCCCTCCCTCACTTCCCCTCTCACTCTCACTCTCTCTCTTCTCTCTAACTCTTGTATATTAGTTATCTTTTCCCTCATTTTCTTAGTGGGCACTGACCTGTAACTCCCAGAAACAGCATGGGGCTATCATCCACAATGAGCTCTTGATCAGAGAGACCTAAAAGGTTTCCTAAAAGAGAGACAGATTTCTGTCAGAGTACTTGATGACCCACCAAAGGCTAGTGGTGAGACCCTACTGCTGAAGACACCTTATGTGATTGACATGCAAATTAGAATGGCATGGCTGGAAGTTGGAAGAGAGTCAGTCCCCAGACAGTCAGTGTGTCTAGTACCAGAAGGTGCTACATGGGCAACTAGGGGAAAATGACTAATATCTGTCCAAGGAATGCATGGTCTAACTTCAACTGGGGCCCCTTTGAGGTATGATGGGGTGGTTCTCTCCTTAGGATCTGTGTCTATCTGAAAAAGAGAAATAGATTCTCTGACAGAGAATAAAGTAAGCACCAGATAAATGGGATAACCATTATTTTTTTTTAGAGATAATTTAATAGGTGTAGGACCTCTTGTATTGGTGGTAGCTTGATAATGGAGAGCGGGTCCATTTTTGAAGCACTCATCATGACTTATAGAAGGTCAATTGTACATGTACAGATATATGTGTATATTTGATAGAAATACATTTCATTCTTACTTGAAAAGTAGAAATGTTACAGAGAACCAACTAAAAACTTGCAATTTCACATCTAATACCCATACATTCTGAGTACTCTATGTTTAATGTCCTGATGAGTCCTGAAAAATGACTGGCAACACAAGGAAGTGATATGTCATTAGAAAGGAACATGGTGAGGTTCCTTGGTCTTCCATGCTTCCTTGAATGACACTCTCTTCCTTCTATGCTTGAAGGAAATCATTGTTTAGATGGAAAACATGCCTTTCTGCAGACTGTCAGTATCCATCTTAGGCATGGAGATGACACCATATGTTAGTCTGCTTCCAACCACCATAACAAAATATCAAGTACAGATCACAGATGAAAAGAACACTATTTTGTCCCAGGGCCCTTTGCCCAGTTTGAGGTTGTACAAACATGACTTCATTGTGTTAACTTTCCCAGAGAGATATGAACAAAAGTTTCTTCAGTCTGGGTAGAATCCTGACAGCATGCTAAGCATATGATTCCACCCAAGGCTAGTGTGGTAAACCAATAAGTGCATTGAGGTTCCTTACAGGATCGGGCAAGGGGTTATTTACAAGAGGAGACATGTGATTCACAGGCAGCTGTTTCATCACTACACCCTTCCCAGCGTAGGTGATGACTCATGAAACTGCTTCTCTGTAGCTTCCTGCAAAACTTGTAACTTAGCTGCCCCATAGAGCATCTCCTCTCCTCAGCAAGAGTTCACTACTATTCAAACCTTGGGAAAAGGGTCTTGTGAATTTTCCAAGCTTTGGGAGTTTCTTGAGCTTTGTAAGTTTTACTTCCCTCTAGGCTGGAATGTTTCAATCCAGTGGAAATACCTACAGAGCACCCATTCTCTCTCTCTGATCAGCATGCTATATGGACAGGGCAGTTGTCATGAGGGTGAGGAAAGTATCAGAGCCTTTAAGATTATGCCTTCCACACCTAAGACCCTCTCAGTAGTTTCATCTCCTGTAGAAGCCACAGCCTCCGCATCCTAACAGATGTGTATGGGAGGACAGTCATTCTCCACCATAGCACCTGGTTGCTTCATGATCTTGGGTTTTCCTGAATGTTCATGTATTGTCGAGTCACAACAATTTCTCACATCAGGAATCACAAGTACTGTCTGCAACTAGGCCAGCAAGGCATTACAGACATGTATATTGTGCAGGTCTCATCTTCTCACTCTCACGATTTTTGGCTCGTCAGCTTTCATCACAAAACACAAATTCAAGCACAAAAGTATGAAAAATTTCAAGGTGGAATCATGGAAGCATTAATCTAAATGAGGAGCACTGTGAATACATAGTCATTCTAAATGTTCTAAACATGGAAAGACCCATACATAAAGCCTCCTCTTTTTCTAATAACATAGTAGTTTAAGAGCTCTCAGGTTAGTGCCTAGACTCTTTATTTTAACAATATATATATATATATATATATATATATATATATATATATATATATATGCATAATCTTTAGTTTAAAAAATGTTATTTTGATTCTCATCTGCCTTCAATCAGAGCAGAGTTAGTACTTCAAATTCTTAGCCTTGAGTTGGACAAAAGAGCCATATACTTATCAGAGAATATTTTGAATAAAACCAATCTGTTACCATGCAGACAATCCTGTAGTTATAGTTCCACTTAGATCATCAGGGAATTTAGAATGCTGCTGCAGACTGTTTCAGAAACCTCACGATAACTCTTTGCTGTGGTTGAGAGTAAGTTCCCTAATTTGTACTGGTTTCATAATAACACATGATAAACAAAACCATTTTTCTTTGTTCCAAAAATACCTTATTCACCAAATACTTAATGAGTAAACTCTATGGCAATATAGAGACAAATATTTTATAACTCTCAGCTGTTAGTGTTATAACAGGAAATAGAAGAAATAATGGCACAGTTTGCTAAGCATAGGCACTGGAAGTGCTAAAAGTTACAATAAAAAAAATGAGTTTATAACATATCCTGGAGTAAGAAACAGAAACACAAGTCATTGTGGATAAAGCCCTTATGGGTAAAAATCACTAATAGGGAACTAAAAGCAGGCTTTAATTACAAGAAATGTTAGAAGAATGCATTGTAATGCCACAAAAGGAAAGGCAGGTTGGCAGAGAGTAGAAAAACAGATCAATAGAATGGGATAGCTAAGAAATAGAGCTACTAAAACAGTGAACTCCTTGATAGAAAAGGAGAACATTTAATACAATGAAGAAACAATATTTATTACAAACAAAATGTGCAGGAACAAACATACATCCATGTTTAAGGATTAATCAAGACACAGACATTTTTTATATATTTTATTTATTTATTATTTATTTGAGAGAATGGGAACATCAGGGCCTCTAGCCACTGCATACAAACAAACTCCAGTCGCCTGCACCACCTTGTGCAAATGGCTTTATGTGGGTACCGGGTAATCGAACCTGGGTCCTTTGGCTTTGCAAACAAGTGCCTTCACAACGAAGCCATCACTCCAGCCAAAGACAGATATTTTATCCTTCAAAATCTGAGAATCAATCATACATCCAAGTGTAAAATTAAAAATTGTAAAATTTCTAGATGATACTTTAAGTCTATCTAGTGGCTGTGTACAGGACAATGACAATGGTCTTTCAAGAAGAACAGCAAAGTCACAATGTAAGAAAGACTTGATAAACAAGGCTTTACTAAAACTCAAAACTCCTCTACTATGCACAACTCCATCAAGACAATAAGTCAATAATTAAATGGAAATATTTGCAATGTTTTACTTGACAAAGGACTGATATCCATAATTGATGTAACATAGAAATGCCAAATAAAAGAACACAAAAGACCCAAAGAGAAACTTCACTAAGTAAGCCTGATACGGGGGGCTGGAGGGATGTTTTAGTGGTTAAGGCACTTGCCTACAAAACCAAAGGATTCGGGTTCGACTCCCCAGAACCCACATAAGCCAGTTGCACAAGGTTCAGCGTGCATCTGAAGTTCATTTGCAATGGATGGAGGCCCTGACATGCCCACTCTCTTTCTCTCTTTCTCTCTCTCTCTTTCTCAAATAAATGAATAAAAATATATTAAAAATGTCAACAAAAAGAGGCCTGATGTGTTGGCATACACTTGGCACTAAGCAGAAGGAGGTTGAGGCAGGAGGTTGTCTAGTTCCAGACCGTCCAGGAATGACTCTGTTCCAAACAAACAGAAAATAAATCAAAAGAAAAATGGTATACAGATAGCAAATAAGAATATGGAGTTTCCCAATGCTATATGTTATGAGAGAATTTCAAATTAAAATATTAATGAACTTCCTGTAGATACTTAATAGAATTCACCAAAATCAAAATGCTCATACCACCAATTTCTGGAGATTCTGAGCAATAAAGGCAACTTTCAGGCATGGGAGTGGAGGCACATAGTGGTAGAGCCACTTCGGAAGACAGTGAGGCTCTCACAATTCTCTCACAATGGCAAACATTGCCTTCTTACTTTGTGCATCAATCATGTCCCTTGATATTTACACAAGGGATCTGAACTTTCATTTATACACAAAGACCTATGCATCGTTGTTTTACAGAATCTTTGCAGTTAATTTCTAAAGCTGAAAACAGTATGACATCCTTCAGTAGATGAAAGAACAAATTGGCTAAAGTATATGGAGGCAAGGAGATAGTGTTTAGTGGTAAAAACAATAAGGCATCAAGCCATGAAATTCCGTGGAGGAAATTTCAGTTTTACTAAGTGAAGCAAGCCAATTTGAACAGATGTATGCTATATGGTTCTAAGTATATCTCATTCTGATATTCTGGAGAAAGCAAGTACACAGAAATTGCCAAAGATCAGTGGTAACTAGAGATTAAGAAGGAAGGAGAGAACAACAGAATACAGGATTTTAGGATAGTAAGTTTATTTTGTGTCCTATAACTGTGAAGTCATGTCATTATGGATGCATAAAAATCCACAGAATGGCCAGCCAGCCAGAGTAAAGCTACTGTAAACCACAGACTTTCAGATGTTACTGATGCATCCACATGTGTTCATAGATTGTACCTCATACAACACTTATAAAGTTAGAAACTGATAGCCTTGTTGATAAACAGTATACAAGAACCCCATTTTTTGATTAATTTTACTCTGAACCAAATCCTGATTTAACTAAGTTGAAATTTGAGTGTCAGCAGGCACAAGCCCTAGGTTTGACTCTGAACATTACATAGACTGGGTGTCATGGTGCACACCAATAATTTCAGTACCAGAAATGTAGAAGTAGGAGGATCAGGATTTCAAGGTCATCATCAGCTGCATAGCAAGTTTAACATTAAAGTTTAACATTAAAGTGCACTACAACTTACTCTACATGGTTGGGGAGATGACTCAGCAGCGAAAGGTGCTTTCTTGCAAAGACTGCTGGCTAGTGTTTGATTCCCTAGACCCACATAAATGCAGATGTACAACGTAATGCATAATATTATAATTTACTTGCAGTAGCAAGAGGGTCTGGCACACCCATGTTTTCTCACTCTCCTCCCCCACTCTCTCTCTCTCTCTCTCTCTTGTTTTAAAATTAAATTTAAAAAATCAAGGAAGGTTAAAAGCACTACTCTAAGTAATAAAATAAGTTGTGTTATATGTTTGTGTGTATATGTATTATGTGCGGTGAGTGTGTATAGTATGTGTGTATATGTGATGTATGCATGTGTATATGCAGATGTGCATTCCCATGGGTGAGCATATTGATGCCAGAAGATAGTGTCGGATGTCCTCCTTCTACTGCCCGTTCACACGTTTCCTTGAGTTGAGGTCTCTTTCTCATCTAGAGCTGCTGTTTTCAGTCAGATAGACTGTCCACAGAGCACTAGTGATTTTCCAGCCTCTGCTTTCCACCAGGCTGTGGTTGCGAGCATCTGTGTCCATGCCCAGCTATAAATTTTATATGGGTGCTGAGGAATCAAACTCAGCCCTAATCAGACCTTTTCAGGTGCTCATTGGAGAGCAAGTTTTAGAGGATTTTTTTAGTAGTGAAGTTACTGATAAATAAGCTCATTCAAAATTATATTTACTCTTACATTTTAAACCATCTCCCAGCTATTAAGTTGTAATTTCAAAAAGCAGAGATGTAATGCATTAAATTGAAAAAGTAGACCCTCATAATTTTTGCCTTATGATGTTTGGCACAAGTATTATCCTATTACTTTCCTTGGTAGAAAGACCAATTTACAATTTAACTGTATGAGGCTATACTTATCGACATTGTATTGAACAATTGCTGCAACAAGTTAAATTAAAGCCCTTTACTCACACCCAAGCACTTATTTAAAAAAATTATTTATTTATTTGAGACAGAGAGAAAGAGGAGAGAGAGAGAGAGAGAGAGAGAGGGAGAGAGAGAGAGGGAGGGAGAGAGAGAATGGACAAAACAGGGCTCCAGCCACTGCAAACAAACTACAGATGCATGTGTCTCCTTGTGCATCTGGTTTATGTGAGTCTTGGTTGGGCATTATTTGACCATGTATCATTTCCTAATTATTTTTTAATTTTTTAAATTTTTTTGTTCAATTATTTATTTATTTATTTGAGAGCAACAGACACAGAGAGAAACAGGCAGATAGAGAGAGGGATTGGGCACACCAGGGCCACCAGGCACTGCAAAGGAACTCCAGATGCATGTGCCCCCTTGTGCATTGGCTAACGTGGGTCCTGGTGAATCGAGCCTTGAACTGGGGTTCTTAGGCTTCACAGGCAAGCGCTTAACCACTAAGCCATCTCTCCAGCCCTCATTTCCTAATTATTTATTCACTTTGCTGATAATAATTTTAATTTGTTGATCAACTATCCCTTCCTAAATGCTAACTTTATATTCTTCTTGTTATGAACTTACATAAATATTAAAGACAAAATAATTTCCTCCTTCTCAAAGTTACTTTTTCTGTTGACTGAAGAGAAAGAACTTTGATGTTTGCCACATCCCATTTTCGTTTAGTGAAGCATAAATCTCTTGGAGCTTAATCCATGGATATTACCCATGTCTAATAAATGCACTGACAAAATTTGATAATTGAAATATGAGTTATTATTGGCAAATTTCTTTATATTCATTGGAAAGTACTAATGTTTAGACATTTTCTTTAGTAATGAATTTAACGATAAATGAATCCATTCAAAATACCATTAACAAAAATATGCAAACCTAAATGCGAGATGATGGAGTAAACAGCATCCAAAGAACAATGGCATTTACTCTCTTATTCCAGAGTCCTTGGGAATTGAATTCTTTCAAGAGAATTTAACCAAGCGTGACTCTTCAAGGTGATATTTTAAATGTAGTGCATGCAGTCGAGCCTCCTTTATAGCTGTACTGTGATTTAAAAAAAAAAGAAAAAAAGTATTGTAGTAACAAAGCTCATTTCAATAATGCATTGAGCAAACTGAAAACACCAATCTCTGCCTCCCCCCCGCCACCCTGGCCCTTTTCTCCCCTACAATCATGCACATTTGTTGTTAAACGAAAGAATTTGGCAGATGAAAGGATGCACTCTCACCGTGCGGCATTTATAGCATCCTCGATCTGATAAGACCTCATGGAGACATTTCTTTCCTCAACTTTGATTTGACACAAGATTTCAGACTGCTGACACAAGGTAGATGTATTAAAGTTATAATTGGATCTGGGTCATTACCAATAACATAATAAAAATGTTCATAATGACCACATGGAAAAAGTAATTTTATTTCTATGATGTGTAAATATTTTTGCCTGACGAACACCCAAGCACAGTACATGCCAGCATTTCCAAAATACAGAAACTAATATGGTTTGTATGCACAAATGCTTCTGTGGGTAAAGTATATAGTATGGACATCCATATGTGAATACATATATATGATATATATGCATACATATATTTCATTCACTTGATAAAATGACCTACAGAACTTTTCACTTTATTAATTTGCACTGAAATTTTCCTTTTATTCTTGGATTTTTTTTTTTCCTGAGGTAGGGTCTCATTCTAGCTCAGGCTGACCTGGAATTCACACTGTAATCTCAGGATGGCCTTGAACTCATGGAGATCCTCCTACCTCTACCCCCCAAGTGCTGGGATTAAAGGTGTGTGCCACCACAACTGGCAAATTGAGTAAATATGGAAACTTGTAGGAAGCTTTAATCACACGTTATATTTGAGTTTTACTGGTGCTGTGCATTGAATATATGAATGTTTTGTATGTTACTTGTACTTGTTCAAGTAATATCTTCTTTGCACATTTATTATTGCAGAACATAATAAGCAATGGTGAATGTGGAAGAATGAAGTAGAAGTCATAAACCAGTACAGGCATCTATTTCAGTAGCTGCTCAAAAGTCCTGAATCCTGGCACTCCTTCTGGTTATTGGGTCTGGACATTTAGCTACCAACATTTGAAAGTCAATATATAGACAGTTTTCCTTGTCATCATTCCTAAAACAAAACACTAACTATTATGTAGCATTTACATGCATTTGGAATTATACAAAATCTGCAGATATTTTGAAATATATATGTAGGTTCTATGTGAATACTCAGACAATTTTATATAAGGGCATGAGCATCATTGAAATTTCAGATCCACAGGAATCCCCAAACAAACATACCACAGATGGAGGAAAACAAACTGTAATTGTTTACACGTCCTTTCTCACCTCCCAGATTACAAATTAATCCCCGTTTCTGACTAACTCTGGAAGCCAAAGATCTTTTCCACATCTTATCTAGTCTCTAAAAGGATCGTCAGCTTTACTGTTATTCCCTGTGCTGCATTAACTTGCCACCATCTATACTCCTAGTTTCAATTGCCATCTATATTCTGAGGTCTCTTAGAAATAAAATTCCAACTGAGAATTTTCCATAGAGTTAAAGAAACAAATGGGAGGGTTCTGCACACCTGTGGTTCGGTTATCAACAGCACCTGAAACCCATTATCTTCGGCGGTGACTTCACATTTCTGCAAACCTGGATTTATATTTTCATGCTCTCTCTTGCTAGAAATTACTTTTATTCTCTGACTTGTTTTAGGATATAGAAAATTACTTCAGACATTTTTTTTTAAATCTCTCTTTTATCTCCAATATGTAATCATTTTCCAAAAAATCTGGAGAATCTGATTTGTTATCAGATCTTTAAAAAAGATAGCTTGATAGCACCTAGGAGGTACTATGGTAAGTACTGTGTAATTTTATATGGTATAATACTAAATTCCCATAGGGAGTACCTGCAACCCCACTGAGGAGTGTCCCCAATGGCCTGGGGACAGGGACAAGGGAAAAGAGTCTACCAACACATGATATATCCATATGAAATATGTTTTTAATAATAATAATAATAAATAAAAATTGATGAGTTTTAATTTATAGGAGAATATTCTTGTTTTAAAGAGCATAATGCGGCCATACTCTGATTTAAGACTATCTAGAGAATTCCCCAACGTTGTTTGGCTTTCTCTGGATCTCTAGAGGCATGTACACCATAGGGCAATACTGCCTCCCTTTCTTTACCTTTTACTGTATTACTTCTCTGTCTTTTCACCATGATCAGTATTCAGATATGTGTGCTTTGTTTTGTTACATTTTGTTCTGATGTTTTGTATGTATTTGAGAGAGAAACAGACAGACAGAGAGAGAATGAAGCAGAGAAATAAGAGAGAAAGTGAGAGAAAATGGACACACCAGAGCCTTCACTCTCTGCAAACAAACTCCAGACACATGCGACCCTTTGAGCACATGAGCAACATTGTGTACACTTGTGCCACTGTGCGTCTGGCTTATGTGGGACCTAGAGATTTGAACATGAGTCCTTAGGCTTTGCAGGCAAGCCACTTAACCACTAAGAAATCTCTCCAGCATTTGTTTTGTTTTTAATTCACCTGTGGAAATTCCTCCTAAGAGTGTTTGCTCTCTTCCAAAATATCTTCAAGTCTAAATAGCTCACTAGCTTTATACCTCAATGATCACATTCTCATGGATACCTAGACTCTAAACCTTATTTCAAATTGCAACCCTTTAGACAGTATTTCTTGTTTTACTTTTCCTAAACACTTATTACAACCACAGGTGTTATGCATTTGTATGAGTATATCATAACACATGTATTTGCTTCCTGTTTGCATTCAGTAGAATGTAAATATCATATTATTTCCTGTTTTGTTCCCCATTGTCACCTGGCATGAGTTAATTATTCAAAGAAACTTAAAAATTGGTGATATGTGATGTGGGGCTCAGTGATAATCATGTTGTAGCTGCTTGTTGTACTTAGAGATCGGTCATATTGTGTGGCAAAGAACAGATCATATAACTTTTTATAATAAGAACTTTTGAAGATTTAGTCAATGGCATTCAAACTATGTTGGGATGAATCAATTATTATGAAACTTTATACAGTATGCCAAATTTACCTAGGGATTTTATTTTATGTGAATGATGATGATTTCACATGTAATTAACCAGAGTTCAGTGTTTAGTTATATTTCTACTTTTCAAAAGTATTTTATTTATTTATTTATTTTAAGAGAGAGAGAGAGGGAAAAACGGCAAGAGGATGGGCATGCCAGAGCTACAGCCACTGCAAATGAACTCTGGATGGATATGTCACCTTGCGCATGTGGCTTATGTGGGTCTTGGGTTCTCAGGCTTTTCAGGCAAGCACTTTAACCACTAAGCAATCTCTCTAACCCTATGTTTCCATTTTTAATGAAGATAACTAGAGAGGAAATATGGTGGAGTGTGGTGTAAGAGTAGGTAGCAAACAACCTCTAGAAGGCCACAAACAAGGAACTGTAATTGATACTTAATCTTTTTTTTTTTTTTTAACTTGGTTCCATTTTATTCATTTCACTTAAGTAGGTAGGACTATGAAGTCTCTTGGAAAAACAATTGGTTAGTTGTATCTTAGATGATTTAACTAATATTTGAAGAGAAAAGTTCAGTTTTGGTTGTAGAAATATTAAAAACCTCCAATATCTACAGCTTATGTTGAGAATTGTTCTGTTGGATTGATATTAATTAAAATGTCATTAAATCAGGTCTTGCATAATGATGGGATGATATCTAAAAGTTTGATTTCAGGACACTTTGGAACATAATAACATTAAAAAAATTTTGTTCATATTTTATTTATTTATTTCAGAGTGATAGACACAGAGAGAAAGGCAGATAAAGAGAGAGAGAGAGAGAGAATGGGCACACCAGGGCCTCCAGCCACTGCAAAAGAAGTCCAGATGCGTGCGCCCCCTTGTGCATCTGGCTAAAGTGGATCCTGGGGAATCGAGTCTCGAACCAGGGTCCTTAGGCTTCACAGGCAAGCACTTAACCACTAAGCCATCTCTCCAGCCCCATAATAACATTTTTAAGAGTTTGGCAGTATCTAAATGAAATGTGACTGCTAAATGTCACAGATATGAATTCAAGACTAAAGAAGGTTCTCTATAATTTGTTTGTGTAGCTGAAAGAAAAAAGATATTTTATGAGGTTTATTGTTGATGGTATAGAAATTCATCTATTTTATATTAAATTTTTTAAAAATTTAAAATTCCACCTATTTGCCAGGCTAATTTACCTGAATAATATGTTTAAAGAAAAAAATCTCTTTTTATTCTCAGTTCCTCAAAACTTTTAAAGATATATTTCCTAATGACTTAGAGAATTTGGTCACTAGGTTTTACAAAGAGCACTAAATGCTTGTAATGACGTGACAGAAATGTGACCAGAATATGACTTATGTCCCTTATAGCATGGTAGAACCCTGTATCTATCTGTTGTCTTTCTGAGCAACTTTGGTTCATTCTTGGTGTCATTCATGAAAGACCTCCCAATTTCTCCTTCCATGACTGTTCTCCCAGCAGTTCATCACCTGCCATTTTCTACACAGACTGACTCCATCTCAATTCCAACCACTTCCATACATCTTGTTTGTTGACTTTCTACAGTAATTGATTGTCAAACAGTTTCTACCACTAAAATAAAAGTATTTTTTGTCAATCTGGCTCTCAACTTTATAACATTAAGCACCCTAAAAAATATACAAACAAAGTAGAGGTGACATGCTGTCCCTGGACTGGAGATTGTCCCATTGTGACCCCCCTCCCTTGGATAAATCCAGAAAAACAATTCTGAGGACATGAAAGGTAAAATATGTGATGTGACCATTTGTTTTAGTTCCAAGTACATGCTCTGGATATGTGAGATTGGAATGTCAAAATTATGATATATTTTGTTTATTAAATTCCAAGGTTATATCTGTTTATAAAGCTTTATAATACAGTATTGAAAATACATTATTAATTTTTCTGTTAGACTTGCTTTTTATATAAGGATATCAGTACTATAAACATTATATTATAGTTCTCCTTAACTCTTGAACATTTTTTACTGGGGTAATTTTAATAACTGATAAATTAATTAAATCTTTGGGTATACTGCCTGAGATATTGTTTCACTTTTGAAATTGCATCTATGAAAAGTGTCATTTGAACAATCTTTAATTCACAGCATCAACCTTTTAAATTTTAATGAGTTACAAAAAATCTTATTCTTCATTTTACCTGTCAAGTATTTTACTTAGTACAATCCAAAGATTCAAATCATTATTCATAACTGGTTATATATATTTTGGGAGAATACTTATAAATATATCATTTGAACTTAGCCTTTTTAAATGGACTAAGTATTCTAATCTCAAAATAAAATTTGAATCTAATTCACTGAACCTTTAGATAGATAAGTGTGTAGAATAATTGGATACGTGACTGAAAACTGTTCGCAAGGGAAGATATAGGGCCATAAAACTTCAATAAAACTTCAATAAAAGAGATCAAGTTAAAGCTTATAAAGTTTTTGATTAGTTGTACTTAAATTATGACATATGAGTCATTTATCTTTTAAGTGAATCTTGCAGACATGGCAATAGTTTAGCCAGCCTAATAATCCATGAAGTTGAGTTTGATTTTAATGCTCTCTACGCATGTAGTCAAAAATGAAACATGTAAGTTCATATTAATAAGTCCATCTGATAGCCATTTCCTTCTTTTACATCTCACTATATTTCTGGAAGATGAGTCTCTGAACTATTTTATTTTACTCTATTCAGTGCAATTTGAATGAAAAATGTGGGAATTAATTTCTTTCACTTAAAATGCCTGAGTCACTGTGTTAAATATTTAGAAAATTAGAGTGACATTTTACCATCATATTTCAATCATTCTTATTGTATCCAAATGAAACCCTTCACTGTACAAATAGCATGTAAAGGCTGAGGGTACACAGTTCTACACCACAAGAGTAGACTTTTGCTAGTACAGAAACAGTTACATAGATGTCTTGGAAATTGAGTAATATCAAAAGTTCTGTCTGCATAGATCTGTGTCATTTTAAGAAAGCAGTCCACTTTCTAAAGCTTTGTAATTGTTCTTTCTATAGTAATTATGTACTAGTCCAAGAAGGAACGTTCTGATTAGTAGATAACTTGGAGGTCATACAGAGAGCGTATTCCTGCCTCCTAATACAAAAGATCGGATATACTATATTTAATATTGTAACTACTCATCAAATCTTCAAAATAATTTCATTATTGATCTTTCAGAAATCAATACTTTAAGTATGTTTACTTTTAAAGACATGAAAGTACATAATTTGTGGCATTTTTTCATAACAGTAAATGTTTTTACTATCTTTCTTTTATTTGGAAAGCACACAATACATATTTTAGTCTTTTTTAAATAATGTAAGTAGGCTGTAAATACAGTTAATGGTGAATGGTAGGGAGCCTTCTTAGTATTTATAAAACCTGAGGTCAATCTACAGCACTACCATAAGTATATCCATGAATATCTGTAAAAAAGAAAGAAGCAGAAGCACTTCATTGAAATAATTGGATTAATGATATGATCACATTATAGATGAAATTTGTAATGTATGAAATAAATAAACTAACTAGAAAACAGTGTGATATAACTTCTAACCACTTCAATTTGAAATTCTCATGGCATCCATGAAGCCAACTGCGTCATTCATAATTGGATTTCAAATGAGACTTTTGAAGTGATTAACTTCTTTAGCATGGTTTGCTTCATGAATATGTTGTCTTAAAATTATCAAAACAGTTCATTTATTGAGAAATATTAAGGACTTGTTATTGTTTTTATGTTTTGTCAAAGCACTAAAAAAGAATTTATAATTGTACTTAGGCAAAGCCTGATGAAAATGTTTTTCAAGTTTACCCAAATGAGGGTAATTACCATAAAAGCCAATGCTGTAATAGCTGGGTTAGACAATCTGTAGTTAAAAATCTAAAAGATGATTTCATGACACATTTAGTGAAGGTATCCTCCGTGATCCTCCAACAGAGCAAAAAGAGTGAGAAATGAAAGAGCAAAGAACAAAAGGTGAACTATGAATTTAATGACTCCCCATGTTTGCATCCTCAAAGCTGTCAAAAACAAAAGTTGGGAAATTAACTTTTCTTGAGACCATACAGTGGCTCCACTGAGAAACGAAAATCATGTTTAGATGTTGGCTACTGTACAGTGAAGAAATGGTGAAGGTATGGAAAGGAATGATTTGCTTAATAATGATTACCAAGAAAGATTTGCTATGAGAAGACAATATCCCATCCTATAAAGTCTATGTTTTGACAAAAATTATTTTCTTCAAATTATTTCCTTTTGTCTTAGGATAAATCTCATCTATTAAACAGAATTCTCATGTTGTGTAAAGAATGAAACCAGTGTTGGCACAAATGGGGACAAGACAAACACTTTCCCAAATATTCTGGGACCAGAAGCCAATACCTCCACTTTGCTACAGTTATTTAGATATATTGGCATTCTAACAGCTATAAAGGCTGCTTACATCTTGAGTAATAGCAAAAAGGGCTAGAACAATGGTGTAAAATTACATATGTGTGAAAGGAAATTCTTGAAATGGGCTCATGTGTTTTCAAATTAACCATAATAGAGAAAAAGAGGTGAAACCAGCGGATTACAAAGGGTAAAAATCACAAAAATAGCTAGCAACAGCCAGACATGATATATGAAAGGGGCTTCTCATGTTGAGTCAACCCAAACAAATGATTAAATTCTTCATTCCTAATGCAAATACAAATGAAGACGAGAAAAACAACTTGTCAGTATTATCATTATTTTTTTCAACACTGGTAGAGATGTCCTTGTGAAGGAGAGCCATTTTTCAAATAGTACTTGAAAGTCAAAACATTGAAGTTTGTATCTTGAAATCAAGTGACATACATATGTGATGTTAAAAAATGAATTCACTGGACTGGGGAAATGGCTCAGCACTTAAGGCACCTGCCTGCAATACATAATTTGCCTGAGTTCAATTCCCTAGGACCCACATAAGCCAGATGCACCATGTCGGCACATTCATCTGGAGTTTGTTTGCAGTGCCTTCAGGCCCTGGTATGCCCATTCTCTCTCTCTCTCTCTCTCTCTCTCTCTCTCTCTCTCTCTCTCTCTCTCTTGTTTGTATCTCTCTGTTTGCAAATGAACAAATAATGAAAAATAAAAATTGAATGCACATCTATATACATATGAGTAGATTATTAACCTTTTAAAATTGAGTTTATGAACATTTAGTAATTTATTTGAAATACATATTTTACAAAAGTCCTAAGGTGAGACAGGAAGATCACTCAATTAGTAAGAACATTTGCTACACATGCATGGGGATGTGAGTTTATCTCTAGGACCCTCCAAACCACAGGCTAGAGAGATTTGCTCAACCATGTTTATAGCAGCTCAATTTGTAGTAGCCAAGAGCTGGAATCAACCCAAATGTCCATCACTAGAAGAATGGATAACTAAGATGTGGCATATCCACACAATGGAATTCTATACAACAGTAAGAAAAAATGACACAATGAAATTTGAGCAAAAATGGTTGAACCTGGAACAGATCATTCTCAGTGAACTTACCCAATCACAGAAAAAAAAATCGCCACATAGTCTCACTCATCTACAGCACCTAACCTGAATCTACCCAAGATACCTTACATACCCAGCAAGCATCTCCTGGACTAGACACTAGGATGGAAGGGGAGGGCATCAAAGGGGTGGGAAACACAAATCTAGATCCAAATGTCAATGGTACCATAATTTTCTACTTACTAAAAGACAGACCAAATGGCTGATCCTTCACCAGGCCCTTATAGGGAACACTTGAACCACAAGACACTGGAGAGGGTAGGATAAAGACTAACCTTAATCTCCTACATCTTCCCTCCCTCCCTCTCTCTCTCCTCTCTCTCTCTCTCTCTCTCTGTTCTTTCTACTTCTTGTATATTAGTTATCTTTTTCCTCATTTTCTTAGTGGGCACTGACCTGTAACTCCCAGAACCAGCATGGGGCTATCATCCACAGTGAGCTTTTGATCAGAGAGACCTACAAGGTTTCCTAAAAGACTGACAGATTTCTGTCAGAGTACTTGATGACCCACCAAAGGTTAGTGGTAAGACCCTACTGCTGAAGACACCTTATGTGGTTGACATGCAAAATAGAATGGCATGGCTTGAAGTTGGAAGAGAGCCAGTCCCCAGACAGTCAGCGTGTCTAGTGCCAGAAGGTGCTACATGGGCGACTGGGGGAAAATGACTAATATCTGTCCAAGGAATGCATGGTCTAACCTACTTAGCAGCAAATAACTTGTGATGCCCACACCAGTGCAATAGTGGCACACAGCCATGGTGGGGAACAAACTGTTCTCAATTTGGCTAACTGATCCCCTCACTGGTATGGGACCCATAGCTGGAGCTGGGAAACAAGTTAGAACCATATCCAAACATAAGCCCACTCTCCAATGTCAAGCTACCATCAATTGTGGGCTACAAGAAGGCCTACACCTATTAAATTCTCTATAAAAAAAAGTAAGGGTTATCTCATTTGTCCTGGTGCTACTTACTCTCCATTGGAGAATCTGCTTCTCTTTTTCAGATGGATGTAGATCCTAAGGAGAGAGCCACCCCATCATACCTCAAAAGGGCCCCGGCTGAAACTAAGAAAAATTGGCGAAACAAGCAAGGGTGCTGTTTTCCTGATGAACCGGATACCAGCACAAGGGGGAAGGAGATCAACAGAGAAAAATCAACTCCTACCAAATCAGAGAGCCAGAGCCTCAGAGGCCTCCAACACCTCATCACTGAAGCAGACCTAAAATGAACCCAACATGGCTCAAGGAAATTTTGCGGAAGAGGGGGCCAAAAGAATGTCAGAGCCACATGTTGGGTCATGATATGCATAGACATTTAGCTTACCCATAACTGTGGTCTAACTCCACAATGCATGACCCGTATACCTCAACAAGGAGGGGCCGAGGGGAGGGTTAGGTCACAAATGAGCCTAATAATGGTACCAAACTGACTGTATTTACTGAATACAAAACTAACTAATAAAGAAAAAAAGAAGAAAAAAAGCTGAGAATGGGTGTGCATGTCTGCAACCACAGTCCTGAGGTAGGTGGGCCAGGAAAATCACTGGGGTTCAGGCAGAAGAATTGCTGGTGCTCATTGGTCACCCAGTCTAATTGAAAATTAAAATGCAAGCTCTGGGTTCAATAAGAGATTTTGTGTAAAGAAAATACGGAAGAGGAGAAAGTGATGGCAACACATGTGCATGAACATTTGGTACATCTTCTACACACACACACACACACACACACACACACACACACGTGCACAAACTCAGTGCTACTGTATATAGTAAAAATGAAATAAAATAGTAAACTATTTAGCAAATCCAAAAACATTATTATATATTAACATAATCAGGAGACCATGCCTTAATATAGTATAAATGGTCTCCATTATCATGAATCATTTAACATGATGCATTAATAGTTTAACATTCCAGTATTTAAATAGTTTATAGACATATATTACAAAGAAAATATGTATTCATGGTATTAATGACTATTAAGTACTACATGCTTTTCGGATGTAGTCTCTTGGGTGCAATTTCCAGGGTCGTGAAAAGTAACAGAATAGGAAAAAAATGGTAATTATTTCTAAATTACAAAAATACATTTAGTGACAATTAAAGTGGAGTTTTCAACGAATGACTGATTCTTGTGTTTTAAATGATGAAATGTATATTTAGCAACATTGCTTCCAAAGAAATAGTTATGTAAAACATAAATATTAAATGATTAATTGGCAAGATATTCATTTGTCAAACTGTTAGATCTGCACCATTCATTGGCAGCCTTGTAATATGTAAGAAACAGGTTATAAGAAAATTTCTATTCTTTATATGAAACTCAGAAGATATATCTTTACAATTTACATTATGTATCTAGACATTGTAAAATAAAATAAAAATAATTATTGTAATAGGGAACAATGAGGTATAAAAATCCTCACTAAATAAAATTAACACCTGACTGATATGAGCATCAGAAGGATCTGGGCCTTAAAAATTAAAAGCAGCAAGACAAGTAAAGGGGAGGAAAAGATAGAGGGTATCAGAAAATTCACAGGGGGAATAGTTCAATGTGAAAAAATGCAGAAATTAAAATAAGCACTCTTGAAAATGTCATACATAGCTGCCTGTAGGTAGAGTATTATTTTTATGTGACCCTGAGGACAATTGCTATATGAGATGATCATCCAGAGAATGAACTAAATAAATATAAAGTTTTAAAGAAGAAGATTAATGAAATGAATACATTCTTAAACACAAACATATGAAATGACTTTTACTGCAAGTTTTATTTTCAAAATCTAGTTTTATGTTTCAACGCATCAAAACATTTCTGTGGACAGTGGATTCATCACATATGTTTTGGTTATTGATAGAACAATGGCTTTGTCAGTGTTGCAGTCAGCTTTGCATTGCTGGCATCTGACTAGAAAAGGGTTTATTTTGGATTACAGACCTGAGGGGAAGCTCCATGAAGGCAGGGGAAAACGATGACATGAGCAGAGATTAGACATCACCCCCTGGCCAACATCAGGTGGACAACAGCAGCAGGAGAATGTGCCAAATACTGGCAAGGGGAAGCTGGCTATAATACCCGTAAACCCACCCTCAACAATACATCATTTCCAGGAGGATCTAATTTCCAAATAGCCACCAGCTTGGGATCTAGTATTCAGAACACATAAGTTTATGGCGGACACCTGAATGAAAAACACCTCGGTCAGCAAAATGATTGCCATGCAAACACAAGGGCTTGGATTTGGGTGTTTACCACTTACATATGTGTTCAGTCCATATCCCAGGGATTAGGAAGCAAAGACAGGCAGATCCCAGGGTGAGATGAATACATTGGCCAATTCTATGAGCTCCAATTTCAGCGAGAGATCCTGTCTCAGTCAATAAGGAGGAACATACATGATATCTATCTTTGGCTCTACATATATGTGCTATTGTACAGAAATTTCTTCTGGATTGGAACATCCCATCCTGGAGGGAAGCTCCTTAGGAAGTTACAAATTGAAACATACTAAGGATGTTCCAGAGGTCACTGAGTCTCAGAAAATGAGCAGGGATAAGGACCACACAAGTCTTAGGATATCCCTGAAACTTAAAAGTTTCCTATATCCCCCTCCCCAAGATTATATAAAGATTAAGGACCAAGGAAGTGGCCTGCATGTTGTTAGGCTTTTGTGAGTCATCACCATTGCTGGGATGGGCATTTTGGTGAAGCGGCTGTCTCTGAGTCATAAACTCTGTAAGCAACCCTGTACCCGTACTACTGTACATAACCACAGTGATCTCATTAACTCACCAAGTTGAATTTCGGTGCACTCACTAATGTGGTCTCTTGTCATTACCCTGTGTGGGGATGAATAGATATGCATGACTGTTTTTATTCCATAGCATATATATGTAGGAAGCCTTGACCAGGACTATGATAGTTATATGAAGTGAAAAACTCATAAATGCTAGATAACTTAGGGATTTTCTTTTCTTTTTTACATTCTTATTTTGAAATAATTTTAGAATTAACAGTTGTAGAAATGATATAAGGAACCCAATACACTCTCTGCCCAAAGATTACTATTCATTCACATTGGTTATATGCATGTTGACATGTATATATGTTTGTATATATATACTTCTAGAGCTTTAGAAAATATTTTATTTATTTATTTTCAAGAAGAGAAAGGAGAGAGGAGGGGAGAAAATGGATGTGCCAGGGCCTCCAGCCACTGCAAATGAACTCCAGATGCATGCGCCACTATGTGCATCTGGCTTTATATGGGTACTGGGGAGTTGAAACCCAGTCAATCAGACATTGGAGGCAAGAACCTTAACTGCTGAACCATCTCTCCCACTGTGTTACAGCTTTCTGACAGGAATAGCAGTGCATATTACAAGATGATATGAAGACACATAATATCATTTTCCAGTTACTAATAAACTTATCTCTGATTAGTTGGCAAAAGTTGTGTTTTGGGGGTCCTCTACTCTATGGTCAGTATTATTACCTTTATAATTAATAAATAGTATTTGAATAGCTATTGTGAGAGTATATCACCAAAAACACTTTTCTTAATAAAGTTTGCCTACTGTGTTTACCATTCTTGGATTGTGTATGTAAACTTATTACTATTATGCATATGGAAAAATACATTAAATTCCTAAATCTGTCTTAATTTATTCTACATTTATAGGGCTGGAGAAATGGCTTAGTGGTTAAGGCTCTTCTACATTTATTAACTATATATCCTGTAGGAAGTATTTTTCCTCATAGCTATTGGTTATATATTTTTTTAATCTTTTGACTGTGTGTGTGTGTGTGTGCGCGCGCGTGTGTGTGGTATTTGCATGCATATATGCACATTCAGTATGCCTTATGTTCATGCATGTGACGATCAGAGGAAAACACTGGGGTTCCTCCCCTGCTTTTCTCTCATGTTTCCTTGAGATAGGGTCTCTACTGCTATGTGGAGCTCGCCATTTTTCCATTGCTTTAGTTATACTGGCTGATCATCAATCCTCGGGGATAGCCCTTTCTCTGTACCACTCAGCGCTGGGGATTCAGACATGCACAGCTATGCCACCTGGCTTTGTGCATGGGGATATGGATTAAACAAGAAGTGCTCGTACAAACTGAGCCATTATTCTCAGCTTTCATATGTTTAATTTTTTCACTGCTTTATTTATATTATTGGGTACTTTTGGATTCTTATTTGCAATAGACAGCTTCTTACTGCTGGGATGAACAACCAAACTAGACAGAGCTTATGAGAAGAACAAGTTTTATTTCCGGCTTACAGATCCAGGGGGAAGTCCCATCAAATGGTGGAAGAAGCTGGCACTCATTCATAAATTTAAGCAGAGAGGAGTCACCATGAGCCAGCAAATACCAGAAAGCAGGAAGCAGCAGGGAGTCCCCACCAGAGCTCAGACAGCTCTGCATAGCTTGGGGGCAGATCTGATTTCCAACCAAAAGGTATGCAGAGCTGTCTGAGCTCTGCTTGGTTCCCTACTTTCTGCTTTTGGTTTTTGTTGTTTGTTTGGTTGTTTTATATCCTTGCTGAATCTTCATTTATGTAATTTGAGAGCTTGATTTGTAGAAAACAATGCCACTATCTACAGCCTGGGCACTTAGTTTACAGTTTTGTAAGTCACAATCAATTTACAATGAAAGAATAGAGGTATAGAAAAGAAGTCAGGAGTTTCATGAGTTATTTATCTCTTTTTTCCCCCAGGTGAAATGAAGTTATTTTATTGGAATATGGCTATTTTTTTTTTATTTTACTTTACTCTTTGCTTTATTTTCATACCATCCTTTCTTTCTTTTTATCAATAAAAGTTAATTGAGCTATACAATTTTTTTATCCTCATTCTCACCCAACAACTGAAAATAAGCAATGTCATTAGTTTCTAGTTTATTTGTATCCTTTTCTTTGTTCAAATGAGCAGCTACATGCATATTTTACTTCACTTTCATTTCTTCGAGATGGGTAGCACACAGCAGATACAATTTGACAATCCTTTTCTGTTTGATAATATATTCTGAGTAGTAATAACAATCATGAGGAAAACTAGCAGAGCTGTGAACACAAACACATTCACAACACATCAATAAAAAAAAGCATAATAGTGCTCAAGAAAAATCACTCACTTACAGCTGAGTTTTGCCAAAAGTTGCATGAACACATAGTAGGAAAAAGACCATGTCTTTCATAAAAGATATTGGAAATTATATTTCTCATACAAAGGAATAAATCTAGGCCTTTATTTCCCATTATATAAAAATTATTTCCAGGGTCTGAAGAGAAGTAGCTCAATACATAAAGTGCTTACATTTTAAGCATGATGACCTGAGTATAATCCTGAGGATCCCTTTAAAAATGACAGATGTTGTGGCACAAATTTATAATCCCAGTACTGTGAGATCCAGGCCACTGAAAATCCTTGTCTCAAAATGAATTAAACATTATTCATGAGGATTACACTGACACCTGCATACTTGTATGTTTGCATACACAATACCATATATACATGCAAACACATGAATAAAAACTCAATTTCAAATGTACTGAAAATGTAAATAAAGACTTAAAACTGTAAAATCACAAGAGAGAAGCATTGAGGAAACATATTACTTCATGTCTCTGAGCAAGGGTTTCTTTAATAACACCTCAAAAACATAAGCGACAAAATCAATAACAAAAGGGGCGAGAGCAAACAAACTGCACACAAGAAGGGAAAGAAGCACTAGAAGTAACTTACAAAGTGGGCAAAATAAATTCTAAAAATACAGGAACAACCAACAACTCAACAAAAGTGAAGAAACAAACAGTATAATTAAAAATAGGAATATTTGGGAGTAGAGAGACAACTCAGTAGTTAAAGGTACTTGCTTGCAAAGCTTGCTGGGTAAGATCAATCCCCCAGGTACCCATATTAAGCCAAAACCAAAATATGACCGATACATCTATTGCTCATTTGTAGCTGAAAAAGACCCTGGTGTATGCATGTGCATGCACAGACACACAAATACACACACAAATGAATGATAAATATATAAGTATTGTTAAAGCCAGAATTGTTATTTCTCATGAAGGCACATAACTTGTTCTCATTATCATTAGTCATCTATGAAATGTAAATCAAAACTATGATGAGATATTATCTAACCTGTGTAACAAATATACTCGTCAAATGTACAAAATATACAGCACTGAGTCCCGCTGACCTGAAGTCCTGACAAACCAGGCAAAACAAACCAAGTGGAGAGAGCACCAAGGAAGGAAACATCCTTACACTTAGCATGAGCATATCCATCACCTTTGGTCATGCCCACTGTCAGTACTTTACACAGGTAGTATTGTAAAATCCACATGAGGCACATTGAGCTCCTTGGCTTGGGATATAACTTCTAAACTGCATGCATAAGAGTCTAGCTTAGAAATAGAAATTACAAGCAGTGAAATAACCTGAGATAAGAAAATTCCAATGAAGTAATGTAAGAAACACAAAAATATCAAGGTAACATAACTCCTCTAAAATTATTAATCCCACATTAGTGACCTCTAGAAAGAGTAAACTAGACAAAATGACAGAGAGAAAATTCAAAAAAAGTGTGGGTATAACTATGTCCAAAGAAATCAAACATGAAATCAAGGAAGAAAGCAAACTCTTGAAAGAAAGCCAACAGAACAGAGGAAGGCAGCTACAAAGAAAGGAAGTCAATAGAAGACATGAATAAGGAACTAGAAACACTGAACATAAAACATGAATTACTGGAAATGAAAAACACTGGACATCAAATAAAAATCACAGGAAGACACATTCAGAGAATGGATGATAGTAAGCATGGAATATCTGACTCTGAAGATAAGAGGGAGGATATGGAACATTCCAGCAAAGAGAAAGTTAAATTAATGAGCAGGTGTGAGCAGGGCTTTCAACACACTCAGCGTACTATAAGGAGGTCAAATGTAGAACTTCTGGGCAAAGGAGAAGAAGGAGAATTTTAGTCAAAGGCACACTAATCATTTTCAATACAATCATAAATTATCTAAAATTATGGAAAGAGATGACAATATACATGTAGAAGACATTTAGTACTTCAAGCAAATAGGAATGGAAATGAACCTTCACTCATAATGTTCTAATTAAATTATTAAATACATTTACCAAAGAAAGTATATTTAAAACAGTAGGATAAAAGCACCAAGTAACCTATGATGGCAAGTCAATAGTAATAAAAGAAGGTTTCTCAATAGAAATTTTAAAAGCCAGGAGAGTTGAATAATGTATTTCAAGTTCTGAAAGACAACTGACAATACAGAGTACTATAGCCAGAAAGCTATGTGTCATAGTTGAATGAGGAAGTATTATTATCCATGATAATAATATGTCAAAGGAATTAATAACCACTAAGCCAGCTCTACAGAAAATACTTTGAAGTTACCTTTGGAATGATGAGAAGTAAAATCACATACATAAGGCCACAGGAAATGATAAGTCATGCTTTAATAATCAGAAGTATTTATCTAGAGAATGTGACCATCCTACAAAAAGTAATCTACACATTAAACACAATTCTAATAAAAATTCCTGCACCATTCTTCCCAGAAAAAGGAAAAAAGTCCTAAAGTTCATTTTGAATTAAAACAAAAATGACAGCCACAACAAGGTTGAGCAAAAATAATAATGCTGGATGTGTCACTGTGGTGTTCTGATTCAGGTGTTCTCCCATACATTTATGTTTTCTGAATGCTAGGTCTCCAGGTGGTGGTCATTTGAGAATTGGATCCTTCTGGAGGTGCTGTATTATTGGGGGCAGACTTATGGATGTTATAGCCAGCTTCCCCTTCCAGTGTTTGGCACACACTCCTGTTGCTGTTGTCCATCTCATGATGGCCAAGAGGTGATATTTACCCTCTGCTCATTCCATTGTTCACCCCTGCCATCATAGAGCTTCTGCTTGAATATATAAGCCAAATAAACCCTTTCCTCCCACAAGCTGTTCTTGGTTGGATGTTTTCTATCAGCAACATGGAGCTGACTGCAACAGTAAAATTGGTTCTGAGAATTGGGGTCATTGCTTCTGGACACCTGACTATGGTTTGGTCTTTTGGACCTGCTTTGCAGGAGGAATGAGATTGATTTTAAATCTTGGCCTAAGGAACACCTTACAATGCTGTAAGTACATCTTAGTGGACCATTCTAGTCAGAGTTGAAAGAACTGTATATAGTAAGAAGCAGGGACTGTGAGGTTTGGCTTATTAGGTTGAAAGCAAGCTTTGCCTGGATTCAGCTAGAAGCGGTTTGTGTGAGAGGCTTGCTGTGATGCCCATGTTGTGAGAACTTAAAGAGTTGGATTATGTAGAAATGGACTGGTGTGAACAGAGGAATATGACACAGAACAAAGATTAGGCCAACACTGCTGCTTTTCAGCTGCAATTGTGTGAGAGATTACAACTATTCAGATTGGGCCATCTGATCAGCATTGGGGCAATGAGAAAAATAGACTCTTTTGAAGGAGACTGAATGCTGAAGGAATGTCCTGTTCTTCAAAGTCTGCTTTATCCCCCCCCCCCACTGCCAAATTAACAAGTTCATAGCCCACCTAATACTGTGAAGTACAAGCAAATGCAGGAAAGGGTCATTGAATTTGCAATATGTTTTTGTATTTTGAAAATGGCCATGGGCAGCGTGAAGCAGGCTTGTTGTATTACCTACAGGGAGGCTGATAAATTCATGAGATGAACCATGAGTTGCAGTGGAGACCCAATGTAGATGCAGAACTATAGGATGGCTGGCAAGGAAAGCTGCTAAATGAATAATAAAGATGTGGTACATGCATGCAGTTGAGTTTTATTCAGCTGTACAGAACTATTAAATTGTTACCAGAGATAGCTTATTTGATGAAAGGATTTATTTGAGGCTACATTTCGCAGGTGAATATAATGAATGGTGGAAGAAGCTGGCTCATTTCCATAGATCTAAGCCAGACATGACCAAACGTCCAGCAAACATCAATGTATGAACATCCAGAGCAGCATTGCTCTCCACACACCTTAGAGTTGGATTCAAGATCAAACCCTTAAATACATCTTGTGGTTGGACTCCAAGCTCTGCCCCCAGTGACACTCCCCCTTTAACAGACATTTATCTGCTAGGAGCTCAAGTTGCAAAGTGAATTTTAATAAACACCTGAGTCTATGGGACAATACATTCAAACTATCTCATTCAAACTGCCCAAGAATATGAAATCACTATGGCAAAGTGACATCATTTCCATCATTACTTTTGCACTATTTATAATAATAAGGATGTAGAATCAACTACTGTCTTCATCACTGCATGAAGGGATAGAGGAAGTGAACTACCAGTTGAAGAAATGGCATAGTTGATAGCAGATAAAGTGCTTTTCTAGTATGTACGGTGCCTTTTGTTTCATTCCCAGTACTAAATATGCCAAGTGTATTGGGGCATGTACATAAAAGCTGGAAGGGGGTGGAGGCTTCCTTCAATATTGATTAATAAAATCTTTGTCACTTTGATAGAGAAATCTTTATTGTAAACATGATTATCAGCAATCAAATAAAAGACACACTTATTGAGCAATGAGTTGAGGGCTAATGCATACCCATTCTCTCATTCTCACTCTTTCTCTGTCTTCTACGAAAGAAAGAAAGAGAGAAAGAAAGAAAGAAAGTAAGAAACAAAGGAAGAAAGAGGGGAGACGGAGGGAGGGAGGGAAGATGGAAGGAAGGAAGGAAGGAAGGAAGGAAGGAAGGAAGGAAGGAAGGAAGGAAAAAATAATAGAAAATACTTTTTAAAACTGTGTTTGAATAAGTACCTTTGACTATGACATTTTTGGTTGTTTGTTTCAGTTGCTAATGTTCACTCCCCTTCTCCGATTTTGTCTCTTTTCCTGTATACCAGTTTGTATCTGGGTAGTAAGCAGAGGTAAACTTAATTTTGGTATTTGCCACAACCTAGATAGGCCAACTGGTCTGCTCAGTGACATGGAATCCATAGCTGGAACTGGGAATCAAGTCAGAACCATATCCAAAAAATAAGCCTGCTCTCCATTATCAAGCTCCCACCAATCATGGGCTACAAGAGGGCCTACACCTACTAAATTCTCTCTAAAATAATAATGGTCATCCCATTTATATGGTGCTGACTTCACTCTCTGTTAGAGAATTTGCTGCTTCTTTTTTAGATGGACACAGATCCTGAGGACAGAATCAGACCATCACACCTGAACAGGGCCCCAGCTGAAACCAAGAGTAATTGGGGAAATGAGCAAGAGCACTGCTTTCCTGGTGAACCTGGTACCAGCATAAGGGTGAAAGAGATAGACACAGAGAACACTCAACTCCTACCAAACTAGATATCCAGAGACACAGAGGTTCCCAAGACTTCATCACTGAAGTAGATCTAAAATGAACCCAACATGGCTCAGAGAAATTTGCAGAAGAGGGGGCAGAAATATTGTGAGAGCCACTTGTTGGGACATTATGCACAGAGACATGCCTCTTACCCATAACTGATGGCTAACCTCACAATGCACTATCCACATTCCCCAATGAAGAGGTTCCCTGTGTAGCGAGGAGGATAGGCAAGGGGCTATCAATAGTACCAACATGGTTGTATTCACACTGTGTACATAACTAATAAAGAAATGTTTAAAAAAATCTGTTTAGATATTATAAAGGAAAAAATGGCTCAAAGAAATTAATTATTTTGGAGTTTCAATAAACTAACTGAGATAAGGACAGTCTAAGCTCTCCAGGAACCCAGAATAAATAAGAACAGATTTAAGTGATGATAGTTATCTCCATCTGGATATTTTTTTTCTATTCTTTGATCACATATATAATATATAGTATCACATATAATACATCCAGATGTACAATTGTCTGGGTTTAATCTCATAAGTTTAATAGAAAACAGTGAAATAGTGACTTTTTTTTACATGGAATCTGGATTTCTCACAAGTAGTATGAAATTTTGCTTGATTTATCTGCTCTGAATTCACATAAGATTCAGGGACTGATGTCTTTCCAAATCCTTAGAAATCACTGTGGTTTTATGAAACATTACACTTGTAAATATGCTGAAACATAGCAAATAGTAATTTAGGGCTAAATTGAATAATTTGACTTTCTTGTAAACCATACTTTTGCTTGAGCTTTTCACAACTATAGGGGGAGCAATCTGTATAATCTTCCTTCTGTTTAATTAAGATACAACTGGCATGACAGTCAACATTTTGCCAAGTTTATAAGCATATTTACTCACCCACAGTTAAGTTTATATTTACTTATTTCAATTTCAGTTGATATAGAAAAAAAAACCTCATGGTATCTTCAATATACCCAACAGACAGGCAGATGATAAATAATTTTCATGTAGTATTCCTTTTAAGACTAAGTGGATAATGTTTATATTGGTGTTTTCTGTAGTCTTGGTAGTGTTAACAAAGGAAAAACAAATGCTTCTGTTGATGCACTATGAGGTAAGTTTTGTAAATCTTAGTATAAATGTATGTGCAATTATCACATGGTCAAAATACAAAATTATAGATAGTATTTAAGAAGCTTCTCTCATGCCAGATCCATTTAGCACTAATGATTATTCATCCTTCTACCACCATAAATAAGTTGTGTATGCTTTTGAACTTTATATAAGGTAAATCACAAAAAAAGATGTGTTGGCTTTTTGCACATTTATCCATAAAATTCATTAATTGTAGGTTCAATTTTTATTATCAAATTTATTGTGTTAATATACTAGTAATTGTCAGTTCATTATATGCATAATATGAATATTATTAGTTATATGGCTGTCATTTTTCCTTGTGAGTATCCTGGAGAATGTATATAAGCATTTCTAATTGGGAAGGAATGTCTTCTTCCCTGAAAATGCTTTATGCTTAGATAAAGAAAACATTCAACAACGGTTTTCCAGTCATTTCAGAAGTTCATGCCTTTCAGAAGGCATGAAATTTCAAGTCGTTTCAATATTTTTTACTTAGGTGTACATGTGTGTCTCTGTGCATACATGTGGTACAAGCAATTGCTTATCCAGCTTTATGCGGGTGCCTGAGGAATTGAACCCAGGCTAGCAAGCACTGAAAGGAAACACCTTTATCCATCCACTGAGCATTCCAACCCCTCAAATGGCTTTGTTTGATTTCTCATGCTTGATTATTTAAATCTTTAAAAAACACCTTACAGATACTGTGATGGGATGTAAATCCTGGGCTATCACTTTCATTTGCATCTGCTCAATGCCTCATAATTTAGAGCGTCTTTTTATATGTACAGGAATCATTGAAAAAAATGTAAATGCTTGTTGAACTTCTTTGTTCATTTTTCAGTGAACTCTGTCGTTGCTGTCTACTTTCTTATTGGTTTCAAAAACATTACACTTTATAGAAAAAGT
The DNA here is from genome assembly GCA_036346955.1 of Dipus sagitta. Lineage (NCBI taxonomy): Eukaryota > Metazoa > Chordata > Mammalia > Rodentia > Dipodidae > Dipus > Dipus sagitta. The sequence continues at coordinate 29,124,112 of CM070772.1, forward strand.
CAAATATCAAACATTGTATTAACTGTATATGTCTAATATTAGGAATTCACTCTTTTCAAGGAACTCATGATGACAGTATATATTTGAATGTTCAAATTACTGGCAATTTCTTTGTGCACACTGTACCTTTTTCCTTTTTGAGAATTTTGATTTGACAAACTCTTAATGATATCTCTCTCATGTTATCTTCTAAAAGCTTTATTTAGTTGTACTTCACATTTATGTGTAAGATTCATGTAGAAAATATTTCTGTGCATCAGTTGAATTAGGATACACTTTATTTCCCATAAGGGAAATGAATTGAACTAGTGTTCTTTTTAACCATGCTTCTAACTCTACAGGAAATGTCATTCATCTCAGGGGGAATATTTACATCACAAAACACTGAGGTTATTTTTGTTTTACTATCTTATAGTTACATTTTTCCAGATTTATAAAGGTTAATTTTGTTCCCATTTTTATAGAAAATTTAATCATGAATAAATTAAATCCAGTAAAATAATTTATATTATGAGTTTGTTTCAGATTTTGTTTTTAAATTTGTGGATAGAAGTCTAACTTACCCTGTAGTAAATATATTCATTTTAATATTAAATAAGAAATGAAATCCTTGAATAAACCCAATTTAATCATGATATAAAATCACTTTTGTTTTACTTCATACAATATATCTTATAATCATTGTTACATCTATATTCAATAAAAAGCTAATATTCAACTTAAAGAATTTTTGTTTATATTTTATTTATATATTTGAAAGCAACAGACAGAAAAGGAGGGAGAGAGAGAGAATGGGAGCGCCAGGGCTTCCAGTCACTGCAAACGGCTCAAGATACATGCATCCCTTTGTGCATCTGGCTGATGTGGCTCCTGGGGAATTGAGCCTCGAACCAGAGTCCTTAGGCTTCACAGGCAAGCGCTTAACCACTAAGCCATCTCTCCAGCTCCTAATATTCAACTTTTTAGTGAAGGCTATTCTTTCACCTACAAGAAAGTAGGGGGACACTGTTTCAGTTTATCTTTTGTTCATGGAGTTTGTATGAAATTGTTTGTTTTTTCTTACACTGTATATGTATAACTAGTGAAAATTTACATTTTGAAAAGTTTACATTATAGATGCATTTTAAATTATTTTGTAAAATTTTGGAATAAATGTATGAGAATCTTTTTTTTCATGTTTAATTTTGTAGACTTTAATAGATTAGTGGGTAGTACAGGATTTTGCTGGATAAATCGTAGTATAATTAGAATTCTAAAATAACATCATCTTCTTTCTAGTGCCAACAAAATTATCCTATGCCCAGACTAATTTTCCTTATTGGTGAGTAAATGTAGCAATTTCCATGTTTAATGTGGAATATTTTTTAAAGGAAATTTACTCAAGGGGAAGTCAGGAAGTGTAACCCAGAAAGCTCTCTTCAGGGAATGCCACTGTGCTCTGAGCTCTGGTCCAGTCAAGTCCATCTTGCCTTGTTTATATTATCATGTATTCAAGCAGCTGTTTTATGTTCGGCAGCCATCAATTATAGTTGTTTTCAGCAGGAGTTTAGTAAGGTAAAAGCTATGCAAACAGGCCTGGAATTCGAAGTTCCCAAATTGGTATTCATGTATTGTTATTCTGATGAAGGTGTCCTTTCCCATTATCTTATTTTTCTATTCTTATAACTCATTAATATTTATGGGCTATCAACATGAAAGATTTTCTTTGCAAAAGCAGTTAAATGCAATGCTTGTTTTAAAACCCTTATCTGAGATCTCTTTTTGTCAGAGACCAAGGAAGTAGAAACAATAAATTGAACTTTTAGTCTTCTCTTACTTTAGCCCCTTGCCAACATCAACAAATGTCTTCTGAACTAGTCACATCAATATTCACACACATAACTTTCTCTTTTTTCCTATATGCTTCAACATGTCTGAAAACTATATGTCCTGTGATTTTTTATGAACAAGGAAAGCAGCCCTATGTCTAGAGTTTAGGGTAAAGAAGGAAGAATTGGCAACACCTGTTGCCTCACCGGTGCTGCACAACTACTCAGAGGACTGTGTCCTCCTGATCTAGGAATAATCACTTCTTAGGATGGACATGTCTAGTGACACCACATTTTTAATTTTTGGCTGTGTATGTGTGTGCATATATGCATGTATATAAGCATGTGCATATGTGTATGGGTGCACAAATGTGTGAGTGTATGTGTTTGTGTGTGTGATGTGTATGTGGAGGCTAGAGGTTGATATTGGATGTCTTCTTCTATCATTCTACATCTTATTTTACTAAGGGACTTCACGCTAACTCAGCTATCCAAGCTTGCCAGCGAGTTTCGGGGATCCTCCTGTCTCTGCCTCCCCAGCACTGGGATTCTAGGTTTGTGTCAATATACCCAGGTTTGAAGTAGGAACTGGGGACCCAAACTTTGGTCCTTAAGTTTTTACCCATGGAAGAATTTCCTCAGCCCCAACATCTGGGATTTTATTCAATCTTTGTAGGTGATACTTCTCAGTAATGAACCCTTAGTTTGTTACTATCTGAGTGGCATTTTTAGAGGAAAAGTGACTTTAGAATCAATTTTGACTTAAAGTATCATTCAAATATATACAATGCTAACTGCAACAACCTTCCTTCTCTACTTGATCTTCATTTGTATCCCTATAATGGACAGCTTTTCTAAACCCCCACTATGAGAAGGCAATGCAGCCTTGACCTCCCAATTATATCAAATGTTAAACTCTTCTGTAATGCATTATCTTGCACATTATGGATGGAAATAGTTCTCTGGACAGATCGTATAACTAACTTCAACATTAAGTCTGGTCTATAAATTACTTGGAAACAGATGGTATATATGATTATCCTTGAAATCAAAAATTAAAAAGTCATTATATCACCTCTCAGGATTTTCCTCACATTAACTTGGGCAGAATATATTACTATCTCATTTTCATCATGTCATACCAAAAACATATTATTATAGTCACCTACTAAGATATAGTTACCTCTATGATAATTTATCTACCTTGGAAAATAACCATTTTATTCCTGTTAATGTCCATAGAGGTCTCACAACAAAACAGTGGGATCTAATTAATGCCAGCCCCAGAGACCTAGTTATAAATTCACCAAACATATCTGTTTTATATCCTTAAAATGGTTTGGTTCTTCAAAATAGTGTACCCACATATCTGAATGAAAAAAAATCTGGGTAAAAAAATTTAACATGCAAATAGTATGTGCCAAACTTCTGGTGTTCAAACTTTCAAATATAGGGGTTGAATTATCAACAGCAAGTTTATTTAGTATGAAACCTAAGTTTATATATACTTAAAATGTTAATGGAGAGTTGAACTCAAAGAAATAGGTTGATCTAGCTGGAAAATGTACTTCTAATCACAAAATCACAAAGCCCTAGCCAGAAGAAATAAGAAACAGCCAACTTGTCAGAGAAACATACTATTGACTCATTAGAAATACAGGAGATCATTGAAAAAGGTGATTATGCAGCTGCATAAAATACTAAAGAGAAACATTTAAAAACCAGATGTATTCATTTGGAAACAGAAATAGTACCAAATTAAATATCAATCAGACTCTTACTTATTAAATCAAAAATATAATGGAAAATAAAGTATTAATTTTAGCTATCCAACTTTAAATAATCATTTATTAATACTATTAGAAAATGCTTTGATTGTAATACTAAGAAAGGGTCAGAATATACAGAGAAAATTATTTTAAAAATAGAATTAATTGAGTTGATTCCAGCTCTTAGCTATTATGAATTGAGCAGCTATAAGCATGGTTGAGCAAATCTCTCTGAATTGAGGCATGGAGCTTTTAGGGTATATGCACAGTAAGGGAATAACTGCATCTGTTGGTAACTCTAGAGTCAACTTTTTTAGGAATCTCTATTTTGCTTTCCACAGTGGTTGTACCATATTACCATCTTACATTCCCTCCAACAGTGGATGCGGTTTACTATTTCTCCACTCTGCTCTCCATTATCAAGCTCCCACCAATTTTGGGATACAAGAGGGCCTACACATATTGCATTCTCTCTCTCTCTCTAAAAAAAAAAAAAAAAAAAGCAAGGGTTATACCATTTAACCAGTGCTAACTTTACTCTCCGTTGGAGAAACTGGTTCTCTTTTTCAGATAGATGCAGATCCTAAGGAGAGAACCACCCCATCATACCTCAAAAGGGCCCCAGCTGAAACTAAGAATAATTGGGGAAACACGCAAGAGCGCTGTTTTCTTGGTAAACCTAGTACCAGCACAAGGGTGAATCAGCTCCTACCAAAACAGATATCCAGAGACACAGAGGCTCCCAAGACTTCATCACTGAAGCAGACCTACAATGAACCAAACATGGCTGAGGGAAATTTGCATAAGAGGGGGCGGAAAGAATGTCAGAGCCACACTTTGGGTCATGATACGCAGAGACATTGCCTCCTACTCATAACTGATGGCCAACCCCACAGTGCACGACCCATATTCCACAATAAGGAGGGTCCCTGCGGAGGGCGGCAGGTCAGGAAGGAGTCTAACAATGGTACCAACTTTACTATATTCACTGATTTTGAAACTGATAATAAAAAAGGAAAATAAATAAATAAATAAATAAATAAATAAACCAAAAAAAATGTGTAAAAAAAAAAGAAATAGCCAGCCGTGGTGGTCCACGCCTTTAATTCCAGCACTCAGGAGGCAGAGGTAGGTGGATTTCTGTGAGTTCAAGGCCACCCTGAGACTGCATAGTGAGTTCCAGGTCAGCCTGGACTAGAGAGAGACCCTACCTCAAAAAATCAAAAAAAAAAAAACAACAAAAAAAAAAAAAAGGAAAAGAAATAGAACCAATTGGATTTTCAGAGTTGTTTCCAAATATTGATGTAGACTTCACATTACAGAAAATCCATACCAACAATAAGTTTCTTATGTAAGTGGTAAGATTTATATTAAAGAACACAACACCATCTCTCCTTTATATAGACTTACTGGTTAATTATTTTGTCCACCTAATGTGATGAGTTAGAATGCACCAAGCTCCATTTAACCTTTTAGGTTAAAACATGTATTTGTTAACAACATAATTTACTTTTTTTAGATATCTCTATTTGTGTGTGTGTGTGTTTGAGAGAGAATGAGAGAGAGAGACTATGGATTTCTTACCACTGAAAATAACCTCTAGATTCCAGATGCATGTGCCACTTTATGTATCTGTCTTTATGTAGGTGCTGGAGAATCAAACCCAGGCCAGCAATCTTTGTAAGCAGATCATTTAACCAATGAGATATCTTGCCAGCTCTACTTATTTGCTTTGCTTATAAGTTCCATTTGAATTTAATTGATAAAAGGCAGATTTAGTCCATCCATAAAGCATTTCCTAATTAGTAAACATTCAGAACTCTTACCATGTCAAGGAATAAACAATGGCCATGGAACTTCAAAAACATATTAATAAGAAAGGATCCATGAGCCGGGCGTGGTGGCGCACGCCTTTAATCCCAGCACTGGGAGGCAGAGGTAGGAGGATTGCTGTGAGTTCGAGGCCACCCTGAGACGCCATAGTGAATTCCAGGTCAGCCTGGGCTAGAGTGAGACCCTATCTCGATAAAACCGAACCCCCCCCAAAAAAAAAATAAAAAAAAGAAAGGATCCATGATATTTGATGTAAGGGATGTGTTAAACTTTGGCCTGTCTTCCTATATCTAGTATGCATTGAGCATACCTAAAAACACACTGATGAAATTAAACTAACAATTACTATAACAAGACACATATCACTATATTTGATTCTTATTTGACTTTATCTTTTTGTGTTTAAAATATGGCTTATTTATTAAAATAATTTTGTGTAAATACTTCAATTACTCTACCCATAAAATAGGCATCCATATTTGCTATAAAAGTAGTCATCTACTTAGTTGAATATGTTTGTCTCTCCATCTTAGTGTGCTTGCTAACCACAACCAATATAACTCTCAGTTTTACTCAATGTTTTCTTTAGCCTTTGCCAAAGTACTTGTAGGGGAGCAATGTGGTCACCAGAATTCTTAGTAAACAAATTATTTCCCTCATCACAGGATTATAAACTTGATAAAACAATTTGCAATCATTGTTTTAATCAAAATTGATCTAACATGTTCTGGACAAAGTGTATCTCTTTGCTAACATTATGAAATGAATGTGGTGCATATTATAATGACTGCTAGGAATCACACAAATGCTGACTGCATTGCAGATTCATTTATGCAAATTGCTTTAATTCTGTTGTTTATATTTAGGGAATTATGTTGAAACACTGTTTGGTCTTCATTGTAAAGCATATTTTTGTTTCATTGGTCATTTTTATTTGCACAGAAGTCTCATTGTTCTACATGAAAGTGTTGCTTTATTAAAAAAAATCTACTTGGAATTTATGAATGGCTATAACTGCCTAGTAAAATGTACTTCTTTTGCCTTGATATTTAAACTCCTGGAAAGCTTGATTATATAAACTGATTCTGATTTTAAAGGATCATTTCTATCTCTCAAAACACAATTTCATAAGTAGCAGTCAGTGGGGGAAGACTGTTAGAGTCTTATACACATTCTCAAGGGCTCAAAATTATAAAATGGTTCTTCAAATTAAATTGTAGAAAAGAAACAGGCATTTCTCTCCTCAAAATAGAATGAATAGGTTATTCATCTGAAAACATATTTAAACAAACATACATACCATGAAACTGTTTTTTCAACATCCCAAATTAACCATCATTTAGTCAATCTCCCATTTGCTCAGCAGCATAGAAAAGTGACTCAGTGTGCCAGAAATCCTTGTCACTGCAGCAGATTCACAAGTCAACAAAACATAATGTTCTGTCTTTATGTGGCTCCCAATACAATAAAGTGCTGTTAAAATTTACAACCATGAAATAAGTGCTATAACAATGATTTGTATGGTAAAATGAAAGCAAATAGAGTAGATATTTGGCTTCCTGAGAAATGAAATATTTGAAAATGAAGATGTATCAGTTAGAGAACAAAGGGAGATGGAATTCCAGATAAATCAAAGTTCTTGTTCAAACAGTATTGATATTTAAAATATTCATACAGTAAAAGAATTTTCATGATGGTGGCTTTCATATCCATAGCTAAATTCTGATAATTTCCCATGAATTGGACAACTCTAAGGTAAATAGAAGTCACATAACATTTCAATAATGACACTGGACAGAAAGAAATAAAATGGCAGAAATATTTTTAAAAATAAAAAAGTCTGCTTTGAAGTTATATGTTCCACATATAATGTGCAATCCTTTCGATTTACTTGGACATAACCCACTTAATAGCTTTTGCACCTACAATACTCTTCTGATTATGAAGGGCAGTGAAGGGAGGGGAGGAGAGAGGAGGAGAAGGGAGGAGAGGTGAATAGAGGGGTGGGGAGGAATCAGGATTCATCATTCCATGAATCCCTAACTTCTATTTGTTCTAATAACATTGTTATGTTCTATAATATTTAATATTTTGCCTTTTGATTTTAACATTTCAATCCTTAATTATTTCTGATAATCATCCCAAGCTGATAAGTTTCTCATTTATGACTTTTGACTATGTGTGGCCAAGATACTTGACCAAAAACAGTTAAGGGGGATATGATTTATTTTGACTCATACTTGCAGATATTTTCAGTACATCTGAATGCTGAGTTTGTGATTGGGATTGAATCTATAAGTATATTGAGTTGAAATATATTAACAATAATAATTGTTTTCATTGTTCATTGCCACGTTTTACCTCTTAATTTATGTGTCTCTTTTATGTTTTTGAAGTTGTTTGTGATTTTAATATTCAGAATCTGCATGTTATTTGCTATATTTATCATGAAGTATTTTGTTTTTAAGATACTGAAATGTTTAACATTATATATTTCTGTTGCATAGAATATGCTAATTTCATGTATAGTATTTTTATTCCATAATCTTGCTGAACTTACTTCTGAAAGACACATTATAGATATTATTTTAATATTCTTACCTAATTAGCACACATTACTCCCTGCTGACTAAATGTCATGGTTCCAGAAATTGTTATGCAAGCTCCTAGTTGACAAAGGTCACCAACAGCATGAACAAACAGTTGAACATACAAACTTTACAAACCACCCATGCAAGATGTACACACCTGTGCAGTAGTGACATGTGGGTTATGGGAGTAATCAACTGCTCTCTGGATACAAGGTCCTCACAGTGGGAGGGAAATCATTACTAGTTGTGTGAACAAAGTCAGAAGCCTGTGGCTTGAAAGGTCATAGACACTTATGGGAAGTTCCCATGTTTCACTGTATAAAGGAGACGATATACCCATCAAAAGTTGTTCTAAATGTTTATGTTTATCCCCTTTGGCCCATGCCTTTCTCAGTCTTGGCTAGAAGACCAAGACCCCTCAGTAGAAGGAAAAAAGAAAAGAGAAGAAAAAAGAGAAGAGAAGAGAAGAGAAAGAAGGAAAGAGAAAAGAAAAGAAAAGAAAAGAAAAGAAAAGAAAAGAAAAGAAAAGAAAAGAAAAGAAAAGAAAAAAGAAAAGAAAAGTAGCCAGGCATGGTGGTGCACGCCTTTAATCCCAGCACTCAGGAGGCAGAGGTAGGAGGATTGCCATGAGTTCGAGGCCACTTTGAGACTCCATAGTGAATTCTAAGTCAGCCTGAACTAGAGTGAGATCCTACCTCAAAAAAAAAAAGAGAGAGAGAGAGAGAAGGGGAGGGGAGGGGAGGGGAGGGAGGGGAGGGGAGGGAAGGGAAGGGAAGTGAAGGGAAGGGAAGGGAAGGGAAAGGGAAGGCCAGGCCCAAGGCCCAAGGCCCAAGGCCCAAGGCAAGGCAAAATTGCCTAGCATGAGGCATGTCATCTAGATCTCATTTTCTAGGGCCCAGGAAACATAAGAGAGGAAGTGGAGGACTAAATGAAGTCTGTTCTGGTGCATCTTTTCCTTTGCTTCTGTTTCTCCACTTGTGGATACTGGTTATTATAAACAAATTTATTCATGTGTTCATATTCCACTCATACCTAAAAAGACTTTTTTTTTTTTTTTCTATGTGTCAGCACCACAGACTTAAGGACAGCACACTAGATTCCTCTCTCCAAGAAATCACTGACCTTCAGCACTTGAGAGTCAGTGTTTCCAAACTGTTCTTTCAGGGCTGGAGAGATGGCTTAACCCTTAAGGCATTTGCCTGCAAAGCCAAAGGACTCAGACTCAGCTCCCCAGGACCCACGAAAACCAGATGCACAAGGTGGCACATGTGTCTGGAATTCGTTTACAGTGGCTGGAGGCCCAGATGTGCCCATTCTATATCTGTCTCTTTCTCTCTCCTTCCCTCTCTCTTTCTCTCTCTCAAATAACTTAAGATAAAATAAACTGTTTCTTCACATTGTATCTTTCTGTGGTTATTGTTTATTTTAGGAAAAAATGCTCTTTTTATTTCATCAAGCTGGAAACTGAACAAACATGTTTTTCTCTTTTAACAAATTGCGTGGCTTACAGTTGGTATTTATAGTTAAAGTACTTCTTTTCCATTGTATAACAAAATCATTTTGTCATAATATTTTATTATAATCAATTTTATCTTAGAATTTAAGAAAAATAAGTCATATCTGGGCAACGTTTTCTTTTTATAATCACAGTTCATTATAGAAATCCACCCTTGGGTTTCCATTTAAGTGATATTAAGTTCATCTGTATATATGCATGTATTATATAAAATATATGCGCTCTGAATGTGCATATAGGAATTGACTCATAATCATTATGGATTTTGAGAATCTGAAAGCTAGAGTAAAAACACAACAGAATTTATTGAGACTAGAGGCCTAAATCTAGATGATCCAGTAGCTTGACTTCCATTTCAAGGCTGAAGGCATGCCTTCCCTGGCTGGTGGAAATAGAGGTTCTTTTTTAAGTACCCAAGACCAAAGTTTCAAGAACTGGGAACTGGAACTCTAGTGTCCAGGTACAGAATGAGATTGTTATTCCAGCTTAAGAAGAGGACTTGGGCTGGAGAGATGGCTTAGCAGTTAAAGCGCTTGCCTGTGAAGCCTAAGGACCCCGGTTCGAGGCTCAATTCCCCAGGATCCACATCAGCCAGATGCACAAGGGGGCGCACTGCATCTGGAGTTCGTTTGCAGTGGCTGGGAGCCCTGGCGCGCCCATTCTCTCTCTCTATCTGCCTCTCTCTCTCTCTGTCACTCTCAAATAAATAAATGGAAATGAACAAAAAAAATTTAATAAAAGAAGAGGACCTCTGTACTTTCACTGATTGCCTTATGACTGTTTCTCGCTTTATATTGAATCCACAGATTTTAAAAGCAAATCTTTCTGGAAATAGTCTCACAGATATATCCAAATATATTGTCTTATCAGTTATTTTTCATCTCCTAGCTTAGACATATGTGCACAAGACAACCACCTTAACATTTTAGCATAACTAAATATCTTTCTCACTTATTTGAAAATAATGTTTCATTTACTCATTCATTTGTTCATTCATTTGAAAGCAGAGAAAGAGGGAGGAAATGGGCAAACTAGTGCCTTTTGCCAGTGCAAACAAACTTCAGATGTATGTACCATTTTCTGCATATAGCTTTAGGGGGCCACTGGAGAATCAAACCCACTGTGTCAGGCTCTGCAAACAAGCACTGTTAGCCACTGATCCATCTCTCTACCCCCAAGGAAAGTGTATATATACATATACTTAATTGCTCTGAGTGAGCATTCACTTCACTTTCAAGACTGCCACATATCCTGAAACAGCTGGGAAACTTTTATGCTGAAACTGGCACAAGAAATGTGAAATAACCAAAGCTTGCTGCTTAAAATAAATTTAAATATTATAATCATATTTAAAAGTGACTGTGGTTCTCGAGAATTTATCCCAAAAATAATGGGGATGCTTCTAAAACTACAAGAATAATTGTTTTACTCTCTTCTACAATTTAGCAGTAGTTATTGAACTTTATAACTTTCCCTAAATGATGACTTTTATTCACTCTTCTGTTTGTTCATTTGTTTCTGGAAAATTTAAGATTGTCTCCTTTGTTACAAAACATTATATTAAGTATCTTATTTATGCTTCATAATAGTTCAATTTCTATTAGTTTGTAATTCATATATAGAATAACATGGTGTTTTTATAGAAAATTCATTTTGGTTGATCTCACCCCATTTTCCCTGCCTTGCACCCCCACTTGTATTATTCTACTTACCTGTAGTACTCACACTTCCACTTGAATATCAGTGTGGTTTACTGATCTCCACACACTCCTCAATTAAAGCCTCATTTTCAACTCTCCTGGGCCTCATTCTAGTTTTTGAGCCTCTATTCATACTTACACACACAGACACACACACATACCCCCCCCCCACAAACATACATACATGTATGTGTGTTAGGATCAGCTTATGATAGAACACATGGTATTTGTCACCCTGAACATGGGTTACATCATTTAGTTTTTATCATACAATATTTGCAATTTTCCTGAACTTTTCATAATTCTAGTTGTATTTATGTCTGAACAAAATTACACTGTGTCCACATACCACATTTTCATTGTCCATTCATCAGATAATGTGTATCAAAGCTGATTCCATTCCACTTCCTTGCCATTGTGAATACAGCAGCAATGAACATGGCTGAGCAAGTATCTCTGTGATAGTAGATAGAGTGTTTTGAGCATATACCTGGAGTAGTTATAACTGGGTCATTATTTCCTAGTTTTATTTTCTGCTTTCTGAGACTTCTCCAAACTGATTTCTATAGTGTCCTCACCAGTTAACGTTCCCAACAAGAGTGAATAAGTGAACTCTCTGCCCCACACACTTGCCAGCAGTTGTCATTTGTTAACTTGATGATATACATTTTGACTGGGATGAAATGGAATCTCAATGTACTTTGAATCTGCATTTCTCTGTTGACTAAGGACTTTAATTCTTTAAAAACATACTGGCTATTTTTATCTCTTCTTTTGAAAACTGTGTGTTCAATTCAATAGCTCATTTATTGCCAGTTTTATTTAAAGATTTTGAAGTATTTTTTGTTTTATTTTTAGATTCTGGATTTTAACCCCCTGCCTACGGTATATTTGGCAAAGATTCACTCTTCTTTCGTGACAGTGCTTATTTTATTTTATTTTAATTTTTTGTGGAGGGGGAGTGAGGAGGGTACAGTATAAAAAGTTATTTAAAAATCACTGCAAACTATGGTGTTACAAGATTAGAGAGCTATCAGGGAAAGAAAGAATGGGTCATTTGCAATGGATTCATGCTCTATTTCTCATCCTTGAGGATAGAATATTTATAGGCTCTATTTGTATTAATGTATCAAACTCATTGATGTTTGCACAATTTGGCTGATCTCATGTACTAACAAGGTATTGATGGTGTTAATTTATTAAGGCCATGTATCACTCATGCTGTTTTCTATATATGGTGTTAAGCCAGCAATGTCTGGGTTTATCACTTAAGTTATGTACTCCAACATGTTAATTTATTTATAGTAAAGGAAATAATTTGGATCTTACTCTGATTTGTTTTTCAAATTACTGGCAAAATTGGTAATTTGCAGTAAGGTCTGTAAGTATAATGTAGGAAGTTACATATGTTAAGCATTGGGGCTTCTCTTTTTCTTAATAAATTTACAAATTTATATAGTCATGTTTCATATTTAATTTTATCTTTTGTATACTAAAGGCATTTGAAGTTGTCAGACATGATTCTCCTGCTTTTATAATTTTTGTCAGTGTCTTACATTTAGGGCATTTAATTAAATATTCTTTGTGAGTATCTCTTTTTAGCAGAGCAGTGATTTTAAGAATTTGAAAGTAAGTAATCAATTAAATTGTGATCGATTTACTTTACTTTAATGGTTTGATTATAGGACAAAGCTTTTTGGCAGGTTTTTTTTTTTCCTTGCTGTGAAATAATACCCAATGTATTAATCAGGGTTCTCTAGAAGAACAGAACTGATAGAATTAATTGTATTAAAAGGGGGATTTATTGGATTAGTTTATGATATTCCAACAATAGCAGTCTGCAAGCCCCAGAGTCAAGGAACTGCTCAGTCCATGTGGCTGGATGCCTCAGGAGTCTCAATCCAACACAAACAGCCTGGAAGATTCGTAGAGTGCTGCTAGTCTTCAGTCCAAGCAGGGAGGCAGAAAGCAGCACCAGAAGACAGGTGGGGGGAATGGTTCTTTTTTCCCAGGGCTGCCTTAGATGAAGTGTCCCCTAGGAGACTAGAAGTAGGGCTGCCTACTATGATGGGGAAGACTCACTCTGGAGGAAGGGCTTCCTCCTTCAGTTAATCCTTCCTGGAAGCAACCTCAAAGACCTACCCAAAAAGAATGTTTGTGCATTCCTAAGCAGATCAAGTTAACAGTAGAACTTACCCATCACAAGTCTACCCCTTGTCAAGTTAACACTAAAAAGATCTCCTTACATAATACTTAATTTCAAATGAAGACAGTAACAAGGTCATAATTCCACCTAACATGATATAATTATCCCATATACAATTGGACATGCACAAATTCCACCTAACCAATATAAGGCAAGGTCCCTTGAGGAATGCTTAGTCTCTAATAGTTAAAAAAATTAATTAATATAAATTCCTTAACAGTTTACTAGTGATATAATCTCAATTCATATTAATTACATAATAAAGAAACAGAGGAAAAACAAAAGTATCTTAATATTGGTATACATATTTACAAACATTCTTAACAAAGTAGGACAAAAACACTCATGGCAATTAATCCTAATTTTTATAACTGTTCACATGGCCTTAGCTGGTATTTGTAAATACCTTCTAATACCCATCTTGCATTTCCTCCATTTTTAGCAAGCAACTTAGCAGGTCTTGGTTCTTTACCTGGAGTATGAGCCATACTCTCATTCCTAAAGGATCTGGGTCATTTATTACACTGCCTTGATTGGTTTGTTGCAGTTGTCCACTGACTTTAATAACAGGGCATGGTAACACCAAGAAGCACAGTCCAATTTGCCCCTGGTAGTATTAATAATTCACCCCTGCTAACATGGTAACTCCTCCTTTCTTAGCCTGTTCACTCAAGGATATCAGGTGCCCCAAGTGGCCAGGGGGAAGTGTTAGCTTCCAATTCCATGGGATGTCCTTTGTTCCTCCTGGCAAAAGCACTCCCCACTCTAAAAGCAAGACCTCTAGGTGAGTAGAGCATAAGATTATGGGAACAGAAAGCAAAAGTTTGGCTAATGGGTCACTTAGGGTGATGCTAATTGGTACCATATTCCTATTTCCACCTCTTGATTCCTGGACCCATGAATCTGGACTATAGGGGAAACAGTACCATATGTAGGAAGCTGATTCAGAACTTATAAAGCCTGCTGGAGGACACTGGCCCAGTCCTCCAGGCTACTCCCACCTAGATGGCACCTTAACAGTTTCTTTAAAAGGCCATTCCACCATTCTATCAAGTCAGCTGCTTCAGGGTGGTCGGGGCACTGGTAAGACCAGTGAATTCCATGATCATGAGCCCACCTGTCTTTGGCTATGAAGTGACTTCCTTGGTCAGAAGCAGTGCTGCATGAAATACCATATGGTGGGTGAGACATTCTGTAGGGCCATGGATAGTAATTTTGGCAGAAGCATATTGTGCAGGAAAAGCAAATCCATACCCAGAATAAGTGTCTAATCCAGGAAGGACAAAAAGCTGCCCTTTCCATGATGGAATTGGTGCAATGTAGTCAACCTGCCACCGAGTTGCTGGATGGTCATCCAAAGAATTCTACCATATCAGGAACTCAGAGTTGGTCTCTGTTGCTGGGAGATTTGGCACTAGGCAGCAGCTGTAGCCAGGTCAGCCTTAGTTAATGGAATTCTATGTTGTTGGACCCATATATCACATGCATCCCTGACATCTTGGCCACTTTGTTCATGAGCCCATCAGACTAAGACAGGGATGGCCAAGGTAATAAAGAGGATGACTACTATCCACAGAGTGGGTTGGCTCATCTATTTTATTATTAAAGATATCCTCTGATGTTATCACCTTCTGATGAACATTAAGACAGGATATAGGTACCTTTGTATCATTTGCCCATTTAGAGAGGTCTATCCACAGACATCTTCCCCAAATGTCTTTCTCAAAATTTTCTAGTTTTGTTCCTTCCAAGTCCTGGACCATCCAGCAAAACCAATGGCCACAGCCCATGAATCAGTGTATAACCAATCATGTGACCATTCTTCCTTCCAAGGAAAATGCACAACAATGTACACTGCCTGAAGTTCACCCATTGCGAAGACTTTCCTTCATCACAGTCCTCCAGAGTTGTCCCAGAAAGTGGCTGTAATGCTGTGGCTGCTCACTTTTGTGAGATGCCCACATAATTCAATGAACCATTTGAAAACCGTGCCATAGTCCTATCCTCCTCAGTCAATTGATCAGAAGGTACACCCCATGATGCCATACGTGCATCCTTGGGGACAGAAGGCATTGTAACAGAAGTAGCAACCATGGGCATTTGGGCAACCTCTTCATGTAACTAATTGTGCCTTCAGGGCCTTCTCAAGCTGATTGCATATATAACACTTCCACATGATGATGGATTGCTGCTGTGAATATTCAACTTTATGGACTGGTGGGTCAGATAACACCCTGCTCATAATGGGCAGTTCAAGTCACATAGTAAATTGATGATCTACTGTCAAGCATTCAGTTTCCACTGAGGCCTAATAGCAGGCCAAGAGCTGTATCACTGAGAGAGAATAATTGTCTGCAGATGACGGCAGGGCTTTGCCCCAAATTCCGAGGGCCTCCACTAAGATGCACTTATTGGGGCCTGCCAAAGGTTCCAAACAGCATCCTTAACTGCCACCAAAGCCTCAAGCACAATTGCATCTGCTGGATCATATGGCTCAAGTGGCACAGCAGCCTGGACCTGTTGAATAGCCTTCTCTTGTTCTGGGCCACACTGAAAACTAGTAGCTTTCCGAGTCACTTGGTATATGGGACGGAGTAAAACACCAAAATGTGCTGCCTCCAAAATCCAAATAGTCCCAGGTGTAACAACTCATTCTTCACCTTAGAAGGAATATCCCGCATGCCCCATACCAGTGAACTCCTGGAAATTTTGCTGATGTATACAGTCTTTGAATTTTGGATAGATTTATTTCCCATCCCCTGATGCACATATGCTGTACCAGAAACTCCAGAATGGTTGCCACCTCCTGCTCATTTATCCAATCAGCATGAATTTATAGATATAATAACATGACATCTTGTGGAAGGGACAGGTGGCTACAGGCTTAAGGCGAAACATTAAAGGTGTACTGCTAACCTTTCCAGCTGAAGGCAACTTGCTTCTGGTGGTCCTTATGAACCAGTATGAAAAAGAAAGTATTTGCAAGATGAATAGCTTCATAGCACGTAGCAGGAGTTGTGTTATTCTGCTCAAGTAAAGAAACTACATCTGGTACAGCAGCTGCAATTAGAGTCACCACTTGATTAAGTTTCTAATAATCCACTGCCATTTTCTGGGATCCATCTGTCTTCTGAACAGGCCAAATGGGAGAGTTAAAGGGAGACATGGAGGGAACCACCACCCCTGCATCTTCAAGTCCTTTATATTGGCATTAATTTCCGCATTCCCTCTAGGATGTGATATTGTGTTCAGTTTACTATTTTCCCTAGTAGTGGGAGCATGAATGTCTTCCATTTGGCCTTTCAGACCATAATATCTTCACTCCAAAAGTCAGCAAACCAATGTAGGGTGTTTTGCCAGCTCCTAAGTATGTCTATCCCAATTATGCATTCTGGAACTAGGGAATAACTACAGGATGAGTTTGGGAACCCACTGGGCCCACTGTCAGTCTAATATTTTCCAAAATTCCATTTATTACCAGACCTCCATGAGCACTTACTTTAACTGGAGGGTCATTATGCAATTTGGGGTTTCCTGGAGTCAATGTCAGTTCAGAGCCAGTGTCCAGTATACACCAAAGGTCTGATTACTTCCTTTGCCCCATTATTCAGTGACCTTATGTGGTAGTTTGAGTAGATGTCCTCCAATATATTCAGTGTTTCATTAGTTTGTAGTTTGGATCTGTAGCCACCTGGCTGGAGGAGGTGTCACTGGGTGGATCTTAGGGTCAGCCTTCAGGTGTGGTGATGGATTTGCAATTCCAGTCTAACAATATGCAAATTGCCTGGAGTTCCTGAAGTGTGTTTGTTTGTGGTGTGGCTTTTAGGTATTTTTTTGCCTTGTGGGTTTTCTCAGTTTGTTTGGACCTGTGAAAGCAGGCCAACTTCTGCTGTTATGGAACTTTACCTGAATCTGCAAGCTTCAATAAATATCCCTTCTTCCATAACTGTGCCTGATTTGTAAGTTCATCTCAGTGACCAGAATCTGTCTACTGCACCCTAGCAAAAGGCTGTAGGACCCTCTGAGGAAGGATAGGACTAAGCTTAAAATTGAAACTTATGGTTCTAGGAGGGTCCTTACTCAAGGGGACCCAGCCAGCCTTTCAATCAAGAGGCTCTGGATCTGTAAACTGGCTCAAGTCTAAAAATTGGTTAAGAGGCCTTGATTCTTTGTTGCTATAATTCAAATTAGCACTTGATTCCTTTGCTCTAGAAATTTTCTGCTTATATAAATCAAGCAGAAACTTAGTAAACTTTTTCCCTATTTCACTTCTGGGAACACCATGGTTAATCAGCCAGTCCCAAAGATCTACAGGAGTCATACTGAGCATTGTTTGACCAGTGATGTCCATTAGAGTAAACACACTCACCTGGCCTTTTAAAATTCAGCACTGCCACTTGGCCCTTGTTTCCCTGAGTTCCAGTTAGAATTATTGCATCTAATCCAGCTAATGCAGCAACTGTGTCTCCCACTATGATATCTTCCTTACATGTTACAGCTATTACCAGCAACATTAAGTATGCTCGTCCTGCCTTCATGAATCCATTCCTTATAGTCTTAGTGAAGGGCACATCTTCTGGACTCCCGCATTATTGGGGCAAGGATGAATTTACATGGCAAATTCACTCCAGCATTCATAGTTCTCTGAGCCTGTTAATCCCTTCATCAATATTAAGCCAAGGGATATCAGGCAGCTCGAGCTCATTCACAGAAGGCCATCTTTGAATCCATACTTCAGCCAACTGATCAAATAAACTCTTGGCACCTCTTCCAACTGCACAAGCTGCAGTGTTAAAGCTATAATGTCTGCTCAGTGGTCCCATTTCAATAAATTAAGCCTGACTTGATCTTATATTCCTTCCTCCATCATCCCACACATATTCCCCTTGCTTCTACTTGTACAAATTAGAAAACTCTAAAAGTTATTTAGGGATGTACCTCACCTCCTCATGAGTCATGCTGTCTATATCACCTTTAGGGGCCTTACATCTGGTTATAGGCCTAGAGTTGAAGATGAGAAGGCACTGAGAAGTATGAGCACCTCATGAAGGGAAAGTCATTGCTGGTTCCTCAGACAAAGAAAGATAATTCCCTTGGGCAAGGATGGACAGGGCAATACTTCAGGACACAGGAGTGGGGATGCAACAGATGCTAAGGGAGGTCAAGGCTACATTCTCATAAAAAAAGGCCTTCAGTATCTGAGAGTTCAATGTCCCCAGATTCTTCAGGGTTTTCCTACATATTCCCATCTTGAGTTACAGGATCCCACTCTTTTCCAATCAAGACCTTCACTTTAAGTTCTGATAGCCTGTGAGGCTGAGACTTGAGCTTCTGTTGCAAGTTAGCTAATCTTATAATGAGAGCTTGGGTTTGGTTTTCTATATTTTGATTCCTATTCTGGCTAGAGAACAGACTCTCCTCCAGGTCATAAAACCTTCAGATTGTGTATGTTGGTCTTAAGCTGGGAGTTTACCTTTCTGAGCTTTTGCCATTACCTTAATAGTTTTTCCAGAAAAGCTAGATGCCAACAACCAGCATCATCATTCATCTTGTAATGGTGGTGGAACTATGGCAAAAAGCTTGAAATGGATCAGGTAGGAATGGCCTATTCCTGGGTGGGAGAGTAGTCATTAAAGGGCATGTGTGGATTGATCCCCACAGGAGAGGGTCCTTAAATTGATATGTTTCTGATGTGACTGCCCTTCTTCCATCAAGACCGTAGTTGTTCCAGTATCAGTAACTAGTTAGATCAGGATTATTAGTGGGATTAAATGGGGAAATGGTTTAAACTCTGAATGATTGAGTGTGAATATGAGGTTGAAAAGGCTGGCTCCAAGGCCCTGTTGCTATGGAGTCTGACTGGGCCCCAAACTGAGGTTGGTTGCACTGAGGTCATTTCACCTACAGGGGGCATACATCTTCTGTAAAAGGAGGTGACTGAGCATAGGGTTTATATGCATGGACCCAAGGCAAGAACTCTTAAGCTGCTGTGAGGTAGCTAGCCAGGTGGGCACCTGAATGCGTGATATACTCTCACTCTTCCACCTTCCCTCCTGTGCACACACCACATATCACACCCTAGGCACATATAAAACTATGTTGTGGGGTGCAAAACTGTGACCCATGCCAGATGATAAAAAGCAGCAAGATGATAGCAGAGAGATATCAAGCCACAGCCAGACACACAAGCTGAGACCCTACAACCATGACTTACCAGACATATCTAAACTAGAAAATATAGCATAGACAAGAAATTATAAACCTGGTGTAAGAATCGAGAAGTGATCTAGGAAAATCTCAGAGGCTGAACATGTGAAGGTGCTAGGACCCTCCCTGCTCATGTGGAGAAGACCCGAATTCATGTAGGGAAGGTAATATAAATTCAATTCTCCTAGCTGCCTCCACAACAAGGCAAGCTACCAAAAGCCTCTTAAAGGTACAGCCACCTCTAGAACAGAAGGAGACACCTCTGCTTCCTTGTCTTCCTTATCTCAGGACCCAAAGCCTGCTAAGGTTCCCAGTGCTCCTCTTCAAATATATCCTTCTCTCCTACAGTTTCAAAAGATAGATATTGAAACAAGATCATAGTTGGGCAGGAAGCTTGCAACACAGGTTCAGAGAGAAAAAATGGGTCCTAAAGTCTGCCAGATCAAGGCTTAAAGCCAGTCATAGTAGGTAATGGTAGATTTTCTGAATGGCTAGAGATACTTATTAATGATTGCTTCTACCTCATTTTAAAGTAAATTATATTATTTGTGATATGCTGTTTAAGTTCATGGTAAACTGGGTTCTGAGAAGTGAGTTGACCACCCTAACACAGACCCCAAGCACGTTTGAAACCATGTGACATTCATTCACCTTTGTTCTTAGGCAAACTGGCCAATTGCCTCTGGACAAGGAAAGAGAAAATGACAAGCAGCATATAATTTTGGTTCTCTCTCAATTTCTTTCTTGTCTAAGACCACTGAAGCCTTGCTAGAACAGTTCTCAGTCATTTGTGAGACAGAGAAAATGAACATAACAAGCAAGCAACTACCAGTGTGTTATCTCCAGAACAGTTATCAAGTTTTACCTGCATTTACAAATCCATGCTTTTAAAATGTGTTTCATGGGGTTATGAGAAAGAAAAGTCTCAACTAAACAGGTTATAAAGTCTAAAATTCAATTTGCTGATATTGTTTTGCTCATGGTAACAGTTTAAAAAATGCTTTCAAATGTTTAAATAAGTTGGTAATGCTTCTATGTTAAATTTTAATTACTAGAAAAACTGAGTCTTAGTAGAATTAAGATTTATTTGTTAGGTACTTATTTTCCTTTTATTAACCTAATTAACCTAAATGGTCATTGTTGTGTTCATAACTTAGGTCTTACAAAAGATATAATCTAACTTCATTCATTGTAACCTTTGCTCCTAAGGAGACAAGGAAGTCTCCCCATCTTCTGATAACTGTGTGCTTTCTCAATATTTGAGGTTTGCTTCATTAACAATTCTTGGGTCAAAGTGAGTTAACATTATGTGTAATTCTAGGTTCTGTAATTTATAAACAATGTAACTTAAACATAAACTATTAGATATCTGGTCAAAGCTTCATCTGTTTTAATAGTCATGGCTGACAAGGATAATGAGAATTAAAATTGGTCTATGCTTGTCAAAGTAACCCTAAACAAATTTCATCAGATTAACTGCTATAGATTTCTCTGTCAGGATTAAGTTTGTTCCTAGTCCAGTCTAGAAGAAAAGACTAAAGCCACTAAAAATGTATACAAGCACATAGATGTATTTAAAAGTGATGCTAAGTTACTAAAGACAGACTTCTTCCTAGGTTTTTAAACTTTAAACCCAAAAGTGTCTGGTTATACTTGCTACAACAGTAGTCAGATATTTTTAAATACAAAAGAAATTCAAAAATTCAACTCTGATTTTAGATTGCCTTATAGACTCAATTAAAAGGTCAAAATTTAGATGGGTTTAATACTTATTATAGTAACTTAATTTCTGACAGATTGCTTGATTTGAGTTTGCTGATAGAACAATATAAATTGGTTATAGAAATTAAACTGATAAAAGTGACAATTAATGACTAAATTCACTATTATGTGTCCATATTCAAGTTCAGATCCTCCAATGTGGGAATAACAATCTTCTCTGTGTTCCTACAGAGAAGATTTCACAAGGGAGTGATGAATTTATGTTAGGGCTCCATTGAGGACCCACTCTCTCCTACATTAGTCTGAACATCACCCTGGTTTTCCTTATACTGGGTAACAGACCCTCTAGGAGATTAAAAAATAAGTGAGCAAACATGGTGGCACACATGGGGACAATAATATTCTTCAGCTAGACCTGTTTTAAAAACTGGGAAAGAAATAGAATAAGTTGTTCTATGTTCTATCCTTCTTATCTCTGAGGCTATCCAAAAATTACCATGAGCCATCTGTTAAACCCTCAGGCTTCTCAATTTCCTGATAGAGCTATAAGAACTTAAATTCCAGGCCATGACACTATAAGATAATTAAGGTAAGTTTTGACAGAGAATCTGGGACATTAATGAAAAGAAGAAGAGACCTATTATCTCCTGCTCACTCCCTGGGACCCTCAAGCAACTCAGGACATTCTTGAGGCTCTAGATTCTGCCAAATGGCAATAAAGAATTGCTCAAGAAATGGAGACAAAAATACAGAGTTTGAAGCCAGTCTGCATCTCAGCACTGACAACAATGGCCTTTCTAATTAACTGTAATAAGCAAACTGTGTGTACAGGCATGATGTGTTAGGCCTGTTAATCTCCAAGGAAAATTTCTGGATAACTAATAACTGTCCCCTGAGATAACAGGTTGTCCTCCTAGAAATTTCTTTAAGATTAAAAGTACACTCCCTCATAGCTCCCAGGACCAAAATTGGTGGTTCTCACCACAGCACCAAAACTAAATGAAAGTCACAGTTACTTTTTTTTTTTTTTTGGTTTTTTTTCGAGGTAGGGTCTCACTCTAGCCCAGGCTGACCTGGAATTCACTATGGAGTCTCAGGGTGGCCTCGAACTCACAGCGATCCTCCTACCTCTTCCTCCCGAGTGCTGGGATTAAAGGCGTGCGCCACCACGCCCGGCCACAGTTACTTTTTTATATTTTTGTTACTAAAAATTATCTCCAGGATTGTTAACATGTTTTCTGTACTTACAAATGTTAAATTATATATATGTTTTCTATCCTTCATATATGGCTTACCAAGTCATAAAGCAACATAAATTAAATGTTATAAGATAATATTAAGGTTTTAATCCATGATTTAACCAGTTCTGTTTTGTTAAAGACAAAAGATGCATATATACTCTATATTCCCATTTTTCTCATGAGTGCTTAACAACCAGATGTAGCAGCAAAAAACAAAACCAATAAGGATTTCGGGGTTAAAAGGGTACCCAATATTTGGTCATAGCCCCTCCCAATCAAAAAGACTCAAGAGATGATGGACACGTTTTTCCTCCAGATAAACCTAAAGCTTAGTAAGTTGCCTATCTTTTGGATCAGAGAAAACATGGAGACCCAAAGAATGGATTTCAATAAATATTCAGTTTGCAGGAGAGTAAGAAAATATGGGAAAACCCTTAATGTTTCCAAGGAAAGGGAAGCCATGTGGTTAGCATGGCCCTGACTCATCACAGCAGATGGCACAAATGCTGAGAGAGGCATAGAGATCCTTCCAGGTCCCTAAAAGTCTCTCCTAAAGAGCCACAACTGACCTTCAAAATTACAACATAAAATTAAATTTTGGCAACCTACTTGGTCTTAAAGCACTCATTAGAAAAATATGGGCAGAAAGTAAGGTATATCTTAAAGAATTTAATCATCACAGGCCAGATTGTAACTTTAGATAGATGTGCTCACTGGGCCTCAATAGCATCTGTACCATTATAAAAGTTAAATGCAGTGCATATATATTTTTGATAATTCTGCTAATGTCTCTTCTGCTTTATAAGAACAGGTATAGACCACACCATTTGGTAAATTTCTTGATCATGATAAAAGAGAATCATGCCTATCATTTCTGGTAATAATTATGATAAATTTCAGACATTGTGTGTTTAACTGTAATCTTAACCTTGTATCCTCTCATCTACAGTCAGCCCAAAGTCAGATAGTGCTGCAACAATACAAGTCCATCACCCTGGGCCTCCTGAGTCACCCTCCAAGACCTGAAATGCTACATGAATGGGAACCCGGAGGACCTATCTAAACCCCAATTTACCTGATGCCTGTTTCTCCCTGATTTCTCCCACTGTTGTCTTTATCTGGAAATTGAAGGTTTCTTCCAACACTGGAAGACCACCAGTAAACTTTTGGGGTCTTGTAGAATAGACGCACTGGAGGGTTACTCCAACTGCCACATCCAATGGCTCTGTTCAGCTTGAAGAAGTCAGATGGATTCATCATCATAATCCCCTATTGGCAGAAGGGGAAAATGATATGAGACAGAAATTGGTTAGGTAGTCAGGGTAACAGAACCACAGAAGTAATGTCTTCTTTTATTCCTTGACTAAAAGCAGCAAATGTCACTGAGCTTGCAGAAAACTGGATATTACACCCTCCAGGAAAGATCTCTAGATGACGTTTATATCCTTCCTACAGGATAGAAATTCTGATCCTTACCTAAGATTACTGGCAAAGCTGTAAAATCTGGTCTTTGTCCATAGTAATTTGTCAATCTGATCTTTATCATGTAGCCACTCCCTATTTAAAAAAATAATAGTAAGAAGACATATCTGAGTCTGTAGTTGGGCTTCGCAAATCCCTTCTTGCCCCTCTGGGCAAGAACTCTGCCCTCTTCCCTCAAGGAGTTTCTGTGTTCTAAGCTTAAACCCCCTTCTCTTTGCACTACTAAGATTTTGGTCTTGCTGCCCATTCTCCTAGCAGCAGCCTAAGCTGACACTACAGCTACCGGGGCAAGGGTTACTGGACTTTAATAGATCCAGCATAGCTAGCTGTCTAAGCAGATCAAGGAAGATCTTAGTCTAGTCCAACAGAACATTGTCATTCTACATAACCAGGTAGATTCCCTAACAATGGTGGTACTACAAAACCACAGAGGCTTGTACTTGATTGCAACAGATAAAAAGAGGGGAAAAATGCTCTTTCTATGCAAATAAATCTGACATATTTAGGAAAAATGCAAGACAATTGCTGGAGAGAATAAAGACCATATGTAAAGAAAGTGAGTCCTACTGAAAAAATACCTGGAACACTTGGATCCCCTAGATGGTCCCTCTAGCAAGGCCACTGGTCATCGTCCTCCTAGCCCTCTTGTTTGGGCCTTGCCTGATAAACCTCCTCACTGAATTCATCCAAAACTGGACAGACACCATCAAACTCCAGGCAATTCATCAGGATTATCAGAAAATACATCTGGAATAGGACATAAAGCATTATGTATGCGAAGAGGTGGAAATGTAATGGCAGAAATATGCTAGAATGCTTGAACAGTGGAAAGCCCCGATATGAGATAAGAGAAGAATGAGGAAGGATAAACAGGTGTCTGCTCTTGTTCCTCATTAGGTTTATTGCAGGTTTTAAACTTTTAATTACCATGTACATCTTATTGTATTTGTTTGACAGACTGTTACGTTCTTGAACCCTTTTGTAACCTGCCTGCTCAACTGCCGCATACATGCTATTGAGCCTAATAATGGTACCAAACTGACTGTATTTGCTGAATACAAAACTAACTAATAAAGAAAAAAAAATTCCTCACAAACCTAAGCTTGGGACTGATGCCATTAAGGGGAGATCCAGGTGTCAGTGTGCTAGAGGGAATAAATCTTCTCTCCTTAGTTCAAATGGCTCTGAGTCTCAATCTGCCCAGGAATTCCTGAAATAGTTTTACTTTTCCACAAATATTCAAAAGATTTGTCACTAAATCCCTTGCTATTCACAAAAATGTGATTCAAGATTGCCAAATATATCTGGCTCACAGAATTCTTTAAATACTTCACACCATGGATTATCAGTGCTGCTGTCCTTATTACCAGCAAAAGTGCTCTCCTTATTACCAGTAAAGCTTTCAGTCACACTGAAGTTGGAGAGTCAGCAACAGATAGCACCAAGCCCACTAGAGAAATCCATTATTACAATTCTGTTTCTCTAGAACCACCTTTAGTACCACAATTTGTATTAGTCAGCATTCTCTAGAGGAAAAGACCCAATAGAATCGATTGTACTACAAAGGGAATTTATTGGATTATCTTTTGGTAGTTCAACAATAGCAGTCTGTAGGCCCAAGTGTCAAGGAATCTGCTCACTGCCCAGTCCATGAAGCTGGATCCCTTGCCAGTCCCTATCCAGCACTGAAGGCTTCCTAGTGAGCTGCTAGACTTCAGTCTGCACTGGTCTTCAGTACACACTGGCCTTCAGTCCATGCTTTAAGGCAGCAAGCGACACCAACAGCTAGGTGGAAGGAAGGGATTTATTTTTCCCCCAGAGCTTCCTTAGATAAAGTCCCCCTAGGAGAGGGGATGCCCACTATGAGGGAAGGGCTCACTCTGGGGGAAGAACTTCCTTCTTCAGTTAATCCTTACTGGTAGCAACCTCAGAGATCCATCCAAGAAGATTGTCTGTGGATTCCTAAACAGATCAAGTTGACCATGGAACTTAATCATCCCACCTGACAAAAGCAACTTAAGGGAGAAAGTGTTTATTTTTGATCATGGATTGAGGGGACAGTACATCATGGCAAGAAAGTAACGGCAACAGAACTCTGAAGTAAGCTATTCACATTGCATCCATAGTCAAGGAAAAAAAAAAAAAACAGTGAAAACTGGTGTTCCATTCACGTTCTCTTTTAATACAGTGCAGGATCCAAGCCCATGTAATGATGTTAGCCATGCCCAGGCAGTGTCTTTCCACATCAGTTAACTCAATCTAAAAACTGCCTCACAGAAATACCCAGAGATATGTTTCCATAGCAATTATAAATCCTATCAAATTGACAATCAAATTTATTATCCCAGAGAGTGAGATACTGAAGTAATTTTCCTAGAATATTATATTGAATAACCTAAAATATAGTAACACTATGAATGATGCAAAATAATAGGTGTGTTCTAAGGATCTGATCTCAGGTATCTGAAGATCCACTAATATAGATGCTCCCTGGCTTACAGTAGCTTGATTTCTAGCATTTTGATGTTTTGATGGTGAGAAACAAACATACATTCAGTAGAAACCAGGCATCAAACTTCATATTCTCACCCCTTTTCAGTGTAATGAAGCATGACACAATGTTCTGGAAATCTCTCTGATAGTGGTAGCCAGCAAGAGTTCCCATCATCTATGGTATCATGAAGGTCAAACACACATTTTTTTTTTTTTTACTAACTTATGAAGCTCAGTAGGCTTATTGTATTAACTGTGCTTGTAGATTATAGTATTTTCAACTTCTAATGAGTAAATCTGAGTACATAACCACACATGACCATGCATGTCTCCTTCATTGTTGCTGGAGCCCCAAAAATTAGTGAGAGAGGGGAAGACTGAAGGTCAGTAAGCTGGACATGAAGCAGGTGAGAAGATAGAAACCTGGAATGAACAGTGATGATCTGGGGATCCACTCTGTATCTGGATACTCCCCAAACTGCAGCTCTGATGAGGTTTGACATGTACAAACATTGCCACCTCTTTCCACAGAGATCATCAAATATCTACCCCTAGAATTCCAGCAGTGAGAGCAGATGATCTGGCCACAGCTATGAAATTCTAAACACTGTTTGTTGTTGTTGTTGCTGTATTTTGTTTATTTTTTTGCTCCCAAGTCACATATACTTTCTAGGAACACAAAGGCAGGAGGGAGATTTGGTGGGAGTTCTTTGAAACTGGCTATTGTGCCACTCCAATCACACTGAGGACATCAGTAACAAGTGCTCAAACAGTGTCTGTGCCAGGAACCTCACCAACACTCAGTAAAAGGGAAAATAAGTTCTTTCATGTCTCACTTCTAGACTGTAATGCATGCAAAATGTGAAATGTGTCCCACGTGAAAAGGCACTGCAGGCAAATAACTGTGGATAATGTAGTTCTATGAAAGATAAATAGAAGCAACAAAATCTACCCTACTCTAATATGTATCTCAGACTAAAACACATGCAGACTTGTTCTGTACACACACACACACACACACACACACACACACACACATATGTAAAAACAGTTTTATTCATTCTATCTGTTTTAAAATTTATCACACTTATTTTTTGTATTACTTTGTTATTTTGTCATCAATATTTATTCAAGCTACATACAGTATCATGGATCATTCAGAAAATTAATGTTGATCAAAATATAATAAAGCAGATGGCTCCATTTTTATAAAGTTTTAAAACAGAAAATATGTATGTTTGTATTAGTACACAGTATATTGCTGCCTTTAGAAGTGTAAGAGTAGTTAATTATTAAAAAAAGAAACTGGAGAAATGATCTTGGCATTCTCATCATGATTTCTTGAGATAATTAGGTGCTAATTAGTTGAATACATTATTTTGGATAATGTTTAGGAATGTGCATATGACTTACACATTTTTCTGTTTGTTTATATACACTACTATAGAGATTCTTAGAATGTCATTATATCCATAGCCATATAAACTAAAATGTTTCAGAATCATCTACCTATAATAACCCAGTAATAGGGCTGGAGAGATGGCTTAGTGGTTAAGCGCATGCTTGTGAAGCCTAAAGACCCTGGTTCCAGGCTTGATTCTCCAGGACCCACGTTAGCCAGATGCACACGGGGGCGCATGCATCTGGAGTTCGTTTGCAGTGGCTGGAAGCCCTGGCGTGCCCATTCTCTCTCTCTCTCTCTCTCTCTCTCTCTCTCTCTCTGCCTCTTTCTGTCTCTGTCACTCTCAAATAAATAAATAAAAATGAACAAAAAAAATTTTAAAAAATAACCCAGTAATATTATTACAGTAATCAATAACTATGTGATAAAATTCATTTGTATTATAGAAAGCAATTTTGGTTTCTACTAATTTTATTAAATGTATTTGAAATTTTAAGAATTTTACATCATGTAATCCTGTACAGTGCTCAGAAATATAATATTCTAAATAATTGTCACCCTAGTATTTCTTTTTTTTTTCTTTTTTTTTTCACCCTAGTATTTCTGCGTGGTAAATAATTTTACCAAAGTGTTGTTTCTATACAAGTAAATAATGGAACATGGGTTAGATAAATCACCTTTAATTCAACAACAACAAAAACAAAAACAACAACAAAAAACCCCCACAAATTGAACCTCAAAAATATCTCCTTCAGAAATTTTTGTTTGTCTTTGTTTTTCGTTATTCTTCTGGGTACAGTATTTCATGTAGTCCAGGTTGGTCTCAAATAGCCTAAGGATGACCTTGACCTCATGCTTCTACGTTTCTAGACTAGGATTATAAGCCTATTTGAACATGCTTCACGCATGCTAGGCAAGCTTTTAACAACCTTGCACCATACCAAGAGCCCATCTCAAAACTTTTAAATCAACTTTGAATCCTTCCTAACCCTTTCCTCTCACATTTAATCAGTCTTCAAATTCCTGAAAATATATTTTGCTTTTTATTACCTTAATATTAAAATATAACAGTCAGTTTGACTTATATATACTATTACCTCCCTCAATTGATTGGATTTATTTATTTATTTATTTATTTATTTATGAGAGAGAGGCAGCTGGAAAATTCTTATGCCAGGGCCCTTGGCCTTCACAAATGAACTATAGGTGCAGATGCTACCTGGCACATCTGGCTTAACTGGGTTCTAGGTAATGAAACCTGGGTCCTTTGGCTTTGCAGGCAAGCACCTTAACAGCTAAGCCATCTCTCTAGGCCTGGAATTTCTTTTTAGACATATTGTCTGTTTTCTCATCCTCCCTGAATATTCACAAGTCAGTTTGTCTAAATATCTTCTCCTGAACACATATTTTTTTACCCGAAAAAATTTTTAATGCTTGATTTGACAATCACAACTATTTAAGGGTTTTTTTTTAACTCTTCATATTGCCTCTCATTTTGATGCCAACTTGTTATGTATAGAATGCATCATAGACAGCAGGATTTATTTCAGAAGAGGAGAGAGGGGTGCGTGCATTAGAGACCTATATCAGAGGTTTAATTTACACAAGCAAACTATTGAAAAAATGTTATACAGCAAAAACTATGTTTGTGTGTGTATGTGTATATTTAAACCCTTAAAGGATGAAGTACATAAAAAATGTAGTTATCCATAAATATTTTAGCAAGTATGCTTTCTACTTTTCTCACAATGAATTGGGTCACCTGAAAATAGATATAGGAATTGTAAAATACCATAATTTGAACCATAATTATTGGTTTCTGGGACACTATACTCATTTAGGACTGTAAAAGTTTGATTATTTTTAATGATTATAAATGGCAAGATATGAATATCTGGTATAAAGTGGAAAACACACTTATAATACTGCACCATTCTTGTGTTTTAAATCTTTGTAAGCCAAGATGACAGACAGAATGAGAAAGCAGAATCTCAATTCTCCTGACCTACATTTCTAGAGTAATTCTTAAATATGATGCAACTAGGTCTACATTCATATCAAGTTGACAACTAAATGCCTCTAGAGGAACCCTGCACTTTTATTCAGAGTAGATATTGTAGCAACATATTTGTGGAACCAAATCAAAGGTAGGCAAGATAATAAAGAGAGGAGGAGAGTGCTGAATAAGTACAGAAGGATTGTCAAAGTAAAATTTAAAAACTTCTTCTTCAATAAGTCAGAGAGATACAATAACAGATGTCACCACACAGGCAGTAACTTCTAATTTTCTTTTTCCTCCCAATGATACCCCAAACTCTCAACTCATATAAGAAAACCCAAAGAAGATAAATAAGAGATAAGAAAGCAAAATCTCAGAGAATAATAAGAAGTATGTGAGCCATGGATCATGTAAACTCTTTGGATATGCTTAAATTTCAAGCTTCAATGATTTCAAGACTAGAATCCATACAATTACCTGAAGTTATTATAGAGGTACTAACAATTGTATCTGATAAACCAAGGGAATGCAGAGGACACAGCCAGTGTCACATTTCATGACGGAACAAAAGTCATCTTTTCTCATAATTTTTCTGCACATATTCCAGCTACTCCTGAATGGCTACTCTATGTTCTAGGCTTTGAAACAGCAAAGTGAGAATATATGTCAGAATATTTGGAACTAGTGGGTGTAAGTTTATAATACTGAAGGTGTAATGGAAAGAAATTCTCATAGGGAGAAAGGTGCAAAGTGCTGCTCAGAAGAGAAAGTAAACAGTTTTCCTGGCAGGTGACATACAAGTGAGGCTAACTCAGGAAAACAGCAGCAGAAGTGTCAAGGAGAAAATGGAAAAGCAGAGGAAAGAGCAATGAATGTGAATCCACAACCATGGCTTACTTACAGTCAAGATTACATTGGAACGAGCACACTAAAGGTGTGATGTGGACCATTACAAGGGAAAGTGTCAAGCGATAATGATCTTAAAGTTGATTTGTGACAAGATTCTATATGTGAGAACACAGTTTAAGTTTCATCCTTAAAAGCATCCCATCCTTCTGTGGGAGGAAAATGATACTTTGAGGGGAATTAAACAGCATTTCTTACACTTTGTATATACACTTTTTTGTAACATTGACATGATCAGGGTGTCTTGCAAAAAGTGTGTTGGAGCCTGAAGGTAGGCCATGGATGTGGTGTCTACTGTGGTAGACTGATACACTCAAAACAAGGCAGAGTTTTCCTGCCTCTTCCATGGTGTTGTTAAAAGTGAGTGGTAGAGTGAAATACGGGGGTTCTATGCCTGATGAAAGCACACCCCTCAGCTGGCAGCCCCTAGAGTTGGTAAGAAAGGAAGAACCAGGGACCTGACAGAGGAGCCAAGTGCTCCCACCTTCCACAAGTTTGTTATTTATCTATAAGCAGTGATGGATCACTGCATTTTTAAAATTTAAAGTGTATGAGTAATGAGAGTGAGGTAAGTAACTTTAGCAGTATGAAAGAAAACAAACGTAAAAGAAACAATAAAGACATCTAGCTATATATTAACAACAGGGTCAGGCTTGCATCTTGACAGAGCTTTACCTCTGGAGTGGAGGGAAAGGAAGGTGGTCCCATGGGTCCTTACTTTCAGTAGAATTCCACCCAGAAGTAATGCAACAGTGACCAACCAGCGCAGGAGAAGGCAGAACAAACGCTGTGTGTGTGTAATGGAGGAGTGATTTCAAAGTGTTTTTTGACTGTTATTCATATCTTACAACTACTATCACATTGAACTTGCAGGCAAAATGGAGATTGAGAAAATGTAAATCATTCTAAACACGTGTATTTAAATTTTTATTCACTATTTTTCAAGCAGAGATAGATTGAAAGAAGAGATACACACCCATATACAGAAAGAGAGGGAAAGAATGAGGTCATACTGACCTTCAG
This sequence comes from Dipus sagitta, assembly GCA_036346955.1. Lineage (NCBI taxonomy): Eukaryota > Metazoa > Chordata > Mammalia > Rodentia > Dipodidae > Dipus > Dipus sagitta. The sequence goes on from CM070772.1 coordinate 29,156,010, forward strand.
CAGCTGCAAACTCCAGATGCATGCACCATTTGGTGCATCAGGCTTTAATGGGGTCATCAGGTTTCTGGAGGCAAGGACCTTAACCTCTGAGCAATTTCTATAGCTGTCTAATCAAAGTTAGTAAGTAAGGGTTATACCATTTATCTGTTTCTAACTTTACTCTCCGCCAGAGAATTTGCTTCTATTTTTCAGATAGATGCAGATCCTAAGGAGAGAACCACCCCATCATACCTCAAAAGGGCCCCAGCTGAAATTAAGAATAATTGGGGAAGCAAGGAAGAGTGCTGTTTTCTTGGTAAACCTGGTACCAGCACAAGGTTGAAGGAGATAGACACAGAGAACAATCAACTCCTACCAAAACAGATATCCAGAGACACAGAGGCTCCCAAGACCTCATCACTGAAACAGACCTAAAATGAGCCCAACTTGCCTCAGGGAAGTTTGCATAAGAGGGGGCGGAAAGTATGTCAGAGCCACAAGTTGGGTCATGATACACAGAGACTGCCTCCTATCCATAACTGATGGATAACCCCATAAAACACGACCCACATTCCACAACAGGGAGCGTCCCTGAAAAGGGGGGTGGTCAGGGAGGAGGCTAACAATGGTACCAACTTGACTGTATTCACTAGTACAAAACTAATTTAAAAAATCGTGCAAAGAAAGAAAAGAAAAACCAGAATGTGAACAAACTCTTACTTTTAGTAAAGTACCTTCTTAGTATAATTCATAAACTAAGATCCAAACAAACTTCCTATGGAAGTTTTCTCTTAGATACTCAGTATCTAAGAGAAAATCTTCATTGTGTATGGTGGCCAGTCACATTCATGGGCCTGCCTATGTGAATCACTTTTTTGACCCAATTCATTTTTATTGGGATTTGTTCAAGTCCATTTATAACTTATTTTAGATTGTGGTTGGGCTTAGTCACCAAGTTTAGTCTCAGTAGATACTCCCTGCAAAGATCTGGATTATTATGAAGCACTACTGACTATAGAATTTGATAGTGAAATAAATGGCCAAACTTTTTAGACTTAATATGTCAAGTTATTAGATATACTGAAACTAGGACTGGGGAGGTGTTTCAGTGATTAAAGCTGCTTGCTGGCAAAGCATTCCAACCCAGGTTTGAATGTTTCCTCAGTACCCACATAAAGCCAGACAGGCAGTGTGGCACATCCATGTGAGGTTGAAAAGCAGTGGCAGGAAGAGCCGTGTGCCCCTTCATCCTCTCTCTCTTGCTCTTTCTCTCTTTCTGCTCACAAATAAATAAAGACATTAGAAAAAAAAAACAGAAAATATGATCCAATAACATCAATTTAAATTAATGAAAATTTTAATTCTACTCATGTAGATAATTAGTAACTATGTTCCTATTTGCATTTACTGTTGTAAACACATGATTTACCCTCCTTCTCTAGTCAAATGATTTCTATCTGTAGTGTTTGTGGCATTTTGTTGAGTGAGAAAGAAAAAAAGAAAGATCAGGATGCAGTGATAAAAAAAAACAGGCCGTGTCATCGAAAGCTGTGGAATTTAAAATATATAAAACTATAGTAATTGAATTTTTTCTGAGGTATGCTGAATTTATATAGTGTAATAGCCACATGGATGGTGAAGGTAATGGGAAAATATCCATTCTGTAAATTGAGCAACAGAGTAATTTCATTAAAATTATGTTTGGGGACACAAAACATCTATACAGCTTCAATAATATTCTAAGCAAAATTTTGTAATTTACTTTTTTAAATGAACCACTATATATTTAATAATTTTTGCTTAATTTTATTGCTGAAACAGCTTGTATCCTTTCCCATTAAGTAATTTGACTATATTTATTCAATCCATTCCCTTTACTGAACATTTGTCTTGAGCTTTAAAACCTTTATGAATTTTGCCAAGCATCATTTGTCATGTTTTCCTCATTTTATATTTTCTTTAGTCAAACAGTAAGAAGAATTGATGGACAAAAAATTCTAAAAGAGTTTTATGATTATTAAAATCTCATTTGTTTTTCCCATAATAACATATAAAATTCTATATATGCAGTGAGTGCTACATTTTCATCTATAATTGCTTTATAAGGAAAATGACTACTTAGAAGGATAATTTTGTTTAATTTATATATATATATGTATATTATATGCATTAATTCCCTTCTTCTAAAATTACATTTTGCTTTGTGTTAAGAGACAGGGTATCATGTGGCCCAAGCTGGCCTATTTTAGTCTGTAAGCTAGGATGACTTTGAACTTCTGGTCCTTCTGCCTTTCCTTCCTATGTTCACCACACCTGGTTTCATGGAGTGCCAGGGTGAGAACCCATGGCTTCATAAATGTTAGCTAAACACTAACAACTGTGCAACATCCTCAGCAACCCCCCTATTACTTTCCTATGCTTTTATTTATTGTTTACTGTTTACTTATTTAATTTGCTAGAATTTGAGAATTCAGCGTAAATAGAGTTTAAGAAGAGATTAGGAGCCAGGTGTGGTGGCACTCATCTGCATTCCCAGTACTAAGGAGGCAGAGGTAAGAGGAATCACTATGAGTTCGAGGCCAACTTGAGACTACATAGTGAATTCCAGTTCAGCCTGGACTAGAGTGAGACCCTGCCTCGAAAAATAAAAAAATAACAAAAAAAAAGACTGCACAGAAATTTTCACACTAAAATTGAACTAAATATCATCACCCCCTTTGAGTACATCTGTAACATTTGGAAGAAAAACACCTCTACCGCCATTATTACTATTGTAATTCAGTGAGAAATATCACTTGCTAAGATTACTACAGTGATGGAAAAGCAAAAGCAAATGGGGATGGGAAAGGGAGGGAAAGAAGTTCATAGAGGGCACAGTATGATCAAAGGAGTTATATTAATATATGCTAAGAAAAAAATAAATGCTGTACACTGATTTCTGGGAGGCATTCTATGATATATGCAATGGTTGTGCCTTAGATTTTCAAGTGATTAAATGTTTCCAGTTTTTTTCTCACACAGATTAAATTTATAACAGCAAACAGCCTTGGGTATGACTTTATGCCTATTTACCTGTGTAAGATGGTTTTTCTGCATCTTATCATGAAAGAGAAAAGAACCCCTTTTGATAGAGCATCTTGTGCTCCTTGGAAAAAAAGAGAAATACAAGTGCAAAATAACTAGTATTATTGCATTTGCAAAGCTGCTTTATCCTGCAGCCACTGGATAAATGGAATACATCATGATATAATGGCAATATATGTCATTTCATGTACCTAAGTCCCTAAATATCCATGTCTATTATGAGAGGTAATATAAGCACACTTGAACTCTGAGATGTCACTTAAATATATGATTAATATTAAAGTTTTCAAGAAAGATTTAAGATTTTTTAATGGTAGTTATCTACTAGAGGAGATTTGGAGTGATTTCTTCACACATGAATAATCGGCATGGCATACTCCATTCTTTTCTCTACAACCTTTACTAAATATCAATTTCATGCTATGCCAGTGATTTTGATCACTAGGATGTGAAGAATAATAACTGACATTTATCTATTAATTATAAGCTCTAACTGTAACTGATTATATAGTATGATATTTCAAGACTTATAGTACTTGTATTCTATGTGTTAAGCCTATCCTCAAGGTTTTAAAATCATTATTGATGCATGAAATACCTTTAAGAAGAGGATTTGTCCATTGAGCATCATGAAGTTTCTAGGCTAGGAAGGCTATGGGGAAAAGTGGAAAGAAAAGGCTGAGCTATTGCCTTCAGTGGTCACAAGTGGTACCTTCCTAAAAGCCTAGATAAGATGGTGCTCAAATACAAAACAGATGAACAAAGTGGAGATGGATCAGTTTCAAACCCAAACAAAAGACACCATTTAAATCCTCAAGTACAAATGCTAGGAGAATAGATTGAAACTTTGCGAATACAAGTAAGCCGGACTGGGCTGAGGCAAGGAAGGTTGCAAGAAAGGAACATAGGCAGCTGAATAAAATTACTACACATTTCATGGCCTCCTTTGAATTATTTGAAAATTTCATTGTACTTGTATTATATAAGGAATTTTATGCCTTTTGTTCTTTATAAACGAATTCAGGCATTTATTAAATATTTCGGTCTTATTTTACACATAACCAAAAGTCTGATTTATTGTTTTTGATGTACATTATTATTTTTTTAGAGTATGGTCTCACTCACCCAGGTTGACCTGGAACTCACTCTATAGTCCCTGGCTGGCCTCAAACTCACTGGGTATACTTCTACCTCTGCCTCCAGAGTACTGGGAATGAAGATATGAATCATGGCTCAGTACTGATCTATTTATTTTTAATTTGCTTATTTTATTTAAGAGACAGAGAAAGAGTCTAGAGAAAATGGGCACACCAGGACATTCAGCCATTGAAAATGAAATCCAGATGCAGGCACCACCTTGTGCATCTAGCTTACTTGGGATCTGGGGAATGGAAACTGAGTCCTTTGGCTCAAATGTAGTCAAATGCCTTAATTGATGTTCTTCAACTTTACAATCTAGTATCAGCAAAGATCAAACAATAAAAAAGAAAAATCATGACATGTAACAAAACAGAAAAACCTCCCTTTTATCTTCCAATTGCTATCCAGAATACACTGAAAAGATATAGGAAATTCATCTTGTATCTCTGCTAACATTCACAATCAGCCTTAGCATCCAGTAGGTTTCCCTCTGCCAACTCTTCAACAGATGTGATTCAGTGATTAAGGGAATTTGCTTTCAAACCTGATGGACCAGGTTCAATTTCCCAGTACCCAAGAAAAGCCATATGAACAAAATGGCACATGCATCCAGAATTCGTTTGAAATGTGAAAAGGCCTCTCCTATTTCTCTCTTTCTGTCTCTCTTCTCTCTCTCTCTCTCTCTTCTCCCTCTCTCTCTCTCTCTCCTTGAAAAGAAAGAAAGAAAGAGAAAGGAAGGACTCAATAGAACTTTTGCTAAAGTTATAGATGTATTGGCATAGGTAAGATAGAAAAGGAGACACATATTAAGAGTAATATAAATAGCAAGAGCTTACTCCTGCCTGTAATATTTTTGGATCCAGCAGATATCTGTTAAGTGAAATCAAAAGCTTTCTCCATGACATTTTAGCCCAAGACTCAAGAGAATACAGGGATACAAGGGGAGTTACTGGTATGAGCTATGGAGTCTTACGTAACTCAAATATTCATATGGCTTGCATTATTTATGAACTTATAATACTTGAAGGCTATATTAAAACGTGAATTTCAAACTACCTAGGGTTGATATTATAAATTTAGTGATTAAAAATATATGGATAATTCTGTTTTATTTACTGGGAATATCAAAACATGACATTTACCAAAAGAACACAGTGAGATTTCATTTCCAAATGGAAAATACTTTTGGGTAGTTCATTTCTTTCCCCATGTCCATAGCATTTTTTCTTCCTTTAACTGGAAAGAGTGGTATAGATACTTGAGATTATTTATGTCACTCTTAAATAGTTTATTATATATCTTTTATGTCATTGGTTATCATAATCATAGTACTGAGATATAACAAAAGAACCCATAGTTCCTTTCATGGGATTTGATGACTTTAGGAAATTGACCACCAACTCAAATCCAGTTATTGTTCATGAGTGCATGCTTTATGTCTCCTTGCACATGGAATGGGACATGTCTATATTTTCTTTAGACAGCTGATGGTATGCATGAATTTGTATTTGTTTCATTCCAAAACCAAGTAAGTTTCAAGACTTTTGCCTTTCAGATAAGAATGGCAATTTTTAGAGCTAAGTCCTCACATTCTTGGGCTCTAGTTAACTCTACATAATAAAATGACAATTTAAACATTTTGAAATACTATAATTGATCATGAAAATAAATTATAGGTATAACTTGGTTTTTTCCCCAAAATTACAGATTTTATAAAAAGTTAAAACCCAAATGCTATGTGTTTGATCATAAAGGTAAAGCTATGAACTACTGAGTCTGCTTCAAACTTGAGAATTAATATTGGCCCTTCCAGCCAATGAAAATCTTCTAATTTCCTTTGTCTTTAGTGGGACATGCTTCTACCATGAAAATATTTCCTGTAACAGAGCACACATGGTTTCATATGGTATGTACTTGGCAGCCAGTTAGTTGGACTTCTGACAAGGGTGAGATAAAGGCTGTTCTTTGTCACAGTGTATTCAGAGTTAGTTTTTGGCTTTTCATTATTAGCTTGGATTCATAATGATGAGAGACATATGGCAGGTGCACACTTCACTCTCATAACTTTTGATACTTGGAGACAATAGCCAGGTCCTCCTGCAACTTTCCTTTTCTTAGTTTATTCAACCATATGCTCATTGTTATGATATATTTGACACCTGCATTCAAAGGAAGTTCAGAAATTAAAGTTATCCACAGTTACTAAAATCTGCATGCTAGTTTTAATAGAAAGGAATATGTATCACATGACTGGGATCATTCTGGCTTATACTATCACCGAAAAATTGACTTTAATTATGTGAGTTCATCTTTCTTTTTCTCCCCCATTAGATACAATTAACTGGTAATAATTTTAAGGGTATAAAGCGTACACACAGAGGAAGTTGTAAAGTTATTTGAGAAAATCAGAAACTTTTATTAATAGAGAGAATAGCATGTGCAAATACGTGGAAGCTAAATGAAATATTAGAGTTTGGGGAATTTACATTAGAATAAAATTATAAGCAATTGTGAAATTAGGTAAAAAAAAATGTTCATTTTTATAAATGGCCTTAATAAGAAAAGAAACTGGTAGCTTCATGTTAAGTTTGCCTTTGTTCCTAAATTGTATCAGCAGTTTGCAAGAATCCATGCAAACTCCTGGTAGTAATATCATGTTAGTTTCTAATTAGCTTTCTCAAGGTGTAATTGCTAAAATGACAAGAATGTAAGAACTGCAGGTGATTGCTGTAAAAATGCAAAACAGGTGAAAATTTTAGTCCTCTGAAATAACTTGGGTAAAATAAATCCTCAGAAATGAAAATGCTTATTTTACATTTAATTAGTATGTCTTTCTTAAACAGAGTATTCAGTTGGCAAAAGTAAAGGAAAAATTTAATTAAAAAAACACTTGTATTAATTCATTCTATACATCATGAAATTGGCACACTTATGTGCTTGCACTTTAAAGTAGGATTATATTGGCGGAAAGTTTCTATTTTCTCAGAAAGAAATGGAGAAAATGGGAGGAAGGAATGAAGTAAGGAAGGAAGGAAAAAAGAAAGGAGGGAGGGAAGAAGGACAGAAGGAGAGATGGGAGGGAAGGGGAAAGGAAAGAATGAAATAGGGAAGGAAGGAGGGAAGAAGGAGAGAGAGGAAGGAAGGGGAAGGAGGGACAGGAAAGAAGGAAGGACAGAAGGAAGGAAGGAAGGGAATGAGAGAGGGAGGAAGAAAGGAAAGCAATAAGGGAGGAAGGAGAGAAGGAGGGAAGAAGGAAGGAAGAAGAAGAAATGGGAAGAAAGGGGAAAGGAGGGAAAGGAAGGAAGGAAGGAAAGAAGGAGGGAATAAGGATAGATGGGAAAGAAGGGGAGAGTAGGGAAGAAAGGAAGAAGGTAGGGAGGGAGAAGGAAGGGGCAAGACTTTAATGAATTGGCATTCAGAAGGATCATGATACACATTGTCAGGATTTTATCCATTTAGGTTATTTTATCTCTCTGGATCTCAGTTTCATTACATATGAAATGGAAAAGTTGAGGAGTGTAGAAACACAGTAAAGTGTATGTGAAATAATGTCCAAATTGGGAAAAATGCTCTGTACTTTCTGCAAAGGGAAAGTGTTAATTGCAACCTTCTGGAGGTCACACAGAAAGTTCAAAATAGAACAGAGAATTAAAGCTGACTGACAATCATTGGAGCTCACATGTGGACAGCTCCAATCAATATTTCGGCCTCATCAACTTTGCAGAGTATCTTTAAAGGTGACTTATAAAGTGAATTGTCAAAAATTTCTCAACTGGAGCAATGAGTGATGAACGATCATAATAGCTGTCTAAGTGAAGCACATTCAGTATGCTACTTCATATGAAACTTACTTTTTTTTCTTTGCACTTTGAACTAATAAGCTTTTAAATATCCTGTTTAGCTCTCCTAATACTCAGGACTCTTTGCCACAGTCAGGGGATCTTTGACAATTCCCTTACTCAGTTACCTTTAAAGGAGTACTGGGCAGTAGCATTATTAGCTGAAGGTTGTAAAAGTTTCTGTAATTCTTATTATTTATCTCATCAAAAAGCATCATTCACTTAAAGAAATTAAATCACACAACTGCTTACTCCTGCACTGTAGTTACTGCCTTTGGTATTCTGAAACATGTTGAGCAGATGGGATATTTTGCTTAGGGAAAACCTACATTTGCAACTGTTTTTTAAAACATATTTTCAAGATTGTCAAAACATTACAGAATCATTAAGGAGACTCCCATGTTAGAGTCTAGTCAGACATTTCATTATAAATGTACATTAAGATTCTAACTATTTTAGATCACAAATCAGCACAGTCTGTTAGTGAAGTTGAAATTTGTTTAGGGAATGTTTCAAATGAATTGCTGGGGTTACAGCACCTTCCATGCTGAGAATGCTGATAGTACTCTGTGAAATCAGAATAGAACTACAGATGACAGAGTGCCACAAAGTAACCATGACTATTTCTCTTACAGTGCAATAAAACCAGTGACAAACTTCCGAGATTTTATATTGGCAGAAGTTAAACTTTGGTAGTTAGATACATTTTTAGTCTTTCTATGATCTTCACTTATGTCTTACACCAAAAATTGAAATAAAGAAGCAATCACTATCTAGCACTTTGGTATTTTCAACATACACAGTGGCCCCAATTGTACATAGCACATTGGGCAAAGAGGATCACCATAGCAAGCCTAGACTCAAAGTAAGGGAAGAACATTTCCCCTATGGGATAATTGTGCTAAAAGAAGTTCAGAGCAAGTTATGGTGCTCATCTGCAAATACTGGCCTTGGTAAGCAGAGACAGGAGTTCTAAGAGTGTGAGACCAGCATGACATGTACTAAGACTTAGGCAGATTGGGTTATAAATAAGAATATCTCAAAAACAAAAACAGAAAGAAAGAAAAAACAGTGTGGGATAGTGCCAATAAATATTTTGAACAAATAATGCAAAGTTCTATCAAATATAAAAAGTACTATGTTTTATCTTATCAAGAAGCAGAGAACCATTTGGACATGAACTAAGATAAGATTGAGAAAAGCATCTTGTCTACTGGGTATTGTTCTTTTTAATTTATCTAGTCACTTAACTCATGGGGGAGTGAAAATTTCATATGCCAAGAGATATCTTTAGCTACATTTTAAATATTTTAAAAACTCCTCAAACATGAATTATTCTAATATGAAGTAAATAACTTCATATTAATTATTATAAAAGTTACACAAATAGAAATGGATAGGGAAAATGTTTTCATTTCAAGCTTGATTTGTGCTACAATTATCATCTCAAAGTTTAAAAATGATATTAAACATATCCACCTAGATCAATATACAATATTTGCATTAAAATAAAACAAAGTCAATCAGCAACTGATTAAGTTATTTCTGTCATAAAATTAATATGCATATGACTATTATATATTCAAATTGATTTTGTAGGAATTTAGAATTAAAGAAGGCTCTATAACTTGTTCAAATAAAACAGCATGCTCAGAAGAAATATAAGCAATTTTTGATCTACCAGAAATGTGCGTGAATTCATATTTTAATCAAAATATTTAGGATATTTTAAATTTTCCCTTTCAAGACTATTACTCATTTAAAATAATTAGGAGAATTTTTTAGATTATTTTATCTAGGAACATGACACAAATTCCTCAAACTGCCTAATAAAATACATCCTGTCCTCCTTCCTCCTTCATGGTGGGCTCAACACCAAATGTATGTTTCTGAATGACAATGATTAGTGGGGAAGAGGATTCTGATGAAAACTATGTGATGCCTATAGAGATGTATATGCAGGGATGGTAACTGACTTCATGAAAGAATTCTTGACAGTTGTGGTAGATGACAAGGCCCCAGACAAATAAAAGTAAGGAGCATTCATTTTCCTTTGCCTTTCTAGTAAGGCAATGTAAATGACCATTAGCAAAAAAGAAATAGTATGCATAACAATGTACAGCTTTTTCTGAAAGTACATTTTTCCTGAAATTATGAAGTGAAAGAATTAAATTGATCATTCCCATTTACTATATACTCCTCAATAATATAGAAAAAAAAAAAAAAAACATTCCTATTAGGACCTAGACTCTAGTATAATAAGATCGGAGAATGGTTAGGGCTAAATTTGTAGCAAAATAAGTATAGAGCATTGTAGAATGTACAAACCCCTGAATTCCATCCCCAACTCTCCATAAACTAGGCCTGGTGGTGATGCAGGATTTGGGGGTTCAAGAGGCATCTCCCAAATTTATGAACACCAGTTTTGGGTAATGTCTTAATTTTTTTGAATTGTGTACACAGTGTATACATACAGTCATGTTAGTACCATCATTACCTTCCTCCATGCCTTCCCCCCTCCACAGGTGCCCTCCTCCTTGGGGAATGTGGGTTGTGCATTATGGGGTTAGCCATCAGTTATGGATAAGAGGCAATGTCTCTGTGCATAATGACCCAATGTGTGACTCTAATATTATTTTCACCCCATCTTTCTCAAATTTCCCTGAGCTATATTGGGTTCATTTTAGGTCTGCTTCAGTGATGAGGTCTTGGGAGCCTCTTTGTCTCTAGTTACTGGGTTTGGTAGTAGTTGGTTCTTCTTTGTGTCTATCTCCTTCACCCTTGTGCTGGTGCCAGGTTCACTAAGAAAGCAGCACTATTGCTTATTTCCCTAATTATTCTCAGTTTCATCTGGCCCTTTTGAGGTGAGATGGGCTGGTTCTTTCCTTAGGATCTGTGTCCACCCACTCTCCATTATCAAGCTCCCACCAATTGTAAGCTACAAGAGGGCCTACACCTGCTAAATTCTCTCTTTAAAAAAAGAAAAAAAAATGGTTATCCCATTTATCTGGCGCTAACTTTAAGCTCCATTGGAGAATTTGCTTCTCTTTTCCTGTCCTACTTTTAACAACAAATTGATAAAGACAGACTCAAGAAGGATAAATTATGAATTATTAAGTTTGTTTAGGGAGAAATTACAAATTGTGGAGTTTATTAAAGGAAAATTGGGATCTAGGAAGAAGGCTAGAACAAAGTCATAAGCACATGGAAAGTAGGAAGAATGTATTCATTTGGGAAACACAGCATAGTTCATGAGATGCAGTTAACAGAAATGGTGGGTACAGAGCTATAATCATATGGCAGATAGAACCAAGGACTTGTGTAGGGAGATTTAGAAGGAACACACATAGCATCCTTGCTGAGCTTTCTCATGGAAGAAAGTTAAGAGAGCCAATGGTGATGGCTTAAAGAAGAGCAGCAGAAAGAGAATATCAAAGTAGAGACCAAGAAAATCAGATAGGAAATTAGTAGTAAAGAAAGTTATAACCATGATTGCCCCAATATTAGAGAAACTACACAGGTAGTAGGCCTAGAGTTAGAGAAAGAAGCCACACAGTAGAGCTGGAGTATAAGGGAAATAAGCTAGTGTCCTTCTATAACTCCTTCAGTGATTCATATCTGTAAACCCAGCATCAGGCAGATGGAGGCAGTACAATTAGAAATTCAAAGCCATCTTCTGCTACCTAGGGAGTTTGAGAATAGCTTGTGACATAAATTAACAAAGATAATAAATTTCAGTTTTATGTAGAAGATGTGGTGTTTTTGCTATGATCTAGTCTTAATACTTCAAAGATATCCTTAATACTTCTGCAATAGAATGGCATTTCTAGAAGGAAGACCAATAAGAAAATATTAAAAAAATAAACACAACTGACATGTGTCAGAAAGGGCTCCAAGTTATCAAGAGTAGTAGGTGATGTTTGTGTGAAGATTCACATAAATGTTACATTTGTTTCATCACTTCACTTAATGGCCATATATGTAACTGTCCGGTTACTCAATTTTAACTTCTCAACCTGAATTCATTCTGCAAGGTCTTCGCAATCATTCACCTGCATATAAAATTGTAACATAAAAGTATTCACCTGAGGCAACAGAAATTCAATAAGTTTTCTTTCTAGTAAACAACTTAAAAAATATACTTTGTTAGTTCCTGACATTGGTGGATTCTCATTTACAGTAAAGGAAGTCTGTATACAAGCTGAACATGAAATTCCATGCTTAAAATCCCAGCATATATGAGGTATTCAAGCTCAGTGTGGGATACATGATGGGTAACCTCATCATCTACGACGTGGAAGAAGGAGGATCAGAAAGTCATGCTCATCAATGTACAGGCAGTAACTTTGAGAACAGACGGGGCCTCAGGAAACCTATCTCAAAACAAAAAAGACAGGAAAAGGTCAGAAAGAGGGAAAGGAAGAGAGAAAGAGAGTGGGAGAGAGAGGAAGAGGGGGGAGAGAGAGAAAGACAAAGAAAGCAGTGGTAATATAGGAAATATGGTTACATATTTAGGGATAAAATTTGAATCTCATAAATGTCTGCAACTTAATCCAAGAATCAGTAAATGTTTTAATTTTATTTGAAATACGAGTACATATCTAACCTATATAGTACTAACTATTGTTCCTTATCAGGCTTTTAATGGTAAACAGGCTGTCAAGGGTAAATAGCCCTATCACTCCATCTTATTCTAAATTATAAGAATTAAATATCTAAATTGGAAAGCTTAACAATGATATAGACATCAACATATTTGCCCTTCTGTATAAACCTCATTAATATTCATATAGTCATACCCATGTTTGAAATATTGTTATGGTAATTATTTTGTTTAGCAAAAAGTGACCTGTTAAATCTTGGAGAAAGAAATAGAAGCATATAAAGTTTTCACCTTTCTAATCTAAGAAGTATTGCTTTTGAAAATAACAACATATCATGACATGTAGTATAACCACAGAGTGTTCTTTCTTGGTCTTCAAGTTGATAATGAAAAGTTTAATAATAAATCTTGGTATTGAGTTCTGAAACAAAAATTCAGAATCAAGCAATGAAAAGTTGAGAATGTGTTTTCTCCTAGAAATTCATTTTATAAATATTATCAGAGGACTGGAGAAATTACTCAGTGGTTAAGACACTTGCCTGCAAAGCTAAAGAACTCAGGTTTGATTCCCAGTGCTCACGTAAAGCCAGATGTACAAGGTAGCACATGCATCTGGAGTTTGTTTACAGTGGCTGGAGGCCGTGGCACATTCATTTTCTCTATCTGCCTCTTTCTCTGTCTCTCTCTCTCTCACTTGCTCTCCTAATAAATAAATTAATTAATGAAAATTATTCTTAGATATTTCATAGAAGATTTTAGGCAAGCAAAGTCAAACATGTGAGATAGAACCCCCAGAATGCTAGCCATTGTGTTAAATGAAATAAAGCAGAGATCATACTTCCTGTCTGGCCTTGTGTATAGAAATAAAGTAACTTCTAAGAAGAGATAATAAGTGATGTCCATGGGCTGATGTATGGAGGAAATACTGAAATCCCAGACAAAAAGGCAAAACTGAAAAAAAAAATAAGTGCAATATATATCTTAAAATGTGCTTTGACAGTTCATTTTTATGATAATAATATGTCTTCATAACTTAAAATTCTAACTCAAAATTATTAACTTATCTATTAACTTATTAAACTTGTCACACTACCTTAGGCATACTTGCTCAACCATGTTTATTGCTACTCTATTCATAAGAGCTATGAAATGAAACCAGCCTAGATGTCCCTCAACTGATGAATGGATAAAGATGTGGTACATTTACACAATGGAGTTCTACTCAGCAGTAAAGAAAAATGAAATTATGAAATTTGCAGGAAAAAATGGATGGATCTGGTAATGATTATACTAAGTGAGGTAACCCAGGCCCAGAAAGTTAAACATTGCATGTTCTCTCTCATATGTGGATACTAGCTACAAATGATTGCACTTCTGTGTGAATAAGAAGAAATCTCATTAGCAGAGGCCAGTAAGCTTGAAAGGAGATAGAAAGGGAGGGATGCGGGGGGAGACTTAATAGGATGGTATTGTATATATGTAAGTAGAAGAACAGATTAATGGGAATAAAAAGGTCTAAGTGAGGTCAGGGGAAGAGATTGAGTAAAGGAAAGGTGGAGGGAGGGCTAATCAAAATGTAACAGGATATAAATAAGTCATATGGAAACCTGCTTTTTTCGACAATGGAACACACAAGAACTGTAGATTGTTACTAGAAAATTTTCAGTGCCAGGGATGGGACACCTTCCAGTGAGTTGTTGGCCAGGGAGGTCCCTGATGCCCCCAAAACATCACAGGCCATTGCAGAGGCCCAGGAATAGATGGAAAGACCCTATTGCTAAAGAGTCCACATACTTGGGCTGCGAAGTCAATGAGAAATCCTGCTGAAGCTGAGCTGAAAATGTCCTCAATGTAGACAAGCAGACAGACAGCTGGAAATATCCAAACAGCATGCAGTTCAATGGGAGACAGAGAAATTGCCAGTGAAGATACTCAACAGTGGATACTGCAAGCCTTAAATTTGTCCAGCAAGGCCAAATGAACCAACAGGTGCAACAGTAGCATGTCTGTTATGGGGGAAACCAACATCCCTCTAATTTGACTGGAGGTTCACTCCATGGGAGGGAACACATCCCTGGTAACATAAACCTACAACAGGGGCAGTCATAAGGCCTAGGGGTGTAGCAAGTACTGCTGTCGGGCTAAATGTATATACTGTGCTCACTAACCTGCCCAGGTATCACTTCTCTTAATATTCATAACCAAATATTAATGCAACTCTCACTTTTGGTTAGAGAAGATTCTTTTTTCAGATGGCAGTGACTTTGGGATGACTCAGAAAGCACAATGGTGCTGAGAAGAAGTGACAGAGAAGTGCTCAGCACTGAAATGTCTCTATTACATCTTCCAAAGCTCAGGGTTCATTGCAGAAGACGTGACAGAAAGAATGTAAGAGCCAAAGGAAGGGTAGGACTCCTTACAATGTGCTCCTCCAGACACAAAATGGCCTGTATATCCATGAACCCACAGTGTCTAACACTGTGCACACATCATTATAGGAGGAAAAGATCATGACATCAAAATAAAAGAGAGACTGAGAGGAGGAGATATGATGGACAGTGGAGTTTCAAAGGGGAAAGTGGGGGTAGAGAGGGAATTACCATGGGATATTGTTTACAATCATGGAAGTTGTCAATAAAAAAATAAAATATAAATGAATTGTTTCACAAAAATGAACACCTATTCCTATTTGTCTTATTATTCCTTTCATTTGATTTTATATACTACCCTTTAAAATTCTGTTTGAACTCCCAAAGTCATATATACACATTTGAAGTTATTTTACCATGGATGAATATTTATTCCTTATTTTAGTAATCTGTATTGAATAATAGAGACTATCAAGCAATAAAGATGTATAACAGAGCCAGGCATGGTGGCGCACGCCTTTAATCCCAGCACTTGGGAGGCAGAGGTAGGAGGATAGCCGTGAGTTCAAGGCCACTCTGAGACTACATAGTTAATTCCAGGTCAGCCTGAGCCAGAGTGAGACCCTAGCTCAAAAAACAAAAAAACAAAAAAAAAGTTATAAAAAAAGATGTATAACAGTATTAATAATAGTAAAAAAATATTTGTTCAAAATAAAATGTAAGTCCTTTATTTTCAGTATATTTTACTAATGGTGCAAATTCTTATAGTGAGGTTATTTTTTAAATACAAAAGAGCTACAGTGGGTGTTAAAAATAAGTATAAATGGCAAGGTAGAATGGACTGGTTGTTATGGCAACAAAAATGCATTTAAAGCAAGTTTATAGAAAAAGTAATACATTTTTATTGCCCTGAAGTGAAAATCACAATTCAATAAAGAATGATGTCTGTATCAAATCAGACTTTAAAATGCAGTTATAGTGCTTACATTTAGAAATCAAGATATTTGTTTGATTCTTTATTTATGTGTTTCTGAAGAGCCACTTCTCTTTAAATTCTGAGGACACTCAATTTACATTATTTTTACTGCCACCCTATAAATACTTAAAAGAGTTAGTGGACTCTGCTTAGGCTCATGCCATAGAAACTTTAAATGAGTTATTCATGTGACTCAATGATTAGGTCTATTAAATTAGTATAGTCTTATATTGACCCCCACACTTGAAGTGAGGAAGAAAGATAGCCATTCTCTTCTTGAGATCAAAAAGCATGATGGATGAATTTTTGTATTCTTCTGTATTAAGAGCAAATTTGAAATGTTTTGATTGACAATCACAGGAAAACTTCCATCTGAACTTTGTAAAGCTAAAGAAAATGTTCGTATGTGTAGCAGACAGCTTCAGGTTCACTGAGATGAACTTCCAGACCAGGCACAATAATGGAGGAAGGGATTTATTGAAGCTTACTGATCCAGGGGAAGTTCCATAATGCAGAAGAAGCTGGACTGCTTTCACAGGATCAAACACAGAGAGAATGAATCACAAGCCTAAAGCCAAAAGCCACACAGCACAGCACACTTCAGGAACTCCGGCTAGGCACACTTTGCATATCTTTACATTGAAATCTCAAACCCACCACCACACCTTAAGATCCACCCAGTGATGCTGCCTCCAACCAAGTGGCTGCAGATGTAAACTACAAACTAAAAAAACACTGAATATATTGAGGGCCATCTATTCAAACTACCACAGTGTGTATAACTTATTTTTAAAACCATATAAATAAATGAAACTAATTTCCTAATGAAAAGGTAAGACCAGGCTGGGTGTGATGGTGCACATCTTTAATCCTAGCACTTGAGAGGCTGAGGTAGGAGGATCACTCAGGATACATAGTGAATTCCAGGTTAGCCTGAGCTAGAGTGAGATCCTATCTTGAAAAATAAATAAATAAATAAATACAGGTTAATCTTACTTGCAACACATATAATGTGAAGCTTTACAAATATTGGTCAGTGGCTAGCTGGGTCAGAAAACTACATACATTCATTTATATATTTACTCATATACTATGTAATTGTTTAAATTTTGCTAGTTAGATCATTGTGATTGGTTCATATAAGAGTATTGCTCAACTACTATGTAAGATGATGATGTGTTAATCATACTGAAACAGCCTTGGATTCAAGTCATAGTCAGCAAGGTTCATATGTTACCTATGATTTTTTTTCTTATTCACACAATTATCTCCATGTTTTATTTTTCTCACATTTGAATTGGGTGCATCAGCTTCTAAATTACATTAAGGTTCTCTGGCATGAGTAAAAGTACCTGATATGCTAATATCTAAGAAGCTATAAATATCCAGTATGAAATCATGATTCAGTGCATCTATAATATATCATTTAACCTCTATTAAATATGTGTGTTGTTGGCATATGCTAGATGGGAATTAGTATCTAAAAGGGTCGTTCCATGACCATATATATCTTCCAAGATCTTAAGGATTTCCAATTTACATTTTATATCTCTGCTCTGCTTCCTCCAAGTGTAGCAGTCAAGATATGTCATAGTTTCATTAGAAAGAAGAAAATAGCACTTCCTAAATATGATGAGAACAAGACCAAAAAATAGATGCTGAAGAATCAGAGACATGCAATTTGTGATTTTGGTGATGAACCACATTTCTTTTATTTGTTGGATCTCCCAGCAAACACAGAATGACAGTTATTAAGAATATAATGCTACCATAAGGTCTGCAGCAATATTTCCATATGCTCTGACTCTCCACATTTGCACCTCTATAAGAAGGATCTTCCTGGCTAGAGATGTATGCTGTAGAAAGGGAACAGTCTAGTCTGTGGGGGAATCAATTTTCCCTCCTGCAAAGATGCTTTTCATATGTATACTAGAGACATCAGGTTTGATTCTATGCTCATGTGTCATTTGGTTGCCTAAGCCTAGCAGCAGTGCCTCCTGCATTGATTCCAGCTGTCCACAGTGGTAGCATATTGGATCATATCGCCTCTCTAGGTTCCCTCCCTGTGGTAGTTTGAATAGATGGGCTCCAATATATTCAGTGTTTTATTAGTTAGTTTGCATCTGCAGCAACCTGGCTGGAGGCAGTGCCACTGGGTGGATCTTAAGGTGTGGTGGTGGGTTTCAGATTTCAATCTAAAGATATGTAAAGTGTGACTAGCTGGAGTTCCTGAAGTGTGCTGCGCTGGCTTTTGGCTTTTAGCTTTCTCTCTTCTTGCCTGGTCCTTTAAGAGGGGGACAACATCTTGTATCATTATGGAACTTCCCATGGATCTGTAAGCATCAATAAATCTCTTTCCCCATAACTGTGCTTGATCTGAATGTTCATCTCAGTGAACCTGAATCTCCACTCCCATTATCTCAAATTCTATTCTTTAACTTCACATCTTATGGATAAAGAAAGGACATCCCACAGAAGTTATTTATTGTATTTCTTGACTCAAGATAAATTTTGAGGGAACTTAAATTAAATTGGACCAATGCTTAAAAACAGCAAACATAAAGCCAAGAGTGGTGGCGCATGCCTTTAATCCCAGCACTTGGGAGGAAGAAGTAGGAGGGTCACCATGAGTTCAAGGCCACCTAAGACTACACAGTGAGTTCCAGGTCAGCCTGGACTAGAGCGAGACTTTACCAGGAAGAAACAAAGGAAAAAAAAATAAGCAAACATAGACTTCTGGGTAAGATGGCAGCTTAGGAGCCACACCAAACCAGCCTAGGGAGGGATTTAAGCAAAACCCTAATAAAACACACCCTTCTCCTGAAAAGTTAAAGAGTATAGGTTATTTTTAGACATGGCAGAGAAGCCAGAGAGACCAAGACACACCAGAAAGGAGGAAAATGGCCAGAGTCCCACTGATGCAATCAGCAGCAGAGACCAAGCATCATATGTTTCAACTCCACCCGCCTTCTTGCAAGGTTAAGAAATCTGAAGGAAGACAGCTGAGATCAACAAAAGAGCTACTGAAAGTGAAAGGAACTCCAAAAGTCTGAATTCTCCCATCCCCCACCATCAGAACCACAAACCTCCAGCATTCAGGTCCCAGTGGCAGCACAGCCAGCAGAGAAGATCAGAGGTACAGCTACATAGCACAACACGGAGGGATTGAGGTAGGCACTCAGCATTGGTGAGATTGGAAGTGCCACCCCAACACAGTCCTGCAAGAGCTAATCTCTCCTCCCTTGTCAGGGCAGGTTATGGGGTATATATTCTTGGTTGGCTTTACCATATTCAAATAACCTGTATTGGGGGGTTGAATATTGTTGCCTTTGGTGATTTCATATATATAAGGCCTTTGATTTTTGCTTCTGTCATTATTGGGGGCATGGTCAGATCCAGATCCAGGTTGACCTAGAACCCATTTCAGAACAGAGATCTCTAGCTCCCAGCTGACAAGATTAAGGGCATAGAACAACACACACCCTTAGGGATTTTGGCTTTCTATGACTCTGTTTTAATCCCCACAATTGCATACTTTGTGCTGGTTTTTATTGATTGTATATGTTACTCAGTTGAAGTTAGAATTTTCCAGTAAATTGTTCCACCCAGTCCACTAGAATACTTGCTTAGCAAGCAAACTCAACACCTAGGATTACTTCTGTGGCTTGGTTGGGGAACAAGAGCTACAGCCTGGCACCTTGAACTCATATCATGTAGGTATATAGAGGTGAATTGCCAAGTCTGGGAACACTGCAGATAAGGAGAAAACCCAAGCAACAAATCAATTCAGGATGCAAAAGTTGCTACAATATCATACAGGAAACTCAAAGAATCAAGACAATACAGTCCCAACAAAACTATAAACCCATCAGAAATGATCACCAATGAGACTGTTTTAGATGAAATGCCTGACAAAGATTTCAAGAAAATGATGGTATCTATGCTCAAAGAAATCAGAGAAGAAATGAAGGGAATCAAAGAAGAAAACAAAGGAATTAAAGAAGAAAACAAATTTGTGAAAGAGAACACAGGAAACCAGCTCAATGAAATAAAGAGGTCATTATAAGACATGCGTAAGGAAATAGAAGTACTGAAGAAAAACCAGGCTGAAATCCTGGCTCTGAAGAATACAGTCAATGAAATGAAAACTCTGTGGAAAGTCTGGCCAGTAGAATGGATGAAGGAGAGAACAGAATATCTAACTAGAAGACCAGGTGTCAGATCTAATACAGTCCAACAAATAGCTATTAGCTAGGTATGAGTGGGAATTTCATGATATGTGGGACACTATGAAAAGATCAACCATAAGAATTCAGGGTATAACAGAAGGAGAAGAATTTCAATCCAGAGGCTTAGTAGGCATTTGCAAAATCATAGAAGAAATTTTTTCCCCAAATTGGGAAAGAAATGCCAATGCAGATACAAGAAGCTTTTAGAACACCAAACAGACAAAATCTGGGAAGAAACTCTCCTCACCATGTTATAATTAAACTACTAAACACACAAACCAAAGAAAATATATTGAAAGTGGTTATACAGAAAAACCAAATCACCTACAAAGGCAAACCCATCAGAATAACTGTTGACATAACAACTGTCAACCAAGACTACTTTATCCTACAAAGCTATCTATCCAAATTGAAGAAGAAATAAGGACTTTCCATAACAAAAACAGGCTAAAGGAATTTATGACAACTAATCCAGCTCTATAGAAAATACTTGAAGGAATTCTTAATATCGAAGAGAAAGCAAAACACACACAGGAGAAAATGGGAAAAAATAAACCACATTCAAATAACAGTTAAAACAAATGAATAAAGGGAAAACAGGAAACACTACAAATTAAGCATAATGGTGAGAATAAATGCATAACTTTCAATAATACTTAATACCAATGGCCTCAATGCACCATCCAAAAGACACAGGCTTGCAGACTGGATTAAAAACCGGGATCCTGCTATTTGTTGCCTCCAGGAAACTCATCTCTCAATGAAAGACAGACACTGCCTTAGGGTGAAAGGATGGAAAATGGTATTTCAAACAAACGGGCCTAGGAAACAAGCAGGGGTTGCTATCCTAATATCTGACAGGATAGACTTCAAACCAGCACTAGTGAGGAAAGATAAAGAAGGTCATTTTATACTGATTAAAGGAACACTCCATCAGGAGGACATTACAATCCTAAACATATATGTACCTAATGTGGGGGCTTCTACTTTCATCAAACCATCACTATTAGACTTAAGGTCATAGATAACATCAAATGCAATTATAGTGGAAGACTTCAATACCCCACTCTCATCAATTGGCAGGTCATCCTGGCCAAAAAAAGAGAGACATCTGAATTAAATGATGTCATGGAACAAAAAGACCTAACAGATATCTACAGAGCATTCCATCCAAATTCTGCAGAACATACATTCTTCTCAGCAGCACATGGAATATTCTCTAAAATAGACCATATATTAGGATACAAAGCAAATCTCCACAAATATAGGAAAATTGAAATAATCCCTTGTACTCTATCTGACCACAGTGGGATTAAACTGCACCTCAGCAATGAGAAAAGCTACACAGCATACAAAAATCCATGGAGACTAAGCAGTACACTATGGAAAGATCAATGGGTCACTGAAGAAATCAAAAAGGAAATCAATAAATTCATAGAATCAAATGATGATGATAATACAACATATCAAAAACTTTGGGACACAATGAAGGCAATCCTAAGAGAGAAATTTATAGCTCTAAGTGCCTATATTAAGAAATTAGAGAGTTCACAAATAAACAATTTAATGCTCTACCTTAAGGCCTTGAAAAAAGAAGAACAAAGCAAACCAAAAATCAGTAGAAGAGAAGAAATCATAAAGATTAGGGCAGAAATTAATGAAATAGAAACTGAAAAAGCAATCCAAAGAATCAATGAAACAGCAGTTGGACCTTTGAAAGGATAAACAAGATTGATAAATCCTTAGCAAATCTGACCATAAGAAAATGAGAAGAGATAAAAATTAACAGAATTAGAAATGAAACAGGCATCATTACAATAGATACCAAGGAAATTCAGACAATTATAAGGACATATTTTAAGAATATATATGCCTCTATGTTTGAAAATCTGAAAGAAAGGGATGATTTCCTTGATTCATATGACCTACCAAAATTAAATCAAGATGAGATAAACCATTTAAATAGACCTATAACAAGTACAGAAATCCAAGCAGTTATAAAAATTCTCCCAACTAAAAAAATCCAAGGCTCAGATGGATTCACTTGCAAATTTTACCAGACCTTCATGTAAGAACTAACACCAATGCTTCTCAAACTTTTCCATAAAATAGAAAAGGAAGGAATTATACCAAACTCCTTCTATGAAGCCAGCATTACCTTCATACCAAAACCATGCAAAGACAGAACAAAAGAAGAAAATTACAGACCAATCTCCCTTATGAACATAGATGCAAAAATTCTGAACAAAATATTGGCAAACAGAATATAAGACTATATCAAAAAGATTATTCACTCCTGACCAAGTTGGCTTTATCCCAGGGATGCAGGGATGGTTCAACATACACAAATCAATAAATGTAATACATCATATAAATGGTCTGAAAGAAAAGAAATCACATGATCAACTCAATAGATGCAGAAAAGGCATTTGACAAAATCCAATATCTTTCATGGTAAAAGTATTATAGAACTGGGACCAGTAAGAACATATCTCAATATAATGAAAGCTACTTATGACAAACCTACAGCCAACATAATACTAAATCGTGAAAAACTTGAAGCTTTTCCACTAAATTCAGGAACAAAACAAGGGTGTCCACTGTTCCCACTTTTATTTAATACAGTACTGGAAGTCTTAGCTATAACAATAAGGCAAGAGACACTCATAAAAGGGATACAAATTGGAAAGGAAGAGATCAAGTTATCACTATTTGCCAATGATATGATTCTATACATAAAAGACCCTAAAAACTCTACCAACAAACTGTTAGAGCTGATACACACTTTTAGCAATGTAGCAGGATACAAAATAAATACACAGAAATCCGTAGCTTTCCTATATACTAACAACAAACACGTGGAGAATGAAATCAGGGAATCTCTCCCATTCATAATTGCCTCAAAAATAAGTAAATAAATAAAGTACCTTGGAATAAACTTAACTAAGGAAGTGAAGGAGCTCTACAATGAGAACTTTAAAACACTCAAGCGAAAAAATTGCAGAAGACACAGGAAATGGACAGATATCCCATCTTCTTGGATTGGAAGAGTCAATATTGTGAAAATGTCAATCTTATCAAAAGCAATCTACATGTCTAATGCAATCCCCATTAAAATTCCAATGGCATTCTTCACAGCAATAGAAAAAAAAATCCTAAATTTCATTTGGAAGCAGAAAAAAACTTGAATAGCCAAAACTATTTTGAGCAACAAAAATAAGGCTGGTGGTATCACCATACCCAATTTTAAGCTATATTACAAAGGCATCAGTAACAAAAACAGCATGGTATTGACACAAAGACAGACATGTCGATCAATGGAACAGAATAGGGGACCGAAATGTTAATCCCTGCAGCTACAGCCACCTGAGTTTTGACAAAAAGGCCAAAAATATTTACTGAAGAAAATATAGCCTCTTCATCAACTGGTGCTGGGAAAACAGGATATCTATATGTAGAAAGATTAAAATAGATCCTTGTCTTTCTCCATGTACAAGAATCAAATCCAAGTGTATCAGGGTCCTTAATGTCAGACCTGGAACTCTGAAATTGCTAGAGGAAAAGGTAGGGGAGAGCCTTCAACATATTGGCATAGGTAATGACTTTCTGAATATAAACCCAATTGCTCAAAAAATAAGACCACTAATAAACTACGGGGATCTCATGAAATTACAAAGGTTTTGTACAGCAAAGGACACTGTGAATAGAGCAAAGAGACAACCTACAGAGTGGGAGAAAATCTTTGCCAATTATACATCTGACAGAGGATTAATATCCAGAATATACAAAGAACTCAAAAAAAAATAGCAATAAGAAATCAAACAACCCAATCAAAAACTGGGCCATGGAACTAAATAGAGAGTTCTCACCAGAAGAAATACAGATGGCATACAAACATTTAAAAAAATGTTCTACCAACATGGCTCAGGGAAATTTTGCGGAAGAGGGGGCGGAAAGAATGTCAGAGTCACATGTTGGGTCATGATATGCAGAGACATTTAGCTTACCCATAACTGTGGGCTAACCCCACAATGCATGACCCGTATACCTCAACAAGGAGGGGCTAAGGGGAGGGGGTAGGTCACGGATGAGCCTAATAATGGTACCAAACTGACTGTATTTGCTGAATACAGAACTGACTAATAAAAAAAAAAAATGTTCTACATCCTTAGCCATCAGGGAAATGCAATTTAAAACTACCTTGAGATTCCGTCTTTCTCCCATCAGAATGGCTACCATCAAGGAAACAAATGACAATAAATTTTGGATAGGATGTGGTAAAAGGGGAACCCTTCTGCACTGTTGGTGGGAACATAATCTGGTACAGCCACTGTGGAAATCAGGGTGGATGTTCTTGAGACAGCTAAAAATAGATTTGCCATATAACAGCGATAGCACTTCTAGGCATATATCCTAATGACTCTTCTCACTACCTGAGAGATACTTGCACAACCATGTTTATTGCTGCTTTATTCACAATAGG
Source organism: Dipus sagitta (assembly GCA_036346955.1). NCBI lineage: Eukaryota > Metazoa > Chordata > Mammalia > Rodentia > Dipodidae > Dipus > Dipus sagitta. The sequence goes on from CM070772.1 coordinate 29,180,712, forward strand.
TAGTAAATGGAACCAGCCTACATGTCCATCCATGGAGGAATGGTTAATAAAGATGTGGTACATCTACACAATGGAGTTCTATTCAGTTGTAATGAAACATGAAATTATGAAATTTGCAGGGAAATGGGTGGATCTGGAAAGGATTATACTAAGTCAGGTAACCCAGGCCTAGAAGCCAAAGGTCGTATATTCTCTCTTATATGTGGATCCTAGCTACAAATATATAGACTTGTGTGCAGTCTGGAACAAAAAAATCAATAGCAGAGGCCCATCAGCTAAAATTGGCTATAAGGGAGGGAGGAGAAGGAAGGTCTTAAGAAGATGGTATTATATATATATGTAAGTAGAAGAACAGATTACAGGGAGGAAAAAGGCCTAAGCGAGGTCAGGGGAAGAGATTGTATAAAAGAGGGCAGGGGGAAGGACCAATCAAAATTTAAGATATTCTGAATAAGACATATGAAAATCTACTATCTTAAATAATGGCACATCCAGAAGCCATAGATTGCTAGTAGAAAATTTTCAGTGCCTGGGATGGGATACCTTCCAGTGACTTTTTGGCCAGGGAGGTCCCTGTTGCCTCCTAAACATTACAGGCTATCACCAAGGTCCTTGGTTCCCCATGAGAAAGAGATGGTAAGACCGTATTGCTGAAGACTTCACTTGCCTGAACAGCAAAGTCACTGAGAAATCAAGTGGTACTGAGCAGAAAACATTCTCCCTGTAGCCCCACCAACTGAAAGCTGGAAAAAGGTGCACTGTATGCAGTCTTATGGCAGACAGAAGTCATCAGTGGTGAAAACATTGGACACTGGAAACCTCAAATTTGGCCAGACAGGCCAAATGACTGAACAAGTGCAATAGTGGCATGTCTGCTCTGGGAGAAACCAACTGCTCTCTAATTGGACTGAAGGCCCACTCTATAGGAGGGAACATGTGCCTGGTACTGAAAACCTAATCAAAAGCTATGGCAGTGGAGGTCGTGAGCATTAGGGGTATAAAGCCTGCTCTTGTCTGGATAATTGCATATATTACTCTCACCAAATTTCCCTAAAAGCACTACACTTAATGTTCTTACTCATATATTAATGCTACTCTCAATTCTTGTTAGAGAAGCTTCTCCTTTCAGATGAAGATGACCACTGGGATGACCCAAAAGGCAATACAGTGCTGAGAAGAAGGGACGGAGGAGTGTCCAGCACTGAAACATCTCAGACCCTCCAAGGCTCAGGATCCATTGTGGAAGAGGTGGCAGAAAGAATGTAAGAACCAAAGGAAGGGTACCGCTCCTTACATACAACTTTCCAGACAGAATTTGGCCTCAATATACAAGACCTCACAGTGCCTAGAAATACCCACAAAAGACCTCATAATAGGAGAAAAAGATAATGACATCAAATTAAAAGAAAGACTAATGGAAAGAGGGTGGGGATATAACAGAAAGCAGAGTTATGAAGGAGAAAGTAGGGGGAGGGGAGGGGAGGGAAATACCATGGTTTGTTGTCTATAAGTGTAGAAGTTGACAATATATATACATATATGTCAAACAGAGAAAAGGTTTTATAGACTAGGAATTTCCATACAATTTTGCCTGCTTCAGTGTTTAGTTTAATCTACTTCGGTTGATAACTACATTCTTGGTAAAAATGAAAGTTTTATTGGGAAGGGGTATAGTCTATTTTCACACTAGTAATAGTTTGGATATTCTCAGAAATTAAGTTTATCACACTTTAGACAAAATATTTCAAACTTTAAGCTGAAATAAACACTTTCCTTCCAAAAAATTGAATATTTATTTTACTACATTTTCATTAAAATCTAAGTACTATTACTTATCTTTCTATTCACTAATAGATTAAGCAATCCATCTATCAAATGACCTATTGCTATGCAAATAATTATGATAATTATTTGTTAATTAACACAGGCTAATGCATACATGTGGTGATTTAAATTATGTGTCCTCCATAAACCCATGTATTTTAAATGCATACTTCCCCACCTGTTGGCAATTTGGGAGGTGTACCCTTGTTAGAGGAGGTGTGTTCCCAGGAGCAGGATTAGGGGAGTTATAGCCAGCTTTCCCTTTGCCAGAGTTGGGCTCACTCTCTTGCTGCCATTTTCCATCTGCTGTGGCAGAGATGATGTCCAGCTTCGGCTCATTCCTTGCTTTCCCCTGCCACCATCAAGCTTCCCTTGGAGAATTAAGCAAAAATACACCCTTTCCTCCCATCAGCTAGTTTTGGATAGGTGTTTTGTCCCAGCAATGGGAAAGTAGCTACAACAATATATATTCTTAATATTACAAAAGTGCTCACTGATAGTTAAAATAAAGAAAACCTTAGAACCTTAGAAATTTGCTGATAACATAATAGAGAAACCTCATTTCTCAATTTTATGTAGGCCACACACAAATAACCCATGTTTCCTTCCAATGTAGATATGTTCATTATAATGTTCTTATGCAAATTAATGCATTCCATTAACATATGAAGCATGCTGAGCAACCTATCACCAAGAAGCATGGCAAAACACTATGAGTGATATCATAACTGTTACTTTTAACATGACAGAAGTTGCTTCATCTTATTACAAGGAGACAGAGGGAATAAACTGTTGCCTTGTGAAAAATCTCACCTCTTTCATAGTAGACAGTACTAAAGTCATCCTGCCCTTGCTGGAGAGCAACTATGCGCCTGATGGCGTGCTACTTTGAGAAGCCTCCATGCTGATATACAAAATTTACTAGTTTGACATAAGCAGTATTCATGGAACATTCAAATGTCATTGCTAACAAATGAATTGCCTGAGCTAGGAAGATACTTGCTTACAACAAATTCACACTGGTTATTACTGCTAAAGTGAAATGTAAGAACTGCATTTCAAGCCTCCATTTTTCCCCATAGCATTCAACATACTTCAAAGCATATTATCCTTTGATAATGATTCAAGTTGGATTTAAGAAAAGGCAACATTCAGTGTTCTTTATTCTACAAAATAATAAGGACATTATACAGTTTACATAGTATGTTTGGGGGTCCTTCCAAATACAGTGTTCCAAGAATGACAAGCATTTTTATTGCCTTGTAGTTTGAAATTAGGACAGCTAATTTCTCACATACATTGCATAATACACACACACACATATATATATATATATATATATATATATATATATATATATATATATAGTGATATTATCTATTATAATGACTCATTTTTTTGAGGTAGGGTCTCATTCTAGCCAAGGCTGATCTGAATCTCACCATGTAGTATCAGGCTAGCCTTGATCCTTAATCTCACAGTGATCCTCCTGCCTATGCCTCATAAGTGTTGGAATGAAAGGCACATGCTACCGTGCCTAGCTCCATTATTTCTTTCATTCTACCTTTTTCTTGTGTGTGTTTTTTTTTTTTTTTTTTTTTTTTTTTTTGAGGTAAGGTCTTGTATCTTCCTCTAGTCCAGGCAAACCTGTAATTCACTATGTCATCTCCAGCTGACCTCAAAGTCACAGAAATCCTCCTACCTCACCCTTCTGAGTGCTGGGATTTAAGACACTGTACCACCACATCCAGCTATCATCATATTTTAGTAAGGGTAATTAAAATGTTAAAGGCTTGTACAGAAAAAAATATAATTTCTATTAAAATCTATGGGTAATTTTTGCATATATGTGTGTGTGTGTGGCTTGTGTACATGTATGTATGCATGAATGTTCATGTGTGTGCAAGTGCATATGTACATGCAATTGAACATGTGTATGTGTGTGTACGGGTGCGTGTGCATGTGAAGGTCAGAAGATGTCAGGTGTCTTCCTCAGTCACCATTTGTCTTATTTTTGGAGATAGAGTCTCTCAGTAAACTTAGAGCTCACCTAATTAGATAAACTAGTTAACTAGCAAACTCTATGGAACCTCCTGTCTACACCTTCTCCAGACTGGGATTACAGGTGTGTGCCACAAGGGAACACATATGGAATTATATTTCTGAAGCAATATTATAGAAAAGAATTTCTTATGTGCAGGGTACAACAAATTCTAGCTACAAAGATGGTATATTTTATAATTCACTCCCAGATGTGTTTCATCTGAGGATTATGATCCTGCAGCAGTTTACATTTAAAATTCTTTCTGGTTACTAATAACTAAAGTAAATCCTATTAACAAGACTATCATACTTTTTCATAAGCAACAGTCTCATTACTCGTAAAGGAATTTCTTCACTCAGCAAGAGTACAGGCAAAACCAGATGCACAGAAATTTCCCACAGCCTCTATGGAAATCCTACTTTCTTTCTCAGAGAGGAAGAGAACAAATATAAGAGCAGGGCTATAAATAAGGACACATCTGCTACTTGAAAGGAAATGAATAGAGAGAAACATTTCAGAGTATGAAAAGGTGAGTAAAATCAGATTCAGGTAATGGCTTTAGCTTCTTTGATGTCAGGACTTTATATAAAGCAAAGCTTTGTTGTTGTTGTTGTTTTGTTTTTTTTCTTAAGGAAAAGGAAAGTTAAACAAAATGAACTAGAAAGTTTTCAGGTAGTTGAGGGGAAAAGACAAGACAAAAATCTTCATGAGTAGTGCAAACATAGAGACAAAAGGCATCTAATTAGATAAGCATCCTTCCCCAGTGCTGTAATGTAAATTGTGTCTAATAATGATGAAAATGGTCCACCTGCTTCTAACCAGTGTGGTTGCCATGATAATAATCTTCAGAATTTAAAAAATATCGATAAGTGTTTTGTTACCTCAAAATGGTACTCCTAATATGCTCACTTTTCCATGTAGAATATACATGTATATTGACTTTTCTAAACAACAAGTTATGTAGGTAATAATTTCCCTAATGATAAATAAGAAAACTAAAACTAGGATATTTTCTGTATCTGCTACTTTCTCATTGCTATGAACAAACACCTGACTACAAGCATTTTGGGGAAGGAAAGGCTTTATTTGGCCTTATGGTTCCAGAGGGGAGAGTTCATTGTAGAGTTCTTCATGGTGGGGAAAGCCTGGCAGGAACAGGAAGCCTGTGTGACATTGTTACATCAACAGGGAGAAAGTAGGAAGACCAGCAATCTGAGACCCCAGTGACATACTTCTTCCAGCAAGGCCCTAATTCCTAAAGGTACCATAACCTTCCCAGAAAGCCCCACCTTGCTGAGGATTGAGTATTCAAGAACATGAGCCTATGGAGGATTAGTGTACATTCAAACCATCACAGTTTCCATAACTGTCCCCAAATGCACTGTATTTTCAGCTCCTTTCAACCCTTCATTGAACTTCATTTGTGAGAAACAATTGTTGTTTACCTTTTAAAATGTGTTGCTGGGCTGGAGAGATGGCTTAGCGGTTAAGCACTTGCCTGTGAAGCCTAAGGACCCCGGTTGGAGGCTCAATTCCCCAGGACCCACGTTAGCCAGATGCACAAGGGGGCTCACGTATCTGGAGTTCGTTTACAGAGGCTGGAAGCTCTGGCATGCCCATTCTCTCTCTCTCTCTCTCTGCCTCCTTCTCTCTGTCACTCTCAAATAAATAAATAAACAACAACAAAAAATAAAATAAAAACGTGTTGCTAAGGAAAAAAAAATAACCTTAAAACATTACAAAATAAAAATATATATTAATCAGGCAAACTTTTCATAGGATGTAGTTGAATCTCAAGTTCTAATCCATTAGGTAAATTGGTTTGAAAATCAGGTCTTCATATGATATGGCCTCAAGCAGATTTTCAAATATACATCAGAAGCCTAGAAAAGTACATGTTGCCTAATGAACAGTTACAAAGCTATGCTGTAATATAGTGTGGAGCTCTGAGCATAGCCAATAGTCCAACTTGTTATGGACTATAGGAAGGCTGTTAGAACTTGCCCCAACAGTTAATGTGCCAAAAGCTTAATCCCCAATGCAAATGTTAAGAGATAGGATCCCTAAGAGATGATTAGGCCTTGAGGATTGTCCTTGTCATTCAGTTGATGTCATTGTTATGGGGGTCTGTTCTTTTTGAGAGGAAGATTTGGCTCCAAACTCTCTATCTTGCTTGTTGTCTTCTACCATGCTGGGATGAAACAAAGAGACTCTCACCAGACGAAGCTGTTGTTCTTGGACTGTCCCACACAAAACAAAAATATAAGCCAACCAAATTTCTGCTCAATATCAATGGCCCACTCTGTGCTACTATGAGATATCAGAAAAGTGACTGACCAAAGATGAATTCGTCTTTGTTCCTATGCATCAAGCACACAGAATGGGTGTGGCTGCCAGGGCTTCTATACCAAAATCCGAGATTCCTTTCTAATGAAACTATTCATCCAACCATGTCAGCTCAAGAATCTTGTAAGATCACTGTTAGGCAAGGGGATCTCTGTGGGAAAGTTTTCAAAAGTCTAGCCAGGCATAGGCTTATACAAAGAATATTCACAGTGACAGAATTTATGCTTCTCCTTCTGAACATCAAACAGAACTGGAGCCCAGTGGTCACCATGGAAGGAAGCCTAAGGCAACCTTCCCCGACCGTGCAGCAATAGCAAACCTATGCCAGCCTCACAACACACAGTCTAGGCTCATACCCATTATGAATGAAACAGAATTATGGTGAAATTTTAAATACTGAAATGTCAGAAATCAGATTAGCTTGAAAAATATGTCAAATGATACCTCAAAGCCCAAACTTGCTTTTTTTTTAACTTTTAATATTTTAACTTTAATATTTTAATTATTTGAGAGAGAGAGAGAGAGAAGAGGTATGCCAGGGCCTCTAGCCACTGCAAATGAACTACAGATGCATGTAGCACCTCATGTATCAGGATTACGCGAATCCTGGGGATACAAACCTGGGTCCTTAGGCTTTGTAGGTAAGTTCCTTAACCACTAAGCAATCTCTTCAACCCATCACCTTTCTATTAAATAATTTTATTTTCCTTATGAGCTTATAAACTAAGTATGTAAATATAAGAACTATGGCAATCACAATTATAAATTAATTTGGAAAGCATCCCTTCAGAGTCAACTGGGCTATGTTGAACATTAATCACTAAAAGATAAATTTATGTCATTTCTTCTTAATTTTGCTACATTTTTAAATGCATATATTGTGAAGGAGGAATCATTTATTAAAAAATCAACATTGAGCAAATAAAAATAGCCAACAAATAAGTGGAAAAATTGTTCAGTATTTTAGCCATTAGAGAAATACAAATCAAAACAACATTGGGTCTCTATCTCACCCACACAATGGTTATCACAAAATAAATGTAAAATAAAAATAAACAATGCAAAGTGCTGGTGTGTATGTGGAAAAGAGGAATCTTTGCACACCGTTGGTAGACCTATAAAATGGTACAGCCACTATGAAAATCAGCTTACAACCTGTGCGAAAAATTAAAACTACAACTGCCACACGAGAACTGTAACATTCTTAGGTAAATATACACAAAAAAAGCAAAATCAACATGTACAAGAGTCCTTCTTACTCTTACACTACTCACAAGAGCTAAGTTTAAGTCAGCCTAGGAGCTCATCACTAGCCAAAGAAATTTTGAAAATAAGTTGCCAGAGTACTCCCAAGCTGGATTTGTTAAATTAGATATATAACAGGAAACTCATACTCTTCAAAAGGTCTGTGTTTCCAAAGGGACAACAGAAGCTCCTTATCAACAATTCAAATTAGAAATCTAAACTAAGTGACTCACCTATAGTGAGGACTGATAAATGCAGTCCTAAAAAGAAATGAACATGATACACAGAAATCTCCAGTTATTTTGTCCACCATTTTTAGTGTTACAGAAAATATGTGTAACAATTTATTTGTTCTTGAATTGCCATCTTTTTATGTTAGTTTGAAACTTTGTGAATAATGGACCACAATATTGTTTCAACTTCTTAGAATATATTTAGTTCACTGAAACATACATTAGAAACTCATATTTCATATAAATTCCTAGAGAATAAATGATCTTGCAGTTTACTAAGGAATAAAAAAGCATAATTAATGAACAAAAAGTAGAGAAAGCAAATAATTTTGTGCTATATTATATCCTAAATTTATGTTAAGTTCTGAGTCTTTGCATTCTCTTGAGACGCCAAATGATAGAAATATGAGATAAAAAATGATAGTCTGCTAGATTGAGTGATAAATTACTGAAAACTGCCCATCAAAATATTTATTATAGTTGACTATTTTATATTACATTCCAATATTATATTTCCATTACAATGTTATATGTTAGTTCCAAATAGATTTGTAGTAATTAACTAACCCTTTCTGGAAAGAAATTATATTCAGACACAAAAGTGCCCAACCTTGTCAATGGTTTTGAAAATTCTTTTTATCCACCTGTGATAAATACATGAAAAAAAAAAGTATATTTGGGCCCTCAGAGAAGATCCCAAAGCCAATTTCAAGTGATTGCTTATGTCTTTATGACTACAGGCAAACAGAGCACTCTCAAGGTACTCATGCTACACCATTCACCATGGCTCGTTCACATAGAAAGTAACAAAACATGCTGATCAAGAGCCATGTAAGAGATGGGAACCAAATATTAAAGTCCACAAATAATATGGAGCTAACATTCTTGCCAATTTTCCAATGTTTGCTCTTCCTGTATTTTAAGTATAATGATAAATTCAAAAACATATTTGTTTTTGAGATTTCAGATATATAAACATTTAGAATAAAGAGATAGCAGCTAATGGTTCAGAAAAAAACATATATTTGTTTAGCTCATTTTATGTTCAAATCATGTTTCATAATCAGGCAAAGCCTCAGACTTTACAGAGAATAATTGTGTGGCAATAGGAAGATCAGAACAACCTAAATGGAACTTAATTGCGTATGCAAAAATAAAAGTTTATGTTTGGTATTTGACATGAATAGCTATATCGAAAGAAATGTTAATACAAACTACATTGTGTATGTATTCAGTAACTTACTCCACAACATTTGGGTAAACATGAAATTTGCAATGGTATCTGCTAAAACTTGTGATTGAGACAGTTAAACAGTGTTGCATCATTAAAAAGTAATCTGTATTATTGGGCTAGAGATATGGCTCAGGGTTAAAGGTACTTGCTGGTAAGGCCTGAGGGTCTGGGTTTGATTCCCCAATGCCCACATAAAGCCAGATGTACAAGGAGGCACATGTGCCTGGAGTTCATTTGCAATGGCAAGAAACCTTAGCACATTTCTGTCTCTCTCCTTGCAAATGAATAACTAAAAACATTTTAATCCATATTATTATCTGTGATTTCAGACAATATCCACAAAAACTGATCCAAGGAGAACTTCAACTGTTATATATTAAACATGTCTTAGGCAACTTCCCAAGGTCACACCTCCTTGCAAACCTTTCCCTTTGGATGTCAAACTTAACTCATTTCTAATGAGTAGAATATGGCTGTTTGGTATGTTTCTACAGGGATTAGATTAGACAAAGACTATGTAATCCTCCATGGCTGTTCTCCCTCACACAGAGATTTCTCTAAAGAAAACCCAGCTGTGGAATATTAGCAGTAATATCTGGAAAAGACTAAAGGAGGCTTATATCTAACAGATGAGGAGAAATGATGAAGCTCAGCCCAATTCTGCGCAAGGATGAAAACTTGCCAGAACCATGTGAGTCCTGGAGGTGGGTTCTCTCACTGCAGTGCTCAGATGAGTCTGCAACTATGGTCATCCACCGTGTGAGCCCTTGCATCACAGACTTTCAGGGAAGCTCTTCCTCCATTCCTGACATGCAGAAATAAGGAACCCAGCAGTGTATCTTGCTTTAATCAGCTAAGGTTTGAGGTGATGTGCAGAAGGAGAGAATTGATACACATTGATGGAATTGTTTTAATTATTCTTTTTTCCAATGAAAACCCATGCTGAACCTTCCTTGCACCTGGGGCTTGCCTTAACTTTCAACCAAATAGATGAATTCAGAGTAGTGAAACCCATAAGGTATAACAAACCAAAAGTGTAAATTTTAGAAAAATCAGAATTGCTGATACAATTGTTACTGTAGGCATTCTGGTAATTCAGTATTAAATTGGTCAACATTTTGATGGTAATTAAGAGTGCTTATCTCAACAAACATCTTTTTGTTACCCTAAACTTCAAAATATGAATCATAAATATAGTAAGTGCCTCAAACTAATTCTTTGTTTTATCTAAAAAGAAGAAAATAAAACAAGGGACAGGGAATGTTTTGTTGTTGTTATTGTTGTTGTTTTTTTATGGTACAGTGAGTGAAGCCTAATTTCAAACAATTAGTTAAAATACTACTAAAATTAGTTTGTTGTATTGTATTGAGTTAAAGCCTGATATATTGTAGTCAAGTGAAAGCATTCTATGCTGTTTATCAACCATATAGTTTTTATGTACTACACACTCTTATATTAAAAATAGGAGGACTTGGAAAGATGGCTCAGCAGTTGAGGTTCTTGCCTACAAAGCCTGATGACCCAAGTTTGATTCCCCAGCACCCATGTAAAAGCCAGATGCACAAAGTGGCAATGCATCTGGAGTCAATTTGTAGTGGCTGGAAACCAGGGCATGCCTATTCTCTCTGTCTGTCTCCCTTCTATCTCTTTCTCTCCACTTGCAAATAAATAAAAAAAATATTTAAAAATCATAGTAGATGGACTAGCATTAGACAAGTCATCTCTTTTTTTTTTTTTTGGTAATGAAGGTTTTATTATTTTTTTTTTATTTTTATTACCAAACTCTTTTTTTTTTTTATTAGTCAGTTCTGTATTCAGCAAATACAGTCATTTTGGTACCATTATTAGGCTCATCCGTGACCTACCCCCTCCCCTTGGCCCCTCCTTGTTGAGGTATACGGGTCATGCATTGTGGAGTTAGCCCACAGTTATGGGTAAGCTAAATGTCTCTGCATATCATGACCCAACATGTGACTCTGACATTCTTTCCGCCCCCTCTTCCGCAAAATTTCCCTGAGCCATGTTGGGTTCATTTTTGGTCTGCTTCAGTGATGAGGTGTTGAGGGCCTCTGAGGCCCTGGCTCTCTGATTTGGTAGGAGTTGATTTTTCTCTATGCTGATCTCCTTCCCCCTTGTGCTGGTGTCTGGTTCATCAGGAAAAACAGCCCCCTTGCTTGTTTCTCGAAGTTTTCTTAGTTTCAGCCGGAGCCCTTTTGAGGTATGATGGGGTGGCTCTCTCCTTAGGGTCTACATCTATCTGAAAAAGAGAAGCAGATTCTCCAACGGAGAGTAAGTTAGCATCAGGACAAATGAGATAACCCTTACTTTTTTTTTTTATAGAGAATTTAATATGTGTAGGCCCTCTTGTAGCCCACAATTGATAGTAGGTTGATACTGGAGAGTGGGTTTATGTTTGGATATGGTTCTGACTTGTTTCCCAGCTCCAGCTATGGGTCCCATACCAGTGAGGGGATCAGTTAGCCAAATTGAGAGCAGTTGGTTCCCCACGTTGGCTGTGTGCCACCACTGCACTTGTGTGGGCATCACAATAAGTTCTTTGCTGCTAAGTAGGTTAGACCATGCGTTGCTTCGATAGATATTGGTCAATTTCCCCCAGTCGCCCATGTAGCACCTTCTGGCACTAGATGCGCTGACTGTCTGGGGACTGACTCTCATCCAACTTCCAGCCATGCCATTCTAATTTGCATGTCAATCACATAAGGTATCTTCAGCAGTAGGGTCTTACCACTAACCTTTGGTGGGTCATCAAGTACTCTGACAGAAATCTGTCTGTCTTTTAGGAAACCTTGTAGGTCTCTCTGATCAAAAGCTCATTGTGGATGATAGCCCCATGCTGGTTCTGGGAGTTACAGGTCAGTGCCCACTAAGAAAATGAGGAAAAAGATAACTAATATACAAGAGTTAGAGGTAAGAGAGAGAGAGACAGGGAGAGGGGAAGTGAGGGAGGGAAGATGTAGGAGACTAAGGTTAGTCTTAATCTTACCCTCTCCAGTGTCTTGTGGTTCAGGTGTTCCCTGTAAGGGCCTGGTGAAGGATCAGCCATTTGGTCTATCTTTTAGTAAGTAGAAGATTATGGTACCATTGCCGTTTGGGTCTAGATTTGTGTTTCCCACCCCTTTGATGCCCTCCCCTCCCTCCCCTTCCATCCTAGTGTCTAATCTAGGAGATGCTTGCTGGGTATGTAAGGTATCTTCGGTAGATTCAGGTTAGGTGCTGTAGATGAGTGAGACTATGTGGCGATTTTTTTTCTGTGATTGGGTAAGTTCACTGAGAATGATCTGTTCCAGGTTCAACCATTTTTCCTCAAATTTCATTGTGTCATTTTTTCTTACTGCTGTATAGAATTCCATTGTGTAGATATACCACATCTTAGTTATCCATTCTTCTAGTGATGGACATCTGGGTTGATTCCAGCTCTTAGCTATTACAAATTGAGCCGCTATAAACATGGTTGAGCAAATCTCTTTAGTCTGTGGTTTGAAGGTTTTAGGGTAGATGCCCAGTAAGGGAATAACTGGGTCTGTTGGTATCTCTATACTCAGCTTTTTCAGAAGTCTCCATATTGCTTTCCAAAGTGGTTGTACCATCCTACATTCCCACCAACAGTGGATGAGTGTTCCTACTTCTCCACATCCTCGCCAGCATTTATTTTTATTTGATTTTTTGATGCTTGCTATCCTTATTGGGGTAAGGTGGAATCTCATAGTTGTTTTAATTTGCATTTCTCTGATGATTAGGGATGATGAACATTTTCTTAAGTGTATGTTTGCCATTTCTATTTCTTCCTCTGTGAACTGCCTGTTCAGCTCTTTGCCCCATCTTGTGAGTGGGGTGTTTGACTTCTTACTGTTTAGATTTTTGAGTTCTTTGTAGATTCTAGAGATTAGGCCTCTATCAGTTGGATAACCCACAAATATTTTCTCCCATTCTGTGGGTAATCTATTGGCTTTGCTAATTGTATGCTTAGACAAGTCATCTCTATAACATCTTTCAGGATTCAGGATACATTTGAGGGGAAGTGGTAATTAAATATGAGTACTGCTCTCACTGTTAGACTGAGAACATCCTCCAGGGATGGTGGTAGTCACTGAGAAGACTCAAAATTCATCACAGCAGAAAATTAAAGGTTGATGAGAGCACAATATTAATGGAGACATATAAGATGACCTCCAAGATTCAGGGAATATTGTAGAAGAGGGGGCTGAAAGAAAATAAGAGCCACAGGGTGGGGAGGTGTAGTCTGATGCATGGGCATCCTCTCCCAGATATTGACTAGTGCATTCATGACTTCACAATGATTTCAAATAAAACCCCCTGAGGATGACCCTCAGTGGAATGAGGTTGTAAAAGGGAACAGAAGAATATAACATAATGGGAATACGATCAATGTACATATGTTTATACAATAAAATTCTAGATAAAAAATTAAGAAGCATCAACTTAATACAATAGACTACTGTAGTTAAATGGTTAAGGAAACTCTTCATAAAAACTTTATGTGATTAATATTGACTTTTTGATAGTTTCATTTATTAAGGTTTTGTTTTTTTTTGTTTGATTGTTCATTGCTTCTCTGATATAGGGGCTCACTACAAGATGCAGGCTATACAAGAACTCATGATCTTCCTGCCACAGCCTTACCAAGACAGGGACTACAACAATGAATGACCACAGGAGTTGTAGATTTTTTTTTTATAGGCTAGTACTAGGAGATACAGAGGATGGTATTCATATTAATCAAGGTTTGATTTATAGCTACAGTAAACAGTCTTTCATGGTACAGTTATATACAAAGGATAGAAAATAAGTAGGCAAAGATAAATAAATGTATAGTTTAAGGAAGATAAACAAATAAAACTTATGAAAAGAATCCACGTAATCCAGAACATCTAAGCAATTCTTGCTCAGCTGAAGTTGATCAAGGGAACAATTCAAATGGGAAAACAAAGAAAATGAAGATCACTGTTTACATTGGTATCTGGGGTGCTAGAAAAAGTCAGATCGTGGCTTATTTTGAGTCTTGTGAGTATTAAAATTAGCTCACAAACAGAAATGTCACATTCTATTTTTAAATTTAATCTAAAAACTTCAGTCTGAACTATACTTTTATATGCATACTGAATACTTCACAGTTACTCATCACATCTCCATTGCAGTCCTGGGCCTGTATGGTGATTCATAAGGTGTTGCTCAGTGGAACAATTTAGTCACAAGTATTTTGCTGGAGTCATGACCAAGTGAAGATTAGTGGATGCATTAGTCACCTATGCTCACCAAAGGTCTTGCTACCTTCTTACCATGCACCATTAAACAGGACATGAGCCAATGGAATCAATAAATTCATCTAGTCTTCATAATATTTCATGAAAACATTCATAGTAGAAAACTGTGCACTGCCATGCTATGTTAAAATCTTCTCTAAATGTTATATTTTCCTGTGAAAAAGACAGAAAAGAAATATTTTAGAAAAGGAAGGAGGGAAGTTCATAAAGAAGTGGGAAAATTTGCAATGCTAATACTTTCTGAGGTAGAACACTGTCCAAGGCACAACTACCCTAGAAGTACACAGAAAGATGAAAACGTATTATTTAATTATAAAGCTTCACTTTTAAAAGACTATGTATTATGTGTGCTGATAAGTCAAAGAGGAAACAAAAAATAGTTGTTATTTTAATAAATTTAAAATGCCAATGGAAAGACAACATATTGGCAGAATTGATAAATATTGAAAACAAAATTCAACAAACAATATGATATATAATATATGCAATCAGAAAGGAAGTATTTAGGGCCTTAAACATATGTACATACATACATACATAGGATTTTTACAAATAGGATAGTACTTCAGTTTCTGTATGTAACTTAGAAAACAGAGGCACAGATAATATAAAATTTTTTGGTAAGTGTATGTGAGATAACAATGTACTCAATAAGAGAACAGATTACTACTTTTGTTTTTCTTAGAATAGTTTCACTAAACCTCTAGTCTGAGGAAAATCTTGTGAGTTAATATTTCATGAAGAGGTACAAACCAAAGAATGCAATATTGATTGAAAAAGGTAATGAAACCAAGAAGGAAGAGCAATTTTGGAGGTTCATATTGAGCCAGCTTTCCTTTTTTTATCTTGTGTAATTTATTACCCAGCTTCTTAGCAATTTTATCTGGGAAAGTATATTAATTTCTGGAAATTCTTTCTACATGAAGGAGAGTGAAATCATTTATCTCTTTTGCTTAAAGTGTTACATTGCTCAATGACTTTTCCCAATGAGACATTGACTTCCCTGCTTTTCTTTTTTCTTATTTTTTTAAAATTTTTATTTGTTTATTTGAGAGCGACAGACAGAGAAAGAGGCAGACAGATAGAGAATGGGTACACCAGGGCCTCCAGCCACTGCAAACAAACTGCAGATACCTGTGCCGCCTTGTACATCTGAGTTACATAGGACCTGGAGAATTGAGCCTCGAACCGGGGTCCTTAGGCTTCATAGGCAAGTGCTTAACCACTAAACCATCTCTCCAGCCCGACTTCCCTGCTTTTCTGATTGTGGGTACGTGAGCACAGTGCATCCCATGCTAGCCCCTGATTGTGTGACGAAGTTGAAACCTGTGACTGCCATCCAGCATATGAAGCAAAAGTGAGAGAAAGGTGTGTGTGTGTGTGTGTGTGTGTGTGTGTGTGTGTATGTATGTATGTGCGCACGCGCACATGCATTGGTGTCTGCACATACATGATGCCATTATCCATGACAGTTTGGATAACATAACTTTCTATGTGCCCCACAGTGAAGAGCACCTGAAGCGTCTGTAAGAACGCTGGTTCAGTCCACATGTACAACAAAGACCTAGTCACCGCCATCCTCTACAATATCCAGCACCAAGTCTTCAACATATTTCTAGTGTTGTGAGAAAAATATACCTTTACTACTTTCCTAAGAAGCTAAATACAAATCTATATTGGTTCCGATTCTCTTTCATATATGGTTTATACTACTATAGACAATTCCAAATGCATAATAAGTACGATGACTCATCCATAATCAGCTATCTATCCTAGAACTCCTTGACCCATATGAACCATTGCTGATTGCTTTCTTCTTGGAGGCTTTTATCCTTGATTGTCTTCTTTCTTTGCTCATGTTGGCTACAAGTATCTAATGTCTTTGGTGGTATGAAGCCTGACAGCCAGGACTTGTCTCAGTTAATGTCATAGCTTTAGAAACACTCCTCCCTAACCCTACCCTATGGAAGTCAATGCCAATCATCTCAGTATTATAGAAAACCTTATCATGGCTGCGGCTCCATCTGCAAGAGAAGTCAGGATAGGCCAGATGAGAGCCACAGATTCCCACTCATTGAAATAATTCTTGCTATCCTCAGTAAAGTGACTTTATGTTACCTTAAACTCATAGAAATTTTTGGTGATCTGGCATCATGCAAGGACATGTGAAATTCATGAGTTATTATATGTGAGTGAAAGAGGCGAATTCTATACTTATTTTGTTACTTCTAGACGTAGAGTGTCCCTGCAGAGAGGGGGAGGACAGGGAGGAGGTTAACAATGGTACCAACATGACTGTATACACACTGTGTACATAACTAATTTTTTTTTAAAAAGAACATTCTACATAGCAGTGAGTTATGGTGTTCCTGGTCAAAACATATAGATTGCCATTGAAGATAGTGCCTCAGTCTCACATGGTGTCTATCATCCTCAAATATGCAGCTTAGCTTGGCATTTCATAAAGCATCCTGTAGCAGTTATTCTCTCACTGCTTAGACAATATCCTCAACCAGAAGCAGTGTGTTTCATAAGGAAAGGATTTATTCTTGGCTTACAATTACATGGGGAAGTTTTGTCATTGCATGGAAAGCATGGCAGGAGCAGTCAGCTGGTGTCTGATCTCCACATCAGCAGAGAAACACAGTGACCTGAGTTTGGCAAGTGAGGCTGGGCTATATAACACCCCAAGGCCCAAGCCCAGCTACACACTTCCTCCATCAAGGCTGTACCTCCTAAAGGCTCCACAACACTTCCCAAACAGTGCCACCAACTGAGGATTAAGTTTTCATATTCATGAGACCATGGGAGACATTTTACAAATCACCATACATCCCAACTTTCTATATATGAAGCCTTGTCTGTGTGACAAAGCACATGGTACCAGGAAAATGTCTTCAGGTATAGGAGGCAAAGGTTAACAACACCCTGGAGAAGCAGTAATATAGCTTAGGGACCAGAAAGTCATGGAGCACTGCTGCTCGTCCTGCATAGCGCCGAGCAGAGCTTCTTCCTTTTGTGTGTGTGGGGGGGGGGTTGTTTGTTTATTTTTCACCAAGGATTCTTAGCATACTTTCTGATTTAGTTCCTTAGTTGATGTAGCAAAATGAGAAATTCTCAGAAGTGACTACAAGTATTTTCTCTACCAAAATGGCACAAACCACAAGTGAGAGCACTTGTGATTTTCCTGTCTGCTCTCTGGCATTTCCATGCTTATTTTGTTCTTATTGTAAGAAATAAGCCATGAGCTGCCTGGAATGAGTGAGATGCATTTGAGTGACGATTTCACACATCAACATTCCCTGGGGTAATGATAAACCTGAAGGGTCATGATAAGAGCTGGATTCCCTCTTACCAGTGTCAGACCAAGTTCTGTGTCCAATAGTCTTCATAAGCACTGATGAGATATTTATAGTGTGCTCCTCCAGTGTTATCAAAGAGTCTAAATTCAAGACTCAACTAATCTAGCTCAGGGTAGACTCAGGGTCTAAAAGTTACCCATTCTTTTTTAAAATTTTTCATTAGGTTACATTTTTTCTTATCTGTATGTATATTTTCATTTTGATTATGCTAGAAAACAATAAGATCCTCAAGTATGAAGAATGCCATTACAATATATAAAATAAATCACAATAGAATATAAAGATTCACAGGTATATCACATAAAAATAGGCTATGTAAGAAAATACACTTTCATCAGAAGACAAGGAATCTTTCAACATATGGAAATCCGTGATCTATGTGTGGAGAACATCTTAAATCACTTTGACTTTTGAGTCAAAAATAATTACTTGAGCATAGACCTTTGATTTTTTTCCAACAATTAAATCATTTTTTGCTTTAGGCAATGATGGAAGAAATGAAATTTGAAAGCTTACTAACTGATAACAAAGAATTTCAGTTTCTCTTATCCAAATATCTTTAAAAAATCTTAAAAAAATAATTAACTCCAAGGAAAAACAAAGCCCAACAAATCATGCACATGTCATAAACATTACCAGCTTGAAAATATATGTATTTGAAAGAAAGAGATCCAATGTTTCATTTCAAGTGTGAAATAATGAGGAAGGCAAATAAGCATATGTAGAATATTCTCTGATGTGAAATCATAGAGATGTTGACATAAATCAACAACATTTTCCTGGATTTTATTTTGCCTGACTTACTTAAATCTGATTCTTATTAAGAAATAAAGTATTCTTATATGATTAGGGTTGATGGTATCATTAAATGAATTGAAAGAAGTGATTATACAAAAGACATTTTTCAAAATCATATATGTAGTTCAGAAGTGGTTATTGAGCAAGATGAGAATGAAAGAACACAGGAAAGAAAACTGATGTGCATTGCATAGATATTATCCTTTAGATAGAAATCAGGCAGACATTGGGCTGGAAAGATGGGTTAGCAGTTAAGACACATATCTGCAAAGCCAAAGGACTCAGGTTCAATACTCCAATACTCCTGTAAGCCAGATGCACATGATGGTGTATGCATCTGGAGTTCCTTTGCAGTGGCTAGAGACCCTGACACACCCATTTTCTCTCTCTCTCTCTCTCTCTCTCTCTCTCTCTCAAATAAATAAATAATTGCAGTCACTGTCAGGATCACAAAACACTATTTCCATAAATCACCCACTTATAATGTACTTTGCAACCATAAGGTAATAACAAGTATGCTTGAGAACAGGCAAAGAAGAACTTTCTGGTAAATATTCAAGTTTAGTTTAATTATTACCTCTAAAATATTATTAGCTTACAAACTTAAGACTAGGGGTATTTTTTGTTTATTTATAAAATATTTTCTCAAGAACTATACTTGTTAACAAATTATATTTCTTCTAAAGTTGAACTTGCTCCCTAATTTTTATAATTGTAAAATTATTTTGATGTTGTTGATAAACTATAAAATTAATTCAATATGTAATTGTAACCTGTTGTTTAGCTGGTTAGAAACTATTTTGAAGTAGTAGTCACACAGAGGAACAAGTGGTTAATGATGATGTGGTACATATACAGAATGGAATTCTAGTCAGCGGTGAGGAAAAATGAAATTTGTGGGAAAATGGATGGACTTGGAAAAGTCTTTAAGCAAGGGCACACAGGTCCAGAAAGACAAAAAAAATAAAAAACAAACAAACAAACAAAAAAAACACAGGCTCTCTCCCATATTCCTTTCCTAACTTGGAACATCTGAAGTTGATTGTAAAAAGCAGTAAGCATCAAGAGTACTGACATGGAACTGGAATGAAGCTAGGAGAAAGTGATATAGGCAGGGCCCTGGGTTAAAGCAAACCTAAGCTGTCTGACAGGAAGGCCTCAGGCTATGGAGAGGTCACAGCAGCCTGAACCACCAGTCATATCTCAGGGACCAGACTGGCAGGGGAGCTCCTTCCCCATTCTCCGGGGTTGCAGTGAGCCTGGACCAGGATAAAATCTCAGACTGAGATCCGCAGGAAGTAAGGCCACTCCCTCTCCAAACACTTGGATAGCTGGACAGTCAGATAAGACATAGGCTTTGCCCATAACCCTGAGGCATTTGGCCAATTACCTAGGAAACTTCTTATATGGTATCAGCCAGAACCTTTGCAAAGCCCATCCCCCTATACCATATACCTTTCCTTTACCAGTGCCTATGTGCTGGAATGTATGTCCCCACATGCTAATTAGGCATCTGCAAGCAACATTGTACATCCAATCCCTTCAGGACCCTCTTTCCCCCATCAACTGCTTATAAACCCATCTCCCTGACAATAAACAGAGCTGTTCACAGAGAATGTCTCCCGAAAGACTTTTCTTTTGCACACTCACCATCACGGTTGCATGGGTGCCTTTGTAGGGACTGTGGCTGGCCCCAGAGGACCCAGGAACCAACATAAATAGGAAGGGAGGAAAGGAGGGGACATTTGACAGACCGTTTCAGGGACAGGAAAAGGGGGTGGAAGGGTCCGGTTGGGGAGTCACGAATGCACAAACGCAACGACAGCATGAATCAGTACCTCCTCGCAGATAGCAAACTAAAAGAGATAACCCTTAGTAAAGGAGGTGGGGTGGGTTGCATTAGCAAAAGGGCCTTACAGAGAGTAGAGACAGCGTAGTTATAAAATCGTAGGCACCAGCTGGTAAATGCCAGTGCCAGAACTGGGTCACCCCCCACAGTGAGCTGTTGGTTGGTAGACCCATGAGGTCCAAAAAACGATGCAGGGTATTGTGAAAACACTTGGTTACCTGTCAGAGCTAAATAGTAAGACCCTATAGCTGAAGACAGGACAAGCCAAGGTGCAGGCCACTTAGACGTCACACTGGAATTTAGAAGAAAGCGGCTGCCTGTTGGCGAGTCCTCAAGGTGCTGAAAAGTGCAATGTGAGCTGCTGGGGGTAATGGTCACCAACAGCATGAACAAGTAGCAATCCTGCCAGCTGTGAAATCAACCAGCTAGACAAGATGTACACACTTGTGCAATAGTGGCACACAGAATATGCCAATAATTAATGGCTCTCATACTGAAAATAAAACACTGAAAGGGTTGTATATTTTAGCTTCATTCTGTTGTGTATAAAACAGAACAAAAAAAAAAAATCCTACAAAAAAGACAAGCTATCACAATGCCTTCACAATCTCTCAACTTTTTAATAGTGAAAAACCAAAGATAATGACATAGCTGAAATTCCAGAAATATTTCATAGTGCTACTTCCCAAACTACAAATAAAAATGACCATAGAGAAAGTCTCAAACAGGCAAGATTAGTGAAATAAGAAATCCAGCTGAAGACCTAGACAAAAATGTTAGCGAAAATAGATAAAGTATTAAAATGCAGGAGAAATTCAAAAACTTGAAGAAAAATTTTAACAAAAAAATGGAGACTCTGAGGGGAAAAAATAAACCCAAACTGAAATGTTGGAAAAGAGTGAATAAGTAAAATAAAGAAAAAAAATAATAAGCCGAGTGTGGTGGCGCACGCCTTTAATCCCAGCACTCGGGAGGCAGATGTAGGAGGATCACCATGTGTTCGAGGCTACCCAGAGACTCCATAGTGAATTCCAGGTCAGCCTGGGCTAGAGTGAGACTCTACCTCGAAAAAAAAAAAAAAAAAAAAAGCACAGGAGAGACATCAAGAGACAAAGGCAGGCAGTAGGATAGTGTCCTAGACATGTGCAGACAAGAACCTCTCCACACATCATGCTTTAGATGTCCAAATATCAAACAAAGACATAATATTAAAAATGGTAACAGACAAATGTCAACTCAATCAAAAGGGCAAACATCAGAATAACATCACACTTCTCATCAGCAATCCTGAAAGCTAGCAAAGCATGGAATGATGTATCCACAACCAAGTAAATAATTGTCAACCAAGATTGCTCTATCCACCAAATGTATCCTTTGAAAACTGAAGGATAAATAAGATTTTTTTAAAAAAGAACAGCATAAGCTAAGACAATTGAAGATCAACTCAGCACTTCAGAAAATGTATAAAGGAATACTATACATATAGGAGGAATAGGAAATGCGGTCTCATTCACTGGAGTATATGAAAAGATTACTTTCATAAGAAAAATGGGCAGCTGCAAAGAATTCATCTAGAGAGCCAGAAAACTCCTACTCACATGGGCTAAAGAAAAGAATCAACATCAATTCAACCAACCAGAACTGCAGACAAAAACCCTAGAAAACAGGAAATTGCTCTCAATAATAACATTAAATTCAAATAGCCTCCACTCATCATCTAAGATGTAGATGAGCTGAGAGGAGTTTAAACAGTCCAACAATCTAATGTCTTCTCTCATGGACAGGGACCCTGAAGCCTGAGAGTCAAAGGGTGGAAATCAACCAACCAAGCAAATGATATCTCAAAGCAACTTATACATCTACTCTTATACTTAATAAAGTAGACATAAAAACTATTCATAACAGATAAATAAGGCTTACATATAAAATGTATATGTATATAAATATATATATGTGTGTGTGTGTGTGTGTGTGTGTTTGTGTGTGTGTGCATACAGAGAGAAAGAAAGAAAACTCAATCATAAAGGTAAATATTTATATACTAAATATTGGGGATCCTAATTTCATAAGACAATAAAATGAATATGGCATATGCTCTTGGAGTTCATTTGAAGAAGCAAGAAGCCATAGCACCTCATTCTTTCTTTCTCGCTCTCTCTCTCAAATATATAAATAAAAATGTAAGTAAATTCTAATGATTCTAATATGATAGCCTTAGAACTCTTGAATCTGATGAACACTTTCAACAAAGCAATTTGATTAAAAAAATCAGCATACAAATTAGAAAGTTTCTGTGCACCAATAATAAACTTGCAGAGAAAGAAATTAGGACAAATATCCTGTTCACAATGGTTTCAAAAATAATCAAATAAAATCCCAGGGAATAAGCCTAACCAAGGAAGTTACAGACATATGATGAAACTTCATGTTAATAAAGAAAGAAATTGGAGATGACATTAAAAGGTGGAAAGACCTTCAAGAATTAATTTTGAAAACTGTCTTTATTACCAAAAACATTCTACAGATTCATCAGGAAGATAGCATTTTAAGAATCTGCATCCTGCTACTCTCCTATGCACACTCATTCTAAATTCTGGTACTCTATTGAGCAACTGAAATCCCAGACATTTGACTTCAGTAACAAAGATCTTCAGACTCTTGCTTTCAGGTTTTGTTTAAGGGATGGGTAAGCAGGAATCCAGCTTTAAACAAATTAGGTAAACCCCATGCCTGTCAATACCCCCTGTGGTTTTTGAATGTACGGCCCCATAGCCTGAAGTATTTTATTAAAATTCAGGGGCTGGAGAGATGACTTAGCGGTTAAGCGCTTGCCTGTGAAGCCTAAGGACCCGGTTCGAGGCTCGATTCCCCAGGGACCCATGTTAGCCATATGCACAAGGGGGCACATGCATCTGGAGTTTGTTTGCAGTGGCTGGAGGCCCTGGCACGCCCATTCTCTCTCTCTCTCTCTGCCTCTTTCTCTCTCTCTCTCTCACTTTCAAATAAACAAAAAAAAATTTTTTTTAAATTCAGTTTGCAGTTTCAGCCCCAAGCTGGAAGGTTCCTGACTGCAGGGGTAGTTTCACTGTATCACTGGGGCTGAATCTGAATTCCAACCCAAAGGAATGAAGAAAGGTTTTTGCTCTGAGGGTTCCTGCTTGCTGCATTTGTGTGTGTGTGTGTATGTTTTCTGGCTGTTTTGGTTGTTTCTCTCTGCTTGGATCTGTGAAAGGAAGCCAGCTTATTCTGCCATTAATGGAACTTCCCCTGGGTCTATAAACCTCAAGTCAACCCCTTTCTACCATAAAAATGTGTTTGGTTGGATGTTCATCCTAGCATTGTGCAGCTGTTTACTATACCCCCATTTTTGTAGGGGATAATAGAAGCTTCTTCTTGGGTTTGAAACAGTTTACAATTTCAAATGCACTAGGGTCTGTTTGCTAAATAGCATAGAACTGAATTTGAAAACTTTAAATTCTAGCATTGATAAGTTTTTGGTATTTCAAGTTGTGCTTATGGATAGTAGACGGACATGCTGGTATTACAGGCATATACCATCATGCCCAGTTTGATGTAGGTGCTGGGTATTGGATCCAGGGTTTGGAGCATGCTAGGCAATCAGCCTGCCAACTGAGTATATCTCTGATGCACACTAACTTCTAAAAAATGAAAACTATGCAAGCAATGTGAAATAAGCAGTCTAAAACTACAAAATTATTGAAAAGCAGCTCAATAAAAAAATAAAAATATAAAAGAACATGATGCTTTGCATGTGACACAAGAACAACCTTCAACTGTCATAATTTAAGGCATTGTATTTTGTGTGAATTTTAAACAGAAAATGTCCTTGAGTTGCTTCCCCTGAGCAGAAATAAGCAGAAAAAATTTCCAAGCATATACTGAAAACTGTAGCATAATAAAATGACTGCAGGGAAAATTAAATGTATAACAGAAATAGAACTCTGTAGATTGGTTGGCTGAGTACAAATAACAAGTTGAGGATTCTTAAAAATGTGTTTGCATGGGCTGGAGAGATGGCTTAGTGGTTAAGGTGTTTGCCTGCAAAGCCAAAGATCCCAGTTCAATTCTCCAGGACCCACATAAGCCAGATGCACAAGGGGGCTCATGCATGCATCTGGAGTTCCTTTGCAGTGGCTGGAGGCCCTGACATTCCCATTCTTTCCCTCTCTCTCTCTCTCTCTCTCTCTCTGCCTCTTTCTCTCTCTCAAATAAATAAATAAATAAAATATGTTTTAAAAATGTGTTTGCAGAGAGAATTAAAATAGCATACAGAAGTTTCACTGCATTCTCCTGTATGCAAATTTATTACCTATGTGATAAATTATGCATAATTTTCATTCCATAGGATATCATCCGTCATGGTAAAGAAATCTCTATTTAGTGATAAATTTCCCAATCAAGGACTCCAACAATAAATTGTTCTAGGCTGATATATGAACAAGAAAAGGCTTATCAGATTCTTGCAGCAAGAGGAAACAGTCCAGGGAAATATTAATTTTTATGAAGGTTTCTTTAAACAATGATTTATTTCTGGGAGTAAAACCCATAAAATTTATGTGTAGCAAACATAATACCAGAGACTCTGAAGTGGTACCACATAAAGATAAGGTTATTTTGTTATTATTTATACTGTTTTGGGGTGAGTGTGTGTGTGTGTGTGTGTGTGTGTGTGTGTGTGTGTGTGTTACCAGGAAGTAATGAACTAGATTGATAGAGAAAACTAATCTGGATAATTAAAATAGATAGACTAAAGCTGAGTTTCAGCTCAGATCTATTAGGCATGTCATTTTTGGTATATTAATTAAACTTACCAATTTTATAAAGACAAGAATTAAAAACTTTACTGTGAAATTTATAAGGCAATTCTATATAATACCACAAACAAAAATCAAACTAATATTTAGTACATATTATCATCCCTACATTTCCTTGCCCTGGCTTGCTTTCCACTTTCCTTTACATTGTCCTTTTATGCATTATAAATTTTAGCACATATTTAGAAACTACTTTTATGCAAAAGCACTGACTCCTCACTTGGGCCAACTAAGCAAGTAGCAGAAGAGTAAAGCAGCCATCTCTATTTTTGTTTTATAACTAACTGTCTCCTTTACTTTAGGTCACATTCGTACCTCTGCCTGCAGGTATGTTTATGGGACAAGTGTCTGTCTAGAAAATAGTGGCACTGAACCCATCGCTTACCTGTCAAGGTTGAAGACACAACGATAAGAGTAACTGAAGCATCTTACTCTCAGTGTCTTACAATGTGCTCTTTCATACTTCCAAAGGGTACCTAGTGTTATTCAGTCATTGTCCTAAACTCAAAATCACCTGGATTCCAGAATGGCAGAACCTCATAGGACAGGCCATGACTTCTTCCACATGAAAGTAATTTTCATGATAGAGAGGGTGCATCCAGGTGCGTGAGTGATCGTCCTCTGAGTGCCAGTGGTACGCTCAGACAATAAAGACTTCTGGTCACTTGCAGAACCAGAACAGAGACAATAATAAACTAAACCACCCCTTTAACAGGACTGCTTGATAGTGCCTACCTCTTATCTCCCTGTTCCAATTCTCCCTCTGTTTAAACCTAAGGCATGCCAGGCCTTCTGAAGATGAACTTAGGGTCACTCACTGCCACCTTATCTGTTCCTCTTCCTCGTGCACACATTAATTAGATTTCTAGTCTCTGTTAATCACCCTTACATATCTCTTAAGTGGGCACATTGAGATGTAAGACAAAACCAGTTCCTGTGGGACACCATACACTAGGGCTTTTGCATTTAAAGAACCATCAGTTGAATTTAATTCACGTGGGTGAACATGTGCATGCTTGTATGAAGGCTACTTTGATAAAATGGGTGTGGGGGCAAGGCCACGGAGGACATGACATATTCCTACATAAAGTGAATCAGGAGTATGCCACATGAAAACAGAGACAAGTAAATCTTAAAGAAGTCTGGAAAAAGAATTTGGAGGCACATAAGCAATCCTTCAACAAATATAATTCAGGGAACCATGGCAGCAAACCACAATAAATGTGGGGAGATTGGAAAGTTAATTCCCAATTCATCTTGGCTTCAATTTTCTTCTTTCCTGGTAGAAATCCCATAGCCCATTCTTATTATTACTTCTTTGTAAATACCCTCATGACCTTATTTCTCTTTCCTTTTACTTTATTCTGCTCATAAAACCTAGTCTTCATGAATTCTAATGCTCAGCCCCTTCTCATGAACCTTGCTGTAGAAAAGAACACAAAAGTGCCAACCATCTTCACCTATAAGTTTATTACTTCTGGTTGACATAAAAAATTTCATGACTGCTCTCCTTGTGTAAATGCATTTACACTCCCCTCAAACACTATCTCATTCGTAATAGAGCTGCCAGTCTCAAACTTTCTCAGTACTCTTGTTCACCCATGTCTGATGGCACCATTGACTAATTCACTTGTAAGTTGGACGACAATATGCCATTTCCTACTTACTCCACCAAGCCTGTAAATGTGGGTCTCTTCTCCCACTTTCTGCTATCATCATTTATAATGGAGAATGTACCACAGCTGCTCTGTCTTATCAAAGCTTTTTTTTTTTTTGCCCCTACGATGATGTAAAATCTTAATGCTTTGAAAATATTAGGCAGGATTCTCTCTGAGGGCTCTTATTACAATATTAACTCCTGACTGGTATCACAGACATTTTATATGTGTATTCAGCCTCACCTTTTTCCATTGCATGTTAGTGTAGGTATTCACACAGGCATATACATATTCACCATATACTTAGAAATATGATCATTCATGTATAAATCTATGTATATTAATATATGCACATATACATGCATACACACATACACGTTTATACTCAGAGCTTACTACACAATACATATTTACTTATACTCTTTTGTCTGATTTTGTTCTTTCTAAATCAGTATGGTATAATTCCTAATTCTTTGTAACTCATAAGTTGACTGCTTTTGAAGACACATCCTGAAAATGATGATTAATGTGGGTAATTAATGTAAAATAAGGTCATTTAGGCAGGCATGAAAGTCATAATTGTATTCTTACAAGAGGATTGAATTAGGGCACATAAATTTAGAAATGAATGGGAATTCAAAAGTTTGCAGGAAAGATGGCCCTAGGTAAGCCAAGGGGTTGTATCTCAGAATGAAATCTACTGTGGTGTCACCTTCATCTAGCCTATAGCCATGAACAAAATGTTTTTATTTCTGTTCTTTATCTTCTTGGTCTGTCCTCTCTCTCGCTCTCTCCCTTATGCACAATCAGTATGTTCCTGTAACATTTGGTAACCTCAACTTTATGATGTTTTCCTTGACTAGCACAAACATATGGCAGAGGCTTAGGGCACTTTTGCTGTTTGCCTACGTTGTCTCTTACTCTTTTCTTTGATTATTCTTTCAACTCTCATCCTACTTAAACAGAGTATAATTCAACCTCTACATCATTATCATCTCCACCCATTATGCACATTATTCAGACTATTTTTTAATATTATTTTTATTTATTTATTTGACAGAGAAAGAGAGAGAGAGAGAGAGAACGGGCTCACCAGTGCCTCCAGCCACTGCAGACGAAGTCCAGACACTTGCACCCCCTTGTACATCTGGCTAACTTGGGTCCTGGGGAATAGTACCTGAGTCCTTTGGCTTTGCAGGCAAACGCCTTAACCGCTAAGCCATCCCTTCAGCCCAAAAGACTATTTTAAAATTTGAACTCAAAATTCACTGGTCTTTTAAACTCTTGTTTTACCTCATAGACCATGTAAGGAGTAAGCTCTATCATAATAGAGTTGATTATTTTTAAAGTACATATTCTTATGTAGTTACCTTATCGTTGCTACAATAAAACACCTGATGAGAAGCAGCCTATGTGAGGAAAGAATTTATTTCAATGTAACGTCTTGAGGAGAAAGTCACATTAGGGTGGGGAAAGGATGGCAGTGCATGTAGCTCAATGTCTCATCTTGCCACACATCAGGAAGGAGTTTGGAGCTATGACTATCCAATGGGGCTGTATTGATAATCCTCAGCACCACCTCCAGGGACAACCGTACTCTGGAAAGGCTGCAACTCCCAAAGGTTCTACAAGTTGCGGATTAAGTAAGAGGCTTAACCACAGCACTTAAGATATGGAAAATGTTTTGCATTCAACCTGCCACATCTTAGTACCAGGCCAATTCCTGAAGTACATGAGATATTCATATTTGCTGATCCCAGCAATATAAAACATTTCTAGCTCAATTACGTTTTAGACGGCTGAAACTCTGTGCATGCATGAATGCTGACATATGGGTGTATGCATATATGTGTGTATACAAGCTCATGTGTGAGGTTGGTACACAGGTGTATGTGCATATTCATGCATGTTTGAGGCTGACACATGGGTATGTGTGTGTATGAGTAATGTGTACACATAGGTGTGTACATATCTGTACATTTGTGATGTTGACATACAAGTGTGTGTGCATGTCAGTGCATGGGTGATATGGACATATAGCTGTAGGTTCCTGTCTTTCCATGTGTTACGTTGACATATGAATGTGTGTGAGCATGTGTGATGTTGATACATGCGTAAATGTGATGTCTGTGCAGGTGTGATATTGACACATGGATGTTCGTGTATGTCTTGGCATGTGAAATGTTGTATCATAGGTGTCTGTGCATGTCTGTCATGGGTGATGTACACACATAGGTGTATGTGCATGAGTGTACATATGATGATGACACATAGGAGTGTATGCGTGCTTGTGCATGTATGTTTTTGTTTGTACCTCTATATTTTCAGCTACAGATGCTGATGAGAATGAAAAGTGAGTGGGACATTCACCAAGCAATCGTTTCCTTTATTGTACTGATGTGTCTCAGGACCATTTTTGCCATTGCAACTAAGGATAAAGGACTCAGTTTACTGTGTTCTCCCGGATTCTATAAAAAGCAGTTATCAAACATACTGAGGTAACATAAGCAGGAGATAATGGGTAGAACTTGTGACTAAGTGGCTGCAGGAAACTTGGGAGAGGTCATAGATTATTAAGATATGCTAAATTATGTGGCACAAATAATAGTTTTCCACTAATAAGGAAGAGGTTTCAGAAGCAGAACTATTTGCAGAAATAAATGATATAGCTAATTCAGTTCTCTATATGTTACTTTCAATATTGTATTGGTGTATCCACATTGAATGGTCCAGCTGGCTGTGCAAAATTTAGGTTTACAACAAAGGAAAAATTCAATGCTGGATGCAAAGGCATGCTAATGTAATACCATGGTGTTTTTATTACAGCCCAGAGGAAAACAAAATTACTTACATCCACTAGAGGAAGGCTACAGCTAAAATGCCAGAGCCCTGTGCAGCCTTTAAAATGAGTGTTTTAGTAATGGATATACGTTACACATGCTTTTGATTCCACTGCTGTATTCTTTCTGGAATTTGCCATTTCTTTGTCTCCATCATTAACTGCAGCTGGAATGAAGTCTATTTTAGACATTAGTTGGTTTTAGTCTGTAGTTGTTAATGGACATATTTGTGCCTTAGTCATTGCAGGCCAACAGATGTCACTGGTGTTATTGAACAAGTTTATAAAATAGAAAGTCAACAGATAAGGTTATCACTGTGAAAGAGGCTTTATGGAATCACAAAGGATGTGCATCTAACAAAATTCAGGTTGTTTGATCAGTTCAAGAAGCCAATTATATTCCAATTCCCAAACACTATTTGTGGTGGACAATGGCTTGAATGTAAACCCAAAGGATGTATCCTATAAAGGTATACAGATGTTCCCTCCCAAATGATGTAACAATTACCATTATTGCAAATAATACATTAGATGACATGAATATACATATGTATACATATATATAATATATATGTACATAATATATTCTATTTTAATGAATGATGGTCAAAAATTTAAATATTGCCTATTAAAGACTCTTAGACTTACCCTTCCATAAATACAGCTATTTAAAAGTAGAGTACTAAGCGACATGTTACTCCTTGATTTCACTCAGAATTTAAACACTCTAAGGACAAAGGTCCAAGGGTGATATTTAAATTATCTATTTGTAATCATTGATTTGTGGCAAGAAATGCCAATGTGACCTATAAAAGCTCAGGATTTCTAAGGAATAATCTAAAAATAACAATATTTAAGAAACATATGATCAGCCTGTCTTTGTTATTGCAACACTTTAAAAATGTTTTATTTTTATTCTTGATTTGAATGCATGTGTGTGGTTTTGCCAGGATCTCTTTCTGTTGGAAACAGAAAATGCCACATGTTGGGTTTTATGTGGATAGCTGGGGAACTGAACATGGGCCTTCAGGCTTTGCAGACAAGTGCCTATAGCTCCTGAGACATTTCTTCAGCCTCAACATGTTAAAATGTTGTTTAAAGAAAGCATTTAGCTTTTAGTACACTAGGCAAATTTCTTACAAATGAACCAAGTTTAGAAAATGGCTATATTTAATTTTTAATGTTCCATCATTTGCATGATGTCTACCCCTTAGCCTAACATACAACACAGAACAGAAAATCTGAAAATACTAGAACTGTGTGCAACAAAAATTTATATTTAAATTATTTGTGAAGACCTTTGAGTTTTTAGAAGTACATCTTCAATTTGATGCTTTCTCCCAGTGATGAAATTTGGAGGTTTCTTCCCTAAAACACACATTTTCTCTCATTGCTTCCAGCTTTTTGGCAAAAACAAAAAAGTGAATAGCTAACACCTGGTTACCAGCTACCAGCAACCCTGAAATTTCTGTCTCTTTAGAGATAAAGTTTGAATCTTAGAAATCAAAGCAAAATGAAAGTTTTAAATCTCCAGGCTTGTTTTCCATAGTAATATGTCTGTATGCACACCAAAGGGATTTTTAAACATAAAAGAACCTATTGAAAGCTCTACTTTAATGTTGTGATTCTAAAAGTGCAAATGGAAATATTGTCAAATAATCATAATCCCATATATCATGATAACACTTTTTGTTTACGGTTAGTTTACTAAAAATTAAAGAAAAATATGGATGAGGAATCTTACCAGATATGTGTTTTCCTTAGGAAATATCAAGCCTTTTTATATGCATTTTAGAACAGATGTATGATTACTAGTCCATTCTACAGATTTATGAAACAGAATTGAGAAGACAATTCTAAGATTTAATTTTAAGAAACATTAATAATTAACATACACTGAGAATAAAAATGGTACATGCATAGTATATACAATGGCTTGGATATCCATGATCTCATGGTGCCTGACACTACCTACACAAGACCATCATAAGAGGAGGAAAAGATCATGACATCAAGATAAAAGAGACACTGATTGAGATGGGGAGGGGTATGATGGAGAATGGAATTTCAAAGGGGAAAGTGGGGAGAGGGAGGGTATTATCATGGGATATTTTTTCTTATCATGGAAAATGTTAATAAAAATTGAGAATAAAAAATTGTACATGCATATTTGTGCATGTGTATGGGTATCTGTTATGCGTGGTTGTGTGCGTGTGTATGTTGGTGCAACATGTGTGTTGTTCCTCTGGTGTCTTCCTCAGAGATTCTCCTTCATTCACTGAGATATGTTCCCTCATTGAAGCTGGAACTTACTGATTTGGCAATACTAGCTTGCCAGCAAGCCTCGGGAATGCTCTGTCTTTGCCTCTTCAGTGTTAGAATTACAAATGCATACCACTGTGCCAGGCTCTTTGCATGAGTCCTCGAGATCCAAACACAGTGGCAAGCATTTTACCCAGTT
Organism: Dipus sagitta; assembly: GCA_036346955.1. Classification (NCBI taxonomy): domain Eukaryota; kingdom Metazoa; phylum Chordata; class Mammalia; order Rodentia; family Dipodidae; genus Dipus; species Dipus sagitta. The sequence goes on from CM070772.1 coordinate 29,212,743, forward strand.
AACTATATCCTAGTCCACATAAAATGATATTAATTAAATTAAATTAATTTTATTCAAATTAAATTAGGTGCCAGGCATGGTGCCACATGCCTTCAATCCTAGCACTCGGGAGTCAGAGGCAGGAGGATTTCCATGAGTTCAAGGCCACCCTGAAACTACATAGTTAATTCCAGGTCAGCCTGGACCAGAGGGAGACCCTATCTTAAAAAAACAAAAATAAATAAATAAATAAATAAAAATTAAATTAATTAAATAATATGAAACAAGATAATAGAATTTTATATTTTGACAATAGCAGTTGCATAGATTATTGCTGAAATTGTGAAAACCTAACATTGGATCTCATTTTACATCCTTAACTTCAAAAGAACCCTACTGCTGAAGACACCAATCGCTGTCAGCACTGACCATGAATAGACCTGGTTGAAATCCAGAGAAGATCCAGTCCTCAGAAGATTAGCCCATCTAGTGCTGGAAGGCACTACATGTTCTAGCAGGGGAAAGTGGCCAACATCTGTCCAAGCAACTCAAAGTCTAAGAGACTCAGAAGCAAACAACCTGACATGATGCTCACACAAGTTCAATAGTGGCACACAGCCATGGTGGGTAACCAGCCTCTCTTGGGTTCGCTAACAGATCAGCTCAGTGGAAAGGTGGAAAGGAAACCATATCTGGAACTGGGCAACAAGTCAGAATCATATCCAGATAATGGTTCTGCTTTCCATTGTCAAGATCCCACTAACTTTACACAATAAAAGTGTCTAAACCCTTGTAATTAATTCTCTCTAAATTAATAATAGTTATCCCATTTAACTGGTGCTGATTTCACTCTCCATTAGAGAATCTGCTTCTCTTTTTCAGATGGGAACTGGACTTGAGGAGATAAATGACCCAGCGCACTCTACCCTGGCCCCAGCTGAAAGCACAGAGGAATAGGGGAAATGAGCAAGAATGCTGTTCTCTTAGTTAAGCTCATATCAGCACAAGGGTGATGGATAAAGATACTGAGGACACTCAACACTTAACAAACCAGACATCTAGATGCTCCTAAGTGCCCAACCTGAAATAGATTTAAAATGTTCACAGCATGGCTCAGGGAATTTTGCAGAAGAGGGGGCAGAAGGATTGTTAGAGCCACAAGTTGGGACACTTTGCACAGTGACATTGCCTTACCCCATAACTGACTGCTGCCCCCATAATGCATGACCCACAATCCCCATGGAGTTGACCTGAATCCCAATGAGGAAGGCCTCTTCAGAAAAGGGGCAGAAAAGAGGGGAAGGATGGTACCAACATGTGAGGTTTACATGTGACATATGTTCATATCTAATAAATAAATAAAAATTAAAAATTAAATTAGATTAAATAATATGAACAAGATAATAGAATTTATATTTTGACAGGAGCAGTTGTATTAATTATTGCTGAAATTGTGAAAATCTAGCATTGGATCTCATTTTCCATCCTTAACTTCAAAAGAGTTAAAGACTGCAACTACACCTTTTGTGTGTGTGTGTGTGTGTGTGTGTGTGCCCCTGAGGGAATATTTCTTGCAGTGGACTCCCTGTCTATAGCTCAACCCCTTAGCTTTAATAGGAGTAACATTGCCACATAATCCAAAGATATATGTAAATTTATGTTCCTCATATTCATCAAGATCAGAAATGTAGACAAATTATCTTAAAAATTAATTATTAAAATTTGTTAAATTATTTGGGGAGGCAGTAAAATTACACCTATTTTATATCAAAGAAAACAATATTTTAAAAAAATCCCAATTTCTCATGGGTATCTAGTCACCAATAGCTTACCAAATGTCTTCAGAATGCATCTTTGCTCTTCTATCTTCAAATTGTCCATTTTATACTTATATACTTATATCCTTAATGTTTAATTGACATCCATCCTATAATAGTGAACCCTGAGTAAATTATTCAAATAATTTCTCTGTGCTTCCTTTTCCATAAAATGATAAAGATAATATGCCTTATAGAGTAAATATGAGGAGCCTGTGGATATTCTTGCAATGTGCTTAGAATATAATATATAATGTACAATATATCCTAAACATTACTTGGAATAAAAACCCTTTCCACCAGCATATCACTAGTATCTCTTGAGTATCAATTAGAAAAATAACTATAGTTTTCTTAGTGGCAAGACTAAGCAGAGAATCCCAAAGTTGAATTCTCCTTTCTCATTTATGCCACTTCTTTATAAGCTTTCGCTGGGTTCCATGAATATCTGATGAAGTATGTAGTCACTTTGGCAATGCACTCTTCACTCCATCACATCCATTTTCACACCCCTAGTGGACTTCTGAAGGGCTGGGCATTTGACACACATGACTTCAAGAAACAGCATAAGCTTCTGCCATATTTGGGTGGAGGTGAGGTGGTATCTCTGAATTTATGGAAGACTAACCTCCGGAACTGTCCTCTCCAGAAGTGGGCAAACTCTTTCTAAGAGAAGAGCCTAAAGTGGAAGAGCTAACTCCTGGTATTCCAGCCCAGGAGTAGGAGAGCTACCTCTAGCAGAATCTTGCAGAAAAAAAAAAGAAACTGAAGAAAAGTTTAGTTTAAGCCATTAGTAAGCATGCTGCCTCTGCTGTCACCACTGCTCTGATGTAACTGTGGCTTCTACATACACGTACTCATTGCTATTTTTATTGGAAAGCCAAAAGCTAGTAATGTATGAACACATGATACATCTTGAATTTGAATAACCTTTAAAAAAATTGTTAAAGGAAAGGATTTAGGGGTATGACCTGCTGGACTCCACTGATCCAGAATACACATTCACTCTGATCACAAGAGGAATCACACTAAGTCCACTTGTTGCTTTCATCAGATTTGTAGGCTGACAGTTTTTGACCTCATTGTCTCATCAACATGATGATACGTACTTCCTACACATGTATATTTTTTCTGACTCAAGAGTACAATCAGACCACTGAGAAAACTGGGCAAAGGTCATAGCTGAAGATCTTTCAGCATCCCTAAACATTGCTTTTCAATATTGGTCATCTGCGCTATTTAGGCCAAAGGTACACCCAGGCACATAGTCACATTTCCTAAAGTGGTAGATTACGTAGTTGTAAGAATAACCTTATGGTAAATTATAAATAAAGAATTTAGCATTTCACAACAATAATCTCAGAAAAGTTATGTGTGAGGTCCATAAGAAATATTCCCAGAGTTCATTCCTATATTTCTTTTCTCATAGTTCATTCCCAGTTTGTTTTTATAATTCTTCCCCACAAGATTCCACTGAGCATTTTTATTTTTTTAAATTCTTATTTATTTATTTGAGAGAAGGAGAAAGATGGAAAGAGAGAGAGGTGGGGGGAACATCAGTCACTGCAAACTGATTCCAGACGCCTGTGCCATCTTGTGAATCTGGCTTACATGAGCACTGGGGAATTGAACCAGGGTTGTTAGGCTTCACAGGCAAGCACTTTAATTGCTATGCTATTTCTGGAGCCTCCACTGAACATTTTTGCCCTTGATATTTTATTATAACAATTACATAGCAATTATACAGCAAAGGTTTGTAGAATTTCACAGTGAATACCTGGGTAATTTTTACCTATTTTCAACATTCTAACTGAAATGTTTTAACATAAATGGCTCAGTGTATATTTATTGACACATCCCTCCACTGGATATTAATGCATATACATGATCCATTGTCCTGTGATTGATATTTTGGATCTTTTCACACTTTTTTCTCCTTTGAATGAAGTTGCTTTGAACATTCTTGAAACTCTGTGTGAAGATATGTTTTCATCATGTTGAGGAAACAATAAAGAGTAAAGTTTCTGCAATATGGAGTAAGCATATGAAAATTTTCAGAAAACATTTTTCAAAGGGAGCTGTTGCAGTCAGGTTTGCATTGCTGGCAGAAATCATCCTACCAACAGCAGCTTTGGAGAAAAAAGGGGGGTTATTTTGGATTACAGACTCAAAGGGAAACTCCATCATGGCATGGGAAAACAATGACATGAGCAGAGGGTGCACATGACCCCCTGGCCAACATAAGGTGGACAAAAGCAACAGGAGAGTGTGCCAAACACTGGCAAGTGAAAACTGACTATAAAACCCATAAACTCGCCCCCAACAATACACTGTCTCCAGGAGGCATTAATTCCCAAATCGCTATCAGCTGGGAACCTAGCATTCAGAACATCTAAGTTTATGGGGAGCACCTGACAAACTATCACAGGAGCTGCAACATTTCATTTCATACTCTAGCTAAATCTTTTGTGTTGTTCCCACAACAGAAAGGCGACACCACAATCCCACCAACATATAGTGCTGTCAATTCATCCACATTGAATATGGTAGGTAAAATCTGGCTATTATGGTTATAATGTACATTTCCATGATGACTAAAGATATTGAAAATATTTTCACATACTCTTCTTTTTGGATTTTTTTTGATGTCGGGTCTCATTTGAGGTAAGGCTGACATGGACTTCACTATGTAGTCTCAGATTGGCCTCAGACCCACAGCAATATTCCTACCTCTGCCTCCTGAGTGCTCAGATAAAGACATGTACCACCATGCCCAGCTTCACGTACTTTTTGACATTTTTGTCTATCTTATGTAAAGATTTTATCTACATCATTTGTTCGCTTTAATTGGATTGCTTTCTATTCACTGTGCATTAATTTTTTCATAATTTTTTGAAAATTCTCATTTTTGTATTCCTGTTCTTTGTTTCTGTTTTTGATAGGGTTTTAAACAAATAAGTGTAATAATTTTGATTTAAAAGTATATTGCTGTGTGTGTTCTTTCCCTTTCCCATTTTTGGTTTGGATGATCCATCTAAAAATCTTCTCCCACCATTACAAAAGCAAAGGTGTTCTGTGCTTTCCTGTGATATTATGGTGTTAACTTTTGTATTTAGATCTGTACTTCACTTTAAATTTAATCTGTTATAAAATGAAATAGAGTATTTTTATGCCAGATCTCACCAGAAAATAAATGTGTTTCATATCAACAGCATTTTTTTTTCTGTTTGTACTTAAATACAATCCTGGAAGTTAGGGTGGAAATATCACATTGTAACATAACATAATCAATGTCTGTGAATAGAGCCAAAGGATTTTTGAATACACACACACAAATGTATATGTGTGCGTGCATGTTCTAAATCAAGTACTATAATTAACTGGAAGAAAAAAAATATTCAATAATGGGATTGCTTTGGCTTATATGTTTAATATACATGACTATAAATATTTAGGTTAATTTCTCAAATTGGTATTTATGTTACTTGTTCTATTTGCCAGTTTCTACTCCAGTTGTCTCTTTATTGTCTTGATATTTCTAGTTTCTATAAGTATAAAATGCAGGTTGTAACATTCTTCCACCATTGTGCTTTATTTTGTAAATGTAAGAATTCTATATTTGCTTTGGTACCTCTTCAGTATACATCTTCTTAAGGATATTAGCCTACTTACGATGTTGAAACAAAAACACAAATCTCACCTCAGAGGAAATAAGATGACATTATTCTTGAGCCAAATATGCAAGGCCATGTTGCAGCAACAAGATTCAAGTTATGCCAAGTACCATGTCACACCATGGTAACGGTTTTATAAAGTTGTTATATGTAGAGAAAAAGAAAGAAAGTGAAAAGTAAAACATGTTTTAAACACATTGTTGCAAACATCAAGTAGTTAGACTATAGCAAAGTGGAAAAAAATCTCTGCTACAGGATTCAGATGCCATCTGATGACACTGTTAGTCTGAGGGCTGGTGGAAGCTCGTAGTCTGTTAGTACAGTGCAATAGGTCTGACATGACATCACAAGGATGTTAGGTTAGACTCACTAGTGGCCAATGGAAATAAGGAAGCCAAAGATAATTTCGCTCTGAATCTGCAACATCCCCACTCCCCACATGCATGGAGGTTCTGAATAGCCTTGTGGAATCTTTCACTTTAGAGCAGCTGCTTTCTGAGATCCTCCATTCACAACAATCCTTTGTTCACTGCATTGTCTTTGTTCATGAGCATGTATTTCACTGAAGGATTGTTGTTTCTGCTCAGATTTGATTTTTTACAATATTTGAATGAATAAAGTGCTGTGGTACAAAAGACTCCTTTCACACGTCCATGGTACCTTTGATTGCTGATAGTACAATAATTTCATCATACCAGTATATCAGTAAGAGTAGTTGTAAGAGCCACTACAGTGATTGTCATAGTAACAGGATCAGCAAATTACAGGTTCTTAGTACACGTACATTTCATAGACTGAATGAACCGCATGCCATTTTCATTCTCATTTAACCCTCAAAGCCATACACAAAGTATGATAAAGTTCCTTTCACATCATTATTTCAGCAACCATTCTCTTTGAGTCAAAGAAAGCAAAGCTTATGACTAAGTCAAACATAAAGGATATTTATTTTTTGCTCATTCTGTGGCTATCACATTTTTTAAATGAATACAGTACAGAAAGACTTTTTTAAATTTTACATGCTAATAGTTTTCTCTGTGTTTGTGTACCCATTGGGCGTGTTGCTACCTCATTTTTGCAGAATTTAATAATGCTCTCCGTTAGCAAAGCAAAAACATAAGGTAAGTGTAAGGTAGTAGCTGAAAAATGGAAGTACAGAAACTAGGCCAGTGTAAGTCTCCAATGTGGCTCCTCTACTGACTAATGATCTTATTAACTTGTTTGTTGTAGTGTACAGTTCAGTTTCTCTATACTAAAAATGGTAAGTATCAGGTTGCAGAGATAGCTCAGTTGGTAAAACGCTTCCCTTGCAAGAATGAAGTCCTGGGTGTCAGTGCCAGAACCCATGTGAAAGTGCCAGGTGTGGTGCCTCATATTTTTTTATAGCCAATGAGATAGAGAGAGATGGAGTCCCGGGCCTCACTGGCCATCCAGTCTAGCCTAAATCTCAGCTCTAGATCCATGAGAGACTATGTCTACCACAAGTGAATGGATGGTGTTCCTGATGCATGGCAGCCAAGATGACCCTCTGACTTCCACATCCATGCACCCACATGTGCTTATGCACCAATAATCACATGTGCACATGCACACACACACACACACACACACACACACACACACACATTAAAAGAATTACAGGCTATAATAGTACCTACTTTACTCATGCAATAATAAAATTGTTGAAAAATCCTAGTTCAATATTGTTTTGCACTTTGAACTTCCAGTAAATGTCTGTTTTATGAGTATATTTTATGAATAAAAATTACCAAATATTCTGAGGTTTTAAAGTATCAGACACAGGTTTTAATACTGTGTCATAAAATAAACTTGCATTGTTTTTTTTTCTTTTCTTTTTTTCTTTATTAGTTAGTTTTGTATTCAGCAAATACAGTCAGTTTGGTACCATTATTAGGCTCATCCATGACCTACCCCCTCCCCTTGGCCCCTCCTTGTTGAGGTATATGGGTCATGCATTGTGGAGTTAGCCCACAGTTATGGTTAAGATAAATGTCTCTGCATATCATGACCCAACATGTGTCTCTGACATTCTTTCTGCCCCCTCTTCTGCAAAATTTCCCTGAGCCATGTTGGGTTCATTTTTGGTCTGCTTCAGTGATGAGATGTTGGGGGCCTCTGAGGCTCTGGCTCTCTGATTTGGTAGGAGTTGATTTTTCTCTGTGTTGATCTCCTTCCCCCTTGTGCTGGTATCCGGTTCATCAGGAAAACAGCACCCTTGCTTGTTTCGCCAATTTTTCTTAGTTTCAGCCGGGGCCCTTTGGAGGTATGATGGGATAGCTCTCTCCTTAGGATCTACATCTATCTGAAAAAGAGAAGCAGATTCTTATTAACTACATATGTTTGACTAAGGGATAATAGTTATTTGCCTTATTATCATTATAATTGCAAAACTTCAATTAATTGCATAATGATAAAAATTATTAGGAGACACTAATGCCAATATATAGAAACCATTGTTTTAAATTTGAATTTTCTTTGTGGTAATATAAGGGTGGCATTAACTACAATTTACAAGGTGACGCAATCATTGGTCCCAGTGTTGGTTATTTTATTCATGCATAACCAAAACTCACCTTTATCTGCTCACCTCATTCAAGGGGTTGTTTTGAAGTTGTGGGCATAAGGGAGACATGAGTAAAAATTGAAAGAAACTTTGAAAGTTTATCTTGCAGGCCGTCTGGGTAAAACCCAGACCCCCTTAGCTCAACCTAAAGCTCTGACTGGGCTTCAATACCTTTATGCAGCTCATGAGCTTTAACAAGGCTAACGTCTTGGTAGCATGAAATATTTTCACAGGAAACAAGTACCTTTTAGCCATTTATTCTCATAGAACAGGCACATTAAAGATGTCACTCCTCTCATTTTAGAGCCTATCACATTGGTATAGATGTTAGATGGTTTAATCATAAAAGTTATTATCAATTTAGTGATAAAATAATGAGTAGAATTCAGAGCTCTATTTCTTTTGCTGATAAAGTTATTTGGGTACCAGTCATGTGCATTGTGGAGAAGTAGTAACCATCTTATTGCCTATTGTGATTGCTTAGACATTATGCAGTAAACAATAATCATGTGCTTGGAATAGAGGCTGTGGAAATACTATAATCAATAGCATTACAGACAAAGAAAAGGTGAACTAGTTATTAAGGAAATATTCTTCCTTTAATTATTCTCTTTTCTTCTCTCGAAAAGAAGCTGACAAACTTAGTGACTTCTTTAAACAGGGGCCCACAATAATCCCAGGAAAGAGTTGCTTCTCATTTGTATAAATACAGAAAATTTCTTTCTAGAATGATTTATCATTTTGTCGCCTTTGCAGTGACTACTAAACTTTGGAAAAGATAAAAGGGCACGATTAATATTGAATGAACTTCTGTAATGTGTCAGGCTCTTATCTATGCCATCATCAATGCTTGCCACAGCCCCTTGAGAGAAGAGCTGCTACATTCATTTAGCTGTGATGAAATGGAGATTCATAAGAATTATCATATTTCATTGAATTTCAAGCTAATGCTATTCGTTGTGAAATCACCCCTTGCCAGAAGAAACAGAAAATGCTGTCCAGTATAATGGTGTGGCTGGTACGGATTCAAAACCATTACCCTGGTAAGATGAGTGGCTGGGGAAAGGGCCTACTAGAATGTTGTCTTGTAGGACAACACTTGCCTAAGGCCAGTCAGCCAGAGAGTTGCAGTCAGCTCCAGCTCTCTCTGACTGCAACGCCCCTGATTCTTCCACTAAATCTCATTGCTTCAAATATCTTCACAAAACAAAATGTATTTGGCATTTTCCTTTATGAGAACTCTTTTTTCTGGTGGCTCTACTGAGTCTTTGTAACCTTCACAGGGAGGAAATCAAAGTGCATGGCAGTTTATTAATCAGAAAAATGGATTGTGCCTGCCTCTTCTTGTCAATCACTTGATAAGGAAAAACAAATAGCAAAGATTAAATCACAGGCTGCTCCCAGCCTTTGTACTTGGAATAAATACATTTCAGCTTTCACGAAAGTCCATTATGCACTGTTGGCTTTGATTAGCAGGAAGCATTTCATAAAGCATGGAAAGAATGCTACACAGTCAGTGGGAAAAAAAGGAAGAAATGTGCAAGCCTTCTCTTACTATTTAGTTAAACAAATGATTCACCCCTGTTACAGAAAGCAGCAAAGGCTGTGACAATTACCAATGTCCTTGGCAAAAGGATGAATTTGTCAGCCTGTAAAGGAGATGTCGCTTGAAAAGGCAGTGTCTGCAGCACACACAACACCAGCAGAGCATGATTACACAGAACAATCCACATTTGGTCCTGCACAGGAGAGACCCACAATTGCAACCTGATTGTAATCCTCACCTGGGAAATCTGAAATCACCACCTGTTTTCTTTGGATGCTTGTGTGACACACTCCAGTTCCTTTCTACAGAATTCAGAACATTCATTTACTCCAGTGGATACACTTGGAGCTTTATTAAATTCAATTCATTTTCATTAAGCCACCAGCTCGCCAGAATCATTAGAGCCGTGCAGCTCACTGTACTGTCATGTCCGTGTCTTTCTAAGTATATGCTGCAACTTTTACATCTAGTCCATGGCAGAGCTTCTTATTGCAAGTGCTACAATTCTTTGCATGTTATTAAAAGGAAGCAAGCTATCATTAGTTTCTACACCGCTAGTTGTCTTAAACATATTAGACAAACAGAGCCAATGAAATAAAAAACCCACGTACCACCAGAAACCCTTTTCATGAGATCCTCCACATTCAATTGCAACCTGATATCAGGACTTTTGTTATTTCTGATTGACTGTCATAAAGCTAGCACAAGGATTTAAAATCATACAGGTAGATAGCATTTTACAAAGTAGATTTATTCTCATTCATAATGCTCATTATAATATTATCTCTCTTATCTCCAGTAGTTATTTTCTTCAGATTGTATTTATCACCACATCACTACCTAATCAGCTAAGATGAAGGAGGCCAGAAACATTCCCATCTTCCTGTGTCAACATTGTGTGCCAGTTAAGACACACTCATCTGCCAGAGTGTCCTCAGTGTCCCCTGAGCAAAATAACCACAACCAACAAATAAACAAACAAGCAAACAAACAAAAAAAAAAAACATTGACTTAGTTTTCAATCCAAAGTCTCTTAAATCTTATTTGCCATTGGAAGCCTAGGGTAGGATGTAGGATTGACAATTATGTAGAATAGTTTGATTACCGTTTTTCCCCTATAAATTGAAGTGCATTGCTTAATCTACACTATTAAGTGTAATGCTTTGCAGAAAAAGAACCTTATTATATGATACTTGATCTCTGTATTTGCAAAACAGAGACCAAGGGTAGCAATAGGCCAAAAGTATAAATATTTAATGTCTAAAAATTCATCTCAAACCATTATCCTGAACTTGCTGCAATCAAGAATATGTAAGCACGTTAATACCTTCCAATGAATAAAGATTGATTGTGCTTAAGCAATATCTTTGTCATCACATACCATTGAGGAATTTTAGGACAGTGTGATTATTTGGGGGACTTCTGAAAGTTCAACTTCAGTTTGTGCTAAGTGTGACTGCCATCTACTGGGCTTACCTGGTTAAATTTCATATTGGCTGAGAGATGAGTGCAGAGGGTTTTCCTGGCATGTCTAACAGTTTGACATCACGTAAATGTTCCTGAAGACACAGTCTGTCACTAAAGCTAAGCGGTATGCACCACTCAGCACTTCTAAATATTTTACCAGACTTTCAGGCTTTAGAGTACTTTTTATTTATTAAAACTATTGTGGAATATAGGAGAGATTTTTTTAAGTTCTATACTGTTCATATTCACAAGAAGAAAGACACAGAGAGAGTGTGTGTGACAGGGGTGGGGAGGGGGCAGAATAGGAACATCAGGGAAGCAAGCTAGTGCAAATGATTTCCAGATGCTTGTGCCACATTGTACATTTAGCTTTATGTGGCTACTGAGGAACGGAACCTGCTTTGCAGGCAAGTGCCTTAACCACTAAGCCATTTCTCCAGCCTCAAAAGAGGTTTATAAACAAGGCAAAAATTCCTTCTAGGGCATTTACTTAATGGTTTCAATTGAGCTATATAAAACTCAGGGTTGAGTGTTCAAGTTGTGGTCTATCCACTGGGTGTGTTGGATGTAGCTTGCAGTTGCTCATTTAACATAAACAATAGGAAAACTGAAAGTTGTTTATGGCTTACAGTATGCAGATTGAACAAGCATGACATACAAATACAAAATAATTAACTAGGGCTGGAGAGATGGCTTAGTGTTTAAGCGCTTGCCTGTGAAGCCTAAGGACCCTGGTTCGAGGCTCAACTCCCCAGGACCCACGTTAGCCAGATGCACAAGGGGGCGCACAGGTCTGGAGTTCGTTTGCAGTGACAGGAGGCCCTGGCGCGCCCATTCTCTCTCCCTCTCTCTATCTGCCTCTTTATCTCTCTGTCTGTCGCTCTCAAATAAATAAATAAAAATAACAACAAAAAAATTTCAAAATAATTAACTAAAAAAGGTACTGGCTAAGGGCGCCAGTTTTAGGTTTTAAGTAAAGGGTACACCTTTGTATTAGCTATTTGGTGTACAATTTGGAAGTGGGACATTTTTTTCGCAAAACAAAAGAGGCAAATAACATGTAGACTACCAGCTTAAGTAGAGAAGAAAGTAAAAGAAGGCAAAACAGAGGGTTTTCTGTTTTAGCTTTTGCACAGTAAACATAAGTATCTCTTTAATGCTGAGAAATGCACTTCTTAACCTTACAATACTAGTGGCTGGAAATGCCTGCACTAAGCACACAGAGCTTCATGTTCTTTCTGGAGACAACAGAGGATCTCCTTTGATCATTGATAATAACCAAGAGCAGTTTGCATGGAGTCTGTGCTAAACAAACAAAAAACAAACCCTGCTAATAAAATCCCCTCGACTTGTACGAATGGAACAGAAATCATTTACTATGTAGTCAGGGAGTTCTGGCAAGGCTGTGCAGCTTTTTTCTTAAACTCCTTATTAAATTTGATGTTTTAATCATGATAAATTATACTAGAATATAGTTGAAAAATGAAGTAACTCATTATTCCCTGCAATCTGTAGAGATATATTGGATGTTAACATTCCCATAATTTTTTTTGTTGTTGCATGCTTCTGAGATTGAGTAGCAGAAAACAATGGAATCATTAATCAACTGGTCTCTACCCCTGTTCAGTCAGAGTAGAACTACTTTGATATATGTGTGCAAGCATGTGTGTACTTAATTATGCATAAACATCACGCATCTAGATTTACACATAAATTGCCTTGCAAAGGTTCTTTGCTAATAAAATTATGTTTAAATGGTACTCAGTTTAAAACACTGAAAATATGACAAAATTAGAAATTCAATATAAAAAGAAAAAAAAAACATTGGGAAGAATAGTTTGAGGAAAAGGAAAAGCCAAGGATTAGCAGGCAGTTTTCTGTGTGGCTGGCTTATACCCTGCAGTGCATTAAATGTCTGATTGATTCAATGTATTTTGACCTTAAGTATGGGTTTTGCTTTTGCAAGATTCTTTCTTAACCAGTGCAGATAAAATGATCTGCCTCTTGACTGGTGAAATGAAGTAGATACCATTCTTGTTTGTGTCCTTTGACAGTGCATTACAAAGTTATGTGCATGAAAACATGCAATTTCCTAAAAATGTACATGTTATTTGAAAGAATTCAATTCCTGTTTCATGTGAATTACCTGTAATGCCAAACATAATGAGATGCTAATAGGTTTTGGTAAGTATAGTTATTTTTGACAAGGTGTCTCTAGGTAGAACAACAAAAATTAGATACTCTCTGGGAAGGATATGAGACGAAAAGGAGTCCCTGGTCTATCGGGAAGCAGTGAAATATACTTGCAAAGTCATCTGCCAGTTAAAATTAAATGTCATTATTCATGTTGTAGTCCTATCATTCTCTTCCTGGGCACACGTCTTAAAGCGAATCATCAGCATGCCATTAGGAAACATGGACAACAACAGCTACATTTTCTTTTGTTTGGACAGGATAGAGATACCTGAATATCTGTCCTTGAAAAAGTGAGCATCTGGGAAGTAGCGCACAGATACCTATGTAGGACTTAAACATGGTTATGTAGTCGGATGGGAAACTTTAATTAAAAGTTAATGCAACGTATCAAATAATACCATGAACACACGTTTTAAATATGCATGTAGAATAATAGTACACTTTCTATATGAATGTGGGTAAATGCAAATAATTAGCATGCAACCATGAAAATGGAGAGAAAATAACCAAAGGCATAAACAAAAAAATAATAAAAGAAGACATGAGATGATAGCAATAATGTGCATAATGTGAGCACATGTGCACTATCAGGGAGACCTTAGGTTATTTGTTTTTTACCTTATAAGAATGGAAAGTCTCCTGGTCTAAAACCTGCTTATGACTTTTTGTACAAATTGAATTTTGTATCTTTCATGAAGTATACTTTTCTGCTTCTAAATTTCTTTTCAATTCAGTTGTGTATTTGATGTTTCTTCACATATATTAGGAAGAAGCAATTTAGAAAAAGTAAAGAAGTTACCTTGAACTGAGAAAGTGACATAATAGCTGTAGCCTGAGGGACTCCAGTCTAAGTAGCATGCACAATTTCCATCATTCAAGTGTTGCTGCTAAAGGGAGACACGAAGTTCTGTGATGCATTCTTTTCAATGTGATATTTGGATTGTAGAATCAGTTAATAATCAGTTTAGCTAAGGAGAGAATATTGAGCATATTTAAGCTATATTGTTATTTTAGTATCAGTTCTTCAATCTCTAAAATTAGTTACGGTCCTTGTTGGCTTTCTTTTTTTTATTTATTTTTATTTTTTTATTTTTTAGTTAGTTTTGTATTCAGCAAATACAGACATTTTAGTACCATTATTAGGCTCATCCGTGACCTACCCCCTCCCCTTGGCCCCTCCTTGTTGAGGTATACGGGTCATGCATTGTGGCTTTCTTAAGGCAAAACTATGGCTATAGTTAATGACAGACATAGTCACATGGAGCCCATTTTTTTTTCCCTTTGATAAAGTTACATGCCATTATTGGAGAGAATAAAGGGCAGAGATACACTAACCCTGATAGCATTTGGTGGGAAATACTAAACTGTTGTTTTCTACCAGTAAGCAATAGATCCTATCTATGCTCATTCTGATACCACCACATGCTTCTAATGTGTTTATCATATGGAACTTCATATAGAATCCATAGTAAGTAGAAATGGGGTATTTTCTGTCATTTTTTTTTCCTTTTTTGTACATGTGTGCACATGCGTTTCCTCTTTAGTTTTTGTTTTTTCGAGGTAGGGTCTCACTCTAGCCTAGGCTGACCTGGAATTCACTATGTAATCTCAGGGTGGCCTCAAACTCACGGCGATCCACCTACTGCTGTCTCCCAAGTGATTGGATTAAAGGCGTGCACCACCATGCCCAATGCACATGCATTTTTAAGCTAGAAGACAATGTGAAATGCCGTTTTCAAGTTTTCCAACCAAAGTTTTGATTTGGGGTATCTTATTGGTCAGAAGCTCCTAAATTGAGCTAGACTAACCAGCAAGCCCAGGGACCCTCCTGTCTCCATCTCCCCAGGGCAGGGGTTATAAGCACTCACAACCATGCTTATCTTTTTTACGTGGTTTCCACAGTTGGAATTCAGGTCCTTATGCTTGCAAAACATACACTCTGCAGACTGAGCTAGCTCCCCAGCCCCGGAATAAAGCTATTTTCATTTCTGTGTTATACATGTGGAAATTGACTCCCATGGACAGGTCTTAAAACAGGAACTGACATTCTTTCCGCCATGATATGCAGAGACATTTAGCTTACCCATAACTGTGGGCTAACTCCACAATGCATGACCCGTATACCTCAACAAGGAGGGGCCAAGGGGAGGGGGTAGGTCACGGATGAGCCTAATAATGGTACCAAACTGACTGTATTTGCTGAATACAGAACTGACTAATAAAAAATAAAAAAGAAAAATAAAAAAAAAAAGAAAATGCTAGGCATGGCGGCACAGACCTGTAATCCCAGCTCTAGGAAGGACTCACTGGCCAGCTAGTCTAGCCAATGAGAGATCCTGTTTCCAAAGGAGGCAAATGGTGTTCCTAAAATTGACACTCAGGGTTGTCCTCTATAGTGTGTGCACACACATACACACACACACACACACACACACACACACACACAGAATGACAACTGTACCGGCTTCTGTTTATTACATACTTACTATACATAACCAAACCCTTGGCTTCATTTTTCATCTGTCCTTGAAATGACTTTAACTAGTGTCATTGTCATTCCTGTCTTAGAAGCAGCAAGACTGAGTTTAAAATCATGTTCCCCGAATTGTGAAAATAATAAGGTATATAAACAAGATTCAGATCTTATACTTCTTCCAACTCCACACACCAAGTTCTTAACAGGTATCACATGCCTTTCTGTGAATAGCCTTAAATTAGCCATGAAGACATGGAAAAAAAATTGAAAAATATAGGTTGTATAGGTAGAAACAACTTACTAACGATCATGAAATCTCATAATTACAAACTGACTTTATTATGAAGGTAGAAGGGTTCATTCCAGAAGTTAAAACAGGGAAAAGAAACATGAAAGCTATGTTTTAGGAAGCTTAATCTTTTTAAACTATATCAAAAACAGTGAAATTAAATTCCTTAAATCAGAGGCAACAGAAGCTTGTTACTGTCTACTGTCATGGTGTTAGATAAAAGTCTGACTTAGGACAGAGGAAAACCAATTAAAGAGACACAGAGTCCAGATATATTATAACTAAAAATATGGTAGCATTAGCAAATTAATGTAATTGGGTTCATAAAATAAGGTAAGAATAAACTTACATATTCAAAATATTATAAAAAATTTTATTACTATGGCAGTATTGTGAAAGTAGTATTTTACATATCTTAAAATGATTAATTAGTAAAAATTTTATCCAAGCAGTAAAATATTAACAATTGGTAATTAGTATTCCTATTCCTATTCAAAACTTTCTCTCCTAATCAAAAATTATAATCATTATATTTCAAGAAACAAGTAGGACCAAATGGAGAGAGTTTTCGAGACCAGAATCCTTACTGATAATTAGTAAGTTCTTAGTATTGTAAACCACGTTTTTTAGTTTTTAACAGAGAAAATAAGTCATATATTTATTGAACAAGTGTGCATTTTTGCAGTTAGACACTGTGAATAACTTTCCCTGCTCATATTCACTGTGTCAAGTTGTGTTTAATTATGGTAAAATATTCCTAAAACTTATAAATTTGCTGCACTAAAGTGTAGAACTCTTTTATATGCCATCATGCCCTACTTACTGCAGAAGCTGTTCATTAGCACTAAAGAAAACTCTGTCACCACAAAGCCATCAGGGACAATCACTCTTGCCTCCACCCATGCCTGCAAACAGTCCTATAATGCCTGGCCCTGTGTACTTGTTTAAACTTGATGGTTTATGTAAAAGAAATGGTAGATATGTGGCCTTGTATATATGGACTTTTCATGTTAGATGTTTTCAAGGTTCACTGTGTTTTATTTTTTGGACATTTTTAATGAGAATTTTAATGTATGAGCATACTGTAATTTGATCACATTCCCATCCTATTATCCTTTCTTGCCTGTAGCTCCCCAAGCCTATTGCACTGTGCACCCTTCTCCTCTACATAGTCCTTCTGTTTGAATCTCCATTTGTTTTGTTGTCCATCATGCTGACATTCTAACATTTTAACTGTTTTAATAGATGTTAGTATTTCATGTTTTTTTTAAATATCTGAGAAACATTCTATTGTATGTATATGTCACAATCTATTTATCAGAGAATGTTTCCACCTGTTGGCCATTGTGAGCAGGGTTGCTATGAGCATTTGTTTACAAGTTTCTAATTGCAGGGTTATTTTCTACTTTTTGAGTAAATGGTTGGGAGATGAGGTAAGAATAGGGTTAACCTGCTAAGGAAGTGCTGGGCAGTTTTCAAGTGAGTTTTCCATTTTATACTCCCAAGGGAGATGCATAAAAGTTTCAGGTTTTTTACAGCTTTGTCAATACATTGCACTTTTTAAAAATAGCTATAAGCTGGGAAGATAGCTCACCAGTTAAAGGAGCTTGCTTTTAATAATAGCTTTTCAACTGGGATTTATGATTATTTCATTGTAGTTTTGATTTGCATTTGTCTATTAGTCGATGACATGTGTTCACTGATCACGTGTATAGCTTTGTGGAAATATCTCTTCTAGAACATTGCTCATGTTTTGTTAAATTTTATCTATTGTTGTTGAGTGATAACAGTATTTTACATATTCAAGTTACAGGAATCATCACATATGTGATACATAGACCTTTGACCTATTCAGTAGGCTGTCCCTTCAGTCTCTTAGTGGTGTACTTTCATGTGCATTTTGTAAAAGCTTGAAATCCAAATTATCTTTTTCTTTCATTTGTGGAAGGAAATTTCATGACCACATAGCATTAAAGCTATGGGGATGTTCTGTACCTACTCTAAATATTGAGATCTACAGTGAATGCAGGCAATATATATATATATATATATATATATATATATATATATATACTTAAAAATTGAGTGTTATAAAGAAAGTTTTTTGAATAGGTTTAAAGTTCCAAAGGAGACAGCAACTGACAAATTTATTAGAGAGTTCAAGGAGATTAAGAGATATTAGGGAGGTTAAAGAGATAAACAGGATCAAAGAGAAATCTCACCCTTCTCATTGGGAGACTAGAAATGGTGGCCTGAGTACATCAACATTCCATCATGATGGGGAGAGAAGATCATGAGGCCCTGTGCTCCCTGAGGAGATGCTGACAGTTAACGGTTGCTGGGGGGAAGGGAGACATTTTCTTGAGTGGAGTAGCCACTGGTATGTTGCCCATCATCAGGAAAACACTCTTCCATCCATGCTCATGCAAGCAATGTTAATTAAACTCAATGGCTCAAAAAAAAAAAAAGACATTAAATTAGAAGAGGGACTAGTTGGGAAGCAGAAAGGGTTCAGCAGGAGGTAGAAGGGGACAAGAAAAAGAAATGGAGGGTGAACATGATCAAAATAAGTATATTCATGAATAAAATTGTTAGTAAATTGAAATAAAAAAGAAATAGTACCTTTAGAGCAAGATAACACGCATTGAATGCTCTAATTTGTGAGGATTCAAATTGTTTTGAAAGGAGAGAGGCTGAACTAAAAATGCCACAGAAGGGATTCTCTGCTCATAAAGGGCTACAAAAGGTTTCTGCAGATTCAGCAACCAAGGTAACAAACATCACCATAGCTTTGGTTCAAAGGAACCAGGCTCCATCCCAAGGCAGCAGCAGAACCTAGCAGAATTGTACTGGTTTTATAGACATGAAAGATGCAAGTCTGAGAGGGAGAGGTATCACAGTGTCTTACTCTAAGGCTTTAGGGAGCTGCTTTGGCCTGGAAATATGTAGCATGATGGAATTCATTTCAAGGAGAACCTGAGAGGCCATTTTGTGTAGCTCGATAGAGAAAGCCTATGTTAAATGCAAAGGAGACCCAAGGGATGTTTGTTGATGCCAGGATCATTAAACAAGGCCAAGGAAGCTGTAGGCTCAAAATGGAGTGGATCCTAGAGAGAGGCTTCTTCCTGTGAGGTATTTGATCAGCGCAAAGAATAAGTAATTAATGCATCCATCTATTTGTATGTGGTTAAATATTTTTATCACAAAATGGCATTGGATTTCAAACTGTTTTTCTGCAATATATGAGATACTTCTTTCTTCATATTATAACTGATGTATTATATTTAATGACTTACAGGTTAAATTTCAAGTAAATTCTACTTATTCAGTGTGTATAATCTATTTATTTTGTTGCTCAATTTTATCTAATACTTTATTGAGGATTTTTGCATATATATTAATTTGGTATGTTAGTTTCTTTTTTATGGTAGGAATTTTGTCTGGCTTCAGTACCAAGTAATGTTAAATTCAATGAATTTGGAGTTGTCCCACTTCTCATTGTTTTGGAACAGTTTGAGGAAGACTGGTATCAGTTAATTGATTGGCAGAATTTATCAGTGAAGCATATGGCCCTAGGCATTTTTTGCTACAAGAACAACAAAAGCAGCAGTTGGAGAGATTTGCTTTGATGATGGAGGTCAGTAGCTATGAACCAAATAAATTATAAAGATATGAGATAGTAAAACCTAAGGGAACACATTTTGTCACAGAATCTCCAAAAATATTATAGCCCTGATGACTCGATTTATATTCTGACTTCCAGATCTATGAGAATAAAGGACTATTGTTTTAAGCTCCAGGTCTGTAAAAAACTGTAACAATGAAGCAAGGTAAAAGATATACAAAATATTGGGGACATGACACTCAATCTGGAATTTTGTTAAATCCTCCCACCAGCGTAGAATCAAGAATTCTAGCAAAATTAACAATATTTGCTATGTTATTGTCTGCATGGACAAATTATCCCTTTTATATAAAGATATTTTCAAATAAGAATACTAAAATACCAATGAAGCATGTTTAATGCCTGAACATATATGACATTGAAAATGGTCTTGTGCCTTTCCCAAATATTTTTCTGTAAATCTTAGAAGCAAGCCTACTAGCCTCTACTGACAATAAAAACATCTGAACTTTCAGTTGTATGCTTGTTATTGAAGGACTCAGGAACCAGAGGGATGCCATGAGAGGCTTCAGAGTCACCAGTAGGCCTAAGTTTCTGTTTCTCAGCAAGGTTTAAATAAGAATTTAACAGTTACTGAAAAAAAAAAAGATCACAAACTGCTTATGCCATACATTTCTATAGTCATAAGAGAAGTTGCTTAAGTTCCTCAAACACACATAGCCAATCACAATAAAGGTTACCTAATCTGCTTGAAATTCTCCTAGCCCCCTGCCCACCAGCTTTGCCCCCCAGCATCTTAAGCCTATCAGAAAAATAAAAGTACAGTTACTACTTAAATGTACCAAACATGTAGCCATTTCCCTGCTTCTTTGTTCAAATTCCTATAAAATATCTGCCCCCCCCCCCACCCTGCTGCTCGGGGCTCTTGCATGGATCCACTGTGTTGAAGTCAAGAGTCTGAGCGTAAGCCCGAAATAAAGCTCCTTGCCTTTGCATACGTGTTTGGTTCTCCTTGGTGGTCACTGGGGGCACCGAGAACTGGGCATAACAGTTATCTGGGAGGATATTTTCAACATTCCTTCCTGGTGCACGTTAGAAAACACCGTTTGATCTCTTCTAAATTTCTTTGAAACCCTTTAAAGATAATAACTTCAAAGTCTACCAATATCTTATATGTAAAGACAGTGCAGGGTGACTATCCATTGTAAAGCCCATACTCTCACTTAGGTATGCCTTATTTTTTTTCCTGAGTGCCTCTATTTCCTCTAACTCCTGTGTTTAAATGTATGACTAAAAAAAATCCGTTTTTAATATTTTTATTTATTTATTTATGCATTTATTTGAGAGAGAGAAAGAGGCAGAGAAAGAGAGAGATTGGGAGAGACAGAATGGGTGTGCCAGGGCTTCCAGCCACTGCAAATGAACTCCAGATGCATGTGCCACCTTGTGCATCTGGCTCACGTGGTTACTAGGGCATCGAACTGAGGTCCTTTGGCTTTGCAGGCAAGGACCTTAACCACTAAACAATCTCTCCAGCCCTTAAAAAAGAACGCTTTTCAATCAACTGCAATTCCTCTACACACTGGCTCATACTGAAGTTCCTCTCTGCCGTGAAGTCAAGATCTGACTCTCTAAGTGGAGATCTCCAAAAGGAGTTATTCAGCTTGCTCCCAGCAGCAGTGCTGAGCTGTGTCTCCAGCTCGTGTCTCACCACTGTTGAGGACAACACTGATGAGAAATCAATACGGCAGAACATTCTACTGTATCTCCACATCAGCAAACTTACCAGAAAACTCAAGCAGTAATGTCCAATATGCTTTCACTGGGCACTTGAAACTGATCACATTTCTATCATCTGTGAGCTATGAAGCTTCGTCCCTCATTCGATATCTATATATGTCTTCTTGAGAAGTTATGGCCCAAGAGATGTCCTATTTGGTTATTAAAATTTCCACATGGCTATTGATAGATATGTACATAATGTCATAGTCTCAGAGAAGCTGTGATCATTGTCAACTTACTTAAAGAATAGCACTCCTGGGGCTGCAGAAATGGTTTTAACAGTAAAGGTGTTTGCCTACAAAGCCCAAAGACCCAGGTTCAATTCCCCAGGACCCACATAAGCCAGATGCACAAGGTAGCATATGTGTCTGGAGTTTGTTTGAAGAGGCTGAAGTCCCTTGTATCCCCATTCTCTCCTGCTCTCTCTCCTCTGTCTGTATGACTCTTTCTCTCTTAAATAAATAAATAAATGTTATTTAAAAAATAATAACACTCCTAATTTTACATTGGTGAACCACTCAACCATACTTCCTCTTTGTAACCAGCAAAATGAATATAAAATCAGACTCAACTACACTGGTTAATTCTTTGTTGTTGTTTTTTGTTTGTTTGTTTGTTTGTTTTTCAAAGTAGGGTCTCACTCTAGCCCAGACTGACCTGGAATTCACTATGTAGTCTCAGGGTGGCCTCAAACTCAGCAATCCTCCTACCTCTGCCTCCCAATTGCTGGGATTAAAGGCATGCACCACTATGCTCAGCTACACTGGTTAATTCTTAAGATGATTTGCTAGAAAGCAACACAGATGTGACCTCATATCAACCATTTATATAATGTTGCATTGTTTCTAGTTTCTATAAGTACTACCCATCAATAAAATATTAATTCGTTATATATTTACATTGGAAAAAAATAGCAAATAAAATACTTCAGAAAAAGGTAAGGTGGATGACCATGGGTATTGGCTTATTGTTTCACTGATATTACCTCAGAGATACTACATCAGTTCCTGGAACATAACAGATGCTTCAATGGTATACATTTAGTGAATCTTGCATCTATACATACATATGTATGTATGTATAAATGCATGGTATATATTCATAATCTAGAAACATGTAGTTCTAAACTTTTGTAATCAAAACACCTTGGAACCTATAACTCCTAGTACCAGCATGTGGCTAACATCCACAATGAGCTGTTGATCAGAGAGACCTGTAAGATTTCCCAAAAGAAGACAGGTTTCTGTCAGAGTACTTGATGACCCATCAAAGGTTAGTGGTAAGACCCGGATACTGAAGACACCATATGCTGTGGGTATGTAACATGGAGTGACCTAGCTGGAATCTGGAAGAGAGTCAGTCCCCAGACAGCATGTATAGTGCCAGAAGGTGCTACATGAGTGACTGGAGGAAAATGACCAACATCTGTCCAAGAAACTCATGGTCTAAGCTACTCAGCAGCAAACAACCTGATGTGATGCTCATATAAGTGCAATAGTGATGCACAGCCATGGTGGGAAACCAGCTGCTCTTGATATAACTAACTTATCTGCTCAGTGGAATGGAACAAATAGATGGAGCTGGGAATCAATTCAGAACCATATCCAAAAATGAGCCCACTCTCCATTATCAAGCTCCCACCAATCATGGACTACAAGAGGTCCTACACCTATTAAATTCTCTCTTAAAAACAAAGGTTGCCCCATTTATCTGGTGCTAACTTCACTCTCTGTTAGAGAATTTGCTTCTCTTTTTCAGATGGATACAAATTCTAAGGACAGAACCAGCCCATCACACCTCAAAAGTGCTCCAGCTGAAACTAAGAGTATTTGAGGAAATGAGCAAGGGTGCTACTTCCTTAGTGAACCTGATACCAGAACAAGGGTGAAGGAGATAGACACAGAGAACACTCAATTCCTACCAAGCTAGATATACAGAGACAAAGAGGCTCCCAAGACCTGATCACTGAAGCAGACCTAAAATGAACCCAACATGGCTCAGGGAAATTTGTGGAACAGGGGTGCAAAGAATGTTAGAGCCACACATTGGGTCATTATGCACAGAGACATTGCCTCCTACCCATAACTGATGGCTAACTCCACAGTTCACAACCCATGTTCTTCAACGGGAGGGTCTCTGCAGAGGGAGGAGCACAAGTTGGAGGCTAACAATGGCACCAAAATGACTATAAACACTGTGTACATAACTAATAAAAAAGAGTGAAAAAAGAAAAAGAAACACCTTACAAATACAAAGATTACTAACAAAACCAATTTAAACATCTTAAATTACTTAATGATTTTAACCAAAAGTCGCATAGTTTCAAATTAATTTACTAAAACTCTTACCCCTATTATAATGTTAGATTAAACTTTCTTTAAAGATGAAACATTATTTTAAGTAATGTAATTAGTAGACATAGATACATACTTAACTTTTTAATGTAATTTTTAAAATTATTTAAATCCATGAGATTGATACAATTCAAATGAATTAGAATTTAGGAATTTTTTACCTATAAATTCCCAGTTTAATACAGATGTCTCATATGTTTTACAAAAATGAATGCAGTTATAGAGCAAGGTTGAAAGATCCTTGACGGAAGATCAATGGAAATGACATGTTATGTACACCTGATGAGTGTGAACTCAATAGTGTGATCAGTCAGTCAGAATGATGCTACAAATGGTATTTGTCAGTGTATAAAAGTTAAAACCAGATGGTTGACAATAGTAGTGAAAAGAGTTTAGAAAGATACAAACAGGAAGATTTAATGTTCACACCAAAAACATTTAAGGGATAGAAGTCTGAGCATTTAAAAATGGAAGACCATATTTAATAGAAAATGAACCAACAGATCTATTCCGACAATGATGGTGTACATGTAAAGAGGTGCTAGGCAGTATTGAAGTCTTCCCCTGCAGAGAACACATGTCTTTATTGTAAAAATGGAAACCAAATTGCCAATATCTGTTCACCAATATTATAAGCTACTGTTTGTCACCAGCTGCATTTTTGTAAATTTTCCATCATATATTTTATAAATTCTTCAGTTCATCCATGGGCCAATTCTTCAAAGTAAGGCTACTGCCCTCCAGTCTGTGTATGTTTAGTAACTCCTCCTACATCCAAACCCAGCCTGTGACAGGCTTGTGTAAATGCTATACAAGAGAAAGAACAGAAAAAAAGATTGTCTTTAGAGCTTAGACTACATACTAAAGATTATTATTGAGAATTATTTAACTTTTAGTTATCTAGATACTACTATAATAACACTAAGATAATACAATAATGCTAATGGTAAAACTAACTTCTGAATGATTTTTATATAGGATGACTATAGGAAAAGAATCAGATCAAATATTAACATTTTTTTCCCCAGTTGTGGTGGCGCACACCTTTAATTCCAGCCCTCGGTAGGCAGAGGTAGGAGGATCGCCGTGAGTTCAAGGCCACCCAGAGACTACGTAGTGAATTCCAGGTCAGTCTGAGCTAGAGTGAGGACCTCAACAAAACAACAACAACAAAAAAGTAAAAAGAAATTAACATATTTTCATGTCTCTGACAACTAGAAAGCCAAATATACTTAACTGAATTTTGTGGCCTATTCACATTTTTCCATGGAATATTTAATGTAGTTTTTGTGCTGTCTTTATTATTTTTACATTTAAAATTTTCTGTGGCTCTTTTAGATAAATTTTAGCTTGGGTATGCAAGTATTTATTAATATATAGTGTATATGTGTATAAGTATATGCATATATAAAATCGAGCATAGATATGTAAACAACTCTGTTTGTGTCTATTATATATGCTTTACATCTGTCTGTGATCTAATTCTACTTATCATTTTGTGATTACATAGTTTTTCATCTATTTCTAGATTATACTTATCTTAATTGTGTTATTGGCTATAATGCAAATATAGGTTGGTAGAATCTTACATAACAGGACTTAAAGTACACAGAAATTTATTTGCCTGTGAAATTCATGATTCTGTCTATCAAAATTATAAATATTTGTCTTATTTAAAAAATCACAAGCTGTTCCAAGTATCTATTTATAATGTAAAATTAAATTCAAACAATTTAATTGTCATTATAAGTACTAGTGGTAGTAATGGTAGTAGAGGGAATTGATTCCTTGTGCCTTAAGCAAGCAAAGCACACATTTTACCACTGAGTTACATGCACAGCCCCTCAAATGTTCAGATAGCAATAACATAGGAAAGGAAATTGATTCCTTTTGGAAGAGAAGTAGTAATATCTCACAAGTGGTAATGTCTCAGTATTGTGATTCTAATTTGTATCAACAGGCTACTTATTGTTTTATTCACCAAATATACTTTGTCATTTAATTTTGTAAGGATAGCTTTAGGGATTCCAGTTTTTTAATCACATCTATTAATTAATTTTCCATTGATAATTTCATTCATTATTAAAGTGTCCATGGAACTCTAACATATTAAGCAGAAAGGTACAAACACTGAATAATTCTCACAGCAATAAATCACTTAAAATCTTAATCAATGAATACATAAATTAACTGTTCTGTGTCCTATTTTCCCTGAATTTATCTATCCCTGAAAAATGGATATATTTTAACAATGACTCACAGAGTCATAAAACATTAAAGTTTTCCATCCTATTCCAGAGAGTTATATTGATGAAATGGAAATCAAATATTTTTCTATCCTCAAGTACCCAATTAACCTCATTTCCTAAAAGTAGAAAAGAGGAGAATATTATTGATTAAAAACATTAATCATGCTTAAAATTTTATATCTTTAATGTTGATAAGATTATGTGGCCATTTATTTAAACATTGACTAAGCTGTACTAATTGCAGAGTTCATGATTTGGTTTGTTTCTCAAGTCAAGGACTGTACCTGTTAGTGGGGTCGTGAATAGGGCAGCAGCTGCTCCTGTTCTGTATGTGCTGAGCCAAACTGAAGTTAAGACTTAGAAAAAGACACATAGCATGAAGTGCTTGCATTAATTCTTTCAAAGTAGACTTTTCTTATCTAAAAAAAAAAAACATTAAGGGAATTGAAGATGTTACTATTGAAAAGTTCTATTCTGTGCAAACACAGAAATACAGATATCTCGAGTTGACAGAATAGCATTTTAAGAAGAGAACTTAATTTAGGAACATTGGAATGACTACAGAAGGTATTGTGTTCTTTAAAAATACTCGTGAAATATGGCCATAATTTTTTCTTAATTTCAATATCTTTTATTACTTCAGGAACATACAAGTTTATTTAGAACACTAACTCTCTAAAGCCACTTAGGAATTTTCATGCAGTTATCTAATACCTCAATGAATGTGATCAGCCCTGAGAGATGATGCATCAAGCTTTGCAAGAGTACTGAACTTATAGCTTAATATGTTGTAGGAAAATTACTTTATGTTATTGAAATCATTACAATTTAAACTAATTTAATTTTCACAAATATATTTAGAATATCGTGCTTATTCCTATATAATTATTCTCCATGTTATCTCTTGTTACCTCTGAATTTGAAGAGGCCAGTACATTTAAACCTGTCTTCAAGGAGTATAGCTTTCAAGGTAGTTTATTTGGAAGTCATAGGGGAAGACTATTTAGGAGTCATAATATTTCATGCTTTAATATATGGTGTTCTTTGAACTTGAATTACATAGCATTTCTTTCTCAGGCAGAAATGTTACTTCAAATATGTCTTGCTTGTTAAGAGTCAACCTAATCAGTAAGGACAAATCAGAACCAGCACTTTCTCAAGGCAGGTAGTTTGTCTAAAAGACTAGTAAATACATCTACTCCATCTCCAAAAT
Source organism: Dipus sagitta (assembly GCA_036346955.1). Classification (NCBI taxonomy): domain Eukaryota; kingdom Metazoa; phylum Chordata; class Mammalia; order Rodentia; family Dipodidae; genus Dipus; species Dipus sagitta. The sequence continues at coordinate 29,239,994 of CM070772.1, forward strand.
ACTGAATTACACAGAATTTAATCCAAAATTTTCATTTCTTGGCACAAATATGATTAAGTATGTGAACATGATCATGGTGTCTTTTCACATGTGAAGCCAATGGGATGGGATCTCAAATCAGTAAAATCCCACCTTTAATAATGTAACATCAGCAGGATAGTTTGATTTTCTCTGTCCCTTACTGTCTCCAAAAAGTCAGCTTTCTTAAAGATTTTCTTACCTAAGATAATAATTTTTGTTAATTTCAAAGTTTTTGCTGTTTTAAGTCAATGAATAATACTGATTTTAAAGTCAGCAGGTTATATTTTAAAGTCAAGTCATTGCCATTGGGTCCTGAAGGAAATACCATGAAAACACAACAGCACGGGACAGATTTTAATCTTAGTACCTATGCTTGACTCATGCCACTTTCAGATTGGCATCAATATAACAATTCTTCAAGCATATTAACTTCTTTTGAATCATATGACTACATGGCTGTGTGATTTTCTTACATTTCTGGGGTTTTATTTATTTGGTCTATGTAGGAATCATAATTATGATATAAGGAATTATTTTGCTCCTACAAATATTTACTTAATGTTTCATTATTCATGTAAATATTTTTTCCCTTTAAGGTTACAGGGATTTTCATTAAAGAAATTTAATTCTTATTTCCCATTTTCTTTGCATAGTACTGACTTATGAATGTTTGTTCTATCTTCTCTTCATTTTGTGATGTGTTTGTTATATTGATCTGGAACTCTATCTATATGCTGTCATTATAAGGGCTTAACATAGCTTATAGGATTTCTTAGTTCAATATACTAGTCAGTATGTGTGCAATGAAGCATAATTTCTTGAATCTTGGATGGTGTTTGGGGTGTAAAGAGACTGGTAGTGATATTGTGTTGTTGTTTTTTTCCTAATTTTTGTGAGTCCTTTCAATGCCCTCAGTTGGAATTTTTTTTTTTTTTTCTGTTCATCAAGACTTGGATAGGGCACCTTTCCTGAATATAATTTTCAAAACATTGCCTCCTGAGACTTCCTCCTTGGTACCACCTCTTCTCATTCACCTTATTTTGTCTCCTCAGTAGTAAGTGATCAGATTATATTTATATTCCTTCTCTTCTTATATCACTACTCACTAGGTATCTTAGTGAAACATTTTTGTTGTTGTTGTTTTGTATTTGTTTCCTGAGGTAGGGTATCAGTCTAGCTCAGGCTGACCTCGAATTCACTATGTAGTCTCAAGGTGGCTTTGAAGTCATGGCAATCCTCCTACATCTAGCTGCTGAGTGCTGGGAATAAAGGTGTGCACCATCACTCCCAGCTCAAATGAAATGGCTTTAGTGAAATTCTTTTTAAAGTAATATTTTTTTCTTTCATTCAGGAGCAGAGACAGAGAGAGGAGAGGCACAGATAGAGAGGGGGCAAAACAGAGCCTCTAGCCACTGTGAATGAACACCAGATGCATGCACCACCTTGAACATATGGCTTATGTGGGTCCTGGGGAATTGAACCTGGGTCCTTAGACTTTTCAGGTAAGTGCCTTAACTGCTAAGCCATCTTTCCAGCCCTTAATAATATGTCTTGTGAGGGCTGGAGAGATGGATTAGCCAATAAGGTGTCTGCCTACAAAGCAAAAGGATCTCAGTTCAATTCTCCAGGACCCACATAAGTCAGATGCACAAGGGGGTGCCTCCTCTCTCTCTATCCCTCCTCTCTCTATATATATCCACCTCTTTCTTTTCTCTCAAATAAATAAATAAAATATATTAAAAATATTTAAAGTGTGTTATGAACTAATTCAAATATATTTTATATAAGTGATCTTTGGTTGGAAGAAAGGTATATTTTAAAACAACATCAAATAGTATTTTATGCCAACAAAATATTCTGAGGTCAGAGCATTCAGATCAGTGACAGGGGACTTGCCTAGCAAGGATAAGGCCCTGGTTCCTGTCTCTAACTCTGAAGAGAAAATCACAAAAAGCCAAAAAAGCAAAAGAATTGGAGTGTACAATAAAATTCTCCCTATACTTTGCAAGTATACTGATGCAATTACCTTTGAATTGCTAGGACGAAACACCAGAACAAAAGTAGCTAAGAGAAGAGAAGGATTTATTTTGGCTTACATTCTTGAGGTATTGCTTCATAATGGCAGAAAAAAGATGATCCTAGAGCAGAAGCTGGGCATGACCTCTGACATAGCAGATGGAGAACAGCAGCAAGAAAATGAGCCGGACTGGCACTGGCTGACTGGAGGCAAATAAACCTCAACCTCTGCCCCAGTGACACTTCCTCCAGTACGGCTCCACCTCATTCAGAAAACATTAGTTTATGAGGAATACCTGATTAAAACCACCACATGCATGTCTAGAAGAAAATAAATAATATAGCAACATATTTTTACCATTTTAAAAGATAATATTTCCCGTAAACAACTGAGTAACCAACACAAATATATATTCCCTAATTATTATTCCAACATATCTTCAATAGTTTTATCAAAATATATCAAACACAAAAGATTGGTGAATACAATAAAGAGTAAACCTTCTTAGTACTACATAGTATTAAAATCTCAGATCAGTCCTGGTGTTATATCCATTTAATATGTACTTAATAAAATATAGCAAAAAAAATCCTCAGTGTAAGCCACATGTCTAAGCATTTATTTTCATCCAAATATTAAAGACTTGGTGAGCACAGAGCTGACTAGATCACAAGTTAAGGCTTTGCTTCTATAGGAAAAACTATATCTTGATAGATATGTTAAAAGTTAATACTTGATCTCTGTTTGAAATTGTTGCTTCAATTACAGTATAGCAGTGTAGGAAAATGTATGTGGTAAACAAGTTATGAACTCTACAGAACAACTTGAAAGAAAGCAACATTTTATTGGAGGTCAAGTAAAGGTTAGTTAAGATAACTGAAAACTATCACTGTATTTAGTCCTAATGACAGGGTACCATCAAGACTGAAATATTGGAATATTTAGTCAGTCAGTCAGTCATGTTTATTTAGCAGAAAATAGTCAGTAGCAGGTGACCTACTACACAGTCTGAGAAGAGATCACAGGTGTGCTGATAGAAGCTGGCACATTTAATTCAGATGGAGATACAGCTAAGCCAAATGTTGAGCTAAGTCATGAGTGAAAACGAGGAACCAAACCAAGAAGGAGTAAAGGTGATAGGAAAAGGCATAACGTCCTAAAGGGAGAAAAACATTGCAACCAGCACAAGTAGGAATGAACATGTTAGCTTTCAGGAATGCTGAGTGTGTTGACATGGTTTGAGGACAGTTACATAAAACTAAGTCAGTTCTATTATGAAGCAAGGCATTAGAATAATTTCATACAACTCTTTAGAATACAGAGAAGTATTTAATCAGTGACCTAAGTTGCATTTTGCATTTGGCACATTGGTTACAGCATGGAATCTTTGTTGGAACTTCCGTCTCTGCAAAACAGCGAGTTTCAAACATTAGTAGATACTGGCCTGGAAAGTAGACTACCTTCTAGAAAGCCTCCCTCTGATCATCCTAGAGTTGGCCACCAGTACATTCTACTCCACTTATTCCATTCCATTTTTCCCAGGTAATATTCCTTATCTGGTTCATTGCTGCTTGCAGCAGTAGGACTCCGCTGGAAACCTCCTTTGTCAACATACACCTTGCTCACTCAGGATGCAGGGTTGTCAGTTTTTTTCCATCTCAGTGACAAAATATTCAAGGGTCCTACCATAAGATATTGAGAATTGTTTAGAAATTAAGTATGTTAAGTCATATTTCTAGAACTAAAATTCCTTAATTTTTTAAATTAGATTTATTATTTATTTATTTATTTATTTATTTGAGAGAAACAAAGATGGGGAGGTAGACAGAATAAGCATGCCAAGGCCTGCAGCCACTGGAAACAAGCTCCAGATGCATGTGGCACATGTGTATCTGGCTTACATGGGTCATGGGGAATCAAACCTGGGTAATTTGGCTTTTCAGGCAAGTGCCTTAACCACTAAGCAATCTCTTTAGCCCAAATTTTTCTGCTCAGGTAAAAAAGTAGTGTTTAGCTGGGTGTGGTAGCACACACCTTTAATCCCAGCACTCAGAAGGTAGAGGTAGGAGGACCGCCATGAGTTCGTGGTCACCCTGAGACTACATAGTGAATTCCAGGTCAGCCTGGGCTAGAGCAACCTACCTCAAAAAACCTAAAAAAAAAAAAAAGTAGTTTGATTTATCCTTTTCAATCCTAAAAGATCAAGTACAACACAGGGCTGGAGAGATGGCTTAGCAGCTAAGGCACTTACCTGAAAAGCCAAAGGACCCAGGTTTGATTCTCCAGGACCCACATAAGCCAGATGCACAAGGTGGCACATGTATCTGGAGTTGACAAGAGGCCCTAGCGTATCCATTCTCTCTTTCTTTCTCTCTCTCTCTCTCTCTCCCTCCCTCCCTCTTCCACTCTCTCCCTCACTGTCTCTGCCTCTTTCAAATAAATAAATAAAAATAAAATATTTAATAAAAGATACAAAAATACAAACAACAATCCCAGGTGTTGTGGCTCACATCTATAATCTAGCCATTTGAAAGGCTAAGGCAGAAGGATTTCTGTGAGTTCAAGGATAGCCTGGTCTAAACAGTGAGCTCTTGGTCAAAAAAGACCAGAACACAGAGAAATTTCCTGTCTCAAAAATCAAAGCAACAACAGCAAATCAGTAATGATAAAACTGGGCATGCATACCTTTAATGCCAGAACTCAGGACGATGAGGTAGGAGGATTGCCGTAAATTTCATGCTAGTCTGGGACTACTGTATGAGGTTATCCTAGGATCAAGAGAGACCCTGCCTCAAAAACAACAACAAAATCATATTGATGATCAAATACAAAACAAGTCAATTATCACATGATATATTTTCTACATATGAACTTTCCCTCTCTCATCTAAAAATTTTATTTCACATATTTAAATGAATATTACCAATACAATATGACAAGTCAAAAACCCAATATGCTTATTACTTATAACACACCTCAATCTTCATAGAAAACTTGAAGATGAATAATATTTAATGAATAAAGAAATCAAGTCTTCAAAAATAAAAATGACTTTAAATTACAGGACCAAGGATCAAGCCAGTGCTTTTTAATGTTAAAAATAAATTTGTTTTTACTACCAGCATGTTTCTTACTACTTATCTAAAATTTCTCCTGCAGAGTTCTAAACTTGTTTTGGAACTGGAATACATGATTTCTTCATTATTTCTCTGAATTATTCATTCATTCTCATCCTTATAATAATACCAAGTATTTATTCTTCTGACTCTTCTTAAAGTGCTAAAGACATTTTGGAACTATAATTACATTGACTACTTACCTTTAACCCCAGCACTTGAAAGACTGAGGTTAAGAAATAAATCTCAATAAAAATTCAGTAGCTTGAATTGTGCTAAGTGTTGACGTTGGTTTAATTTATAGTATGAACTTGAGTTAAAAAATGTAATGCATTTTGTGCAAACACATCCTTCAACTATGTTCTGCTGAGTCTTCAATTCCCTTTCTTTGAAAATGTGCCAACAACGTTCTCCAGATCCACCATCTACTTTTCTCCCTCACTTACCACTTCTCTCAGGAGTCTACCTGTGATACGTGAATATAGTGTCTTGACCTTTTGCATCCAGTTCTGATAGCTAATAGAAAGTGAGTCAGAAAATGAGGAGAGAGCTGCAAATAAGGTCAGAGCACTTGTCCACTCTCTCACCTATGGCTAGAGGCGCTAGCATCTCTTATAAAGGCCTCTTCACATGACATTTGTTTGGGCACCAGTTAACCATTCCATCCCCTGTATTTACTACTTAAAGGGTAACAGTTCTGCTATTTTAAAACTGGGATTATTGTACTATCATTCATTTATTCATATCTAACATGTTCACAGTCTTGCTACTCATCCACTTACAGAATCCACCTGAAGTTGGATTGCAATGTCAATTTTCTTTAGGGTACTGACTAATAAAATATCATGGAAAGGGCTGGAAATATGGTTCAGTTGGTAAAGTATTTTTTTAACAGATGAATGAGACCTCGAGTTTGGATCCCCAGTACCCAGGTAAAAGCTTGATGTGCCTATAATCCTAGCAACCTGGAGATAAGGACAAGGGGATTCCCTGTAGCTCGTTGGACATCTGGACTAATTGACTAATTGACTACTCTAATTGAATACAAGGCCCTGTCTCAAAAAATAGAAAAAGGGGGGAAATGATAGAGTAAGATAGCCAATGTCAATATCTGGCTTATGTGCGTACACATGCATAAACATCCACTCTTACACCTGTACCTGCATGTGAGCATGTGCACACACACACACACACACACACAGAGAGAGAGAGAGAGAGAGAGAGAGAGAGAGAGAGAGATTTTACATGACAGAAGATATCACAACTTTTCAGCTAGTCCCTTATATTCTCTGCTGTTTAGTTAAAATCCTATTTTTTGTTTGTCTTTAGCTATGTATATGGGGCGAATAGAAAAGGAAAAGGACAGATTCTCCTGTAGGGTGGTGTCGTTGTTTGCTTGGTGGACTATAGTCCTTGTTTAACATCAACTGGTCACTATGATGTCTCATATCTTTCAGACCTCTGTTGCATCAAGGGTGTGAGTTTTCCCGATGTCCCATGGTGAAGGGAAGGAGTTTGCTATTGGAAGAATTCACCCTAGTGTCTCCTTTGACATGTTCTTTGGTTACTATAAGCCTTCTTATTAGTGAGATTTCTCTGTGCCATGAGTTTCTCGGTTCTCACAATGTTTTATCACAGCTTCCACTATTCATTTTAGTTACAAAGTGCTAAAGGGATACATACTCAAACCCTATGCTCATGCCTTATCAGATTCTTTCTCTTGCCTTGGGAGTTTATTTGTAAATGACAGAGGCAAGGGTTTATGGACTCATCAAGAAGAATAAAGTGAGTCCTGTGAATTGAGTTTTCCAAAATTATTTTTGGTTGTTTTTGAATGTGTCGTATTTAAAGACATTTTTTTTTCTGACCATGGGTTTTATTAGCTGCTTTTGATACATCAGGAAAAGAAGTTCTTGTCATATGGATATTAATACACATAAAGAATTTAGTTTATTATACCTCTCAAGAGTATATATTAGACAAAGAATACAAATCATTCTAACCAGTAATGAAACACATAAAAAGTTGATGACATATTGAGTGCACTGAGTACTAATCAAATGGCTAGAAGCAGACTGTCTTACAACAATATCATAGTCTCATCTGAGTGGCTTGTATTTGAAAGCTTTCAAAATAAATATTATCATAAAGGTTAAAATTCCAAAACAAATGCATATTTCAACAGAAAATATAGTAATGAAAGATACATTAAAAGGCCTCTTTCCAAGCTCTTAGAACAAAATCCAAACTCCTAAACTGATATAACCCTGCCTCACTGTCATTGTTACAATATGTTTCAAACAAATTGGCAATTCTTTAGTTATTTGGAAGAAACAATTTGTCTCTACCTGAGGTACTCTGACCCACTTTTAATCCCTTGCTTGAGTGCTTATTTCTGTACCCGAGGATGGTGACCCTTTGTCACCCTTCACACCTGTCCCTAGAAAGTCCCTCCTCAGAATGGCTTCCTATGACAAACATGCCCATTCAAAGCTCTCAACACTCACATGGTTCTTTCTCAGAGCTTCTTATTTTCTCCCTTCATAATCTTTACCACTGTACTACATATTACATTGTGTCATCTTCTCTTATTCAACTTTGCACTTCCATAGTGCCTAGTATGTAAAAGGTGTTCAAAATGTTCAAACAGTTATAAAATTCATTTTAAACGAACCTAAATTAATAGATCTAGCTCCTTGCTTTGAAACAAACAACTGGATTTGGATCATAATAGATAGACTCAGAGTAAGATCCCACTCAAGGATTCATTTTGCCATCAAGTTCTACTGAAGTGTTGTTTAAAGGTCTGTCACTTGAATGTTGAGAAAGCTTTGAGCACAAGCAATAATCTCTACAACATGTTGCATTTGACAAGAGCCAGCATGGCTGCTAAAAACTATCACAGCTGTCTTATAATGTCTTTATTAATTCCATTAATTAAAAGTTAATTCACATCATGAAGAAACAAACACAAAAGAATTCCCAACAGAATGTGATGTTGCAGTGTTAGAAAATACCAAAGAAATCAATCAAGACAGTTTCCTCAAACCTGCATTTATAAAGGTATAATCAACCAGTTCCTAATCCCCATGTCAGGAAAAATGAACTTTCAATTTGTTTTCTGACCCTTTACCCAAGTACCTGCTCACCTGTGCTGTGTAGATTTAGCATTAGTCATTCTACCATCCATCTATGTCTTCTCTGTCTTTGGTTATCTTGCAATTATCATTCTCAGCTTACCTTCTAGACACTGTTTATACCAGATAAAAAATATTTGCAATACATTTATACTATATATCTACAATGAAATACTATGCTATGTTACATGCATATGTTATATGTTAATACATATAAGTATGTATTCAACTTCATATATATTTTCATATATGCCTTCACAATTATGAACAATTTGCTTATTTAGTTAGCAAAATAATGTGCTTAAAGATTTTCAAGCCTTGCCTGTAACACTTAGTAGAGGCAAAATTATGAACTAAAGAAAATTATCAGAAAATGAAGCCTATGACCTTGAAATAATAGAAGAAAAATTCCTGTGAAAGTAAGTAAACAAGTTATGAAAGTAATAAGGAAAATAACGAAATGTAGTTTATAAACATAAGGAGAAATTGAAATTTATAATCAAAACAGAAGCACATATATTTTGGGAGCACAGAATATAGTGTGCGAGAATCAGGAAAAGGAGAAAATTAGGCAAATCAAGCTAGGCATAAGGACATACCTATAATCACAGTATTTGGGAGCCTTGAGGCAGGAGGATGGCAGACTTTAGGATGGCCTGGGGTATAGAGCACACATAGTCCCACACACATACAGAGATCAAGAGAGTGGGGGAAGTAGGAGAGACAAAGAGAGGGAAAGGCAGAGAAAGAGACATGTGCAGGAGATTGGAAGAAAAGAAGTGTATGAAAACGTCTCATCAGAAGCAAGAAGTAAAATTTGAAGAAAAAGTTAGAAGAAGCATGTGAATATTTGACGTATATAGTAATGGAGGAAAAAATGAGAAAAGCAGAACAAAGAACAGATGGACAAGGTCAAAAGGTATACTTGGAAGAAAATTGGAAACATTGCCTCAGAATAACACTGAACCATTATATATAACCAAGGTAGGCTCTGGCAGAAACATGCATATCCCTGGTTACCAGAATAATGTAAGCATCCTAATCCCAATCTCCTAGAGGAGTCTTACAGATAACAGCATTAGGGAGACAGCTGTGGAGGCCGTGTGGGAGTAGAGCCAGTGTTGCTTGTTTTATCGCCATTCAATGATAGAGTGGGTGTCATTCAGTAACAGAGTAGGAGTGTATTTCACGTTTTATGCTGCTTACTCAAAATTTAGTTTTTCAATTTTTTTTTCCTAAAAATAAAACAGAAAGACTGTGGTGTCAGCAAGTATCTAACCCTAGTTATTATAGCTTAGCCATTGTTTCAGCTGAAATTCACATGAATAAATTGTGAGCTAGAGTAAATCAGTCAACAGGACAGTTGTGATATTTTCACTTCTCTCAAGGAAGACGATAGATGTGGCATTCAAGTTCTTTTTATCCTTTACAAATACAGCATTTAATACATAGAGGTACAGTACACTATATCATGGATAAATTAGAAACAGTGCTGCTAGATAGCTAACTCAGCATCAACAATTAACTATGGACTTTTCCTTGTGGAGAGTACACTTACTTGTGTCAGCTGCTATTAGACCATTACTTCAAGAACTTAAAAATACTACAAAGGGATAGTCTGATGGAATTCTAGCCTGCAGTGTAACTTAATACTTATATGTTACTTTACTTTTTAGGTTATTCTCATAGTATACTATTATTTTGATGTACTAAGAACAATAAATTCACTTCTTTTGCTGGATATTACTGACTTCTTTTGAAAAATGAGTCAACATTTATTATTCTAAGTGAATAGTTTATGTATTGAGGAATTTAAAACTGATTCTTGAGAAATCTCATTTAGGTAATTTTTGTTCCTTTGGTTTCAGAAATCTTTTTTTTCAGCTGAGATGTTCATATCTGTATAGATGTGCTTTCTAATATTTTTCCCCTGTGGTGTAGTCTACTGCTTCCCTCTTTCTCTATCTCAGTTGATCCACCCGTGCTTTGACATTTAGGTCATCTTGGTGAGTTATGTTCTTTCTCTAATCAGAATGTGACCTTCCAAAAGAAAGATGCACAGATGCATCCCAACTCCAATCCCAGGGACAGCAGAGGTATAGCAACAGGAGGGCCACAGAGTTGTCCTGGAGTGAACCAGGATACAGCAATCATGAATACCACTGATGACCATTGTGCAGGCTGGTCGATAAGAAAATAGCTTCTGTTTTCAACTTCAATGATGATTTATTGAGGCCCTGTATGTGCTAAATACCCCAGGTACTTGGGACACATCAGAGAATAGAACAAGGAACATTATTCTTATAGAGATTGCAGTCTATCATTTAATTTTACTTTACCTGTGCACTGACTGTTACCTTGGGCCAGTCAACACCTCTGTCTCTACCTGTAATAAACTACCTAAAAGAGGATTGGTATGTTGAACAGGATACCTGCCCTAGCCCAGCACCAGATGCAGAGAGGCCTGGAAATTGATTTTTAACAATAACATACAGTAGGGGAGAAGGGAGAAATGGCAGAGTGCAGCTTTCTGGTTGATTGACACAAACTGCATGTTGCTGTTCTTACTGATGCTGCTTCTTGGCAATAGCCTTGTTAGTGAGGTCCTTGTCCTTCTGTGAAGCTCCTTGTTTTTCTCCTTGGTCTCTGTGGTTGTTTCAGTGTAAATTTCACCCCTAGTCTCAAGTATCTTTGATTAAGCTTCCAACTTAATGTGTAGAAGGTAGATCCGTGCCAGGGAGGGTGTGTGTCCCTGGGGGTGGATCTGGAGTCAGCCTACTATGTGCTCACAGTCACCTAGTTATTGCTGTCTGAGGCTGTTTTCTCTCTGCTGTGTGTGTGTGCTGACCTGAGCCAGCTTCCTCTGCTGCAATGATGCTCTACCTGAAAACTGAAAGCCTGAAATAAACTCTTTCCTCCCATAAGCTACTTCCAGTAATGTGCTTTGTCCCACCAACAAAAATTGACTCTCTCAACCAGTGTTAGGGAAGGTGTCTGACCTTGAAGTTTGGCCAAGATATATTCAAAGCCCTCTGTTGTCTTGGTCACTTTGCTTTCTACCAAGGCAAGACAAAATTCCTGGACAGCCCTGGAGACCCCAAATAAGGTAGAGGATACCCAGGGTTCCCAGCTAGCTGTTTTCATAATTTTCACAGTAAACATACTGCTTCTTGACCACCACAAGCCGGGCAAGGTTTCTGCTCCAGGTGAAGCTGGCCATAGTATGATGGTATGAATCAGTGGGTCCACAGTAGAGCCACACATCTCAGTGCATTCCAGCCCTGCTTACAAGTCAGTCACCACTGTTCTCAGCTGTGTCTCTATGACCCTCATGAGTGGTCTATAAGGCCTGAAAATAGACCTTCAACAAATGTCCATTTATAGAACAATGTACTAAAGTGAGACATCAAAGAAGTGACGAAGGTAATACAAAGTTCATTTGAAGAACATTAATAATAAAGTCCAAAAGAACATTAAATACCATCACAATAATAATGCAGATATTGAAATGAGAAATTGAGGGAACTAGGAAGGATCCTCAGACATTTCATGCTCTACAGAAATAGAGGTCAGGAGTGGAAGTAAACTGAGTTCTTATCTCAATGGGCATTGGAAATTTCATACTGCATAGGAGTGAGACATTTTTAAATATATTTCTAATTAAAGAGATATACTACTTTTTACAGCATATGATTTAGTTAGGACTATGACAAAATATGTAAAGTTCTCATTTACTGTTTGGTTATATAATCATTCCATGTATGTCAAAACCAATGTCTAAAATTTCAAGTTAAGATATCTGAATCCACAAAGCTTACCTCATATTTACAACCATTATTCAAAAGCAAACATTAGAGAGAAAGGGAGAGATTTATTCTTACCAAAATACTACATTCAAACCACCAACCCCAATGAGGAGAGCCCTCTCCAGAACAGGGACAGGGAGGAAGGAAAAGATGGTACTAGCACATGATAAATCAATACAAAGTATGTTCTTTAAAAAGTCAAAAAAATTACTACATTCAAAAGCTTATTTTGTTTCAGTGTTTTCTGATTAGAGTAATTCTTACTTATCTTAGTTTGCACAGATATCATACATAGTTATAGTTCTGTTCATAATAATCATTTTCTCTTTACTTCAACTTACCATTCTAAAGTTGTCTCTTAAATTGTATGTGAGCCATTCTCGGGTTTTGTTAGTGGTTGTGTTACTTTTAATTTATGATAACATTCCTTGAGGTTATTTTCTAATTATAAAGAACAACATCTCACAGTAAATAATTTTGTAGAACCTGTGAATTTGCAGATAGTTTCCTTTATATAGATAAATTTTTGTTACCTTATTGGACATCAATTCTGCTGTATAGTTACACTTTGATGTCAGATAACACAGTGAGTAAGTGTTGCTCTACAAAATGCATTTTGTGTTTTCTCAAGTATAATTCCATGTTTAATGAAAATCTCTTTTCTGTGCCTGCTTGAAGCTGATAAGTAGAGCAGCTGTTCCCATATCTTTGCATTGGGGCAATATGTTTCCCTGAATATCCACAAAGCAACATTACAACTAAATGACACAGGGAACATTGTTCCATCTTCCAGCTACAAGTGTAAACAAATTGATGGTCTGTTCTTCGTGCTTCTACTCTGCCCATACTCAGAATATAATTCATGTTCTAACTTCTTTCATTCCACATAAAGTCAGTATTTGAATTCAATTAAATATTTGAAAGGTATTCATTATATTTACTGGGCTCATTCTTTATTAATCTTCTGTCTACTTCAAAACCTGTCTCTGGGCTGAGACAGGGCTGAGAATGTATTGTATTATTATCTTCCTTCTATGAATAGAACAATTTGAATAACTGAGAATAAGGAGAGAAAGTTTTGTTTAATGTCATGTAATCTGATAAGACCAACTGTGCAACAGGGCTTCTGGATTATTTTCTAACTGATAACTTTATTCTATCAACATCTTGCATCTCTTCCAGGGATATGGTAATGGACACTGATGAGACTCAAAACTCATCAAAGCAGAAAAGCAGAGGCTTCTGAGAGCTCAGTGCCGAAAGAGACTTAAAGGTGGCCTCCGAGCCTCTGAGAACATCAAGGAAAAGGAGCTAGGAAAGAATATAAGAGCTACAGGGTGGGAAGGTGTATTCTGAGGTATTGTTCCCCTCCCTCCCCACTGAGCCTGACTGCTGTATTCATGATCCCATAGTGAACACTAATATCCCCACTGAGGAAGCTCCTCAATGGAATGGTGGTGGGGGACAGGGAACATAAAAACAGAAGTAGGAGGAACACCATGAGTTCAAGACCACCTGAGATTACACAGCGAATTCCAGGTCAGCCTGAGATAGACTGAGACCATACCTTGAGAAACAACTACAAAAAAGTATAACCTTATGGGAATATGACCAATATATAAACTATTCTACTCAGCAGTGAGAAATTAGGAAATTTGCATAAGATGGATAAACCTGAGGGGAAAAGATCATGCTAAGTGAGCTCTTATATGTGGATCCGGCTTCTCTTATCAGGGCTGGTGAAGCCTTGTCCAGCCCCTAAGTGGTGCTTACAGCAGTAAATCACAGAGTTCTCTGTTACTGAGCATCAGCTCAGAAAGCACCCATAATCCTGTTTTTGTCTTTCGAGAGATATGGGCTGCCATGACCAGCGTGTCTTTGACCTGTTGGGGTGATTTAGGGATTAGAAAGAATGACAGATGGACACACAGAATAGTGAAAGCTAGGATCGGGTGGTCTGTAGGCTCTGATGGAGACCCTGCAGCACCGCCTAACCAGCGTTGGTTTTATTTTATACATACACAGAAAAACTTTGACAACTTTCTTTTGTCAAATATAGAAAAAACATGGGAATGGGGAAACAAGGTCAGATGGTGTAGGAATGAGACACCTGCACAGTGTTTTTCTGCACATACTGTCTTCTGCGCGAGGCCAGGCAGTATACATACATACAATACATACAAACAGTCCAAGGGGAGATTTAAGAAGAGGCTGTGCCCCACTCTGATCTCTATGGTTCAACTGGAGGTAGACATGGCTGCGCCTATGTCAGTGGCTTCTACTGGTTGTGGCTCTCTACAGTGGGCTATGTGTCTGGGTGTGTCGCCAGGATGTTTTCTATGCTCTACACATATAACACTATGACAAATCCCTATGTTCATGCCATTTTCTGAAGGTTTGTCTCCCCCCCCCCAAATTCATGTTAAAACTTAATCCCTAACGTAAGGGTGTGTAAAGGCAGAGCCTTTTGTAAGTTATTGGATCACAAGTAGATAGCACTCCAGAATGAGACTAGTGACACTCAGGAGCCTCTAGGTAGCTGCCTTGGCCCTTTTAACATATGAAGTCCCAGCAGGAAAATGACTGTCAGGAATCAGCAACTGAGACATCACCAGTGAGGTGGTATGCTGAGCCTCTTCCCTTGCACTTCCCACCCTCTAGAACTATGAGTGATATATTTATGTGATTTTTTTTCTTCGTAAACTATATCATTTGCTATATTAACTCAACCACCAGTATGGTACACTACCTTCTTAATCTCTTAGCCTATGAATAATATAACAGCTTCCAGTAATTAATAGTAGTCTATGTTGCCACAGTACTCTGTTTGAGCTTTCAACATTGTTACATATATAATTTTCCAGTGGCAATCCTTTCTGTTCAAATGTCAATATGAATTTAATATCATTAAGTAGGCCTTAAGTGCTAATGCATTTGCTCAACAGAGATGTTATCCCTGTTCTAACACACTAAAAGAGCTGAGAAAGTTGCTTTCTCTGTTCATTAGAGTAGTTAGCACAATATTATAAGTGTGGTGGGATAGCAGCATGTATTATGGGACATGAAGATGGTGAAAACCCAGGCAGACAGGACTGGCATAGAAAACAGAAGTCTGACATAACCAGAATCAAAGAAATGCACACAGTAGATACTGCAAGGTGAGAGCAAACATGCTTCTGGAGCCACCGCATTGGTCTAGCACTATTTTGTTTTCAAGTTTTGTTGGAACCTTCTCATACTTGATCCATTGCATATACAATTTATAGAATGGATGCTTTTATTCTATAACTAGAGAGCTGACTGTCTGAGTTAGAGACTCAATGGTCAGAAAACCTAAAGTATTTATTAAATGTTTATTATATGTATTATATGTCCTCTCTCTCTTTCTCTCTCTCTCTCTCTCTCTCTCTCTCATCAGCTTTCTAGACTCAGACTTCTCTCCTAGCCTCTAGTAATTCATTAGTTCCTGGCCCCATAGCTGCAGTCTTTGCATTGTGTTCTCACACGTGTATGTCTGGCTATTTCCCTTTTCTATAAAAATTCTAGTCATGTCAATTAAAGAGCCAACCCTACACACAAACTCCATGATTTTAATTAAATACTTCTTCAATAGGCCATTCTCCAAAAAGTTGACTGTCTGAGGTACTAGAATTTAGAAATTCATCATAGGAGTTGCTAACCCTTCAAAGCTAAACATCCCTAGATATAGAAAAATGGCATCCTACATCAATAACTGAATATTATTTTAAGAAAATATATTGAATTGTTTCTTAAGCTGTAAGAACTGCTTGAAACTGTTTCTCCCACAATTTTATATTAATCTACAATCATTCTTCATGATCCACATACTGACAGCATGGATATGAGAACAATTTACATGAAATTTTGATAAGAGCGACCAGCCCCTGCAGTCTTACGGGAAGTGATGATGTTGCTCTTGGTTTACTCTCCCAGTGGGAAGTATCACTTTCTGTGTTTCCTTGTGATTATTTGACATGAAGTGCCCTGCTTTTCAGAGAAATGAGTATGAATATCCTGCTAGTCTCTGAATATAATTGTAGTATTAAAACATAAGTGTATGCTTGAACATGTTTATGCAAACATTCTGAGAAATTATGAGATGATTTTGGATCAAAGCTACCTTTTTTGCTTTTTGTGTTTTTAATGTGTGTGTGTGTATGTGCCCATACTCATGTGCACTCATGCACACGTGTATTTGTGTGGATATGGTATGATGTGGTGTGTGCCATGAACAGCCTTCGGAGGTGGTTGGCACTCAACTCTCATGGCCAGAGTGGAGTGTCAGGAGCAGGCTCTGTCACTCTTCTGCCTGGTCTTTGTTTTGAGCCAGAGTCTCTTTACTGATTCTGGAACTTGCCAGGGGCTCTAATTATTTTCCAGTCTCTCTGGTTCCCTACAATCCTGGAGTTACAAGTGCTCAGGGCCATGCCTAGCTTCCTACATGGGGATCTGGAGACTCATGCACTGGTTGTCACAGGATCCCTCATGCCCTCATGTTTGCCCAAGAAGCACACAACCACGGAGCCATGTCCCCAATCTATAACTACCTTTTTGAACTAATTTCAGAACCTTTAGTTTGACCCCATGGACCATTTTGCCACCTTTTGTCTGCAAGTCCCCATGTCCATGACGGCCAGTAACTACAGAAAGCATTGTTTATTTTAAATAAAAATTAGAGGGAGATATATAATTTATATCACTGAAGAAACTCTAATATGCCCTTCAAATCAACTGAAAGCTAAGCTGGAAAACTTTGTCTATTGTGATGATTCAAATCAGGTTTCTTCCTTGTGATAAATAAACCGAATAATGCCTACAAACTGCTGATACGCTTTATTCATAAGAGTCTGTTAATTGGTTGGAGAGATGGCTCAGCAGTTCAGAGCACTTCCCGTACAAGCATGAGGGCCTGAGGAGGCCTGAAAAGCCTCTTGGACTTTATCACTGGAATGTTCCCTTGGTCAGGGACCATGATGGGAATCACTGTTTTCACTGTATGAAAGAACACTGTCTCAGAGGAGGCCACTTTCCCCTCCTACCTCATTCGATCCAGTCTTCCATCAAGTTTAAAAAGTTTCATATGACTCTGAAGGTGGAAAAAAACAAACTCACTTTCCACTATTAAAAAGATCAAAATATCACATTTTTGTAGCCTCAATTTCTGTTGAGTTCTACAGAGAGGACTGCTGCTATGGTGCATTTCAGTGGTGCTGTTCTTTCTGTCCAGGCTCACCTCATCAGTGCACTGCAGGAGGGGCATCCTCTGGGCTCTCAGGCTATATTCTGAGGGAGCAGATGGCATACGGTGCAGCTATTCCAACAATCCTCTTTTCCTAAGCTTTTGGATTTTTTTTCCTACTCTATTCTGTGAGAGAATTTCTGGTGTTTCAGCCTCACTGAATGTTGGCAACCATTAAGAGCAGATTCAGTCAGTAAGGCAAACAAATTATTAGAGCAGATTTAACATACTAAATGCAGAGTCTCTGAATTGTGTAGACATCAATTTGGCCCCGTTCAGTGATACATAAAGTCCTCTTTCAATAAACGTCCTTAGAATTGACTCCTGCAGGCATTCTTCCAGCTGTAATCCGTCAACCAAACCTAAGCCCCTCTGGTACAGTCATAACAACTCTACCTTTCCTATGCTATCAGCTGCATTACTGGGAGCCGCTCTCTGCTGTGTGAATTATTTCATTCCCTCCCTTTTGCTGTTCCAGATTGTCAGCATCATCTGTGTAACCAACATTTAATGTTAAAATCCTTCTGGCATACCTGAGGCTTATGATTCCTTTCTGGCACAGATAGGGTCAGAGATGAATGTATCTAGATGGAAAAGACCAATTCAAAAATAATCTGCAATGTGATGAAATAGCTATGGATTTAGTAACATTCATTTGAATGTTTGCATCAAGAATTTTCTATATTAACAAGAAAGTTAACTCAAACACCTATGCTCATATAAATAGCCATAATTTAACTCAATTTGTCACCAAAAAAAAAAGACATAAAAGAGGAAGTAGGCTAGTTGAGAAGATGAATTTAATTGAAAGGGTTATAAGTGAATGTGGTGGTTTGATTCAGGTGTCCCCCATAAACTTAAATGTTCTCAATGCTAGGTTCCCAGCTGATGGAGATTTAGGAATTGACGCCTCCTGGAGGCAATGTATTGTTGGGGGTGGGTTTATGGGTGTTAGAGCCAGTTTTCCCATGATAGTGTTTGGAACACTCTCCTGTTCCTGTTGTCCACCTTATGTGGGCCAGAGGGTGATGTCCACCCTCTGCTCATGCCAACTTGGAGCTTCCCCTCGAGCCTGTAAGCCAAAATAAACTTTTTTTTTCCCAAATCTGCTCTTGATTGGGTGATTTCTACCAGCAATGCAAACCTGACTGCAATAGTAAAGTGGTACTGAGAAGTGGGATTGCTGCTAGATACCTGACTGTCTGGCTTTGGTCTTTGGGGGCTGATTTTCAAGCGGCATGTGGAGGGATTTGAAACCTTGACAAAAGAGATGCCTTGCAGTGCTGTAATTACAGCATAATGGACTATTCTGGTCAGAGTTGAAAGACCTGAATGCAATAAGATCTATGGACTGTGAGGTTTGGCTTATGAGGATGAGAAAGAGCTTTACTTGGACTGGGCTACCAGTTTGTGTGAGAAGCTTTCTGTTTCGCCGGTGTCTGTGTCCTGAGAAGTAGTGCAGGGTTGCTTTGCATAGAAATGAACTGGTGTAAGCAAAGGGATATGGCACAGGGAAAAAAAAATATCTTTGGGTGAACTGCTGCCCATTCAGCTGCAATTAAGGGATTACAACCTTTGAGTTTGGGCCAGCTGACCTGAACTGGGGCAACAGGAAGAATGTAGACTCTTTTGAAGGGGCCTGAGTGCTCAAGGAGTTGTCCTGTTCTTCAAAATCTGCTTTATTTCTCCCTGGATTAAAAAAATTGGCACCCTACTTGGTATTGTGGAGTATAAGAAATACAGGAAAGAGAGGGTCATTGAATTTGCAACATGCTCTTGCATTTTGGAAATGGCTATGGGCAGTGTGAAGCAGGTTTGCTGGGTGCCTGTATGTAGACCCCATGGGGCCATGAGGATGAACCGTGGATTGCAGTGGAGACCCAGTGGAGATGTTGGGATCATGAGATGGCTGCTAAGGAAAGCTGCCAGCCCCAGATGAAGTTTTCTAGAACTGTGAGTAGCCTAGCTGGAGGGGCGGAATTGGAATACCAGAGACTTGTTGCTGGTTAGAATTATCAGACTTGGAGATTTGTCACTGACTAGAATTGTTGGCCTTGGAGCTAGAGTTTGATGTTTGCCCTGGTTGTTTTAAATCTTGTATTGGCTGAATATTTCTTTACTATGCCTAATGCCATCTTTTGCAATATGAATATTTATTCTGTGCCATTATGGTTTTTTTTTGGGGGGGGGGATTTTTTGGTGTTATGGCTCAGTTAAAAGATCTTGGATGATGGGGATGTTTGAACATCATTAGGATTGATAGAACCAATGGGGACTTTTAAAGATGGACTGAATATATTGCATTTTACATCATGGATGGTTAGCAGTTTATGGGGGTTAGGGATGGAATGTGGTGGTTTGATTCAGTTGTCCCCCATAAACCTAGGTGTTCTGAATGCTAGGTTTCCAGCTGATGGAGATTTGGGAATTAATGCCTCCTAGAGGCAGTATATTGTTGGGGGTGGGCTTATAGGTGTTATAGCCAGTGTCCCCTTGCCAGTTTTAGGCACACTTTCCTGTTCCTGTTGTGCACCTTATGTAGGCCAGGGGGTGATGTCCACCCTCTGCTCATGCCATCATCTTCTCCTGCCATTGTGGAGATTCCCCTCAAGCCTGTAAACCAAAATAAACCTTTTTTTTTCCCCACAAACTGCTCTTGGTTGGGTAATTTCTATCAGCATTACAAACCTGACTGCAACAGTGAGAGTGATGAGAAAATAAATATGATCAAATTATATGTGTGTGTAATTAAATTGCACAAAAAGAAAACTAAAAATAGTAGAAAGGAAAATAGGCTTATGCAATTCAACTTTCCACCAAATTAGAAAGTATCATACAATTCAGTGGTTTTTCCAATATTAAAAAGTTCATAGAAGCAGTTTTTATAAATCTCAATTTTTGCTGATTCAGATTTCTCTGAACTTTTAATCAAATTCTCATTGTAATCTGTTGATGTGAATAGAGAAAAGTATCCCCAACTGGCAGGTCTTATTTAAAATTCTATGAATGTAGCTATGAGCTGCAACTTTAATGCTTTTCTTCCATAGCCCCTAATGCAATATTTTAGATATCTTGACAGAAACATGTTTTCCAAATCCACTTTATTACAATAACTTTGTGTTCTAAAATAATAGCATTATCTCATGACCACACCTCTCCTTCCTGCCCAGCTCTTGTGTCTATGGAGTCCAGTAGTGGCTTTCTTTGTGGTGATGAAATTGTGCTACAGCTGGGTAGTACGACGGATGCCCAGTGTTGTCAGTGTACTGAGAGGAGCACAGCTGGAGACCCCAGGTGCTGGAGTTTCTGGAAAAGACAAGCCAACAAGGCAGCAATGGGCATGCTTGTTAATCACTTACTGAGATTATCTGTGCGGGAGTCTAAGCCAAGGAAAGCAGCAGCTCCCACTGTGCCATGTTTTCCCCAGGGAATGATACTGTAATTAGGGTTAAGTAGAGCCACAAAGGCATGAGGATGGGGAAGAGCTGTCATTTCACTGCCAAGGCAGAATGGAATATACGATTCCTGCAGTTTTAGAGGCCAAGAGGAAGAAGGTAGATGAGGTAAAAATAGAAGAAGGCCAAATACTGAGGGTACTAAGTCCCAAGTAATAGTGGAGAAAGATGTCTTCAGATTTCTCCTGCCTCAGGGATGGCTTCTGCTAAAGGTCTCATGGGAAGACCCCTGCCAGTAGTTCAAATGCACAAAAATACATGGGAGGCCAAAGGAGCATGGACCTTCTTCAATGCAATACCCTTAGGTCACAGCAGGAGCTGGTTGCTCATTCCAAGTGCAAGACTGATCCAGGAATAGCAGCCTTCATTCAGGGCTTAAAGCTTGAAAGTAATGCTAGGACTTATATCTGGCTGGGCCTGAAACACCACAGGTAATGTTGTTTGTTTTTCTTTTTATGCCACTGAATTGTAGCCTTTAAAATGTTTAAAATGCTAGCAATGCCTCTGATAAAACACTAGGACTTGGAAGTTTTTTTTACTTTTTTCTTTTTAATACCATTATGACCTGTGAGTTAAATTAGGGTTGTAGACTTTCAAAAAGTTACTGTGTAGGTGGGTAGGTGGAGGAAAGTCAGACATAGAGAGAATGGGCAAGCCAGGGCCTCCTGCCACAGCAAAGGAACTCCAGATGCATGTGAAATGTTGAGAATCTGGCTTTATGTGGGTGCTGGGGAATTGAACTGGGGCCAACAGATTTTGTAAGCAACTGCCTTTAGCCACTGAGTCATCACACAAGCCCCAAAAGATGTTTTGATCAAGGCATAAAATGGTAAAATATTGTGTGTATTTTACCATAATCAAAACTACCTTTTAAAATATATTGTATTGGTAAATTTTTAAATATATTTAACTTAGAATATAAAGAAAGGCAAGATGATCCCCTTTTCTTTGAGAATTATTCAACACAGGAGATGTGCTCAGTAAAGTACCCGCATGTATAAGCCACAAATAAAATCATGCATATAGTAGGACAAGAATTTTATTTGTTAATTTGAATATGATACTCTTCTTTATAATTTTTCTCAGTCGTCCCATTGACTTTAGATAGATTCCGGTTCCCTGGGGGTGGTTAAGAGGGACCCTCTTGTCCTGGTCTTAGCTGTGTTTCTGTCTCCCACCTTCCACTCCTCACCTCAGCTCTGACTTCAGCATGCAGCTGGAACGTTCCCCAGCTCTGTGGAGCACAGCGCTCTGCTCATATGGTTGGGCAACCTCAGTCTGTTCATCAGTCGGCCTGGCCGACTCTCTTCTCTTCTTTTTTTTTTTTTTTTTTTATGGCTATCATCATATCACCGATCAGTTCTCGGCTCGGTGTCAGTTAATTACATAGACGGCCCTTTCTTTCTTGCCTAGATTAAGTGGAATTACTTTTGGCTTCAAAGGACTTCTGTTATAAGCCTTACTAAAGTGGATTTAAGTTACAAAATTAGTGTCTCTTTTTCCCAAACAAAACACTGGTCTCCTGAAAACAGAGACGGAGTTTGCCATATGTGTTTAGTTCCTAGCAATTAACGTGCACCATTTCCAATGAAAAGCATGCATACTGTGTGAATCCATATTTATTTATGAGCCTGGATGCAGCCAAAGGTGTCCATCATGGATGGAAATGATCAGGTGATTTATGACTGAAAGATAATTTTCTTGAAAGAACCAAGGTGATTTGAACAGGAAAGGTGGCACTTGAGTCAAACAAGGCCAAATGGACACTGGCCTTTCTCCTAACATGCATGATGCAGGCATAATAAAAAAACAACGAGGAGAGAATAAATACAGCTTTCCTTTCAAAGAGTGCTGATGAATTATTACTGTTTGCACTTGGCAAACTTTTTTAGCCTCCCATCCATTGTGACCTTTCTGGCTTTGGGTAGTCTCTGAAATAGATTCTAGCTTGCCTTTTGCTGGTTGTTTTTGAAACTTTTTTTTTGCTCCCATCTAGGGTATTGTATCATATTTTGTGGTCATCACTGAAGAAAAATATATAACACTTTCTCAGTGATTCAAAGTGAAGACAGCGTCCTTCACTTTTTCTGTCTGTTTTCTTTACTTTTCATCTTTTATCCTTGCTTTGAAAAAATACCCCTGGGTCCCAGAAAACAGACTCTTTTCTTGGGCCCTGTGTAGTGCTGGTCACGGTTCATGTGTGATCTGTGTGATGATAGATAACCCCAATAAATTTCTGAAAAATTTCTATTATCCACCCCAGCCATCAAGGAAGGAGAGGTGTAGCCCTGCCCACAGGAGTTCTATCTAGAAATCAAGATCTAATTCAAGCATGGGTTTAAGTATCATTTAATAATAATGGATCTATTTAGCTGAATGGGTTGACTATTGCTATTCCTTTTGGCACAATTTTTAAATAACATTGGCATAATAATATTAGAAAAATAATATCACTTAACTGACAAGTTAACTTGTTAAAAATGCTTCTGTCGGGGCTGGAGAGATGGTTTAGTGGTTAAGCGCTTGCCTGTGAAGCCTAAGGACCCACGTTAGCCAGATGCACAAGGGGGCGCACGCAACTGGAGTTGGTTTGCAGTGGCTGGAGGCCCTGGCACGCCCATTCTCTCTCTCTCTCTATCTGCCTCTTTCTCTCTCTGTCACTTTCAAATAAAGAAAGAAAGAAATGTTCTCATCACAAAAATTATAAGTAGGCAAGATGATGGATATGCTAATTTACCTGATTATAGTCATTTCAAATTATACATATACCAAAACATCACATTTTATACTATAAAATACATGAGAGTTTGTCATTACACCTCAGTAAATCTTGGAAAAATAAAAGGATTACAATAAAATTTTTAAAAAATTTAAAAACATGCTTCTGTCATTGGGACACAGTTTTTATTGAAGTGTATCCATCTTTAAATAATATTATCTCATTCATTTAAAAATCTTAACTAAAATAAATCACAATATTTCCATTAAGAAAACTTTTTGCACTTTTAATATTTTATTTATTTATTTGAGAGGGGAAATAGAGAGAGCAAGAGAGAGAGAGAGAAAATGGGAATGCCAGGTTCTCTAGCCACTGCAAAGGAACTCCAGACACATGCACCACCTTTTGCAGCTGGCTTTACATGGGTACTAGGAAATCAAACCTGGGTCCTTTGACTTTGCCAGCAAATTCTATAATCGCTAAGCCATCATTCCATCCCTGTATTCTTATAGCTGATATTAAAGATGATAAATTTTAAATGGAAATTCCCTTAGTCCCTAGATACATTTATTAAACCTTTTCTGTAGCATTTTTATTATTTTTTATTAAGTATATACTTTGTGTGGACACATCATGTGTTGGTAGCAGCATTTCCCTCCTCCCTACCCCCATTCCACTGAGGGCTGTCCTCAGTGGGATTTCTGGTATTATACAAGTTTCATGCATACATACATACTTGTATGTATGCTGTGTAAGCTATATAAATTCACTTGAATATTTCAAATTTTCTTAATATGTATATTTCAGTTTTATTTATGTATATGCTAAAACTATTTTGAAGGCACTCACCACCAAGAAGTTAAAGCAGGCAAGCAAGTAGCACTGTTTTATTTTCCCCCTCTGATTTCTTTGTATCTGGGATGCTTGCAAGAATGTGTCACTCACCCACTCCAAGGCAGGGTCTTCTCCTCCGTGATACATAACTACCCAGTATATTCATCATTTCATTCTTTTTCCAATATTAAAACTACATTTAATGCTCAAGCATGGTTTGTAAAGCCTTCATCTCAGCATTATTATTCTCTCTTCTCATTTTTTTACCTTCATGTCTTTGGGACAGTAGAATTTGTCTTATCAATCAATAACTTAATTATTTTTTATAAAAATAATTCTTTCTAGGATCTCATTGACCTGGTACCATATAAATGACATCCACTCTGAAGAGATTTCACTCTTTGAAGCAATGTGATGGGTCATATACTATGTTATCCTGCATATTGTTAAAATAGAGATCAAAAATTTCTGTCAATGTTCTCAAACTCTCATTTAAGATGTTCATCTCTTAAAAGATTTAGAAAGAATAAAATTAATATATGCAAAGATATTATAGAAGTTATAATGGTTTGTAGTTCTTATAGTCTTCTATTTCCATGCTATGAGTTTTGATATCTACTCTCTCAATCATAAATTTACTAGAGCCTTTTTTTGTGAGCTGTTTTTCTGTCATAGATTTTTCAATTCTATCTTACAAAAAAGAAGTTTGACTTTATTTTTTTATTTATTGTTATTTATTTATTTTATTTTTTGTTGTTGTTTTTCTGAGGTAGGGTCTCAGTCTATCTCAGGCTGACCTGGAATTCACTATGTAGTCACAGGGTGGCCTCGAACTCACGGAGATCCTCCTACCTCTGCCTCCTGAGTGCTGAGATTAAAGGCGTGCACCACCATGCTTGGCTACTTTTATTTTTTAGTGGAGTATTATGCTGTGTGTGCCTGTAGTGATTACCCATGTACATGCAAATATGCTCACCCCGTGTGCACATGCACAGACCTCAGCAGAGGATGTTAGTTGTCCTTCTCTATTGTTCTGACTTTTCTTAATATTGTAATGTCAATGAATTGAAACTTCATATAAAATAGAATTGTTTAAACCCATATATATATGTATATATATATATATATATATATATGAATAAATACTCCTTGTGAAGTGCATGTCTATACATGATACGGACATATTTAGGAAGGAAAAAAATATTTATTTACACAAAATATAGCATAATAAATATAAAACATAGTATTTCCTAAAATATACTTTCTAGAGATAATCAGAATGGGTATTTGTACTGTAGCATTCTAATATTCATTCCTTTAAAAATATACAAGAGTAGCCTTGGAAATAATCCTGGCAGCTGTTTTTAAAAAGCACTTAAAATATCTTATTTTGTGACCAAAGGAAATATTTATAAAATTTTAATGTGGATAATGAATCCTGGCATGATGTTCCATCAATGAGAATACCAATAATATAGCAAAAATATGAAATGAAAGAGCTATAGTGTTATGGACTGCAAAAATCTGACAATCTCGCTTCCACTTAGCCTGGTTTCCAATGGAGACAAGAACTATGAAAGTGCTTAATGCTCTTACACTTTAGGTAGTAAATAGAAGTTAAATAATAATTGTTATTACTAGGCTATCAGTCAGAATGTCAGTACCAGTAATGTTAATAACCTTGGCCTTAGCAGGAAATTTCAGCAAGTTTTCAATGATCTGGATCTCAGTACAAGGTCAGAATATAAAACATCAAGAAAACAAAAGCAAAATCCACCACTAAAATGTGCAAAGAGCACTGACAAAAACATATCAGGGAGTTAAGTATTCATTCTTAAATATAGATGTCAAATTTTGTATCAAATTTTCTGCATCAATGATTTTGAAGAGTGTGTGGCCCTTTTAAGGATTCGTTTTGAAAAGAACTTTAATAAAATACTTTTCACTTCTAACATATCATTTGCTTCCCCTACTGAATTATGCCCATCAGTTGCTTAGCAACTGCCTCAGCATGCAGTGGTCTCTAGTTGGTACCCTGAAGATCTCTGTTCCATCTTGCCTATCAGAAGTTCTTTAAGTTTCACTTTCTTCTGATTATCACTGTTTCCTTGGCCTATATTCAAAACATTCTTTATCAGTAATTTCAAAGAAATACATTTCTTCAAATAGTAGCTATCTGTATCCTTACTGTAAAAAAACATCATTAATACATTTCAACATATTTTGATATTGTTTGAAATCTAGTTTGGACTTCTTTAAGACTTCTCACTTTCTTTGAGTGTTAATAATTACTATAATGAAAGTCTAACATAAAAGTTTTAAGTTGTCATTCTCCATCTTTCCAGTGTGATTTTATTTATCTTGCTAGCAGTGAGTCTACAAATGGCATTTTAATGACACATAAAGACTCCTTCAACATTATTTTTGTTACTTTTTGATGTAGATGTTATTGCTGATTTGAGGCAGTCTTTTTCAGTGACCTTAAACTCCACGCTTGCTTCTTCCTTCCCAGGTGCTCTTTAATCTTGAATTCAGAAAGCTTGGGTTTACTCAACAGAAACACGTATGTTGTTTGATTGAAGAAACTATGTGACAGTATTTCAAGACTCATTTGTCTAAGTTTAGTACTTTTTACTTATGAAGAAATTATTATTTCACTTACTGAAAAGGACAGATTAAAATGTAAAATGAAATGTTATAGCACATAATCTCATATCTCCATTTTTAATATGGTTATATTCATAGAATCTCACTTTTAGAAATGATTAATTTGTTTTTCAATATAATTTGATTGTTTTGAAAACAGAATTTAAGGCTTTGTTGAAGAGTTGTGTCTAGAGGGTTTACTCTCTGTCATCTTGAAGAGGTTTCATATTTGCCCTATCCTGTCAGAAAATCTACACATATGTTTCACTAAATCCCACCTACTAAGACAGTCTTCTGCCTATTTCCTCTACTGCTTATTGTTTATCATGACACCGTTCATTTCCGTCAAGATTTTATTGCAATTTGCCTATACTTTTCAAATAGTGTTGGAATGGGGAGATATATGAAAAACTTGTGGGGAAATTGCAAACTAGGTTCATCCTGTTGAAACAATGAGTCATCTACTGATGGCCGTTTTGTCTTACCTTTCAGCACATGGTGAACATCCATTCACACATTCACTTAATAATGCTTAGGAGGATTTTGCCTGCACAATAGGATGCTCAAGTTGCTCAACATACATGCAAAAGCACGTGGCATTTAATAGGAAAAAATAGATGCTCACAGGAAATGCCACTAAAATGTGTTTGTGCTACAGGTAAGTAAGTGCAAAGCGCTATGAGAGCACCTACGCAGGATCAGGAAAAACTCCCTGAAGAAAAACCACTGCAGGATAAGAGCAGACATGCAATAATATTTATGTAAGACCAGAGGGTTTTACAGGAAATGGTAGTATATGTGCATGAAATTGACATTAGGCTACTTTGCACAGAAATTTCCACTGAACTAAAACACTCCCAGGGAAGCTTCCCACGAAATTCCAAATGCAAAGACAAGCTTCTTAAGACTCCGGATGTTCTATACCTTGGTAAAACTCAGGAATTAAACAAGGCAAAGGATATAAATTCTTCATGAATCTAAGGAGTTTCTGAAACCTGTTCCGTAAGGTTGTATAAGGAATGAGAACTGCTTGGAAGAAGAGACTGTCTTACCAGTCAGGGACACAGCTATTATAAGTCATTACCTACACTATGGTGGGCTTTGGTGTGATGCAGAAGCCTTTGATTTACCCATGCTCCAGTATATAACCCCTCACCAATGCTCCTCTAAATAATCCCAATGAACTCATTAGTTCACCAAGTTGGACATCGGTGAAATCATATTATTGATCTGTTGCCAGTGCCTTATGTAGGGTGAATAGATGTTTGTTCCCATCTCCCCAGGAAAAGTTTCTCACAGTGAATCATTCCTGAACAGAGTACAACAGTACCAAAGATAAGTTGGGGAGGAGTGGTTACTTAGTCTGTGCAATAGATGCTGAGATACACAACTGTAGGGTTAAGCTCACCCTGGTTACCTTTCAAAATATGGTATGGGGTGGTGTGCTTTCTTCCTACAGTGGTGGTTTCATGATCCCTGAGATGGGCGACAGGGTAACCAAGACCAAGCTGTCTGAAAGTGGAATGCCCTTTGGGGAAATCCCAGGATGCTCATTTTCTTCTATGTAGTATGGGGTGGTATACCTGTTTGACCCATAAGGTCTGCCATGTGAGTGTAGGGACATCCTGAAAATAGTTGAAGAACTAGAGCACACACTGAGGTCCTTGAGGGTGGCATGTATGGGCCAAGTTAGTGGACAGTTTGCAGTTGTTGGGTGGCCACTGCCACATGTAATAACATGTGGAACTGAGGCTAAGATAGCTGCCCAGAAGGAACTTGCTTATGTAAATGAAGAATTACAAACAAAAAAGGCATGCAGCTGTCATACTCTTTATTATCCTCTAATTCTAATTTGTTGGGTAAATTGGATAGGAGAGATGAGGTAGAGGTATTGGCTTGCCTTGTCTTATGATTGAGTAGCCAAAAGGGAAACAGAATACAATTTAGATCTGTTCAACAGCTGCCTCCCGAATGGGGTGGCCAAGGTTGCCTGCACGTGTTTATCCTGCACAGTGACTGAAAGCCCCATGTTGACTTGCAGATATATTGATTCCCTACTAATATGCAGACTATCATGGCTTGGGTGGATATTATAATCAAGTGTTGCTGGGTTCCTTGTAGGCTCCAGGAGCATGAGAGGCAGTGGGTATCAGCTCATGAATACACAGCCAGAACTGTGCCCAAGAAAATGATTAAGCCCAACCTGGAGGTAGGTAACTCTCATCAGAATACGCAATGCATCCCCTATAAAAACATGTACTGGTGATAGAGATTGTTTGCAGAGCCCAGGTCCCTTTTAACCATCCAGGTGTGGCCAATGGAGAGACAAAGGCCACAGTGCTGGTTCAGAATCTGTCAGAAAAGAGGAGCTGGCTCCAGTGACAGGCTGGACAGCATAAATATCACCCTTGGGCTAAGACAAGCCAAGCTAAGCAGCACAAGCCAACTCCAACAGAGCTCGTCAGGAACAGGGAGATACACAGTTGCCCTGTGGAAAGAGTGTTATTATTCCAGGATGAGGAGGCCAGATGGATTGCAAATACTGGACTATAGAAAACTAGATGAAGTGATTTTCCCCCATCCATGTTGCTGTCTGATCATTGATTTTATGAGGAAACAATTGATTCTAGTGATGGAAACTTTTCATGGTAGATTAGACCTTGCTAATGCTTCTCTTTAGTATTCCCTTAACTGCTGACTCCTGAGACCAACTGGTACTTTGATGGTGGGCTTTTAAAGATTCTGTTCACTATTTGTGAAAAGTTTCATTACATAAATATTCTATTTTTATTTATTTATTTATTTGATAGAAAGAGAGAGAGAGAGAGAGAGAGAGAATGGGCACACCAGGGCCTCCAGCCACTGCAAACATACTCCAGACGCATGTGCCCCTTGTGCATCTGGCTAACGTACGTCCTGGGTAATTGAAGCAGGGTCCTTTGGATTTGCAGGCAAATGCTCAGCCATCCCTCCAGCCCCCATTACATGAATGTTTTAATGTTATCTTCCAAATGTCTTGTCAATTTGAGAAAATGTCTGAAAAAAAAATGATAACAGAAAGAGAAAAGGTTAAAATAAAGCATCAGCATGAATAGAAAGGGGTATTCCCTGGAGTCATAAAATTGTGTCATGAAAATCCAAATACAAGTGATGGGCTACCTCTCTAAGTGTAGGAAGGCTTCTGAACCCCTACAAAATGATAAAGGCTATTCACTGGTGTTGGCTGCATGTGAGAATTATTTACTATTGCTGAAGACACCTCATGTTTTGGTTCCTTGACATTGAGAAACCAGGCTGAAACAACTGAAAGCTCACTCCATGCCAGTCATGGAAGAAAACTTTTTGCAATGGAAGATACACTGCAGATACTCAAGGTTGAAAGTAAGTGAGTGTTGCTGTGGTATAATGGTCCAACATCTATAAGTGACTCCTCCAACGTCTGGGGAAAATGTGGAACAGGGAGTGGAAAGACTTTAAGAGCCAGAGGAAGAGTGAGGTGTAGTGTATCAACTTTTGATGAATTTAAGCATTTCAACTTGGAGGGAGACTATAAAGTCCCAAATTAAAAAGTAGTGTACTTAAGACTCTGGATGTTCTGAAGTTCCTTAGGGCTCAGGAACTAAACTAGGCCCAGGATATAAACTTCTCACAAACCACAGGCAGTTCCTGGGATGTACAAGGTTCACAGTGTCCTTCACCAAGGTCATATAAGGAGTGAGAACACCTTGTGAGAAGAGACCCTCCTACCACTCAGAGGTGCATGTCCAGCAGTCATGTTGTGCACTGGGGTGGACATTTTTGAGTCAGCTGCTTTTGAGTTACCCATGCTCCTATAACTAGCCCCTAACACTGCTCAACAAGTAACCCCAGTAAAATCATTGGTTCACCAAGTTGGACTTTCGTGTAATAATTTCACTGGCCTATTTTCAGGGCCCTGTCTGGAGTGAATAGACATTTGTTCACGTCTCGAGGAAAAGTTGTATGTGTTGTAGCAACTTGTGTAGCAAGTTCACATTATCAGTATTGCTAAATTACATTAAGGAATAGAATGATTAATGATGAACTAGAAATGCAAAGCAACATCCAGGCATGACAGTTCCATAAACAAATACAGCCACTATATGTTACTAGTGTCAGGAGCAAAAGAGCCTTGGTTCTGGATGGTTAGTGTGGCACACACTCAAAGGGCATTAAAACTCCCCAAACCAGTGGCTTTGGAGTTCTTGTCTCACAACCTGTGAAGAATGAAAAGTGTAGACAGAACACAAGGGTAGGTTAAACACGGGCTTACTAGAACCTGTGAAAGGAGGGCAGAAAGAAAAAGTCAAAATAAGGTAAAAAGTGAAAGTAGGGCTGATGAGTTCCCAAACTGGGAGAAGTCCCAAACAGGTAGCCAGCTAATGACTTGCAAGAGGGATTCTTATAACCATCTGGATGCAAATTAAGTTTCAGGTTAAGGTGAATTGGATTGGTTACTTGGAATGTATATGGAAGTTTCTGATAGGCTAGTTGATGACACCTTAGTGGATGTATACTAGGCATCAAGTTGGGGTAAATTGGATTGGTTACTTTCAGTGGATTGTTAACTTTTTTTTTTTTTTTGTACTCAGTGAATACAGTCAAGTTGGTATCATTGTTAGCCTCCTCCCTGTCCTCCCCCTCCACAGGGACCCTCCTTGTTGGGGTATATGGGTCGTGTATTGTGGGGTTAGACTTTAGTTTTGGGTAGGAGGAAATGTCTCTGCCTGTCATGACCCAAAGTGTGGCTCTGACTTTCTTTCCGCCCCCCTCTTCCGCAAATTTCCCTGAGCTATGCAGGGTTCATTTTAGGCCTGCTTCAATGTTGGGATCTTGGGAGCCTCTGTGTCTGTAAATATCTGGTTTGGTAGGGGTTGATTGTTCTGTGTCTATCTCCTTCAACATTGTGCTGGGAAACATGCAATAATGCTGTTTTCTTGGCAAACCGGGATTGTTTACTTTTTGTAGGCCAACCTACATCATGGTGAGTCAGCATAAGTCAGTATTTTTTATTTATTTATTTATTTTTTAGTTTCCACACTCTTCTTTCTGGACCCATTATATAATCTCCATGCTCCTTATCTCTGTCAGGCCACACAGATATGTTTCTTTGTTTTGGACCTGTGACCCTGATTAGCTGCCTACAAAATGAAGCTACTTTACTTTTAATCCCATTCAATATCACAGAAAGACTGGCCTTATTGTGCTTGTTATTGTCACTTTAAAATACTACATGTGAATATTAAAAAAATAAAAGTGATTTTGATTACTTTAGATCAAACCATTCCATGTAAATGTCATATCCTAGAGAGGGGGCAATGTTTCTTCTTCTATTTCTTTTTGCTATTGTTGTTTTTCTGTTTTTGTTTTATTTATCTATTTATTTATTTATTTGTTTATTTTGAGGCAGGGCCTGACTCTATCCAAGACTGACCTTGAACTTACTCTGTAGCCCAAGATGACCTCAAATTCATAGTGACCCTACTCTCCCCATCTGCCCAAACTGGATAAAAAGTATGAGACACCACACCTCTCTTCATTCTATTTCTCACATTTGTAGCTTAATGCCTTGCAAGTCAAAGTGCATACTTTTGCATGATCCACAGTCTCTGGAGCATAGAATTGAGTAAACATGAGGTGCTATGTGTGGTTTTACATTTCCTCAGTATTATGCAAAATAAACTTTTCAAACTTTGTGTAGCCTTCTGTATTTGATGAATATAGGTAATTTCTATAAAATGTTTGTTTTGTTTAATATTATCTTAAAAAAAACATTTTGTCTCTTTATTTATATGAGTAAATATATA
This sequence comes from Dipus sagitta, assembly GCA_036346955.1. NCBI lineage: Eukaryota > Metazoa > Chordata > Mammalia > Rodentia > Dipodidae > Dipus > Dipus sagitta. The sequence goes on from CM070772.1 coordinate 29,272,830, forward strand.
CAGAGAGGGAATGGGCGTGCCAGAGACTCTAGCCACTGCAAACGAACTCCAGATGCATGTGCCACCTTGTGTATCTGGCTCTATGTAGGTCCTGGGGAATCAAGCATGGGTCCTTTGGCTTTGCAGCCATGAACCTTAACTTCTAAGCAATCTGTCCAGTCTTTTATTTTTTTTAAATATTTTATTTTGTATTGCTTTTGGTGATAAGGTCATACCCTGTACCTACCCCTGTTTGCCTGACACTCACTATATACCTCTGGCCTAAATCTCACAAAGCACTTTTTAATACAGTTCAGCAAACTGTTACATTTGAGCTGATATACTCTTGAACAATCTCAACACAACCAATTCCAACTTTTCTCTTTACACTTCTTGGCACAGAAGTCATTAACATCTGAAGTGTATGTACACACAAGCCATAGGACAATAGGTACTCATTATTTGTAAAAGCAAGAACTCCCCGAACAACAATATGTTGTTCAGTCAATATCCACATATAGTATAGAAATGAGGTCAGCATCAATAACCAGATCGCCTGCTTTGCAAATTAGTGTTTTTCTGTTTTGCCATGTTTCTCAATCACTAGATAAAATATGAGGGATATGGTAAAGCTACCATGATTATTGTTCTGGGTGTAGAAAAGGGAAGAATGAATAAGTTAAAATAATGCTTAAAATATTTACTATGGGCTGGGATGATAGATTCATAGTTAGAGTGTTTGTACACAAGCAAGAGCACTTGCATTTTAAGCCCTGTAACCTGTAATGACATGGGCCGATAATCCTAAGTACTGAACAGGGGAGTCAGGGGATAGCCAAATGGGTGACCTCTAGGTTCAGTGAGAAACCTGTCTCAAAGAATAAGGTGAGTGAGCTGAAGAGATGACATAGTGATTAAGGCACTTGCCTGTGAAGCCAAAGGACCTAGGTCAGATTCCCCAGTACCCATGTAAGGCAGATGCACAAGGTACCACATGTGTCTGGAGTTCCTTTGCAGTGGCTGGAGGCCTTGGTGTTCCCATTCTCTCTTTCTCTCACTGTCTCTTGCTCTCAAATAAACAAATAAAATCAAATTATTTTTGAAAAAGCATAAAGTGAGGAATGTCTGAGGCACTGATCATCAACCTCTGTCCTTCATATATGTACATGTGTTCCTAAACATATGAACACTCACACACATACATGCATACCACACATACACACATGATTTACTACAACAATTTGAGATTATTATGCTAATAAATTATGTCAAAATGTTTAAGTTTTTGACACCTACTCTGAGAAAAATGCTATTGTCTAGAAAGTATAGTATTCTTTGAGCTTAGCTATTATACTTTTGTGATATCCAGAAAGTTAAATAATAAAGATACCTGAAATACTATTACAACAGAACAATATGAGGTAATAATCAAATTAATATATCTTTTTTTCCAATTTCCTTATTTTTGTAGTTTTTTAAAAATTTTGTAAAATACATTTTTTTTTATTTATGAGGAAAGTGAGCGAGAGGAAGAGAGAATGGGCATGCCAGTGCATCTTGCTGCTTCAGAGAAACTCCAGATTCATGTGCCACTTTGTGCATCTGGATTTATATGGGTACTGGGAAATTGAATTTTACAAAACTTGCTAGCCTGGGTTCAGTTCTCCAGCACCCAGCTGAAGCCAGATGCACAAAGATACACAACATCTAGTGTTTATTTACAGTGGCAACAGACCTGCATGTGAAAACACACACACACACACAGATGTAAATGAATAAAAATAAGTTTTTTAAAAAATACCATATGGGGCTGGAGAGATTTCTTAGCAGTTAAGGCACTTGCCTGAAAAGCTAAAGGACTTAGGCTCAATTCCCCAGGACCCACTTAAGCCAGATACACAAGGTAGTGCATGCATTTGGAGTTCATCTGCAGTGGCTGGAGGCTCTGACACACCCATTCTCTCTCTATATATATATATGTGCCTCTTTCTCAAATGAATAAATAAAAATATACTTTTAATACTATAAAAAAGGGAGGAGGTATAGGTACCTATGAAGGAAAATTTCCTCCTGGTCAAAAGAATGGAATCTGAGCTCTCCTCCTCTTGCTCTGGGTAAAGACATGAAACTCTAAGCTCCCCCACATTATCAGTAAATTTATTTTCAGTAAACATGCTTGCCAGCTAAAATCACATGCTCCCACTAAACAGCAGATTACCAAGAATGTAGTCTCTGATATTCATATCAAAATCCACTAATTCAGTTTGGAGTTAGAATAAAAAATGATTTTATTTATTACTTTTAGCTTTGTGGGCTTTATTCCCAATGAATATTTGTTTTATTTACTGATGTCCCTACTTTTTTCCTGTATCTGACTTAGATAATGGCTTTTATAGTCTAATATTTGAAATAGAACTTGTAGGAAGTGTATAGTCATATCCGATATAAAGTAAAATACTTCAAAGAAAATAGTCCAATTCATAAATGTACAAGTACACAGAAGGCAGAGTAATCTGTTATTTATTTGCAAATACATGGGAAAGTGTAACATAGACATACTTCTGAGCTTTTTGGAACAAATGATGTCAGAGACATAAAAGATGATACTTTCTTAAGCCAGACATGGTGGTGCATGTCTTTAATCCCAGAATTTGGGAGGCAGAGGTAGGAGGATCACTGTGAGTTCGAGGCCACCTTGAGACTACATGGGCTCTTATGTTATTGTTCAATCTTATGGCGTCATTTGGCACTCTCATTTAAATATAATGTAGCTATCATTTGCAGAGTAAAGGTAATTTTCTTAATGTCCTACCTAATATTGTTTTAAATGTTTTCAAATTAAGTATTTTAAGCTAATTCCATGATTTTGAAAAGTAAAATTTATAATGACAAGTGCTTGCGTAGATATATAATTTACCATTTTTTATTTATTATAAATATTTTATACTTAATATAAAAATTATCAGTCTTAAGGCCCTATGCTATTTTAACTATCACATGGTCATATGCGCCATGCTAATTTTAATAGGCATCTCAATTTTATAGGTATTCAAATGTGAAAGAAGATTTTTACATTTGACAGATATAGGACACATACAAGGTTATGTAAACAATAACAAAGCCAGTTGGATTTATTCAGACTATTTTGTCAGGATAATTTTGAATGTCTGGAGAAGTATCCAGGAAGTATGTGAGATGACAGGAAAATGACATGACGTATTTTTCTGCTTGCATGTACGAAGCAAAACACAAGCAAAAGGGCTGCATTTCATATTTTTTATTATGCTGAACTTTTAAAAGCAAGGGTAATGTTCCTTTGATAGTCACATTAGCCCTGCCTTGAGCATCACAAAGTACTTTGTTATTGCACACTAAGGAGGGAAGAATTATTATCACCTATAAATATGGTCAAAGGAAATGTTCTTCCAGCTGTCAGCAGTACAGGCCTGCTGTAGAAGAGAAAGAGTGTGCATTCCTGCGGTAGTCAGAGTAGATTGCGATCTATTGTGCAAACATCACACTACACCTCAGTGGGTTAGATAAGAGAGTTTCTACACCACCTAATACCCAGTGAAAGTTTTGGAATCCTTCAAGGTAACTCGTTATCATATGGTGATTAAAATTTCAAAGCCTCCCCAAATTTCAATTTGTAGCCTCTGAGGTCAATATAAAAAGGAGAGTGAGCTGGACATGGAGGCATATACCAAATAAATAAAATGTCTTCTGAATTTAAAAATAAACAAAAATAATTCAAAACTTTTCTAAACTTCTTTTATTGACAATTTCCATAATTGTAGACAATAAACTATTATAATGCCCCACTTTTCCTCATTTTCCCCTTCACAAATCCACTTTGCATCATATCCTCTTCCCCCCTCAATTAGTCTCTTTTTTATTTTGATGTCATCATCTTTTCCTCCTATTATGAGGGTCCTGTGTAGGTAGTACCAGGCACTGTGAGGTCATGGATATTCAGGCCATTTTTTTCTGGAAGAATGAATTGTAAGCAGTCCTATCCTTCTTTTAGCTCTTACATTCTTTCCACCACCTCTTCTGCAATGGACCCTCATCCTTGGCAGATGTGATAAAGATGTTTCAGTGCTGAGCACTCCTCTGTCACTTCTTCTCAGCACTATGGTGCCTTTTGACTCATCACAGAGGTCACCATCATCTGAAAAGTTAAGCTTCTCTAACCCAAATGTGAGAGTAGCATTAATATATGAGTATGAATGTTAAGAGAAGTACTTAATTGGCAGTTTGGTGAGCATAACATATGCACTTAGCCAACAGGTATTTCACACCTAGGGCTCATGATCTCCCCTGTCATAGGTTTTCAGTATTAGGGATGTATTCCATCCCATAGAGCGGGCCTCTGGTCCAATTACTGAATAATTGGTCCCCCCCCCATAACAGATATGTCACTTTTGCACCCATTGGTTCATTTGGCCTAGGTGGCCAAACTTAAGCTTGCAGAGTCCACTGGTTTATCTCCATTGGTGACTTTTCTCTCCCATAGGGCTGTATGCAGGGTAGCTTTTCCCAGATGTCTGTCAGTTGGTGAACAAGGAGGTTTTCAGCTCAACTCCAGCTTGATTTCTCATTGACCTTGCAGCCTAAGCATGTGGAGTCTTCCCTTCCTTCAGTTTAATTTATTATAAAATTAATCATTAATTTCAATGATCAAAGCCAATATTTGTGAAAAGTATCTCATGTGCTCAAGCACTACCATTTCTTTCTACAAGTAGCAATTGAATGACTACTCATAAAACTCTATAAGAAATATTATCCCAGTTCACAATTGTGGAAACTAAGTCAAGGAAACTGAGTAAATTATCCAATACCTTGGTCTTGAAAATGTGAGATGTTAAAAATTTTATAAAACTTAAGAGCTAACACAAGAGTTTGATAAAATATTCAGTTAATAGAACTAATTACAATTTGGTAATATAGTAGGGAATAAAGCCTATATATTTATTAGACTGCATATTTGTAAATACAAATATCTTATTAATTCATAGGCCAAATTCTAATATCACTACCTATATTTTTAAGGAATTCACTGGAAAAGGTGCATTCATTCTTAGGTAAATTTTTCCAATAGTCCCCATAGCTATAATCTATTCAGAATTTTGTTTGCCTTCTTATGGTGATTTGAATTAGGTGTCCCTTGTAAACCTATGTGATTTGAATGCTTGGTCACCAGCTGATGGGAATTTGGGAAATGAGGCCTTGAGGAAAAGGCTCTGTTGTGGAGGGAGGGCTTACCAGATTTGGCTCAGGTTATAGCTGCTATTTTCCACTTGTTGTTGCAGATGTGATGTCCAACCTCTGTTTGTGCCATGCCATCCCCTGCTATTATGAGGCTTCCCCTCAAGACTATATGCCAGAATAAACCCTTTCCTCCAGGCAGTTCCTTTTGGTTGGCTATTTTATCTTTGCAACATGAAGGTAACTATAATACTTCTTATGTTAATTTTAGAAGTTTATATTTTTAATATTTTTTAATTTTTATTTATTTGAGGGGGGGGGGAGGTAGAGAGAGAGAAAGAATGGGTGCACCAGGGCCTTCAGCTGCTGGAAACAAACTCTAGATGCATGTGCTACCTTGTGCATCTGGCTTATGTGGGTTATGGTGAATTGAACCTTAGTCTTTTGGCTTTGCAAGCAAGTGCCTTAACTGCTAAGCCATCTCTCCAGCCATTGAAATTTACATTTTGTTAAAACTTAATTAAGGGAAAAGTATCACTTTATGAAACTAAAATTTCAAATACTTGCCTATGGGGACATGAAACATCCACAGTCTTGGAAAGGAAAGATCAGAGGTGAGGATAGGTCCTAGGCAGCAGTAGGGACAACTTTGTCTCCTATAACACCAGGACCAGGCAGTCCATGAGTTTGCTTGAAGCCTCCAGGAACCTCCTGTCTGCATCCTTGCATACCATTCTCTTCAACTATACTACATTTTCAACTTTGATGTCTCCTGTGGTAGTCTCTCCAGGGAAATAGACAAGTGCAATGATATGAAGTTTGTGAAAACTCATGCCAGATAACATCAGATTTGAAAGGAGGACCCTCAGAAGATAAATAGAGAAAACAATGTGTGATGTGTTATTTGAAGAACTAGATGGGAGTAAATAAAGTAAGATTGCTATATTTCTTTAATCTTGGATTCCTTAACTTAGAGTAGGGTCTGACTGTCTTTAACTTTGAGTAGAGCCTGTGGATGTGGGATTAATTCACTTGAAATAAGCGTGGTCTGAATGGTAAGAGTTCCAAGTAAAGCTTATATAAAAAGGAGAATTGATGCTTTCCATTAATATCATGAAAAGGCAACATTTCAACAGGTGGAAAATCAATAACATAATCTTCCTTGTTAAAATAATATTAGTGTTAACACATTCATAAATACATAGAAAAATAATAGAAAAAATCTGCCTGAGGTCACTGATACTTTTTAAGAAAATAATGAGACATACAGTTTTGAAGACTAACATGGTACTCTACCTAAGCAATGTTCTGAATAATGTTCTACAAAGACACTTTTGAACCAAGTGATACTTGTCAGTTGAAGAAGAAGGAATATGAAACAATATATCTCAGTTACTATAACAATAATTTTGCAGGCAACTTTAAAAACTAGACTTCTTTTTCTTTGTATTGAAGAATTTACTGCAGAATTGTGTTCGTTGTTTTATATTTTTTTAGTGGATTTCTGCCTTTTATCTAATTCCTTTAAAAATCAGTGCCATGACATAGTTCTCTGTTCCTCAGGTCTATCTGGGTAATGCAAGTCAATTAAATTTCAACAGAACATGTAATTACTGTTGGGAGTCCCTCTGCAAGGTTTTCAATTTCTCTTTAGGGATTTAGAAGTGAACAATGAATAATTTTGGTTTAATTAAAATTCAAGTATCAAATCCCACAAGGCTCATTTTACAGAGAACTGCCAATCAGTCAATTGACAGACTCATAAAACTCTTGCTCACTCTGTGGCTGTCTTTCCCCCAGTGGTATATCCCCCAATGCAAATTTTTTGTTTTCTGCTATTTCATTCCAGATAGCTTGTAACCTGGCACTCTTTTAATGAAAAAAAAAATGACATTCTCTTCCAAATTAATAAATTATGTGCAGCAAGCTCTGTAGCTCAAACTTAGATGGTTTTTTTTGAATTAAATGTCAATGTGGAGATTGTCTTTGTTCTTTCAATATTAATTTAATATCCATACTTCTACATATGTGGTCCACAGCAAAACTTGAAAACAAGAACAAATAGGCAAAACAAGTACAATTAAGCAAAACCTAACTGAAACCAATGCATGGATTAATATTTAATTGTTCATTACATATGTACACAGAAATACATGTACTTATTGAGTCATGATATATACATACACCCATACATGTAGATTGTAGAGAAAACAATCAGTATGTATCTATATGGACATAAAAGTCCATATCATAGGCAAATGCGATCTGCTGCAAGAACAGAATAAAATAATATAAACATGTTTTCTCTTTCAACAGTCCTAATAATATAGTGAGATGCAAATAGAATAACCTTTAATAAGAAAAATGTGAGAGATGCCCTGTGCAGGTAAATGAATGGAGGAGTACACAAAGCCCTGCCCCAATACATCAAAATGCAAGTGTTTCTGAACTGACATGTGAGGAGTGAAGGGATTTTAGGAGAGTGAGGACACAGCATCTGCTGAAGCTGACAAGACTTAGGCTTATGTTCTGAGAAAGGTGCTACATCAGGCAGGAGCATCCAGATGTGAGAATAGTATGAAAGGTTCAGCTACGAGGAAGAAATCTGTACTCTGTAGAATAAAATAAACAAAAACAAACAAATGACAAATTACTACAATGTTTGGACTACTACTGGATGTGAAGCTATACACTTATAACCCAGCACCATGTGTCTTGAGGCAAGAGGATCACCAGTTTGAGGTCTACCTCAAGGGGAGAGAGGAGGGAGGAGATATCTTAAAGTAATTTTATTGGACATGCACGTATTTTAAATTGATTACATTCCCATCAAGTTATTCTCTTGTGTGCCCTCTGGAATTTTAGCAATGTGATTTACTGGTACTTGTCTATGGTTTTTATGGTAAAGCTTTCTCCATTCCTATAGTTATTTCTACCCAATGTATCCTCTCTCTCTCTCCCCTTTTCTCTTTGACAATTATATCTTTTAATTAGCTAATAAAGGGATATGCTTCTAGAGTACTGACTCACTCCATCTTTATTTTATATAGCTTTCTGTCCTATGTCCCCTTACCCTAGTTCTGCCCCCAGACACTTCCAGCTCCTGTATTCTGTCTCTTCACTTGCCTGTTAGTATCCCCTCCTCTGATCTCTCCATGTTTCTCTCTCCAAGGCTCACTCTACCTTCCTTACCAGTACTTTTGTCACTTACTACAACTTACAAACAAATCAAACTCTTCCTTGTTAGGAAATGCATATGAGAGAGAACATGTGTCATTTATCTTCCAGAGTGGGAAGTATAGTTCACTTAAGGACAAGTAGGCAAACACAAAGGAATAAACAGTTGGACAATCCACTAAATGTACAATTTGATGAATACTTAAGTAATACTGTATCTTACAGAAATTATGTAGGAATACATGTCAGATGCCCCATTCCGGGACTGCCACCCAAACCATTGAAATGAAGGGCTTGTGTAGTAGCAAAATGAAGTTTGTTATCTACAATCAGAGACTTCGTAATTAAATAAAGAAGCAACAACATTGCATTGGCATTTGTCAGTCATTTTACTACTATGTCACTGGAGCAACCTGAATATTAGTAAACTATTTTCCAGGAAAAAACAAGTCTGCATGATCCTAGGCAAGTGCTAAAATCAGGAAGTCTCCTCTATGAGTCTGAAAGGAATTGTGCGGAATATGTTGGCTTACGGAAAAAGTCAAGGTCAGACGTCTAAGAGTTCAGGGGGGAAAAAAACCGTAAAAACTTTTGGTAGAAAATCTAATGTATTGGTTTCACCATGACTGCTGCTTTCTTTCATTTACCAACTTTTGAGCATAACCACTTCACACGAAACCTCTCTCTTTCTTCTACTGGCACTTTAATATCATACTAACATCACTTTTTAGGGAAGTCATAACCAACTTATAAGCAATAAAATCATTTACTATTTTAAAAATAATCTAAGCAAGTTGCAGCTTACAAAGCTGCAAGTTTAGAATAAACGACTTGTTCAGCATCTGCTTATTAGACAGCTGTTCGTTGGAGTAGAGATTATTAGCTTTAATCTGTGAGGCTTTCTCATCACAATGTTGAACATACTTGATTCTTCACACAGAAGCATTTTCTCTTTACCAAATACGAACTGACACTTTGTAATTAGTAATTCCTACAACAAATACTCCTTTTAAAAGACCCTTATGATCCAAGAATTGATTTCTGTGGCATTACTTATCACATGTAGAGCTACTTAACACATTGTTATTTCTCCATGACTCTGCACTGAGATATACAGCAAAAACATGTGTTCTGTCTTGATTTCACATTCAAATAAGAATATATATTGTACATTAAAAGTAAGAATGATTATAAAATTCATAGTCGTTTTTCTTTTCTCCCATTGTAACCTTTTGAACACTACTTGTTTAAGAAGTTGTTCACAATATATGCACAGAACTTGAGAGGTTACCAGAAGTTTCTATTGTTATCAACTCATTTTATAACCATATCTGTTCCAAGAGATAGGAAAATGTATAACATGAAAATGATTTCACAGGTGAAGAACTAAACACCAAAATGTTAAGGTATTTCCTCAAGATCACCACTCTGACTGTAAGTAAATTTGTATGACTTCCCTTTAGCCCTCTTGTCTAGCATAACTTGAGGATTATGAGTTTACACTTTTCTGTTGGCATCATGTGTTATTGTTTAATATCAGGATACTATGGAAAAATGAAATATTGACCATAAAAATGAAAGAAGATAAATAATGAAAGTTAAGGGAAAAAACTAAAAGAAAAACTTTTTGAGCATCGGTATTTCTTTGACTAAATGTACCATCATATATAGAAATGCATATTGTTTGTAACTAATTAAAAGCCTAATTAGAAATTTCCCTACATCTGTTTCTTGGAACAGTCCCTGTATGAGTTTGTTCATAACTGCTTTTTTTAAAAGTTGTAACAAGAATAATGTTTTGTGAGCCAAAAGTTGCTGAGTAGCACTTTTCTTTTTTATTGGAGCATTTCTGTAGGAACTTAGCAAATTAGAATTTACTTCACAATAATAGATAAAATAGATATACTTTGATCCGGAGGGAGTAGAGGATCTATAGCATTATCCTCATCTGCTCTTTGGAAATCATATTATTCACTTTAGTATTCAAACAAAGAGTAATTTGTAAAAGTTGCGTGCTCTGCAGAGTCATGTCGTCAAATTGCTGAAGCTGACTGATTTCTTCAGGGACTTTCTCAACTTCCATGCCATTCAGGATACATCCAGACGCCAGCTCATCTGACAGTGCTTTGGGGAAGCAAATTTGTCTGAGTATCAATTTCCTGCCACCTTACATGCTATCTCTATAAATTACTAAAGCAATTATAAGAATGGAGAAAGTGTTTTCAAGATGTGTTATTTCTTGGACTTTATTTATTAATTTATTAATAATTAATTTATTAATTTATTAATAAGAGTAAGGTTTTCTCCTAAAGCAGTGATGTATTAAAATTTGTATAATTTGCTCAGTACTTCCAGAGCCATCTTCTTATAAATCTTGGTAAGGTTTTCCTCTAGAAGAGTGATTTAAAGTCCCATATATATTTGAGTGGCTTAATATTTCATAAGAAGATGAGTGGGTATTTATTTCATAGCATATTGGTTTTACAGAGGAGGAAAATAAACCACAAAGAAGTTAAATCACTTTCCACAATCACCCAGGTTCTTTGGTGGCAAACACGAAATTGAACTGGAATTCCCGATTCCAGATGTAAGGCTGGTTTGACTTGAAATGTGGAAAATTCACGTTCAAGTTAATGTTACTTAGAATGTATTAATTGTGACATGCTGTGGAAGATAATAAGTATGTCAGGAAGATTTTGCCCAGCACCACTACTTCAAAGCTCTGACCTTGAGCAAGTGACATATCCAGTTTGTGCCTCAATGTCCTCACAAGCCCAACTCAAGCTATTAAATATAAGTTCAATTTTACATATGAAGAACAGTGTCTGGGACATGTACTCTGAATAATAACTGTTATCATAAGGTATTGAACTTGTCAAAACACGACTCCAAAATTTACTGGCTTTAAGCAACATTTATCTAGTACTTTACTCATAAATCTACTATTTGGAAAGAAATCAGAGTTTGTCATTTGAGAGACCTTGGATATGCCCCTTGGCCTTGACTGACATTTTAGAATATCTCCAGTCCCCAGGACTTTCTTTAATTACAGAAAATTCATTCATCACCATCATGAATAGTACCTGGTTCTATCACTCCCTTAGAAGAATTCTTATGGGAACTATATATGTGTCAATCCCTTTAAATCTAGTTCCACCTTTTGTTTTCATTTTTATCTCTCAATCATTCATTCTCCTGCATCCTACGTAGTTATTTTGGCTCTGTCTTATCATCAGTTCCATACAAACCTCTTCCATTTTATAAATCATTTAGTTCTTTATTAAGTTTTATTTAACCTGACAGTGAGTAGTTAATTCTTATGACAATACATTCACTTCAAAAAGTTTTTTTTTAATCACATGTGAGTTTTTTTCCTCATATTCCTGTTTTATTATTCATTAATGATTTCCACTTTTAATCTCTTTATTCATTGAAATATGTACTTGTTCTTTGTATATGGTTCTGTTCAGTCCATAAGGTGTGGATTCTCTGTTCCTCCTTCTTCATAGCAGTTTACTATACCTATGTTGCAGTTTTTGTCATCACCTTCTGTAAGAGCTGAATCTCCTGGGGAGTTCAATGTGTACTGAAGAGTAGCATATTTTAAAAGTTTGCCTTTTTCAAATGTGTAGATGTTTTCTGCATCATGGGTTCAGCTTTCATGGTGTCTTCTTAGCTCAGAGGTCATTAAAAATATCGTTGTGCCATTTTGCTGGGGAGATGTGAAGAAACATCTGTAGTCTAGATAAGACAGAACTAACAGCAAAATAACCAATTCCAACTCAGTCTGGCTTGCTAACCCAGTGATTTTACTTATGTTACTCCCTGGGCTCCGGGTCACTCAGATGCATTAGAAAGTCCCCACACACTGGCATGGGTGAAGACTAATGAATGCTATATTCCTGAGCTCCTCCCCAACCTTGAAAGCAGCCCCTTCAAGGCATTCCTTGTCCTGAGCAATTATTCACAGATTCCATAATCTCATGGGAGTAGGGGTTTACAAGTCTCTTATGAGCTTCCTGAAGCTTGGAGTTTTCATGAGCTTCCTGAGCCTGGTTAAGCATTATTGTGAGCTTTCTGAGTCTTATAAGCCTCTTGCTGCCACAAACTAGCTCTAGACACAGTGCCACACTGTTTACCTAGCTTTTATGTGGACCCTGGGGAGTCAAACCAAGGCTGGCAGGCTTTGCAAGGAAGCACCTTTAACCACTGAGCCATCTCCCCAGCCCCTAGAGTATTTTTTTAAATAAATTTATTTATATTGTTAACTATTCATGTCAATCAATGCTGCTAACATTATCACATCACATGGAAATTACTTGTGTTGAAAAGTAGAAGAAACATTTTAATATTATTAAGTAATATCAGCTACAATATAAGTTTCAAAATTAAATAAAGATTCAAGGGCTAGAGAGATGGCTCAGTTATTAAAGGTGCTTACTTGCGAAACCTTTTAGCCCCAGTTTGATTCCTTAGTATCCATGTAAAGCCAGATGCACTGAGTGGCACATGCACCTGGAGTTCCTTTGCAGTGTCAGAAAGTTCTGCCATGCCCATACTCACTCCCTCTGTCTGTTTTTTCTCTATTTATCTCTCAAATAATTAAATACATAAATAAATAAAATAAAGATTCAAAAGTATCTTCTCTTAATCATATGAAAGAGAATTTCATGAACAACTCAATAATTTGTGGGCTTGGAATCAAGAAGGAAGTGGGTTTGAATACAACTCTCAATAAAGTATCTAATTAGTGATGCATTTTGCATTCAAAATACACTATCTCATAATGCTATAGTAATGGCATCATTAACTAAAATAAAATCTATTAAATACATAAATATGTGAAATATTATGAGCAGTGGATGGAGTTGAAGTTCACTCTCAACTGGGAGTCAGACAACTACCATTAACAAATAATCTAAAAGAAGGTGAGAAATGGCTCCTTAAGAGTGGGAAGCAAGCTCAGCTGAGCTACCCTGAGTACGGATACCCACACTAGTCACACTTCCCAGCCCAGAGCCACATGGAGACTACAAGGGCATTGAGTGGGGCACCCACGATCCAGGTGAAGGCAATCCCATGCCCATTCAGAGTACAAGGGTACAATCCTGGGCCACATAAACAGGGATTATAGATCATGCCCATTTTGTATTGACTCAACCCTCAGCCTGCCCACCTGCTATGCTCTGAATAGGAATTTCTAGACTAGGCTCTTCCTGCACTGGTAGTTCTAGCCATACTCCTCAGGGAGCCCAGCACCAACACCTGTGGGGAATGCCCACCCAAGGAATAAGCAACACAGCTTCCAGTGTGCACAGCCCAGACTCCCCTGATAGACCCCCAGCCCATGCTCGCATGGAACAACTCAAAACGTGCCCTACTAGACTCACATTTACTGATGGGCAAGCCCAATGCAATATAAATTAATATAAGAAATTGGGCAATATATCCCCACAATTAGTGCTATTTGCCATAGTGGAAGTATCAAATGAAAATTACTTAGAAGAAATGCCAGACAAAAAATTCCAAAATTAAATTATTATCAGCATATTCAATAAACTTACTAAGGCCATGAATAAGCAGCTGAATTAAATGAATGTGAACCAACAGAAAGGTTTCAATACACAGTGGGATCAAGTCAAAGAAGACATGAATGAATGAATTCCAAGACAGCACAGACAATCAAATAATAAGAGTTGTAGGAAGAAAGTCAAAGCAAGAAAAATGAAAATAGAATTCAAAAAAGAGATAGAAATGCTGAAGAAACTTATGACTAAAATTGGAAGTGAAACTGGTTATTCAATTATAAGGCTGCCAAAAAACTTTCACCAACAAAGTAGATCACATTAATGGAAGCCTGTCAAGGCTTGAGGACAAGGTAGAGAAAATAGATTGGGAGGCCAAAATCAATGCCATATTAAAAGAAAGAACACCTGTGAAAAGAAGAGGAGGGAAAGTGGCTCACCTTAAAAAATTGAAATATTATCATCCAAGAATTAGAAGCACTATAGATCAAGGTATAAAGAATATCTTCAATAAAATTTTAGAAGAAATATTCTAAATCTTAAAAAAAGCATCCAGATACAGGAGGTACACAGAATACCAAATAGACATGACTCCCCACATGGTATTATAGTTAAAACAATAAATACAGAAAACAAACAGCAGTAAAAGCAACAAAAGAAAAACAGCTTGCAACTTACAAAGGTAAAAGCCTGAGGGACTTGGAAAGGATTATTTCAAATTTAGAAAGGAAATGGCTGTGAACCCAAACTGCTATACCCAGAAAAGTTGTTCATAAATAAAAATGGTGAAATGCTCACTATCAAATTCTCCATGTGTCCCAGTATGAACATATCAAGGAAAGCAAATTAAACACCAATATCTCTGATGAAATTAGAGTCAAAACTTCTCCATAAAGTTCTTGCAAATCGTATCCAAGATCACAGCAAAAGTAGCATTCACATTACTTGAATAGATATCATCCCAAGTATGTAGGGATGGTACAACATATGGAAATCAATAAATGTAAAGCATCATATAAATAGGCTTAAGGACAGAAATCACATGATAACTTAACAGAAAAAGCCTTTGACAAAATACAACATCCCATCATGATTCCAACTCTGGAGAAACTACATATGGGGGTTCATATTTCAGCATAATAAAGGCTACATACAACAGATTTAAATCTCATATCATACCAAACTGGAAAAACTTAAATAATTCTGTTCTTCATAACTCAAGAAAGGGGTGTCCAGTGTCCTCACTGTTATTTAACATAGCACTTGAAGTTGTACTCAAGCAATAAGAGAGAAAGAAATAAAAGGGAAACATATTGGAAAAAAGGAAGTTACACTAGGCTCATATGCCGATGATATGGTTTTATACTTAAGAGGCCCCAAAACACTCCTCCAAAATAAAATGCTAGAGCTGATAAACTCTTATACTGTAGTATCAGAATATAAAACCAACACACAAGAAAGAATAGCTTTGTTTATACCAATGACAAATATATGGAGAAGGGAATCAGATAGGACATTCTGTTTACTATACCCCAGTTAAATATTTTGGAATACCCTTAACCAAGGCAGTTAAAGACCTTTCCAATGAAACTATTAGCACACTAAAGAAATAAACTGAGGAGGACATGAGAGGATGGAAAGACCTCCAAGGCTTATGGATTGGAAGAATTAATATCAAGAAAATAGCCATCTTACCAAAAGCAATAAGAGATTCAATGAAATTCCAATAAAAATTTCAGCACTATTCTTCACAGAAATAGAGAAATTAGTCTCAAAAATTATATGGAAGTACAAAAATGCTCAGGATAGCCAAATATATCCTCAGGAAAAAATAATACTACTAGTGGTATTGTTAACCTGATTTCAAGATATACTACAAAGCCATAGCTAATAGACAGATACTGGCATGAAATCAGACACATAGATCAATAGAATAGGATAGAAGATTCAAGTATAAGTTCTTGTAACTATAGCTACCTGCTCTTTGACAAACAGATCAAAATGCACATGAGACAAAAGATAGCATTTACAACAAATGCTGCTGGAGAAATGAGATAACCACATGTGGACAAATGAATCTAGACCCTGTTCTCCCAACCTGCATGAAAATCAATGACCTCAATACAGGCCTGCAATTGTAAATCAACTACAAGGTATGGGGAGAACACTCCAAGATAATGGCATAGGAAAAGACTTTCTGAACAGGACCACAGTAGACCGAGGAATAAGAAGAGCACTCAATATTGGGATCTCATTAAACTAGAAAGCTGTTGTACACATAAAACTTGCATGTCAGTAGATGACCTGCCAAATGGAAGAAAATCTACCTCAGCTATACATCTGACAGAGCATTAATATATAGAATGTAAAATAAGTCAAAAAAGCTAAGCAATAAAATAAAATCAATCAACCCACTCAAAAATCGGGCAGGGCACTGAACAAAGGAAGAAACACAAATGCCCAATATATATCTTAAAAGATGTTTACCATCTTTAGCCATAAGGTAAATGCAAATTAAACATAGTTTGAGATTCTGTCTCACTCCAATCAGAACAGCTACCATCAAAAAAATCAAATGATGGGCTGGAGAAATGGCTTAGTGGTTAAGCACTTGCCTGTGAAGCCTAAAGCCTCCAGTTCAAGGCTCAATTCCCCAGGACCCACATTAGCCAGACGCACAAGGGGGTACATGCATCTGGAGTTCGTTTACAGAGGCTGGAAGCTCTGGCGCACCCATTCTCTCTTTCTCTATCCCTCTCTCTCTCTCTCTCTCTCTCTCTCTCTCTCTGCTCCTTCTCTCTGCCGCTATCAAATAAATAAATAAACAAAAAAAATTTTTAAAATCAAATGACAACAAATGCTGCTGAGTGTATGAAGAAAGAGGGACCCGTATCCACTATGGATGTGAGTGCAAACTTGTCCAGCCACTATGTAAATCAGTAGGGAAGTTCCTCAAAAATATAAAAATAGATTTACAATTTGATCCAGCTTTATCACTGTTGGAGAGATAGATAGATAGATAGATAGATAGATAGATAGATAGATAGATAGATAGATAGATAGATAGATAGATATAGATGATAGATATAGATATAGCTTTACACCTAACTGTAGAGATACTTGCTCAGCCATGCTTGATTCTGCTCTATGAATAACAGCTAGGAAATGGAATCAGTCCAGATGCCCATCAACTGATGAATGGAGCATAAGGATGTGGTATATGCAAACAAATTCTATTCAGTAGTAAAGCAAAACAAAATTATGAAATTTGCAGAAAAATTGATGGGCCTGGAAAAAATTATACACAGACTCAGAAATACAAATGCCACATGTTCTCTCTCGTATGCAGGTCCTAACAAGGAGTAGTTTGATTTGTCTATAAATTGTAGTAAGCATGAGTAGTACTGGTCAGGATGGGAGAATAAGGTTTAGAGGAAAAGAAGCAGGAGGGACTCAGAGATTGGGATAGTAGACAGGCAAGTTGAGGGACAGAATACAAGGGGTACAAGGGTCTGTAGAGCTATAGATAAGATGGAAGAGGAGAGAAAATGCACAAAATTAGTGATGGTATGAATCATTACCATAGAATCCTACCTCTTTGTTACCTAATTAAGCCATATAACTCTATTAAAAAGAGAGATTGAGAAAAAGAAAGATAGGTTGAGAAGAAGCACCCTGCTTGAGTACATAATTTTTTTAAAAAATCAAGGAGACAGTTTATTTGTGGGCTCAAACTTTTGTTAATGCCAACTAGGGGGTAGCATGGTTTAGGTCAAAGAAAGTGGGGAGAGATCTCTGAACTGCCTAATAAGAAAAAGAAAGGTTTTAAAAGTCTTCTTGTGAAGTAGGAAGGGGAGGATCTCACACTGCTTTGGATGGTGTTTTTGGCCCACACTGTGCGGGGTGTTGGCTTTCCGTAGCGGATAGGAATTGGGATGAAGCTCTACCATCCTTCTTAAACCTTTGTAAGGAGGGATTTTGATCTAGTTTTAGATTTGTAAGTGCTAGCTCCAAGGGAAGAGCTGTTTACTTCCAGTCAAATATAGAAGGGCCTAGGTATTACTTTCATGCAAGGTATTGATTCTAGATGTACAAACCCAGCCTGAGGGCTAAAAACAACTCTTTAAACTCTCTATCTGGCCCTCCTCTCTCTCATAAATAAATAAAAACTTGAAAACATTAACATCCAATTAGAAGGTAGCTTCCTCTTAGAGTAGGGCCAGAGGGAGTGAGTAATGGTGCAGATGAAAGGAAAGACTTCTACAATCTTTACAAGGTGGAGAAAGTCACACCCAAAAACCACTGGCTGTTGTTGGTAAAATTCCACTGTCAGCAAGGGTAACCCACCAGTAAGCACTTGGTTAGGGAGGCCCATGAGGCCCCAAAAACAATACAGGCCATTGACAAAGCATTTGGTTACCAAAGACTTTATTGTTGAAGATGCCACAGGTGGAGACCGGGGAATGACTGAGCTAGAAAACAACTTTACACTGCTGGTTCGCTCTCAGAGTGCTGGGAAGCACTATACAAGGTATTGAGCTGTAAAATTCACGAACAGTGTGAACAAGCAGTGTGGATCCTGTAAAAACTACCAACCAGACAAGATGTACCCAAGAGTGCATTAGTTTCATGTAGGTCATAGGTGAAAACAACTCCTCTCTGATTGGACATGAGGTCAGCTAAGAGGCAGGGAATTCTTGCCTCTTACTGAGAACCAAATCAGAAGCCCATGGCTTAGAAGGTCATAGACCCTAGAGGGAAGTTTCCACAATTGTTTGGCTAAAAGTTGAGGTTGTGCCCATCAAAAACAAAAAAACAAAAACAAAACAAAACAAAAAAAAAAAAAACAACCTAAATGTTTATGTTCATCCCCTTTGAGCCATGCTGCTTTTACTTTTAGCTAGAAAATCTTTTGACAGGTGGCAGCAAATACTGAGCAGACACAGGCTCCATCACAGGGAAAAGAAAGCTCATTGCTTATCACTAGACTGGTCCTCTCTCTCACATCTGTCAGGACTCAGGAAACACTGCAGATTCATTAAATGTGAGTGCTGCTCTTGCTGCTAGCCTGAGAATCTCCTCCAGGGAGATGGAAGTAGAGGCTGAGGAGACTCAAAACTCACCAAAGCATAAATTTAGAGACTTTCAAGAATTCAACTCTAAAGAAGACTAAACATGCCCCCAAGACTCAGGGAACACTGTGGAAGAGGGGCCAGAAGAATATAGAGCCACAGAGTGGAAGGAACATATCCTAGCGCATCTTTCCTCATCCATGTAGACTGACTAGTGTATTTAGGACCCCACAGTAAACACAATAACCCCACTTAGGAGGACCCTCAGTGAAATAGGGGTAGGGGAGAGGGAACATAGAACATAAACTGATGGGAGTATGACCAATTTACAGTACATTCAGATACTAAAATTATAAAAGAAGACTGGGAAGCAAACCAAAAAAAAATAAGTATCTATAAAAATTATACATCATGAAATTAACTTTTGGGTTTTATTTTAAGCAAAATGATCCATATTTTATAATGAAGTTGTTTGTACTATTCAATTTTAAAAGTTCCTTTATAAGGAACAAATGTTTTCTGATACTTCTATTTAAACAGCATGAACTTGTTGGCTTAAAACAACTATTTTTGTTGTTTTGTTTTTGTTTTGCTTTTGTTTTTCTTTCATACAGTTCTGCAGCAATTGTTCACATACTCTGGAAGAAAAACTGTTCCAGACATTTCTATTTCCTTCAAGTACCACTAGCTACCTTTGGTACTCCTGGGCTTATAGATGCATCACTGCAATCTCTCTCTTTAATGCCACCCACATGGTATGATCTCTTAGTGTTCTTTCCTCCATGCCCCCCTTTTTCAAAATATGTATGTATGTATGTATGCATGTATTTCTTTATTTATTTATGACAGAGAGAAGAAAGTAGGGGGAGAGAGAATGGGCATGCCAGCACATCTAGTCACTCCAAACAAACTCCAGATGCATGTGCCATGTGCATCTGGCTTACATGGGTCCTGGAGGATTGAACCTGGCACCTTTGGCTTTGCAGGCAAGTGACTTAACCACTAAGCCATCTTTCCAGCCCCATCCCCCTTTTATAACCACATCAATCATATTAAATTCAAGGGTCAACTCAACTCAAGCACATCAATGAAGTCCTTTTATACTAAATGAGGTCACATTCACAGCTGTTTAGGTTTCAGACTTACACATATCATTTTGAGAGTATAAATTATAATTCTATGACATCTGGACATGAAGCATATTATAATAATTGACTCTGAACAACACTATGACTACAGACTTGATAGTTCAAGAGAAAGGAAACATTTTTTTTCAAAACACAACAGTTTAATGCAAGAATCAAACAATAATTTGAATAACATTATATACAGATTTTAAAAGTCTTTATAAAAATTATTTCCAAAAAATAATCTATTATGGCAATGACTTGTCAGTGACTTTTAAAAAACATTTAAGGAATAATATCATTTTTCATGATTTTTATTGAAAAAGAGAAGCAAAAAGAACATTTTATTCTCTAATTTATTTTATGTGAGCAGTATTACCTCATTCCATCAGCAAATATAAATACACACACACACACACACACACACACACATATATATATTCAACCCAAAAAATCTGTACTGAAAATGTAAGTTGAACTTAAAAATCTATTAAATGATAAAATATTATCACCTATGTTTAACATATTCATGAATGTTTATCTTAAATAAAGATGAAATGATTAAGATGCATCAAAGAAAGAGTTTCAGTGAGTGAATCTAGTACAGTTAGGAAGGAAAGAATAATGAAATATAGTAATTGAATTATAAAAATATCTGTCAGTCCATAATTACATAAATAAATGATTAAATGAATTATTTAATAGGGAAAGACAAATTTCCATGACAGAAATTACTAAATACATTATGTAGATACTTCCTCCATGATTAATGCAGCACACCTGTCCACCACTTCCCTCTGCACTCCTTATGGGTGAGCTGTGCATAACGTCTACACTGTAACATACATAAGAGTAAAGGTAGAAGGAAACAATGTCTTACAATGCAAAAAAAAAAAAAAATCCTGTCAAATAATGACTCAGAACGGTGATCAAGTTTAACATCAAAACGGACATCTGGTTGAGAGCATGTTTCCTTGATACATTTAATGAGATGGATCATTTATCTCTGTGTCTTTTCCCCCAAAATCCACAATCTAATGTAATTCCAAAAAACAAATTACAAAAAAAACAAAAATCCCAAGTGACATATATAAAACAGAATGATTTACCACCATGCTTTAAAATTTCCAAGGTCTTGAAAAGTGAGGACATGCAGAAAATTTGCCATATGAAAAAAAAAAGACATACATGAATGTAAGGAGATATTCTGTATGTGAGCATGGAACATAAGAGACATTGAGGGAAAATGAGATAATCTAAAATATTATAGAATTTAGTAATAGATCAACTGTGAAAATTACACTTAATTAGCATTAATTAGTATTAGCAAAAGTTGAGGAAACTGTATTTGGGATATATGTGCATACTGTGTTGGCAACTTTCATATAAATCTGAAAGCATTTTCAAATAGAAATGAAGACTGTCACATTACTGCTGTTTCTTCCACATATAACTCGACTGTTGCAATCACAGAGATTACTGTGCTGACTTACAGAATATTTTCACTACACAATCATGGTAATGAAATAAGCAATGGTTGTGATAGAAACTAGGTCTATATTAAGGAGGGGGCCAAGGCACCCACCAATCCCCCTCGTCCTCCTCAATTGGCTGTGGTCTTGGGAGGTGCAAATGTAGGAGGTGGAAGGTTAACTGAAGGGGGTCTGCAACGTTGCAGTTCACAGGAGGGCAGCTCCCATTCTGGGGTGGGAATTTTTATTGATGAAGCAGCATTTTGGCCACCCAGGCACCTACAAGTAACCCTGATGGGTTATTTAACATCCTTAGCTGGACTTGGACGGATCCGTGACTTTGCTCTCTTGGTTTGGTTTCTTATCTGGGTTGAATACATTTTTCATCTTATCCCCCTCCCCCCGCAAAGTCATTCAACAAAATTAGCTCCCATGAGCAGGGGAGACAGCTCAGCAATGAACAGCACTTCTCACTTAAGCACGAGGGCCAATCTGGCCAAAGATAGAGATACTCCCCAGAAGCCATGTACAAAGCTAGGCATGGCAACATACATCTAACACCAGTCCGGTGGGGGACGGCAGAGTCTGGAGAACTGCTGGGGTTCACTCACAGGCAACAGCTATCGACTAAGGAAGAAACCACGCCTCAAGGAAATATGCAGATGAGTGGTAAGAGAAGGAAGGATACCAGACATCCTCTATGGCTTCCATAGCACAGGCATGGGGCTCTCGCATCTGTGTACAGCACACATCACACACATTACACCACAAACACACATAAGCATAAATGCAATGAAACAGTGAGATGACAGAACCAAAGATGAGTTTTGGAGAAACAGTTCTATGCCTTCTTCCATGGGTAAAATGATATGCAATTGAGGGTGAGCCATCTGTGGGAAGAATGTTCCTAGGAGCAATCCTGAAATCACAATCTTTTTCAACATGGTATAGGGTGTCATGCTTTCTTGCTGTGGCAACAGTTGTGTGACTACTGCTATAGGTAAAGAGGCATGATCATGAGCTGAAGTGTCTTCCCAGAGAAAAGGTCAGGGTGGGCTGTCTAAGGTGAAATTCCCAGTGCTTGTCTTCCTCTACATCTTATAATACGATGATTAATGTGGCCTGCCAAGAGATTAGGGGGTTTCATGAAAAAAAAATGGCTCATGGATCAGTGAATATATTTTAGTCTCTGAAACTAACACGTATAGGAGGGATTGTAAGATGGCCATGGTGGCACACATGCTGTGTAGCATAAGGTAGAAAAGATAACGGGAGAACTGAACATGAGAGAAACGATGTGTGATGCTCAATTCCCAAGGCCCCATAAAAGAAAGAAGAGACAATAGAGTAAATTTAGCAGAAATGATGGGACTGTTGTGGGCTGTAGTGCTTTTGCTGAGACCCATAGTGGGTCATGGTAAAAGACACTCTGATGGCTCTGAGTGACTTCGATGATCAGGTTTATAAGGTGTTAACAGAATTAAGTAGGTGCATAAATAGGGGGCAACAGCCAACGAGTCCCATCTGGGTCATTCAAAAATAAGTGAGGTAAGATTTGCATTAAGCTAGAATTAACAGAAAGCCAAATTCTAGGCTTAGGACACTCTGGAAGGCTTAGTATTCTGAATACCAGATCACTGGAGAGGACTGTGTCAAAGACACCAGTGACTCCTACTGTACCTGCTCATGTGGAAGGAGATTATGTGGGGAGGGTGATGCCCCACCTTCTCCCTTTGTTAGATGATAAAAGTTGTCTGCAAGTAAGGAATATGCAGAATGACTGAAGGTTCTAGAAAACTGTGAACCTTTGATCCCCTGATAATATGCAGAACGGGCGACTTTAGTAGGTTCAATTCTGGGACCAGATTGCCTTGGCTCAAGGCCTGGGGATGCTACAGTCCAGCCCTGCTTGGTGCACTCTGCTTGCTCTCTCTACTTCCTCTCTGTTGGCATGGAGATGTGCTGCCAGGCATTCTGCTCCTGCCATGCTTTCTACACCCTGATGAGACTTCCCTTTGAAATTGTAAGCCAGAGGTAAGCCTAAGCCTTTTCTTTCCATAAGCTTCTTCTTGTCTTGTGCTTTGTCAGAGCAACGAAAACATAGCTGCTTCACACATAGAAAAAATGCCAGTGAAAATGACTGAGCTTTCCCCAGGAACAGGTTGTTATTCCCGCAAAGTGCGTACTATCTGCGTGGCTCCCTTGAAGGAAAGTATGCTAGAGGTAGGCGGGGGAAACCTTGTATTGTATACCGCTGCCTATAGTTTGAACGTAAATTATCTCTCATAGGCCTCTGGGTTTGAAGAATTTGTCTGTGGCTGATTGCGTTATCTGAGGAAGTTATGAAACCTTTAGGAGATGAAGCCTTGCTGACACAAGTGGGTCACTGTTGGGGAGTCTTGAGTCTTCATAGTCCAGCATTGCTCTCTCTCTCCCTTTGTAACTGGATGCACTGTGACCAGCTGGTGTCTTGTGTGGTTGGGGTGAATGTGAACCTGAGGCAATGGAGAGTGTTAGCCTATCTCAACAGTCTTTCAGCAATACAATGTGGAGAAGAAAGAGTCTGGGAGGTTGGTCAAGAATGACTGGATTAGGGCTGGAGAGATGGCTTAGCGGTTAAACGCTTGCCTGTGAAGTCTAAGGACCCCGGTTCAAGGCTCGATTCCCCAGGACCCATGTTAGCCAGATGCCACAAGGGGGACACACGCATCTGGAGTTGGTTTGCAGTAGCTGGAAGCCCTGGTGCGCCCTTCTCTCTCTCTCTCTCTCTCTATCTGCCTCTCTCTCTCTCTCTCTCTCTCTCTGTCACTCTCAAATAAATAAATAAATAAAAAGAATGACTGGATTATAGAGCGCTCAGTCTGTATGAGGGCTTGCTAATGTGTATGTCCATATGTTTTTCTGTTTGTTTTGCTTTTGTATCCTGTTAGCTTATGAGTCACAGAAAAAAAATGGATATTTATTTGGAGTAGATGGTGACAGATCTTTGGTGATACTTCCCACCCTGTATGAAAAGATTTCTTTATGCAATGCTAACCTCTGAATGTCATACATATTTGGAAAACCATCTGTAAGAACAACATAAAAAATATTTAAGGAGTGTAAGCACTAAAGTCACTGTGTAAGAGTGGGAAAAGGCATTCCCAGAATTCACAAGGTTTGTATAGTAAAAATCCAAGGCCAGGGCTATGTTTCCTCTGTATAAGTTGTTTCTCAGGGAAGTCCTTCGAACTCCAAACTATAAGCTATTGCCCCTGCTATTAGCTACACACAAGAACTGAACATGAAAGCCTTACTAGGAAGACATTGCACGTTCTGATTGAGAGATAAAGAGAAATCAAGCTAAAATTAAGAAGTTTCTGGGGGATGGAAAGATGGCTGAGCAGGTAAGGTGCTTGCCTATAAAGCCTAACAACCTAGGTTTGATTCCCCAGCATCCATGGAAAGCCAGATGCGCAAAGTGTCACATGCGTCTGAAGTTTGTTTGAAGCTGCTGGAGACCCTGGCATGCCTATTCTCTCTGTGTGTCTCTCTTCTGTTTATCTCCTGCTGCTTGCAAATAAATTAATTAAAAACAAAGTTTCTGCTTTGCTAGCTACAACTCATAGTGTCACAAGGCACTCTGCTGGCTCCTGGGGTAGGATGGTTACCAAATGTCCTTCTCAGTTATGTAATGTTATAATATCAACATAGCAACATGCCCACTGGTGCCATAGTGGCATGACAAGTACAGGTGCCATGATCAGCTTTCCAGTTGGGTTGAAGTCCACATCCTCAGTTGGGAACCCACATTGAGTAGCATAATCCAGGGCAAAAACATGTTGCTGGGGTTGTGATAGTACCTAGCTAGGAGGTTATTGCATTTGCTTTGTTGAAAGGAAGTAATATACCTGTTGAACTGTATTATAATCACTTCTGTTTATGTCTATGGATTGATGCTGTTGTTATCTGCAACCAATAAAGAGTTTTAAAATGTGCAGTGGTTACCAAGGAGATTTGTAATTACTCCATCAGCTGAGACTATTACTATGACGATGGTGTTGTGGTCTAATACTCAGAGGGAAATGTCCAACATATGTACCCCTTCCAAGGCTGAGAGAACACCTCAGAAGAGGTGGTGGAAGGAACACAATAGGAATGCATGTCAAGTCTTATAGTAGAACTACTTCCTCCAGGAGCAGCATGAGCATTTCCATTACGGAGTAGAGAGTTTTTTGTTGACCTACAGAATGCCTGGCTTCACAGTCATACCAACACAATAAATCAAGAAAATTAGTGGTATGTAGGTATAAAGTAATGAAATAGGGTGGCTACCTTTCATTGATACAATGAAGGAACATCACCAGACCATCATCTGAGATTCCTCCCTCCAATCTTTGGTACCTTCTCACTGAGTATGGTCCTAGGCAGTGCTAGAGTATAAAGGAGCAGAAGGTTATTAAGTGTGAGTACATTGATTTAGCTTTTATAGCATCACCATCTTGCTGAGGTGAGACATTTTGATGTTTCAGTTGTTTTTGAGTTGTCCATGTTTCTCTAAGTAGCCTCTCACTATTCTACTTTAAGTAGCCCCAATAAATTCATTAGTTCACCTAACTGGACTTGGGGAAAAACTTTATTCTGCTCTATGTCCTATTTATGATGAATAGATGTTTCTTCATACTTCCAGAAACAATCACACAGTCATGTATGTTAATATATACAGAAGCATATACATATGTAAAGATGTAAGTATCCAAGACTGGAGAGAGGTTAAAATTCTAAATAACATCATATTATGTTACGTATTTATAGTAGATTATCTTAACTTTTATTAGTATTGACAAAACAGCAAAAATCACTACTCTATATGAATATTATTTTACCTAATATGATAATACAAATGTTAAATCATGGCTTTTTCCGGTATCTTCCACTCATGCAATGATTAAGAAGGAGGACTCTTTACCAATGCAATGAAATCTGTAGAAAAATGGACAGACTTGGAACAGAGCATAGTCAGGGAACTCACGCAGTCAAAGAAAGACAAATGCCACATGGTGTCACTCATCTGCGGTTCCTAACCTGGACCTGTTTGAGCTGCTGTCATACCTGATAGGAAACTCAAGGAAGTATAGAAGGCTTTGTGGTGAGGGGAGGGGGAAGGAAGGAGAGAAACAAACACAAAATTAAATCCAAAATGAGCTGATACCACAGAAATCGTTATTCTTTCAGATAGCCTAAAATATATAACCCTCAAAAGAATAAAGGGGGAAGCCGGGCATGGTGGCGCACGCCTTTTTTTTTTTTTATTAGTCAGTTCTGTATTCAGCAAATACAGTCAGTTTGGTACCATTATTAGGCTCATCCGTGACCTAGCCCCTCCCCTTGGCCCCTCCTTGTTGAGGTATACGGGTCATGCATTGTGGAGTTAGCCCACAGTTATGGGTAAGCTAAATGTCTCTGCATATCATGACCCAACATGTGGCTCTGACATTCTTTCCGCCCCCTCTTCCGCAAAATTTCCCTGAGCCATGTTGGGTTCATTTTTGGTCTGCTTCAGTGATGAGGTGTTGAGGGCCTCTGAGGCTCTGGCTCTCTGATTTGGTAGGAGTTGATTTTTCTCTATGCTGATCTCCTTCCCCCTTGTGCTTGTGTCCGGTTCATCAGGAAAAACAGCCCCCTTGCTTGTTTCTCGAAGTTTTCTTAGTTTCAGCCAGAGCCCTTTTGAGGTATGATGGGGTGGCTCTCTCCTTAGGGTCTACATCTATCTGAAAAAGAGAAGCAGATTCTCCAACGGAGAGTAAGTTAGCACCAGGACAAATTAGATAACCCTTACTTTTTTTTTTATAGAGAATTTAATAGGTGTAGGCCCTCTTGTAGCCCACAATTGATAGTAGGTTGATACTGGAGAGTGGGCTTATGTTTGGATATGGTTCTGACTTGTTTCCCAGTTCCAGCTATGGGTCCCATACCAGTGAGGGGATCAGTTAGCCAAATTGAGAGCAGTTGGTTCCCCACCATGGCTGTGTGCCACCGCTGCACTTGTGTGGGCATCACAATAAGTTATTTGCTGCTAAGTAGGCTAGACCATGCGTTGCTTCGATAGATATTGGTCAATTTCCCCCAGTCGCTCGTGTAGCACCTTCTGGCACTAGACGCGCTGACTGTCTGGGGACTGACTCTCATCCAACTTCCAGCCATGCCATTCTAATTTGCATGTCAATCACATAAGGTATCTTCAGCAGTAGGGTCTTACCACTAACCTTTGGTGGGTCATCAAGTACTCTGACAGAAATCTGTCTGTCTTTTAGGAAACCTTGTAGGTCTCTCTGATCAAAATCTCATTGTGGATGATAGCCCCATGCTGGTTCTGGGAGTTACAGGTCTGTGCCCACTAAGAAAATGAGGAAAAAGATAACTAATATACAAGAGTTAGAGATAAGAGAGAGAGAGACAGGGAGAGGGGAGGTGAGGGAGGGAAGATGTAGGAGACTAAGGTTAGTCTTAATCTTACCCTCTCCATTGTCTTGTGGTTCAGGTGTTCCCTGTAAGGGCCTGGTGAAGGATCAGCCATTTGGTCTATCTTTTAGTAAGTAGAAGATTATAGTACCATTGCCGTTTGGGTCTAGATTTGTGTTTCCCACCCCTTTGATGCCCTCCCCTCCCTCCCCTTCCATCCTAGTGTCTAATCTAGGAGATGCTTGCTGGGTATGTAAGGTATCTTGGGTAGATTCAGGTTAGGTTCTGTAGATGAGTGAGACTATGTGGCGATTTTTTTTCTGTGATTGGGTAAGTTCACTGAGAATGATCTGTTCCAGGTTCAACCATTTTTCCTCAAATTTCATTGTGTCATTTTTTCTTACTGCTGTATAGAATTCCATTGTGTAGATATACCACATCTTAGTTATCCATTCTTCTAGTGATGGACATCTGGGTTGATTCCAGCTCTTAGCTATTACAAATTGAGCCGCTATAAACATGGTTGAGCAAATCTCTTTAGTCTGTGGTTTGAAGGTTTTAGGGTAGATGCCCAGTAAGGGAATAACTGGGTCTGTTGGTATCTCTATTCTCAGCTTTTTCAGAAGTCTCCATATTGCTTTCCAAAGTGGTTGTACCATCCTACATTCCCACCAACAGTGGACGCCTTTCATCCCAGCACTCGGGAGGCAGAGGTAGGAGGATTGCCATGAGTTCGAGGCCACCCTGAGACTCCATAGTGAATTCCAGGTCAGCCTGGGTTAGAGTGAGACCCTACCTCGAAAAACCAAAAAAAAAAAAAAAAAAAAAGAGTAAGGGGGGAGCACCAGAAAAGTAGGGCTCTGGTGAGGGTGGGATGACGCCCAAGCTTAGAAGAAAATGTTTGGTTTTGTTTTGTTTTTCACTTTCTCTGACCTCTAATTCCAAGTTCCAGAATTGGTTGCTACCAACTTTGAGCTGTTAAACAGAGAGACTTATGAGGTCCCCAAATCAAGACAGGTTTCTATCAAAGCATTGATTACCTGCCTGAGGCAAAAGCTAAGAACCCCTTGCTGAATACATGCTGCTGACCCAGAGCTTAGAGAGGCCTGGCTGGAATTCAGAATAAAGTCAGTCCCCAGACAGTTAGCCTATCTAGTGCTGGAAAGCGCTATATGAGCTAATGGGGGAAAATTGCTGACAATGGTCTGAGCAACTAGAAGTCTAAGCTACTCAGAAGCAAACACCCTGACATGATGTACATGTCAGTGCAATAGTGGCATACAGTCTCAGTGGGTAACCAATAGCTTTCTGATTGACTAACAGATCTGCTCAATATAAAGGAACCCATATCTGGAATTGGAAACCAGATCAGAATCCTATGGAGACAAAGATTATGCTCTCCAGTGTCAAGCTCTCACTAGTATTTGGCTAAAACAGGGGTTACATACATCAAATTCTCCCTAGCTTAATAATGACATCCCATTTAAACTATGCTGACTTTACCCTCCAGTGGAGAATCTATTCTTTTTCAGAAGGTCGTGAGACCAGAGGAGATAAACTATCTCTCACAGTTCAGCCAAGCCACAGAGGAATGGGAGATGAGCAAGAGTGCTCCATCTAGGGGCTGGAAGGATAGCTTAGCCAGCTATGCCTGTGGACCCTAAGGACTCAGATTTGATTCTCCAGGTCCCATGTAAGCCAGATGCACATGGTGGCCCATGCAACTGGAGTTCATTTGCCATGGCAGGAGGCCCTGGCATGCCTATTCTTTCTCTCTCTCTCTCTCTCTTCCTCTCTCTCTGTCTGTGGTGGTTTGAATAGAATAGATGGCCCCCAATATATTCAGTTGTTTGTTTGTAGTTTGCATCTGCAGCCACCTGGCTGGAGTCAGACAGTGCCATTGTGTGGATCTTAAGGTGTGGTGGTGGGTTTCAGATTTCAATCTAAAGATATACAAAGTGTGCCTAGCTGGAGTTCCTGAAGTATACTGTGGCCTTTGACCTTTTGGCTTGTACTTCTCTTTCTGCTTGGGCCTGTGAAGGCAGGCCAATTTCTTCTGCCATTATGGAACTTCCCCTGGATCTGTAAGCTTCAATAAATCCCTTCCTCCATAACTGTGCCTGGTCTGGAATTTCATTTCAGTGAACCTGAAGCTGACTAATACACTGTCTCTAATAAATACATTTAAAAATAAATCTTTAATTTAAAAAAAAACAGTACTTCTACAAAGAAAACTATAAAACACTCAAGTGAGAAATTGCAGAAGACACTAGTAAATGGAACAACATCCCTTGTATCTGGATTGGAAGAATCAATATTGTGAAAATGGCAATCTTACCAAAAGCAATCTACACGTTTAATGCAATCCCCATCAAATGTCTAATGGCATTCTTCATGGAAATAGGAAAAACAATCCAAAATTTCATTTGGAATCACAAAAAAACCTTGAATATCTAAAATAATACTGAGCAACAAAAATAAGGCTGGTGGTATCACCATACCTGATTTTAACCTATTCTACAGAGCCATAGTAACAAAAACAGCATGGTACTGGCACAAAAGCAGACATGTAGATCAATAGAACAGAATAGAGGACCCAGATGTAAATCCAGGTAGCTATAGACACCTGATATTCGATAAAAATGCCAAAAATACTCATTGGAGAAAAGACAGGCTCTTCAGCAAATGGTGCTGGGAAAACTGGATATGTATCTATAGAAGGATGAAAATAGATTCTTCTCTCTCCATGCACAAGAATTAAGTCCAAATGGACTAAAGTCCATAACATCAGACTGGAAACTCTGAAACTGCTAGAGGAAAAAGTAGGGGAAACCCTTCAACATAGTGGTCTTGGCAAAGACTTTCTGAATATAACCCCAATTGCTCAGGCAATAAAACCACGGATTAACCATTGGGACCTCATGAAATTACAAAGATTTTGTACTGCAAAGGACACTGTGAATAAAGCAAAGAGGCAACCTACAGAATGGGAAAAAAATCTTTGCCAGCTATATATCTGATAGAGGATTAATATCTAGGATATACGAAGAACTCAAGAAGTTAAATAATAAGGAATCAAACAAGCCAATCAAAAAATGGGTTATGGAACTAAATAGAGAGTTCTCAAAAGAAGAAATACAGATGGTATATAAGCATCTAAAAAAATGGTCTACATCCCTAGTCATCAGGGAAATGCAGATTAAAACTACATTGAGATTCCATCTCACTCCTGTCAGATTTGGCTACCATCATAAGAACAAATGATCATAAATGCTGATGGGGATGTGGAAAAAGAGGAACCCTTCTACACTGTTGGTGGGATTGCACTCTGGTCCAGCCATTGGGGAAATCAGTGTGGTGGCTCCTAAAACAGCTAAAGATTGATCTACCATATGACCCAGCTATAGCACTCCTAGGCATATATCCTAAGGACTCATCTAATTTCCTTAGAAGTACATGCTCAACTATGTTTATTGCAGCTCAATTCATAATAGCTGGGAAATGGAAAAGGCCTAGATGTCCCTCAACTGATGAGTGGATAATGAAGATATGGCACATTTATATAATGGAGTTATACTCAGTGGTAAAGAAAAATGAAGTTATGAAATTTGCAGGAAAATGGATGGATCTGGAAAGGATTATACTAAGTGAGGTAACCCAGGCCCAGAAAGACAAGCGCCACATGTTCTCTCTCATATATGGATCCTAGCTACAGATGATTGGGCTTCTGTGTGAGAAGGAAATACATGCAACACCACTGAGGAGCATCTCCAGTGGAATAGGGGCAAGGACGAGGGAAGAGAGGGTACCAACACATGATGTGTCTATATGAAACATCTTAATAACAATAATAACAATAACAATAATAATAATAAAAGAGCTATTTACTAACACCTTTATTTGTTTGCTTGTTATGTACAAGATAACAATAATATATGAAAAGCTGAATTGCAGATATCCAAGACTCTTTGGTAGAATCACATAAGCAAGGTGTATTATAGTAACAAGAAAACAAACAAATAGATAGTAACAAGAAAAGAAACAAATAGATCCAGATGCATTAGTTTAATAGATTGACAAGTCAAGTCCAGGGAAATATGAGAGGAAAGTTTTTTTACATAGAAAATAAATTTTATTGAAGTGCAGTTATTAAAAGCAGATTGCAAAGGAAGGAGAAATTCAGGGACATTATCTTATGTACAATATATATGATGTAAAGAAGACATTCCTATGATAAAAACACATTTTAGCATTTTCAATTTCTACTCTAAAATGTATAATCCTTCTCAATTACTTTTAGGTCTGTATTACTTTTAGTGCATCTGTGATTAGAATAGACACCAAATGGTTTGACATATAAGTAACAGTTACTTTCAAACTAGTTTGGACTTAGATCACTATCATGGGAGAAGAAATTTAGCCAAATGAGCTCATTTTTGTCTAAGCTATGAAACCGCCATAAAGGTCAGTGGTTAACGTGAACATCTTTCCTCTTCAGCAGTCATACTAGCAATATAGTTAATTCAATTTTGTGAAGATGACATGTGAGCATTTGCCCACAGATTTATAGCACATTATTCCTTTTTGCTATATTTATGAAATGAAATGATCATACTGACTTAATTCCCAAGGAGTTTAATTTATAGAGTGGTCATCTCACCATTATACTGTTTGTTTGAACAGCTTTCTAGCAAATAAATTAAGAAATAGGCAAACACTCTTTACAATGAAGGGTAACTGATATAAATAATTAACTGAATGATCGTATTCATTTACATTTCCTCACTCTATGGAAAGAAACGATAGATTCAAGGTGAATGTTCAGCAAATATACCATAGGGACATGATGCAACAATTTAGAGAAAAGGGAGTTATTCAAAGCAATTGAAGCATGGCTGGAAAGATGACTTGGTGGTTGGGCTCACTTGCTTGCAAAGCCAGGCCATTCAGATTTGATTCCCTGGTACCCATGTACAGTCAGACACACAAAGTGGTGTAAGTGTTCTGTTTGTTTGCAGTGGCAGGAGGCCCCAGAACACAGGTGCTCTCTCTCTCTCTCTCTCTCTCTCAAATAAATACATATTTTTTTAAAATAAAGAGAAAATGGAATGGTAACAGGTTAGATCAAGTAAGCACTTTTTTTTTTGCATCTCCAAAAATGTAAAACAAAACATTAAGTGTGTGAGTATAGTGACAGGTGGGTGGCCTGCAAGGCAAGGGAGGCTAATTGTATAAACTAAACAGAGACAAGGTGGAATCCAAGCATGTTGAACTTAAAATTTGTAAGGACACT
Organism: Dipus sagitta; assembly: GCA_036346955.1. NCBI lineage: Eukaryota > Metazoa > Chordata > Mammalia > Rodentia > Dipodidae > Dipus > Dipus sagitta. The sequence continues at coordinate 29,306,124 of CM070772.1, forward strand.
TACATAGAGCACTAAGAGAAATGCCAGGGAATGAAAAGAATATACATGGTGGATCTGTCAGGCAACTGAAAAGCAAGATCTTAACATGAGAAAGTAGGACTCTGCAAAATTATAGTTTATGATAAAAAAAAACCTATTTCCAGGGCAGCAAGTAATGCCCGAGGAGATCCCTAAGTTCCTTGCTTTCTCATTTGCCCTGTAGAGAGGGGATAATCCTTTGAGAATAGTAAGTCATGCCTTTGAACCTGGTCAAGCAGAGCAGAAGACATTCTATTATTGTTTGTTTGTTTTTTTTTATATCACTGAACTCCAAAGGCTTCCCTGTCTCCACTGGATAAGTGAGTGAACACGCCAGAATAACAGTGGAGCAGGGAGCTGGTGACCTGAACTCAGATTCATGGATATATGCTAATAGGATGAGAAGGACATGGTGCTCCAAAGATGCAAGCCAGACTTGGTGGTGACGGTATCACTTCAGCCTGAACTCTGCTCTAGTAAAAGGACACAGTCCAGCTGTATGTGACAAGCAACGTGGGTCTAGTAGAGAGGAAAAAGGCCCCTCAGAACAAGGTTGTCACTCAAGCATGGACTGCTTTCTATATCTTCAGAGAGACAGAGAGATTTGGTGAAAATGCAACTGCTGCTAAAGGCTTTCCTCTTCAAAACCCATCCATGCAGAGTGTCTCTGATGTGAGGGAACTTCCAACCAAGCGATCCTTGGGCTCAGTTATCAGGAGAAGTTTGAGGGCAGTTGCTGCATTCCTATCTTGGAAGGCATGTATGTGTGGGAAATGCTGACAAAAATTCAATCCAAATTTTCACACAGTAGTGTTGCAGGGGCTCCTCTTGCAAACAATTCTTTCTGGTCTAACCTAGTTGTACTTCAAAGAGAAAAGGACACAACATCTACTTCCCAATATGCCATGCTTCAAAATGACATGTGTGGAGGATATGAAACACTTCCATTCTCTTTCTCCTTAGCAGGGAAGACTAAATGTTCTTTACTATATTACTATTATTATTGTTGTCCATATGAATAGTTGAATAAAGTAAGGAGGTCAATTTAAAAGTTGAATGAGAAGTTTAGTAACGTTGAGAAATTCAGCAAAGGATTTGAGATTCTCAAAAGCTATGGAACAGTTGGAGATGAAAAACTCAAAAAAAAAAAAAAAACAAATAAAAACACAGTGAAAAACATGACTAATAAGTTAAGTAAAGGGAAAGAAAGACTATCAGGGATTACAGATAAGGTCAAGAAAATATTACATTCAGACAGCTTTGAAGAGGAGTTGGGGGGAAGTATAGCTACAATTTTTTTTTCAAGAAATCTGGGACACATTACAGAGACCAATCTAATATCCATGGCATCTAAAACACATTTGAGAAAGAGACTAGAGGCCTTGAAGAACTTTTCAAAAAAAAAAAATACAATGGAACCCCACTCCCCAAATCTAACGAAAGAGATGGACACGTAGTATTGAAGATATTTAGAACACCAAATACACATGACTCAAAAAAAAAAAAAATCCTCTCCACATAAAACTCTAGCTAAGGTGCTCAGGTGACAGAACCAAGAAAGATTACTGAAAACTGCAGCAGAAAAGCACCATCTTGGAAGCGCAAACTCACCAGAATAATATCAGACCCTCCAAAAAAAAAAAAATCCCTAAAGCCAAAAGAGCCATAAACTGCTTCTGGCCGGATATTTTGTCCCAGCAATAAGAAAGTAACTGATACAATATATACACATATTTTCAGCAAGTATTCATGACCCTACTTCATCAAACACTGTGGCACATAAATGTTTAGGCAACCCAGATACAATAGTACTCAGTGAGTTCAATACTCCATTTGTTAACAGCTTATAGATCATGTAGACAAATTTAATTTGAGAAAATTCAGAGGTAAACCACACTATAAGTCAAATGGACTTAGCAGGTATCTATATAGAGCTGTGGAATATATCTCAGCAGCCCACAGAACTTTCGCCAAAATAAATAACATTTTAGACTCTGAAGTAGAAAAAGGCATTAAAATAATTGTTAGCCAGGCATGGTGGCATATACCTTTAATTCCAGCACACCAAAGGCAGAGGTAGGTGGGTTACCACGACTTTGAGGGCACCCTGAGACTACATAATGAATTCCAGGTCAGCCTGAGCTAGAGTGAGACCCTACCTCAAAAAAATCAAAAAAAAAATTAACTTTCAGAATATCATCAGAAAATAGTGAAACAGTGGAATGAAATTGATGGTAATCATTGAGAAAATAAAAAATAAATGCTGGCAATGATATGAGTGGGGCAGAGGTGCTACATGCATTTTGTTGAGGATGTAACAGTTAAGCTACTATGGAAGTGAGGAGGGAGGTTCTTCAACACATCAAAAAACTACAGGGGCTGGCAAGATGGCTTAGCAGTTAAGATACTTGCCTACAAAACGTAAGGTCCCAGGTTTGACTCCCCAGTACCTGCAAAAGCCAGATGGACAACGTGGCGCATATGTCTGGAGTTTGTTCGCAGTGTCTGGAGGCTCTGATGCACCCATTCTTTCTCTCTCTCCCTCTCTCTCTCTCTAAAAATAAGTAAATAAATAAAATATTTTAAAAGATCTAGCTATATAATGTCTGAGCAGATACTCCCCTCCCAAATCAAAGTCACCTAATAATAGAGATACCTACATGTCTATGTTTATTACTACACTATGTTACTATGTACAATAAACCAGGTTATGAAATCAGTTCAGCTATGAATCATGGATGTCAAAGAAAATGTGATGTGTGTATAGATTTATTAAAATAATATTAACTATCTGACAAAACTGAGCTAAAATTAGATCTAATGTGTAAACTAAAATCAAAGTCCTATAATTGAAAATCTGTTCTCAGAACTTACTTGTTAGAGAGTTTTTCAACATAGAAATTTTAAATGTTTTATTGTAATGATATTTGGAGAACTAAAACATTTCTGCCATTTATTTTTATTTTATTTTATTATTTTATTTATTTTTATTTTGTTTGAATATTATTTATTTATTTATATTATAGAGATTATATTTTTGTATCCTTTCTCCCCCATACCTACTTTCCCTGAGGATTCTCATCAGTGGGGTTATTGGTATTCAGTGTGAGGTAATTGAGACCTCATTCAATAACTTAACCATCCATCTAAAAGCATTAGAAAAACAAGAACAAGTTTAAGAGTTCCACATAAAAAGAAATAGGAACATAAATTAATGAAGTAGGAAATTAAGTAAACAATTTAAAAAAATTGACGAAAACTTCCTGAGGTTTTGCCATTGGACAATGACTTCTAAATTATTGGCTATTGACTGGTTGACATTTGTGGTAGTTTGATTCAGCTATAAACCATAAACTTAAGTGCTCTGAATTCTAAGTTCCCAGCTGAAGGAGATTTGGGAATGAATGCCTCCTGGAGGCAGTATATTGTTGAGGGTGGGTTTATGGGTATAATAGCCAGCATTGGCACATTCTGCTGTCACTGCTGTCGATCTGATGTTGGCCAGGAGGTGATGTCTACCCTCTTCTCATGCCATCATTTTCCCCTACAATCATGGAGCTTACCCTCGAGTCTGTAAGCCAAAATAAACCCTTTTCCCACAAGCTGCTCTTGTTCAGGTGATTTCTGCCAGCAATGCGAACCTGACTGCAACCTTAATGTTGGTACAAAGAGTGAGGTTGCTGCTAAACACTGACTGTGTGACTTTGGCCTTTTGAAGCTGGTTTTCAATAGGAATGTGGAAGGATTTGTTTCTGGTCAGAGTTGAAAATCCTGAATGCAGCAAAAACTATGGACTATGAGGTTTTGGCTTGTGAGGGTGAGAAAGAGCTTTGCCTAGACTGGGCTAAAAGCAGTTGGTGTGAGAGGCTTGCTGTTATACCTGTGTCCTGAGAATTTGTGCAGGGTTGCATTGCATAGAAATGGACTGGTGTGAGCAGAGGAATATGGTACAGAACAAATGAAATCTTTGGGCCAAAACTTCTGCCCATTCAGCTGCAATTGTGTGAGAGATTACAACCATTGAGATTGGGCCAGCTAGCCTGCACTGGCACAACAGAAAGAATGCAGTTTTTTTAAGGGCCTGAATGCACAAGGATATTTAAAGTCTGCTTTATTCCCCCCTTGGATTAACAAATTTGCAACCCACCTGGTATTACAGAATATAAGAAATCGAAGAAAGAGAGGGTCATTGAATGTGCAACACGGTTTTGTGTTTTAACAATGGCCATAGGCAGTGTACAGCAGTTTTGCTAAATTGCCTGCATGAGACCTGATGGAGCCATGAGGATGGACCATGGGTGGCAGTGGAGACCCAATGGAGAGGCTGGAACCATGAGATAACTGATAAGGACAGCTGCTGGTCCCAGATGAAATTTTCCAGGCCAGGACTGTGAGTAGCCTAGCTGGAGGGGCAGAATTGAAACTCCAGAGACTTGTTTCTGATTAGAAAAAAGTTATCAGACATGGAGACTTGTCACTGGCTAGAGTTGTTGGACTTGGAGCTACAGAGTTTGATATTTGCCCTGTTTAAATCTTGCATTGGTTGAATATTTCTTTGCTATGCCCAGTGCCATCTTTTGCAGTATGAGTGTTTATTCCATGCCATTATGGGTTTTTTTTTAGGGATTATTTGGTATCATGGCTCAGTAAGAAGACCTTGGATTATGGGGATGTTTGAATATTATTAGGATTGATAAAAATTCTGGAGCCTTTTAAGGTTGGCCTGAATGCATTGCATTTTACAACACATATGGTTATCAGTTTATGGGGGCCAGGGGCAGAATGTGATGGCTTGATTAAGGTGCCCCATAAACTTAAATGCTCTGAATACTAGGTTTCCAGCAGATGGAGATTTGGGTATTAATGCCTTTTGAAGGCAATGTATTGTTGGGGGTGGGCTTGTGGGTATTATAGCCAGTATCCCCTTGCCAGTGTTGGCACACTCTCCTTTCACTGTTGTCCATCTGATGTTGGCCAGGAGGTGATGTCTACACTCTGCTTATGCCATTGTTTTCCCCTGCCATCATAGAGCTTTTCCCGGATCTATAAGCCAAAATAAACCTTTTTATTTCCTACGAACTGCTCTTGGTCGTGTGATTTCTGCCAGCAACATGAACCTGACTGCAAAAACATCTGAATATTAGAATCTGAGTTTAGGTAAATTGGGATGATCATTGCAGTAAACTTTTCAGGTGCAATTACATGTATGCAAAAGTATTGGGACAAAAGTCCATGTTTTCATTTAGATATGCATGAAAAGGTATCCCCTTGGGTGAATTAACTGAGGAGTAATTCTGATTTCTAAATGACATTTGAGAACTTATGAAAATACAGTTACAACAAAAGTTTCATCTTTGGAATACATACGTGAATACATAATCCCAGTTTGTAGCTTTGCCAAAATAGCAAAGACCACTACACATCTTCTATGTCCTCCTTCTGCCTACTTCTACCTTCCCAAGTAAACATAGCTTCAACCAAGAAGGAGAACTACATTTACTATGGTTTTTAAATTTATTTTTATTAGATCTGGACATACTTAGTATGTAAACAACATATGTTAATACCATCCTTACCCTCATCCCTGCCCCCCCTAAGGGACCGGCCTCATTAGGGATGCAAGTCATCCCCATTGGGATTGTGGGTCATGCATTGTGGAAGCACAGTCAGTTATGGGGGAGAGGCAATGTCTCAATGGTAATTCCTTGAGTTTTTCCCCATTAAGTATTATTTAGGCCTTAGGTATTTTATATATAGCCTTTGTTATATTGAAATATAAAGTGTCCATGCCTATTCCCTCCAGTGTTTTGATCATGAAGTGTTGCTGTATTTTGTTGAAGGCCATTTCTTCATCTATTGAAATGATCATGTGGTTTTTGTGATTAAGTTAATTTATGTGGTATATTACACCAATAGATTTCCATATGTTGAACCAACCCTGTGTTCCTGGGTTGAACCCTACTTACTCAAGGTGGGGTATTTCTTTAGATGTGTTGTTGTTGAATTTGGTTTGCAAACATTTTGTTCAGAAACTTTGTGTCTATGTTCATCAGGAATATAGCCATATATATTTTTTTTCCTTTTCCTTGTTGTATCTCTGCCTGGTTTTGGTATTAGGGTGATACAAGTTTCATTAAAGGAGTGAGGGAGGATTCCTTATTCACTGATTATGTGGAACAGTTTGAGAAAAATTGGTTTCATTCCTTCCACTAAGGTTTGAAAGGATTCAACTGAGAAGCCATCTGGTCCTGGAGTCTTCTTTGGGGAGAGGTTTTTGATTACCTTTTCAATCTTTATGGGTATGATATGTTTGTTTAGGAGATTAATCTGCTCTGAGTTTAGCTTTGGTAGGTGGTATGTGCCCAGGAATTTATCCATTTCCTCCAGATTATTCAGTTTAGTGGAGTAGAGGTTTTGAGAGTAAGTCCTGATGATTCTTCTAATTTCGCTTATGTCTGTTGTGACCTCTGTGTTTTCATTTCTAATTTTATTAATTTGAAGCATATCTTTTTTTTTCACTTGATAAACTTGGCCAGAGTTTATCAATCTTGTTTATTTTTGTCAAAGAACCAGCTCTTTTCTTCATCAATTTTCTTAATTGTTTTCAATTACTTAATTTCTGCTCAGATCTTGGTTATTTCTTTCCATCTGGAGCTATTTGGGTTGGATTCTTTTCAATTATGCAGTGCTTTAGATGAATGCTTAGATAATTGATTTGGGGTCTCTATGTCTTCATTATAGAGGCATAGTACTATTAATTTTCCTCTAAGGACTGCCTTCATTTTGTCCCATAAGTTTTGGTAGGATGTGTTCTCATCGTCATTTAATTCTAAATATTTTATAATTTCATTTTTATTTCATCCACTACCCATTTATTATTTAAAAGTGTGTTATTGGGCTGGAGAGATGGCTTAGTGGTTAAGCGCTAGCCTGTGAAGCCTAAGGACCCTGGTTTGAGGCTCGATTCCCCAGGACCCACGTTAGCCAGATGCACAAGGGGGCGCACGTGTCTGGAGTTCGTTTGCAGTGGCTGGAAGCCCTGGCACGCCCATTCTCTCTCTCTGTCTCTATCTGCCTCTTCCTCTCTCTGTCTGCAACACTCAAATAAATAAATAAAAATATTAATAAATAAATAAATAAATAAATAAATAAATAAAAGTGTGTTGTTCAGTAACCAGGAGCTGATGGAGTTCCTGGCACTTCTCTTGTTAATTTCTAGCTGTACAGCATTGTGATCTGATATCATGCAGGAAATTATGTCAATTTTCCTGAATATATGGAGGAAAGCTTTATGGCCCAATATATGATCTATTTTGGAGAAGGTTCCATGGGCTGCTGAGAAGAATGTTTATTCTATAGATTTTGGGTAGAATGTTCTATTGATGCCCATTAGGTCGAGTTGATCTAGGGTGTTGTTGAGCTCTCCTTCTTCCCTGATAAATTTTTGTTTGGATTATCAGTCTATTGAAGATGGTGGAATATTGAAGTCCCCAACTATGATAGCATAGGTGTTTATTTCTGTTTTATTGTCAAGTAGGTTTTGTTTCATGAGTTTTGTCATACCTGTGTTTGGTGCATATAGATTGATGATTGTGATATCTTCTCGTTGGATCCATTCCCTTGATGAGTAAGAAGTCACCTTCTTTGTCTTTTCTGATTACTTTTGGTTTGAAGTCTATTTTATCTGATATCACTATAGCAACATCTCCTTATTTCTTATTTCTGTTAGGTGGAATATCATTTTCCACCTTTTCCTCCTGAGGAGGTGTCTGTCTTTAGTAGTGAGGTGAGTTTCTTGAAGACAGCAGATTGAGGGGTCTGTTTTTCTGATCCACCATGATAACTTCTGTCTCTTGATGGGTAAATTATGGCTATTAATGTTTAGGGTAATGACTGTGAGGTTTGATTTAATCCCTGACATACTGTGGTGATTTATAGGGTTTGGGTGATTTCTTGGGCTTTGCAGTTTTTTGAGCTTTCTCTAGGTTTGATTATTATGGTATGCTTCCTGTAGGCTCTTGAGATTGGTTATTTAACTCATCTGTGTGAATAATTCTGGGAACTATTCTCTGTACTTTGGGCTTTGTGTTTGAATAGTCATTGGGTGAACTTTAATCATTGAAAGATTTTTTTCTTTTTTTTTTCTTTATTAGTTTTGTATTCAAAAAATACAGTCAGTTTGGTACCATTATTAGGCTCATCCGTGACCTACCCCCTCCCTTGGCCCCTCCTTGTTGAGGTATATGGGTCATGCATTGTGGAGTTAGCCCACAGTTATGGGTAAGCTAAATATCTCTGCATATCATGACCCAACATGTGGCTCTGACATTCTTTCCGCCCCCTCTTCCACAAAATTTCCCTGAGCCATGTTGGGTTCATTTTTGGTCTGCTTCAGTGATGAGGTGTTGGGGGCCTCTGAGGCTCTGGCTGTCTGAATTGGTAGGAGTTGATTTTTCTCTGTGTTGATCTCCTTCACCCTTGTGCTGGTATCTGGCTCATCAGGAAAACAGCACCCTTGTTTGTTTCGCCAATTTTTCTTAGTTTCAGCCGGGGCCCTTTTGAGGTATGATGGGGTATCTCTCTCCTTAGGATCTACATCTATCTGAAAAAGAGAAGCAGATTCTCCAACGGAGAGTAAGTTAGCACCAGGACAAAAGACATAACACTTACTTTTTTTTGTAGAGAATTTAATAGGTGTAGGCCCTCTTGTAGCCCATGATTGATGGTAGCTTGATATTAGCGAGTGGGTTTATGTTTGGATATGGTTCTGACTTGTTTCCCAGCTCCAGCTATGGGTCCCATACCACTGAGGAGATCAGTTAGCCAAATTAAGAGCAGGTGGTTCCCCACCTTGGCTGTGTGCCACCACTGCACTTGTGTGGGCATCACAAGTTATTTGCTGCTAAGTAGGTTAGACCATGACTTGCTTGGACAGATATTGGTCATTTTCCCCCAGTCGCCCATGCAGCACCTTCTGGCACTAGATGCACTGACTGTCTGGGGACTGACTCTCTTCCAGCTTCCAGTCATGCCATTCCATTTTATGTGTCAACTGCATAAGGTGTCTTCAGTAGTAGGGTCTTACCACTAACCTTTGGTGGGTTATCAAGTACTCTGACAGAAATCTGTCTGTCTTTTCGGAAACCTTGTAGTTCTCTCTGATCAAAAACTCATTGTGGATGATAGCCCCATCTATTATGAGGGATATTTTGCAGGGTACAGCAGTTTGGGTGGAAGCTATAGGTTTTTAGACTTTGCAGTGGTCCATTTCAGGCCCTTCTGGCTTTTGGGGTTTCCATTGAGAAATCTGAGGTAATTCTGATGGGATTACCTTTATATGTAATGTTTTGTTTCTCTCTTGCTCCTTTTAGGACTTTCACTTTGTTGTTGATGTTTAGAGTCTTAATGATAATATGCTTTGGAGAGTTTCTCCTTTGGTCCAGTCTCTTTAGAGCTCTTTTTGCTTCTTTTATCTTGATGGGACTCTCCTCTGAGAGGGTGGGAAAGTTTTCTTCAATAATTTTGTTAAATTAGTTCTCCATGCCTTTAGTCTGAATATCTTCTCCTTCTGGTATTTCCATGATCTGAATGTTGGGATAACTAAGATGTGGTATATTGACACAATGGAATTCTACATAGCAGTAAGGAAAAAGGACAAAATGAAATTTGAAGAAAAATGGTCAAACCTGGAACAGGTAATTCTCAGTGAACTCACCCAGTCACAGAAAGATAATCGCCACATAGTCTCAGTCATCTACAGCTCCTAACCTGAATATGCACAAGTTGCCAACATACCTAGCAAGCAGCTTGAGGGCCAAACAGTAGGGCGAGTGGAGAGGGAGGGAAGGGTAAAGGAGGGGGACCAAAAAACTGGACCCAAATAGCAATGGTACCATAAAACTCTACAACCTAAAAGACAGACCAAATGGTTGAACATTCACTAGGCCCTTAGAAGCAACACTGGATTCATAAGGCCATGAAAAGGGTACAACAAAACTGACCGTTATCAACTCCTTCTGTTTTTCTCTTTTCCTCTCTTACTCTCTCCCTCTTCTCTCTCATCTCTCTATCTTTTGTATATAACTTATCCTTTTCTTCCTTCTCTTCTTGAGTGCTGACCTGTAACTCCCAGTACCAGCAGGTGTTTATCATTCATGATGATCTTTGATCAGAGAGACCTACATGGTCTCCCAAAAGAAGACAGATTCATGTCAGAGTGCTTGATGACCCACCAAAGGTCAGTGGTAAGATCCTAATATTGAAGACACCATACACTGTCAGCATGTATCACAGAGCGACGTTGCTGGAAGCTGGAAGAGAGTCAGTCCACAGACAGTGCCAGAAGGTGCTACATAAGCAACTGGGGGAAAATGACCAATATTTCTCCAAGCAACACATGGTCTAACCTACTTAGCAGCAAACAACCAGACACGATGCTCATACAGGTGCAATAGTGGCACATAGCCATGGTGGGAAACCAATTTGCTCTGGATTTGGCTAACTGATTTGCTCAGTGGAATTAAACCATAGCTGGAGCTGGGAAACAAGTCAGAACAATATCCAACAAGGAGCCTGCTTCCATTAAACTCTCTCTAAAAAATAATGGTAATCACATTTATTTGGTGCTAACTTTACTCTCTGTTGGAGAATCTGCTTCTCTTTTTCAGATAGACACAGATCCTAAGGAGACAACCACCCCATCATACCTCAGAAGGGTCCCAGCTGAATCTAAGAATAATTGGGGAAACATGAAAGAATGTTGTTTTCTTGGTGAACCAGGAACCAGCACAATGGTGATGGAGATAGACAAAGAGAACAGTCAGCCCCTACCAAACCAGATAGCCAGAGACACAGAGGCCCCAAAGACGTCATCACTGAAGCAGACCTAATATGAACCTAACATGGCTCAGGGAAATTTGCAGAAGAGGGGCCAGCAGAATGTCCGAGCCGCATGTTGGGTCATAGCACACAGAGACATTTATTTCCTCCCACACAAAACTAAAGGCTAACCCCACAATGCAAGACCCATACACCACAACAAGCAGGGTCCATGTGGAGGGGGGAAGACAGGGAGGAGGCTAACAATGGTACCAACTTGACTGTATTCACTGACTACGAAAATAAAAAACAAAAATAAAAGATAGGAAAATAATAAAAAAAAAAAACTGTAATTCTCGTTTCTGAGCTGAGGAGATGGCTCAGTAGGGAAGAGTGCTTACTACATAAGCATGAGGACCTGAGTATGATCCTCAGTATGCATGTAAAAAAAAAAATAAGGATTTTTCCCTATGAGAATTTCCAATACAATCCCCCATCCATACCACCACCAGAGTTCTTTCTGTACTGAGGATCGGTGTTCATTTACAACCTTGCGTAAGCATGTAGTGGTGTGGCTTCTTTTATCCAGCATTATTTGTCCACCTGATCACACTGAGTTAGTTGAATATTTTCTGAGTACTTTTCCTCTGGATACATATAACATAACCTGCGTATGCACTCAGCTACTGATGGGCTAGAATTGTTCATAGTTTTCTTTTATTATAAAGGAAGCTGTCATGAAAACTAGTGTATGTAAGGATATATATTTTCTTTCCTCTTCCATAAATAGCCTGCAAGTGAAATAATGGTTTCTGCAGGAGTTACGTGAGGATGTTAGGCTGTTGGGCAGGACAGTGTCATTCTATGGCATTACCATTGTGGGAGTTATAATTTCTCTGTGTTCTTGCCAACAATTGGCATGCTGTTTTGTGTGTGTGTGTGTGTGTGTGTGTGTGTGTTTGCCTCCTTTTGTTTTAGTTCTATTTTCAGCTTGTATTGTTTGATTATCCATTCTGATCAGCATAATAGTCTCATCATGGTTTTACTCTGCATTTCTGTAATTCGTAATCATGATGAACACACCCTCATGTGTTTATTAACTACTGAAGTATCTTCTTCAGTGACTTATTTGTACATGTTTTACCCATTTCAAGTCAACATGCTTACTTATCTTTTTTTTTATTTTTTCAATAATTAGTTTTGTACTCAGCGAATACAGTCAACTTAGTACCATTGTTAGGCTCATCCATGTCCTACCCCCCCCCCCGTCCCCTCCTTGTTGAGGTACATGGGTCATTCTGGAGTTAGCCCACAGTTATAGGTAGGATAAATGTCTCTGCATATCATGACCCAACATGTAGCTCTGACATTCTTTCTGCCCCCTGTTCCACAGTTTCCCTGAGCCATGTTGATTTCTTTTTTTTTTTTTTTTGACAGTTACTATCCACTGCTATTTATTTATTTTTTATTTATTTATTTTTTTATTAGTCAGTTCTGTATTCAGCAAATACAGTCAGTTTGGTACCATTATTAGGCTCATCTGTGACCTACCCCCTCCCCTTGGCCCCTCCTTGTTGAGGTATACGGGTCTTGCACTGTGGAGTTAGCCCACAGTTATGGGTAAGCTAAATGTCTCTGCATATCATGACCCAACATGTGACTCTGACATTCTTTCCACCCCCTCTTCCGCAAAATTTCCCTGAGCCATGTTGGGTTCATTTTTGGTCTGCTTCAGTGATGAGGTGTTGGGGGCCTCTGAGGCTCTGGCTCTCTGATTTGGTGGGAGTTGATTTTTCTCTGTGCTGATCTCCTTCCCCCTTGTGCTGGTGTCCGGTTCACCAGGAAAACAGCCCCCTTGCTTGTTTCTCCAATTTTTCTTAGTTTCAGCCCAGGCCCTTTTGAGGTATGATGGGGTGGCTCTCTCCTTAGGATCTACATCTATCTGAAAAAGAGAGGCAGATTCTCCAACGGAGAGTAAGTTAGCACCAGGACAAATGAGATAACCCTTACTTTTTTTTTTTTATAGAGAATTTAATAGGTGTAGGCCCTCTTGTAGCCCACAATTGATGGTAGCTTGATATTGGAGAGTGGGCTTATGTTTGGATATGGTTCTGACTTGTTTCCCAGCTCCAGCTATGGGTCCCATACCAGTGAGGGGATCAGTTAGCCAAATTGAGAGCAGTTGGTTCCCCACCATGGCTGTGTGCCACCACTGCACTTGTGTGGGCATCACACCAAGTTCTTTGCTGCTAAGTAGGTTAGACCATGCGTTGCTTCGATAGATATTGGTCAATTTCCCCCAGTCGCTCGTGTAGCACCTTCTGGCACTAGACGCGCTCACTGTCTGGGGACTGACTCTCATCCAACTTCCAGCCATGCCATTCTAATTTGCATGTCAATCACATAAGGTATCTTCAGCAGTAGGGTCTTACCACTAACCTTTGGTGGGTCATCAAGTACTCTGACAGAAATCTGTCTGTCTTTTAGGAAACCTTGTAGGTCTCTCTGATCAAAAGCTCATTGTGGATGATAGCCCCATGCTGGATCTTGGAGTTACAGGTCAGTGCCCACTAAGAAAATGAGGAAAACGATAACTAATATACAAGAGTTAGAGATAAGAGAGAGAGAGGACAGGGAGAGGGGATGAGAAATCTGAGGTAATTCTGATGGGATTCCACTTTATATGTATATGGTTTTGTTTCTCTCTTGCTCCTTTTAGGACTTTCACTTTGTTGTTGATGTTTAGAGTCTTAATGATAAATGCTTTGGAGAGGTTTCTCCTTTGGTCCAGTCTCTTTAGAGCTCTTTTTGCTTCTTTTATCTTGATGGGACTCTCCTCTGAGAGGGTGGGAAAGTTTCTTCAATAATTTTGTTAAATTAGTTCTCCATGCCTTTAGTCTGAATACTTCTCCTTCTGGTATTTCCATGATCTGAATGTTGGGATAACTAAGATGTGGTATATTACACAATGGAATTCTACATAGCAGTAAGGAAAAAGGACAAAATGAAATTTGAAGAAAAATGGTCAAACCTGGAACAGGTAATTCTCAGTGAACTCACCCAGTCACAGAAAGATAATCGCCACATAGTCTCAGTCATCTACAGCTCCTAACCTGAATATGCACAAGTTGCCAACATACCTAGCAAGCAGCTTGAGGCCAAACAGTAGGCGAGTGGAGAGGGAGGGAAGGGTAAAGGAGGGGGACCAAAAAACTGGACCCAAATAGCAATGGTACCATAAAACTCTACAACCTAAAAGACAGACCAAATGGTTGAACATTCACTAGGCCCTTAGAAGCAACACTGGATTCATAAGGCCACTGAAAGGGTACAACAAAACTGACCGTTATCAACTCCTTCTGTTTTCTCTTTTCCTCTCTTACTCTCTCCCTCTTCTCTCTCATCTCTCTATCTTTTGTATATAACTTATCCTTTTCTTCCTTCTCTTCTTGAGTGCTGACCTGTAATCCCCAGTACCAGCAGGTGTTTATCATTCATGATGATCCTTTGTTCAGAGAGATACCTACATGGTCTCCCAAAAGAAGACAGTGTCATATCAGATGTGCTTGTTGACCCCACCCACAGGGCAGTGGTTGATCCTAATATTGAAGACACCATACACTGTCAGCATGTATCACAGAGCGACGTTGCTGGAAGCTGGAAGAGAGTCAGTCCACAGACAGTGCCAGAAGGTGCTACATAAGCAACTGGGGAAAATGACCAATATTTCTCCAAGCAACACAGGTCTCTTAACCTACTTAGCAGCAAACAACCAGACACGATGCTCATACAGGTGCAATAGTGGCACATAGCCATGGTGGGAAACCAATTTGCTCTGATTTGGCTAACTGATTTGCTCAGTGGAATTAAACCATAGCTGGAGCTGGGAAACAAGTCAGAACAATATCCAACAAGGAGCCTGCTTCCATTAAACTCTCTCTAAAAAATAATGTAATCACATTTATTTGGTGATAAATTTACTCTCTGTTGGAGAATCTGCTTCTCTTTTTCAGATAGACACAGATCCTAAGGAGACAACCACCCCATCATACCTCTGAAGGGTCCCAGCTGAATCTAAGAATAATTGGGGAAACATGAAAGAATGTTGTTTTCTTGGTGAACCAGGAACCAGCACAATGGTGGATGGAGATAGACAAAAGACCCCGGAGAACAGTCAGCCCCTACCAAACCAGATAGCCAGAGACACAGAGGCCCCAAAGACGTCATCACTGAAGCAGTCTAATATGAACCTAACATGGCTCAGGGAAATTTGCAGAAGAGGGGCCAGCAGAATGTCCGAGCCGCATGTTGGGTCATAGCACACAGAGACATTTATTTCCTCCCACACAAAACTAAAGGCTAACCCCACAATGCAAGACCCATACACCACAACAAGCAGGGTCCATGTGGAGGGGGGAAGACAGGGTGGGGAGGCTAATCAATGGTACAACTTGACTGTATTCACTGACTACGAAAATAAAAAACAAAAATAAAAGATAGGAAAATAATAAAAAAAAAAACTGTTAATTATCGTTTCTGAGCTGAGGAGATGCCTATCAGTAGGGAAGACGTGCTTACTACATAAGCATGAGGACCTGAGTATGATCCTCAGTATGCATGTAAAAAAAAAAAATAAGGATTTTTCCCTATGAGAATTTCCAATACAATCCCCCATCCATATACTCATCCAGGAGGTTCTTTTCATGTAATGAGGAGAATCGGGTGTTCATTTACTACTTGCGTAGCATGTAGTGGTGTGGCTTCTTTTATCCAGCATTATTTGTCCACCTGATCACACTGAGTTAGTTGAATTTTTCTGAGTACTTTTCATCTGGAGAACATAGTAACATATATGCGTATGCAATCTGCTACTGATGGGCTAAGGAATTGTTCTTATTTTCTTATTATATTTAAAGGAAGCTGTCATGAAAACTAGTGTATGTAAGGATATATATTTTCTTTCCTCTCTATAAATAGCCTAGGCAAGTGAAATAATGGTTTCTGCAGGAGTTACGTGAGGAAGTTAGGATGTTGGGCAGGACGGTCAGTCTATGGCATTACCATTGTGGGAGTTATAATTTCTCTGTGTTCTTGCCAACAATTGGCATGCTGTTTTGTGTGTGTGTGTGTGTTGTGTGTTGTGTGGGTATTGCCTCCTCCTTTTGTTTTAGTTCTATTTTCAGCTTGTATTGTTTGATTATCCATTCTGATCAGCATAATAGTATCTTCATGGTTTTACTCTGCATTTCTGTAATTCGAATCATGATGAACACACCCTCATGTGTTTATTAACTACTGAAGTATCTTCTCAGTGACTTATTTGTACATGTTTTACCCATTTCAAGTCAACATGCTTACTTATCTTTTTTTTTATTTTTTCAATAATTAGTTTTGTACTCAGCGAATACAGTCAACTTAGTACCATTGTTAGGCTCATACATGTCCTACCCCCCCCCGTCCCCTCCTTGTTGAGGTATATGGGTCATGCATTGTGGAGTTAGCCCACAGTTATGGGTAAGCTAAATGTCTCTGCATATCATGACCCAACATGTAGCTCTGACATTCTTTCTGCCCCCTGTTCCACAGTTTCCCTGAGCCATGTTGATTTCTTTTTTTTTTTTTTTTTGACAGTTACTATCCACTGCTATTTATTTATTTTTTATTTATTTATTTTTTTTTATTAGTCAATTCTGTATTCAGCAAATACAGTCAGTTTGGTACCATTATTAGGCTCATCCGTGACCTACCCCCTCCCCTTGGCCCCTCCTTGTTGAGGTATATGGGTCATGCATTGTGGAGTTAGCCCACAGTTATGGGTAAGCTAAATGTCTCTGCATATCATGACCCAACATGTGACTCTGACATTCTTCCGCCCCCTCTTCCACAAAATTTCCCTGAGCCATGTTGGGTTCATTTTTGGTCTGCTTCAGTGATGAGGTGTTGGGGGCCTCTGAGGCTCTGGCTCTCTGATTTGGTGGGAGTTGATTTTTCTCTGTGTGATTCCTTCCCCCTTGTGCTGGTGTCCGGTTCACCAGGAAAACAGCCCCCTTGCTTGTTTCACCAATTGTTCTTAGTTTCAGCTGGGGCCCTTTTGAGGTATGATGGGGTGGCTCTCTCCTTAGGATCTACATCTATCTGAAAAAGAGAAGCAGATTCTCCAACGGAGAGTAAGTTAGCACCAGGACAAAAGACATAACACTTACTTTTTTTTGTAGAGAATTTAATAGGTGTAGGCCCTCTTGTAGCCCATGATTGATGGTAGCTTGATATTAGCGAGTGGGTTTATGTTTGGATATGGTTCTGACTTGTTTCCCAGCTCCAGCTATGGGTCCCATACCACTGAGGAGATCAGTTAGCCAAATTAAGAGCAGGTGGTTCCCCACCTTGGCTGTGTGCCACCACTGCACTTGTGTGGGCATCACAAGTTATTTGCTGCTAAGTAGGTTAGACCATGACTTGCTTGGACAGATATTGGTCATTTTCCCCCAGTCGCCCATGCAGCACCTTCTGGCACTAGATGCACTGACTGTCTGGGGACTGACTCTCTTCCAGCTTCCAGTCATGCCATTCCATTTTATGTGTCAACTGCATAAGGTGTCTTCAGTAGTAGGGTCTTACCACTAACCTTTGGTGGGTTATCAAGTACTCTGACAGAAATCTGTCTGTCTTTTCGGAAACCTTGTAGTTCTCTCTGATCAAAAACTCATTGTGGATGATAGCCCCATCTATTATGAGGGATATTTTGCAGGGTACAGCAGTTTGGGTGGAAGCTATAGGTTTTTAGACTTTGCAGTGGTCCATTTCAGGCCCTTCTGGCTTTTGGGGTTTCCATTGAGAAATCTGAGGTAATTCTGATGGGATTACCTTTATATGTAATGTTTTGTTTCTCTCTTGCTCCTTTTAGGACTTTCACTTTGTTGTTGATGTTTAGAGTCTTAATGATAATATGCTTTGGAGAGTTTCTCCTTTGGTCCAGTCTCTTTGGAGCTCTTTTTGCTTCTTTTATCTTGATGGGACTCTCCTCTGAGAGGGTGGGAAAGTTTTCTTCAATAATTTTGTTAAATTAGTTCTCCATGCCTTTAGTCTGAATATCTTCTCCTTCTGGTATTTCCATGATCTGAATGTTGGGATAACTAAGATGTGGTATATTGACACGATGGAATTCTACATAGCAGTAAGGAAAAAGGACAAAATGAAATTTGAAGAAAAATGGTCAAACCTGGAACAGGTAATTCTCAGTGAACTCACCCAGTCACAGAAAGATAATCGCCACATAGTCTCAGTCATCTACAGCTCCTAACCTGAATATGCACAAGTTGCCAACATACCTAGCAAGCAGCTTGAGGGCCAAACAGTAGGGCGAGTGGAGAGGGAGGGAAGGGTAAAGGAGGGGGACCAAAAAACTGGACCCAAATAGCAATGGTACCATAAAACTCTACAACCTAAAAGACAGACCAAATGGTTGAACATTCACTAGGCCCTTAGAAGCAACACTGGATTCATAAGGCCATGAAAAGGGTACAACAAAACTGACCGTTATCAACTCCTTCTGTTTTTCTCTTTTCCTCTCTTACTCTCTCCCTCTTCTCTCTCATCTCTCTATCTTTTGTATATAACTTATCCTTTTCTTCCTTCTCTTCTTGAGTGCTGACCTGTAACTCCCAGTACCAGCAGGTGTTTATCATTCATGATGATCTTTGATCAGAGAGACCTACATGGTCTCCCAAAAGAAGACAGATTCATGTCAGAGTGCTTGATGACCCACCAAAGGTCAGTGGTAAGATCCTAATATTGAAGACACCATACACTGTCAGCATGTATCACAGAGCGACGTTGCTGGAAGCTGGAAGAGAGTCAGTCCACAGACAGTGCCAGAAGGTGCTACATAAGCAACTGGGGGAAAATGACCAATATTTCTCCAAGCAACACATGGTCTAACCTACTTAGCAGCAAACAACCAGACACGATGCTCATACAGGTGCAATAGTGGCACATAGCCATGGTGGGAAACCAATTTGCTCTGGATTTGGCTAACTGATTTGCTCAGTGGAATTAAACCATAGCTGGAGCTGGGAAACAAGTCAGAACAATATCCAACAAGGAGCCTGCTTCCATTAAACTCTCTCTAAAAAATAATGGTAATCACATTTATTTGGTGCTAACTTTACTCTCTGTTGGAGAATCTGCTTCTCTTTTTCAGATAGACACAGATCCTAAGGAGACAACCACCCCATCATACCTCAGAAGGGTCCCAGCTGAATCTAAGAATAATTGGGGAAACATGAAAGAATGTTGTTTTCTTGGTGAACCAGGAACCAGCACAATGGTGATGGAGATAGACAAAGAGAACAGTCAGCCCCTACCAAACCAGATAGCCAGAGACACAGAGGCCCCAAAGACGTCATCACTGAAGCAGACCTAATATGAACCTAACATGGCTCAGGGAAATTTGCAGAAGAGGGGCCAGCAGAATGTCCGAGCCGCATGTTGGGTCATAGCACACAGAGACATTTATTTCCTCCCACACAAAACTAAAGGCTAACCCCACAATGCAAGACCCATACACCACAACAAGCAGGGTCCATGTGGAGGGGGGAAGACAGGGAGGAGGCTAACAATGGTACCAACTTGACTGTATTCACTGACTACGAAAATAAAAAACAAAAATAAAAGATAGGAAAATAATAAAAAAAAAAACTGTAATTCTCGTTTCTGAGCTGAGGAGATGGCTCAGTAGGGAAGAGTGCTTACTACATAAGCATGAGGACCTGAGTATGATCCTCAGTATGCATGTAAAAAAAAAAAATAAGGATTTTTCCCTATGAGAATTTCCAATACAATCCCCCATCCATACCACCACCAGAGTTCTTTCTGTACTGAGGATCGGTGTTCATTTACAACCTTGCGTAAGCATGTAGTGGTGTGGCTTCTTTTATCCAGCATTATTTGTCCACCTGATCACACTGAGTTAGTTGAATATTTTCTGAGTACTTTTCCTCTGGATACATATAACATAACCTGCGTATGCACTCAGCTACTGATGGGCTAGAATTGTTCATAGTTTTCTTTTATTATAAAGGAAGCTGTCATGAAAACTAGTGTATGTAAGGATATATATTTTCTTTCCTCTTCCATAAATAGCCTGCAAGTGAAATAATGGTTTCTGCAGGAGTTACGTGAGGATGTTAGGCTGTTGGGCAGGACAGTGTCATTCTATGGCATTACCATTGTGGGAGTTATAATTTCTCTGTGTTCTTGCCAACAATTGGCATGCTGTTTTGTGTGTGTGTGTGTGTGTGTGTGTGTGTGTTTGCCTCCTTTTGTTTTAGTTCTATTTTCAGCTTGTATTGTTTGATTATCCATTCTGATCAGCATAATAGTCTCATCATGGTTTTACTCTGCATTTCTGTAATTCGTAATCATGATGAACACACCCTCATGTGTTTATTAACTACTGAAGTATCTTCTTCAGTGACTTATTTGTACATGTTTTACCCATTTCAAGTCAACATGCTTACTTATCTTTTTTTTTATTTTTTCAATAATTAGTTTTGTACTCAGCGAATACAGTCAACTTAGTACCATTGTTAGGCTCATCCATGTCCTACCCCCCCCCCCGTCCCCTCCTTGTTGAGGTACATGGGTCATTCTGGAGTTAGCCCACAGTTATAGGTAGGATAAATGTCTCTGCATATCATGACCCAACATGTAGCTCTGACATTCTTTCTGCCCCCTGTTCCACAGTTTCCCTGAGCCATGTTGATTTCTTTTTTTTTTTTTTTTTTGACAGTTACTATCCACTGCTATTTATTTATTTTTTATTTATTTATTTTTTTTATTAGTCAGTTCTGTATTCAGCAAATACAGTCAGTTTGGTACCATTATTAGGCTCATCTGTGACCTACCCCCTCCCCTTGGCCCCTCCTTGTTGAGGTATACGGGTCTTGCACTGTGGAGTTAGCCCACAGTTATGGGTAAGCTAAATGTCTCTGCATATCATGACCCAACATGTGACTCTGACATTCTTTCCACCCCCTCTTCCGCAAAATTTCCCTGAGCCATGTTGGGTTCATTTTTGGTCTGCTTCAGTGATGAGGTGTTGGGGGCCTCTGAGGCTCTGGCTCTCTGATTTGGTGGGAGTTGATTTTTCTCTGTGCTGATCTCCTTCCCCCTTGTGCTGGTGTCCGGTTCACCAGGAAAACAGCCCCCTTGCTTGTTTCTCCAATTTTTCTTAGTTTCAGCCCAGGCCCTTTTGAGGTATGATGGGGTGGCTCTCTCCTTAGGATCTACATCTATCTGAAAAAGAGAGGCAGATTCTCCAACGGAGAGTAAGTTAGCACCAGGACAAATGAGATAACCCTTACTTTTTTTTTTTTTTTATAGAGAATTTAATAGGTGTAGGCCCTCTTGTAGCCCACAATTGATGGTAGCTTGATATTGGAGAGTGAGCTTATGTTTGGATATGGTTCTGACTTGTTTCCCAGCTCCAGCTATGGGTCCCATACCAGTGAGGGGATCAGTTAGCCAAATTGAGAGCAGTTGGTTCCCCACCATGGCTGTGTGCCACCACTGCACTTGTGTGGGCATCACACCAAGTTCTTTGCTGCTAAGTAGGTTAGACCATGCGTTGCTTCGATAGATATTGGTCAATTTCCCCCAGTCGCTCGTGTAGCACCTTCTGGCACTAGACGCGCTGACTGTCTGGGGACTGACTCTCATCCAACTTCCAGCCATGCCATTCTAATTTGCATGTCAATCACATAAGGTATCTTCAGCAGTAGGGTCTTACCACTAACCTTTGGTGGGTCATCAAGTACTCTGACAGAAATCTGTCTGTCTTTTAGGAAACCTTGTAGGTCTCTCTGATCAAAAGCTCATTGTGGATGATAGCCCCATGCTGGATCTTGGAGTTACAGGTCAGTGCCCACTAAGAAAATGAGGAAAACGATAACTAATATACAAGAGTTAGAGATAAGAGAGAGAGAGACAGGGAGAGGGGAAGTGAGGGAGGGAAGATGTAGGAGATTAAGGTTAGTCTTAATCTTACCCTCTCCAGTGTCTTGTGGTTCAGGTGTTCCCTGTAAGGGCCTGGTGAAGGATCAGCCATTTGGTCTGTCTTTTAGTAAGTAGAAGATTATGGTACCATTGCCGTTTGGGTCTAGATTTGTGTTTCCCACCCCTTTGATGCCCTCCCCTCCCTCCCTCCCCTTCCATCCTAGTGTCTAATCTAGGAGATGCTTGCTGGGTATGTAAGGTATCTTCGGTAGATTCAGGTTAGGTGCTGTAGATGAGTGAGACTATGTGGCGATTTTTTTTCTGTGATTGGGTAAGTTCACTGAGAATGATCTGTTCCAGTGATGAGGTGTTGGGGGCCTCTGGGTCTCTGGATCTCTGATTTGGTAGGAGTTGAGTTTTCTCTGTGTTGATCTCCTTCACCCTTGTGCTGGTACCCACTTCACCAAGAAAACAGCATCCTTGCTTGTTTCACCAATTGTTCTTAGTTTCAGCTGGGGCCCTTTTGAGGTATGATGGGGTGGCTCTCTCCTTAGGATCTATATATATCTGAAAAAGAGAAGCAGATTCTCCAATGGAGAGTAAGTTAGCACCAGGCAAATGAGATGACCCTTACTTTTTTTTATAGAGAATTTAATAGGTGTAGGCCCTCTTGTAGCCCAAGATTGGTGGTAGCTTCATAATGGAGAGCTGGCTTAAGTCTGGATTTGGTTCTGACTTGTTTCTCAGATCCAGCTATGGGTCCCATACCACTGAGGGGATCAGTTAGCCAAATGAAGAGGAGTTGGTTTCCCACCATGGCTGTGTGCCACTATTGCACTTGTGTGGGCATCACGACAGGTTATTTGCTACTAAGTAGGTTAGACCATGACTTGCTTGGACAGATATTGGTCATTTTCCCCCAGTCGCCCATGTAGCACCTTCTGGCACTAGATGCACTGACTGTCTGGGGACTGACTCTCTTCCAGCTTCCAGTCATGCCATCCCATTTTATGTGTCAACTGCATAAGGTGTCTTCAGCAGTAGGGTCTTACCACTAACATTTGGTGGGTCACAAGTACTCTGACAGAAATCTGTCTCTTTTAGGAAACCTTGTAGGTCTCTCTGATCAAAAGCTCATTGTACATGATAGCCACATCCTGGTACTGGGAGTTACAGGTCAGTGCTCACTAAGAAAAGGAAGAAAAAGATAACTAATATAAAAGAGTTAGAGAGAAGCAAGAGAGAGAGAGACAGAGAGAGAGAGAGAAAGAGAAGGTTTTTTACCTTGAAAGAATATACCATAGGTTTAGCTTAAGAAAACGAAATCAATTCTAATAGATTTGGGGTTTTATATGGAAGGGGTGATTTATTAGGGTTTAATTGAAATATTAATATGGTTTACCTTAGTCTATTATTTTATGAGCAGCTGTGTTCTGTGGAGAGCGCATGGGTGGACAGGGCTGTGAGAGGCTAGCAGTGATCTGAAGCTGGCCACTGCATGCATGAAGAAAGATTTGAAAGCAACAGGCAGTGTAAGGGAGTTTGCTTCACTCGCGGCTGGGAAAACACAGACAACCATCAAGGATGAAAGCAAAACAGAAAAGTGGAATAGCAGCAAGAAAGGCAGGAAGGATTAAATATAGGACCATAACTTATGGGCAAGCTGAACTGGGAAATGCATTTCAGAATGAGAGTTGTACTTAAGTTTCCTTTTCATATGTTGTCTGACATCTGATAGATGAAATAATTCATTTAGATTTTGTAGAGTCAGATTTCTGGCTTCAACTAGGAAACCTATTCATGTCTAGAACGTGTACATCATTTTCCAATAAGAATAAATTTAAACAGCAGGACAGTACCAACAATTTATTGTCAAAGAAACTGTGGTCAATTTTGGAAAGATTCTCATACAGGTAAAAAATAAAGGTAGAAAAGTATAATAAAAATGGATTTCACTTATTTATTAAGAGATGGTCAAATAAAACATGCTATACATTTGAAATTATGAGCCATGGAGTAATAAAACTACACCAGTTTTCTGAATGGCAGACAACTTATCCTCTCCATGAAAAATGTGTATAAACATGTGATATGGGAGAAATTCATCACTGGTAAAGTGTTTCAAAAGTGTTATTGAGAATAACTATCAATCATAAACATATCATGATATGTTTCTTGATATTAACATCAGGTGTGCATTTGCCCACCTTCAAGGTTAGTTACTCAAAGACATTACATACGCATTTGCTTTTCCACAGACTTATAGTAAATGAAGACACTTGAGATTCAAAGGTTCTCTCTTGGATCTTTCTAGATTCTTCATTCTCCTCCTCTCTTCATCCCTTTCTTTTTCAGTGCGTCAAATAATTATCAATATGTATGGAATATAGTGTGAAACTTAATATGCTTATACAATGTGTAGCATCTAAACTAGGAGTATTTTAATCCTAATTCATCATATATTGTCATTTCTATGTGCTGCTGTAAATCCTCAAATTCTTTTTACTTATTAATATTTTGTCATATGTACTTAAATTCAGACTTATTTTTGATCCTAACTGCATAAATCTTTGTGAAAATAAAAATTTATTGTGTATGCATGAGGTTTTCACTGCTCTGATGGATACATAAAGATAACAAGTGGGTACTATAGTGAGTAAAATACACAGATTTATTCTCCCACATAATATGTTACTTATTATTTTCCTTATGCAATTATATCAAATATAGCTTTAACACTAAGCAAAAGATATCTACTTTTGATCATCCTATACATATGTTACTTCATACATTTCTTCCTGCATTTCCCCATCCACCCCTTCTCTGCTAGGTTAACCACTTTTCATTCTCTATCTCCATGCATTTGACCTTTATGCTTTTATTTATACTGTGTATGTAAATGAGATCATACAATGTTTATGTCTGGCTTAATTAATTTAACATAAATCTCTTTATCTATGTAAGGCAAATGGCATTTCCTTTGTTGTACAGGCACAGGACGCAATTAGTCCATCTGTGAGCACAGGTTGTCTCCATCTCTTGGTATTGTAAATAATGTTGCACTAAACAAGGAATACAGAAACCTTTAAGTGATAATAACTTTATCCGCTGCCTTTTGTATTGTATTTATTTTTTATTTTGTATTTCTATTATATTTATTTATTGGTTTTTCGAAGTAGGGTCTCTCTCTAGCCCAGGCTGATGATGTAGTCTCAGGGTGGCCTCGAACTCATGGTAATCCTCCTACCTCTGCCTCCAAAGTGCTGGGATTAAAGGCATGTGCCACAACACCCAGCTATTTATTTTATTTTTGATTATTTCTTTTGCTGATTAGAAGCCTTTTGGTTTGGTGTAGTCCCATTTATTTAACTTTCAATCAACTTTGTGTTTCTGGGAAAAAACATCCAACCAGAAACTGCTTATGAGAGGAAAGGGTTTATGTCAGGTTTACCGAGTTCAAGGAAACACTGTCATTGGTGGAAGGAGGTGGCTTTACTTCCATAAGGCCAAGCAGAGAGACATCACTAACAGCCAGTACCACAAAATATCCAGAACTCAAACTGTTCTTAACACACCTTAGGTCTAGACCACTCTATCCTCAGGCAGTTACATACCTCTTCCCCAGTAGGGTTCCACTCACTGGAGATTAAATTTGTAAGCTTGAGTCTAGGGTGGCATACATTCAAACCACCACATGCTTTTATAGAGTATGTGCTGGTCAAAAAATTCTTTCTAGGCTACTTTCCAGGAGATTCTCCCCTGTGTTCTTTTTCGTGGGCTTATAGTATTAGGTCACACCTTGTGTCTTTTGTCTATTACATCTCACTCCTTCATTCAGCTTCTGTACTCTGTAAGAACAAGGAAACTTCTTTTTGCAGGTATAATACATGAAGGCTGGTCTTTAGCAGATCTTTCCATCATGATTTTACTCACATCAGTGGTGGGGAGAGGAAGATCAACTTGAATAAGATATTTTAAACATATTACATTGTCTTTAGTTAGCAGAAGGATATAGTGAGTCAAACATAGATACTGAAAATAGCTTCTCTGATTTGCATTTCCTTATATGCAAAATAGTCATGATTTTAGGGGACTTACTTTTCAATTTGCTGAGCTGTACACTTAAGAAAATTATTAACTTACCATATAATATGAAAGTAAGCCAATTTGTGGTTTCAAAACATTACTACTAAAATAAGAATATTTTAGAAGATGGTATCAATATTCTATGCCATTAGTTCTAAAGCTTCTCTATAAATTATTTTGACTTTTTGCATATAAATATGCATTTATTGTTTATTAGAGCTAAACAATTCCATGTGACTTTAAAAGCAAAGTAGATGCTGGAATGCTAAGTAGTTGTTTCATTTACTTAATGCATTTTTGAGATTTTCATACATGAATATATAAAACATTTTGATCTTATAACTCAACTATACTCTCTTATTACCCCCTTCTCCTATTAATACTCTTCCCCTTCCCCATTGATTCCCATTTTATTTTCTTGCCTTTTTACCCCATTAAGTTAAATTTGCATTGCTTGCATCATCATGGGTGAAAGGTAATTCACTGTGGAATGGGGAACTTACCAATAGCGACACAGATGAATTTGACTCCCTCTCTCTCATCAACCATTATCTGCTACTAGCTAGTCTGGGAGGTTTGGGGTTTCATGCATCCTTACCTGATTGATGGTGAATTATTGACAGGCTGAATCTTGTACTGGGAAACCTAATTACTATGAGTTCATATCCAGAAGACAGCATTCTGCAATCTCCCTCCTTCTCCTCCTGCTCTTACATTTTTTCCACTCCCTCTCTTCTACCGGCTCCCTGACACTTGGAGGAGTGATTTTGATGTCCTGTTTCAGCTGAGCACATAGTAGACAATCACTCTCAGCAATTTTGCCAGTTTGGCATCTCGGCATTAGCTACTGTCCATTGTAGTAAGACAGCTCTGTGATCAAGGCTTCATAAAGAACTAATCTATGGGAGCATATATAGAAATTTAAAAGGCAGTTTGACATTATTTCTATTTAGCATAGCCATAGTAGTCTGTTCTTCACCAGGGCCTATGTTCCAAGCATTATTTTTCTGGTTTTTCAAGGTACTGTCTCACTCTAGTGCAGGCTGACCTGGAATTCACTATGGAGCCTCAGGATGACCTCAAACTCACAGTGATCCACCTACCTCTGCTTCCCAAGTGCTGAGATTAAAGGTGTGCACCACCACACCTGGCTCCAAGCATATTCTTATAGCCAGGTTTATAGTTCTTGGCATAAAATCCATCCTGTGGAGTAACCTAAACTTCAAGCACAAAACAATTGGTCACTCCCATAATATTCATGGGTAAACCTATCCCTTTTAAACAAGTTCATTTACAGTGTTAATTCCTATGTTTCAAGCAAGCATATTATAATTGCAGAATTATAAGCCACTACCTGCCAAATTTTACCTTATTGTTTTTCTTGACAATTATAGCCAGATTTCTTATCATGTTATAATAAAACTACAAATTTCTAATGCTATGCTTTTATGAATTCAATTCAGTTTACAGTATCTAACAAGACTGACAAAAATAGAAAACATAAAAATTATGCATTGGGGAAATTTGGAGATTACTATTGATACTCTGTCCTGTTATTCCAAATTGTCAACACACAGGAAGCTCTAGCTAACACAGAAAAGCATGGGAAGCAATAGCAATTCTCATCATTGGTAGGAATGAAATGAATTCACTATAGAAGAGAAATACCTGTATATATGATGTATTATAACAGAATCATGCATAGCTTCTAATAGTTAAAATTAGGATTATAATAGGTGAATGGATAATCAAAGTGTGGCACATATCAATATAATGGACTATCAATCGATTTTCAAAATAAATGATTGGGATTCTGTGAGAGTTAAGTCACTAAACTAGAATAGAAGCAAGAAGGTTTCATTCTTTCTCACAGAAAATTAATTGCAAATGCCAAGATCAAAATATGCCAGGATTCAAATTGGATGTCATTATGGCCGCTCCTGCCTGTTATCATTCTGGGATGAACCCTTGTGCCAAAAGCAATGAAAAACAGACAGCAGATGGCAAGAAAAATACATGTTTCTAATTGTGAATCCCCCCATATGACACAGTCCTGAGAAATTTATATTATAAATATTAAAAGACTTAAGTAAATTTCAGGATATAAAATCAACATGGAAAAATCAGTCACATTTCTACAAGCCAATAACAAACTGTCTGAAAAAAATAAGTTAAAGCAATATTGTTTGCAAGTATAAAATATATGCACAGACTCATATTAATAAATTGAGGAGGTGAAGGTCAATATAATGAAAACTATAAGAAAAAGAAAGATGGGAGTGAAGGGGTACAAGACTATAACCTGTGTAAATATATATACTTATATAAATTGAATATACAAAGAATAATAGATAATAAAAAATAAAAGTAAATTTTTAAAGTACTGAATAGATTCCTTTATAAACAAGATATATACATGGTAAAGAGGTATATGAAAACATTGTTCTGTATCACTATCATTGAGAGGTGTAAATAATAAGATCAATTTGGGCTGGAGAGTTGGCTTAGTGGTTAAGGCACTTGACTGAAAATCCAAAGGACCCAGGTTCAATTCCCCAGGACCCACCTAAGCCAGATGCATAAGGTGACACATGTGTATGGAGTTCATTTGCAGGAGCTTAAGGCCCTGCATTCGCCCATTCTTTCTCTGTCTCTTTCTCTCTCTCTCTCAAATAAAACAAAATAAATGATTTTTTTAAATCACAATTTAATATCATCTCATTCATGTTAGAATTGCTATGATTAAAAATACACAAATTAAGGCAGATGTGGGTGGTACATGCCTTTAATCCCAGCACATGGGAGGCAGAGGTAGGAGGATTGTCAAGAGTTCAAGGCCACCCTGAGACTACATAGTGAATTCCAAGTCAGTGTGGGCTAGAGCAACACCCCACCTCAAAAAAAAAAAAAATTGGAAAGGATCTGAGAAAATCCATTTTAGCCAGCTTTCTTACACTCTAACAAAATACCTTTGACTATCAATTTAAAATTAAAAGGTTGAAGCCAGGCGTGGTGGCACACGCCTTTAATCCCAGCACTTGGGAGGCAGAGGTAGAAGAATTGCCATGAGTTCAAGGCCACCCTGAGAATACAAAGTGAATTCCAGGTCAGCCTGGGCTAGAGTGAGACTTTACCTCGAAAAACCAAAATAAATAAATAAATTAATTAATTAATTAATTAAATTAAAAGGTTTGCTTTGGCTCACAGTTTAGGAGATTTTGGTCCATTGCTTGCTGTTTGACTACCTTGGGTTGGTGTCAGTATGACCTAAAGCATCATGGCAGAGAAGTTGTGGTCATTCATAGATGCTTAGCTCATGGCACTCACCATGACCTAACCTCCCAGTCAACACCACAGCATCTTCTACCAGCACACAATAATGTCATAGGCTACTAGGACCTTTATGAGTCATTTTCCTGGCTTTTTTAGACCAGTTTCTTAATATTTTTTTTATTTATTTATAAAATGAAGAAATAGAGAGAGAGAGAATAGGTATGCCAGGGCCTCTTGCCATTATAAACTCCGGATGCATGTGCCACCTTTTGAATCTGACTTACGCAAGTACTGAAGAATCAAACCTGGGTCCTTAGGTTTTATGGGCAAGAGCCTTAATGGCTAAACTATCTCTCGAGCCCAAGACCAGCTTTCACTGGTTGTACAATATGTTTCATTGAAATATCATGTATCAGCTTTTGGTAAAAGTCATATAATGTCAAAACCTTCTAGCATGTAATAAAAACACTAGACATCTCTATATCAGATTGCTGAGAATATAGTGAATTTTATTCCATTTTAGTGTCCCTAGAGACTTATAGATTTGAATGAGGAAGAGAAACAGGGATAAAAAGGAGAGTAGCCATCATAATGAGGACCTGATAATTTATCCATCACCAGTGACCCCAAGGCTCAATCCAATCAAAGCCATGTTCTCTGACATGAGGAACTCACAGTTCTAAGTGATGTCCTTCATTATCATCACCCTAATGAGGGAGTACACCCTAGATTTTATTATAGCACCAACTTTTCTTTCAAGCTCCAGATTCAGATAGTAAGTTATCCAACATCCTCACTTACATCCTACAATACTATTTTATCAGTGTGTTCAAAACTTTAATCCATTTCCTTGCATGTTTGTTGCTCATGACACATACCACTCCTCAAATAACCCAACATTTCAGAGATCCCAGGCTAAATCACATCAGTCAGACTAACCAAACCTCATTGTTTATGGTCTTCTTTCAATCCCAATCTTAAGTATCTCCAAAGCACTGACAATCTGTCAATCACAATCCACTCCCATTGTTTGTAGTGCATACAACAACAAAGCCCCAGTGGAGGATGTTTTCATCCTTACTAATTTTTATGCACAATATGAGATGAAAAAAATCTTTCTAATGTATTCACAGAATTATGTCACTCTTAAATTCAAATGTTATAGCTGGCTTTCAAGGCTCTGTATAATCCAGCTGCTGATTCCTCCACCCTATCAGATTCATGTCATAATATGCATTTTTGCTGTTACAGTTTCAATCTGGTTTTTGGTTGTGAAACAATCAATTCATGTATTTGTCATTAGCCTTGCCTAAAACAGCATTGTGGCTCCATTCCTGATCCCTAACCCCACACTCTCTTTACATTCCCCTATCCATTCTTCAAGTCTCAGTTTAAATTTTTGCTTAAGTCTTTCGTGCATTTTGATTTTGTATCTGTTCTACAGAGGAAATGCAAGGCTTTTGTATTTTAACTGTGTATTTAACAGACTATAACATATGCATATCTTTATATCTCCTTAACATTTTGGAACTAAAAATCTATTAAATGATTTATTCTGAGAATACTTAAAAACATAGATAACATTTTTTTCTGAATTAAATTAATCATTAAGTAAAGTAAGATGAAGCTCAATATACTCAAGTGATTTTTTCTACCCAAAACTTTTAAGAAACTTAGCATGACAGAGATTTCTCTTTTGCCAGCATTAATAGGTCACAATGAAAATTACAGTGCTACATCATTACATTTTTGTTCTTTGGGCTATAGTTTCAGTACCCAGAGAGTCAGGTCACAGTTCAAACTCACTGAAACTGGCTTCAGGCTCCATCCCATTTTCTAACCTTCAATCTCACCAACATGCCCAGAGGCAAATCATTTTCTTTTGCTATCAGAAATGATGCCAAGGTCAGGGCATATGACCCTACATAGCACGAGTGACAGACATCTCTAGTATTCAAGATTTAGTTGTAATAACTCTGCGAGCACGCCTAAGAGCTGTCAAGACCAAGGTTCCTTTCTTCTCCTCAGCTGCAAATGTATTACACTTTTCCCTCTGTATACACCTTCCATACAAAACAAATAAATAAAGCCGGGCGTGGTGGCGCACGCCTTTAATCCCAGCACTCGGGAGGCAGAAGTAGGAGGATCGCCATGAGTTCAAGGCCACCCTGAGATGACAGAGTTAATTCCAGGTCAGCCTGGACCAGAGTGAGACCCTATCTTGAAAAACCAAAAAAAAATAAAATAAATAAATAAATAAATAAATAAATAAATAAATAAATTAGGGCAAGCCCATCTTCCTTCTTTCAGAAACCCAGAAAGCTCTGAGCAGAATATATCTTCATAAATTCCCACTCAGTCCCACACAAAATTACAATATTATGGCATCAATTTTAAGGGAAGTTCTTTTCTGTACCTTTTGGAGGTGTCTCTTGGTCACAAACAATGCCTTTGTTGCATGAAGTAACAGCTTCCAGAGGTTATTTCCTGCTGTCACCTACTTCCAGAGTTGGCAGCAATCCTGCCACAGTTAGAGTCCCCTGAGTCAAACATTAGCTATGCCCCTTAGAACACCTTCTCAAAATGCCTTAGAAACTTGTTTCAGTATTATATTCATAAACTTGATTTTTGCTGATTTATTCTATTATATTTAATATATGTTTTCTCTATTTTTCCCCTTGAACACAAAATGATGTGCTTATTCACCTCTGGTCAATATTGGGTGCTCAGAAGAATTAAAATACAGCCCCCAGTTCCTACTGACTGTAAACCCCCGTTTCTGTCCATATTGTATAAAATCATGTGTTATTCTTTCCTTGACAACAGCCCTGAGAATCCTGTAGCTTCTCTAAGCCATCACAGAATTACACTAAATAAAAGCTAGAATGAGAGACTTGGAGAGAATGTTTTTCATTTAAAATATAATTGAGCTATTACCAAGAGACCAGGGCTATGGCTTTTTAAACCTGCATGGCTTTGTTCTGGTGTATTTGTTCACCAATGAGCTTACTCAAGGCTCCAGTAATGCCATGGTTGTCTTAAACATAAACCGAAAATGTCAGCAGTTCACACAATTCAAATCAAATTTTAAAATCCCTCCCTAATTAGTGAACTGCATTTTATTATTCTCTTTAGAATCATAGAAGATGAATGGTGCTAGAGAAAAAATAACTAGGTAGGAAAGAATATGAGGCAGACTTTCTCTACCAGGAGATCTGCTTTCATTTCTCCCCTGGTATATCTTATTTATGATATATCATTAATGCATATTGGGTGAAGGTGTTAGTCTGAAAGAAAACAAACTCTTTTCTGAAGGCAGTCTGAGAAAAAAATAAATGCTTTCTTGAAGAAACTTTTAAAAGTGTTCTTTGTTATCTATTATTTATTATTTTTAACCCGTTAGAGGCCAAGTTGAAATTTTATACTCTATTAAAGTAAAACTTTACGTAGTATTATGTATATATATGTACATACATACATATGTATGTACATATATATAAAAATGCAGCATACATATATACATATATATATCTAATAATGTACATACACACATACATGTATATATATATATATATATATATATATATATATATATATATATACACACACACACACACACACACATGTACATGTGTGTATGTGTGATTTTGTTTTCCTTATGGTACATTTTGAAATATAATGGAGTTCTTTCCTTAACAAGTATCTTTTGAGGATGTCAGGTTACTGAAATTTATTTTTAATTCTAATAATTTATTATTTATCTCTTTGAGATCATGCTTTAACTTCAAAATGAAAAGTTTAGCAATAAAAGTTGCATAGATATTTCAGAGAGAAAAAAATGCTTGCTGTGTAAGTGATTTTCATATCCTTGCAACTAAGTCCACGTATTAGCATTTGCAACTTCAGTACATATTATATAATGCTTTCCCTACACTGAGAAACACTGAATAACAAACCTTATATACAATGATTACAAAGTAAATGAATCAATGCTGGATTAACAAGCCCTGTGTATTATCCATTAATTTACATACATATCAAATACTCTATGTGTGAAGCAAAGGCTGGCTATTGAAGAAAGCAGATACATCCTTGTTTATTATAGCATAATTTTATTTGCTTAAAATATATCAATTATAATTTACAGGTCAACCAATCACTCTAATATTTCAAAATTGAAATACTGTTATCAACTCTCTTCCTGGAACCTATTTTTCACTCTTGGAATTAAAACAGAAGAGACAAGGACATTTGTGGACGTGGTAACAACACACTTAATAGCAGTGAGTTTGGTTTCAGGAGATTGCTATATGTTTAGTACCTATTGGACATGTCACTTAACCTCTCTGTGCATTTGTTTTGTCTATATATGAATGAAAAAAATAGAATAACACCTATCCAATAATTGCATGTAGTTTGGGTAATACCTAAGGTATAATAAACTCTTGATTAATATACCTATCATTATTTTATAGATTATTTGTCACTAAGTTAAATAACTTTAAAATTGACACTTAATTTGATATTTAACTTATAGAAGAAAATATATATTCTATAAAATTTCTACTTCATATCTGCAACTACGAGTGGCATGCCATCTTATTTATTGTTTTCTAAATTCCTAATTATCCTTGAAGGAATGACCACATAGATAGGTCTGAAAAATATATGATTGTGTATGCTGATTTGTTGTGGGATGGTCACTTGATTTTATTTGTTTCCTATGTGTTAGCCCCTTAAACTAATCCTACAAAACATAATGAAGTGCCCTTTAACGTATTCCACAAGAGAGTTCAGAGGGTATTATTTTCCTCCCAACCCCCCAATTAATATATGTAAATTACAACAACAATTTAGGGGCTGGAGAGATGGCTCAATGGGTAAAATGTTTGCTGTGCGGGTGTGGGGTCCTAAATTCAGACCCCCAGGACCCACATAAAACTGGGCAAGGTAGCATTCAAATACCTGAAATCCCACTGTTCTTAATGGGAAAATGTATGGTCAAGAGAGGAGAATCCAGTTATCGAAAAACCAAAAAAATAAAAAAATAAAAGAGAGGAGAATCCCCATAGACTCATAGACCTGCTAGTCTGGTGTATGAGGTAATTAAGAACAAAGAGACCCTGCCTTAGATAAGGCAAAAAGTGAGGAACAACACCCAACTATCCTCTAATCTCCACATGTTCACCATGACATGCATGTGCCCACACACACACAGCACCATACATACAGAAAAAGAGAAAGATTTTAAAAAAATGCATTACTACCATGCTGGTATGCATGCTATCCTTCATGAATCCTCACACACAAAATATGCACTCAATATGGTTTCGGTGAAAAAAAAAATGATTCAAGTAAAATAAATTGAAAAGTCCTTAATGTAAAGATAGTTGGACAGAGGTCAGGGATGCCAATATGCATATGTAGAGTTTGGCAGCCTCACCACATTACTTACATATGATTCAAACCCCAAAATATCTTCTTAGCCAGCCACCAGTAGAACAGCTGTGGGTCCCCCAAAACATTTATATTCTGTTGATCATTGAAATTAGTGATACTGTAATTGTGACTCATCTTTTTTTTAAATATAAAGTCTCAGACAATGTATGATGCTCCAAAATAGAAAAAATATGCAAATAGAGCATGTTACAGGACTAAGGTAATGCCATCTTTCATTGAATCATAGTTATGAATTACTTATAAGACTGGTTTCTTGGAATTGTTGCTCCTTGGTTATTTATATAATTTAATATATAAATTGTATTGACAGTACACTAATGGTCAGTTTATTCCGTTGGAAAAAGGATGGATTATTATCACCAAGTAAGTTTTTCTGATTCTCAGTGATTCTAAATCAAGCAATAGACTTTGTGCCTCTTCTTTTAAAAAAATTCTAACTGTTCTTTTATTTATATCTGTCATCTGAGACACAGTAAAAAGATATTTCAGCAGAAATTACATAATTAGAGTATACTATATCTCCTGGGGTGGTATCCAAAGAGATTCTGCTACATAGATTGCAAGCTTTCCTTCCTTTCAATTCAATACCAGGACACAAGGATACTCTGAATTTAATAAACTTGGAATTATAAAGTGAACTTTCAATAAAACGACAGATTAGTGATTTTTGCTTTGCTACTTCCGTGCCCCAATTCACATTCTCTGTTGTCCTCAGATCGTTGGAGTCAAATATAATAATGTACAGCAGTATAAAAGAACTGACAAATCACATTCCAGGCAAAAGTATGATGTACCTACTCACTCTACATGAAATAACCTAATTAATCCTTTAAAAAGAACATATGATTGATGGTTAATCATAGGAAAAATTACTAATCCCAAGATGTGTCTATAAGCTTTTTAAAAATATTTTTTAATTTTATTTATTTTTATTCATTTATTAGAGGGAGACAGAGAATGGGCGCATCAGGGCATCTAGCCACTGCAAACGAACTCCAGATGCATGCATCACCTTGTGCATCTGGTTTACCTGAGTCCTGAGGAATTGAACCTGGGTCCTTTGGCTTTGTAAGATAACGCCTTAACCACTGATCTATTCCTCCAGTCCAAGATGTGTCTATAAGCTTTTTATTCACAGCTAGGTTTTGTATTACAATATTTAGGAAATGGTAGAGATTTAGACATTATTCCAAAGACACTGAGGTCCAGATATTTTTTCATGTTTCTTATTCTTCTGTTGAGAATCGTTTAGACATAGAAGAGACAATCATTAGATCTCATTTGTCATTGCACACATCCATTATACTATCTGAGTAGATGGCCATAGGTTGCAGCACACAAAAGTCATTTTTATATATGGAGTTGTGAGGATTTCAGAATTTATTAAAGTAATGATAAATAGTTGATGAATTTCCAAAAGAAATTAACACTCCGGGCTCTTCTGGCCTCACTGGAGCCATGTCGTTCTCCGATCCCAACCCAGCGGCATCTTCCCTGCCCAACGTGACTGCCGCGGTGCCGAGCCCGGCCCGGAGGGAACCGGGTCACGGTGGTGCTGGGCGCGCAGTGGAGCGACGAAGGCAAAGGGAAGGTGGTGGATCTGCTGGCGCAGGACGCCGACATCGTGTGCCGCTGCCAGGGAGGAAATAATGCTGGCCATACAGTTGTTGTAGATTCTGTGGAATATGATTTTCACCTTTTACCCAGTGGAATAATTAATCCAAATGTTACTGCATTCATTGGAAATGGAGTGGTAATTCATCTTCCTGGATTGTTTGAAGAAGCAGAGAAAAATGTTCAAAAGGGAAAAGGTCTAGAAGCCTGGGGAAAAAGGCTTATTATATCTGACAGAGCTCATACTGTATTTGATTTTCATCAAGCAGCTGATGGTATCCAGGAGCAGCAGAGACAAGAACAAGCAGGGAAAAATTCGGGTACCACAAAAAAAGGCATTGGTCCGGTTTACTCCTCCAAAGCTGCTCGGAGTGGACTTCGGATGTGTGATCTTGTTTCTGACTTTGATGGCTTCTCTGAGAGGTTCAAAGTTCTAGCTAACCAGTACAAATCTATATACCCGACTTTGGAAATAGACATTGAAGGTGAATTACAAAAACTCAAGGGTTATATGGAAAGGATTAAACCAATGGTGAGAGATGGAGTTTATTTCCTATATGAGGCCCTACATGGACCACCAAAGAAAATCTTGGTAGAAGGTGCAAATGCAGCATTATTAGATATTGATTTTGGGACTTACCCTTTTGTAACCTCTTCAAACTGTACCGTTGGAGGTGTTTGTACAGGTTTGTGTATGGCCCCTCAAAATGTCAGAGAAGTGTATGGAGTTGTGAAAGCGTATACCACTAGAGTTGGTATTGGTGCCTTTCCTACAGAGCAAGACAATGAAATTGGAGAATTATTACAGACAAGGGGTAGAGAATTTGGTGTAACTACTGGAAGAAAAAGAAGGTGTGGTTGGTTGGACCTTGTTTTACTCAAATATGCTCACATGATCAATGGATTTGCTGCACTGGCCCTTACCAAGTTGGATATTTTGGACATGTTCACGGAAATCGAAGTTGGAGTTGCTTACAAATTAGATGGTGAAATCATACCTCATTTCCCAGCAAACAAAGAAGTCTTAAATAAAGTGGAAGTTCAGTACAAGACTCTCCCAGGATGGAACACAGACATATCAAACACAAGGACTTTTAAAGAACTGCCTGGAAATGTACAGATTTATGTTCAGCTTATTGAAGACGAACTTCAGATTCCAGTTAAGTGGATTGGTGTAGGAAAATCCAGAGAGTCCATGATCCAGCTCTTCTGAGGACTGACGGTGGCACATGAAACACTCCTTGAGAGGGAAGAAGAGACTTCCTTAAATGTTTTTGAATGACCTGCAAATTCCATGAGTAAAGACATTGAAATGCATTTCCGGCTGGCAGTTGCCCCAGTCCCTGGTGGATGGCTACCGTGGAGGTGGACTTGCGAATTCCCACCCTGGCATTCCTCAGCTGCCAAACCACCGACTCATTTGTTGCTCTGCTGCTCTTGGTGCCACGTTCCCTTTCCGTGTTTAGTCGTAGTCTGATCCCTGTTGTTTGAAATCTAATGTAGTTACCTTCAGTGTAGTTTTTCTTCATTTCTTGTCCATGTATGTTTCTTAGTTTTTACCCCTTATTAGACGGTAAGAACAACTAATGCAGTTTTGCACAAATACTTTTACATTCTGATCATTCGAGTCTGTCATGACCATCTTTGCTATTAGAAATGATGAAATGATAGGGGTTCTGTAAACTTTTTGTAATGCTATGAATTCTGTTTAAATTGTGAACTTTTTTATTTTCTCCTGAGACCATTGCAAAATTGAGCTTTGGCTGGGGGGAGGGGAGTATAATTTGTGGGACTTTTAATAAGAACACAGAACTTAGTTCTCTACAAATTATTTAATACAATGAACATTTAATTAAATGTTCAAAGCAAAAATATTTCCCTAAAATAGCGATCCTAAAATTCAAAAAATTAGTCATTAAAAGATCTGTTGTGAGATTTTGGTGGATATTTTTCTTTCTAAGTCTGGTGGATCGATTTTCAACATTGTGCCTGCCAGTATATCTACAAAATCATCTGTAAGTGTCCAAATGAATCCACATTGTTAACCATAATTTTGATTATGCCTTCATTTATCCTTCCTTAAAACAAAGAGGTGTTATTTTGACAGTTAGGCCTAATGTGTTGTAGATATCCTTCTATGAAGTATGAAATGTTTAAATTAGGTGCCACTTAAATTTATTTTATTATACCATCAATAGCTAATTAAAGAGAACCAACTGTTTCCAGTAAAAAAAAAAGAAAGAAAATAGATGCACCACAAATAGCAAACTCAGTTTCTTTTAATATAAATTTTTATACTCTCATCTCTGTATATTTAGTATGTACCCGAACTAAAAAGGACATGAGTTGAAGCATGGATCTATTACTACATCATATAAGCCAAGTTGGCATGTCTTTTACTACTTTCCCATTCAGAAATTTTACTTTTGTTTCTTAAAATTGATCATGGTTTGCATATTTTTACCACAAAAATATCAAGTAGCTTCAAGTCAGTTTGATAGAATAGCTGTTATCCAGATATCATTGGAGAGATTGCAGTTCAAACACTACAATTTTGAAATGATGAACCGGATACCAGCAGAAGGGGGAAGGAGATCAACACAGAGAAAAATCAACTCCTACCAAATCAGAGAGCCAGAGCCTCAGAGGCCCCCAACACCTCATCACTGAAGCAGACCAAAAATGAACCCAACATGGCTCAGGGAAATTTTGCGGAAGAGGGGGCGGAAAGAATGTCAGAGTCACATGTTGGGTCATGATATGCACAGACATTTATCTTGCCCATAACTGTGGGCTAACTCCACAATGCATGAACCATATACCTCAACAAGGAGGGTCCAAGGGGAGGGGGTAGGTCACGGATGAGCCTAATAATGGTACCCAACTGACTGTATTTGCTGAATACAAAACTAACTAATAAAGGAAAAAAAATAAAAAAATAAAAATAAAATAAAAATGATATCTACATGCTATTTTCCTTTGACTGGAATATGTAACTACAGTAAAACAGAATTTAAATGAATGATTACCAAACTCAGTTTCAGCTTTCATTCATGGGACTTTTTTGTATGTTATGCCCTGTTCTTCATTTTATTCCTTTTATCATGTGTTTTATTGAACTCATTCATTCTTTGAATAGGTCTTAGAGTAACCATATCTTTATATATTTATATTGGATAAAAATTCAGTATTTTTTTAAAAATAGAAAGCTTTGAAAATGAATATTTTATATTATTTTTTAATTTCATTTGCTGTTTTTGTTAATTTTATTATGTCTAGGGAAACAGTTATGCTCTTTCTAAGAGTATGTGCTTTAGAGCAACACTATTTGGTACTAAACATTGATCTGGGCATTAAATAAACAAATATAAATATAACAAGCACTGTCCTTGCCCTCAAAAGTCTTTCCCAGTCATTTGAGGTCTCAATAATCCTGGCCTCTAGTTCCCATAGCAACAGATTCCTCTATTGCACATCTTAGCACCAATGCTAAGAAACTGCAGGCCATTTTCTTTTCTTTGTTTGTGCATTAGCACAGTGCTAAATTAAGTTGATAAACACACAAATTGTCTAGTGGAATTGAATTCGACACGAGGTGTATTTTCAATAACAGACTTCTAATAAGGATGAGCCCTTCCTGTTCTCAACAAGAAATAGCTCAACTACTATTGACAGGAAAGACAAAGGGGTGTGTCTTCACCTTAGACAATTTACAAGTTTATAGTCATGGCCTAGTCATGGTCAAGTTCTAAAGCTTTTATTCGAGAAAATACGCTTTCTTGTTCTGAACTAAGTTCAGCCTACTGCAAAAATATTTGCCTTCTTTTCCTTCTTTTTCTTTGAAGGCTTCTTCGTGTTTGCACATAGATTTTTATAAACCACTGTCCACATTTTCTACAATTAAGTAGTTATGATATATGCATATATGTCCATAGAGAGCTCCTATAATAATAAAAGATCAGCATATAGAAAGTTAAAACATTAATAAAATGACAAATACTTGTTGCAAAGTTTTTCTCCTAAAAATGTGCTCATAAATTTGTACTTCATATTAAATATAGGAATGGTGGAGGGAGGACTAATCAACATCTAAGAGGATATAAATAAGTCATATGGAAACCTACATTTTTGGACAATGGAACACTCAGAAGCCATAGATTGCTATTAGAAAAATTTCAGTACCAGGAATGGGATACCATCCAGTGAGTTGTTGGCCAGGGAGGTCCCTGATGCCCCCAAAACATAACAGGCCATTGCCGAGGCTCTTGGTTTCCCACCAGGAATAGATGGTAAGACACTATTGTGGAAGACTCCACATACATGGTGTAGCAGACAGCTCAGGTTCACTGAAATGCACTTCCAGACCAGGAACAGTTGTGGAGGAAGGGATATTTATTGAAGCTTACAAGTCCAAGGGGAAGTTCCATAATGGCAGAGGAAGCTGGCCTGCCTTCACAGGTCCAAGCAGAGAGAGAAGCACAAGTCAAAAACCAAAAGCCACACAAGCACACCACACTTCAGGAACTCCAGCTAGGCACACTTTGCATATATTTACATTAAAATCTGAAACCCACCACCACACCTTAAGATAAGCCCAGTGACATGCCTCCAGCCAGGTGGCTGCAGATGCAAATTACAAACTACTAAAAGACTGAATATACTGGGAGTCATCTATTCAAACTATCACACTTGGGCTGAAAGGTCATTGAGTAACCCTGTTGGAGATGAGCTGAGCTGAAAACCTCCTCCTTCTAGACCAGCTGACAGAAAGCTGGAAAAAGCCATACTGCATGCAGTTCAATGGGAGAGAGAGAAATCACCAATGGAGATACTCAACAGTGGACACTGCAAGCCTTAAATTTGGCCAGCAAAGCCAAATGAGCCAACAGGTTCAATAGTGGCATGTCTGTTATGGGGGAAACCATCTGTTCTCTAATTGGACTGGCCAGCTCCATGAGAGGGAATTCATCCCTGATACTGTAAACCTACAACAGGGGTAGTCATGAGCCCTAGGAGGGTAATGTTTGCTGCTGTCTGGCTAAATGTGTATACTATGCTCACCAACTGCCCAATAAGCACCTCTTTTAATGTTCATACCCACATATTAATACTACTCTCACTTTTGGTTAGAGAAGCTTCTCTTTTCAGATGGCAGTGACCTTAGGATGACTCAGAAGGCACCATGGTGCTGAGAAGAAGTGACAGAGGAGTGCTCAGCACTGAAATATCTCTATCACATCTTCCAAGGCTCAGGGTTTATTGCAGAAGAGGTGGCAGAAAGAATGTTAAGAGCCAAAGGAAGGGTAGGACTCCTTACAACATGCTCCTCCAGACACAAAATGGCCTGGATATCCAAGACCTCACAGTGCCTGACAGTACCTACACAGGACCATCATACTAGGAGGAAAAGATGATGACATAAAAATAAAAGAGAGTCTTATTGAAAGGGGGAGGGGATATGATGGAGAGTTGAGTTTCAATGGGGAAAGTGGGGGTTGGGAGGGAATTATCATAGGATATTTTCTACAATTATGGAAGTTGTCAATAAAAAGCATATATTTTCCCTATAATTTTACTGTGTTTTAAAATAAAATTTATTTAAATAAATTTGATGTCAAATGATAGATTTTATTAAGTTCTATAATGAATCAATCTTCATTTTATTGCATAAAATTCACACAGCCATATAACAAAGTATAAAATTAAAATAATTCAGAATGCCTTTGACAGATAATGTCCACTATTATATTTATTTTTCATCTGTCTTTCTGTATCTGTATTTCCCTATTGTTCTTCTTCAATGAGCATAGGAATCTACATAAATTCTTGTGGGTATGAGATAGCAGTGTGAGTATGTGGGAATGATTCAATATTGTTTGAACATTTTGCACTTATTCATTAGCATGTTTAATAATTAATCAGAAACATTGTCATAAGGTAATATTAATGAACATAATTTTAATATTTCTATATTTCATCATATAAATTTGGCATTTCACCAAACCACAAATTTTAAAAAGTTATCAGTTTTGACATCAATAAAAATGCTAAGGAAGACACCTACATAATGAATATGTGTATTTCACGTTAGTTCCCTTCTTTTGCATGTCTTTCTCTTTTCATTATTTTTGTCTCATAGATAACTATAACAATAAAATTTAAATCCTTAATCCAGTATTTTCAGAGTGTTGTTAGTCTTTGCAAGTGAAAAAAAAATTGTTTCACACTTTCACCACAGGCCACAGACAATCTGTGTACATCACTGGGATGCTAGAAGAGATTGCTTGTGGCAAACAAACCACAGGAAATTTTTCTGACTACTCAGGGGTACAACTTTGGAAGTGTCCCATGATCAATGTCCCTGGGTCTAAAACAACATATAATATTCTTAAGGTAAAAGGCAGCCTAACACTCACTCCTCAATTGTGGCTTTTCATATACAAGAGAAAATGAAAATCAATATTAGCACTGCATGAGAAATAAAGAAGTAATAATTAATTGACATAGTTTTGCTAGTTTTACAGTTTCACAAGCATGAAGGTGAAAAGTTGCAGTTCGCTTGTGTGTGAGGGGTGTGTTTGTGATGTGTAGATGTGAGGGGGCATTGAAGGCAGCATCACAAGAGCCACAGTTCATGTATGAAGGTCAAGGACAACTGTCAGGTACCCTTGTGTCCACCTTGCCTCTCCTTGCTCGCCAGCCCTTCTGCCAGGCTACCCAGCCATAGAGCTTCTGGTAGGATCTCCTTACTCCCTCTGCCACCCCACAGTAAGGACACTTCCTGAAGCTTACTACAGCATCCAGTTTTAATGTGGATTCTGAGTAGCCAAACTCAGATACTCACACCTGCATGGCAGGTGTTATCCACTGAGCAATCTCCATAGCCTTAAAAAAAAAAAAATGTTTGTATGGCATGAAAAGGGCATATATATTTTAAAGCTCTAATAAAAGTATGGAAATAAATAATTGCATTGCCTCTAAATATAGCGTTTAAAACTACAATAAGAGGGATGAGAAAATGCCTCAGTGGTTAAAGAGGCTTGCTTGCAAAGCTTGACTGCCCAGGTTCAATTTCCCAATAGCCATGTAAAACCAGATGCATGAAGTAGTGCATGAATCTGGGGTTTATTTGCAGCAGCAAAAGACCCGAGAACCCCCTCCCACAAACACACATGTGCAAATACTAATATATATGTATATATACATATATATATATATGAAGAACATCAAATTTATATTCTTGTACTAATTAATTCATTTGACATATTTGTGAATACCAGTGCATGTCATGAATTAAACAGCATTTTAAGGTTTTAGTAAAATAAGATGGTAAATTCTCAGAAGGAATATTACTAAATATTTGTGTGTGGCCTAATAGTGAAATAACAGGGAATCACCAAGTCAAAAATATTAAAGTGGAAGAATTCTGACAAAACCAATAATTTAGCTCATTGTTTCACCAATTTGGAAATTGGGATTTGAAAACAGACTGCCAATTTTTCTAAAGTTTTAGAAACTTTAAGAGAATGGGAAAATTCCTGCTGCTGGAATGAACTAAACACAAAATAACTTCATGATAACTCAGGTATTGAAAGTTTAGTGAGGATCACTGGGAATGCAGACTTGTAAAAGTCACGGGTCAGGAGGAATCCGGCTTTATTTCAAGCGTATCTGAAGAGTAAGCGCAGGAAGAAAATGTGGGCAGTGCACATGAGGTTACCTGCCGGTCTCATGCAGCACTGTTGAGTGAAGTGTGAAGATCGCAGGAAACATGGAGTGAGAACATGAGAATACGGATTGGGAACAATTTAACCAGTTGGAAGGTCCAGCTACTCACCAGCCATGATCCTTTCAATTTTCCAGGCATTTCCTCACAGAAGCGAAGTTCACAATCTCTGAAGGAACATTTGGGTGCTACCTCAAAGAACTAGAGGGCGTTTCTCTTCACAGTCCACCCCCAACTAATGAGACATGCAAGGAGAGAAGAAACTGCCCTCCCATGCAGAGCAAACATAATAAACTCCCTTGGAACTGCTGCATTTGTAAGGCCTTCTGTTTCAGTACTAGGAAATCTAATAAAACACTGAAGTTGGAAGGAGGAATGCTGAATAGCAGAACACTACATGAAGAAGCCACACTGGGGCCGAGGGGGGTGGCACACTGTGAAAAAGCACTTGCTGCACAAGCATGAGGGCCTAGAAGGGCCTGAGTTTGACCTCCAGCACCTACGAAGAAAGGTATAAAGACCTGGCCTAGCCAAGCATGCCTATCACCAAAGGGCTATGGGGAGGGGACACTGGAAACAGCAACTCTAT
The DNA here is from genome assembly GCA_036346955.1 of Dipus sagitta. NCBI lineage: Eukaryota > Metazoa > Chordata > Mammalia > Rodentia > Dipodidae > Dipus > Dipus sagitta. The sequence goes on from CM070772.1 coordinate 29,350,703, forward strand.
GTTCAGTGAGACTCCATTTCAAGGAAATATCACAGAAGTGCAAAAGACAGACACTTTATATTCTCCTCGGTACGCCGCACACATATGCACAGAGCATGAGCACAAGCATGTATGTACAGCACCCACCCCCAAATAAACACAGAATAAAGTAATGAGAAACAGAAACCAAGAGAATGAAAGAAAGAAGGAAGGAAGAAAGCAAGAAGAAAGAAAAGGAATCTATACAAAACAATAGAAAGAAAATGAAGATTTCAGGCTGAATTTACAGGGATAAAATTTCAGTCATTTACAGCAGAGTGCTCAGCACTGAAACATCTCTCTCACACCTTGCATGGCTCAGGGTCCATTGCAGAACAGGTGGTGGAAAGAACGTAAGAGCCAAAGGAAGGCGAGGACTGGTTACAACGTGCTCCTCCAGATACAAAATGTCCTGGATATGCATGACCTCGCAGTGCCTGACACTACCTACACAAGATTATCATAACAGGAGAAAAATATGATGACATCAAAATAAAATAGAAACTGATTGAAAGGGGGCAGAGGTTTGATGGAGAGTGGAATTGAAAAGGGGAAAGTGGGGGGATGGAGAGAATTGCCATGGGTTATTGTCTATAATTATAGAAATTGTCAATAGTAAAATAAATAAATAATAAAAAGAAACAAAAATATCAGACATTTAAATTATTGTCTTAAGCAAGTTATTTCATTTTTCTGAGTTTATCTTTTTGTATTCAGTAAGTTAATTTGATATTGCGCACAGGATAGGGCCCTCAAAATGATGGTATATGTGAAACTTCTTATTCCATTCACAAATTTTGTAAAGCAGTCCAAAACACAGGTTGTATAATGGTTTACAAAATTTAGATTATCAAATAGAAATGAAATAAATAATAGATTCAAAGTAAATTTAACACTCTCCTATTTACACATATAACCTGAATAGAAAAATTTCTTACCATAATCAGAATCAAACACTTGAGCTTATTATCTATTTTTTGTTCATTTTTATTTATTTGACAGTGACAGAGAAAGAGATAAAGAGGCAGAGAAAGAGAGAGAATGAGCACCCCAGGGCTTGCAGCCACTGCAAACGAACTGCAGACGTGTGCACCCCCTTATGCATCTGGCTAACCTGGGTCCTGGGGAATCGGGCCTCGAACCAGGGTCCTTAGGCTTCACAGGCAAGCGCTTAACTACTAAGCCATCTCTCCATCCCCTTATTATCTATTTTAAACAATCACTGTCATCTTGTTAAAATTGTCTAATATTATATTACTATTTATCATTTGACCAGGCAATGAGCATGTCTTGTTGCATTTTCAAAACTGTGTCTTCATTTTGCACTCAATAAGACCATTCCAGTTTCTACAAGCAATAAAAACATTATGATGAGGATTAAATGAGGGAGACTTGCCATGTGACTGACCTTCACAATTTAAATTGAATTTCCTCCCTGTGTACGAAAGCAAGTGGAAGTGTAACATCCCAGGCCAAAAATTAATTCTCTGGAACCATAAGCTCCAAAATGCCTGCTTTGACCAACTTGGATCACATAATAAAGAAATTCCTGTAGATTCCCTTCAAATTAATAACAACTTATCTTGCTTATTTACATTCCCTAGGTACTGAGCAACTATAATGATGTATTTGGTTTAGCAAAAGAAAAGGAAAAAATAGTTTCCTTGTGAATAAGCTCTGTTGTCATTCTATTCTTTATAGTTGTCAAGTGGGAAGCGCTGCTATGATTTTATTGTGTATCAGATTTTCTGCCTTGGTATTTTTAGCTTAAATCACCAAACAGAGAATATATCTATCTATCTATCTATCTATCTATCTATCTATCTATCTATCATCTCACATCTATCTATCATCTATCTGTCCATCTACCTATCATCTATCTATATATCATCTATCTATCTATCATCGATACATCTATGATCTCTATCTATTGATATATATCTATCTATATGTAGCTAGCTACATGAAAGGGTTAGCTTGCTATTATCTAATTTCACATTGTGGTGGTTTGATTCAGGTGTCCCCCGTAAACTTAGGTGTTCTGAATGCTACGTTCCCAGCTGATGCAGATTTGGAAATTAATGCCTCCTGCAGGCAGTGTATTGTAGGGGAGGGTTATAGGTAATATAGCCAATGTCCTCTTACCAGTGTTTGAAACACTCTCCTATTACTGTTGTTCACCTTATGTTGGCAAGGGGGTGATGTCCACCCTCTGCTCATGCCATCTTTCCCCCGTGACATCTTGGATCTTACTCTTGAATCTGTAAACCAAAATAAACCCTTTTTTCCCCAAAAAACTGCTCTTGGTCAGGTGATTTTTGCCAGCAATATGAACCTCACTGCAACAAACATACAATAAAATTCACAGGTGACAGAGTTAGTAAAATAAAGCAACCAAATTTTTTTAAAAAAAAACTACTTTGAGGAGTTAAAAATACCACACATATATTCTGAACACAATCCTACCACAAGCGAAGAAAACTCAAATATTCTCAGTTTCTATGTCAGTAAATTGAAGATCACATTCTGAAGAGACATGGAGTGAAAACAAGGGCGTTTATTTCAGTGCTAGTTAACACATAAATGAACGGGATTCCAGACATTTAGAAGACTTCACTCACGCTGTTGCAGAATCTCACTCCTGGACTCGTGGCAACTGCAAATATCCTGAGTGCAAGAAAGTGTCCTCCTAAGGTTACACTAATGTCACAAGGAGTGTCCTGGTCATCTTTCCTCACGACTCCAATGCCAATAGTAAAAGCTGTGAAATGCAATCACAGGCAATATACCTTAGAAGGTAATATACACAATATCAAAGATTCTTGAACTGTTGGGAGGACTTCAGTGGTTGTAAACATATCATGTGTAGCACGACAAATGCTGTCAAATGCTATACCTGTCATATTTTTTTAAATATTCATTCAATTGTTTCGCATATTGTATTGACCAGTTTCAAAGCATGCCCCCCCCCCGAATATACTCTGTTTTAAGAGGGAACACATATAAAACAAACTGGAGAATGCAGCTCGCATGCTAAAAATGTGTATCACAAGCGAAATGCTGACATTTGGAATACTGCTCTGCCACCTGCAGGAATACTGAGGACTGACACCCAACTAGAGGAGTTAAACCAGAATGAATCCTTAGTGCTTGAAATAAAAATTATGGTAAATAAATAGTATAAAGGCACCACAGTGAGATCTCCCATGAAGCTTGTTAATGTAGATAGGGTAAGAAATAATGACAGAAAAGATATTTGCACAAGTAAAGAGATACACATCCAGGCTTATGTGCAAAGAGCAAAGATAAAATGTGTACAGATAGATATTTGCTTCTTTTTATTATTAAGGCAAAAGTTAATCTTCATAAATGCATCTGAAAATTATTTACTTCTCAAGTTAAATTTTCTCCTAACTGGGCTTTAGAGATGGCTTAGCAGTTAAGGTGCTTGCCTGCAAAGCCTAAGGACCCAGGTTCAAGTCCCCAGTACTCACCTAAGCCAGATGCACAAGGTGGCATATGCATCTGGAGTTTGGCTGGAGTTCAGAGTTCCTGGCATGGCCCCCTCTCTCTCTTTGTCTCAAATAAATAAATAAAATTTGGGGCTGGAGAAATGGCTTAGCCATTAAGGTATTTGCCTGCAAAGCGAAAGAACCCAGGTTCAACTCCCCAGAACCCATGTAAGCCAGATGCACAAGAGGGCACATGCTTCTGGAGTTCTTTTGCAGTGGCTGGAGGTACTGAGCACCCATTCATTCTGTATCTGCCTCTTTCTCTCTCCTTCTCTCTCTCTCAAATAAATAAAAATATTTAATAAATAAAATTTTAAAAAATTTTATAACATTCTGGTAATTGATGAAAAGGAATGCAATCTTTCCTTTTTGATGCCCTTTATTTCAAAGTGATTGATCTTTAAGTATATGAAGAACCAACTGTCCCTTTCCTAATATGTTTGCCCATATCAAAGAATAAAAGGCACTGTGTGCTCTAAGGGTCACCTTCAAGGAAAGTTTGATTCTTATCAATTGTTTCTAATTCATTATTATTTTCCTTAATAAAAATAAGAGGAAAATTTCTTAAAATACTGTCCTGTAACAAGTAGTACGCTATTTATTTGTTAAAATGTACATATACTAATTGATGCTAATATAGATTTTTATCAGATCGATTACTTTTGCTGCTTTCAGTCACTATGATTGATTATGTTCAGCTTACAATATTCCAATTGATTCCAGCATGTACGTATGTGATTTCTGAGAATTCAAAGGACCATACATGAAAGAAGTAATTGTTATTTTGAGTGAATTTCTGCCAAAGAACAAGAAAATATTTAGTAGCTTATATGAAAATTCTGTTGTCCTTTTAGAAAACAAAGGTCTCCATGCAAATTGGCTTTTTAAAAAAATATTGTAAACAATGTCTAACGTAGGGAAGGTCAATGATTTCTCATAATGAGTGTGAAATGTGTAGCTTACTAAATTAATGTAGTGTTTTATTGAATGGTAGTGTTGTTTTCTTTTCTTTGCTAGGACAGACCTTACCAAAAGCAGTTTATAGGAGAGAAGGTTTACTTAGGCTTACAGTCTGAAGGGGAGGCTTCATGATGGCAGGGAAGGATGCAGAGGCTGAACATTCACATCATGCCACAGCAGGTGGAAAACGGTACCAGTGAGCAGAGCTCTAGCAGGGGGGAGTTGTGTACAGCAACCCCAAGCCCACCCCAAGAAAGCAGCACCAGCTTGGGGCCAAGAATTCCAAACACCCGACTTCATAATGGGTGGAGGCTTCGTTTTCAAATCACCACAATGGTGAAATAAACCACAACTGATTCAACAGAAATCCAAGCATTAGAAATCTAAACATTTCTAATGAGAAGTATTCATGAATAAAATAGAGTATGTACTATACAAATCATCCAGGCAATAGAATCTACCAGTCACATCTAAATAATTCTTAGAAATATCAGTAACAAGGAGCATGTTAACATTTTGTGATTCTTTTGACACGAGGAAATGTTCAAAATGTTTGTTTTCTATGTTACTATCTTGGTTCAGTTTTTTAATGCCCTCTGAATTATCATAACTTCAAACATACTATGATTCATTCCTTTTTAAAATATTTTATTTGGTTAGTTAGTTAGTTAGTTGTTGGAAAGAGAGAGAGAGAGAGAGACTAAGACAGAGAGGAGGGGCAGATAGAGTAGAGAGAGAATGGATGCACCAGGGCCTTTAGGCACTGCAAATGAACTATAGAATGCACACGCCACTTAGTGTATCTGGATTACATGGGTATGAGGGAATCAAACCTGGGTCCTTAGGCCTTGCAGGCAACTGCCTTAAACACTAAGCAATCTCTCCAGCCCCTCATTCCTTTCTAAAATAGTATTAAATATAAAATGTAATACAGATGCAAAATATTATAAACTATAAATAGATACTTTATGAATTGTTATGTTTTAATTGTCAAACTTGACAGGATTCAAGAAATATAACTAAGCCGAAAGTTGACAGCTTCTCATGGTCTCAGTGTCAATCTCAAAGCCATGCTTCCCCTCAAGATTAAAACTACCTCGTTATAATTACAGTGTCCTTCGCTACTTTTATGATCCAAGTGTACTTTCCTACCCACAGTTTGATTCTGTTACCTTTAATTACATTTGACAAACAGATTCCCTTGTAACACTTTCTTTCTTTCTTCTCTGTTTATTAGAAGCATGTAGCACCTGACTTCAAGCCTCCCAGATGCTGGATTATTGTGGGTCCATATTCAAGGTTCATGTTGCATTTCAGTATATTACTTGTCACCTTACTTCTTGTAAATTGGTAGTTAGATCCATGTGTTTTGTTTTGTTTTTCCTCAGGCTCTCATTTGGTCTATTTTATATGATTATAAGTAGTGTGATTTATCACTGGAAGCAAACAACTTACCTTTCTGAGCTATTTTCAGTGGTTAATCTTCAGTACCTGAATTAGTTGCTGCATGATGGGCTGCAAGATTAGACCAACTGAAGACAAAAACAAAGTTCAACTACTCTCCGAGTCCATCTTTACTGGTACACAAAATTACATTAGACCATGTGTTTATGAAAATGTTTGTATACCTTTACTAATATTTTCAATGTGTTCTGCAATTGTAAATTTGTATATTCCTTGAATTGAAAAGTTGTAAAGCAGCATGTCTGCTAATGGCCCTTTGGACTGACAGTTCAACATTGTTGGGTTATACTTTCTAGTTTAATTGCATTACCCTTATAAGTTGTAATTTCAATTTCACTTTTAAACATCACTGAATTTATATTTAAAATAACTAATAAGATATGATTAATTTCTAACTTTATGCTTCCTTCACTGTTAACATAATTCAGATATGTGTGTCTTTATGCATACGTCCATTCTGTAGATGGAAAGATTAAAGTATTTTTGTTTCTCCAGAAATATTAAGGAAGGGTGATATTAACTCATTTATAATGAATGTTATAAAATATTCAATATAGTATAGTTAGTATAAATGTACTAAGAATTATATATCTATACTCCTAATAATTGGCATTTTAATAAGTTTTGTGCTACAATGAATAGAAATGAGAACAGCAGATCAATAAATGCCATTTTGTAAACATTGTATGCTGGAGGTATACATAGAAATAAAAATTTGTATGACAGAGTATTCATGTTTTCACCTTTAACAGATATTGAAAATGATTTTCTTAAAGTACTTATAATAATATTTCTTTTCCCCAACATATTATTTCCCAATCCCCCTGTGATTATTCTGGTTACTATAGCTTTTTGCCAATATTTGATGCTTTTTATTTTTGTAACAATGTAAGTAGATAATCTATTATTGTTTCCCATGAAATGTCTGTTCTTTTGTCTGTTTTTACTATACTGAAGATCTTTTCAAAATTGATTTGTAATGAACCTTTGTGTATTTACTCTTATAGCAAAACTTTAACATTTTGTTGAATAGCTTTATTATAAACATGTTTCTCGTGACTTAAGATACAGGATTTCTTAAATATAACCGAGCCAAACATACTGGGTAACGTTTTAAAAATATGTTTGCTTTAATTTCCCTGTGTAAACATTTGTAGCTTTGTCTACCAACTAAAAAACATCTTCCTATGTGTTCTTCTAAAATTTTTCTTATGGGCTGAAGTGATTGCTTAGTGGTTAAGGTGCTTGCCTGCAAAGCTAAAGGACCCAGGTTTGATTCTCCAGGACCCATGTAAGCCAGATGTGCGAGGTGACCCTTGCATCTGCAGTTGGTTTGCAGCAGCTGGATGCCCTAGCTTACCCATTCTCTCTCTCTCTTTCTGTCTCTCTCTCTCTCTCTCTCTCTCTCTATCCCTCTCTGGGCCTCTTTCTCTCTCACACACACTCTTTCAAATAAGTATATAAGAATAAAATATAGTTTTTAAAAAACTCTCTTAGATATCTGTCAACATTTTGATCTATAATCCTTAAACAGTGATTAATCCTAACAATTAAGGGTTAAGTATGGACTTCTGTCTCACCTAACATTACTTAGTTGCCAGATAATTCTTCCCTGCCCCTTGGATATGAGGCCTAATTCTGAACATATGGTACTTTAAAGAAATAAACTAGAAATGTTTAGAGTGGTTTCAAGATGGTAAGAGGCGAAATGACAGTGGGCTCCTACGTATTATTCTCACCCAACAACATTTAAACAAATTCCTGCACAATTCACATCTTAAACGAGTATGGTCCTTTGTTATAGTTGATGAACAAGTATTGATATATTGTTACTACCTAAATCATACTTTTTGTACCAGAGTTCTCTCTGTATTGTTTATTCTATGGGCTAGAACAATCCATAATGACATATGGCCAATACAATATCATTCTCATCTCTCTTAATATCCAATTGCCCTTGGTAACCATTGATCTTATTGCAGCCCCATTGCCCTTACCAGGATGACAAACTTAGAATTACATGGCCTGCTTTCATTTAGCACTATCTATAGAAGTATGATAAACATCTTTTGTTATAGGAACTTTCCACTGTAGGATTTCCACAGTCTATTTATTCATTTACTTATTAAATCTCACTTTGGTTGTTTCAAAGCAATTACAATTAAATCCACTATTAATATTCACATATAAATTTTAGTGAGAACATACTTCTGGTGTAAGTGATAACTCATTTGTATAACTATCAAAGATTATGATTGCTGTATTCTTATAAGACAGGCTTTAGTCTTTTTTGAAGAAGCTACAGTGTATCTTTAAAACTGGCATGCCATTTTATTTTTCTACCAACAGTGATAATGTTCACTGGTTCTACTCTATCTCATCAAGCTATACTAAGATTCTGGTGCTGGAGTGATTGCTTAGTGGTTAAGGCTTCAAAGCCTAAGGACCTAGGTTTGATCCCCCCAAATCCATGTAAGCCAGATGCACATGATGGTACATGGCCCTGACACACCCATTCTCTCTCTCTCTCTCTCTCTCCCTCTCTGAATCTGTCATAAATAAATAAATGCATAAATAAATGATGTAAAAAAAAAGACTGTGAATCTTATTAACAATAATGTTGGGATTAATCATCCTGTAGTCTAACCCATAGCCATGGTCATGGTGTAAGTAATAAATTGGTATATGCAGTGTTACAAGTCTGTGAACTATCTGCATTCAATTTTTCTGTGAACACTGAGTTAGATTTTCCTCTTCACAGATGGTATAACCAATGTGAATCCTAAATGGTGATACATGGAGCGACCTCTTTCAGAATTTCTGCAGATGTTTAGAGACATCTGGCCTTGTCTGTAAGTAAGACAGCACAGTTTGTCTTGTGGTCATGAAGCAGCTGGGAGTCGTCCCCCATGCACAGCTTTCCTGGGCATGGAATAAAGTGTCTGCTGTTCTTGTAATATTTTAAGACATAGCCAGTAATAACTTGAATTAGCATTTATTTCATTAGGATTTTAATACAAAAATGTGACAAGGTTACCATTAAGTCCATATTATATGTTGGCTGACACCATAAAGTAGCTGGGAAGTCTGATCACTTACCTAATGTAATTTATAAATAACACCCTTGAGAAACTATAGAATCTGTCACCCAAAGAGCTAAACTGCTTATACCTTAAAAGAAGATTTGCATGCCATTTAAATTTAGTATGTATGTATTAAAATGTAAGTATTATGTACAAATATTTTACTTGGATATTCATGTTTGTAAAGTGTCATTTGCAATAGAAAAAACGTCATGTTAATGCCATGCTAAAGATATTTTAAAATATAGTGTACATATTTCATTTACTTTTCTCCTCAGAATAATCCAAAGCAAACATACCCAATTCTGTCTATAGTGGTAGAAGATAGTGATGAATTAACATCTGTATGTATTAAACTCAGTGTATACAATACTTCCATGGCACAAAGAGGGGGAAAAAATCCATTGTTTTTCTGGAAGGATACTGCTTTAAAAACGTTAAATCATTAGACTGAAATACTTTGTGTAAATTTTCATTAAAACCCTTCTCTCAAAACTCATGAAGTTTAAATTAATCTTTTTATTTTTCTTTTTTTCCAGTTCTTAAAAACTTTATTGACAACCTCCGCATGTAAACAATGCATGCTGATCATATGTTTCAATAATGTCATCTTTGAAGAGACAGGATTACGTAGAATTTGGAAGGCAATAACCGCGTGGACATCAAACACTCTTGCCCCATGCCCACACACTCACACACACATCACAGTGATTGAAAGCTTACCATTAAAGAAGCATCCTTTGTAAGTTGGCGATTTAAGGAATCTCAATATTCACAATAAGCAAAGTAAAGGAAAAACAACAAAAAAAAAAAATCCCAAAGCTCCATGCAGGTTCAGTCGGTATCAATGGCACCCAGCTGGGGCAGCACTTGGAAGAGTAGGTGAAAGGGAAGGAGAGGGAGGGACAAGGTGCACAGGAGGCAGGATGGGTGCCAGAGTTCGAGGGCCATGACTTACACATTGCGTATTTTCAGACAGCATTCCCTCTGTACATACACACAGGCAGAGACTTCAAGAAAAGTTTCTACTTAGCCTTTGGTATTGATAAAGCATTTTGTCCTTCATAAAGCCTCATCCATTCTTTGAATTTCTTGGTTTTGTTTTGAAGTGTATTTTCCTCATTAGGGGCAAGTGAGCTGGATATATAACACATGAAAATTTCAGTTTTAGTTTAAGCAAGTACAACGTGTGATATCCCATCACTTTTAGATCCCTGATTTCTAAGTACACAGAAGGAAGATAATAATAACCTAAGGGATTGTTTTGCCAATAATGGTTCTATTTATAATTCTTGTTTGTCTGTCTGCCTGTATGTCTATCTGTCTGTCTGTTTGCTTGAGATAGGTCTCAGGCTGTGCCCCAGGATACCCTGTAACTCACTATGTACCTCAGACTTGCCTTGAACACGTATTAATCCTACTGCCTCATTCTCCAGAGTTCTGGGATTACAACAGTGTGCCACGATACCAGCCTATAAATAATATTTACAATTTAAGCATGTAGCATATTATAACAATAAAAATATGCAAATACATTGAAATTAGAATCTAAATTTTCTCCATATTTTAACTCTATCTGATGACTCAAATTATAAATGATGCCTCATCAACTATAGAATCATTAAATGGAAGAGTATGTGCCTGAGTGCATGTCAAGCTGATACTTTTATTTATTTTAAACTTCGTGGCATCATCCAATTAAAACACTTCATAGGCCTCCTTAATTACATGATATATTTATATAAAACACAATCAATAAAATATTGAACTTAAGCTTCCTTTCTAAAGAACAGGTATCTCCTCTTCACTTATAGGAAAACTATAACATAAGTAGTCATAGCTTATTTTCTCACTTTTTGTTTTATTTATTTGCTACCTCAGTCTCCTGTTGCAATGCTTGAACTCCTACCTGAGTTAGAGTTAGCAGAGGGTTTTTAGTTACATTTTCAAATTCTAATAGGTGTGTCTATCTGTTTCTATATTATAATTTTATGTTTAAGAAAAATGAAAATTATTCAAAAATTAGTATTTCTTCTGTATTTGTAATGTCTGAATATATTATGTTCTATTGAAAAAAGGTCCGTGTGCTTTCAAATAGACATGTACATTATTACAATAAAAATAACTCAAAATATCATAAAACATGCCTTCATCTTTTAAAAATCACCTTTCTCTGAATTAGAGTAAAAGCACAACTTGATATATTGTGTGTTTAGAAATATTTAATCAAAGTTCAAAAATTTTTTAAAAAAATTGAATGAAAGGAAATATGTGACTGCCTGTTAAAGTAAAATATCTGAAATTGTGGTTTTCATGATAAAAATTTGTACTGATTCTTAAACTGAATTTTATTAGCATGCATGCATTTATTGTACAAAGAGATTTTATTATGGCATTTCCAAAATTGCACAATGTTCTTTATAAAACCATTTATATAAAACACAATCAATAAATAATAAGTAAATAATAAATAAATCACCCCTTCTATTACTCTGCTATTTGCCTTCTACATTCCATTTCTTCTACATCGCTGAAAGCTCCCTTTTAGTATTATGTTGTTTTTCAACCTAGAAACCTGTTAGAAAAAGCATGCAATAATTGTCTTTGTGAGATTGACTAATTTCACTTAGTATGATGAGCTCTACTTCTGTCCATTTCTCTGCAAATGACAAAATTTCATTCTTCTTTATGGCTTATTAGAACACCATTTCAAATACATATACTATATATAATTTTCTTTGCACATTTATCTGTTAATGAGCAACCAAGTTGATTCCATAACCTGGATACTGTGAGTAATACAATATAAACATGGTACCTCTATAGTAAATTGGCTTTGAATGTTTTGGGTATATATCCAAATATGGTATGGCTGATTTGTACAGAAGTTCTATTTTTAATTATTTATTTATTTAGAGAAAGAGACAGACAGACAGATAATTGGCACGCCATGGCCTCAGCCATTGCAATCGATTGGCAGATGGTTGCCCCACGTAGGGGCGATGTGTGACCTTGCCCTTGTCTAACCTTTGTGCATCTGACTAACATGAGTTGAACATGGGTCCTTAGGCTTCGCAGGCAAGTGCTTTAACTGCTAAACCATCTCTCCAGCTCCATTTTTAATTTTTTGGGTGGCCTCTATATTGATTTAAATAATTGTTACATGATTTACATTCCCATCTGCAGTAAATAAAGCTCCCCTACTGCTACATCCTCACCAGCATTTGTCATATACTTTCTTGATATTTTCCATTCTGACTGGGGTGAAATGAAATCTAAATGTAGCTCTGATTTGCATATCCATTATGGATAAAGATTCTCAATATTTTTTCATACACTTATTGGCTATTTGTACTTCATTTGGAAAGGCTGTGCTTACTACTATCACTTATTTATTGGTTTGATTATGTTTTATTACTTAATTTATTTTTATATATTCTAGATAATACAGCCACATCTGGTATTTGGCATAGATTCTTTTCCCATTCTATAGGCTGTCTCTTTACACTAATAATTAGTTATTTTGCTGTATAGAAGGTTTTTTTTTAATTTGAGACAATCTCGTTTGTCAATCTTACTGTTATTTCCTGAGCTAGTGGAATATTGTCAGAAAGATATTGTTTATGTTTATAACTTGAAGTTTTTCCCCTATGTTTTTGTCAGTAAGCTCAAAGTTTCTAGTCTTAAATTAGGTATTTGATTCATTTTGAGTTGGTTTCTGTACATGGTAAGAGATAAGGATCAAATTTTAGTCTTATACATGTGGATACAAACTGTAAACTTGGTCTGCATGTATTGAATAATTATCAATTTATTATAAAGTGAAGAATTAGCTTATCATATTTTAACTTGTCATTGTCTCATTGGCATTATTTTATTTTAAAATGTCATTTGTGTTTCTCATTTGAAATTATATTCTCTAAATTCAATTTGTGCCCTTCATACTGGTAACATTTTTTTTCTTTTTTTTTAAATTGTTTATTTTTATTTATTTTCGAGTGACAGAGAGAGAGAAAGAGACAGGTAGAGAGAATGGGCGTGCCAGGGCCTCCAGCCACTGCAAACGAACTCCATACGCGTGTGCCCCCCTTGTGCATCTGGCTAACGTGGGTCCTGGGGAATTGAGCCTCGAACCGGGGTCCTTAGGCTTTACAGGCAAGCGCTTAACCACTTAACCATCTCTCCAGCCCCTCATTTTTCCTGAAGTATTATAAGCAGTAGGCATCATAGACCATAAGGGACACATATGAAACTATTTTCCAGAATCCTATAATAATTCTTTAAAACCATTGAATCATTTAATATGTCTAAAGTCTGCATTCTTTCCTTAAGAAACTCTTGTTGAAAGACTAAATAGAGCCTCTCAAGCACATTACAGATCCTATTTGTGATGACTCTGGGGTTTTTATAATTTGCAAATGAAGTTTTCCATCATACATGTATACATTACCACCACAAAGGCAGCTGCTTACAAGAGGATGGGGCGGGAGTACATGTTCTGCCAAACACCTGATCAGGGCATGAACTCTGTAAGTATAGCTCCTGAAACATGGTAACTAATCACTTGTTGCCACCCCCTCACCAACACTCTTGCTAGACAGCATCATCAGCTCTTGCCAGATCAGAACTTTACAGGCCTCCTTGGATACAGTGCAAGGCAGGAAGAATCCATTTGTTTTACTTATATCTCTGATTCGGTATTAGCTCAGAGTTGATGCATAGTTCTCATTTTTTAAGATACAATTGCCCCTTATCATAACCACAGGCATGGCTAAGATCAATTCTGTCTGCACTTCATGTCAAGTGATGGGTAGAGATGAAGTCTGTGTGTAAGACATCTCAGAGGAAGCCCTATAACCATGATTTAATCTTAATACCAATTTGTGCTAGTCAAATCTCTGAGGTTTCCTAATGATAACCTTTTTACTTGTGGCTTGAGATTTCATCCACCTATTGATATAATGATAATGGATTCTAAATGTGACAGGAAGCTGCATTAAGTCAAGATCTGTCTGTTCCAGTGTAAAAGGAACATATTAATTGGAGGAACTAGCTAATTTGAAGTATTTATTTAATAATACAAAATAATTTATTTTAAGAAGTTGGGCCAAGCATGGTGTTTCATGCCCTTAATCCCAGCACTCAGGAGGCAGAAGTAGGAGGACCACCATATGTTTGAGGCCACCCTGAGACTACATAGTGAATTCCAAGTCATCCTGGCCTAGAGCAAGAACCTACTTTGGGAAAAAAAATAAGTTGAAACAAGTGAGGTAACTAAAAACTGAGTACACAGATGGAAAAGAAAGTGTTGACTCTACTAATATCGATATTAGAATAATGAAATGGATATACATATAATTAAAAGAAATAATTAACAGCCCATGCAAAACATGATCCAATACAGATTTAAGGAACCACAAAGATAGGGGCTATAATTGTATTTTTACAGTCATATAGAAAAGAACCCAAAAGTGGTAGCTAACCTTGCTAAGCAGCTGTCACACTGGAGAGAAGTTGTAGAGTCAAAAGTCAGTCCTAAGAGCCCTTCCTTCTCTACTTTGTTTTGTTGTGAAACAGATGTTATGACGAATATGTATTTATATATTGCATGCAATTTTAAAGAGGAAAAAAAGAAGGCAGATAAGATGGAATAGGAAGATAATGAAGAGAAAAGGGGGCAGAAAGCAGGTGAAAACTGAATCAGGTCAGCGTTCACAACCTAGGAGTACAATAAGCATTTACCAGCCTGCCTGTTCAAGCCACTGCTGCTTATCAGCTGTTTCACTGAGAACAGTTGCATCCGCCCTGTCTTTGCCATCCTCTGTCATGACTGGTTTATTCCCTTCCTTATCTATTCTTTAGTAATGTTGATTGTTTGGGGTTTTATAGTATCTTACTCATTTACGAAACGGCAACTGTATAATATGGGTTTGTGTTAGTTCATTAGTTGTTTTTGACCTATGCTTGTTTGCTTTCTGTTTCATACTTTTCCTTAAGCTACAACTTGCTAGAAGAAACCATAAATTCCCAGAAGGCTTGTTGTCATTTACAAGGAAAAGAGCATCTTATACAAATGAGTGTTCACAGCCCAGATGGACAGAAGATGCTAATGTTAAATATCAATTTCATGAAATTTACTGTTTCTTCTTTCTTTAGTATGTGTGTATGTGAATGGTATGGATGCATTTATTTATGCAAGTTTGTGATTGCACATTCATGGGCCAGAGTGTGGCATGTGTACATGCATGCAGAAGCCAGAAGTTGATGTCAGGTGTCACCTTCAGTCACTTGTCTCCTTAATTTTTGAAACAAGGTCTCCTATGGAAACTAGAGCTTGCCAATTCAACTAGGCGAGTTACCCAGAAAGCCCTAGGAATCCTCCTGTCTCTGCCTCCCCAGTGCTGGGATTACAGGTTGCGGCCACCACACGCAGAAGTCTTGCATTAGTGCTGTGGATTCAAACTCGGTGTCTCGTGCTTCTGCAGCAAGCCCTTCGCATGCTAAGCATCTCCCTAACTCTTGAAAGGTAATGCTAAGGTTTCAATGAGTGGTCCCTCCCAAAATGCATGTGTAAGCTTGGTCTCCAGGGTGATGGTATTGAGAGGTGCTTGGAACCCTTAAGAGGTGGGCCTACTTGAAAGCAACAAAGTCCAGTGGTGGTGTCCCTTTCTCTCAGTTGTCCCAAGATACGATTACTTTCCCTGATGAATGTTCCTGGTGATGGCCATCAGGCTGCCTTCTTCAGAGGCCAGGCCAAGGGGCCAGTTGATATTGATTCAAAACTCTACACTGTAGAACTAAATAGATCTTTTTTTCTTTATAAATTAGCTATCTCCTACATTTTGTTGTAACACAAAGATGCTTAATATAAATACTATGCCAGGAAACAGAATCTGGGTTTGCATCAAAAGTTATATTTAACACTTAATAAATAGGGATTATTGCTATCTATCTCTACTGCTAAGGTCAAAGAGGAAATATCCAGTAATTATTATAACATTCCTGCTTCCTTTCACAAATATATACTCTCCTCTCTCTCTCTCTCTCTCTCTCTCTCTCTCTCTCTCTCTCTCAGATATCTCATAAATCTATTCCAATGAAAGTGACAGAAATGATTTGACATGAGTAAGTCTAATATGAAGGTTTCAGGAATGACATACATTGTTGATTCACCTGTGTGACAAGAATATCAAAACAGTACCAAAAAGCTGACAACATGGTAAGGCTGAATTATTCCAATTAAATCAATGATCTCAATAGCTACCTGTTTCTTAAATGATTCTGTTAATCCCATGTCATTATAGTTAAACTATGTTTAAGGTATACACTACTGAGAGTTTCTGTCTTTTGGGTACCTTAAATCTCCATGCTTGAAACTTTATTAATTAAAATGTAGTTTAAAGGTCATAACACACTCATGTCAGGAAAAGTACACTTACATTGCTCGTTTTTTAAAGTGAGATTTTCTTTCTCTTCTATGTGAAGTCTTTAGAGATATTTTGAGTTTTGGCAGTGGTACTAGTGTTTTGTCGTGGTTGTTTTGTTTTTGTTGGTTTGTTTTTACTAATGCATTATGAAAGTGATGACAACAAGCAGTGGAAAAGAGATCTGAATTTGATATATCTTGTTTCTGCAGTCCAAGAAAAACCTCTTCATTATCAAGGTTAATTAAAGCTGGCCCTGTGATTTTAAAAGGGTAGTTTGAGTTGACCTTGCTTTTAGTTCCCATCTGGTCTGTGTTCTTTGGAAATTAGTTCCCTACCCTCATTTACCTTGGGCATTCTTTATATAAACTGTTTGGGAAGTGATAAAACCCTTATTTAAAATGGCTTTAATAAGATTGAAACTTCTTGCCCTGAAATTGAGGTATAGAGATGGAGATAGTTTTAGTCAAAACTAGACATAAATAGCATCACTCACAGAACTTATTTTGTGTCTTTTTCCACCACTTTAAAGTATATTTACATCTATTTGTAGTATAATCAGAATTTTGCAATCATTAGAACTGTGGAATTTTATACATCTTCATTTCAGTGAAAGGAAAACGAATACTTCTATCAGCCAATCTTCACTTTCACTTTCCCAGTTCTAGAGGTGCATTAGTCTACAAATCCATTAATGCAATTTTTGTCTCTTCCTTTGAATTATGCATTTCCCCAAATAATATATGTACTGAAAATTTGCCATTTTTAGAGTTGAGATATATATATATATATATATATATATATATATATATATGTATCTATGTAGGGATATATACGTGTGTGTTAAATAAATATATAACTTAAGATACTGAACACACACTTTCTGCAATTCAATTCTACTACATTTCACTGTATTTCATCTTTTAAAACTTTTTTTAAATTTTTTTGCTCATTTTTATTTATTTATTTGAGAGCAACAGACACAGAGAGAAAGAGGCAGATAGAGAGAAAGAGAGAGAATGGGCATGCCAGGGCCTCCAGCCACTACAAACGAACTCCAGATGTGTGTGCCCCCTTGTGCATCTGGCTAATGTGGGTCCTGGGGAATTAAGGCTTGAACCAGGGTCCTTAGGCTTCACAGGCAAGCGCTTAACCACTAAGCGGTCTCTCCAGCCCCTAAAACTACTACTTTTTTTATTTATTTTAGATATAGAAAGAGGCAGAAACACACACACACACACACACACACACACACACATATATATATATATATATATATATAGAAGAGAGAGAGAGAGAGGCAGGCAATGCAAACTCTATCCACTGAAAACAAACTCCAGAGGCATGCTTCAAAATGTGCATCTGGCTTTCTGTGGGTACTGGGGAATTGAACCTGGGTCATTGGACTTTGCAGGCAAGTACCTTAACCACTAAGGTATCTCTCCAGCTTTGCTTTTCATCTATTAACAAAGTCCCCATGTTTTCTCCTAATACTCTGTGCTGATATCTCAAAATATAAGATCAAATGCAGCCCTTTTCCCTTATAGAATTTTTAAACATTTTTAATATTTTGAAGAGTCTTATTCATACACTTTCAGAATTTAATTTTTCAAGTTTAAAGTGTTCAACTGGACATTTTCCTAGGACTGTATGGGATTGGTGCATTCAAAGAACTAAGCTATTTATATTAATCATCCCTTCCAAAGAATTGTGATATCTTTCCATTTTTTCAATTATCTTTGCTATATTCCTTTATAAAATTTTAACTTATCCCATAAGACATTGAGGTTTGTTTAAGAAATTCCTCTGTAGTATAAAGATTTTTTTTTTTCTCAAACAACAAAATGTTGTAAAGGGGCAAGAGAGATGATGCAGCAGTTAAGGTGCTTGTCTGAAAAGCATAAGTACCCAAGTTCTATTCCCCAGCATCCTCATAATCCAGATGCACATGATGGTATAAATGCAGTCTGGAGTTCTTTTGCAATGGCTTAAAGGCCGGGCACACTCATTCTTCTCTCTCTCTCTCTCTCTCTCTCTCTCTCTCTCTCTCTCTTCCTCCCTCCCTCTATCTCTGTCATTCTCTCTTAAATGAATAAATATAAAATTTAAAAGTGTGAAAATATTCTAAAGGACTTTATATATATAAAAAAGGAATCAGCCTAACCTAGAGTGAGACCCTACCTCAACACCCCCCCCCAAAAAAAGAGGAATAGTATTCTTTCTGAATGTACTTTGAAATGGGGGATATAATTCATAGTTTTTCTTAATATTCAAAATATTTAGTTCACCTATTTTCAATGATAAAGGAAATTTTCTTCTGTGAGCTGGAGTCATATTGAGCTCATAAAGAGCTTTCTAAGCTCGATGGGGTCAAGATGGAGTCCACCTAACCACGTCTCACCTTGTAGGAAAGGCAAGGCAAGATCTTCTGGGTTCTTTGGGATTTTTAGGAGTTTGCAGAGGAGGGTGCTGAGAAGAGAAGGAGAAAATCCGCTGATTCACATGTTCTGGGCAGCCCACAAGTCCCTCAGTCCCCTCAAGCAGCCTTCCCAGCTGCAGTACCAGCCACCTGCCCAGCCTGCCGCCAGGTTCCTCCTGCACTAACCCCAGACTAAGTGTACCCTGGTTAGCAGGCTAGTGTTCCCCCTGCCCTAGGCTTTCCTGCCACCTAGGACTTCCACGCGCCATCCTGGGTGCGCAGATCCCTTCCCTCCCTCCTTTGGTTTTCCTACCACCAGGGACCTCCAAGCACAACCGCAGTTCCACATGCCACCCCTCCTTGTGCTGACCCAGACCAGTAGGCTGGAGTTCTTCTTCCCTCCCTCCTTTGGTTTTTCCCGCCACCAGGGACCTCCATCCAAACTGCTACCCCTCCCGGCCCGTGGACCAGGTCTTACCCCACTTCCTGAAGGCTACTGGAACCCAGGCCATCAGGCTTTTTTTACCTCTCCCTCCACCTTCCCACTGCCCCAAAGGGACCACTGCCCATCCCCCCCTGTGTGTCACCTGATCCGCAGAAGTCCCATATCCCCAGCCCACCTTGTCATAGGATGTAGCAGTCCCAACCAGACCCTGCTACACAGTCCCAACAGCCCCACTGTCCCATTTCCTCACCCCTCAGCATTACAGAACCACCACACAATCCCATGCTCCCCTGCTCTGCAGCCCAGCCACAACACCAGTGTTGTCCCATTCCCCCAGCCCCAGTCCCCTCAGGCCACCTGTCCATGCAGTCTGAGACAAGGAACCACTGACCAACAAACCGCTTCAGCAAGTTCTCAGGCCCCCACCCAAGCCTCACCAGCTTCTTCCTTCTGAGGAGACAGGCTCCATTGCCATCAGAAGCCTAATCGAAGCAAACATAAAAGGGAATAATCAATGAAGACACTTCAAAGGTAAACTACAGCTTCCTCCTAAATTAAGTAAGATTCCTACACTGTGATGGGCAGACCACAGCACAAAGGAGCAACATGAAAAACCAAATGCAAGTAAATCCAACAAGGTTGCCCAGTCCCACAATGGATGTCCATAATCAAAGCATAGAAGAGCATTGAAGAGATGGTTTAGTGGTTAAGGCATTTGCCTGAAAATCCAAAGGATCCCAGGACGCATGTTAGCCAGATGCACAAGGGTATACATGAGTTTGTTTGCAGTAGCTGGAGGCCCTGGCATGCCCATTCTCGATCTCTCTATCTGTCTCTATCTGTCTGTCTGTCTATCTATCTATCTATCTATCTATCTATCTATCTATCTCTATCTCTCTTTTCTCTCTCTCCCTCTTCTCTCTCTCTCTCTCTCTCTCTCTCTCTCTCTTTCTCTTTCTCTCTCCCTCTTTCTCTCTCTCAAATAAATAGATAAATAAATAGAATATACATAAAAAGCATAGAAGAGACAACAGGATCAGAATCCCAAAATAAAGATATATGCTATGCAACCCTGGCCACACATATAGCAGAAATTGCAGAAAATCAACAAAGGTCCAATAATTGTACAAACGCTGACCTTGCTAGACTAAACCTAACAAAAAAGGAAGGATTCCAAAGACAGATAAACAATCTGAAGGAGAGTGAAAGCAAAGAGGACCTCAATAATCAGCTGTCTAAGCTCAATGAAGACATAAATAAATGCAAGGATGAATTCCAACATGCATTAAGAAAATCAGAAAATGATGTGAAAAGGGAACTCGACAGAGAGATGGAAACTATACATAAAAAGGCAGTAGAAAATACAAACCAAATTGAACAAGTCCAAAACTCTATAGAAGCTCTCAAGAATAGAGTCATCCATGTAGAGGAAAGAAACTCAGAACTGGAAGCCAAAACAGGAGAAACAGTTCATGAGTCCAAAAGTTTTAATAAATTCAAAAATTTTTGTGAACAGAACATGAGGGAACTGAGGGTTACCCTTTAAGGTCTCAACATTCAGATCATGGGAATACCAGAAGGGGAAGAAATTCAAACCAAATGCATGGAGAATTTATTCAACAAAATTATTGAAGAAAACTTTCCTACCCTTTAAAAGAAAGTCCTATCAAGTTACAAGAAGCTAACAGAACCTCAAACAAACTGAACCAAAGGAGAAATTCTCCAAGACATTATCATTAAGACTCTAAACAAAGAGAAATTCCTAATAGCAGCTAGGGAGAAACAACCCATTGCATGTAAAGGTAACCCCAATAGAATTACTTCAGATTTCTCAATGGAAGCCCTGAAAGCCAGAAGGGCCTGGAATGAAACACTGCAAAGTCTAAGAACTTATTGCTTGCAGTAACAGACTACTCTACCTGGCAAAAGTATCCCCAATAATAGATGGTGAAAGAAAAACTTTATATGATAAAACCAGCAGCTTTACAACTATATGAACACAAAGCTGAACCTTCTTCAGGGAAATCTCCACACTGAAGAGTCAAATAACCAACCTCAAGTGCCTATAAGAAGCAAATATCAATTACCAAACTCAGAGAAAGCACAAAAAATTGAAAAGTCCAAGAAAAACAACAAAGCACATGAATCATCACAATATAGCAGAAATTAAATCAAACTTCATAGTTATTATGCTAAACATTAATGGCTTTAGTTCACCTATCAAGAGACATAAGCTTATGAGATGGATCAGAAAATTATACCTCTCATTCAGCTGTCTTCAAGAAACCCACCTCACCACTAAAGAGACACCTCCTCAGGGTGAAAGGGTGGAAAATTATATTCCAAGCAAACAGAAATAAGAAACAAGCAGGTGTAGCTATACTAATAGCAGATAAAATAGACTTCAAACCAAAAGTAACCAAAAAAGACAAGGAAGGCCACTTCTGACTTATCAAGGGAATGATCCAACAAGAGGATATCATAATCATCAATCTTTATGTACCAAACACAGGTTCAACACAGTTCATAAAACAAAACCAACTTGACAACAAAACAGAAATAACCACCACCATAGTCAGGGACTTCAATATTCTACTATCAGCAATAGACAGGTCATCCTAACAGAAAATTAACAGGGAAGTGAGAGAGCTCAACAACACCATAGGACATCAATCAAACCTAATGGACATCTACACAACATTATACTCCAAATCCACAGATTAAACATTATTCTAAGCATCCCATGGAACCTTCTCTAAAATAGATCATATACTGGGACATAAAGCCTGTCTCCATATATTTAGGAAGATTGACATAATTTAGTGCATGGTATCAGATCACAGTGCTGTACTACTATAAATTAACAACAAAAGATGCACCAGGAATCCCTCTAACAAGAACAATACACTTTTAAACAATAAATGGGCAGTGGGTGAAATAAAAAATGAAATTGCCAGATTTCTAGAATTGATGACAATGAAAACACATTTTACCAAAACTTATGGACCAGGGGGAAATTCATAGCACTAAATGCCTTCCTAACAAAGACAGAGAGATCCCAAATCAATAACCTAACCATCCACCTACAGGCATTGGAAAAACAAGAAGAATCCAACCCAAAAAGTTCTAGATGGAAGGAAATAATTAATATCAGAGTAGAAGTTAATGAATTGGAAACTAAGAAAACAATTAAGAAAATTTATGAAACAAATAGCTGTTTCTTTGAAAAAATAAACAAGATTGATAAACCCCTGGCCAAATTGATCAAGTAAAAGAAAAAGATGCTTTAAATTAACAAAATTAGAAATGAAAAAGGAGAGATCCCAACAGACATAAGTAAAATTGAGAGAATCATCAGGACTTATTTCAAAAACATTTACTCCACAAAACTTGATAATATGGAGGAAATGAATGAATTTCTGGACACATACTACTTACTAAAACTAAACTCAGAGCAGATTAATCTACTAAACAAAGCTATTACATCCATGGAGATTGTAAAGGTAATCTAAGCCTTCTCAAAAAGAAAAGTCCAGGTCCGGATGGCTTCTCAGTTGAATTCTATCAAGCCTTCATAGAAGAACTGAAACCAATTTTTCTCAAACTGTGCCACAGAATTCGATAACAGGGAAAATTTCCCAACTCCTTTTATGAAGCTAGTATCACCTGAATACCAAAACCAGACAGAGGTGCTACAAGACAAGAAAATTGTAAGCCTATTTCCCTGATGAATTCGGATGCAAAGATCCTGAACAAAATCCTTGCAAACTGAATTCAACAACACATCAAAAGCATTAGCCACCTTGAGCAAGTAGGCTTCATCCCATGAACACAGTATATGTTAGCCATTTGCAATTCTTCCTCTGAGAACTCCCTATTCAGTTCTCTGCACCACTTTGGAGTGGGTTGTTTGATTTTTGTTTGTTTGTTTGTTTAGTTTATTGAGTTCTTTGTAGATTATGGATACTAGGCTTCTGTCAGTGGTATAGCTGACACAGATTTTTCTTCCATTCAGTGGGTAATCTATTGGCTCTGCCTATTGTACGTTTGTCTGTACAAAAGCTTTCTAGCTTCATGAGATCCCACTGGTTGAGTGCTTGCTTAATTCCCGTGGCTACTGGGGTTTTGTTCAGGAAGTCTTTTCCCAGTCCTATATCAACCAACAGCAGCTCATGGGAAGAAAGATGTTTACAAATACAAGGGAAAACTCCATGAGGCCAGGAGAAAATATGGCATCAGCAGAGGCTGGACATCACTTCCTGACCAACATCAGGAAGGGACAATAGCAGCAGGAAAGTGTTCCAAATACTGGCAAGGGGAAACTGCCTATAATACCCATAATCCCACCTCAAAAACACACCTCCTCCAGCAAGGCTCCAATTCCCATACTGCCATCAGGTGGAAAGCAAGTATTCAAAACACATGAGTTTTGGGGGACATCTGATTCAAACCACTTTTGTTCACATTATCTCAAGTTGTAATGTTTTAGTAGATCTTTTATTTTATATTACATATAAAATATATGTATATCTTTTATTCATATTATTTTGCAAACTTTCAAAATAAAATAGATTTTTAAGTTAAAGAAAAAGTGTGTTGTTTAGTTTCCAGGAACTGGTTGGGGTCTTTATGTGTCTCTTGTTTATTTCTAACTTTAAAGCACTGTGATCTGATATGATGCAGAAGTTGCTTCAATTTTCCTGAATATAAAGGCACACTTTATGGCCTAATATATGGTCAATTTTGGAGAAGGTTCCATCTGCTGCTGAGAAGAATGTATCTCTCTCCTCTCTCTCTCTCTCTCTCTCTCTCTCTCTCTCTCTCTCTCTCTCTTTGGAAGTTCATCCCTGCAGTGCGGAGCTGACTACATCAAAAGCCATAGAAAGTTCTGCCTGTCCATGTTCTATGCAGCTCTATTAGCAATAGCCATGAAACAAGTTATCCAAGTGCCCATAGTTAGATGAATGGATAAATAAAATGAGGGAAAAATATGGAATCATTTCTTAGACCTATTTAGAAACATTTTAAGATACCTTTAAACATTTTTCTTGCTCTTCAAAGGTCTTACATCAGTCCCTCATTCCTTCTGATCTGGATTCTATAAACAGCCTACTCTTTTGAACTTTGCCACAAAATTTTCTTAATTTAACCTAAAGAATCCAAACATGGTAAGGTTTTTATATTTGTTTGTCTGTTTGTTTGTTTTGTTGTCTATGTTGTTGTTGTTGTAGTTGTTGTTTTGTATTTAGAGGTAGGGTCTCACTCTAGCTAAGGCTGACCTGGAATTCACTATGTAGTCTCAGGGTAGCCTTGAACTCATGGCGATCCTCCTACCTCTGCCTCACAAGTGCTGAGATTAAAGGTTTGCACCACCACATCCAGCATGGTAAGATTTTTAAACATTGTTCTTTGCCAATTATTGTGAGATAGCATAAAAATTCAACTTTGTAACCAAGTTTACTTTTCATTCTTCATCACAGTGGTCAATGACAGCAGGGCATCTTTATCAACATCTCTCACTTAGTCTCAAAGTACTTCTGTGAGCCAAATGATAACTTGTCATCTCATTGATTGGGCTGGGCAAAGTGAAGAATGTAGATTACATGGTACCTCTTCAAATTTCCAGCTGGCGGCACAGTCAATGTCTACTTACATTTCCTTGACCTACACAAAGCAAAAACTGTACATTAGCCAGTTGTGGTGGTGCACGCCTTTAATCCCAGCACTCTGGAGGCAGAGGTAGGAGGCCATGAGTTCGAGGCCACCCTGAGACTAGATAGCAAATTCCAGGTCAGCCTGAGCTAGAGCAAGAACCTACCTTGAACGCCCCCCCCCCAAAAAAAAACCTGAATTTTAAGAAGACAAGGGAAAATGGAGGAAAATTAGAATATTACTAAGTAGCACTAAAGTCTAAGAATTTTTTGTTTTGTTTCTTGTTTTGGTTTGGCTTGGTTTCCTTTCATCAAATTATTAAAAATATCTCTGATTGTTGGATATACTTCAAACTCATTAATTTAACAATCTACATGCAAATAAACTTTTTATTCTAAATCTCTACTGACTTCTTTCACATATCCCTATGAAACAAAACAAAATTCTTGTTGAATGGTTCCATTAATGATGCCTGTTTTGCACTTCTGAGTTTTCATTAAGCCTTTTTTTGTTGTTGTTGTTCATTTTTATTTATTTGAGAGTGACAGAAAGAGGAAGAGGCAGATAGAGAGAAAGAGAGAGAACGGGCGCGCCGGGGCTTCCAGCCACTGCAAACGAACTCCAGACGCGTGCGCCCCCTTGTGCATCTGGCTAACGTGGGTCCTGGAGAATCAAGCCTCGAACCGGGGTCCTTAGGCTTCACAGGCAAGCGCTTAACCACTAAGCCATCTCTCCAGCCCAAGCCTTTTTTTTTTTTTTTACAATATTTATTTATTTATTTATTTATTTATTTATTTATTTAAGAGGAAAGCAGATAGAGAGAGAATGGGTGAGCTAGAGAGAGCCACTAGTCACTGCCAACCAATTTCAGATGCATGAGCAACCTTGTGCATCTGGCTTATGTGGGTACTGGGGAATCAAACCTGGGTCCTTAGGCTTCACAGGCAAGTGCCTTAACCACTAAAGCCATTTCTCCCAGCCCAGATATTTTAACTATACATATGGCTAACTATATTTTGCTTATTCCTGTGTATAATATGTTTACATTTCAATACTACATAATTTAAGTAATTATAAAATGAACCAAGTTTAGCATAAAAATATCTTAAATACTTTAAATAATGCATAATTTCACTAAGAAAATATGATTATAATATTTTACAAAATATTGTGTGATATGGTATTGAGTTTGAAAGCCAAATGTCTCTCATAGCCACAAGTGTTTGTGATTAAGCGTCCCTCCATCTCCTGAGGTCTTTGGGAGGTGGAAGGTGGGAGCTGGAGGAAGTATGTTGCTGGTGGCAGGTCTTAATGTATATTAGTCTAAACCTACTGGGTGTTGAGAGCTAGCTCACTCAAAGGATTCTTTCTTTTTGGTGTGGAGAGGTGATGAATGACCAGCTGCCTGCTCTATCACACTGAAGCTTTATCACACTGGAAACTGAATCTGAAATCAACCCATTCTTCCTCTGTGCAACTCTGGTCAGGTGGTTTGTCCCAGCAACAAGAATGTAGCCACTACAGTTTCTGTACTTACTTATTTCACTTGTTATACATATGAATAGAATTTTAAAAGGAAATTTTTCATTGGCATACATTACACTTCATTATTATGCCATTATATGATTTTGTAATATTTTTACAGGAGCAGTTTAGAATTTTCATGAATGTTTTCATTTGTAAGCCCTTTCCACCATTTAAATAATGAAGGTATTATTATTTATTTTTTAATCATGAATCATTTATTTATTTATTTATTTGAGAGCAACAGACACAGAGAAAGAGCCAGAGAGAGAGAGAATGGGTGCACCAGGGCCTCCAGCCACTGCAAACGAACTCCAGGCTCATGCGCCCCCTTGTGCATCTGGCTAACGTGGGTCTTGGGGAATCAAGCCTTGAACCAGGGTCCTTAGGCTTCACAGGCAAGTGCTTAACCACTAAGCCATCTCTCCAGCCCCTGAAGGTATTTTTTATATTTTGAAAATCACACTTCTCATTTTTTGTTTTCTTTAATTATGCAATTAAGTTTTTGTTAAATTATGGATTGTTTGAATGCAGGATCCATTCTGTTATATCACTGTGAAGGTCATTATCTTTCTCATAGTAGATGGATACACAGTAAGTGTTTGTAAAGTGAGAAAATAAGTTTGAAATAATATAAATAGCTCCTTTTATTTAAGAAGATATTATGCCTTTTGGGGTAATATTTTTGTACTGAAACTATGAGATGAATCCAGAAAAATATTGATAGCAAAAGAAAGCTTATATCAATTTGAATATATATATATTCTGCATTTTTTTCCTTTCTTTTCAGTTATTTCCCTGTGGAACTCATGTGGAAGGCCATTGAACCATATTGGATATGTCAATACAAACACTAGAAATTTTACCACATTATCAGTTCTTGGGAAAACACTTGAATTAAAAAGTTACTGGGATAGTAAATATACTCTCTCATTCATCAGGGGCAGCATTTAGGTACAGACTATGAGGTCCTTTTCAGTTCACAGTAAGATTAAGACGTAGTGTTCACAGCAACAACTAGCTAAATATTTCACCCTAGGATGGAGTTTTCCTCTTTCAAGCATCTTGATAGTCCTCATAATCTCCTACAAAAGGAATACACACACATACACACACACACATACACACACACACACACACACAAGGGTGAGGGAGGGAGATATCTTTGTGGGAACCTAATTAGTACCAGGAGTGATTGTAGAAAAGAGATGTTTCAGAGAAGATACTAGCACTGGTCAGTTGGAGATTAGCAAATTGTCAATGATCAAGGAGAATCTCCAATATACAGCTGCAAACATTACTAAAAATCATACTGGATGTGGAGGCAAATCACATGCACATTCCATCTTGTCTTTGCCATCTGTCTGCTCTAGATGCTATGAAAATTAGAATGCCTTCATGACAGTCTTCAGAGAAACCTTTAGTTACTGTCGTTGTTGCTGCTGATAAAACTTGAGGCACAAGAATTTTTGATGCTCACTTTTTGTCTCTGCGACCAAAATACTTGCTATAAATTACTTACAAGAGGAATGATTCATTTTCACATATAATTTCTGGAGTGTCAGTCCATCCATCATGGTGTGAAGTTCCTAGCATAGCAAAGCAGTTCATGTCATGATATCCTAGAAAGGGCCAGGGTAAGCTGTATTACCCTCAGACATGCCTCCAGTAATATGACACACATTTCACCAAATCCCAATAATGCTATCATGTGAATAATGTCATCAAGTGATGCATCCACTTATTAAGTCAGTGCCCTCATATTCTAATTCTCTATAGACATGCCTTCACTGACACACCAAGAAAGTGTGAAATAAGTAGTCTTCTAGACATTCCTTAAGCCAAACAAATTGGCAATCAAGCTTAACAACCACAGTAGTCCACTGGTCTTACTATAAATAGCTTAAGCAGTAGGAAAGAGACTCACTGTATAAATAAACAGATCTCTTATGCCAAAGATAGAACACAATAACCATAAAACAAGAACATTAAATGAAAGTTGCATACCATTATTACTATGTCATTATAAATTTGAATGGCAACCATGGTACCTATAATTACAGTATATCTGATAAAGTCCCCCTAGTATTTTTCTAAATAGACCTATAGATCAGAAGACAGAAACCCCACATTGGTAAATTAATTAATTACTTATTTATTTTGGAAATTGTGGTTAATCCTGATTGTTCAATTATTAGCCAACGGACCATATAAGTAAATACATCTGTTTCTTGTAACCCTGAGTAAGTTGTGTGAGTTATACATAAGCTGATTTTATATTTTATTTATTTATTTGAAATGAGAGAAAGAGAGACAGAAAATGAGAATGGCCATGCCAATGGCCTTTAGTCACTACCAACAAACTCCAGATGCATACACCACTTTGTACATTTGGCTTTATATGGGTGTTCTGGAATCAAACCAGGTTCATTAGATATTGCAGGCAAGCATCTTAACCTATGAGCAATATCTCCAGCTCATAAGCTGATTTTAATTATCAGCAATAAAGTTATCAGGCAACTGTGTCACTTCCCATAGAAAGTGTGAAAATCATTTTATTTCATTTTAAATGATTAATTAATAATAATATTTAAGCGTTTGTTAGAAATAGTAGTCTCTTCGTATGTGGAGATGGCATCACTAATAAAACAAACATACACTTGAGGACTGTAATGTAAATGGTCTAGAAACGCCACTTGAAACACACTGACAAACCATTTACAGCAGCAATGCTAAAGTTTACTCTAATATATATATATTATGAAATTTTTCACAGAAATTTCAACCAGTGTTTAGTGGTTAATAAAAATATATTTGCATACTACAAAATAGATAAAAGAGATTTCAAATACTCTCACCAGAAGTAATAAACATTTGACACAATGATATGTTTATCTGATTGAATTATTCCATAATGATGTACATGCACTAAAGCATGTCATTTTACCTCATAACTACATGTAATTCTTGCCAATTTAAAATAAATGTCACCTGGAGTAATCCCCATATATTCCATAGAGGATGTTTTTTTTTTTAGTTCCAACAGAAAATAGGAAAGTTTGAACTATTTATGAAGCTGATATTTAGGAAGAATGGTATAACAATTTCCAGAGATTTTACATTCATAAAACTTCCTAAACTAAATGGGAATGTAATATATATCTTATATATTATTACTGTCATATTAAAATCCAGTGATACTTTTACACTCATTGATTCTGTCATTGTTTTTTCTTTATGCATTCATTTATACATACACATCTAATAATATCTATGAAAAGTCAAAACAGTTTTAGATATTCACATTTATATATGATATACTTAAAATCTATAGCCCAGAGAACAAAACAAAATTTATTTAATTTGAAAGTTCTAAACATTAATGATATTAGGAAGCAAGAGTTTATATTGCAATGGAAAGTAGTAAATTTTCCATTGGATTGATGATGCTGCAAAGAACATGAAATTTGAGGAGTAGAAAGTAAGGAGAGAAAAGCTTTGCTACTAAAAGGATAAGTTCTGAATTCAGTTTTGTCTTCTCTCCATTCCCTTCCTTCCTCACTGCACTCCACCTCATAAGTGTTATTTCCCTTTCATAAAGTCTGTTTCCTGATTCAGAGCTTTCAACTATGATATTTCTAAAGGCTGGCATAGCCTTCCCTTTGTATCCTTCCCTCCCTATGTATTTGAGTTGACAAGTCACATTCTCCCAAAGATAGTTTCACTTTAACAAATTTATTTCAGATTTGCCTTACTATAGTTTTTGTCATCTTTTATTTTTTTTAATTTTGACCTCTAGGATATCAAGGACACCTGTCTATCCTATTCAGGACATTAATCTTTGTCAGTTAAGCATCTCACACATAGAAGACTTTTTATCAAAATTTGCTAAATGAATCAGTGAAGTCATTATATTGCTAGAGTTACTATTGTCCAGTCTCAGAATTTATCACATCAGGACTTTATTGTTTCTCTCTCACTCTCTCTGTCTGTGTATAGTTAACAATATGGTGTTGTACTGAAATATAAGCTAAAGGCCAATATATCATGTTTAATGTCCCTACTAGGAAGGCAACAGCAACAACACACACAAATGTATTTAAATATGGCTTTATTACAAATTCATAATCTGAAGAAAGCCCTCAGTCCCACCCAAAGCATCTATAAATATGAATAGCATGGCAAATTTTAAATTTAAAAGGATGCTGTTGAAACATGGTAAAAGCAATGCATAGTCTTTAGTAGCTAGTGCAATGGGATGGTAATTTTCCTGTGCCATGAAGAATAAATAGCTTACTTCCTATTTTATATAGGAAGGAATAATTTTTATGGTTCAACCAGGGTAAAAAGTACCTAGGCCATATTCCTGGCTGAACTTCTATGCACTCAAGTTCAGATGACAATGAGCATTTCTACCCACTGGCCTTTGAGTCTCTTGCCTAGTTTCAACCATTAATTGGTAACCATCTTTATTATCTATTTGAGAGAGAGAGACATGATTGGATGTATACAAACATATGCCTCCTAAATACATTTATTGGTAAAAGTTTACTTAAATTAAAAATGGCTGGGAGTGGTGGCACACGCCTTTAATCCCAGCACTTGGGAGGCAGAGGTAGGAGGATTACAGTGAGTTCAAGGCCACCCTGAGGTCAGCCTGGGCTAGAGAAAGACCCTACCTTTAAAAAACAAAAAAAAAAAAGATAAAATTAAGTTAGATTTTTTCCATTTTTATACTTTAAAAAAACAACCCAGTGTATTAATTTTAATATCATATAGGAAAAGAGAATGGCAAAATAAGTTACCTTTGCTTATGGTTTTTCTAGAGTAATTTATGTCCTTTGAATTTTAGGATATTTTGTAAATTAGAAATTCCTCCTTCCTACATGATATTTTTGTATTTTTCTCTAAGGGTTGATTCCCTGAGGTTATGTCATGTTGCCATCTATTTTAAAGGAAATTCTGCAGTCTATTCCACCATTGCTTATGCTTGCATTAAAAACTGAGAGTGCTATAAAAAAAAAACTAGGATTGAATATTTCTAGGGAATATCTAAGATTCAAGCAAGATTTCTTCTAAATATCCTTTTGCTAAAGTTATAAATGAAGCAAAGAGCTTCAAAAGAACATGAGCTACATACAATGGAGAAACTCCTCTCTTGGAAATGTGAGAAGGGTCTTCATTACCCAAGAAATGGTTTTATGCAGCTAACACAGTTCACACACTGCTGCATTAAATTTAAGAATTTTGACATTTTTGAGGAAATTGAAACAATTTAAGAATGTGATAATGCAAGAATTATGATGAAGAAATTGTATCATTAAAATAAAAACAATCACATAAGTCATTGCATGGCTCAGGACTCTCTACAGGATGGAAAGCAGTAGAATACATGTATTACAAAAGAGGATTTAATCGGTCTACATGATAGGGTCCAACAATGGCTATCAGCATACTGTAAAGGCAGAGACCTTGGTCACTTCTCAGTCCAAAAAGCTGGATGCCTCAGAAGTCCCAGTCCAGCATGGGCACCTGGAAGTTCTATGGGGAGTCACTGATACTCAGAAAGGCTGGAGTCTGAGGTCCCTGGAGGGTGGCAGTAGCATCAGTCACTCAGAAAGAAGAACAAATGCAGTCACACATTGCGTTTTCCTCTGAGTTCTTCATTTGGGACACTCATTAGAGGATTTCTCAGCCTGAGATCAAGTCTCCCCTCCCAGTCTTCTCTTACAGACATGCTCAGAGATGTGTCTCCCAGGCTGCTTGGAAGTCCTGTGATGTTGACCTTTGAGAAAAACCATCAAGTCATCTTCTCTTTGGACAAATGAGATAAATTCCTAAGATACTTTCAGGCTATTCTTGCTAAAGTCATGCTGCAAGGTTTGGAAAATACATGGATAAGTATTTAATAAAAGAAAAAAGTCAGGCTTAGAGGCTAAGATACTTGCCTGCAAAGCCTGAGGACCCAGAATCTGTTCTCTAGTACCCAGGTAAGCCAGATGCACAAGGTGGTGAATGCATCTGGAGTCAGTTTGCAGGGGCCAGAGACCTTCGCACAACCTCTGTCACTCTCTCTCTCTCTCTCTCTCTCTCTCTCTCTCCATCTCTTTCTCTCTCTAAAATAAATACACAAATAAATAAAAATATTTTTTTAAATTAATCAAATTATGATTTTAATTTTCAAACATAATCACCACAAGTTGTGATGTTTAATGTCCATTGTTAACTTGACTGGATTAAGAATTACACAGGAGACACCTCTGTGTGTTTCTCATCAAGCATTTCCAGAGAGATTATCTATGAAGGGATGAGCCAAGCTGACTGTAAACAGTACTGTGCTTTGCTGGGGGACTGTATTGAACACAAAGCTGAAAGTTAAAAGGAGGGAGCCAGCTCACCACCAGCACTCATAACAATGGGAACGGCCACTTCACAGCCCTGCTTGCATGCCATCCTCACCATAGCGGACTGTGTCTTCAAAATGTGAACCAATATAGTCTTTCTTCCTTAAATTTATTTTGTTAAAACAAAAGAGAATAACTGAAACATCAATCAAAAAGAAATACATTATATACTGTGC
This sequence comes from Dipus sagitta, assembly GCA_036346955.1. Taxonomy (NCBI): domain Eukaryota; kingdom Metazoa; phylum Chordata; class Mammalia; order Rodentia; family Dipodidae; genus Dipus; species Dipus sagitta. The sequence goes on from CM070772.1 coordinate 29,383,784, forward strand.
TTCAAAAATCATTTGAGTGGAATACAACCTTCTGGTTATTTCCTTATAGTTTTTTAATAGTAATGGACCATTGACTGACTGTCATAATTAATAGTTTCCTTTTGAGATAGGTCTTGCCATATTGTTCAGAGTGGAATTAAACTCCTAGCTTTAAAAAGCCTTTCATCTTCTGAGAAGCTGTGTCCACAGGTGTGAAACCAGTCCGTCATCATATTCACTTTTCATAGCTTATCGTAGGTAAAATACAGTATTTTTATTTTCTTGTTGCCGTTTATTGAGATTTTGAAAAATTGAATATGTAAAATAGAAATTCAAAGATATTTTTAAGATTGTAAATAATTCATGAATAAGTGGGTAGTGAGTTGGGCGAAGATAGCAATAAGGACTTGATAGGAGTTCATCATATTTTTCAAACTTTAAGCTAATGGATTTATTATAGTTCAACATGTTAAGTTGATAGAATTTATGAGTGAATTTTGAATGGTGAGGGGAGGTAGTGATGAACAGAAAAATGAGGACTTTGGTATATGTGATGAAGCGTTATGTAAACACGATGAGTGCAATGACAAGACTGGTAAGACAAGGTTCATAGAAGCAGGTTTCTACATTAATGACCCTCTCATAAGATGTCCATAAGGAGTCTGACCTTGCAACTCACTTCCTGACCTGTCAGGCCTTTCTTTGAAAATTGACCAGAAGCCTAAGATGCGAGAAATGTAGAATATTGATTACAGTTACCACCAAACAGAGATTCCACTAATAATCATTTGTCTAGAAGTCATGGATAGAGATGGCACTGGCTCAATATACAGAAAAATGTTCTTTGATGTGCTGACTCTAGAGCTATACTTAGCACGCTTTTCCCAGGCATGAGTATATTTTTGATAATTTTAGTGAACTTATTTCTTATGTAAATGTATTTATATTAAAAATATTCAGTAACATTAATAAACACCTAATACCTAATAAATGACCATGATCTAACTTGAAAACATTATAATAAATTTTAAGAAAGTGCAAACATTAGGTACAAATGAATCATCATGATTAAGTAGCATTTTCAGAAAATATATCTTAGCCATGTTTTTTTCTATTACATGCATTGTTCACTTTTCTGCTGTGTCATTCTCTTTGATGTTTTTGGAGGTTTACACTCTGATCCTTCACTACCAATGGAGTTGAGAAAACATAGAAGACTACAGTGAAAATAAGTTCATCAGATAGTGTCTATTCTATTCACACTATGGTCTTTAACCAGTTCTTTAAAGGATACCTATCTAATATTTAGTTTATATTAAATCTACCAGGAAAAAAACAACATTTACAATGTAAAAAGGGAATTTATCCATATTTTGTAAAGTATGTTTAACCTATCACATCAGTCACTCAAAAAATCTTCTTTTGCTCCTCCAAATTAAAAAATATATTTTTTAACATAAGACTATATGAAAAGTTTTGAATAGTACCCCAAGTCTGACAATTCCTTTTAGGATCTTATTCTGCGAAAAGGGGCCATTTGCTACATCATGGAAAGATAAGTGAACCATCTGCAAAATAATACTTTCATCCATACTAGACAAATGACTCACTATGTGGGTGATTTATTGCAGGAGGTTTGATTTTAAATCTCTAAACTGATTATAAAATATACTTTCAGAAGTATAAGAAAGTAAAGAACTTCTTCAGACAAAACTTTAAAGACTGAAGAAAGAAATGAAGATACTTAAAACTTGAAAGAGTCCGAAAATTCATATGGAAATTTAAGAGCTCACAAATAGCTCAAGCAAGCCTTACCCAAAAGAGCATGGCTGGAGGTATCACATTGTCTGGTTTCAAGTTATAGTAACAAAACCAGCATAGGGATGACACAAAATCAGATTTGGGGATCAATGGAATTGAGTGGAAGAAACGGAATTAAAACCACACTGCTATAGCCATTTGATTTTTGATAAAGATATCTAAAGCATATATTAGAGAAAAGATAGACTTCAACAAATACTTCTAGAAAACCTGGATACTAACATGCAGAAGAATGAAACCAGATCCTTGTTTCTCAACAATGTTTTTTGACTAGCATGCAGTTCAAAATACACCAAAGTCTTAAATTTAAGACCTGAAACTCTGAAAAACTGCTAGAGGAATACATATTAAGTCAATTCAGATTATAGATATATGTAAAGACTTCCTGAAAAAAAAATGTCTATGGCTATATCACCTTGAATAAGCCCAATGTCAACTTAAAAAAAAAATAGGAGGGAGGAGGACGGAGGAGGCTAATGATGTAACAACATGGCTGTTTACACACTGAGTATGTACATAACTAATAAATAAAAACAAATTTTCAATAGTTTAGGAATTACTAAGAATTAAGAAATAAGGTTGTATGAATTTTAAAAGGTTCTCTATAATAAAAGAAAAGCAAGTGAAGAAGCAACCTATAGAATTGAAGAAAGTCTTTGCAAAGAATACATCTGATAGAGATCACTCTCTAGAATATTCAAACAATGCATAAAACTAATTTTAGAAAAATAATTCAAATGTTCAAACAATAGCCTAAAAAAATGAATGGGTGGTTTCTCAAAAGATAAGTAAATGGCCACTAATCAAATCAAACAATGTTCAACACCCTTAGCCATAAGGATAATACAAATTGAAACTATATTGAGATTCTATCTCAACCATCAGAAAGAATATCAGAGTAAAAATAAATAGCAAATGTTATCAAGGATGTTGTGGAAATAAATCTGTGGTAGTTTGAATAGATGGCTCCCATTATATTCAGTGTTTTATTAGATTGTAGTTTGTATCTGCAGCCACCTGGCTGGAGGTGGTTTCACTAGGCAGATCTTAAGGTGTGGTGGTGGGTTTCAGATTTCAAACTAAAGATATGCAAAGTGTGCCTAGATGGAGTTCCTGAAGTGTGCTATGCTGTGTGCCTTTTGACTTTTAGGCTTGTGCTTCTCTCCGTGTGTTTGGTCCTTTGAAAACAGACCAAACTCTTGTGTCATTATGGAACTTCGCCAGGATCTATAAGCTTCAATAAATATCCCTTCCTCCATAACTGTGCCTGGTCTGGAAGTTCATCTCAGCAAACCTGAAGCTGTCTGCTACAAGATCCCTTATACATTGCTGATTCAAATAAAAATAAATCCGGGCACTATGGAAATAACAATGAAGGTTCTTTTAAAAATTTTAAAGTACAACTACCATGTGATCAAGTGATGCCTTTGTTGGGCATATAGTTAAAAGAATTTAGGTCAACATATCACAGAGATAATTCACAATAGCCAAGAGTTGGAATCAGCCTAGATGTCTAAGAACAGATGAATTTATAAAGAAAATGTGATCTATATAGAGAGAGTGGAGGTTTATTTATTTATTCAGCCATAAAAAGAATAAAGTTATGTAGTATGTTACAAGTTGGATGCAACTGTAAATCATCACATTCAACAAAAGTGGAAACCAGAACAATAAATATCATGTTTTCTCTTGTTTGAGTATATATGCATTTCTGTGAGGAACTTTTAAGCTTTTAATATATGAAAGCTACTATTGTGTTCACAGCCACTCTAGGAAATAAATTATCCACAAATGCATACACAACCATGTCCACAGCAGAGAGAGAAAAAATATATATATATAATATATTATATATTATATATTATATATATATACATATATATGTATATATAATATACATATATTTGACATAAAAGTATTCCATGACAACATATGACATCATTTTCTTCTCGCTAAAGCTAATTAAATGATGCACATACAACTTTTTGTTCCAAATAGAACAGATGCTTAATAATTCTTTCATGAAAATATGACAAATAGAAGAATAAGTGAAGGTCATAAACTTCTACTTGACTTTGAGGGCAGAAATGCCTAAAAACATTGGTTTGGGACTGGAGAGATGGCTCCACACTTAAGGCACTTGCCTTCAATCCTAATGAGCTGGGTTTGATTCCCTAGTATTCACGTAAAGTCAGATGCACAAAGTGGAGTATGCATCAGGAGTTCGTTTCCAGTGGCTAGTGGACCTGGTGCATCCATTCTCATATTCTCTCTCTCTCTCTCTGCAAATACATATATAAAATATGTTTAAACAAAAATATTGGTTTGGGCAAATTGACATTTAAAATTTATTTGCAATGTTCTTATATTTACATTCAAAACTTGAGTTATTCTCAAAAAGTATTAAATTTCTTATAATCGAATGTTAATGACAACAGTAGCATCATATCTATGTCTGGTTTGGTTTAATTTCACCTTGCACTTTTAACATAATGATTGATAAATATATCTTCAATTGAGATGTATCTTATAATAATCTTCACATTGAGTTACATAGTGAGAAACATGTTTAGCTGTGGATTAATACAGTGTGAAATGAGGTGGATTTTGTCCTTTGTTTCCAGATGGGCCTACTCTTTTGTTAATGTAGAGGACAGTATTACTGGTTTAGGAAAAGAAAGGAGAAAGGACATTATAGTTAAGATACTTTAGCATAACACAGCTAATAAAAATAAGTAATAATGTGTATTTACTCCTTATTAGAAGCAAGTATATATTATTTATCATCATTTGATGTTTAAACTTCCATTATAGATACTCAAAAGTGATTAAGAAATAATATTCCATAAAATCAAATTCAATTTTCTACACTGTAGACAGAAAAAAAAAAAGAACACAGGGACATATGAATTTTCCAGGGATGTCATAACCAATTAAAACAAATAAGTGACAGAAACTTATTTTCTCACAGATCTGGAAACCAGAATTATAAAAGGGAAGTGTCAACAGAATTGATCTCTTCTTAGGCCTCTCTCTGCAGTGTGCAAATGGCTGGCTGTTTTCTCTCTGTGTCTCTCTCTGTCTCTATACTAAGCTCCTCTCCTCATAGCAAACCCAGAAGCTCTGGGCTGGAGTCCACACCTACGATTACATTTAAACTTATCTAACTTTTCTTAAAGGCCAGTCTTCACTAAAAGACCAGTACATTCAGAGACACTGAGGACTAGGACCCTGGTCTTTGAATGTTGTGGAGGGTGGAGATTGGAGGGAGAAGGTAGGAGCAGGGGTAGCAAAGCCAAGGGGCAGGGTGATAAAGGGTGGAGACACAATTATTCACACAAAAGGACTAAAGAATCTCCGGAACAGGTTGGGCGTGGTGTTATTTATGCTTTAGTGCGGGCAGACACCGCACCCTCCGTGTTGTGAAGGGTTCACGGAAGATACTATCAAAGCATCCTTTCTCTGCAAATTCCTCTTGATTATGAGGATGAAGATGAGGATGAGAAGACCTGATGCACAGACAAAATTGACAATGCGGGCTGGAGAGATGGCTTAGCGGTTAAGGCACTGCCTGAGAAGCCCCAGGACCCATGTTCAACTCTCCATATCCCACATAAGCCAGATGCACAAAAGTGAAGCAAGCGCAAAGTTGCCCACTAGGTGGCCCAAGCTTCTGGAGTTTGATTTCAGTGGGTTTGGCCCTGGCATGCCAATTCTCCCTCTCTCTCTCTTTGTCTCTCTTGCTCGCTCATTCTCTCTAAAATATTTTTTAATTGAGAATGCATTATATCTGTCTTCATTTTAATAACTTAGGACACAAAATATTGACCTTATTTGGTGAAATATTTTTAAACAGATAAAAAATATTATTTGCATTGATCAGATTAAGTTATCATTCTGAGCAATCAATTTGAGGGACTGAAGTATCCAATCAATATTTTGTAATGAGAAATGTTCTTGTCTTTGTAATTTTGACACCTGTGATATTATTCATGAACTTTGGGATTCTGAAGTTTGAGTTCGAGCTCTCAGAGAAACTGTTTGGAAGGGTTACATAAATCAATCATCATACTTTGATCTTTAATCCAACATTTTTCTATGCTGAATGTCATGAAGAACATATAATATCGTGTTTCCTAAAGCTTTCATATTAATAGCTTTCTTTAGTTATTTCTTACCTAGTTTTCCATCCACATAAAATGATCCTCAGTTGAAAATGTAATGAATGCTCTTTAATTGCTCATCCTTAAGAAAACACTAGAGGGCACCCTTTCCTTCTGTTAGGACATACTTTCTAAATTATTCAGTGGAAATGTTAACAAGGAATGCTACATTAAAAAGTAATATTTCTATATTTCTGATATTTGTAAGTTTGTTTCTATGCTTAACCAATTCTATTTTTGCTGACATACAATTCCACAGCATATTATTTTCAGTGAAATTTAGTTGGTTTGTGAATGAAAGGCCAGAAATGAGAGTATCACAGAGACTGTCAAGACTGAGCATTTTGGGGCTGGGGAAATTTGTCAGTGGTTAAAAGCTCTTGCCTGCAAACCCTACTGGCTCAGGTTCAATTCCCTAGCACCCATTTAAAGCCAGATGCACAAAGAGGCACACGTATCTAGCTCTGCAGTGCTGACCGGAAATAGCACTGTGTTGTGTGAGTTAATCACAACCCAGCATAAATTTCTCTGCTTAGGGTTAGGAAGGATTTTTCCTGACTGTTCTCCTATAGTTTATGTTCTCAAAAGAATATTACACCTTTGCTAGGTTAGGCCAAGTTTTAGTAAGAGTGCCAATGAGCCCTGCTTAGTGGGAAGGATTATAACTAAGACTTCAGGAACAATACAGCAAATACTGTCAATATTTCTTTAGCATAAGTTAGGGACAAATACCTCAAAATTTTACTCATAAGATTTCACAAACACTACAAGGAATAGTATTAGCATCATCTTGTTTTTAACATGGAATACAGCCACCACATATCAGATAACCCAACGTGAAAGGTTCTGAGCCTGTCAGTGTTAACACACAAAATTATTCTGAATACTGAATAACTTGCAAATAATAGAAATTCATTGCCCATGGTTCTGAAGACCTGGGAAGCCTGGTATTAACGTGACCGTAGATTATGTTAGATAAGGACCTAATCTTCATTTCTAAAATGGCAAATGGAAAGCTGTCTCCACATAGAGAAAGACATAGGACAAAAAGACTCAAAAGGTTCCCTTCAACTTTTTAAAAACATATTGTTTATCTTACTTATTTATTTGAGAAAGACAGAAAGAGAAAGACAGAGAGAATGGATGTTCCAGGGCCTCCAGTCGCTGTAAATGAACTCTAGACTCATATGCCACCTCTTGCATCTGGCTTATGTGGGTCCCGAGGAATTGAACCTGGGTCCTTTCTCTTTGCAGATAAGCACCTTAACCAGTAAGCCATCTTTCCAGCCCCCTCTAGCTCTTTTATAAAGTTGTTTGTCTCATTGATAAGGGATATTCCCTCTTCACCTTGTCATCTCCGAAAGATACTACCCACCTTTCGGTGATTATTTTAAAATATAAATTTGGCCAGACACAGTCACACCATAGGGAAAGCTACTTGCAGACTTTTTAAAAACTATGGAGTTTTGTTTTTATTTATTTCAGATAAGAAAGGTTCAGAATGGGTTCTCAGGGTTTTCCCTGTTAGCTAGTAGTGATGGTGATTATTGGGGTGTGTGACATTTCAGTGAATGAGAGTAAGCATGAACACATACTTTGAATGCTTGATAAAAACATGAGACCGATTTTGAAATTGTGTTGATATGTCCTTATTTGTTATTAATTTAAAATAGAAACCTGAAGATTGTATTATTTTGATATGCAGTCTCAACTTTATAATAATACTTATATTGACATCATCAATGCACTGTAATCAAAACACTCTCCACATGCTTCTAGAATGAGAGAAGGAAGAACTCCCCGGTAACTTAGACGAGGAAGTTGTCCCAGACTTGTGTTCAGAGGATACTAGTACAAAATTCAGAAGAGTTCAAACCAGTCTGTTGCCAAGGAGGCACGGCTGCTCACTGACATAAAGAGGGCTACGTGCTAGGCACACGTTATTCCTCCACAGACATCAGCCTCATTGTTGAAAGAATCCACTGACTTCAGTGGCCATGAAGCCTTAAGGAAATTTGTCACATCTTGGATTCTGATTTACTAAATGGCAATGCACTGTCAACCTTTAGTCTGCTTCTGGCCCATGTGAGCCACCCACTTATTCACACCTCATTCCGATTACAAGTATTCACAACGTACACACACGCACACATACATACACCTCACAGCAGGCTATGGAAGGCCTACAAGAAGGTGTTGCTATTCTTAAAAACTTCTTGTACTGAAAAAGTTCAGTTGTTTGAGTTATGGAATACAATATTTGTCTTTTTTTATAGATAAGGTGAAAATCCATAGACAATAATATAATCTTGTACAAAGAGGTTTTTAGCTAAGATCTGAATTATATCTCATAGAAATGATGTTAGTATCTAAGCTTTCTTAATCACAAGGGAGCATACACAGTATAATTTTTTAGAGACAAAGTTGTGAAATTTTATAGTCTGTGGTAATGGATATGCACATCTTCCATAACCCCAGTTCATGGTGGTGGGGGGAGGAAGAGTCTGGAGAATCACTAGAGCATGTGGCCAGACAGCAGCTCCAGGTTGAAGGAGAGATGCTGTCTCAAGGAAATAAGTGTGTACATGAGCAATAGGAGAAGGATACACTGCTGCATGCTCCTCTGGCTTACACATACATAGGCATAAGGCGCATGTGTCTGCACACTCATGTGCATATGCCACACACCACATACAATACTCTCTCCCCCACACACACACACATATGCACACACAGACATGCACGCACACATGTTCAAAAATAAGACAAACATAAAAGCTAGTTAAGACTAAGGAGATTTATGAGGGGAGTCCTCACTTCTCAAATTAGAGTGTCCACTAAAGAAAAGGCCTCCGACAGGCAGATGAAGAAGATGGCAGGTTCTCTTCACGATAACTAACTCCCATCCCCAGCCATTGAGGAATTGCTGGAGAATTCTAAGTGCAAAGAGACCAAGGTGGTGAGGAAGGCAGTTATATCTGATCTTGACTACCTGAGTTTCTCTCCACCAGAAAGACTTGGCTGCTAGGGCAGCTAAAGGCGAATTCCTGCTCCAAAGCTGAGTTATTGATATGGTATCATTTTATTTTGGGATCAGGCCAGGACCTGAGCTCAGTTGTTTATGAAAAATCCTTTCACCAAGAGGTCTGTCAAACTACTACTCTAGGCTGTGAATTTACTATCTTTATGTGATGGTTTTGACCATGCTAGCATGCATGGATGTCTACAGTGCTTTATTTAATATAATTATTTTTGAGCCAAGCTTCATCTTTACAACAAAATTTGCACTGGGACTCCTGTAGATTTTTTTTTTAATCATATGCTCCTTTGGCTAGAAGCAGCAGACCTAAGTGAAAGGTGAATCTACCTACTCAAGAATAATTACACTGCCATAACCAGATAATAATACTATGAAAAGACCTTGGTTTATCTTACAGGCTACAGGATGCTGTTTACATCAGCAACCAATATTGGAAGTTCTGTCCCTATAAGGCAAAATGCATGGGAGTACACCCTCCTGATTATCTGAAACTCATATTGTCAGAGAGTTGGACAGAGTCATCTAACCCAAATTCTATTGTATAATAAAGCGTTGCACAAAAAGTTACTTAATTCTGTATTGAAGATGAAATTGCATAAACTTTTGCACTACTGTAAAGGCAAAAATTTTGCATGCATATTGTTTTGTTCTGTGGTCTTTCTCAAGTCTCCCTGGGCTGATCCATTGTTGAGGTTTGCATTTCTCTATGTCTTTAAAATTATTTGTCTTTATTATCAAAATGTACTGTTGGGACCAGTTGCTAACTACTAGTGGTACAACTATGTTCTAATGTGCTGTGGTAATTCTAGGTTATAACCATCCTGCAAAACAGTTGTACTGGGACTCAGACTTGGCTGATGTCACGTCAGTAAACGGATGAGACGACGAGCCTCAGGAGGTTTTGTGGAATGAAACAGGAGTCCAAGCCATTTCATCCACCTCTCAGTAAGACAACCTGGCTCCCACATGGGAGCCCCAACACAACATCCTTTAAATTCCCAACGCAAGAGAAACAAGGAGTGAATAAGAAAGCCAGGACATAAACAGTGGAGGGAAAATTAAGCAGATCCTGAGTGAATGAAAGCTCTCAGCATGGAAAGTAACAGCGTTTAGAGGTCATTTTTGGATGACAGAAGAATGCAGCAGAGGAAACAAGTCATGCGCTGTGTCACGGAAAGTCCAAATTAATGTTAGTGCTCACTGCAGAAACAGAACACCGACTTCAGAGACCCCGGCCTTGGATTTGGAGCCTAAGCTATACACCCTCCATGCACTTGCTTCGGTCACTAGTTATTCTTTGTGTATGCATCTAAGGAATGTTAGAACTGATAAGCCTGTCTGGGTGGCAATGGTGGTGGCATCCAGCTACCTTTCTCATGTTCTCATGTTGATCTGTGGCGAGCAGTAGAATTCCATAGTTGAGAACTACAGAGGCGGTTCTGGTACAAGAGCCTGAGCAGCATGTATCTTTTGAGGCGGTCAGATTGATACAGCCTGAATGTGTGTAGCCCAATAAAATGAGCTATATGCACACATAGAAATGCACACACAAGCCCAAGCACTTCCTTAACAGACTGGAAGAGCAGCTGGGATAGGCAGGATGAGACTGCACTCACGCACATCAGCTGTTGAATTAAGAGATGACTCAGCTGGAGACGACACAACACTGTACAAAGGCCTGGGAAATACAGTGGTCTGTACAGCCTGGAAAAAGTAAATGCATTAACAAAAACAAACTTTTGACTCTCCCTCAGAAACTATACTGAAGGCTCTGATCAATATTTCCACCCACTCTTACCCCACTCCATTCTCTGCCTTCTGACTCTTGATATCTCTTCCACATGGCCCAGTATGGGGTGTTGGGCTGTTTGTTATGTCAAGAACATAGAAGGTCATGAGCTTCTTTTATTCCCCCCCCCCTTTTTTTACCATCACACTTGAACATGAAACACTTGAAAGGACACATGTGATGTAGACTGTGGACCTTTGCCTTTCAAAGACGCAGGTATTTGCTTGGTATTTTTATTTTAGTTTTCCTCTCTTTTGATATTTTTTTTCTGCTTTGTGTTTCTATTTAGACATTTAAATCCTCTCTTTTTGTATCTGCTGGTTTAATTACTTGCACTGGTAGGCACTGCAAAGAAACAATAGCAACTAAACCGGGTTTGCCACCAATCTCAAGGAGTCACATGACATGTGAAGGGTGTCGGACTCTCAGGCCATCCTGTCCAGCTGGAAGTCTCTGTCAATGGCACCTGGAGCAGATGAATTGCTGAGCAAACCAAGGCTGGACAAGGACAGCAAAAGCTTTAATACAGTTAAAGTTTCACTATGCTATACGATTACAAAGGTTGGCGAGGATGTGGGGAAAGAGGAACCTTCACTCACTGTTGGTGGGAATGAAAACTTGTACAACCGCTATGGAAATCAACATGGATATTCCTGAGAAAGATGAATATAGAACTACCAACAGACCCAGTGATTCCCTTACTGGGCATTTATCCAAAATGCTCCATGTTTCACTACAGAGATATTTGCTCAACCATGTTCATAGCTGCTCAATTCATAATAGCTAAGAACTGGAATCAAGCCAGGTGCCCATCATTGGACAAATGGATAATGAAGTTGTGGTACATTAACACAATGGAATTCTACTCAGCAGTTAAAAAAAAATGATATATCCAAATTTGTAGGAAAATGGCTGGACTTAGAATGGATCATACTCAGTAAACACAATCACGGAAAGAAAAACGCTGCATGTTCTCACTCATCTGCTGTTCCTAAGATGGATCAGCTTGAGTTGCTAACTAGGCAACTTGAGGCCCAGACACTAGGGACTAAAGGGTTAGGAGAGAAGGGGAAAGAATGGTGAGGGGAAATAAACACAAAACTAAACCCAAAATGAACTGGTTCCATAGACAATGTTCTCCTTGAAGGTAGACTAAAAGATATAACTCTCAACAGGAGTATAGGGGGAATGATAAGAAAAAAGGGGCCCTGGAGAGGGTGGGATGAAGCCTAACATTAAAAACTTTGGTTCTGATCCATAACTTGCAATGCCAGAAATAGGTGCTACGTACAATGAGCTGTTGATTGGAGAGACCTTTGAGGTTCCCAAAACAAGACAGGTTTTAGTCAAAGCACTTGATTACCCACCTGAGGCAAGAGGTAAGACCCTATTGCTGAAGACACCATATACTGCTGGCACAGAATGTGCGGAGGACTGCCTGGAATCCTAAGGAGAGCCAGACCCCAGACAGTTAGCTCATCTGGTGCCTGGGAAGTGCTACATGAGCTACTGGGGGAAAATGGCCAACACTGATGAGAGCAAGCAGGGGTCTAAGCTTCTCAGAAGCAACCAGAAGAAGTACACACCAGTGCCCATGAGAAGTCACTGGAACAGAGTTGGGACAATCAGCTCTCTTGAGCTGCTCCTGTCTGCTGCCAGTCAGAGCAGGTTAAGACTTCCGGAGTAAGTGTTTCCATCTTGAAATCACACAAACAGAGCCAAATGTCACAAAATACAGTATTTTTTATAAGCAAGACCAGCATAATTATCCATTTCAAGGAATCACTTCCATGAGGAGGTAGGAACTACCTGGCAGATATAGTTTGTTATGTTTGATGATTTTAGAACAAAGAAAACATTTTATTCATGAAGACCCTCAAGGATGATCTATCTATACTTTGTTCCTGGCTGACACCCAGTGTGGTAGTTTGAAAGGATGTTCCCCAATAGGTAGAGAAGTTTATGAAAACTTGTAACTTAGATCTCCATCCTGCCTAGAGGAGGTGTCACTGTGGGTGGATCGTAGGGTCCAGCACTAAGGTGTGTTTGGGGGCAGATCTGGAATTCTAGCCTAAGGTATGCAGACAGTAGTCTGAGTTCTGTCTTGGTTCTCTGCTGTTTGGCTGCTGGTTTTTGCTCTGGCATATCATGGTGGGTTTTCTTTTTTTGGAGGATTTTTTTATTATTATTGAGAGAGAGAAAGAGAAAGAGAAAAAAGCAGAGTGAGAAAGAGAAAGAGAAAGAATGGGCATACCAGGGCCTCCAACCACTACAAATGAACTCCAGATGCATGTGCAACCTTCTGCATCTGGCTTACATGGGTCCTATGGAATCAAAACTGGGTCCTTTGGCTTTGCTGGCAGCAGGCAAGTGCCTTAACTGCTATGCCATCTCTCCAGTCCCTGGTTTTCTGTTTTGCCATTATGGAACTTCCCCTGGATCTGTAATCTTCAATAAATCCCTTCATCTCATAAACTGTCCCTGGTTTGAAAGTTCATCCCAGCAACATGAAGCTATGAGGAACAAATGGGCGACATGGGAAGCCTCAGTGCTGTCATCAAAGATTGCCAATGGCGGCAGAATGACAAGAGCCAACGATGGACAATTCCTTCTTACATGGCCTGTGTTCTTTAGGAATGAAGATTCATACATCACATGTTGTGATAAGAAATGAAAGAATTTGGTATATATATGAATTAAAGAACAAACAATAAAAACGAATTGACACATCTTTTAGTAGACTTGTTTTGTGCTACTTTTCATTCCTCTATTTATTTTAGGCTATTTTCAGGAGGGAGGGGTTGGAGTATTTATTTGATTCAACTTTTTTCTCCTAGCTTTTTCTTCTGATACTCTAATGATTTTATTTTACTGTCAGAATATACAATTCCTGTTAGAAGCAAATAGTCATTTTATTTTTTTTCCACTCACTCTGCAGCAATCTCACATCGTTGGCTTTAGTAGAAAGTTCCTGGCTAGTCATTCAGCCTCTCTCCCACACAGCCAGCTATTCACTATCAGGACAAATCCCTCAATTCAATTTTATTCAATGCAGTTCAATTCAAAGCAGCCCAATTCAACTCAGCTCAACTCACTCCACCACATGTTGGTGCCAATTCTAACTCTACCCTGTTTTTCTTTTCTTTTCTTTACCATTTAATTTTTTTTTTTTTTTAGATGATCAAAGGATACTTGAGAAATAGATCTGGTAATTTGATCAATCATTCAGCTGTCCTTTCTTTGGAAGGGGGATGTTTACAATTGTGTGCCATTCTTGACTATTTCCAGTTTTTATACACATCGTATTTAATGCACTGGTACTCTTTTCTTCAGCACTTTAATATTTATTTATTACTTCCAGAAGTAACCCTTCCTTTGATCCACTCAGTGAACTTTCCATGTCTGCTTCCAGGGATTGACTTTTTTTTTTTGGTACAGAAATAGAAACATATGCAATAATAAGATTTGTCACTGCAACAAAATGTATTAAACGGTGCTTTATGCTTCTCAGTTTTTATTGTGTGTCATGACAAAAAAAACTGTTACATATTTCTTAGAATTTATACAACTCTAAGTTTCCTGCATGATTCCTGACCATGTGCCCATTATGTTTCTTTCCAATTTTGCCTCACCATGTTTATGTGAACACCTTAGATCATTTTAATCCTTAAATTTTAACTTGTAGATTCTTTTTCTTTTACTTACTGTGACCTGAGAAATTCTGCCCAAGATCATTACCATTTTCACTGAGTCAATTAAGCCAACTTGCTCTATTGTTGAAAACTAAGAATTACTTTTTTCGTTTTCTGTCATCAGTAAACTATTTTTTTTTTCAGATTTAGATAACCATCAAAGTCCCTGTCAAGTCTTTAAATGGGATTGTATTTCTATTTTCAGTTACCTAAGAATTCTAAGTTGTCTTGGAAATATTATTAATATATGAACTTTCTATTAACTCTGTTATGTGACATGGGTACACATATGCACATTTATATTTTATATAAACCAAGAAATATAGCAAATATTTTTTTAACTTTTGTTTATTTTTATTTATTTATTTGAGAGCAACAGACAGAGGGAGAAAGAAGCAGAGAAAGAGACAGAAAGAGACAGAGAGAGAATGGTCATGCCAGGGCCTCCAGCAATTACAAAGGAACTCCAGACGCGTGCGCCCCCTTGTGCATCTGGCTAAGGTGGGTCCTGGGGAATCAAGCCTCAAACTGGGGTCCTTAGGCTTCACAGGCTAGCACTTAACAGCTAAGCCACCTCTCCAGCCCACAAATATTTTAAAAATAGACCAAGTAGCAATTGAATCAAAGCTGAGGCTACTTGGGTGGTTCTATAATATCTTTTGTCTCTTGTCCAGATAGGTAAATACCAGATACTGGATTAAGCATAGCATTTTTCTTTTATTTCTTTTAAGCTCTCCTATTCAAAATTAACAATTAAGTATGTGCAAAATCAGTCTGGAATGATGTCTTGGTGGAAAAGGAACTGGCCTGCAAAGCCTAACAACCAGGGTTCGATTCCCTAGTAGCCACATAAAGTCAGATGCACAAAGTGGCACATGCATCTGGAATTTGTTTGCAATGTCTAGGAGCCATGGGGTGCCCATTCTCTCTCTCTCTCTCTCTCTCTCTCTCTCTCTCTCTCTGCTTGGAAATTTTTTTAAGTGCAATATCAAACAGCCTCTCACTGTGTATCCTATACCCATCTTTCTCTGAACTGCAGTCAGCTTTCTTATGTACTGTGTCTACCCTTATCTCAAGGGTCCATTATTACCATAATGTCTTCAAACTAAAGGGAAATCATGTCATTCTCCTTTTATACCCATTAAATATAAAAAAAAAATGCCTCACTTTTACTTGCCAGGTCCCACAGACTTTGAAATAGTGGTCTCTATAACCTTAATTCCCAATTCTTCTTCTCTTCTCTGGTCTCATTTTCTGTTCCTTCAGTACCATATGCTCACTCCTCTCATGCACTAATTTATTTTCATGTCTAGAAAATATACCTCAGATGATAGTCCATATATCCCTTTCTACTTATTGAGGATGCTGCTTAAAAGCCATTTCCTTTAAGAAGCCTATCCTATTTGAGTAAAAAATGGCACCTTCTTTGCAAATTAGTCTATACTATGGGCATTTTTATAGTAATTTTTGTTATATTTGCTCTTCATTTCATTTAGCTCTTCATTAAGTATGTAGACAGACGTAGCGGAAAATCAAACAACAGTTGTGACTTCTGTACACCATATTTTGAAACTTGAATTGACAGGCTTTTTTCACTTTAAGTGGGAAAATATGTTAATAAAATTTCAACATTTCAAATATTTTAATCATTTTGACTCAAGTCTCATACTTCGAAGTTAGAAAGATGGCTCAGTTGATAAAGCATTTATGGTTCAAACACAAGAACCTGAGTTCAGATTCCCAGAACCCATGTAAAATGCTGTGTGTAGCATCATATGCCTATAGTCTAAGAGGAGGAGAGATGAAGATAGGTTCCTTGGGCTTACTGGCCAGCTAGTCTGGTTTAGTCAGTAAGCTCTATGTTTAGTGCCAGACCCTTTCTCGGCTCTCAAACTCTTCACACTATCAGTCCTGTTCCATGTAAGAGCCTACTCCAGGCCAGGTCTCTGAGAAATGAAACTGAAATTCATATCAGATAACTTAATTATCAGTCAAATTGTTGTTACCTTCATTTAATGGGACCTTCCTGCTGCAGTCAGATTCTCATTGCTGGCAAAAATCACCCAACCAAGAGCAGCTTTTGGGGAAAAATGGGTTGATTTTGGCTTACAGACTCTATGGGAAGCTCCATAATAGCAGGGGGAAACAATGGCATGAGCAGAGGGTGGACATCATCCCCTGGCCAACATAAGCTGTACAACAGGAACAGGAGAGTGTGCCAAACTCTGGCAATGGGCAACTGGTTATAATACCCACAAGCCCACCCCCAACAATATACTCCCTCCAGAGGTGTTGATTCCCAAATCTCCATCAGGTGGGAACCAAGAATTCAGAACACCTAAGTTTACGGGGGACACCTGGATCAAACCACCACATTCCACCCCTGGCCCCCATAAACTGATAACCACCCATGTTGTAAAATGCAATGCATTCAGTACAACTTTAAGAGTCCCCATAGTTTTGATCAATCCTAATGATGTTCAAACATCCCCATAATCCAAGATCTTTTAACTGAGCCATAATACCAAAAAATCTCCCCCAAACTCATAATGGCACAGAATAAACAAGCTGCAAAAGATGGCATTGGGTACAGCAAAGAAATATTCAACCAATACAAGATTTAAAACAACCAAGGCAAACTTGAAACTCTGTGGCTTCAAGTCCAACAACTCTAATCAGTGACAAGTCTCCAAGTCTGATAATTCTAACCTGCAAAACGACTCTGGAGTTCCAATACCGCCCTTCCAGCTAGGCTACTCGGAGTCCTGGAAAACTTCATCTAGGGTTGGCAGTTTTCATTAGCAGCTGTATCAATGTCCCGGCATCTCCACTGGGTTTTCACTGCAATCCATGGTCCACCCTCATGGTTCCATCAGGTCTCCATGATGGCATCCAGCAAACCTGGTTCACATTGCCCATGGCCATTTCCAAACCACAAGATTGTGTTGCAAATTCAATGACCCTTTCTTTCCTGTATTTCTTATACTCCACAATACCAGGTAGGGTGCCAGTTTGTTAATCCAAGGGGAAATAAAGCAGACTTTGAAGAACAGGACACTCCTTGAGCACTCAGGCCCCTTCAAAAGATTCTACATTCTTCCTGTTGCCCCAATGCAGTACAGCTGGCCCAATCTCAAAAGTCATAACCTCATGTGATTACAGCTGAACAGGCAGAAGTTTCAGCCCAAAGATTTCATTTCTGTGCCATATCCCTCTACTCACAGCAGTCCATTGCTATTCAATGCAACCCTGCACAAGTTATCAGAGCATGGGCATAACAGCAAGTTTCTCACACAAACTGCTTCTAGCCCAGCCCAGGCATCTCACCATCATAAGCCATACTTGACGGTTCGTAGTTCTTACTGCATTCAGGTCCTTCAACTCTGATCAGAATAGTCCATCAAGCTGTACTTACAGCATTGCAAGGTGTCTTTTAGGCCAAAGTTTCAAATCCTTCCACATTCTTCTTTAAAATCAGTTCTAAAAGGGCCAAAGCCCCATAGTCAGCTGTCTAGCAGCAAATGACACCACTCCTCAATACCAACTATACAGTTGCAGTCAGGTTCTCATTGCTGGAAGAAATCACTTCACCAAGAGCAGCTTTGGGGGAAAAAGTGGTTTATTTTGGCTTACTGACTTGAGGGGAAGCTCCATAATGGCAGGCAAAAGTGATGGCACAAACAGAGGGTGGGCATCCCTCCTGGCCAAGTACTGGCAAGGGGACACTGGCTATAATATCCATAAGCCTGCCCCTAACAATACACTGCCTCCAAGAGGCATTAATTCCCAAATCTCCATCAGCTGGGAACCCAGCATTCAGAACACCACATAAGGTGGACAATAGCAACAGAAGATTGTGCCAAACACTAATCTGTCTCACTTTCTCTGCTCTGCTTGCCCTTTCTTGTCTCTTCCCTTATAGTTTTCAACTCATTAGAAAAAATATATGTCCACATAGGAAAAAAAATGTGATACTTATCTTTTTGTGTCTGTGTCTGGATAATTTTGTACAACAAGCTAAGTTCCAGTTCCATCCATTTTCCTGATTATTTTATAATTTTGTGCATTTTATGGCTGCATTATGTATACATATCATATTTGATAACCATTCATTGGCTGATAGATACCTAGGTGACTGTATAGAGAGGCTATGTCAAAAGTGCCGTGATAAACATGGGAATATATGCATCTCTATAGCAAGCTGATTAAAATTGCTTTGGGTTAAATCCCAAAGCAGTTATGGTGACTGGACCTCTAAAGTAAATACTAGGAAAGTTTTTGGACTTGCCCTTGCAATCTCAACTTTGCTAGAGATCAGAGAAGAACCTGGCTTACCCTTATCTTTTGTCTAATCTTTTTTTTTTTTTTAAACAACCAGAGTACCTCTCTGGTAAGGAGTTCCCCTTTCCTAAAATTTAGGTTTAAATCTGATCCTGGAATTCTTGTTGGTTAAACTCAATGTCATGTCTGGCCTCTTCTTAAACCAGCCCCTAGCCCACACCAATCAGGCCTCTTTGACGCTCACCTGGGCCTGAAAGTAAAGCCCACCACAATAAGGTTATCAGTAGATGCTTACCAGGTGGGCAAGCTCTTCTTCTGATGTCTTTTTATCTTTTCTGGATTTCAAGGGTCCTGTCCATCCTGGTAAGCCACCCTTCATCTCAGCCCACCCTGCCTAAGAAAGGGGAGACCATGACCCCTACTCCCACACGGGCTGTCTACCCTCTCCTGCCTTCCACATGGCAGGACCTAGTTGCACTTTCTTCTTTGTCCTCTGTAGATCTCTTTTCATGTGTCTTCCAGGCCCATGCTTGCCCCCACATAAGCTCTTTGACTATGTAGTCATTTGACATCTCGTGTCTCCCATGAAGACCTCTGATCCATTGTGAGTTGACTTTTATACAGCTGGACAAAGAATCATGTCTTTTCAATCATCTACATGTGGTTTTCCAGTTCTCCCAGCACCATTTGATAGAGAGGCTGACATGTCTCCAACACATGCTTTTGGTAGCTTTGTTGAGAAACAAATAGCTTTTGATGAGTGGGGTTATTTCTGAGTAGTCATTACTACCTCATTGGTCTGTCTCTTGTTTCTGTTTTCATGCCAATACCAGGCTGTTTCTGTTACTCTAGCTCCCCAGATAGCATGTTTTGAAGGCAGATTGTGATGTCTCCTGAATCGCTCTTTTTAAGATTGCTTTGGCTGTTTAGAGACTTCGATGTTTTCTTGTGAATTTTAGGATTGTTTTTACTATTTCTGTCAATAATGTCATTGGCATTTTGATGGGTATTACATTGAATCTGTAGATCTCCATTGGTAGTATGGTCACTTGGTCAAGCCATAAATGCTGGGAAGTGTCCTTCCATGGTCCAGTATCTTCTTTAGTTTCTTCATCATGAGGTCTTCATATTCTTTTTTTTTTTTTTTTTTTTTTTTTTTTTTTGGTTTTTCATGGTAGGGTCTCATTCTGGCTCAGGCTGACCTGGATTTAATGATGTAGTCTCAAGGTGGCCTTGAACTCACAACAATCCTCCTAACTCTGCCTCCCTCCTGAGTGCTGGGATGAAGGGTGTGCGCCACCAATCCCGGCAGGTCTTCATATTCTTGATTGTGGGTATTCCTTGGTTTTGTTTGATTGCCATTTGGGGAACATTTTGAATGGTCTGCTTTCTCAGTGAGTTTATTATTGGTATATAGAATGACTACTGATTTGTACATGTTGGTTTAATATTCTGCTGTTTTGCTGAACTTGTTCATCAATTCTGAGTTATCGAGCTTATAAAGCCTAAAAGTGATGATTATTTGACATTTTTTAAATTTCTTCATCCCTTTTAATTTTTCTTTTTATTTAATTCCTGTGGCTAAAATTTCAAGTGCTATGTTAAAGGAAAGAAGACAAAAAAATGGACACCCTTGTGTTTTTTTCTGACTTTAAAGGAAATTCTTTTGTCCTCTCCCTTGGTGTAATCTTTAATTTAAAAATTCAAAATGTTACTTATTAGCTGATAAACCAAATTAGATAAAGAAAATCAAATGACATATGTGACTGGCATGAACATGTTAGTATTTGACTGAAAATCACTTAGGATGAAAATTATATTTTATACAGAAACTTCTATTCCTTCATCCTCTTAATAATACCTCCAGACCATATAAGCAACTAAGTGTAAACTGTTTTGTTTGTGTGTGGGTTTCAAAAATATATACAAGTCTGGGGCTGGAGAGATTGCTTAGTGGTTAAAGCACTTGCCTTCAAAGCATGAGGATCCAGGTTAGAACCCACATAAGCCATATGCACAAGGTGGCACATGCATCTGGAGCTCACTTTCAGTGGCTAGAGGCCCTGGTGGGCCCATATTCTCTCTCTCTCTCTCTCTCTCTCTCTCTCTCTATATATATATATATATATATATATATATATGATATATATTACATACATACAGCATATTATATATAGTAAATGTATACACACACACACACACATATATATATATGCACATTTCTTTTTCTTTTCTGAGGTAGGGTTTCACTCTAGCCCAGACCTGGAATTCACTATAATAGTCTCAGGGTGGCCTTGAACTCACAGCAATCCTCCTACCTCTGCCTCCTGAGTGCTGGGATTAAAGGCGTGCGCCACCATGCCCTGCTATATATACACATTTAATTGACTTATTTTATATATACACAAGCACACACACACACACACACACACACACATACACAAGTTAATTAAATGAAGTAATATATGTATGTAAAGTGACTGGAATAATGTGTAGTATAACTAGATACATATTTTAGTTATCATTATTATTATTCTAACTCTAAATTCATGTTGCATGTGACCGTTGGTATCATAGATGAGAAAATATATATAGCTAATCTACTGATGTAAAAGATTCAAATAGAACTTTAAAATGGTATTTAATTTTAGTTTATAGCAAAATACTTTCAAATAAATTGAACTCTTTTGACAGTAAGTCAAAGTCCTTTTTTTTGTTTGTTTGTTTTTGATATGAAATGTGACTCTGACTTCAAGGTGAAAACTAATCAAAGCAGATCACAGCGGTACGTGTTTTAGGCGCCCTCCAGTGGTCACTCAGTCTGTAACAGACTGAAAAACAGTCACTGTCTGCCGAAAGTTTCTCTTTTCCCAACCAAGATACTGCTACTCAGAAAGGATGTTACTTTTACAGTTGTTGTAAAAACCAAAGGCCAAATTTAGCTATACAGTCTGACTAAAGTACTATTTAATTGAGTTGCATTGTGTAGAAATCATAAAAAGTGAGAAAACGTTTATCACGTGGGAAAGTTATCATAGCAATCATGCAGACCCATTATTAGCAGATGTGCAGTTCTGTTTTGCCATGTGTCCGTCACTGCTTTCTTGTCTCCATGCTCTGTGCTTTTTAAGCTTCCTCCATTGACATCGTAGTATTGCTTTCATGCATGCATTATAAATCACTAAACAGGTGATATTTTAGCACTTAAAAGTTCCTAACACTGATGAACATCTTAATAGATATCCAATAAATCAACACTAACTGAATTAAAATTGTGAATTTTAATTATGAACGTTTATAATCTATCATGACTGAATAAACATTATGCTCAGAGATTTTAATTACTACCAGAATCACTATTACCTTTGAATTGTGTGATATACATTTTTGTTTACTAATAGATATAAGTTTTCATGTCAGTATATCCTCAGACATTTCATTACATGAATACATGTTGTAGACAAGATTTCTTTTTTCTAGCCGTTTAAACATTATATTTCAATATGACTTGTTTGTTCGTTCATGTTATATGCAGGGAATTATTCTTTTGTCCTCAGTATGGTATTTTAGATACGATTGAGTAAGTAAATTGAGATAAATGCCCTCAGTGTCAGAAAACTTATTTTTAAAATAGAAGATCAATATAATATGTGACAGTTTTTTTAAATGATTCATCATTAGATTGATATTTTACCACTTTCTCTTTCTGTCTAGAAATTATTTACTGCAGAAAATTCAGAAAGCAGGGAAACTAAAAGTTTTAGGGAAAATTATTGTGATTAAAAAGTATGATATAAAATAACCTTATTAAACTTATAACTTGCATTATTCTTTTTCTAAATGTATCAGTTTATATAAATATTTCTTCTTACTTGAGACAGCTTTTTGATGGGTAAAAGGATAATTAGAGTAAAGAGAAAAGCACTTAGCACAATGCTAGATATACAAAGAACATGAAGTACACATTACCTATTTTTGATATTTTAATGTAAAGTAGAAGTTATTTATAACTTCAGCAAAAGAAAACTAGAAGAAAAGTTAGTGGCCTATGTGAAAAGTTTCCTTTACCTATTGCAACTTTGTGTCTTCACCTTTTACATTCTCTTTGCTGATAGCTTCAGATGCCAGTGTGAACATTTGTAAGAGAGAGCTGAGCCTCCTCACCAAGCCCTAACGTAGGACTCTGCTGTTATATCCCATTTGTCAGTACCAGCTCCGCTAGTGCCCAGGGCTGGCGAGAAAGCCTCACTTTCTAGAAAAAATAGCAAAACACACGTTCTCCCAGAAAGATTATCTCAGCAGTTATGAAAGGATTGTCTCACGGAAAGCTATGAAGTGTATACTTTAATTCAAACATAACATTGACAAATGCTTGTTCATAGTTCAGTGTGTCTTTTAAGCACTGAAACTTCCATTCCACCACATTTTCTTGAGTAAGATTTTTTGAAGTAGTAACATTTGCACATACATTTGGCTTGCACTTACTTTTGAACTCAAAGCTCATTCGTGCTACCCAGGGCACAGCGCGGCCTGCAATCAGCAGAAACAGGTGGAAGAACAGTTCGCTTTGAACTGAAGCATGTGATGGTTTCCAGCAAATGTTATTTGAATTATCTTTGTTCCGTTTTCTATATTTGCTAGAAACAGTTTTAGAACACATCTATTCAAACAGTATTTTTACTCATCCTAACTTGAGAGAATTTATTAACAAAGAGTGTCCACCACTGTCCTGTCGTGTCTTTTCTAGGTGTGCAGGGGCTTTGCTACACAATGGACATGGTGTGACTATCATTCTCAGTAATACAGAAAGGATCAAAGGAGGCTATTTTTAACTTAAAGAAGTCTATAAAGTTAAAGAAAGCAGAGAGAAATTTTCTCATTTACCTCTATCATGACTTACAACTCAATAAAATCATTGATTTTATGAACTATACTTTTAGCATATATGCAAGCACATGGTAAGCTACATGTATAAGATGACATAGAATCATTAAGAATCCTGGTTGTTTTGCAAAATCGCTACAATGATCTGAGCAAAGGGGAGTTATACTCAGAAAATAAATTCATCTTTCTCCAATTATTAATTGGACCATACTCTAACATGCATGCAGTTAATCTTCAACTAAGTGACATAGAGCAGGTTTTTCTATACTCAATATTGTAAGTGCTATAAAAGGTTTTAGATTAGTGACACTATAATGAAGCTTTTCTGGTGTCCCCATTCTTAGTATCATTGGATGGCTGAGATAATGGATCTTAAAGCCCTTTAATGGAGTGTTATGTAGCAACAGACAGCCCTACAATGGAATTTACATACCAGTTCTTATAGTACAGCTGGATCACATGATAACCTTATATGGTAAGACAAAAATATAGGGAAATGGAAGATTGTAGATGGTGAGTCACACAGCTCTTTGCTGATCAGTTAGTTATGTCTTGACCACACTCACCGTGTCCAGAAGAAAGCCTATCTCAATCAAACTGAAAAGCTACAAAGTCTCTCTTTCCCCCTACATAAGTGCATGTAGGTTTTAATTTAACTTTAAAAAATACTTATTTAAAAGTGCCAATGCTTTTAGAACATATATTCTATGCTCAAAATGCTGGTTTAGAAGCACAAAGGCCTAAATGGCATTTTGCCTTCATAAACGACATTACCTCAGGGATGACATAAATTCAAGCAAGGGAAGGATAAAAAGCACCAGACTGCAAGGGAGTCATCAGTAAGGATAATGAAAGTCTGGAGTCTTGTAAAGTAAGAGGCACTACCAAGGAAGGAGATGTCTTATCAGTCACTCAGGGTGAGGAGACTCCCATCTCAGAATCTGGGGAGAAAGGACAGTTCTTAGGGATTTTAGACCTAGAACAGGAAAAGACAAAAGGTGTAGTGATTCTAACTTTGCCATTTGCAAGGAGCAAAGGCTCAAACTTAAACATATCACCTTACCATATTCTTATTCCAGATGCACTTCTCCATTTTACGTAATCTTCACAATTTACTTCAAAATTAGGTGGTCACTGAGATTTTAAACTTCTATAATTTTGCCAAATCAAACTAATTTGCCAAGAGCACACATTTTGATATTTTTTACTTTTTCTATATTATTTCAAATCACGTAATTATGCACTATGTTATAATTTAAGCACACTTGCCTTCAAAGTATTAAAATCTATTCATGTAACTAAAAGAAATATTAAAGTAAGAAAAGAAAATTCAATTATTCGGGAGCATTTTCAATGTGAAGATGAACAGAATAGATACACAGAAATACTGAACAGAGCTAAAATCTAAGGACCCAAATAGGTGTAATATTTTGGACGCTTGGAGACTGGGGATGAGAGGATACAAGACTATAACCCTTGCAAATCAAAGTTTATATTTATAAATAAAAAATAGCTGTAATAAAAAGCAACATAAAAGAATTTTCTTTAATATTATCAGAGAAAATGACAATTAGAAAGAATGTTTTTAATCTATGTAATTAAGTGGCATTATTTTCTGACCTTAGGGTTTTTTTTAGTTCGATCTGCAACCCTGTTATTGGTCAGAAAAGTCAGGTTGTACCTTAATAACCAGGAGAATCCCTTCATCTGCAGATAGAAAATTGCTCTAATTGGATAAGAACCAAAAGTAATGTGCTGTGTTTTGCATATAATGTGATATTAAATTTTTTAGAGAGTAGAAACTTCAAGATTAATATCCCATGTAAAACTGAAATAAATTTCATTTTAATATTGGGGATTTCTTTTAGAAGTCAACCAAGTACAACAGCATGCTCTGAACTCAGGTTTTCTTTTTAATTACTTTTCCAGCTACCAACATCCTTCTTCAACTTCTGCTGCTGAAAGTA
Source organism: Dipus sagitta (assembly GCA_036346955.1). Lineage (NCBI taxonomy): Eukaryota > Metazoa > Chordata > Mammalia > Rodentia > Dipodidae > Dipus > Dipus sagitta. The sequence goes on from CM070772.1 coordinate 29,409,400, forward strand.
ACACATAACAAAGTTTTGATTCTTGTCCAATTATAATTGAAAAATCCACTCTTCACACAGGTGTGAGAGAGCTCAGCTCTAGGCTCTAGGATGACAGATGGTGGAGCTCTGAGGAATTTGCCCTGCAGGTCTCTTTCCTGTCCACTACCCCCTAGGGATGTCACTCATATCCAGATGGAAAAAAAGTCTGTCTCTTCACATGGCCCAGGGAATTCTTACTCTTCCTCCCCATAGATATAATTCTTACTGATCCCACTTTCATCAAGAGGAACAGATGCTGCAAGCCATGACCTTGGAAAGAATTTCACTGGTGGTTTATACAAAGGTTTTAAATGAAAAAACATAGAAATGTGAAGGAAAGAGAGTTTGCTTTGTTACACACATTTGTTCATAGCTGCACTCATATATTCTTTTAGCCTGCGTATTACTTTTTTGATAATATTTTAAGTGGCATACATTCATTGTGCACAATGTTGAGTTCTGTAAGCAAATTTCATGCTTAATTGTAATGTATTGTGAACATATATCATCCACAGATACCCCACCTTCCATACCCCTGGGGTGTGTATGTGTGTGTGTGTGTATGTATGTGTGTGTGTGTGATATGTGTGAGGGTGTGGGTAGAACAAGAGACAGAATGACAAAAGAAAAGGCAAGACACCGTAGAAGAAACCATATGAGAGAAAAAATAGACAAAATAAGATATTATGATATAATATAGATACAAGAAAGAGGGTAGAAAAAATTCATAAATAGCGTCATATTTCTGTAACAAATTTTCATAAGAATTTCAACTGCATATTTTCTAGTCCTTTGTAATAAGTTAACTTGCAAATTTTTACTAAGAGAAGCAAGTATACATAATTATCATTTCTGAAAATTATGATTCAAGGTTTATATAACAATTGATCTCTTTGTCTCTCTCCAACTATATTGCAAGAAGAAGAATATTGATTTTTATAAAGGCCAGCCTTCTGCTTCCTGTGTAAGGATGCAATTGTAACCCTGCATTATCTCCAGACCTCTTTGCTAGCAGTGAATCTCTTTTGTAGTTGTTCCGGAACTGCTGACAGGCATACTATTATCTCTTCAATTTCATCTTCCTCTTCTTTCCTCCCTGTGGGAGCAAAACATCTGTATGCCTTAGAGGGAATTAAGAATGTTAGAATGGATCCTTTCCCTTTCAGTCTATTAAGACATGTTTACTTTCTCTAGTGGTTCCCCCACACCATTCATTCTATAGGATTTGAGAATAATTTATGGAGTCTAAATCCATTTATAGTAATTAATTTGTTTAATCAATACATGTTTATTAAGGCTCTACTTTATGTCAAACAGCAGGCTTAGCATTTGGGAGTTTATAAAATTAGACAAAAGCCTTTATTTTGGAGGAAAGCAATCTAACATTAAACTTGATGTGTGATTTCTGTTATCTCAGAGCATTTAAAAGGAGAAAATAGAAAACACCCTTGCACAGGAAGGCATGTGTGCTACAATAATCCCATGTATTTGTGTGTTTAGTCTTAAAACAAAATTATGAAATAACATAAGTAAGTATATTTTGTATACATGATCATAGGAAGCAGAGTCTTTGGACATGAAAATACTGTTTTAAGTTTCAAATAATGACATAAAGTATTCATAGTTTCTTTGGACCAACAAGTGAATTGTGTTATGAATTATAGAACCAAGCGAGAGAAAGAAAAAGAGACAGAGAGAGGGAGATAGAGAGAAAGAGAGAGAGAGAGAGAGAGAGAGATCCACTAGTGAGGGGGAAATGTGGGAATAAGCTAGAGAAGAACCTTTAAAACATAGAGTGGACACTGGAGTCTTCTTTCTGTCTCTCATTCCAAAGGACAAGAACCAGTTGACAAGGATAAATGATTCACCACCAAAATATCTTTTTTCTTAAATTTTATTTTTATTTATTTGACCGAGAAAGAGGAAGAGAGAGAGAGAGAGAGAAAGAGAGAGAGAGAGAGAGAAAGAGAGAGAGAATGGGCACCCCAGGGCCTCTAGCCACTACAAACAAACTCCAGATGCATGCACCCCCTTGTGCATCTGGCTAATGTGGGTCCTGGGGAATTGAACTTGGGTCCTTTGGCTTTGCAGAAAACACCTTAACTGCTAAGCCATCCCTCTAGCCCACCACCAAAATATCTTAAGTCACTTTACCTTGACAAGTTTCTGAACAAAGGAAGTTTTCCAATGCTACAAAGGTAAAAGTCAATTTTGTCATCTGTTTAGGAAAGAGTTATTTTAAAACTCATGTTGTATCAGACTGAAGAGTAGATTTTTTTAATTTATAAAAATCGTTTATTTATTTATTCATTTAATTATTTAAGACAGAGGGAGAGAGAATGGGTGCACCAGGGCCTCTAGCAACTACAAATGAACTCCAGGCACATGCACCACCATGTGCATCTGGCTTAAGTGGGACCTGGAGAATTGAACCAGGGTCCTTAGGCTTCACAGGCATGCGCCTTAACCACTAAGCCATCTCTCCAGCCCCAAGAGTAGATTTTTACTACATGAAATAGTGAATATGACTTTCTGTTTTGAAGTTCCTACTTCTATTCCATACCTTTCTTACTGTCTTTGGATAATCATGATGTTTCCTTTTTATCAATATTTCAGATTTAATTAGTTATGCATATGGTACCAGAGAATGTTGCTTTGGATACATGCATTTGTTCATTCATTAGTTCATCAATTTATTCTTTTAATATATGGATTTTTTATAATATTTTATTGACATATTTTCAGTTTCATAAGGAGTTTTCATGCAAGTATCTAATATACATTGAGCATAGTTCCACCCCAAGATTATCTTGGGGCTCAGGAGAGACTTTGGACTTTTGAACAGTGTTGGTACTATTAATTACTATGGGGACTTTGAATTTTAACTGACTGCATTTTGCTTGATGAAAAGACCATGAACCTATGGGGGTCAGGGGCAGAATGCTATGGTCTGAATATGAAATGCCTCTCATAGGCTCATGGGTTGGAATACCTGGTTCCCTGATGATGGTGCTATTTGGGAAAGTTGTGGAATCCTTAGGGAGTGAAGCCTTGCTGGAGGAAATAGAACACTGGGAGTGGGCCTTGAGGCTTTAGTATTGAACCCATGTCCTGCCCTCTCTCTTTTCCCATGTGTGGATGTGACTTGACCAGCTGGCCTCTGGCTCCTGCCACAATGTCTTCCTCTCCATGGTTTAAAGTATTCCTTCAAAACTTTAAACAAAACTAAACCTTTTCTGTCTTTAAATTGACTTAAAATACAAACATATAGTTTGTAACTTGTTTATTTATTATTAATAACAGCATATTTTGTATGGATACATCATGTGTTGATACCCTCTTTTTCCTCATCCCTGCCCCCATTCTGTTGGGTATAATCCTCAGTGGGGTTGCAGGTATTCCCCATGGGATTGAGGGCTATGCATTGTGGGAGCTTCAGTGAGTTTTTGTGGGGAGGCAATCCCTCTGGGCATGATGTCTCAACCTGTGGCTCTTACAATCTTTCTGTGCCCTCTTCCAGAAAATTCCCTGAGCCGTGGTGTATGTGTTTTAAGTCTACTACAGTGATGAGCTCTTAGAAGCCACTGGATCTTTGCTTTGGTAAGTGTTGAGTATCCTCAGGGTCTGTCTCTTTCACCCTGATACTAATTGTCAGGTTCAACATGGAGGCAGCACTCTTGCTCATCTCCCCAATTCCTCTGTGGTTTCAGAAATGGCTAGGCTGAAGTGTGAGGGGTAGTTTATCTCCTCTGGTCCTGAAAAAGAGGAACAGATTCTCTAATGGAGAGTGAAGTCAGCTTAGTTTAAATGTGATAAGGATTATTAATTTATGGAGAATTTGATGTATTTAGCCAAAGACTAGTGACAACATAATCTTTGTCTCCATAGGATTCTGACTTGGTTTCCAATTCCAGAAATGGGTTCTTTTACACGGAGCAGATCTCTTAACCCATCAGGAAGCTGTTGGTTACCCACCAAGGCTGTGTGGGCCTATTACACTGGCATGTACATCTTGTCCAGTGTTTGATTCTGAGTAGTTTACCATTCTGATTGCTCAGATCATTGTTGGCCACTTTCCCCAGTAGCTCATGCAACACTTTCCAGCAATAGATGGGCTAACTGTCTGGGGACTGACTCTCTTCTAATTAACTGAAACTCTTGAGTCAATCCAACATAAGATAGGAAGACGAGGTATCAATGAGTTGTATAAAAACAATTTCATACATGGAATTGGAGGGATAGCTCAGCAGTAAAAGACACTTGCTTGCAAAGCCTGCCAGGCTGTTTTGGATTTCCCAGTACTAACATAAAGCCAGATGTACAAAGTGGTACATGCAAGCATCTGGAAGTTGTTTGCAGTGTTTGAAGTTGTTTGCAGTGGCAAGAGGCCCTGGCACACCCATTCTCATATTCTCTCACTCTCTCTCTCCATGCAAATAAATAAAATATTCAAAAAGATTTTGTTGCACTTAGAAGTAAATATAATCACAGATATATTAAACATAAGTAGATCAATAATTTAATAAAAATTATAGGAGCACAATACATTAAAATAAAAATTCAAATATAAGCTACTTACAATAGAATTCCTTAAGCCAAAAAAAATTGTTAAAGCAATATTTAAAATGATAGCACCATGGAAACATATTATTTTGGTAAGCTTATTTAGTAGGAAGTGATAACTGAGGTTAAATAAATAGAGTTTGTAATAGATAATTCACACCAATGACAAAATTAACAGTTTGGTAATTTTTAATTATAGTAAAGCAACTGATGATTAGGATAGCAAAATGTAGGAAAAACTGACTGATAGTGGCATTTAGTTTGTGTTGATCATGAAAATGTTTCCATTCTCTTCACAGTTATGAACGATTGCTCCAGTAAGAACCCTTGAGTTACCAGGTATTGTCTGTCAGAGCTTGGAGTATATTATTCAATCCTTCATATCTGTTAGACATTTAATTTGTCCTTAAACTCTCTGAATTCATCACAAGTATATCTGTGTTCTGTTTGATTTCATTGAATATTCTTAGAATGATCATTTGAATTATTTGCCTGAAAGTTTATGTTCCTCACTCTTATTGAAAATGATGTAAGTAAGGGGGCTGGGGAAGATGACTCGGAAGTTAAATATGCCTGCTTGAAAATAATTTGTGTGGAATTGCTAATTTTCAGCAGAACACTGTGGTGTTGAAAATTTATGTTTATTGTGTTTCTGCACTGGGATTTGTGTATTTAGGACTAAGTTGTTGCATGGATGATTTTTAAATCATCCATATTATTTCAGTTCAAATATTTGTAAGATTGAAATGGAATCAGAATGTCATAGGGTTGATGTGTATTCCCTATTCGCTGGGGTTGTAACTCAGTAGCTAAATCCTCAACCCACATGTTCAGGGTATCAAATTCAATATCTAGTATCTCAAAGTAAAGTAGAATACTCCCTGCAAAAGCAACCACAGCTCTAAGATAGGCTCACTGTGAAAATGCTGTCAGTTCTAGTTAAAAACAATCTCTTCAACTTCTACAAATTTTGAATAAAAGAACAAGAATAGAACAAGCATGATATTAGAAATGGAAAGAAAATAAATTTCAACAATTAATATTAGAGTAATGTAGAAAAATGAAAGAAAGAATAGTATGCAGAAAGGAGACACAACAAAGACAGGAGAGACAGCAGCTTTACCTGAAGTTCGAATGAAAAGAGAAACGGGTGAAGAAATACAGTCAGACAGCCTAAGACAGTTACAGCATTTGAGAGGCAGAGAGAGGGAAACCCCAAAACCTTGGTCTACTATCTCCTTTGGGAAAACCTAAAAGAAGAATAAATAAATAGTAAACCGAAGGAAAGACGGAAGGAAGGGAGGGAAAGAGGGAGAGAAGGAGGGAAGGACGACAGGGAAGGAGAAAACTATTCCACAAGACTGTAATTAGATAGTGAAGAAGGAAAGAAAGTGATGAAAAGAGAGCAGGGTGGGCCTTCCGGCTGTGTCTATGTGGGCATTCTGCTTTCAGGGGCAGAGTGTGCCCCTGTGCAGCCACTTGCCTGCACAAAGGTGCAGAGTCTGTCTGTAAGGTCTTGCTTGTTCTTCTCCAGATGTTTGGGCAGGTGATTTCTAACCATGGTTTGAGCCTTTGTGAAGTTTGCCTTCCTATCTAGATGTTTTCGTTGCTTCCCTTGCAAACATATGGGGTGATTTGTTGGCCCCAGGCTGCGGGTCTCATTATTCTACATGTTTATTCTCTAGGTAAAGGGTGGGGCTGTTGGCATTCCTTAGACCAAGCACACTTTCCCTTGCTTGTCCCACATCTTGGATCCTAGATGGTCTCACTCCATGCTATGTACCAGATTTTCACTATATGGGGCTGAATCTTCCCACCTCCAACCCAGCTAGAGGTGTTTTACAGGCCAGGTTTCACAGTATGGCCCCTTGAGTTCACAGATTAGATAGTGTGGGGAGGGAAGTTAGCTTTTAGAGCTGCCAATTCAATAAGGCATTAAGAGTCTGTTTACTTATTTATTTAATTTATTTATTACTTATTTACTTATTTGAGACAAAGTCTCTTGTCGCCTCAGTTGGCCTTAAACTTACTATGTACAAAAAGATATAACCTTGAACTTCTATTCTTGTTGCCTCTACCTCCCAAATGCGAGGCAACAGAAAGTTATCGCCATGCCTTGTTTTTATGTAGTTCTGTGGATGCTGACTTTGTTACAAACCAAGCTATATCCCAGTCCAGTCAGGGACTTCTTGTGACTATTCTTATCGAGTGCCACAAAGGAATTTTCCAGCCACTACAAGTTATACTGATCTCAAGATTCCTTTCTGGTTGGACTTCATATTCCCTCAATGATGTGTTAAGTGTTGGTTATGTTGTTTTGGTGTGTGTGTGTATACTGCACTGTGTTTTGCATTGTTCATATGTGTTTGGATAGACATGTGTGGAGATGAGAGGTTGGCACTGGATGTCCTCCTCATTTTCTCTTCATCTTTTTGTTTTGTTTTGTTCATGAAACAAGGCCTTCCATACTGGACCTGGAGCTCTCCAATTCAGCTAGTCTAGCTAGCCAGTGAGGCCTAGGGTCCACCTATCCGTGTCTCCCCAGTGCTAGGATTAAAGGCATGGACTACCATGCCCAGCTTTCACGTGGGTGTCAAGAATCTAAACTCAGGTCCCAGTTCACTTCTGTACACTTCGCCTATTTGTTCTCTACTCCTTCTCCTGGCATATCTTCTAATAGCTTGGTCATGCCCTCTCTCTCTCTTTCACTTTTCTTATCCTGTAAGCACAGTTTAAGTTTTATGAGGTCCTCCCTTTGTTCTAAATTCTGAATCCAACTCTCTGAAGTTGCACACACTTAAGAAGTGGAACACAGCACTTTCTCTTGGGACTGGGCCATCTCAAATGGGTGCTGGACTCTCCCCTTGTGTTCTACTTTATATGGTTTATTCTCTCTCTCTTTCTCTCTCTGTTACTAAAACCAGTATTTCAGTCATAGGATAGCTGCTATTAAAATATGCCAAGTTTAAACTTTGAGACTCTAGGATTTTGTGCATAGGTGTTGACTGCCATTTTCAGACACCCCCCCCAATAAAATGACATTTTCACTACTCTAGAAACAATCTAAAAATTCTTATAAAATCAAAAATGATTTCAAATAGCCCAAATAATCCAAAAGAGAAAAATCAGTGCCGGAGGCATCATAACACCCAATCTCAAACCATACTCTATTATAAAACCGTACTAACAAAAACAGTATGATAGTGTCACAAAAATAGACAGTCCAAAAATATAGAACAGAGCAGAACAGAAAAGAAAAGGAGAGCCTACAGATAAACTAATGCAAATAGAGCTACCTAATTAGAAAATATTTACTTATTTGCCCGTTTGTGTGTGTGTGTGTGTGTGTGTGTGTGTGTGTGTGTGGACACCAAGGTTTCTTGCCACTGCAATGCCAGATGCTTGCACCACTTTTTGCATCTGGCTTTACATAGATGCTGGGGATGCAAACTCAGGCCAGTAGGTTTCAAACATGTGCCTTTAACTAGTGAAAAATCTTCCCAACATATAATACCTAATTTTTGACAAGAATTTCAGAAACATACACTGGAGAAACCATTAACAAATGATGCTAGGAAAATAAGATATCCTTATATAGAAGAATGAAACTATACACTATACCCTTATCTCTTGGCAACTTGACTAAAGGCCTTTAAGATAAGGCCTAAAACTTTGAAACAACTGGCAGAAAATAATTAAAGATCTAAACATCAGCAACAATTTTCTCAGTAGGTCTCCAATAGCTAAAAAAAATAATTGCAAGCATTAATAAATTAGTTTGTATCAAATCAAAAACTTCTGCACAACAAAGGACAAAATTATCCTACAGAATGGGAGAACATTTGTGACTATTTACCTGCTGGGAGCTATATATCCAGAATATATTAAGAGCTCAAAAGTCAAAACCCAAAATAAAAAAAAATAATCCAATCAATGAATGGGCAAATAAACTCAACATACAGTTTTTAAAATAGGAAATCCAAATGCCCAATAAACACAGGGGAAAAGGTATTTCACGTATGTTACCATCAGGTAAATGAAAAGCACAAGTGTGCTGAGCTTCTATCTTACCCTAGTCATACTGGCTATTATCAATAAAAACAAAACCAGCAGACAAAAACAACAAATGCAGGAGGGTCGTCTTGTGAAAAGTTCCCCTTTACACAGTGGATAGGAATATAAACCAGGACAGCACTGTGGAAGTCAGTATGGAATTTCCTCAAAACGTTCAACGTATAGCTATCATGTAACACAGCCTCAAGCACTCCTGTGTCTCTGCCCAGAGGAATCTGTGTCAGTATACAGCAGAGATACTTGCGTCCATGAACACCGTACTACTGACAATACCAAGTTATGGAGTCAGACTAGGTGCCTATTTGTTGAAGAATGAATAAAAGAGATATGGTGTACATGCCTAAAGTGATAGAGTATTACTCAGATATGAAAGAACAGAATGCCATTTCATGAAAATGTAGATCATATCATGGAACTATATTCACAGTAAATGAAAATGCCAGACTCACAGAGACGAAAATGATTTGCTTCTTGGCTAGTACCTAGATGTTGAAAAGTCATGAGTATATGAGGGACACTATTTATCAAGAAGAATGGGACCAGCAGGAGGGATTGAGTAACAACAAAATATGATGGGACATAATAAAAAAATTAATTTGCAGGCTGGAGAGATGGCTTATCAGTTAAGGCACTTGCCTGTGAAGCCAATGGACACAGGTTCAATTCCCCAGGACCCACATTAGCCAGATGCACAAGATGGCACATGTGTCTGGAGTTTGTTAGCAGTGGCTAGAGGCCCTGACATGCCTCTTCTCCCCGCTCCATCTTTTTCTCTCTCTCTAAGTAAATAAAATATTTTTTAATTAATGTGCATTATACACATCTATGCAAATATCACAATTAGAATAACTATCTCATTCAAAAAAGAACTATGTATAACTTAATGCTTCTTATTAGACAAAGTATAGACTGGTTTATTTCTGTGTGGCATCATTAAAGTTTTATTTTTAAGTGTAGATATCAAGATCAATAAATATACTCTTTTACATTAAACATTTTAGCTCACAAATTTATTTCTCAGATTCTTTGTATCATTGGTAATCTCTGTTTGGAGTATGGAATACTGATAAATGTTACATGGGGATATTTGTTATCTGAATATGTATTGTATACACAGTGATGTCAACAGGTTTCATGCTTAGCTAGATTTTATTCTATTCTCTTTGCTATTCACTGTGTGATAGGAAAGAAAGAACACAGCCATATACAGATTAAAAAGATTAAGACACAATTATATAACAGATTTTGGATTGTGTAAGAAAGAACAAATCCCAGGTGTTAAATCCATAATATTTACAAATCTATTCATTTTTCCAAGTAGTTCCATTTTTTTTACTCCTAATTGGCTCAATTTGACTTGAAACATTAATTAAAGTCTTTTCAAATGTTGGCTCTGATATTACTGATCACTTAAATTTTTCATAAAGTTGTGAACATTTAATTATGTAGCATATTGAAATATCTATTGTATTCATAGAACTTTTTATGTTTGGATAATATAAAGAAAAGACAAATAATTTAACTTTCATGCAGAATGTGTGCCCTTGGGCAGTCCAAAATGCAGAAACCATGTTTGAATCTTACTTCCTTAATACCAAAAATTAATAATAATAAAAAAATGTCTATGATAAGAAATCAGACTTTTTAATTCTACTGTTTATACTTAGCAGCTTTTCATTGAGGATGGCTTGGAAAAGTTTAGGCAAAATAAATTCCACCTCTTCAGCCTGAGGCCATTAAAACATTTTAGTGTGGAAGGAAGTTAAGATGGGCCTTCATGAGTTGACCTCAGTGATAGCTGTAGGAGCATTTTCTAGTGCAGACTAAAGCACATTCCTAAGCAATTCCACTTAAGCCATCTGCCAGTCTTAATGCTTGTTCCTGAGGGAGGAAAACTTCCAGAGCTATTTCTCATTTAATTTGCAAGGACATCCTGTTTGGGAACTTATGCAGAGAACAAAAAAAAAAAAAAAGAAAGAAAGAAAAAAGATGCCAAATACCACAGACCCTGGTTTAGAAAATGTAATGGTTGGAGTGAGGTAATGAGTACATTTAATGGAAACTGCAGCTTTCTTCCTTTAATTGAGTAGATACTCAGAAAGTATGACTTTGAGGCCCTTTCTTTAAAATAACTACTTTACATCCATTAAGGGATTTCTGGGGTATGGGAGGAGGGTGACTAAATATGTGAGTTCACTAGAACCATGACTATTGATGTTTTCAAACACCACAAAACAAAATGCAAGCATCTGTTTATTTTGGATAACAGGGTATCTAGCTTAAAGGTATTTTAATTATTACTGTCACCTATGATTACTAACAAGCAAACAATAACATTGTATTCATTTATTATGTATTTTTCTTCAAATATACTTTTAATTACATCTGACTTAATTTCACAATGTAACTCAGAAAATGATCTTTCCAATTCTCAATATTTCTTTTGTAAAATACCATATATGATAAATATTGACATAATTTGATTTTTTTAAATTTTTGTTTATTTTTATTTGAGAGTGACAGAGAGAGATAGAGAGAGAGAATGAGAGAGAGAGGGAGAATGGGCGGGCCTGGGCCTCCAGCCACTGCAAACAAACTCCAGAAGTGTGCGCCCCCTTGTGCATCTGGCTAACGTGGGTCCTGGGGAATCGAGCCTCGAACCAGAGTCATTAGGCTTCACAGGCAAGCGCTTAACCGCTAAGCCATCTCTCCAGCCCCACAATTTGATTTTTAAGAAAGTTTTTACTTGAATGACAAAACAATATTATGGGAAGTACTTTTGCTATTTTTCACATTGTGTCAATAAACTGTAACTTTATATAAATCTCAGCAACTTTATGACATTCTAGCCTTTTTCTGTGTGCTATAGGAGGGATTGTTAATATTGGGAGTGTGATGTTAGAAACGACAGTAGAGAAGATACCTCAGATGTATGAAACTTGAAACTCATTAGGAAACAAAAGAAGAACTAAATAGATAATGCTAAATGGACACCAAGCCACCATGGTAATACATAGTTTTATTCATTCATTATATCACCTGTTGTTCTTCTAGCTGCTTTAGCTCTCTGACCCCAAGAAAACGAATAACTTCCAAACCTTCAATCTCTAAGATCCCCTTGGTTGATTATTAAGCAAACTGTCATATATTTTGAAGATCTTCTACAATGTTACATGAGTGGGGAAAAAAAAAAAACTTTAACATGGAAAATGTCAAATAAGTTTAACAACTTTCTTCATTTTTTCATATTATGCTTTCCATTAAGTTGTTTCTAAAGCCAACAAAATGAAGTTGGCATTGTCTTAGAATTTTTTTAAGCCATATTAAAAATAACCTGTAGGATGATATCAAGTTAAAATAGAAATATTACATCAGGGCCCATTAATTTCTTGTCTTGCCTTTATTTTACGTTCTCTCTCTTAAGCCTTTATAAACTCTAGCAATAAAACTGCTATTGTACGGGTAATTCCAGGCATCCTGAAGTTTGTTTTATCAATTGACCCTTTATACCCTTCGCTGGAGGCCAGATGTTTACAGTTGTTGGCAGTTGCAGTCTCAGACACTGTCACATGGAACAGACTGGCAGGATACATTGACAGACTGAGGCTAAGATCCTGGGAAAGGTCCCCAAACTGAATGGCCTTAGTAATGCTGGTAATTTGTTTACTACAAACGAGATTAGAAAATAACTACCAAAGGGACTTTATCCAATCCTCTTCTCAAGGGTCATCAGAAATTACATATCATTACATACATTTTTGACATAGTCTAAGTAATTTATAACTGGTCCCTATTCCTACACTAATCAAACTATATGAAAATTCAGTAGTCTTTGGACTCAAAGTTTCTCCTTATCCTTTCCTATTCCTATGTAAAATTCAATTCAAAAAATGTTAATGAAAAGATTAGCTAGAAAAACTCAGAAAAACCACAGAATTAGTTCATTAAAGAGTATAAGGAAGGTTCACTTGTTAATCATACAGAGAAGCATAGAGACTTAATTTAAAAGATTATTCACTGACATATGGTAACTTCAAGTGTGCTTTGTAAACTAGGAACAATGAGAGAAATATCAATGTCTGAAAAAAAAGTCTGCTGAAAGCACTTGGCTCTATCCAACAGCAAAATTAAAATACTTTTATATAGAAGGTCAGAAAATAACTGCATATTTTAAGATGTGCTGATGAAATTCTCAAGCTATCTTTCTAATCTTAGCTGTTAATGTGCTAGGCTACAAAGCTAAAGGACCCAGGTTTGGTTCTCCAGAACCCTTGTAAGCCAGATGCACGAAGTGGCACGTGCTTCTAGAGTTCATTTGCAATGGCTGAAGGCCCTGGCATGCCCATTCTATCTGCCTCTCTCTTTCTGTTTCTCTCTCTCTCTCTCTCTCTTCCTCTTTCCCTCTAAAATACAAATAAAAATATAAAAAATTAAAAAGAGAAATAAAAATGTAATGGATACCTGAACTTCATTTTAGTGCTAAAAGCAGCAACAATATTTTATAAAGAAAGTAGCTCTGTTTAAAACATTAACAGTTTTTATTTTAATTACAGGCTAGTAAAAACAAGCTGCATTCTCTGAAGTTCAATATGAAACATAGTAGTAAAAAATACTTTAAAAAATAAAATTTCAAAATAATAAGGCAGGTGACATTACATTATAAGGAGATGGGGCAAGGGACCATGGAAGGAAAAAAGTATGTAACCACTGCCAAATAAGAAAATAGCCTTACCCACAACCACCATATGTTTCAAAAAAGTGAGACAATAAGAAGGAAAGTTTGCAAACATCCAACCACACAAATACCTGGACAACATGACCAGTCACTGTATGGGACCAAAAATGACTAAAGGTATCACAGTGGTCCCTGGTTGGCCTGGCCATTGCCAAGACTGAGCAGCAACTTATCTTTGTAGAAGCCTTGGTGTGCTTGGCAAACACCCCCTTAAAATCACTAGACAAAGCCATTCAGTAACAACCCTCTCTTGGGACACCTCCTGTTCCAGAGACTTTCTTTGCCCAATAAACAGTGTTACTCACCTCTTCCTTTTGTCCAGGGGTCTTATTCCTCTCAGGTATTAGTGAACCAGAGGGCCACTGGTCCAAGGTACTTTCATGGCCATTCTTGGCCTGCCACTCTGGTCCGTACTTTCATGCCCGACTGAGTCAAGTGAATGATGTTATTGATCTCAAGGAAGTTAAAATATGATTAAAGATTAATCTGTTTTACAGAAAAAGCATTTATGTTACAGTAAAAAACAGATGATGTTTTTGGTAGAGATGTCTTGTCTATAGTTCTGTAAACCAATTGCATTACTGGTATACTGAATAAGAATATTACAAAATTCCTTGGATATAGGTATATGTTAAAGGAAATATACATAAATTTACATGACTCATTTTCAGTGATACAATTTATATACTGTATAATCTCTTAATAATTATAAATAGGGGCTTGTGAGGTGGCTCAGGGGTTAAAAGGACTTGCTCACAGGCCTGATGATTGGAATTCAGATCTCCAGAACCCATGTAAAGCCAGACACATCAGGCCTAATAATAATCCCCAAAAGTAGTGGGGACGGGAAACAATTACTAGAATCCCAGGGCTCCAGGGCTAGCTAGTCTGAAGTTTGCAGGGACAAAAATATAAGTGAGAACCTGTCTTTAACAAGGTGAAAGGAAAGGCCTGACACCCCAAAGTTGTCCATTGACCTCCAAAAATGAATATTGTGAAACATATGCATCTCATGCATACACACAGAGTACACACATATGCATATAATTCATAATAAATAAATAAATAATAAATAAATAAATAATGTAGATGCACTCTAGTGATGCATTCATTGTACTTGTAAAGAAAAAGGAGTTGAATAGTGAAATCTAATTTTTTACTTGCATCTGTACTAATGAGTTTGTTAGACTGTTAATAAAAAGATAAGCACACAATCAAAACTATGAACATATGTCATTAATAGCCATTAGCTTTGCATTTCCCTCAGAGAATAGTGCTTCTCAGAAGAAGGAGAGCTAACTTCAGTAATTTTACTTAGACAGGTATACATACTAAATTGAACTATTACTTCTCTACTAGATTTAAAAAGAAAATCAACAGATCACCTAACTGTATAATCTATAAGAGAAAAGCTGCAGATATTAAGGGAGTAACCCCACAGAGACACAGCTAGGTAGTGGAGCTACCCAAACCCTTTGGACCCCTGATGATCGATCAGGAGTCTCAGATGCCAGACATGGAGCTACAATATTTGGAGTTTGCCCTCCTATGCTTCCATCTCGTTTCCATCTGAACATTTTTTTTTTGATATATGCCCATTCTTCCCTTTTCTATTGTACATGCAACTCATTTTTTGAGTTTATAGGCGCTCACAGGAGTTTGCTGGAGTCACAGAAGAGACTCTGAACTTACACTTTTGAACAGTGTTGGAACTGTTAAACGAGCTTTACAATAATGAAAACTGTAAGAGGTAAAATGAAATATCACATAACAATAAAGGCTGGGTTCTCCCAGGGGACCTTAATCTTTAACATGTGTGTATCTCACAAATGAACAAGAAAAATGCATGATCCTAAAATTTCAGAATTTCAAGAAATTGTTTTAGTTAGTCCAATAAGACAGTAAGAGCAAATAATATATACAGTTCTTGAGAAAAAAATAAATCACTCTTGTTCAGAGATTGAATGACAATGTAGAAAGTAACAAAGAATCAATAAATAAACTCCTGAGATCCAAGGGATTTTGAACTATTTATATTCAATATACCAGTAATGTAATTGGTTTAGAGGATTATATTGACCTAGTAGTGTTACATGATACAGGGATAATATGAAAAATGTAACTTTTCCTATATGTCAGCAATGAACAACTCAATTTGAAATTAAATACATTTATAAAAGTTCCAATAAATGACATACACATTTGTAGAAAATTGAACAAAACACATTGAGATTCTTTATGTAAATCTTGTGAGAATACGAGTTGAAAAAGAAGAAGAAGGAATTATGTGGAACGGGGAAGGGGAACAAAAGGAAATAATGGGAGGAAATTATGATCAAAATATGTTATGTGCTCATATAAAAACTGTCAATAGATAAAGATGAAAAGAAACGTGAAAAAGATTGCTCTTGGCTTGGACTTTCTTGCTTTGCTTTTCCTCCTAATTCTTCCTAGAATAAATCACATAATTCATAACTTACCCTTCTCATTATTTTGAACTCACTTTAAAAAGCACTCAAGTATAAAATGTGTACATAACTAAATTCCATATATTGAAATATTTATACATCTTTTAGCATACATAAAATTTATTACACATTTATGTTATAATTTGCATATTGTTATATATTACAGTGTATAATTGCATTTTAAATTTCTACATATCAAAATTTATGATTTCTTCATATGTTATGCTTTTACTAAATTATACCAAATAAATCACATTTAATTTTTTGAAATAGTTGACTGACAGTGTAACCCATTTTTATAATGATAAATATAATACAGTTTTATAAGACAAAAAATGGTAGGTGTTGTGTGCCCTCAGATATCACCCTTGTGCTGATATCAGGTTAACTAAGAAAGCAGCATTCTTGCTCATTTCCCCAATTCCTCTGTGGTTTCAGCTGGGCCCAGAGTGGAGTGCACTGGGTTGTTTATCTCCTCATGTCCAGTTCCCCTCTGAAAAAGAGAAGCAGATTCTCCAATGGAGAGTGAAGTCAGTACCAGTTAAATGGGATAATCATTATTAAATTAGGGAGAATTATAAGGGTTTAGACACTTCCATAGTATAAAGTTAGTGGGAGTTTGACAATGGAGAGCAGAATCATTATCTGGATATGATTCTGACTTGTTTCCCAGTTCCACATATGGGTTACCTTTCCACTGAGTGGATCTGTTAGGCAATCCAAGAGCAGTTGGTTACCCACCATGGCTGTGTGCCACTATTGCACTTGTGTGAGTATCTACAAAACCAGACATCTAGATGCTCTTAAGTACCCATCACTGAAGTAGACTTAAAATGCTCTCAGCATGGCTCAGGGAATTTTGCAGAAGAGGGCAGGGGAAGATTGTTAGAGCCACAAGTTGTGAAATTTTGCTCAATGACATTGTCTCTCCCCATAACTGACTGCTGCCCCCATAAAGCATGACCCACAATCCCCATGGGGTTGACCTGCATCCCCAATGAGGAAGGCCTCTTCAGCAAAGAGGCAGGGAAGAGGGAAAGGATGGTACCAACATGTGATGTTTATATACAAAATATGTCCATATCTAATAATAAGAAAAATGAAAAAAGTTGCAAATGTCTATTTAAAATCTGAAAAACAAAACATAAAATGATTTCAAATTAACATAGAATGCAGTTATTCCAGGCTTAGCAGAACTATTCACAAATAATTCTGTCCATGTTGAATTATTGGCTTATTAGTCAACCTTGAATAAATTACATAATTGTTAGATCTATTGCTTCTCAGTAAAATATAAACATAAGTTCTTTAAATTCTTTTTTAAAGTATTATTATTTTTTATTATACCTGCAAAACTTTTATGAATTTTTTGAGTTTTTTTATTAATTAGTTTTTATTAATTACTTTTGTACTCAGTGATGTCCACTAGGTCTAAGTGATCTATGATTTTGTTGAGCTCTCTTACTTCCCTGTTGAGTTTCTGTTTGGATGATCTATATATTACTCATAATGGTGTATTGAAGTCCCCAACTATGATGATGTTGGTGGTTCTTTCTGTTTTATTGTCAAGTAGGCTTTGTTTTATGAACTGTGGTGCCCCTGTGTTTGGTGCATAAAGATTTATGATTGTGATATCCTCTTGATGGATCATTCCCTTGATAAGTAGGAAGTGGCCTTCTTTGTCCTTTTTGATTATTTTTGGCTTGAAGTCTATTTTATCCAATATTAATGTAGCTACGCCTGCTTATTTCTTATTCCCATTTGCTTGGGATATTGTTTTCCACCCTTTCACCCTGAGGAGATGTCTGTCTTTAGTGGAGAGGTGGGTTTCTTGAAGACAAAGATTGACAGGTCTAATTTTCTGATCCATCCTGTTAGCTTGTGTCTCTTTATGGGAGAATTAAGGCCATTAATATTTAGGGTAATGACTGTGAGGTTTGATTTGATCCCTGCCATATTGTGTTGCTATATGTGGTTTGGTGTTTTCATGGACTTTGAAGTTTTTTTGTGCCTTCTCTGAGTTTGGTTATTGTGATCTGCTTCTTGTAGGCATTTGAGGTTGATTATTTGATTCTTCTGTGTGGAGAATTTCCTGAAATACTCTCTGTAGGTTTGGCTTTGTGTTCATATAAGTGTAAAGCTGAGATTTTCATGGAAAGTTTTTCTTTCACCATCTATTATGATGGACACTTTTGCTGGGTAAAGTAGCTTGGGTTTGAAGCCATAGGTTCTTAGACTTTGCAGTGTTTCATTCCAGGCCCTTCTGGATTTCAGGGTTTCCATTGAGAAGTCTGAAGAAATTCTTGTGGGGTTACCTTTAAAAGTGATGTGCTATTTTTCCCTAGCTGCTTTAGGATTTTCTCTTTGGTGTCAATGTTTAGTCTTAATGACAATATGTCTTGGAGAGTTTCTCCATTGGTCCAAGCTGTCTGGAGTTCTGTTGGCTTCTTGTATTTTGATGGGCCTTTCTTTTGAGAGAGTGGGAAAGTTTTCTTCGATTATTTTGTTAAATAATTTCTCCATTCTTTGGTCTGAATTTCTTCGTTTTCTGGTATTCCCATGATCCATATGTTAGGACATCTAAGGGTATCCCAAAATTCCCTCATGTTCTGTTCACAGAAATTTTTGAACTTATTGAAATTTTTGAACTCTCAAACTGTTTCTTCTGCCTTGTCTTCCAGATCAGAGTTTCTATCCTCCACATGGATGAATCTATTCTTGAGAGCTTCTAAAGAGTTTTGGGCTTGTTCAATTAGGTTTGCATTTTCTACTACTTTTCTATGTATAATTTCCATCCCTCTGTCAAGCTCCCTTTTCATATCATTTTCTGATTTTCTTGATGCTTCTTGGAATTCATCTTTGCATTTCTTTATGTCTTCATTTAGCATCACCAGCTGATTTTTGAGGTCCTCCTTTTTTCACTCTCTTTCATATCTCTTAACTGTCTTTGAACCCCTTCCATTTTCTTATCTGTTAGGTCTAGTCTAAGGATGGCAGTATCCGCATGATTATCAGTCCTTTGTTGCTTTTCTGCAAGTTCTACCAGTAGCTTGGTCAGGGTTGCATTGCTCATAGCTTCACTTTTGTATTCTGATCCTAATGTCTCTTCTATGTTTTGATTAGAGACATTCATTGTAGGACTGGGTGATCTTACTGGATTTACTTGCATTTGATTTTTCATGTTATTTCTTTTGTGCTGTGGTCTTCCTTTCACTGTGTATGGGCAGGGAGAGTAGGACTGTGGTCTTGATGGGCGGGGGAAAGTGTTGCCTCTTGGGGGAGCTGGCCTGAGCTAGCAGGCGGGCAAGCAGAGTGAGCCTGAGCTCGCATGGGCAGGTGGAATGGGCCTGAGCTCCGACATAGACATCCGGGCAGCTGGAGCAGTAAGTGGGAAAATAGGCAGAGCAGGCTAAGCTTGCACAGGCAGATGGACGGATCGAGCCTGAGCTCAAGTGGGCCAGCTGGCGGAGCCTGCCTGAGGTCACGCGTGGGTGGGGGTAGCAGTGAGATCACTCCTTCACAGTGAGGCAAATGGAATTATGCTGGCTTGGGTCCTCTTTCCTATAGTAAGTGTGAGAGTGTCCTAAGGCTGGGACTATGGCTACTGTGGCTGCTTGGGGGAATTGGGGGACTGGTGAGGTACCTGCAAATGAGGAAATCAGTGATTCCCCTTTTTTTTCCCCTCTGGGCTCTCCCATTGGCAATCTTTTAGAGATTGTTCTCCCCTAAAAGACCCAGTGAACCCTTAATGCCTTGCCTTTCTTTTCCCGGGAGGTGCAGCATAGTTAGACATTCGCCATCTTGACCAGAATTCCCCAAGTTCTTTAAATTCTTGATCTAGTAATATTGTCCTAGAATGGAAATGTCAAGGTTATGATTACATTTATTCTGTTTTTAGTCAATAATCGACAATAAAAGGAAGTCTGCTTTCACAGACACCTAGTGCAGTGTAGGTCTACTTTCAACAATATAAAGGCCATTGTTGTTGCTCTTGGTTGTCCACCAGAACTGAATGGTAGAACCCTATTGCTGAAGTCAACACACGCTTTTGTTGTGGGACATTAAGGAATCGAGCTGGATCTGAGCCTGAAGCTTTCTCCCTGCTGTCTAGCTGTCATGGTACTAGCAGGTGCTATGCAAGCTGCTAGGGGAGTTTTCAACAGTCTTACTCAACAGTAGATTTTGAGTGCTATAATCCTGACCTTCCACGCAAGATGTGCTTCGGGTACAATAGTGGCATGACTTTTATGAGGAGTAACTAACAACTTTCTTATTGGATTTGAGGCCTGCTCCATTAGAGGGAATTCATGCCTGGTACTGTGAATGACTGGGAGGTCATAGGCTCTGGGGGAAACTTCTACTATTTTACTGCTGCTTTGTAAATGGTTGTGTTGTGAAACTGCCTTATAAATATTTACATATACATCAGAGAAGAGTGATGCTCTCAGCCTTTTTTAGTAAAGGTTTATTTATTTATTTATTTATTTATTTTGTAGTGCACAGTGGTAAATACAGAGACTCATAACTGGTCAAAATGCTGAAGATAAGTGGCTTGTGAGTGGTAGGCCTTATATATATTATTTCTGTATCACCACCTCCAAAACCCAGGGAGCATCACAGAATAGGAGGTAGAAATAATTTTAAGACCTGGAGGACAGGGAGGGGTGCTATAGAACTCTGTCATCTGGACACGACATGGTCACTGTACTCATGAACTCACAGCAGCTATGGTTGTCTGCTCAAGATAGGGCCATTCTATAATCCACCATAGATGGACGAGAGCCTCACAAGGCCCCACTTCTCCCTGAGGAACTAATGATAATTAGTGGCTGCTGTGTGAAGGGTAACCAGTAAACCTGGTAAGTGGTTGGGAAAAGAAGGGGTTAAAGCAGGAGTGAGAATGGGGTAGACTGGATAATATGAGTATGTATGCTCAAAATGTAATGTGTGTGTGTGTGTGTGTGTGTGTACAAAGTTATTAAAGAACAAATAAACTTATACTTGAACAGTGTAAGTAGTGTTATTTTCTAACCTCTCATTTTCTCAGACATGTTTCCTCTCTACAGTACAGGTTTATAAAAGCATGTATCTCCATTCATATCCATATGTAATAGTGTTTCCTTTTGCATGTACTTATCTCTGATGCTTGAGCCATCTGGGTGTTTTGCAGTGCTTCTCTTATTTTCTGTGTAACTCTCAAAGGAAGCAATTTTAGTGTGTATACATTTTCTAGTAACTTCACTTTCTGGAAGCTGTCCACTAAGGTATAAGTAATTCATAAAACATCAAAAAATAATGTTCAAGATCAAATTAACAACTCAGTAGTCTCCTTAGATTTATCATGCAAGATGTCACATTTATTTCAGAGCAGAATGTCTCTGAAATTTGAATTAAAAACAAGTGCTTAGAAACTCTTGAATTATAACTTCTTTTTCCTTCTTTCTTTTAATTATCTTATTCATTTTCCTACTTGAATGAGACTTAATAATTACCTAACAATAACAAGGTTGTTAACTCCAAACGAGGGACAAGTTCCTAACAAGATCTGCATGCCAAAGTTATTTTTTATTTTGTTTTGTTCTTCAACTCTTCAAGCTAGTGGGGGAACTCAAAGGGCTAAAAGTATTTTGATTTATTTCACTTCAGTATTTAAATTTATTTAAGATAGCTTTAAACATTATTTTAAAGGGCAAGATTTGTACCTGTGCTCCTTTCTTCAGAGGTCCTTTTGTGGTTAAAAGGAACCTTAGGGCTCAAAGTGAGGTTGGGAACCCTGACAGAGAAACAAGCGAGCTTGCAGTGGGGAGTGAGGCAAGCTAAGTAGATAAGAAGACAAACAGGGCTGTGGATAAAAGGGGAAAGACAATCTCGGGAGACTCTAACCACCCATCCCACATACATGGAGCCCCTCCCAGAGAAGCATGCAAGGCATTACTGCTCTTTCTCACTAGTAAACTCCTCAACCTTACTAATTCATCTAATTCTAACAGACTGAATTGTGGACTTCTAAGAAAGGCTTCTAAGAAAGTCATCACCTATTTTAGGAATGAGACCCCCTTGGACTGCCATAGAGATGGGGAAGAGAAGGAGATGTAGTAGTGGATCAAGACTTCAAAAGTCTATTCCTGCTTTCTCACCTGCTGAAAATCTTTGTACTTCCTAAAATAAGCCTTGATGACTTGCTCAGGTTGCCTGGGCCCTGGTGTGAAGGCTTCACTTTCTGGAATGACAGACAGAGAATATTGCCACATGAGGGATCAGAGGGAACAGTTTCATCAAAATTTGACCAACTTCTCAATTATGCATTTTATAACAAAACCATCCAATCATCTGATTCCTTGCTCTTAGCTATCTCATCTCCTCCATCTTCTTCAACTAGGAATTGTTCTTCTGAAAATTTTTTACCTTCATAAATTTAACAATTTTTCTTATTAATGGCATACTTTTTGTGGATACGTCATATGTTGATATCATCTTTTCCCTCCTCCCTGTCCCCATTGTTCTGGGGCCCTCCTCAGTGGGTACTGCCCATGGGGTTGTAGATTATGCATTGCGAGAGCAGCAGTCAATTATTGGGGTTGGGGTCATAATTTAACAATCTTAAACATTACAAGCCAGCAACTAATTTGTAGAATTTCTCTCAATTTGGGGTTATTTGATGTTATTTCAAGAATAGTTTCGGGGTTTTGGAGTATAAATTATGAATAAAATGTGAATCACAGTTATTTTAACTTAACCATTTGTATAAAGGGGTATCTACCAGCCCTTTCAAACATGAGTTAACTCTTATCATCTTTTGGGAGTTTTAAATGTTTTGGAGAAACTAATTTGTCATAGTGAGACTATCTCAGTCTTTAGACAAACCATATTGTCAATAATTGTAATTTTCTAGTAACTCATCTCTTCCAAATTTATTAATGTTCTCTTCAAAGTAAAATATTTATCTTCTCTACTTTTATTTATTTATTCTAGATATGTACCTTTACTTATTTGTGACTTTTATCTCCAAGAATGATAAATGAGCCCAAATAATTCATAAGTCCCCTTGTAGTGATTCATTGTAGTGAGTGCAGAAATACAAGATCAAGAAAATAAATCCTTAACCTGGATATGGTGGAGCACATCTATAATCTTAGCGCTTGGAAAATGGAGGCAGGAAGTTCAAGGCCAGCTTTGGCTACTTAGAGATTTTTGAGGCCAGCCTGAACTGCATGAGACTTTGTATAAAATTAAAATAAAATATAACATGATATAATTAACATAGTATAAACAAATAAAATCCATGATGTAAAGTTTTTCAAGTTCCTGCCATAAAAATATTCCCACAGTTGAGGCAAGAGAATAAGGCAGAGTGAGACCCAGAATGCCTTGTGAAAAGCTTTATAAAATTATCATGTGGATGGGCTAGAGAGATGGCTTAGCGGTTAAGCACTTGCCTATGAAGCCTAAGGACCCCGGTTCAAGGCTCAATTCCCCAGGACCCACTTTAGCCAGATGCACAAGGGGGAGCAAGTGTCTGGAGTTCATTTGCAGTGGCTAGAGGCCCTGGCGGGCCCATATTCTCTCCCTCTCTCTCTTTCTCTCTCTCTCTCTCTCTCTCTCTCTCTCTCTCTCTCTCCCGCTCTCGCTCTCTCTCTCGTTCTCAAATAAATAAATAAATAAATAAAATGAACAAAAAAAAGATTACTTCCTTTAAAAAAATTATCATGTGTAAAAAAATAAAGGAAGAAAAGAAACCTCCTTCCCTGGCCAAGTGTAACTGAAACATGCTGTCACCACTGTCACAAGCACACAGGCATTCAGTGTCCGAAAGTATGCTATGATTGATTATAATACTAAAATTCACACCCCTGGGTGGAGATTTAAGATGTTATCCAGACAGGAAAAGCCTGAAGTTGTATCTAGAATTATGAATAATAGAGGATGCACAATAATAGCTTTCATGATGCAAATGAACCCCAAAGTACACACTATTGGACACAAAGGCACCAATCCTGACAGCCAGGACATTGAGCTAATAAATTTTCATTCTATGGCCTGCTTTGTCCCTTATAACTGGATTGTTTTTCTTAATAGATTGTTTTGATTCACGTGCTACTATCTATGCGTCTCTACCTAATTCCTTGTTCTGAGACACAAGAACCTGCCTGGAACCGTTGCAGAGGTGCCGTCTGAATTCTGATATTAGAAGGCACCACTTTGGCTGACTTTGAACAGCCAACTTGAAGTTAGTAAAGAGACGCATAGAACGAGCTGATTGTCAGTCAGTGGGAGCCAGCCCTATCACATGCTGCTGATCCTTAGCCAACCTCTTCACTTTTGTGAGTGCATACGTACTCATGCTTTCCTCACTCATGGGTTCGCTGACCCAAAAATGTGCCAGAGTTGGTTCACACAAGCTCACCAGAGCTGATTACTAAATATTCATGAATTGTGCAAGATGGTGATTGAAATCTTAGTATCAGGAAATCAGGCATACCCAGGGTATTTATACTATAGAAATTGGCAAATGCTACAAATCAACAATGTACTTCAGAGAATTTGGTAACTCACTGCTGCTGTAACCTCTTCTGGACTGCTTTCCTCAATTAGCAGTATTCTGGGGAGGGGGGGACATAAAATAACAGAGCTGAAATTAAATGTGGTTCTTGAGTAAGGAGTGATGCTAACTTGGGAACTCTTTAACACCTTCTCTGCCTATGCAGAGTAAGAAGAGAGGAGGGAAGCAAGCCTTCCATCACATCTCTTACCACATTGCACTGAAGGGTCACAGAGCCTCACTATTCTCCAGGTCTACTTAGATCATCAAACAAAAAGCTCGGTTTTTCTCCAAGAACCTGCATATCCTCAACTAAAAGGGGGACTAATAAATCACTGTCAACTTTCTCCGAATTACTTTGAATTTAGCTCTGAACAGAACCAATCCAGCAAAACTATGGCTTTATTCTGGCCTTACTGGTCCATACAGGGATGAACAGGAGGCCAGCAATAGTTCTTGGATAGGACGGTGAGAAGATACATCCAAGTTTTAAATGTGTCCATATGACTTCCTCGTCATTACTTCAAGTATGCCTGTGTAACCAGTTTCTCAGTGATTACTGTGGGGCACTCTCTCAGAGGTACTAACAGGTAGAAGATTAAAAAGAGACAGGAGTAGAAAGATAAAGAGATTGTGTGTGTTTTTAGATCGATGCACATAATAGCATACTTAAGTAAAATAATTAAGACCTAGCAGGCATGACCATACTGTAAACTCTTAACTAATATTAGAATAATTCCTAATTTTAGGATTGCTGAAGTTTGGGGCTGGGAAGATGACTTAACAGTTAGAAGTGCTTGCTTGCAAAATTGCCAACCTGAGTTCAAGTTCCCAGTACCTATGTAAAGCCAGATCACAAAGTTGTACTGTGTCTGGAATTTGTTTGTACAGCTAGAGCTCAGGGATGCCCATATTTTCTTTCTAAAATAAATAAATAAAAATATAAATTTTTTAAGTTAATAGTTGACAGAGTAACCTACACGAGCCATCTCAATTTTATATTATCTACCTATGATTTAAGATGAGAGCTTTTATATGAACCTACAAAATTTTACTTGTGATTTCTATCATATAAAGTTGCAAAACCAAAATGTATAAATTTGCTATACCTTAAGGGATCATAGGAAGTATGAAACCTGAGTAGCAGTTTGAAAATTCATACAACATTCGAAGCCATTTGTTTTTAACAACTTGATACTAAAGCACTACCAGCAGAGACGACACATTGCAATATTTTTGATGAGAGCAGTTTTAAGTGAATAGCATGAAGTATATCCTGTGCAATAATTCTTGGTTTGGTCAAAGAATTACAGTGGAATATTTTGTCTGCCCACATGTCCTGAACTGTTAATTTCCTGTTACATTGCTGGAGCCAGAAGCCAAAGACTTTCAGTTTTCCTGCCTTTATCTTCCATCTGCTCAACACTGCTATTTAAACTGACCAGGCTCTTCATGAACACAAGGTAAATTACTAGAATCGTTTTCCCAAAAGACATTAGCAACAACACATGTTTTTATATATAGTCAATGTTGTTTTGAGACTTTTTAAATACCCTGGGAACAATCAAATGTAGACTGCACACTTATAACCAATAAATAAACCAATGTAAAGTTTTTTGAGCAGAGAAAGGACATGTTTGGCCAAATCTATAAATTGCTCTGATTTAAAATTTATTATTAAAGCTTTATTTCCTCATTGTATATAGGCTTAAATACAATTATTCTCACTCTATATACTTTCCAGAATGTATCACTTACATGTTAATATTAGCAATGCAATATAGTAAAACATTTGTCCAAGAACTTTGAATAGACCATGCACATGTTATCTGGATGTCCTATTTCTCTATCTGGATTTAATAAACATAACATGGACTTACATGAACATAATGATTAGAGGTCAAATTTATATTCATAATAGAGTAACCTTTTACATCATACAATATTATCTTATTCTATAGTATATAATATTAATTTTGATTTGCTAAAAGGAAGTGGAGATTTGCCTACATATTAATTTTATTAATATTTTAATTAAGAATCACATTTACAGCTGTAACATGATCATCTTTCCATTAGATATCAGTATTCAGCACTGTTAGGATCCTAGCTTCTTTCCAAGCCAATTGTCCCTTTACACCACTTGAAAACTAAGGAATTTATGGAAGAATACAAAGCTCTATGCTGAGTGACCTTGGATTAAAACCAAGTTAAAAAAAAAAAAAACACTGATTTTTCTTCAGTTAAGATCTGCATAGGAGAATGGGAAGCTATTTCTGTTGTCAACCCTCAAACTTTTTCTTCCTACAGAAAAGTTCAGTGGTATTATAGTGGACTTCTTAATACTTAATACTACCTGTTGTATGGCAAAAATCCATCTGCATTGAAAGCAGTGAATAACAACTGCTGTCAGCTTTTATCCAAAGGATCTGGAAAACTCAAGAAAAGAAGGCATGGCGAATATGATCAGACCCACCCCTGAGATCTCAAGTGCGTTCTGTGCCAGCTGTGTGCAGTGATTCCCTCCATCTTATGGCCTTGTGGCCTCAGGGGGAGACACATCAAGGAACAATGAGCTCCACTGGAGGGGCTTCTTTGAAGTTTTCATGCTCTGTAAGTAAACCTTCACCCCAAGACTGAACCAAGAACATCTGCAAGCGAAGTCCCAACATAAAGAGCTCCATAAAGGTGGCTTCTTGGGGGTCTTCATGCTCTGTAAGCCTCGCCCTGCGAGGGCGGGGAAGAGCGTCAGCAGGGGTAATGTTGACATAAGGAGCTCCGCTGAAATGTTTCTCTGGAGTCTCCGTACTCCTGGAAAGGGACAAGAAGCTAGTAGAAGCGGCCACCAGGAGGTCATCACGCAGAATGGGATGAGACTTCTCAATTGTACTTTGGTCTGCCATCTAAGCCCTATATGGGATGAAGACATGTTTGCGTCTCCCCAGTGGACAAGTTTCCTGTTACACCACCGCAGAAAAATTAAATATCTTTAGGAAAATGTTCACTAGTACAAGTTGCTCTAGCCATGAAACATGCGGCCTCTGTCATACTCGGGTTTACTAGACATTGAGCAAATGTATGTATGTCAGTCATGGATGCATTGTATGAAAAATTCAGGATGACTGATAAATACTGTTGTAACTTTACATTCTTTCTAAGACAGTAAACATTGGCAGGTATGTGGAAAGTAAGTAGAGAGTGCATCGCTTACATTGAAGTATATTGCCTTATATGCAAAAAAAAAATGAAATTCCTTCTATTTGTCTGCAAAGAAACTAAACCTGAAGAGTTCTAATAATTTGTAAACAACCAAATCTTTATGATATCCATTGCTTTATCTAGTTCTCCTTCAGCTTTCCATTTTTAAAGTGACATTCAATTTCCCTTTGCTGTCTTAAACAGATAACTTTCAGCTCATTCTACATAAAATAATAGAAATGCTTCCTTTGATATATTTACTAAATAGACCACAGTGGCCAGAACACATTTTCCATTGACTTTTAAATATTTTTCTCTTCATTATACTTTTAAGTTCATTGGGTTAGTGAGTAAATATGTGCATTTCTTATGATAAATATAAGCATTTAATAGTCCATAGTTTTATTTATGAAATATTTTTTATGACCACTGATTTTGCTTTATTTTGGAACCTTACATTTCCACATAGAATAATGAAAAAATATGCATACTCCTTTTATTGGTGTATATTAATTTTACATAGTAATGGATAAAAATATTTTCATACATTATATCCAACCCTCCATATCCACTTTATCTATCCCCTCTTGCTTAATTCCACCAGTTCCCCCTAACATTTTCACTTCTACTTTCATGAAAGATACACATAAATAATTATGTGTCAATATAAAATACAGGATGTGTAAGTGAAAGAAAAGATGGCATTTTTCTGTGTAACATTAATTTTACTTACTATAATATTTTAAGTATCACTTGAAATATTACATCTCTCTTCTCTTTTATGTCTGAATAAAACCCAACTGTGTACCTTGTTTTCTTTTTCTATTTACCTGTAGACAGACTAAAGTTGGTTATATCACTTGGTTAACAAGAATTTTACAGTAGTAAGCATATATTTCCAAAAATATAAAAAATATGTCTTTGTGCTGTGTTGGCTTAAGTTCTCTGGGTACATATCCAGTAGTGAAATAGCTGAATAATTAAGTTTTTAAATATTTTAGTGTTTTAAGAATTTTTTTCATACTGTTTCCATAGCGACTAGACTAGTTTACATTCACACCAACAATGCATAATGGTTCTCTTTTTCCTGCGTCCTTGTCAGCATTTATTGTTACTTGTGTTCTTTGCTGAGCATTTGACTGGGGTAAGATGGAGCCTCTAAAAAGTTAATTGGCATTTTGTTGATGACGAAGGATGTGGAAAGTATGTCCTGATGTTTATGACATATTTGTACTTCATCGTTTGAGAATTGTCTGTTCATTTCATTAGCCCATTTCTGTTTGGATTGTTTGCTCTGTCCAATGTACAGCTAGTAAGGATGTTTTTTCCATTATGTAGACTGTCTTCATTGAATTGATTATTTCCTTTAGTATGCAAAAGTGTTGAATTTCTTTTTTGATTCAAGTTGTTATTTTTTGGCTATCTTTCCTGAGCTACCATAGATCTTTTCAGAAAGTACTTGCACATGCCTATATCCTAAAGTATATAGCCATGTGGGCTTAGGTCTGGGTCTTCTATTCTGTTCATTTGATGTACCTATGTTTGTACCATTATTAAGGCTTTATTTTCTGAGTTTTCTTAGTATGCATGACTATGTAGCATTACTTGAAGTCAAGTAGGATGATATCACCCACACGGTTCTTATTGCTTTGTTCTTATTGTTTTGACTATTCTGTTGTTTTTATGAAGTTTAAGATGCCTTTATTTTTCTTTGAAGAATGTCAATTTTATTTTGAGGCTAGCATACAAAAATTTGTTGCTGTTTTAACATAGACTTTCCCCAACATAATTCTGATGATCCATGAGCATAAGAGGCCTTTCCATCTCCTAATATATTCCCAGTTTCTTCACGGCTTAATTTCTTTTATATTATGGATGTCTTGTTCTTATAGGAATACACTTATTCCTATTTTATTATTTTAAGCTCTGTGAATGGAAAGTTTTTCCTAAGTTTTCTCAGCATTGATGTGTAAGAAGGATATGAGTAGCTGTATAATACTTAGCTGAATGTGTTTATCACTTCCAAAAGTTTTCTGGGGTTGTCCTGAAAATTCCTTACATATAGGATTATATCATTTGCAAATAAGGATGCTTTAATTTCTTCCTTTACTATTCTTATCCTTTTATCTCCTTCTCCTGCCTTATTACTCAGCTGAGAATTCATATTGAATAAGAGGGCAAAAATTACACACTCTTGCCTAATTCTTGGTTGTGGTGGAAATGTCTTGAGATTTTTTCCTCTTTAGTATAGTGTTCTTATATTCTTAATTATATATGTATGTATGTATGTATGTATATGTATAGCCATTCTTATGTTGATGTGTATTCCTTCTTTTCCTCAACTCATTAATGTGTTTTTAATCATGAAAGAGCTTCAAACTCTGTCAAAGGCTTTACTTACTTCTTTGCAGGTGGCCTTGTGAGCTCTGTCCTTGAGTTCAATACCAGTTAAGAATACCTCAATATGCACAAAGTGGAAACCTTTCTATTGTAGTTGAAAACAAGTTTATGTCTTTCACATAACAGTCTCCAATTAAGGCATTTCAATACAGAATTGGATGCCAATAAATTCTCAATGATCACATTTACTCCTGCCTCACAAAAAAATTATACTTACTATTTGATATCTGTCTTCAGGTTCACAGGATAATCACTCACATTCAATTCCATATTATATTACAAGTGAGAAGATAACTGTAGAGCCTTATTCAAAAAATAAAAATTGACCTGGAGAGAAAGCTCACTGGATAAACACCCTTGTTTGTAGAGCCTGATGACCTAGATTTGATTCCTAAATGCCCACAGATAGATGCACAAAGTGGTATGTGCATCTGGAGTTTGTTTGTAGAGGCAAGAGGCCCTAGAACACCCATTTTCTCTTTCTCTCTTCTTTCTCTCTCTCCTTACAAATAAATAAATAAAGATTTGAAAAAACTTCCTAAAATATGTCCACCAGACTTTGATGAATCTTTCACTACGACCATGTGATTTCTTCATTTGTAACTATCAAGGGAACTTCAAAACAAAGTAGCTTTGTTGACATTCACATATTGAAAACAAGAGACTTCCTGCTCTATGAACAATTAGTAATATTGTCACAAGCCACTGTGAAGTTGAGTCAGTGAGAAGCCATGATCTGGTAGAAGTGGAAAGGAAACTCATCTAAAATAATTTTACATATTATACATAACTATGTGTACTCATTTGTAAGTTATTTTTGTTTTATACAAAACCTTTCCTTTTGAAGTAGCAATGAAGTAGCATTTACCCTTGAGGCCTATGGGCATATCAAATATATTTAAAGCACTATACTAGATCTTAACACTTTAGGATAATACAAATTCAGGTACATTGACTTATTTTAATGAGAACAAACAAATTGTGCTTCATAAGCCCTTTCCGTAATATATACCTATGGTAACCAACTCTGCCTATGATTAAATATTGCTTCTGCTACCTCTCTTACATTCTTTCTGGAAGCACATTTTTACCTTGTCATTATGTACCCTGTGATTATAGGATGTAAATCTCACACAGCTGCAGGAGGATTTCTCAACCTAGTATTAGAGAAGTCTGCACCATAGTTATTACAAGAGAAAAAAAAATCAAAGCATCTATTCTTTCTCTAAATTGCATAATCTTCCCAAGTTTTCTTCCTTACAATTCCCACATGCATATTCACCCCATCCTCATGAACTAAAGGTAGCCCCAAGATTCTATGTGAAGTATTATCATAATTGTAAAAGGACCTACATCTTGTAGAAACTTGTATCTATAAATTATAAGAAGGAATACTGTTTTTAACTATATCTTCCTTTTTTTTCATTAAGTAGAAACTATGTATTTTGTACACATCAAGTGTTGGTACCATCATTTCCCTCATCCCTGCCCTCATTCCACTGTGGGCCTTCCTTGGTGGGATTGCTGCTATTCATCATGGGGTTGTGGCCTATGAGATGTGTGAGCAGCAGTCAGTCATTGAAAGGTGGAGGGCAATGCCTCTGGACATTCCCTTCCACTCTGTGGATCTTACATTCTTTCTTCCCCCTCGTCTGCAAAATCCCTTGAGCCATGGTGGGTACATCCTTAAGTCTACTTTACTGTTGTGCTCTCGCTGCTTCTGGGTTTCTACTTTCATATACTTTGAGTATCCTCAATGTCTGCCTGCATCACCCTGGCACTGGTTTTCAGGCTAGCCATAGGGGGAAAAAAAATGCCCTCTTTGTCATCTCACCAATTCCTCTGTGGTTTCTCCTAAGCCCTGGCTGCTGTGCAAGGGGTGATTTACATCCTCAGTAAATGCTGCCTTCTGAAAAAGATACTCCAATGGAGAATGAGGTCTGCAAAGGTTAAATGAGATAAACATTATTAAGAGAGATTTTGATGGGAGTTGCTTCTATTTTGGCCAAAGACTAGTGGGAGCTTCAGGTTGGAGACAACTATTTGGTCTCCATAGAATTCTGACTTGGTATACAGTTCCAGCTATGAGTTCCTTTCTACTGAGTGGCTTTCTTAGCCAGAGAGCCATTTGTTACCCATCTAGGTTGGGTACCACTATTGCACAAATTTATAAACCTTTTCAGGCTGGTTGACTTCTTATAGCAGGTCCCCTATTAGCACACAGTGTTGTTGGCCATCTTTCCCAGTAGTTCATGCAGCACTTTTCAGTATTATATGGGCAGACCATCTTGGAGCTGACTTACTTCCATATTCTGGCCAGATCTCTCAATGTTCTGTGTGAGCAGCATGTA
This sequence comes from Dipus sagitta, assembly GCA_036346955.1. Lineage (NCBI taxonomy): Eukaryota > Metazoa > Chordata > Mammalia > Rodentia > Dipodidae > Dipus > Dipus sagitta. Next base: position 29,441,749 of record CM070772.1, read on the forward strand.
GTGTCTTCAGCAAGAGTCTTACCTTTTACCTCAGGTGGGTAATCAAGTGCTTTGACAGAAGCCTGTCTTGTGTTGGGAACCTCATAGTCCTCTCTGATCAACAGCTCAATGTGGGTTATAACCAATTTCTGTAATTGGGAATTACAAGCCAGAGCCAAATATTTTAGGGTTAGGCTTTATCCCCCTCTCTCTAGGGCTCTTTCTACCCTACCAGACAATCCCTGCATATTCCTGTTGAGGACTATATCTTTTAGTCTTCTATTCAGTAGAAAGGTTTCTATGATACTAATTGATTTTGGATTTACTTTTGTGTGTCTCCTCAAGCCCTTCCATTTACCTTCTCCCAAATAATTCCATCCCTATTCATCTATCCCTCAAGCTGTCTGTCAGGTATACCTGCTACTCAAGCTCTTCCTGGTATTGTGTTGAATCTATATATTGCTTTTGGTAGGATGCCATTTTCATCATATTAGTTCTACTTATCCAGGAACATGGAAGGACTTTTTGTCTTCTCATGTCTTCCTCAATTTCTTTCTTAAGTGTTTTTGTATAAGCAGCATATATGCCATTCACATCCTTGGTGAATGTGTTCCAGTGTGTTTGATTTTTTGGTGGCTATTTCAGGTGGGACAGCCTCACTGATTTATTTCTCTGTACATTTATCTTGTGCATATAGGAAGATTACTGATGGTTGTGTGTTGACTTTTTTATCCCACCACTTTGACAAAGGAATTTGTCATCTTTAGAAGTTCTATAGTGGAGTCTTTTTGGTCACTCGGGTATAGGATCTTGTCATCTGCAAATCAAGCTAGTTTGACTTCTTCCTTTCCAATTTGTATCCCTTTTATATCTTTCTCCTGCCTTATTGCTTAAGGATTTCTATCTATTTAATAGTATGTTCAGGAGTGGTGAGAGTGTCCTGTCTTGTCCCCATTCTTAAAGGGAACTCCTTGAGTATTTTTCAATACACATAATTTGGGCTTTAGGCATTTTGTATATAGCCTTTATTATGTTGAAATATAAACTCTCAATACCTAGCCTGTCCAGAATTTTGATCATGAAATGATACTATATTTTGTGAAAGTCCTTCTCTTCATCTACTGAAATGATCATGTGATTCTTGGGATTAAGCTTATTTACGTGGTGTATTATGTTGACTGATTTCTGCATATTGAATCATCCCTGCATTCCTGGGATATAACTTGCTTGATAGCAGTGGATAATGCTTTTGAGTTGTTGCTGAATTTGTTTTGTGAGGACTCTTTTCAGGATTTTTGCATCTAGGTTCATCAGGGATAAACACCTATACTTTCTTATTGTATCTCTGTCTGGACTTGGTATTGGGTTATGCAAGTTTCATGGGAGTTTAGGAACATTACTTGTTCTCCAATTATGTAGAAAACTTGAGAGACTGTGGTTTGGTACAATTTGGCTGAGAATCCATCAGGTTCTGTACTTTTCGTTTGGGGGAGATTTTTTATTACATTTTCAATCTTTGTGGATGTAATAGGTATGTTTAGGTAATTTATCTCTTCTGGACTTCGTTTATGTAGGTGGTATATGTCTAAAAATTGGTCCATTTCCTGCAGGTTATCCAATTTTATGGAGTGGTATTTAGGGCAATATGTCCTGATGATTCTTCCAATTTCATTGATGTCTATTGTGACCTCTCCTTTTTCATTTCTAATTTTGTTAAATTGAGACTTCTCTTTTTTTCCATTTGATAAAATTGGCCAGGGGTTTATTATGGCTCTATATGATGGAGGATGTTACATCAATTTTCCTGAATTTATAGAGGCATGCTTTATGCCCTAATATATCACCTGTTTCGAATAGGTTCTGAGAAGAATGTGTATTCTGTAGAATTAGTATGGAATTTTCTATAGATGTCTGTTAGATCTAATTTATCTATGGTGTTGTTAAGATCTATTATTCCCCTGTTGATTTTCTGCTTGATCTGTCTAATGATGATAGTGCAGTATTGAAGTCCCTTAATATGATGGTATTGGAATTTATTTCTGATTTGTTGTCAAGTAGGTTTTGCTTTATAAAATGTGGTACAACTGTGTTTGGTGCATATAAATTTATGACTGTGATGACCTCTTGTTAGAGCATTCCCTCGATGAGTAAATAGTGGCCTTCTTTGTCCTTTCTAATTATTTTTGGTTTGAAGTCTATTTTTTCAGATATTAATATAGCCACATCAGTTTCTTATTCTGATTCATGTTAAAAATCATTTTCCATCCTTTAACCCTGAAGATCTGTCTATCATTAATGGTGAGGTGGGTTTCTTGAAAGCAGCAGATAGAAGGGTCAATTTTGCTGATCCAGTCTGTTAACTTGGGTCTTTTAAGGAGTGAGTTAAATCCATTAATATTTAAAGTTATAACTGTGAGGTTTGATTTAATCCCTTCTCTAGGTTTGATTGTCATGTTCATCCTCTTGTATGCTCTTGAGGGTGGTTGTTCAACTCTTCCTATGGAATATTTCCTGAAGTATTCTCTGTTGTTGTGACTATGTGTTTATATAATCATAAAGCTGGCTTTGGGCATGAAAAGTTTCCTTTCTCCATCTGTTATGAAAGACATTTTCATGGGTGTAGTAGTTTGGGTTGGAAGCCTTAGTTGTTTAGGCTTTGAAGTGTTCCATTCCAATTCCTTCTTGCTTTCAGGGTTTCAATTGAGAAATCTGGGGTAATGCTGAAGGGATTGCCTTTGTATTACACTGAGTTGTTTCTCTCCTGCTGCTTTTAGCACTCTCTCTTTGTTTTCATTGTTTAGTGTTTTAATTATGATCTGCCTTCGTGAGTTTCTTCTTTGTCCTGTCTGTTTGTTCTATTTATTCTTATTTCTAGATAAGCTTCTCTTTTTCAAGATTGGGAAACTTTTCTTCAATAATTTTGTTAAATAGGTACTCTATTCCTGTGACCTGGATTTTCCCCTTATTAGTACACCCTTGATCCAGATGTTTGGTTGTTTTACAGTACCCACAATCCTCTCATATTTTATTTGCACAATTTATTGAATTTATCAAAGTTTTTGGACTCCCAATTTATTTCTTCTGCCTTGTCTGCCAGATCACAGGTTCTGTCCTCCACATAATTGACTCTGTTAATGAGGGCTTCTAGAGAGGTTTTAACAGCTCTATTCAATTTTTTGCTTTCTATAATGTTTTCCTGAATTGTGTCCATCTTTTTATCTCTTTTTTAGGTCCAATTTCAGGTCAATATTTGGGTTTCTTGATGCTTCCTGGAATTCATTCTTGCATTTGATCATGTCCTCATTAAGATTAATCAGCTGATTGTTGAGATCCTCTATTTGTTGACTCACTTTCAATTCATTTATCTCTCTTTTGAGGTGTCTCTGGTTTCCTTCAATTAATTTAAGCTTAGTGATGAAGGCTTTGTGCAATTCATTTATGTGATTGTTGGTTTTTGCTTCCAGTTCAGCCATCTCTTGGTCAGGATGTCATTGAGTTTATGTAATAAGTTTATTGTGGTTTCATTTTGGGATTCAAGTTCTGTCATCTCCTCTATGTTTTCACTGGAGGCTTACATTGTGTGACTAGGCAACCTTAGTGGGTATTTCCCAGTTCATCTTTTGTTGATTCTTTCTTTGCTTTTTTGGCTTTGAGGCTGATCCATCTTGGAGCAAAAGTTTTGTTTTGTTACAAAGGAGTCAAGTATTTGCCCTGGTAGAATCATTAGTAAGTGTTCTCTTTTAGGTTGCAACTGTATTGCAGTGGAATGCGGTTATAACTGCAGATGCGCAGGTTGTCAGGTTTGCAAGTGTGCCAGCAGGTCCGGGTTGGTGGTTAATAGGAGAGCTCGTTTGGAAGTCTGGCATCTCCTCATCCTCTTGTCACAGCCATGCCTTGCCTGTGGGGCTCAGGAGTAGCAGCACTGGCCCCTACTTCCCCACTGTACCTCAGCTGGGTGGGCTGTGGAGGTGCACTGATATCCCCTGGGCTTGCCAGATACTTCTGTGCTCCCCATCCAGGGCATAATTGAGGTGCCAAGGAGACAGTGGGGCTGTCTGTTTCTGGATGTTGGCAGCAGGTGGGGAGGGGGGTTGGTGGAGTAGGTCTCCATGGACCAGGCCTGACTCAGGGTCTGTGAAGGTGACCTGTGTGGGGGTGTTGTTCTACAGATGCAAATTGGGACAGGAACACAACACCAGAATGTGAAGGAAGCTGGAGGTGTGGATTGGTGCTAGTCAGAGGATGAGGCTGAGGACATAGTAGGTTCATCTGTGTCTACCTTCTCCCAGTGAGCAGGCTTTCACAGGTGGTTCCCTGATCCCAGTGAAAACTTCCCCAGTAGCTGTTTCCAGCCAGCCAGCTTTCTCCATCAATTCTTTATTAAAAGTAAGACAGAATCTGGGTGTGGTGGTGCAAACCTTTAATCCCAGGACTCGGGAGGCAGAAGTAGGAGGATCACCATGAGTTTGAGACCACCCTGAGACTACATAATGAGACTACGTGAATTTCAGGACAGCCTGGGCTAGAGTGAGACCCTACTTCAATCTCCCCCCGGCCCCTGCCCCACCAAAGAAAAGTAAGACAGGGCTGGAGAGATGGCTCAACAATTAAGGTGCATGCCTGCAATCCCTAACAACCAGAGTTCGATTCCCCAGTGCCCACATAAAGCCAGATGCACAAAGTGGCAAATGTATCTGGAATTCATTTGCAGCTGCTAGAGGCCCTGGCATACTCATTGTCTCTCTCTCTCTCACTCTCTCTCTCTTTCTTTCTGTCTGTCTTTCCCTGATTATAAATAAATAAAAACAAATTTCAAGAAAAGTTAGTAGAGAACCCAAAACATGGAGGGCATAAGTTCTGGGGGATCCCTCCTGAACCCCCAAATCCTGCATCAACAACACAAGTGGGGAACTGGTGCTCCCTACTAGCCCCACTGGAAATAGGAAGCTGGGCCTACTCTTGCTGCACATGTCCCAGCCACCCCACACAGCAAGTGAACTTGAATCTGGGAACCAGAAGCTGGGGAACCTGGATACCACACCTACTCACAACTGGTTCCCAGTCCTACTCACACAGCATGCATGCAGGGTCCTAACAGCCCCATACCAGCACAGGGCAAACAGTAGTCAGGGAATCAGAAGGTGGGGAACCAGGAATCCAGGCCTATTCATGCTGCACATGGGTCTCATCTGCACATGAGTCCCAGCCACCACTACCAGCAGCAAGGGCACGTGAGTCCCAGCCACTGCTACCAGCAGCAAGGGAGCCAGAGAACTAGGAGATGGGAACTTGGAGATCAGGCATATTCATGCTGCACATGAGCACACCTACCAGGGCAGAGGAACTGAGAGTCTGGGAACCAGAAGCTGGGGAACCTGAAGCCCAGGTCTACTCATGCCACATCCACACAAGGTCTCAGAAGTACCACACTCCCAGTAATGGAACTCAGATTTTTCTTTCCATTAATTTTTTTTTCTCAAAACATAGGAAGTCTAGCTACCTAAGAAAAAAGGATAATCTCCCATCTAATAGTTATGACTATGTTATTCTAAGTTATAATCTAGCAATGAAATACTTTTAGATAACTGACAGATGTATGGAATATTTACTAAGTGCAAGTGACTAGAAATACAGTAGCCATAATGCTATGGCTTTTTTTGTTTTTATTTTGTTTGTTTAGTTTTTGAGACAAGGTCCATTTTGTAGTTCAGTCTCACCTGGAACTCATTATGTACATCAGTTTGACCTTGAGCTTCTGGTGATCTTCCTGCTTCATTCAGTCTCCCAAATCCTCAGACTATAGACAAACTGTTGTGCCCATTTGTGATGTCTAAAGCAATCAATTTCATATACATACTATATATGAATATCTGTATCATATTTTTCACATGTGCATGTGGATATGGATTGTGGCGGTTTGATTCAGGTGTCCCCCATAAACTTAGTTGTTCTGAATGCTAGGTTCCCATCTGATGGAGGGAGTGTATTGTTGGCTTCTGGATGTTATAGCCAGCTCCCCCTAGCTAGTGTTTGGCACACTCTCCTTTTCCTGTTGTACATCTGATGTTGGCCAGGAAGGGATGTCCACCCTCTGCTCATGCCATTGTTTTCCCCTGCCATCATGGAGCTTCCCCTCAAGTCTGTAAGCCAAAATAAACTTTTTTTTTCCCGCAAGCTGCTCTTGGTCGGGTTATTTCTGCCAGCAATGAGAACCTGACTGCAACAGTAATGTTGGTACCCAGAGTAGGGTTGCTGCTAGATCACTGACTGTGTGGCTTTGGTCTTTGGGTACTGATTTTCAAGAGGAAGGTGAAAGGATTTGAAACATTGGCATAAGAGATGCCTTGCATTGCTATAAGACCAGTTTGATGGACTATTCTAGTCAGAGTTGAAAGACCTGAATACAGTAAGAACTTTGGTCTGTGAGGTTTGGCTTGTGAAGATGAGAAAGACTGGGCTAGAGGCAGTTTGTGTGAGAAGCTTGCTGTTATGCCAATGTCCTGAGAGTTTATGCAGGGGTGCTTTGCATACAAATGGACTGTTGTGTGCAGAGGGTTATGGCACAGAAGTGAAATCTTTGGGCTGAAACTTCTGCCTGTTTAGCTGCAATTATATGAGATTACAACCTTTGAGATTGGGCCAGCTGACCTACACTGGGCAATAGGAAGAATGTAGACTCTTTTGAAGGGGCCTAAGTGCCCAAGGAGTGTCCTGTTCTTCGAAGTATTCTTTTATTTCCCCCTGGATTAACAAATTAGCACCCTACCTGTTATTGTGGATTATAGGAAATGCAGGAAAGAGAGTCATTGAGTTTGCAACACTGTCTTTTGTTTTGGAAATGGCCATGGTCATTGTGAAGCTGGTTTGATGGATGCCTGCATGGAGACCCAATGGAGCCATGAGGGTGAGTGTTATTGGGGGTGGACTTTTGGGTCTTATAGCCAGTATCCCCTTGCCATTGTTTGGCACACTGTCCTGTTCCTGTTGTCCACCTAATGTTGGCCAGGAGGTGATATCCACCCTCTCTCTGTTCATGCCATCATTTTCCCCTGCCGTAATGGAGATTCCCCTTGAATCTATAAGCAAAAATACCCCCCCCACACACACACACACCATTTTTCCCATAAGTTGCTCTTGGTCAGGTGATTTCTGCCAGCAAAGTGAACCTGACTACAACATGAATATTTGTATGTCAGTTGGTACACGTGCATAGAGCTGTGTACGGTGGATTGAATGTAATGTCCTCATAGCCTTAGATATTTTGGTTAATATTAAGCTTCCTGTTTAGTCTTCAGTAGGTGGAGCCCTACTGGAGGAGGTGTGTCACTGGAGGTGTATCATGAATCCATCCCTACTAGGTGCGATATGAGTCAGCTTATGATTGCTGATGCTGAGTTTTTCCTTCTCTGTTGTGGTTGTATGCTAACATGAGTCAGCTGCATCCATCATGATGAAATGTCCCCTTGAACACATAAGCCTGAGATAAACCCTTTCCTTCCATAAGCTGCTTCTAGGTGTTTGTCCAAACAATGAGGAGGAAACTGCAATAGTGTTCATGTGCATGTGGAAGAAAGAGGTTAATCTTTGGTGTTATCCTCAAGAACACCATCTTTGTTTTATGAGATAGGGTCTCTTATTGACCAGGAGCTCACCTATTAAGCCAGACTTGTGGCCAGGGAATCCCAAAGATCCTCCTGTTTTGACCTCCCCAGCATTTGGATTTTAAGCATGCGCAGCCTCTGTGGCTTTTGCAGTTCCTCATGCTTTCAAGAAAAGTACTTTACCAGCTGACCAATCTTTCCAGCCCCTGTATAGTGTATTTTTGACATGGATTCTGAGAAGTATTTTTTTTATCACTGGGGACGTGTTTGTGTGTGTGTAGATATATGTGTGCCACCACACATGTGTAGAAGACATAGACCGATCTCCAGGTGTCAGTTCTTGTCTTCTACCTTGTTTGAGACAAGGTCTGACTTTCTGTTTTGCCCCTGTTCATGTCAGACTAGCTGGCCTGTGAGAGTCAGAATTCTCTTGACTCCCTCTCCCATGGCCAAGTAAGCATCTTATGATTAACAGATATGTTAGCTACTTGTGTCTGGCTTGGACATGAGTTCCAGAGGATCCAAACTTGGCTCATCAGGCTTGCACAGCAAGTGTTTTTAACCACTGAGCCATTGCCTCAACTCCATAGTAACATGTTATTAATATACAAAAATAAGAGGCTGGAAAGATGGCTTAGCAGTTAAGGCGCTTGCCTGCAAAGCCAAAGGATCCTGTTTCAATTCCCCAGGACCCACGTAAGCCAGATGCTCAAGGGGGTGCACAGATCTGGAGTTATTTGCAGTGGCTGGAGGCCCTGGTGCTCCCATTCTCTCTCTTTCTCTCTCTCTCAAATAAATAACTAAAAATAAAATATTTTTAAAAAGATACAAAATAATTGATATTATCTTATGACATGATTCTCTTTTTAAAGAAGTGGAGGGAAACATTTTAAAATATTTTTGTTTATTTATTTGCAAGCAGAGAGACAGAATGGGTGTGCCACTGCAAGTGAACTCTAGATGCATGATCCATCCTGTGCATCTGCTTTATATTTTATATGTGGATAGTGGGAAACAGAACACAGGACATTAGGATTTGCAAGCAAGCACCCGCCCAAAACACAGTTCTTGTAAGAAAATTCTTTCATTTCTTGGGGTCTGGTAATATTTACAGCAAAACTAATAGTTAGTTATCAAAAGTAACACCTAACATGTTTTGACCACTTGAGCAATAGCAGCACAGATACACTTCATTTCAATCTCTTCTGATCCTGTGAGGTTAGTGTTAACTTACAATTTTGGAACCTAATGCTAGTAACATGAAGACGGTGATTTTAGATTCACAGCAAATTTTACATCCCTGGCTCATCAATATGTCACTTCTGTTTTCACATTGCATTTTTGCAGTGCTCACGGTTTCTGCTGTAGCTTGTCCCTGAGCAATCTGAACTTCTGCTCCATAGACATTTGTTCATTCAGTTCACCTACTACGTGACAAAAATGATGCTGAGTGTAATAAACACAATGCTTCAGAGAAAACATGCCCGACATTTACCTTTGGAGAGGAAAAACAGGCAAGCATGTGGAAAGTTGATCTGAGTACTACTCCTTAGCTAAGGAAATGGCAGACATTCATAGGAAAGGACAGAACCAAGTCAGGACATGAAAAGGGGCTGCTGAAGGAATGAGTGAAAACCTAACACAAGAGAGAGGAGATGACATCTTCTAGAACTTCTGATCTTCAACATCCAGCATATTTCACTCCATACTTAAAACTGGTTTTATAAATTGTTTCATGTTCTGTTTCTTTATTTGTCCCTCTTCAGTGAATTCATGACTTAACACAAGTTTTGATTTCCAGAAATCAAGAATGCCTCCATTTTTTTTCTCTCTCTTCCAGAACCTACTTTCAGTTTGCCTTCTTCTGTGGTAGTGAACACATACTCCACTGGCTCCTCTACCCCTCTGCCCTTCTTGACTTGTTTCCCCACCCCCTTTTTCTTCTTCCACACACTCATTTCTGTACTTGTAAATAGATTTAACTTCCCACTTCCTAGGACGATGCAGTTATTTAGAAGTCCAAACTCATTAGCAAAATCTAGCAGGCAAATGTATGAGTCAGCTTTCAGTTACTGTGACCTGAGATCAACTTGGGTAAGAACATGTTTATTTTTGACTCACATTTTCAGAGGTTCAGTCATGATCACTTGGCCTGTGAGTTCTAGGCCTTTGATGAAGCTGAGCACTCTGGTCGAGAGCATGTGGTCGAGTAAATCTGCATGCATCACATTGGCCAAAATAGAGATCTCAAGGTCACATCCATATATGTTTCTTTCTTGCAACTAGGACCTTCCATCTAAAGTTTCTACCATCTCCCGATAGCTCTGTTAAGTTATTCACACTTATATTAATCCAGTCATGAGTTTAGAGCCCTCAATGTTACAGTCTCTTCCAAAATCCCATATTTGGACACATTGCATTGAGGACCAACCGCTGAACTCATCATCTCTGTGAGGACAGTTAAGATCACAGTGATGAAAGCAAGCATGCCACAGCTTACTAGTCTGTTATAGACAACAAATGAAGCTTTAAAACTAGATGTGGGAATAAGTATAACTGTCTTTTGTTTGTTTGTTTGTTTCTCTATCAATAAATCTCTTTGTGGATAATCCACTCAGATTTTCTGTATCATTTTAAAGTGTTTGCTCATGAGTTTATGATAAATAAGTTACTAATTACTATTTAGTTTCTCAGTAATAAAATGGTATGTATGTTCCTGTTTACTCAAAGTACTGTGTTTAGGTAAACACACACATGCATGAGTGCGCGCACACACACACACACACACACACATGAATTAAAGTGTAAATTTTTATCTTAGATCACAGTGAATTATTAAACATAACTAATACTTAAGTCCTACTTCAGAAAATGGAAATTTACTTGAATACATGCTATGCCCACAAAACTAAAGCTTCACACAGCAGACAGCATTGCTGTGTAAAGAAAGTGTCCTGTTCTCATTTTTGTTTACAGCAAGCAATTCTAGACTAAACTCATTAAGTAGGGGTTTTCTGACTATCTAGTGCAGTATACAAACTCTGCATTCACTATAAACATTGGAATGGTTGTGGGAAGTAGTCGTCACTAAAAGCTACACAAAAAAGTCCATTGACCACTGTGTGTTCTAACAAAGTAGACAATGTGATAGATAAAGATTAAAGACATTTTATGATCTAATGAGGAAGGCTAAATTTTAAACAGTGCATCCTTTCTGATTTTCAGTGTTCCATAATACACAAACTTAATTTTCAACCAGAAACAGCATCTCTGTAAGAAAATATACTTAAAAAAAACACATGTTTGCAAATGTAATTAATAAGTGATTTATAGCACTATAAAGTGTCATTTACACTTTAACTTAATTCTCACAGTTTATAAAACTTTTAGACTATTTCCTATGGACTAGAAAGCTATCTTTATAACCCCCATTTTCTGTTACATACTTTTTGCATATTCTCTGGCATATAGTGTGTCTACATATAATCATATATATACATAGATACATACGTGTAAAAAAGCATTAAAAACTAAAACTAGTATGTCAAGAGACATGTGTAATCATGTATTCATGCATGAATGCATGTATGTGTGTATAATTTTAAAATCTTTCATTATATGTAAATTAGTTTCAGTAAATCAAATTATTTAATTTGAATTTTCAGTGATTACTGATCCAGAATATTTTGAAAGTTCTTTTTGTAGCCTACATTGGAAGTTTAAATGGTCAGTCTTTTATGCCTATGTTAACATATAAACTATAAATCAGTAAATAAATACCATTTAGGTAACCCTTCTATGTCACTGCTTTTCTATGTATGGATGAGATAAATAATTGTTTGTGTGATGCACACCTTTAATCCCAACACTAGAGGCAAAGGTAGGAGGATCACTGTGAGTTTGAGCTCACCCTGAGACTATATAGTGAGTCTCAGGTCAGCCTGGGCTACAGCAAGACCCTACCTCGAAGAAAATAATAATGATTTGCTTGTAGTTAATTATATACACTACAAACTTATTTTTGATATTGAATGATATGCAGAATTAATTGTCAACCAGAAAGAGAATATCACCAGCCCGTGTCGTTCTGAAGTTGTCAGAGATGTGCTACAGAAAATAAAATCACAGAAGAAATTTTAGTACAGCTGTCTCAAATCAACATCTTGCAAAAGTAGAGAGTATTTTATACTAAATCAATTACATTTTTGATTTGGGTTTCAAAACCAAAATGTGATTTCTGAAGCCATATTTAAACTGAGTGCAACAAATTATATTTTAGTTTTACTAAAGCTATTCCGGAACTAAAACCAGTATGTTGAGAGAAACGTACACTCATGCATTCATGCAACATGGTAGCCAAGATACAGAACCAATCAAGTGTCCATTGAAGAGGGAATGGGCAAAAAAAACAGGGTATGGATACACAAGACAACATTTTCCAAGAAAAAATGAAAATTTGTTGTTTACAACAACAAGGATGCAGTTGCAGAGCACTGGGCTAAGTGAAATAAGTCATGAAATTAAACAAATATCACATGCTGTCACATACATGACAGTTAAAATGTTACCGTTGGCTGGAGAGATAGAGCAGTTAAGACATTTGCCTGCAAAGCCTAACAACATGGATTCCATTTTCCACAGCTCATGAAAAGCCAAATGTACAGTGGTGCAGGCAGCTGGAGTTTGTTTGTAGCAGGTGAAGAGGCTTGTGCACCCATGCTCTCTTTCTCTCCCTTTCACTCTCTCCCCTTGCATGCAAATAAATATTTTTTTAAATATGATATCAATCAAATAGATTAGAATAACAACTAGCAGAGCTTGGAAATGGTAGAGAGAGGGGTAAGGATGAAGGGACAGTCGTTAATGGGGTAGGAGTAAAGCTGGATTAGAAAACATTGTGTAAATATTCAATAACACTGCAAGACAATTGTATGTTTCATAGTAGGTAGTAAACAAAATGCTTGAATATTCTCATACTAAAGTATTGATGTCTGAGGTTACAGATATGCTAATTACCCTAAGTAGCTATCACATATTTGTATATGCATATTGAATCCACTCTGTGCCCAATAAATATGTATTATTGGTATTCTAATTAAAATAAAAATGATACTAATAATTTACTTTAAAAGCCTTTTTGGACCATCATAAGTACTGAGGAATTATAAAGCCAGTGATTCTACCAATAAACACAAATAACTAAAATGAGAGAGACAAGGAAGATGTAGAGAGGAAGAAAAGAGGGAGGGAGTGGTGGAAGATTAGACATTCAGTAGCCATTATTTCCCTGAGTGAGAAAGAATCAGTGGTGGGTGTAGGCTTTATAACAGCTTCAAGGATGCCCAAGCTTCTGTTTTCTGAGGTAAGATTTCAGAAGGTATAAATGGAAAGGAAGAAATAATTTGCTGTGATTAGTCACATTTTCTGTTTCTGAAGAAGACTATTTCACTTATACACACATTATTAGCCCAACTACATAGTATTTCATTTCCTCAGGAAAGATTCAGTCTCTTTGCAAATATATAACCAAGTTTGAGATGTCATCTCCTCTTTGGACATGCTGTTGTTTTCATTTTTCCAAAGTAACCAGTAAACTATTGCACTTAGTAATAAAATGTCACTGATCGGTATTTAAAATTCTCCTCTTCTTGATTCGTAATCAAAACGGACAGAGGCAAATCAAGCTTCAGTGAGGTTTCAGTGCTCATTGTGATCTGTGTCTATCCCTGCTCCCCATGCTAATATTTTCATGATAAAGATAAAATCTGGTTTGTAGCATTTGACCTGGTAGCATGAAATTAAAGGGACAATACTATGACATACAGAAAGGTATTTGGATGAATTATAAATTTCAAGAGTAAACAAGACATAGTTATTGTGCCTTTTACACCTGAAACATTGCACACATGAAAAGAAGAATTTGCTATTTCTAAACATTTCTTAGAAGAAGGGAACTGGGGCTGGAGAGACGGCTTAGCGGTTAAGCGCTTGCCTGTGAAGCCTAAGGACCCTGGTTCAAGGCTCGATTCCCCAGGACCCACGTTAGCCAGATGCACAAGGGGGCACATGCATCTGGTGTTCGTTTGCAGTGGCTGGAGGCCCTGGCGCGCCCATTCTCTCTCTTTCTCTTTATCTGCCTGTTTCTCTCTCTGTCTGTTGCTCTCAAGTAAATAAAAATGAACAAAAAAAAAAAAAAAAAGAAGAAGGGAACATCATGACATATTTTATGATGTAAGTATAATGCAGATGTTTGAAGTAAGCACAGGGTTGTAGACAGCTTCACATCACTGGGATGTACATACAAACCTGATGCAGGTTATGAGAGGAAGGGGTTTATTTCAAGCTTACAGATCCAGGGAAAATTCCACCAATGGTGGAAGGAGGTGCTTCTATCCATCCAAGCAAACAGAAACAACCAACTAGCCAGCAAAAAAAAAAAAAAGAGCCGGGCATGCTGGTGCTGGTGCAGGCCTTTAATCCCAGCACTCAGGAGGAGGATCGCTGTGAGTTCGAGGCCACCCTGAGACTACATAGTGAATTCCAGGTCAGCCTGGGCTAGAGTGAGACCCTACCTTGGAAAACCAAAAAAAAAAAAAAAAAAAAAGTAGTAGCACAAACAGGCAGCAAGCAGCAGGGACCTCAGCAGAGCTTATATAACTCTCTTATATATTTGGGCTGAAATTCAGTCCCCACCCCCAGTGATGCCTTAGAGATGGACTCCAGGATCTGGAGCCAGTGACACCTCCTCCAGCCAGGTGGCTGGAGATTCAAGTTACAAGCTTTAATAAAACACCTGAGCCTAAGGGGAGGCATATAGTCCAACTACCACACACACTCATGAATAAATATGTCTGATTGCTAGTATGCTAACAAGAGGCAAACATTCAAACTCACAGATCAACCAATACAGTAAGATTGTTGAAGTTAGGAAATTGTCTCTTGGTAGAATGTAAAACCTAAATTATTCATAGGTATTGAGGCATTTATGAAGATACTGAATTATGCAATTTTCAAAATTAGGTATTATTTTTGCCATCAACATCATTTCACTCCAAATTAATACAAGTCAGAAGCAATGGCAATTAGGTAGCTGTGTTTTAACCATTTCCTTGATGAGAAAACTCCTTCCTGGCTTAAGCAAAGGACAGAGCTCAGGACTCCTCTGAAAACCCAAATCTCATTCTAAAGAATGAAAGATCAAAGACTGAGGAATATCATGTTTATTTTGATGAGAATTTGCTCTATTTTTTATTGTTTTTTTCAACCCCCCACCCCATAAGAGTAGCATCACAAAGTACAATTTGGAAAGGAGAACAGAACAGAAAAAGGAAAAACAAGAGAGAGAAAGGGAAGTTTTGTAATATAACACAGTGTAAACACCACAACATCTTTACTCAAAAATGCTATATCACATATGGAGTTTATTTGAAGAAAATATCTACTTACACATCTCATAAAGATGTCCCAGTAATGGTGGTTAATGCCTGTAATCCTAGCTCTCAGGAGGCTGAGACAGGGGGATCACCACTACTTTGGAAACAGCCTGGGCCATAGAGTGGGTCTGTGGCTACAGAGAAGGAAGAAAAGAAGGAAAGAGAAGGAAGAAACGATGTGGGTATTAACCAGCCACCAAGGGAAAAATAATTTAATTTTCCAAGACCCCAAAGCTGCCTAAGAAAAAGAAAGGTTACTGTTTCAACTTATGAAACCCGATTTCTTTATTTTAAATTTAACAATACCATGATTGAGGTATCAGCTATGATGAAAGAACACAGTAATACATGATTCTTTACATTGGCTACATAGACACAAGGCACAATGTTAATCGTCACATGATAGAAAACAAGCTAGACCAATAATATTGCAGGTTAAATAATTATTCAAAACTTCAAAACACCACAAATAAAACAATAATTTGTTAATTGTGTTCATCATACTACAGTTGTATATATTATGGCAGTGACCAACAGATGTTTTCTCAATTTTTACAAATTAGCTCTTCATATTAGGTGATAAATATTATCTTGAACATGTGTTGGAATAGTGATATTGACTATATATGCTGTCATATCATAAAACGTCCCTTTGGTAACTATAGAATACTTAAAGGTTTTCCAGGGCTAGAGAGATGGCTTAGAGGTTAAGGCACTTGCCTGCAAAGCCTAAGGACCCATTTAAGGCAGACGCACAGGGTGGCACATATGTCTCAGTTCATTTGCAGTGGCTAGAGGTCCTGGCTCAGCCTTTCTCTCCACAAAAACTCTCTCTCCCTCTCCCTCTATCTTTCTTTCTTTCTCTCTCAAATAAATAAATAAAATATTTTAAAACAAAGTTTTCCAGCATTTGCTGTGTTAGTATGCTGGAGGGAGAGTTAATAAGATAAAATATTTTCAAATTTATCAATTTGATTCATTTTTAAATTTAAATTTTCATTTTCCATGTAATTTAATTTAACATTTTCAATATTTATATTAATAAAAATACTTTCCAGAATTCACGTAAACAGCATTTCAAGTACAAGACAGGAGTGAACCAATATGACCAAATGAATGACAATTTTTCTGTAAGCAAATTTTTAAAAGCATTTATATAAAACAAAGTATGATGTAATATACATTTTTCAAACCACAATATATACAGAAAATCAACATTAAGAAATATTACAATGTACCATTAGCCTAAATGCTTCAGTAACACAAATTTTTCTCTTATATAAACTTATTGGAAATAGTGATAACAGAAAATTAGTAAGTTTAGGCTTAAAGACCCCCATATTTTCCACATTCCATTCAATTTACCATTGATAATACAATTTATGCTGTTTTAGGAAATTAGATTAAATATGTTGACAAATGGATATGTCATTTCCAAATAATTAAGGCAGTATTACTTTAAAAACCACACTACTTAACTTATTCTGTCCAGAACCAGCAAATCTGGAGCCAAGTAAAACAGTGGGGCATTTATTTCATTGCTACTCATGTATGTCTTTTGGGCAGTGATACAGTAATTCGCTCATGTTTTTCCTGTTTGCTTAGTTACATACTAACATTGAAGGCAAATAAAAATAAAGGATAATTACAACTATTTCATAATTGAATACAAAAGTTGCTGTTAGGATTCCTTAACCAAAACCATAAGATGGAGCAAGGTGAACAAACTGGTTACAACTTTCATCTTATTGTTTGAGAGAAAGTGAGAGTTTTCAACTCTAGCTGCACAAAGCAGAATTTTAAAATGTTGTCACCAAGCCAAAATAATGCCGGAACAGCTATGTCTGTAGTCTCAAGCCAGGAAACATTTTTCCATTTTATAACTCATTCCCCAGATGTATGATCATACCTCGTACACACTAAAACAGAACAATAACCTCTTAAATATGCTAGTGGGCCGTTTTCCACAAGGACAAGTTTATAGGAGAGCATGTCTGCTTAAAGAATTACTCCCTTGCTTTTGCCACTTATTCTCAAATTATCTCCAGATACATTAAAATGTGTGAAACTATCCCTCCAGATAGCCAGCTTAACTGAAAATGACTTTATCTGTGCATGGACATGACCTTCTCAAGCTCAAGGATTAAGTGGACTTTAATATGCTGTTTTTCCACCACTCTAAGCAATGCTTGCTTTGAAGAAATTTGCTAAAAAGTCTTCTGTCAATTGTAATATGCTATAGCTAACTGCAAAAGTAGAAGATAAAGACTCTCCCTAAAACTCCATGAACTGAGCAATTCCATGCCCACCCCGTCCCATGGGGAGACAGTTGACTCATGGACAGTGGAGAAATTCTGGGATTCTGGTTGGTGTGTTTCTGGAAAAGATGCAAGTGAAAGAATCCAGATCAACATTGTGGGGTTTCAGAGCAGTTTCCATTTAGAATAGTTGAATTCAGTAATTCCAAGTAATATAATATTTTCTTTTTTTTTTTTCCATTTTTTGAGATAGGGTCTCGCTCTAGCCCAGGATGACCTGGAATTTACTGTGCAGTCTCAGGGTGGCCTTGAACTCACAGCGATCCTCCTATCTCTGCCTCCCAAGCCAAGTAATATTTTCTACATTAAAAACAAATATTTTGGGGCTGGAGAAATGGCCTAGTGGTTAGGCATTTGCCTGCAAAGCCAAAGGACCTTGGTTTGATTCCCCAGGACCCATGTAAGCCAGATGCACAAGGGGGTGTATGCATCTGGAGTTCATTTGCAGTGGCTGGAAACACTGGCACACCCATTCTCTCTCTGCCAATCTCTGACTCTTTCTCTCTTAAATAAATAGAGATAAAGTTTAAAAATATTTTTTCTTAAAAGATGGCTTAGCAGTTAAGGTGCTTGTCTGTGAAGCCTAAGGACTCATGTTGGAATCTCCAGGTCCCACATAGCCGGACACACAGTGACAAAAGCGTGCAATGTTGCACATGCACACAAGGGGGTGCACACATCTGGAGTTCATTCACAGAAGCTGAAGGCCCTGCCACCCTTATTCTCTCTCTAATCTATCTCTATCTCTCTCCCTTCCTCTTTCTGTCTCTCTCTCAAATAAATTATATAAAAAATATTTTCTTTGAGAAAACTTTGTTCTTACCAAGGACAATATGTTAGAACCAAGAAAATGCAACTTACAAGCCTAGGGAGAGGTCTCAGTGGATAAAAGCCCTTGCTACGCAAGCATGAGGACCTGAGTTTGGATCCTCAAAACCTATGTTAACTGGATGTGATTGCTTATCTCTGTAATCACAGTGGTCCTATGGTAAAATGGGAAGGAGGCAGAAGAATTCCAGAAGCTCCTGGGCCAGCTAGCCTGGCACACAGCATGGTGAATGACAAGAGACCCTGGCACTGCTATGCAACCCCCACAAACAGAAAGAGAGATATTTAAAAAGAAAAAAAATTCTGAATGCAATTCAAGAATAAACCAAGTATGTGACTGTTTGATTCCCATTCCCATAGAAAATAAGTGAATCTCCCACCTCCACTATGAATGAGTACATTTGCAGTATATAATTTGCAAATAAATAATAACATCTTGTATTTCAATCATTATTTGATTGTTTTGGAAATGTATACAGTCTTCCAATTTATGATTGATGCTATTACATTTTAAAGTCAAAATGTCACATTTCAATGAAGTTGACCATCATTAATAGTATGGTTTGCACTGAAAATGTGGGGTTTATGACCATGCATAAATAGGAATGCATCATTAAGTTAAAATCAAATCTAAAATGCTATGTAGATACCATCAGGCACAAATATGATACCACTAAGTCACATGGGACAAATGCATTGAGGCTTGATAGAAACCAACCTCAGAAGTCAAAGAGAAACTTTAAATTTATTGTTTTTCCTTAGGATACAAATTATACGTAAGCCAATTAATTATGCTTATAAAATATTTAGGGAGGGGCTGGAGAGATGGCTTAGTGGTTAAGGCAGTTAACTGCAAAGCCTAAGGATCCAGGTTCTGTTCCTCAGTACTGACATAAGCCATATACACAGGGTGATGCATGCATCTGGGGTTCATTTGAAGTGGCTGGAGGCCCTGGCACACCCATTCTCTCTCTACTTTTGCTTCTTCTCTTTCTCTTTCCCTCTCTCTCAAATAAATGAATGAAATATTTAGGCAAATTAACAATAAATATTATACAAAATTGAAATTTCTCAAAATTTCCAGTCAAAAACAGAGAATTTTGAGTGCTGGAGAACCTTAAAAGCTAAAATAGGCTGGAGAGATGGCTTAGCAGTTAAGCGCTTGCCTGTGAAGCCTAAGGACCCCGGTTCAAGGTTCAATTCCCCAGGAACCATGTTAGCCAGATGCACAAGGGGGCGCACATGTCTGGAGTTTGTTTGCAGTGGCTGGAAGCCCTGGCTCGCCCATTCTCTCTCTCTCTTTCTCTCTGCCTTTTTCTCTCTCTCTGTCTCTCTCAAATAAATAAATAAAGCAAAATTTTTTTTAAAAAAAGGCTAAATTAATTCAAATGTCAAAGTCACATAAGTGGCTAAACATGGGCAAACGTCCTCTACGCCGTGTCTGTTTGCTCTCTGGTAGGTATTAAGTAAAATCTTGTGACCAGCTTCATATGTAAAATGCATATGATGATTAAAATGGATTTTGCTAGTGTTAACATGATAATTAAGATACAATTTGCTTTGTGTGTACATTTCAGCAAATATTCAATTTTTATTCTCTTTGTTCTTCTAATGTTCCATACTTATGATAACCCTAAGTTCTGATTTGCACAAGATCATACCTAGTATCACCATCCTGATGGATTTCTTCATGGTCTCCTTTCATTTCTAAAAGCATTCATACCTGGAGGGTAAAGATATCATTGACATACAACAAGCTCTAGACATTTCACAAGCTGCAACAGAAAGAGCCTTTCAACAGTTAAGAAAGCCTATTACATGAGATGTACTTTTTCTAACACCCACAGGATTTTGCTTAGATTATAAGCAATGGAAATCATGAAATAAAGAAGGTCTGCATTGAAAAGGAAAGTATTGTGTGAATATGGTAATAAATGTATGCTGTGTTCAAAACTATAAGTGGATCTGGCCCATTTTTCACTGGATTAACTGGCCTAGTCATAAGATAAATTTAATTTTATTTATGTTAATATATAGTAAGAAATAAGAAGCATTTGCAAAATATTTTACATGTCACAGATACTAGTAAATATGATTAATGGATTTTTAATGATGACCTTGAGACATTAACAACTGGGGCATAGAAAACATAAGTCAGCCTTACAGACATAATATAGCAAGTGAAGATAACATTGATTTCAGTGAAGGGCAGATTGAGAAGAGGGGCTATTGACTGATTTTTTTGTTTGTTTATACAACATGTTAAACTCACAAAAAAATAATAGGCTCTGTTTTTCCTCCTTTTATAATAATTTAACCCATTTACCAAGAACACTGGAAACAAGCCCTCAGACAATAGTTTTCTATATCAATATTTTGATAGGGTTAGTGAAAGCACACAAAACACAACTGAAAATAAATTAACTTTCTTTTTTTTAAAAAAAAAAATAATTTACCATTCATTCTTAAGTCTACTTCTCTTCAATATCATGTCAGGTATTTTTTGAGGACCAGAGGACTCTGCAATGAAGAAACAGAAATTTCATGCTTTTAATCATGTAAACAAGATATTGAATGTTTAATGACTACCTTTACGAAAACACTTTATTGATAGAATAGGTTGACAGTAAACTAGAGGAAGAAATGGGAATTTCCTGAATACTTCTTACCTCCCACCACATATTCTTCCCTCATATCAGTATCCCCTACTCCAATGCATGTTTATTACCATCAGTGAGCCTACATGAACCCAAAGTTCACAGGTTACATGAGGACTACAAAAAGACCTTCCACCTCTACCACATCTGTAGGAGTCCAAGAGAAATTGCATAGGAAGCAGTGATAGCAGTATTTCTCCCACTGCTACACTGACTGACAACCAGCTCCAGGGGAATGTCCAGACACTGTGTTCAATCAAAACACATGGAATCAGACACCCAGAGGCTACAGAGAATTTAACACTAAACCAGACTGCTAACAGACCCACCAAGGCTCAAGGACCACTGAGAAAGAGGGGTAGAATATTATAAGAACCACAGAGTGGGTGGAAATATCCTGAGAGGCCATCTTCCCCATCCACAGAGACTGAGGCCTTAATTACCCAACAGTGAACACCTACAGCCCCACTAAGGGCAGCCCTCAGGGAAAGTCGGACTGGGAAGAGGAGATATAAGACTATAATCTTTGTAAAACAAACAAAGAAAAAAAAAACCTGGAGAATCTTTACTTCTTAATAAGTCTCTTGTAAGACATTCCCAATAATCAAGAATGGATGTCCATCAATTAAGTCATGTCAGTTACAACATCCATCAATGGGTAAATTAATTAATATGTACTATATATTCACAATGCAATGAAAAAGAATAAAGTCCTGTCATTTGGGGCAATAAGGATGAAACTGGAGGTGTTACATTAAAATAAATTATCCAGGCACATAAATGCAATTTCCTGGCCTTCCTCATGTGTAAGAACCTTCAAATGTTGTTTTAATAAATATAAAGATAATAGTGGCTACGAATGGAAGGTTGGTTAATAGAAAACAAAATGCCACTACATAGGAAAAAAAGGTTTTAATCCATAGCACAGGAAGTTGACAATAGTTCACAAACATTTACTGTATATTTTAAAGGAATTATAAGAGGGGAATTCAAAGCTTTCTAACAGAAAAAAATGACACATGTTTAAGAAAAGGGAAATAAATGTATGTTATTGTACCTGTTAGTACATAGGAGAAATTCAATCCCAACAATCAAACCACTCTGTGTGTGTGTAGATGTACATAAAATGACCAGTTTTCTATATCCCTTCCAGGTAAAATAATTAAACTATACATGTATGATTTTTGAACTTTTCTGCATATATGTTATATTTCAGTAGTGTTAAATCCAGTCATATAAGCTTCTGGGAAATAAAATATTGCATTTCACTCACAGTTAATCTTCTCTACAAGTACTTTTTAGCCCAAATAGCTGACAGCATGGTCTCATCTCTTTATATTTTATTCAACCATGTTTAAATAAAGAGCAGAACATAGCCTTCTTTTTAATCCTGCTCTGGAATAAAATTAGATGAGATATGTTTTTTTGGCATTTATGAATAAGAACAAAAGGAATGAACTTCTGATATAAACATGTCCTGAAAGGGTCAATGACCTTTGAAAAGTCCTAAGACAGATGTTCCTCTTTTAAGTAGTACTTCTCCCACTTAACAACGAAGCATTTTTAATCTGATCTACAAGTATTTTAGGCAAATAAACAAGGTAATTCCAGTTTTTAAAAATTAATATGTCGAAATTTAGCTCAGATAAGCGCAGGCAAGCTTACAATTTGGTTTTTGAGATTGAGATCAAACTGGCTCAATTCCTTATAGCCAGGACTTGGAAATAGACAAGGAGTAAGGTGAATCTGATGTCAATTTACCAAAATATTATGTTTTCACTGAGATTTCCTGATGCCTTTACACTCAATTGCTTTTTTTTTCTTTCTTTCTTGTTTCTTTTTTGTCTTGAAGACTAGAATTCCTTTTATCTGGTCCAAATTTTCCAAGGCCTGTCTGCTGTGTTCCCAATAGGCTCGTGGTGATTTTGTTCTACTAGAATAGCATGGATGAGTATAGTGTAGCTCACTCCATGTTAGAAAGTCTGAGCTCTAGGACCATTACAGCTGACAGAAACAAATGAGGAGAAGATTGCTTTGGCTCATGCTTTCAATCCCTGATGGTGTGGAGGATAAAGAACAGCAGAGCAGTTCATGTCATGGAGGGCCAGGAAACAGAG
This sequence comes from Dipus sagitta, assembly GCA_036346955.1. Classification (NCBI taxonomy): domain Eukaryota; kingdom Metazoa; phylum Chordata; class Mammalia; order Rodentia; family Dipodidae; genus Dipus; species Dipus sagitta. Next base: position 29,464,682 of record CM070772.1, read on the forward strand.
AAAAGGGAGTGTCAGCACTCATTTGGGTTTTCCTCCTTTTATTCTACTCAGGCCCCCAGCACATGGGATGGGGTCTTCTATATTCAGAGGGGGTCTTACACCTTTAGTTAGTTCTCTCCAGAAATGACTACAGACAAAGCTAGAGGTGTGCCTCACCAATCTCCTCCATGATTCTAAACCCAATCAAGTTGACAGGTAAGGTTAGCCATCACATCCACAGCTCTGTATCATGATTACTAAGAGCACTTGGCTTCTATCATTACAGCTCAGCTACCAGCCAGTCTCAGTGGCCCCACACTACTCAGAGTTAATTGTTCTCTGTGACTCCATGGAGCTCTTCCAGTTGCTAGGAACTGCAAGGTTTTTTTGGGTTTTTTTTTGTTTGTTTGTTTGTTTGTTTGTTTTTTTCCATCTGAAGTCTCAGCCCTCTGAGAAGCTGCTGCCTGTCTCTAACTTCTTAGTGCGCTCTGGGGTAGCAGTCCTTGGTGTTGTCTGCTCTTCATAAAAACAGCTTAACCCACTCAACCCACGATTTAAAAATAAAATAAGCCATGAGTAGGCAATACTACGCACATGTTGGGACCTATATTACAGCACAGGTGAGCAGTATATATCAGGGAAGACTCACAGACTGGCTGATGAAGAAAGAAGTATGCATAAGTAGCCAGCTATACATGTCCACAGCCTCCTGTCTGCTAACCACAAACCTTTTGCTTAATCTTATCAGTTGGCACAGGCATGCTATCTGCCTAACCTGGATGGTGTTAGCAAGGCAGGGGGAGCACCTCACCAACCTCAGAAGACCCACAAAATATTGCAGGGGCATCTTAATTGGCATAGATAGGGTTCTGTGGCAGGCGTCTGAGGCAGTGGTAGGTGAAGTGGTGTCTCCCAGAGGCATGGCAGGTCGCCTGCCTGGAGCAGGAAAGGCTGACGTAGAATCGGCAGCTGTTAAGGTAAAATCCCACTGGAGTAGCCATGGCTTCAGCATGATCGAGGAATTGGTTGCCACAGAAGGAACAAAATCTCTCTGAACGGTCATGAGGCATTGAGAGCAGCTATAGCTTTAATGACAAAAGTTCTCCTGATATCTTGGAGAAGTAGCTGTTATTTTCACAGCTTTCTAGTTCCCACAACAGTGGTGGCTCTGAAGTCTCTGAAGGAATTTCAGTACATGTCACTCACAATCTCACCAAATTCCACGACCATGGAAACAATGGTAGCGGTTCCCAATCTGGCCTCCAACCCTGCCAACTTGGGGTAGTTGCCAGGTTACACTCCCAATCAGGCTATAGCCGAAAGGTCTGACAGCTGTCAATCAAGCAAATGAACTGCTAGCGCCTGACAGCTTCTGTTATTTAAAGCAACAGGGAACCACTAAGGAGTAGTTGCGACAAAGATATAACATGCAATTAACACACATTGAATAACCTCTAGCAAAATAACCCTAAACATATACATAAGGTTATGTAAGTATGTATGTATCTGTGCATGCATGTATGTATGTATGTAATGTATATAAACCCTGGGGAGAGTTGAGCCTTCCAATCTCTCTTGGCTGTATTGATTTGTATCCAAACAATGAACTGGTTTTACTTTTTAAGATTAACTGTGACCTCTTGTGAAAGTTTGTTTTGAGCTTTAGAAATCAAACTAGAAAGGGGAAGAGTTTAGTAGGACATGTGTGACATGAAAGGAGAATGGGGGCTACTAGGGAGAGGAGAGGGAGCAGTCAGAGGAGAGTGGGGGATAGGGAAGGAGGGGAATGCACGGCAAGGATCAACAAAAACAAAGTATAAATGAAAGAAATTACTTTTTATGCTAACTTAAAAAAATTGTACAAATAAATAATTGAAAGAAATTACATAATTTTTTCTCCTTGTTTCCCATAAATGTTATAGTATTCAATGTATGTAAGTTAGATGTCCTAAAAACCAAAGATTATATGTTATTCTTGTCACATTACTCAATATTATCCACCATTCTTTTTATTTATTCATTCATTTGTTTGCGAGACAGAGAGATAGAGACACAGAGAGAGAATGAGTATGGCCACACAGAGCCTTCTGTCACTGTTAACTAACTCCAGATGCATGTGCTACTTTGTGTATCTAGCTTTATGTGGGTACTGGGGAGTCAAAACCAAACCTTTAGTCTTTGCAAGCAATCACTTTTAAGAGCTGATCCATCTCTCCAGCCCTTTATAAGAAGGATTAATGAACACATAAATATATTCTGAATGTGCATTAAGATTTGGAATCAGACCTGGAAGAGATAGCTTACCAGTTAAGGTGCTTGCCTGTGAAGCCTAAGGACCCATGTTTGACTCTCCAGGTCCCATGTAAGCCAGACACACAAAGTGATGCAAACACAAAGATCTCACATGCACAGCAGATGGTGCATGCATCTGGAGTTCAATTACAGTGGCTGGAGGCCCTGGTGCACCAATTCTCTCATTCTCTCTCAAACACACACATACATGCACACTCTCTATATATCTCTCTGATAATAATAATAATAATATTTAATAATAATAATAAATCTTTAAAAATAAAGATTTGGAATCAAAGTAACCACTGTCCATCAGAAAACACAAATCTCAACTCTTTTCAGAACCTTATGAATTTATGATGTTCATATAAGTGGATTATATCAAATTTTATACTTTATCACAAGTAATTTGTATTCTTAAGTAAATTCCAACATAAAATTTATTATAATAAAATATATTAGTAATTTGGCTAGAGTTCCAATCAGACCCCAAAGAAAAATTTACTAGGACCCTGGAGGCTAATGCTGAATCTCCAAGTGTTATGTCTCTCTCAATCCAAATTTCTTGTGGGGTGGCTTCCTCCAGATGGATGAGGAGAAATCAAAAGTGATACATACTAAAGCTTAACTACCTTCCTTAGAAATGGAACTTTCTGCAAACATTTAAATTCCCTTTTTTTGTGATTTAGTAATACACAAATGGGCAAATAGGAAAGGCACAATACAAAATAAAAATAATAAAATTATAATCAGTTCAGTGACCAAATGTTCTGGTGCCTCTATTTATTTATTTATTTATTGCTTCCTCAATCTTTCTACACTTGAATTTCATTACAATTGCATTTACTATACATACACTTTGAAATATGCCTTGAGGTACAGCGAAGAAGTGAAATACTTCAGATCACAAAATGGTATATTCTAGACCTTAGGAAAAACTATAGCAATTCAATTGATTTTATAATCTGTTGGTTATACCATATTCAGAAGGCCAATTATTCTTAGGGGGACTCATTTTAGAAAGGATCTCCTGAGAACGTGTTCTTAAAAGAAATGCACGTAATTCCTTCCGTCCCCTTCTTATGTTTTTCCTCCCTTTCCTCCTCTTCCTTTCTTCCTTCTTATTCTATCTTCCTTTTTTGTTGTTGTCTTAATATTTAGGTTTTCTAATTTATTCTGGAATTGCCACAGATTAATAATTGCAACCAATGCTTAACAAAGCTTTTTTAATCAAGGAGGTGACAAAATACAGACCACTCTAACCAGTATAGTCTAAAACTATGTGCTCACATTCAACTATCTATTGATTGCCAGTGTCACACAAATTGAGGTAAGTTCTTCAAGCTCGGAAGGTTGAGAAAACCCAGAGCAACTTCAGAAGAGACATGTAGTAACAATATGCAAGAAACTCACTACTACCACACACACTGACCCTGTACATGCCTGCTCAGCTCCAAGTTATTAGTCAGTTGTTATGGTGCCACTCTTTCAGTTATTCAGTTAAGTATTATTTTAAAATAACAACATTAATAATAGCCTTACATCATTTATACAGCATTCAAATATACACATGCTGAAAGTGACTGTTAAGGATGGAAAATTGCAGCAAAGAGTAGCAAAATGAAAGCTTTTCAAGCTTTCTCTTGCTATACAAATTTAAATACAACACCAACCACACACAAAAAAAGAGCAACAAAAGCAATAGAAAAAAAGTTATTTGACCTTTCAAGAAATGTCCCCCTTTCTTTTTATTTCCTAACCATTTTTTTTGTAAGTGTTTCTCCCATGCAGTCTTTAAAAATATGCAACTCTTTGCCATCTGGTTCCTACTAAGCCTGCCAAACTCATAATCGCCTTCTAACAGAGTCAAGGGAAATTTTCAATCTATATTTGTTAGGCATGAAATGTGGACTTGCTAGTCAATAGTATTGAATTTCAGATGCAAGATCTGAGTGTGGACTTGCAACTAGGGAGCTAAAAAAAAAGTTGTCAAGCAAATGACTTCTGTCGCTTTTAATTCCTTTTTACCTCTTGGCTTTTGACAACATTTTCAGGTCCTGATTCTTTGGTCACTAAATGCTGATATTTCCTACTCTGTCCTAATTTCTGATACTCTATAATTTACTTCTAAGAATCTCCTCTACAGTGGTTTTCACATCTTACAAATGTAAATAGCACATGCTAAAATGAATATTCCATTATCTTTGGCATAGAATATTTATATGGTTGCTTTATGTCTTCTTGTGCTTAACCCAGTAGTCCGGTTTTACGTGTGCACAACAGCTCTCCTCGTCTTCCTTCTCCTTCTGAGACCTTTCTCCTAGTCTGTCCCAGATCCACGGTAGAAAGTTCAAAACTTGAGCATCATCTTTCACTTCTTCATGTCCTTCTAGTGTTCAACACAGTTATTAGTAAGTTATTAGCAAAGGTTCTTATCAAAATAAAGTACTGAATCTTCTTGTCTCAGAAATAATTCATCCATGACTATATCCTAATGCATTCCCTAGGCTTAATGTGATCAGATCAGCTAAAATCCCCCTGCCCAAAGTTCACAGATTATTCATAGTTCACAGATTATTCTTTAATCTCTTCACTGAAATTTGTCATTCAAGACTACTTGGAATTCTACTGAGTGTGTGTGTGTGTGTGTGTGTGTGTGTCACATGTGCATATGTGTGTTCATATATGTGTGGGTATATGTATATGCACATGTCTGTGGAAACCAGAAGACAACCATAGGTGCTGCTCCTAGGTGTGCTGTCCACCTTATTTATTTATTTTAAGTTAATTAATGTATTTATTTAAGAGAGAGAGAGGCAGATAGAGAATAGGCACACTAGGGCCTCTAGGCACTGCAAATGAACTCCAGATGGATGTACCACTTTGTGCATCTGGCTTACATGAGTCCTGAGGAATAGAACCTAGGTCCCTTGGCTTTGCAGGCAAGCATCTTAACTGCTAAGCCATCTCTCCAGCTCTGTATGCCTGTTTTTGATACATTGTTTCTAATTGGCTTGGAGCTCACAATAGGCTAGAATGGCCAGCTCACAGGCTCCAGGGATCTACCTCTCTCGCCTCTGCCACTCTGAGATTACAAGAGTGCTTCACTACACGCAGCATTTGTGTGAGCACAGGGGAGTGAACTGAGGTCCTTATGGTTAGGAGGCAAGCGCTTTACTGACTGAGTGATCTCCCCAGTCCCCAAGTTTCTTTGGAAGCCTTAGTTTCCTCTTTCCCAACTCCAACACCTTTACTTTATTTGTCATGTCCATTTTGTAAACTTCATTTTTGAAGACATGCATATTTCTAACTTGATGAAAAGTCTTGAACCAATAATGACAACATTTCTGCCTACTCCAGTGACCATACCCTGTGCTCCCTCCTACCTTTTTTGGTTATACTTCTGTGTATCCACATTACAACCTCCTCCCTTTCCACTATGCTAAATGTGGGGCCTTAGTGCAGGATAGTTCTAGTAACAGTGAGAGAAAAGGCTCTAAGGTACTTTGCAGTGTGGAAGATAGCCAAGTATGCCTATGTGATGGAAGGAACAGAGAACTCAAGACCAGGAGCACGAGGATGCTTGTAAGAATCTTCAGCACAAGTCAGCCCTTGCATTCACTGAGAAGAACAGGTCTTCCACCCTATTCATTGGGTTTGTGCAGTGAAGAGCCCAAAGTCCAATTCAGATAATAAAACTAATTTTCCCTTTTTATTTTTTATACTCGGAAAATTTATGAAATCTACCCTTTTAGTAAATTTGTGAATGTACACTATGAGTGAGCACTAGGTGTTTGTTCTCCTTTCAATGTTTTGTAGATTTGTAGAGCTTCTCCATCCTGTTAATACAAATGGTAATACCTGTTAATTACTGCCTATTAGTCACTCGACTCAATCCTTTATTATTGCTAATCTTTTCATTTATATTATACACTTAACTATTATGAGATCATGCAGAATTTGTCTTTCACCAACTAACTTACATTTAGCATAAATCAAAGCTCATCTACGTTGTTGTAAACTGAAAAAAAAATTAAATCTGACTTGAATTCCATTGGCATATATTCTGTGCTTTCTCTATCCACTATTCAATTTGTGGACACTTAGGTTATTTATATTGACTATTACCTGCACTGAATAAAGTAATGCTCAAACATCTCTTTGAGCTCCTAGTTTTCAGTTATTTTGGAAAATATCCCCCAAATTATATTGAATCCTACTTTTTTGTTGTTTTAGTTTGGGGTGAATTTTTTTAGGGGAAGAAGAGTTTATTTGGCAGTATTATCCAGGTAAGCATCATCTATCATGACAGACAAGCCGTGATGACAAGATCATGAAAGCACTGCTTAGTCACATTGATAACATTCAATCCACAGTTAGGAAGCAGAAAACAATGAATACTCATCCTAAGTTTATTTTATTCTTTTTCTTCAGTTCATGAGCCTATATTGTGGAATGATACTGTCTACATTTAGGGTGGGTCTTCCCATTTCAATTAAACTAATGTAAAAATTCCATCACAGGCCCAGAGTTTTTTTTTTTTTTTTCCAGAGTAACTCTAAATCCCAACAATTTAACAATCAATATTAACTATCTTGGAACAGAGAAGACAAATTTCACTAGAGTTTATGTTTTATGTGTATATTCAGAGGTATATTACAGAATATATTTTAAATAAAACAACAATAACTTGATTAATTTATTAATACACCATAAAACAGTCTTGATCATCAAGAATTAAATGTGTGAATCTGGCTGATAGATAAAGACCAAGAAAGCAGAATTCCATATGTAAACAGGATACATACCAAGGTACAGAGGGATAAGAAACAGCAATGTGTCTGAGGAATGGTATTTGGTATAAGGGTCCGAGAAAGATATCAGAAGGGAGGTGAAGTAAACTATAAATAAAAACCAATGGTGTTCAGTTCATGAAAGTGGATGTCAAAGGAATACCATTCTATGAAAAGAGACAACTTTTACTTTTTATACTTTCCTTTAGGCTTAAACGACTAGAGGAAATGTATTGATCTTTTTTTAATTAAAAAATATTTTATTATTTATTAATTTATTTATTTTTATTTTCTTATTAATTAGTTTTGTACTCGGAAAATACAGTCAATTTGGTACCATTGTTAGGCTCCTCCATGTCCTACCCCCTTCCTCCTGGCCCCTCCTTATTGAGCTATATGTGTCATGCATTGTGGAGTTAGCCCACACTTATAGGATAAATGTCTCTGCATATCATGACCCAACATGCAGCTCTGACATTCTCCCCCCCTCCCCCCGCCTCTTCCACAAAATTTCCCTGAGCCACGTTAGTTTCATTTTTGGTCTGCTTCAGTGATGAGGTGTTGGGAGCCTCTGAGCCTCTGAGCCTCTGGCTCTCTGATTTGGTAGGAGTTGATTTTTCTCGTGTTGATCTCCTTCACCCTTGTGCTGGTACCCGGTTCACCAAGAAAACAGCACCCTTGCTTGTTTCGCCAATTGTTCTTAGTTTCAGCCGGGGCCCTTTTGAGGTATGATGGGGTGGCTCTCTCCTTAGGATCTACGTCTATATGAAAAAGAGAAGCAGATTCTCCAACGGAAAGTAAGTTTTCACCAGACAAATGAGATAACCCTTACTTTTTTATAGAGAATTTAATAGGTGTAGGCCCTCCTGTAGCCCACGATTGGTGGTAGCTTGATAATGGAAAGTGGGCTTATGTTTGGATAAGGTTCTGACTTGTTTCCCAGCTCTAGCTATGGGTCCTGTACCACTGAGGGGATCAGTTAGCCAAATCAAGAGCAGATAGTTTCCCACCATGGCTGTGCATCACTATTGCACTTGTGTGAGCATCACGACAGGTTATTTGCTGCTAGGTAGGTTAGACCATGAGTTCCTTGAACAGATATTGGTCATTTTCTCCTAGTCACCCATGTAGCACCTTCTGGCACTAGACGCGCTAACTGTCTGGGGACTGACTCTCTTCTAGCTTCAAGCCATGCCATTCCATTTTACGTGTCAACCTCATAAGGTGTCTTCAGCAGTAGGGTCTTACCACTAACCTTTGGTGGGTCATCATGTACTCTGACAGAAATCTGTCTTTCTTTTAGGAAACCTTGTAGGTCTCTCTGATCAAGAGCTCATTGTGGATGATAGCCCCATGCTGGTACTGGGAGTTACAGGTCAGTGCCCACTAAGAAAAGGAAGAAAAAGATAACTAATATAAAAGAGTTACAGAGAAGAGAGAGAGAGAGAGAGAGAGAGAGAGAGAGAGAGAGAGAAGCTGTAGAAGATTAAGGTCAGTCTTCATCATACCCTCTCCAGTGTCTTGTGGCTCAGGTGTTCCCTCTAAGGGGGTGAATTTTTTAAAAGAAATATCTGCTATAGCAGCTACATCATTTTACAACCACATAACAATATGCAATGGTTCTAATATTTCCATGTGCTTGCTATCCCTTGTTGCATTTTGGAGTTTCTAAGAGCGCTGTCCTCATAGGTCCAATGTAATATCACTTTCTGGTCTCTATCTGTATTTCACTATGATTTGTGATGTTGGTTTTTCTTTGTACATTTTGGCCATTTGGAAGCCTTTGTGTGGAGAAGTGTCTATTCAAAGCCTTACCCTGTTTTTATCTAAGTTTAGTAGTAAAGGTAGTTGTAGGTGTGTGTGCACGCGCGTGTGAGTGTGTGTATGCGTGTTTAGTTTCTTACTGTGAGTTGTAGAAGAGAACACATTCCTTATTAATTCTTTTGTTAACATTCCTAAATACATAACTAATAACAACATAAATAGGTTAACTATAGAAAACGTAGCAGGAACTGAGCACATACTTAACCTCAGTTTTAAAAGTCACTCTTGTGGAAACCAGCAAAATCACCAGGAGCCAAAGCTCTCCCAGTTGCCACTAAGTAATGGTTTTGATGTCACTTTTCTGAAGTATCAATCTGCTCATTCTTAAGAGTGTCTGGTTTGTACATTTTATAACAGATTCTACTTTCCTGTGCTCAGCAAGAAGGAAATAGTCCGTTTAATGTACTGAGCATATGTGAATGATTTCCCTAGCTTCATTTATATTTGATAGAAAGAGATAAATACATAAGTGATGGTAAGAGGTTAAGCTCTAGACATTTTTGTGGAGTGTTGACTTTAATTCCAGTCTAATCTTTTCCTAGATATAGATTTAGTCATGTGTAGGATAATGAAGATATTATATTCCATCAGAATACTTCAGATTCATTTTTGCTTGAACAGTTTGGTGCAAACTTCCCTGAAAGCATTCCACTTCACACATCAGCCTATACCTTAGCAACAGTCTGCTTACATCATACGTATACCTAGCAAATGGCTTAAGAAAAGTTCTTAACATGTTTTGTAAGGTAATGAGATATAAGGAAATAACACAATCATAAGTATGCAAAATGTCTGTGAATATCAATGGACTTATGAAAGAAAATGCCTTGAAGAAAAATGCCATGGATCATGGACTTTGAACTAACGGAGAAGAAATGAAATTTTAAGTAGTCTCTCTGAACACAACAGCTCAGTGAAGAAAAGCCAGTTCAATGATGCTTATTTCATGATTTGATTATGATCAAAAATGAAAGTGTATATGCCCCCCAATACTTATTTTTATGTTGACATTAGAAAAGAGGCTGCTCTGGAGTGAGTGAGTTAAACTTGAGTTCACTCTTTGAATCAGGTAATGTACATTTCAGAGCCAGAGGCAGCAGACAGAACAGTTTCTGCTCAAAAGTATGCAACTTGTTAAATATTTTTATGGTATGAAATAAAAAGAACTTCTGCCTTGTACTTTAAACTAGTTTAAAGCACTTTTTTCAAAATTCATTCAGGAGGGAAAAAAAACAAATAAAAGCTATAGAATAATAAAGAAATTAGAGCAAATCCAAATAAGGATATGAAAAAAGGACACAGCTGAGGGTGAAGCGAACACTTGAAACTCATGCGACAAATTCTTACGATTTTACTGCAAGCTCTCAGTCACAAAAGTGATGGATATCCTGTAGTGTAGAAAGAATGAAGGTAGTCACCTTTGTGACTTCACAATGCATATAAGTTAGTGTTACTGAGAGGAGCAGTTACTCTCTCGTAGGACCCTTGACAGAAATTTGTTGTAGGGAATGTCAGAAAAATAACACGACTTGGAAAGTCCATGTTCATCAATAATCTTATCTCCAGTCCTGAATGGGTACCCTTGGCTTTGTTCTCTTGTCAGGAGAGGGAGCAACAAAATGTATTATGTGCACTCAGGTGGGTTTGCAAAAGTGGTTCTCCTGCCACAATATAAGGACAGTTCCTATTTTTAAAAATCACTGGAAGAAACTCTACTAAATCTATATTAATATTGCAATGCAATTAGTTAATGTTTTGTCAGTAATTGATATTTCTCATGAATATTGGGTCTGAGGTCTTATAATCTAATTTTCTAATGAATAAGTACTTATGTTCTGTGCCACTTCTTTCTCTGTTGCTACTCCGTTGCACCATTATAAAAAGTAGGAAGTAATAAATTTACATGAAATAAAATAAAAATGAAATAAAATAGAAAGCTAAAGAATCAAAGAAGGTTAAGTACTATGAAGAGATTAAAAAGAGACGTTGGGCCTCTCTCTAGCCACATTATGCTCTGTGGCCTTTTGAGACTCAACACAGTCCCAAGAGCATTAGGACCTCATCAGATACATCTATGGAGTCACGAGCCTCCCAGCTTTCAAAGTGGTGAGCTGAAAGACTTTTATTCTCTGGAGCTTACACGGGCTGCATAACGACAGCAGAACATGGACAGAGATACTACCATTGCTACCTCTATGCTATAGCTTTAAAAAACTTTTATTTCAGAAGGGTGGGGGACATGCAGGGCTTTCTGCCACAGCAAACAAACTCCAGATGCATGCACTGCTTTGTGCATCTGGCTTTACATGGGTATTGGGGAATCAAAACAGGGCCTTCAGGCTTGGCAAGCAGGCACCTTTAACTGCTGAAACCTCTCCCCATCCCTCTACTTCCCTTTAAAAAAAAAGTCCTAATTCTATATGAGACCATGCTAAGGGCCATGTTTATCACAGACAGGGCGAAGAAAGATATATGGGGGAGGGGGACAAGAAACCATGTTGCTCTCTTAAATACAGTTTTTGGAAAAAAAGATCTGTCTTGAAAGAAATATCCAAGTTTTTAAGATTTGTAAGATTTTAACTTGATGCCAAGCTCGGGGAGCCCCATTTTCTGAAATAACAGTCACTTTCCCCTGTGGTTTATCACCACGCCCTCTAACCTGGTCATAACGAAAGAAGTTGCCAAAGCTGTCAGTGAGCAGAAAGACACAAGGAAATAGAGATCCTGTCATAGAACCACAGGGACAGAGGAGGAACAGGAATGACAGCAACCCCAGAGGTGGATTTGGTGATCGTGGCACTAGAGAGTTTGGGCTTGAAGGAAGCTGTTGCCAGAGCTGTCACTGGTATCCTGGCCTCTCATGCCATTAGTACTGACATGGTCAACCTTTCACTCAACTTTCATGATCAAGAACTGCCAAGCTCAGCTCATGAAACTCAGACTATTGTTATGACCTCTTTGGTTTACATGGAATTCAATAATCAATGCTATTCTATAGGGAAACATGGAGGGCCCAACCCTAAACATATCCACATATAATCACCACACTCCTGAGATGCCTCCTGGTGGCCAAACACGCTCGGACAGCTCAAAGAAGGTGGATGTGGTGCCGGCCACGCTGGAGAAGGAGGGTTAGTGATATCATGAGTATGTGAAGTATGACAAGGTTCTAGAATTCTATGGGCACCTCATGGATGAGCTGGATGTTGGAAAGGCTGAGATGAGGGCCTCATGGATCTTATACAGATTGGCTTTCATACCTGCCAAGCAATGCAAGAAACAAAAAGACATCAGTTGGGGCTGAAAGGTGAGGGTAGCCTTGCCAGAGCCGTCTTTATTTGGACCTTGGTTGAGCCCACCGACCACCTGAAAAGACACTCGTATTCGTTGGTAAATACTTTCAGGAGCATCCTTGTCCTCATGTCCCATTCCCAGGATTTCCTGAACCAGGTCTGTACCGATATCATTCACATGTACAAGACACAGAAGCATTGTGCTGACAATTATCACTATGTGAAGACACAGCTGGAGGAGAACTAGATGAAGACGTGGGAGAGCACAGATGAAGAGCTACACTGCCAATTTTGGTCATGGCAGTGACAAATTGGACAGTGAGGCTCAGAGCAAGGAGAAAATTATGCAGAAAATAAGAGCCTTGAGACTGAGAAGGAGAGTGATAAATGACAAGACATTGCTATTTTATTTCCCATGAGATGAGATCCTACAACCCATCATGTTACAAAACGTGAACTCCCAATACTCAAAATATGTGCCTTGCATTTACAACAATCCAGAATTTTGAGTTAACCTCAACACACAGTGGCTGTCATAGAGCCCAACAGTTCAGGAAAGCCCACTTTTTGAAGTTGTCAATAAAATATATTTTAACTGCATTGTCAAATAGAATAAAAGGTGGAAAAGTAAAGCAATCAACGACTTTGACATTAAATGTAAAAGAATATTTTAAAATAACAATAGCTGGGTATAGTGGTGCATGCTTTTAATCCCAGTAGTCAGGAAGCAGAGGTAGGAGGATCACCTGAGTTCGAGGCCACCCTGAGACTCCAGAGTGAATTCCAGGTCAGCCTGTGCTAGAGTGAGACCCTACCTTGAAAAACCAAAAAATATCAATAAATATTCTTTTTTTTAATTTTTTTTTGTTATTTTCATTTATTTATTTGAGAGCGACAGACAGAGAGAGAAAGAGGCAGATAGAGAGAGGGAGAGAGAATGGGCACGCCAGGGCCTCCAACCACTGCAAACGAACTCCAGACGCGTGTGCCCCCTTGTGCATCTGGCTAACGTGGGTCCTGGGGAGTTGAGCCTCGAACCGGGGTCCTTAGGCTTCACAGGCAAGCGCTTAACCGCTAAGCCATCTCTCCAGCCCTCAATAAATATTCTTCATGAAAGTTTATACAAATAATCCTATGGCATTGAATTATCAAGCAAAATTGTTTTTAATAATTTTCAAAAATATATAAAATAAAAAAAATAAAATAGGAAGACATAGGGTTCACCAGAGAATGTGGCCTCAAGATGAAGACTCTCCTTGCTGGGGATGGAGCTCATTGAAACAGCACCTTCCTAGCAGGAACTGGTTTGATACAAGCATGGCAGGAAGAAATAAAGAATAAAAACTGGAAAGAATGAATGGATGGAGAGAGGGAGGCAAGAAAGAAGGCAGAAGGAAGAAGAAAAAGAAATAAATGAAAGTCTCCAAGGCAAAACCGTAGAGGAACCTATGTACCATTATGTGCCATTCCTTAAGATGCTCTGGCTAACAATGAATTAGGGTGTTGCATGAAGGGAAGAAAAAAAGAAGAAAGGTAATTGCTATTTTTTAGTCTGGAATGCTTCCTAAATATATTTTTTTTTTCCTCTGTTGATTTGTTTCAGGTATGTCTCTATGATTTCAATGCTTCTGAACTGGTGACAGAGTAATTGATAAAAACTGACTGATGAATTATTTTTCCAAGGGTCACATTGCATAATAATTGAATTTTATTTAAAATTAGTTGACAAATGGGGCTGGAGAGATGGCTTAGCGATTAAGCGCTTGCCTGTGAAGCTTAAGGATCCTGGTTCGAAGCTTGATTCCCCAGTACTTGTGTACAAGGTGGCGAATGCATCTGGAGTTTGTTTGCAGTGGCTGGATGCCCTGATATGCCAGTTCTTTCTCTGTCTCTCTCTCTCTCTCTCTCTCTCTCTCTCTCTGTCTCTCTGAAGTAAAACAAAAAATAAACAAAAAATTAGTTGACAATCAGAAGTCTTCATTCTTTTTATTTGCATTTCAATTATATATACTAAAAGGAAGATTACACTGAACATGTATTTCAAATAATAGCAACTATGAAAGGCCAGAAATCCTAACTGACTTCAGATATAAAGATAGTATTTCTTTTTTAACAGGTAGCAAACAAGAACCTCATCAACATATACTTGCAAAATAATATTATATATTACTTTAAGGAAATTTCATAAATAGCAGTATGACAGATATTTTGGCACTTATTAATGCTAATAATTACACAAGAATTAATTTTGTGGTGATACCAATGAACGACAAGAAAGTAAACTGAACAATCTGCATATGTATATATGATTTTTTAGGCAGACTTGAATAAAAGTTGTGTTGCTATTGGAGTGTAAAGACATTTTACAAATTTTGAGCCCTTTTCTTTAAGAACCATTCATAGAGTGTTTATCTTTATTAGCCACCATACTTTTGGCAGTTAACTTCACTGAATGGTCCTTGTGCCTGTTCTTGCCCTTATTCAAACAAACAGGCTGGAGCTTGTGGTAATACTATGACCGTACAAGTACAAAGTACATAATCCCCAGGCATATTGGCAACATCAGCTGTGATAAGCAGAGCTCTCAGATTTTTGTAATCTGTCAACAAAGTAATAAATTATGTTGGACAAGGGGAGGAAGTTTTTCTCCCATGACCATCTGCACATGGGAGTAAGTCAGTAATTAGGAATCCAATAAAACTTGAATTTTGACAAGATAAGCAAAGGCTTAATACTTAAAGTTATGGTCTAATCCTTTTAGGAACTGATTAGCACACACTTAATGTTTTTTGGCATTCTATCTATAAATATGAAGAGATTACTAAGAAATATGATCAGGGACTAGGAATGCACATCCACAGCCCTGCCCTGAATGCACTGTAGAGTCCCATTTCTACTGACGTCAAAAGGACGTGTACTTCTAAGACAGAACCACACTTGGCTACCTTCACGATTACTGAATGACGCCCAAATTTACTTTACTCTCCTCTAGAAGATTAGGTATCTAAGCCCTTTAGTATGTATTTTGGCTATGGAATTATATTTAGGAGACCTACATTCATGGTTCTTATTCTTAACAGTTCTTTGAGATATATATATATATATATATATATATATATATATATATATATATATATAATTTTTAAGTTAATGTAGGCATGGGTTTACTTTTGGCCTTTCTGTGCTTAGTTTGTTCCTGTTCACATCCATCCCCACTGTAACATTTTATCAAGAGCTCTTTAAGTGCAGCTTGTTCAGTAAATCAATTGAAACAGCATGGTGCTAGATGAAGAGTCAGGGCATACTTGGGCCCACCTTCCCTTTGAATTCCAGTTTAAAATTCATTGTTAAGTGAGTCAATTCCATTTTATTAGTTTTACCAATAGAACAAAAAATGAAACGTGAATTAAAAAAAAAAAAACTGAGGAAAACATTTGGATGAAACTATCTGTGGAGCCAGGGATAATGGTGCATACCTAGAACCGCAGCATGTGGAAGGTGGAGGTGGGACATTCAGATGATCAGCCCATGCTAGAGCTGCTGTTACCTTCTCTTTACTGGGACAAATACCCAACATGAAGCAGTTTACGGGAGGAAAGGGTTTATTTAGTGCTTGCAGATCCCCCAGCAAGCTTCATCAGGGTGAAAGAAGCAGGCTCCCTTCCTCATACATCCATAGCAGAGAGACAACAGGAAGCACAAACAGGATCTGAGCAGACCAAAGTCTGCCCCTGGTGCCACACTTCCTCCAGCAAAGCTCCACTTCCCAAAGACTTTACCACCTAGGGAATAAGCAGGTAGCTCAATCAATAATACCTGAGGCTTATGGGGACATTCACATGCAAAACTACCACAGCCAGCCTTAATTATGTACTAAGTTAAAGACCAGAGTAAGTCTTTTAAAAAAAAAGGAAAAGAAAAAAACATCCTCCATTAAAGAAAACTGAAGGTCTGGAGAAAGCCAAACTACAGGAAGAATAATGTTCATCATTAATTTAGGTAAGCAAAAATTCTATCTTTGGAAAAGTATTCATCTGTGTTGCAAGTTGCCAGAAGGTCAAGTTCAGTTCACCGTGCCTTTCACATTTTAAGATTGGTTGTATTTTTAAATCTATCTTTCAGGATTAAATTTTTTCTCTCTCATTTTGCAGCTTGATGATTTGGCTTTCCTCTTGAAATTCTGCCAAGTAGGTGTCAAATATGGGTTTAAATTATCATTCTATATTTTCTTAGAAATTTGTTTTTATTTCTGGTTTCTTCTGGCACTTTACACTGTATGCCCAATTCCCCTTTGTGTCACTCGCTTCCGAGAGTGTCCAACACATTCCTGGTAGGAAGTATATCAACATTTTACTTTGCCTGCCACACTCCTCCCCACACCCCTCTACCTAAATATATTCCTAATCTAAATCCTTGCCTACTCTCTGTTCTGTTTTAGTTTTGTTTTGTTTTGTTTTATTTTATTTTATTTTATTTTTGTTTTAAGACAAGGTCTCACTCTGACTGACCCAGGTTGACCCAGAACTAAGTTTTAGTTCAGGCTGCTGTTGAATTCATGGTTATCCTCCTGCCTCAGTTTCCCAAGTGCTGGGATTAAAAGCATGTGCCACCACATCTGGCCTGGAGGGATGGCTTAGCAGTTAAGGCACTTGCCTGCAAAGCCAAGGGACCTCAGTTCAATTCCCCAGGACCCACATAAGCCAGAGGCACAAGGTGCTGCATGCTCGGAGTTCATTTGCAGTGACTGGCAGCCTGGACGTGCCCATATTCTCTCTCTCTCTCCCTCCCTCTTTTGTTCTCTCAAAAAATAAATAAAAATAAAATATATTTTTTATAAAATAGTTTATGCCACCACATCTGAACTTCTGTGCTGCTTCAGTGACTGGAGGACTCCCAAACTGTGTCTTTTCATCTGCCATATTTTATATTCTTGACTCTCCTGTTATGTCTTGCACTCCAAAGCTGTACACAGAAGTATTATTTCCCCAAGGTACAGAGACTGAGTAGAATGAAGAAGGATACAGCTAATGGACTTCGTGTTCTCTGACCTCAACTCTTTCACTGAATGTTAAATACAGAGTCCTAAACTTGTGTCCTTTGTTGAAATTCTTCTTAGTTTAGTCAGATTCTCGGGACAAGTTTAAAAAAAAAAAAAAAAGCTATGTTACAAAGCTTACTTATAAGGTTTACTTGTCCACAGATAAAATTAGCATAATAATGCTTGATTTACACATGCCATGATTGTTTTTCCACTTCAGAAACATAAACTGCACTGAAAATAGCTTCAGAAAACATGCTTCTATATTTCTAGTAATTAATTTTCCCTTTAACAGCTTAGATCAAATTCCAAGCATTACTCTTTGTGTATTTTTTCCCTTTTGGGTGGAAATTTAAATCACTGTTTAACTTTATTTGCTCTTCATCATTAGATGTTCTTCCTAACAAAGGCAACTCGCCTTACCAAGCACAGAGATTTAATCATTTTAACTTGCAACATAAATTAATATCTAGGACATGTCAACTGAAAATCTTAGCTATTTCCGAAAGCTGCAGGTGCTACGAAGTGCAGCCAACTGGAATTCATCTTCCAAGAACACTGAGTATGACAAAATCTTGCAAGGGCTACTTCCAAAACTGTTTAAAAACTAGATAATAAAGGATACACTTATAAGTACAAATGAGGTTTAAATGTCATGCTATCATTTTTAACCATAAACAGCATGAAATGTTGCAAAGCCATTTTTCCTTATCTATATTTTCACTCATCATTATCTTACTTAGAAGAAAATCTGGAATGGAAATAGTTGAAATCTGTAACCAGGCATCTGATCCATGTAAAGTCTGACCATCTAGGCTAAGATATTCAGACAAAGCTGTGCTTCCTATATTTTCCAATTTAACCAGTTCAAACTATGAAATAACATGCTATATTTATTATATCCTTAGACAAAAGATCAAGTTTAAATATGTCATTTTGATTTCAAATTTGCTTTCAATACCAAATGCCTGCTTGAAGATAGATGTGAATAAAACTACACAGAATATTTGAAGCCCCAGGATGCATCTATCTTTGCCAATCACATGAAATCACTGAACTATTTACAATCTACAATTTTGAAACACTTGACATAGTTTCTTTGTCGAACAGATCTTGACTGCAGACTGTGTAACATGATGTTGTTTCCTAGAAACACGTGATGACATTGGCCTGCACATGATTGACTTGCTGCATTTGAGAGGATCATGATTTTTCTAGCTTCTCAAAAATATTTTCTCTGGATTTGTGCCTAAAATTATTATCCCTGGTTTCTGACTCCCATGGTCTCTGCTGAAAAGTCTGTAGTCATTAAAACTGTTTCCCCATATATAATGGTGT
Organism: Dipus sagitta; assembly: GCA_036346955.1. Classification (NCBI taxonomy): domain Eukaryota; kingdom Metazoa; phylum Chordata; class Mammalia; order Rodentia; family Dipodidae; genus Dipus; species Dipus sagitta. Next base: position 29,483,239 of record CM070772.1, read on the forward strand.
TTTCCTGAGTTTCAACGTTTATTTATTTACCGTTTGTCTTCAGTTTTCAGAAAGTTGAACTATGATATCTTTTGCTGTGAGCTGATTTTGGTTTATCCTGTCATTCATTCAGTTTTCTGAATATATCCATGTATACTTGCCTTTTGGCCAATTTTACAGGTTTTCTCCTCTTGCTTTTTTTGAGTACTTGTCCTCCTATTTTATCTTTTCTTTTTAGAAATTCAATGAAATAAATGTTAGAATTTTTGTTAATAGTCTCACCGTTTGGGGGGATTTTATTTTGACTTTCTTCAGACTATTTCCCCTCCATCTTCCAGATCTGGTTTCTATTATTCCATCTTCAAGCTCATTTATTTATTATTTTCTTGTTTATTTTGTGTGGCACTTGATATTAAACTGAGGACTCATGCATACTAGACAAACATTCAGCCACTGAGCAGTACCCCCCAAACATTTTTAAATTTATTTTGTTTTGAGATAGAATCTAGCTAAATTTCCCAGGCTTGCCTTGTGTTTGCAACAATCCTTCTGCCTTAGTCTTCCAATTTGCTGGGCTTGCACATCTGAAACAATAGGCCCAACCTCTTTTATACTATCTATTATGTTAGTCCCATTCACTGAGAGTTTTCCTTACTATTTTTGATTCTAAAGTTTCTATTTCATTGTTAATTTGTACTTTTCCCATTTTGGCTCAAACACCTTTAGTTTATGTGCATTTGTAATGTCAAGATATGTTTGATGATTACTTGGACACATTTTTTCAGATAATTCCAACAGCTCTGTCATCTTGATGTTGACATTCACTCCTTATGTTTCATCATTTGGCTTGAGATCTTTTCATTTCTTCATATGGTAAGTTATTTTTTTTCAATATAATTACACATTTTGTTATTTCATGACCTTCTGGCTCTTATTAAATCATTTATTTTTAACTTGGTTCTTTGATGGCACATATAAGGAAAAGGTGGGATACTGTTTTCTTCTAGGTTAGACTCTTCATTCAGAAGTCATTGCACCTGAACCTGTGGGTGGTTCTTTATGGCTTCTGGGTGAAGGGGACAACTCTAGCTACCAACTGGGTAATCACTGAGAGCTCTCATGTTTAATGGGGTAAGCTTTTTACTTTTTGAGAGAATGGACAGACCAGGGCCTCTAGCCCCTGCAAATGAACTCCAGATGCATGTACCACCTTGTGCATCTGGCTTTACATGGGTCCTAGGGATAAAACCTGAGTCTTTTGGCTTTGCAGGTAAGCACCTTAACCACTTAGCCATCTCTCCAACCCAGTTTGTACATTATTATTACTGCTTCCTGTATGGCTTCTATTGACACCGTGGGGATAGCCTCATTGCAGCTAAGTTATGATATGTGCACAAGCTCATTTCTCCATGGAGGATTCTGTGAATATTTTAAATCAGTTAATATCTTCCTGTGTCATAAACCTCTATTAGAAAATTGAGGAATGTCTTTTGGGGAATTTGGACTATAAAATTGATGTACGGATACTGCTTGAGTTGGTCTTTGCTCACAGTGATAAAATATCTGAGAGAAACCAAAGGAAAAAGGTTTTATTTTGGCTGATATTTTTGGAGATTTCTACTATGGTTGGCTGGGTCCCTTGCTTTGAGCCTACAGAGTGCAGGGAAGAGACCATTCATTTTGGCGGCTGCAGAATTCAGACAGGATACAGGAAGAGCTGGGGATATGATATACCATACTGACCTATTTCAAGTTAGGCTCTGTTTTCTAATATGGCATCCCTAGTGATGAAGCCTCCAACACAGGAGCCTTTGAGTAATATTCCAGATCTAAATTACAACAAATGCCAATATATGTGGCATTTACAAAACTGTAACCAGATGTGCTCATTCTATTATGTATACATGAAGGCTGTTTATTGAAATGTAGTTTCACCCCCTGCAACCAAAGGGTTATGCTTCAATGAACATTTCTACATCTCATTCTTAAACGGGAATGAAAACATAAGAGTCATCCGTCTTTCAAACTCATGCAAAAGGATACCAATGTCAATAGGGGGAAAAAAGCATGGAAATTGAGGGAAGTACAGCAATCCTAGGAACAAAAGAAAACAACTACGAAACAAATGATTTTTAAATTTTATGGAAATAATGAAAATAATGAGTGTCATTTAAAAGAAAACCCTGGGACTGAAGAGATGGCCTAGTGGTTAAGGTGTTTGCCTACAACAAAGGACCCTGGTTTGATTCCCCAGGACCCATGTAAGCCAGATTCACAAGGGGCCACATGTATCTGGAGTTCATTTGCTGTGGCTAGAGGCCCTGGCGTGCCCACTCTCTCTCCCCTGCCTCTTTCTCTCTGCCTCTTTCTCTCTCTCTCTCAAATAAATAAATAAATAAATAAAATTAAGTATGTTTTTTAAAACTTAAAAAAAAGAAAATCCTCATCTTTTGTATTAAAAATAGCTAGAAGAGATTGTCTGGTAATCATATTAGAAACCAGATAATAAAGAGAAATGTAAAGGTAAGAAAACATAAGAAAATTAAAAATACAATACAAATTATTAAAAAAATCCATCAATAAGAAAATCTAAAGATAGGAAACAGAAAAAAATTAAAAAATTATCAAAGTATTCAAGAAAAAATGTTCAAAGCTAAGGATGTCAGTTTTCAAACTGAAAGGACTAATTTAACACTCACAATAATAAATGGAAAAAAGTCACCTAGACAAATGATCAAATCCTAAGTGAACACAAGAGATCCCAAAGACTTCCAAAAAGGAGAAAGACAGTTTGTAAGCGAGGGAGTAGACTGACTATAATGTGAGATTTCTTAGTTAACAGTAGGCAGCAAGTGAAAGGGACACATACCCAGCATCCCCAAGAAAAGCTATCTCCAACCTCAGCTGTGGCAGTCCATTACACTGAACATCAATCTTAAGTATAGATCAAATTCAGACTGGTCAACAGACAACAACAAAAGAAAATCGTCTCACACTTACATTCTTTTAAAGAAAACTGAAAGAAGGCCCACTCCCAAGACTACTGGATCAAGAAAGAAGTCATGACTTTCAGGAAAGAGAAGTGACGGTTCAGGAAAGACACAGTGATTTACCACCAAGCTTCAAGGTAAAAGCCTGTCCATCTATGTTCCCACAGAGACCAGACAGAAAATGTCAGGAAAGCTCTCTCTCTCTCTCTCTCTCTCTCTCTCTCTCACACACACACACACACACACACACACACACAAAGAGAAATGAATAAATCATTTTACAGACACACAAGGTTTAGAGGTTTTGTATCTGTAGTAAAGAACCTGTTGGTAAGTTACCAAATTAAATACAGGGAAAATCTAGCAAAAGAAAAAAAAAATAAAGTCATTAACTTTAAAGAAAATCACAAGGTATGGACAGAAATCAGAAAAACGTAATGTGGTTCAAGACACATTATAACTATAGCTCTAAAATATAAGTAATAAATATTGATCAAACTAAAATTATTACATAGCAACATAAAGAGAACTGAAATTGAATTGAGTGTCAAAGGGAGAGGAAAGATACGCACACACACACACACACACATATATATATATGAATTCAGCAGTTAATATGTAAAATAAAAACTCAAAAGATAGTGGCTTTAATGTATCATATTGAATGTAAATGCTAACAGAACTAGCTAAATTGACATGTAATAGACTTATCTGTACCTATCTTGGAAAAATACAGTATATAAAGCTATGTAAATGGCATAATAGTTGATAATGATAATAAATGACTTCTGTTGGCTTATAGCTTACTTTCACTATATATATATATATGTATGTATATACATATGTATATATACTCTTACTTATTAAAAATTTATGGTAAAAGCATAATAAATGAGATTTACTGTGTTAAGTTGGCAGTACTCTCATACCCTTCATGTTTATCAAGTTCTGTAATTGCTTAGAAGCTATTATGTTAAAGGGCTGACCTAGTTTCTAAGGTGTTCACACAATGATGAAATCATTTTACAACCCATTTTCCAAACTGCACCCATTTTAGCAAGCAGTGCATGACTTTAGAATATAAAAATATGCAACAATTTCATAGAAAAATGAGATGAGACTCCAAAAATGTTCAAAAGCAACAAGCAAATATATACTTGAAAAGTTATACACTATTTTAAAGATTAATACGTACCTATTAAACAAGAATGGGCATTAACGATTGTTTTGGTTTAAAACTACTTCTCTGAATTGTCTACCTTTTTCTTTTGATAATCTGATTTCTGCATTCAGGGTGTTGCCATGCTTCACCAAACCCAGGCAAGTTGCCAGGGAGTTTTTCAGACATGTGAGCTGTCATGGTGGAGTTCTGTCATCCCAGGCACTTTGGAGATTTGCACAGGAGTGTCGGTACACCGCCCCTGGTGTGGCCTGGGGAGAAGGGAGGTGAGATGGCTTCTGAGTGCATGCTTGCTTCACTAGCTATGAGGGCATCAGTGTGAGCTTGGAGCATCTAGCTGGGATGAAGACAGCTAAGTCAGGGAATTCCTGAAGTCCTTTAATTCACTTTTTTAATTTTTTATTTTGAAAAACCTTCTGGAGGGTCTGGGAAAATGGCTACATTGTTAAAGGCAGTTGCTTGCAAAGGCTTTGAGTACAGGTTTCATTCCCCAGCATCTATGTAAAGCCAGATACACAAAGTGACTCATGCATCAGTGGCAAGAGGCCCTGGCATGACCACCACTTGCAAATAAATTAATATTTAAAAAGAAATCTACTTGATGCTGAGACATACCTGAATTCACTAATATAAATTAAAAACACAGTTGTATATGAGGGTATTAGTTACCTTTCTTGTTGCTGGGACAAAATGTCTCACAAAAATCAGTTCATGAGAGGAAGGGTTGGTTTAAGTTTACAGTTTGAAGTTATAGAATGTGAGGAAGGCATGAGAGCAGGAGCTTCAGGCAACTGGTCACATTCAGTCTACAGTGAGGAAGAAGAGATGATTAATGTGGTGCTCATCCAATTCTCTCCCTCTGTCTTTTGTACAGTCAGGTACCCTGACTCATGGAAAGGTGCCACCCACAGTTAAATTGGGTCTTCCCATCTCAATGAACCTAATCATGATAATCCTTCACAGTCATGCACAGAGACTAACCTGATCTAGGTAATCCCCCACAAGTGATTCTGGGTCCTGTCAAGCTGAAAATAATATGAACCATAATAATGAGTGATGAAATCCTTTATAGGAACAAACGTTTAATTATACTCGTGTGTATGCTTCTTTCTCCATTCACTACCCCTCCCAGCCCTTCTCTACATATGTCTACTTGATATTGCTCTGTCTTATCCTCTTCCATTCACAGCCATGGTCTACCTCCAAGCAGGAAAATGTGCACTTACAACTTAGTAGAAGTTATTCTTTTTTGTCTAGTGTAATATTTCACACATATATGTAATTAAACATATCTTTAAACATGTGTGTATTTACACACACACACACACACACATATACAGGAAGTTTTGTCATGACTTATTGTGAGAGTTTTCTAAATTTTCTTTTCTTATTTATTATTAGTTCATGTAAAAACTCTAAATCATATGAAGTGTTCTCTTAGTGACTGCATTATACTTTATGATACAATTTTTATGATTATTTTCCTTTTGATGGTCATTCATTTGCTGTAGTGTTTTATCTTTAAGAAGATTGAAATAAAACAATAACATTTTATTACTGATGCTATTAATAATGTATCCTAATTCAATTAACTTATGTAAATTAGATTAAACATTGGATTCAATATTAAAGTATCATTTTATTATTTATCAGGCTAATTTCTCTCTCTTTTTCAGTAAAACATGGAAAAAGCTTCCACTGGGGCAGAGAAGAAAGACCTTTTGTGTGTGTGTGTGTGTGTGTGTGTGTGTGTGTAGGTGGGTGGGTGGGTGGATGGATATGGTGTGTATATGTATATACATATTTGTATACATGTGGGCACATGCATGTGTATGTGGTAGACACAGGCAGATGTCAGGGGTCTTCCTTGATCTGTCTCCTCTTCCTCCACTTACTGAATGAGAGTCACTAACTTGAACCCAGAGCTCACCATGCAGCTTGTCTAGCTAGCCAGCTGCCCTGGAGAGCCCTTGTCTCTGCCTTTTCAATGCTAGGATCTTGGGCAGGCCTTCATACCTGCTTGGCATTTACGTGGATGCTGAAGGTGCAAACTCTGTTCCTCCCACATGCATGGCAAGTGCTTTAGCCACTGAACAACCACCCAACCCCTGAGAAGAATGACCTTCAACTTCATAAAAGTGGTAAATACTTACAGCATACCTGGGGGAGTACAGACCAAAGAAAGAAACATTTGGGAAGCAGATGTCAGGAAAGACAGAAAACAGAGATGCATCTCCCAAGCCTTTCATCCAAGCTCCTTTCTTGTGGATACCTACAGAATAAGGATTTCTGAAACACTGGCACAGTGATATGACAAACATTGTATTCTAATAATGCTTGTAGAGGAATACTGCTGGTCCTGCTAGCCTTTCTCCTCTCTTCTCACTTTCCCTCCACTTTTCTGCATTTGTACTCTCCCTTTTTCACTCCTTCACCCCTTTATTTTCATCCAATATTCTTTACTTTTTTATTTTACATCCTTCTTAACATATTTTTCTGGGTTCGTGTTCTTGATCTTTTTTCCTATAACTTTAACCTTACCTTTCCACTAATGGAAAAGATATTTTCCACTTCTTTCTCACAAAAATAAGTTTTAGAGAATAAAATGTTTCAAACACATTCTAGGTGACAAATTTTTAATCTACTCCTAATGTATAAATTTCTAAACAGCTACATCTTAATGATTTACATAACAGCTAAATCCTTCTCAAAGGAAATGCACATTACATGTGCCTACTCTTTGCAGTCAAAAATGTGATAATTTACCTGCTAATAGCCAATGAGAGAAGAAAATGCAAATGTTGAAAGAAGTTAAAGCTATGATAAAATGAATTATCTAACCCAAAATAAGGCCTCAAAAGCTGCAGCAATTATGAGTGCAAAGAAGCTATGATGAAGAAAAGAATAGAGATGGAAAGCAAACTTAAGAGGAATAGGGAGGGCATAGGGAATAGAAACATGGAAAAAGAAATTTTGGATATCCAGAGGACCCTGGTAGCTACAAAACTGGCCAGCCAGGCATGAAGTGTGCCCATGGGTGCAATAGTGGCATGAATGTTACAGTTGTAACCAACTGCTCTCTGATTATATTGGAGACCCATGGAAGAGAATCCATGTCTGGCACTGCAAACCTAGTCAAAAGGCCTACAGGGAAAACTACAACTGTTGTTTGGCTAAATAGATATGCTGTGCACATCAAAACTTCCTCTAAGTATTCATGTTTATGCCCAGAGAAGCTTCTTTCTATGGATAGTGGTAACTACTAGGAAGATGCAAATCTCATCAAAGTGCTGAGAACAAGTGACTGTTGGGAGCTCATTGCTAAGTGAGTCACCTCTATCATGGCCTTCAAGGCTCAGGAAACATTGCAGAAAAGAGGGCCAAATTTTCAGGAAAATGGGTGGATCTGGAAAGTGTTATACTTAGTAAGGTAACTCAGGCCCAGAAAGCCAAATGTCACCTATTCTCTCTAATATGTGAATCCTAGCTACAAATGATTGGACTTCTATGTGAGTAGGAATAAAACTCAGTAGCAGAGGTCAGTAAGCTAGAAAGGAGATATAAAGGGACTAGAAAGGGAAGGGAGGAACTTAATAGGATGGTATTTTATATATGTAAGTAGAAGAACAGATTAATGGGGGTGAAAAGGCCTAAGTGAGATCAGGGGAAGATATTGAGTAAAGGAAAGGTGGAGGGAGGGCTAATCAAAATCTGAGAGGATATAAATAAGACATGGAAACCTACTTTTTTGGACAATGGAACACTCAGGAGCCACAGATTATTACTAGAAAATTTTAAGTGCCAGGGATGGGATACCTTCCAGTGAGTTGTTGGCCAGGGAGTTCCCTGATGCCCCCAAACATTACAGCCATTGCCGAGGCCCTTGGTCTCCCAACAGGAATAGATGGTAATACCCTATTCCTGAAATCTCCACATTCTTGGGCTGCAAGATCACTGAGAAATCCTGCTGGAACTGAGCTTAAAACCTCTTCTATGTAGACCACCTGACAGAAAGCTGGAAAAAGTCATGCTGCATGCAGTTCAATTAGAGAGAGAAATCACCAGTGAAGATTCTCAACAGTGGACACTGAAAGCCTTGTATTAGGCCAGCCAGGCCAAATGAGCCAATGGGTGCAATAGTGGCATATCTGTTATGGGGGAAACTAACTGCCCTCCAATTTGACTGGAGGACCAGTCCATGGGAGGGAATACATCCCTCATACTGAAAACCTGCAACAGGGTAGTCATAAACCCTAGGGGTGTAATGTCTGTTGGCATCTGGCTAAATGTATATATTATGCTCACCAAACTATCCAGTAAGCATTTCTCTTAATAATGTTCATACCCATATATTAATGCTACCCTCACGTTTGGCTTTCTCTTTTCAAATGGCAGTTGACCTTGGGATGACTCAGAAGGCACCATGGTGCTGAGAAGTGACAGAGGAGTGCTCAGCTCTGAAATATCTCTATAACATCTTCCAAGGCTCAGAGTCCATTGCAGAAGAGGTGGCAGAAAGAATGCAAGAGCCAAAGGAAGGGTAGGATTTCTTACAATGTGCTCCTCCAAACACAAAATGGCCTGGATATTCATGAACTCACAGTGCCTGATACTACCTACACAATACCATCATAATGGGAAGAAAAGATCATGATATCAAAATAAAAGAGAGACTGATTGAGAGGGGGAGGGGATATGATGGAGAGTGGAGTTTCAAAGGGGAAAGCAGGGGAAGGGAGGGAATTACTATGGGATATTGTTTACAAATATGGAAGTTGTCAATAAAAAAATAAACATAATACCAGCACTCGGGAGGCAGAAGAAGGAGGATCACCATGAGTTCGAGGCCACCCTGAGATTACAGAGTTAATTCCAGGTCAGCCTGGGCCAGAGTGAGACCTTACCTCAAAAAAAAAAAAAAAAAAAAAAAAAAAGAGAGAGAAAGAAATGTAAGAGCCAGAGAGGGGACTGCAGGGAGCCACATCTAGTCCCCACCACTAGATGGCGCTGGCACTGCAGGAAACCACATCTAATCCGCCTTTACAAGATGGCGCTAACCTCGTGGCGTTCAGCTTCTTTACGACAGTGCTTTCGCGCCAGCTGTATTCAAGGTACGCGCATGCGCTTGACGCAACCTGTCCTGAGCCTATCCCGTGGCGCCTGGTGGTGACAAGCGGGTAAGCAGCCAATCAGTAGGTGCCTCATTGCCCATCCCCCTATAAAAGTAGCTGCACATCCCGCCCCCGCGTCCTTCTCCATCCGCTCTCTCCTGTTAACCAAGAAGCTCTCCAATAAAGTGTGATCAAGAAGGAACCTCGTGTGGTGATTGTTCTTTTCCCGCTGGTCGGGGGGGGCTCGCCGCAAAGTGGTGCCGAAATCCCGGGACGCCGGGAGCCTTGTGGTCACCAGGCGAAGGACCAAAGGAGGATTCAGAACTTGACACACGGAGAGGAAGGTACCGGTAAGTCATTCTTTTTTTTTCTTTTCTTTTCTGTGTCTCAGTCATGTCCGTGTCTGAGGGCCTCGCTGTTCTTGCTGTTTTCGGTTTGTTTTGTCTGGGTCTTTCTATTGTTTTGCGTTTGTTTCTATCTTGCCTAGTCTGTTGATTGCCTGGACCGGTTAAACCCGCGGTAGACAACGCGGCTCTGGTCCTTGGAGCCTCGAGTCAGATAAATCCTCGATAGCTAACGTGGGGCTGGCTGTTAGTTTTATTTCCAGCCTTCCAGCTCGTGATGGGTAATACATCGAGTGCCCGGTATTCTCCCATTGATTTTACTCAGCCTATAAAGGAAGTTTTGAAACAACGTGATCTAAAGGTCTCTAATGCCACTATTAAAAAGATTGTTAAAGACATTGATGCTGCGGCTCCATGGTTTGCGGTGTCCGGAGATCTCTCATTGCCCTCATGGGAAAAGCTGGGTAAAGACCTTGAGGCGGCTAGGGAGGAGGGTCACTTAGGTCGAGGTACCCTCCCTTTCTGGAGGATGATACATTCTTGTTTACGTTCTGGAAGCCACCCGGACCCACTTCAGGAGGGCCGGAGACGGCTCAGACAACATCAGGATAGTTTGTCAGAATCTGATGCAAGTGGGGATAGCAAACCCAGATTATATAAGGAAGTACAGGAAAAAAGGGCCAGTCATTTCCCGGGAGGAGTTCCCAATGTGGCCAGTCATTTCAAGGAAAAGGTTCCCTGCCATGTAGAGGAGAAGGCACCCCCATTAGAAGAGAGTAATGAGGGCTCCGGCTGTATGCACGGGAGGGGTGAGGACTTCCCTAGGGCCCCGCCGCAGCAGGGGGCTGTGGGGTTATATCCTTCCCTACAGCCGCTGCGACACCTGAGTATACGAGATGATCACGGCAGTAGTTCTGCTTCTGATCAGGAGGACTCCAGTGGGACAGAGGGACAGGATTTAGAGGAGGCAGCTTTGCATCGTGTTCAGGATCCTCAGTTTGTGGGCAGGCGTGTCTGCCCTCCCGCGGTTAGGGGGAGGAGTGCCTTAAAAGAGGAAGTTGGTATTCGGAACCGAGCACCGCCTAGTGCTCTGCCACGCCCTCATGTTCCCCCCCCCATGTCCCAGCCGAGGATCGCTGCCATTTTGTTAAGCCGCGGACGTGGTCCCGCCTGGCCTCCGCTTTCCCGGTTTTTTTTGAATACCACTACCAATCAAAGAGGCTGGGAGCCAATCCCCTATACGGAACTTAAAGATTTAGTTCAGGCCTGCAAAGACTTTGGACCCACTGCTGACTATTCACTTATGCTGCTTCGCAGACTCATGCAGCGCACCCTTACTCCTGGTGATTGGTTAGACTTAGCCCGGGCTTGTCTAACGAGGGGGCAATATTTGGATTTCAGATCACTGATTTCTGATAAAGCCCAAGAACAAGCTAGGCAGAATATTATGAAAGGGGACTGGGACTGGACTTCTGATATGCTTCTGGGGACTGGTCCCTTTCTTACAGATCAACTCAATTTCCATCCAGACGTGTATATCCAAATTAATAATATTCATTATCAGGCTTGGAAGGAGCTCCGTAATAAGGGAGAGGTCGCAGGACAGTTGACTAAGATTGTTCAGGGCCCTACAGAGCCATTTTCTGATTTCTCAGCTAGAATGTTGGAAGTGGCAGAAAAGACAATTGGCCTTGCTGACCACACCATGCCGTTTATACAACAGCTAATATTTGAACAGGCCACTAAGGAGTGCAAAAAGGCTATACAATCAGTAAGAAGGGGAACATTGGATGACTGGCTCAAAGTCTGTCGTGAGATAGGGGGTCCTCTGTCTAATGCAGGATTAGCAGCAGCGGTCATAGCTGCCGCTAAGGCTCAACGGACAGGGAATCAAAAGGGCTGTTTCCGATGTGGTCAATTGGGACATTTTAAACGCCAATGTCCTCAAGCGGATGGCCCAGCCCCTGTCCGAGATGCGGGACCGGCACAGCGCCCCCCTGGGACTTGTCCTAGATGTAAGAAGGGAAAACACTGGGCTAATGAATGTAGATCTGTGAGGGATATTAATGGTCTGCCCCTCCCCCCTCTTTCAAGTAATCAGGACCAAAAAAATGGGGGGAAGGGCCCACGTCCCCAGGGCCCACAAATCTATGGGGCAATGCAGACACCTCAGGTCCCGGTGACTGTGGCGCCAGGTCCCCCGCTGCCTCAGCCCGGAGAGCAACATCGGGCTCCGCAGGCCTGGACCTCTGTGCCACCTCCGGATTGGTCTTAACTCCGGAAATGGGCGTGCAAATCCTGGACACAGATGTGTCTGGCCCGCTAGCGAGAGATACGGTGGGCCTTCTTTTGGGGCGCTCCTCCTCTACTTTAAAGGGTCTCATAGTCTTCCCCGGTGTTATGGATCCAGATTATACAGGTGTAATTAAAATTCTTTGTCATTCCCCCTATGGGGCAGTGTCAGTGGCCCCTGGGGACCGTATTGCCCAATTGCTGATTTTGCCTTCTAACCATTCTCTATTTCCTGCACTAGATAAGGAAAGGGGTGACAAGAGCCTTGGATCTACCGGTGTGGACTTGACCTGCTTGTCTTTGGAGTTGGATCAAAGACCCCTTCTGCGCCTGACCATAGAAGGAAGAGAATTCTCAGGACTGGTGGACACTGGGGCAGATAAAAGTATAATAAAATTGGATTCTTGGCCAAAAGCCTGGCCCTTGCAGAGATCAGCTCAGATCTTGCAAGGCTTAGGGTTTGCTAAAACACCACATATGAGTGCAAAGGAGTTAACATGGACCACTACAGAGGGTCAAAAGGGAAAAATCCAACCTTTTGTGTTGGATGTTCCCATTAATTTATGGGGAAGAGATATTCAGACCCAGATGAATCTCCGCTTGACCAATGATTATTCAGAAGCTAGTAAAAATATGATGAAAATTCAGGGCTTTGTTCCAGGCTCAGGTCTAGGGAAGCACCTTCAAGGGCGACCTCAGCCCATCATCCCGGAGGAGAAGCTGGATCGCTTTGGGTTGGGTTTTTCTTAGGGACCACTGAAAATTCTGCTTCCAATTTTGAACAGGTGCCCATACCTTGGATGACTCATAAGCCAGTGTGGGTTCCTCAGTGGCCCCTCTCACAGGAAAAACTGGAAGCAGCCCAGAGGTTAATTGAGGAACAATTGCAGTTAGGCCACCTGGAGCCCTCTATTTCCCCTTGGAACACACCTATATTTGTGATTAAAAAGTCCTCTGGAAAGTGGCGATTATTACATGATTTGAGGGCTGTCAATGCTCAAATGCAGGTCCTGGGCCCAGTTCAGAGGGGCCTGCCAGCGCTTTCTGCTCTCCCCAGGGAATGGCCAGTGATGGTTTAAGATATTAAAGACTGTTTTTTCTCCATACCCCTTTGCCCTCAGGACAGAGAGCGTTTTGCTTTCACATTACCAGCTGTAAATCATGAGAAGCCTGATGCCCGCTTTCAGTGGCGTGTGTTGCCACAAGGGATGTCCAACAGTCCCACTATGTGCCAGCTTTATGTAGACTCAGTGTTATTTGTAGTAAGACAACAGTTCCCCTCTTTACGTATGATCCACTATATGGATGATATCCTACTCACAGCCCCTACCTTAGATGTTTTGCATGTCTCCTTTCAGGAGGTCGTCAAGGCATTGGAACATAAGGGTCTTTTTATTGCCCCAGAGAAGGTCCAGCAAACGGATTCAGTAAATTTCCTTGGGTCCGTCATTGGCCTTCAGTCTGTGAAACCTCAAAAAATTTGCATCCGTACCTCCCACTTGCATACATTAAATGATTTTCAAAAACTTTTGGGGGACATTAATTGGTTGTGAGGTTTTCTCCATGTCCCCCGTGCAGATTTGTTACCATTGTTTTCCATTTTAGAGGGTGATCCTGAGATTACCTCTCCTCGTGTGCTCACTGAGCCAGCTCGTCAAGCCTTAAGCAAAATAGAAAAGGCCCTTATGAAGGCACAGCTTAAACGCTTTGACCCTTCTAGTCCACTTCTTCTCTGTATCCTAAAAACAAGGGATGTCCCCACGGGAGTGTTATGGCAGGATGGCCCTCTTTTGTGGATTCATGGACATTCCTTGGGAGCTCGCACCCTGCAGTACTTCCCACAGTTGGTTGCCCAACAGGCTTGTTTGGGTTTGAAATCGTGCCTAACTCATTTTGCAAAGTTGCCTGATAAGCTTATCATCCCCTATACTAAGGAACAAGTAGAGACTCTATCCGGTACGGTTGATGAATGGAGCATTCTTATGTGTGCTTTTCCAAATCCTATAGATAACCATTACCCAAAAAGCCCCATTCTGTCCTTCGTGGAAAAAAATTTAGTCTATTTTCCCCGGGTCACATCAAAGGGCCCTTTGCCCTCAGCCCCTGCCATTTTCACTGATGGTTCAAAAACAGGTCGCGGAGCTTATATGGTTCAGGGCTCAGAACCTGTGGTGAAGTTCTATAGGCCTGACTCTCCCCAAATTGTGGAATGCATGATTGTCTTGGAGGTGTTTCAGACTTTTGGTAGTCCCTTTAATTTGTTCACAGACTCACAGTATGTGGCTAATGCAGTTCTTGGACTGGAAATTGCTGCTTCTATTCGTTCTGCTAGTCCTGTCTCAAACATTCTTTCTCAAATTCAATCTCTCATTTGGCAACGCTCCTCCCCCTTCTATGTTACCCATGTTCGTGCTCACTCCTTGCTACCAGGACCTATATCTCAAGCAAATGACTTGGTAGACAAAGCCACGCGGATGACCATGTTAGCCATGAGTAGTCCTAAAGATATGGCCACCGAGTTCCATAGACTGTATCATGTTCCTGCTAACACCTTAAGAAAGACCTTTGCCATTTCTAGGTCCGAGGCACGTGATATTGTTAAGGCTTGTCAATCCTGTGTCACTTTCCTGCCTTCTCCACATGTGGGTGTGAACCCACGGGGCCTAAGACCTGGTGATCTTTGGCAGATGGATGTTACTCATGTCTTGGAATTTGGCAAGCTTAAATACCTGCATGTCTCGGTGGATACTTGCTCAGGAATCATACATGCTTCTCCTCTTGCAGGGGAAAAGGTTACTCATGTAAAAACTCATTGTTTGGAAGCCTGGGCGTCTTGGGGAAAACCGCGACGCCTAAAGACTGACAATGGCCCTGCTTATGCTTCCTCTGGCTTTCGTGCCTTCTGTGCCCAGATGCAGGTTGCCCACACTACTGGCCTACCTTACAACCCACAAGGCCAAGGTATTGTGGAGAGAGCAAATAAAAGTTTAAAAGCTATCCTTTTTAAACAACGAAGGGGGATAGCGGAGAATGCAACCCCCAAGGAGAGAGTCTCTCTAGCACTCTATACCCTTAATTTTTTAGTTTTGGATGTTCATGATAGGTCTGCAGCAGACAGACATTGCCACCAGGGGGCACAAGCACATCCGGAACTGGTCATGTGGAAGGATGTGTTGGATAATAAATGGAAGGGACCGGATCCTGCTTTGGTAAGATCCAGGGGAGCTGTTTGTGTCTTTCCACAGGACCAGGAATCGCCACATTGGGTCCCGGCCCGGCTAGTCAAGACGCTGACATCAACTCCAGAGGAGAGTCCAGGGGACGAGGATGGCCATCCAAGTACGAGTGCCAAAGATCCTGTGGATGCTGATCCTTATGTGCCTGGAGACTAGTAGAGGAGAATTGCGCTGGGGCATCCTGTCTGTTTTCCCCAAGCCCCTGCCCGTTCGCCACACGGCGAGAGTCCTTCCTCGGTTCTTCACCACTCAGCAAGGTCTCAATCTCCCTACGGTTGTTAAAGACCTGACCCTTGCCCCCCTGGGGGAGGCTCGACACTTCGAGGAAAGTGGAAGTCTCTGCTTTACTCTCGCCCGTGAACGTGACTCTTGTATACAACTGGAGATGCAGGCATTTGCTTGGTTTAGGGGGAACAGGAGATGGGGCCCAGAATCTACCTTTCGGAATTCGTCCCACAAAGCTTATAGTTACCCCTTCTCAGAAGAGGTGATATGGCTCAATGGTACCTTTTTTCGTGGCCAGAGAGGTACTGTGACTCTGCCTCAACCACGCCTGGCACCTCACTGTATGGGAACTTATGAAGGGGACCTTTGGCCATGGACGGAATGCCAGTCCAGTACTGTGGGCTGGGCAGATGTGGGACGGACCTTTACTTATTCCCCGAATATGAAAGGGCCTTTTCCTTTACAGTTGTCATGGACGGAGGGACCATTTCTACAGGATAGTACTATGAACCCATTTTCAAAGTGGGTTCTGTGTGGGGTTAATGGTAGCTGCACAGATATGACACCCTTTGTTTTATTACGGGGGGGGGACAGTTGCCCGTAATAATGTGTCTGGAGTAATCCATGAGCTACTATTCCTGAGCGAATACCTTGAATGGAGATATGAGAGAGTGCTCGGGGGTGTCACCCGGATAGGAAAATACCTAGGAAAAAATGCCTCTTATGCCCCCACCCCGGTGTGTGTCCATCCACCATTCATGTTTGTCCTTAGTAACTTTTCTTTCAGCAATTGTTCTAATGCTTCTTGTTATTTGTCCCAATGTTGGGACGCAACACTCTATCACAGAGCCATGGTACTTAGGGTCCCCCGTTGGGTCCCCGTGCCTGTAGAGGCTCCTAGTACATTGTCTTTGTTCAGGCATAAGAGAGATTTTGGAATTACGGCCGCTGTTATTGCTGCGGTGGCGGCTGCTGCTGCCGCAGCTACAGCCGCAGGTGTAGCCATGGCTTCTTCAGTTCAAACCGCCTCTACCTTAAATACCTTGGCTTCTTCCACAGCTGCCGCCTTAGACACACAATCAAATTTAAATTCCCAACTCAAAGGTGGCATTATGATCCTAAATCAAAGGGTGGACTTAGTTCAGGAGCAAATTGATGTTCTTTGGCAAATCGCTCAGTTGGGATGTGAATGGAAACTTAATGCCTTATGTATCACTAGTGTTCAATATGAAAACTTTACAAGGGCAGCAAATCTGTCAAAGCAACTGTCCTTGTACTTGGCAGGGAATTGGTCCCTAGATTTTGATGCGGAATTGGAAGAACTAAGACAAGCTATTGTTATGATCAATTCCACACGAGTGGACCTTAGCCTGGCTGAGGGTTTTACCTCTTGGCTTTCCTCTGCCTTTTCCTTCTTCAAGGAGTGGGTAGGGGTAGGGATGTTTGCAGTTTGCTGCCTTGGGGGCTGTGCGCTGTGCCTCTGGTTGATTTGTCGCCTGCAAGCCCAGACCAGGCGGGACAAGGTAGTTATTTCTCAAGCACTTGCCGCTTTGGAGTGTGGATCCTCCCCCCAGATTTGGCTGTCGGCCCTGAAAAACACCTAGTTTTTCCCTGGCCCCTGCCCCCTTAGGGCCTGAGGTGCTCATTATACAAGGAGGAGCAGAGGGTTGGTGTTGGGAACACGACATTCATTGGCGCTCAGGCTGCGAGACAAAGTACTGCACATGAGGTATGCTCTTAGCAGCCTCATGGAGGGCATGTTTGATTGCATATGGGTTGGTACCGACATCCCATCTCTGAGAAAAGGTACCGGACGGGTGAGGCACCAGCCTGGCTGGCCACCTGGCCTGGGGTCTTCACAATGTCCTTTTGTTTATCAGAGATCAAACCTCTACCTTCACCTGCTGCGCTTTATAATAGAAAGGGGGAACTGCAGGGAGCCACATCTAGTCCCCACCACTAGATGGCGCTGGCACTGCAGGAAACCACATCTAATCCGCCTTTACAAGATGGCGCTAACCTCGTGGCGTTCAGCTTCTTTACGACAGTGCTTTCGCGCCAGCTGTATTCAAGGTACGCGCATGCGCTTGACGCAACCTGTCCTGAGCCTATCCCCTGGCGCCTGGTGGTGACAAGCGGGTAAGCAGCCAATCAGTAGGTGCCTCATTGCCCATCCCCCTATAAAAGTAGCTGCACATCCCGCCCCCGCGTCCTTCTCCATCCGCTCTCTCCTGTTAACCAAGAAGCTCTCCAATAAAGGGTGATCAAGAAGGATCCTCGTGTGGTGATTGTTCTTTTCCCGCTGGTCGGGGGGGGGGCTCGCCGCAGGGGACATGAATAATTCGGAACTCATCCATCTGGGCATGAAGTGTCCTGTTGCATTCATGACTCCACAGTGGCTGTCATTACCTGCACAATGTTGGACCCATCAACATTCCATGATGTATTATGGAGAAAACAAACATTGAAAATTACATCAAACAGAAGAAAGACTATTTGGAGAACTGTGTGGGTTCATTTGAAGTGGTATGGGGCTGGGGGGGGGGTGGGAACCAAAGAAGGTATTAGGAGTGGATTTTGATAAAAATACATTATATGTTGTATATATATATACATATATATATGTGTCATACATTATATAATATATGTTATATATATTACATTATATGTTATATATATATATATTAAATACATTATATAATACATTATATGTTATATCTATTACATTGTATGAAATTATAACAAAAGTTACAAAAAATATCTCAGATGCATAAAGCATGGAGCAAAGGACAGATTTAATCAGCAAGAGCTGAGAAAGAACAACAGATGGTGGACAGTGAACGAAGCTGGAGGTTGGAGAAATGGGCCACGACATCATCACCAGAGAGGCCAGGGAAGCTCTGTGTTTTAAGGCTGATTGGCAATTGCATGGCCAGTATTAACCCTTCTATTAGAAGTGTGTCTGCAACACTGACTGAAGCACCTTGCATAAATACCATAAATCTGAATATATTAGATTTCATACAGTCTTTGCATGAATTCTATGGAAAGCCAATAAATTGGAATAATGTGTATTTTCCAGGTCCATATGAAATGAATACCAAACTAAGAAATCAGATATCATCTTTGTATGATAATACATCAAATAATAATACATCAAATGAACCTTAACTCCTCTCTGTTCTTGTCACTTTATAGAAAATGACATGAGTGATTTTCTTTAGAACTGGTCTATGGTAAGATTATCACTGAGAAAGACACCTCTAACTCTGTATTCTTTTCATGACACAGTATGAGCATAAAAGTAACTAACCAGGCAAGAAGGTTTCTACTGGAAACTAACTGTAGAATTTTTACAGGTTAACTATTACTGTTTTCAAAAAATGAGCCCCATCATTTTAAAATGCAACTTTGAAGCAAAAAAATATAACATGAAATTATAAAATTTCTAATTAGAAGCTTTGGTCAATAGCTGACAAAGAATGAGAATTTATGGCCTGGAGGTGTTTTTAACAAGACTATTTTCAGTGTTGGTAACTATTGATGTGTGGATTTTGCTAATAATGGGCCCTTGAATGGCCCATGCATGCATCAATAAGATTTCTTAATGTGTACTCTTAATGGACCATTTACTTTCTATTTTGAGGGCCTATCAAGGCTGCATTATTTATTTAGTTATATATTGGATTTAGAGAGTAGGTTCTCAAACTCTAGTCTGTGCATGGCGTTTATGGAGTGCCTACTCTTCCAAACTCTTAAGTGTAATCTGCTCATGGCCTTGTCCTTCCCTGCTAATAGCATGATTATATACTGCTTTTAATATACTTATTATTTTTCTATTTGATAATATAATTCTTTAATAGCCATATGGGAATCTCCATACAGCTAGTTAAATGTGGAAAAACTCTTAAAGAGAGCGATGTGGGTGAGCTTTTTCTTTTCTCCCTTGAGCCACAGGAGGTTGTAAACTTCTTTTCTTTCTGTTAAAACTCATTTCCCTTCCTGGTTCCCACTTTGTCTAACATTTTATTGTAATGTTCCTGGAATCTATTTTGTAGATTTTTTTTGGCTACAGACGTACATTGCAGTTTCCATTAACATTGTTTTTACTTAGTGAACTCTATGCCTTCAAAAACAATAATACTCTCTTTTGTATTATAACTGCATATCATTTTATATACAATAGATTAATATAAAACCATGAAGGAAATAAGAACCAAAATTTCATAATCTTGGGGATACATTGTGCTTATATTTTTCATTTTTCAGAATTGTGAGTTAGGCCAAAAACTTAAAAAAAAGATTCTTTGGCTTTCCTTTGGAATATTCCTTCTGGGAAGCTTTTACCAACACCTTCATCTTCCACCCAATTCCTGCTTCCAGCCTTCTTGCACACTGTCTGCCTTGGAAGCATTTTGTTGTTGTCTTATATTTCCTTTGTTTCCTCAGCCTTTTGCTTATAATCAGTCAAGTTATTAGTAAATATTCTATCCACTTTGCTAAGCTTCAAATGGTATATAAGACAGCTGAAATTCAGTAAGTGCATTGAAAGCTCATGGAATCTACTTAGAAAGGTAAAAATATTTGGTGTGAATCAATTAAAAGCTAATTACTATCATTGCCTATAATCCTAACTTTGCGAGTACTTCTTGTATGTAAACTGCTCTGTTTGCATCTTCTTGTTTAATAACCAAGACCCCTGGAATGGCTTTGCCTTGCTGAACTGAGGTTCTCTTGTACACAATTAAAAGTTTATCACTGAAAACTGTAGCCCACACCTTAAGGCTAGAGCCTTTTTTTGAAGGGAGGTATTCCAACAGTAGAGACAAAATGGGAATCACTGCTGAGAAAATTAATCCACATTAAATAGGTGCAAAATTAAAGAGATGAGTTTATAGTTGTGTACCCTTGAGAAGTAAAGCTACTGGGGCTGAAGAGATTGCTTAGTGGTTAAGGCACTTGGCTACGAAGCCAAAGAAGTCATGTTCAAATCTCTAGATCTCACATACGCCAGATGCACAATGATGCAAGTGTACAATGTAACACATGTGCATAAGGGGGCACATGTGTCTGGAGTTCGTTTGCAGTGGCTGAAGGTCCTGGTGTGCCCATTTTCTCTCTCTCTCTCTCTGAAAGAAAGAAAAAAAGAAAGAGAGAAAGAAAGAAAGAAAGAAAGAAAGAGAGAGAGAGAGAGAGAGAGAAAGACAGAAAGACAGAAAGACAGAAAGACAGAAAGAAAGAAAGAAAGAAAGAAAGAAAGAAAGAAAGAAAGAAAGAAAGAAAGAAAGAGGGAGGGAGGGAGGAAGGGAGGAAGGAAGGGAGGAAGGAAGGGAGGAAGGAAGGAAGGAAGGAAGGAAGGAAGGAAGGAAGGAAGGAAGGAAGGAAGGATGCAAGCAAGCAAGGTACAGAAATATTTATTTAGAGAAGTCACTTTTATAACCTCCTGAATCAAAATCTTCAAATTGTGGAATTACTTTTTTAAAACGGGTAGAAACAATGGGGGATCATACATTATTCAAGGAAAAAAATAAACAGTATTTCTTTAAAGAAAGGAGAAACCAATGATCCAAAAACAAACTGAAATTAAATGCAGGAGATCTGGGTGAGTGCAATGGTAGAGTGCTTGCAGGGCCGCTTAAGGCACTGGGTTCAATCCTTGGTGTAGGAGAAAAGGAAAAGAAGCTCCATGAAGGTCAAATAACCCTAAATATGCATGAATGTACATGTGACAGGGACATTTTAGGAAAACAGAATTCTACGAGCAATATTAGATAGTGACGGATTATTCACTGTTATGGAATCATTAGGAAGAAAATGCTTTGGGGTAAGTTTTAAAATAGAGATACGAAAAAATAAATAATACTAAGTGGGAAGGATGCAATGGATGGAGGAATAAATAACTTTGCAACTCAAGAGGTTAGTCACAACTATTGAAAATAAGAAATTACAAAGCTGAATTCATTTTGTCCCTGCCAATGTTTTTGAAAGCATGACCTGAAGGACACACTGGTGTCTTAATGTTCTTAATAATTAGTTTAAACGATTTCGTATGATCATAGGAGCAGGAGTTGCCTTTTGTTTTTGGCCATTTTGGCTTTTTCCATATGACATGTTTTCTCATTGGCATTGGTTACTAGTTCACATTACACCATCTGTTTTGGGGTGCCTCTTGTCCTTGCGGGACCACTCCCTCCTTCTTTGTGGACAGCTGCTCTCTCTTTGCCTGTGGACTTTCTTGCCCTTGTGATCTTGTGATCCTTTCCTTCTGATGATGTATATTCTCTGTCTTTTTTTTTTTCCATTTCCATGATATTTTGAAGTATCCTGTGGACTTTGAGTATGGTAAATGCATATTTAAAGAAAAATGATGATGATAGAAAATCTTCAGGCACAAAAATATTTAAACATATATATCTTTTTGCAAAAATGGCACAACATGGACTGGATTAAATTCTTCACTCAGCTATGTCATTGTTTTGAAGTAGTCATGATTACTAATGGCGAGATAGTGGTCTAATAACGATGATTTAATAGTCTAATAATGAGATAACAGTCAAGAGGGAAATGACAGTTTGGCTTATGCATGGATTTTAGTTAAACTCTGGTTCTCAGTACAAGAATTCAACATACTAAGATTATGCTTCTGGTTTCATTAATATTGTTCTTCTCATGGGTTTTTCTGAGAAGACTGAACAGCCTTAGTTTTTTTTTTTTTTTTTTTTTTTGCATTTGTTTGTTTTGTTTCTGAGGTAGGTTCTCACTTTAGCCCATGCTGACCTGGAACTCACTATGTAGTCTCAGGCTGGCCTCAAAATCACATTGATCCTCCCACCTCTACCTCCCGAGTGCTGAAATGAAAGGTGTGTATCACCATGCCAGGCAAGATTGAGTACTTTTTAATGCACTTGTCCAGGAGAAAAAGAAATTAAAAAAATAAAATAAAAAGGTTTACTTCCCCCTTTTGTGAATTAATCAGTTAAATAAGATTTGATTTAAAAAAAATACCTCTCCTATTTATTCTTTCCTCTATTATTTCATTTTTATACCTAGACATTCCAGAGAAAGACAAGAACTATAAGGGCTATGTATGTTTTTTAAGTGCTTTAACCTTTTGTCTTTTAGAAATCAGTATTTTTCCTAATCCTTTTTTTGTAACCATTAGATAATAAGTATGATTTAACTACATAACTAAGTATTGAATGCACGTCTTACAATTCAATGGCTGTGAAATACAAATAATTTCAGTAGTTTGTGGTCTATCCTACAAGAGAAGTGCCTATGCGACATTGCATATGGATGAGAGAAGAAGGAATCAATAGATGTTCTAGGGCACTACAGGAGAATTTTCAAAGATGACACCGATCACATTCATGGAATGAAATTCTTTTTTTTTTTTTTTTTTCTCAAGCAAGACAGTCTGGCAGAGAGAATGACTCTAGAGTCTAAAGTGAAGAAGGACCCGATCCTTCCCAAGACTGGACAGTAGCTACCTAGTGTTGGAGTGTAGAGAGAAAAAGGGAAGGAAAGCAAAAGTAAGAGGAGAGAAAGGAGGAGCTGGGCTATTTTTGTCATACAAAATACCTCGTAATATAATGAGCAGCCAGTGGGGAATGCTCACACATAACAAGTGTGCATGTACGTGGGGTCATCAGGACAGTGTGAGGATAGGTTGAAGAGGAAAAGACAAAGAAGAAAAGGAGAGAGGAAGAGAGAGAGAGAGAGAATGGACATGCCAGGGTCTTTTGCCTCTGCAAATAAACTGCAGAAGAATGTTCCACTTTGTGCATCTGGCTTTACATGGGTACTGGGGAATCAAACCCAGGCCATCAGACTTTGTAAGCAAGCATGTTTAACCTCTGAGCCATCTATCCAGCCTAAGAACTCCTTTTATTGTAATAGTTTATACAAAGGATGATGGAGACCTGAACTGAAGCATGATGGAAGAAATAATGAAACATTCCTAAGGGCAATGCAGGTCAAGGAATTCATCAGAACTTTGTGTGACAGAGTAGCTAGGAAGAATGATACCCCTCTCTCCAGGATGAAGAAACAAATTTTAAAAATATATAAACCCTTTATAAACAATGTCTAAGTAAATGTTAATTAAGAAAACTTAAGGGCTAGAGAGATTGCTTAGTGGTTAAGGCATTTGCCTACAAAGCCTAAGAACCTAGGTTCAATTCCCCAGGACCCATATAAGCCAGATGTACAAGGTGGCACATACATCAGGAGTTTGTTTTCAGTGGCTGGAGGCCCTGGCTTGCCCCCCTCCCCACTGCCCTGCCTCTTTCTCTCTCACACAAATAAATAAGTAAACTTTTTTTAATGAAAGCTTAACAAGAAAGTTTTGGGCATTCAGAATATAGGGTCTATGGACTAACTGTAGTACTTTATTATTCCAATATAAGTATTTCGTACATGTGATATACATGTATATGATAAATTATGTAGATGCAAACATAGTGGAATAAAATTACAGAATGACATTGAAAGGCTATATAATAGAGATGTAATTACTAGACATTGCTCTGTTGCATATATTTCCATCCTTCTGATATTGTAAAACATGAAGGTATAATCATGTTTCCATTACTGTGACAAGATACTGAGAAAACAATGTCAGCTTCAAGAACAAAATATTCCCATTGACTCACAGTGTCAGAGGTGTCAAGACATGGAGAGCTGACTCTATCACTTTGGGCCAAAGCGAGACAGCACATCATAATGGAGAGGATGGAGTACAGAAAACTACCTTATGGCCACCAGAGAGTAAAGGGAAATGATAGATGGGACTAGGAATGAAGAATGTCCTTCAATTGTACACCCCAGTGTTCTACTTCTTCCAAAGACCCTTCCTTTTAGAGTTTTACCATCTCCCAATGATGTCCTCAGCTACCACCCAGGTCTGCAGCACATGGCCTTTGGGGGACATTCCAGATCCTAACCATGACAGCATACACAATGAAAAATGCCATCCTCTCTTTTATTTGTAGCAAATTCAGTAATTGGTAGAACTCATCAAATATTATAGTAGCAAATACATTTGGCCTGTAAAAAGGCAATTCAGATTCCAAATTATGAAAACACATTTTAACATCAAATGGTGAGTTGTATATTGAACTATTTGGGAATTACTCAAGGAAATTTTACATATTTTTTCCAGAAATTTATAAAACACACAATAATATTGTTAGTAATTGACAAATCACTTAATATATGCCAGAACTTGGCATATATCAAATAATGGAACCTCACAATATTTGCCAGTTCTTCCAGTGCACAAAGTATGGCACAATTAGTCAACTTACTGTTATTCACACAGCTCAAGTGATACAGACAGAGGTTGACCCAAACTATCTAGATTCCTAGCCACCTGGTATACTAAACCGACTCTAAATAAAAAGAATACTTGTTCTTTAAATGAAGACATAGAAACTCAGGCCCAAATATGTTTTCAAATTTTATTTTTATTAATTTTAAGCAAAGCATTCAAGTTTCAAAAGTATTTGTGCAAAGCAATGGTATCTGAGATCATTGGAACAAATTCAATTTTTATTTATATTTTCCATCATATCATTTTGTTTTTACAATTTTTAAATGTGAAGACATTATTAACATGTATATGATATATAATATTATAACTTTATTATGTGACTGTCACTATGATTGCCCTTCTTTTAACAGTAAATTCACACTCTCATATCTAATGTATTTTTAGGAATGAGTGAAAGTGCTATTATTATATTTCTAAAATGTTCAACTTAAATTGTATCTTTTATCATGGCCTTGTGTATTTACTCTGCTTTATAACAAAGAGATGTATACTTTCCTGCACTAATTATGAAAAGTCAGCATTACTACTAGTAAGAATTTTAAATATCATAAAATAAATTTAATTGTTCCGAAATCTCTGTTCTAAAATCAATGGATTGCAGAAAATAAACTTTCCTCAGGAAATAAATTATTGTTTGGAAATTTTGGAAATACGTAGATATTTCTAAAGTAGATCCAGAATTTACTTTTCAAATGTTAGTATAATTTGCAGCCCCAAATATTGACAAATGTGTCTCATCTAACTTGTCATCTGACATTTTACCTAAAATTTTATTAATGGCTAAGTTTATGTAAAACATAATTTACATTTGTTCCTTTCAGAGGAAAAAAAAGAAGAGAGATTTGCTACTTATAAAAAGCTAATCAATTTCTTATTAAAACTTTTATTCAGAGCATTCAAACTTATCAAGTAAATATATTTTCATCACAATCACTCATTCACAAAAATCCACCTGTATTGTAAATAGCAGACTGGTAGAAAATTTTCTGTTTAATCTTGGGTGGTCTCTTTGACCAGGTTTGATTAAATATGTCTTTTCACAACAGGTGACTTTTTAATTGTTTTCTTATGGCAACCCATTTATTCCTCGGGCTTTGTTTGGCTTGCATTAGTTTTCAGAGTTAACGACCATGTGTGAGAACATGCTGTGTACAGGTGGCCAATGGTTATGCTGAGAATGTGGGTGTTAGAGCAAATGAAGTGGGCTAGTGATTTAACTTTACCAATTAATGCAGTGGTTGAATAGCCCCCGAACCCTCCAGGCTTTTCAAACAGAAAACACGCTCAGAATAGGCACTGCTAATGCCAGTTTGAAATGAAGAATAGAGCAGCCTGTTCTTGGGGTTTGTTGGCTTTCTTTCTCTGGAGAAGTGGGCTAAGTCTTTCTTGCCTTGCCCTAGCTTACCAGTCAAATCATTTTTTTCCCCCAGTGGCACCTCCCCGCTCTCCCCCCCACCCACCGTAGGAAATTCTGTATTCTTCCCTGTGACTTTTGCATCTCAATGTTGTCCTAGAAGCCAGTCAGACTAGAAATTGGAACTCTGGAACTGCCTTACTTCCCCTTTATCAGCAGAAGGGGGGCTGGGTTCCATAATGAGAAGCAACCTAATCCTAGCATCAAAGACAATTACAGTTATTAGATATGCAGAAAATGAACTCAGAAGTAGAAACTCAATTAGGAGTAAAACAACTACCACCAGACTATCCTCATGGAAGAAAACCAAAGGGGCAAATTTGGATCTTTGGACTACCTAGGCAGTGTTAGAAACTAGGACCAAGCACAGAAAGATTCTCTTTTCCAATGGGCAGCACATTCTTATTTCTTTTCTTTCTGACAAAAGAAGCATTTGTTTGCAGATAGCTTAAGTAAATGAAATAGCATTTGAAGTTTTGTTTTCCAGTTGGAATGACCCTTTGACCTGCTATGAAAACAGTTGGAATACTTAGCAGATCTTGGTCAAAGGTTCCATGGAGTTACAAGCAATAGAAACAAATTTGAATTCATTTACCTAGTATCTTAAAAGATCCACAATTATGAAAATACCACATGTGGAAAAAAGAAATTGTGAACAGAGCATGAGGGAACTGTGGGATACCCTTAGATGTCCCAACATTCATATCATGAGGATACCAGAAGAGGAAGAAATTCAGAACAAAGGCATGTAGAAATTATTCACAAAACTATCAAAGAAAACTTCCCCACCCTCTCAAAAGAAAGTCCTATCAAGTTAAAAGAAGCTAATAAAACACCAAACAGAATGGACCAAAGAGAAATTCTCTAAGACATATTATCATTAAGACTCTAAACATCACTAACAAAGTGAAAGTCCTAAAAGCAGCTAGGGAGAAGCAATATATTATATATAAAGGTAACCCCATCAGAATTACTTCAGACTTCTCAATGGAAACCCTGAAAGCAAGAAGGGCCTGGAATGAAACACTGCAATGTCTAAGAAACTATGGCTTCCAACCCAAACTTCTTTACCCAGCAAAAGTATCCCTCATAATAGATGGTAAAGAAAAACTTTCCACAATAAAAGTCAGCTCTATGACTACATGAACACAAAGCCAAACTTACAGAGTGTACTCCAGGGAATTTTCCACACAGAAGAGTCAAATAACCAACCTCAAGTGCCTAAAAGAAGCAGATCACAAAACCGAACTCAAAGAAAGAAAAAAATATATATACAAAGTCCAAGAAAACACCAAACCACATAAACCACAACAATATGGTAGGGATTAAATCAAACTTTGCAGTTACTACCCTAAATATTAATGGCCATAATTCACCATTCAAGATATATAAGCTAATAGGATGGATCAGAAAATTAGACCCCTCAATCTGTTGGCCCCAAGAAACCCACCTCACCACTAAAGACAGACACCTCCTCAGGATAAAAGGGTGGAAAATGATATTTCAAGCAAATAGAAATAAGAAACAAGAAGGCATTGCTATGCTAATATTAGATAAAATAGACTTCAAACCAAAAATAATCAAAAAAGACAAGGAAGGCCATTTATTACTTATCAAGGGAATGATCCAACAAGAGGATATCACAGTCATCAATATTTATGTACCAAACACAGGTGCACCACAATTCATAAAACAAAACTTACTTTACAGCAAAATAGACATAAACACCAACACCATCATAGTTGGGGACTTCAATACTCCACTCTCAACAATAGATCATCCAACCAGAAAATCAACAGGGAAGTAAGAGAGCTCAATGATATAGATCAATTAAACCTAATGGACATCTATAGAACATTCTACCCCAAATCTACAGAATGCACATTGTTCTCAGCAGCCCATAGAACATTCTCTAAAATAGATCATATACTGAGTCATAAATCCTGCCTCCATATTTAGGAAAATTGACATAATTTCCTGCATGATATCAGACCACCATGCTGTAATGCTAGAAATTAACAAGCGATGTGTCAGGAATCCCACCAGCTCTTGGAAACTGAACAACACACTTTCAAACAATAAATGGATAGTGGATGAAATAAAAAATGAAATTGCAAAATTTCTAGAAATGAATGACAATGAAAATATAACATACCAAAACTTATGGGTCACAATGAAGGCAGTCCTCAGGGGAAAACTCATAGCATTAAATGCCTTCATAACAAGGGCAGAGAGATCCCAAATCAATAACCTAACAATCCACCTGAGGGCTCTGGGGGGGGGGGGGGAGGGAAGAATCCAACCCAAAAAGCTCCAGATATCAAGAAATAATCAAGGTCAGGGCAGAAATTAATGAATTGGAAACTAAGAAAACAAGAAAATTTAAGAAACAAAGAGTTGGTTCTTTGAAAAAAAAATAAACAAGATTGATAAAGCCCTAGCCAATGTGATTAGGTGAAGAAAAAGATGCCTCAAATGAACAAAATTAAAAGTGAAAAAGGAGAGATTACAGCATACATAAATGAAATTGGGAGAATCATCAGGACTTATTTCAAAAACCTCTAGTCCACAAAATTGGATAGTCTACAGGAAATAGATGAATTCCTGGATGCATACCACCAAAAAAAGCTAAACTCAGAGAAGAGTAATCTCCTAAACAAACCTATGACACCCATTGAGATTGAAAAGGTAATCAAACACCTCCCAAAAAGAACAGCCTAGGACCAGATGGATTCTCAGCTGAATTCTGTCAAACCTTGATGGAAGAACTGAAACCAATTTTTCTCATGCTATGCCACATAATCAGAAAACAGAGAAAACTCCCCAACTCCTCTTATGAAGCTAATATCACCCTAATACCAAAACTAGACAGAGATGCCACAAGAAAAGAAAATTATAGGCCTATTTCCCTGATGAATTTGGATGAAAAGATACTGAACAAAATCCTCACAAATTGAATTAAACACCACATCAAAAGCATTATCCAACCTGATCAAGTATGCTTTAACCCAGGGACGCAGGGTTGGTACAATATACAGAAATCTGTCAATATAATACACTACGTAAATAAGCTTAAACACAAAAACCACATGATCATTTCAATAGATGCAGAAAAGGCCTTCAACAAAATACAACATCACTTCATGATAAAAACATTGGAGAGAATAGGCAAGGACAGTTTATACCTCAACATAATAAAGGCTACATATAAAGCACCTAGTGTCCAAATAATACTCAATGAGGAGAGACTGAAGGATTCCCATTAAGATCAGGAAAAAGACAGGGTTGTCCACTCTCACCTCTGCTCTTCAACATAGTACTAGAATTCCTAGCTGAAGCAATAAGACAGGAGACAGAAATAAAAGGGATGCAAGTTGGAAAGTAAGAAGTTAAGTTAGTCTTGTTCACAGAAAACTTGTTTCTATACATAAGTGAACTGAGAACCTCCATCACTAAACTCCTAAAGATTATTAATTCCTTCTCCAAAGTAGCAGGATAAAAAAATCATTGCAAAAAAAAAAAATCAGCAGCCTTTCTATTTGCAAAGGCAAAAGATATAGAGAAAGAAATTAGTAATATTGTCCCATTTTCAATAGCAACAAAAATAAAATAAAGTACCTTAGAATAACACTAACCAAGGAAGTGAATTATCTATACAATGAAAACATTAAAGCATTCAAGAAAGAAACTGAGGAGGACTTGAGAAAATGGGGAAAGACCTCCCATGGCCCTGGATATAGACAAAATTAACATTGTGAAAATGGCAATCCTACCAAAAGCAGTATACAGATTTAATGCAATACCAATAAAAATACCAACATTTTTCTTCACAGAGATAGAAAAAATGATCTCAAAATTCATATGGAATGACAGAAGGCCATGAATAACCAAGCATTTCCTCAACAAAAGAAATACCTCTTGAGGCATCACATACTCGATCTAAAGCTATATTACAAAGCCATATTAACAAAAACAACATGTTACTAGCACAAAAAGAGGATTATAGACCAGTGGAATAGAATAGAGGATCTGGACTTTGGGTCAAGTAACTATAGGAACATGATATTCAATAAAGGCCCAAACAGTGCAGACTGGAAAAAAAGACAGCATCTGCAACAAATGATGCTGGACAAACTAGATAAACCATATGCAGGAAAATGTAACTAGATCCACACATCTCACCATGCACAAAAATCAAGTCCAAATGGATCAAAGACCTCAATATAAGAACTGAAACTCTGCTACTACTGGGAGAAAAATATAGGAGGAACTTTTCATGATACAGGAGTGAAAAAGGACTTCCTGAACAAAACCCCAGCAGCTCTGGAACTTAAACAATCGCTCAATCATTGGGATCTCATGAACCTGAAAAGTGTTTTCAAAGACAAGCATATAACAAGCAAAGCCAATAGACTACCCACAAAATGGGAGAAAACTTTTGCCAGCTATACCACTGACAGATCCCTAATTTCTAGAATAGACAAAGACCTCAAAAAATTAAACAATAAAAAATCAAACAACCTATTCACAAAGTGGGGCAGAGAACTGAACAGAGAATTCTCAGAAGAAGAAATTCAAATGGCAGACACAGATTTAAGAAAATGTTCAATATCCCTAACCATCAGGGAAATGCAAATTAAAAAAACTATGAGACTCCTCCTTACCCCAGTAAGGATAGCAAACACTAAAAAATCAAATGAAACTGGATGTGGTGGTGCATGCTTCTAATCCCAGCACTTGGGAGGCAGAGGTAGCAGGATCGTCATTAGTTCAAGGCTACCCTAAGGCTACATCGTGAATTCCACATCAGCCTGGATCAGAGTGAAAGTCTACCTTGAAAAAAACAACAAAAAGATAAAATAAAATGAAAATAAATGTTGGCAAGGATTTGGAGGAATAGGAACCTTCATTCACTCTTGATGGGAATGTAAGATGTTACAACCACTATGGAAAGCAATATGGATGCTCCAGAAAAGTTGACTATAGAGTTATCAACAGACCTAGTTATTCCATTTGCTCAACCATGTTTATAGCTGCTTAATTCATAATAGCTAAGAACTTAAATCAATCCAGATGTCCATCATTAGATGAATGGATAACCATGATGTGGTATGTCTACATGATGGGATTCTCCACAACAGTAGGGGTAAAATGACAATGAAATCTGTAGAAAAATGGTTGAACTTGGAACAGATCATTCTCAGTGAACTCACCCAATCACAGAAAGACAATTGTCACATGGACTTCCTCATCTGTGCCTCTTAATCTAGATCAGCCCAAGATGCTAACATACCTAATAGGCATCTTGAGAACCAGACAATAGGGAGGGTGGGCCAGAGGAGATGGTAAAGGTGGAGGAGGACACAAAACTGGACCTAAATGGAACTGGTAACATAAAATCCTATATCGTGAAAGACAGAGTAAAAGGTTAAACCTTCATTAGGTCCTTAGAGGGAACATCTGGGTAACAGAACCCTGGAGAGGGTATGATGAGAACTAACCTTAATCTTTTCCTGTTTCTCTCTCAGTCTCTCTCTCTCTCTCTCTCTCTCTCTCTCTCTCTCTCCCTCCCTCCCTCCTTTGTCTCTTTCTCTTTTATATTACCTATCTTTTTCTTCCTTGTTTTCTCTTGGCACTATCCTCTACCTCCCAGTACCAGGATGCAATTAACATCCACAATGAGCTGTTGATCAGAGAAATTTACAAGGTTCCCCAAAAGAAGACAGACTTCTGTTAGAGCACTTGATTACCCACAAAGGTTAATGGTATGACCCTTCTTCTGATGACACCATATGCTGTCAGTACAAAACATAAAGAGACTTGGTGGGGATCTGGAAGAGAGTCAGTCCCCAGACAGTTAGCATGTGTAGTGCAAGAAGGTGCTACATGAGCTACTGGGAGAAAATGGCCAACATCTGTCCAAGAAACTTGGGGTCTAAGCTATTCAGCAGCAAACAACATGACATGATGCTCACACAAGTGCAATAGTGGCACACAGCCATGTAGGTTACCAACTGGTCTTGGATTGGCTAACAACTTCCTGCCATCTTGGTAATAAAAGCTCTACAGACTCCTAGCTTCTTTGACTATTCCCCACAGTATGTTAACTGCCAGAAAACCCTGTACTAGTAATGTTCTGAAAAATACCTGATAAATTTTCTGGGGAATTAACAGGGGATGGAGGGAAGTGGGTGGCAGGGAGACTGACCGGCAACATTTGAACATCCAGGACCATTGTCAGTAAATAGTCCTCGTCCAAGCCTCCCCAAAGTAGCCCTTTATCAATACCACTAATTCTTTTCTATTTATTAGTGTTATATAGATATAACATTTATTATATAGTATAATAAGAGGACCTGAAGCATATGACTTCTGTTGCAGGTGCAAAATGGTCTTTTACTTTCTTGTAGTTCTTCCATAGATATTACAGAATTGACTTAGAAATTTCACTTAAAAGTAAAGGTATTTTAATTGAGATTTCACTAACACTATATGTCAATTGGGGATAGTAATATCTTTAGAATATTATATTTTCATAGTTAGTAATATATCTCTTTATAAGTTAGGTTTCATTACTACTTTTAAATTTATTTATTTATTTATTTATTTAAAAGAAAGAGGCAGAGAGAAAGAGAATGGGCACCCCAGGGCCTCCAGTCACTGCAGACAAACTCCAGATGCATGTACCCCCTTCTGCATCTGCCTTACATGGGTTCTGGGGAATCAAATTGGGCACCTTTGGCTTTTCAGGCAAATGCCTTAACCGCTAAGCCATCTCTCCAGCCCCCACTACTTTTAAATAAATTTTGACATAAAATAAAATCCTTATTTATATTTTGCTAAATTTAATTCAATATCCTTTATGGGTTTTTTTGAGAATTTATGTTATATTTTCTGGTAAATTTTTCTTATGTAAAATTATGTGTAGAAGTTGGAGGTTTTCTGCATATGTTTATATCCAGAAATTTTGTTAAACTTTTTTCAAATTGTAAAATTATATAGCAATTATTTTATTATATCTCACAATTTCATTGGTTAGATTGCCAGCCAAACCCAAATGCAAGGAATACTAAAAATGAGTTTTTCATACAGAAGAAATGGTTATGGGTCTCAAAGCTTGTATACATACAGAATACTAAAAAAATGTCTTAATGGGTAAAATGTTTGTTGTGCAAGTATGAGAATCTAAGTTAAGATTCCAGAACCATCTAGAAGATGGTTCTGGTCATGGCTATAGGCTTATGATTCCATCACTGGAGAGGCAGATATACAAGAACCCTTCAGCTTCCTGGCTAGGTAGTCTAGCCAGATCAGTGAACTCTGCATTCAGTAGGAGACCTTGTCTCAAAAACAAGGTTGAGAGTAACTGAGAAAGACACCTAATGTTGACCTCTGGCTTCTGTACACAGATGTGCACATGCATTCACACAAATATGTGCCCATACAGACATAGATGAACAAATATACAAATAACACATAAATACATATGCCAAAATATTTTTTGGTAATTTAATTGGAATTTTTATTGATCCTATAGGTTAATTTGGAGGAGAAATAAAGTATTAACAATGTTCAACCTTTAATTCCTCTATTTACCTATTTATTTAGTTCTTAATTTTTCTTTAGCAATTGTTTCAATTACAAGAGCCATATACATCTTTTATCAGATTTTATTTTTCTAGTATTGGATTTTTTCTGGTTACTATTTATGTAAATGGTGTTTTTAAATTTTATCTTTTAAGCCTAGCATGGTGGCACACACCTTTAATCCCAGAACTTGGGAGGCAGAGGTAGGAGGATCACCAAGAGTACGAGGCTACCCTGAGATTACATAGTGAAATCCTCAGCCTGGGCTAATGCATGACCATACCTTGAAAAGCCAAAACTAACTAAATAAATAAACAAATTATCTTTTGATAATATGGTCTGTACAAATTATAATAGGTAAATGATTCTAGTATTAAATAGAAATATTATGTGTTATTTAAGATTAAATTTTTTCATTTTAAAATATTTTATTCATTTTCATTTATTTGAGAGAGAGAGAAAGAGAATGGGTATGCCAGGGCGTCTAGCCATTGCAAACAAACTCCAGATGCATGTGACACCTTGCTCATCTGGCCCACATGGGTACTAGGGGATTGAGACAGGATCCTTAGGTTTTGTAGACAAGTGCCTGAACTGTGGAGCCATCTCTCCAGCCCCATAATTTTTCCCAATTTTTGAGACAGCATCTTTTAACCTAATCTGGACTTGAGTTCACTGTGTAGCTAAGGATGGACTTGAGTACTTGATCTCCTGTCTCCAAGTCCTGAGAGCTAGGACTGCAGACATGTCCTCCCATATCTATCTGACTAATTTGTATGTCTTCCCATTATATCAGTGACCATAATATGTTTACTACTGGTTAAAGTAGTAAGCAAAAGATTCTGGTGGATTTTCTATAGCAGACTCACATCAGAAAATGCTGCTTTAATTTTTTTTTCCTGTTACATTCTTACATCATTCTCCTACTTGCTTTATTATGCTTTGTAGAATCTTTATTTATTTAGAATAATGTTTTCTGAGTAAAAGTAATAGGATAAATCCATATATCATTTCTGATCTCAGGTAAAGCCCGAAATTAGGAAGAAAATTTCCTACAAGTTTATATTTTTAGTACTATTTTTTAAAGATTTAGTTAACATTGTGAAAATGGCAATCTTACCAAAAGCAATATACAGATTTAATGCAATACAATAAAAAT
The DNA here is from genome assembly GCA_036346955.1 of Dipus sagitta. Classification (NCBI taxonomy): domain Eukaryota; kingdom Metazoa; phylum Chordata; class Mammalia; order Rodentia; family Dipodidae; genus Dipus; species Dipus sagitta. The sequence continues at coordinate 29,518,090 of CM070772.1, forward strand.
CACAGCATTATTCTTCACAGAGATAGGAAAAATAATCACAACATAAATATGGAATGGCAGAAGGCCTCAGACATCCAAGCATATCCTCAGCAAAAGAAAGACCTCTGGAGGCATCACCATACCTGGTCTAAAGCTATTACACAGCCATAATAACAAAACAGCATGGTACTGGAATAAAAACAGCATTATAGACCAATGGAACAGAATTGAGGATCTGGACTTTAGGTCAAGTAATGACAGCTACTTGATCTTCAACAAAGGCCCTAATAATGTAGACTGAAGAAAAAATAGTAACTTCAACAAATGGTGCTGGACAAACTGGATAACCATATGCAAGAAAATGAAACTAGATCCACACATCTCACCATGCATAAAAATCAAGTCCAAATGGATCAAAGACCTCAATATAAGAACTGAAACTCTGCTACTACTGGAAAAACATATTGGAGGACCTTTCCATGATATAGGAGTGGGAAAAGACTTCCTGAACAAAACCCCAGTAGCTCAGGAACTTAAACAATAACTCAACCACTGGAATTTCATGAAGCTAAAGTTTTTTAACAGGCAAACATACAATAAGCAGAGCCGATAGACTACCCACAGAATGGGAGAAAATTTTTAACAGCTATGCAACTGACAGAGGCCTAACTTTAGAATCTATAAATAACTCAAAAATCTAAACAATAAAAAAAATCAAACAATGCATTCACAAACTGGGCAGAGAACTGAACAGGGAATTCTCAGAGGAAGAAATACAAATGGCAAACACACACTTAAGAAAATGTTCCACATTCCTAATCACCAGGGAAATGCACATTAAAACAGCTATGAGATTCCACCTTACCCCAGTAAGGATAGCAAATATTAAAAAAATCAAATGAAAACAAATGTTGGCGAAGATGTGGAGAAAAAGGAACCATAATTCACTGTTGATGGGAATGTAAGATGGTACAGCAACTATAGAAAGTAATATGGAGGCTCCTAAAAAGTTTGACTATAGAGTTGCCAACAGACCCAGTTATTCCCTTACTGAGTATTTACCCTAAAAACCCCATGCCTCAGTACAGAGGTATTTGTTCAACCATGTTTATAGCTGCTCAATTCATAATCTAAGAAATGGATAACCAACATGTGGTATACCTACATGATCGATTTCTACTCAGCAGTTATAAAAATAATACAAAGAAATTTGTTGAGAGTGACCAAACTTGGAACAGATCATCCTCAGCAAACTCACCCAATCACAGAAAAACAACTGTCACATGATGTTACTCATCTGTGGCTCCTAACCTGAATCAATCCAAGATGCTGACATACCTAATAGGCATCTGGAGGACCTGACAATAGGGAGGATAGGGCTGGAGGGAAAGTTAAACATGGAGGGGGACACAAATCTGGACCCAAATGGAACTGGAAGATAGATTAAAAGGTTGAACCCTCATCAGGACCTTAGAGGGAATACCTGAATCAAAGGGCCCTGGAGTGGGTGAGATGAAGCCTAACCTTAATTTTCTCTCTCTCTCTCTCTCTTTCTCTTTTATATTTTCTTTCTTTTTCTTCTGTCTTTTCCTTAATGCTGGCCTATAAGTACCAGTACCAGGATGAGGTTGACAACAACTATGAGCTATTGATCAGAGATACACACAAGGTTTCCCAAAAGAAGACAGACTTCTGTCAGAGCACTTGATTATCTACCAGAGGTTAATGGTAAGACCCCACTTCAAACACCATATGTTGTCAGTACAAAACATGGAGAGACCTGGCTGAAATCTGGAAGGGAGCCAGTCCCCAGACAGTTAGCCCACCTAGTGCCAGAAGGTGCTGCATGAGCTACTGGGAGAAAGTGGCCAACGTCTGTCAGAGCAACTTGAGGTCTAAGCTACTCAGCAGCAAACAAACCTGATGTGATGCTCACACAAGTGCAATAGTGGCACACAGCCATGGTGGGTAACTAACTGCTCTTGGAATGGCTTACATCTCCACTCAGTGGAAAGGTAACCATATCTGGAACTGGGAAACAAGTCAGAATCATAGCCAGATACTGAGGTCTCTCTCCAATATCAAGCTCCCACCAATCTTAGGCTACAAGAGAGCCTATGCCTATAAAATTCTCTCCAACAATGGCTATCCCATTTAATCTGTGCTGACTTCATTCTCTATTTGGAGAATCTGCTTCTCTTTTCCAGACAGACATAGGACCTGAGGAGTGAATCAGCATATTGCACTTCACCAGAGCCCTTTGGTTCTGATTCTCCCAATTTTCACTGCTATCTGTAAAAAAAAAAAAAAAAAGAAAAAGAAAGAAAGAAAAAAAGAAAAAAAGAAAAAAAAGATTCTCTTACACATTTTTAAAGTATAACTGATACTCCAAAAGGTGAAAGAAAATGGACAACATATGTAAATGATCATATGATATACAAATAGATAATCTAATGGCCTCTAACTTTGTGTTCTCTATTGTAATTACTTTAGTTAGGATTTCAAGTACTAGGTTGAATAAATAGATAGAAAATAAGCATCCAGACTTTGTGCCTAACTTTCCATGGTCATTAATGGAAAGCAATCCTGAATGAAAAAATAAACTTGCATGTTTGTAGCCAATTTAATTTAATTTAATTTATTTTTTGTGTTTTTTTCCAGGTAGGGTCTCACTCTAGCCCAGGCTGACCTGGAATTCACTATGTAGTCTCAGGGTGGCCTCGAATTCATGGCGATCCTCCTACCTCTGCTTCCCGTGTGCTGGGATTAAAGACATGTGCCACCACTTATTTCTGTGTGTGAAAATGCGGTATATATTATGAAACAGAGAAAGAGAATGATGCTATGAAATGTGTACATCCAAGTTAATTTTAATTAATTAATTTTAATTAATTTAGAAGAATTAAACAACACTCCTATTTCTCACCAGTTAAAAAAAAAATCAACCCAAAATGGACTCAAGATTAGGTTGTCTTTACTTCTTAGAAATCACAAATCCAGTGGCTGTAAGATGGCAGATCTAAAATGGCATATCTGAGACCATGACCTTAGGTGAAAGAAAGAAAAGAAATGTAGCCACAAAGAGCGAAACAAGAGATAGAGCTTCACAAAGCTGAAATAAGGATTAGTAGAACTTTTTGTCCACCAAAAATCCAGCTAGAGCACTTTCACACCAAGTGGACAGGGCTGAGTTGGATCCCTAGAAGGGATCCCTAAGAAGGGCTCAGCACCATCCATAGTGAGAGTTGCACAGACACAATCCATGCTGCTGGAAACTCAAATCAGGCTGAGCTTACAGGCAAAAGAAGAAAGTGGACCACAGCAAGCAATGGACACACCAGAAAAGAGGTACAGGAATCTGAAAGCAAGAGATTGGCAATGCTCACAGTTCACCTATCTCACCACTGCCTGGAACAGCAAGTAATGAGATGGCTGGTTCACAGGCAGCAGTGGCTGACTTCAGCATGCCTCAACTCACATCTTCATTCTCTGGAATATTCTGATCATTTTTTTTATCAACCTATTAATCTGCAAATGATATTTCTGTTTTCCTCTCTAATTCATCAACAAAGGAAAAGAGAAGGTGTGTAGGACCCTGAAGTTAAGAAAATGAGCAGCACTAGTCTTCCTCCATCACCCCATTGCCCCATGGAGCCCAGGATCTGTGGGGACCCCGGAAAGAATGCAGTGAAACATGGAATGTGGTGCGTCATCGGAGGAGGGCCAGCAGAGCTCCAGCAGCACAGACTGTGGAGACAGCAGCACAAGAGTGGTCAGGGAATATGAAGCTGAGATATTCCCAATGCCCACCCCCCCACAAGGAGGGGCTACACAGACCACAGGAAGTTCATGCTGGAACTTGATGAAGTGTCCTTAAGGACAGAGCTAAAGTGAACACAGATCTCCCCCAAGAAGAAACACTGCGAACATAATACTTTTACTTCATTTTTTTTTGCTCATCTGTATATTTTTAATCTTTAATTTTTTAAATATTTTATTTATATTTTGTGTAAGACAGAAAGAGAGAAAGAGGGAGAGAGAGAGAGAGAGAGAGAGAGAGAATGGGCAGCCAGGGCCTCTAGTCACTGCAAACAAACTCCAGACGTTTGCACCACTTTGTGTATCTGGCTTAGCTGGGTACTGGGAAATTGAACCTGGGTCCTTAGGCTTCATAGGCAAGTGCCTTATCTACTAAGCCATCTTTCCAGCCCTTAATATTTAATTTTTTAATATAAATATATATCTGGGGTGGTGTGTTTGTATGTGTGTGTGTGTGTGTGTGTGTGTGTATGTGTGAGATCATGGATATGGCGTATGCACGTTTGTGTACAGATGTGTGTACTTTATGCCCTTGAAAGCACAGGAGAAAGAAGAACAGTTGGGTCTCCTTTTCTGATTGCTCATCTGCATATTTCCTTAAAACAGGGTTTCTCCCTCAACGAAGAGAAACTGTAGGTCACTGAGCACCAGTGATTCTCCAGTGCCCTTCCACTGTGAACTAGGATTACAGATGTGTATGGTCACATGCAGCTTTTTAAAGCCAAACATAGTCTTAACCATATAATTCAATAATTATAACCATGTGAGTTGAAATTTGTGTCCAGATTAAAAAAATATTCAGCACATGCTTATAGAATCTTATAATCATCAAAAGTTAGAAGTAAAGGCAAATATTGAATGGATAGATGAGATGTGGTATATTCATAAAATAAAATATAACTTAATGAATAAAATTTATGAGTTACAAATTCATGAAAAGACATGAAGGACATTTCAATACTTATTGACCACTTTAAAAGAGAAAGCTCATATGATATATTATGTTCTCTACTTCTCAATGATACGTTTTAGTGGAAAATACAAATGTTAACAAGAGTGAGATGATTACCTGCTGCTAGGGGTTGCCTGGAAAGGAATGAAGGATGGGGAAATGCATAAGAATTTTAAGGCAGCAGAACAAGTTTGTGAACATACGGTGTTATACTATTGTCAAAACTCATTTGAATGTGCAACACAAAGTGGGAGCCTTAATGTACAGTATGAGTTTAAGACAGAACTCATTTATTTTAACAAATGTATCAGGATGAAATATTTAAGCAAAGAGTGGCATGGAAAATGTCTACATTCTCCATTTCATTTCTCTACTAATCTAAAATTAGGATAAGAATAGAGTTTGAAGCTGGGTGTGGTGGCGCATGCCTTTAATCCCAGCACTCGGGAGGCAGAGGTAGGAGGATCGCCAAGGGTTTGAGGCCAACCTGAAACTACATAGTTAATTCTAGGTCAGCCTGAGCTAGAGTGCGACTCTACATAAAAAAAAAAAACAGAGTTTTTCATTCTTTAGTAAGTATAATTATTAGTCTCTTTTTCCTATGCTTAAGCTTATATTTAGGACTAGATGGTATGATTTTTTTTTTGATACATATATTTTCACCGGGGCCTTCGGTAATGTTCAGATATTAAATGGGCTTTTCGAAATGGCCTCAGCCACCTGTCTGGAGCCTCATCAGCAATGCATGAACAGCTGGGCTGATGTGAGGCCATCAGTGGGAGAGCTTGCTTATTCATGGATTTCCCAGAAGGATGCTCTCTGTGTCTTCCAACTTCTTATGTGGTCAGCTGGCCTCCCAGAGGGGATGTTGTAAGACCTGGGAAGTGGATTCTGCTAATTCTTTAAGGCAGAGGTCCAGGGACTGAGGCAGCATCATTATGATATATTATTCACAGAGCCTACAGAGATTTAAGGCACTACCAAGGAATGATCCAGATTGTGACCAAAAGGATTTCAAATAAATCTTGTGCTTCTTTAACCCACTTTCTTAATGAAAATGCTCACATCATTCCACCTTAACTAAACTATTAATTGTAGGTGTTGCATGCCTTTTACCAGAATATGAAATTTTCTTCTAGTCCTAATCTGATAACTTTTAGTGAGTTGAGTTGGTGCTGAGCATTTTAAATGCTTTGTCCTTGATTTTCTCAGATATTTGGCTTTTCATTTACTACATAAATTTAGTATGTTACTTAATGCACTGATTCAACCTCTGTAGAAGCATCTCAGGTGAGAAGAGCTTCATGAAGATAAAATTTTCTTTTTTTTACTTACAAGTCAGGCATAGAGCAGATGCAAATATCTGACACACTGCCTCCCACTCTTTCTACTTTGCACTCTTCTTACATTGTTTTTAAGTGAAACGTGCATGATGCCAACACTTCTGCAAGCAGAATAGGGAAATGGAGTGATTAAACACATCACTTTAGCTCAATAAATTTGGCCAGAATTTAGTCCCATGTGAGTACACATTTGCAAAGAAGTCTTGGGAATTTACAGTGCTATTCTGGGAAAGCACATGTCTACATTTTTCAGTATCTTTATAAGACAAAAATCACAAGTTCTCACCTTTTTGTAAAATTTTAAAAGTTCATTTTTAAGAAGTAGAGGACATAACTGACCTGGGAAGAGTGTGGAGAGGGAAGAATGAAGAGAAAAAGATAGATAAATGAGTACAGGGATGAGGCTGAATAGAAAGAAAAACTGCTAATGTTCAGTAGCACAGTAGTATAACTATGGATGATAACAATTAACTATTTCAAAATAGCTTGTGGAAAAATTTTGAATATTTCCAACACAAGGAGATATTATATGTGCAGTGATAGATGCCAATTACGTTGAGCTGATCATTACACATTATATAGAGGTATTAAGATGTAGCATTGTGCTCTCCAAAATTCTACAGTTATTATGTGTCAATTTAAGTCAGACATATTTGAGATTGCATTTATGAAAATATATTTATGATAAAAATTGCATTGATCTGAACAAAGATATTAAAGATTTGAATGTAGTTACTGATGGGACAAGAGTATAACTTTCTGGTACAGTGCATGCTTAGCATAAGACAGGATCTGGGCTGAACCCATCAGCACAAAAATATAAAATGATGTTTAAAAATTAGTGACTAGTGCTAGAGATATAGAGCAGTGGTAGAGTGCCTGCTTAGGATCTACAAGACCTGGGATACAACCCCAGAAACAGAAAAAATAAATAAATAAGCTGGAGAACCTCAATCTTTCTGGAAAATTATACTAATCAATTTTCTACCGTTAATACAAGTTTGTGTTTCTGAGAAAATACAATTAGCTCATGCTAAGGCATCATATTGTTGTTGTTTTGTGGTGCTAGGGATTGGACCCAGACCCTTGCATAGGCTAGGCAAAGGCTCTGCCATTAAACTACACCCTCAACCCTTAAATCATCATTTAAAACAAAACTGAACTGATTTGATCAACTACTATTTGGCTGAAGAAAGTTTTTTCATAAGAGAGATTGACTGGAAGGTCTTTATCTTATATGATCCTAGTGTGCTTCTCCCATACTATCCTAGTGTTCTCAAAGTTATGCTAATATTTTAAAAAATCGGTAGTAAGATCATTTTTAATTCTATTCTCATATATACTATGATTTTTAAATTTTTTTTTTAAATTGAGAAGTCGAGTCTACATACTGCATAACATATTTCAGCGTAGAGTTCTAAGGGGTAAGATCCATCCTGATAGGGAAGACGATGGCAGCAGGACTGGGATGCTGGATGGTCAAATTGCATCCACAGTCAGGAAGCAGAGAGAGTAGGAAGTTGGGGTTGGCTATACAAACTCAAGGCCCATCCATCATGACCTACTTCTTCCAACACAGCTTCCCCTCCTAAGATTCCACCACCTTCCCAAAGAGCACCATCAGCTGTGGGCCAAGTACCCCAGCATTTGAGCCTATGGGGGCATTTCACATTCAAACCATAGCACCAAGTTTAACAAGGGCTTGGGTTATTTTACTTTTTGTTTGCTTTGGTGTGACTTTCTGCTCATCAGTTTTATGTCCCTATTATGATGCCAGTGAGATCATTTTACTAGCTTTGCATGAGTCATCTGTATAGGATGAGTCAGCCCCAGCTACACTTCATCTCCTTACCCTTGTCCTCACATTTCTATGTGAGCAGGAACCTAAGGTTTGTAGAACTTTTCCATAATGATAAACCCGAAAACAAGTTAGAATTGAGAGTCTATTTTTATTTTTATTTTCTGTAAGGTGCATTCTATTTTGGCACATCAACAATACAGGTGCAGACTGGATTAGTCTCAACACACACACATCCACACACACACACACACACTCACACACACGGGTGGGGGGAGAGAGAAAGAAATTGTTTTTGCTTCTTCTAGAGAGGGTCAGTCAAGGAGTGAAGCATGCTTCATTGTCATAAACAGAAAACAGAAAGGACATCTAGATAACCTCTCCTTCATAGAGTCTCTGCTAATACACTAGATCAATTATTTAACATGTTTGGACATAAAAGTGTTTATGCCACATACAGAAAGATAATACTACAATATTTCCATAATGGGTGGGATATGAAACAGTCAGCTTCACGGCCAAGCATGAAGTGGCAGCAGCCAGGGCCTGGGGAAGGAACAAATAGGAAGATATTGTTCTAAGGGTACAGAGTTGCTGATATGCAAGATGTAAGTTCTGTAAGATACACTGCATAGTGTAGGGCCTAAAATCTGCAATATGATAGTAAACAACTTGAAAATTTTCTAAAATGATAAATCTTATTTTTTAAATGCCCTTCCCCTAGAAGAAAAATTGAAATTAAAAGAGGAAGGGATTAAGGGACCCTTTTGGAAGTAATGGTTCAATTCATTGCATTTATTGCAGTGATGGTTTCATAGGTATTTACTTATTTCCAAACCTATGGGGTTGTACACCAAATATATGCACCTTTTTAGTGTATCTATCATGCTTCTGTAAAAGGGCTTAGATAGATAGATGGTAGATGATAAGTATGTAGATGGTTGATAGATGATCAGTGATAACAATGACAGAGGGTTGGTATAAATTGATAGATAATGGATGGGTAATTAGATGATACAGTTGCCCATATGCCATTCCTTGTTCTTTACCAGCAGCAGAATGTTCCTCCTACCCCTTACCTACATGTTGAAGGAATATTATAAGTGGTATCAACTGTCCATGCTGTGTTTTTCTATCGGCCCTTTTCTTGGTACATGTTGCCCTTAGTATACCTTGGCTTCTGTTCAGAGGCCTGTTTATGATGACTCACTTATCCTCAATTTCTGGTTGTGTTGCCTGTAATACTCTGAGACGGTACCTACATTAAATTTATTTTGTAATTTTACATCGACTGTCAAAATTCTACTTATCTTCGGCGGTTAAAGACACCTCTTTACAAAGGCTGATGGCCTGGGTTCAATTCCCCAGTAGCCACATAATTCTAGATGCACAAGGTGGTACATGTGTCCAGAGTTTGCAGCAATAGCAGGTGCTGGAGTGTCCCCTCTCTCTTTAAAAGTGTAATCACTTTTAAGACCCACTAGTCATGTATTATCTTTCTCTCCCTATATCACTAAAGAACTCTTTCAAAAATGTCTCAAGGGCTAGAGAGATGGCTTAGTGGTTAATACACTTGCATGGAAAGCCCAAGGACCTAGATTCAATCCTCCAAGTCCCACCTAAGCCAGATACATAAGGTGGCACATGCATCTGGAGTTCGTTTGCAGTCGCTAGAGGCCCTGACACAACCATTCTCTCTCATTTTCTCTCTCTCTCTCTCTCTCTTTCTCTCTCTCTCTCCCTAGTAAATAAATAAAAATAAAAACTTTAAAAAAAACCTTCTCAAGACAAAGTATAATCATCTGTAAATGCCACGAGTCTCCGTAAATTGCATAACTTAGATCACACTTCGATCATCTTGGGTTCTTCCTAACAATGTAGTAGTTTACTTGTAAATGTCTTTGTCAATATACTGAATTCAATTATATGCTACCCTTTCTATTTCTCTTAAAGCATTAGTAAAACAAATGTAGAGTCTTGAAGCTATCCATGCCATACACAGGAGATCTTTCCTGTTGATACCCACCCATTAGATTAATAAAAATTAAACTAAAACAAATCTTGAAGATATCTTAACAAAACTACAAGGGAATTTTTATGAAAGAAAGGCCTTTGCTTGAAAGGCAGGAGTCCCCATGAACCTCTCATATGTGTGCAGCTGTACGGCTGGCTGCAGTCTGTAGTTCAAGAGATATTTTTAAATCTGTTTTTATTAATTTGAAGAGAAGCAATCTCTGTATAGGAAAAAAATTCAAGACTTTTTGTTTCCTTTCCATCATTCATAGTCACTATAATGTCAACACCATTTAGTTCACATTTCAGGCATTCAAAATGTGCAGCTTTCACCCAGCTGTGAGAACTAAAAATCTTCTATAGCACTGCAGTCTAACCAGTAAAATATGTCTGAGGGTGTTTGTAACAATTAGCAGGTGTGTACCTTCCCTAGAAAGCTTTCATATGATGAGGAATGTGTAAAGCACTACACTTGGATGTCATATATATTAATGGAAGCAACCATATATCTGGCTTTACTAATGGATTTCAAAGAATCAAGAATTCTTTGACCATGTAAATCCTGTAAGCACATGTTAAAAACAGACATCTTAGCCCCCAGAACATTAGAATGCTCACTGGGTATAGGCATGAACGCTGCTACCCAATGCCTTGACCATGGCTCTATTCTCTTCTGCTACCAGCAGTATTCAAATCCTCTCTACAGTCCTTCACATTATCTGTTAGTTCCTTTGTATATAAAGTGAAGATAACAATATCAAACTCAGGATGCTTTTATGAATTCCAAAATGGTGATACAGTATAGGTTGTCATCCAGTGATTATTAAATGTTGCCAATTAATACTTGAAAATATTTTACATATTATTCATCACACAAACTCCTGTCCTTCTACCTTTCCCACATCTTCTTTTCTTCTATATTCATTTTCATAATACTTCCTAGTAGCTTATGTATTTGTTCTTCTGTATGTACTCTCTCCTTTGCCACAACCCACAAAATTAACTGAGTCGATAATGTGCTTACAACTTGCATAGATTTTTCTCTGTGTTTCTTTGCGTCCTACGTTACCAACTCGAACGTTTTGCAGTGACCTCCTTTGCCCAATTATTCTCCTCATAGTCATGAACTGAATTGAGTTCTTAACCAGTAGTGATCGTTGAACTGACCTCAGCGGGACCCTTGTATCTCAGCAATTTCTTATTTATCACTTGTTGACTCCCCTGTTGCATTCCTCCCTGCAGCTGTTCCAAGTGTCTCTGCTGCACTCAAATCCCCAGCCACAGCTCTCCTCCCTCCCTCCATCACTCTTAGCACATAACCTCACCTCCTGCTGAGAAAATTAAAACCATCCCAACTTAAGTTTACACAATTGTCCTACTTTTCCACTCAGAAAAATGTCTGTGCTTCTCTCCATTTTGGCTTTTGCACTGTCTTAAAGAAATAGTGTTTTGGTTGAAGGTTTTGGGCTTGTCTGAGACAGAACTGTTTAGCTGCTCTATACTGTCTTAGTACAACCTTAACAAGGGTCTCAAGTTCACAATCTCAATGGCATCACCTCTAAAATAGAGGTAATAACTTCCACTTCAAAGGTATTTAATGACATGGAGAAGTAACTCATAAATATTTTAACTGATACCTTTCATTAGTATTTAAAAAGTCAAAGCCTTCAACCTGAATTCACCCTGCCTATCCTAATAATGATTATATCTGTGAAAAGAATAATAATTGTAAATAATGATCTCTCTGCTTTCATCTTAAGTTTCCTTCTCAATTACCCTCTTTCATTTCTAAAAATTTGTATCAAACTCCAATGTATTATATAATTCTTTTTCCATCATACATTGTGAATTCTTCTGTGAAAGAAAAAACAGACTTCCATCTTTTTGACATCCATTGTCCAAGTTTTGATCACTATCCTTGAGCTAACTGACTAACCTGCCTGCCTTTTTCAGCTCTCTGAATAGTTCTTAGAATGTTAGATGTTCTTTTCCACTCCATCTCAGCTGTCTTCAGAAAAGCATGAACTCCTGCTCATCCACCCTCATCTCCTCAACCTCCAATCTCAACCTCTGGTAGTTCTTGTCTTGACTCGCACTCTTTTCTGATTCCTAGAGCTTTACACAAACCTATCACGAATCTTTGTTTCCTCTTCTTGTCATGATTCCTGCTGATGCTACCAAAGTTTAGCCATTTGTTTTTTGCCAGAATCTTCTCTCAGAAATCTTACTCTCAAAGCTTTTACGGTTCATTCCTTGTAGTATAAGGTCATATTAAGGCAATTTTGCATTCTTTAATATTTTTTCAGTAATATAAGGACAGTTGTTAGTGTCTACAGCTTTTTAATCCACCTTAATGTTGATGACATTATTTTTGAAGTTTCATGCATGCAATTTTCATTAAAATCATTCCTCTCGAATTTCTAAGTAAAAACTAAATAAACAGCATAAGATAAATGTATTTCCTGACAAGATTTCTCTCCCTTTGAGTTTCCTGTCTATCCAATCATAATTTTTTAGTCAGGTTACCCAAGTTTGAAATAGTAATTGTAGACCAGTGACAACTATTGACATCTACTCTGATAAAAGGGGTGCACGACAGTGAAGGAGACAGAGCACTTTGTGGTTACTTAGAGACAGAACTCTGACACATCCAGCAATTTAAGTGTTAGGAGTACCAGTAAGGGTGTTTATAAGGTATACCGAAAGTGACAATCACCTGGAGAACTAGTAAGAAGGAGTTTTAAAAAGTTATACATGACCTGGGCTAGAGTGAGACCCTACCTCAAAAAAACAAACAAAAAAAGTTATACACGAGGGTAAAGTAGGGAAATATGATGAATATAAGAGAAAAGGAAAAAATATATATAGAAACCCTCATTTGGAAACATTAGCTTCAAAATCAATAAGGGAGAGTGGTTTCAAAGGCTATAAACTGAATATACGTGGTGCTACCATTGGGGTATATTTCCTAAAAGGGAAGGGAAGTTAAATAGCTTTTTTTTCATTAGTTTTGTACTCAGTGAATACAGTCAGGTTGCTACCATTGTTAGCCTCCTCCCTGTCCTCCCCCTCCACAGGGACCATCCTTGTTGGGGAATATGGGTCATGCTTTGTAGTGTCAGCCATCAGTTATGGATAGGAGGCAATGTCTCTGCATATCATGACCCAACGTGTGGCTCTGACATTCTTTCCGCCCTCTCTTATGCAAATTTTCCTGAGCCATGTTGGGTTCATTTTAGATCTGCTTATAACTTTTTTAAATATGTATTTTATTTTTATTTATTTAACAGAGAGAGAGAATGGGTGTGCCAGGACCTCCAGCTACTGCAAATGAACTCCAGATGCATACGCCCCCTTGCACATCTGGCTGAAGTGGGTCCTGGGGAATCAAACTTGGATCCTTTGGCTCTGCAGGTAAACACCTTAGCCACTAAGCCATTCCTCCAGCTCCACATAACTTAAGGGAAGAAATAGGAAGATAACCATATTTGTATTCTTTATATAAAAATGAAGCCATTTGATCATTCCTCATCCTTTATTATCCTTCTTTTTTTGTCTCCTCTCTCAAGGCAGTTCTTCTTCTGTTTTGTCATCTCCATCATTTTGTCCTCCATCTTTCATACAACATTGTTGACCTCAGGACCTTTTTGGGTATCCCAACACTGTGGAGTCAGGAATACTCCCTTCAGTTCATGCCTGGAGGACAGAGTCCCAAAGAATGCCTCCACCCTCATGTGGTTCTGACATTCTTCCTGCCCCTTCCTCTGCAATGTTCCCTGAGCCTTGAAGGGTGTCATAGACTAAATCACCTTTAGTATTGAGCTCTCCACAGACTCTTATTTTCAGCTTTTGATGAATTTTCAGTTTCCTCGTTGTCTATCACTACCTCCACAGAAATGGTTCTGTGGGTAGCAGTGAGTGTAGCACTAATGCTCTTTCCACCACTACCTCTGCAATGTTCCCTGAGCCCTGGCAAGCATGATAGAAATGACTTTCCCAGTGCTAAGACCTGAGCTTTCTCTTCTTATCATTTTAGTTGCTTTTGGGTTCTCTCCTATTGCTAACATCTGTAAAAAGAAGGTTCTCTAACCAAAAGTGAGAACACTTATTAATTAAACATATATAATCAAACAGTATTAATTAAACATACACACTTAGAAACATTTTGATGGGCATAATGTCTTCATTTAGTCAAAGAACAGTGGAAACACCACAGTAAGATCTAGGACCTTCCAAGCCATAGGATTTGACTTGGCTGGAGTACCAGGCATGAATTCCCTTCCACTGAACAGGTCTTTTATAGAATCATAGAGCAGTTGATCATCCCCATAACTTATGTCCCACAATCACACCACTGGGTAAATCTTTCCTGTCTTGTTCCTTTTGTAGCTTGTGGGATCTAATGCATTTTTCAGAGTTTTCTCCCCTCACAGCTCATAGATTCAAATTTTTAGCATAGTATTCTTACCTCAAACAGTGAGAAGCCACCTACTAGTTTATTGCCCATGGGGAGAGAAAAGAATGAAATGGATAGTGGGGCATTACTGGGTTTATAGAATGAATTGGCAACTATTATTTCTTCTATAATTGCCTGGAACTGTTTTGCTGAAATACTATATGTTCCCAATATCTTCCAGCAAGAAGTCTTTTATCACATTTATCTTTATTATTTTGGATATAAGTATGTGCTACCTTCTGGTTTAGATCAATTTGATTATCATGTTATCTAGGTGTGTTTATGTGTGCAAGTGTGCACACACTACTTTATGCGTGCCTGATATTATTTGAGAGATTTTCAAGTGCGGGCTTTTAGTTTTCAGGAAAATTTCCTATTATTTTTTCTTTAATTATTTTTTTCTGACACTCTCCATACCCAAACCTTCTAGCAAAACTTCATGCCTTCAAATATAATTACATCCTTGTTTCAAGTTTTATCCAAAGCTCATTGATGTTGTCTTAAATTTTTTTCTGTACATTTGTTTGTAAATAGTTTCTGTTATGTTTTCAAATTTGCCAATTGCTCTTTCTGCAATATGTAGTCCACTGTTTATAAGCCCCAGTGTTTTCTTCCTCACAGGAACTGCAGGAATTTCCCCCTATTCAGATTTGGCTGTATTCTTATATCTTTTCTTTTATTACTTTACACATTTGATTTTTCCTCTAGTTCTTTGGGCATATGGAATGCAGTTGTAATAACTGGCTTAATGTTCATATTAGCCAATCTTAACAACTGGATCACTTTCAATTGATTTAATTTTCTCATTGTGCATTCTGTTTTCCTGTCTGTTTCTATGCCTGATATATTTTTAAACTGGATGTTAGACAGTGAAAATTTTTTCTTGTTGGGTGTTAGCTATTAATATTGACCAACTTTGTTCTGAAATGCATTTACATACAGCACTTTATCTATAATGCTCCTCACTAAAGTTTACTTTAATAGCTGCCAACATTCTGAGTTTAAGAGAAGGAGAGGCCATGTTGTTTAGTCCTGTCTGCAGTGTTCTGCCATGAAGACCTACAATCACACTTCTAGATTTGTGAAAATTTTGTACTTTATTTGAGAGGAAATCATGTAATTAAATAATTAAAGACTTAATTGTTTCTTTAAAGGATGATTAAAGAAGCCATAAAGAATGAATCAAAGAAAAAGAAAATAAAGCCCAACAAAAACAAGGTGAGGAAGCTGGGTATGGTGGTGCATTCCTTTAATTCCAGAACTTGGTAGGCAGAGGTAGGAGAATCACCATGAGTTCGAGGTCAACCTGAGACTACATAGTGAATTCCAGGTCAGCTCGGGCTACAGTGTAACCCTACCTGGAAAAACAAGAAAGAAAGAAGAAAGAAAGTGAGAGAGAGAAGGGGAGGGAGGGAGAAAGGAAGGAAAGAGAGAGAGAGAGAAATAAAGAAGAAAGCAAGCAAACATAGAACAGGAAAAAAAAAAAGAAAAGAAGATGAGGGTCAGGAAAATAAAAATAGGGAAACAGTCATTTTTTTTCTGAATGCACATTCCCACATAAATGGAGCTGCAAATCCATCTGTTCCTTACTTTTCTGGAACAAATTTCCTTTTACAGACCTATCTGACCTCCACAGAATTTGTTTTTCCTGTATGTCTGTCTCCCATGGTTACAACAGCATCTTTGTAATTTGGATGTTGTAGTGACTTTCATTTTGCACATCACTAAAATGTTTTCCTCTGAAACTAAAGGTGAATCACTTTTATTTCTGCAAAATATAATTGTCTATTTCTCATCCTAAAGGAAAGAAAATACCAAATAGGCAATTTAACAACAGTGACGTCATTTCTAAGCAGCATATCCAGAATGACTCCCTGCATTCTGAGGGAAGTATGACTACTGAAAGTTTTTAGAGGTTGTCAGAAAATGAAATGCTTGAACTGGGTATGGTGGTGCATGCCTTTATTCCCAGCACTGAGGGGACTGAGGTAGGGGGATCACAGTGAGTTCAAGGCCACCCTAAGACTATATAGTGAATACCAGGTTAACCTGGACTAGAGGGAGACCCTACCTCAAATAAAAACTGAACTGATTGAACATAATGTCCACTTACTTCTTAGTGATAAAGTATCAGAACTTTTAGGAATGGAGAACAATCACTCAAGCTAAAGTTATGCTTTTGTAAAAAAAAAAAAAATAGATTCCTTAGAGCCTTCCCAGACCTCTTTAAAAAATATTTGATCAATGTACATAATAAATTTATCCTTCTGAGCAGGAAGATAAAGGGTATATCTTTATATCTCTATTCAATTGTTAGTGTGCAGAACCTCTTACTTGTATATTAGCTACTTCAAGGATAAAAGTAAACTTACCTTAGACATGTTTCTTTGGATATAAGACTATATGTGTATGTGTGTGTGTGTGTGTGATGATTTTAACAAGCTCATAAACTTACAAAGAAATAATTATTAATTAGTATTTATATTATATTTATTAAAAATTTTGAATTTTTCCAATTACTCTGTTTTTTAAAATTTAAATGAGTACTATTTTTCAGTTGTCATAACTCAATTGGTTATAACATTGGTAAAGTACTCATATTGAACTCATATTGTAGTGCTTTGTGACAAAATATAATTCCTTTCATGAAAATGAGTGTTTGGAGATACATATGCATTTCTAAACACACATACAAAATATTTATCTGTGGTCCCTGAGGGTAAAG
Organism: Dipus sagitta; assembly: GCA_036346955.1. Lineage (NCBI taxonomy): Eukaryota > Metazoa > Chordata > Mammalia > Rodentia > Dipodidae > Dipus > Dipus sagitta. Next base: position 29,535,175 of record CM070772.1, read on the forward strand.
TGATGACTTCCTAGCCAGTCTGAAATCCCAGCACTCATAATAATGAAGACAGGAGAACTACAAGTTCAAAACCTGCCAGGGAAACTTACAGAGATCCTGTATCAACAATAAAAAAAAAGTACAAGCAAGGCCCTAGGTTCAATTTCCATTGCTGCACATATATGTGTGTGTGTGTGTGTGTGTGTGTGTGTGTGTGTGTACCGTTAAAAGAATGTTTACCAAGTAGCACTGTCAGTTTTTTTTTTTTCAATAAATATTAGGGTAAGAGGGGCTGGAGAGATGGCTTAGAGGTTAAGCACTTGCCTGTGAAGCCTTAGGACTCTGATTCGTGGCTCGATTCCCCAGGACCCACGTTGGCCAGATGCACAAAGGGGCGCATGCGTCTGGAGTTCGTTTGCAGTGGCCAGGGGCCCTGGCATGCCCATCTCTCTCTCTCTGTCTGTCTCTTTCTATCTGTGTCTGTCACTCTCAAATAAATAAATGAAAACAAAAAAAAAAAAAATAGGGTAGGAGATGTCTGCAGTATCTAGAATTCCTTGAGGAAAACAAAGACTGAACTTATTGGTACAACTTGTTTTGTTTTGTTTTTTCAAATTGGACTTGCTACTTTTGCTAATCTACTGAAAGCACATAATTCTTATGGACTTTGCCGTGAGGATTTGGCAGATCTCAGTTTGAGAGTAGCCATCACTTTCTAAAATTTTGTGACATTACAAAAACGCCTCTAAAGATTGTAAGAAACATGATACTTCCTGGACTACATAAAGCAACCCACTTTCAGCATAGCTCATAATAACCAATCAATGAAAAGTTTTCAAGCTTTGTCTTTTTTTTTTTTATTTTATTTTTGGTTTTTCGAGGCAGGGTCTCACTCTAGCCCAGGCTGACCTGGAATTCACTATGGAGTCTCAGGGTGGCCTCGAACTCACGGCAATCCTCCTACCTCTGCCTCCCGAGTGCGGGGATTAAAGGCGTGCGCCACCACGCCCGGCTTGCGCCACCACGCCCGGCTGTCTCTTTTATTTTTATTTTCCATCGTTGGCCTCATCTTCTACCCCTCCCCCCTACCCTTTCTGTAATCACCATTATCATTGCTGTCATCCATATCATGCCATCGCCTTCTTGTCATTCCTGACTTCCTCAGGAATGTTATACAAGCAAATGGCATAACGGTAATTGAAAGACTTTTACTTTTAATGTATAATATGTGCAGTCTTTGTTAATCAGCAGCCCCATCAGTACTACTCATGAAAATAAAAAAAAAATTACTCAAGATATTTAAGAATGGCTAAAGATAGGCAATGATGGACAGGTAATTTCTCCTCGGAACACCCATGTATTTTTATATCAAGTGCAGCACACTCTGTTGGTAGTGGGCACTGTTCAGAGCAATTTTGTAAAACACATGCTTCACTTTATTTCTAATCTGTGTCTATGTGCGACTAACAGCACAAGGAGGAAGGAGATCAACACAGAGAAAAATCAACTCCTACCAAATCAGAGAGCCAGAGCCTCAGAGGCCCCCAACACCTCATCACTGAAGCAGACCAAAAATGAGCCCAACATGGCTCAGGGAAATTTTGTGGAAGAGGGGGCGGAAAGAATGTCAGAACCACATGTTGGGTCATGATATGCAGAGACATTTAGCTTACCCATAACTGTGGGCTAACTCCACAATGCATGACCCGTATACCTCAACAAGGAGGGGCCAAGCGGAGGGGGCAGGTCACGGATGAGCCTAATAATGGTACCAAACTGACTGTATTTGCTGAATACAAAACTGACTAATAAAGAAAAAATAAATAAAAAATAATAATAATAAATCAGAGAAGTGTGCTAATATTATGCAACTGTCTTTGACAATGACTTGGTGAAGATTGTGGTGATTTACAAGGAGATTAATCAACTGTGGATCAAATTTATTTAGAACTACTGTAAATATGCAAAAACCATAAATGTCATATATGGACTCCACAGCATAATCCTCTGATAACACTTCACCAATAGACAATGGAAATTGAAGCACATAGCTAGAAGTAGCTAAGATGATATTATGATACTGGGCAAATGTAGGTTCATATTTCCTATTTCGTTTTTATTTATTTACGTATTATTTGCAAGCAGAGTGCGTATATGAGAGAGAGAGAAAGATTAAAATGGGTGGGGAGAATGGATGTGCCCGGGCCCTTTGCTACCACATTGCGTTGTTGGAGCAGCAGTTTTCCCAGGTAGGCAATGCCTCTTGGAATGACATCCCAACCTGTGGTTCTAACAATCTTTCCACCCCCTCTTCTGCACACTTGTCGCCTGTCATTCAGTCTCATCAAACTCATGATAAGTCTCTATCCTGAGATTCTAAAAACCCGTTTTTGTTCACACAATTCTTGAAATGAAAATTCTTAAATGACTCTTTTCATTTCTTAGTCATAACTGAAACCCTTTAATTTAACCCATGCAGCCATTTGTGATTGAGACCTTACCTAACACTCCAATATCCTGGGCTGTCCTAATGGGACTCTCCACTTTAATTACACTTTTATCACCACTCTACATGATTTAACTGCTCCTGCCTTGTGCTCACCTGGTATTCTGTAAATGCCCTTATTGTAACTATTATCACACTATATTGTAAAAATACATCTGCTTAATTACTCCACCCAGTTTAATAAAAATTTCCTTAAGATATGAATCAAATAATTATTTGGCCAGTATACCCATAGAAAGGCAGTGCTTTCTTCACAGTTGTTTATTATTATTATTATTATTATTATTATTGTATGAATAAATTTTATTAAGACCTAAATTTCAAAAATTACATGAATACTGGATAAATGATGAAAAAAGTATTAGTGCAATTCAGAAGTAAAACATTGAGTTTTGGCATGAATAACAATAGGGATTAAAAATGACTTTAAAAAAATTTGTGCTCAGTGACTACTTTCCAACCCTCACTTCAAAGGGAAACTCTTATTAAATGTCTTTTACACCAAGTTCGTGTGCTTAAAATTAATGTGAACTGATTTTCATAGGTTTGATTTATCTATTTCTTTTTTGACAGTGTATATGTGTGTGTTGTGTGTACATGTGAGTTCACATGTGTGTGGGTACACGTATGTGTGGATTCTTGGGTGTGAAAAGGCAAGAGTCAGTTGTCTTCCTTTCACTCTTCACATTAATTACTGTGACAACACCCCTCACTCAAACACAGAGCTTGTCAATTGGACTAGTCTCGTTAGTCAATGTGCCCTTGGGATCTCCTCTTTACCTCCTGAACACTGTGATTACAGGTGCCATGCCTACCTGGCATTTATGTGGATAAGGAAGATTTTAACTCTGGTGCCCATTCTTTCATTTTTCCAAATTTATTTATTTATTTTTAATTAGTTTTGTGCTCAGTGAATACAGTCAAGCTGGTACCATTGTTAGCCTCCTCCCTGTACTTCCCCTTACTCCTGGCCCCTCCTTGTTGGGGTTTGTGGGTTATTGTGGGGTTAGCCCTCAGTAATGGGTAGGAGGAAATGTCTCTGTGTACCATGACCCATCATGTGGCTCTGACATTCTTTCTGCCCCTCTTCCACAAATTTCCCTGAGCCATGTTGGGTTCATTTTAGGTATGCTTCAGCGAAAAGATCTTCGGAGCCTCTGTGTCTCTGGATATCTGACTTGGTAGGAGTTGATTGTTCTCTGTGTCGATCTCCTTCACCCTTGTGCTGGTACCAGGTTCACCAAGAAAACAGCACACTTGCTTGTTTCGCCAATTATTCTTAGTTTCAGGTGGGGCCCTTTTGAAGTATGATGGGGTGGTCCTCTCCTTAGGATTTTTTATTTATTTTTATTTATTTATTCTGTTTTTGGTGTTTCAAGTTAGAATCTCACTCTAGCCCAGGCTGACCTGGAATTCACTATGTAGTCTCAGAATGGCCTCAAACTAACAGTGATCCTCCTACCTCTGCTTCCCGAGTGATGGGATTAAAAGCATGCACCACCACACCCAGCTGATGCCCAGTCTTGAATAGCAACTGCTTTCTCCACTGAGCCATCTCCTCATAGCCTATGTCCTGCTATTGATTTATTATTTTTATTTATTATTTTAGTTTATTATTATTTATTATTATATATGTTAATATATTATTTTATTTTTTATTTTTTATTTGTGTGTGTGTGTGTGAATTCCAGGGTTTCTTGCAGCTTTGAATGGAAAGCTCCAATCAGTATTTTTATGTGTGAGTGGCTTGGAAGTTAAACCTAGGTAGGAGGCTTTGCAAGCAAAAGCCTTCAACTGCTGAACCATCTCCTAAGCCCCCTACCCCTCACCTATTTCTTTCCCAATTTATCTTGTAAAATGGAGTGATCAAATTAGATCTTTTTTAAAAAAGATGAAGCACATGAACATTCTTTTTCTTTCTGATTTTTATGTTATTTCTGCCTCGTTTTCATATTGAATATGCAGCTAAGAATGGCATGGTAAGTAATGCAGTTTTCAGCATAAATCCATTTCAATTTCAAGAAGAATTAAATGCTTCAAACTATGCCACACTGCATTACTTTTATGCCTGCTTTATTTCCTGACATCAAAATCAATCATTAAAACTGGATCCATTCTTAGAGCTAATTTTTTATAGAAATTGTGTTTCAGAGCTCTAAGAAAGAAAAACGTACAGGAACAGATGTTACTGGCATAACCACGCTTCCGAGGAGCTGACCTGTAAGTCCTGACCATGGACAGTGTCGCATAGCACTAGCCCTGGCGTCTACGACAGTGTTAGCAGAATTGACAGCAAGAGCACACATGATTTATTCATTCAGAATGATCCATCGTTTCCTGTATTTTAAGCTCCGGGCACTCACACTGTACAATGCTGTGCCATTCAGCAAAAACCAGTCTGAAACAGGAAGCACTTTAGCATGTTTACACAAATATCTTTTTAAACAGACTTAACGACTAAGACAACGTCCTTGCAGAGCTCTACTCTAAAATCCTTGGGTGAAATATTATCATTACACACTCAGGAAAATCAATCTCGGATACTGACAGCCGGATGGTGAATTTCCTTTCTGTATTGAAATCAATTTCCCATGGACTGTGAATACATAAGCATTTACCAGCTACTTTCTTCTGACTAAACCATTCAAAACAAGGGCATTAAATACTAATATATATCATTTTAAGTATTCTGATGTTGATACACTTTTATGTAAAGAAATGTTACATTAATACTAACATTAACTAACATTAATTAAGCAAATAGTAAATGGCAGGCATCTGCTTACCACTTTGCATACATTTTCCCATTCAGCCCTTTTCTGAAATTCCCTGAAGCAAACATAATTGCTAACTGTTTTTGTGTTGTTGATTTTTTTTTATTTTTTATTTTTTTAATCACACTGTAATGGAGATATTTGAGTATCTTTCCTGAGGTCACATAGAGATTCTAAAAATTGTAATTTGGCATCAACTCATGAGTCCAAGGCCTGAGTTCTCAATCATTATTTTAAACTGCTTTTGTGTTTCAGCATTGCTCCCACTGTGTTCGTAAATAACACAAGCCCAGCATCTGAGTCATAGAGATCATTTCTGTACGTGACTAACTTCCAAAGTTGTCTCTAACTCCACAAGTATCTGAACTATATTTGCCAATGCCCAAGCATACTCTAAAATATTTAGCACCCTTATAGGCTCATACTTACAGAGCTCTATGTGCTTTGTTTCTCCTCTAAGAAATTCAGATTCAAATTAAGCCATTGGAAACATCAGTATGAGGCTAACTGAGCTCTTCCCAACCCCAAATTGAATTCTTTTACTTTCTGGGGCAGCTAACATCTGAAAAACAAAGGAGATCTAGTTGTCGGGAATCATGACAGGTTATGGCCTTGCAGTTATAATGGAAGTAAATGATGAGGTCTTCAATCCCCTGTCTCTACTCTCATTCACTTTTGTACACTTCTCGTAAAACATCGACCTGTGAGTTGTCAGCTATTCTGTTTCTCACTGTGAACAAATGTCTATTGAGAGAGTATGCATCAAGAGGAAGACATGAATAAACAAAGATAACAGCAGAAAGATCACCGTGTTTGAATTTTCCAACAGGTATGGAACACGGTGATTGTGGATAGCATTTATATGGTGATTGAAAGAACCCCTGGTATGCTGAAAGCAAAGTTCCTTCGGGAATCCCAAGTGGATGTGAAGAGCTTATGAGTGGTTGTAGCAAAAGCAGATGAAAAAAAAAAAAAACTGGATGAAAACTTCTTATTAAGCATAAAGATTTTAAAAAGTCATTGAGCATAATAAATTTAAAATTACTTTGCAACTTTTTTTTGCTTTAATAAATTTTCCATGTATGCATTGATCATTCGCCTTCTTGCAGTGACTCCAACCGTTTTCTCTGGTCACTGCTATGGCTGCAACCAACTTTTCTATTCCTGTTTTTTGTCTCCTACAGATGAAAAAGTCTCTCCCATTCTTTAAAAAAAAAAAAAAAAAAAAAAAAAAAAAAAAAAAACTCCTTTACTCATCCTTTCTCTTTTTCTCTTTTCTTTTCTTTTGTTTGTTTGTTTGTTTTTGTTTTTCAAGGTAGGGTCTCACTCTAGCCCAAGCTGATCTGGAATTCACTATATATGCTCAGGGTGGCCTCGAACTCTCTTCAACCCTTCTACCTCTGCCTCCCGAGTGCTAGGATTAAAGGTGTGTGCCACCTTGCCCAGCCTCCTTTCTCTTTTTTAAATGTGTGCGTATTTATGCATGTATGTGTATGTGTGTGTGAAGAATAAAATATTAGATGGATGACAAAATTTAGGGCTCAATAAAATCCTTACAAACAAAATTCAAGACCACATCAAAAGCATCACCCACTTCGATCAAGTAGGCTTCATCTCTGGGATGCAGGGGTGGATATCAATTAATGTAATTCACCACATAAATAAACTTAAACACAAGAATCACATGATTATTTCAATAGCTGCTAAAGAGCCCTTCGACAAAATACAACACCCCTTCATGATCAAAACACTAAAGACACTTGGTATGGAGGGATCATATCTCAACATTATAAAGGCTATTTGTAAAGCACCTAAGGCCCAGATCACACTAAATGGGGAAATTAAGAGCAAAGGACCTGATACTTTCTGTACCTGATTTTCAGAAATCTTGAAACACACAATAACATATAACCAAAAAAAAAAAAAAAAATACAGCCCCCACTACATGGCAGGATAAGCTAAAAACTCTTCACACTGAAATATTTTTGTTGGGTTACTGGATTTAAGATACTAAACTTTTAAGTCCATGGGAATAACATACTGCTATCCGTGTACTGCATTACTTCTGCCTAAACCAGTTAATGGAGAAGTGGAGCACCAAGTGAGGAAACTGTAGGTCTGGTGATTATGATTGCGTGGGGGTTCCAGAACACAAAATAAAATAAAGTGACTGGAGCTGGAGAGATGGCTTAGCGGTTAAGTGCTGGCCTGTGAAGCCTAAGGACCCCGGTTCAAGGCTCAATTCCCCAGGACCCACGTTAGCCAGATGCACAAGGGGGCGCACGCATCTGGAGTTCATTTACAGAGGCTGGAAGCTCTGGCGCGCCCATTCTCTCTCTCTCTCTCTCTCTCTGCCTCCTTCTCTCCATCACTCTCAAATAAATAAATAAACAAACAAACAAATTTTTAAAATAAAATAAAAAAATTAAAAAAATAAAGTGACTGGATATTCTGCCTATGGTGTGGTCATGTTGAAGGTGACAGGGACAGGGAATGATCACTGTCACCCTTTTGCCCATCAACATACACCTTTCCAAAGAAGTATTTTTGTAGTAAATTCTACATAATCATCAATGATTAAGAACCCTGATTTTTTCAATAAACTTCATGAAAGGTTTAGAATGTTTTTTTTTCTTTTTCTGTAATTTTCTACATTTAATAGAATTGTACTGAAGAAAAATGAATAAACAAGATTTGTTTGGAAGTTAAAATAGAAAATAAAAATTGTCAGTTTGTTTTACAATCCTGTGTTCAAGCCTAGAAAAAAGATTGTGAGGTAAGCATGAAATTCAGGACCAATGCATGAGGAAAATAAAGTCAGGAGCATATTCAAAACTGCACAGTAGATTTATACATTTGTTCTTGTGTTTTATGGACAGTTGATTATCTACATTTTACTAGCCTTAAAATAAAACAAAGATGTCTTTTGTAGACCTCAACTTTCTATATTGAGTCAGAATAATAAACTATTAGCTCATGGAGATAAAGATAACTTCATTAATGATGATGGGAAGCTGGATCGGATATAAGTCATTTCCGACTCTTATCTTTTGTTTTTAGTCTCGACTTCAAAAGAGTAATGAGAATCAGCTTTTCCTTCTGCTCCCTTCTGGGACTCTCTGTAAATGTGTTGGGGAAGTTTTAAGAGCTACAAAATCCTAGGATGACCTTTGCAAAAGGAATATGTTACTATATTTTTACATGGCATTTTATTTCTACCATGTCACATCAACAAGACTAATTATCTCCATTAAACAAAAATTGTAGCTTTAAACAGTTCAGCCATTAGAAGAAAGGACATAGGTTTGTGGCAGTTTCTTGCTATGACCAGTGTTTTAGCCAAATTAAATAAGGGGGGGGGGAGCCCAAGACTTATCAACAGCACAGTGATTAATGTGAAATGGTTATTGTTGAAAGTAAATTATTTGTATGCATCTAAGAATATAGCCTAGTCAACAAAGTAGAGCTTGTTAAAGTGAATTAGACATTAACAGAAAAAATATTTTTAGTGAACTAGCAGCTACAAAAAAATGAAATAATAAAGAATTCTATCAAACTATCACCACACAGCCCCTAGAAAGTCCATGGCAATGCCCCCTGTTGTTTGTACAGAAGCCTTCACTCTCAGAATGCTGTTAACTCTTCTACAGGCACTAAGGCACCAGAGCCAGGGCAAAAGCAGCTCAAACCAGAAATGGCCAAAATGGTAATGAGTGGCATGTGCCAAAAGGACTGTGGTCACACACTGGTGCTGAGTGGAAGAGGACCTATATACATGCTTCTCCCTCCATTTCAATATGTGACATCACCCCTACTCTTAAGAAAGAACCCAAGTCAAAACCATATCCCCAAAATGAGCCTGCTCTCCATTATCAAGCTCCCACCAATCTGGGGCTGCAAGAGGGCCTACACCTATTAAATTCTCTCTAACATAATAACGGTCACCCCATTTTTCTGGTTCTAACTTCACTCTCCATTGGAGAATTTGCTTCCCTTTTTCAGATGGATGCAGATTCTAAGAGAACCAGCCCATCATACCTGAAAAGGGCCCCAGCTGAAACTAAGAGTAATTGGGGAAATGACAAGAGGGCTGCTTTCTTATGAACCAGCACAAAGGTGAAGGAGACAGACACAGAGGATATTCAACTCCTACCAAACCAAATATCCAGATACACAGAGGCTCACAAAACCTCATCACTGAAGCAGACCTAAAGTGAACCCAACATAGCTCAGGGAAATTTGCCTAAAAGAGGGGGAAATTGTTAGAGCCACAGGTTGGGACATTATGCACAGAGACATTGCCTCCTCCCTATAACTGATGGCTAACCCCACAACGCACGACCCACATTCCCCAATGTGGAGGGTCCCTTCAGAGAGGAGAGGACAGAAGGAGGCTAAGGATGGTACCAACATGGCTGTTTACATATTGTGTACATAGCAAATAAAAAATAAATAAACAATATTTGCCAGAACACGAGAAAAAGAAGGGAAATTACTAGACCACTGAGCACAGTTCTAAAAAGAAAGAAAGAAAGAAAGAAAGAAAGAAAGAAAGAAAGAAAGAAAGAAAGAAAGAAAGAAAGAAGGAAAGAAAGAAAGAAAGGCCCCCTCTTGTCCCACCATGAGGTGGGCATGGAGCAAATTCCCTCTTCTCTAATTTGATCTGCTTTGCTGAACCCATGATTCTATTCTATTGGAGAGAGAGATCTGGCAGGAAGATTCTAGAGGGGATGGGGAACATTTGGTTAATCTTCTTTTTGAATCTTTTTGTTTTTTTTTTTACCTTCTCTTCTCATTCGAATTTCCTTATCTCTTACTTCTGAGACACTGTCTGATGCTACAGGCTCTAAATTAAAGACCCGAAGGAATGCCTTGGGTCAGGTTCCAGGTTGCATCCATTTCCACCATGGTACACTCAATCTTCACTTTTCTGTCCACGTCTTCCTCTCAGTTCCTGCCCTCCTCATTACTAAGGCTGAAGCCTCCTGCTGGGCACACCTGCCTGGCCCCTTCCTGCTTTGCTTGTCAAGGTCCAGTTCTCTTTTAAAAGTCCTTTCTAACATCATTTTCTTTACTAAATATATCCATTAAAAAGTGGAGAATGTCATGCTGTCCAGATGTGGAGTATTAGGAGTGCTGTTAGGACTAGAACACTGGATAGGAACCAAGCCAAATACAATCTAAGTACTAAGTGAACACTTCTCAAATTATGGAAGTAATGGAGTTCATAAAGGACTTTAAAACTTGCATTATGTAATTTGTTTGTTTCTTTGAAATGTTCCTCTAACTGAAAATAAAGGGTATGTGAGAAACAAGGCAGATAAGGGTTAGGGAATACACTTTATATTTGTGAATAATTAAAAGAATAAAAAATTAGGCTATGGCCTTTTGTGGCCACAAACTACATGCTTTATTGTGAAATTAAGGCTTTATTGCCAAATTACATTGTCATATTTATAAGGACATGCAACATTGATTCATATGTAAAAATTTTACAGAAAGGAGAAACCAAAATATTATGGGATTTTACATAATTGAAATTATTAAAAACATATTTTTAAAATAAAAATTACCAAGACAGAAATCCACCACATGTCTAAATAAGTATAATTATTTATTGCATAAAAGGAAGCACATTCTTGTATAGATTTTAAGTAAAGAAAACCTTGCAATGTCTCTTTGGCTCAAAGACTATAATTACTATTGCTTTTAATCTGCTCTCTCTTTTCAATTTTTACAATTACTTTCTCAAAGTTTAGTTTCATTTGCTTACAAGACTACCATTCATAGCTTGCTCCAAATAAGTCTCACCTACATTCTGTGAAAAAATTATGTAAGCTAATTTTAAAGGGCCCAAAGCATAAGAAATAATCCTAAGCAAAAACAACTAGATAGTAATAAAGGTTAAATAGCATGTAAGAATCTAGATACATTTTAAGCACCAAAATTAGCACTAAAATTAGTAGGGCTGGGGAGATTTCTCAGTGGTTAAAGGCATTTTTTGCAAAGCCTGTGTGTCGAGGTACAATTCCCCTATACCCACATAAAACCATATATACAATGTGGTGAAAGCACCTGGAGTTTGTTTGCAACGGCAAAAGGCCATGACATACCCATTTAATATCTCTCTCTCTCTCTCTCTCTCTCTCTTCTTGGAAATAAATAATTTTTTAAATATTTTATTTTTATTTATTTATTTGAGAGGCAGATACAGAGGGAGAAAGAAAGAGAGAATGGGCACACCAGGACCTCTAGCCACTGCAAATGAAGTGCTACCTTGCATGTACCACTTTGTGCATCTGGTTTACGTGGGTCCTGGGGAACTGAACTGAGGTCCTTTGGCTTTGTAAGCCCGCACCTTAACTGCTAAGCCATCCCTCTAGCCATAAGTCAAATATTTTAAAAATGGTAAGTTGCTTCTTCATAGCTAATTAAAAGATATAACTTCCTTAAAATTAGAGATAGTTTGGGCAGAAATACCCTGATAGAGTTGAGGCAGCTTGATCCTAAAATCATAGGCTCTCCCTGGTAAATTCAGATGCCAGAAATGTACCATTTCCCCACAGTGACCTGTTGGTTAGGGATGTCCATGAGACCCCAAAAATAATGCAGCCAGTTGCCAAAGCACTGAGTTAACCACAATAACTAAATGGTAAGACCCTATTGCAGAAAACACCACCAGCTGTGGATGCAGCACATTGAGACATTAACCTGGAACTGAGATGGAAGCCATCTTCTTGTCTTTAGCTGTCATGGGGCTGGAAATAGCTATATGAGCTTCTAGGGGATAAAAATCATCAATAGTGTGACCAAACAGTAGATCTTGCATGCTATGAAATTAACCAGCCAGACAGGAAGTAACTATGGGTGCAATAGTGGCACATAAGCCATGGGGGTAACCAACTCCTCTCTGATTGGCGTGGACCATTTGACAGGAGTGAGTCCAGCTTTAGTCATGAAGAATCTTTGGAGCAGGTAATAATTAGTAAACAATACTGTATTTGACCAAGGTCATGTCAGTCTTACTTTAAATTTTGAAGCTAATAAAACCATTAATAATTAATAAGACTATCTACCAACTGAATTTTCAGCTGAGTATATGAACAGAGAATTATCTATGTTATTTCTTAAAAAGACATGTAACATTACAAAATGCTTGTGAAGCTTATTTTCAAACCTTTAGCAATGTTCTCCTAACCATTTTCCAACAAACATTCCTACACAGAGAACTGGTAACCATGAGACAATTTTTCAAAATGCTTTAAAAACAAAAATATTCCCAAATTTGAAGATGTGATATTATCAGAGACTACAAGATCTGTCTGAACTCATGATGAACCACTCTTCCTTGTTCTCTGGAAGGTCTCCAGAGTTCCTCTGGAACACACCATACTTCCTTGCTACTGCATAATAAACACAGGCTGATTCACCCACCCAGTAAACACGGCATGGAGGGAAAACAGCTGGTGTATGAAAGAGACGCTCGCGCACATGTTTCAGGATAACTTCCGATTAGATGCATCTTTAGATTATTCTAACCCACAATGTTTTTGGCTTGAATAGGAAACATATTGAGTGTTTCAGGGAGGAATATTTGTTTCTGAATGCAAAACTTTTTTCAGCCTAGCAGAAAGCTTCTTATCCATTTGGGCTCTCACCGGCTGGTGGAATAAAAGTGAGCTGTGCATCGCTGGTTTGCTGTGGTCCCTGAAACCATATCAAACTGCCTATGCCATGCTCTTCACTCAACAGATGGAAAATATTCCCTAGCAGCTTAGAGCCAGGAAGGGGGCGCTCATTGAAAGAGGTGAAGAGGGGCCCAGAGAGGCTCAGAGGCCATGTGCATTCCAGTCAGGGGTTAACTGTCAAGGCAAGTAGGAGTTCACTGAGGCAAGACAGAGAGAAATGACCACGCTGCTTTTGTGATTGATGATTGATGAATGCAGAGAAAGTAAGCAAAGAAAGACATTTTGGTGTGGAATGTGAGCATTAATAAATAGCAACTATCACAACCAACTCTAATGATGATTTATACTGTGGTTCTGAGGCAAATCCCCTCTGCTGAGGTTGCTAATAACAGAACGTTTGGAAAATAGCTCCGAAGTAACGAAGATCATTACAACCACAAGGTCCTTTCAGAATTTTGCTCTCAATATTTTAAGTCCTTGTTCAATGGCTACAATCATTCATCTAGATATAATTGCAGGATGCCTTTGTGGGATTGCAGCTAACAATTTCCAACAAATGAAACCGCCTGCCCACTCCTCTCTAATATGAAGTTTATTGGGTCCTTGCGTCACTTGCTCACTCACTCTCTCGCTCTCTTTTTATTGAGGTAGGGTCTCACCCTAGTTCAGGCTGACCTGGAACTCACTCTATAGTCCCGGGCTGGCCTCAAACTCACAGCGATCCACCTACCCTCCAAGCTCTGCCTCCCAAGTGCTGAGATTAAAGGCATGCATCAAGTCTTTGCTTCTGTTTTCAAGCTACACTGAAATGTAGCCTGTTTTTATATTTTCTGATTTTCCTTCCCTCTTTGAGTAGCACCTGTCATATTAGCCCATCCCAACAGGGAAATGACAGGCGCAGGCCTAACCAAAGTAGATATCCTACAAATACACATGCTGATACTCAGTAACTATTCCCCACTGCACAAAAGAGAAGATTTTGCATAGAGAAAGGAAATATTACTCCAGAGATGTTTGTTCCCAGCATCACGTGGCTGAAACATTGATGTTCACGTAGATATTACTGGGAAGTGCATCACAGGAAGCCTACAGATCAGGTGTTTGGTCATTACAGTTTCCTGAGCTCCTAACAATTCCCAGTAAGATTCGATTTTCTTTGAACAGTATGAATTCATCAATATCAAATGTCTTTTCTAATGAGCTAGAAAGCAGATGGGTGTTGAATAAATAGGCAGGTAGACAAAAGGATTGTATCTAGGGATGTATGTAAAGTGGTAAAAAGTAAACACCTACTGAGTAGATAGATAGGTAAGTAAAGATCAATGGATTGCTGATCTTTTTTTCACTCTTAATGTTACTAGTTATTTTGAAAGTACTTCGACTGACGTCTCTTGACCCTTATTTATACAACTCTACAAAATTAATTTTCCTTTCTGTATTTGCTTTTCATGCAATGCAATTTCAGCATCACAAAATTACTGTGTTACAAAGCAGATCAGCTCAGTGAAGTAGATATCAAAGACCACACTGTTTTCTGTTTGTTTGTTTGTTTGTTTTTGTTTTGTTTGTTTTCAAGACAGGCTGTCACTCTGTAGTCCAGGCTGGCCAAGTACTCACTATGTAGCCATGGCTGGCCTTAACTCATGCCAGTCCTCCTGTGTCAGCCTTCCAAGTGCTGGAATTACATCATTATTTTTTATTAATCTCATAAAAACTTCTTGAAAGAGGATAAGGAAGATATTTTCTGCCCTCTGACCTGGAAAATATATGTTTCTGAATGCCATCCTTTGTTAGACACTTAATGGACTTGTCAGTAGCAAACTTGGGTGTGGAGACCAGGATGGAGATGAGCAGTTTTTCCCGTTAGAGATGCTAATAGAGTTTCTAATTGGTGAGGCTCAGGAAAGCACCTTAGGCTAAGTTGTTCCCCACTAGGTTTGCAGAGTTTATGTAATAACTACTAGCTGAACCTTTCCTTTTTGGGGGGTAGTGATTCGAAGTCAGGTCTCACCCTAGTTCTGACCTGGAACTCTGTAGTCCCAAACTGGTCGCAAACTCACAATGATCCTACCACTGCACCTGGCTGTGAACCTTCCATTTTTCCACATTAACAATCCTTTCATGGTTTAGATTTTTTAGCTGTTCACTTGCAATAATCTACCTCAAATTCACTACACACAATTCATTTATTTTAATCAAATTATGAATAGTTAATGCAAATGCATAGAATGCTTGTAGGAATAGCATAAGATGTTCGACAATTATTTCGTTTTAATTTGAAAATCCTTTAAATACTACCCCAGGGCATGGCAATAGCTCACTTGGTAAAGTGCTTCCTTTGCAAGTACAAGGATATAAGTTCAATTCCCCAGAACCCACACTAAAAATGTGCCTTTAATCCTGATACTTGGGAGGTGGAGACAGGCAGATCCCCGAAGCTTACTGGACAGCCAGTCTAGTCCACTTGACAAATTCCTAGCCAATGAAAGACCCTATTTCAAAAAAGGTGGATGGTCGCCTTTAATCCCAGCACTTGGGAGGCAGAGGTAGGTGGATTGCTGTGAGTTCGAGGCCACCCTGAGATTACATACTCAATTCCAGGTCAGCCTGGGCTAGGAGACCCTACCTCGAAAAACCAAAAAAAAAAAAAAAAAGGTGGATGGCACCTGAGGAGTGACATCCAGGGTTGTTTTCTGGCCTTTACATGTGTGTGTGTGTGTGTGTATGAACACACGCAAGCACACCTTTAAAGTGTTTCACCTTCCTAGAGAACTTTCCTTGCTGCCAAGAGCTGGAGTTTTCTGATGCAGACTGCTCCGTCAGCGGCAGCTTCCCTCAGCCTGGCCTGCTCCTGTCTGTGCTGAAGGCCGCCCTACAGCTCAGCATGTTTACCTAGCTTCATGTTACTTTCACATTTTGAAAGTAGACGGTCTTTATTTTATAGACAAAATATAAGCACTATAAACTTCTCTCTTATGTCAATAAACTGAACCTTGTTTTTTTTTCTACGTGCATATGTGTAAGGTGTGCATCCACGGATACATGCATGTTTGTATGCATGCAGGCTAACATATGTGTATGCTTGCACTGTACATGCGTGCATGTGGAGACCAGAGTCAATGCTGGACATGGTCAATAATTACTTTTTGACTTACTTCACGAGACAAGGTCTCTCACCAGTACAGTTAGTCTAGCAGGCCTGAAGAGCTGCCTCTTTCTGCTTCCCAGGCTCTGGGATGACAGGTACAAAAGCCACCACACCCAGTCTTTATGTGTCTGCTGAGGACCCAAACTCACATCTGTCTAGCAAGAGCTTGACAGACTGACTCATTCCTCAGCCTAAGATCTTGCCATTCTGACAAGCAAGTAGAGAAAATTGGCTTTTTTAAAGTATGTCCAGTAAATAACAGTTCACATGAAAGTAAGCAACTCCAGCTGAGTCACCTCACTGTTTTTGTTTATTTCTCACTTATATTAAAATGGCCAGATGTTGGACTGTTTCACTCTTTTTCCTTTTTCTTTGAAGGGCCACAGATGTGCCCTGTGTGCAACAGCTACATTCAAACAAAAAACTGAAAAGAAATTGCCCTTGGTTTTATAAGCATCTGCATAAACACTCATATTCTCCAACTGCACAATATGTTCAAGGGATCTAGTGTTGGTGTCGTCACCATAATTGTTAAAATGGGGAGCCAAATAAACTAAAGGTAAAAAGTGACTGTGCACAAGTGCAACTGTTATGGAGTCATCGCACCTACGAGATGGTGCATCAGTCTTTCATCCCTAGAAACAGAGTGCAGGACAGGTGTGTACATAGGATCCATGTGGATGTCCTCCATGTTGCTGCGTTTTATCCTGTTAGTCAGCTCCAAACTCCTACGCTTCTGCTGAACTTCCCCTGCTCAAAGCTGCTACCACACCTTGTTCCTCTCGCGGTATCACTGTAAGTCTGTTTTCCTCCGCGATTCAAAGCATTTTTTTTTTCCTCTCTCAGCAACAGGTAAAGTGAAAGCGAACAAAGAACCACATATTTAATCAGATATTACAAATACTACTAGGGACAGCCACAATCAACATGGTGTCTACAGAGAAAGGTTTGAATTTCTTAGCTTAGCATTGAAAATTAGGATCTCATGTTTGAAGAGCTGCTTTACGAAAAGGTATTGAATTGCAAGTCTCTGTTACTGACTCAGAGCCAACTTCCTGATTAAAACCCACTATATAAAGTCATTTATTGAGTAAAAATGATTTCTTACTTTATCTTAAAAAATATTTAAGCTGGATACTAGTACTGAACTTTTAAATGTTATTTTTCTTTTTATCCTTTTACTTTAATATAAATTCATTTTAAAAATTATGGACTTTATGATGGTTTTTGTACCTGTATATCCTATTTACCCCGTTACTTTTGTCAGCCCCTCATATTTCCCAGTGAACCTCTTACTCATTCAAAAAAAGTCCCTCATAATTTCATGTCATTTATATACATTTGTATATGTTAATATATATATGTGTGTATATATGTATGTATATGTATATACATTATATATATCCAGATTCTGTATATGAAAGAAAATGTGCTGTTTGTCTGTCTTTGCTTACTATGACAATCTCTTCCCATTTCCCTACAAATAACATTGTTTTCCTTTATCACTGAACAAAATTCTATTATACATATATATGTATATGATACATATATATCATATGATACACATACACATATATATGTATATCATATTTTCTTTCTCCATTCACCTATTGATGGGCACCTTGACCATCTTTATAATTCCATTATTGTGAATAGAGCCACAATAACTATGGACATGCAAGTATCTCTGTTATACACTGATTTAAATTTATTCAGGTATATACCCAAGAATGATATAGCTGGGTAATATAGTAATTCCAGTGTTTTAAGTTTTTAAGAGATTTTTATACTGATTTCCATAGTGGTTTCACTAATTTACATTCATACCAGCATTGTATAACAGCTCTTACCCTCACCAGTATTTGTTTTCTTTTTCAATATTTCATTTATTTATTCATGAACAGAGGGAGAAAAATGTGGAAGGGAAGGAGAAAGAGAGAGAGATTGAGATTGAGAATGGACACATCAAGGGCTCTTGCTGCTGCAAAGAACTCCAGATGCATGTGCATCTGGCTTTACGTGGGTATTAGGGAATTGAACCCAGAAGAGCAGGCTTTCCAACAAAGTGCCTTTGACCACTAAGCCATCTCCCTAGCCTTGTTGTTGTCGTGAGGATAGCAATTCTGACTGGGATAAGATGAAATCTCAATGTAGTTTTCATTTGCATTTCCCTGATGGCAAATGAGTTTAAGCATTAATTTCCAAGTTTTTTTAATAGTCATTTGCTTAGATGCCTGTAAATGGAAAAGTGGCTAGGAGAGACATTTCATGAAATACTTTCAAATAGTTTATTAATATTATATCTTCTACTTGTTTCTTTCTCTATGAACTCCAGTGATCTGATATAGTGCCTTATACTTTCATACAACAAAAGTTGCTCTATTTCTGGGAAGGAAAAACTCTGGATGGAAATGTTGCTTTTCTTCTTTTCACGTTTTTCCTTTACCTAGTCTTCACATTGAATGACCTGCTGGGATAATACACACAGTGATACTATCTAGAGTATAATTTTTCAGCACTTAGAGAAATTATTGTAACCACACTACTAATCTTACATGACCTGTCTTTTCATGAGGAGAACTCTGAATGAAACTTTAATACAAATGCTTTTAGCTCCATGGCCTATTTGTTATATCCCTAGGAGGTGGATATTTAATCTGTCAAGCATTTGTAAAACACCACGAGCATAGTGGCCTTTGACCTGGGTCACTAAAATTGCGTCCCATTCTGGTGACTTTCTGATTTCACCCAGCAGGGGCCATGCACGTGTATCATGCATGTGAAGCATGCAGGCAGAGTGTGATCTTTGACCTCTGACCACCTGTGTACCATACTTCTTGTGTGAAAGAAATAAATGACAGGCTTGGAGATTAAGTCGGTGCTCCTTTCTCATTCAGGTGTATTGCCAGCTGAGTTGAATGACCCTTGGGTGCCTTAATTTATAATACTTTTACCATTATAACCTGTAGCAATGCATGTGTTACCGACAATTATCTTAACAGTCTGTGTCAGAAACGGGGTCTAGTCTTTGGTGGGTTGATATATCAGTCCAAAAAAAAGTCTAACATTGTGCACATACGTGTGAATACATCCTTAATTATTGCATGTGTTTTCCACTTTAATGGCATTATCATTGTTTTTAAGTCTAAAATCTATGACATTTTGAAGTGATTTCGAGGGTGTATATATGTTTCATTTATTACTCTTCCAAACCTATTCAGAAAGTAACACTTGGAGATTCTGTTGGGAATCAGTTTGACTTTAACAGCCCTAAAAATTTCAAGGGTATCAACAATAAAAGAACCTCACTAATAAAATAAATCAATTTCTCTCAAGTACGAGTTACCTTAATTCTTTCATGAGAGGGAAAGTGATGGTGGTATATTTATACCAAAGATCATGCCATTTGCAATGGGAGATTTAAAGTTGTGTTTCTTGCCTGCTAGTAGGAGTTAAGATACACACACAAGTACCTACCAGAAGGGGTCAGAATGAATGGCTGTCTTGGCTAATTTTTATTTGAATTTTTTTTTTTTTTTTTTTTTTAGTACAGAGAGGCTTCATAGATGAGATGGCATTGATCCTAGTGAGATTTAGCATCATGAGTCAGCAAAGAAATCAAAAACAAACAAAACATAAAACTAGTTCTACTTAGGAAAGTGGTCCATATGAACAGACAATAAGATGTGAAAAAAGAAGTCATGAGACCTAAGGAAAAACTCATGCAGAGACTTGGATTAAAGAAGCCATTGAATATCATGCTAAGGAACTTTATTATGAGCTGGGGAGATAGTTCAGCAGTCAGAGGCACTTGCTTGCAAAGCCTTTTGGCCTGGGTTTTGATTCACCAGTGCCCACATAAAAGCCAGATGCACAAAGTGGCATATGCATCTGAAATTCATTTGCAATCTCTCTCTCTCTCTTTCTCTCCTTCTCTTTCTCTTTTCCTTCCCTTCCCTTACTCCCCCCCACTCTCAAATAAATAATTTTTAAGAAGGAAACTATAAATAAATGTAAGTTTTGAATATATATTTCAATCAAGGAAATAAAGTTTAGCTAGATGGTTTAAAAAGAAGATTGTTTAAAAATTAAGGTTATATCAGTAGGAAAGATACTGCCACTATTGCTGGAGTCATGGAGAACTGATTGTTATTTCCAAATCATCAATGTGTTAGTGCTATGGACAAGTGTCTTTCTTCATCTTGTGCCTCAATTTGCCCAGCTGGAAGGGTTAGATTGCTTTTCTGTTGGGGTTCCTGTGAGCATTTATTCGGGTAACACGAGTAATGCATCCTACATAACAAGGTATTTGGCTGTTAATAGGTGAAGGAAAGAAATGTCTTTTTTTGGTAAATGTTTGATAAACAGTGGAATTGAAGATGAAAGTGGGAAAATAAAATAATATAATGAGAATCAAGGTGATAAAAATGTTCATATTCTATGTTTAATTTTTCAGAGATTGGAGGTGTAACTTTGAATCTAACATGTGTAAAGTCCTGTGTTCTATTCATAAAGCCATAAAATAAGTTTATAGGAGATAAAGTATGTCTTCCACATACACCTATTCATATTATAAAACATGGTATCAGTAGAACAGTATTTAATTCCTCCCACTTACTTTATTTCAGCATCATGCATGGATGAAAAGTTGAAACTTAGAGTTTAATTTCATCTTAAATCTTTGCCTATTAATAATACTCTACTCCAGTATTTATTTATACAAATCTAAAGGATCTGTTCAATAAGTGCTTATATAACCAAATACAGTGGGTTCTTCATGAACATAAAGCCAGTAAGTACAATCAGAAGACAAAACCAATAGAATATTGTTTCTTACCAGCATCAAGTAGGGCACATAGAGTTATTCCAAGAGCAGAGCCATCCTCCAACAATGGAAGCATGGGGACTTTATTGAAGGGACCTCTATTATTCATATTCACATAAGTAAGCACTTTGCGGGTGGGCATATTCCTACGCAGGCTCAATGCATAATGTATGTTATTGAGCATGTTCATTTAAAAGTCATAGTTTGGGCTGGATAAAAGGCTTAGCGATTAAGGCACTTGCTTGAGAAGCCTAAGGATCCAGGTTCAATTCCCTAGTACCAGCATAAGCCAAATGCACAAAGTGCATGCATCTGGAGTTCATTTGCTGTGGCTAGGGGCCATAGCAATCCCATTCTCTCTCTCTCTTTCTCTCTCTCTCTCTCTCTCCCCCTCCCTCTCTCTCTCTCCCTCTCCTCCTCTTCCTTTGTCTGTCTCTCTTTCTCAAATAAATAAATAAAATGTTTTTTAAAAGTCATAGTTCAAGAAGAAAAGATGACACAAAAACATTTCTGGGCATGTTCTAGGCCATAGAACACATATTTGAAAGGTTAAGCTGAGGGACAGGAACACGTTGGGTACACACAGATTGTATCTAAAACTGGCACACAGGGACAGTTCTGAGCATGTTCAGCTTGCATCCAAAAAATAACAGGAATATCTCTATTCACTTTCAACTTCATTTTTCCCAAGAAGGCTTTAACTGAGGCCAATAAAAGGACACTTTGAAAGTGCGATAACATAGGAATTTGTCCATTAAAGCTCCTGTCTCAGTTAGCTGCACTGACTTATGGGTAACTGTCTTAATGTACATAAGCCAACAACCTCTTTTGCCTTTTCAAAATTCATAGTGGTACTGCAATCTTATGAAAAACTTCCTCATGCACACATGCATACAAATAAGGTCTTTGAATAATTTTTAAATATACATATAAGATAGCAAAATGAACTAAATGTCACAACCCAATTTTTAACTCAGATAGGAACAGGCTGAATCATGTACACACTTTTTTTGTTATACTTTGCAATTCAGTAAATGTATAAAAATGTGGATGAATAAGGGACTCTGGCACAGTATGTGATTTCACATCTCAATTATGTCACGCCACAAGAAATATCCCTTTTAGTGAATTCTACTTCCTTTTGGAAGATTGAGTCATTAATGAATAATGTAATTTCAAATTCTACCAACTTGCCTGAGCTTGGAGATTCTGCCAATACGCAGTCAGATGTCATCTGGAGGTTGTTATAGTGGGGATAAGTAGTACTGAGGGGGAAAATGTAAATAAAAACAATAAAAAATCCAAAACACTCATGTATATTTATCTATGTGCTGAACACTGCCAAATTTGACTCTCAAATTTTGCTTTCTCCAACTTTCTCCTACCCAGAGCTCCCGGCTGCCCAGATCTTCTTTTGCGAATATCTATGATTGTAAAGTCTCTTAGCAGAGAGACTGACAGGGGGCCATGGCGCATGGAGCATAGCCCAGAGTCGGCAGGTCTTCCACAAGCACCGTTGCACAGAGCGGGTGCACTTCCAAGCTGAGACACATGACCTTGCCTTAGTCCTTAAGGAAATGACTCTCTCGTTGGTGCTGTGTACATAACCTGCCTGTCCCTATGAAGTAGCATAGCCAGTTCAGCCAGTTAACAGAATGCTAGAACACAATAGCATCACCATCTCCCTCCACACCCGTCATGTCCTTCCTTTTAATGTTATTTAATGTTTGAGGAATAGGCATTGCTACCAGGCCACATCCACTAAACGTAAACCTAAGGAACCTCAACTAAGTTGAGACAGAATTTTACTCATGAAAACATGATACAAGTCCTGACCTTGACTGAGACACTGGCCATGATTTCATTCAATCATACACATATGCAAATCAGTATCCAGACATTTCTGAATCCTGCAGATTCTCAGGACTAGATTATAGGTCTCTGCTTGCTTGGAAAAAAAAAAAAAAAAGACTTGCTTCCAGACCTAGAGATGTGAGTGGATGGAATGTTTTGTTCATATGTTTTGTTTCATCATATGATGGTTGCAATTATACTGAGTGAAGTCAGGAGTAGATTTGTTGACTGAGAAAATAGTATGTTTCATTCACTTTCTGAGCTGCCAACCTATACTTCCACATTTGCAACTCCAATTCTTTTACTCTAAGAAAAAAAAAAATCATGCATCAACCTTCAAAAAGAAAAATTTATGTGGTAGAAATTCTACATCTGAGTCCATTCCAGAACTATGGCAATCCACATCATTATGTAAATAGGCTAACATGTCTTATTTTGAATATTTTATTTCTTTATTTGCAAAGAGAGAGAAAGAGTTGGGCACATCAGGGCCTCTTACCACAGCAAACAAATTCCAGACGCATGTGCGACTTTGTGCATCTGGCTTCACTTGGGTGCAAAGCAATCAAACCTGGGATGGCAGGCTTTGGCTTATGGTAGTGCCTTTAACCACTGAGCTATCTCCTCAGCATCCAATATGTCTTATTGAAAATTGATGGATGAAGGAAGACAGCAAGAGGGTGGAAAGGTAAGGGCAGAGCCAACATTTTTTACTTTCTTTTACATTTCAAGACCCTCCTTACCGTCTTACATTTTCATTCCTTTTCTAGGAGTTGAAGAGTATAAACTTGTTAACATTCAATGGGACAGCCCTCGTCTCTTAACATAGACACTAACAGTGATTTACTGGAATATGTGAGTAGGAGTCAATGTTCTACACAAAACTGCAATATCGGGCAAGTTTTGCTACATTTCTCAGATACCATGATTTTATTCCTTACGGAAACAAATGTCTCCCAAATGTGAGCATCACTGGTGAAGTTAACAAGTAAAGAAATTTAAACATGAATTTCTATATTTAAAATAACATAGGGCTGGAAAGATTGCTTAGTGGTTAAGGCATTTGCCTGCAAAGCCTAAGGACCCAGGTTTAATTTCCTGGTACCTATGTAACCCAGATGTACAAGATGGAACATATTTCTGGAGTTCCTTTGCAGTAGCCAGAGGTCCTGGTGCACTCATTCTCTTTCTATCTGCCTCTTTTTTTCTCTCTCTCTCTCTCAAATAAACTAAAAAAAAAAATCACATAAATTGCATCAAGTTCTCTGTCTACTGAGTTCCTACCTATATGATCTTAGATTATATTTCTTGAATTTCAGTATTTCAGTTTCTTCAAGTCTAATATGATTTGGGTTGCTATAAACAGTTCATGAGTCAGTGTAAAGTGTGTACTGTATAATTTCTATAATTATATAATTCTTTTTTTTTTTTTTTTTTTTTGGTGTTTCAAGGTAGGGTCTGGCTCTAGCCCAGGATAACCTGAAATTCACTATGTAGTCTCAGGCTGGCCTTGAATTCATAGAAATCCTCCTGCTTCAGCCTACTGAGTGCTGGGATTAAAGGTGTGTGCCACCATGGCCGGTGCAGAGAAAGAAGGGGCTCACTGCAGAGGAACCCCAGACACCACACCTCCACTTTGTGCACCTGGCTTGGGGTGGGTACTAGAAAGTCCAAATCGGGTAGTTAGTCTTTACAGGCAAGTGCTGTAGCATCTCCCCAGCCCAAATAATTTTTTGTTGACCTTGCTTTTATGAGGTAGGGTCACACTCTAGCCCAGGCTGACCTGAAATTCTCTACATAGTCGCAGGCTGGCCTGGAATTCACAGCAATCCTCCTACCTCAGCCACCTGAGTTCTGGAATTAAAGGTGCACACCACCATGTCTGGCACAATTCTTAATTAGTGCTAACTAAATTCATTAATTCTTCCATATTTAACTGTGATATGTCATTATCTTTGTGGAGACTTTGCTTTTTTATTTTTAATATATTTTTTATTTTTATTTATGAGAGAGAGCGAGAAAGAGAGAATGGGCCTAGGGCCTCCAGCCACTGCAAACTAACTCCAGATGCATGCACCACCTTGTACATGTGGCTTACGTGGGTACTGGGGAATTAAACCTTGGTCTGGTGGCTTCGCAGGCAAATGCATTAACTGCTCAGCCCCCCGAGATTTTGTTATGATATACATACAATCCAAAAAGCAAGATATCTCCTTTGACACACTAAAAAGTTTAATTTTGGAATATGATAAAAATTATAAGACCCTCTACTCACGAATTACACGAAAAGGGGTCCAATCACATGCTTTAACATGTTTGAAGTATGAACACAATATTGTACATGGCATTTCAAACTAGCCTCAATCTTCCTATACAGCCAATGATGACTTTGAACTTGTGACCTTCCTGCCTCCACCTCTCCCCTGTTGAGATTCACAGGTGTTTGCAACCATGCTCACTTTTATAGTGTTTAATATTAAGCCTAGGATTGAAACTGAGATGACTGAAGTCTTTAAAATCTCAGAGATTAGATTGAAGCATGCAAGATGATAGAAGTTGGCTCCATTTGATTCAACCCAATTCTGAACTCCATACTCATGGTATTTTTAACTTACCAAAAAAAAAAAAAAAAAAAAAAAAGATTGTTTTTAAATGTGTGTGACATTGCCTATTTTTACCTAATGATTATAATTTAATTTCGGTGTGTACTTATTCAATCTAAGGCTGCATACATGGCAAGCAGGTGTGGTACTAATGAGCCACATCCTCTGCCTCCTGATGCCTTTTTTTTTTTTTTTTTTTTTTTTTTTCGAGGTAGGGTCACACTCTAGCTCAGGCTGACCTGGGATTCACTATGTAGTCTCAGAGTGGCCTCAAACTCATAGCAATCACCCTTCCTCTACCTCCCAAGTGCTTGGATTAAAGATGTGTGCCACCACACCTGGCTTCCTGATGACATTTTTTTAAATTTTTTTGTTTATTTTTATTTATTTATTTGAGAGTGACAGAGAGAGAGAGAGAGGCAGGCAGAGAGCGAGAGAGAGAATGGGCGCCCCAGGGCTTCCAGCCACTGCAAACGAACTCCAGACGCGTGCGCCCCCTAGTGCATCTGGCTAACGTGGGTTCTGGGGAATCGAGCCTTGAACTGGGGTCCTTAGGCTTCACAGGCAAGCGCTTAACCACTAAGCCATCTCTCCAGCCCCCTGATGACATTTTTAAAGACCACTCAGTAGAGAAGACCATAACATGCTTTGATTGTAATGTAACCAAAAGATAGAAGATAAAAATAGTACCCCAAGAGGAAAACACATAACAGAGTGCCATCAGTTGCTACATCGTAGTACAGGCTGGATTGCAAATTTATCCACATGCTAATTTCTCAAGAATTACAAGAAAAGAGGCTCAATCACATGCTATAACATGTTTGAGACATGAACACATTACTGTACATGACATTTCAGACTAGCCTCAATCTTCGTATACAGCCAAGGATGACTCAGAAAAATGTGACCTTCCTGCCTCCACTTCTCCCCTGTTGAAATTCACAGGTGTTTGCAACCATGCTCACTTTTATCAGTGTTTAAGATCAAACCTAAGATTGAAACTGAGATAAATGAAGTCTTTAAAATCTCAGAGATTAGATTTAAGCATGCAAGGTGATAAAAGTTAATTCCATATGATTCAACCCAATACTGAAGATGAAATAATTGTAAGGATGCTGTTGTTAGCATCCATAATATTTTTTCTACATTAAGAATCAAAGAGATAACTCAGATAATCTGTTCTTTATGTAAAGAATATTGGAGTAGGGTAATTTTTTTCTGCTTCAATTATTTTTAGCTTACAAATAAGAAAAGGAGAATTATGTTCTATTACATTTAAGCTTAGTTTTTAGTATCATTTTATAAATCATGTCACCTAATTTTATCTAATGTCTATAATCATTAGAAAGAAATGCTAGCAAGAAATATGCAAGGCATTTCTCTCAGAGTAATTTATTTGGTACAAGAAACAGAATTGTATGTTCTTAAAGTTAAATGCACTATAGAAGCTAATATTAAATAGATTTACAAAGACAGTTGTATAAATCTGTGAAAGGCATTATATTATAATTGGAAAGATGACAGGTTCTGAGGTTAGACATCAAAATTTTGGTTACTTTTGTTGAATTATGGCTTTATCATATGTAAATTAGGATAAAATAATCATTTAACATGGTTTTCTGGAGATAAGATGGAATGCAAAGGAATTTACAATGATAAGAAAAATTGTTGTACTTGTCATCAACGAAAGTAAGTATTGGATAAATGGTTTTCATTGGGTCATGAGAAGACACGGGCATGAGTGTTCTTTTTTCCATTCTCTGCATATGAAGAAATAGGGACATGGGCAGTTAATGGAGTTCACCAGCCTAAATAGTTAGGAGATGTGGATATGACTCAGATAGTCAGCTAAAGAGGTTAAGCTATACTCCTTAAATTTAAAAAAAGTAAAGAAAGAAAGGAAAAATAAGTGATTATTAAATGAACATTTTAATACAAGTTTTAAATACTTATTGCACTTTTATGAGATCTTTTTTATCCCCTTTATCTAATTTACAGTCAAAACTGAAATTTTATTAGGTAAGGTAGATGTAGATGTGAATAACTTAACACCATAGATATTAGGACAATAAACTTACCATATTAGTATAAGATTTTCAAGCATCAGCTGTAAATTTTTGTAGTTTTATTTGGTTTTGTTTATGGAGACAGGGTCTTACTTTGACAACCTGGCTAGCCTGGAACTCACTATGTAGTCCAGGCTGACCTCAAATTCATGATAATCCTCCTACCTCAACCTCCCCAGTACTGAAATTATACATCTGAGACATCCATCCAACTTTCCAACCACAAAATGTTCATCATTCCTAATTGTCAGGGAAATGCAAATTAAAACAACTATGAGATTCCACCTTACCCCAGTAAGAATAGCAGACACTAAAAAAATCAAATGAAAATAAATGCTGGCAAGGATGTGGAGAAATAGGAACCCTCATCCGCTGTTGGTAGGAATGTAAGATGGTACAACCACTTTGGAAAGCAATATGGAGACTCCTAAAAAAGCTTTCTATAGAGTTACTAACAGATCCAGTTATTCCCTTACTGGATGTACCCTAAAAGCTCCACACCTCAGTTCAGAGAGATTTGCTCAAACATGTTTATAGCAGCTCAATTTGTGATGCTCACACACCATGGTGGGAAATCAACTGCTCTTGATTTGGCTAACTGATCCCCTCAGTGGAACTGGACCCATAGCTGGAGCTGGTAAACAAGTCAGAACCATATCCAAACATGAGCCCACTCTCCATTATCAATCTACCACCCATTGTGGGCTACAAGAGGGCCTACACCTATTAAATTCTCTCTAAAAAACTAATGGTTATCCATTTATCTGGTGCTAACTTTACTCTCCATTGGAGAATTTGCTTCTCTTTTTCAGATAGATGCAGATACTATGGAGAGAACCACCCCCTCATACCTCAAAAGGGCCCCAGCTGAAACTAAGAATAATTTGGGGAAACAAGCAAGAGTTTTGTTTTCCTGGTGAACCTGGTACCAGCACAACAGTGAAGGAGATCAACACAGAGAACAATCAACTCCTACCAAACCACAGATCTAGAGACACAGAGGCTCCCAAGATCTCATCACTGAAGCTAACCTAAAATGAACCCAACATGGCTCAGGGAAATTTGCAGAAGAGGGGGAAGAAAGAATGTTAGAGCCACACATTGGATCATGATACACAGAGACATTTCCTCATACCCATAACTGATGGCTAACCCCACAATGCACGACCCATATACCCCAACAAGGAACATTATTAACACATATGTGTAGGGCAAATAGGAAAGTTTTTACTAAAGTAAACACAATAAGTAATTTTTTCTCTATGTTTTGCATGTGTATGTGACATGCATGCATTTGCACATGTGTGTTCACATATATGTGGGTGCATGAGTGTGTGAAAGTGTGCATGTTCATGTCGAGACCCAAGGTCAACATTAGCTGTCTTCCTCAATTTCTCTCCACCTTCTTCTTTTTTTTCTTTAAAATATTGTTATTGATTTAATCATAAGCAGAGAGACAGAGAGAGAGAGAATGGACATGCCAGGGACTCTAGCCACTGCTATAAAACTCCAGATGCATGTGCACTTTGTGCATCTGGCTCTACATAGATACTGGGGAATCAAATCCTGGGTCATTAGGCTTTGCAGACAAGTGCCTTAACTTTCCACCCCTTCCACCTTCTTTTTATGTATTTATTTTTAATTTTTTTTATTAATTAGTTTTGTACCCAGTGAATACAGTGAAGTTGGTACCATTGTTAGGCTCATCCATGTCCTACCCCCTCCCCCTGGCCCCTCCTTGTTGAGGTATATGGGTCATGCATTGTGGAGTTAGCCCACAGTTATGGGTAAGAGAAATGTCTCTGCATATCATGACCCAATGAGTGGCTCTGACATTCCTTCCACCCCCTCTTCTGCAAAATTTCCCTGAGCCATGTTGGGTTCATTTTTGGTCTGCTTCAGTGATGAGGTGTTGGGGACCTCTGGATCTCTGGATATGTGATTTGGTAGGAGTTGATTGTTCTTTGTGTTGATCTCCTTCACCCCTGTGCTGGTACCTGGTCCACCAAGAAAACAGCACCCTTGCTTGTTTTGCCAATTATTCAGCTAGGGCCCTTTTGAGGTATGATGGGGTGGTTCTCTCCTTAGGATCTGCGTCTATCTGAAACAGAGAAGCAGATTCTCCAATGGAGAGTAAAGTTATCACCAGACAAATGACATAACCCTTATTTTTTATAGGGAATTTAATAGGTATAGGCCCTCTTGTAGCCCACAATTGGTGATAGCTTGATAATGGAGAGTGTGCTCATGTTTGGATATGGTTCTGACTTGTTTACCAGCTCCAGCTATGGGTCCAGTTCCACTGAGGGGATCAGTTAGCCAAATCAAGAGCAGTTGATTTCACACCATGGTTGTGCACTTGTGCTGTTTTCTTGGTGAACCTGGTACCAGCACAAGGGTGAAGGAGACCAACACAGAAAACAATCAACTCCTACCAAACCAGATATCCAGAGACACAGAGGCTTCCAAGACCTCGTCACTGAAGCAAACCTAAAGTGAAGGCAACATGGCTCAGGGAAATTTGTGGAAGAGGGGGTGGAAAGAATGTCAGAGCCACACGTTGGGTCATGATACATAGAGACGTTTCCTCCTACCCATAACTGAGGGCTAACTCCATAATGCATGGCCCATATACCCCAACAAGGAGGGAATAGAAATAGGAGGGAGTTCAGGGAAGAGGCTAATATTAGTACCAACTTGATTATATTCACGGAGTACAAGACTAATTAATAAAAAATAGAGGAAAAAAGTAGTTTACTGATACTATGTAAAGACTTAGGTTATGCAGTAGTGTGATGACATTCTTTGCCTATATCACAGACTCCAGAGTGAATATCCATTCACTGGGCCATTATAACATCAGCACACTGACAACTGTTACCTTTTGAGGTTTTCTGGGAAAATCATTCCAGGATATATTGCCCAAAAGGGATAACATGTCATCAATAAGCCTGACTTTCCTTCAGAACTATAATGAGATCCAGCCTTATTTTAACATATATTTGGCCAATGTATAACTATGATATTTTATATTGATACCAGTAATATATACTTGCATATGTAAATATGCATATTAATATATAATGTATAAAATGTTAAAGGTCTAATGGCAAAAGGAAAATTTCATAATGGATATAATTTTATGAGCACTTCCTTGCTCATAAAAATATGGAATATTTTTTCCAAATACCTTTAAAGTTGTGCTTCTAAACTAAAAGAACTCTTTTTTAGTAATTTTTTTCTATTTATGGCAATACAAAGTACTAAATAAATTTCATCTATTTTTTTCAATTATAAAAAAGTACTTAAGTATTTCTATTACATATCCCAATTCTACATAATGGTGAATGTATTTTTAAAATGACACAAGCAAGTGTTTTAGAAGGTGCATGGTGATAGCAATTATGTTCATACTAGAGGTAAGATAATCACTGGGAAGAAGAAATTAAAACCATATGGGCTAAGGAAAGGCTTCCAGTAGGAAATAGTAATGAAACTGCCATTTAAAAGATGAAAATTCTCTTTTCAGAAAATTCTTAGACACATGCATAGTGCATATCTGATAAAATATTTTCAAATTGTGTTGTGAATATATTTGAGCCATACTTTCAGTATGCCTGAACCTGTCCATTTCAGTTACTATGTATAACACTCTGGTATGAATTAAGCTATTTATTGGTATTTCTTTGTTTCCATTTGCTGACCAGATGCAGTGGGCAGTCACACCTTACTCAGTTCTACCTCTTTGAACAAACACTAATATCTTCCATTAAGAGTATCTGAAGGGCCCCTATCTGTTCTTAATTTTAGAAAAAAAATCCTGTCTTGCATTATAACTAATTATTAATTGCCTAGTGCTCCTGTGATAAAATCAACAGTGTATATCTTTAGGATGCAAGTTACACAGTGTTTATTGAAAAGAATTGATGTTATTTGACCTATATGTACTTTTACATTAATATAGATCTGTCATTCAAATATGCCCTTACATACTAAAAATGATCAAACTACAGAAGAGCTTAGCTTTCTCTTGGAGTTATTCTACTCACAGTTTTCCATTGCCAGAAGCACCCACTCAAACACAGTATAAGACTTAAGCAAAAGATCCCACCAGTTCTTCAGCTATAATAACGATCATAAATGTCTTTGCGTTTCATTATCCCCGAATTTCCACATCATTTGGTACCTGTGTGAAAGTAAACCTTCTTCTATATTTGGTATAAATGGTACTTCATATTCAAAGACATAGAAAACAGTTCATATGTTTGGCTAATTTTTCACAGAAAAACATTTAGAAGTATCAGCAGTAAAGGACCATAGTGAGAATAACATGAGATAATGTTTGTAAAATATTTTTCCACTTTGAAATCAATGTGTTTTGCATGCATACACAGGTGAATATGTATGGCTGGTAGGTTTTCCCTATTTCCCAAATTTTCCCTGAATCCATCAAATGATTATTATCACTGCCACACAAACAGATGCTTGGAGACACCAAAGCAACAATGTAAGAAAGACTAATTAGGTAATGTTGATGGAAGTGAGAAAAATGTGGAGATACTGTCATCATAAAACATAGATTATGAGAAAGCTAAACTAGGAATAATAAAAATCTCTTGCTTATTTCTCAAACACAGCCTACAAAATACCTCATTTCCCATACCCTTCCCTTATCCTATCACTAATAATAAATTTAGAAAGATTGAATGGCTAACACCTAAGGCCATGTAGGGGAAGTAGGATAACAGAACATGAATGGAGCATGGCATTTAGAGAGGAATGAGGGTTCGAGAGACAACATGGTTAGTTTGCTTCCTATGAGGAAAGGGACTGCCAGGAAGGGTGGTTCTAGGAACTAAACTTAAAGACACCACTCTGTCTGGAGTAAGATGAGCAAACTCAAAGTTATCAACCATTATGAATACTGTTTACGTTACAATATGTGACTAGAATGTCTGGAACTTGCCATTTTATCTATATATTACAGACACAATGACCAATCATCATTCTTCTGCCATCTTTGTTCAATTCCTCCTCTCTGAAAGAGACTTTTCCACTGAAACAGAATTCTGGTCTATCTACTTCACTGGCTACTCCATTTAAGTATTATTTCTTTCATTTTCTAGGCCTTTAATTTCACTTTCAGGAGATTTCAATCCAAACATTTCCCTGTTATTTTTTTTTTAACTAAGCAAGTAATACGAGTAGTAAAAGAGCCAGCAAGGGTCTAATACATACATTACATGTTCTAGTTAAGTAATTAGTAAATAACATTAGAGAGCACTTGTTTGTGCCACGAATCTGAAAGATATCTGAAGAGAGAAAATTCAACTATTGCAAATTCAGTGCTATCCTTAGAATGTCAAATCCAAAACATACACCTAGAAGTAGTCAGTATTATATTCATTTTTATAGTGTGATTTATATGCAGCACACCACTGCCATCCATCACAGCAAATTGATGTTTTCAACCTGCTTTTTTGTCAAGTTCATCTTCCAGTGTCTATGCAGTGAATAAGATAGATTTCCTTGAATCTTATATGATATCCAATATAGTGCATTGCACATTAAGCACTCTAGAATTCTTTAACTCATGGTGAACTTTAGTATATACACATATACATTAAAATTTTATTTCACTTAACTTGTAGTGTTTGCTTATATTAGTGATATAAACATAATACAATTTTACTTAACTATGTATTAAGGCTCTATTGAAAATTATTGCTGAGCTGGGCGTGGTAGCTCTCACATGTAATCCCAGACATCAGGAGGCTGAGGCAGGATAATCACCACTAGTTCAAGGTTAGCCTGAACACATAGTCAATTCCAGGTTGGCCTGGCTACAGTGTGAGACTACAACTAAAAATGAAATCAATGCTGAAAATTACTTAGGGTAATTCTTATGTTCTATAATTAGCTTTCTGTCAGGCTTCTCATATTTGAGAAATACTGTGTAGAAACATCATCATCTATAATAATTATTTCTTATTATAGTAATGTCAATTCCTATTGGTAGCAAGAATGTAAAAACTAATTGCTCTTTTATTCTGCTATATACATCACAATTTTGTAATGCTATCAGTATTATACTCTTAGATAATTTTTAATAATTGTAATCATATAAAAAGTTTTCTCTGATTATAGTTTTATGAGTCACAAACATAAAAAGGTCAAAAAAGTTTTAAAAGAAAAATATTTCTTGGATTTTTATTACCTGAAGATATTGAGATTGTCCAATTTCCTAATATTACTACTGGAACTAATGGGTATCCCAAAATATTTTAATAACCATTTAATGCACTTAGTCCTCTCTCTCTCTCTGACACACACACACACACACACACACACACAGAGAGAAGCACATTTGTTCTGATGGTTTGAAATGTAAAGGAGAAAAGAAGCCCTTTAAGTAAAGTACAGCAGTGATGATCAAGGATTTCTCTTGCAATTTACTTGCAATCTCTGGGGAAAAGGAACAGAGGGGATGGACTGTGGTCAGGTTCTCAGACAAATCATAACTGGCCTGCACATCATTATGATTGCAACAATCCTTTTTCTGTGTTGTTCCAATGTGATGATAGCACAATTCATTCTTCTTTCTTATCCTTAGGCACTTGCTTGGGAAACTGATCTGGATTAAGATAATGAATGCTCTACTTTGCTCTATTCTTATCCTGACCCAGTATGTGGAAATGAATCCAGTTTTTTCTTAGTTGTTGTTTTTGAAATGTAAACCACACTGGCCTGAAACCCATGATCCTCCTGTCTCCACATTGTGTGCTGCCATACCCAGCAAAAGTTTTACAATTCATATTCTAATCCAAGGTGCATTTTGTAGTGGGTTTCTTTTTCATGATTTTGAGGATCATAATCAGAGCATCATGATTCATAGGCAGGCATTGAAACTCAATGATAATTCTGACCCTATTTTTATTTTCTTAAGTGTCCTTTGTCATAATCTGAGCCTTGGGACTGGAGAGATAGCTAGGAAGTTATGGCACTTGCCTGCAATGCCTAATGACCGGGGTTTGATTCCCCAGTACCCATGTAAAGTCAGATGCACAAAGTAGCACATGCATCTGGAGTTCATTTGTACTGGCTAGATGCCCTGGTGTGCCCATTCTCTCTCTCTCTCTCTCTCTCTCTCTCTCTCTCTTCTCTCTTTTCCTTTCTCTGTGCTTTTGAACAAATTAATTTTTTTAAACTATAATCTCTTACATATAGGCCTGATTAAGAAGTACTGCAAACTCCTTTCTATACTCAGTACAAGTATGAGATTAGGGATCAGAAAGGAAGCAAAGATCTGGGGAGATAGCTCAATCATTAAGGCACTTGCCTCACAAGAATGAGAACCTGAGTTCAATCCCAAGTACCCATATAGAAATGCTGGTGTGATGGTGTCCTGCAGTCCCCACACAAGAGGATCGTTAAGGCTCAATGGTTAGCCAGTCTAGCCTGATCTGTGATCTCCCAGGCAATGAGAGTCACTGTATCAACAATATGTCTAACAAACAGCATGCAGCATTGTCTCCTGCCTTCACACACATAAAGACACACCTGCACACATGTACCCACACACAGGAATACATATCCATGTGCACACACCCCAGAAGCATACACACAAATAGGGAAAAATGAAACAAGAAGTAAAGACCACTGTTCTGAACTCTGATCTTCAACCACCTAGGCATTTAAAAAAAAAAATAGCACATTAACCTCAACTGTCACCTATGCATTTTACCATAGCATGACTCCTCCAGCAGAATGAATGCAGTCAGTGCAACTGTAAAGTAAAAACACGTCTAGAAAATGTCTAGTGTCTAGAAAATGTCTAGTGTCTGGTTTTGTTGTCGTTGTTTGATTTGGTTTGAATTGGGTTTGTCTGCTTGCCTGTCTGTTTTGGTTTTTTGTTGTTGTTGTTATTGTTTTGTTTTAAATATTTTATTTTTATTTATTTTTTTATTTGACAGAGAAAGAGGGAGAGAAAGAGAGAATGGGCACACCAGGGCCTCCAGCAACTGAAAACTAACTCCAGATGTGTGCGCCCCCTTGTGCATCTGGCTAATGTGAGTCCTGGGGAATCGAGCCTGGGTCCTTTGGCTTTGCAGGCAAACACCTTAACCGCTAAGCCATCCCTCCAGCCCCCTGTCTGTTTTTGACACTTGTCTCATGTGGTCCTGGCTGGCCCTGTCTGGTCTATATAGCAAAGGCTGGTCTTGAATTCCTCCTTATTCTGCCTCTACTTCTTGGTTGCAGGATGATAGGTTTGTGCCAGTACATCCAGCTGTAAGTTACCTTAAAGTGTTTTAGTCACAAATATTTTATCCAAATCCAAGAATATATTACTCCAAAATGTTTAGTAAAAAATATAATTGTAGAGGGAAGATCTTTTGAATTGACTGACAGGTTCTTTAGTATATTGTTGAAATTATTGCGATCAAAATAACACTTCTCACTATGAAGGTATTACCACCATTAAATGAATATTAAATTCTGTCTGGGCTAATATTGGACCCTCAACATCCCATCAGGAATAACGAAGGATACCATGAGAGCCCTATCTCTCCCTGAAGAGTTCTTGGCAGCTTGTGGTTGTTGGAGATGAGACATTTCCTGCAGTGCTGTAGCTTCTGGTAAATAGGCACATGCTCTGTAAATAATCTCTCGCCTGTGTTAATTCAGGCAACCCTAACTAAGCTCAGTGGGCCATGGAAATACACGAGGGGAAAAAAGGCATAGAGAAGAAGACGCACTATCCAGGAAGAAGAAAGGGTTCAGTGGAAGGGGCCAGAGAAGGTAACGGGAGGAGATTATTTATGATCCGAATACATTATATACACATGCAAAAATTGACAACAAAGTTTTAAATGTTTTGTGCTCCATAATGTCCTTTATCAGAAGCAGTTATGTCACTCACATTCATTGTTGATTAAATGCCTTGCTCAGCACGCGTTTTCTAGACAGCGTCTTTTCCCTATCACTGACAGTAATAGTTGCTGGTTTCCTGCCTCTGGTGCAGATGATGCAGTAAAAGAAAGGGCACATGCTCCGGAGCTGTTTTATGTACCAAGCCATACAGCTTGGGTTCTACCATTTTTTCCATGAGACAGAAAGCAATTGAATGTCTCCAAGACTTTATTGAAAGGTTTTATAAGTCTAGACAAAAACCTACACAGAAACTGCTTACAGCCTGTAACTAAAGAACAAAATGCATGCAGCATGACGCTCCACAGTGAGCCAATAAGGCCAGATAGACTCCTGATTCTGCAGACCATCTGTTTGTAACTTAGCTCCTATCCCAGTTTAAGTGCTGAATTAGAGCTCAGGTAATCTAAGAGCTTTAATTTACTAGTTGGTAGAAAGGTAAAGAGTTGGCATTTTAGATTTTAAATCATTTATAGAACCATACTATAAATTAACATTTTGATATTTCTTGTCCTGTTTTTTTTTCCACGTAAAAGCAATAATTTTACTGTTTTAAGTAATGTAGCTATTACATAGAAATATATAATAAGTTTAAACACTCTTCATGCATTCAAAGTATTCCTTAAAACAATATACAGAAAGATATGGATTGAATATTGGACATAAATCAAAATAATTTGGGGATAATCAGTTCCATCATTATAATTAATTGAACATTCAGATATTCAAACCTGTTTCTTTACAAAGACGTGCTAAGTCAATGTTTTTGGCTTTTAGTAAAGCTTGATATAAGTATGTCTACTATATCTTTAACTAAGCCCCTATTATTAGCTCTAGTAACATTCAAGCGAGTTATCAAAAGAATGGCAAGTTGCTTTAACAAGTAACAGGGCTGGAGAGATGGCTCCAAGGTTAAGTACGCTTCCTGCACAAGCATGAGGGCCTGAGGGGGCATGAGACTACCAGAGTTCAAATCTCCAGAACTCACATAAATTGCCAGGCCTGACCATGCATACACAGGAAAGCAGAGACCTGAGATTCCTCAAAACCTATGAAAACACAACAAGCTTCAAATCAGTAAGAAATTCTGGCTCAACACAAGACATAGCTGAAGAGTATAGTAGCTGGATAACCCACTTTCAACTGCTTTTTTTTTTTTTTTTTTTTTCCAGCCACCACCATAGGCAAATGCCTCCTGTGACAGGGATATGAGGCACTGCATGGGTACCTACACATGCATACACCACACTAGACACACCATACCACACCATTATAGAGCACATTATATCATCTCACACACAAGCAAAAGCTATACATAAATAAATAAATAATAAAGAAATAAATAGCACAACAGATATTAAGCAGAGTTAGCTTAGGTGAAAAGGAGTGGTTCAACATTAGGATTCAAAAATTCCTCTGAAGGATCAATGTTTCTAACGTTTCTGAAAGCAGGAACTAGTGAAGTAATGTAATGACTCATTATCTCAGGCATCTCCTGTATGACACCTTCTTTAATTATCTTATCTCTCAGCGTGTTAAATTTGCTTCTTTTTATCTATGGAGCAGATGGATCATAATCTTCCACGGCACCATTCCAGACTTGTTTAAACATCAGGAAGGTACAGTTGTTGACCCTCAGATACTCAAGTCTGTGCCAATTAATTATTTTAAAAGGGCTAAAGTCATATTATGCCTAAATATGACAGGACAGTATGGTGTCGGCATTCCTACAGATTGCTTACAGATTGTAAAATGAAGAGCCATGATGGACAGGAATAGCACCCAGTGCATAATTAAGTCATTGCTATCATCAACACTTCTCTTTAGCAAATTAGTGAAAGGATTTCACAATGATTTTGAAAGGAGCTCTTCCACAAAAACCTTTCTTATTGCTAAAGGAACATAAAAATTAGAAAGGATTATTCTATGCAAAGTGCTTATATTGGATATTTGAAGTACTATAGGATTTTTTAAATTAATTGTCTACTATAATCAATGCTGTATATAATTATCATATATTTATGGAACAAAATGTATATTTACTAACCTGAAATGATTATGTATCACATGTATTCATAATGTATTAGATAGATAAATAGGTGAGGGAAGATAGATGATAGACAGGCACACTAAGTAAAGAACAATAAAGAAGAATATATTTTAAAAGTCACTCTATCACTAGATTAGTGACTAGTGTGTCTTGTCTTGTTTTTTTTGTTTTTACAAATCGGGGAGTTAGTGAAGATACAGACCAATTGATCCAATAATTCTAAATAGACAAAACACAACATTCTGTAAGTTACTATTTTGCTATGACTATTTTGTAAAATCACGACAATATAGGATCATCATAAAACATTAAATGGGGAATGAAAGACTCATCTGGGGAGGCAATGACCCCACTCTTTTGACTGTGGCCCACAACTTTTAAAGTCAGATCGTGTCATGCCAGTTACAGTCCCACATCTCAAAGGAACACTGAGAATTCTCAGTGGCCTCAAGAGTGCACTCAAGCTTGTCCTCTCCTCCCTCTTGACTAAGAATGGACATAGACCTTGCCCTCAGCAATGCTGCTTCTCACACTTTCCTCACTGTTCTCAAAACATACTGGCAGCTCTGTAGTTGTTGTTCCATCTAACTGGAATTCTCCTTCTCAGATTCTGCACGCCCCTTCCCTTACTTTCTTCAAATCTACAACAGGAACATTCTTTCTACATGCCATCCTTTGTGATACCAACTGATTTTTTTAAAATTAGTTGTGGACATACTCAGTATGTAAACAGATCATGTTGGTACCATCCTTACCCTCATCCTTGCTCTCCCTCTCAAAGGACCCTACTCCTTGGGGATGCCAGTTATCTCCATAGGGGTTGTGGGTCTTGCATTGTGGGGGTAGCCATCAGTCATGGGGAAGAGGCAAAGTCTCTGTGCATAATGTCCCAACTTGTGGCTCTAACAATCTTTCCACCCCCTCTTCTGCAAACTTCCCTGAGCCATGTTGGGTTCTTTTTAGGTTTACTTCAATGATGGGCTCTTAGGAGCCTCTGTGTTTTTGGATCTCTGGTTTGTTAGGAGTTGAGTGTCCTCAGTGTCTATCTCCTTCACCCTTGCACTGATATCAGGTCCACCGAGAAAGCAGCGCTCTTGCTAATTTCGACAGTTCCTCTATGGTTTTAGCTGCTGCCCTGGTGAAGTGCGATGAGCTCAGGTCCTGCTTCCAACTACGTTTATACCACTATATCTGACATGCTGCATAGGCACTGAGACTGAAGCATGAGGAAGATAGAGAGACCCAAGGGCAAGTCCAGTTTTGGAGGGATCCAAGAAGCACTGTATGAAAGCAAGAAGCCTAAGGAAGTGGTGAAATCATGTTGGAAGATTATTAAAAAGTATTAATTCTCACTTGTTTGGGATTTCTTATAAGCAACATAGTCTAAAGTTGGTGAAGAGTCAGGATTACTTCAGATGGCAGTGGTACAGGTGGTAGGCAAGTTTCAAGGGGTCCAAGTGTGATTTCAACAGGCAATGGAATGTCTGGTGTTGGGAGTCAGGAGAGCAGAGTTCATATTTTAGTGTTGCCACATCTTTGTTTCAATGTTGGGCAAGGTTATGAAGTAATCTATGATATGTTAATAATAGCTACTTAAAATATATGAATAAATGAATACGCTTCTAAAGTCACTTGTACTTACTAATTAAAAAGAAATAAGGAGCACTAATATGCTGTTAATTTAGTTGTAGTGGGGATAAGGTAAAATATAAAATACAGTATAAACTAAAAAACAATCTTTATTCATCATTATTCTTTTTCATAATCAGTGAAGTAATAATGTAAACACTTAATTGGAAGAAAAAAAAAACTATTGTGCTAGTGAGCTTTCCATCACTACAACAAGATATCTGATGAAATCAATGTAAAGGAGGAAAAATTCTCAAGGTTTCTGAGGTTTCAGCCCACGGTTGGCTGACTGTTGCTGTGGACCTGTAGCAAGGTAACACATCATGGTGGGAGCATATGGAAAAAAACAAAAGCAGCTCACCTTCTGCAGACAGAGTGGGGAGAGAAAGGAGCCCGGGGCAAGATGTACATGCTAAGGGAATGTCCTCAAAGGCCCATTCCCTTCAACAACCTAAGTCCTACCACCTAAGTTTCTGTCACATCTCTTTTTTTCATTATTTGTGTTACTTCATTTATTTACTTGAAACAGAATGAGGCACAGAGAGGGAGAGAGAGAGAGAGATAATGGGTACAGCATGGACTCCAGCCACTGCAAACGAACTCCAGATTCATGTGCCACCTTGTGCATCTGACTTAAATGGGTCCTGGAGAATCAAACCTGGGTCCTTTGGCTTTGCAGGCAGGTGCCTTAACTGCTAAGCCACCTCTCCAGTCCTTTCTTTCTGTTTTAATTTTTTATAGTATTTATTTATCTGTCACATCTCAATGGCCCATGGAATTATGAAATGATCAATGGATTACTCTATTATGGAAGTCAGAGTTCTCATGATATAATCATTTCCCCATAGGCCATCATTTAGCAATCAAGCTTTTAGTGTATGGTTTTTGGGGGAATATTCTGGATCTGAATCACCAACTATACAACCTCTTATAAGTAAGACTACTAGCACATTAATACTGACAACCCTGACATACAATGTAATTGTGAAAATACAATAAATAGGAAATAATAATGCTGAATATTTACTGAGGCATGTAGCTAGCACTAAGAATTTTACAGCTTTTCTTCTGAATAGTTACACTAACTCTGTGAGAAAAACTATGATTAGACCAGTTTTACAGATGAGGACAGTGAAAAGGCACCTCTCTCAGTTTTACCTCATATCTAAGAAATGCTTCAATAGTGACAGAAATTGATGATATTGGTGATTTAACATTTCATATGTTCATATTCGTGTTTGTAAATCTGAATCTATATAGCCCTATTTACTTTTTGTACAGCAAATTTCTATGTCCACTTTGGAGAGTGTTTTATAATTTGCTAGGATTCGACAGCAACCAACAAGAAAATGTCTTCACACATCAAAAAATGTATACAATGATGTGAGTCAGAAAAAAATATATAATGTTAAGAGTATTTGTAATGTAAAATAACTATTTATATATTTAGAAATAGCCTTACAGGTCTTTATACAGTTTATTGAAGTATGTGTAGGCGAGGAATTTGTAGATAAAAGCCCTGTGGCTCTGGCCCATGTGGTCCTTAACAAAACCCAGTAGGGTCACTGCATTAGCTACCAGGGAAGGCACCGAGGTATTAGACAGGTCCTCCCTCCTCGAATGGCACACATGTGTGCTCGCAGATCCCTTCATGGATACTAAGCATAGCTGCTCTGCCAACGTACGAGAGCTTTCTGCTACAGCAGAGTCTATAGAACCTGGAATGGGGTGATCAATTGTTCAGGCCCCAGAAATAATAATGGAACTCTCTTCATGGTTAGTAATATAAAAAAGAAGAAAAGCCACTGAAAAGCTGTGCTTTGTGTGAGGTTGGAACTGAAGGTATACAATATAGTAGACCCGCCACTTTGATTTCTTTTTTTATTACATGAAAGCTCACTTTAGGTTTTATATACATAATCGCTTTAAGTGCTGTGATTTCTAACTTCCATATTAGTGGCAAAAAATAAAGTAGTTAATGCTTTTCAGAGAGTGAATAAACTACTGGGAAAATCTCCATCTGAACACTCTATTATGTACTAAACAGGACAATTCTGCCTCTTCTCTTGACACTACTGAAAAGTGAAGAAGCTTTTGGGAAAGAAAAATCAGGTTGGGAGAAGGTAGGAGTAAAGGTATGACTTCTCTGTGTGACATACTTATTGGCACCAGGCCCAGGAGCATTTTATTCTCATTTGAGAAAGAGTAGCTCCAGAGAAAGCTCCAAGGAGATAAGTTTCCTGTAGGGAAAGGACAAAGAGGGCCATCGGTGCCACTCTGAATGGTCCCAGACCAACTGCATGATGAACCCTAATCAGTCATTCAAAAAGAAGGCAGGAAAGCCGGGCGTGGTGGCGCACGCCTTTAATCCCAGCACTCGGGAGGCAGAGGTAGGAGGATTGCCATGAGTTTGAGGCCACCCTGAGACTCCATAGTGAATTCCAGGTCAGCCTGGGCTAGAGTGAGACCCTACCTCGAAAAACCAAAAAAAAAAAAAGAGAAGGCAGGAGCAGTGAGATGCACTGACTAGGGGTCCTTAGAGGCCATAAGGAGGGGCTTCAAATAGAAAAGACAGCTCCTTAGGAAGTGAGAGTAGGTTGAACAGAAACACATAGACACTGTTGAGTCCTACTATAATTAGTAATCAAGGATTACAGCAAACTGGAAATGTGGAGGTTAAAAGTAAATTTGGAGATTTTTCCATAAGGAAATAATTCTCTCCAGGAGAGGATGTTTTAAGTAGGAAGAAATTGTTATACAACAGATAAAATATATCCTTGCTATCTATCTATTCTCTCTATATATATACATACATATATATATATATATACATGTGTGTATATATATATATGTATATATATATGTATATGTATATATATATATGTATGTATATATATATATGTATGTATATATATATATGTATGTATATGGGTCTCTGGCCACTGCAAAAAAAAAAACAAAACTCCAGACACATGCATCACTTGCACATTGGCTTTATGTGGGTACTACGGCAACCAAACATGGGCTGTCAAGTTTTATAAGCAAGTACCTTTAACCATGGAGCCATCTCTCCAGCCCCTTAAATACTTTTTAAATTAAGCATCAAGATTGCCTGTTACATCTACTTTATTTTGCCCATAATCCATTTAGTCACAACCCCGCCGTGGCACCATATGTATATGCCATTATCTTTGTTTCATGAAATTCTAAATATATTACTATTGTGCTAGTCTGTATATGCCTCTTACCCTTTCTCTGATTATTGTCTTTATACCCTGCAAGGATGATTTTTATTGAATTTTTATTTCAGGATCAGTGGAATCAGCTTGAGTTTGACCAATAGCAAGTATCAGTCAGAATTCAAATGGTGGTCACATTGGCTGAGAGCTCTAACTCACGGTTTGCCCACCCTTAACACTTCTGACTCTCATTGAGTTCCATGGACTCTTCTTTTTCCACCTGTTCCCTTTATTCATGGAGTGGTGACAACTTTCTTCTACTTCTACCCTATTCGTGCTTTTTCTCTTAATACAGCCTATTTGAAACATCTGGAATAAATTATATTTTTTGAATAGTCC
The DNA here is from genome assembly GCA_036346955.1 of Dipus sagitta. Classification (NCBI taxonomy): domain Eukaryota; kingdom Metazoa; phylum Chordata; class Mammalia; order Rodentia; family Dipodidae; genus Dipus; species Dipus sagitta. The sequence goes on from CM070772.1 coordinate 29,578,803, forward strand.
TAGAATGACATCATGTTTAGTTCTAGGGGAACTGTTAGGAATGTAACAATCTACAAAATGGGGGGAAGAGGTAGGAGGATTGGTTGATGAACACAAGGAGAAACCATTGGTCAAGGGAAATGTGACCTGTCCAGGAAGCAGGCATTGTCATCATTTAAAGGATCCTGGTAGAGGTGGTTCTTCCTAGGGAAGAACACTGTGTTATTGATCAGGTGGTTAATGGATGTGATTACTATGGCAACAATAGAAATGGCAAAGGTTGTGAGAAGACAGGATAAACAACCGTGTTTGCAACATAAAGAGGACAATATGGGGGACTCCTCTATATACTTATTCTAGATTTATGGCACTTGGGTAGGAGAGATGGCTTAACAGTTAAGGCACTTGCCTGTGAAGCCTAAGGACCCAGGTTTGATTCCCCAGTACTCACGTAAGCCAGATGCATCTGGAGTTTGTTTGCCGTAGCTGGAGGCTCTGGCATGCTCATTCTCTCTCTCTCTCTCTCTCTCTCTCTCTCTCTCTTTCTCTCTCAAGAAATAAATAATAAATGAATAAAATACTAAAAATTATGGCACTTATAGAAAAGCAAAAACTAAGCTATATTCACTTTAGCATGATCTATGCAGGGAAAGGATGGCCAGATCAGACTTTTGCCCTTATAGCAAATCATCAAAAATGTCATTGTTTAAAACAACACATTTTTTTCCTTCAGATCTGGAGACACAGCAACAGGTCTTCCTGTATTAAAAACAACAGGACTGGGCTGGAGAGATGGCTTAGCCATTAAAGTATTTGCCTGCAAAGCCTAAGGACCCATGTGTGTTTCTTCAGATCAGATGTAAGCCAGATGCACAAAGGTGAGGCTAGTGCATGGTCACACGTATCCACAAAGTGGCGCAAACATCTGGAGTTAGATTGCAGTGGCTAAGGCTCTGGTGTGCCAACTCTCTCTCTCTCTCTCTCTCTCTCTCTCTCTCTCTCTCTCTCTCTAAAATAAAAAAAATAAAAATAAATAAATAGTACTATGATCCTTCTATGGACTCAGAGTAGAACATGTTTCCTTCTGTTTTCAACCTCTAGAGATAGCCTACATGGCTAGCTTCAAGGCCATTTCCTCCACCTTGAAAGCCAGCTGTGTTATACCCCCAGTATTTTTTTCTGACTCTTAGTCTCCCGCTTTGCTCTGTCACTTATCAGGATTCTTGCAATTACAGTAGGCTAGTCATTGATGATAATCTCTACCTCCAAAATTCTTAATCACACAAGCAAAAGTCTCTTTACTATGTGAAGTAATGAATATTCATAAATTTCCTCCTTTGAGACATGAAAAACTTGAGGAAGCCATTCTTTTTTTCTTTTCTTTTTTTTTTTTTTTTTTTTACTTACCACAACAGCTAAAGATAAAGACCAGAATTTGATTATGTAGTATGCAAAATTACAAGCCTAGTTCAGTGCTTGATTTATCAAATCTCCATGCTGAGCTAAAGCACTGATTGGAAAAGAATTTGAGCCTTAAGTCTTAGAATGGCAACATCTGGGCAGAACATCAATTCTGAGAAAGGTTTTTTTTTTTTTTTTCCTAATCCCATCTAAACCACCCTTACCAGGGGCAGTCCCCTCCTCAGGTCTAAGGAAACTGCCTCCCATGTTACAACTTTTCATTACTTGTGCCCTGAGGAAAACTTCTTATCTCCACTTCTTACTCAGAATCTACTATTTCTCACTGCCTTCAGGTCCATTAAAAGAGTCAAATCTCAGTCTATCTTCAAGGGAGAAAGAACTTCACATATACTCCAGCCAGCAAAACATGTATAAGCCAAAGAGCTACAAAGCCTTGCTAATGCCTATCAGAGAAAATCTGAGAAATAACATGTGAATGCATTCTAAGGGCAACAGTTGAAAATGAAATAAAACACTTTGCACATGTACTGACTCTGAAGTTGTTGGGGAGAAAAAGCATGCTAATGATTAAGCTTTTTAGGAAAAATGGTAGAGACACATCCTATAGGGAATTAGCTCCTATGTACCCAAGGAAAATTTGGGACTTAAGCGTCTGAGACTGAGTAAGCAATATATGTCTACAAGTGTTTGAAACCGACAGATTCTAACAAGTTTATAATAAATACCAGCAGAAGATATTGCTGCACACATTTCAACAGATCTCAATCGATGAAAGTTGGTCTACAATATTTGCCCACCTTTTCCCTTTATATCAGGCACCCAGGAATTAATTACCATATGCTACCAGGCAACTAAGGATGGACAAAGAGAATTGGCAGCTTGGAAGCATAGTTTCCCAGAATTAAATTTTAAAAAATCCACTATACAACCTTAACAATAAAACACTAAGAAAAGAGAATGTCCAATGCTCATGTTTTTTTCTGGAAAAAGATAAGTAGGCAAGCCTTATATAATTTATGATATGTATTTACCTTGACAGATATGAAAAAATATTGTATTACTAACATATACTGGGAAAAGAAAACTTGTCTTGGAGTTTGTTTTCAAATATTTTTATTGTTTTATAAAGGATATTAGACAAACATGTCATATGCTTTAAACTAACGTGTGATTCCAGTTTTATTGTTTCTTTATATGAGTGGCAACAGCAAATCACCAAACAAAATCTAAATGACTAGAGCACTGCTCCACGTAGGACTGCAAACGTCCACAAGCACCTCCAATCCTCAGGACACCTTTACACAGTAACAAAAGGTTATGAGAGTTTGTGTGGACATTTTACGTATAAAATGTGAGCAAACAGGCGAAATGATGGAAAAGTCGTATGCTGCCTCAAGTGATTTGTCTAAGCTGGTGAAATCTAAAATCTCCTGAGAAGGTTAGAAAGACTCAAAATTGACGATTTAAGTTTCTTAATACAAACCTGGGATTGGTGAAGTTATGAGAAAACTATGGCTAACCTATCAGGGTTTAGGAATGTGAGGGTGCTGGCCTAACCCCAAAGCTCAGGGTGTTTTCAGACAGCTTGCCGCAGGCCAAATCATATGGCCTAGGATTCTACGACTGGTTTTCTACAATAAATTTCAGGCAATCTGCAGAGGAAGCTTTTCTACAACAAAGCTCTGATGGCCTAGGCAGGGAAAAGGTCGGGACAGAATGCTGTTAGTATCCTGAACTGAAGGCAGGAACAGAACGCGGGCTAGCGAAACTGAATACAGTAAACCATCTTGGCGAGAAGAATGCTCTGGAGGTGAACGCAAGCCCGAAGAACTTACAGTAACTATCTCACTCTTGCCATGACTTTGTCCCGGTGATGAAGGAAGCAATTTAATCTGTTACAGATGGCTTCATGCTTAGCCTGGAGAGATCATTTTACTCAGAAAACAGGGCTTGCCAGAAACCCTTCCGTTTGCCAGCTTGAAACTTGCAAATAAAGAGACTTGATACATGTGCAAGTTGGAACTCTATGATTTCAATTCACTGAGAACCTACACAGAGCTAAGGCTCATTCTTTCACCGCAGATATGCAACATCTTAGTAGCATACATTCCATTAAGTGCTCATTGTATGTCTTGCCAACCTACTATGATGGCCTGAGAAAAGCAATATGAATGGGGAAGCTCTGCCCATGGGTCCCATGTATGGTGAGATAAAAATAAACTTCAATCTATAGAAGAATTGCACTGAAGAGAAAGCCCCAAAATGTCTGGGACATTCTCCACTAATGGAAACCGATCTAGAGACTTACAGTTCCTTGTACATAAAAGCTCAACCCTGTCACTTTTATTATTGAGGCTGGTCTCTGACTGTGTGACCAGCATAAATTTTTGACACCCCAAAAGCAACATATAAGAATGAAAGATGTAAGGCCTTCACTACATATGTGAAAATAATGCACAAAGAGACAGGGCAGCTTATCTAGAAAACATGTTATGTAGAAAATCCCGGAAAACTGTGTCTGAAACAGTAGTGACAAGTATGCTAAACATGTGAAAGGGAAAAAACGAGAGGGGGTGAAATGCAAAGGAGGGAAGGGATATAAAAGGAAGAGAGGGAAGGAAAGGCAAGTTTCCTTAATAAATTGAACACAGCTAAATATAATCCTCTGTATGGTCTCCATTTTCAGGAAGACTCAACAATGATAATAGAACTGGCCGCCAGTACTTCTAGAAACTAGTTGAAAATATGAGTCCCATCTCAGCAGCTCTAATGAAAAGTTCAAGATCAAAGTGCACTGTTTTTTCACGGTGTTTCATCCCACCTGCATAAAGGGAGCAGCTGGAGGAGGGAGGGTGTACCACCTGCCTGCACCATGCAGCACATCCATCCTCTGAATGCACAAGGGTATGGTTAAGTTCATGGGGAACACAGACTTTAGGCTGAGCAAGGAAAGTCAGGAAAGTGTTGCTAATAGAGAGAATGGATGCCTAGCTAGAAAAAAAAAAATGAATGTATTGACTTAACTGAGCAAAGATTTCATTCCTCAGTAAGGGGACAGAATTAATATGAATACAGCCTTCTTAAACTTGGCCTCTTATGGGAATCTAGTGTGCAGGTCGTGTTCCTTGCACATCCACCAAGCAAATTGGATTAATCCTTGCCTCCTCATCCTTCTTCCAGCAACATTGGGCCACTGTCAAAGGCAGGCAATGTGATTTGGCTTCAGGCCTAACGGGTGGAGAGTTTTTGTGGTGAAGTTAAACTCCAAGTCAGCAGTGATGGGATCGGCTCCCACACATTTGGCAGGTGAGATGAATCCAGGGCCAGGTCCATTGAGTAACTGCCTGAGGAGGGGATGTTGCATGAGGATTCAGGGGAACTGCTGTATAAATGATAAAGGTAAATGAATAAAATATGCCTTCTGTTTGTATATCTCTCAGGCACATTGCCTTTGGGTTGTGGGGAGGTTGTGAGGTCCCGGGCCAAATGCCATCTCTTTCACCCTTTGCATTCACATGTTGGCCCATTTCTGATGGTCATATGTGTGGAGTGAATTTGAAATTTGGAGGAAAGTTCTCTGAAAGAACAAGTGAGAGTCCTGCTTGAGGAAAGGCCTCAGATGTTTATATAAAATTGTGAGCACAGCTGTGCCTGCTGAGTAATATCCCACATGCAGTAAGCAGGTCTGGTGTTAGTGGGGATTGGGATGTATTTCTCCTTCCAGACAGGCTCTCCTGGGAGCTCTAAATGGTAAAAGCAGTGAACTTCCATATGGGCTAGGGTAGGCCATAAGTAGTCCTCTGCATGTGGAATTTTCTTTGGCCAAGAGCCTCCTCACCTTGCTTTGAACTTTGCATTTCCTTTCCTTTCCTGCTGAAGCCGGAATCCACGATCCTCGATGGATTTGTGGTAGGACTCCATTGAAGGATTCGTGGAGACTGTTCAAAATACCTCTGAGCCATCCATTCCATCACTGGTCAGTCCATTAGATAAACCCTCAGCTCCAAACACTTAGAGAGGTCAGCCAGAGGGAGACATGTGGGAAGAAACATTATGGTAATATTCATGAATTGACCACAAAATGTCTAAACTTATCCAGTCCTATTGCCTCCTATTCTGTTAGGAATCCACAGAGTACACGCAGTAATCCCTCAACTATTGTCATGTACTAATATAGATCTTGAGCAAAGTGGCTTTAGAATGGGAAAAATGGTTCTGAATAATTGCTTATTTTATTTTGTCTATTTGTTTGTTTGACAGAGCGAGAGAAAGAGAAAGCGAGAGAGAGAGAGAGAGAGAGAGAGAGAGAGAATGGGCATGTCAGGGCCTTCAGCCACTGCAAACAAACTTCAGATGAATGTGCCACCTCGTGCATCTGCCTTTATGTGGGTACTGGGGAATCAAACCCAGGTCCTTTGGCTTTTCAGGCAAGTGCCTTAACCACTAAGCCATCTCCAGCCCTATTTGCTAATTTTAAAAATGACATAATAATTAAGCTTTAATTTTTCTTTAAATTTGTAAATATAAGGAGAAAGATTTCCAAATTGAGAATAATTATTCAAAATTCAGAAAATAACTTTCAAAGCAGAGAAAGAGGCTTTCAGATTAAGTTCATATTGATTTTTAAAATGAAAACAAATGCTTTTAAAGAAATATCAAACCATGTGGAAAACTATATTTACATTTGAGAACAAAGTATTTATTTTTTTGCTGATATATTTATGTTACTTCTCATTATTAACTAATTATTGAGTTCAACTTTAAGATAAAGAAAATATTTCATATCTTACAAAAGTGAATTAAAGCATCTGGTTCCTTTAAATCTGAAAGTTCAGCTCCATTGTTTCTCAGTTTACTTTTTGCTTAGAGGATCTGTCTATTGACAATAGTGCGGTGGTAAAGCCTCCTGCTATTATTGTATTGAATTTATATCTGCTTTACTATGTACTAAATTTTGCTTTAAAAAATTAGGTTCCCTTGTGTTTGGTAATTATAAGCTTATGATTGCAATATTTTCTTATTGAATTGTTCCTTCAATGAATATGAAGTGGCCCTCTTTATACTTTTGATTACTTTGGTTTCAAGTCACCTTTTTTCAGAAATCAGTATAGCCACTCCTGTATGTTTTGTGTTTCCATTTGCTTGAAATATTGTTTTCCAACCTTTCACCATAAGGTGCCATTTATCTTTAATTGTAAAGTAGGTTTCTTGTAGACAGCAAATGGATAGCTCCAGATTTCTGACCCAGCCTGTTAACCTGTATCTTTGGAGTTTAATTATGAGGTGTGAGTTAATCTCTGTCATATCGAAGTTTTTGTGGAGTTTGGTGTTTTCTTGGTCTGTGCATGATTTCGTGTCCAATCTAGTGATTGTTTCTCTTTTCCTCCCCAGGCGCATGTTGCTTCACCTCCTGAGTGTGGAGTGTTCAATGCAGTATTCTCTGTAGGGCTGACTTGGTGCTCAAGGAACTGTAAAGCTGGTTTATATCATGAAAGCTTTTTTCTTTTACCTTCTATTATGAGGGATAAACTTTATTTATTTCTGGAACCAAATATATTCTGTCATTATCTGATTAATACTAAAGGGTATTTGCTGAAAAGAAGAAAGAAATAACCTACCAACCATTCCTACTATGCATGACAGAGAATACTAACTACTTCACATAGTACCAAATTTAACCTTTACAATATGATTCTAAAGTTCATTAAATTGGCATATGTCTGTGTCAAGAATGTAGAAGATTAAAAATTCGGAGCTGAAAATGCATATCTGAAGTTCTGACAATTAATTATTGCCAAGGCTGAGATACCGAAGTCAGGCACCATTTAAACCAACAGTCTCTGTTTATGCATTAGGCTGCAATGTTTATTTAGTAGAAAAAAATAGAGAAAAAAAATCTACCATATATTTTTCAGGGATTTTTTGGATGGCATATGCAGTAATTAATATATATCACTGTATTTGGTTTATGTTCACACTTCATGCCCCTCTCCCCTCCCTCTGTCCTCCCTGGTTTCTTTCCTCATTACCACAAATATTCCCCATTCTCCTTCCTGTCACATACCCACACACATTCTAGATTCTGCATACCCTCTCTTGTTCTTCCCTCCCAGTCTAGTCCCCTGTCTACTTTCATGTATTTAAATATATTTAAATTTATATGTTCCAGTTGAGATTCATAAGCAGCTTTCAGGAAGCCTTAAGAGACAGTAAGCAGTAGGCATATTACTAAAGTTGTGTCTGCATGATTTTATGTTAAAACTATGACTTCATCCTTAATTTGCCAGGTACACACCTAAGTGTAGATTTTCTTGAGCAAACAGGAATATGATACCACTTTCCCCAAAACCAGAGAGAAATCAAATAACACAACAGTGATAGAGAAAAAATGTTAGATCTTAAATTATAACCTGGCAAATTCAATGCAGAATTATCAGATAATAAGTACAGGAAAATCACTAGCTAGATTAAAAATGCACATAAAAGAGCCGGGTGTGGTGGCACACGTCTTTAATCCCAGTACTCTGGAGGCAGAGGTAGGAGAATCACCATGAGTTCAAGGCCACTCTGAGACTACATAGTGAATTACAGGTCAGCCTGGACTAGAGTGAGACACTACCTCAAAACAACAACAACAAAAATACACAAAAGGTCATCAAGTCCAACTTGTCTGATTTCAACCATAATTCAGGTGTCAGCTGAGTCAATGCATCTTAAATAAAGAAATAATATTTGTTTAATCTATGTTTCGATGAAAATCTTATGGCCTCATAAGTTTTTCTGATTACTTTAGATGAGTTTCACAGTCTTAATTACTTCTGCTTCTGGATTTCTGACCCCAAATTCCGTCTGTTTAGAATTCATTGTTTTCTTTGTTTCTATAAGTAATTATCTTTTACCAGAATCTATACAAATAGAAAATTCATTTTATATAATATTAATTCAAACTGGCAAACACACAAAGAAGAAAGCTTGAAAACACAACACACTTTTTAAAATTATTTAGTTGCACATATGTGTGTGTGCATGCATGCACACACATGTATGTGCATGTGTGTCAATATGTGTGTATGCTTATGGGAGTATCAGGGCTTCTTGCCACTGCAAACTAACCACAGAAACTTTGCCACTTTTTGCAAAGGTCTAATGCGGGTGGCTTGAGAATTGAACCTGGGCCAGTAGGCTTTGCAAGCAAGCACCTTTACCTGCCAAGCCAAGGGTGGAGTCAAGAGTTTCACAGAATGTGATGGGCAAATTCTGTTGTCCGCTTGATCAGATTAGGAATCCACAGACAAAACTTCTGGGGTGAATCTCTGAGGTTGCTTCCAGAAAGGATTAATTGAAGGAGGAAGTCCCTCCTCCAGAGTGGGTGGCTCTGTCTGTGACGGACTATAATAAATAAGCTCTGAGAGGACACAGCCCCTTCTCCTACCCGGCAGGCTGGGTTGCTTGCTGGTGAGTGCCTTGCTCGGATGTGCATCTGTCCTGTTCAACTCTCCTTCATTGGCGTTGGAACCAAGTTTCCTCAGACTTCCAATGAGGGCTGAAGACCTGCGGCTCTCTAGGAATCCTGCAGGTCTTCAGTACTGGATGAAGACTGCTGAGGCATCTAGCCACGTGGACTGAGCAGCTACTGGGTGCTTTGACTCTCAAGCCTGTATACAGCTATTATTGGACGGCCATAAATTAATCCAATAAATTCTCGGATTAATACCAATTCATTCTATTGGTCCCTCAATAATACACAGAACAATTTAATAGACTAAGCATATAAATCAAGGCTTCAATTGTGCCACTTTAAAATTGATCATGGTCTCCTTCCTTACAAAACATCAACTCAAGTAGCTCTTACAAGGAATTAATGAGATAAGGTATGTTACGTTATCCCAATTACTCTATATGATTTAAGATTTCATTAATATTAATTATTAACATAAATTGCACTATTATTATGAAAACAAACAAATTAAAATTTATTTTTTTATTTATAGAAGTCCTTTGGCCTGTCTGCAATGGTAAACCATGTTTCTGTTTTCACTTACTCCAATCTACTCTATTCGTCCTCACACTGAGAGGAAAAAGAAGGAAAATACAACTCCTATTTGTAGCAATTCCATTGTCTCCAGCACCTGTCAGTAAATCAAATCCTGAAATTCCTGTTTCTCAGGCTAAGATGTAAATGGGGATAAGGATAACATAAACACTTGGAACAACATGATTAAAAGTGCAGACAGAACACAATCCCAGTCTAGCAGTAAAGGAAGTAGGAAAAAAATGGTCCCTTTCTCCCAGTTCGCCTAATGTCATTTCCCTTCTAAGCAAGATTCCCAAGTTTATGGGCCAAAAATACACATTCAAAGATATCAGGATTGTAATATATTATCTTATGAATGGACTCAGAGAAAAAATGGAGTTTAATGATAGTATATTTGGTCTGATTAACTATTCTTAAAGTATAAAATAATGAAATTGAGTTATACTTCCTACTGGGCTTTTGGAGATTGAGCTAATGGCTATCAAACTATTTGAGATTTTAGCCCACTTGATATTCTGATGAATAGGTCAATACAAAGAATATGCTAAAGTTAATGCATATCCACATAGATAAATTAATATACCTATGGGTAAATATCTATTAAAATTCACATGGCATAAACACACATATATTTGAGGAGCAAGAAGTTATTCATGTGACAACATTTGTGTGTGCTTATTTGGAGAGGGCAAGTCATTCAAATAACATCAAAAAACCTGTGAGTGCTCTTAAATTCCAATGTACACTCCTTGACCAAAACATACCAAAAATTAGGCAATCATCTGGTCAAGTTATAATAGAACCATTCCAAGTGCTACATAGAGAAAACAGCCTGAACAAAAGATCTAAATATTGCTGCACCCATATACATATTTGAAATGTAAAACAAAGTACAATCTTGGAGATGGGTTTTTATAGTACACACACATTATATGTGTGTGTGTGTGTGTATACATATATATATGCATATATATATATATATATATATATATATATATATGCAGTCTTCAATCAGATAAAAGTATCATATATACAGTGATTCACTCTAGCCATTCAAATGGTGTCACTAATAAGAAGTTCTCTCAGTCTAGGCCCAATGGGGTTACAGATTTCTACTCTGACCAAAACTGCCATTGGTGGTACCACAATGTGTACAACAACACAATGCACCATTCAAGTCTAATGACCTGATGCTAAATGACAGCTCAAACACTGGGTAGCTGGAAGACCTAATCTGAAAAAAAAAAAAACCTCAGAATCCTGATTTAAGGTATTGAGATCATGATATCTAGAAGTAGTACTATCTGAACACATGTTTAAAATAATTTACTGGGCTGGAAAGATGGCTTAGCAGTTAAGGCACTTGCCTGCAAAACCTAAGGACCCAGGTTTATTTTCCCAGTACCCACATAAGACAGATGCACAAGGTGGCACATATGTCTGGTGTTCATTTGCAGTGGCTAAAGGCCCTGGCACACCCATTCCCCCCCCCCCCTCTCTCTTTCTCTCTCTCAATCTCTCTCTGTGTAATAAATAAATTTTTTTTAATTTTTTTTTTTTATTTTGGTTTTTCAAGGTAGGGTCTCACTCTAGCCCAGGCTGACCTGGAATTCACTATGGAGTCTCAGGGTGGCCTCGAACTCATGGCAATCCTCCTACCTCTGCCTCCCAAGTGCTGGGATTAAAGGTGTGCGCCACCATGCCCGGCTAATAAATAAATTTTAAAAATTAAAATTTTTATTAAAAATTGTACTATGTTGAGTCCATGATAAATACTTAACCAATGAAGTCTATTTTTAAAATAAGCAACCAAATTCTTAAATATAAAAACAATACAATGTGTAATTTTGGTTAAAAATATGAACATGTACACATGACACAAAATATATGTATACAGTTATCATTTTTCCCTCAATTTCCTTGAGAAAAAGTATTCAGTAACTAGATGAGCAATAAAGACACTTGATGTTGTCCTCTGGCTTTTGCATGCGTGGTGGTCAGAATGGAAATGGTCCCATAGCCTATCGTATTTTACATTCAGCTTCCTATTTAGTCTCCAGAAGGCCCTGCTGGAGAAGGTGCATCCCTAGGGACAAATCTTGAGTCCAGCCCTAGGATGTTTTCAGAGCTAGCTTGTGCTGGCTGTTTTTTCTCTGCTATCGATGTATGATGAAGACAGTCATCTCCTTTGTGCAACGGTGAAGCTTTCCCAGGAATCTGTAGGCCTAAAATAAAAACCTTTCTTCCCACAAGCTCCTTCTGGTTGGGTGTTTGTTCCAGGAATGGGAAGGTAACTGCAACCGTGCACACACACACTGTGCATGCAGGGCTGCACATGCTTATGTGCACCACAGACATACCACACCACTCGTAGTACACACACATGAAAAAAGGGTTCGGTAATGTTCTGCAATATTATGCAACGCAGCTAAGTGTTGATTTAGGATAAACACTCAAGAAACTTGATCAAGGTAGGTGAGATTTAGCCAGGATAAGTGTAAGAGTCAATTCTAGGTATGAGGCGTCACGTACAGTGTGAAAGTCAGGGGAAGCTAAGGGTCAAAACCTAGGGAGGTTGTGAACACAAAAATGTACATGGAAGCCAGGCATGGTGGCGCACGCCTTTAATCCCAGCACTCGGGAGGCAGAGGTAGGAGGATCACCGTGAGATCGAGGCCACCCTGAGACTCCATAGTGAATTCCAGGTCAGCCTGGGCTAGAGTGAGACCCTACCTCGAAAAACCAAAAAAAAAAAAAAAAAATGTACATGGATATGAAATTGTAGGGCAAGAGGGACATTTCAGAGTCATGGGAACAGTTTCGAACCAGGGAAAAGGACAAGGCAACATGGGCAGAGAAACAGACCATAAAAACTGTAAGATAACTTTGATGTACTGCCTGATAAAGGTGCACTCATCTAAGGTTAGTGGACAAGACTGCAGAGAAGGAAAGAAGTAATGACCATGCTAAACCTGCCCAAAAGATCTGGACTTGTAATATGAAAACAGAACCTCTTCTCCAGATGACTGGCAATATTCTAATAATTCCTCTCCTGACTTAATGTACTCCCTGGAGGATTCTTCACTCCTGAAAGCATTCCTTTCACTTACTTTCCCACTAGCCAGTCAATTCTGAATATCAATGTTGAAATAATCATTGTATTTATAGTTTCAATCAAGGCTCTATACAAACAGTATGCATATTTGAATTTCAAAGTTCTGTATGACAGAACAGAGGAAGACATACATCCTAAATATGTCATAATTACTGTGGCACTTGGTGGGAAATGTTTTTTAAAATTGTAATGTAAATGGAAAATAAGAACCTCTTAAAATTAGATGTGGTAATTAGTTTGATTTTTGGTGGTTCTGTGGAGACCTTTAATCATTCTACTATGTGAGCACATCAAAACATCCCAGCCAGGAGTGGTGGCTCACACCTGTAATTCTAGCATTTGGTAGATTGATGTAGGAAGATTACCATGAGTTTCAGGGCAGCCTAGCCTACATAGTGACACCCTGTCTCAAAAACCAATCGAACAAAAAATTCCATTATGCCTCAGAAATGCATAGCATATATACAATTATTACTTATCAGTTGAAAAGAAAAATTTCAAATACTTTTAAAGATGTGATCAAGTAAAAGAAGTTTATACTTCTTAAAAATAGAATGTTATTTTCCGGGAAGAAAAGTGACTATATATATATATATATATATATATATATGTATGTATGTATATATATATATATATATACACATATATGTAACAGTAAATATACATTAATGTACACACATATATTTATACTTATACATATAATATCAGATATACATTACCCTGATTCATTTTCCTGGTTAATGCTTTATTAATTTATCAGAGAATTCATCAATCTGATCTCAAGCACAGTATGATTCAGACCCCAGGTTTGGGAGTGAAGTCATAGCACGGCATCACCTTGAAGTTATAAGAGCTACTTTCAAGTCCTAGCTTTAACATTTGTCAATAAATGACCTCAGAGAATTCACATAACCTCTAAGCTTTTCAGTTCTTCACATATAAAGTGAATGAAAATCATACTGTTGATATTTTAGATTTTATGGCCAAAAATACTTGGTTCACATTTTTAAATCTTTAATTGCTTACTTACTTAATCCATACTCAGCACTCTAATTTTTGTACCATACTTTCTTTTCCTCATAAAGAGTATGGTTATTTTCTAATATCTCCTTCCAAGTTTTGTGATCAAAAATAATATGATGGAGCTGGAAACTCTCATTTTGTGGTATTTGTCACTAAGCCCTGAGATATGAAATATTCCATGACAGTTTCCATGATTAATGGTAATATATATACATATATATATATATATATATATATATATAGTATGCTTTATTTCAATTATTATAAGTAGTCACCTCAACCCATGTCACATATATATAGTTGGCTTTTTTGAGGTAGTGTCTCACTCTAGTCCAATCTGACCTGAAATTCATTCTGTAGGCTCATGGTGGCCTTGAACTCACAGCGACCCTCAAACCTCTGCCTCCTAAGTACTAGGATTAAAGGTATGCACCACCATTCCCAGCCAAGATGTCATATTTTAATTAAAGATATTTACTGTGCTATAAATTTGGTTTTCTAGTATTTCAATAAGAATGTTTATACCTGTACTTATCAGGGATATTGTTCTGTAAGTTTCCTTTGGCACTATGAATTTTATTTTGGTATCAGAGTGCTATTGACCTCATAGAAAGATTCTGGAACAATTCTCTCAGTGGAAGTCTTTTCATTACTGATTCAGTGTTCAAATTATTGGTGTTTGAATTTTCTATTTCTTTACAGTTCAGTTTTATGCACCCAGGAGGTTATCTCATATGTAGTCTAATTTATCAAATCAAAATTCAAACTGCTCCTTTTCATTGTTTTATGTATTTCTGTGGTATCAGATGTAATGTTTCTTCTTTTAATTTCAGTTATTATTTGAACCTTTTCTATTTTGTTTTCATTGACCTGAATTTTTTAAATTTGCTTATCTTGTAAAAATTGACTCTCATGTCTGATCATTTGTACTGTTTACAGCTCCCACTGAAACCTCTGTGTAGAAGAGGTACCTGTTCTCTTGTGTTCACTGTCATATTAATAACCAGTGTTGATTCCAGATGAAAATATTTACATCAATATATAATAAAGAAAATATTCAAATTGATTACTGTTCAGTAATACAAAACTGAGGGAGATCTTGACTACATCTGTCAGCTTTCTGTCATTATTCCAAAATACCTGAAATAATTATCTTATAAAGAAGAGTTTCAAGTAGTTCATGGTTTTAGAGGTTATTTGACACCATGGGCTTTTCTTTTGTTTTGGGCCTTTGGGAAGGTAGAATTAATGGGAGGGGCCCATGGTCAAGTAAAATTGCTTCTATCATTAGTCAGAGCACAGAGGGCACAATGTCTCTAAAGGACATACACCAAAATAACTGAATGACTTCTCTCTAGATCCAGGTCTTAAAATTCCCACCACCACTTGGAGTAGGAGATAGAACAATGCCTTTCTTTCTGGGCCTTTAGAGAACATTCAATAACCAAATTATAGTTCTGTTATGGGTAACATAATGGATGAACATGGAGGGTATTACAGTCAATAATGTAATTTTCATACAGAAAGATAATTATTGCACAATCCCTCTTATATACAGACTCTTAAAGTTTTAATCTCATAAAATTTGAATGTAGCAGATTTTAGGGTAGTTGTGAGAGAAGAGAGAATGGAGAGATTTGATAATGATTTAAAATTACAGTTAGAAATAATAAATTCCAACAGATTTATTGAAATAACATGATGACTAAAACTGATGACAATATATTGTATTTTTGAAATTATAAAGAGGGAATATTATATAATTTCATCACAAAAATGATAACTAGGTAAAGGAATGTATTTGTCAATAAACTAGATTTCAACATTCAGCTATGTATATATACCTCATGCTTTTCATGTTAAAAATATACAGTGTTGTCTGCAAATATTCTTGAATCTCTTAATTAAAGAATATATAATGCAAACAAAGTGATATATTATTTAAAAAATCTTTAAAGCACATGGGAGTTTCTATATATTTCCAGGCATTTTTCAAAACAGTCTATTTATTGTGTTGAGGTAAGTATCTGGACCACTAGAATTTATTATAGTAAGACTTTCCCTGGATGGCTAGGGTCCACATGATTGAGAGCAAGAAATAAATTATAAACCAGTTAGAATGTGTGTTTCTCAGGTATTACTCACAACTTCCCCAGCTGTCATTTCATATAAATACGCCTTACCTGTAAATTAAACTCTCCTTTTATCAAACTCAGCCGGGGGTTATTATATCAGTCTTAATGCGTCTAAAATGGTCCTAAATGTGAATTTATATCACAAGTGGAAAATCTGAGAGTGGAGAACATTTTCCATGTGGTAGGCTCATAAAACTATCACTTTTAACAAACAGCTTGAATTCAAGAGAAATTTGCAAAAAAAAAAAAATCTTTTAAGCACATTCGCAGGAGGAAGTGCTAAGACGGACTCTGTCTGTTCTGTCGCAGCTGCTTGATTTACGAAAGCAGAAACAACTCTGACTCATTTGGAGGAAGTCGTAATTACCATATGGAGTGTGAAATGTACAGACACTTCATAAGGACCAGTGCAGCAGCTTAAATTATAGTCATTATGTTATCCCCACTACCAAATCTTACTTTAATCCCTACTGAAGGAAATAAATCAGCTCCACTCAATACCTTTCACTATCAATCTTATTACATCTGGAGAATGAGTCTACATCAAGACACCTAGGAAAATAGGTAAGTGGAAGCTGAAAGGTAAGATTGAAAGGACTGTTCCCTCAAATGTCTGACAGTGGCATTTTCTACCTGCTTGCTCTCGGTTGTCAGGGATGCAGCCTAGCAGGGCTGTTGATAAGAATATTGCAAGGAAACGGTTTTGAAGGTTCCCCTGTGTAGGGAAAAAGAAAAGCAAATAAGCTTTTGAAAAATACATTGTGATACAAACATTTGAAGTGGTTTTCAGTGAAACTGTAATGAGCACGGTCTTAGAATAAAATCAGTAGCAGAAATACTACTTGACACCTAAGAGGCAGTTTTATAGTCAGGCTAACAGTCTTTTTATTATCGATATTTCATGGGAATATTTATCAGAATGATAGCATTCTGTCAATTATCCAAATGGCCACTTGTTATCTTAAAATGCAAGTAAGTTTTAATCAGCACCTTTTCCCAACTTTAACAAATTATATGTAGTTGGAGCACAGTATCAGAGCAAACCCTGAAAAGAATTTTGGCAATTCCATTATGGTGTCCTATACTCACTGAGATATCATTAATTTTATTTTTATTTATTTATTTTGGGAGGTCTCAGTATAAACTAGGTACTATTGTAAAAATTCCATGGGAATATGACCAAATTACAATATGTACATATACTAAAGTTCTCAATAAAAGAAAACTCCTAATATGTAAACCCATTTCACCTCAACCAATCATGAAATACCGAAACATAAGCACAGTGAACTTCTTTGGCCTGAAATCACAGATAATGTAGGTCAGAATTCGAACACTGCAGTCCTTGAGCTAACCAATTTTTTTTTCTTTTGGTTATAGGGAACAGAAAAGAAAGAATTGAAATATGAATCAGGACATTGCTTTAAGATTAGTAGAAATGTTGGCTGGGGATATAGCTCAAGTAGGAGAGTTTTTGCCTCACATACACAAAAGCCTAGCTTCCGAGCCCCAGTGCACCAGAAGCAGAACATGGTGGTACATGTCTGTAATCCCAGCATGCAGAAGGTAGAGGCAGGAGGTTAGGAGTTCAAGGCTACTTGACAACACAGTGAGGTTGAGGCCAGCCTGAGGTATGTGAGACTGGTGGTGGGGTGGGGAAGGAAGAACAGAAGAAGGAGAAAACAATGCTAAAATTTCCTACCACAGCAAAGCTATATGGGAGACTCATTGTATATTCAGAGTACAATTAGTAGTGCTATGAAAATCAACTGTCTTCCAAATTTCTTTAGGAGATTGGCATATATTAAAAACAAATTTCATAAAGAGCTTTCAAAGAGATTTATTCACTTGGAATATTTTTGAAATTATATCTATAAATATATGTTTACTTTCTTTTTAAAAAATATTTTTATTTATTTATTTGAGAGAGAGAGAGAGAGAGAAATAGGCAGGTAGATAGAGAGAGAGAATGGGCATGCCAGGGCCTCCAGCCACTGCAAAGGAATTCCAGAATGCATGCACCCTCTTGTGCATCTGGCCTATGTGGGTCCTGGGGAATCGAACCTGGGTCCTCTGGCTTTTCAGGAAAATGCCTTAACTGCTAAGCCATCTCTCCAGCCCATATGTTTACTTTCATAAAACAACTATTGACTAAAAGATATTTAACATGCCTCGGGCTAAATGTTCAATTTGGAAGGGTCAGTATGGCTCATGGTCCTGTGACATAATCCATAGCAATTGCTCTTTAATTTCTCTGCATGGGATCCATTGATTTTGTCTACTGGAAATGATGGTAGGGTAGAACTGGAGACAAGGCTAACCCAATTAAAGAAAGGAAAAACTAGTTACAGAAACTCAAGACTGCCCACCAGGTATCCAGGTGGTGCTCAAATGCCTGCTAAGACTATTTCTTCCAGTTGGCACATAACATCTGTTCTACAGTGAAAGGGTGTGAAGAATATGACCAAGTGGTAAGCACTGACATATTCAGGAGAGAGGAAGTGATTTATTTTATATTAAAATTGTTACTGTTGCAAAAATAAAAGCACAACCTGAATATGTCTCCATATGACTTATATAACATGTGTGTGTTTAAGAGAAAGATTGTATATTTTTATTAAATCATAGCACAAAAATACAGGCCTCTGAAAATCTAATTAGCACAATGAATAAAAACAGGAGGTTCATATAAATCATTTTCTGAAATATGAACAAGATTCTATCAAGAATTTAGAATAAGAGGGGAAAAGGGAGAAACTAAGAAAAGAATATATTAAATTGTTAATTTTATAAACTAGGAACATTTTACATATTAACATATTAATGTATTTTCTCTCAGTATCCAGGTCATCTCTTTATTGCTTGTTTCCTTAGCTCTACAGATAAATTTTAGGCTGATATAATCCCATCTATCTACTTTTGTTTTCTGTGTTTTTTAGATCCAAATTATTGTCTAAATCAATATCATGGATATTTTACACTACATATTCTCCTAAGAGTGTGTATTTTTCAGATTATATATTTAATTTTCCCCTTTAAGTAGAATTTTGTTTACTGTATGTTTTTCTTAGTTCAGTTAATTTTGATAGTTTAGTTTGTCAAGTTGATTTTGATTCTTGTAGGAGACAAAACTCTGTGCATGTCTATGAGGGTGTTTCTAGATTAGGTCAATTGATGTGAAATAAAATCACACACTAACCATCACTAGAGGAGACCAGGAGATTCGTTGTGTGGGTGCCAGTCTGTAGTCTGGGGCTGTGAGGACCTCCCCAACACGATTTTACTAAGATAGGATCCACGTGGTCTTGGAGACAAAGTCCTGTGCTCACTTTCCTCTTCTTCCTCCAAGAAGAAAGTATCTCTCGCCACCATGCCTGCTTGGAGTTGGTTGAGGACTAATGCAAGTAATGAAAAGCTGACCTTCCTACCTTCTTCAATATTTCTTTTCTTGTGTCTATCTTATATCTCAGTACTGTACTTATTTAGTCAGTATTCTAAGCTACTGGCATTTTTGTATGTAGAGACTTATTTAAATTGATGTTTGTATGATGAATATGTGCTGGAAAGGCTTATTTTATCATACTGCTGACATGTGTTCTAAAGGTGAGTCTTTAGATGTAGAATAAACCCCAAGTGTCAACCAGTCGTAATGCCATTTTAACCCGTGAAAATTTCAGGTGCAAGAAAGATTAAGTGCCTTCTCCAAGGTCATAGAGCAGAAGGCCAGTTTTAGAAACTTCTAGAAATTAGCAGAATTTTCTTTAGAAATGTGATAAGAAGTGAAGATAGTGTATAAGAAAGGAGTGCAATGGTATCACAATCCCATAATGATAAACTAGGTAAAGAATTGGGTATGAGAATGGAATAAGTTATAGATAGATGATAGATATAAGTGATAGATAATACATGCACAAAGACAGGTACACACATTATATATAATATATAATGAATAAAATATAATGTAATAATATAATATAATATATAGAGAAAGAATATGTGAGGTCACAGAAAATAAAAAGTATGATGTCATTAAGAAAGAAATTGTGAAAAATAACTTGTTTAATAATTACTATAATTCTAAGCATAAGAATCAAGTGTGTCCTGGCCTGGTGTGGTAGCACACACCTTTAAATCCAGCACTTGGGAGGATGAGGTAGGAGGATCACTATGAGTCTGAGGCCAGCCTGGGACAACATAGTGAATTTCAGGTCAGGGCTAGAGCAAGACCCTACCTCAAGAAACCAAGAACAGACAAACAAAAGCACATGAATTAAATGTTTCTGAAATCCAAGGAAGCACTGAAATCAATGGTATGACTTAGACATACACAGAGTAATTCAACAAGTAAGTGATTGTAGTTTGCTACCCTCTGTGAGTTAGGAAAAGTATCTTTATAGCAAGTCAAATAACTGAGACAAAATGTTGATATATTATTTTCAAGTATCTTGGAAAAAATACATCTCTGATAGAAGTAGAAGAGATAAGACAATCATTTCTTCCTTTGAAGACACTGATTTGAAATGTGATAACATGGAAATGAAAGAGAAATAGGCAGTATGATTCAAACAAAATTTCAAAATTATCCTTCTGACTTGTTAATATGTTGAAACACAGAACAGAATTCTTAATTGTAAGACCTTGTAGGACGAACTGTCCTGGATAGTTACTTTATTGCTTCCCAATCTTCCTGGAATCCTGAAACCATCGGTCCTATAATAGCCATTCTGTTGTATTGTCATGTATCCTATGACATAGTTGACCCCCATGTCCTTTACGTGTGCTCGTTATCATGGTGTATAGCCTATAGTTACTATCTCACTGTATTAAATTATTAAGCTTCAAAGCAATTTGTCATGGGAACAGTACTATTATACAATACATGTGTGATAGAAGTTGCCCCAGTTAGGGCAAACAAAATAAGATGATAATGTCATACAGAAAGATGTAAGAGGAAAATGTTTTCCAAGTGTTATCTTCAGAAATAATGTTGCCAGGGTTTATGCAACTGCTTTCAAGGTAGGGAAAATAAATGAGAACCAGATTTTTCCTCCCTCACAAAATTGCCAATGGGTAAGGCAAAGGTTCAGGAAAACAGGAGGTTTCTAATATATTAACCACCCGTTCAATGTCTGGTAGCAATTAAGAAAATAAACAGGATCCTGAGTTGAATTAACAGTACCAATTAAACTTTCCTGCAAGCTCATTTATACTGAAAACTAGTAGTGCCGCATCTGGAAAACGATTCACAAAAATAACTCCAGGTAAGTCTAATTTTCTCAAACAAAACAAAATTAAAACAGCAAATGGGTAGGAGGAATAGGCCTTGCACCAAAAAGTGAGCTGATTCTGAATTTTGCCCCAAGTTTAAACAAAAGCCATATCAAACTTGTTTCAAAGTTTAAAGTGCATAATTATGTTTTGAATCTATTTTTGTAAAACAGAGTTATTTCTAAATATGGCTAAGTCATAGAATTTCAAAATATTGTATTGTCTAAGCACTTCAGAAAACTGAAAGTGAGATATGTTTATTGTATTTAATATAATACATATTACAAAGCTTGATAGAAACAGTTTTTGGAAATCAAAATGTTTAATATCTCAGCAAACCCTACATTTATAGAAAGATTTTGGTGGACTTTGTAAACACTTTATGTCATTTACAAATATGTTGAACTGAAAGCTCATTGTTAACTTTTTCTTTTAAGTTTGAGAAATATTTCTCTGCTTAAATCATATTTGTGTTACATTGGTTCTCAGAACAGTCCTCAGCAGTTTATTTTACTTGTTTACCCAGAAATGTAATATCAGTTGCATTATCTCAGCCATACTTAGCCTGAACTGAAAAATATAATCTAAGTTCTAATTTTGGAAGCTAGTAAGATCCTTCCTTCTCATACTACACTGCCACATAAATCTTTCCGTGAAAGAAAACATTAATTAAGACCCTATCACTAAATCCATCTTTCAGAAAAGGAACATTTGGTTTATTTGTGTTTGTTTGTCAAGATGGCTCATCTTCTATTGTAGTAAGAGAAGAATGAGAAAAGGAAAATAGAGGACACTTCTTGGCTCAGTCTTTCCAATGCAACTGTTTAGTCAACAAATATACATTGTGTACCTCTCAATGGTAAACTACCATTTTGGTAAACCACCCCAGGGCAGATACTATATGATTCAGGGAAAACACTGATGAACTAAATATGAAACATGCCTTCCAATAATTCAGTGAGTTTTGCAAAGTAAGATTGCAAAGACCTGCCTACAAACACTCTTAAGGAATCAAGGTACAAGTTGGGGTACTTCAGTGGAAGGCTGAAAATGTTGTACCAAAGAAATTGAAGTTTATTCTGTGGACATAGGCTGGCCTTTGTTAGTTTGTGGGCAGTAAAGTGACAGAATTTGAGACATGCTCCAGGAAATATTTTTAAAACCCAAGCAAAATTATTTGCAAAAGATGAGCCTGATTAATTGGAAAAAGTGATGTCAGAAGACCAGTTCTAAAATATCATTGAAATGATAGAGACTCAAGAAGATCCTGCATAGCATTGTGTTTCAGAGATGAGGGAAAACACAGGACAGACTTTTGGACAACCTGACTCAATTGGCTGTGAAATGAACAGTGAAGAGTCAAACTGAGAAACAAGTTGTGAGGTTCTCAATTTGAACTTGGGTATATATGAAGATGAAAATAGTTTTTATTTTTTCCAGGGAAAATTGTTTTTTTTCTAGAGATGATAGTAAAACAAAATTGATCATAATAATTACAGATGCTTTAGTTAAGTTTTTTTAAACATTTTATTTATCAATTTGATACAGAAAGAGGGAGAGAGAGAGAGAAAAAAAAATGGACACACCAGGCCTCCAGCCACTGCAAATGAACTCCAGATGCATACGTCACCTTGTGCATCTAACTTACGTGAGACCTGAGAAATCAAACCTGGGTCCTTAGGCTTCGCAGGCATATGCCTTAACCACTAAACAATCTTTCTAGCCCCAGTTAAATTTTTAATATTGAAGGAGATTATAGAAGAGGGAATTTAGGAAATATGTATGTTCAAAGAGTTAGGAAATGAGATGAGGATAAGATGCAAAATGTCTAAGAAAAACCTTAAGAGGTTTTGATTCCTCATGGGAATCAAAGGAAAAGAACATACAACAGAGGGGCCTAGAAACTAAATAAGCTCCTGCACATATTTTGGAGGGAAAAAAAGAAATGAACATGTACCAGAAAAGCCTTCAAATGAGACCTATTCATTCATACACTTATTTATCCAAAACTTGCTTACATCTGGTTTAGTTTATGAAACAGGGTTTATTTTCACTATCCAACTCACTGTAGGTTGTTGATGCAATAATAATTTACTAGTTTTAGTAAGCAAGCTTTTGTTTAATTAGAATTTACTTCTATGCTTCACAAGGGTCTCCAACAAACTGACCTATGTCTGAGATACATGTTCCGACCTGCAGGAATCACTGTATAATAGTGTCGTTTGAGTAAAGAAATGACAATGGTGTAGGGAAGCATAGGGAGGAATGAGGCTTGGCAAACATTGAGAAAGAAGAGAAGTGAGTCTACTTGAACCAAGACTTGACTTCATGCAGATATAATTTTCCTTATTTCTAGTAATAAAAAAGCTTAAGCCTCATATGGCAGTACAGGCCTGTAATGCCAGTATTGGAAAGGCTGAGGCAAAAGGATCATAAGTGCTAGGCCAGTTTGGGTTGCATAGTAAGGTCTAGGTCACCCTATGTTACATAGTGAGTTCCAGGCTATCCTAGATGATATGGTGAGACCCTGTCTCAAAAAAGAGACAGGAGAGAAGGGAGGAAGAGAAGGAAAGGAAGAGAGGAAAGAGAGGAAGGAAAGGAGAAGGAAAAAGAAAAAAAGGAGCTGAAAGGGGAAAGACAGTAAATTGAAATATAACCATAGAAAAACACTTTTGAAAGTTACCTCAATGTTATCTCAAAAATCATTAGACACTGTCATACATGTCTAAATCCTTCACCCTTAAGGATACGTGCCTTATCTTTATTCCAAAATTTTTTTTCTGATGGCAATTCCATTTCATCAGCATATCAATATAAAAAGTCAATAGTTCTTTCAAACATTACCTGTCTTTAAATATAAAAAAATTGGAACTCAAAAGGCCTTTAGCTAATGAAAATTCACATACAGCAATCTTGAAATATTACCAAAAAATGTCTATGCCAATATATTCAAAAAATCCATACAGGTTACCTAACCCACATTTAATAAAAGTATAAATCCAGTAAAAGTTTCTAATAATTCTGCTTAATTAAAATTTTACTCTTGTATAATGAATTATTAGGAAATATTCCCTTATTTCTTCTTACTAACACCTAAATGGCATGGCTCTCTCCTTACCTCTGCCCCACTCTTTCCTTATTAATAAGTTATTTGTATTTCTGACAAGGTAAATTAAAACCAAGTTCTTGTGTTTTTCTACCCTCCTTTTCACCCTTAACCTGGACTTGGCATTGTGACAGTTGGAAATGTGAGCAATGACGTCAGCTCTTCTTTCAGCTTTTCAGTCCCTTCATTTCAATTTCCTCCGGTGCTCCTCTCATCTTTGGTTACTTTCTGTGGCTCTTGGTGGAATGTAACCTGCATGATAGGGAAAAAATGAGTTATGTAAAGGATTTAACTTTCAATTATTAAAACCAACACTTGAGCTCCTAAAGTGAACTTCAGACAAGTATAGGACATTCCAGTACTTAGTGATTTAGGTGTGTTTGCAAAAGATATTACCTCTTCATGGTGCATTTTTTGTTGTTTGCTTACTTTCCTCTTTGAATTATTCACCTTTTCATAGATTTGCTCTGTTGGTGAATCCCCTACCACAGATAATGTAGTCAGAAACTAGCTCTGTCAATTTGAGTGATCGCTGTGTTTTTTGTGGGTTTTTTGCAATGACCACACCCTTATGTAGCAATATGAACTCTAACTCGCTGTTCTAAATTCCCTGGTTCTCAAATATGAATATTTTAAGCCTTATATGACTGCCAAATTTTCATGGTAACAGTTTTCTGTGAACACTATATTCATCAATTCAAAAGCCTAATGATTTCAGTTTGGGATTCTCCTAGTCTCTTTAAATGGATTTCTTATCACATGTGAACTTCAATACACTTTGGACTTTGGATGGTTAAGTTTTCAACTTTATCAGGTTACGAATCCACAGATGTTCCTCTTAGGCAGGATTCTGAGACTGCTTCCAGGAAAAATTAACAGAAGTAGGAAGTGCTTCCTCCAGAGTGTGTTGCCTGGTAGTGGGCTGTATATGAGGAAGCTCTGAGAGGACACGGTCCCTATTTCGCCTAGCTACCTGTGCTACTGACTGGAGACTGCCTTTTACATGGCTGCACCCCACCCCTACATGGATTCTACTCTGTTCAGCTGTCTTCCAATTGGCACTGGAACAAAGTTTCCTCAGCCTTTCAACCAGGATTGAAGAACAATGGCTCTCCAAAAATCCTTCAGGCCTTCAATGCCAGATTGGAACTGTTGAGGCAACCAGCCATGTGGACTGAGGAGCGACAGGGTTCCTTGACTCTCAAGCCCGCAGACAGCTATTATGGAACTGACATGAACTAATCCAAGTAATCCACTTTTAATACCAGTTCATTCCATTGGTTCCTGTAGAGAACCGGAGCTAATACAAATTTGATTCCTTTTCCCCTTTCCTTACAGGAAAATGCAACTTGCTATTGTACCATCCATGTGACTTCTCATTCGATTGATATATCAGATCATATGTGAAGATATTTCATTGCTCAGTAAGCTTCTTATCCCTTTTCAATAAAATTTCAGTAATACAAGGTGCTACATGAGTGACAAGCAACTAGTGGTCTAAGTTATTCAGCAGCAAACAACCTGAGGTGATGCTCGCACAAGTGCAATAGTGGCACAAAGCCATGGTAGGTAAACAACTGCTCTTGATTTGGCTAACTGATCTGCTCAGTGAAATGGAACCCATAGCTGGTGCTAGAGCTGGGAAATAAGTCAGAATCATTATCAGGCATCCATCAATCATGAGCTACAAGAGGGCCTATACCTATTAAACTCTCTCTAAAATAATAATGGTTATCCCATTTGTCTGGTGTTGACTTCACTCCCCACTGGAAAACTTGCTTCTCTTTTTCAGATGGACGCAAAACCTGAGGAAAGAATCAGCCCACTGTACCTCACCAGGGCCCCAACTGAAACAAAGAGCAATTGTGGAAATGAGCAAGAGTGCTGCTTTCTTGGTAAACCTTGTACCAGCACAAGTGTGAAAGAGATAGACACAGAGAATAGTCAACTCCTACCAAACCAGATATCCAGAGACACAGAGGCTCCCAAGACCTCATCACTGAAGTAGACCTAAAGCCAACCCATCATGGCTCAGGGAAGTTCGCAGAAGAAGGGGCAGAAAGATTGTTAGAGCCACATGTTGGGACATTATGCAGACTTTGCCTCTTCCCTATAACTGATGGCTACCCCCACAATGAACGAGACCCACATTCCCCAAGGAGGAGGGTCACTGCAGAGGGGGGAGGACAGGGAAGAGGCTAACAATGGTACCAACATGGCTGTATACACACTATGTACATGGCTATTAAAAAATAAAAATTAAAAAATTTCAGTAATACTTTGGTGTTCATTCATAAAGGTGACATTTCTTAACTATAGTTCTTTACCCTATTATGGAACCTAACACCAAGCTCTGGATGGTCCCATGTAGTACCATCCTTTGCATCCTCATCAATTGGTAACATTTTCTCCTACTTGATGCTATTAGAATCACAAACTCCCTCTGTGATTTCATTCATCTTAGTTTGCTTGTGAGTAACTCCTTTCACATCCTGTTGGTTAATTTAAGCCCTTCAGGTAAAATCTTAACTTGTGCTTATCTGCTATTCATTGGGTGTCCTCACAGGATATTCTGGAAGCAAACAAAATGTGTTACTATTTTATAGGATTTATACTTTTAAATATGATACACTTATGTAGATATAATTATATAAATAACTATATAGTTCGATTTTATTTTAGCCGAACTGTCTCCTTTCCTCCAAGTTCTCAAAGTGTACAAGCATAAAATATTTTAGAACATATTGTAGCATGGCAGAGAAAGAAGGAGATGGTGAAGATCATAAATCCAGAGGCCCTCTTTGTCTCCTGATTTGTGAAAAACCAAGGACACAGTGGCCTGTCCTGTCATTGCCTTGAATTCTATGCTTTTTCATCATTGATCCCTGGGGTGACAAAGGAAGAAAAGAGATAAAGTAGTTCTTTAGATTAGACCCATCAATCCCCACCATGCTGAAAGATGGTAAATGTAAAGTAGAGAAATCATATATAAGTATCATTAAAATTTATATACTATATACAATATGTAAAAATTAATGCATTTTGTTCATTCCTAAGTCAAGGAAATTTTTACTTTAGGCATTATTAATATCTATGAAAGAAAATAATTTAGATAAATATCTGAAATAAAAAAAACATTATTCCTGGCTTCAGAAAGTTTCATTTGTTATTTTTATGCTTTATGAGATTAAAAGTAGCCATTCTGTAAAAACCTTACTTTGAATTTTGAGTTTTGATTTCAGATTGTTTTTCTTTTACTTTCTTCTTTTTAAATATATCTTTTGTGAATTTATTGGCAAGTGGAGAGAGTTAGAGAGAAGAGAGACAGACAGAAAGAATGAGTGTGCCAGGGCCTCCAACAACTGCAAAGGAACTCTAGGTGCATGCATCACTTTGTGCATCTGACTTTACATGGGTACTGGGGAATCAATCCATGCTTTGCAGGCTAGTTCCTTAACTGCTGAGTCTTCCCTCCAGCCCCTCAGATTGTTTTTCTGAGCTAATGATATGTAGGGTAATAGTCTCTGGTGGGGCTGGCCAGCAACAGTGAAGGAAGCTCCCTAGCAGCCACATGGTCACAAAGGAAAATGACCAACACTAAGCAATGATGTTCCTAGGTTAAATATATAAAATACAATTTCAACCTATGCTATTTTCAACTTATGATGGATTTATCAGAATTTATACTCGTTAGCCTCTCTAAAGATGAAGAAAATGTTAAATTTATACTAAAAATTCACGAGGATCAATAAATTGTCAATTTTAATATTAATGTTCACCTTTCAATTTCTGGGCCATTAACTACCAGAGTTCAATGTATGAGTAATTCTCAGGACTCAAGGAAATTTCTAGAAATGACCCACAGTATATCTGACCAAGATAGGATCAATCATAGATCTCAACCCAGAAGACCTGATCTTTTACCCTATCTCAAAAATTAAAAGCAAGACCCAAAATAATAAAATTAGCTAGTTATACTTAAACACTAATGAAATGACAGTGTTCTTCCATTAATGTCATGCAAACTCAATGCCAGAAATTGCATCATCATCTCAACAGAGGCAGAAAAGGCCTTTGAAAAACTCCAACATTCCTTCAGGTTAAAAACATTAGATAGACTAAGGACATAGGATGTGTCTATCTTAACATTATAAAAACTATATATGGCAAACCTGTAGCCAACATCTTGCTAAATGGAGAAAAACTAGAAGTATTCACATTAAGATCTGGAACAAAATAAGGATGTCCACTCCCTCTACTTCTATTTAAAAGAGTACTCAAAATTTTAGCTAGAATGGGAAAATAACAGAAAGAAATAAAAGTGATACAAGTAGGAAAGAAAAGTCAAAATATCTTTATTTGTATTTGCTATGATTTAAATATGAGATCCTACAGAATCTACCAGATAACTCCTAAAGCTAGCAAAGACTTGCTCCAAAATGACAGGTTAAAAACACATGAAAAATCAGTAGCCTTCCTGTGTATCAATGACAAACATACTGGGAAAGAAATCATGGAACCAATCCCAATCATAATAATCACACAGAATATTCCTAACCAAGGAAGTGAAAGACTGCTGCAAGAAAAATTGTA
This sequence comes from Dipus sagitta, assembly GCA_036346955.1. Lineage (NCBI taxonomy): Eukaryota > Metazoa > Chordata > Mammalia > Rodentia > Dipodidae > Dipus > Dipus sagitta. The sequence goes on from CM070772.1 coordinate 29,607,479, forward strand.
CTGGAGAAAGAAGTTGAGAAAGACACTAGAAGATGGAAAGGCATTCCATGCTCATGGATTGAAAGAATTAATACCAAGAAAATGGCCATTCTACCAAAAGCAATTTATAAATTCAATACAATTCCAGTAAAAATCCCAGCTATATTCTTTTCACACAGGTATAGATAACACAATTTAAGAATTCATATCAAAGCACTAAAAGCCTCAGATATCCAAACAATAATGCTAGATATATCTCCATACCCAATTTCAAATTATCTACAGAGCCATAGTAATAAAAACAGTATGGAACTGGCACAGAAACACATAGATAAATGGAATAGAAGATAAGACCCAGATATAGGTTCATGTAACTATAGATACCTGAGTATTTTTTCTCCCAGTGGTGCCAAAAATATACATTGAAGAAAAGAAAGCATTTTCAACAAATGGTACTAGGAAAACTGGAAAGCTACATATACATGTCAAAGAATGAATCTAGACCTCTATCTCTAGGCATGTACAAAACCTAACTGCAAATGGATTAAAGACCTCAATATAAGACCCAAGACGCTAAAATGACTGTATGAAAAAGTAGGGAAAACACTTCAAGATATAGGCATGGAGAAAAACCTTCTGAATAGAACTCCAGTAGCCCAGGAAATAAGTCAAACAATCAACAAATGAGATCTCATGAAAATGAAAAGCTCTTGTACAGGTAAGGAACCTGTCAAATGAGCCAAGAGACAACCTATAGAACAAATGAAAATCCTTATCAAGTACACATCTGCCAAAAGACAAACATCTAGAATACACAAAGATCTCAAATAATGAAAAAATAAAAAAGCAGACAAGCTAATCAAAAAATTAGGCCATGACTTGTGCTGCGTGTTCTCTTTCAAATGAAGACCTTAGCACTGAATATTAAATTATGACCCTAGCACTGAGTATTTGAATTTGCCCGTAAGGAGAATAACAGTCAGAAATAGGGGCCAGGAAGCCAGAAGAAGAGTAAGAGGAAGAAATAAGGAGGAACCAGTGGAGGGGAGAGTAGACAAGAAAGTTTAGAGATAAAACACAGGGAGTGAAAAGATCTAAATGCAAGAGGGAAAAGAGGAGAGGATGGAGAGGGGAAGGACACACAGAAATAAAGATGGTGTGACCAAGTCATATAGAAATCAATGTGTCAGTTAGTTAAAAAATTAACCTAAATAAGAAGGACTGATAGAGAGAGAGAGAGAGAGACAGACAGAGAGAGAGTTTCGGCAAGAACCATGTTGGGGGAAGATATCTTTGAGGCCATAGATTAAAACCCAGAGCCAGGGATGGGTGACCCATTGCCCCTCTCTTGTGAGTTGTTGGTCAAGGAGGCCCATGAGGCTCCCAAAACAATACAGGCAATTGCAAGTGTTCTTGGTTACTCACCAGAACTAGAGGGTAAGACCTTATTATGGAAGACATCACATGCTGCAGTCACAGGATAATGAGAAACCAAGCTGGAACTGGCTAGCTGCCATTTTGCTAGAAAGTTCTATGCAGGCCACTGGGGCAGAAAAGTCACCAGCACTCTCAAGCAGCAGATTCTGCAAACTACAAAATCAATCAGCCACAAGGTGTGCCCACTGGTGCAATAGTGGCACATAAATTATGGGGTAACCAACTATCCTCTGACTAGATGTGAGGCCTGCTTGGGGAAAGAGAATGCAAGCCCAGTACTGAAAATTGAGTCAAATTCAATGGTTTGGAGGCCATACACCCTAGAGGAAAGCTACCAATGCCCTTTGGCTAAATAGATACATTCAGCCCATCAGTAAACTGCGTTCTAAATACATGTTTGTGCCCATTGATTAATGCTTTTCTCATTTGTGGCTAGTGAAGAGGTTTTTGATTTTTTTTTTACAGATGTCATTCAAAACTGGGGAGACTCAAGGATCATCAAGGTGATGAGAAAGTCTTGTGCTTAGCACTGGATGATCTTCTTTGTCACATACCTAACATTGAAGAGGAGGTGGAGCAAAGAGTATTAGTGCTGATCTCACTACTAGCTAGAGAAGCTTCACTATAGAGATGGTAGGCACACCAAGGTGACTCAAAGCTCATTGAAACACAGAACACAAGAGGCTGAGTGCTCAGTGCTAAAAGAGACATCTCCTACATACCCTCCAAGGCTCAGGGAATATTGCAGAAAAGAAGGTGGAGAGAATGTAAGAGCCACAGGGTAGGAAAGAGTACTTTGAGTTACTATCCACCAGACATGAACTGACTGGTGCATTCATGACCTCACAGTGGTTTTCATTACCTCCTAAAGACCTGCACAATACTGAACTCATCAACGTTTTCACATAGAGAAAGACAAAATGATTGAGACATCAAAACAGAAGGATTACTTGGAAAGTGGAGAGTGTTCAATGGAACAGAGGTGGGGAAGAGGGAAACAAAAGAGGGTAAGAGGAAGTATGATCAAATTATAGTAAGCTTATGTATGAAAAGTCTCAATAAACAAGTTTTTTAAAATGACACTTTAGGGGCTGGAGAAACTGCTTAGTGGTTAAGGCGCCTACCTGCTAAGCCAAAGGACCCAGGCTCAAGTCCCCAGTACCCATGTAAGCCAGATGCACCAGGTGGCACATGTTTCTGAAATTCATTTGTAGTGGCTAGAGACCCTGGTGCACCCATCCTCTCTCTCTCTCTCTCTCAAATAAATAAAATATTGTTTAAATGAAAAATATATGCTTCAAAAATGAAAAAGTAGCTAAAGGGACATTAATTGCTTAGTAGTTGACTGTAACAAATCTGGGTGAAATGGAAAAACAAATGACTTTAAGAAATTTCATAGATCCATAGTCTAGCCAGTAAGATCAAGTAACTCAAATGTGTACTGGTGGGCTGGAGAGATAGCTCAGTGGTTAAGGTGACCCCCTGCGAAGCCTAAGAACCTAGGTTTGATTCCCTAGAGCCCATGTAAACCAGATGCACATGGTAGCACATGCATCTGGAGTTCATTTGCAGTGGCTAAAAGCCCTGGCACACCCATTCTCTCTCTCCCTCTTTCTGTCTCTCTCTATCTCCTCTCTATATATAATAATTAATAAATAAAAATATTTTTAAAGTGTATACTGAATGCTTTATTTGCCATTATAGAACTAGTCCAAGTAAATGATTGCCATGACTCCAGCTTACTTAAAATAGTAGTTAAAAAGATAGGACGCCTGAGCTAAGCTCTCTGCTGTTGGCTGTGTGTGGCTGCTGTTCACTGGTGTCAACAGTAACCATGTTTCATGGAAGGTGTTAATGCAGCTTAGATAGGGAATTAAAACCATTTCCTGTGAAAATTATCACAGTCCTTACAAAATAGCATCACTGTCCCCAACTTTTCTGTGTTTTCTGAAAAAGCTGTCTTTTGTCTGAAATATGTGGCTTTCTGTCACAAAAAGGTGGAGCTGATAAATTTCCTTATTTGTAATGAGTTTGACCTCTGGGCTTAATTATCATACATGTAGGAACCTAAAACAAAAGAAAAGAAAATCAGTTTGATGGGAGCCAAAACTATACAAATAGATACACAATTACTTATGTTTGTGTTTCTGCAAGCTTGTTAAATTTACTTCAGCCTTGACTTTTGATTTCCATTTTTTTTCCAAATGGTTGAGACTTATTTGTATGTCCTTTACATAAAATAATGCAACAATGTACATGCAGGGTTTGAAATTTCAGCTAGCTTAGATGCAAAATACCAATCCATTACACAATGCACATTCCACTACAATTTAAACTTAATAATTTTTGATTTATAAAATGTCAAAGCAATATGAACAACATTTGAGAAGGCATGGGTCCAAACGTTTTCCATTAGCATGCTTGGAGACAACCATGTTGATATGCCCTTTTGTTCTAAAGGAGTGTCTTCTGAGATCATGTGGTGTAAATTTTGGCTCCATATAAGTGATTGCTCATTCTCAACATGTATATTTATCCCATTTTTCTGGCTTTACTTTGTCTATTTATAAATTCAGAGTTAGAGCATTGTCCACTGGGTAAATCAGGGACATATTAGTTAAAATTATTTTGTCAATACATAAGTGGTTAGAATGTTACATACCTTGCTATCCACATTATACTTAGCATAGTAGAAGTTAACTGATATTGTCAAATAAAAATCCATGTTTTGTTAAATAATTTTTAAACAAAAATGGAAATTAAAAAAAAGAAAAAAGAAAAAAATGGGAGTTAGAAGCTAGCCTCATTATGCAAAGACCATGTCAAGGTAGTCTCCTCACAGTCTCAGATCATTGCTTAAGTTACATATCAAAGTCTTCACTTTAGACAGGAGGTAATTGACAATGTACAAGATCTAATAATAGTAAAACATGGAGTATTAAAATATATTCCCACTTAACTGTATCTTCGTGAGTTCATTGTAGAATTTATGTATATTATATACCTGAAAGTTGCTATTTATATTGATAAATATAACTGTCTTTATGAGCATATTATACTTTCAACTTATTAACAACTCAACCAATTTGAATTATGTTATTTACATTAACCCCATTCCTCCAATCATTTACACAGGCAAAATGGAATTATTTATGACCAAATGATCAAAAGAAAAAACCCCTAAATTCTAGTGTAAAACAAATGTCTGTATTTGAACATTTTGTAATAAAGAGAACACTCTCCGGTTAGGTGATTTTGTGCTGTCTTAAGTTCATTTTATTTATCCATTTGACATATTTACATGTACAACATGTGAAAGGACCAATACTTCCCACATATATGTTACAGCTCAGCAAACAGCCCTAAACCCTGACAGGGTGGCTACAGAGTCACAATGGCACATGGAATACAGACAGCCATCTGCCATATGTGTTAGGGTAGTGTAGGTTATTTGTTGCACATAAATATATCAAGTCTTTTTTATGAACAGCTAAAGTATTCTACTAATCTATATAAAGCAGCCAGTGTATAGCAGGCAAAATAAGGTTTATTATCTAGTCTCTTGTATTTATATACTATCTCTAATTAATTAAGAATTATAATTAAAGATCAATGAAGCTTAATATATTGCCTTTCTCTTCTCATTTTCCATAATGGACCATGCTCATACTAAGCACTTCAGATTTCCTACATCTTTCTCCACAATGCTATGCTTATCCTAATTTTCCTGTCTTGAACTCTTCTGTAATCTTCCTCCCCTTAATTTCCATCATTTACATTTCTAACTCCTTCAGAAAACTCCATGTTTACTCATGTAGATGGCTTTAGCATCTTAAGAAAATAATTCTGACTTCCACTGGTTGAATACTGGAGTCTGAAATGACAATATACAGTGACTGTAGTTTGTGATAGTGGAACTGCTAAGTGCCCTGTGCTTTACATCTTTCTACTACTGTAGTCCACAGCCCACCCTACCTACACACACACACACACACACACACACACACACACACACTTTGAAAGAACTGTTCAAGGCATCATTGTAAATATGAAAGCAGTGTTTCCACAAAATTCACACCCACTTCTGTTCTTGCTCTAATTCAGCTTAGTACATAGGCATTTTATATTTTGATAAGGGATAGGTTTGATTTCCCTTTTTATTAGTGACTATACTCAAATAATTCACAGATGGCATGTTAACACACATCCACAAGTTCATTAAAATGCCTGCTTCAGAGTCTTTAATTTAACTTCTCTAACCACCAACCAAAATGCCAAATAAACTATTTGAAAAACAGCTCTATTTTGTTTCATTCTAATACAAAAAAAAAAAAGTGAACAAGTTACTTGACACACATTTAAATGTCTGTCTTTAGTTAAGAGGAAAAAGTTAAGAGAATTCCAACAGTCACTAATTCACTTGTTTACATTCCTCCAGTAAAACCAAAAATACTGCATTTTGTGATTGTTCCAGATTCTGGGTTCTCCTTGTTCATAAAACATTCCTTGAATTTCCTGCAACAAGCATGTAGCACTTTTCATATTCATTCCATTCTCTGACTGCTTTCTCAACCTTTCTCTTACTTCACATCCTAGAAATTTAAATTAGTTGAAATCTCTGTTTCTATTATGTAGTCTCCATGAGATAAAAATGGTCCCCTTCACTATATAGAAAAAAGTCTAGTGACCATATAATTGTCATTACATTCTAAAATGAACATGTCAGCCTCAGTTGTCAGCTAAATAAACACCACAGGTACCAGAGTGGTGGGGCATTGTAGTGGTTTGAATGAGATGCCCCCACAAAGCTTCGTGTATGTTGAATAATCGATCCTCACCTGGTGGAAATTTGGGATGTAGAGCCTTGCTGGAGGAGGTGTGTTCATGGGATGGGACCAGTTCTGCCTTACCACTAGTAGCTCAGCTCCTTCTGGCTGCCACCTTCCAGCTACAGTGACAACTCCCACCCAGATATGTGAGAGCACAACTCTCTCTTGCTTCTCCCTATTCCTGCTGTGGCCAGCTAAGATGGCCAACCCTGCTTTGCAATGCTTTTCTCCAGCATGGTAGAGCTGCTTCTCAAAAAGTAAGCTGAAATAAGATCTCTCCTCCCATGAAACATCATTCTATTCTGTGTGCCTCCAAGTTTATCTTGGGTATCTGTAAACACTAAAATGTGATTCCAGCCAATGTGTTTCATGTCTTCCTCTCAGGTTTTATTCTACCACATGCTATTCGAAATAGCCACTATCTCTTTGAATTTCCAAGTCTTCCCACTGAATCTGGAACATAGTGGGTGCAAAAGAAATTTTTAATGAACAAACAATTATATAATCATGGTTTATGAGACATTTTTTTATAATAATTCAAATTCACCCAGTAGTATACTTATACCACAGTTTGGGTATGTAGAAATGATCCAAAAGGGATAAGACGAGGGAACAGAGAGAGTTAAGCAGGTTTGAGGTGGAGGGTGAACAACATAACTTTGAGATTCTAGATCCTGTTTACTGAGGAATAGAAAAAGCAGTTCAGAGAAGGCTCTGAGCTGAGGTAAACAATAAAGAAATGTGTAAGGAGCCCTTGAGGTCAGGTGCTGCTCACATAGATAGAATTTTCCACCACAGCTGCAGGCCATGTCAAAAAGAGACCTGGGGAGATGTCCTGAGGTATCAAAAACATCTGCTGAGAATCCAGAGGCTATGAAGAACTCAACACTAAATCAGGCTGCTGACAGGTCTGCCATAGCTTGAGGAACATGCGGAAGAGGGGACAGAAAGATTGCAACAGCCACAAAGTGGTAGGAATATCATGGGGCATGGTTCCTAGCTATACCACAGGGATTGACTGAGGCTTTCATGACCCCACAGTGAATACCATAACACCACTGAGGAAGGCCCCCAGAATAAGGGGAGTCAGGGTGAGCGGATAAAAGAGTATAACCTGTTATTATATATTTCTAAAAAAAAAAAAAACACCTGCTGTGATTTAATGAAAGTGGGGTTCAGGTATCTTGTTCATTTTTTTTTATTTTTATTTATTATTTTTTTTACAGTCAGTTTGGTACCATTATTAGGCTCATCCGTGACCTACCCCCTCCCCTTGGCCCTTCCTTGTTGAGGTATACGGGTCATGCATTGTAGAGTTAGCCCACAGTTATGGGTAAGCACAATGTCTCTGCATCTCATGACCCATGTAACTGATGGATATAGATAATATTTGATGTAATGTCTGTACAGTTCTTTTAAAAATGTCAACTTTGGGAATGGGAAGATGACTCAAGAGTTAGAGGTGCTTGTTTGCAAAGCCTGCCCACTCAGGTTCAATTGCCAAATGACCCATGTAAACTGGACACAAAAAATGGTATAAGTGACTGGCATTTGTTTTCAGTAGCACACATCCCTTCACAGCCATACACACACACACACACACACACACACACACACACACAAATAAGTAAATGTACATTTAAAGAAATAAAAATGAATATTATTAAGTTGTATTGATTGCCTAAATCATTAACCTTCACAACTGACTATTATGTTTTGAAGAAGGACAAACAGAAGTTGAGAAATTCAGTACAGCCAACAAAAACATTTACGTATTCTGAACTTGGCTTATTAAACTCAGTAAATGGGTTATTCTACAGCTGTTATTACATCAATCAAATACTTGTATTATATTCTTATCAAGCACTTTCATCCAATATTTCATTTAAGCATTGCCTAATACTCCTGATAAATTAACAATGGCAGGTATTAATTTTTGTCCATACTAATCACATCCTTTCTTATGTTTTACTGTTCTCAAATAAACTAAGACACATATTGGCATCAAGAACTCTTGAACCTGGATTAACTTATTGTCTAGATTATATTTTGCAGAAAAAAATGCTGTGCATCAGGCCCTTTAGAGAATACAACATATAGTCACAGGCATGTAAATAAACAGTGGAATATGTGGCTCACATCTTATGAAGTCCCAGTTTATACCTAGAGCTCAACATGCTGTCCTCTTGAGTAATTGCATTGCTATGTGTGATTTATGTCTTTGAGCAGGTGATGGAGATTAGCACTGTCTGGAATGAGATTTACATTCCATGCCTGTCCATATAAAACATGGTCATTGGTCCAGTCAGCTCTTAGAATGGGAAGAACTTAGGTGGCTCCCCAGATACCCTAAGTCAGAATATGCATTTTTAAAAGTAAGTCCTCTTGTAGTTCATATTCAACTGAAAAGTTGAAAAGTACACATCTATAGGATAATTTGTTTCTACTGAAAATACACCTTCTTTTCTTTTTTATGAAAAAAATATTTTTCAAATTTTATTTATTGACAATTTCATACATGTAAATAATGTATTTTGATCATATTCACCCTCATATGACAGGATATTCCCCTTCCAACTCTGACTCCCTTTTCCCAACTAGTCTCCCTCCTCTTTTCAAGAAGACATACCTTGTTCTCATAATAATTTTTACATAGTCTCAGGATTTCTTTCCCAAGGTTTATAACTGAAAAATCTACTAAGTAGACAATTGCCTCTATGTTCTTCTCTAATTTTTTGAACTACACTCTTTCCCTTTGGCAAAGCCAGGAGCATCAAGAATATTGAGAATCTTCTTGGCCTCTGGAAGACCACTGTCTCCTTCTCTTTACCTGCTGTGATAGTTCATGTAGATTGTCAATAGGACTGAATTTCACCATCACCTAGGAGACAAACCTCTGGGAATGTCTGAAATGGCATTCTCAGGTTTAAGAAGGGAAGACCCACCCTAAATGAGGGCAGTATCATCCCATGGGATAGCATGCCAGACTGAATAAAAAGAGAAGAGATGGGTGGGTAAAGAGATGGCTTAGCAGTTAAGGTGCTTGCTTGTGAAGCCTAAGGAGCCTGGTATGATTAAAAGAATAAGATGAGCTGAGCACCACTATACATCTTCCTCAGCAATGTGGACATTTGAGCAGCCACCCACACACCCCCCCCAACACAGCCACTCACACTCTCACCGCCAGTCAGGCACACCCCACCATCACAGTCACCCACATTCCCACCATCACAGCTAGAGTGGATGCTGTTACCATATCTTCCCTGCCAGAATGAACCCACCCTTCTCTAAGTTGCTCTCATCTGGTATTTTGTCACAGCAACAACAAAAGTAACAAACATGCAATTTGTTTCCGCTCAGACAAGTGACAATATTGTAAACAGATTTACATTAGTCTCATGGATTGAGCAAATCTTGTAAATGGAATTTCCCATAGTAAAACCTTTTTTATTCTAAGTTTAATCTAAGTACATAAAAATTGTACACAATAATGGGTACTATGTCATGGTATTACATTTGAATATATTATGTCATATTTAAATCAGGCTAAATATATCTTTCTCTTCCTGGGATTGTACAGGATATTCTTTCATGAGCCTGATGCAGAGTTATGATTTCTTTTATGTGTGTATAAGTGTATATGCTTGTACATGCATATAGGCATACTTGTGTGTGGGTTATTATAGGCATGGGTATGTCAAGCCGCTCATGTGAAAGTCAAATGACCGTTTTCAGGTAAGTCCTCTGCCTTTCCAGCTCACCTGAGGCAGGGTGATTCAGTCTCGACTCACATTCTATGGTTCCTTGCTGCACTCACAAAAAGCTTCCAAAAAATTCTCCTGTCTCTGTTTCCCATCTTGTCATCAGCATGCTGGGTTTACAGAAGCTGCCATAGCTTCCAGCATTTCACTGGGCCCTGAAACTGGAACTTAGGCACTCTGACTAGAACAAAGAATGCTGTATTCACTAAACTACCTCCCCAGATTCATATTTATCTTTCTTTATAATGAAAACTTTCAAATTTTCTTTCAGCTCCTTGAATTATATAGGAAGTCATTTCTGTCTATAATGTGCTGGTATGCAGTAGCATGCCAGAACTGCTTCCATTTTTTAAAATTTATTATCATTATTTTAAGGCATAGTTTCACTCTAGCTAAGACTGGCCTGGAACTCACTATGTGGTCCATGGTGGCCTCAAACTCACAGTGATCATTCTACCTCTGCCTCCTGACCATGTCTTCTTTATAACTATAACTTAGTACTCTTAAATCAACCTTTCCCCATCTCTTCCCCCCCACTTGTCTGCCCAGTCATTAACAACCATGATTCTACTCTCAACTTTTGTGATGTCATATAAGTTATGTCATACAGTACTTGTCTCCTGTTACAGGCTTATTTCACTGAAGGTGATGATCATGAATTCTAGGTTGTAACAAATGGCAGGATTTCATTCTTCCTATGTGATTGGATAAATATACCACATTTAATCATACTTAATAAACAGAATTTTTCCATGTTTTGCTATTGTTGAATACTACTGCAATAAATATGGAAGCACAGATGCCTCTTTTACCTCCTCATTTTATTTATTTTTGATACAACAGAGAAGTGAAATTTTTATGTAGCAAAATATACTTCCCAGAAAGTTTACTGAAGACTAAATCGGTAAGAATAAGAAAAAAAAATCTAAGCCAGAACTTTGATTAAATAGAAATCTTTCAATAGGACTCCTTGTTGTTTTTTCTTTGTTTGTTTTGTTTATTTTTTCCAGCACTGGGGACCAAACCCAGAGCCTTTCACTTGCTATGCAAGCATCCTTCTACTAAGCTAAGACCCCTCACACCACATTAGGTCTCTGTGGTGGTTTGAATTAGGTGTCCCCCATAACCTCACATGTTCTGAATGCTTGACTCCCAGCTGATAGCAATTTTGGAATTGGAGCTTTACTGGAAGTGCTGCTGGAGGAAAACTTTTGGGTATTACAGCCACTTTCCACTTGCCAGTGTTTGGCACACTTTGCTGCTGCTATTGTCCACTTGATGTTGGCCAGGAGGTGATGTCCAGCCTCATGCCATGTTTTCCCTGCCATCATAGAGTTTTCTCTAGAATCTTTAAGCCAAAATAAGATCTTTCCTCCCACAAGCAGTGAGAAGGTGAGCATAACAGTGAAATCAGTATGAAGAAGTGAGTTGTCGCTACGAGAAAGCTGTGTGGCTTTTAGCCTTTGGGAACAGATTTACGGGAGGAATGTGGATGGATTTGAAATGGTGTAAGAAATGCCTTGCACTGCTGAGGGCAGAGGTTTATGGGCCACTGAAAGATCTGAATGCAGAAAGAACTATGGACTGTGAGCTCTGGCTGCTGAGGTGAAGAAAGAACTGTTTAGTGACTAGGCTAGAAGCAGTTTGTGTGAGAGGCTTGCTGCATTCTGCCTGCCTTTATCCTGAGAACTTGTGCAGGGTCGTGCTGCATGTAAATGGACTGGTGTGAGCAGATGAATATGGCAAATAAAGAAATAAAAGCTTTGGGCTAAATGCAATAAATCAATTCAGCTGCAATTATTTGAGAGATTACAATCACTGCCAAATGTTCTGCATTGGAGCAACAGAAAGAATGTGTATTCTTTTGAAAGTAGGGGCCCTGAATGCTGAAAGAGTGTCCTGCTCTCCAAACTCAGCTTTATTTAACACCTGGATTAAAATTTTTGAAGCCAGCCAGGCGTGGTGGTGCACGCCTTTAATCCCAGCACTCGGAAGGCAGAGGTGGAGGATCGCCATGAGTTCGAGGCCACCCTGAGACTACATAGTTCCAGGTCAGCATGGGCTAGAGTGAGACCCTACCTCGAAAAACCAAAAAAAAAAAAAATTGTTTTGAAGCCTACCTGGTATATTGTGAGTATAACAAATTCAAGAAAGAGAGGGTCATTAGATTTCCATTGGAACTCCATACTTAGTCACTGGTTAGAGATGTCAGACTTGAAGCTATGGAACTTGGTGTTTGCCCTGTTTATTTTAAAACTTGCATTGGGTCAATCTTTCTTTGTTATGCCCAATGCTATCTTTTGTAGTGTGAATGTTTATTCTGTGAAATTATAGGTTTTTAATTATACAGCTAACAGTTAGGAGACCTTGGACTATGGAGATGTATGAATAGTATTGAGATCAATTAAAACTATGGGGACTTTTAATATTTTATTTTTATTCATTTATTTCCTTGGCAGAGAAAGTGGGAGAGAGAGAGAGAGAGAATGGGCACGCTAGGGCCTCCAGCCACTGCAAACGAGCAAACTCCACACATGTGTGCCCCCTTGTGCATCTGGCTAACCTGCATCCTGGGGAATTGAACCTGGGTCCTTTGGCTTTGCAGGTAAATACCTTCACTGGTAATCCATCCCTCCAGCCCGTATGGGGACTTTTAAAGTTGAACTGAATGCATTGCATTTTACATCATGTATGGTTATCATTATGGGGGTTAGGGATAGAATGTGGTGGTTTGATTTAGGTGTCCCCCATAAACTTGTGTGTTCCACATGCTTGATTCCAGCTGATGGCAAATTGGGAACTGGAGCCTTACTGGAAGAGGTGTATTACTGGGCACATGCTTATGAGTGTTATTAGCCACCTTCTCCTTGCCAGTGTTTGGCACTCTTTCCTGCTATTGTCCACCTGATGTTGGCCAAGAGGTGGTGTCCAGCCTCTGCTTGTGCCATGGTTTCCCCTGCCATCATGGAGCTTTCTTTTGAGTCTATAAGCCAAAATAAACCTTTTCCTACCATAAGCTGCTTTTGGCCAGGTGGTTTGGACCAGCAATGAGAAGGTAACTACAATAGTCTCCTTAAACTATTAGTTAGTATGCATTGCTACTTATTTTTTAAGAGTGTTCCTAGTTGGCAATTTTATTATCCATAGATGAAAGGTAAGCTGTGAAGACATCAGTATATCACAAATTTAAATCTAGTGGCAATTTTTAAGTTATCCTTAGAAAAATCTACCTTTTTTTAAATGAATTTTGTATCTTGGAATTGCATGATATCTGAAGATGTTTAAATAAATAATATTTTTTCTGTTGATTTTTATTTATTTGAGAGTGACACAGAGAGAGGCAGATAGAGAATGAGCGCACCAGGGCCTGCAGCCACTGCAAATGAACTCCAGATGTATGCGCCACCTTGTGCATCTGGCTAACGTGGGTCCTGGGGAATCAAGCCTCGAACTGAGGACCTTAGGCTTCACAGGCAAGCACTTAGCTGCTAAGCCATCTTCCCAGCCCAAATGATATTTTCTTAAGCTGAAGTCTATTACCTTTAAATTCCAACTTGATCAAACTCTCTGCATATGGGCAGAAGAATGCAGCCAGCCTTTATGTCAGTATCCCAGTTCAAACAAAGTTATCTCCTTCCCTTTGAAGACTCATAAACCGAGCCTCTAAAGTCCACAACTGTCTCTGCATTTAGCATTTTCAAACTCTTACCAGAATAGCTCATCAAGCTCTGCTTACAGCACTGCAAGACTTCTCCAATCCAAAGTACTAAATCCTCCCACATTCCTCCAGCAAACACGTTCCAAAAGACCAAAACCCACATGGTCAGATTCGTCAAAACAATGACCCAACTTCTCAGTACCAATATTCTGCTGCAGTTATTTTTCACGGTACTGGGAAAAAAAAAAAAAAAAAAAACTTGACCAGAAGCAGCTGGCTCATTTGCATAGACCCATAGCAGAGAGACACCACCAGCAGCCCGCAAACATTAACAGCCAGACCACAAGAGAGGCTCTTTTATACACCTTAGGGCTGGACTAAAAGATCCACCACCAGTGACACCTCCTCTAGCAGCTTAACCTTGTTCAAAAATCCTTGAGGCTATGGGGGACATGTATTTACCAAGACAAGTATATGTTTAAAGTGTGTTATTTTCTTTATTACTATAATTTTTACTTATAATATATTACTTATATAATTTAATTAATATATTCTTTATTACTACAATAATGCCATGTCTTATAGATTTCTGTGTGGAATATTTTCTGTCATTGTTTTATAGCTGTTACTTTTCTAATTCTTAGAATTCTTTACAGGAATTTTCTGAAACATGTCTGGAGAGTCTTTCTCATTTTAATAAGAAATACCATAATGAGACAATATTGATTCCTAACAAAAACTCTAGGTATATTTGATGTGACAATAGGCATCATCCTATCTCTAATACTGTCAAGTATTATTATACACAACCAGTTTAATCTCAGATTTCATTCCATTCAAATTATTGAAAAAAAAAGCTTACTTATATAGAATTAGTGTTCCATCATAACAATGAATGTATTGGATTTAGTTAGTTCAAATCTTTGGAATAGCATAGCATAAGTTCAACATTTTTTAAAGTCTCTCAAGGTGAAGACATTTTTTATATTATTATTATACATTAATAAACATATCACACTTCAAGTTTTCTAGGCTCTTACATAATGGCAATGAAATAATAATACCTGATATTTACTATGGGTCAAGAATGAGACATAGTCTTTTATTTTCAGTGTATTTAATTCCCCTAAAAGATCCACAAAAAATTAAACCAGTATCTTCACTTAACATCTCTGAAATCCAAGACTCAGTGAGTTTGTACAGATGTTCAGACACTATACTGTGTAGACTAGCAAGCACAGAAATCTCACTCAGACTTCCCTAACACCAAGCCAGAGCACTTCCAGTGGATATTTTGCATTTTGCTCTCCACTGTCATTTATCTATGATAGCCCCATTCTTAGGCTTAACTTGCAGTCTTTCACTCACATTGTTTCCATTTAGTTTTTTAGTCTTGTTGTTAATATTCATTCTGCATAATCCATACATTTATGTTTACATGTTGCTACCTATCTAATGAATTCAGTTTTAGTAAAACTGTCAGCTTTTAGCACAAATTCATGATTAATATGAATTAGTGGGCCCAGTTCTTCCAGCTGGCTGTTCCAAAATCTGTTATTCTTTTTATATTAAGCGCATATAAGTACTTCCCAGTAAGTATTCTCTTTGTGCCCTAGATGCCGATTTGGTTACTGTGGAGACAAATGTAGGCTAGAGAGTGATCGGGCCACTAATTGATACCGACAGTCAATTAGTGCTTCAAAGGGGCCGGCTCAATGTTTAACACATAGAGAACATGAGAGGAAGATTATGGTCGGTTGTGGCATAATCTCTGCTGCTTCATTGTGAGCCAGAACTATATGTTACTGGATGGAGTCTACAGAAATTAAGCAAGCTTCTCTCTGGTTGCTAATAGGATGGTTTCATTATGGGAAACAATGATATTGTGCGATTTGAACCCATTAGCTTTCCCTTTCTGAAGTTCCAGACTGAGCCCACTCTGGCTCTGTTCAGGTCAAAAGTCTCCCTAATCTCTGTGTTGTGCTGATCAAACCTCAAGCTGTCGGGTCAAATTATTTCCAACGGGCCAGTTCTATTTGTGATTAATTAAAATTTCTTCCTGGTTGCATACAGCTCTTTTAAATGTATAAACCCTTTATTGTGTAGTCAATTGAGAATATGGTCCTAATTTAAAAACAAATATTCATGTGGTCCTTCAGTTTGATGTAAGTCACCAATATCAGTAAAGTGAAGAAAGCAAAAATAAAACATTTTACCATTTTTTGCATGAGTGTCTGAAAAGCATTATCAAAATAAAATTATACCTAACTTGCCTATCATTGCATAAGACTTGATTAGGGGATAAGAATTTCATATAAGCAGAATGTATGTGAATTTTACCAAGATGTATTCTAGTTATAAAACAATATTTCAAAATGAAACTACCTCTGATATTTTAAAAGGTGACAAAAGTTTTCCTCATTACACTACAGGCAGTTGGAATTAAAGATTAAGTTTCATTGCAGTTATTGTACAATTTAAGTGAAAAGTTGGTTTTAAGTTTCAGTCTTTTCCTTTATATATTTTTGCTGCAATTAACTACATGACATTTTACTTACATGCTTATTATAGCAAATAAGGTACCTTTATTATTTTATTCATCATCTTGTCAAGAAAATATCTACTTGGTATACGTTAAAGCCTTTCCTTGCAGAGCCAAGAAGGTTGTGAAACATGTGTACTTTGAAAAAATAAGCTTGACTCGTCTCGCCATTAATAGCTTTCCCAAGAAAGTGTGGTGATTGCATGCGCTGCACACACACACACACACACACACACACACACACCATTGAATGAAGCTGTCCTGAGAACTAACATGTATTGCTGAGAATAATGAATTCGGCAAAGGACCAAGGGGTATGTAACCTTTGAACCCCTATCTGACAGATACTGAAAAAAAAGAGATGAAAAATAAAATGGGCAATGGAAAGACAAGTAGGAAAAAGTGAGGAAGAGATTCTCAGAGGAGTATGAAAGAAATACAGAAAATTCTCAAGGCCAGAGAGGAGGAGTAAGGAAAGTCCTCTGTGGAAAAAGGAAAGGGCACCATGCTTCCAGATGCATCATATGCCAGGTTTGCTGAGGGTGCTGGAAGGGCAATAGAGGTCACATGGTCTTCAGTAAGAGCCCAACCCTGGCTCATGGCCAGACAATGGGTCACTGACCTGAGTTGTGCATAAAGCGATTAGAGTATATGAGAGGAATGCAAAAGCATTTCTCATATGAGATAGAGAAAATACAATGGCATTTTAACTAAATGTTATCAAACTAAAAGTTTGGCTTGGCCAAACCAGTCAGACATCTTAACCTGATCCTGATCCAATCTATGCATTTGGAGAATCCACTTCTTGTCAAGACCTCAGCTAAGTCACGGCTTAAAGTGTGGCTGAAATGTCCATTTTGCGTGGTCGTGGTAAAACGCCTTAGGCCTGGTGTTCCAACCTCCAGAGAGATTTATTTAGCTCCAGGTTCTGGAAGTCAAAGCCAGTAACACTGGCACAGCCTCGGCGCAGGTAAGTACTTCACGATGACAACATCACAAGGGGGAGGGGCACACGCAAGAGTTCGTATGGAAAAGACAGAGAGAAGGAGCATGATGGACAGGCCAAGCTCCTTCTTTTGGAACAATGTCTTCCTGAAAATTAACCAGAACTATATCAATTCCTTCTGAAGAAAGTGTCCTCAGTGAACTAATACTTTCCCATTGACCCTTCCCTGTTGTACGTCTTACCAACTCTTAACATGGCCATACTAAGAACCAGGTTTCCATACTCAATATCTGATCACCTTAAATGTCTGACCAAGTCCCTCACCCTCCACCATGCCCCAGGTGATTAGGTGAGGTCTGACCATTCTGGCCTGTCTTGAGCAAGAATCCTGTTGGGATGACTTAGCCAGCATCTCTTGCCACCTGTTTCCTTTTAATGTTTTTTCATTGAGTGACACCTATCTGCACTGACCCCAACTGTAACTTTCCACTTGCCCATGTTACAGTCATGCTTGAACCCAATCTCTTCCCATAATTACAACAGTCTCTGTACCAAGCATGATGATCCTAAGTAAATTTTGCTTTGCTATGCTTTAACAAGTGTTGCTAAATGTTTTCTTTTTTTTATTTTTTTTGTTATTTTTATTTATTTATTTGAGAGCAACAGACAGAGAAAGAGGCAGATAGAGGGGAGAGAGAATAGGCACGCCAGGGCCTCCAGCCACTGAAAAGGAATTCCAGATGTGTACGCCCCCTTGTGCATCTGGCTAACGTGGGTCCTGGGGAGCCAAGCCTTGAACCAGTGTCCTTAGGCTTCACAGGCAAGCGCTTAACTGCTAAGCCATCTCTCCAGCCCCAACTAAATGTTTTCTTTTTAAGTTTGCTAAATTGAACTATCTTGAAGTCAAAAAGTCAATGAAACTTGTTTATACTCACAGCTTTCAGTAAAGGTTAATCTCAAAACCTTAGTGTGAACATTGTCATGGATCCACATGGACAATATGCTATATAAGACAGGCAGGGACACAATTTTACTTCATAATCAGTGTCTGGTGATATGACCATTTCTTAGCCCTGAGACCTTGAGGACATTACTTAATCTCTCAGGTTTTCATGCTTTCCTCTGTAAAATATACATAAAATCTACCTCAGAAAGCTACTACGAAAATGGAATGGGTTGGTATTTATATATCACTTAGCATATGGCAAACAGAATCCATGTTTAATTAACTAAAAAATAAGCATGCTTTTCTTAGAGGTTCATTTCACTGCTTATCATCTACACATCTGTGTAAACAAAATGATACTTTTATTAATTTATTTATTCAAAACTCTATACAGGGGGACTTTCTAGTCCCAGTGAGGCATCCCACATATTCTTTCTTAAAAATATATCTATAAACAGAAAGAAACTTTTCAAACTAAGAAATCTCAATTGTCCTGTACTATTAGCATCTAAAAATGGAAATAGAATTTCTTATTCTTTCTTCTAAGCATAAATTATTCTTTATGTCTGTCTGCTTTTTCTCACTCACAATCTTTTGGATATTAAAGGTATTTATCCAGCACCTAGTCATGTCAGTGTGATGTGAATCATGGAGGAACCATATGGCCTCAACCAAAAGCTGAAGTGTCGGCGTATGGGTCTTCCAACAGCAGAACTCTTGCCTGCCAACAGCAGAGGTTCCTGCTTGCAGCTCTATGTGATTGCATTGGAGAGAGCTGAGAAAATACTCCTTCTTTCACATCAGGCCTTGTCTCATGCATCCATTGATCCTTAGATGTCAATTTGAATATAAAAATAATTAATGTAATTCTAGAAACATGGAAAATCTTGTGAGTGAGTGGGATGAGTCTTTGTTTAGGCAATATATGTGGGGTAGTGCACATTAGCTAGAATGCCCACACAGGTATGGAAAGGCAGTGGTAATGTTTAGTTTGTAGATGTAGATATGACCTATATTTTTACATATATATATATGTGTGTGTGTGTGTGTGTGTGTGTGTGTGTGTATTTATTTATTTATTTATTTTATAGAGACAGGTAGAGAATTGGCACTCCAGGGCCTCAGCCACAGCCATCAAACTCCAGCTGTTTGTGCCACCTAGTGGGCATGCATGACCTTGCTTTTGTGTCACCTTTGCATCTGGCTTACAAGGGATCTGGAGAGAGATTGATGATGGGTCCTTATGCTTCATAGGCAAGCACCTTTACCACTAAGCCATCTCTCCAGCTCTTCACTTATATTTTTATGTGGACCTTTCTCCTTGTCTGAAGAAACCGAGTTTGTAATGTTCTGAAGGATGTTTTCTAGGGAAACTATATATCTTCTCTCCTTGTCATGAAGTGAAAAGTCATGACTTGAGTATGAGTGCTAAAGGTCTGACCCTGAAGGCCCAACATTTGATTTTTAAACCTATTAAATAATGCACTTGTTTATCAGTCCCCTCCCCAAGTTTACATTATTTCACATTTTTTTTTGTTCTGGATTTGAAATGACTGTGCCACTGCTTAGACCCTCCTTATAAGAATTTAGTCTTGATGGCAAGTTGTTGAATCGCTTGCTGTGTCCTTATTAGGTTTGCATTTTCACAAAGATTAGATATTTTGAAAAATTATGATAAAAGTATCATTTATGGTTGTATTTTTGTTCTTTTATCAGAATGATTGTGACATAAATGACTAAATACAGTTTGTATTTTAAATGTTCCTTTCTCATGCTTTTGCTTTTCCTTTTGTGGTACTGGGAATTCAACCCAGAGATCTTCAGCACGCTAAGCAAGTATGTGCCACTGACAAATACCCCTCCTGTGGCATGCTTCCCCTCAGCAATGTACCGGATTCAAAAATCATTTACCAAATGACTCACTTGATTTTTTTTTTGTATTTTGATAGTGATAGATAATTATATAGTTTACATGATATCTATGTCAACCTTCATAAAACAGCTCAGAAAAGACCCCCCCTTCTTTTTCCATGTGAGGTTATAACAAATGAGTGCTGCCTGCTCAGCAGAGTCTTACTGAACACTAGTCTGCTGGTGCTTAACTGTAGATATCTAGCCTCCAGAACTGTGAGATCCATGTATCTGTTATGTATAAATTACTCAGTCTATGCTATTTTTGTGACATTAACCAGATCACACTAAAACACATAAAATGTAGCAAATCTGTTTAATATAAATCTTTGTACATAGTATAGATTTTTCCCGAGAGTAAATGAGTTAGTGAAAACTGTAATACAGTTACATTTCTGCAACAACCACTGTGTTGATATTTTTTAAAACATGGTGGATGGTTGATGAGTGCTCCTTAAAGCTTCTCCAGATTGTTGGCTCACCTTGGACATTTTATGTATCAAATAACTGGATTGTCCTGAAATAAATGATACATTTCACATTATCCAATCAAACACTTTGTCTTATTCAAAAGAATATAATTGCAGAGAGGAAAATCATCCATTTCACCTTGGGCTTGAGTGGTCTTAGATACTAGTTATTTATATGTAAATATTGTTTCTTTGAAACTATAAAGTCTTATTGCACATCTTTTAACACTATGATTCTCACATCTCTTTACAATATGTACATTTTCTGTTTTGTTTTTCTTTCTTGTTTACCAAACAACTGACTATTGATGACTACAATAACACTTTTACTATATGATTAAGTCACTTTGGAATAAATATTTGACCTGAAAATTAAAACTGTTCTTAAATTACAGTTGTGTTGAAATAGCCAAGATTATATCATAAAGAACATCTGGAAGTGAGGAGAATGTCTATCTGAGATGCATTTTGTGAAGGTGGTAATGAAAACCACACACACCATGGCTTGAGGACTTGTAGGATCTGCTGCAGTGCCTCTGGAGAAAACAACACAACACAAGCCAAATAAGTGCTAGAGAAAATGTCAAAACTTACTCACAAGGGAAAGTGGAGCCAGGTATGCAAGTAGTGAGCACCCTAAGGAGCAGTCATGGGGGTAGAAGTGCTGCCTTGTGAGGGAGCAGCACTGAGCAGATTTATCAAAGTAGCTCCTTAAAGCTGAACAGGAAAACTTTCACGTGTTGTACTCATTATAAATCCCCACCTCCTTGCCTCAGAGAAATGAGTTTCTTTCTCAGCTTTCCAACAAGCTAAATGTGTTACTGCTTCTTAATTTTGGCATCAAATTTCACCAAATAAAGCTTATCTCATTGATAGCATAGCATGGAGAAATTACCTAGGACAATGTCCAGCGCAGAGTTGGTCTTCAACAGTTCCTGCTCCATCATCTCACTGTCTTCTGGTCCCTCAATTTTGACTCTACCCCTCACGCACTGCTTCAAGCTTCATTCCAGTAACATTCTGTCAGTATGAGAAGATGCCGTGGGGCTGTTCTTCATATTTGGTATGTGATTCAGAATATAGAAGTAAATTTGTGGTGCAAAAGTCTCGTGTTTTGGGACTAGAGAAATGACTTGATGGTTAAGGCACTTATCTGTGAAGCCTGAGTACCTAGGTTTGATTCTTCAGAACCCAGATAATACACATGCACATGGTGGTGCATGTGCCTGGAGTTTGTTTGCAGTGGCTAAGAGGCCCTGGCATACCATTCTCTCCCTCTCTCTCTCTCACTCTCTCTCTCTGTCTCACTCTCTCTCATAAATATACAAATAAAAATAAAATATTAAATAATTTGTTTTAAAATTTTTTATGCTCTCCTTGGATTAGATTCTCTTTTGCTTCCTTCTCTGGGAATACACAATCTTGTTTCCCGTATTGAACCCCCCCCCCTTCCTCTCTTTACTCCTTATTTCTCCTTTGGTTCCTAAAATTCAAACACTCAGCCCTATTCCTCATGATCTTAGGTTTGGGAGGCTCCAGCAAAAGATAAGTGTAAGTTATTCTTCGTTAATGTAGAGGGAATTTTAACAAATGATCATGTTGTCCTAGCCCAAAAAGGTGTCATCAATTTTAAACCATATCCATAAAGCTGAAGCCTCCAAGTGTCTTCAAGGAGCTGAATACCTAAATAGTATATGACTTATGTAGCCATTGTCCAAGAAATGACTTAATAACAAGACTTGTTGCACTGAATCTATCATGTTTTCCAATATAACTAAATACACAACTAAACTGTTCTTTCTCTGTTTTATACTGGACCTCTTGCCAAAATACTGCTCAGTTACTGGTTCTCCACTCTAAGATAAATTTAACAATTAGAAAACTTCAGGTAATTTTCAGAAGCCATTTTCATGTATTCTGCAAAGGATCCAAATAATTTATTTTCTCTATCTTTATAACATATTGAGCTGTGAAAGACTGCAGGAGACTGGGGTGTAGCTCAGCTGGTGGAGTGCTTGCCTAACATGCAAAAAGCTCTAATTTGGATTCCTAGTACCACACAAAGTGAGGTGTGAAGAGACACACCTAGAATACCAACACTCAAGAGGTGGAGGCAGAAAAATCCGAAGTTCAAAGTCATCCTCTATTAAATAACAAGTTTGAGGTGGACCTGCACTACATGAGACCTCGTCTCAAGAAATAAAAAGAAAGAGAAAGAGAGAAAGAAAGAGAGAAAGAAAGAGAGAAAGAAAGAGAGAAAGAAAGAGAGAAAGAAAGAAGTAGAGGGAAGGAGAGGAGGTAGAAGAGAGAAAAGAAAAAAGAAGAGAAAGGCAAAAGAGAGAAAGGAGGGGAGGAAAGGAGGGACAAAGAAGTTAAAAAGAGATGAAGAGGAGAGAAAAGAACAGAAGAGAAGGGGAAGGGAAGGGAGGGGAGGAGAGGAGAGGAGAGGAGAGGAGAGGAGAGGAGAGGAGAGGAGAGGAGAGGAGAGGAGAGGAGAGGAGAGGAGAGGAGAGGAGGGATGAAATGGATGCATCTTATCCTTTGAGGCCAGTGCACAAGAACACTAATGCTGACTCTTCCCTCTGTGGAGGGATTTGCTCTCCAAAATTCTGGTCTACTTCAATTTGAAATAGCATCCATCTGTATGTGCAAACTTCTCATCATATTCACATGCTCTCCTTGCCTAAATCAAAACCTCAGGCAGTGCTCATTCTCCTGTACCCCACACACTACATGACTCGCATGTCTCAATTGAGTGGGCTTTGTTTTCAGTTGTGTTGAGGTAGCCAGTATTTTGTTCTTGAAATCTACTTCTAACTTATCAGAATCAAGCTACTTTACATTTTTATTACCGTCTATTCATTTTCTGTCCCCATTTTGACTTTTGAGCTTCCTGTCATCCGTTATGCTGCCATTCATGATGAGAAGATTAAATTCATCTTATCTTTCTGTTAAGTCATATGACTAAGTCACGTGGTTTAGAAGCGGTGGCGAAGAGCCGCAGTGGCTGTGTGTAAAGCAGCTCATGCTGACAGAAAGCGTGGTTCCAGGCCTTGTAGGAAACTTAGCAGCTCCCCAAACTGTTGACCTCAAATCTCTCTCCTTGTTCCTCAGTTTTAACCACAGCTAACATCTCCAGACATTACCAAATATCCCCTGGGTGAAAAAACTGGAATGAAGCAAATGATAAGAATTCACTTCTTTCCACCATGGGACTTATAAACTGGAGCTGGTTTTTGACTTCTGAGCACAGCTGCTGAGAGGAAAGGCAACAAAATATTAAACTGAAAAGCTTAAATTTGGCCACAATCAAATTCTAAAAAAAAAGATATAAAGTTTAAAAATGTAAAAGCTTTCATTCAAGTCAAAGTTTCTGAAACTGAAGAATAAATAAACTTCTAATAATATATTCATTTAACTTCTGCTTAGAATTATAAATAGTTTTGATTTGGTGTTTATCATTTTCCAGATACTATAATAAAAGAAATAAGAAGAAAGCAGCAGAGAACTGCTTAAGTGGCTGTGAAGATAATAAATAGAGAGGAAAAAAATGTAGTCAACTCCAAAAGTGTCTTTACAATGTTGTGGGTCTGTAATTAACAGAATTATATCTTCTTTTTTTTCTTTATTAGTTAGTTTTGTATTCAGCAAATACAGTCAGTTTGGTACCATTATTAGGCTCATCCGTGACCTACCCCCTCCCCTTGGTCCCTCCTTGTTGAGGTATATGGGTCATGCATTGTTGAATTATATCTTCTTAATTTGCCACTTGAGTTAAACTAACAAGTATTCATTATAATATACTTATTTCATGAAAAGTACCACTCAACAAAGTTGGGGGCAGAGCTAGATTTGGTTAGCCTGCATTAGGCCCTGGATTTAATCCCCAGAAAGAATAGATAAAATTAAAAAAAAAAAAAAACACAAAATCAGGGCTGGAGAGATGGCTTAGCAGGTAAGATGTTTGCCTACAAAGGAAAAGGATCCCGGTTCAACTGTCCAGGACCCACATAGGTCAGATGCACAAGAGGGCACATGTGTCTGGAATTCGTTAACAGTGGCTGAGGCCTTGGTGTGCCCATTCTCTCTCTCTGTCTCTGTCTCTGTCTCTCATAAATAGATAAATAAATAAATAAATCTCACAAAATCAAGATTTAAATCTTCATTAATAAAGACCAATGTCATGTATGAAGTGGTAAAACATATATATTATCAGTTGCTCAAAAGAAATTATGGCATCAATGCAGGTATATTTCAAAAGAAATTAGTCTATTACTAGTTTTTATTTTTAGTATTTATTTATTTGAGAAACAGAGAAGGAGAGTACGGGCACTCCAAAGCCTCTCATCACTATAACCAAACTCCAGAGGCATGTGCCACTTTGTGCATCTAGCTTTCCATGGATACTGGAGAACTGAACCGAGGCAATCAGGCTCTGCAAGTAAGTGCCTTTAGCTGCTGAGCCATCTCTCCAGCCCTTTTAATAGTTTTTCAAAGAACTACCATCTTTGAATAATACATATTTTTGGATTTGTATGTATGTATATTCATATGTAGTGTGTGTGTGTGTGTGTGTGCGTGTGTGTGTGTGTACGTGGGGGAGTGCAGTGCATGTGCTCATGCATATGTGGGTGTGATGATGCCAGAGGCCAGTGTTGGGTATCTGACCTGATTGCTGTCCACTGTACTGGTTTTTTTTTTGGGGGGGTGGCGGTCAAGGTAGGGTCTCACTCTGGCCCAGGCTGACCTGGAATTAACTATGTAGTCTCAAGGTGGCCTTGAACTCACAGAAATCCTCCTACCTCTGCCTCCCAAGTGCTGAGATTAAAGGCGTGCGCCACCACGCCAGGCATCCACCTTGCTTTTTGAAGTCAGTGCTCACTCACTGGGCTAGACAAGCTAACCAGCATGCCTAATAAACCCATTGTAAGTTAAAAGTAGACCAAGTTTCAATGTATTCAATTTACCTATTCTACAGAGCATCATAGTTTAACTGTTTAGCTTTCACATAAGTGACACCATTTGCTATTTTTCTTCCTGGACCTTTCTTACTTCACTTAATGTGAGGTCCTCTAGTTCCATTCATATTTAGAACATTTTTTTCCCTTAGCATGATTTTTTGGAAAATAAACTGATGACCCTCCTATGTCTGTCTCCCCAGTACTGGGATTATACGAATGCATTACCATATTAGGCATTTTGCATTCGTACTAGGGATCAGAACTTGGGTCTTTATATTTACACAGTGAGGGCTTTACCCACTGAGCAATCCCTGAGTCACAACTATATATCTTGTCATAAAGCTTGAAGTCAGGGCCATATCTCAATCAATTTCTTAAAAACATTCATGGTATAGGAAGCATGTTAGAATTACTTTTAAAACTAGACAGCTGAAGTGAATTTATGAAGACAAATCAGCCTAAGGCTGTTGCAGCTTGAGGGTTATAAACCGCTCCTCTCCACCCTTGGCTGTGAGGTTTCTGTTGTTCAGGAAGATGACGGCACCTCTGAGTATGGTAGCATTGAGGGGGTGGATAACAACATACCAAGAATGCTGCTTTAAAAACATATCCACATCATTTCTCTGTTTCTGACATGCATAATTATACCGAAAAATGAATAATTTATTTACTCTGTTTATAATTATACTTACATTTGGCCAAATATATGTCCTTCACTTTCACTCCAGCGTAATATAAGAGCAGTTTAAATAGTACCAATGGTATGAATTGCTCCCCAGCTTATGATTGGGCTGTGTCCTGAAAAACCCATTGTAAATTAAAAGTAGAGCAAATTTCAATGTATTCAATTTACCCATTTTACAGAGCATCATAGCTTAACTATGTAGCTTTCACATAAGTGACAGTATTTGCTATTTTTCTTCCTGGGCTTGTCTTACTTCATTTAACATGAGGTCTTCCAGTTCCATTCATGCTTAGAACAACAATTTTTTCCCCTTAGCATGATTTTTGGAAAACAAACTGTTATTTCTTTTTATCGTAAATAATTCCTTTCTCTCTCTGTGCCATGATCATAGTGAATAGCATCTTACTCCATATATGAGAGATTTGTTAGTTTAGTTTAGTTTTCTGACACAGGGTCTCACTATGAAGCCTAGGCTATAACTCAAACCCATGATCCTTCTTTGTCAACTTTTTCAGTCCTGACATTATAAGCATATTACACCAGGATGCTTGACCATGTGCTAGCTCTCATTGTAAAAGAAAAAAAAATATTATATTTGGGCTGGAGAGATGGCTTAGTGATTAAGACACCTGGCTGCAAAGCCAAAGGACCCAGGTTTGATTCCCAGGACCCAAGTAAGCCAGATGCATGAAGTGGCACATACATCTGGAGTTCATTTGCAGTGGCTGAAGATGCAGTCAATTCTCTCTCTCTCTCTCTCTCTCTCTCTCTCTCTGTCTCTCTCTGTGTGTGTGTGTGTGTGTGTGTCTCCATCTCCCTCTCCTTCTCTCTCTGCCTCTCAAATAAATAAATAAATAAAGATTGTGCAGCATGCCTTTAATCCAAGCACTCAGGAGGCAGAGTTAGGAGGACTGCCATGGGTTCAGAGCCACTCGGAGACTCATAGTGAATTCCAGGTCAGCCTGAACTAGAGTGAGACCCTACCTCAAAAAACCAAAAATTAAAAATCAAAATCAAAAACTTAAAAAACACTTAAAAACATCTTATATTTGAGAATGATCTGTTCAATCATTTTTCTTCAAATAAACCTGGAACAGATCATTCTCAGTGAACTTACCCAATTGCAGAAAGATAATCACCGCATAGTCTCACTCATCTATTGCACCTAACCTGAAACTACCCAAGATGCCGACATACCCAGCAACTATCTCGAGGACTAGACAATATGGTGGGTGGGGAGGGAGGGGGTGGTAAACACAAATCTAGACCCAAATGACAATGGTACCATAAAATTCTACATACTAAAAGGCAGACCAATTGGTTGAACCTTCACCAGGCCCTTAGAGGGAACACCTGAGCCACAAGGCACTGGAGAGGGTATGATGAAGACTAACCTTAATCTTCTACAGTCTCTCTCTCTCTCTCTCTCTCTCTCTCTCTCTCTCTCTCTCTCCACTCTAACTCTTTTATATTAGTTAGCTTTTTCTTCCTTTTCTTAGTGGGCACTGACCTGTAACTCCCAGTACCAGCATGGGGCTATCATCCACAATGACCTTTGATCAGAGAGACCTACAATGTTTCCTAAAAGAAAGACAGATTTCTGTCAGAGTACTTGATGACCCACCAAAGGTTAGTGGTAAGACCCTACTGCTGAACACACCATATGTGGTTGACAGTAAAATGGAATGACATGGCTAGAAGCTGGAAGAGAGTCAGTCCCCAGACAGTCAGTGCATCTATTGCCAGAAGGTGCTGCATGGGCAACTGGGGGAAAATGACCAATATCTGTCCAAGCAACTCATGGTCTAACCTACTTAGCAGCAAATAACCTGTCGTGATGCCCACACAAGTGCAATAGTGGCACACAGCCATGGTGGGAAACCAACTGCTCTTGATTCGGCTAACTGATCAGCTCAGTGGTACGGGACCCATAGCTGGAGCTGGGAAACAAGTGATATCCAAACATGAGCCCACTCTCCATTATCAAGCTACCACCCATTGTAGGCTACAAGAGGACCTACACCTATTAAATTCTCTATAAAAAAAATAAGGATTATCCCATTTGTCTGGTGCTAATTTTACTCTCCGTTGGACAATCTGCTTCCCTTTTTCAGATAGACACAGATCCTAAGGACAGACCACCCCATCATACCTCAAAAGGGCCACAGCTGAATCTAAGAATAATTGGCGAAAAAACCAAGGATGCTGTTTTCTTGGTGAATTGGGTACCAGCGCAAGGGTGAAGGAGATTGACCCAGAGAACAATCAACTCCTACCAAATCAGATATCCAGAGACCCAGAGGCCCCCAACACCTAATCACTGAAGCAGACCAAAAATGAACCCAACATGGCTCAGGGAAATTTTGCGGAAGAGGGGGGCCAAAAGAATGTCAGAGCCACATGTTGGGTCATGATAAGCAGAGACATTTCTCCTACCCATAACTGTGGGCTAACTCCACAATGCATGACCCATATACCTCAAAAAGGAGGGGCCAGGGGGAGAGGGTAGGACATGGATGAGCCTAACAATGGCACGAACTTAACTGTATTCACTGAGTACAAAAATAATTAATAAAAAATAAATTAATTTTAAAAAATCTTATATTTACTTTCTCATTGTAAATATTTTTCATACCACAGAAGAAGAATAGTGGTTTAAATTGCATGTATCATATATTTTACAATGATGAATGAGTTCTTATAAATTTTAAAAACTTAGTAAAAAACTTTGATATATACAAATATATATATGAAAATATATAAAATTAATCATGACCTTTGTTTTCAGTAATAATATTTCTTCATTTTCTTACATCACTTGACAAGATTAAGTAGATATAACTTCAAAAATAAGTTAATTTGTAGAGCTGGCTTTATAACATTAATATTCCTCATGCTAATAAGTATTAATTTGTTATAATCTTATCTAAATATTTATGCACTTTATGTTTTTCTTTAAAGTAAAGAAAGGCTACAGAGCTTTACCAGATCCTGTTCTGACTTTCAAGGGATATGAACATATCGATTTGATTTGGTCCTGAAATCAATTATTCTGAGAGATTTGGTAATATTAGATTAAGAATGAAAATCTTGTAAGCTTGAGCTTTTGTATACACAGTAATCATACAGAATAAAATGTTCAGGGGCTTTATTCAGTTTCCAATACTGCTTCCACCCACTGCAATGTGGGCACACTGCTCCTCTGGTTCCAGTGAGAGGGAGGTACAACACTGGGTGAGCCATCTGGCTTCACGAGTAGACTCCATGTCACTAAATGATGTTTCTTCTGTGAAAGAGAATTGGATCCTCAGGAGATGAACATAGGTAAGTAGGTAAGAGGCAGAATAAGGGATCAACCCCTCACGTTTTCCTTCTGTTGCTGTAGTAACCCTCTTGTTGCTGGGATAAACACCTGACTAGAAGCAGCTGGTGGGAAGTTCCATGATAGCAGCAGAAAGATGGTAGAGCAGAAGCCGGGCATCACCTCCTTGCCAACACCAGATGGAAAACAACAGCAGCAGGAGTGTGAACCAGTTAACGCTAATAAATCTCAAGGCCCACCCCCCA
The DNA here is from genome assembly GCA_036346955.1 of Dipus sagitta. NCBI lineage: Eukaryota > Metazoa > Chordata > Mammalia > Rodentia > Dipodidae > Dipus > Dipus sagitta. Next base: position 29,637,171 of record CM070772.1, read on the forward strand.
GTGACACACCTTCTCCAGCAAGGCTCCATGTTCAAACTACCATCAGCTGGAACCAAGCATTCACAATACACGAGTTTATGGGGGACACTGACTGAAACCATCATAATTGCCAAGTTCTCAGTGAATTCCCACACATTACATATATGTTGTAGGGCCTTCTATGCCTCTTTGCAACAGATTGGGAAGCAGCTTCCAGGCCAGCAATACAATGTACTCTATTCCTTCTCATCTTGCCTGCCTTCCTTTCCATGCCTGTGGACTAACTCTTATATTGGAAATAAATTGAATCCTTGCTTTGATCAGTGTCTCAGACTCCGCTTAGCAAACTAAAACTAAGGCAGATACAGATATTACGTGTGTGTGTGTGTGTGTGTGTGCGCACGCGTGTGTGTGTAAAGGCCAGTGTTGCTCCTCAGGGCCTGTTGCAGTCAGGTCTGCGTTGCTGGTAGAAATCACCCAACCAAGAGCAGCTTCTGGGAGAAAGATGTTTATTTTGTCTTATAGGCTCAAGGGGAAGCTCCACGATGGCAGGGAAAAACGATGGCATGAGCAGAGGGTGGACATCACCCCCTGGCCAACATAAGACAGACAATAGCAAGAGGAGAGTGTGCCAAACGCTGGCAAGGGGAAACTCACTATACCACCCATAAGCCTGCCCCCAACAATATACTGCCACCAGGAAGCATTAATTTCCAAATCTCCATCAGCTGGGAACCTAACATTCAGAACACCTAAGTTTATGGAGGACACTTGAATCAAACCACCACATTCCACCCCTGACCCCCATACACTGATATCCATACATGATGTAAAATACAATGCATTCAGTCCAATGTTAAAAGTTCCCATAGTTTTTATCAATCAGAATGATGTTCAAATATCCCCATAGTCCAAGATCTTTTATCAGCCACAATAACCAAAAAAATCTCCAAAAAACCCATAATGACACAGAATAAATATTCACACTGCAAAAGATGGCATTAGGCATAGCAAAGAAATATTCAAGCAATACATGATTTGCACAGGGCAAACACCAAACTCTGTAGCTCCAAGTCCAACAACTCTAGCCAGTGACAAATCTCCAATTCTGATAATTCTAACCAGCAACAATCTCTGTAGTTCCAATTCAGATGTAGTCCTGGTCAATTTCTATTCCCACTAGTCCCAGGGGGATGCAGAGAGGAAACAGCTCCTCTGGTACCTCCTACACTCTTCAGGACATTAACATATCCTTCCAGCCAAAGTTTCAACTCTACAAGTGAATGGCTGATAAAATGGCCGGTGCCACTGTCATTAGAATTTTGTTTCCTCAAGAGACAGCTTGTTTATTTTACAATCCTTCCATGAATATTCAATCTACTGCCTAGTGATGTGACTGCCTGTGTTACCTGAGTAATTCCATGGACTGAATAGAAATTAATTCAGTGAAATATATTTCAATGAACATACTTCTTTAACTCCTATCTTCTTGAGGGTATTACAAGTCCCTTTTACATTATCTCACTAACATTATAGGTACAGAACTCTGGTACCGAGTCTGCTAGCCTAGGTTCAATCCCCCAGTACCAGTACCCACACAAAGGCAGATGTACAAAGTGGTGGTGTATGCGTCTGGAGTCTAGAATCTTTTTGCAGTAGCAACTGGCCCTGGCATGCTTATATTAATTCTCTCTCTCTATCTCTCTCTGTCTCTCTCCCGAATATATGAAATATAAGGACTTTTAAAATAATAAGAAATAAAATAAATGAAATTCCTTAACCAGAACAGCATTATAAATTCTCCATTGCATTTTCATAATCGATATCCTTACCAAGAGAATAGGAAGAAGAAAGATTTAAATTGTGTTTGCTCCAAAATATCAGACTTAAATTTAAACATTCTCTAAAGAAGTATTAATGTTATTGTTTTAGGACAATAAACAGTTTTGAAAACTGGAAACTGTCTCCAATATTATACTCAAGGGTCATCAGATGTGCCATCATTATTCTGTTCCATACTTATTGCTTTTTGTGATGCTGTGTGTCAATTATTCCTGCTCATCCTGTATAAAATTAGAAGTAACTATAAAATAATTAGTTTATGTTTTAAAGGTGCCACTTACTATATACAAATTTGTACAACAAATAGAAAATAAGTTACAATGGCCCAAGTTTAGAAGAAAGTCAGTAAATAAAACTAAAGTATACTTATACATTTAATTTTATAGCATTCTACTTTTGTTAATTATTGTTATTAGTTACTACAAAATTCATAGGAAAATGAGTTTAAAAAATAAATCCTGTAAAAATTCAGACATTTTCAAATATGTGAGTTATTTGTGATGTATGTCTTCGATCTTAGGACATTTACTATGCTCTCCCCCTCCACAGCATTTCATGAGCTTTAAGTAAAAAGATCTCTGCACCCAAAAATGTCAAAAGATTATTTTTATACATTGGAAGATTCAATCCATGCCTCTCTTTAAAAATGTAGAACTTGTTTGCCTCTAAGGCTGAGTGCATTTTGGAATAACTTTGTGTTAGTTACAAATAACAATCTTTCTGGGCCCTAGCAACCAGAGTCTGCTTTAGGGGAAGCTTTTAAAGAGTTTCTTTGACTGCCCTTTCCCTCTTGTTTCTATACTCACCCAGTTCTTAATATCAAAAAATCTTTTTATAAAAGCAAAAAGGAAGGAAGGAAGGAAGGGAGGGAGGGAGAGGAGGGAGGGAGGGAGGGAGGGAGGGAGGGAGGGATAGTAGGTAGGCTAGATTTAGATATTGCAGTGTTCCATAGTTTAAAAATATATGAATGCAAAATACACATTTTCTCACCTGCTTACTATGGAAGTTTTGGGATGCAATTCTTTAATAAGCAACAGGTTTATTGATTTAAAAATCATCAGTGATTTTTTTTTGCCAGGGTGTGCCTTTTTGTGTGTAGAGTAAAAGAAATAAATGATTTGAGAATGAGCCACCTTTAGTTTATTTTAAGTTCTACATCAATATGTTGCCACAGCAACCAAAGTTCTTGCTATCTGGGAAAAGACAGATGTCTTTGCTTCAATCAAGATGTAAAGCTTGGAAAAGAAAAAAGGAAAGATACAATGGAAATTTATCATTTCATTTCTCAAAATTGAAAATTCCCTGAGCTGCTTTTGCACCATAGTTCCAGAATCCTTCCATGTGTACTCAAGTCCCACAGTACTGAAATACTTTATTTCCATTAATTATATAATTATTCCAAATGCCAAATTATTCATTGAGAAAGGAACCACTATTGAATTTAAAGTTGGATAATGACTGTGAATGTTATTCCACATTACAGTGACAAAAGTATTGCTTAATCCTTCTAATAGTAAGTTGGGGAAAAATAATGAAAAACAAGAAAGGGCCCCAAAGTGACCTGTATTTGTCATTAAAGGTGGCTTTTAGGCTTTATTCACATGATATCTCAGCCTTGAATCTTCACTCAAACAAAGACAAAAAAAATTGCTGAGTGTTTAAATTGACAAGGATAAAAATGTTATAGAAAACAGTAGATAAGAGATTACAGCAAAACTTTTAACATGGAAAGAAAAGAGAGTTGTAAATTTATAGAGAATATTTTCAATGAGTTTTCTAGAAAATACACCAAAGAACATTAAGCAAATTTAGACAGAATTATAGCTAGACTAAGAGCAAGGTAAGCAGAAAGCAGAGTGTTAAGATAGAAAATAAAGTAGCTTGGCTAAAACATCAATTTCCAAAATCTGGGCATAGTAGCTCATGTCTGTAATCCCAGCTTTGGGAGGCTGAGACAGAGGGATGACCATAAATTCAAGGCCAGAAGAGGAGGAAGGAAGAAGAGATAGAAGAGGAGGACGGAAGGAAGAAGGAAGGAAAAGGACGAGAAGGGAAGAAGGGAGGAAGGATAAGCTATACATATTAGGAAATAAAGTGATGTGAAACTAGAGGGTTAGCCTAGATGTTCTGAATTGCAAATTATACAAATAAAGAAAAAATAAGAAGCAGGAAGAATAGAAGAAAACTGTCAAAAATAAGAATACAGCTCCCCCCCCATTAAAAAAATACTATTAGGTTATTTTAAGCTGGAATCAAAAGTTCCTTCAATAAGTAAGTACAAATAAGTGATATCATTTATACATTTAAAATACTAATTATGAGGCAATATTTTGAAAACTCACAAAGAGAGAAGAGGATGAGATCACACATTATCCAGTGCATGAATGTCAGCAGAATCCCCAACAGCAGCCCTACAGAGCAGATATAATTAAGAAGTAGCTGCAACTTAACCAGATGAACTAGCAGCTTAGTGTAAGTATAAAATCAAGAGCTTCACACACTAATGCAATAATAAATTTACTTGTCTTTAACCATTTCTTAAGAAGCAACTGGAAAATCCATTCCTACAAAAATAAAGGACAAGAACACTGAATTAGTTCTTACCAAGAACAGAGCCAATGGAGTATACATATGAAGATATATAACTATGTATGGACACATAGAATGATATGGAGAAAGATATTAAGGGAAACTATCCCATGACTGTAGAGATGGGAAGTGTTACGATCTGCCTGGAAACCCTCCGTTGGGTTTGTCATCTAACTGGAGGTACAACCTTGAGGCCTGAACCCTTAACCTGTGATAGCTAAGCTAACTGCAGATGATTAATATTAGCATTAAATTAAACTGTAAAATACCCAGCTCGTAGCTTCTGATTATTTGAGAATTGCTTGATGTGAAAAGCTACAATTTCAGTCAAAAAAGTTGTGACTAAAGAAAAGTAAGAGTTTCCGTTTAAGATTCGATAGCAATGGCCAGATGCAAATATGTGCAGCTGGACCCTGGAAAGACACAAGGCTATTTCTAGTCCAGATAAGGGAAATAAAAGCATAGTTTTTCAGCATTTTCCAAAATGTTTCCTTAAAATTATATACACATATGTGTGTACACGTATGTATGTATGTTTATGAGACAGAGAGAGAAACAGAGTGAGTATGGGCCACCAGGCCCTCTTGCCACTGCAAACCAATTCCTGATGCATGTGGCACTTTGCGCATGTGGTCTTACATGGGTACTGGTGAAATGAACCTAGGCCATCCGGCTTTGCAAACAAGTACCTTTAACCACTGAGCCATCTCTCCAGCCCAAATGTATACATATACATATACATATACATATACATATACATATACATATACATATACATAAGTATGTTTAAGAGATTCATAAGCATTAAGAAACCAAGAGATGATTTTAGTGCTTAACATTTCCTAAACTTATGAGATCATTACCTCCTTTGGGGGTGAAAGATTTTGATGTATCCAACCTTCTACAGAATATGTATTATGGAACATTGATTGTAGAAAGCTGAGAATAAGATAGCAATATTTTCAAGATTTCATTTGCTAATGACTTTTTGTATTTAAACAATACACTCTATGGACTTAACCTTCAAGGGAATGTGTATCTAAAGAATCTACAGTATGTTTTCAAGATGTGCATGATGAATAAATTTATCCTTCAAAATCAGCCTCCATTGGATGCTCCTGGCACAAGACAAAGAGAAGGCACCTTAAGTCACAGTAGCTTACAGTTGTCTGTATTTTCAAACACAGCATTATAACTTTTTTCCTCTAATTTATAGAATGAGACAAGGTAATAACAATAACACAAAATGGTTTAAACATACTGTATACTGCTCACAGACTCACACACACGAGTGTCTCCTGGTAGCAGACACAACAAATGAATAACAGAAATTAGTAATTCTGTCATTTATTTACTACTTTCACACATCTCAAATACTCAATTCAATTATTTAAATTTTTATTATAATATAAAAGTTAATGCTGCAGATCCAATATCAGGGCAAATAATTCAGTATGTCCAGTATATGTTCTCATCTGGTTTTTACAACAGACAGCTTCATAACTGTAATACAGCAGCTGGCTAAAGTGCAGCCCGGGGTTTGTGTCTAGTTCCATGAGCTTCAGAGTCTCAGCAAGTGGGTTAAACAAAACAAATGCTTAGTTCAACATGGTAGGACATGCTAGAAATGTTTTCCTGGAACACTACTGTCTTTACATAAAAAAGACAATATTTATTTCTTAGAATATTTGAATAATCATTTACTTTTAATTAATGACTATATATAATAAACTAGAAATAACATCACAGTATACATCACCCATATATCCTTGGAGTTTGCACAATCATATAGTTTTGAAGTGCTGGAATTTATCTCTATTTTCAAGGAAATATTGATAATTTGTATATATTTTTTCACATATGGTATAGTTAAGCAATTTTAGTCACCTGTTTTGTATTACACTTGTATTACTTATTACACAAAATATGTTACAGATCATACTTTGTTATGACTATTGGAAAACTATGCCTGTCATGTTTACTGCTATGACCCAGTAATTCCAAAAGTTCCAGTGGCCCCTTGGAAATTCTTATTAACACGCCATCCAAAATTGTCAGAATTTACATTTGGATATGCATTATTTGCTTAAAAATATGTTGACGTCCATGTAGCCAAACAATTGTCCTTTTGGCTGCTCATCATAAGAGCTTCAGCTTAAGCACTTCTATTCTAGGGCTGGGAAATATTTACCTTTTGAAAAAAATATGAAGAAATAAGATAAATTCATACTACCTTTCAAACTATTACTCTGAGAGTAAAATTTTAACTATATGGAAAACCTTCATAGATCAGGTGATTATTTAACTATTATTACCTAATAAAAAAGCATATTATTATTTATATAAGATACTTCCTGAAACTTTCTTTCAGCAGAACCTCAAGAAAAACTAGTTATTCAAGAAATTTCTCTTAAAGTAACAGATGACATCATTGTAATTACCATCTTACCTATTAGACCCTCAGTCAGGTATCATTATAATTTTGAATGATAATGAATGTGAATGATTACCATTTCTGCACACAGTTTAAATTAACTAGAAGATGTTTAGTGAGATTGTTAATTTCAACATGGATATATACATTACATATCTGTTCCATAGTAGCCAATAAAAAGATTTAAAATATTTAAATATTTAAAATTTATGTGCTTTTCCACTAAGAAGGGTGCAATCCCTTATCCTAGTTTAAGTGGGCTCTATTAGAATAAAAGCCACATGAACAATTGTATTTTAAATGTCAGTTTTGTCACTCTGGGTAAATCCTTTTAATCTACCCCTTCCCAATACCAATATTCTTTTTGATATTATTACAGATGGCTAAGAAGATCAGAGGAATCCCTTGAACCGAGTGACATTTCTGAGACAAATTGGGCAAACCAGTTAAACTACTCACTTCAAAGAGTACAGCACACACAGTTTGGAGGCAGCCACCTATGCTCAGACTTTTAGATTGCAATAAAACACCAAAATATTGGTATTAAGTAATTTGAGGTGTGGTAATTGATTTTCAGTCTATTTTTCTGTTTATTTTAAAAATTAGATTTTGAATTCTGTAAAGGAAAAAAATCAACATTTGAAAATATGGCAAATATTTTCTGGCCTCAGACAGAGAATCTGTGAGGTGTACGCAATGCACAGCACGTTCCAGAGAAATCTGCCTGTAATGTGGTAAGCTACTTAGGGCAAACACCATCTCCTCCAGGACACCTGCTCACCTCTTCATCCCTCTGAAACCCTTGCCCATCTGGTCTTTGTCTGCACTTCTGATCCTGGCACCCCTGGATGTGAGCTATGGCTAAGCTTCCACAGTATGCTACTGTTATCTTACCTACTGTATCTCATACGTGTGGGTGTGTGTTTGGGATTGTGAATGTGTGCATATGTGCAAATGTGTACTTCCATATATGCCTGTAGTTATGTGTGTGGTTATGTGTATTGTGTGTGCTTGTGTGTCTCTAGGACTGTATTTGTTTGTATGACGATCCATTCCTTGAAATGGTGGCTTAGAATACCTAAGTCTAATTGTTGGATCCTGGTAAGTAGGACTAAGGAAATTTTCTCTTCTTATCTATTTACCAAGTTGCCTACCATCCAATGCAAAAAATACTCCACACCTTTCAGAATACTATTTCACTTAACCAAATTAAAGTCATCTACATAACAATATGTGCCCAATATCTAAAGCATTTTAGGCACTATGGAAGTTAATGTGACTTGAAAGAGTTCAATGAATAGTTTCTGTTCTTAGAAAGGTTGAAAGCTCTTAGAAAAAAAGCGTGTTAAAACTTGATAGGACAGGACAAGGGAGAAGGCTTAATGGTTTAAGCACTTGTTATACAACTGTGAGTGTGAGTACCTTGTTTCAGATCCCCAGACCAGGCTGGAAGCTGTTGGTGGGATTCTATAAGCCCAGTATGACTGCAGACAGAAGGAAGATAGAGACAGAAGAAGGTCCTGGAAGCTGATGAATCGAACCATAAACCACAATGAGAGGCGCTGCCTCAAACAAGGTTGCCTTCTGACCTCCACGTGCATGCCCACATTCCCACATAATGAACACTCATGTACACACCAATAAATTTCGAAAATTGAGAACAAAGAATTATAATAGAACTTATTCAAGCCATCAAACAAAACTCACATGATTGTACCCTAAACTTTTCAACATTTTATTAAATAAAAACTTTAACTTCCTTAGTCCTGCCTGTGAAATTCACATGATCTGAATCAGGTGTTCTTCTGATATCTCACCAGCCCCTAACCACTTTCTGACAAATTGTATTGAGTGTAACTGAATAACTACCCATTTAGTAGTACTCCTTTCTCCTGAAATATTGAGCATGCTATTCTTTTTAGGCATACCCTATATTTCTCTGTCAATTACATTTCATCTGAATCTGAATTAGTTTTCAAAACTATCATAGGTGGACACAGTAATTTGTACCTACTTATTATACTTCATCTGGATAGTCCCTTTCCAGTAACAATTCTTGTAGTCTAGATGAACAATCAAGAATCAAGTGTCATTGAAGAAGTGGTGGCAAAAAGAACGTAAGACCCAGAGGATGGGGAAGAGGGCTGTGGAACTCTGTCTTCTGGATACAAAGTAGCCATGCATTCATGGTTTCACAGTGGCTGCTGTTACCAGCACAATATTGGGTCCACCAACATGTCACCACAGATAATGGAGGAAGGAAAAAATATCATAATGGAACAGGGGCTAATTAGAAAGAAGAAAGGGTTCACTGGACATTGTATGAGAGAGGAGGGCAAAAGAAATTGGGAAAAAACAGAAAGCAATTAGAGGGGATTATGATCAACATGCATTATGTATATGTATCAAAACTGTCAATAAAAAGCTTTAAAAGATGAAAATGGAAAATTATATGTGATACAACTTTTACCTCAACAAAAAATACTGGATTATTCACAAAATATTCTGTGACATATTGTGTCGCATGACACTAAATCCTGTGTGAATAAAGAGAATGATGGGTCAGTGAATCACAGTCACTAGTGTATGGATATATTTACAAAAGGTATATTCTTCACATCTAAGAGTTTATTGCCCAGCAGTGAGAGTGGACATGTCCCAAAATATTTTTAAAATATGTACACGGTGAAGGATGAAAAAAACTCAGTGAAAAAAGGCACTGAATAGATTTGAAGTTCATTGTAAGCCTTTTTGTATCATTGGTGTGAAAGAACATTCTAAAGACAAGTGCATGGACGTAGAGCTAGTGTATCCATGGCAGCTACATGGTTCCTGCCAACAGGAAACAGTCACGTGTTTATTAAATGGATACATAATTTTAAAATCTTTAATTCTTCAGTTCATAGTAATAAAGTAAAAATGCAGAGATTGTGCCGGGTGTGGTGGCGCACGCCTTTAATCCCAGCACTCGGGAGGCAGAAGTAGGAGGATCGCCTTGAGTTCGAGGCCACCCTGAGACTCCATGGTGAATTCCCAATCAGCCTGGGCTAGAGGGAGACCCCATTTCGAAAAACCAAAAACAAACAAACAAACAAAAAAAGATGCAGTGATTGTTTCATATTCTAACAGTGTTACAGTAAGAAAATGAGAAGACTCTAATAGAATTTAGTGCACCTCTTTATTTTAATCATACAAACAATGTAGAGATCAAATTTTGATTTTAGATGGAGTCAAAATCATTGTTCTGTGAATTTTTAAAGAAATAGCCTCCTAAAATAGTAAATAATCCCAGAAAACAAATAAGCTTGACAAATTCACTTAACATATTAAGGTTGATTGAGAGAGTAGATTGAGCCATGCTAACTAAACATCACAAATATCACCAGTGTTTGGCTATCCATTAAGGCAGAAGTCTTTTTGTATTTAGACTTAAGCAGAAAATCATACAAAAAGAAGGCAGCTACTAGGGAACATTGCTTAACACTACCATTTGCAAAATTACATTTTAATTTGAAATTGAGTAAACCTGCATTCATATTTTTTCTTGCTTTTAAGACAGAAAATAAATGTGGCTCAAATATTCCGTTTTCTACAAGATTTTAGTCGCTGCTTGAATCTAAGGAGAAAATGATTTATAATTTCTGCAAATATAAAGCCAGGGCTCAAATATTAATGACAAAATACTAGCAGATGGAAAGAGTAATTTAATCAGCAGACTAGTAATAATTTGATTTCCCAAATCCAATAATTGAAAATATGGATGTGTTCACTGAGAAATTAGGTGTGAAGTGAAAAAAATTTCAAGCCTTGGAGATAGTTGTTTTTTTTTCAGGGCTTCAAAAATATGTTTCTATCACTCCTCCAAAAACACTTCTTAGTTATTTCGGGTATTGGCTTAAACAGCTGAAACACTAGAATGTGACCCCTACCCAATAGATCATATTGCTTCCCTCGAACTCTTTTTGCTGCATGTTAAAATTATGAGAGAAAAAAAATTGACATAAGTCCAATATAACACATTTTTTTGTGGAGCTAGGAATCAAACCCAGAGCCCTGCTCATGCTAGTCAAGTGGTATACCACTGAATTGCATTTTCAGCCCCAAGAGGACCTTTCTTTTTATATTACTTACATAAGTTCTTGATGTTTAAAATTTCATCTTGATTTTAATTTAAGAGCTTATCCTTTGAAAATATCATGGAAGGAAGGCTGTCAATATAGAAATATACAAAACATATGGGACAAGATCACCATAAATCCAACCAGTTCTCAGTTACTAGAATTACTTCACCAGAAATAGCATTTCAGATATAGCTTCACACTACTTACATATAAACAGACATGCCAAGGGGAGGCTACATGGGCAGATAGCAGAAATATACAGTGGTTGTTAGAGGGAGAAATAGTTGATCATATGTTTATAAAACCTGAACTACAATCTAACAATATAGTTGTTGCAGTCAGGTTCTCATTGCTGGTAGAAATCACCCAACCAAGAGCAGCTCGTGGGAATAACGAGGTTTATTCTGGTTTACAGGCTCGAGGGGGAAGTTCCATGATGGCAGAGAAAACGATGGCATGAGCAGATGGTGGACATCAGCCCCTGGCCAACATAAGGTGGACAATAGCAACAGGAGAGTGTGCCAAACACTGGCAAGGGGACACTGGCTATAATACTCATAAACTCACCCCCAACAATACACAGCCTCCAGGAGGCACTAATTCCCGAATCTCCATCAGCTGGGGACCTAACATTCAGAGCATCTAAGTTTATGGGGGACACCTGAATCAAACTACCACAATAGTAAAAAAATAATTTTCTTTCTTTACTTCATTTAAAATTACTCAAGGAAAGAGGAAACTTTAGATGAATGTTCTTCAGCATAATCAAATTAAATATTATACGGTTTGTCCTTTTAGCTACATGTTTTATTATCATTGTTTCCACTACCTGTAAAAAAAAAAAAATGTTTAGAAAGTAATACCCTTACTATTCCTTCTCCTTGTGTTGTATTCTTACTTTTGTATTATAAATATTTCAAACATCACAGTGTGGGGAGACAAGATAATCTCAATCCCTTGGGAGGCTAAAACAGGAGGATCTGAACCTCCCTACAAAACAAGGTTCTGTGTCAAAAAAAAAAATCAAACCTTTATTATTTTTCTTTCTTGTACATAATTCCAACCAGATTTTGTTTTGACTTAGTTTTTAATAGATTTCATACTCCGTAGCAACTCCTTAACTAGATCCTCTCAGCTTCTGACAGCTTTATTTCAACATGTCCTTTAAGAATATATTTCATTTTTCAGCTGCAAAAATTCCCAAAATCACCTAGTATAAAAATCAATAAAAACTAAATCAAAGCTAATTGTCTTAACACCACAATATTTATTTCTTGCTCATACCAAATACCTAATGTACATTATTTGGAAATTTAGTCTAATGGAGGCTGCACTTCAGTATGTTTTCATAGTTATTGTATTAAGGAGACAGGATTTATAGTAACTAATTCAATGACTCCTCCTAAATAGAACTTTTAATTTAAAACCTTTATGCACTAGAGGACATTTAAGGAAAACCAAATAATCTGATAAAATATTTTTAATCTTTTCTAGTCATAAGAAAAAGAAAGCAATCCTAATACATACTCCAAAACAGGAGCAATGGAATATCGTTGTAAGTACCCCTAATAATTATCATATTATAACCTTATAGTCACCAATATTTGGAATCAAAATACACTCGTCATACCAAATATGGGGACAAAGACCTCCTGGTGATGCATAGCAGCCTCTCCACTGGGATATGATCCGTGGCTTCCCACACTGCATTCACAAGTGACCCTCTTAATTTAAAAGCTTATGACCTGTCCAGCCACCTAATGCTTTCAGCAAAACTCTCAGGTGTTGAGCTCCTTGAGTCAGTCCAGAAGACTTGCATGAACCTTGGCAAATGCTACAACTTAAATATGGAAGAGTAAAATTTATAATCAATGACTTGATCCAAGATGTGTAAATCCCAGTGCACAAAATCAGGGAACCTAAAACCCAGGGTAGTATGATGCAGCTAACACAAATCAGTTCCTATAACATTAAAATGGTAGATGGGCAAATAATTCAAAAGAACCATTGTTTTCAAAATTATCAGCAAACTCCAAGAAAGTAGGAATACAAATGAACAACTGAATAAATACGGACAATAATGAAGACTATAAGAGTCATTCATACAGAATTCTGAAAGTAGCCCAAAAGAAAGCTTGGAAATTAAAAACTCAATAAACTGAATAAAACAAAATTCAACTGAAAGCCCCCCACCCCAGTCAACTAGAATACACAGGAAACAGAATGCAAGTTATCAGGACTAGAAGATGAATGAGAAGGTAATGAATTAGAACATTTTGGCAACATTAAAGAAGCAAATGCTAACATATAAGCAGCACATGAAAGGCTGTACCACATGCTAACTCACCAGATACCACTGAATTACACATTTTACTATGGATAAATTGGTGAGCTTCAAATCCTGTAATTTTAATATAACAAAAATAGCTTCACATAAGCTGTCATGCCTTACACTGAACTTTACCTCTTTGCATTCTTAAGGCAAAACAAACCACATTTAATATAATCAATACCATATAAGGCCAATCTTGGGGTCTTTAACAATAAAAACACACTCGGTTGGCTTGTTTTCAATAAAAGTTTGCATACTAAATATGTCCATAGCTGATAAAAATAATTTTTTAAAAGTTAGTCATTCTTTCTGTCATTGATTCTAGAAAATCCATTCATGTCACCTTTTGGAATACTTCTGGGCCTGACAGTGGATAAATATCTACCAGTGTTATATATACTAAATAATTGTGTAAGTTAAAATGCCAGTTGTGAAATATATGCTTGCTGTAATATGAACTCATAAGTTTGAGATCATTACTAGGAGAAATTATATTCACAAGACTGCATTCAAACAGTTTCTGAAGCAACTTTATTCCTTGAGCTGGTATGATTGATGTTTTCACAAAGTACACACTTGTCCTGTCTTGATGCGACAGCCACCAGCATTAACTATGTCCCCCTTGCCATTTCTCCATGCCCTCTGGTTCAGTTGCCAGCACCTAGCCCAAGATAGACAACAGCAGCGTCGCAGTCCTATGGTAGTGTCACTGGAAGACAGTAGAGAGAGAGAGGAAAAAGTCTGGCATCTAACTGCTTCATCTGGGATGAATGTTGATTACCGATGGACCTGTAGGGATTTCATCAAACCCCTGGGGCATGGATTACTTTGGTTTCTCATCATAGGAAGAGCAAGATGATAAGACTAGTAGCAGAAGTCTCGATAGACTTGTGACTGAATAAATCCTAGCACTCAGGGGCTAGAGAGATGGCTTAGCAATTAAATGTGCTTGTTTGCAAAGCCTGATGGTCTGGGTTTCATTCCCCAGTACCCACATAAAGCCAGATGAACAAAGTGGTGCATGCATCTGGAGTTCATTCATAATGACAAAAGGTTCAGGTGAATGCATTCCCATTCATTCATTCTCATTCTCTCTTCTCCTCCTTCTTCTCTCTCTCTTTCTCATTACAAATAAATAAATAAATATTTTTTAAACAAAGAATCTAGCAATCAGCACAGAATGTAAGGATATTTGGATCTCGTAAAATGAGCACCAAAGGGTGTCTCCTGTCGATCAGATGAGAAATCTTTCTCTGTGAATGACAACAGGCCTCGTTCTCTAGTGAGTCAATCTTTTGTTCAGTGGGTTAAGACACAAAGTGAGCACGAAAAAACAAATTGAAATTAGACATAGGAATGAAAATGCTGATTAGACAAACTGCCAAGCAACAGAGACCAGCACTCAACCCACCAATGATGGCTAGAGACCATCAGAGCAATGAGTTTTATGTCATAGGCCTCTTCCGCTTTGGAAATGTCAGTACTTGCCCATCACTAACCCAACACATGAGACTGTATTTGACTCTCATACTTGCTATAATCCTGCCAATGCTACCATGTATGAATACCTTAACTGCCTTCTCATGGTCTTAGTATTTGATGCCACATGTTTTTGATAAACTCATGTTTCACAAAAATCAATTGTGGCAATAATATCTTGACGTAGAGTTTATTCATCAAATAGCTGACTTTAGTCAGTGTTGAGTGGTGGATTGAATATTTTGTCATGATATAGTTTGGGTGACAGCCTTGAGGGTTTGGTCTTTTAGGATATGGTGTAGGCTCTAAACCAGGGCTTGATCTGTTTTCCCTTTAGTTACAGCGGAGTTCTCCAAAAGGTTCTTTGAGTCATAAGTTCCTAACGACCCTTTCATAAATATTCATTCCCCTCACTGAACCTCACTTCCTTTGAATGGCAAAGATAACAGTGACAATATTTAAACTAGGAAACTTGATATTCCTTCCATTGAGCTGGAAGTTAAAGACTGCCACTAGTCATTTTGGGTTCTAACTGAATCCTTAGTCCTGATTATCCTGAAGAGCTGAGGTATTAGTCAGCCTTTATGATGATAATTAAATGCCTGAGACAATTAACTTATCAGAGGAAAACTTTATTTAGATCATAGTCTTGGTCAAGGCCTCTGGTTGGAATACCTGAGGAACACTTGGCAAAAAAAAAAAAAAAAAAAAAAAAAAAAAAAAAAAAAAAACCTGCTCATCTTAGAAGCTAGGAATTTAAAAGAGGAGGGCAAAGAGGGTGGGGTCTCACAATCTCCTTCAAGGGAATCCCTATAAATAAATAAGGCCACCCATCAAGGATCTGTCTGTTAGGCTACAGCTATGGGGTACTGTACTCTAGGTCTCTGGGGCAAGTAGAAGAGACAATGCACAGATTTATTCAAAGCCCCAGAAATTCACTCCTCCACCTCTGAATCAGGACTCCATCTTACAGTGAACGTGTGATCTTTTCCACCATGCAATAACATTGTAAGTATTATAGGCCTCAATTCACTGAGTCAAGAGCAAATCAATTCCAAGTCCTCTCATGAATACAGCATTTTCCTCTCCTTTCCCCCAGCTCACCATTTCCTCTAATCCAGTGAGCCAGAAAGCAACTGGAAAAACTTTTGTCAGGTTTCTTTCACAACAGGGCCAATGGTAACAGTGCCAACTAAGGCCCTGTACTCAAGCAATGTGCCTGGCACACATCCACCACCTCACTCTGAACACTTACTTCATATGGCCCGGCAGGAGTAACTTCCTGAATAGTGCAGGATGCCGGTGAATACAGTCCACCCAGGCATTCGTCTCGCTCTTGTGGATTTCTGTTTCATTTGTGGTCATGGAGTTATTTATGTTAAGCTTGTTCCCCCACTAAGACTTTTCAGTTTTCCTTTTCATACTTCATGTATCATTATTACTGATCTGTCACATGGAAGCATAAAACATTTGCAGTATCCTGATGAGAAGTAATTACCAGGAGAGCTGCATATGGTGATAGGCAGGTCTGTTAAGTTCAGGAGCACCTGGAGCACCACTGAGAGTTCTAGAAATCACCAAGGAAAGAATGACAACCTATGTTGTGAATCAGAAAGGCAACATAGAGAGAAAAAAAGCATAATGTAACTTCAACCCTGAGTCCATGTCCAGGGTGACAAGAAGCCATTGCTAATCCCCATATTTGCAGACTGGGCATCCTGACTACAGGAGAGTTACATAGTAGTCAGTTTCAAACAGTCAGAGTGGAAAAAAAATTCACACTGGATCTCCACAACCACTGGAACATAGACTATTTCAACAGGCACTTATGGGCTCTATCAGCCTTCGAGGCTAAAAGCAGGCTGTCTGATGTTGCTACAAACCTCATGCCTCCATGTACCTCACAGGGAGAAGAGCAGCCCACTCCTAATTCTGCAGCCCCAGCAGGACCTGTGGCCACAAAAGCTACCATAATGGTGCCATTCATACTTGTGCCATTTGACCTGAAAATGCTTCTATTTGCATTCTACAGCTTCAGGACCTTAGCCTTACTCACAGAGACCCTTCCCAGTACCTAGGGAAGGTGTCCACGGTCCAAAACATCAGAATCTCAACTAATGGCACCAGAAGCTCTATAATCAGCACCACGTGCTATAGAAGACCTAGATGGTGCTTCCCACGTTGTACAGCTCTGGGACCGTGATTATAGGGTACTAGCTTGTATCAACTGCACTCATCCCTAAGGACCCCTTCATACCCTGTGTCTCTTGGGCTGGAGTTACTGGTGTCACAATCCCCAGTGGCACCTGCACTTGCCTTATACAAACTAGAGATAGTCCATTTTGCATGCTACAGCATGAAGCTAGTGTCACTAAGCCATCGCACGCTCCAACACCATCACTACGTGCCTCCATAAGTACTGAGGATGTACACCTTTAGAAGAACACATCCACGGCAATGTCACTCCACCGCAAGTAACTAGGGCTTTAACATACCACTCTCTTCAATAGACTGTCCAGACAAAAATCACCAAAGACATATCTATACAGTCTCCTCATTGGCACGTGAAACATTATCCAGAACAGATTACACTTCAAAACACAATCTCAGTAAATTTAAAAAAAAAAAATAGAAATTGCCGAGCGTGGTGGCGCATGCCTTTATTCCCAGCACTCAGAGGCAGAGGTACAAAGATTGCCATGAATTCGGGGCCACTCTGAGACTCCATAGTGAATTCCAAGTCATCCTGGGCTAGAGTGAGACCCTACCTCAAAAAAAAAAAAAAAAAAAAAAAGAAAAAAGAAATCATATCATGTGTCTTCTCACAGTACAGTGTAATAAGACTGTAAATCAACAACAAAAAAGGAAATATCCAGGGCTGCGAAGATGGCTTAGCAGTTAAGGCACTTGCCTGCGAAGCCTAAGGGCCCAGGTTCATTCCCCCAGGTCCCACGTAAGCCAGATGCACAAAGTGGTGCATGCATCTGGAGTTCGTTTGTAGGGGCTAGAAGCCCTGGCGTGCCCATTCTCTCTCTCTCTCTCTCTCTCTCTCTCTCTCTCGCTCTCTCACTCTCTCTCCCTCTCTTTGTCTCTAGTAAATAAATCAAAAATTTTTTAAAAGGAAATATCCAAATGTATGCCAATTGACAGCATACTTCTAAATGACCAATATGTAATTTAAAAACAATTAAAGGCAAATTTTAAAATACTCTTGATACTGAAAATGTGACATATCACAATTCAGTATTAAGCCAGATAGTAATTCATGCCTGTAGTTTCAGCTCTCAGGAGGCAAGAGGATTATCATTAGTTCTAGACTAGCTTGGATACATAAGGGGATATTGTCTCAAAAAAGTAGTGTATTAATGGGGGATTAAAGACATAGTGGGTCCTACACGCTACAACATCAATAGCTAGGCAGGATGTACTCTCTGGTACAATAGTGGCACCTAAGTTAAGGAGGTAATCAACTGCTCTCTGATTGGAATGAAGCTTACTCAGTGAGAGGGAATTCAGGACTGATACTGAGTACCAAGTCAGAAGCCTATGGCTTTGAAGGTCAGAGACCCAAGAGGGAAGCTTCCATCGTTCTTTGGCTAGATGGAGACAATATCCTCATGAAAAAAATCTTTCTAAAATGTCTATGTTTATCTCCTTTGATCAAGGCTGTTCTCACTCTTGGTTTATAACCAAGAGTGATTATAGAACATGCTCTTCACAGATGGCAGTGAATAGCAGACATACCCAAGACCCATCAAAATGACAAGAAGACAAACCTGAGTGCCTAGCACTGGATAAGTCATGTCTTTCACACCAGCCAGGGCCCAGGAAACATGACAAAGAAAGAGGCAGCTTCAATATCAGCTCTGTTTTCACTGCTAGCCTGAGAACCTTTTGCATGGAGATGAAAGTATATACTGAGGAGCCTCAAAACTCATCAAAGCAGGCTTCGAACATGCTTGCCAAGGCTCAAGGGAGCATTGAAGGAGAGGGGGCAAGAAGAATGTAAGAGATACAGGGAGGGAAAATATATGATGAGTCATTGTCCTTCCCACAGGATATGATTGGTGCATTCATGACCTCCCCATTGATCATGCATGCCCCCACAGAGAAGGGCCCTCCACGGAGTGGGGGCCGGGGAGAGGGTACAAAACAGGAGAATATGATGGGAATACCAATTTGCAGTATGTCCATACATTAACAGTTCCCAATAAAAATTATTTTTAAAACTGTAGTAGTAAAAGAAAAGCCTATAGCAACAAATGCATTTGTCAAAAAATAAAGATTTCAAATAAGCAACTCTGCAATGCACAAAAACACTTGGAAAAGAAAAGACAAACCAAAGTCAAGACACGTTCGGGGAAGGAAACAATAAAGATCAGAACACAAATAAATTACACTGAAACAAACAAAAAACCTACAATGATGGTTTATTGAAAAGATAAAGTTAGACAACATATAACTACACCAAACAAAACAAAAAGAGAAAACAGAGAAGGCACAAATAAATCAAATCAGAGAGGACAAAAGAGACATTATTACCATGAACAGTGAACAAAACAGAAACAGAATTGTAAAAATAGTACCATTATAAATAACACCAAATTTATGAAATACTTAGCTATAAATCTAAAACATGTAGAAATTTTATATTCTAAAAACTATTTAACCCTGATGAAAACTCAAGAAGACATAGATAAACAAAGTAATCTACCATCTTGATAGAATAGAACACTCACAATTACTGTTATGTCAAATTACTGAAGACTAATTTGTTGTTGTTGGTTGTTGTCGCTGTTTTTTTTTTGGGGGGGGAGGGAGTTGAGGTAGGGTTTCACTCTAGCCCAGGCTGACCTGGAATTCACACCGTAGTCTCAGGGTGGCCTCGAACTCACAGTGATCCTCCTACCTCTGCCTCCTAAGTGCTGGGACTAAAGGCGTGCGCCACCACGCCCGGCTGGTTGTTTTTTTGTTTGTTTGTTTGTTCGTTTGTTTTGAGGCAGAGTCTTACTCTAGCCCAGGCTGACCTGGAATTAGTCTCAGACTGGCCTCAAACTCACAGCAATCCTCCTACCTCAACCTCCCAAGTGCTGGGATTAAAGGCATGAGCCACCACACACAGTTACTGAAGTCTAACTTTAAGGATCCCCATCTACTACAATAAAATCACTTGCTCTATAGAACAAATGGGTAATTGTTATGCCTTCTCTGGGAAAAGATCAAGTGATTTATTTTAAAGGAGAAATGAATTGATCAAAGATTTTTTTAACAAAAAAAAACCCTTAAAACAAAAAGAAATAGAGGAAGTTATTGGCAAAGAAAGGAAAACAAATAGCATAAATATGTGTCCAGAATAACAGTATCAAAAATTGGGCTGGAGAGATGGCTTAGCAGTTAAGGCGCTTGCCTGCAAAGGGAAAGGACCTCGGTCTGATTCGGTTTGATTCCTGAGGACCCACACAAGCCAGATGCGCAAGGTGGCACACGCAGGGGCTGGATGGAAGACCTGGCGTGCCCATTCTCTCTCTCTCTCTCTCTCTCTCTCTCTCTCACACACACACACACACATAAATAAATTAATTAAATTAAAATTTAAAAAAACGAGTATCATAACTCATTGTCAATACAGGAGACCTCAGGGAACATGGCATGTTAAGGCCTTTCACTAGGTCCAGCAGGGAATAAATATACTTCAGAATTGAAAAGGGAGTACCCTGGAGTTCCAGCCTTCCCTTCAGTGCCGCCCCACCAGAAGCATCCACAGCCATGCCAGGGCCGGGAATGCTGCTGGGCTCAGGCTACAGCTGTCCTGGGTGCCATCCAGGGGAAGAGAACCCAGCTTCTGTAACCCAAAAGCACAGCTGAGACCCTGGACACCTCCAAGAAGCTGCAACCCATTCAGACCTCAGTCAAGAACCTCATCATCTTTCTGGGGGACGGAACAGGGGTGCCCACACTGACAGGCACCTAGACCCTGCCTGAGACACCTCTGGTGATGGACCATTTCCTGACTCAGAAAGTGCAGGCAGGCCCATTGGTTTGAGTGAGGCTGACCAGTGTGAAATAGCATGGGGTAATGCTGTCCTCTCTGTGATGTATAAACCAGGAAATCAGGAATTCCATGGGCATGGTGACCACCATCAGGGTGCAGCTTGCCTCACCAGCCACCACTTCTGCGTGCTCAGTGAATCCCCACTGGTACACAGCTGCAGAAATTCCTGACTCAGGTAAGAACCACCATGGCCATTGATGTGATCTTCAGTGGGAGCCGAAAATCCATGGTTCCCAAGGGGTAATCAGACCCTGAATACCCAGATGACACTGCCAAGTCTGGAACCAGGCTGAACTAATAGAACCTGATGCAAAAAAAAAATATATATGGGGATGCTGGCCAAGCACCAGCATCCCCATATGTTTGTAAGAGAACAGGGCTCATTCAGGCATCCCTGCACCCAGCTTTGGCACACCTCATGGGCCTCCTCGAACCTAAATGCATAAACTATGAGATCTACCAAGACCTCACCCATGACCCATCCCTGGTGGAGATTACAGAGGTGGCTGGGTTTCTGTTGAGCAGGAACCTCCGGGCTTCTGTTTCTTTCTGGAAGGTGGCTGTATCTATCATGTTCACCATGAGTCCTCAGTTTACTGAGGCCTCCAAGTTGTACTCTGCCATTGACAAGGTGAGGCAGCTCACCAGCGAGGCCAGTGAACTCCCTTACTGCTGACCGCTCCCACATCTTCACGTTTGGGGGCTACACTTGGAGGGACAGCCATCTTCTATAGTCTGATGGATCATTCTGGGGCTCTTTTAAGGCTTTGGATGGCCAGTATGCACCGATCATAAAGTATAGCAATGGCTCAGGCTACTTACTTCAAACTGGTGTCAGTCCTGACTTTATGGACATCAGGAGTCACAACCCCACTTACTTGATGCTGGCTCTTGTGTTCTTGTTGTCCTTATGCACGACTTGGAGTGTGAGACTGTATTCAGGCCCCTTTCCTAGACACTGGACACTGGTTGCTCATTTAAACATAATCTGGTACATTCAGTAATGATAAGAGTCTCCATCATCAGAGCGCTGACTACAGGCTTCTAGGACTGAGTCTTAATGCTTCTGGGCCAGATGGCATTTGAATTGAGAAGTAGCAATGTAGGAAAGCATATGAGGTGAGACACTGTGAATAGAAACAGGAGTACAAGAAAAACAGAAAGGAAAAATATGGTTTATGGATGTTATGTAACTCATAATAGGAGCATAAAATATGAAGTGGGAAAACCCAGAAAACACATTCTGTAATCACTCAAAGTATAATTGCATTTGGCCCTAAGACTTTTGACAACAGCAATCAAATCGATTCTCACCATTAGAATGATGATCATTAAATGGACATCTCAGTATAGCACAGATACGGCCCAAGCGCACTGACAATTATTTTTGAGAGTGCCTTTGATTAAAAGTAACAAATAAGATAATATATTTTTATACTTTTGTATACAAAAAAATCAAGTGAACATGTCATAAAAACATACTGCATTTCAAATCTATCACTTATGGTAGAATATTGTAGAGTCTAAAGTATTGTGATTCACTGATTGAAATCAGTAACAGACCTACATATATAATATCAATTTCCTCTAGTATAAGTAAATTCACGTCTTGACATTTCAGTAATATTTATCACCATGTGCTGAAACCTAAAATATTTACCAAGATGCATTGTCAACACAGAAAACAGGTCATGATTTTTTTATCATCCCATGTACTAACAAAAATTCATTGGAGACTATTAGAAAATATACCATGTTACTATGAAAGCATAAATCAGGTGAGAAGCCATTTTCAATAAGAATTTAATCCGAAGTAGTGATTATTAGATAAAGGTGTTGACAAAGTCTTATACTGACTATGTTATCTATCAAGACATGGAGGACCAAGTGGAGTGCAATGCAAAAAAGCTATACTAAGTCAGACTGCCACCAACAAACTCTCATATACTGTCCGTGGAATCTATTATGAAATACACATTCAATGCCATTTTCTTTCATCATGGCATTCCTCCAGTCATTAAAAAACCTATTCTTAGGTTGGAGAGATGGCTAAGCCATTAAGGCACTTGCCTATGAAGCCTAAGTTCTCTAGCACCTGCATGTGGTAGTTTGAATAGATGGCCCCCAATACACTCAGTGTTTTACTATTTTGCAGTTTGGATCTGCAGCCACCTAGCTGAAGGAGGTGTCACTGGGTGGATTTTAAGGTGTGGTTGTGGGTTTGAGATTCCAATCTAAAGATATGCAAAGTGCCTAGTTCCACCTGGAGTTCCTGAAATGTGTGGTGTGATGTGGCTTTTAGGCTGTGGCTTCTCTCTCTCTGCTTGGACTTGTGAAAATGGCCAGCTCCTTCTGCCATTATGGAACTTCCCCCCGGATCCGTAAACTTCATTAAATCTCTTCCTCCATAATTGTGCCTGGTCTGGAAGTTCATCTCAATGAACCTGAAGCTGTCTGCTATACCACCTGAGCCATGATGCACAACGTGGTGCATGAGTCTGGAGTTAGTTTGCAGTGGCACGAGGCCCTGATGCACCCATTCTTTTTCTCTCTCTCTCCCTCTTGTCTCAAATAAAAAAATATTTTTATTTTCTCTCAAATAAATAAATATTTTAAAACCCATTCTTTCAGAATGAACCACAAAATTTGTTTAAATATTTTATTATCTTTTTAAAAAAAATTGTCAGCAGGCAAAATTGTCAAACTATAAAAATTAAAACAATGAAGAAAACTTATTCTTAAGTATGTCCCAGAATAGTTATGTTAAAGGAGTAGGATAAAATATGACTAGCAGGAAGTATGAATCCCTGGTGTCTTTGAAAATAAAGATTAGAGCACAAGCATAAATTAAATGAGAAATTTAAAGTAACAACTATAGAAGAATCATTATTTTTCAGTTAGACAGTATTCTCTCCTTTAGTTGGTAAATAAAGTAATTTTTATTTTACCAACCATGTAACATTGATTTAACTTTGAGGATATCATAAATGGGACCTGAGGCATAGGCTATCACTTGTTTCTAATATTTATTAACTTGTGCAAGCACTTTTCTTCCCCCATTCGAGCATTTACTAAACAGAGCTGTTGTGCTTAGAATTGATTTTGCTGTCTCCGCCACATTAAGGCTGAGACCCTTTTTGGCTTTCATCTGAATGAACAATTTCCTAGTTAGACACACTGGATTTGGACTTGGATCAATAAAAGCTTTACTGTGTCCTTTCTCTTTCCTCTTAGAGCTCACAAAAGAGAACTACATTCCATTCATCTTTTCACTTGCCACAGTGGAATCTTTAGCAATGCAATTCTGGTTTGAATGAAGAAACATAGCAAGAAATTGGCAGAGAAACAAATAGAAATTCCCTATTTCCCATGCTAGTACCCATGAAGATAAGTTACCTCTGGGTATGCATGCAAATTGCCTAACTCCAACTATTTGTCTTTGCTCTGCTTTGGGAACATAAATCCTACCTTATCAAGGGTTTAGTGTAATCCTGCTGCATCTTAAGGGGCTAACTCTTGAGGTATTTGCAAAGAAGCCAATTTGATTAGATCCTGGTCATTTAAATTCAAAGAATTCTAAATGGGCTAAGTCAAGTTCTTTTCACAATTTTGAGTGGTGTCATTTAAAGTGACGAAGAGTTAAAAAAGTAAAAATTGGTAGTATTTATAACCATTTATAAATGTACTTTTAAGAGACCCCCTTAATTTCATAGCTTCTAATGGATGAACAATGCTGAAAGCCATACCACACTGAATGGGACCCATCTCATCTAATGTAATAATGAAGATTTCCTTTTATGTGACATATTCAAATTAAAAATAACCAATCCTACATGATCAACAGCAAATGAAAGGCACGTCGTGGATCAGAAAGATTTTCACTGGAAAAAACAATGACAGTTCCTAGACAGAGTGCTAACAGTAACTACACATCATGAATAACAGTGGATGATACTTTTTGGCTCATGGTTAGCTGAAGCTTATCAGAGGTATTAATTTACTTTTCTCTGGCCCAAGCCCCATCCTTTCAAAGTTGCTTTCAGTGATATAAATAATTTAAAAATTATGAAGTATTAATGAGACAAGACCTAGCTAGAAGAAGAGCAGAGAAATATAGAAACTAATACAAAAACTCAGTTTACCAATGAGAGATATAGGGAACACTCAATAATCAAATTGTAGAAGGCATGCTAACTAATTTGGAGTACTAACAACAAGTCCAATTGAGCTAATTTACTTAACAAATCAATGTGGAACTATTTTACAGCAAGTCCCATTCTAGAGACTAAAATATAGCAATGCAACCATCAATAAATAGCTTCAGATTCCTCCCTACAAGACCTTTGTATTCCAATGAGGAGAGACAGAAACAAACAAACAAAAGATGTGCAATATTTAATGTTCCAGAGATTGAAAAACAAATAAAAAGGAACATGAAGAGAATGGCCTGATAAGAGATTTATATTGTCCCTCATGCCTTGGACTTAACTGAGGACAATATCAGACAAATGACAATTCCTAAATATTTTCTAGGAGTTAAAAACAATATACCCACATGTCAAACTTATTATGTCCATCTGTTTAAGTTCCAAGAGGGTGTTCATGTCTATGAATAAAAGAATAAAAACTACAAATGGGAAAACAGAGAGCCCTTGGCTAGGAATTAAAATGTATCATTCCACTTCCACCATGCTAGAGGATTCTAGTAATGATAATATGAACCAAATAAACAAATCATATGTTAAGTTGATACATATAGGTTAAAGAGTATTGATTTCTTAATTGACAAATAAGTGAAGTTTAATTAGTAGACAGGCCAATGTGAAAAAAAAAAGCCATGCTTAAGATATGAAGATACATTTAGGAAGAACTATCTCTCTCTCTCTCTCTCTCTCTCTCTCTCTCTCTCTCTCTCTCTCTCTCTTCACCCCACCCTGTGAGTATGTACATGTATTTGGAGGAATGGGGGGGGGTAGGAAAAAAATCACTGATAATGACCTGTTTAAAATTTTGATAGAACTGTGCTATAAGAACAAATCTAACATTATTTTATAATGAGAATATGGAAAATGGAAGTATTTTATAGACATGAAGGTAGTGAGATGAGAGAAGATAGCTTTTTCTTATGATATGAATATATAAGCAGTGATAGTCCCTAGAGAATTACAACAGTGTAAAATTCAATCTCTCATGTTATTAACGCATGTTCTAGAAAATGGAATGTCCAGGTAATGAAAATAAATTAGTAAACATTATTGAGCACCTCCTGTATGCAGGCACTGTACTAAGTCTTAAATTATAGTGGCATTTTCAAATATAGACATTGTATTGATGTTGCCATCAGCCAATTGGTTAGGGCTATCTTGCAAGAAAAAATTGTCATGTCACATACTAAGAGTAATGACAGATTTTATGCATAACATGAATTGAGAGCATATAGTTCAAGCTTGATCAGTAATGGTATTGAAATGGAAGAAATATACTTCCAGATTTAAGGCATATTCATGCCATCTACATTAATTGAGAAGCCACTATCTTGAGGAATTCTACTAATTCTGAAAGGTTAAAAATTAATGTTTAGCTCTCAAACAGTTTACAAATCCAAAGAGAGAAAGAAAAGGAACCCATTTACTATAGGACACTGACATCAGCCTGCTTATAGAGGGATGCACTAAATCTGGAATTGCTCCAAACTAATAATCTATGTTTGGTGGATGTGATACATTCTCCAAGATATACTCCCAGCATGAGAAATGTCTTTTAATTCATCTACACAAGGAAAGGGAAATATTTGAAAGAGCACGAGGGCTGATATACAGCTCAGTTGTAGAGCATTTGCCTAGCCTGCATGTAGTGGTTTGATGCAGGTGTCCCCCATAAACTTATGCGTTCTGAATGCTAGGTTCCCTGCTGATGAAGATTTGGGAATTAATGCCTCCTGGAGACAGTGTATTGTTGGGGGTGGACTTATGGGTGTTATAGCCAATTTTCCCATGGTGCACTCTCCTGTTGCTATGGTCCACCTTATGTTGGCCAGGGGGTGATGTCCACCCTCTGCTCATGCCATCATTTCCCCCTGCCATCATGGAGCTTTCTCTTGAGCCTGTAAGCCAAAATAAACCTCTTTTTCCCACAAGCTGCTCTTGGTTGGGTGATTTCTACCAGCAATGTGAACCTGACTGCAACACTGTACAAGCTTGGTTTCCAATCCCAAAAGAGTGAAAATGTCATACAATAAAAAAGGTAGGGCCATGTCAGAAAGGCATAAATGTACCAGTTTCCTGGAAACAGAGTAAGATGAGTGAGTTTTGTTTCTTAGACTCAGAGAGCACATGAGTATCTGGACATAGACTTTAACAGGCCCCTCTTTGATTTGAAACATGCTCATTCTGCTGTAACATAGATGGTATGCAAAGAAATTATAGAAGTCACCATTAGAACATTGTCTAGAACCAAATTCTAAAGGGCTTTGGATACTAGGACTAAATAAATCACATGTCATTTGGATATCAAGGAGAAGCCATGGGAAGATTTGTAGCTGGGAAGACTAGAGTGTGGCATTAAGAAAATTTGGTCAGTAGTGTCCAAGATTGTTTGAAGGAAGACAAACTGTTCAATTTATAACAATAGAACCAAAGGAAATTCATGTGAAAGTTTTAAGTCAAAATTAGAATTTGAGAGAAAAGTGTCAATAAAAGTACCAAGATTTTGGATGTATACATAAACTGGGAGGAAAAAATAATTGTTTTAGTCAATGGCAATATGAAAAAGTAATCCAGTTGGTTTTTTCTGCATTCCATACCCAGAAATTCAACCAACTCTAAATCTAATATATTTGAAAAATACATGGATTAAAAATATTGTTGGCCTGGGGGGTGTCACTCAATAAGAAAGAGTCTACTTGGCACAAGTAAAGTATTGGTTTTGATCCCTAGTTCAAATAAAATGTGAAAAGAAAAGAAAAATACAGTCAGGTGTGGTGGCACATGTCATTAATCCCAGCACTTGGGAGGCAGGGGTAAGAGGATTGCTGTGGGGTCAAGGCAAGCTCCGGACTACAGAGTGAGTTCCAATTCAACCTGTGCTAAAGTGAAGCCCTACCTTGAAAAATAACTAAACAAAAAAAAAAAATGAAAAGCAATATAACAATGAC
Organism: Dipus sagitta; assembly: GCA_036346955.1. NCBI lineage: Eukaryota > Metazoa > Chordata > Mammalia > Rodentia > Dipodidae > Dipus > Dipus sagitta. The sequence goes on from CM070772.1 coordinate 29,665,152, forward strand.
ATGCAGAGTATTAACAATGCATAAGATGAAATAAAGTATTCAGGAGAATGTGTATAGGTTATATGCAAATATTATGACCTTTCATATAAGGCCCTTATATAATATCCAAATTACAGATTTTAGTTATTTAATGTGATTGTAGAGGGACAGCAAACACTTTTCTGATTGTTGTGCCCTGACATTTAAAATGAGAAAGGAGAACAAGTGTCAGTAAACCTGTGGTCCAAGAGGAAATAATTAATTTTGCTCCATCACCAGCCACATTCACCCTCTGAGATTATCCTTCCCATCGAACAAAAGAGAAACACTGGGGGCATGAGAAATTATGGTTCCTCTTTTTGCACTGCTCTCTCTCTCTCTCTCTCTCTCTCTGTCTGTCTTTGTACACCATTAAGTGCTCAATGGAATTGGTGTCGTGGTACAGCATGAGGAACTTAAAATGTATTTATTTCCAATTATTTTTGTTTCCCAGATCTTTGCTACTCAAACTATGACCTATAGAATAAGACCAGTCTGGCTTCTTGCTAGGAATACAGATCATTAGGCTATAGCCAAGATAAATCAGTAAAATCTGCTTTTTAATAGAATATCCACAGTCAACTTGGAAGGGTAATGCATGATCTAACTCAAGGGCCAAATACAGCTCAGAGACCTGATCAGTTTGACCAATGTGATACAAGGAGACAATAATGGAGAAAGGTAGTCTCAGCATCACTTGTAAGTAGAGAGAATCCTACAGTGTCATTAGTAATCAAATAGCTCTCCAATGCTACTGGAAGGGAGCATAAGGAAAAATCAGAATAAGCCTTGTAAGGATTACTATGGTGAAATGAGCAAAGATTTTTCAGCCTAACACCTAAGAGGCAAAAATATAATATGCATATATAATTTAATATTTAATATTTAATATTTTCAGGGTGAAATGTTGTATTGTCAGAATATGCTGAGTTGTATCATTACTGAGTTTCTGGAGCACACAGCCTAGGCCAAACTGGAAGCTAAACAGACTAACAGAGTACAGGAAGCATACACACACACACACACACACACACACACACACACACACACACGTTCAGCATCCCTGCATGATCAGTGCAGAAGCACACACACACACACACACACACACACACACACATGTTCAGCATCCCTGCATGATCAGTGCAGTGTTGGCTGGAAAAAAATGAGTGAATCATAGCCATCATTTGGAGATACCAATCAAAACAACATCTACTACTTCGTGATGACTAATGTCAGAATTGCCCTTAGGTAAGAGTCGGCATTAGCTCTCCAGATACAGTGAGGTGTTATTTTTACTTGAATAGGAAATCATAAATTGAGTGCATGAGGTGGGGCATCAGGGTAGTACAAAGCAGTTCTGGAACAAGGACCCAAATTCTTCTGTCCTATAGAAAACACTAAGGGGAAGGGGGAGGGAATGATATGTGTGTATTGTCATAAAAAATCATATCAAAAGTAAAAATCATATCTAATATCATAAAAGTACATGACAAATCTAATGGTTAAAAAAGCTAAAAAACAAATAAATTTTTACATGTAGATAAATAATGCAACTATAGACATAGAAAAATCTGTGCTAGAGAAACATGATAGAGTAAATATTCAACCCACCAAAATTGACTTAGACAATTATATACAAAATGAAGTAGATTGTCAATTCCTGAGTATTTCAAGAAACAAGAACTATAAAATAATCAAATTTAATTGAGATAATTATATCAAGAAACAAATAATACATAAAATAAATAAAAATTGAATATAAGCATGCAAAAAAATATATTTTGTTTCACCCCTAGAAAGAAGACCACTAAGAAAAAATAAAGTTATTAAAATTACAAAAATTATTTTTACAATTGAAGCAAAATCTAAATGAGCCGAATAGAAGAATACATTTAAATGAAGATTAAATTAGTGATACATCTAATGCCAAGAGCTAAAGCTGTACACAAAGTAATTTATTTAATACTAACATATACATTAGTGAACAGAAGATCTTAAAAAAGCTAGACATTCAATTTACCAATTAAAAACAAATGAAAATTTATTCAAGAAGGAAGGAAATAACAATTACAGCAGAAACAAACGGAATAGAATCTGAGTAACAGGAGTAGTATCAGGTAAATAAGAGTAATGGTTGTGTCTTTATAGACTTCAGTATAACAAATGGTTTTGATTCATCATAAAAGAAAGCATAAACAGTTATACAACTAGGAAATCTACCTGTTCTGGATTTAGTTTTAAAAGGTGGTATGATTCAAGGAATTTAACCATTTCTTCCAGTTTGGGGGAATACAGGTTTTTGAAATATGCCCTGATGGTTCTTCTAGTTTCATTAGTGTCAGTTGTGATTGTCTCCATTTTCATTTCTAATCTTGTTGATTTGAGCCTTCTATTTTTTTTTCTTTTGATCAGTTTAGCCAGTGGTTTATCAATCGTTTTTTAAGAACCATCCCTTCATTTCATCAAAATTTTAAATTGTTTTCTTAATTTCCAATTCATTGATTTATACTTTGATCTTGATAATTTCTTTCCCTCTGGTGCTTTTGAGTTTGGACTGTTCTTGCCTTTCTAGCACCCTTAAATGGATATTTAAGTTATTTATTTGATACCTCTCTGCTTTTGCAATGTAGGCATTTCGTACTATGAACTTCCCTCTTAGAACTTCATTGTCTACCATAAGTTTTGGTATGTTGTATTTTCATTGTTAACAGTGACTTGTTAAGTCTCCAATAGATGGTATTACCACGGTTTATTTCTAGTTTTAATGCATTGTGGTTGCATATAATGCAAAGAATTATGTCAATTTTTTTGAATTTGTGGAGGCATGCTTTTTGCCCTAATATATGTTCTATTTTAGAAAAGGTTCCATGAGCAGATAAGAAGATTGTGTATTCTATAGATGTCTATCAAGTCCATTTGATCTATGTGGTGTTTAGCTCCATTGTTTCTATTTATTTTCTGCTTAGCAGTTCTATCTATTGACAATAGTGGAGCATTAAAGTCTCCTACAATTATTGTCTTAGGATTTATATCTCTTTTATTGTCTAGTAAATTTTGCTTTAGTCTCAGCACTCAGGAAGCTGAGGTAGGAGGATTGCTGTGAGTTTCAGGCCAGCCTGGGGCTACAGAGGGTACCAAGTCAGCCTGGGATAGAGTAAAACCCTGCCTTAGAACAACAACAACAACAACAACAAAAACCACGAAACTAACAAATGAGTCTTTAAAAAATCATCCTTTTGTCGCTCCCCTTTCTTGGTGGACGACAGCAAACGAGCATAGTACTTTGATAAATTCCGAACCCTAAAGCACAGCAAGCACATGATGAATGAGTTAATTGGTGAGAGATATGGCCACCCTTCTCATCGTGAAAAAAAATCATATATGAGGACAGATAGGGCCAAATCCTACAGATCATTTTGTTTGTACTTCAAATTAGGAAATAAACACGGAATTACATCTGAATTAAATGCAGTGTTTCTTATACTTGATTTTTAAATTCATGAGTATACACTTAAGAAGAAATGGTCCCACAACATGTTACTCTTTTAAGCAAACAAGTGTCTTCAACCATTAATATTACTCTTTTAATATCACTCAAATAGTACTCTTTTAATAAACTTCTCTTATATAAGAGACTTAACATAACAAATGCCCCAAAGGGTAATAAACATCATTTTTGTCATTCTGATCCTGTGTATTCTGTATTTCTCAAACGTTTAAAAAATATTTCATCTTTTAGGCCAAGGGCTGGGATAGTATTTAAATGATGGCCACATGTCATTAGAAATTTTTTAAGTGGAATAAATTATACCAAGCTAGTGTCACTGTTGATGTAATCACTTGAGTATGAGAAGGCAAGTCCCAGTTGTCTCATTCAGATTTTCAGCTGCAGGTGCAGAGAATGGGGAGCTGCTCGGCAGAAACACAACTTCTACAGCACTGAGGAGTAAAATTATCACTGGCACTATCCTCAACTGCTGAAGTGACTACATGAAACCACACAGCAGCAGGGACCACCTTCACCGCATGACATGCTAATGAAAGACACACAGCTGGAAAAGGACCTTAGGGTCATCAAGGCCAGGCCCCAGCCCAGTTTAAGAATGTTTTACCCTGTGTCCCTGACAGATGGCCCGCCCAGCTCTAACCAAAGTTCAGTAGCTTAAAAAAAATCCTGATCATTTTAGACACTTTGAGAAGTTGGCTTGAAGTAACTTTATTAAAATTTCTAACACTAGATCTCTATCTGTTGGTCTGAATTTTGTCATATACCAAAGACCTGAAAAAGTCTACTTTTTCTATAGGAGAATGCTTCAAATATTCTGATATATATCATAGTTTGCTTGCCCTTCTTTAGATTAAGCATTCTAAATTTTTTAAGCTATTTACTATTTGGCCCATTTCCTAGAGTTTTCATAATCTTAGTCTTCTTTTGCTAAACAAGTTTACCCTTCTAAAATCTGTCTTAAAGTAGGGTATTCATAACTTGACATTATGTCCAGAAGTGATTTGACTAGTAAAAATATGATAAAATTATTAATTTGTTTAAAGTGCAAGATAATCTTAGTCACCCTGCAAGTAGAATAAATGAGCAAACGTGTTTTAAGTCATTGTTGGTTCATATTAACTTATGAAAAAAAAGGAAAAATCTTTTGCAAAAAAATGATATCCCAAATATAATTCATTTTTAAACAGATGTTTACTTTGTACATATAAATCACATACACTCCATTCACATATGTAGTAAAAATGATAAATATTTTTACTTAAATTTAAATAGCCAGGATGAAAAAACATATGAAAAAATACAAAATGTTATGGAGGTATTTTAGCTAATGTAAGATTATCCTTCTTCCTGGAAATGATATATTTTGTAATTACATTGAGTTTTCTAAAAATATGTATCAAATTATCTCATAATATGCTCTATGAAATACTTTAAGGAAGTTAACAATGTTTGCAAAGTTCACTGAAAGAGCATATGGCTAGAAATTAAAATTTCATTTTAGAAAAAGAAATGAATAGAAAGGTCAAACTATCAGATATTAAGACATGTGACAAATTATAATAATTTTTAGAGTGGGATCAAAATCTGTAGAATAGAGAAATCAGAATCCCTAACACAGGAACAGACAATGCTGTCTGTTAGAATAAAAATAAATTAAATGTTTGTCATCTCAGGTCAGTACAAAGAGAGAATAATTGTTAGGAAAATTTGGCCTTATTTATTTCTTATGTGATTGTAAAATTGGCACAATATTTCTAATGAGAATTTTGGCATTATTTCAAAAATCTTTAAAAATATTCTAATTTTCTATAGCAAATTACTATCTTGATACCTTAAGGAACTAATCAGACACTTGGACTACAAATACAACAGAATAAGTTACTTATATAGAAAAAGAAAATGAAAACTGTGCAAATTTGAAAAATACAGGGAAGAATTTAAAAGTTGCATGCCATATATTGTTGAATGAGCATTTGTTTCTGTAAAAAACAATCCCTCCAGATAGAGTGCTTCAAGCATTATTCATTTATTTTGTAGTTGGATATTCCACCTTTGGTCCACAAGGTCCTTATTCATTTATTTTGTATATAAAATGTGAAACAAGTGTTTCCAATTAATGACAGCTCAGATCTAATTTGGGAAACAAGCTTCCATAATCTTTCTGGCTGGTTTTTAAAGTCTGTCTTCTAATAAAGACAGCCAATCTTATTCCAGAGAAAGGCAAACACTACTGCTGTGGTAGCAAATATACGAAATGTAGTGTACCAGGCCTCTGTTGACTTTCCCCTTGTAGGAATTCATTTGACAGCTGCAAGAGAGGCTGGAAATGGTGACCTAGCCAGATTCCCTGGATAAGAAGAACTTGCAGTTATAACCCATAAGATGTGACTGCCACAGTCTCTGCTTGGACCTTCACGCAGAACTTTCCTTTCCAAAACAAGAATATATCCACCACTCCTCCAGGGATTAAACCAAACTACCCATCTCTGAGAAATCCTAGGAACTCCAAGTAAGGAGAACTTCTCTTCCTGGGATCTGGAATGGTATGAGGTGTGTCAAGTAACTACAAAAAAAAAAAAAAAAGAAAGAAAGAAAAATAATAGGTAGAGGGTGTTGGAGAGATGGATGGCTTAGCAGTTAAGGCACTGGCATGCAAAGGCGTAAGGACCCATCCATATTCAATTCCCCAAAACCCATGTAAGCCAGACACACATGGTGCTGCCTGAATCTGGAGTTCACTTGCAGTGGCTAGAGGACCTGGCTTGCCCATTCTCTAAATAAATAAATAAATTCCTTAAAGACCAATCATTACTTTTTTTCTCCACAGATTATTTTTTTTAATTGGAAGACTCAGAATTGATAGGACAATTGCTAATGTGTAGCAGTTTTGAAATATGTCTGAGCATCTGTTTGAGAACCCAAAGATTATCTCGAGGCATCTAACGTAAAAGATATTTGTTTGATGTGTGTTCGTGCTCCGCAATTGAATCCTTACTTGGGCCATGTTCTCTTGCCTCCTAAGCAGTCCTGTATACCAATGACAGCCTCAAACTTGATTTTGTAATTCTCTGGTCACTGCTGTACTTTGCGCCTGCTGAGAACAAAGCATGGGCCTAGCACCCATGGTCACGGAAATGATTGATTTTGTTCACGCGAGAAATATGCTAACCCTACTACTCAAAGCCTTTTAAGTCTTCCTTTGCTTTGTGGGATACAGAAACAGTTTCCAGTCTTACAAACACTTCATCTCTACATGCCTTCTGTTACTGAAGTTTCTCCTTCCACACCAGCCACACACTATTTCTACCATGAAGTCATTTAGTGCTCCTTATACTGTATTTTCTCACTTGAACAAGTCCTATTTTCAGTGTGTTTAATTAATTCTATTATTATGATTCAACGATATGAATATTTACTGTTATGAATTTTCTCCTCAGAGAAATAAGTCTGTATCCCATGTTTGTAGCATATGGTAGTTTTTCTTGTCGGTCCAAAATGGCTTGTCTTTTTGCTTTGAGTAAGAGAAATGAAATACAGAAATGATTTTGAATGTTCATATGACTGGACAACTTTATTTGTTTCTAATTTTGCCTTTTTTACTTACATTATAAAATGGTTCTTAGTTTATTTTTAAACTAATTTTAATTATTTGTGAGAAGAAAGAATATGGGTATTCCAGAAAGAACTCCAACACATGTGCCATTCATTTGTGCACCTGGCTCTACATGGGTACTCACAAATCAAACATGGACCATCAAACTTTGCAGTTAAGTGTCTTTAACCTCTGAGCCATCTCTACAGCATCTCTTGATTTTTGTTTCAGTTTTTAAAAATATTTTGGGGGCCTTTTTCCTCACTATTGCAAAGTTGCAAAAACACTTTAAAAGGATGCATTTTCTCAAGTACTATGGTTAATGCTTTTATATAAAGATATTTTCTGAATGAGTAGGGGGAAGATAACTATAATTAAGCCCAGTGAGTAACAGAATAAAATAAACTCAATGGGTCACACTTACAGACAAGAGAAAAAGCACATCAACATAGAAAAGTGACTGTTTGGAATGAAGGAGTTTGGTGGAAAGAGGATGATGATGGGGGAGTGCTGGGATTAAAGGTGTGCACCTCCACGCCCAGCTTGAAAACTATGCTTTTATTGATTTCTATTAGTTTTGCTTTCCAGGTTCGTAATGAATTCTTTCTTTCTGCACATAAGAGTACTTTATATAAGAGAAGAGAAAAATATCAAAAGTTTTCATGAACCCAGGTGGAAATTGCACTTATTGTGCTTTAGGTTTTTTTCAATATTTTTATTTATTTATTTATTTATTTATTTATTTATTTACTTGACAGAGAAAAAGAGAAAGCCAGAGAAAGAGCGAGAAAATGGGCATGTCAGGGCCTCCAGCCACTACAAACAAACTCCAAACACTTGTGCCACCTTGTGCATCTGGCTAAAGTGGGTCCTGGGGAATTGAACCTGGATCCTTTGGCTTTGCAGGCAAGCGCCTTAACCACCAAGCCATCCTTCCATCCCTCACTTTAGTCTTCATACATATGTTTGTTTAATTTGTGAAGCACAGTACAAGATTCTAAAGCTTGCATTTACAATGTCTTTTCTAGGATAACAGTAGCTTTGTCACCAGTAAGACTGACTATGCCTTGTGAGGAATTTCTTCACATGCCTGTGGCATCTTTGGCAATTACTCCTGCCAGTGACTTTTAGCCAAACTACTTGGTGTGTGATTTGTCAACTTGATAAGCCAGCACTCCTCACCTATGAGTACCACGGCTGAGATGGTTTCCTGGTTTTTGTCACCAGCGTGTATAATTATGTCAGCTTCAAGTGCCTGTCCTTAGCGTGTCCTTAGATTATCTATCTAGTCAAAATTCCTATAAATTTCTTGCAATTTTGTAACTTTTGCAGTTTCAGTCATGAACACAAGTTTTAGAGAGAAACAAGTGGGTGCTAAACCACGTGACCCCATGATCCCATCATTCCACATAATTCTTGAATCAGAGACTTCTGAAATTAGTAAAGATTTAGATATCTTGAATGATAGAAAGATGAGGAAAAAGCAATATATGGGGGAAAGTAATGATTTTCCTATAACAAGCACATTCATTGATCCCTTCACCCATATTCAAATCCAAAGGTATTGTTATAAAAAGCACTACAGGAAACTGAAGTGTGGTCTTCAATCTAACATACAACTGAATCCAGCTTAATGCCTGCAACACAAAAGCAGTGAATTAAATGAATCTATAATGCAAATTCTGTGAAGGAAAGGAAGGAGAGGCATAGAGAAGGAGGGTAGAAAAAGCAAATAGATTATTGATATTAGGTCTGTCCTGTTACCTTTCATAAAGAGGACAAAGGTAAGATCCCTTAGGACTCACCAATATGCTCATATTTTTTAAGATATAAAAACCCATGATGTTTTCCACAATGTTACCCTTTTTGATTGTTCAATGTAACATTATGTACATTTTGCTAATTTTCAAATAGCCATCTACACTTGCACAGAATCCACGTTGTCAGTACATTCTAATTTCATGGTTTCATCCCAAGAGAGTTCATTGGTTCTCCAGGCCAAAGATATAGCAATATTTACTTAAAAGATATTAGATACTATATAAATGAAATAGCTCCCAGTAGTATTTGACACTGGCTTTTGTTTACAGATTACATTAATCTGACACAGGTACTCATATGGGGAAAGCACAAGAAATAAGAACAGAAGCTAAACACTTTCAGCAACACACTAATACACAAGAATTTATTTGCCATAGTCTCAGCTTCAGGAAAATCCACCATACCAAACTGTGAACTTGTTTATCTGAAAGCCAGATATGGTGTTACTATGCACCCATACTTAAATAAATTCTATTGAATATGCTAAAGATGCTCAGCCAGAAGCAATGTGTATTTTCATGTTCTGCATATTGGTACAAAAGGGAAGAGCAACATGAACTGAGCCCCCCTCCCTCCCTCCCCCCCCCCCCCCCGCCAAAAGGAACTTGACCTCCTTAATGGCAGGGAAAAAAAAAGAAAATTAAAAACAGCTGTTTGGCCTAGAGGAAGCAAAGCGTTCCCTGATGACAAATTTATAATCAAGAGGAAATCAGGTCCAAACAAAAGGGGGAAAGAAATAAAACAAAATGAAGACAATGTAATTGTCTCTTAAATAAAATAGTGTGAGCATCAAAGGACAGGAAATAGAAATACCATGAAAAAACAAAATATCACAGTAACTTTCCATGGCATACAAGGTGGACAACAAGAAACAAATGTAGAATGTATATAAATATATTATTAATTTCTCACTTTTCTTTAAACCTGCCATCATGTTCCAGCATACTTATCTACAGTGAAAATCACTGATGGTGAGTCTTATCTCTACCCACTCATCATTTGGGTGCAAAGATGTTGTTGCACTCAGGTTTGCATTGCTGGTAGAAGTCACCCAACCAAGAGCAGCTTGTGGGGAAAAAAAGAGATTTATTTTCGCTTACAGGCTCGAGGCGGAAGTTCCATCATGGCAGGGAAAACGATGGCATGAGCAGAGAGTGGACATCACCCCATGGCCAACATCAGGTGGACAATAGCAACAGGAGAGTGTGCCAAACACTGGCATGGGAAAACTGGCTATAACACCCATAAGCCTGCCCCCAACAATACACTCCCTCAAGGAGGCATTAATTCCCAAATCTCCATCAGCTGGTGATCTAGCATTCAGAACACCTAAGTTAATGGGGATCACCTGAATCAAACTACCACATTCCACCCCTGGCCCCCATAAACTGATATCCATACATGATATACATTCAGTTCAACTTAAAAGTCCCCATAGTTTTTATCAATCCCAATGATGTTCAAACATCCCCATAATCCAAGGTCTTTTAACTGAGCCATAATACCAAAAAATCCCCAAAAGAAAGCCATAGTAGCACAAAATAAACATTCACACTGAAAAAGATGGCACTGGGTATAGCAAAGAAATATTCGACCAATACAAGATTTAAAACAACCAGGGCAAACATCAAACTCTGTAGCTTCAAGTCCAACAACTCTAGCCAGTGACAAATCTCCAAGTCCAATAATTCTAACCAGCAATAAGTCTCTGTAGGTCCAATTCCACCCCTCCAGCTAGACTACTCACAGTCCTGGAAAACTTCATTGGGGCCGGCAGCTTTCCTTAGCAGCCATCTTGTGGTCCCAGAATCTCCACTGGGTCTCCACTGCAACCCATGGTTCATCCTCATGGCCCCATGGGGTCTCCATGCAGGCATCCAGCAAACCTGATTCACACTGCCATGGCCATTTCCAGAACACAAGACTGTGTTGCAAACTCAATGACCCTCTCTTTCCTGCATTTCTTACACTGCACAATGCCCGGTATGGTGCCAATCTGTTAATCCAGGGGAGAACAAAGCAGACTTTGAAGAAAAGGACACTCCTTGAGCACTCACGCCCCTTCAAAAGAGTCTACATTCTTCCTGTTGCCCCAAGGCAGGTAAACTGGCCCAATTGCAATGGTTATAATCTCTCAATTGCAGCTGAACAGGTAGCAGTTTCAGCCTAAAGATTTTTTTGTGCCATATCCCTCTGCACACCCCAGTCCATTTCCATGCAATACAACCCTACACAAATTCTCAGGACATGGGCTGTATAACAGCAAGCCTCTCACACAAACTGTTTCTAGCCCAGTACAGGCAAAACTCTTCCTCACCCTCACAAGCCAAACCTCATAGTCAATAGTTCTTACTGTATTCAGATCTGAGTTTGACCAGAATAGTCCATCAAGCTATACTTAGAGCACTGCATGTTGTCTCTTAAGTCAAGGTTTCAAATCCTTCCACATTCCTCTTGAAAATCAGCTCCAAAAGGCCAAGGTCACACAGTCAGGTGTCTAGCAGCAATCTTACTCCTTGGTACCACTTTACTGTTGCATACAGGTTTTCATTGCTGGTAGAAATCACCCAACCAAGAGCAGCTTGTGGGGGAAAAAAGAGGTTTATTTTGGCTTACAGGCTCAATGGGTAAGCTCCACGATGGCAGGGAAAATGATGGCATGAGCAGAGGGTGGACATCGTCCCCTGGCCAACATAAGGTGGACAATAGCAACAGGAGAGTGTGCCAAACACTGGTAAGGGGAAACTGGCTATGACACCCATAAGCCCACCCTCAACAATACACTACCTCCAGGAGGCGTTAATTCCCAAATCTCCATCAGCTGGGAACCTAGCCTTCATCACACCTAAGTTTATGGTGGACAACTGAATCAAACCACCACAGATGTCAAGTATGTCCTATCACATGAAACAGACATTTCTGGGTTAGTAGGTAAACTGACTGGCATAACCAAGATGGATTAATAATAGGTATCTTCCTTAGCAGTTAAACTGAAGTGAAAGCTTGCAGAGAAATTTGACTCAGAGGGGGTAGTGGAGTCAGGCTCAGTCCTGATTCAGTCTTTCCATCCAAATCTACAATCTAGCTTTTTTCATATGGAAAAAAAAGTTATCTTCACATACATCTGCCACATATAGTTTCAATTTACAACTCTATTCTCACAAGACACAGCCTAACATTTTAACATGTGCCAAGTGCCTGTGCTATGTTTGCAATCTATTTTATTGTATAATAGCAAATACCAAAGGCCTCACTAATCTGGAGAGATTCAAATGGAATTCAAGACTTGAAGATGTCTTAACATCTCGAAATGTAAGCTCAGTAAATTTATTTCATAAGTGTATTTTAGTATGCACTATTTTAATCTAAAATCTCACCACATAAGGCTCATTTTTAAATCAAAAAAGATTTAAAAGTGATTTTAAATGATTGTTCCTTTGACTCAGGTTAGTTCTTTGTGTTGGAAAGATAATTAAATCTTAATAGTGTTGATTAAGACCTTGTTATAGCCCAAAGACCCAACTGGAGTGATTGGTAGATATTCCTGGCATTCATTTTTCACCCCCCACAACTTGTGGCTACAAATGTTGGACTTCCTTTTCAAACAAAAAGAAGTCTTGCCCAATTATGCAGGCAGAGTTGTGGCTTGAAGGCATACATAATTCATAGAAGGAAAACTTTTGAGATTATTTTCTCTAACTAAACAATTTTTAGTTAAAATAGAACTCCAATTTGTTGAGATAACCTTCATTGAGTGAATAGTTAATGCTTTGAATAGTATACCCCGCTGCCTAAGCCTTCATCAGGATACTCACAAGAAGTGAGGCTCCAGTATGAAAGCATGCGATGCCTTTGATTCTGCTACAGTGTCAAAAATGGGGATGAAGGGAATTCATGGTGAAATACCAGGAAAAGTCTCACTGGCCATTCTCAGCGGCCATAAAATTTTCTGTGGGCATAATGACAGGTGCACGAAATAAATAAGAACCTGGCCACTATTTAGCATTTGCTCCTTAAAACAAAAGGAGAAAGAGTAATGATGACTGCATTCCAGTATAATAAAAATAAATAAATAAAATACACTTGCAGATGTTATGGCTCCCAACCAGAAGAGGTTTGGACCCCTGAGCAAGGAAACTCTTGGGTGGCCAAAATTGTTAACAAATATGTCCTGAAACCAACAAATACTAAAGCTGACAAAATGTTTGAGTATGAAGACATACACACGCACACACGCACGTGCACACACACACACACACACACACACACACACACACATACACACACAATCTCCACTTTGAAAACACGCAGCTTTCTGTACTAACTTTACCAGAAATTAAAATTATGTTTCATGGAATTTCTTATTTTTGCTGACAAAGAAAAATAGCAAATAGTTTCTGAAACAATTGGAAGGAAATTGCTTTGCTCTTGTAATTATAGTAACTGTTCATAAACATGTAGAAAATGAGAAGAGGAGTTTTCTAGGAGCTGGCGTAGGATGTTTCATCTGTCTGAGGGTCTCAAGTACAAAGGACCACACTCATAACGAATAGCCAGAGAAGCACTAGGCTGTCTGGAGAGTTCTTCCATCCATACAGTCAGCCGGGACGGATGCACAGTACTTATGAAGGGTTGCTTGTGCATTCAAGAGCTTTTCTACATCTTCTGAGCTCTCCTGCATCTTCTAAAACACAGCCAGTTACCTTTTGAAGATAACAATTACAAAATGTTTCCACTGAGGTTTTTGCAGCAGGTATATTGCATTAATTTAAAAATAACTCATTTCCTATATTAATTAAAGAAATGAATAGTAGATGTGCTAAGTACATATGCAGTCACAGAACAGCATAAAACGAGTATTATTGTATTAAGTTGATTTTGTTGTATTGTGGTACTTTTGCCTTCCTTCCTTCCTTCCATCCAGGTTTTGCTATGTAATCACAAAGGCATGGTTTTGTTTTTGTTTTGTTTTGTTTATGTCTCAGTCTTCCAAGGGTTGGAATTATAGGAATGTGCCATCAGGATTCCAGCTAAAAGCAAAAGCACTTAATGTAGCAGTTTAATTTTTTTCTACTCTTATCACTAAATATCAAATATTCCTCCTATACTTTATAATCCTAAAAATACTTTACAAACAAATTCTGTCTTTTCACTATCATATATATATATATATATATATATATATATATATATATATGCTCAAATCTTGGGAATGCATTTTTTATAGAATAACTGAATTTTATGGTAACAAAAGTTACATTAATTTCAAGGACAAATGGAGCACTTAATACAATTGATCATAAAATATTTTATAAGCCTAAAAACTGACAGTATTTCTTAGTAAAATCTCTGACAATGAAGCAATTAGGTAAGAAAGCAACAGCCAAAGACAACCAGACAAAAGAGTGTTATGTACCAGTTCAACACACAGTTCCATATAGTGTATTTCAGAAAAGACATGGAGATAGGCATTATATACTATTTACATGAGTAACTATAGGGATACTAACTATATGTACATAGAGATACATGGGTGCTTATGCAGCCAGATTGAGATTAGTGGGGATAATTATTCTCACTTCAATTGGGGATTGATATTTGATATTTTTATAATAACTTTTATAGAGGTACTTATTTTTTAGACCACATTATATGCTCAGCAAAGATAACATGCAACTGGATTTCTTGTTAGGTTTTTCGTTAATATGCTTCAAATTAACAAAATTCAAAATGAAAAAGGAGAGATCACAACAGACATAAGTGAAATTGGGAGACTCATCAGGACTTATTTCAAAAACCTCTACTCCACAAAACTGGATAATATGGAGGAGATGGATAAATTCCTGGATGCATACCATCTATCAAAGCCAAGCTCAGAGCAGATTAATCTCCTCAGTGAACCTATCACACTCATGGAGATTGAAAAAGTAAAAAACCTCCCCAAAAAGAAGAGTCCAGGACCAGATAGCTTCTCAGCTGAATTCTATCAAACCTTCATGGAAGAACTCAAACCAATCTTCCTCAAACTGTGCCACACAATTGGAGAACAGGGAAAGCTATCCAACTCCTTTTATGAAGCTAGTATCACCCTAATTCCAAAACCAGGCAGAGATGCCACAAGAAAAGAAAACTACCGGCCTACTTCCCTGATGAACTTTGATGCAAAGATCCTGAACAAAATCCTCGCAAACCAAATCCAACAACACATCAAAAGCATTATCCACCTTGACCAAGTGGGATTCATCCCAGGAGATGCATTTTGGATAGAAATTTATGGCATATTGAACCAAGATTATTTGTTTTCAATCCTTGAAGAAACGCAAGTAGATTTTTAGAAGACCTGGGTGTTTGTTTTAAACAAGTCCAACAGTTGTTTCTGGTGAAGTTAAAAAAAAAAATACTGGGACTTATCAATCAAACATGATAAAAGAAATATGGAAAGCAGTGAATCTTTCTTCTACTCAGTAATTGTGAAATTTATGTTCAGCTTGAGCACTAGGCTTTGAGGTGATTTGAGTTTCAGGACTGGAATGATGGCTTAGCAGTTAAGGTGCTTGCCTGAAAAGCCTAAGGACCCCGTTTCTCCAGTACCCACATAAGCCAGATGCACAAGGTGGTCCATGTATCTAGAGTTCTTTTGCAGTGGCTAGAGGCCTTGATGCATCCATTTCCTCTCTCTATCTGCCTCTTTCCCTTTCTCTCTCTCTCTCAAATAAATAAATAAAATACTTTTAAGGCATTTGAGTTTTTCCAGAGAATGGAGACAGATGCACATGATAAGTGGATTCAAAGTCATGAACAAAGGGAACAATTAGAAGAGATATGACAATGAGTTTAGGTAAAACTATTATATATTTATGTGAACAAATTTTAATTAAATTATGAATAATAATATAGTAATTCCATATAGTGTACACTGTGTACAGATTGCATGCAGTTGAGAAGTTATGTGACTTCTCACTCAAATTTATAATTGAAAATACCATGGCTTTAAAAATCAGGTAAGAATCCAGAATTTAATTATATCATACAAAAGCAAAATGTACATATGTTTTCATTTACATATTTTTTTGTTTATTCTTTGAAAGAGTCTCATGCTAGCCCAGTTTAGTGCAGCCTAGAACTCACTATGTAGTCCGTGCTGGCCTCATGGCGTTTCTCCTGCCTAAATCTCCAAAGCGCTGGGATTCCAAGCATGAGCCACCATGTCAACTTTCCACATACATTAGATAGGACTTTTCTTTTTCTTTCTACTCATAAATGAAGGATTTTTATTATTTATTTGAGAGAGAGAGGAGAGAATGGGTTAGCCAGGGCCTGCACCCACTTCAAACTGTGCCCCCTTGTGCTCGTGGGCAACATTGTGCACATACACAGCTGTGTGTCTGGTTCACGTAGGACCTGGAGATTAGAACATGAGTTCGTAGGCTTCACAGGCAAGTACCTTAACAGCTAAGTCATCTCTCCTGCCCTCAAATGAAGTTTTGACACTCAAAGTTCAATATTTTATAGGCACTTAATACTTCACTAAGCAAGTGTTCAACTTAATGCATGTTCATATATTAAAGTGCTAAATAAAAACATTAAAAATAAAATTTAAATGTGACAACCAATAAACATATATATATATATATATATATATATATATATATATATATATATGCTTTGAAATCCTATAATTGGATTATTGTATTACTTTTGGAGTTTTTAGTTAGTAAAGGTACTCTGATAGTAATTATTTAAAAAGTAGGAAGTAATTTACAAATTAACAGCTCTCTTGCTGTTTTAAAAAATATTCTGTGAATCTATAAAATATAATGATATAAAGGTGTTTTATTATTTGATATGTCTTTATTCTATTGCTAAAGCAATATTTTTCACTTAAATTTCACAATTACTAACATTTCAAAGAGCTTAAACTATTTTTAAAAATTTATTTCAGTGCTGAGGATTGAACCTAGGGCTTCACTCATGCTAGGCAAGCACTCTGCCACGAAATCATGTCCTCAACTTTTTTATTTATTTTGAGACAGGATCTTGCTAAGTTGCCTAAGTTCATATTGAACATTCCCTTAAACCCTGGCAGGCCCTGAACTTGCAATTCTTTGGATTGAAGGCATTTTTATATGAATGAAAGGAATATCTGAGCCCTACAAATTTTGATTTAGAAAAAATGAATTTCATAGTATGTACATTGAAAATATTTTTGGCAATGACTTCCATAAACCAGGTCCTTTTCATAAATATACCTCCTTAGCATGTATTAAATTTATCAAATGAGTCTTATGATCTTCAGAATGCTAACAAGAATCTGCAGTAGGGAAGAATGACTATTTTCATATCAATGTTTTGTATGCTACTTACCATCACTTTTGGATGGAAGACAAAAATAAAACATTGTACTAACTATGAGAATGGAAGAGTTCCAAGGACACACACTTAGTTGCAATCTAGCCTGTCTCTTAAGTTTGTAACTCTTTATTCCAAAGACATAGACACACATTGATGCTAGCAACATAACTTTTGAATATCAAGATTTAAATCATTGTATATAAAGTCTTTAAAATTTTCAAACAAAGAGTATGTTATTAGAATAGGAAAGATGAAATATTTGAGAGATTTTACAGAGATATAAATGGACAGGATTTGAATGTGTGGGAATGATGTGAAAGAGAGAAGTCAAGGATGACAATCCCTCCTCCATTATTAAAATTTAAAGTGAAAATATATTGTTTTCAGCCGGGCGTGATGGCGCACGCCTTTAATCCCAGCACTCAGGAGGCAGAGGTAGGAGGATCGTCGTGAGTTCGAGGCCACCCTGAGACTCCATAGTGAATTCCAGGTCAGCCTGGGCTAGAGTGAGACCCTACCTCGAAAAACCAAAAAAAAAAAAAGAAAATATATTGTTTTCAGAATATGTATGGTACAAACATCTTCTAATGTTTTCCATAGCTGACTTTCCTTTACCCTAACCCATCTTTATCATTTAAAATATATATATACTATTCTTCTTCCCAATCAGAACATCTAACTTCTTTCTGAAAAATCTACTGTTCTACTCAGGCATGTTGGCTGTAATTCCTGCACATGACGGTGCATAACTGTAGTTCCCGGACACGGTGGTTCATGCCTGCAGTTTCTGCACATGATGTCGTATGTCTGTAGTTCCTGCACATAGCTGTGGTTCCTGGACACGGTGGTGCATGCCTGCAGTTTCTGCACATCATGTCGTATGTCTGTAGTTCCTGCACATAGCTGTGGTTCCTGGACACGGTGGTGCATGCCTGTAACTCTTTCACATGGGAGGCTGAAGTAGGACGATGATGAGTTTCAGGTCACACTAGTCTATGCAGTGAGATCTTGTCTCAAAAAAATTTAAAAACAAAAGCTTATAAGGAAAAAGGAATAGAAAGTAAAGAAACAGAAAGGAGTAAAGAAGCAAAGGAGGGGAGGGGAAGCTAAGTGAGGAGCAGAAGCTACCCTCTCTCCTATAGTTTAGTAGCATCTTCTCCACAAAGACATACCTTGGTCATCTAAGAGAAACGCATACTGCGATGCACAACTCACTTCTGCATTCTAACTAAAACCAACTGTTTTCTCCTTATTTTAATTACAGCTACCTTGATGTCCAAAATCATCATCTGTCTGCCCTTTAACACACAGTTCTACCATAAAACTAAATTATGTCTTCATTTAGTTTCCAAAACAATGGATTGTTATTTTTTACAAAGGTAGGTGAAACAAGTGTAAACTACCCCTAGTGCACCCGTTTAATTTCTGTTTTTTTTGAAACTTTGTTTCTCTGTTTTACTTCAAAAGCTTAACCTCTATCAAAAAAAGTGACTAATAAAATGAATATTGCCAAGGAAGATGCTCCAATGCCTCTGAAAAGAAAAATATCCACAATCCAATCAATGAGGACATATCTTCCCTGAGTTTCTGCCTAAATCATTCGCAGCAGGATGCCAACATACAGTTCCCTATACCTTTGTATATCTATCCAATTTCTCACATGTTATATTTACTTTCCTGTCTAATGGCTACAGCACAGTCAAGCAGAATTAAATATCTCAAACACACTTAATATCAGAGAACAAATAATACAGTTAATTTTTTTATTTGAAACCAAAGGGGGTTTTAGTGAATCAAGGGATGTTTTAGCAAAAAAAAAAAATGAAGTTCACTTCCTATGGCATTTTCCTCACTTATCCTGAATGCCCTTTTTGATAAATATGGTATTTTCCACTTTTACTTTCCACTTAGACTTTTTTTTGTCATCTCTGAGATGGGAATTTGGAAATCTCTAGTTGTCCCCATGACAATCTGAGTGAGAAGCTAGTATGAATGAGGGGGTCCTAGCAAATGTCAAGGAACCCCTGCTGAGTCACAGGCCAATGAATGGCATGCCAAGTGACTTTTCTGAGGCAATGGTTTTGTCTGTCACCCCACAAGAAAGACACAGTATCATTTCCATTATATGCTTTACCATTTCTCTGACAGTCTTATCTTTTCAGGGTCTACCACTGATGAGAAGTTAATTTTTCTTCTAAAAGAAGAGTAGAGAAAGAGGAAGGGGCGACTCCATTTAGAGATAAGAAATGTTACATCACACATACACAAAGAACAAAAAGATAATAAAAGAGGATGATAATGGAGGCTTCCAAAAGATCCTCACTTCAATATAGGCCAAGCCCTGGTCACTGTCGCCCTCTGGCCTGATTGACAGGGCTAATCCTCCCTCTGGGTAAAACAAATCCACTGGGGGATGACTGACTAAGGTCTGAGCAGAGCATAAATCTTTGATAATGTCTACATGGCAGCTATTTCTATCATAAATTCTGTAAATAAAATACATAAATTATACCCTACCTGAATTCATGTTGTGTGCCAGGCAGGGCTGGGACCATGTGTATAACATTTGTTCCGTTGTCATTGTACACATTGATTGATCAAGTATTTATTTCTGAAGAATGAAAGGCCTCTCGGCGTCTCATAAAGTCCAAAGCCACAGATACTTGGACAAGTTTTCTACAAAGTAGGACGCTATTGTGAATGGAGAAAGAGTGATTTCAAAACTGCAAAATGATGCAGCTATTTGGAAATGTTTGTGATGTTCATTTAAACCTATAATCAAAATGCAACATTTCGCTTTAAAACTATATAAAAATAAATACTTTATGAATGAATAAGTACTTTATGAAATCTTACAGAACGAATTCTTATGCAGTTCTTACAGATGCTACAAATCAAGCAATAGCAAGCTCTAAAGCTAGTTTCTTTAGTTTTAGGATCATGAGACCGCACAAGAGTACTAGTTAGTACTAGTTCACAATTCCAGATCATTTCTAGCTGTGTCTGTAGCAGGGACATAGCATTAATTGCTCCCTCATGGTTCTATGTCACAACTTTCATGTAATCAGACTCTCCATTTGAACAAAGCATTGCCCTGTTCCATGTGTAATCCATGTCCCTGTTCTGTGTGGTCAGCTACACAATTTAAAGCAGTGTATGTCTTCCAGCATTGGGACTCTTTCATCCTTCCCATGAGGATGAGAGAACAAGGTGAGTCACAGAGATGAGGTGATGTTCTTGCTCCTTCCTTCCTGTTGTCACTGCACATGCTCAGTCCTCCGGATAGCTCAGCCTTCCCATAACCTATCTTCATAGGCAGCCCTACACTTTCCTCTGATCTCCAGATCCCTGTATTGAACTACACACAACCCACCTGTTCCAAAGGCATGAATAAATTAATATCTAGAATCTTCTCCCATTGTTTTGTTCTGCTACTGAGATCCTTAACCAGAAAATTACACTAGATTCTTTCTGTGGGCTAAGATGGCAATCTGTGTACATTAGGAACCACGACCAGCAACTTACACACACACACACACACACACACACATACACATTCACTTATCTTCAACTCTGTTTTCACTTACCTAGGCCACACCACTATCACCTTTCACATAAACCCAAAACTTCACTCCATTTCCTACTTTTACACTATTTTCTTCCAATTTACTTTCTACATTGCACTATATTTCTGTAACTATGATCTCTGAGGTTTATAGTTCTTCAATAGCATTTCCTCGCCCTTTGAAAAGTTTCAAACTCCCTAACATGGTCTAATGATGTGATTGTGTTCACAGAGAACCAAATCAGCCCTTGTCACCTGATCTCTGAAACTCCCCTCTTACCAAAATTCAAACTGAACCACACATAGTTTCTCCAATTCCCTGGAATGACTACACACTCTCTAAATCTATTATTTCTGTATGTTTCCTGATGGAAGATTTGTCATCTTTTGGATTTCAACTTAGAGACTCTCCTGCCAGTAGTTTTACCTGGATCCTAGCTTGGATTTCCATATCATCGTGCAAGCAACATTATTTTATAAATTGATTCTATTTATCCATTTTATCTGCCAGCTCAAAGAATACAAGGATTGGATCTGCTTTTCCATATCAGGGTAGCCACAAAACTTAGTAGCTAAAATTTTTGGCACACAGTTCTCAATAATTTTGGTCAAACAGATCAAGCTTTCAAGACAGGCAAGCACCATGGTATGAGTTTGGGTACTGGCTCTTGTTGCTAAATTAATTAAATTAAAGAGAAAATAAAGCAGATACGAAAATTGCAAGATTCAGTGTCCTTTTCTCAGTAAATCAGAGGGACTCTTCCGTTTCAGAGTTTGCTTTTGAAGGCCCAACTAGCTACAAAAGAAGTCTTTCCTCTATTTGTCATAATCTCCTATTTACATAAAAATATGAAAGTAAATTAAAATTTTAACTCCTTTTTAAGACTAGTTTCTGTTAATTGACATGTAGACTTTTTTTTTGCTACTCAGAGTTTGTGTGCTGTGCCTGATGGAGACTGGCGGACTCAGCCTTCCACCTCTGGAGAGCAGGGAAGAGTTGGCTGGTAGTTTACTGGAACCCAGCCTGAGCTATCCTCATGGACTTGGCATAGGCAGCAGCAGCAGATTTCCAATTGTGCTGTTGCTGAACTCCTCATGGGATGGGATGGGTGGATGTAACCTTCCCAGGAAAATTTTAAGAAGGACCTAGGAGCCAAGCCCCCTATAGTATCACATCATCAAACTATATTTCAAATGTTGCCTCTTACTAACAGGACAACTTGGAAAAATGTACTTTAAAACAGCACACAAAAGCAAACGACAGAAAAGGAGACTCTCTGGTGAGAGAGGATTTTCATCCCTTTTTACCTATCTGGTTATTTTGTGTTTGTTTATAAGATGCTGATGTGGAGATAAGAATGTAGTGAGAAAGATGCATATACAATATTGATTTTCCTTCATCAGTTTTCCTAAACTATGACTGGCTTGCTTTACTTATATTCACTAGTGCACTCAAATGTTTCTAATTCAAGTTACTAACATTAAGAAATATTATCCCTTTGAGAATTCAAATTTATATAGTTCATCATATTTGTAAAAATAAGGAAATCACTTACAAAATCTGAGAACAAAACTTCATGGGAAATTCTTGAAGTTACAGTTTCTAAAAATAATATTTTTTTACGAAATGTGCCCTTAGCTTAAATTGGCAGTATTAAAGTTGTTGGGTTTTTCTTGCAGAAATGGTAAAGAAAATCTGTAAGTGCTCTTTGTAATGTTCACATGCCCAGCAAGAGATGAAAAAAAAATTTTTTTTAGTGACCTGGATTTTTAGAACAACTCATTAGTGCCATTTAGCATTTAATAGATATTTTGGCTAAAGAAGTTTATAGGTTTTACAAATAATTTCTTCCTCCCACACACCAAATTTAACAGTTTTATAGCCCTTTACAACTTCCATCCCCATTCATACACCTCATCATTATACCTGGAGCCAAATTTTAATGATTTTTGTTGCCTCTAGCACCATATACATGTTTAGAAATGATGCACCCCAAACACTGATTATATGCCAAACTCTAGTGATGGAAAACAGGTCCACTAAGCAAGTAATAATGATGAGTGAGATTGCTTGCTGTTTTACTGCCAGCAGACCATCAGAAATGAAGTTGAGTTCATATAAAACCAGTCCTCCAGCAAACAAGCCAGGATGGCTGGCGGCCTTGGTAAACATGTAAATGAACTTGATAACCCTTTATGCTCGGAGAATTCATGTAAAATTCTCTCCTGCTTGCTTTATTTGGCTGGGATTAAAATGTCAAGGGATTTGCAATGAGGCCATTAGCTTCTAAACTTCTAAATTAACTGAATGTGTATTAATATGCCTGCCCAGTTCTAAAAGTATGACACATAAGGGCTGTTAAGGAAACCTGAGAAACACATACTGGAATGTAAGGTTTTGCTGACAATAATATGAACTGTAGCTTAAAGGAAAGAATATTGAGTGTCTACAACTATTGAGTACTACCAAGCTAAAAGCATAAGGAATTAGGAACATGAACAATTGTACCTTAATGCAACTTAATAAGATATTATATAATAGCCATAATTAATATTGACTGCTAAGTCTAGTACCTGTGCTCTTTCCATATATGAATTCATGCATTACAATATTTTAATGCAAAGAATATTTTTTTTCTTTTCTAACTCCATGCAGAGGAGCAAAGTCAACAACACCTTCCATGAGTTTCACCCTGTGTACAGCTTGCTCATGTTTGCACCAGAAGTTTTTCCCATCTATTAAAAGTCCTTCAATTCAGGAGCTGATCTCACTCCTTCCTGGGGCAGTAAGTAGCACTGGGTAACCAAGGCCCAGATGACAGGGAATACTGGAGAGAACCAAGAACCATCTATATGACAAGAATAGATAACAGACTGCCCAGCAATGAGACTTGTCATCCCTATCACGTCTACCAGGTCCTAGGAGAAATTACAGAGGAAGTGGTGATTTAAATGCTAGTGCTTCTCTCACTGCCAGCCTGACAACCTTTCCTCCAGGGTGATGTTGATCGACGCTAAAGAGTCTCAAAACTCATCAAAGGAGAAATTTAGAGATGCTGAGAACTCAACACTAAAGAAAACATATATGTGCCAAGACTCAGGGAGCACTGTGGAAGAGGGACAAGAAAGATTGTAAATCCCACAGAGTAGGAAGGTGTACACCAAGACATTGTCCCCCCACAACCCCCCCCACACACAGTGAGGCTGCTTGATGCATTCATGACCCCACCAACAACCCACTGAACCCAGTGAACACCAACAACCCCACTGAGGAAGCTGCCCCAATATGATGGGGGCAGGACAGAGAGAACATGAGTATATATAACCCAATGGGAATATGACCAATATGCAATATGTTTGTACTGTAAAATTCATAGCAACAAAAGTATTTTTTTTACTCAAGTGATTGGGCCTGGAGAGATGGGTCAGCAGTTACAGGTGCTTGCTTTCAAAGCCTTCCCAGCTTGGGTTCAATATCCCAGCCACCGACATAAAGCTGATGGACATTTGCTTGCAGTGGTAAGAGGCCCTGAGTGTGCATGCACACACACTTGTACACATGCAAAAATATAAAATAAAAAAATAAGGTCAGTTGCCTTAACTTCTCCAAATCACAAAAATGTTTGTTTCTTTAACAAGACTTAGTTTCTAATGATTCTGTAGTGCCAATCAGAGTTGAACTCTACACCATTTATGCCAGTACTATGCTTGCCCAAAATAAATAAGAAAACAAGCTGTTCTTTGAATGCATTCTCTGTCATCGTAATTTCAATTTTTTCTTTACCTTTTTCTTCCTGTCAGCTCTATGCTTAAGACCTGAATAACTCTGATTCTGCTTCTCTGATGTTCATAATTTGGCTTATTAAATGCACCAATATGTATGTGCACAGCCAGTGACACATCTATGGATGCCTTCGTATGTGAGTATCCTTTACCTGCTTTTGATGTTGCCTTCTGGATGTAGGGCTTAATCTGACAGCCATCTCACACTGCCCTGACTCTCCACCTGAATATAACATCCATTTCTGCTAAATTTCATTACTTTTGGAGGGTGGTAAAAATCAAGTCACTTTTATAAAATAATGGTGTCATTTCATTTTCTTAAAATGGACAGTCTGCCATTTTATTACTTTACTAAGATAATAACTAATGCACCTAATATTGAATGGTGGAAAAACAAATTAGAAAGGCAGTTTAATTCATTGGCCTTTGATTTTGGAATAAAGGCCTTTATTTCATTTGATTTCGATGATTTTAGCCTTTACTTTAAATGTATACATAATCAGAGAAACTATTTGAAATACTCTTTTCTAAAATGACAAAACTATGAACAAGTAACTCATTGTCTATAGCATTACTAGCTTGTAACAGAATGTGTTTCCAGCAACTATAAATCCAGGACCACATTAACACCACCCCACTGTTTCCTCATACTGATCTCTGGATGGGGCATCCAATGACTTCAGGGGTTCTAGAGTCTAGGAAACCTCATTCTTTAGTAAGCAGCTGTCTTTCCTCAACTTTTAAGTACTTACATTGGGTTCAACACTGTTGTTCTAGAAGAAAATCCAAACCTCACTAGCATACAGAAACAACTGTCAGCTCTAGCACAACAATAAATAACAATGGAGATTAGAGTTCATGAAACCCAAGGGCTGGCTGCATAAATAAAATGATCAAAAACACCTAACATTTTAAAGAATGTGAAATTCAAGATGACTTCAAAAACATGCATAATTACATAAAAATGATTAAAGAAAATAAATATGGAAGAATGAAATAAGCAAAAATTCAAATGTAGCAATATGCATTCTCACGAAACTAGTAAGACAAGAACCAAGAATTCATTTACGAAATGCTATAAGGATGGAGAAATGGCTCAGCAGATAAAGTGCTGGCTACACAAACAAGACTAACTGACTGTGGATCCACAGAACCTTGTAAAAGCTGGATGCCTTAACACAGCCTCCATATTCCAAGCATGCGTATGGCTAGAAGTACAGGCAGAGACAAGAGAATCTCACAGAAGCTCATGGGACAGCTGACCTAGAAAACACAGCAGTTAACAAGGTCAGTAAGGACTAACAGCCCAAACTGTCCCTTGACCTTCACACACATGCCATGGCACATGTATACCTGCACACACAGAGACATGAACACACACACACACATTTCACATGCCATGTCACATGTGTACATGAATACATGCACATCCTTCACATGTCAGGCACATGTGCACCCGAATACACGCACACACACACCAAAAAAAAAAAAAAGTAGTACAAAGAATTAATGGGGGATTTGGATAAGAACAATAGCCCCATACAGGAGAATTATATGGACTTAGGAAATAAGGTTTTGATATCACTACTAATTTGTACTATCTGGAAATTAAATGGGAGAGGTTGATTCCTTACAGCAATAAGCACATCCATTTCCATGGCCATGTTCACCCCTTCAGAGCAATAGGAGAAGTAGGTCAGGCTCCATACCAGCACACAGGGTCAGGAATCCCCAATCTATGATTTACAAGGTGCCTCTGGATCCCTCCTAGAAGAAGCCACATTTACACCCTAAGGTTGACTGTGCAGTTTTTGTTGTTGTTGTTTTGTTTTGTTTTAATTTTTTGTTTGTGTTAAGAGAGAGAAAATGACAGAGGGAGAGAACTGGCATGTGGGGGCCTCAGCTATGGTAATTGAACTCCAGACTCTTGCGCCACCTAGTGGGCATGTGAAAACTTGCACTTGCCTCACCTTTTTGCACCTGGTTTTGGTGGGATCTGGAGAGTAGAACATGGGTCCTTAGGCTTCACAGGCAAGCAGCTTAACTGCTAAGCCATCTCTCCAGCCCCAGTCCATTCTCTCTCTCTCTCTCTCTCTCTCTCTCTCTGTCTTGAGACAGGGTCTTGCTCTAGCCCTGGAATGCACTACAGCACTACATAGTCTCAGGCTGGCCTTGGCCTCACAGCAATCCTCTTACCTGTATGTCCCAAGTGCTGGGATTAAAGGCATACATTACCATGCCTGGCTGACTATACTTTTGAATATGAACAAATGATTCTATCAATATAGTTATCCTGCTTGACAAGTAAGTACACTTTGAAATAAATCTTTCTCCAAAAATTCTTCATTGTCTGTTTAATCACCTTTGCTTCCTTTACTAAGACTGGTCTTTGAAAATAGCTTCTAGTCTTCTTTGCTCAGAAATCTCTGAATACGTAGAAACAATGAAAATGTTCAGTTGCACACAACAGAAAGGCCTAAGTTGAAATTACAAATTTACCTGCTTAGTTAGTGCTTTTGCAGTTTTTATTTAATACTTTTAAGGATCCTTTTCCTTAATTGTAAATTCTGGAAAGTTGTATGATTGAAATTGGATGATGCATAGAAGGAAATATGAACATCATCTGGCTCTGCAGTAAAGGTTTAATACATTAGCTATAATTATTACATTTCATTTTGAAATCAAGGAAGAAGCCTCTAAACTTTCTATAATTAAGATATATGTGTAATTAAAAATTGCTGGGCCTGAGGCTAACAATGGTATTTAAGCATAGTTATTAAGAGCCAAGTCTTTGAGATGAGGCAGTTTTGGGTTAGAATTTGAATCTTTGGCTCTGCCATTTACTGGTCATGTAACATTGGAGGCATCACTCAATCTATTAAGCTTCATTTCCTCATATTTAAAAGGTTTATAATATACTTACCTCATTAGTCTGTTGCACAAATTAAATGAGATAGTGCATTAAAAACACAAAACTTGGTGGATATTTCTCTCCATGTTCATCGTTTGACTATTTAAATGGTTTTTGCCATGATAATACTGGAGAGTTGGGTTCAGAAGTAAAAGTAAAATGATCAGAAAATTATAGTCACTGGACACATAGATTGATGCAGGAACGGAGGCCTGCAGGGACTTCTCATGGAATCAGAGACCAACAATGGATCAACGTTTGATATCGCCATTTTCTCTCTTTCTATTTGCTCTTAGCTTTCTCTCTCTAATGAGGTACTCAGCCTTACCACACCACTGAAAATGCTGCCAACACCAACAGTGACCTCTACATTGCCAAATCCACAAGTCAATATTCCTGTCTCACTTTCTCAACACCTTAGCAGTAATTTTGCAAGCTTGATGACACCATCCTTGTTGAAACAACTTCCCTGTGTGACTTTCTGTGGGGGAAATGGTCTTCTGGCTTCCCTCCTGCATCTCAGTCTCCCATCCAATTTACTGTACCTCTTCTAAAGCCTGAGCATCCATGAGACCAGTAGGGCTCAAAATTCAGTCTTCAAACCTCCTATCTATCTATTAATTCTTCCTAGATATTCTTACTCTTAGAAATTATTATTAACTTGAATAGTTTCTGCAACCTGCTAATTCCTAAAGTTAGAATCTCAGCTATACAGCTGCCCAATTGACATCTCTGCTTCTAGGAAATTCAAACCCAACAAATTATTACCACACTGTCAATTGCTTTTCCTCTTCCTTTGCCTTCTGAAATGGTTTGAATGAAATGCACCCCCACCCCTTGACTCCTGTGTTTGAATACTTAATCCTCATTTGTTGCAACTGTACTAGAAGGTTGTAGAACTTTTAGGAGGTAGAGTTTTGCTGGAGGAAGTATGTTACTGAATGCCTTCAGGTGGTCCAGCTCAGCACTGTTTGCTGTTAACTGCTCTTTCACACTCGCCCTTTCTCTCTCTCTCTCTCTCTCTCTCTCTCTCTCTCTGTCTCCCCTGCTCCCTTTCTCCCTCTCTCCTCTCCTGTCTTTCCTCTTCTTACCTCTCCTCCCTCCCCTTCCTTCTCTCTCCCTCCCTCCCTTCTTCCCTTCCTCCTGCTGATGTGATAATATGAGGCTGGTTTTCTGCCCCTGCCCTTCTTTCCCCACCATGACGGATTAGTTCCTTCTAGAATTGTATTAAAATAAACTCTTTCCTTCTCTGAGTTGCTTCTGGCTCGGTGTTTTGTCCCAGCAAAGAGAAAGCAGCTGATCCTCCTCCACAACCTCAACAAAGAACAAAATCACTCAGAGTTGTTCAAACACACATGTGTTTCCACTTGACCCATTTCTTTTCAGCACATCTCCTCCAATGATCACTTTAACTCCTTGGGGAAGGGATTCTGAACTGTTCATCATATTTTGTTTCAGATTTCTACTTTCTGTTATATTAGAGAAACTGCAATAGGAAATCTAAGATCTCCAGAATATTTTCTAAAAGTCTATGTGTACACAATCATAATCCTAGCACAAGAATACAAAGATAATAAGACAGAAAATTTTTTGGAGAAATATTATGAGAACTTTCTTAAATAGACAGAAATGTATCAGTGCACACATCCGTGAATCTCACAGAAACATAAGAAAAACAAGTAAAATAAAATCCATCAAATGTCTGAAAAATCAAAAGACCAAACAAAATCCTTAAAGTTAGGCTACAAATATAGCTTAGTGGTAAACCACTTGCCTAACTTGTGTGAGGCCTTGGGTTCAGTCCTCAGTATCACAAAAAGACAAACTGAAAAATAGATTTAACTAAACCACACAACAAATAAAAGGGAGAATCCCAGTCATCCAGCCTTGTGTTAGTATTAGTAGTAGCCAAAAGACAGTATCATGTTTAAAGTACTAAAGTTAAAAATAAAAATGTATTAAATTTACCTATATGCAGATGAAATACACTTCATATGTCACATATGAAAGAAATTAGATAAATAACTTTCAGCAAAAACATAAGAAATAATAAATAAAAGTTAATCAAGCTGGAAATTTCTTATAAGCTCTACTTTAGATGCATCACAAATTTTGTTTATAGCATAAATTTTATTCAGCCCACAATATTTTCTAAGTTCCCATGAGATCTATCTTTTAATCCATGATTTATACTAAAATGTGACACTGGGACTGGGAGAGATGGCTCAAAGGTTAAGGTGCTTTCCTACAATGCCTAACAACCAAGGTTTGATTCCCCAGTACCCATGTAAAGCCAAATGCACAAAGTGGCACATGAGTCTGGAGTTTGTTTGCAGCAGCTGGAAGACCTGGCGCACCCATTCATTCTCAGTCTGTCTTCTTTCTCCCTCACTCTCTCTCCCCTTGAAAATAAGTAAATTAAAACCTTTTTTTAAATGTTACACTGATTTTCAACTACTTTGAGGCTTTTCTTGATATAACATTTTAATTGGTTTCTAAGTTAATGCTTTTATTGCCAGAATACATACTCTATTATTTTAATACTTTCCTGTGATGATTCTCATTCACTTTTGATATCCCATTTGTGTGTGAAAATGCATGTTTTACAATTGTTTAAAAGAATAATCTATAAGGGTGGATAGTATCCAAATCTTCTCTATACTTGAATTGTGTTACACACACAGACTTTTCTATCAATTGCTTAAAAGTGTCCTAAAATACTTTTTCACATTTATTTGTTTATTTATTTGAGAAAGAAAGAGGCAAATAGGGAGAAAGAGAGAACAGGCATGCCAGGGCCTCCAGCCACGGCAAACGAACTCCACACATGTGCACCACCTTGTGCATGTGGCTTACATGGGACCTGGGGAATTAAACCTTAGTGCTTCAGCTTCACAGACAAGTGGCTTAACTGTTAAGCCATCTCTCCAGCCCCTAAAATCTCCATTTTTATCTTGGATTTCTTTTTGCTTTTGGTCTTTCAATGTCTGGTTTATGTATTTCAAAGCTATGTTATTACGTTTAGAAACCTTTAGAATTAGCCTGACCTCTTTTTAAAAAAAAATGTCTTATTTTTTATTTATTTAAGAGAGAGAGAGAGAGAGATTGGATGGAGAGATTGCTTAGTGGTTAAAGTACTAGCTTGCAAAGCCTAAGGACCCAGGTTTGATTCGCCAGTACTCACATAAGCCAGATGCATAAGGTGGCACATGCATTTGGAGTTTGTTTGCAGTGGTGAGGCCCTGGTGTGCTCATTCTTTCTCTCTCTCTCTATCTGGTTCTTCCTCTCTCTCTCTCTTTTCCTCCCTTCCTTTATCAAATGAATAAAAAGTAAAACATTTTGGGGAAAAAAAAAAGAAAAAGAGATTGTGAGAAGTCTTAACTACTAAGCCATCTCTCCAGCCCCTAGCCTGACTTCTTGAACAAACATTTTATCATTACTAAATAATAAATGTGTGTGAATGGGCATACCAGACCTCCTGCCACTGCAAGCAAACTCCATATGCATGTGCCATTTTTTAGATCTCACTTACGTAGATACTGGGGATTTAAACCCAAGCCATTAGGCTTTGCAAGCAACCACTTTTAACTCTTGAGCCATTCTCCAGTCTTAAATATCCCCCTTTTCTCTTGCACAATATGTTTTCTCAAAGTCTTTTGATAAAAAATCTACATTATTGATCTTCCAGAGAATTTGCATAATTTCAGAAATTACATATTTTTATTATTACCTGTGTTTTCTTATAAGTAGCACAAGGGATCAAGCTTCTCTGTTCATTTTGACAGCCTGCTCTTACCAGGACTTTAGTTTGGATTTAACTGATCACTGTTGCATAGCATCTTAACTCTACTATCTTTAAGGTATTTACAGCTTTGTATTCTTTGTTCCTGACTTTACTTTCATGATTTCCTGATTTCTTTTACAAACCTCTTTTTTGGTTTTTCGAGGGTCTCACTCTAGCCCAGGCTGACCTGGAATTCACTATGGAGTCTCAGGGTGGCCTCAAACTCACAGTGATCCTCCTAACTCTACAAACCATTTTTTAATGTTAGTATTTTACGTTATCTCTCTATTAATACATTATCAAAATATCTTTTGATATTTATCTCTAAAAATTACTTTATTCATTTCTAATTACCACAGTTACCTACAAATACGCATGGTCTGCCTATAAGTATTCAGGTATGCCCATCACAAATGGCACAAGAACCTTACAAAACACAATAATTTACTTTCATCATTTATAATTTATTTTCCCCATTCATGATGTTTGTGTTTTATCACTCTGATTTGATACCACAAACTGTTAACATGAATCAGAATTTTTTTTTATTTTCAGGCAGTTAAATATTTTGAATCTATTTGTTATCACTGCCTACTTCCAACCTATCAAATATAACCACCAAATATTGTGACCAATCCTTATTTACTTCTATCTCCATGACTGTGGTCTAAAATATTATCATTTTTCACTGCACTTCACACAAGCCTTCTAAGTGGTGCCTCTACCCTGATACTTTCTATGTCATTAGTCTATTCTTTTGATATGTATTTTTTTATTCTAATCTGTTAAGTAAATCCAACTGCGTCACATTCACTCACAGAATATTTGAAATGCTCCAGTCATATTAGATAGGGTAGAGGCTATACCCTCACTGTCAGGGATACAATTTTAAATGTCATAACACAACAGTATTAGCCATCCCTCCCTTGTGGACAGAGGAAAGGATCAGGAAAACTGCTATGGAAAGAAGATAAGGAGCTTCCCAAAATGCTGCTGTCCACTCAATACCATGGAAGTCATTCAATACTCAAATAATGACAGTGTAAGAAGATTCAACTTACTATGGATTGCTGGGCCCTAGGGGTTTGGATCACAGATTTTCTCCTTGAACTCAGACTCTACCTATTCTTTTCCCCCTCCCTCTGGTTAGCTAGACCACACCGGTCTTGTCAGTGATCATGTAAAGAAACTGTCACCTCCCACATGACTTTCTTACCATGGCTTCATTAGTTAGTACCTACAGTAGATCTGATATGTGTGCAAATGTGCTTCAGATGTGCACATCATAAATACTCTAAGAGTAAACTGATGAGCAACATGTCACAATGTCAAACAGCATTTTATTTACTGAGGAGAAGGTGATTCTAGAAATATTCTACGCGAGGCATAGTGAAAAAACTCAGAGCCACATAGAATAGCTATAAAATTAGCAACTAAAATCCCCCAACCAAGGCAATTAGGATAAAACTATGTATGGAAGTATAATAAAAATTCAGTAGAAAATATTCGTGAATCTCTTAGGCACGCTTCTGAGATAGACTTTTTTTAAAAAAATAAATATTTTATTTATTTATTTGAAAGAGGGAAAGAAAGGCAGACAGAGAATGAGTATGGGCACAGCAGGGCTTCCTGCCACTGCAAAGGAACTCCAGATGCATGTGCCACTTATTGCATCTGGCTTTATCTGGGTACTGAGGAATTGAACCATGACCTTCATAGTTTGCAAGCAAGCATCTTTATTCTAAAAATAATTTATTTTTATTTACTTGAGAGAGAAAGCAGGAGAGAGAGAGAAAGAGAGATGGGGGGAGAGTATGGGCACACCAGGGCCTCCAGCCACTGCAAAAAAAAACCTCCAGAGGCATGTACCACTTTATGTATCTAGTTTATGTGGGTTCTGAGGAATTGAACTGAGGTCCTTTGGCTTTGCAGGCAAGTGCCTTAACCCTTAAGCCATGTCTCCCAGACCACAAGCAAGCATCTTTAACAGCTGAGCCATCTCTCCAGACCAATTTTTAAAATTTTCTGTTCAAGATGAAGACATAAAAGTTATTTATACTCAGTGGAATACAAGCAGGACTGCAAAATTATAGATTGAGAACAAAATTTTCTAGCATATGTCCAAAACAGACATTTATAGATGCGCCTTTTTAGAATTTCTTATTCTGGTATTAACTTCAAAAAAGAGTAAAATAGGAACTTAATATATACTTTAGGAGACATTTAAACACAATATGGCAGATCTTTATAAATTTGCTAAACAATTTTCCCAGCCTGCTGATACACACCCACATTTCCCCAAGAAATCATGACACAGTTTTAAAGAGAAGATTCTTTTATAAGTCACCTTGCATGAACTAATACTGAAAGTTAACAAATGTGTTCTCAGTTTAGATGAACCTTGTAGGAGGCTGCCAGTAAAATGATATAGGATAGATATTACATAGCAGTTATTATCATTAAAAAAGTTTCCAGCATTTTCAGCAGTTTTTGGCATCATATAGCAGCACGCTTAAATCACTGCAGTTTGCAAGGCTAATCTCTTAGGTGAGTAACAAATTTATTCACTTAAAAGTATTATTCTTTATTTCTTGCAACACTATTAAATTCACGGTCAATTTTGCTAAAATTCAGTACAACTGTTTTGTTATTAAAAATGGGGATATCAGACTGGAGAGATGGCTTAGCAGTTAAGGCATTTGCCTGCAAAGCCAAAGGACCCCAGTTTGATTCCCCAGGAGCCAAGTAAGCCAGAAGCACAAGGGGGCACATGCACCTAGAGTTCATTTGCAGTGGCTGGAGGCCCTGGCATGCACATTTTTTCCTCTCTCTCCCTCCCTCTCTCTCTCTCTCTCTCTCTCTCTCTCTCCCCCACCAAGTAAATAGGTAAATAAATAATTTTTAAATGAGGGTATCATGCTTGCATACAAAAAATGTCCATACCTAATAATAAAAATAAATAAATAAATAAAATGAGGATATCTTTCAAAATGATACCAAATAGTCTGCATTTAACATCATTATTATTTGAGGAACTATGACAACAAAAAAGTAATAGAAATAAGTAAACTCACTATAAATTCTGGTATGAATAATTGTACTCATAATTAGGTCAGTGAGGACCATGTGCTCATTGCTAAGTAAAGGATGGAATGGAAGACATTTTCAAAGGGCTATACCCTCTGCTGACAGAGTGCCAGTCAAATTCCAAATCTAGTGTGAGAAATTCCATGATTCCCTGGCATTCTGAAACTTATTTCTTAGAGGGGGAAAAAAAAGGTGAAGAAAATAACATAATCACTGTTACATATCATTTCTCAGATTCATTCCACATTCTTAACATTCTCAGATATTTTGTCATTTCAATACATAAAACTCATGTAGAAGAAGTAAAATAACTGGAAGTATATCAACAAAGATCATTAAAAATTTACCTCTGAGTTGAGAGTACATGTAGTTCATTGCAATTTTCACATGTTTTCAAGATGTTTTTAATTTTCAGAGGGGTATTATTTCAGATAACAATTATAGTGATGTTTATGAATGTAAGATACTAAAAAATGTATATTTCCTGCTGAGTCATTCACTTTCTTCTGAAATGTAACCTTTGTGAAAATGCTTTGGAAGCCGAGACTATAATTTTTCTGTCACTTTATATAGAATTTGCATATTAAAATGTACATTCTAAGAAACTTTCTTTACTTTTAGCCTTAAGGTCTTCTCATTTTCCTTCATCTCTTGAGTCATACTGTTTCACTTAGAGTTATACATTGTGCACATTTCTGGAAATAACTAATGTGTTTATCTCATAAAACAGCTTTTTTCCTTCTTGCAGGTGGCATTGTGCTTGTGCCAGGCGTCCCTGGGTGGTCATTTTGCCTATTTAAATGTAAATTATGTATGGATGTGTGAGAATAGAACTGCAGGCACTGTTATAAGTACTCACATTAAATAATGTCCCAACGTCTCAAAACCAAATGTGGGAATTTTTCGTTGTTTATGGACTATTAAAGTGGGCAAAAATGTCATTAATGGGTGCTATTGCCTGGCCACACCATATAAACAAAGCATAACAGATTGAGTATAAATATAGAAGGCCTGGCTGCATTATAACTCGTGCTCCATAACACAGATGGAGAAACTAGCTGATCCACAATGGAGCCTGGTCTCTTCTGTGCTCTTTCTTTTCCAACGTACATTCTCCCACTTGTAAGGGAAACAAGTTCCTTATTGCTTCAGTTGAGGCAAAACTCACTTAGTTGTTTTCTTTTATTGATAACTGTAACATATAAATACGCAGTAACTTGATCATGTGGCCATCACTTTATCCTCTTTGGCCCCTGTCATTGGCCACCATTTCCTGAGTACCCCTCCTTCAAGGTAGTTTTTCCTCTGGCTATCTTGATCCTCTTGTCTTCCTCTGCCCTCCATGTCAAAATGTTGACGAACTCAGAACCATTCTGGTCCTGTGGCATTATCTATTACCCTGTGGGGTCATGAATACTTGGATAAAATGGTAGAAGTCTCCTCTTATTTTCTACTTTGATGGGTTTTGAGTCTCCTCAAGGTCTGCTATCATCTCCACCGAGATGGTTCTCTGGCTAGCAATGAGAACAGCACTTATATTCTTTCTGCAACTACCTCTGCAATGTTCCCTGAGCCTTGATTTGTGTGATAGATTAATGATCCAGAGCTAAACCCTGGGCTTTTTCTTCTTCTTGTCATCTTGATGAGTCTTTGGTCTCCTTGGTATTTGCTGCCATCTATAAAAAGAAAGTTCTCTAACCAGGGTTTAAACATGCATATTTAGAAGGCTTATTGATGGCTATAACATCTTTGCTTAGCTAAAAATAAAAAAAAAATTAAAAAAAAAAACAGGCTTTCAACTAGCCTCTCAGGACCATGTGTGAATTTCCTCCCACTGAGAGAGGCATTATATCTAATCAGAGAGCAGTTGACTATGCCAGAACTTATATGTCAATATTGCTCCACTGGTTTCATCCTGCCTGGATGTTTAACTTTATAGTTTGTTCAGACTGTTGGCTTTTCTACCACGGCAGCTTCCCTACTATCTTTCAGCACTGTGACATCTACCTGGCACTGAAATGGCTTCCATCGCTGTTCCAGCCTGATTTCTTAGTGTTCTGTGACTTCAGCCTGTAATGACTTTAGGAATAGGATCTTATCTTCTAGTTCTGGTGGGAAGTCAAGTGTTTTGGCAAGGTCCTGCTTTGGAGGGGGTGGTTCTCGTGGGCCTCCATGACAAATAGCTCTCTGTGGGTAGGGGTGACCCATCTCTGGCACAGAGATAGAGATTCACCTGAAACAACCCTTAGCTTCAGAGTAAAGCTTTCTCCACCCCAGAAAGGCACTTTCACCCATGCTAAGAGACCACCATATTGCCACTCATCTGCTCAAATTTATTTCTTCCAGTTTCCTCCCATCCATGCTAGAAAGCTGGACAAATCTTGCTATCTGATCTCCTCATGAATACCCCAGAGAAAGAACCTAAGGTCATGTTTTTCCTGTAATGTTTTTGGTTATTTTCCTAGCATCACTGAATTTTTCATACTCTGGCCACCTACCTTGACCTATTGTGTATTCTCTTGTTTATTTTAACTACCAGCACATTCCTAATGAGTAACAGTGAAGCAGAAAAGGATATAAGGAAAGATGAAATATAATTGTTTTTTTTTTTTTTTTTTTTTTTTTTTGCTTTTTTGAGGTAGGGTCTCACTCTGACCCAGGCTGACCTGGAATTCACTATGGAGTCTCAGGGTGGCCTCCAACTGACAGCGATCCTCCTACCTCTGTATCCCGAGTGCTGGGATTAAAGGCGTGTGCCACCATGCCCGGCTGAGATATAATTTTTTTATTATATAGTGCATAGTAATACACTTGTAGAAGACCTCATTTTTGATAGATGCAGATTTTTTGATCCAATTTGTTAATGTTATGAACACATGTGATCTATTAACATTAGATAGCCAATGTTTGTTTACCCAAGAGAGTTACAAACTGATGAACTTGTGTGTGTGTGTGTATACACACACATGAGCTTCTATATGCACACACAAACACGGGGTAGGGGGGTATGTGCCTGTGTACACATGTATGTCCATTCCAGATGATAACCTCAGTTGTCATTCCTCTTAGGTGCCATTGACCATTTTGAGTCTGAGTCTCACTACCTAGAACTGTCAAGTTAGCTAGAGTGGGTAGCCAGTGAGAACTAGGGATCTTTCAGTCTCCACTTTACCAGCACAAGGATTACAATCACATGCCATCATGCTTGACATTTTTACATGGGTTCTAGGGATTAAATTCAGGTCCTCATCTCCAATTTCTAAACTGATTGACTTTTATATTGTGCTTTTTCTCATGCTTGACTTTCCAGATCCCACATAAG
Source organism: Dipus sagitta (assembly GCA_036346955.1). Lineage (NCBI taxonomy): Eukaryota > Metazoa > Chordata > Mammalia > Rodentia > Dipodidae > Dipus > Dipus sagitta. The sequence continues at coordinate 29,702,896 of CM070772.1, forward strand.
CCAGATGCACAAAGATGAGGCAAGTGCATGGTCACACATGCCTACTAGGTGTCAGAAGCATTCAATTTCAGTGGATGAGGCCCTGGCATGCCAATTCTCTCTCTCTCTCTCTCTCTCTCTCTCTCATGCTCACTCACTCTCTCCAAAATAAAAATGAAAATAAGCCGGGCGTGGTGGCGCACGCCTTTAATCCCAGCACTCGGGAGGCAGAGGTAGGAGGATCGCCGTGAGTTCGAGGCCACCCTGAGACTCCATAGTGAATTCCAGGTCAGCCTGGGCTAGAGTGAAACCCTACCTCGAAAAACCAAAAAAAAAAAAAAAAAAAAAAAAAAATGAAAATAATTCTTTATGCTTTTTCTGCATTGTTTCAGTTTCCAAAATGTGAAACATACACCAGATTTATATTGTGATTTCTTGACATTACAATATTTCTAGTTTATTCTGATGCATTGTAGACTAGCAATTTCTTTAAAAGATAATCAAATATTTAAAGATTGTGAAAGTGAGCTGTAGATGTAGAGGACAGTAGAACAAAATTATCAGAAGTACCTTAAATTTCAGTGGTGAGCCTATCACAAAAACACATAACTTTGACAATGAGTTAAATGATATTTGATGTAAAACATACTTTTCCTTAGGGCTGAATAGATGGATTAGCAGTTAAGGCATTTGCCTGCATAACCAAAGGATCCCAGTTTGATTCTCCAGGACCCACGTAAGTCAGATGCACAAGGGGGCACATGCATCTGGAGTTTGTTTGCAGTGACTGAAGGCCCTAGCCAGCCCATTCTCTCCCTCTCTCTTTCTCTCTCTCTCTGCCTCTTTCTCTCTATCAAATAAATAAATAAATAAAATATTTTTATATACTTTTTCTTAGATAGAATACTAAGTTGGAAGCTGCTTATACATGTTTCGCACATGAAGTTTGAAAAAGCAGTTTAATCAATTTTCGTAGTTCCTTGAACTCCCATATCTAGGTCTAAATTGTGAACTGACTGTGTGTTCCACATACATACACACACATACACACACACACACACACACACACACATATGTATGTATATATATATATATATATATATATATATGTATATATGTATATATATGTATATATATACATATATATATATATACTTTTTCAATTAAAAAATCTTTATTTAGAAAAATACTGGTAATTAATTTTAATTTTGAACAATAGAGTGGTTTCATCCAAACAAGCTTCCCCATTCCAAGAAAGTTAAACATCATCTTGTCAAAATGTACATGTTCTACAATATAACCTAAAGGTAAATATATAAATGATAAGATAATAAGTAGAATATCTGGGGTTGTTTTGTTTTAACATGGACATTTATTTTAAATTTGCATCAATTTTACAAATGTTCCATTATCTCATTCAGAAATTGTACTAAATAAGTACATATACCTAAGACAATAAGGGTAGTTACATATAACTAAGAAACCTCTTCTTTTCATGTTACTGAGATATAAAAATCATTTTAGGTATTCTGATGGCTACTATTAACACACCCTCATGTCCAGATGGTCGCCATCTCTTACCATGTTGCTTCGAAGATCCTGAGTACTTGTTCTAATTTACAGAACAATGATATATATGCCCTTGGGCATTACTCCCTGAAATGTGTCCCCTGTACTCCACATCCCCTTTTGCCTATTTCCATTTCAACACCTAGCATATTTTCCTGAAGGCAATATGAAACTTGGCTATGATTAGTTGCTAAAACTAATATGTGGTGGCACCAAAAAGTCATTAGCTAGTACAAATTTGGCCCGAGATCAGCAGTGTTGGTTTTAATCCACATCTTAGTAATGACTTGGATTCTGTTAAGAATGAGAAGAGCCAAAAGTGAACTGGAGTGGCCATAAGCAAAAGTTTCAGAGATGTGATTGATACAAAGTACCCTTCCTACTCTGACCCTATACCTATTTAGAAAGACCGTTGTTCAGTCTTGTTTTGCCCTAGGATATAGGGAGTAAGTCAGATTTAATAGAGCCCACTGTTTACAAAGCAAGAGTGTCATGAAAAGAACTCTAGGCAGGAGGTCAGGAAACCCAGAGCTCTACCAGGTATTTCAACCCACGAGCTTTTATTGAACATGGGTACCTATAAAGGCACAAAGTAAGGAAAGCAGGCAATAATAAGTTAGCACCTTTGACCTGAAGGATCCTATAACCTGTGCCAAAAAAAACTGATGTAGCTATTGTTAAGTTCACAGTGTATGTTTCCAACTTGAAAGTGGAAATAATTACATCTGCCCCCAAAATATTTTTCAGATGAATTTTGATGTTCATGAGGCTCACAAATGAGGAGAGACTTAGCTTAGGGACATTATACCATGTAATAAAATCCCAGTTGATACAAAGATTTTTGAATACATATTTTCTGTCCTCTAATGCTATTATAATAACTACAATGAAAATGGGCCACTGATTAATGTTTACAACATTTTATTTTTCTACAAATGGTTTTCTGGTCACTTATACTTTTTAACTTTATTTTCATGAAAGCATATTAGAATCATCAGCATAGTAAGAAGAAAGACAATATGAATGTCACGAAGGATAATCTTTTTTCCTAAATAGCCAGGCTCATATTAAATACTAATAAAAGTTAAAATAATATTTTGAAATGAAAATAAAATTTGAAGATGAGAAAACATGAGTAAAAAATGAGATAAGCAAAGAAACAATTTGGTGATTTTTCTCTACTATTTTTCTTCCATCCTTTCCCTTGAGACTTCTTAAGAAAGAACTCAACTTGGGCAAACCAAACCATTGCCACTATGGTGTGATTTGAGTGGCCATTTTAAAAAATTTTGAAGCCAGGGACTGGGGAGATGGCTCAGTAGATGAAGCATTTGCCACATAAGCATAAGGACCAGAGTGTGAATCCCCAGTACCTATGTAATATTAGGTAGGAGTTGCTGCCCAGCTGTAATCCCACAGCTCAGGATATGGAAGTACAGCATCTTCAGAGAAATGTGGCTAGCTCTACTAGCCAAATCAGTGAGGTCTGGACTGAAGTAAGAGAACTACCTCAGCAAGTAAAGCAAATAAAGTGGAGATTGATTAAGAAAGACATGGAACATCAACTTCTGACTTCAACATGCATGTGCACCCACACACGTCAGCCCACGTGCACATATGAACATGCACACATACAAATGCAAACACACATATCAGTGCTCTATATCTAAACCTAAAATATCAGCCATTCATCTACCACAGGATCTTTTAAGTCCACATTAGAAACCACGTAGGACTAAGGCACATTTGGAACATTGTTAATATACCTGTTGTTTTACTTAACACATAATGCACGAATCTACTGCAAAACACTGGTGAAGCTTATATAATATCTGCTAAGCAACCTCATAAAGAGGGTAAATGAAAGTGGATGGCAAAGATATGTGGTTAGTGGAGAGATATTTGGAGAAGCACTTGGGAAGGAAAATCTTTGTGTAGTTATCCAATAAGGGAAGTACATAAACAAAGGAGCACATGAGGAGCTCAATTTGGGTTGCAAAGTACCAGCATTAAAGAAGAATTGTTGGGGGCTGGAGAGATGACTTAGTGGTTAAGGTGCTTGCCTATGAAACCCAAGGACCCAGACTCAATTCCCCAGTACCCAAGTAAGCCAGATGCATATGGTGGTGCAGGCATCTGGAGTTCATTTGCAGTGGCTAGAGGCTCTGGTGCACCCATTCTCTCCCTCCACCCACAATAAATAAATAAATTAAATAAATAAATAAAAAATAAAGAGGAATTATGAGCAAATAGGTAAGGAAGCTACCACATCACAGGATGCTACCACTTCACAAATTCCTTAAGGCTTACCCTTCCTTAACTGTTGAAAGAAAACTCCTCTTCCCCATAGTGCCTTATGTCAGTCAGGAATGGTCATGTACCCATGCACACAGGAATCTGAGACAGAAGGATTGCCAGGCAGGGCTACATAGCAAGACCCCACCTCAAAATAAAGAAGTAGAAAGTCTTACTATAACTATAAAATTATCTAAAGGGTTCCTTGAGAAAAGGCAATGATCTTGTTTAGCAGTTTGATCTGCACAAAGCCAGCCGTTCTTTCACTGACTCGTCAGATTTTACAGTTTACAAGTAAGAGCTTGTCATGTTCTGAAGATAAGCACTTAAAAAAATGCACCTGCCCATCTGTGGTATAGACATATGGTAAAGACAGACTACTAAACAGGCAAATAAAAGAGTAAATGATAAGGTACAGTGATGAAGTCCTATGAGCTGACAGGGAAGGTGGTTGAAATATCAGATGAACAAGAGAAGAAACAGCAGGAACAGAAAAGCTTTCTGAGGGCAGTTACATATGCTGAGAAAATGTACAAGTCAAGAGGACAGAGAATGGCAGCTGAGGGTTCTGAGTCAGCAAACTTCCCAGGTGGCCACCAAGAGGAAGCGAGAGCACGGGCTGTTGGTACAAGTCCTTCATTCTGGCTGAAGAGTAGCGTTTGAGTTAAGATGCGTTCAGGGAAGAAGCTCAATAAGAAGGCAGGCTCCCGAGCATGAAGAACTTTCAAATCATGTCAGGAAAGGGGTTTGGAAGTTAAAGAGCAGTGGGGAGCCAGGGATGGATTTTAAGTAAATGAGTAACAAAATTTTCTGGAGAATAATTCTGGCAGTATCAAAAAACTAGATAGAGGAAGTTAAAGGGTTGAATTGGAATATGATACTTCAATGAATATTGGTAGAAGAAACATGAACAAATCAATAAATGGCATTATTAGAATTAGTCCTTATCAAAGAGGGTAATGAAGCTGAGTTAAGAGAAACAACGTTTGCAAGAACTGAAGAAAAAAACAAAACAGTAAAAGTGTTAGATGGGGAAGTTACCAATAGTAAAGAACCTTGGATGTGTATAGGCTGAAAATATGACTTCAGAATGATAATACAGAAGAGAGAGTACTTGGGCCAAACAAAATCCTCTTCTCCAACATTTGAAGAACACATCACACATGCAGTGTGGATCAGTAATAATGCAGGTGATACCAGAGGAAAGAGTTGATGGACGAGCCTACACATTTTCATGACTTTTTCTCCACTTGGAATGACCCACAGCTTGAGATTAGCTGGACAAGAATGTTGGAAAATCGAACTAACACTATCGTCCATGCAAGGCAGAGAAGGTAGTAATTGGCAGAAGTTTACTGACAGAGCAGAGAATGCAGGACTAGAAAGCTTACAAAAAAAAAAAAAAAAAAGGTGAATTTAAGGAGAATAAAGACAATGGTTATGTATACTGTAAAAGCAATTCTGTGTCCAAATATAGTTTTCCAGATGTGACACACAGTTTAAGATTAAGATGAACATGAGAAGTTGGAAGAATGAACAGGATGAATAAAGATAACATGATGCTGGGTCTCATGTTTTTAAGTTCATTTAGAAGCAAAAGAATGTCAAATTTTAGCAAAAATTAAGTTACATGTTTTGTAGTGAGCAACTCAGAAACAAATCTGAGGCAATAACTAGAAAAAAATCATGAATGAAATGGGATTTTTTTTATTTGCATCCTTTGCTATGAATGATTTCTGTCACCATTGCTTGAAGCACTATCAACCTGAGAAACATCAGAAACTAACAGACCTTTCCATAGGATTTTGCTATTTACAATGCACTTCCTCTCATATGTTAGGTGACTCTTGCCAAAACCTAACCTGGGAGAAGAAAAAAAAGGAGCCACCTCCCAACCTGACTTTATAGAAGCATAAATAAGCACCCATTAGGTCTTGCAAGCCAATGTGCTGGCTCTAGCGCCTGTACTTCCTCTGTGGGCCACAGTATGACTAACACAGCCTTCAGATTTTGTCAAGGCAAAAAAAAAAAAAAAAAAAGCATAAGTCCTTGCAAGTCAAAAAACAGTAGTTCCTAAATTCAGATGCATTATGAATATTCATTTAGAATAGGACTTTGGATTCTTGGTATCAAATGTGAATAAACCTACAAAATTTAGTAAGTTATGAAACTATATATTGCTATAATGAGAACATATTCTCTCTTTTATCCTTCAGTCATTTATATAAACATAAATCTACACACTCAGTAGAATTTATAATGGCTCCATATTCCCACAGCTAAGGATCAATTGCTATTCATTACTTATGAGAGATGATACCTTGATGATTTTTCCATTGCATCATTTAAAACATTGATGTTAAGGTTTTTGCACACGCAATCATGAATCATGTTCTGTGTGCTTCCGTGAGTGAAGACACTGACTCAAGAGTACCATGATGTAGAGTGTCAAGTAGTACGACTCCCTAGGGAAATTCGCTGAAATCAGTTGGGTATAATTTGAATTCTTTGTTTGGTTAATTATCAATGGCTCCGATGTGGCCTACTGTAAAAGCTTTCTCAGTAAATTGCTTTCAGAGCCATGGACAGTTGGTAGGAATTATAATACTTTTGCATTCCACACAGGGTTCTTTTTGTTTACTAGTCTGTGTGATACACATATCCTTGCACTTTCTACAAATGGCTTGCATGTGGCCCTGGTTTATCATCAGCCTACAGTGACAACTTAAAGAGTCTTCCAGTTCTTTCTGGTGGGTTTGAATTTGCACATGAGCTCTTTATCATCATAATAAATATATCCACCAGATCATCATGGGTAAAAAAGTTAAACGTGGAAGGCTCCAAGTCCTATTACCCAATATCTTTCTTAAAGCTTCCAGGCCCCAGACTGACAATTACCACATCATGTGGCTGTTGCTTCCCTTATTATCTTATTATCTACTCTTAATATCCTTGGCAATTAAGATCATATCCAGTGTGTCTGGAGGAAGGGTGACCTGGACCAGACTTCCTGAGATCTTATCTGATGCAGGCACTGAAGCTCTGATGAAAATCTGATGAAAACATACTGTTGAAAAGAATATATTTAAACTTTTATTCCAGGGAGAAAAAGGAACGGTCTGGGTTTGTCTTTTTTTTTTTTAATATATACAAGGTGATTTTCACTGTGTCACCTCACCTACATTGGACATATAACCCATAGAGTCTTCGTCCCTGTATAGTTCCAAATTCCTATGAGTCACAGGGATGCTCTGTATGACAGCTGAAAGATATCAAGCAAGTAGCAGCCATAGCCTTTTATACTGGCAAGGTCATTCAAGGCACGGGGCACATTGTTTCTTGAATGAGCTCAGCTAGAGTGGAACATTAGCATGTAGTACCTCGGTGTCCCAGGGTCCCCTGAAGCTTCTCTGATTCCTGAACCAGTGTGTGCACAGTTTTTCCAGTGGCAAGAGGACTTACTAATACCAACTTCATGTCACCAGCAGCAATAGTGTCAAAGCCTGGAGGTAGCAAAGGACCCACATGGTTGCAATTCAGACCTCATGAGTTCAATTTGTCCTACCCATCCTTCCAATTCACCTTATTTTCTTTATCAATGGCAGCCCAGTTGACCACAGGCTCACAATCTGGCATTAAAAAAAAAAGCCTGGGCTAAAGGGATTGCCTAATGGTTAAGGTGCTTGCCTGAGAAGCCTATGGACCCAGGTTTGATTCCCCAGGACCCACATAAGCCAGATGCACAAGGTGGTACATGCATCTGGAGTTTGTTTGCAGTGGCTGGAGGCCCTGATGTGCCCAACTTTAGCTCATGCCAAGGCTTCAGAGGAGAGAACTTACTCTAAGGAAGGTTATATGAAGAGTAGAGAGTATGACTATTTTGCACTTGTAAAAGGATTAGAGGAACAGAAGAAAATGATGTTAAATGAAGAGTCCTTAACATGGAGAAGAGGTTCTATGGTAAGAATATCCCCACATTTGGAGTCCTCAAAAGCTGTATGCCTTTACTTAGAACTTCTCAAATGAACCCACCAGTTATCTTCAGTGTCATCCTATTTGGAGCTAATACCAGGTCCAAACGGATTCGATTACACAAAATTAGAAAAGGTATTTATTTTCCACCAGGCAGCACAAAGTCTATAAAGTCAATTCTAAGGGAGTCTAATATTTTGAAGACATGGGGGGGCGAGGGCTCTAAGTAATATCTGCAAAAAATGTTGATTGGATTATGAGTGGATGAGCAAAAATAACCCAATAATCATAACAGAAGATGGACTAAAAGTACAGTGGTCTTTATAAAAAGCTGAGATTATTTCTAAATTTGCAAATTATTTATATGGGTCTTAAATTATGAATGATATTGTAACAGATATTGGAAAGAAAATAAGAAAAGCACTGAAGTGAAAAGACTCAAGGTGTAGTAAAGGACTAATGCAAGTAGCTAATGCATATTTCACACAAAGCGGGAGAACTGAGAGAGGTTATAGCATATATGGATTAGAGGTTCCTGAATACCAAGCTAATATATAGCAACATTTATATAAATAATATATACATATATGTGTATTTACCCCAAAGAACTTCTGTGGGGTGAGGGAAGAAATACTGGGGATGGAACCTAGTATCTCACACATGCAAGACATGCACTTTTCAGTCCACCACAAAGATCATTCATATTGCCCTCACCCATATATTACCCATATACCCACAGGTATAGCCATACTTATTCCTCCACCACTCTGTCATAATAAGAGATTTTGATTACAATATATTAATTGTACAAAATAATTTCATTGTGTTTTCCTACATGCATATAGTATATTCTGTCCACAACCACTCCACATTGCCCTCTTTTATCCTCTACCTGAACCTCTTTCTCATCCCCAGTCCCTTCCACTTTGACATCTTTTCTAGATTCCACAAAAGTATGAAATGCTCCACAAGGTCACACATCATCCTTGCATAGTAGTTGTGTTATTCTTGACAAATTGGTCCAATTTTAGCATGCTTGCTGCTAAAGTGAGCATAAAAGTAAATACACTTTTTGCCTTTTTGGCTAAAATAAGGCCCAAAGTGAGGTTATGGAAAGAAGGATTCATTCACTTTTGTTTGGTAATAGTGCATCAGTTGAATGAAGGAAAATGGAGGCCAACAGTAGCACAGACACCACCAGAAATAACATGACACATCATAAATGAGGACCTAAAATTTTTCCTGAAGAGCTAGATGCAGCCTTTCTATTCTAAAAGTGAGGTAGATTCAGATAATATAACCATAGCTTCAGGTACATGTCCACGTAATCTTTTTTTTTTTTTTCATGACATCAAAAGTCATTTTTTGAGAATAGAAAGTTGGGCAGGTTAGAATTTTGCAAATCAGAAAGACTAATGTATCAATTATCTACCATTCTACTTCCAACAAGTCTTGTCCACTCTGCTTAGTACACACTATTCTCACTAAAGCAATCCAACTCTTTCAAATAAATGGCTATTTGATCACAGTTAACCAACCCTGAATTGGGTATTGGGTTCAAGTGAAACCAGTGGAGATGTTTAACTGTATCTATTCACTGTATTTTCTATAAATAGGAAACAACAAATGTTGTCAATGTAGAAAAAAATGCTTCAGACAGATTACCGAAGGAAATAGTAAACATACCATGAAAATAAATGTAAAATTTAATTCCCTGCTTCCAGCTGTTACTGGGGACTGGTCCTATTCCCAACCTGTGAGATCATCTAGAGAATTTTTAATGAATTCCCCGTATTGCTTAACATGTTTCAGTTGGTTTTCTGACATTTGCAATAAAAAGTTGCAATTAATAAAAGCTATTTGCCTCTGTGGAAAATGAGCAACAATGTTCACTGTGGAGACATGGAAGTTCTGCCAAGTACCATTATAGTGTCCAGATGAGCTTAAGATGGTGAATGGAAGTAGTACTTGCCTGCTTCCTGCAAGCAATTTGATTTTATTCTTTTAATAACCAATGCAGGTCTTCCTAGGCCCACTGACAGAGAAATGCTCCATACAAACTTACTGCACAGCCTACCTCCTAGGATTCCTAAGGCCCTTCCAGTGTCTTCTCCAACAATCCAGTCATTAAAGAAAAGGTCAGGAGGAACAGAGAATGGAAAATGTTTATGGAGCAGGCCTAGAGGAGGACACCTCTAGGCTCAGAAAAGAGTGTTCATTTATGGTAAATAGCTATTTCTTTTACAACAAATATGACTGAGACTTTTACAAAGTGAATATACTAAACAAATTAATAATGTAAACAAATTGTAAATGAATACTAATTAAATCAAATCATTTTCAAGAACTGGAGAAAGATGAGTAAGTATATCAGCCGTTCACATACTTATTAATAATCCTTGACTAGTTATTGAAATTTGTGTCTTGGGTAAATTCTGTCCAATGCACACTTAAGAATTCAGTTATGAGAAGTGGAAGCATGAATATTTCAAAGTGAAATGGTTACTTTACTCATTGCTGTGATCAAATACCTGACAAGTAACAGCTTAAGGAAGGAAGGATTTATTTCAGCTTACAGTTAGTTCTAGGGGACACATTCCATCATGATGGGGGAGGTATGCCAGCAAGAAGAGGATGCCAGCTGGTCACATTGCATCCAGTCAGAAAGCAGAGGGTGAAGAGGATGTGAGGCTGAGCTATCAAACCTAAGGGCTTACCCCCAGTGACCCACTTCCTCCAGAAAGGCTCTGCCTACTAAAGGTTTCATAACCTTCCCAAATAGTGTCACAAGTTGGAGACCAAATAGTCAAACACATGAGCCTATAAAGGAAATTTTGCCATCAAACCACAAATCGTTTTTTAAAAATCCACCCAAAGTTGGGCTTAGTGTCACATATCTGTGATATCAGCACTTAGGAGGCCAAGGCAGGATTACCATGAATTTCAGGCCAGCCATGACTACATGCTAAGACTCTGTTTCAAAAAGTAAAAATAAATAATTCATACTTGAGACATGATTTATTCATACTAATCTTTCCTTTGCCACTTCACTAAACTCAGATACCACAAAGACAATGAAATATGAGTAATTCTTACTTTGTCACTTCCCTATACTTGTGTATTTTTAAGAGAAATGATTTCACAACTATTTTTTCTGCATAGAAGTGCTCCTATTTTCTCCGGCTTGAGGTGTCAAAAACAAGAAAGAAGGGGTTATATAAAAGTTTTTAATATTTTTATCTATTTATTTACAATTAGAGAGAGGGGGAGAAAAAGATTATGGGCTTGCTAGGCCCTCTTGCTGCCCCAAACTCCAATTACATATGCCACTTGGTGCACCTGGATTTATGTGGGTACTGAGGAATAAACCCCTGGATGGCTTGCTTTAAAAGCAAACACCCTTAACCAGTGAGAAATCTGCCCAGTCTCTAGAAATTTTATTTATTTATTTATGAGAAAAAGAGAGAGAGGGAGGGAGAGGAAGAGGAAGACAGAGAGAATGGGTGTGCCAGGTCCTCTAGCCACTGCAGACTAACTCTAGATGCATGTGCTACCTTGTGCATCTGGCTTACGTGGGTCCTGGGGAATTGAATCTGGGTCCTTAGGCTTCACAGGCAAATGCCTTAACCACAAAGCCATCTCTCTAGCCCAAAGCATCCTAGAAATTTTGAAAATTAAGTATTTTGCTTGATGGACTAGAGACTGCCAATTTGCAATCAAGAACCTGAAACTTCAATGAACTCTCTTGCCCAGCTCACCTCCCTAGGAAGCAGGAGAGCTGAGCAGAAGAACAAATCTACATGACTGTGGACTCCGCACATGGTACTGGTGTGCATGAGGGTCCCCTAGGAAAAACCAGTGCTTCCTGTTCCAGGTGAACACGAGAACTTAACTAAACACTGAGAATTTAACTAAGAAAGCAAAAGCCCAAGCAAGCTAGTATAAGAATAGAAAGCACAATTATAAAATTAAACACTTTATTATTTATTTTTTAACGTTTTATTTTTATTTATTTATTAGAGAGACAGAATGAGCACACTAGGGCTCCAGTCTCTGCAAACAAACTTCAGACGCATGTGCCACCACGTGCATGTAGCTTATGTGGGTTTGGGGGATTCAAACCTAGGTCCTTAGGCTTCACAGGCAAGCACCTTAACTGCTAAGCCATCTCTCCAGTCCTGAACCCTTTAACATCAGTATTCCTGTTGGATTCATTGACATGTGTACCATGTTTTCATTTCCTATAAGAAGGCTGAGATTTAAAGATGTTGGGAGACCTGTGCAACAATATCACACAAGTGACAAACAGACCTGAGACTGACTACCAGCCTCTTTGAGCTTTGATCACTACTCCTACTCCACTACCTCAGCCTCTCAGGACACATTGTCTTCTGATTGAATATTTTCATGCCTTAATTTATTAACTTATCTATCTTTCAATTCTTACAATTCATTAAAGACAATTTCCCATTTTCTTCTGAAACAAAGCAACACTATTTTCCTACCAACCAATGAAGATGCTAGTCATAATGCAAGCCTGTAGCCGGGCGTGGTGGCGCACGCCTTTAATCCCAGCACTCGGGAGGCAGAGGTAGGAGGATCTCCATGAGATCGAGGCCACCCTGAGACTACAGAGTGAATTCCAGGTCAGCCTGAGCTAGAGTGAGACCCTACCTCGAAAAACCAAAAAAAAAAAATAATGCAAGCCTGTGTCTTTGAAGTAATGATTTTTATTAACTTTTTTATTTTTAGTGCTTTCTATTGATTGTTTTGCTAGCATATGAGATAATGAGCTTCGTTATGATAACTTCAGCCCTGTACTTCATCCACACTCACCTCCCCTAATACTCTACCTAGACTAAAAGAGGGATCAGAAAACACATCCAGTCCTGCAGGATTATTTTCCCAATTCTAATTTATGATAGAAATTCTCATATTGTTTAGGAAAAGAATAAAAATATGAAAAATTAAAATAAATAGATTAAATTGTTGCAAAACTGCAGCAAGATAGAGCTATGTAACTCAGACTGAAAATGACTATAAGCGTGTTTTAAGAAAATTGGGCACTGAGAAAAAATGTATTTTTAAGGTGGGTTGTAGGGAGAGCAAAACTAATAACAAACAAAAACTCTGAGGAAGAATAAAGATATAATATGAATTGTTCAAGTGATAAGGAAAATATTAAGAAATATTATTTGAGATAAGAGAAAAGACAGGAGGGAAACTATAACTAAGAAAGAATTTTCAGATTCCAAACTTCAAATATCAGAAAATATCAGTAGAAAAGTAGTTGACAAGGGAGCTTAAAAGCTGAGAGTAAACATGGTAACTATGAGAACTTGCAAGAAAATTGCTAAGTAAATCAAACATTCTATTTTTATAATAATAAAAAAACCACAATTTTGAAAATAACATCAAAATATGTGAATGAGACAGGTAATTTTAGGAACATTTATCCTAACACTCTAACTTGAAAACATTTAAGGACAATTTTATAAGGGACTATCATTTAAGAAAAAAAGTGATACAATACAAACACGTATTTATCATTTAGCTACATTAACATGATAGCCAAATGTTAAGTCAGGAATGATTCACAAAGATGAAAGGAGAGAGAGAGAAAATCAGATATCAAGAAGGACGCTACAGAAGAATACATTTTTTAAAAGTTGCACATAACATGCCCTATCAATGTACAGACATAACTTTATAATAATTTATCTCTGGTGATACTTGCTTTCTTGTTTGTCCAGACAACTGGGCAGCAAAAATGTCACTTGATCCATGCTTAAGTCCTTGAGAGAACCAGAACATAATGGGCTCCAAAACACCTACAAATGCTGGCATCATGAATGCTTCCTGCCTAACTCTGTTGGACAACAGAGACAAAGTAAGCCCTGTAATTACATCCCAACCTGATCCATGCTTGCGGTCATGTAATTAATACTTCCTCTGTAGAGCAATGGAATAATTTAGAGAGCAGATATTTTTCAACCATGGTCTGAAAAAAGAACCCCGAGAGGGGAATACATGTGCATTTTAGCTACGTGCAGGCACTTCTGGGACTCCATTTGCTAAGAGAAATTGTAACTAGATTCTCAGAGCTTTCATTGTACCAAGAGATGAAAATGATACTTCCTTCCTGCTAACGGCTATAGTGGGGGTAGAAGAAAGGGTGACCGGAGCCTATATTTATTCCATGAGGGTTTATGAAAATGGTAAACACAATCTCCATTTCTGGCTACCTGAGCCATCCTCAAATGGTGCCAACCACATCTACACTCTCAGCCAGGAAATTGGTACAGAAATCTGGCACCAAAGGTTAGACCTCTTCTTACACAGTAGAAATAAAACCTTGTGCTCTAGAAAATCTATACTGACTTCTCAAATCCATCCATAGTTTCTAACATTCATTTGTATAGAGGCATTCACAATAGTGAATGTAGATGCTGCAAAACTCAAAGAGACATGTGAAATTGTTTTATAACATAAAAACAGAAAACAGAGTAAGAATATAAACAACATAGACTTTATTTCTAGGAAACTCCCTTTTCAGTAACTGTTCCAGTTTTAAATTCTTTGATATTAACTTTTTTAAAAACTATTTACACACATAACTAGTAAAAGTATATATTTTCAATGCCTCTCTCCATTATCAACCAAATCAAAAACAAACTTAATCTTCTCTCTTCATTAGCTGTTTCTACTAGATATTTAAAATATACAAAATTTGGTGTTAGGGCCCACACAAAGCAATGAAATGGTCATTTCCTCTACTTTACATTCTACAACATAACTATACATCATTCTTGGCACTTATTACTTCACAACTAAAAGGAAGTATTTCCTATATCACTACCACATTACCTATGTTTACATATTGTGATATCCTACACACTACATAACAATTTTGAACATGTTGTTCATTGACTTGCCATAAGATGATATAAAATTATGAAAGTACAGAACTTGAAGAGGCACAAATATTCAGTCTACCACAATAGTATTCCAAATTTACCTACCCCTAATATAGTTAGTATACAGCAAATTGTTAGAATATGTAATGAAATTACTCTTGCCATAGAGGTAATCCGTCCTGTGCTAGTAGAATATAGTTATCAACTACAAGTAACTAATATTCATTTCAAAAACAACTTAACTAGACTTAGGTATCTTTACTGTAGTGACTTGATTGATTCAATTTTATGTTCATAAAGTCAGATGATTTGCTCATAAATTATGGAAGCTCTTGATTTCAATCTATGAATTATGCCAACAAAAACATGAAAATTTTAAGACAGCATATGATTCTGTATGAATATTTAAAACCAAAAAACCAGATTTCTATTCCATTAAACATGAGATAAATATTTAACAAAAGAACAAAATTACTGATAAGATACATCCTGACAACCTTTTAGGCACAGTCATCCAGAGCTCACATTTCAATAGCAGGCAAACCCACAGAAGGGAGTCCCTCTCCATTAGAGATCACTCCATTTTTCCACTAGAAAAGAGTAAATGTGGTTTTTGATATACTTCTGGCTTAGGAACTCAGAAATTCAATATATGTTCCAATTTACAAAAACTAGAAACACAAATACCAATGGCCCAATTCCAGGTGGACGCAGTTCTCCAGAGTCAAAAACTGAAGCATGAAAACACTAAAAACTCAATAAAATCACCAAGATGAGGGATGTTTGAATTAAACATTTCATTCTTGAATGTATCACTTTGGTACTTCATTTAATTATCAGTCTCACCTCAAAGGTTAAATCCACTTTAAAATTATCAGAATGATCTGTTAAAAATGTATTGGATTAAGTAGTCACCTTGCCCCTATGCATATTGTAAAAACTCACTTCAATCAATCTCCTCAGGGTAATGTTAACAGATCAGTAGATATGGGAGTCCATTTGTGTGTTTGTCACTTGCTGTGGAGACAAAAGCTATGTACAAAGCAATGTATTACAAACTACATTAACTACATTTGAACACTGTTTCTTTTTTTATTTTTTTAAATTTATTTTTTTTCTTTATTAGTTAGTTTTGTATTCAGCAAATACAGTCAGTTTGGTACCATTATTAGGCTCATCCGTGACCTACCCCCTCCCCTTGGCCCCTCCTTGTTGAGGTATACGGGTCATGCATTGTGGAGTTAGCCCACAGTTATTGGTAAGTTAAATGTCACTGCATATCATGACCCAACAAGTGGCTCTGACATTCTTTCTGCCCCCTCTTCCGCAAAATTTCCCTGAGCCATGTTGGGTTCAATGAACACTGTTTCTTGTAGGAAATAAAGTACAGGTTAATGTAGAACTGTTGAGTTAAATTATACACAGAAAGATTATCTTGAGGGTTCAGAAGTTATGTACTGGTTGGAAGTACAGCTCAGTGGTAGGGCATTTTCCTCAGCATTTGTGAGACCAGGGGTTTAATTCCCAGCACAGGAATGCTGGAGTGTTCCTTTGGGATGGTTCATACGTGGCACAAAATAATTGTGACAAAAACCAGAGTCATCATCAGTATATTCACAAACTACTAGTTCTAAGTCTCTTGCTTTGTTCATCATATTTCCAGCCACTCACAGATATTAAACCTGAAATTCAAGGCATAGTCTGGACTGTTCCTTTCATTACCGAGACAGGTCGGATGATTTCAAGTTCTCCTGCATCCTCCCAAAGTCTTCCAGGAGTGTCCAACATACAGAAAGTCACAAATAACTATGAATACAGCCCAACACAAAACCATTAACTATTTTCAACTTAGATTACGAATCAAGTAAGAAACATGCCTCTTGCCTCTTGGGGAAGTCTGTACAGGAGTTTCCAGGAAGGACTAACAGAGGGAGGAAATCCTTCCTCCAGAGTGGGTAGCCCTTCCAGTGGTGGACTACACAGTAAAAAGCTGTGAGGGAACACAGTGACTTTTGCCATGTTATTTGCTGTTGAGTGCTTTTCACCCAACTCTGGCCCTGGCTAGTCACTCATGCAAGCATGCATCTACCTTGTTTTAGCTACCCTTCCTAGACATGATAACTGAGTTTCATCAGCCTTCCAAGATGAACTGAAGACCAGTAGCTTTCCAGGAATCCTGCAGGCCTTCAGGGCCAAATTGGGACTGCTGAGGTATCCATCCTTGTGGACTGAGCCACTGCCAAGTTTACCAACTCTCCAGCCTGCATCATTTCACGGATGGAGCAGATACCAGACCTCTTGACATTCAAGCCTGCAGACAGCTATTGTTTGTCTGCCCAGTTCACATCCTGTAAACTAATCCAGTAAATCTCCTTTACAATATATCTACATTTTATCAGTTTTGTTCCTATAGAGAACCCTGACTGATATAAAGACTTAAGCCCCAAATATGTAGGGGTGGGGCCAAAACTGGGCATGAATCACATCAGCAGGTGAGGAGGGTGGAATGTGACCCCTCAGAAACCATGAGCACAGGTGAACAGAAAAAAACCAAGTCAGAGCGAAATTGAGCAAGTAAAATAGCAAAGCCAGAGCTCCAGGAGAAATGAGAGAGTAACAGAGGTATCTTATGAATAAATATGTCAAGGAATCTGGACACTGATTTTATAGGACTGGAAGAACAACACCAACATCAGGTAAGTACTAGTGGAAATTCCCTTGGAAGACTGGTCATCTTGCCAGTACCTATTAAGAGAGGCTATGGTTCTACCTTCATTTTCAATCTTCACAAAATATTCAAATCCTCACAAAATCACTGCCATTGTACTAAAATGTTCTGAGCAATAAAATTATAAATGAGAATTGCTACTCAGTCCTGGAAAGCACAGACCTGTCCTCTCAGCTATTCAAAAAACTGGGACAGAAATAGCATGAGTTCAAAGCCTACTTGGAAAACTTAAGAGTGACAGTGTCTCAAAATAACATGTTTTTAAAAGGTGAAAAATATGTATCAGTAGTAGTACATTGCCAGGCAATGTACAAGACCCCTGAATTCAATCCTCAGTACCAGAAGAGAAAAGAAGTATTTAGGCAAAGTAGATTTTGTTTCCCAACTGATTTGCTGAAGTAAAAAAAAAAAAAAAAATGGTACTCTCCAAAACAGTTGTTTGCACACACTGTTTCTAAAATCTTATAGTAAGCTTCTGTGTCTTTTTCATGCTATTCGGTATTATACTGACATCCTTTTATTACTTTTTTCCATTAAATAGAAGATGAATATGTCTTCATGTCAACACACCACACAGAATACTGCCTTTTACAATGGAAACCCTTACAGAGGTTTTCAAATAAACTTGGATTTACAGCAGCTTACTGCATGAATAATAATGAAGTCTATATAGGAGAAATAAACAATTCATTTCTGACAATTCAGTGACTGTATTAGCATCTTTAAAATCAATGAGATTATTTAGCTTTACATGAGGCAGAACAAATAAGCTAACCTCATGTGGAAAATTATTTTACAACTGTTAAAGCCTAAAAGATCTTCACAGTGCCCCTTAACAGTTTTTCTTGTTCCATCTGCATTCTTTAAAATTAACTAAATTTGGGACTGAAGAAATGGCTCAGCAGTTACAGGCACTTGCTTGTCAACCTTGCTGGCCTAGATTCAATTCCCCTATACCCAGGTAAAGCCAGACGTGTCTGGAATGCATCTGGAGTTCAGCTGCAGGGCAATAAGCCCTAGTATGCCCATACTCTCTTTCTCTCCCCCATCTCCTAAATAAATTAAAAAATAACTAAATAAAAATAAAATCAACCAAAGTAATTTTAGCTACAGAGGGCATCTGCATTTGGACATAGAGAAAGTTTTCAAGTTTACTTTTATTCAAACAGATACAAAGATATAATAATAAACATTTACAAGAAATATTTTGTTGACAATGACAGACACTTAATATGAATAAGTTTTAGGTTTGCCTTTTTATTGGGAAGGATATGGGAGTATCCTTCAGAATACCCAGGCTATACACAGATGAGGGAGCCTACGATTCAAAAAATTCAAGTGTAGGGCTGGAGAGATGGCTTAGCGGCTAAGCGCTTCCCTGTGAAGTCTAACGACCTTGGTTCAAGGCTCGATTCCCCAGAACCCACGTTAACCAGATGCACAAGGGGGCGCATGCGTCTGGAGTTCATTTGCAGTAGCTGAAGGCCCTGGCGCACTCATTCTCTCTCTCTCTCTCTAGCTGCCTCTTCCTTTCTCTGTTGCTCTCAAGTAAATAAATAAAAATGAACAAAAAAATATTTAAAAACAAAACGTTGCAGGTCTAGCTTCAAATTCTTTCAAAAAAATTCAAGTGTCATCAGAACTGTCAAGTTTTCTATCCCTCCTCCTCTCTCTCACTCCCTTTTACCTTCCCTCTATCTTCTATCACTGCCTTTTCTATCCTTCTTTTCTCTCTAATTCATAATTTCATTCTTTTTTCTCTCATTCACTCTAATATCCTTTTCCTCTCTAGAGAGCGTGTCTTTGCTTTATTAACCAATGGCCTAAAATATGTGTTCATTCATAACTGCTTAGCCCTTTATTATATTAATGTTTCAGTCACATTCAGTAAGTGTACAGGATTGAAAAAATAGTAGAAGAAAAAAATACATTGGTCAACAGACCATGTGCCAATTACTAGACCAACTGATCTGAGGCTGAAAGAATAGAGTGATATAATCTGTTCACTATGAAACTACACAACTATTAGGTAGCAAAACAGCATATCTAGGACAATGAAGGCTGCACAGAAAAAAGAATTCTACATTCTCAGGAGATAATTACTTATATTACTTATCATACTTATTATGTATTTATATAATTAAGTGCTGCTATTTTATCTGCAAAAAGATCCTTAAACAATTGAATATGACAACTTCAAGTGTAGATCTTTTATAAATCACTATTCAATAATAAGCATGTCAACAGTCCTTAGCATGAATAAAGTTCAGGCATGAGAGATATTATTTCTATTAATAGAATAATATTAGAATATAGTAATAAAACAGTGGTATTTAACTTTTGGGGGTGAAATTTGTCTAAATGGTTTTATAAGTAGTTTTCTTTAAAATACATGGATGCTCATACCATGAAATTATAAATAAGTATGATTTTTCTCCATTTAGAACACTGCTTCAGATAAGTGGTAATATAACAGCTATCTGGTATATAATGGCCTCATTTGTGAATAATTTTTTAATTTAGCTCTTATTAAAATTCCCTCTAAACACTCTATTGCATTAACTAGTTCACAAGAATTTTAATAAAGTGACACATAATAACTAATATTTTAAAATAAGTCTACACAAAGAAGCATTACATTCCTCCACAATATTACTATGAATTGTAGTATGATCATTACAATCTCAAAATATTAAAAATTATCACCATAAAAACAAAGCCTATATAAAAGTAAATACTTAAATAACATATCCTACTGTGCTCATAAAGTTCACACTTTAAAAATTACAGTGATACCAGCCTTTTTTCTTAAATGTCCAAAAACGTGGAAAGGAGTAGGGACAATGCAGGGTAAAGAAAACAAGGGCTGAAGAGATTTCTCAGTGGTTAAGGTACTTGCCTGCCAAGCCTAAGGACCTAGGTTCGATTCTCCAGTACCCACATAAAGCCAAATGTACAAAGTGGTACATGTGCCTGGAGTTTGCTTTCAGTGGCTAGAGGCCTTGACATAACCATTTCTCTCTCTCTCTCTCTCTCTCTCTTCCTCTCTCTCTCTCTCTCTCTCTCTCTCTCACACACACACACACACACACACACACATAAATATTTCTGAAAAGAAAACAATAAATATTGCCCCTAATCCATTGATTATCCACTTACCCTCTTGTCCATGCCATCTCTGTCATGAGGAACCAGAGTAAATAGTATATAATTTAAGTTATTATTGATTATACATAAAAAGTATGATCTTTGTGAAATAAATTATATTGTCCATCTCCTGTGAAAATTTTTTCCTACAGTTCTTCTATATAAAACAATGTTTTCAGTTTAGTTTTTAGAATCTAATGAACCTCTTTAGCTAGATAGACTTAAGAAGTGTAATCCATTATCTTGTCATGCATAGTGTGTCATTAGAGTGCTCATAGGACTATGGAATAAAAATAAGATTAAAATATGTTAAGTTTGAAATGTGAACATGAATTATTATTTTCTTTTTTCAAGTAAAATCTTGATGGGTAACTTGCTGTCAAAACAATACATTGAAACATGAGGAAAAGTGTCAAATTCAAAGCAAATTGGTATAATAAATGCAAAAAATAGGCTATAATGTGAATAATTCTGAGGAGATTAAAAAGCAATGGGGATGTTTCATTGCAGCATTTACTTAATTCTAACAGCAGGAAGAAAAACATGTGTACAATATAGGCTGGGTGTGGTAATGGCCATCTCTAATCCCAGCACTCAGGAGGTTCAGTCATCCCAAGCTTCACAGAGAGGCTACATGAGACATAATTTTTTTAAAAAGTACAATATAAAAAGGGAAGTATTTTTGTGTCTAAAATAATAGGCTTGCCTAGTGTGGTAGCACATTCCTTGATTCCCAGCATGCACAGTGGGGGACGGAAGGCAGAGGTAGGAGGATCACTGAGTTCAAGACCAGCCTGAGACTACATAGCCCATGCTGACCTGGAACTCTGTCACCCAGATTGGCTTCAAATTTATAGCAAATCCTCCTACTCCAGCCTCCTGAATACTGAGATTAAAGGCATCTACCACCATGCTTGGCTTTATGAATTGTTTTTAAGAAAAGAATCAAATCCATTCCCAAAGGGAAAAAATAAACCAAGCACTGACTCCCAATCAACCCATAATTGATAACTCATTCCTTGAAATTTGAATCTCTCTCCTCTCTCCCTCCATCCCTCTCTTCTCTCCTCCCTTTCCCAGTCTCCTATCTCCCTTCCAAAACAGAGAACACAGGAGTCAACAGGGTTCCTAGCTTTTGCTACTAATGCCATTCATGCTTTATATCTCTGGAGTAGCACACATTCCACAGTGGAATGCTCTACAGTTCACGTTTATATATTATGCCCGACCAGATAAACTGCCCAACTTTAAAAGTCCAAGAGCATGTATATGAACCAAAGCCTTGATTATTAATCCTACAGATGAGAGAGGTACAAAATCCCTCTCATTAATTATTTCCTGAGTAAAACCAGCCTTGCCTATCTCTTGGCCAGATGAGTTCCTCTAATGTGAAGAATTGCTAAAGGCAGTGCAATCCACCTCAGCGAGTCTACCTTTCATAGGAGTCAACATTCTGAATGTATTGGTTTCACTAAGAAAGGAAATAGCAACTATCCATCAGACTTTCAGATCCTGTTTTAATCAGAACTCATTGAGGAAACAGATTGAAAAGCCAGAACTTTCAATGCCCCTGTTCTCAAAGGTCTTTTCTAACTGACTTGCAGCCCACAGAGGAAGAACACATACTGGCAATCCTTTCTATTTAATTTGGTATAAGTTCATAAAACAAATTGCCCAGATAATTGGACATGTCTTCAATTCTACACTACATTTTCCATAGATGTAAACCAGATTTATAACTTAGAAGTGCAGCAATAAATGAACATTGCTTATAACAGATTTGTGCCAAGTCTTATGTCAAACTGAAATAAAAAATGAGACCGACCACTTTGAGTAATCAAATCTGTCAGCTCAGTTAACTCCTTCTAAAGTATTGATGAGAATCTCTAAGGTCTGCAAAAAAGTTAATTATTTTTAGTAACACAAAACTATGGAAGTTATTACATATAGCTATTTGAAACAAGTTTCCCTAAAAATAAACCTCCTAAACATTTTTTTCTTGCATTTTTTTTTCTGTTCACCTCCCCCACACCCTTTGGAGAATTCAAAGCCCACTCACACATGGAAACTACTATCTTGAGGCTAAATTCCCATTTTCCTCTGAGGAATTTTTCCACCCCGACTGAAATCAGAGTTGGCAAGTATGCTTTTCTAGACTGGATCGTCTGGCCACCATTTGTCTGGTCCTTGGTCCAAAAAGGAAATAAAAGTTGAGGTTAATATTATTTTGGATAACACAGGGTGGTTTTTAGGCATATCTGTTAGTCCTGTGATAACTAAATAAATCCAGTTATTACAAGCAAAACTTAAAACTAAATGCATCATTTAATTGAATTCTTCCTCTCTTATGACCAAGAAAACAAACAGTAACAATAATATGAAGCAGAGTTTCCAACTGAAAAAAAAAACTTCGTCTATGTATTTCTTCAGGTCATTTGCCAAAGTCAACATTCCAAGAAAGTGAACTTAAATACTGATCATTCCAGGAAAAAAGAAAGTAGATGTATGGATATGTGGATATCAGCTGCCATTAGTAACACATTTCCAGATTTTTTTTATGTCATAATAAAGTTAGAGTGATAAAACATTCTTCATGGAATCTTACCTTGGATTGTGTTTAAGAAAACTTTTATTATCTATTGCTAAATTATTTAATGCATTCAAATTCATCACCTTCCTTCTGCTAGTGTCCTTCTCTCCTCATTTAGGCTACAAGAAACAGAATACACTATTTTACCAAACTAGAAACCAAGTTGACTCTCAAATGCTCTTTATCTGTGAATATCAAGGTTTGATAGATATATTAAATACTGATCAAAGCTATTCTTCCATCATTATTTCCCTCTGCTTTACACTCAGCCTAAATGTTCACCTCCTTCTAATTCACCCTAAAATGAGTTCCCAGAAGCTTCTATCCAAAGGCAAATCCAATCATGTCTATCTCCCATGTTAAAATCTTACAGGAACTTACCAATGCCTAAACTAAAACAGAATTTTTTCCTCCATTTATCACTTGCTAAAAATTTGCAATGCTTTAAACTGATTTTCAAAATGATCCTTGTCATGATTTGTGCCCTTGATCACTTCTAAACTATTTCTTTCACTGATATCTACTGTTGACCACTTATACAGACTCAGACTGTGGTAGCTTAAATGTTATAGTGTAAATGGCCCCATAGACTAAGGTGTTTTATTAAAATATAAGCTTGTAACTTGGACCTCCAGCTGCCTAGCTAGAGGGGGTGTCACTGGGGCAGATTCTGGGATCCAGCCCAAAGATGGTGAAAAGAGTAGTTTGAGCTCTGCTGGTTCATGCTTGCAGCTTCTTCCACCATTGATGGAGTTTCCCCTGGGTTTTGTCTGCCTGAGGTAAATCCAATACTCCATAAATTGTGCCTGGTTGCATGTTAGCCCCAGCAATATGGAGCTGACTACAACACAGGCTAAAATTATTTTGAAACACTTAGTTCCAGAGTGTTTATACCATCTCTGTATATAATATAGCTATGTCCTTGTGACTGAATAAATAATAAAAAAAGTTTTTTCTTCTCATAACCAGGTGATAAGAAAATACCAATTGCCTGTATGATGAATGGAAGACATACACCTGACCTAAGTAATGAGATCCATTTCATCAGTGGCCAACATCATATCATTTTCATGTACAGTAAGTAGACAAGTTTGGACAATTGGAAAATTTTTGACAAATTACTAATTGCACTAGCTTTCTTTGAGTTGAGTTCATGAGTAGGCACAATAAAATAGTGACACTGATTTTTGTAATTGGTATATTGTCTTCTCCTTACAATTGGTTCTGCAGGTTTTCTGTACTTTTCTGTAACTAATTTTTTACTGGTTTTGCTCTTGGCTTTAAAACTAAAAATTGGATGTAACTGCAATATTCATTTTCTTTGTGATTTATCTAATGCAATTAGAGCCTATCAATTACTTAACATTTAGAAATAGACCCAAGGACAATAATGTGTCAATAATGTTTTGGTGACTTAAATTTTAGAACATCTCACCATCTTTCCCTTTCTTGTTTTTGGGTTTTTTTTGGGGGGGGGTGTTTATTTTTTTGTTGTTTTGTTTTGTTTTGTTTTTGGCTAAGCTTTCATTTTCCATTCTAACATATTGAGGTTTGAATATGAAGTGTTCCTGTAAGTTTGTGTGCTAAAGGTTTAGTCCCCAGCTTATGATGCATTTTCAAAGGTTCTGGAAACTATAACAAGTACAGCCTACATAGAGGAAAATGCTACTGAAAGGTATATGGTTGTGGGCTTTATTTTGAATAGGGCTTTGGCTTCCTGCACACCAGATGAATGTCCTTCACATATAACAAAAAACATTGACCCTCACACCACAACATTCTGTCACACAGCAGGCTCAGAATCAACAAAGCCAAAGGGTATGAACTAAAACATGTGAAACCATGAGCCAAAGTAAATCCTTTCTTCCCTTAAGTTGTTCCTATCAGCTATTCTTTCAGGCGGATTCAAAAGTAACCAATGCACTACACAAATGAACAGGATTTTATTTATTCATAAACTTAAGAAAATTCCTCTGAAGAGAAATCCTCAAGAATTACATTTGACTTCTACAAAAAAAAAAAAAAAAAAAAAAAAAACAGTAATAGAAACTACTCAAACTCATACAGAAATCACCCTATAGAAATGTTTCACGAGAATGAAGGCAATTTTAAACTACTTTAACTCAGAGATATTAAACTTTAGAATTACATTTTATAAGAATGGGACATTTCTTTGATCTTAATTGACATAATATTTACTGTTCTACAAGCATCTTGATTTGGAGCCATTAATATTACTAGACACAGATTTTTTTTCATCTTGTTTTAACATTTTACTATCTACTTTGAACATTTATTCTCTGAAATTACTAAATTCAATCAAGCTCTAAGTTTAGAAGGAAACTAGTGATATAAACATGCCACCATAAAGGTTAAACTTTTCTTTCCTGGGTGGTGTAACAATTACAGCAAAACGTGCCACTTTAAGCAATACCATTTTTCTCCCAGTCAGCTACAGCAAAGGAAAAGAAAAAAAAAAAGCAGCTTTTCAGACATAAGAGAAAACAGAATAAAGCCTTATCTGTATAAAATATTTTACACCAAACTTTCTACAGAAGATTCCAGTCAAAATAATCAGCTAAAGTTCCACAAATCCCTCTTGAAGCGTCCCAGTGAAGAATGCACAACACACTGAAACCCGCTTCTCACCAAAACTACCCTGAGGTTTTAAGACCAAGTCAGAAACATGTCTCGCTCAAGT
This sequence comes from Dipus sagitta, assembly GCA_036346955.1. NCBI lineage: Eukaryota > Metazoa > Chordata > Mammalia > Rodentia > Dipodidae > Dipus > Dipus sagitta. Next base: position 29,728,794 of record CM070772.1, read on the forward strand.
AACTAACCCGAATATTTCACTTTTTTCTTGAAATCAAAAAGAGGAACTAGAGATGTCTAAAAAGGAAGAGGAAGGGGAGAACAAGAAAGAGTAATGGGGGAAGAAAGAATAATAGCCACTTTTTTTTCCTCTACATGTAATTTAGCTTTAGTAACTACGTATATATGAAATGCTATGTATGAAACCAGAAGGGGAACTAGTTGGGGAGAATGGGTCAGAAGAAGGGAAGGAAGACAAAGAATAAAAGAGGAGCAAGTATGATCAAAGTACAGTGATAAACAATGAAAATGTAATACTGAAACCCATTATTTGTACATTAAAACTTAAAAAAAATAACAGTATAGCATTGATGAATTTAGTCCTCAAATCTGGTACTTGACAAAAACAAAAATTAGCCTCTTTTTACATGAGTTTGCTTACACATACATACTTATGCTGTACCTTGGGGCAAGTATTGCTTTAAGTATTTTCCAATGAGAATAACGTAGATGTTTACCTACTGACCTTTTTCAGCTTCAAGTGTGATAACTCTGCTAACCTTTTGAGTTTCTGGAAGTTTAAAATTTCAGTTTATCACTGGTGCTACAACGTCGGGGTTGTTCTGTCCATAATTTCCACTGAACATGGTTCTCCCTGACAAGCAAGAACTTCAGATATAACAGAAAACACTGGCCCTCAGATTTTGAAAAGCAAACTGCAATGAAGCAATCTGTTTTTCATGATAGTCTCTGATGACAGAAAAGCCGGATATTCACAGCAAATAATCAATAGAAGTTAATGCCATGTGTACCTTGAAAACCATCTTCCTTCAATCCTTGCCAAAAGTCTGAAACATGGTGTTGCTGCAGTACCCTCTGTATTTCCCTACGTCATTGACACGGCTTCAAAAATATTTTTAGTGGTCACGTACCAGGCTCATGAAAACACCAGTTCTGAAAACCTTATTTCGAAGGTAAGCAAAGCAGTTTTCCTCATCCCTATGAAAAGATTAACCTCAACTAAAAGCAACAAAGAATGAACTATGTTTCCTAAAACCTGGAGCTTAACACAACCATTAATTCAAAGACGTGTTTGGCGGGGTACGGCAGGAGACGAACTGGGGATCGAATTCGGGGCCTTCAGCCAGCTGGACAAAGAAGCGCTCTCCTACAGACCTACATGTCCAACCTGAAGTCAGCTGGAAGACGGCCGGAGTAGAAGACGGTGGAATTCTTCCATGTCCTTTCACACTTGCGGCAAGGGGCGGTTCCTGGGCGCACGCCTCTTTCTCTTCTCCCGGTACTCCTGAAGCGCCTCGTCCAGGGGCAGCACGTTGTGCTGCTTGTGGCGCCGCGATTCCCTGCACACCACGCAGATGGCCACCTGATCCACCTCACAGAAGAGCTTCAGGGCCTCCTCGTGCTTGGGGCACATGCTCTGCTGGCTGCCCTGGCCCCAGCACGCGGGATTCGCGCACATCTGGCGAATGACTTGCACCATGTTGGCCAGCTGGAAGTTGGGGCGGAAGCTGCGCTGGGTGAAGGACTTCCGGCACTGCGGGCAGGTGAACAGCGGCGGCGGTGGCGGCGGAGGCGGCGGCGGCGGCGGGGAGGGCGAGCGCGAGCGGGGCCCGGGGTTCCGGTACCGCCACACCAGCTCCCGCGGGCCTCGCCCGTCGCGCTCCGGCCCCCCGCGGGCGTGGTGCCAGTACTCGGCCTCGTCGAACATGGCGGTCAGGTTCCTGCGCGGGCCGGCAGCGAAGCCGTGGCGGCCGTCGTCGCCAGCCCGGCGGCGGCGGCCATCCTCCAGCCGACGGTAGCGGCGGCCGCCCTCGGTGGCAGCAGCGGCAGCAGCAACAGCAGCGGCGCGGCGCCCACCGTACTCGGGGTTCTGGGAAGGCCCGGCCGCCGCCTCCCAGGGCCTGCGCCCGGGGTGCTCCCCGTCTTCCTGACCCCACAGCTGGGTCACACACCCTCGGCAGAAGTTGTGCCCGCAGCCAATGGACACGGGGTCCCGGAAGTAGTCCAGGCAGATGGAGCACAGCGCCTCTTCCTGAAGCATCTGCAGGGGACTGGGCTCGGCGGCCATCTTGAACACTGCCTGCTTTTCCGTGGGCTGCAAGAGGCTCTGACCCCGCTCCGGGGCTCTCCGCGGGTCTGGAGCTCCGCAACCGGAAGTGCCTCTTGACGCCTCGGCCTCCACCGGAAGTGGGCTCTTCGCCCCTCAGCTCTCCTCACTACCGAGGCCTTCGCTCTCCTCCGCTCAGGCCTCGCCTCAGTCGAGGCACCGGCAGCCCCAAGGCCTTGACTCCTCAGCTCTCCACAACCACGTGGCCGACCAGAGGCTCACAGCAGTTCTTCCACCAAAGTCAGCCCGGCCCTCAACCTACTGAAGCCTCACAGTAACATCCCGCCTTCAGGGCTGCGCAAAGCAAAAGCGTGGCGGTGGCGGTGGCGGCATCCCCGGCAGCTTGAAGACAGCCGCTCAAGGTCACCGAGATAACGTCGTGGGCGCTCTAACCCACGCTCTTCACGCAAGGGGGCCGCACTGCGCCGTGGGAGGACCTCATCTCGATGGTGTTCCCCAAGATGTGCCTTGCGCAATCCTGGAAGCTCATTCCAACCCAACCTGAGAGAATGGCGAAGGGCAGCTAGAGGAAGGAATGGCTGTAATCGCAGGACTCCAGAGGCCGAGCAGTAGAATCAAGAGTCGATGACCATCTTATCTATCACTACATAGTCAGTTCGTGGTCAAAGTATTCTACATGAGACCCTGTCCGAGAATGGGGGGGGGGGGGGGTGCAGGGAAGCAAAGTAAGATGAGTAAGCTCAAAATCATGATATTAAAAAACTTTTTATTCTTTTATTATTATTATTATTATTATTTTAGTATTTCTGCTATACAACAAGCAACTCGTGCCAACTAATTCTCTTCCAAACTAATGTGCAGCTGTACTGCTGCCAATGTGAATTCACATTGGAACTCCAAAACCACCCCAGGTAGTGTCAAGACTTAGTTCATTACTCTCTCACCTCACATAGGAAGGTTGTTAAGAAGTTGATGAGGATAATCAAGTCATACTGGAAAGAATGTTTTGGACCATAAGTATGCAGCTGCAGTGAGAAGATATTTGGCACTTCTAGCGTTATAAAAGTTAGAATGATTAATAAGAAGTATGGAATTGGTCTGCTGAGAATACTGCAATCCCTTAATGGTTATTAGGAGATGTGTGAAGCACATAAAAACAGATGTAGATTATATGTTACTGAAAGGATTCATGATTTGTTTTTATCACCTCTAGGTCCTGTTTTCTAGAATTTTACAAAACATCCTAGGTTATGACTTTCATGCTTAGGACAGTGTTTTTAAATAATGCTTCAGAGATTGTATGAAAAGTTTGGTAGGTAGTCCAAATGGCCTCATTTGTACATGGCACCAAAACACAAGTTTATTTGCTTCCTCATGACATCCTATTAAAATAATTATGTAGATTTTTAAGGTATTAAAACAAAAATACAAGGGTCAAGTAAGGAAAAACAACAGCTGCACAATCTTGGAAAAATAGTACTTTAGGATAAAGAAAGATGAATCCAAACCAACAAGAAAAAAAAAAAAGCTACAGAGAAGGTGCAGAAGCAGAAGCAGAATGAAAATAATAAGAAAGAAATCCTCCGTACTAACAGCACTGGGTACTCATGAACCTGAAAGCAAGTACAGGCTAAAACCATATTGCTGACTTTCTACAAGTAAAGAACCAGGTGCATAACTACACAGCAGCTAGGCCCTTCCTTTTCTGCACAGCCTAAGGCTTACTACCTACAGAGGACGAATCAGAGGAATGCTGATGTAGAAAACATAGGATAGAGGAAGACTCATTACTTTTAATGAGGTGCACATTGAACTATGAGAGCCCTCTGACCTTTCTTTCCCCTTATCTAAAGCTAATGCCAGCAGGAAGGAAGAGTCATAATTCTTCTCTAGAGAATCTCACAAAACTAAATCAAAAAGACCTGGGAGAAGAAAGAAAGGAAGGGAGAGAGATAGAGAGAGAGAGGAAGGAAGGAAGGAAGGAAGGAAGGAAGGAAGGAAGGAAGGAAGGAAGGAAGGAAGGAAGGAAGGAAGGAAGGAAAAAGAAAGAAAGAAAGAAAGAAAGAAAGAAAGAAAGAAAGAAAGAAAGAGAAAGAAAGAAAGAAAAGAAAACACTGTGGGGAGTTCTCTGAGGATCACCCAACAAGGAGGCACACAAGTAAGCTCATATAACTCCTATGAGTTCCTAGTCATATATTGAGTGACTCGTTTCCCATATATTTGAGGAATACCTCCAGCATAAAACAAGAAACAAAAAAATACATAACTAAATAAAAGCCCACATACTGAGAGCCAGGGAGATGGCTCAGTTGATAAAGCTCTGATTGCACAAGCTTCATGACCAGAGTTCAGTTCCCAAGCACCCATGTAACATGTTGGGTGGGCATGACAGGCCCTGTTATCCCAGTGCTCAGTAAGTAGAGACAGGGATCCCCAGGGCAAACTAGCTAACTAGACTAGATGTCTAGGTTCAAGTGAGAGACCAACCTTGTCCAAGTAAAATAGAGGAAAGAAACCAAGGCATCCAATGTCAACCTCTTTAAGAAAGAGGAAAAGAAAGTATAAATAAATTTTTATTACAATTATACATTTATTTATTCTATGTATGATGATACTAATTTAACAGTAACTTAAGGAGATGATCTTTAAAGCAGGCCAGACATAGTGGCACACACCTGTAATCCTCAGAAGTATAGGTAAGTGCCCAGGAGTCTAAGGCAGAATTGCAAATCAAAGCCAGCTTGGCTACATGGTGAGATCCTAGAGAGATGTGGGGTGTGTACAAAGCAGGGAAGGGGGTGAGAGGGAAGGATAGAGCAGGAGAAATTTACAAGCACTGAGTTTGTTTCTTTATCATGAAATAGTACGCTATCTAAGAGTTATACAACAGATTATATTCTTTGCGGGACTTCATAGATTTCCCTAACCAACAACCATACTTGGTACTAGATGTTATCATTTGATAACCACTGCTACTGGGATGCTTACACAGTTCTTATCTATTAGAGTTCCTGGGACTTGCTTTTTTTTGTCCTCCACTTCTCTTGCAGACATTCTCTGATAATCTCAGCTACACCTTTAGCTGAATGAGATGCTCAACCATCAACCATTCTTTCTTCATTGGAGTTCTTGAAGTAATTTTAGTTGTGCACAGAATTTTTCACACACAAAAACATATTCTTCTGAGTTCCTGTATAATTACTTTTCTCGTTGCTATGACCCAATACAGCAGCTTGGGAAGGGCATGTCTTGGCTTACATTTCTAGGGGATACAGTCTAACATTCGAGAGAAGGTATGGCAGCAGGAGGCGGCTTGTCACAAGGTATCCACGGTTAGGAAAGAGAGAAAGATGAGGGTTCCTGTTCAGCTCACCTCCTCCTCTTTATCCAACTGGGGATCCAGGCCAATGGAATGGTTCCACCCATAGTTACGGTAAGTCTTCCCACTTTAATTAACCTAATCCAAAAATTCCCTCACAGATGTACCCAAAGATTTGTCTCCTAGGTTATTCTAGATCCAGTCAATTGATAAGCAAGATTAACCATCATAGTTTCCATATCTTTCCCTTGAGTAACACTATAATTTCTATAGAAGAGAAAATAAATGTGAAGAACAATAATTCCCTCCTTTATCCTTAGCCCTACCTCAGTTGTTCACAACCACATATTTTTAATCCTTCACTATTTTGTTCATTTGATCTACTTCTGTCCTTTATTACAAAACCTCAGCAGCATTTTCATAGGCAATGGTAATATCTGCATGCCCAGGACCCTCCATTAGGAGTCTTGCATCTCTAATACATTTTCTATACAGCTATTAGATCATTTATTCTTAGATATGCAGCATTCTTCATATTTGGACTGGTCAGTCTTCAAGCACTTCAATAACCATATGTACTGGTGATCAGTCATCTTATACACAACACAGTCTGCTTTTTTTAAACAATTATTTATTTATTATTTGAGAGAGAAGGTGATAGAGAATGGGCTGATAATGAAGTAGTCTAAATGCCATCATGCTTGGGTTTCATGATTCATTACAGAAGTCCAGTATGAAATTTATATGGCCGTTTGTGATTGTGGAATATTTTTAAAGCATACCATATGGTACCAACTCAAGTGCAGCAGATCCAGGTCACCTGCAGAATTGGATCATCATTCACCTTGTTCATTATGTAGGATACAGTACTCCTTTCATGTGCAGTAACACTGTTGTCCAACGGCAGCCAAACATCTTGCCTTTCATTAGAAGTTTCTCCCCCATTAGCAATTATAGAACATTTATGATTCATTGTCCCTTACTACTTATGTCGTTACTAAAATAACTATGTCTGCTTCTACTACGTGTTCTTTACATTTAACATCAATAGATAACTACATTATATATCCTATAAGTGATACAGAACAATTTCTTTAGCTGGTTGTTCTCCAAATTATGATCTGACCTGAAAATTTGACATCTTGACAACTATGTGAAATCTCATTCATAACTTGAATTTATTTCGCCTTGAAATGATTACAGTTGGACATATTGTGTTGAATAAAATGTCATGAAAACTCATGTTGCTAGTTTTCCTTTTTTTCTTAATGTGGCTACTAAAATAGAGGAAATTACATAGGTATCATATGAACTGCACATTTGTATCACTAGGGGAGAAAATATACTGGAAAAGGTAGGCATTAGTCAGATGGTTTAACATTTTTCACTTACCCTGTTTATCTCTCACAGTTACAAAATTAAGGATGATTTCAATAGCTATTATTCCTATATCCTATAACTGAAACCACTTCCACAATTTATTTTACTTAAAAATTTAAAGGCCAAGGTAAAAGCAATCACATTTCTTTGCCAAAATTGTAACTTCTGGCCTGGAGAGATGGCTTAGTAGTTAAGATGTTTGCCTGCAAAGCCTAAGGACCCAGGTTTGACTCTCCAGTTCCCATGTAAACCATATGCACAAGGTGGCACATGTGTCTGGAGTTTGTTTGCAGTGGCTAGAAGCCCTGGCATGCACATTTTCTCTATATATCTGCCTCTCTCTGTCAAATACATAAATAAAAAATATTAAATTGTAACTCCTAAAGTAAGCATTTAATATCAATCTGCGACAGGGAAACAAAATGTAAAGTTTTCTAAGTTATGAATTACTATCAGTTGTTGAGGTATGGAAAGTATATCTATAAAAACTCTCTTAAAAGTTGAATTAGCCAGGTGTGGTGGTGCATGCCTTTAATGCCAGCACTCGGGAGGCAGAGGTAGGAGGACTGACATGAGTCTAAGGCCACCCTGAGACTTCATAATGAATTTCAGGTCACTATAGTGAGACCCCACCTTGAAAAACTTAAAAAAAAAAGTTGAATTAGGGATCATGCATAGTGGTGCACACCTTTAATCCCAACACTCAGGAGGCTGAGGTAGGAGGATCACTATAAGTTAAAGCCAGTCTGAAACTGCATAGTGAATTCCAGATCAGCATGTGCTAGAACGAGTCCCTACCTCAAAAAAAAAAAAAAAATAGAAAGAACAAAGTTGAATTAGGGCTGGAGAGATTGCTCAGTGGTTCTTGAGGCGCTTACCTGCAAAGCCTAATCACCCCAATTCTATCACCAGTACTCACAAAGTGGTGCATGCATCTGGAGTTTGTATCAGCAGGAGGCCCTGGCTCCCATTCTTTTTCTCTGTCAGGTGTGGTAGAGCATGCCCTTAATCCCAGCACTTGGAAAGCTGAGGTAGGAGGATTTCTGTGAATTTCAGCCAGCCTGATACTATATAGTGAATTCCAGGTCAGCCTGGGATAGAGGTAGACCCTACTCTGGGGGGAAAAAAGAAGTTGAATTAAAAGAGAATTTATTTAAAGTACTCATCATAAAGAAATAAAAAGTTTAAAGTGATGGATGTATTAAATTACCCTGAGTCAATCATTACTCAATATGTGCATAAATTAATGTATATATAAAAATGTATAAATATTGTTTACTAAAATAAGATAATAAGAGGAACAGCTGAACAGAATAGTAAAGGGAAAAGGTAGTATTGTTACCCTGGTCTGCTAATTTACATTGAGATAACCTGTGAAAAGTCTATGTTCTATCCTTCCTAGATAGGTCTAATTGGTAAGCCCTCTGTCTTTCAGTAATGTATCTTATTTCTTCCATTATCTATAAAAGAAGCAAGTGTTCTTTCACCTTGAAAACTGAAATGCCTCTTCCTGATATAATCAGATGTTTTCCAACCCCTTTTAAAGGAAAGGAAATTGCTCCTCTGGCCTCCAGCCATCCTACAGCTGAGAGATGCCTCTTAGTGAAGGGCAGGCACCCAAATGAATGACTGTCTTTTGAAAACAAGACAACCCCCACACTCACTCCATGGAAGCTGCTGTCACTGACACTCTAATGGGATAAATAAAAATAAAAAAACAAAGATACAACTTCCTGTGGATACCTGTCCAAGATAAAGATAGAAAGCCACTTCCAACCAATGAAAATGTTGAACTTAATTATTTAAAGGAAAGAGGCTAAAAACTCACTTTGGTAATTCCACTCTTTATGTGTGACTAATTTATCAGAAGGAAGGAGGGAAAGGAGGGAGAGGGCCCACAACTCCTTTGAAATATATTTACCTAAAATTTGGCTTCCTTTATTTTCCTCATGTTAAAAGATCATTGATTTTAATTTGTGTGTGTGTGTGTGTGTGTGTGTGTGTGTATGTATGTTGTGTTGTATATTCATGTGATGTGTAGTATATGAAAGTTGTGTGCTATGTGCAGGCCCCATGAGTGTGAGAGTGGAGACGAGAGGAGAACATTAGGTATCCTTTCATGGTTTATCCACATTTCCTTGAAACAGGGTCTCTCCCTCTACCCAGAGCTACTGTCAGTCAGTGAACTCCAGAGAGTCTCTGGTTGTCACACACACACACACACACACACACACACACACACACACTCACTGAGTTTACAAACATTCCTGGCCACACCCAGATTTTTTTTCTCAAATATTTATTTATTAGAGAGAGAGAGATAAGAGACAACGGGCATGTCAGGGCCTCTAGCCACTGCAAACGAACTCCAGACACATGCACCACCTTGTGCATCTGGCTTTATGTGAGTATTGGGGAATCAAACCTGAGTCCTTTGGTTTTGCAGGCAAGCATCTTAACAGCCATCTCTCCAGCCCCACACCCAGCTTTTTACGTGGGTTCTGGAGAATCAAATTCAGTGGTCTCCTAAACAGAAGCCCCTCAACTTTGAGCAGCAAGTGCTCTTAACTGCTGAACCATCTCCCCAGCCCATGATGATGGATTTATATAGTGTGTAGGGATCATATTTTATTATAACTGTCATTTAATATTTTCCTCATTTTTGCTTAGTTAGAGACTGATGGAATTGTGTAGGAATCACATTGTCACTCCCATAAATTTGTTTGGCTTTGTTTTACCTATTTTATCTTACTCTGACGTGGAGAACCTTTAAGAAAGCAGTTCATAACAAGTACATGGAACTGCCTTAAATGTTGGCATGGCTGAATTCACATCTTCTTCTTCCCTCTATTGTGTTATTCTTACCTGTCTCTATTGTCTGTTGTACTAGTGGCTCTGTCTAAGGCTGCTGACAGGATTCTGGTTTTCCCAAGTTTCTGGCCTAGAGAGCTGTATTAACAGCACAAGGCCTTGCATGATGCAGACTTATATAAGGTCATATATTAAAATTTATCAAGTCACAGCAAAGCTGTTTTTCAACATCACACTCCCTGAACTTTATCAGCCACATCTTGAGATATTTTCTACAGACATGCAAGGTGGAGTTAATTCGTTCCATTACAGCTGTTGTGTAACCAGTAAACTGCTATGTGAAGAGACACCAAAACAATGTACTGGATGTGATTCTTGCCCTGAAAGACAACATGAGGTCAAGAGGAAGAAAAGAGAGTTCCAGTAATCTACTGCTGCATAAGATACCATCCCAAACTCAGAGGCTTAAAACAATAGCCACTTTATTACAGTTTTATAGGTCAAGAAATAGAACAATATTCTTAGGATTCTGCTCAGTTCTTGCACCATCTATCTGATGCTGACTTAACAAGGGCTTAGCAGGGGCTGGGGGTCCAAGAAGTAATGCTCACATAGGTGGAGCTCAGATTCTGGCGAATTCTCTCTGCTTGAGAGTCTCAGTATCCTCCCCTCATCACTGGATTATCTGGACAATGAATCTTTCCAAGGGTGAAAGTAGTAGCATCTAGACTTATGACTTAGGGCCAGAAGTCACATATTGCCATCCTTATAGTACTTCATTACACAAAGCAGATAATGGGATCAGTAAAGAGGACAAGAGAGAGAAAAATGTGGATAAAGTCACTTCACTAGAGGAGAGGTAAGGGAGGAGAGGGGAAGGAATAAGAGGAGAAAAAAGGAGGAAAGGAGAGGAGAAGCAGAGAAAAAAGAAATGTTTCACCAATTATAATACAGTTTACAGTGTCTAGGCAAGTAAATTTCTGTCCACCTGAAGACCTTTGTACCATTGTTACTCTCCATAAGAAGGACAAACAAGTGCTTCTAAATTATGTCTTGGGGAATTCTACCTCTCCATAATTATATTAAAAATTCCTTGAGAAGCCAGGTGTGGTGGTGCACGCCTTTAATCCCAGCATTCAGGAGGCAGAGGTAGGAGGATCGCTATGAGTTCAAGGCCACCCTGAGACTACCTAGTAACTTCCAGGTCAGCCTGGGCTAGAGCGAGACCCTACCTCGAAAAAAAAAGAAAAACATCCTTGAGAAAATGGGAGTTTCCAATTTTTTTAAGTCAGGGAATACTATGTTTAATAAGTTAAAAATGCCTCTTATTATAGAATTTAATATGGATATTTAGATAGATAATTCATACTGTTAATTGTTAAGTATTTGTTAAACTACTATGAAAATGTTTCTTGTTATTGGAAGCTCTAACAATATGCTATTGAAATATGACCATAAATCTATCCACATTATATATGAGAGAAAGAAAATATTAAAGGATTCAACTTTATTATTATCTTAGCATAACAACACACTGCAGCCAATTACAGTTAATTGTATAATAATTATATAACATTATAAAACATGATGGTATTATCTATTTCATTAAATATTAGATAATAATAAAAACATAATCCTCTAAATGCTTGTGCCCATAGATTGGTGTTTTAACCTTTGGTCAGAGAAGCTTTTTTTTCAGATGGTGGTTAACACTAGAGAGACTCAAACTTACCAAATTGCAGGGGATAAGTGATTCTTGAGAGTGCAGTGCTTACTGAGAAATCTTTATCATCATCCAAGGCTTGGATAACATTGTGAAAGAAGGGATGGAAAGAATGAAAGATCCAAAGGATGGGGAGGAGAGCTTTGCTGTCTTCTAGACATGAAGTGGCCAGGGCCATTGCAGTTATGACCTCATAGCTATTGTTATTACCTGCATAATATTGGGCCCATCAGAATCTTATCATGGATGATAGAAGATGGGGGGAAATACATCAAAGTAGAACAGAGACTATTGAGGGAGGGATTCAATGAAAGGGAAACAGGAATATAAGAAAGTAAGGGTCAGGGCTAATGAGATGGCTTGGCAGTAAAGGAGCTTGCTTATAATGCCTGCCAACCCTGCTTCGATTCTCCAATAACCATATAAAGCCAGATGTATCAAGTGGTGGATACATGCAACTAGATGCAGGCACCTGTGTCTACAGACTGAGTTCCAGGTTGTTTGCAGTGGTAAGAGGCCTTGCTGTGCCCATGCTTTCTCAGGGTAGTTTGGTGGGCACAATATGTATCCATAAGTAAAGGGAAAGGATTATGACCAGAACACATTATAGGTATGTATGAAAATAACCAAAAAGTTATGTATAGGACAATGTTAATAAAAATATAAACAAATTTACCCATGCCACTATTACTATTATTAACATTATTTCCTATATTGTCAGTGTTCAGGAAACCCCAAGTATTATAATAAAATAAGCAAAAAAGAATTAGCTTTTCATAAATATAGATGACAAGGGCTGGGGAAATGGCTTAGTGGTTAAGGCATTTGCCTGCGAAGCCTGAGGATCCCGGTTCAATTCTCCAGGGCCCACATAAGCCAGATGCACAAGGCAGGGCACATGCATCTGGAGTTCGTTTGCTGTGGATGGAAGCCCTGGTACACCCATTCTCTCTTTCTCTCTATCTTTCTCTCTCTCTCAAATAATTAATAAATAAATAAATAAAATATTTTTTAAAAAAAGAAAGATGACAATATTACCAATATTCACTGATGATCTGAAAGTATCTGTACCTAGGAAGGAAGACGATACACAGCGATGACAATTAGAAACACATCCATCTAATATTAACCATAGATGCTCTAGGGAAAATAAAATGTAATCTTTGGGGGATAGGGGTTGAGGTAGGGTCTTATTCTAGCCCAGGCTGACCAGAAATTCACTATGTAGTCTCAGGCTGACCTCCAACTCACAGGGATCCTCATAACTCAGCCTCCCAAGTGCTGGGAATAAAGGTATGTGCCACTACACCCAGCAAAATGTAGTAATGTTCATCTGACCCATTTGAGTTCCTCAACCTTTACACAATAAAATTATAGTAATTTTGTTGGGAAAGAAAATGTGATACTTTCATAAATGAATTAGAAATCTATGCACAAACAAAAGCATAAGGATTCTCAGTAGATTTTCACCCACATGGGAAGTTTTAGGACATCATCACAAGAAGACACGGATTTTTCTGAAGGAACCAACTACAGGTTAAACAGGCAATACAGAATTTTCTGTTCCCTGATAAATCAGTGTTTGACTATAATTTAGGATTTGAAAACTTTCTACAAGAATTATGAGAGAATTCAATACTATTTTCAGAAACCACTTCCCCAAATTTTTCTGTGTGGAATTCCAGCCAATCGCCAATTCTTCTCCTTGAATGTCTAAATATCTTTAACTCACTGGTAGTGATTTTGTGTTATATATGATGAGAGGAGTCCTTGCAAATTCTAGGATGCAGTTAGCATTTAAGAAGAATTATACAAGCTGAAGAGATTGCTCAGTGGTTAAAGGCATGGTGGTGTATGCCTTTAATCTAAACACTCAGACAGCAGAGGTGAGAGGATCACTATGCATTAGAGGCCAGCCTGGGTCTACAGACTGCATTCCAGGTCAGCCTGGACTAGAGTCAGACCCTACCTCCAAACAAACAACCATTTTAAAATTTTTGACTTTGTGATTCCATCTCACTCCATTCACTATTCTAATCATCAAAAAATCAAATGTCAAACAAGGCTGTGGGGAAAAAGGAACCCTCCAAACTTGTGCAATCACTATGGAAATCAGTATGGAGACTCCTGAAAAGATATGGAAATAAATCTACCATCTATTGCACTCCTAGGCATTTATCCTAAAGATGCCACTCTGTACTATAGAGATGTGTGTTCATTTCTAGCCACTCTATTCATAATAGCTAAGAACTGGAATCAACCGTTGCCTATCGAATGAGGAATGGATAATGAAGATGTCATACATATACACAACGAAATTCAAGTGAGCAGTAAGTAAAAAGTAAAATAATGAAATTCACAGGAAAATTGATGGACTTGGAAAATTTTATTGTAAGCAAGGTCACACAGGCTAAGAAATAGAAATGCAACATGTTCTCTCATATGTGGTTCCTAACCTGGATCTGCTGGAGCTGAGTGTAAATGGGAGTTAGCATTAGGAATATGGGCATAGAACCAGAATGGGACTAGGAGAAAGTGGAAATAGGGACAGAAGAGGGGAAACCTGGCAAACTAGTAGAGAGAAAGAAGATAAGCAGCAGAAGGGTTGTAGGAAGAGTATAGCAGGAAAGGAGGGTGGGGAGGAGAATCACACAAAACCAAAGGCAAAACGAATCAGTACAATAGAAACTTTTCTCCAGGATACTGTTGTTCAAGATGTAACCCCAAATCATGCTTGGGGCATAGTTTAGACAGAAGTACCCAGTAGAACATGGAGAAAGCTTAATCCAAAAACCATTAGCTCTGGCTGGTGAATCTCAGGACCAGAACTGGGTTACCCCACTCAGTGAGCTGTTGGGTACTCAGTGGGCTGTTTGGGGACCTAGAGGTCCCCACAACAATGCAGGCACCACGACTACTAGAGTATTTTTCAGTGAAGGCAAGTTATCAACCTGTGTCTAACAATGAATGAATGCTTAGAGAAATGCACTATATTTTAGACTTTCGTTGACAACCTCCATATACACACATAATTTACCATGGTCATAATGGCCTTCTACTGCCCTCCTATGTCCTCCCTCTCTTCTCCTCCCCTTCCACAAAATCCCTTCTTCTTTCCAACTATTTCCTGTTCTATTTTGATGTCGTCACTTTCAATGCAATACTTGTTAGCCTTATAAGAAGAATATCCAGGGCTGGGGAAATGGCTCAGCAGGTAAGGGCACTTGCCACACAAGCACAAGCGCCTAAGAAGGCCTGAGTTCAATCCCCAGCACTCAGGTAAAGGATGGGAGGAGCTGCACATGCCTGTAACCCCAACTCTATGGGCACAAAGACAGAAATATTGCTGGGGCTTGCTGGTCATCAGCCAGTCTGACCAAAAATGGTAGTTCCAGGTTCAGTGAGAGATTTTGCCTCAAGCAAATAAGTGGAAGAGTGATAGAGGAGGACACCTGACATTTTCTTCTGGTCTCGTCTGGCTTACACACATGAGTGCATGAAACACAGGTATCTGCACACACAATTACATATACCATACATATCACACCAACACACAAGCACTTCATGTCACACATACTGCAAAAGAAAATTTTTAAGAAGAAAATCCTGCAATTTTGACAATATAAATGAACCTGAAATGAGTATGGTGAATGAAATAAACCTGTTGTATTACTAAAAATGCTGTATGGTCTCATTTATATACAGATCCTACAAAAGGTGAATCCATAGAAACAGAGACTCGAATGATGGTTACCAGTGGTTGGAGGTGGAGCAAACAAGGAAATGTCAGTCACATAGTGCAAACATTCAGTTATAAAATAAATAAACTCTGGAATAGTAACGGATGTATTTACTAACTTGATTGTTGTAATCACTGCACAATGTATATGTATATTCAATAATCACATGAATGACAATCTGTATTTGTCAATTAAATGCTTTTATAAGTAGGTAAATTGTGTTTTAACAGCTGTGGGGATTTGCTTCAATTGTACATACTTTATATAATCCTTACTGAATGAAATTTTGCAAGGTAGCCAAGTGAAGAATGTTAGTAGAGATGAGGCTTGGTGATCCTACACAGGAGGTGAGTAAGTAAAATCCTTTGGCACACGTTCTAGAGTGACTTCATAGAACACATGAAGGGGAAGTAGCATTTGATGAATGCTTAAGAAGTTGACAATCAGATGAAGAGGCAAACTAAAAAGGGCAGGCCTATGCAAAGCCAAAACTCAAATAAACAATAATAAAGACAAAATTATCTTGCTTTAATAGTTATACACATTGACTATGAAGTGGTTTACCAGAAATTATCCTGACCTATTGACAAAGAGTAAGTTCACTGGAGGAAGTATGACAATATGTGCTCTGATCAACAAACATTTGCCTTTAGTAATCTCAGAAGTGAAAGAAATGGTAGCACACAATATCTTAAGAATACATAGAGATTCGAGAAATTTGAGACCAGCAGTGCTATGCAGCCAGACTTCACAGGAATTACACTAGGTCAGCTGTCAGAAACAAGCCTGTCTATCCACCCCACAGAAACCACATTTTCATACATTTCTGCTTTTGTTCTGCCAACTACTTCATCTCTCTGTCTTGCTTTCAGGATACTTTCCTGCTTCGGCTCGCACATGTCTCTGAGTGATTATTTCAGCCCCTCTACACAATAGCCACTCTTCATACTCACTCTTGATACATGCCCGGAAGGTTATTAACTGCCTTAGGCAGGTCTGTTTCCAAATTCTAAATTCCAATGAGGTGGATCTGATTGGCTATCTTCCCAACTTTTTTTTTTTTTTTTTTGAACCAGACTATGTAAGCCATAGGTTTTTGCCTTAGGGTAGACTCAGCTCTCTGGTCCAATAAGTACCAGCCAGATGGTGTAGATCACATGGTACCTCACCATAACAAACCCTCTCATTAGTGAGAAAGGGCCTCAGCAACTTCTCTTAGAAGGGACTGAGGAAATAGCAGGCCATTATAAACAAGTCTAGTACAGCTTTGCTAATTTTGCTCAACGAAGAAACTATCTTCAGTTCAGATACTAATCAAGAAATAATTCTTTTTGCCAAATGCAGTATAATGAAATATGTTTGCAATTGCTGCAATGGGAAAGAAGACAGAGGCAGCTGGCCAGAGCACATAGACTACAACAGAGCAAAACCCTAGGCTGTGCATAGTGCGTTTGAGTTGGAACATAGGCATGTAATGCTAACGGGGGGAAAGAAATCTCTGTAAGAGAAAATTCATCAGTTTTTAGTATGAGAAATTTGCTCTGTCTAGTCTGGGTAAAAAGATAGTTCATTGGATGGCTATACGGGGGGGTACCCAGAAGTGAGAAAACTTCCAGTAGCAATCAGGTAGCTTTTTGAGAACCTGAGTTAGCAGGGACTTGAGAAGTTCATCCAGGTATGCTGAGAGCCGGAATGAACAGGTCCAACTATTTTCAGCTCTGTTTGTCTGTCACTCTGTCCACTTCTTAAATCTTGGAATTCCAGTAATGCCCAGTTCAGTAGAGGGAAGCAAGCTATATAAGGTGGTAAGAAAATGCCATAAAAGGAAACTTTAAAGGGAACCCTGAGTGCTTTTTAAAAGATAAGGAAAAAATGACTGTTGGGTAGAAAAAAAAAAATGTAGGGTGATCATTATAGAAACTAGCTCTTGAGCAACAAGCAATTATCACTGGCAGTTGGCAGAATATAAAGCTGGGAACAACCTCTTTAAGAACACTGTTGAAAACACTGCTAATAAAAGTGAAATCTAAACAAATGCGGACGAGACTGAACCAAGTTAGCTACTGAAAACAATAATAGATAAAATGCATATAGCACTTCCCATGCTCTGTACTAGATGCCCTTCCGAGCACTCTCCACTCCTTACCTCATTTAATCTCCTCATCAGTGCCCTGGATTTCTTAGACAAGTCCCATTTAGAAGAACACATGCGCCTTACATGCAAGTCTATCAAGGAAGTGGCCATGTGGAGATTAAATCCCTGGTCTCTGGCTTCAGGACACACTCTGCCTAAGGGCCCATAATGAAGGTCAAAGTCATGCCATGAAATATATAAAATAGAATTAGCAAAATTCAGATAGGAAACAAGAGAAATCTAAGATCAGATAGTTGTCCTGACTATCTGACAAACTGAAAATTTCATGAACCTTCTCATTAATAGAATAACTGGTATTAAAACAAGAATCTATTGAATATTCTTAAACTTTCTTGATATTAAGATGCCAAGGTTAATTATATAATAGGTTTCTTATTCCCAATTGTAAAAATCAGACTTTGGTTTCTCACCCCGTCCTACTGTTGCCACAGCTTGAAGTCTTTCACCCTGTCCCAAACTGTGCCTCAAGGAGGGTTGTTACATATTGCTGAAGTGATGACTAAAACTTGGACGCTTTTCTGTTTATGCTATTACATGAGGAAAACATTTTGTGTAGTTTTCCACCCTGGTTTCAAATAAGTTTTAAACAAGAAAAGTCCCTGCTAACTTGATTAATTTCATTCTGATCTATGTCCAGGAAGAGAGCGGAAGAAGAAGAGGGATGAGAAGCACCTGGTTATGGTTGTCTGTGTCCCATCACGGATCGACTGTTTACGTTGCAAAGTTTTCACAATCTCAATTCTCTCCTTTCCTGTTTGCCTTCATGGATGAATCAAATGGGACCCAACTTTCAATTGTTTGTAAACAACGGAAGATTATTTGGTTGGTAGGAAAAGGCTTGTCTATAATTCTAGATAAACTTAAGTCCTGTGTACTAGAAAAAGTCAAACATTAGTCTTAAACTAACAAATGTACCATCTTCTTGTCTCCAGCTCAGGTTTGTAGCTAATTGCTCATTGACGGCAGACTAAACTGTGTACAGTTGGGGAATTCCACTAGCTGTACACACTTAACCATATGGCAAATCGAAGCAGGAATTTTAATGGGAGGTTTTTTCTTGATGCTCTTTCTGTCTCCATACCTGAATTTCTTCATACGCTAAGAGCGAAGAGGCAGATCACATCAAGAGCAAAAGGGAGCTTGGCTTCGTACGCACTCTCTTTGCCTTCCTACTCTCTGACATTTCTTTCTCCTTCCTAAGAAAGAGATAGAACTGGAATAGTTAAGAAAAGAAAAAAAGAATCTCAAAATCATTAGATATAAAGTTGACATAAAATTTTAACCTACATCTTATTTCTTCACTTTTGTTTTCCTTTTGGTTATCATTTACTACATACTGTACAGTTAGTACCAAGTCAAGCATTTACTTACATTATTCTGACCAACAATTTAATAATCTGGATCAAACCAATTCTGTTATTAATAATGTGAGAATATTTAATGAACTTCAATAACTGATGATACATAGCTGTATTTGGCTTTAAATATCTTGGTAAAGATTATTGTATGAATAGCATTTTCTTTACCATCCCAATCTTCAATGCTCAAAAATTAACCATGCTCCAAGTACTACTCAAGGTACTGGATACATAACTCAGTGAATAAGGGGCTAGGAAGATGGCTCAGTGAAAAAAGTGCTTGCTGTACAAGCATTGAGGACCTGAGTTCAGACCCCAACACCCATGTAAGATGCCAAGGCATGGTAGTATGCTTGATTTATAACACAGCACTGGGAGGCAGACACAAGAAACCCCCCAGGGAAACCCCCCAGGAAACCCCCCAGGACTTGCTGGCTAGCTCAGCTGGTGGGATCTTGGTTGAGTGAGAGAATCTGTCTCAAAGAGCATTGTGGACTCCCATCTAAGCACTAGCCAGGCCCAACCCTGCTTACTTCTGAGATCAGACAAGATAGGACATGTTTATGGCAGTAAAATTGATCTTACTTTCTCACTAAAAGACAGAAAGCTCAAAAACAGTAATGTGGAGAGCATTTGAGTTACCCAAAGTCAACACACAAGTGTATGTGCACACACACCCATATGTGTGTCCACACACACCTACACTACATGCCCATACACACACACACACACACACACACACACAAATAAAATAAATAAATTCAGTAACCTTGCCTTCAGGAAGCTTATACTTTAATATAAAAAGAAGATAATGTTATGATCTTTAAAATGTGCAGTTCTGAGAGCTAGTAAGTGCTGTCAATATTGAAACAAGATAATTAGGTAGAGAACTGAGCAGGAGAATATCCTCTGATCTCTGAAGAAAGAACTCTGAAACAAAGGTATTTGAGACCTGAGTGATGAGAAAGCTCCTTGCACATGGTCTGAAGAAGGAATGTGCAAAGCATAGCAAAGAGATGGAAAGGTTCACTGTCCATGGACCTTGGTAAACAAGTGGGATAGCATAGAAAATGAATTAGAGACACAGCAAGGAGCCCAGACCAGGTTTATGAAAGGCTTTAGAGGCCAAGAGAAGATGTATGGAATATGTGACAGATGATAGATAGAGATGAATAGATGAAGATGATAGATAGTTAGATAGATAGATAGATAGATAGATAGATAGATAGATAGATAGATAATAGATAGATGGATGAGACAGAGCTGTATCTCACCCCAGCTGCTAGGGGACAAATGGAGCAGAGGTAGCAAGAGAAGCAAAAACTTAATGAGATTCTTATAGCCTAGGCAATGAATGGTGGCGGCTTCAACAGGGTAAACAATGACAGGAAAGGGGATTTTTTTTTAATGTATACTGAACAGGGTTAGCTGAAACATCAGAAGTGATTAGAGAAGCAGAAGAATTAAGGGTGCCTCTTGGATTTTGGACACAAGTAGTTTTGTCTTCTTGGTGGTATCCTTAACTGAGACGTGGAGAAGCAGTTCCTGACATTTGTTGTTAGCAATAGGGCTGGGTTCTTATTTCATTGGGTCCATGACCTAGTGAGAGCACATAAGGGAAAATGAGAGGGAAGTCTATAGTTCTAGTTTTACCACTAATGATGCAACCTGTTAGAAGTCACTTGATCTTTCTGGGCCTAAAGTATAAAACAAGATTGAAAGATTAATATCCCTAGTGCCATTCATGCAGTAAAAGCTCTCTGTCATGTCACAGCTCACTGCTTGCCCCTGGTGCTATAATAGCTCTTGAAAAGTAAACTGATAGTTACTATTTTTTTTTTATAAACTGAAAGGTTAAAAACTGAAGGCTGAGATGTGCCATGAACACCGTATTACTAACAATTGTGATTAATCATGACAAATATAGCTGCATTATGCATGCATACAAAGATCTCATTTTCAATCATACCCTCCTCTTGTCCTGCTCAGGGCTTGTCACCACCGTGTCTCCTCTTGACGCTATTCGGAGCCCCTCATTTCACTTCCTCCCTGGAAATTGCCTCCTTCCAACCTATTCACTGTCTTGGACCTTTAAACACCTCAAGAACTACAAGATTATCCTACGACTTACAATGTCAGCTCCATTTTTGTTGACAGGACCGGTTCTTAAACTACTACAAATGTTTACAATAAAAACATCCTGACTTTATTCTTCAAATAAACTTCCATGGGTAACAAAATGTTTATTTGGGGTCATATGTAAACATGCTATTATAATAAAAAGGATCTATATATAAAATTGATATGGTCTTTAAAACTTTAAGTTTTAAAATATTTTATTTTTAGTTATTTATTTATGAGAGAGAGAATGGGTACACCAGGGCTTCTATCCACTGCAAACAAACTCCAGATTCATACATTACCACATGCATCTAGCTTACCTGGGTTCTAGGGAATAGAACATGGGTCCTTAGGCTTCTTGGGTAAGCACTTTAACCACCTCTCCAGCATGGCAACTATAATTTTATGTATAAATTGGTATTTTAGTCTGTCTTAAACCATAATGAAATAACCAATGATGACTTGCTAAGTTCTAAATTGTTAGTTCACAAGCCTTCTAAAATTTGGGGGCATGGCAAATGAAAACTTAAATTTCTAAATCGAAATATTACACAGTGAAAAGCACACTAAAGTTCTTACAGTATTCATAGAAATATATTCTGGGTAATTAGAGATAAAAACATAAAAAGTAAAATAATAACACTGAGGAGCCAGGCATGGTGGCGCACACCTTTAATTCCAGCACTTGGAAGGCAGCGTTAGGTGGATCACCATGAGTTCAAGGCTACCCTGAGACTACACAGTGAATTTCAGGTCAGTCTGAGCTAGACTGAAACCCTACCTTGAAAACCCAATAAATTAATAAATAAAATAATAATAACACTGAAAAATAATATAGGGCAATACATTATCTTTGGAATTAGAGAAGCTGTATAATTAAAATAGAAAATACAAATGTCACAAAGAATACAAAGGTACATTTTGCTACATTATAAATTGTTTTACATAAAAAGACAACATAAAGGTTTTTCAAGAAAAGAAAATAATGGAAAAAAGTATTTGAATATATAATATCTAAAGCACCAAAATAACTCCTATATATAATAAAAATAAACAGATTTATTTAATCCACCCTAAAAAGGATAAATATACATGTAAACATGTAGTAAGGAAGTGTAAATTCCAACAAACCCATGAAAGAATATTTACTAGGGCAATAGGCAATATAAATAATCTATGTATCATGTTCATGCATTAGACTGAAAAATGTTTTTAAATAAATATTAAATTTCAAGTAGTGATAATTTTTATATGTTCTGGATAAAATGATAAATTATTAGAAACTACATAGATGATCATATGACAGTAATTATAATAAAAAAAATTTTGAGCCAAGCACAGCTGTGCATCCAACAATCAGGAAACTGTGGCTGGAGGATGGTGAGTTTGAGGTAAGTCTGAGCTACACAGAAATATCCTGCTTCTAAAACAAACAAACAAACAAACAAACAAAGAACATATATTCTTTTCTACTCAGTAACATTTTGGTATCTTCATGCAGAGAAGAACTGCACAAGCCATTTTCCATAGCATATATGTGATTAACAAAAGATATAAGGTGATGGAAAGATCATCAATCACTGAATGATTACAGCTATAGAAAAATAGTGCTTTATACTTCACACAAGCACATAAGGACTGCCACAAGATACTGTAAGTGTAAAGGGAATTTGGCATGTTAGTCCATATAACAACATTTGATTGAAATCCTCTCAATTCTCTTTTCTGTGCATATATGCATGTGAAATATGTTTTAAAGGTTTTTAAGGGTAGATATCAAACTTCTAATCACTGTCAATGTTGAAAACAAAAATGAACTTAAGTACAGAGATAGAGTTATAGAAATGGACCTTTTTATAATCTGTATGTCTACATGTCTTATAAGTAGAACACATTTGTTTATGACATGAGATATTAAACATATCAGTAAAATAAGAACCTCAAAGAAGCTTTCTTAGATTTGAAGCAGAGAAATAATCATTGTTTACCAGATTTATCCAAGTAACTTGTTTTCAGAAGGATACAAAATTTATACCCAAAAGCAATTTCAACATTATATTTATAAAGTGTAAATGAAATAAAATACCAAAATTTTAAAAATCACTGGGGAGGGGGCTGGAGGGATTGCTTAGTGGTTAAGGCATTTGCCTGCAAAGCCAAAGGACCCGGGTTCGATTCTCCAGGACCCACGTTAGCCAGATGCACAAGGGGGTGCTTGCGTCTGGAGTTTGTTTGCAGTGGCTGGAGGACCTGGCGTGTCCATTCTCTCACTCTCTCTCTCTCTCTCTCCCTCTTTCTCCATCAAACAAGTAAATAAAATATTTTTAGAAATCACTAGGAATGTTTATCTTTATTTCATTCTAAATAATTTGAAGACTGAAAGGTACTATTTATGGGGACAAAGGAAGATATATTTCTGAGTTTTTCTCCTGTCCTACATTTCAGCAAAAAATACAAGATAACAGGATTGATTCTATTAGCAATAATTCTTTATAAATATCAATATTTAATGAAGAGCCAAATGTATCTTACTTACTTAAAATCTTACTTAAGGTATGCAGTAGTAAGTAGCAGATCTGATTCATGTTGCCTTTTCTTTCAATATACGTAAGCATTCTTTCAGTCTATGACATGGTAGGGCTGGAGTGATGGTTTAGCCATTAAGGCATTTGCCTGCAAAGCCAAAGAATCCAGGTGACTCCCCAGGATCCACGTGAGGAAGGTGCACAAGGTGGGTACACACATCTGGAGTTCGTTTACAGTGGCTAGAGGCCCTGGTGTGCCCATTCTCTCCTTGTCCTCTCTCACTGCCTCTTTCCCCCTTTTTTCTCAAATAAACATACGAAATGTAAATATATGTATAAATATGTATATATTACATATATATATTTCAAATTAAATGAGTATATATGTATATATTCCAAACCATATATACTTACATATTCCACAATCCAAAAGTTATTTCTAAAAAATAAAATTAAGGGCTGGGAAGATGGTTCAGTAGTTAAAGAGCTCAATTCCCCAACACTCGCATAAAGTTGGATGCCAAGCAGTACATGCGTCTGTGACATCAATGCCCTGTGGCAATGGTAGGCACAATCAGAAGAATCCAAGAGCTCATGGGGCAGCTAGTCTGAAGTTCCTTTGCAGTCTGACATTGTGTTTGAAAGAGACTCTAAATCAAAGGCAATGGAATACAGACACCTCGAGTTGTCATCTGACCTCCTCCACACACAAGGTGACATGTTCACACATACACATAAATAAATAAACTTTTTCTTTTGAGGTAGGGTCTCACTGTAGCTTAGGCTGACCTGAAATTCACTATGTAGACTTAAGGTGGCCTTGAACTCATGGTGATCCTCCTACCTCTGCCTCCCAAGTGCTGGGATTAAAGGCATGCACCACCACACCCAGCAATAAACTATTTTTAAAAGAAAGTTAGTAAAAAAATATTATCATTTAGAAAATAGTTAAACTTAAAACCTGAGCCTTAAACAAGAAAGAGCTATTTAAAAATTTTGGATCTTTAATTTTTATTGGTTGTTATATTACTACAGAGCCAACAGAATGAATATGCATTACAAAGGGGATTTATTGGATTAGCTTTCAGGATATGAGCTGGGCAATTTATTAATTGCTGTCTGCAGGCTTGAATTCTGTGGAATCTGGTAGCTGCTCAGGCCACATGGCTGGATGTTTTAGCAGTCCCAATCTCGCAGTGAAGGCCTGGAGGATTCCTGGAGCGCTACTGGTCTTCAGTTCACATTGGAAGAAGAATGAAACTCTCCTCCAATGTCCATGAAGTATAGCCAAAACAAGGTAGATGTATACACCAGTGAGTAGCAAGAACAGCCAGATGAAATGGGATGCTGTGTCTCCCAGAGCTTCTATACAGATAGTCTACCACCAGAAGGCCCACCCACTTTGGAGAAAGGACTTACTTCCTCAATTAATCCTTGGAAACACACTCACAGAGGGGTGTGTCTCTTCCTTGATTCTTAATCTGATCAAGTTGACACAGAACTTAACTGTCATAGTTGTATTTAACTTGAATAGTACTAATATTATATTTATTAAGGATTACTTGAGTTTTATCTTTAATGTCATAGGACCTAGTAGTTCTCATGAGAGAGACAGATTCTATACTTTAATACAGAAAAGTGGTACTTAGGATGGTCACCAATATTTCTCTAGACAATATTATAGCTTGGAAAGTATATTTCCAACCCCCTCCATGGAGGTGTATGAAAGTTCTTGAATATGATCCAGCAACAAAGATCCTTTTGGTGAAAATGTGGTGATGTGTCATAATATCTTTTAATTTGGCAACTTGGGCAATTTGTACATATTTCCTAAAATTCAGAGTTTAGTATTGAACTAAATGAACAATCAAAGGAGACAGCTGACTCTTTAAAAATGCTAAGAGAGACAAATAATTAAACAAGGAAAAAGCCCTTGTCAGCATTATGAAGATTTCAACTATTCATGTATATATTGTGCAAGCATCATATAAGATTAAAAGAGGGCTGGAGAGATGGCTTAGCGGTTAAACGCTTGCCTGTGAAGCCTAAGGACCCCGGTTCAAGGCCCGATTCCCCAGGACCCAAGTTAGCCAGATGCACAAGGGGGCATCTGGAGTTCGTTTGCAGTGGCTGGAGGCTCTGACGCACCCATTCTCTCTCTCTCTCTCTCTCTCTCTCTCTCTCTCTCTCTCTCTCTCTCTTTCTCTCTCTATCTGTCATTCTCAAATAAATAATTAAAAATAAACAAAAAAATTAATAAAGAAAAGATTAAAAGAAAGAGACATAATTTTCCTTGGACATACTGTTACCGTGAGATGCTTGGTTGACATTAAATAGTAAGAGAAAAAAACCCAAATTTTTCAAGTGCTCCAAAATATAATAATGAATTTATTACAGCTATTGTCCAAGTTTACATTATTGAACTAAGTTCTATGCATCAACTTCCACAGACTCTAGCCAGTGATACTTAAACATTTATTGTGAAGCTACTAGGATCAGTGCTTCATAGTAGATATAGGAATACAGTGTTATAAAGTAGAAAGAAAAAAATATAGAGAGTATACTCTCATTAAAAGCTTAAATATTAAAAAGAAAAATACATAAAGAAACTAATGATAGTTGACAAATTAGATATATTGTTCTGAGAGAAATGATATTCATGCCTATTCAGAAGGTAAAACCTGAAGTCAACAAAAGATTCCCAAATTAAAAGAAAGAAAGAAAGAAAGAAAGAAAGAAAGAAAGAAAGAAAGAAAGAAAGAAAGGAAGGAAGGAAGGAAGGAAGGAAGGAAGGAAGGAAGGAAGGAAGGAGGAAGGAAGGAAGGAAGGAAGGAAGGAAGGAAGGAAGGAAGGAAGGAAGGAAGGAAAGAAAGAGAAAAAAGAAGCTATAAGCTAAAGGGGGGATAGAAATCATTGTCTGGTGCAAACAGAGCACAAACATGCCAGGTAACTTACGGCAAGAACATTTATTTCACAATTCTTTCTAGGGAAGAAGCAGTTCACAACAAAAACTTCAGACCATTGTCAATTACCTACCTATAGATAAGGAAGTTCAGAAATTCTGATCTGAGATTTGAACACAATTTAATCAAACTTCCTAATTGTTCATTGCAGAAAATTCCCAAGAAAAAGAGCAAAAGTGGAATATGTTGCAAGAACCTAAGTAGCTAGGTCGGTGTAAAATCCATCAGTGGGCTCAGAATGTAGCTCAGTGAAAGGCCTGGCTTGCCTGAGCTCCAAGGTTCTATCACCTGCACTGTAAAAATTAAATTAAGTTTAACATGACAAATTGAAATACTGATATTCACATGAGTGTGTGTGTGTGTGTGTGTGTGTGTGTGTGTGTGCAGAAAAAGACAGAAACACAGAGAGAAAGAGAGGAAGAAATATCATCATACTGAGAGACTGAAACAGAAAGAGACAGGCAGAGAGAGAAATGCTGACATGGCGTATGTCTATGTAATAGGTCTGGGCTCCTTTCCCTCATTATATAATTTCTCTGTGCTCTGCCCCACCCCCACCCAGTCCAAATATCTTATTAGTTGGATGATTTGTGTGTGTGTGTGTGTTTTCTGTGTTCCTTAAAGATGTTTTAAAAGAGAGTTCTTAAACCTTTAAGAGTTATCCTTTGTCCTATGGTTAATCTCTTAATAAGACCAATTTAGCTGTAATATAAATGGTAATTCATAGTGTTCTATTTATTTACTGCACAATTCTCAACTTGCTCAGAGATGGCCTCTGAACAGGCTGGCCTTCCCTGTGGGCAGAGTCAGTTAGAAGGCATGTGGTTGGCTTTTGGAACCACAGGAAAGACTCTAGTTTTTGAGTGTACTGGGATGACGTATTTAAGACCTTTAAAGAGGCAACTGCATATAAGAAATGCATCAGGCATAGCATCTGCTCCAAAACTCTGAATACATAACACTGAACAAGGTGATATTTGCAAACAGCAGCTCGGCATAGCAGAGGACATGTTGATAATTACCATAGTGTTAGAACATCACCTGAGTGAGGCACATTATGGGTGTGAACATGCAATTATAATACATCATTTTAATTTGGTGGCTATGTGGATATTTCCTTTTACAAGGAGCCACGTTACCTACCATTATTGGGATAATTCCATTTTCCACAATGGAGGACCCTGACATTTTGAAAGAACTTGAATTCCATCTGTTGTAAATGACGTATTTGCAGGTAGCATTAATTCCATATTTTCTTAAGGATTTAAAGTGTCAACAGCTTTCTGCTTACTCTACTCTAGGATTCCTCCCGAAGATCCTACCTGATGCCAATTTTCATTCAACCTCCATAAATATTTATAACAACAATAATGCACACAAAAAAACTTCTAGACATATCGAACAAGCCAAAAGAGGTATTTGTTTTTGTGGTTCTCTATGCCCATATTTAAACATATTACGTAAATATGTCCACACCTAAATCTGTCCCATCTTGTTGATCCGTATTTAAAATTCACACCCTGTCTTGTATAAACGCAACCCAACCATGAAAGTAACTTGTTCATGACTCATAGCCTTGCAAACATTGAAGTAATTGTAAAAGCATCTCTTGTTAGTTTGCAATTAGGGTACTAAGTTCAATGTCATTCTGCATTATATTTTAGGGAAAGAATGTCATGAAGTATTATTTTTAATGCTCAATAACATTTAATCATAAGCATATACAAAGACAAGTGTACATCCATTTCAACACCTATAAAAAAATTCATTTTCCTGGGAGCCTCATGGTAGATGGTTCTCTTTTGCCCTGTTTTATTTTAAGAAGAACACTTTTGAGATAGGTAAACTGAACAGGCATCTATAGGTACATGATAACCTGCAGGAGCACATTGTTTAAAATAATGGTTTTAAGTGAAGGCTTCATCTTCCATATCAGAAAAGCATTTCCCTGTTGAATATGATTTTCATCCAAACCTGCCTAGAGTTCATTAACATTAGATCTAGTTAAGAGAAGGTTCAGTGGGCCACTGAGAGAATATGTATTCTGTAACTGTTGGATAAAATATTCTGTAGATATCTGGTCAATGCAGTTCATCTATGGCATAGTTTAGGTCTGAAGTTATTTTACTGCTTTTTAGTTTGGAAGACAGATATAAAGACAACAGCTGGATATCGAAGTCTTCCACTTCTACGTTAGGACCTATGTGACTTGTCAAGCCATTTAGTGTCCACTCTATGAAATTGGGAACCCTCACTTTCAGTGAATAAATACTTATAACTGTTATGTCTTCTTATTGAATTATTCTCTTTATTAATATGTAGTAGCCTTCTTTATCCATTGTGTTACTTTTAATTTTTTTATTTATTTTTATCTGAGACAGAGAGAACGAGAGAGAGAAAATGGGCATGCCAGGGCCTCTAGCCACTGCAAACTCCAGATGCATGTACCACCTTGTGCATCTGGCTTACATGGGACCTGGAGAATTGAACCTAGGTCCTTAGGCTTCACAGGCAAATACCTTAACCACTAAGCCGCCTGCTCCAGCTCCTACTGTGTTATTTCTGTAATTGCTGTGACCAAACACGTGAGCAAAGCAGCTTAAGGCGGTAAGAGCTTATTTTATCCTACAGTTTGAGGGGATCCACTCTTTTATGTCATAGTGGTAGGCAGTTGATTACACTGTATCTGTAATCAGAAAGCAGGAGAAGTTAATGCTGGTGCTCAATTTCACTTTGTCCTTTTTACTCAGTTCAAAACCACAGTCCATGTGCTGATGACACACATACTCACAGTGGGTCTTCCCCGTTCTTTTGAAAATACCTTTATGGAATACCTTCAAAGACACACCCACAGGTGTGTTTTCATGGTGATTCTAAACCATCAAGTGAACAATAGAGATTAACCATCACTTCTCTTCTTACTAATTGTGGCTTGAAGTTTACTTCATCAGATATGATAAAAAGATATACCAGCTTGTTTAGGGCACCCATTGTTTGTTTTGGTAGGTTGATTTCTATCCTTTGACTATTGGTTTGAGAATGACTGCCAATTAGTTAGCACTCTCTATATCTAGAGATAAGAAGTGATACAGAGAATGTACAATCCAAGTGAATGACAAAGTAAATATACCTTCATTCAGTAAGAGCTAAAAGTAGCCTTCTACTATACAAATGAAGGTTATTAACTGGGAAATTCTATAAGCCAATATACTAGAGTAGGGTATCACAAGGTTTTATTGGGTCACATGCCAAATAGAGAATGTATTAGCAGAAGAAACTCCTTCTTTATTTATCATCTCATTTAATGATGCCAATCACTTGATCCTCCTTCATTTACCACCATTAGTATCTGTTATAAATTCTTCCTCTCTTAATGCCACTAACATCTCCTAAATTAGATGTTTCTGCATTGTTATCATTTATTAAAATATTTTCTAATTGATATCCAGACCTTCAATCCTAAGAAAACCAAAACCAAATGTAATATAAACAGTAAAAGCAAAGTTAAGTTTATCCAGAGATCAACAACTAAACTATAACCAAGAACTTACTACTGAGTCATACCCAAGTAGGCAAAATGCCTGACTTTGTCCAACCAGATGTTTTGTTTTGTGCTGTTTTTGAGACAAAGTCTCATTGTAAGGCTGAGGTGACCTGGAACTGGCTATGTATCCTGGGCTGGCCTTGAATTTTCAACTCTCCTATTTCAATCTCAAAGTACTGGAGTTACAGGTCAGTGTGTACTACTATACCCAGCTCAAAGTTCTAGATTTGCCTACCATATTTCTCTGCCATGTTCAGTTTACAAATCTCACTATTAACACAGAAAAATGGAGCTCTCTGAACCCCTGCTGATTCTGTGTGCTGCCCAAATCATTATTTGTTCTTTGCTCAGATAAACTCTGCTAAGTGTAACCAACTTATATGGTACATTATTGATTTAGTAGCCTCCAATTTAGCTCCCTTCCAATTCATTCATTGCACATTCAAACATATATTTAATCTTAGCATTACTTCTTGAAATGTCTAATGGTCTTTTCAATAATTCCATAATTTCGGGCAGCATTTAAATTTTTGGCAAAGGGATTTCAAATTGAATTTTCATCAAAGTTCATTTTCTATCATTATACTTTATACTGATACCGAGACATACTTCTCTAACTTCTCTAAATATAGAATGCTCTTATTTTTTTCCTCTCCTCTGAACATGTCTCATAAAGTTTGTGCTAAAGGAATCTGAGATGTGTTAAAATGCCCTGCAGAGCAGCTGGTGTTTGTAAGTTCTGGAATCTATTTCTCCAGCTAGTTATATGATCTAGAAAAAGGTAATGGATTCCCACATATAACAGTCAACCATATCTATTTCTCCTAAGCTGCTAGCAAGTCAAACAATATATGTCTGAGCACAAATGTTCCTTCATACTTAAGCCATGGGAATTTGCATGCTTATTGACCTATCTTATCGCAAGTGCCTGACTTGTTCTTTGATCCATTTTTTTCATACATGGCATTGAACTCTCCTTGTTCCCTTGTGTATTAGTTCTCTAGAGGAACAGAACTGCTAGAATGAATTATTTTAAAAGGGGATATATTGGATCAGCTTACAGTAGTCCAATAGCAGTCGCAGGCCCGAGAATCACTGAACCTAGTAGCTGCTCAGTCCACGTGGCCAGATGCCTCAGCAGTCCCGACCCGGCACGCAGATGGTGCCAGAAAGCCTGGAGGCTTCCTGAGGAGCTGCTGGGTTTTGATCCACGTGGGTCTTCAGTTGATGCTGGTCTTAGTCTGCACTGGTCTTCAATCCACGCTGGAAGGTAGCGAGCAGCTCCAGCAGCCAAGTGGAAGGAAAGAAGGAAGGAAGGAAGGAAGAGAGGGAGGGAGGGAGGTAAGGAAGGAAAGGATCTTTTTATCCAGAGCTTCCTTATATCAAGTCCCCCTCTGAGCGGGGCCACCCACTCTGGGGGAAGGGCTCACTCTGGGAGAAGGATTTCCTCCTTTAGGTGATCCTTCCTAGAAGCAACCTCCAAGACTCACCCGAAAGGGATTTCTGTGGATTACTAAACAGATCAAGTTGACAACACCTTAACTATCACACCTTGTATCCATCTACATCCATTAAAACCATCTCCAGGCACTGGAGGGATGGCACAGCAGTTAAGGCGCTTGCCTTCAAAGCCAAGGAACCCAGGTTCCATTCCCCAGGACCCACATAAGCCAGATGCATAAGATGGTGCAAGTGTCTGTAGTACATTTTCAGTAGCTGGGGGCCCTGGCATGCCCATTCTCTCCCTCTTTTCTCTGTACCACTTTCTCTCTCTCAAATAAATAAGCTTAAAAGAAAAATCTCCAGGGCTGGAGAGATGGCTTAGCAGTTAAGTGCTTGCCTGTGAAGCCTAAGGACCCTGGTTCAAGGCTCGATCTCCCAGGACCCACATAAGCCAGATGCACAAGGTGGCACTTGCATCTGGAGTTTGTTTGCAGTGGTTGGAGGCCCTGATGCACCCATTCTCTCTCTATCTGTCTGGCTCTTTCTCTCTCTGTCACTCTCAAATAAATAAATAAAAATAAACAAAAAAAAATTAAAAGAAATCTCCAGTACTTCTTGGTGTTTTCCTCTGTTTAACCAACAGCTACTCTGACTTTAAACAATATATACCACAATTTTCCATGTCTACAAAGTATGTATCCACAGTATTAACCAACCATGAGTGGAAATATTTATGGGAAAAAATGAATCTGTACTAAAGTTGTGCAGATATTTTTCTTGTGCATCTGGCAAACGTGCGTCCTAGAGAATTGAGCCTCGAACCAGGGTCCTTAGGCAAGTGCTTAACCACTAAGCCATCTCTCCAGCCCGGGAAATGTTCACTCTTTGCTAAATAAAAAATAGTGATTCAAACAGGGTGTGGTGTGTGGTGGTGTTTACTTTAATCCCAGCATTTAGGGATATGATAAAAAAAAATGCTGTAAGCTCAAGACCACCCTGGTCTGCACAGAAAATTCCAGGCTAGCTATGTTTGCAGTGAGACTATGTCTAAAAAAAAAAAAAATGAAATAAAAGAAAGAAAATAGTGACTCATAAATGCTATTTTTATAATTCACAAACAAAAATAGCCATATGCTCTTGTCAATATAATTTTATTAATTGCTTATATGTGCTGCTTTTAAACTTCTCTGAGGCTTTAGAAACAAATCAAGGTGTTTCTAGTTCCATCAGAGTTCAGTGATAAACCTTCAAGATTTCATCAGCATTAGCTGATTCGAGGGGGGGAGCACTCTATCTGTGAAAGGACAACAGTCCATCAAGTTGGGAGCAAGATGATGCTAGGATGATGAACTTGCTGAGCATAATCAGTTGTGGTAAGCCACTTATTTGAAAAGGTTCTATGAAATTATATACACCATTGTCTGTTTACCAAGTCTAACAGGCCTGACCCAGTATACTCTGACTACATTTATTGCCCTCAAAAAGTGTCTGAGGGCTGGAGAGATGGTTTAGTGGTTAAGGTGCTTGCCTGTGAAGCCTAAGGACCCAGGTTTGATTACCCAGTACCCACATAAGCTAAATGCACAAGGTGTGCATAAACCTGGAGTTTGTTTGCCATGGCTAGAGGCCTTGGCTTGCCCATGGTCTCTGGATAGATGATAGATAAATGATGATGATAGATAGATAGATAGATAATAATAATAGATAGATAGATGATATAGATAGATCTCCCTCAAATAAATAAACAAATAAAATATTAAGTAAAAATATATCTGATAGGAAATATGATTTAAAATGAGAAGTCAAGATGAAAAGTTTAACACTTTACCAAATATTAGGTTAGAACATATGACCTGCAGCATCTACAGCTATACAACCCTGAACACGCCTGATCTAGTAGGTATGACTTTATGTAGTGGTAAAATTAAGATAAGGCTTAAAATATTGTGCCTCATGCTTTCATGCAATGGGAACCTTTGTTACAGATAAGCCAAGTTTGAACCAAGAGCTGGACCTGGATACTTACTTCTGGACCAGGCTCTGTCATTTGCAACATACCAAAACCATTATCCTTCAATTACTTACATATAAAACCCAACTGAGATTAAAATTTACTTTGTCAGGATGAAGAGATCGCTTAGTGGTTAAGTTAAAGCACTTGCTGTGAAGCAAAGGACCCAGGTTTGATTCCACGGAACCCACATAACCCAGATGCACATGGTGGTACATGCATCTGGAGTTTATTTGCAATGCCTGAAGGGCCTGGTGTGCCCATTTTCTCCCTCTCTCTATCTATCTACCTCTTTCTCTCAAATAAATAACTTAATTAATTTTAAAAAATTGAGGGATGGAGAAATGGCTTGGCAGTTTAGGTGCTTGCCTGCGAAGCCTAAGAACCAAGGTTCAATTCCCAAGGCCCACGTAAACCAGAAGCACATGTTGGTGCATGTGTCCAGAGTTTGTTTGCAGTGGCTAGAGGCCCTGGGATGCCCATTCTTACTCTCACTGTCTCTCTCTCTCTCTCTTTCTCCCCCTCTCTCTGTCTCTAATAAATAAATCTTTTAAAAAAATTTAACTGCTTTGTACTTTAAATGCATGCTATGATGAGTCGAGAGAAAAATAACACAAAAGAAAACAGGCAAGAAAATGACTGAAATAGCAAAAGCAAGCCCACCAGAAATTGACAGTAAGACCCTACTGCTGAAATCACCACTGGCTTTGGTTGCAGGACACAGAGATCTCAAAATAGACTGGAGTTAAAACTTCTCCCTGCTGAAGTGGCTGCCTAGTGCTGGAAGGTGCTGTGCAGGCTGCTGAGGAGCTAAGCCATTATCGGCCTTGCCTTACTATAGACCCTGCATGCTACAATACTGACCTGTCAGGCAAGATAAGTCCACTGGTGAATAGTGGCATGACTATCATGGGAGTAACCAACTGCTTTCAGATTGGAGTTGGGACCAGCTCCACAGTAGGGAAATCATGCGTAGCACTATAAACCTAGTCAAAAGGCTCTGGCAAGGGAGATCCCAGGCCCTTGGACGTTGAATCCAGTACCATTGTTTTGATAAATGGACAGTGATATCAAACTTCTTTCCAAATATTTATGTTTATATTTATGTTTGTACCCACAGACTAGTGGTACTCTCAACCTTTGTCAAAAGCTTCTCTTTGTAGCTGGCAGAAGCTAATGCAGATACTCATAACTGGTCTAAGTGCTAAGTGATGGTTGAGTGCTTAGCCCTAAATAGGACATCTATATTACTCCCTCCAAGGCTCAGGGAACATTACAGAAGAGGGGCCGAAAATAATATAAGAGCCAGAGTATGGGCGTGCTGTGAAATGCTGGCTTAGGGACATGGCATGACCATTGTAATTATGAACTCACAGAAGTTGTGGTAGACTGCTCAAGACCTGTAGAAGAATCGATCCATCAACAGTATATCATGAATAGGCAAGGGGCCCATTGGACCTGTGGTGGTGTGAGAGGAGGCTCCCCAACAGATTCAGGACTTTGATTCAAGCTTATAATTAAATCTTCAGCTGCCTCACTGGAGGAGGTGTCACTGTGGGCATATCCCAGGGTCCAGCCCTAAAGTGTGTGTTTGGGGGAGGATCTGAAAGCTCCATGCAAAGATACGCAAAGTCCTTGAGTTCTGCCTGGGGTTCCTGGAGTGTGCTCGTTTGTGGTGCCGCTGGTGGTGGGTACTCTTCTCTCTGCCTGGACCTGTGAAAGGGGCCCAGCTTCCTCTGCCATTATGGAACTTCCCTTGAAATTGAAAAGCTTCAAATCAAACTCCATTCCTCCCATAAGCTTTTCCTGGTGGGAAAGTTCATCCCAGCAACATGAAGCTGACTAGGACAAGACCCCAAACCTCCCTGAGGAGTTTTTGGCAGTAAACAGGTTACTTGGTGAGGAGAAGATATGAGACATTCCCTCCAGTGCTGCAGCCACTGGTGACTTGCCCAAACCCTAGTAAATGTGCTTCCTCCACCTGTACTCATCAAACTAATTAAACTCAGTGAATCTCTCTCTCTCTCTCTCTCTCTCTCTCTCTCTCTCTCTCTCACACACACACACACACACACACACACACACCAAAGAAAAAGACATGAAATGAGAAAGGGTACTACTTGGGTAGAAGAAGGATCTCAAGAGAAGTGGGAGGGTGTCAAGACAGGCTAACAGAGGATGAATGTGATCAAAATACATTG
Source organism: Dipus sagitta (assembly GCA_036346955.1). Classification (NCBI taxonomy): domain Eukaryota; kingdom Metazoa; phylum Chordata; class Mammalia; order Rodentia; family Dipodidae; genus Dipus; species Dipus sagitta. Next base: position 29,764,155 of record CM070772.1, read on the forward strand.
TATATATGTGTTGAGCTGCCAAAATAAGTAAGTAAATTTCCTTAAAAATAAAGGCTGAGCACAAGTAGATGAATCAGAATAAAATGTTGGCACTGAAGAGATGGACATGAAAAAGATAAGAGGAATAAAATATGCAATGGAGTTGGAAGGAGTAAAATCAGGATGCCTAACTTATACCATTTATATATGTAGAAAGAAATGAGAACTAAAGATGCTAAGGAGAAAAAAATCCATGCTTTTAAAAGGGAAATGAGGAACATGCAATAGTTAAACACATAAAGAAGAAAAGGAAAACATCCAATCAGGTAAAACTGTTAACTTCCCAAAATACCCTTAAGATGAAGACAAAGATTCTCATATAAGTCCATATAATCACCATATTGTGTACATGAGCAAGTTGAAGCATGTTCATCCATTTCTTTCTTTTGATACAAGAGAACCTTAAAAAACTATGTAGAGTTATAAATAGGAAGAGATACAAAGAAGTTAATGATTGCCCATATAGGGATTAAGCTATGAAACTTTGGCTAAAAGACACTGGAAATATTTCCAAGACACATTTTTGCAAAAATTCAAATGTCAGGGTCATGTGATGTGAGATTTGGAAACACTACACTGATTTATTTTCAAAGATTTATTCGGGAAAAAAGATCAGAAATACAATCTGTAATTTGTAATAGGGCTATAAAGAGAAGCCAAAAATAAATGCTGTTTACATATTATATTAAAAATTAAAAATCTGCTGTAAACAACAGCTTTCTGTACTCAAAAGGAGTTAGAATTCAATAAATAATATAATGAGCAGATGAAGTCAGCACAGAACAATAGCTACACTATAGAAAAACTGAATAATGGGGTGACCATGCAAATATGTTGTTGATCCTTTGGCCACATAAATCTCACAAGAAATAGACAAGTCAATGAGAGGAACAGCAGCTAGCAAGATCAACTGAATAAACAGCTAGTTGATGAACTTTTTCTCCATATGGCCTTCTTTGTCACAGAAATGATTTAAGTTTTCCACTGCAATGAAAGGAGTAACGATTTTCAAAAGATTTTTAATGGGATTTTTTTTTCTGAGCTTCTATAAAGTGTGAAGAAATACAGGTTACCATGTTTGAATACTGTAGCCTGATGAAAATCCTGCAAAAAGTAACAATGAACATTTGAAAAGGACCCAATATACAAATATGATACAGACATAAAACTGAAAGAAAATTATGAAAAACTTGGCAGGGGGAATGCTCCAAAGCAAGATAAATCACCAAAAGTTCTTACAGTCTCATATGAAAGCCGTTCTGCATTAGGGACTCGCCCGATGCAAAAGTGTTCACAGCACATTAGATTAAACCTGGGTCTGTGAAACAGCTGTACCACCTGCTACCTGTATGACATCCTGATGACACCAACTGAATTATCTAAGCCTCAATTTCAACATTTATGCAATGGGGATAATAAGATCTTACAGCCTATGAGAGCATACCCTGATGTCCAGATGGCCGGTCAGAGTATGGGACAGTCATGGAGCTTCTGCTCCAGCTAGGAGCTGGATGTGCGAAGAAGCCCAGAACAAGAACAAGACATTCATTGACCTTCAGACTTATACGGCAAATAAATAATTGTTGTTTTATGCTACTTTATTATGAAATGTAATGAAGGGTTCAGTTAGGCCTTACTTACACCACACCTGCATCCGTTTTATGATCTCATGTTTGGTCACTCTATACTCAGCCAAGTTTTATCATTGTTTGTCACAGATAACTCACAATGCTCGTTGAAATACCTGCCAACTATCTTGTGTTCTCCATCTGGTCCTTCTGGTCCATTTGAGAATATTATGTTAAATATTGAAACAAACACTCCGTCGTGAGCAGCCTGGTGTGCTTAGTGCTTGGCAGGCCTCTAACAAGCACTGAGCCGGGAATGTCGAAGAATTCTTAGAATCTTGTCAGCCTGACCAAACATGGGTAAAATCAAATTCATAACAACCAGAAACTAACAAAATAAGACTGTGTATAATTTTAATAGATGCATAAATCATCCTAAACCTTAACAAGAGTTATATTTTTGAACTGACAATTGAACTCCTTCTGTAACATATTATCAGCCATTTTACATTACCAGTTAGCATTGATATTGCAAAAATACTCTAAAATATCTTTAGTACAAAAGTTTCAGAGTGTATTTGTAATGTTTTTCCTGCTTAGCCATTCTATATCCAAGGAAAACACATGTGAAACAAAATACCTAGCTTTTCCAATGAAAAGCAAGGTAAAACTTGATTGTTCAAGGCTATATTCAGAATGGATAAGGAAAAAAAAAAAAAGCCCTCAAGAAGCCCAGTATGATTGCTCCTGCCCATAATCACGACTCAGGAGGCTGAGGGAAGAGAATTTCTATGTGTGCAAAGCCAGAGTATGTTCCAGGTCATCCTGGGCTAGAATGAGATCCTTCCTCAAAAACACAAAGGAAGTAAGGAAGGGAGGGAGGAAGGGGAAAAGGAAGGGAGGGAGGGAGGAGGAAAGGAAGGGAGGAAAGAAGGGGGAAGAAAAGAAGGGAGGGAAGAAAGAAAGAAAGAAGGAAGGAAGGAAGGAAGGAAGGAAGGAAGGAAGGAAGGAAGGAAGGAAGGAAGAAAGAAAGAAAGAAAGAAAGAAAGAAAGAAAGAAAGAAAGAAAGAAAGGGGGCTGGAGAAATGATTTAGCAGTTAAGGAGCTTGCCTGTGAAGCCTAATGACCCATGTTCCATTCTCCAGATCCCACATTAGCGGGATGCACAAAGGTGAGGCAAGCTCAAGGTCACACATACCCACTAGGTGGCACAAGTGTCTGGAGTTCAATTTCAATGGCTAAGGCCCTCATGGGCCAGTTCTCTCTCTCTCTCTCTCTCTCTCTCTCTAGCTCTCACTGTCTCTAAAACAAAGAAGAGAGACAGAGTGAGCAAGTGAGAGAGAGAAAGAGAAAGAAAGAAAAAAGGAAGGGAGGGAGGGAGAGAGGAAAAGAAAGCCTTTAACAGATTAGACTCTCAGAGTGAATTAAACCTAGGGTGTGAAAGGAAAATGTTGGCAACCTTCCTCACATAAAGTGATGTAGAGAAAAGAGAAAACCCGGCAATCCAGTGAAAATGCTTCTTGATCTTCCTGGCAGTTCTTCCAGATCTCCATTTCAGAGAGATGATCTCTGAGTACTTTAATGTCAAAAATCACTTAACTGATTATTTCAGGATACATTTTACTTAGGCATAAGACATAAGAGCTATATATAAGACAGGACAATTTAAGGAAAGCATTGTGGTGCATGGTTAGTTCCAAAAACAAATTTGGCTGCATCATTGAGGGCAGAAGCAACATCTTTGATCCTCAATACATTACTTCCCATCCTTGTACCCAGGTGAATGAGAATGAGGTAGCACTAATAGGTTGTAGTCAACTCTTCCTGCTCTGTGCTTTCTCTTCCATATCAGGTAGTCATAAGCTTTGGGGAAAAGTCTTGGAGGAAGAGGCTCACTAAGGCATAAGAACTAGCTATACCTCAATCATCTTTCTTACATGCATTTATATTTTCATTTTAAATGAAAACAATTTATAATCTGGCATTTAAGATATCCATGAATCATGAACACAATTCATACATTCACCAACTTATTAATTCATAGATAATGTTACCCTCTGCAGATAATTAGCCTTTCTAGTCAGAACTGAAGCCCCATAGAAAGATAATTAATGAAGGGTGATATACAATCTGTCAGAAAACTAGGGTATTGATGACTTTATTCCCTTTAATGTTCATCCATGTCTTTCCAACCTGACCCTTCATTCCAAACCTTCATTTGCATTCATTAAATTAATCTGAATATTCAAAGTTTTCCACCTTTAGTCTCAGTAAGAATCTCAATTTCCTTAGCCTCATTGCCAACTTCTTCATATGACAACTCTGTTTCAACCAACTTATTTCTTCCCTGAGTTGTAATTATCTACCACAACTTTGGTAATACTTCCCTAGAATATTATATACATACAAATCTACCTCTTTTGAGATACATTTTTTTCTCTTTTTAAATAGCTCATATTTTTCCGCTTTAAATTTCTGGTAGCTCTAAAACTGTGGCACTTTAATTTCCAACTGCTCATTTCACATTTTCAGATGACATTGATATTTCAGTCTTAATTTCTAACCTACAAATATTTTTAGGCTGATCATTTCACTTTAATAACAGCTTCCCATTTGTGAATTTTAGCCCAGTAAACACATTTAAATACTCATGTTTCCCTAGTAAGTGACACTACTCTAATCCTGTATAAAATGACCTTTCCCAACTCTGAATTATGCCATTCATTACTACTAAAAACTTAATTTGGCTTATATTTGGAGTATCTTCTGATATTATTATATAATTTTTCAAACAATTACCTTAAATCTCTTTGGCTGTCTATATCTAAATCTCATTGTTTTCCTAACCATATGACTATCTCAATATTAGCCTTGCAATTTCATTGTTGTGACCAAATTCCTACCAAGAAGTAACTTAAAGGAGGAAGCAAGTAATTTAAGCATACCTTAGAAGTTTTTTCTTACACAACAAGTCTTTATATATTTAATCATAAAAAAAGAAACAAGGTGGGCATGAGGGCACACACCTTTAATCCCTGCACACTGCACTCAAAGACGCTAAGGTCAAAGATCAGCATAAATTCAAGCTCACCTTGGGCTACACAGTAAGTACCAGGTCAGGCTAGACTAGAGTGAGATCCTGTCTCAAAACACACACACACAAGGGCTGGAAAGATTGCTCATCGGTTAAAGGTTTTTGTTGCAAAACTTAATGGCCCAGGTTTGATTCACCAGGACCCACGTAACACAGACACACAAAGTGGTGCATGTGTCTGGTGTTCCCTTGCAATGGCAGAAAGTCCTGATGAGCCCATACTCACCCTCTTTCTGTCTACCTCCTTCTCTCTCAGAAATAAATAAATAAATAAAAATATCCAAATACACACAAAAAGGAAAAGAAAAAGGAGGCCAAAGAGATGGTTTAGTGGTTAAGGTGCTTGCCTGCAAAGCTAAAGGACCTAGGTTCAATTCCCCAGGACCCACATAAGCCAGATATACAAGGTAGCACATTCATCTGCAGTTCATTTGAAACTGCTGAAGACTGTGATACGCTTGCTCTCTCCCTCTCTCTCTCTCTCCCTCTTTTTCAAATAAGTAAATAAAAATAAAATATTTTTAAATTTTTTTAAAGAAAAAGAAGAAAACAATTTTTCTGCTTATCTGTAAGGTGAATAAAGAAAATAGGAAGGCTATTGAATAACAGAATTGTCAATCATTATTATTTTATTTATATTAAAATTTAAAACTCTCTTAAATTTATTATTCACATCTTTTTCATTAAGTGGTTTTTGATAACCACTTAATATAAAGACCATTCAGTTTAAATTTTCATTTTTGAAACAAGGTCTCATTTAACCCAGGGTGACCTCAAAATGGCTATATAGGCAAGGCTAATCTTGAACTCGAGGTCTTCCTAGTACACATTTTAAGTGCTAGGATTATAGGCATATGTGTGACATCACACCTGGGTTTAAATGTTTTTCTGTTAATGTTGTTAACATATGTTAGCAATAAAATATTTAAGCTCCTATGCAATAATGATTTCTGAAACTGAATTTTCTTGGGCTCTTGCTACTAATAACTGTAAATGCAGGTAAGAAAATATGATCCAAGATGCATTTCCAACAACCAAGTAGCTTACGGAGTCTCTGCAATTTGAAATGGAAGAAACACTTAAAAAAAATTTTTTTAACAAGGAAATCTGGAAGTCTATATAGTCACAAGCAATCAGACGTGCACTTTGAAGTTTCAGAGCAACTTGAGTGAGGAAGCTAAGGGAAAAGAAAAGCATTCCCAAAATGACTTTATTTTCAATGATAATAATATCAAATTATCAAAATTAAACTAATTTGAATGAAAAGAAACAAAAGAAGATGGCCACTTGAGTTTGAGCCAGTATAGTTTCCCCCCCTGAATGATACAGGTTATAATTTAGCTTCTCTCATTTTGTTATTAATAGTATTTTCTACTATGTGATGGCTTTTGTATCATTCACAGAAAAGTAAGAACTGTTGCTAAGAAGTTAATTTAGTTATGAAATCTCTATTAAATGAAAACTAAGTTGTGAAATCTAGTCTAGATCAGTATTTTCTCAACTACATTTTCTTATTCCTATGGTGTGTGTGTGTGTGTGAGTGCGTGTGCGTGTGTGTGTGTGTGTGTGTTTGTGCACGTGCCAGGGCCTCTTGACATTTCAAAGGAACACCAGGTGATTGTGCCACTTTTTGTGTCCAGCTTTTTGGAGTTGCTTGGTAATTGAACACAGGCTGGGTATAATAGCTGAATGTAAGATGATATTCAAGATTGGATCCTGTGGCAAAAATATAACATTGATATAAAAACTGATGGCACCTGAATAAAGTCTGAGGTTTAGTTGATGGAAAATACTAGGAATGTTTTCATCATTTTGACAAGTATAGTAAATTAAGAATAATAACCATAGTGGAAAATTGGATAAAGAACATATCAAAACTCTGCATTACTTTTCGCAATTTTCTCTATAAATTTAAAATTATTCCAAAATAAAATGTTTACTAAAAGGACTTAACAATTAAATAGCATAAAACACAGACATTTCAAGAGGAAATCAACCATGATGTGTGTAGTTAACTGGAGAAGACAAAGTAATATATATATATATATATATATATATATATATATATATATATATATATGGAGAGAGAGAGAGAGAGAGGGCAAGCTAGGATATATATACCCTAGCTCTATAGACAGAATCTAAATAATGATTATTTTTGTCCTTGTTTCTTCACATGGAATATTTATATTATAAGCTATGAAGTAAATAGAAATTTGACCAACAGCATGGTATCTTATATAAAATAGGAAGTAGAGAGTGCAAAAAGCCAAAGACAAGTCTACAAGGCCACAACTGGTATTTATGATCTAATTCTACTACTGTCCTTTGACATCAATCTACATCATCTGAAAGTTCTTACCTGATAGAAATGACTTGTTATCTCCTCCTCCTCTTTCTCTTTCTCTTCTTCCTCCTGCTCCTTGTTCTTCTTGTACGCTGAAGAATAAACAGAGTCTTGTGAATGATAAGTAAATGCTGTGAAACTGAGCAATAACCCCAGCACTTAGATCTGACCTGGAACTTCACAGGTTCCTGCCTGTAACCCCAAGGACAACAATTGTTTGCTTGTGTGGTGTTTTGAATATATGTCCTCCTGCCCCATAGACTCAGATGTTTTATTAAAGCTTTTATGTTGGGTCTCTGGCTGTCTGGCTGGAGGAGGTGATGCTGGGGGTGGATACTGGGGTCTATTTCAAAAGTGTATTTGTGGATGGATCTGAACTCCAACTGAAAGGTGTGCAGAGAGATTTGAGCTCTGGGGATCCAGCTTGCTCCCATTTGTGTTGGCTCCTTCTTGGTGTTTGCTTGCTGGTGGTGGTTTTTCTCTCTACTTGGATTTGTGAATAGGAGCCAGCTTCTTCTGCCATTGATAGAACTTTCCCTGGATCTGTAAGCTTGAAATAAATCCCTTCCTCCCATAAAACCGTGTTTCACTGAATGCTCATCTCAGCATTGTGGAGCTGCCTAATACTTTGAAGTCATCTTTCGAAAGAGGGTTGGAGAGATGATTCAGCATGCATCTGGAGTTTCTTTGCAGTGGCTATAGACTGGCATACCATTCTCATTCTCTCTCTCTCTCTCTCTCTCTCTCTCTCTCTCTCTCATACATAAATAAATAAATAAAAATAAAAAGAGAGCTAGAGGGCTGGGTCCTCAGTAGTTCTTACAGAATTAGGTATAACACACTGGGAACAGTAGAGATGCATCGTTTCACAGTCATCCCTGCCTCCACGCTGCAGCATTAGCCCTGAACTCATGGCTAACCCACGTGATTATGTACTTCGTTGCTTATTGATCAATAGCATAGAGAATTCAAATTGGAAAGAACAGTAATAAGTTGAAGATGACAACAGTGCATAATAAAACACTAGTGTACTTAACGATGGTTCTCTTAGCTGGGCTTGAACATGCTCTATTCCTCATAATACTCTCCTGAAGACACCATAAGCCCCATTGGCTCTGCTGATTCCTAGAGACCAGGGGGAAGAACTACTGGACTCCAGCTGAGATGTTTTCATAGCTCTGGCCTCATTATTTGTAAACAGTTTTGTTAGCATTTTGCTTTAGAAGCACATTGGACCCACAAATCCACATGTGTTCTATATTAATCCAAGCAGTCTCACAAGCTAACTTAGTAAAAACTAAAGAGGTGTGTCAGAAGGTTTTTACTTTGGAAGAAATAGCTCAGCAAGCCCAGGAGCACTGCACCTCCTAGAAGGTTCTAAATCTAGTAGGTCTCTGAATTTTCAAGGTACATCTTCCATCCTCTCTCACATGTACTTAGTAGAAAAATACTTATTTTACTATTCCCGCTATAATCTGCTTATATGATACCGGTAGCATGATTCATATAATATATAAAATGTAAAAGTCATAACTTAAGGGATGATAAGATTAAAAATCTCCAAGACTAAATAGGGCACAAAACTAGAGCTAAGAATTCTGAAGGTGCAGGTTACTAGTGGAACTAATTCCTCCAGATGCGCTCTGCTTCGGTCTCTGCCTGTTGGAATGTAGTGCAAGGCAATGCTACACTTAACTGATAGCTGGACAACACATCATTCAACCTCCAGACACTGAATGGGATGGTTCTGACCAAGATATGACCAAGAGTTAGGAAGCATCTATAAGTACTTTCCTCCATAAGACCTACCTGTCTGTCTTCTGCACAAGCCAAGAAGGTAGGTTGAAGGAGGCAGTCCTGGAAATCAGCACTGTTGGGCCACTTGGATTCTTGCTGGGGACTGTCATTTCTGAAAGTCTCTCACTGAAGTCACATCACTTTGGCCTGGTCACTTTGTTAGGGTGTCCTATAGGCTTCTATTATGTCCTCCCAGCTTTTAGTCTTAACAGCCTATGTCAGGGTAAGATTTGGAAATCTCTCATTTTCTGAATATATCCAAACAAATTATCTTTACATCAACTAGAGGGGAATCATAGTTTGCCTTTGAGGGAAAATTGAACTCAATATGAAGTGGTCTTTAAACAAAATTTATTTTGTCCTCTGACAAGCACTTGACCAGAGGATTATAGTAACTTCTGGTTACCAAGTCTTCAACTCAATTTATGCCCAGTAATTCTCAAAAGATATGGATATTTCACTTTTCTCAGGACGCAATGACCTGTTATCAATCTTTCTTTTGAAAAGCTAGATGGGATGTTTAGCTAAGTATTTGACATTCATACAGGATATATTTGTCAAGAGTATGCATACCATAACTTATTCGAGGAGGTCTGGCTCTGCGAGATAAGTGTAGGCCAAAAGTGATGCTTCTCTTCAGCAAACATAATGCTTCTATGGTCAACAGAAACAAGTGGAATTTCAGGGGTCTGGTGGCATGTTTTAATCTCAGGACTCCCTAGCCATTAAATTGTGATCAAAGATAACTGAGTGCCTGTCTATCTCATAGAGCAAGTACATTCACCTTGCCTCTGACATATATGTGATGCTGTTGAGTCTCCCATGACACTCTCCCCCACACAGAATCTCAACATCCCCACTGAAATCACTGACATACACAAGCCCAGCTATATCCCCAGAAAATATTTTCCACAGACATCCCAATATATACTTCTTTCATCACGCTATAGTTAATAGATGAATAAAGATAATATTCCTGTCCTCCTCAAATACCTGCACAGTCTATTTAAATATTTTTATCCCCATATATTTTTTACTCTTTTTCTATCATATCAAAAAATTCTGGTATCTTTTTTTTTTTTACCATTGGCCAACTCTAAATTCATTTCCTAATGGGGAATCAATAATGATGGAAAATTCGTTATCCCAGTAAAACTATAAACCAACTAATTTAACAATAAAATACAAAATTCAACAGACACATAAGTATCAACAAAGTTACACACATGAGCTCATATTCATAAAAGTTCTGTAAACTATGTCCTACAAAAAGAAAATTAGGGACTAGGGAGATTGTTCAGTGGTTGAAGACAGTTGCTTGCCCAGGTTCAATTCCCCAGTACCCATGTAAAGCCAGATGCTCAAAATGACACTTGTATCTGCAGTACATTTACAGGGGTAAAAGGCCCTAGCGTGCCCAATCTCTCCCTCCCTCTCCTTCTCCTTCTCTCTCTTTCTCTCCTCACTAGTAAAATAAATATATATTTTTAAAAGATAATTAGAAAAAACATTGTACAAAAAAAAAGGAACAACACAGAACATGATAAAGAAAGTATTTAGTCTGATGGTAGAGGTAGAGATCAGAAGAGAACAGTTGTGAATCAGGCACAGAGGGACACTCCTTCAGGTCAGAAAGCTCTAAGGGATCACTTCAAGAATAGGATATTAGGGCTGGAGAGATGGCTTGGCAGTTAAGGCACTTGCCTGCAAAGCCTAAGGACCCAGGTTCAATTCTTCAGGTCCCATGGTAGCCAGAACCACAAGATGGCGCATGTGTTTGGAGATCGTTTGCAATGACTATAGAGGCCCTGACACACGCATTCTCTCTCTCTCATTCCCTATTTCAAATAAATATAAACTAAAAAACTGTAAAAATAAAAGAATAGGACATTAAAATGGCACTTACACAGTTGATGGGGATTTTGGAAGTTCAATTAGTAAATAACTATATAGAAAATTGCATAAAAATCAAAAACAAGATATTTAATAATTCCAGACACAACAGCAACTGACTGTTGTAAATAAAATATAATTTTATGTAAATTTATAAAATGTAAAATGCAAATTAATGGCAGTATAACCTAAGTCTCATCACCTGTTAGTGTTGCAACAGTCAGTGTAATATAAACCCTAAACCATGATCTCACTGAATTATTATGTAACTATGAGAACAGCAGCAGGAGGAGGGAGGAGCATGTATGTTGGAAATATTAACCATCTGACCTTCATATCAACCTATAACACATAAATCCATGACATCAACCAATTGCAAAATAAGGCTCTTAACGAAAATAACAAAAATAAGTGGTTAAAGGCACTCAAAGTGTTTTCCCAGCAGGAGGAGGATAAGCAAGAGTGATACAGGACCAGGAAGTGCCACAAACAAAACCTGCCTGTATTATAATGTGGATACTTAAGTCGTGGACATAAGTAAACTTGATATGAATAAATTCCCTTTTGCTTCAGGAAAAAAATATCATAAATAGCCATCATAATATAGGTACTTAAAATTGAAGTGCAAGGTAAATTTCATCAAAAAGTATGAGATAGGGCTGGAGAGATGGCTAAGCAGTTGAGGCGTTCGGCTGCAAAGCCAAAGGATTTTGGTTTGAATCTCCAGGATCTGTGTAAGCCAGATGCACAAGGGGGCGCATACACCTGGAATTCATTTGCAGTGGCTGGAGGCCCTGGTGCACCCATTCTCTCTCTCTCTTAAATAAATAAATAAAATATATTTTTAAGTGTGAGATAGGTACTGCTTCTATGTTACATATAACAAAGCTGGCATTCAGAAGAACTTCCCCAATGTCTCTCATGTAGTCAGTAGTGAATCCATAAATCAAACCTGGAACCATCTGGCTCTGAATTCCTTGTTGTTTCTAATACAAATGTGCTTCCCTCAGTACAGTGTCTTCATGGAATGACTACAAATGTCAAATAGCCTTTAAATGTATGACAAGGACCAGTAGTGACTCCTTAGCATAATGAAGTGTGCAAAGGAAGGCTAAGGAGAGCTGTCCCAATTGTTATAAGATCCCAAGTTGCAAAACAGGAAAGACTGATGTTGGTTGACTTTAACGTAGTGATGGCCAAAGGATTTACTCATTAATATCAGGGTGTAGACGGGAATCAAAAACACTTTTTCCGCTGTGCTACTTCCTTTATGAAATTAGATGATTTTCACAGAACCACAAACACACATCCATCTGAAAAATTCCTGTGTCATCAGGACAGATGTCTAAATGACCCACAAGAATTAGGAGAGCAAACACAGAATACAACCTCTTGCCCAAGCAAACCATAATAATAAGAGCAGCAATGTCTGCTGGCATCATCAGGAAAGTATTTGCTTGGCCAAGATACAATCACAGGCACAGACTCCTATCACAGAAATGGTTCATAGACAGGCTTTGAGAGCTAGCTTTGCATGGAACACAAGAATAAGACAGAAACACAAATAAAAGCAAACACTTCTATCTTTCTGTATGGAAATTCTAACAATAACCTAAAATTGCTCAGAGACGCAACCAAATTTTTACCGAAACAACCTTCTCAAATTTATCATGAAGTTTTTGGAACAATAAAACGGAATTATGCGCTGAGGAGATAGGAGATAGCTTAGTAGTAAAAAGATGCTTGCTTGCAAATCCTGCCAGCCTATCTGTTCAATTTCCCAGTATCCACGTAATTCTGGATGCAAAGTGATGCATCCCAAGGATCTACAACAATGGTGGAAACCAGAAGAATCTGAAGCTAGCTAGTCTTGCAGTGACAAGAGTTTTTGTCTCAAATAAGGTAGACCGCAGACACCTCAAAATTATCCTATGAAGTCCACACCCATGCTGTAGCACACATGCCCATACGCATACAGACAAATAAAGAAGTAAATAAATTAATTTAAATGAGTTGATTCCAGCCAACACTTTTTTATTCTAAGAATGATTTGAAATGCTCCTTTTTGGTCTCACTGACCTTTAAACTCAGTGACATCAACTTTTTGTTAGAATATATTAATTAAAAATGATGGGTTTCCATATACTTTCATACATATATATAGTACATGTTGATAATGTCCACCCCTCTCCCTGTTGTCCTCTCTTATCCTCCTCCCACTCCTGCCCATCCCTTCCCTTTTCCCAACTAGTCCCGGCATTGCTACCGCGAGTGTGTGTGTGTGTGTGTGTGTGTGTGTGTGTGTGTGTGTGACACAGTGAGTTACATTAGTGCTGTTTGTAGGAATGAGGAGCTTTAAATAGAAACATAAGCACCTCACCATTGGCTACACCACTAAAGAAAATGTCTCTTCCCTCCACCTCCCCCCCAAGGGCCATTAGCTACTGCATATAAATCCTCTGGGAGAGTGAGGCTTTGCGAACTCCTCCCCACGCTATGACAGGATGTCAGCAGGCCCATACCTATACAGATGTAGTGCATGTAATCACAGCTGCCAAGAAGTCAAGAGTTCAAGGCCATGTCATTCCTGGAAGCTGCTGTTCCCCACCACTCCCTCCACTTCCTGCAGGCTTTACACCCTTGCTTGTCCATCTTCTTCAGTGTTGCCTGAGCTTTGGGGAGGTAGGCGTGGTACAGATGTTCATTTATAATGGAACATTCCTCTGGATGACATCATCATTATGAAGAAGAATGTTACATAACTGTTGGCTTAGTCTTTATTATGTGGGATAACATTCTTTGTGGATATACATTATGAAAACCCTTCTTTGATTTCTTTACATAATTTTAAATGTATGTATATATATATATATATATACATATATATGATAGGAGGCTGGGGAGATTGCTCAGTGGTTAACAGAGCTTGCTGCACAAGTCTTACAAACTACAGTTCAGATCTCGTGAGCCTATGTAAAGCCAGATGCAAGGAGTGCACGCATCTATAATCTTAATGAGGTCAGAAAAAATCCAGAAGCTCATGAGCTAAGCTAGTCTTGCATTCCTTGCAGTGAAAACCAATGAGAGACTGTCTTGGTCAGAGTTCTCTAGGGGAACAGAACCAGTAGTATCAATATGTTTTATAAAAAGGATTTCTTAATTGTGGGCTACAAGAGGGCCTACATCTATTAAATTCTCTATTAAAAAAAAAAGTAAGGGTTATCTCATTTGTCCTGGTGCTAACTTACTTTACGTTGGAGAATCTGCTTCTCTTTTTCAGATTGATGTAGATCCTAAGGAGAGAGCCACCCCATCATACCACAAAAGGGCCCCGGCTGAAACTAAGAAAAATTGGAGAAACAAGCAAGGGGGCTGTTGTCTTGATGAACCGGATACCAGCACAAGGGGGAAGGAGATCAGCACAGAGAAAAATCAACTCCTACCAAATCAGAGAGTCAGAGCCTCAGAGGCCCCCAACACCTCATCACTGAAGCAGACCAAAAATGAACCCAACATGGCTCAGGGAAATTTTGCGGAAGAGGGGGCAGAAAGAATGTCAGAGCCATATGTTGGGTCATGATATGCAGAGACATTTAGCTTACCCATAACTGTGGGCTAACTCCACAATGCATGACCCGTATACCTCAACAAGGAGGGGCCAAAGGGAGGGGGTAGGTCACGGATGAGCCTAATAATGGTACCAAACTGACTGTATTTGCTGAATACAAAACTGACTAATAAAGAAGAAAAAAAAAAAGGATTTCTTAAGTTGGTTTACAGAATACAAGTTGGACAGTCCAACAATGGCTGTCTGCAGGCTGAAGAGCTGGAGAACCCAGTAGTTGCTCAGTCCACGGCACTACCCACCTGGCACTGAGGGCCTGGAGCATTCCTGGGAGTCTGTGGTCTTCAGTCACACTGGAAGGCTGATGAAGCTGGGTTCCAACGTCTGCAAAGGATGGCAGCAACAAGAGAGATACACGACCCCGTGAGAGACGCAGGAAGACAGGCAGAAGGCTCTATACTTTCCTGGAGTTTCCTTTTATTTGGTCCACCACTGAAAGAGCCACCCACTTTCTCCTTGCATCGATCCTTCCTGGCATGTCTCTTATTTGATTCTTTATCTAATCAAGTTGAAAACAGAATTTAACTGTCACAGACAGCCTGTCTCTAATCAGGTGGAATCTGAGAACTGATACCCCAGGTCGCTGCAGCACATACATGCCCACACATATTTACATATTTATGTATACACACACCAAAAATCATACAATGACACATATGTATGGCAATGCCATAATAAACCCATTACTTTCTATACTACTTTTAAAATTAATAAACGAGGGCTGTAGAGATGGCTTAGAGGTTAAGCACTTGCCTGCAAAGCCAAAGGACCCAGGTTTGATTCCCCTGGACCACGTAAGCCAGATGCACAAGGTGGTACATGTATCTGAAGTTTGTTTGCAATGGTAGGAGGCCTTGGTGCACCCATACTCTCTCTTTCTCTCTCTCTCTCTCTCCCTGCCTCCCTCTTTCTCTCTCAAATAAATAAAAAAATAAAATAACAAATACCATAAAGAAAAAAAGTATTGTTTTTAACAGATCAAAGCAAATTTCATGGGACAGTGAAAAAGTAGAGGTCTGATAAATTACCTCAAGTACTATAATAATAAATTTATAATGCAGTAGTCAGGTTAGTAATATACTAAAAGAAAATATTTGTTTTAAGAAAGAAGGAGCTTGTTTGAAGTCATATTTTCCCACAATAACATGACAGTCTAACAAGGACTTTGTCAAATGCTTAAATTCTGACTTGGTATACCAAATGAGACTATATTATTTAAAGATTTTGCCTATGGCTGAATTTTAAAGAATGTAATAATGATTCCAGGCATTTGAGCAGAAAAGAGGTCCAACTCCCCACATATAAGGCACAATAGGTAGGTTACTATCTAGACTTGAACTAGGAGTCTCAAGTAGAAAAGGAAATAGTGTCTACTAGCTTAAAATATCTTAATTCTATCTCTAACAAGTTGTATAAAAATCATAACTTAGGGACTGGAAAGATGGCTCAGCAGTTAAGGTACTT
Source organism: Dipus sagitta (assembly GCA_036346955.1). Lineage (NCBI taxonomy): Eukaryota > Metazoa > Chordata > Mammalia > Rodentia > Dipodidae > Dipus > Dipus sagitta. Next base: position 29,779,982 of record CM070772.1, read on the forward strand.
GCCTTTGAAGGCTAAGGACCCAGCTTCAATTCCCCAACTCCCCAATACCCATGTAAAGCCAGATACACAAGATGGCACGTGATTCTGGAGTTCCCTTGCAGTGACTGGAGGCCCTGGTGCAATCATTTTTTCTCTCTCTATCTCTCTCTCTCTCTCTCTCTATCTATCTATCTATCTCTTCTTACCTCTTTTTCTCTCTCAAATAAATAGGCAAATAAAATATTTTTAAAATTCATAACTCAGCCTAAAGTAACTATACAATAGAGGTATATTTGTAAAATTATCTTTTTCTAATAAAAAAAAATACTCAGGTATGAACATCTGATGTCGTCCTGGTGATTCCTAAACTGCTCCAATGACTCTGTGAGGGACTAGACATGATGCTAGGGTCTCCGAAAGCTGCAGCAGCGGGAGGAAAAGTCGGTCTCCCGCAGCCCTGCAGCAGAGCTGGGTCAAGAGCTCAGCACTCCCCCCCCCCAGTGTTGCAGGTGCCGGCCCAGGAGCTGGAAGGTGATGGGAGGAGGCGCATTCGTGTCTCCAGGCTGACAGCGGTCTCTGACTCATAAAGAGGTTCCAGGTACATTTTTAATTTTCCACACCCATGCATACAAAACACATTCGCTTCTCCTAACATTACATTAGTCAGGCTCTTGGTGATGATAACAAACAGAGATATAACAGATTTTCCCTAAGTGATGGGAGTTTCTGTAAGAAGAAACCTAGAAATAGGTAAACAAAAACCAAAACAACACTTCTGCAATAGTCAGATGGATTTCTGCTTTCTTCCTTTTGTTTTTTTTTTTTTCTTTTCAACTTCTCAGTTTTCTAAGAAATCCATGGTCTGAATAATATATTTCAGAATTTTAAAGAAATTGTCTAATTAGTTCAATCAGGCATAACTCACTGATGAACATTCCTAAAAAGATCTCTGGATCTTGGCACCTTCTAAATCACAGGATTCTCCAGGTACCCTCTGGTCATCAATAAGAGAACTGCCTGGGACAATAAACGGTTGTGATACTGAACTAAGGTGTCATGGAGCCTAAAGCAGTTTAAACATGGGCTCTGTTTTCAGTTGGTCTGAATTAAATCTTGCATTTACTACATACAAACTCATGAGACTAATCAAAGTTATGTGATTTTCCTAAGGCTCTGCAAAAGAAGTATGTAGCTTACATCTGGTTGTACAGGTTAAATTATATAATCCATGCAGAGAGGTGAGATAGCATCACTGCTTAGAAAAGCGGTGAGCTCATGCATGACTGTGAGTCATCTGATTATTCACTTGCACACCATTACAATCTCAAGAATCTACAGAATTAAGCATATCTGTGACATGGTCCAGAGAGGGAACTCCTTATTGCTCATTCAAAGGAAGTGAAAATATACATCTATGAACAAACCTGCACATGGATATTCCTGGCAGCTTCATTCAGGATTGAGAGAAATTGAAGCCTCCAACTTGTCTGTCCTTCAGTAGATGAATGGACAAATAAACAGAGGGAAATTCAGCCAGCAGAATGTTATTCAGCACTAAATGAGCTATCCAGCCATCAAAAGATACCAAGAAACTTTAAATAAATTTTACTGAGTGCAAGCTGTTGGTATGAAGAAACTATAGCACAACTTCGGCTATATGAACAATCTAGAACAGACAAAACTATAAGGAAGGTAAAGACCATAATAACGTGAACAATGATTCATGCTTACAGGTTACACCATGTAACTCTAAATATAAATATCCACTTCCCTCTGTCCTATGCTTAGGGCCCATAATACTAAGATTTTATATATAAAGTTATGCATGCTCCCAACAGGATAAAAATCACTTCCTACTGTCTTTATAACAATCATAATATTCTTCCTTTGTAAATGTTAGCTCAGGTTCAAAATAAAAAAGACCTACACAGAGATCGTGATAAGATATCAGATTGGTTCAAATGACGAAATGGGAAACTCTCTGTCTTTGGCCTTTAGATAGATTTCCTGCTGGGAGAACTCTTACTGTCCTACCCTGCAACCCTATCCAGCTTGAAGTTAGAGTGGTCGTGGCCCCATTTCCCTGATGGCAGTTAGAGTTACCTCTTGGGAGGAGGGAATGATAGAGACAAGAAGCAAGGTAGTCTTTCTTCTTTTGCAGGTACTTAGTTAAGGAAACAGGCCCAAAAAAACATGGATGCTGACCTGCCCTGCAAGACTAGAAGGAAACTCCAGTCTGCTTCAGCTTCCCCTTTCTTCCTCCTTAGTTTTCCATTGGCTTTTCCTTCTTCCCCACATCCCCACTGGTTCCTTCTGAGTCTACACTCTTCTCCTCTGGCTTACCAACCGATCAAGGTCCTCCATATACTTTGGAAGTTGACAATGAGGCACATCCCTGACAGAATGTCTAATTTACATCTCCAAGGCTATAAGGAAACCGAGTTCAAGCTGCCACATGGCTCCCTGCTCAGGACTCCTCCCAGCTTCTCAACATGGGAGCTTTTCTGCTTTATTTCTACCCTATCTGCAAAGAAATCTTTCCTAACCTAAAAAATATAATAATAACAATGTCAACTAAGCATCAGGAGAAGGCAGGGATGAATAACAGAGCACAGAGGATTTTTAGAGCAGTTAAAAACTCTCTGAATGATACTGTAATGGTGAACCCATGTCATTTTGAAGCTATGTAATCACTGAATATTCAGCTTTAAGAACAAACTTTCTGGAGCTGAGGAGATGATTCTGTGGTTCAAATCGCTTGCTTGCACAAGCCTGACTTTCAGAGTCGGGATTCTCAGAACTCATGCATTAAGCCAGATGTAAAAAGTAATTTGTCTGTAATCTCAATGCAGTTTTTGCAATGGAAGGCACAGTCTAAAGAATCTCAAACCTGAAACTCAAGGGTTAGCTAGTCTTGTGTTTGCAGCAGCAGACAAGACAGGCTCTTCTCAAAGAAGATGAAAGGCAAAGACTGACACACCAAGGTTGTCCTCTGACCTCTACCTGTGCTCCACAGTACATCCAGACACACACACACACACGCACGCACACACACACACAGAGAGAGAGAGAGAGAGAAGAATGTTAATACAAACTTTGGAATTCTAGATGATAATGATGGTCATATAGGCTCATTAATGGTGAGAAATGTTGGTCACAGAGAAGCCTATGCATGGGTGAGGCTCAGATATAGAAATTCTGTATCTTTCCTCCATGCTGTGGACCTATACTGCTTTAAGAAATAAAGTCTCAAGAAAAAAAAAAAAAAAAAAACAGACTCTTGACTTTAACCACATTAGCCTTTAACCATGCAAACACTGACACTTATAATCTTGAAACCCTGTGTGAATCCTTTTGTTAAGTGAAAATATTGCTCCATTTGAGGGGGATCTTATTTTGGATTTTATATGGAATTCTTGTTCATTTGCATTTGCTGGAAACAGGGTGAGATACTGTAGTAAGTCCTGATAATTCACGGATTTATAAACAAAAGTCCTTTGAAAGCAATATAAACAGGCATAGCTATGGCACATTCACAACTATTCTTCACGTACAAATCTGCGTCTTCCAAGGTCACTATTACTCAAAGATTCTGTCCTCTGAAAAGCCCACTGAATATACAGCTTTAACAATGAACTTTCTGGGGCTGAGGACAGGCAACAAAAATAACTAAGAGGCTTGTGGTAGTTTGAATAGATTCCCACCAATAGATTCATGAGTTTATTAAAGCCTCTTAGATTTCTAGCTACCAGGCTGGAGGAGGTTTCATTGGGTGGATCGTGGAGTTCAGCCATAAGGTGTGGTTGTGGATTTGGAATTTCAGTCTAAAGATTTGCAAAGTGCCTGAGTTCTGCCTGGAGTTCCTGAAGTGAGCTTTGTGGTGTGGCCTTTGGATTTTTTGCCTTGTGGCTTCTCTCTCTGCTTGGACTTGAACCAGGCAAGCTTCTTCTGCCATTATGGAACTTTCCCTGGATCTGTGAGCTTCAAGAAATCCCTACATCCATTGGCGTATAAGCATCTAAAAAAAAAATGTTCTACATCCATAGTCATCGGAGAAATGCAGATTAAAACTACATTGAGATTCCATCTCACTCATGTCAGATTGGCTACCATCATGAAAACAAATGACCATAAATGTTAGCAGGGATGTGGAAAAAGAGGAACCCTTCTACACTGTTGGTGGGAATATAATCTGGTCCAGCCATTGTGGAAATCAGTGTGGAGGTTCCTAAGACAGCTAAAAATTGATCTACCGTATGACCCAGCTATAGCACTCCTAGGCATATATCCTAAGGACTCATCTCATTTCCTTAGAAGTACATGCTCTACCATGTTTATTGCCACTCAGTTCATAATAGCTGGGAAATGGAACCAGTCTAGATGTCCCTCAACTGATGAGTAGATAATGAAGATATGGCACATTTATACAATGGAGTTCTACTCAGCGGTAAAGAAAAATGAAGTTATAAAATTTGCAGGAAATGGATGGATCTGGAAAGGATTATATTAAGTGAGGTAACCCAAGCCCAGAAAGCCAAGCACTGCATGTTCTCTCTCATATGTGGATCCTAGCTACAGATGATTGGGCTTCTGTGTGAGAAGGAAAAATCTCAGTAGCAGAGGTCAGTAAGCTAAAACAAAAAAGAGATATGAAGGGAAGAGAAAGGAAGGGAGGAGGGTACGAAATAGGTTGGTATTGTATATATGTATGTAGAAGAATAGATTAATGGGGGTGAAAAGGCCCAAAGTGAGGTCAGGGGAAGAGATTGAGTAAAGGAAAGGTGCAGGGAGGGCGAATCAAAATCTAAGAGGATATAAATAAATCATATGGAATCCTCTGGTTTTGGACAATGGAACACTCAGGAGCCGTAGATCATTGCTAGAACATTTTCAGTGCCAGGGATGGAATACCTTCCAGTGAGTTGTTGGCCAGGGTGGTCCCTGATGCCCCCAAAACATTATAGGCCACTGCCGAGGCCCTTGGTTTCCCACCAGGAATAGATGGTATGACCCTATTGCTGAAGACTCTACATACTTGGGCTGCAAGGCCACTGAGAAGTCCTGCTGGAACTGAGCTGATAACCTTCTCCATGTAGACCAACTGACAGAAAGCTGCAAGAAGCCATTCTACATGCAATTCAATAGGAGAAAGAGGTACCACCAGTGAAGATACTCAACAGTAGACACTGCAAGCCTTATAATTGGCCAGGCAGGCCAAATGAACCAACGGGTGCAATAGTGGCACATCTATCATGGTGGAAACCAACTGCCCTCCAATTGAACTGGAGGCCCACTCCATGGGAGGGAATACATCCCTGATACTGAAAACTTAAAACAAAGGGTAGTCATGAGCCTTAGGGGTGTAACATCTGCTGATGTCTGGATAAATGTATATACTATGCTTCTCAAACTGCCCAGTAAGCACTTCTCTTAATATTCATACCCTCATATTAATGCTACTCTCACTTTGGGTAGAGAATCTTCTCTTTTCAGATGGCAGTGACCTTGGGACGACTCAGAAGTTATCATAGTGCTGGAAAGAAGTGACTGGAGTACTGAGTAACATCTAGATCACACCTTCCAAGGCTCAGGGTCTAATGCAGAAGAGGTGGCAGAAAGAATATAAGAGCCAAAGGAAGGGTAGGACTCCTTACAATGTGCCCCCCCCCAGACATAAAATGGCCTAGATATCCATGACCTCATAGTGCCTGACACTAGCTACACAAGACCATCATAAGAGGAGGAAAAGATCATGACATCAAAATAAAAGAGACATCGATTGAGATGGGGAGGGGATATGATGGAGAATGGAAGTTAAAAGGGGAAAGTGGGGGGAGGGAGGGTGTTACCTTGAGATATTTTTTATAATCATGGAAAATGTTAATAAGAATTGAGAAAAAAAAAAAGAAAGAAAGAAACCCCTACATCCATAATTGTGCCGGTTTGGAAGTTCATCTCAGCAACCTGAAGCTGTCTGCTACAAGACCTTTTACAGTGAGCTCAGGAATCCAGGGTAAAGACCCACACAAAGTGAGAGATCAATACAGTAAAATGGGCAAACAGGAGCCTTGGCGTCGGCCTGACATAGACATTCATTCCTGTGTGTTATTCATGTAACATTAAAGAAATTACTCAGGATCTCCATTTCTATAGTCCAATTAAATCAGGTCCTTGAGAATGGGGAGCAGGTATCATATCTTTAAACTCCCAGGTGACCCCAAGTGTTCCTATTCTGTAAGAGGTGCCACGTTTATCTGCAGGGTTTGTTAAACCCCAGACTGCTGGACCCCAACTCCCAATTTCTTCATTCTGGATGTCTAGGGTAAGGCATGGAATTTGCATTTCTAGCAATTTCTGATGCCCTAGGAACTGTGCTTTGAGAACTACAGCTATAAATTCTTGATGTCTTGTCCCCTTGCATGGTGTCTGTGAATCCCTGGCCACATCCTGCCTCAATTCATTCAAAAATCCTCCTCTCCTCATTGTTCTTATTAATCCCAGTCTCCACCACACCCACCATCACAGTCAACACTACTATAATCACGATTATTTCTATCAGAGCACCAAAATCTATGTTGCATAGTGTTTGTTTGTAACTCTTGTTCTGCGCAGTCTCTAAGTTCTCAAAGCAAAAATAATAACAATGCTTTATTCATTGTTGGTGTCCTTAAACTTTGAGAAAAATAACAAACACATAAGGAGAGCATAAGGCCAGAAGAAAGTACCAGTGTCAGGATCATTTCTCTGAAAAAGACCAACTTGATTCACTTCATCACCACATATGGAAACCTTTCTTTTTAAAAAAAAAAAAGAAATCTATATAGTGCTTTCCTTTGTACAAAGGGGTATGTATTTTTAGCTTCGTTCTTGTGAGCATCTTTTTACACCTTTGTGCGTCAATCTGACCACAACCCTTTTACATCAGCCTACACACTAATCCTGAAAACCACAAATGCCTAACATATATTGTACTGTGATTAAAAATACTTAATTTTCCAAATGAGGGTTTCTCACTTTTTACACAGTGCGGAAACAGAAGGCAGTGAGGTGAGGTTGGCCCTGCAGGGAGCTGCAATCAGAGAAGTAAACAGGATGAATGTTCTCTAGGGGTGCTGCTGATGGCAGCGGGAGAGGCTCCTCAATGAGGTGCTTTGGTCTCCTTGAATCTCAGGGCCTGTTTGCAACTGCCATTTCATTAAACTTATTGATGCAAGATTTGGGGGGGGCAGTTCAGGGAGGAATTTCCAGGCCTGTGAACCCAAACTTTCAGTGCATTACCTAATTGTGGCAAGGAACTGATAAAATGGACTCCGAGGGTAAATTATGAATTCTGAGGTTTATTTTAGATATAATTAGAATCCAGGGAGATCTCAGGCTGGAGGGGAATTCTCCTCCTTGTCCAGCTGGAAAGGAGAGAATAGAAATGGAGAAAATCTCCTTTACAAAGAAATCTCCTGGTGAGGGGGGAAGAGCCTCTGGAGGACACACACACACACACACACACACACACACACACACACGGGAAGCAAAGCATGAACCCTTCACCTCCACAGACAAGAAAGCTAAGAAACTGTATAGTGAAGGACTCAGGGCTTAAAGAGAGATTATTCATGCAACAAAGTGTGAAAACAACCTAGACAAAATACATGTAGAAAACAAGCAGGACAATGCCCAACCAGAACCCCTCCCCAGACATGGAAGAGTTTACCAAAACAGGGACCTGCAGAGTCCTGTGCCAGGAGAATGAGTAGCCAATAGAGAGAGTTATACACAGGGCAGGCCCATGGATATGAGTCAGACAGCCAATCAGGATTAGCCATGAGGCTCAGGCGTGCTCCACAGAAGCAGGAAGTTGCTGCCAGGGAGTGTTGCTTGCAGCCACCGTGGATGAGAGTGGATCGTCATGGGTTCTAGTCTTGCCAGGGCAGGCCAGGTGGCATCCCCTTGTTCTGCTTGAGCCTTGTCCCTCCATGATTACCTATTTAGAAGAAAAAAAAAAAAAAGAACACTCTCTTTGTCTTGTTTCTTTTTCAGTATGAACAGTTAATTAAAAGGGTGTGGGGCATATGTGTTGTGTCTTTAATTCATGCAGAGGACTAGTAGGTGATGAGAAGCTCTAAATGGGCTGCTTGCTCTGCTGTTCTTCGAAGACCTGAAGGCAACAGAATGGAAGCGTGCAGAACAGGGAGGGAGAAACGATGGGAAAAGAAGGGGGGGCAGTGGAGGAGAAAGGAAGAAAGGAAGGGGATAATGACTAGAATGTATCAAAATCCTATCAAAAGCTCTAGAAAAGTCCCTGGGAAAACAGGGTCTCAGACCAGACATAGTGGCCCAAAACTACACAGGGAATTCCAGGTCAACCTGCACTGCAGCGAGACCCTACCTCGAGAAACCAAAAGCAAAATGAGGCCTGGAGGGATGGCTTAGCAGTTAAAGTGTTTGCCTGCAAAGCCAAAGGACCCAGGTTCGATTGCCCAAGACCCATGTTAGCCAGATGCACTAGGAGGCGTACATGTCTGGAGTTCATTTGCAGTGGCTGGAGGCCCTGGTGTGCCCATTCTCTCTCTCTCTCTCCCTCTCTCCCTCTTTCTCTGTCAAATAAATAAATAAATAAAAATAAAATGAAAACAGAGTCTTGACTATCGTGTCCCAAACAGATACAAGGGGAAAGCAGTTTTGCTGCTGTGTTCTGTTTCTGAAATATTCATGATGATGGTGTTTGGGAGGACGAGAAGCCAGAATGAGCTGGTCGTGAAGCCTGGATATCTTTTATTCCACAGTGTTAAGTTGAGAAACAGATCAGAAAGTATGAAATTCTTGAAAGAAAGTGCTAGATCAACAACAACAAAAGTCTGTCAGCATAATAGTCTAGTCTGCAAGAGTTAAAGTTATGTAGGCAATAATTTCACAGGGAATATTTCTACATATGTTAAAGAAGGCTCATGCTTTCTTTTAGATTTGGGGACAGAACGAGTTTTCCTGGTTAACACACTGCTTAAAACTCAGCCTATTAAAATTGCCCCTAAAAAGCAATGCATTCAAAATACTGTAGTGGTTACTATTATTAACAAATTCTACTTCTGAACCCCCAATTATCTTTCCTTAATCCTAATGACTCTTCCACCTGTAGCTTCAGTCTCTTGTCAAATATGTTCTTCGTGTTGACTATGTTCACTGCATGAATTAAAGAAACACAACACACATACACAGACAGAGAGAGAGAGAGGCTGTATTCAGTTATTCTCTTCATACAGTATTTAGATTCCAAAAGAAGTAGTAACAAAATTTTGTATTAAAAGCTGGACAGGGGGGCTGGAGAGATGGCTTGTTTAAAGGCACTTCCTTGCAAAGCCTGATGGACCTAGTTCAATTCCCAAAGTATCCATGTAAAGCTAGATGTGCAATGTGGCACATGCATCTGGAGTTCTTGTGCAATGACAAAAGGCCCTGGTACACCCATTCCTTTCTCTCTCTCTCTCTCTCTCTCTTTTACTGCTTGTAAATAAATAAACAAAAATATTTATTTAAATAAAAGCTAGACAGAACTGGAGAGATAACCTCAGCAATTAGGTGCACTTCCTGCACAAGCATGAAGGCCTAAAGGGGCCCAAGACTGATACAGAGTTCAAATCTCCAGATCCCATGTAAAACAGCTGGGTGTAGACATGAGCCTGTCACCTCAGTCCTGCATGGGAGCAAAACCAGAGAATCAATGGAACTCTGAAAGCTCTGGAAACAGTAAAAAGAAATTCAGGCTCAAAAATAAGAGCAGGGGGAAGTGCAACAGAACAGGACACTGGTCGTTCCATTCTGGCCACCACAGGTGGGGGTATGGTGAGCCACAAGGACAAATACATGGGCATACATCTCATTCAACACTTTACACACACGTGCACACACTCACTAGCAAAAATAAATATAATAATTTTTAGAAAGCAAGAAAAGCTCGACAATCTTCATCTTAAAGACATTTAGTAGGGAGATAAAAATTGACAACACAAGGGACTGGAGAGACGGCTCACTTCCTCACCAAGCCTGATGGTGTGGGTTTAATTCCCCAGTACTCTTGTAAGCCAGATTTACAAAATGGTACGTGTGTTTATTTGCACTGTCAAGATGCTCTGGTGTGCTTGCTCTCTGTCTCTCTGTCTCTCTCTCCCTGGCCCCCAACTCTCTAAATAAATAAATTAAATTACATAAGAAAACACTGACACATAAAGCAAGCATACATTTCACATGCTGAGAGAAGAACAGAGACAGAGAAAGACAGGCCCTGTGTGTAGTGACCAGCATTTGCTTCTTAGATGAGCATCTGTGATTCTTCCCCACCTCCACACAACCTCCTTTCCAAGGAAGCTTCCACCTCATTGAAAGTAGTTAGAACAAAAACTCTAATGATTGCTTTATAGTCAGGTAGGTGATAAATTTGCCGGGAATATTTTTATATGTTATTCTCATGATGTGAATCAGGTTAAGAATTAACTGCTAAGACTTTTCTGAGAATGCACAACTTTATTTCTTTGCTTGGTAGGTAGCGGGAGCAATTTTTTCTCATTAGATATAATTGTCATCATTTAAAATGTATAAAGAGAGAAAGTTTGGGTGCTGGAGAGATGGCTTAGTAGTTGTGATGGTTTGATTCAGGTGTCTCCCATAAACTTAGGTGTTCGGAATGCCAGGTTCCCCAGATGATGGCAATTGGAAATTAACACCTTCTGGAGGCAGTGTATTGTTGGGGGTGGGTTTATAGGTTCTATAGCCAGTTTCCCCTTGCCAATGTATGGCACACTCTCCTGTTGCTACGGTCTACCTTATATGGGCCAGGAGGTGATGTCCACCCTCTGCTCATGCCATCATTTTCCCTGCCATTGTGGAGCTTCCCCTCGAGCCTGTAAGCCAAAATAAACCTCTTTTTCCCACAAGCTGCTCTTGGTTGGGTGATTTCTACCAGCAATGTGAACCTGACTGCAACAGTAGTCAAAGGCACTTGCTAGCAAAGTCTGATGGCCTGGGTTTCATTCCCCAGTACCTACATAAAGCCAGATGCACAAATTGGTACGTATGTCTGGAGTTAGTTTACATTGGCAAGATGCCCTGGCACACCCATTCTCATTCATTCATATTCTCTCTTCTCTCTCTCTCTGCATGAATATATATAATGTTTGATAACCACAAATTATAGTGTCAATGACTCATTCAAGTCTGTATCACAAAATGCTGCTGTAAAAGCAATTTGCTGCTCATCAGAAAAAAAGTCTTTTAACTCACCTTCCTTTCAACTATGAAAATATATTTTGGACATTTCTGTTTCAGTTTTAAAGTATTTATGTATAACCCTAATTATTATTATGCTAAACCTCAAGTCCAGCAATCTTGGCAGTTTTTTTTTATATTTTGTTTTTATTTATATTTGAGAGAGAAACAGGCAGAAAGAGAGAGAATGGGTGTGCCAGGGCCACTGCAAACAAGCTCCAGAAGTAGTTACCACCTTGTACATCTGGCTTATGTGGGGTCTTGGGGAATCAAACCTGGGTCCCTTAGCTTTGCAGGCTAGCTTCTTAACCATTAAGCCATCCTTTTGTTGTTGTTGATGTAGGGTCTCACTGTATCCCAGCTGACCTGGAACTCACTATGCTGTCTCAGGCTGGCCTTGTACTCACAGCGATCCTCCTACCTCTGCCTCCAGAGTGCTGGGATTAAAAGCATACATCAGTACACCAGACAGAGTCCAGCAACTTTCAATGTAACCAATCCTCAGTATATGGTAGCCCACCATGCTACATGTTGAAATACAGCATACTACACATAGAAAGTAGTTCAGGGTGGCTTTATCAAAGCAGAGCAAAAAAAAAAAAAAAAAGTCCATGTTATTTTGAGATATTTCAAAAAAACGTGCCTCTGAGCTCCAGCACAAGGCTTGATTAATGTATGATTTCCTCCTTAAAATGAGAAACAGAACTCGAGAGGGCAGCTTAATAATTTTCATTTGCTCTTCTTTTACAAGCATCCAGATGAAGGCCTGGTTCTAAGGCCCGATTGAGTAACTCCTACATCTGACTGCAGTTTGCAGTTACCCCTGCAAGGCAGGAGCTCAGGCTTGTTTTTCACGAATGGGAACAATCTGGAGGGAACAGGAAGGTGGGGCCTGCGTTTGTGGTTTTGATTTGGCCCTTGTATTTAGAGTTTGCCCTGTTTGTTGAAGAGTGCAATAGCACTAATTAACAACAAATTTTAAAAATGCTGGTTTTAATTAAAATAATGTGAACTGATGACTCACAGAACCCTAACAGCAATCTCAGTTTCTGTTGTGATTTTTTTGTCTTTGAATTCTTTAGCTAAATGCTATAATAAAGTTGCATATTTTATTTTTCATTTTATTTTTTAAAATGCAAAGAGGAGCCATGTGTGGTGATGCATGCCAACAATCCCAATACCTGAGATGCCAAGGCAGGAGAATTGTCATTAGTTCAGGTCAGCCTGAGCTACATAGCAAGTGCCAGGCCAGCTTGGTCTAAATAGACATGACCCTGTTCCTTCCCCATGGGGAAAAAATGTAAATAGGGTATATTGTTTCACTACCCAATATTCTTAATCTTATATTCATTGTCATCATAAACTCAATGCAAAATAAATACAACAGATAGATTCATATGGTATGATATGATATGATATGATATGATATGATATGATATGATATAGAGATGAGATATAGATATATTCAGTGCCATGGACTGAAACCAGGGCTTTGCAAATGCTAGGAGGCACTATATCACTAAGCTAGGTACCTAGTCCTGAAGTACATTTTTGATAACTTTTATGGAGAAAAATATTAAGATAGTAATTGTCAAACATAACATCTTTCAGAATTTCTTTTAAATTAAAAAATGAATTATTTCAGGAGAGTAAGTGTATACCTGCTTAGAAAATAGATATCTAGCTAAATAATTTTTTGTTACACAGAAGCAAAAAACAAAAACTTCCATTATGAAAATCCTACGAGGGTAAAATCTATTTCTTAGAAGCTATAGGGGATCCCCTCCCTGGCCACACACACACATTTCTAAACTATTCTTGCATCTACTAAGACTGTGCCGGGACTGAACACTGTAATTTTTAACTGAATGGGTGGAAGCCTGAGATATAGAAAGCCAGGTTTCACTTTCTCTCCATAGCAACTGGGCATTTATGTTCCCTACATTAGAGCAGTTCACTTAACGAATTCAGAACGTTCCAGAGTACCTCCACTAACTAAAGCCCATACAAGCCATCATCTGCCTGTGCTTCAGGGTTCAGTGATGTTTTTCTAATCTTTCTCAGTGGTTCCTTCCTCTCCTACGTCCACGTCCACTTCCAGGGTGGGGGTGCATTGCTTTTTCCTAAGCACCATATGGTTTACATTACTCCTCTGCTTAAAAGATTCTACTATATCCAGATCAGCCACCGGGGACATGGAAACCTTGCCTCTTGGTGTCTCCAAGTCTCCTCTCTAGAAAGACCTTACCCACCAGTTCTTGTTTATCTAAATCCTAGGGAGACTTTCAATTGCCAGGATCATGTTCAAATGCCAATTCCAACTCAGTGGGTCTGGACCAGAGCCCGAGACTCCGCTGAGCAACACTGCTAAGGTACATGGACAGTACTTGAAGAAACAAGTCCACACACCTGCTCCTTCTTGTCTTGGAAATGTTGGTCTCGAAAGAACTTGTGTAGAGGGACAGAGAAGAGATATATTTTTAAATATCCTCGATCTGGATCAGGCTGAGAAGTAGGTAAGCTTTAAATCTTTTAAGAGTTATTCAGTTGCACACATCTGATTAATATATTTATACAAATATATCATAGAATTGTGTGTAGCTGAAGGAATGAATGAGTCATAATGATATAATTGAAATTTTGACACAGTTATCCAAAGTATTTAGATTTTATATTAAACTCAAATATTGGACTAAATTGCATGGCCAAACTTAGAATACTGTACTTCTATTCTCTGGGCCCCTCCGCCTGTGCAACATGTGTTTATTTGCTTTCTCAGTCACTGGTCGCCTGTCAGTGATCCATGGGCTGGATTCCCTCCATCTGCTCCTCTACCTGGAGGCCAGCACCCTAGACTGACTTGCATTTCTGGCCTGTCTTTAATCTGTGCACCACTTAGAAAGTTGAAATAATGCATTTTAAAAACCCCAATGGACCTGGTGTCATAATGACTGGATATATTTTTTATATCTTTAAATTTATTTTCAAGAAGAGAGAGATAAAGAATGGACCCGCCAGGGCCTCCAGCTGCTACAAACACCTTCACGTGCGTCTGTGCCACTTTGTGAGTCTGGCTTTACATGGCTAGCGGGGAATCAGACCTGAGTTGTTAGGCTTTGCAGGCAGGCACCTTAACCACTGGGCCATCTCTCCAGCCCCCGCAACTGTGTACTTTTACCTAGAGCACTGTTGCGTTTTGAGACAGTCATGACTTCTGCTTTGTTTTGTAGGTGGAAGGCTGATGAAATCTATAATCCAAGGGAAGAATCTTTAAAGTGGGCCCAGTAGCTCTTAATTATACTGAATAGAAGAGATCTGGAAAGTAGAAGCAATACAATATGCACATTTTCCATTATTAATTAATTAATACATTATTAAATATATCTCAGTGTCTTTACTGATCTCATATTCATGATAAAAATTTGAACCCTAGCCCAGTGTGGTGGCGCATGCCTTTAATCCTAGCGCTCAGGAGGCAGAGGTAGGAGGATCACTGTGAGTTTGAGGCCACCCTGAGATTTTGTAGTGAATTCCAGGTAAGCCTGGGTTAGAGCAAGACCCTATCTCAAAAAAAAAAAAAAAAATTGAACTCTGGGGACAAAAAAGACCTTTGATCTTGTAGAAGACAAATTTTAACACTTCTGTAACTCAGGATTTGTAAGATGGAAATTGATATAAATTTGATAAAATTTGCTAGTATGAATATTGTCAAATGCCTATTTTATTTGAGTACTAATTTTGCCATGTGTATTAGTACATCGTTCAGTAAGCCACGATCAACCTCAGGCACTGAAGCAAACCAATCAAAAGCCTTGCCCAGGATTGAAATATAAACTTTGGAAGAGAAGTCATGTTTCCAGTAGTTTATGCCATTTGGAAAAAACATATGAATTCAACCAAGTGGGGAGAAAGGAGAGAAGGTGTGAAAAGGAAAGAAGAGAAGGATAGAGTAGGGAGGGAAGGTGAGAGAAAAATTTGATTGCATTTAGGCTTTCATCCTAACTGCTAGGATCCTAATTCCTGAACCTTTGATAGATATAAGTATAATTCTATAGGAAAACCTATATAAACATGTATTTATGCATACATTTATAATATTCATATGTGTATATATTACAGTGATGAATATTCAACCAAATTACTACACATCCTAGGCAAATGCTCTACACTGAGATAAATCACCAACTCCCTGACTCCTAAGACATTTAATCATGTGCATTACCCCAGTATGCCTTCCAAAATAAAAGAAAACGTACTGTTAGTTTAATTTTTCCCATTTTTTGACAATTTATACATGTACACAATGTATTTTGATCCCCCCACTTATTCTCTCTGTTCCCCTTTCCTCTCCCACTAAAGCCCTTCTTCTTTCCATTTGATACCCCTCCTACTTCCAGGAGAACTCTTTGATTTTGGTTAATCTAGTTTAAATCACAAAGGGGCAATTCACATCATGACAGGACATGCTCAGTTCACTAGATTTGGAGAGTGTGTTGGAGGGCGCAGTATATGTCATTTACTGAGCAGGATCTGAAATGGGATTGTTTCATTTCTTCAGTTCCACTTAGCAGCATGACACCTGTGTGCTTCTATATCCATTCCCCATGGTCTTCCTGCCTAGGCTAAGAAATATTTAACTTCATGGATGCATTCTGTGGTGGCTTGAATAGAATAGATGGCCCCCAATATATTCAGTTGTTTATTTGTTTGTAGTTTGCATCTCTAGCCATCTGGCTGGAGGCAATGCCATTGTGTGGATCTTAAGGTGTGGTGGTGGGTTTAAGATTTCAATCTAAAGATATGCAAAGTGTGCCTGGCTTTTGACCTTTAGGCTTGTACTTCTCTCTCTCTCTCTGCTTGAGCCTGTGAAGGCAGGACAGTTTCTTCTGCTTTTGTGGAACTTCCCCTGGATCTGTAAACTTCAATAAATCCCTTCCTTCCTTCCTTCCTGCCTCCCTTCCATTTTGGCTGCCGGAGCTGCTTGCTACCTTCCAGCGTGGATTGAAGACCAGTGCGGACGAAAGTCCAGCATCAACTGAAGACCCCCGTGGATTGAAGTCCAGCGGCTCTTCAGGAAGCCTCCAGGCTTTCCTGCACCATCTGCAGTGCCGGGTCGGGACTGCTGAGGCATCTGGCCACGAGGACTGAGCAACTACCAGGTTCGGTGATTCTCAGGCCTGCAACTGCTATTGGACTACTGTAAGCTGATCCAATAAATCCCCTTTTAAAATAATTCATTCTAGCAGTTCTGTTCCTCTAGAGAACCCTGACTAATACACATTCCCACTTTTGGAAAATGAAACGTTTTTAATACACGTGACAAAGAACTAATATGTTACCCAATTTTACCTGTCCATATTGTTTTTGATGAAATTTGAAGAAAATGTGTCTTTTCATTCCTCTCCCAGATACTTCAAACGGTAGCAAATTTTTACCTGTAGGAATCCCAAAACAGCTGGCAAGCGAATGCCTGACTATGGCCCCAAAGTCAAAAGGTTTAAGTCCTAGTGTGTCATAGCACAGAACAATTGTACCCTGAAGACAACAGGAAGAGCGCACTTGCCCCTTTTTCTGAGCCCTTCTGATGAAAGCCAGAGTGAACAAGGATTCCCAAAATTACTATTTCTGTTGTGGTTAAAAAGTTAAGGCCATTTCCTCCTTAAAGAAGCTGACCTAACATGAAGTAAGGTGCTAAAATTAGACTCTGAATACACAGGAGAGAAGCAATAGAGAACAGTAGGAAATTCAGGCCCCAAAAGTGACTCTGTCCTTGAACTACATTTAAGTATTAAAGCCCTTGATGGGAAGAAGATACCTACCATAATGAGAGTTTTCCACAGTAGTTTATACTAAAACATGTCTCCAAAAAGGGAATCAATGGACTCCTGTCTCGCCTTCCCAGGATCCCCCGTGACAGCATCTCACTCCCGAAACTCTCACTTCTCTCTCTCAGCTGGTATCCACCATGCTGCCTCCTATCTCAAAGTCACCCTCTCGAGCCTTCTGGAATTCTCCTTTCTTGTGATGGTGGGAGATTTGCGTTGCCTATTTTCCCCCTCAGAGAAACATAGTAAACCTGGTTTTAATGGTTCCAGCAGGGTTCTTTCCTGATTGTGCTACAAATGTGTGCACAAGTTTTAGCAGAGAGGCAAGAGCATAGCACATTCCTCAAAATATGTTGTTCATCTCTGAGTGGGCTTGCCTTGTGAACTGGTCCTCTCTATGCCTCAGTTTCCTCATGTGTAAAATGGGGGAAAGCAGAAATACTTCCAGCAGGCCATTACAGTGTAAATGAAATAAAAGACTGTATGTCAAGTTCCAGCAATTCCTGGTCTATAGGAAGCCCTAAACAAATGTATGCTGTTAGCATTCCTTTGCCTACTCCTCCTCCTCCTCCTATTCCTGTTATCTACTTAGACAAGTGAGCACACATGTCAGCAAAAGTTAAATCCTCATGTATCAGTTAATAGAAATTTAGTGCTAAGCAGTATTATGTCACCTAGATATTTTGTGGGCTGTTTATTAACCCACAGTGTAAAAATTCACACATTTAAGGACTCTCTTCTTACCACAATTTTCAATCCAGAATTTGGAGGCAAACCCACAAGACCTGTTTCAAAATTTGTACTATTAATGTAATGTTAAAGATAGCTCTACGCAGTCTCCTGCTACCCCATTTGGACTGACTGAGGACTTCATGACTCTTCAGTGAATACTATAATGCCACTAAGGAGGGCCTCCAGAATAACAGGAGCTGGGGTGAGGTGATAAAAGAGAATAACCATTATAATTAATATAAAATAAAAATTAATAGTAAAAAACAAAAAATATAACTATTTTTAAAACTTTTTATTGACAACTTCCATAATTATAGACAATAAACCATGATAATTCCCTCCCTTCTACTTTCCCCTTCACAAATCAACTCTCCATCATATCCCCTCTCTCCATGAGTCTCTCTTTTATTTTGATGCCATCAAAAAGATAGCTCTGGGCTGGAGAGATGGCTTAGTGGTTAAGCACTTGCCTGTGAAGTCTAAGGACCTCGGTTCAAGGCTCGATTCCCCAGGACCCATGTTAGCCAGATGCACAAGGGGGCATACACATCTGGAGTTCGTTTACAGTGGCTGGAAGCCCTGTCATACCCATTCTCTCTCTCTCTCTCTCTCTCTCTCTCTCTCTTTCTCTCTCTGTGTGTCGCTCTCAAATAAATAAATAAAAATAAACAGCAATAAAGATAGCTCTAATTTTTAAGGGAAGGGAAGGAGAGAAAAGGAGGAGGGAGGGAAAGCGGAAGAAAGGGAGTAAAGGAAGAAAGGAAGGAGAAAGAAAGGGAGAGAGGAAGGCAGGGAGGGAGGAAGGAAGGAGAGAAACAGAAAGAAAAGGAGGGAGGAAAGGGGAAGAG
The DNA here is from genome assembly GCA_036346955.1 of Dipus sagitta. Classification (NCBI taxonomy): domain Eukaryota; kingdom Metazoa; phylum Chordata; class Mammalia; order Rodentia; family Dipodidae; genus Dipus; species Dipus sagitta. The sequence goes on from CM070772.1 coordinate 29,798,619, forward strand.
AAAGAGGGAAATAAGGAGGGAACTAGAGGAAGAGAGAGGAGAAGAGTGAAGAAAAGACAAAGAGAATAAGGCAAGTGACTCAGGAAAATCATGAAATGGCATCCAAATTCACTGTAAAACAATCCCAATTCGTATCCTATTAAACTCCACAGGAAATGACATTTGCTAGCATAAGAAAAACAGATGGTGGAAGGAGAAAATAAAAGTCTTTGAAAACTGAGAATGAAATGCCACTGCTGGCATTTTGGGTCCCTGTGACGTGTTCCTATATCAGGTTATAGCCTCTAAAACAGTCCCTTTCTTTCTCATATGCATGCCTTCCAGCCTAAAATAGTTTCACAGAAGAAGCAAGTGGTGATCTGGATGTGAGTCTGTGCACGCTTGCATGAGAGCTGTGAGTGGGGACGGGAAGAGGAACAGTGAGGGTCATTCAGGCCCATGAGACAGGCAACCCTGACCCGCGAGCCTTCGCCAGCAGCAGTGATTCATCTTCCTCTCAGGCACAAGTACATCAAGTCCTCTGTTGTGCTCTTCGTTCACATTTGTGCTCTTTAAACCAATGAGTCATAAGTTGGAAATATGTATGAAATAAGCAAGAATATGTCACTGAGTTATTTCTGGTGATTCAATATACACATCCAAGGACATCATGTTTGAAAGGCAAATTTTTAAATATGAGAGGTTTATACATAGCAGATAGTGTTGATTTCTGTAAGAAAAAAGAAAGAAAATCGGTGCAAGAAGAAATAGATCCTGGTAAAACGATTAAGTTTAGGTGAAAGGGATAAAATATTTCTTCCTGCTCTCAAAAGGATAGTTTTCTTCAGAGGAAATTGCATAAATTCTTGGTTGCTTGAATTAGCAGAGAAGTACTCTTGCCAAAGCTTAGTGTTAAGGAAACAAGTGACATTTGGTCTGTTATAGAGCTATTCTACCTCACCATGACAAATATGAGCCTTATGCCTACACACAAGCAATTTTTTTCTATTTCCTTTTTTTTTCTTAAATTTTGGTATTTTGAGATAGGCTTTGGCTGTGTAGCCCTGACTGGCACTCGTGGCGATTCTCCTGCCTCAGCCTCTCACATCCTGGAATTATACATATGAGCCACTACCCCTGCAAAATTCTTCTAGTCATACCTTGTTGGTTAAAGTGTAGATACACAAGAAATTAGAGGGCGAAATAATTGAAGCATTTTTTCATGAGAAATTTAGAAACCTAAAAACAGCCACATCTTGTGCCTAATCTGATAAGTACCCGAGGCAGAACCTGGTGATTCCTTCATTCATTCAGCGGTTACAGGTGTAAGTGTCTCAGACCCGAAGGAAATCATTGCAAATAACTGACACCGCCCATGCTTTCATGAAGCAGATGAGCATTCATTGATTAATAAAGCAAGATGTCTTTGTGGGATGCAGACCAGCAGAGGCAAGGGCTTCCTTGTCTGGATTGAGGACAAGGTGTGATAAGGACCTGAAGTTCTCTTATATTCAAAGACACCCAAGGAGTAGAAGGATGAGAATTCAGTGGCAAGATCCAAGCAAAAGGAGCACGTTCCTATAGCCTGAGGCTAGAAGGAGGGCAAGGTTTCTGAGACACTGTCAAGGTAGCAACATTGGAGCACACAGAGTGAGAGAACGATGGGAAATGCAGCTAGGGCCACAGATGAGAAATGGAGAAGCCATCTTGGTAACTGAGCTTTTTCCAGAGAGTTCTCATAAGTCATTGTGAGCTGGGTATGGATATGATCAGATATGCATTATGGAAAGAATTTAGTAGGGAGAAAAAAGGAAGGAGAAAGAAAATGTCTAGGAGCTACTGAGGTTCTCCAATGTCTTGATCCAACATTAGGGTATGGAGGAAAGAAACGCAGAACAGCTGAGAAAGGCTTGTCAGTAAGTCAGGTATTGTTTTGAGGCACACATGAGGCAGAGCTGGGTGAGTGCGAAACATAACAGAATGGAAGTTGTGTGAGTCTACCTATATGAATTATTTTTTTTAATTGAGCTGGAGAGATGGCTTAGCAGTTAGAGCACTTGCCTGTGAAGCCTAAGGGCCCAGGTTTGATTCCCCAGTACCCATGTAAGCCAGATGTACATGGTGACGCATTCATCTAAGTTTCTTTGCAGTGGCTTAGAGGCTCTGGTGCACACATTCTCTCTCTCTCTCTCTCTCTTTCTCTGTAATAAATAAATAAAAATATAATATTTTTAAAAAATATTTCCTTTTAGTATCATTATACATACATATGTGTGTGTGTGTGTGTGTATATATATACATATATATATATACTCATCACTCTTCCACATTCATTTTCTTATTTGTATGATTTCCTTTCCCCTGCTATTTTGTACTAACTAGTTCAAAATGGAATCTACAATTGAAAGATTTTCTGCTTAAGATCATAGCAAAACAAAGGAAAGAAATGATGTTATTTAGAAAATGTGGCCTGGGCTAACCAATAAGTTTTGAGTCATCTCCTTTTTTTTTTTTTTTTTTTTTTTTTTTTTTGAGAAAGGGTCTCACTCTAGCGAAGGCTGACCTCGAACTCACAGCCATCCTCTACCTCTGCCTCCTGAGTGCTGGAATTAAAGGTGTGCACGAGTCATCTCCTTTTTGGTGGCCAGTAAATGCCCTTTTATTTTTACATGGAACAGTTTAATTATTGCTCAGAAAAACAACCTTTTAGAAATGTTGATTTTAGGCAGTCCAAGGGTAGTATATAATTACAAGCATTTTTCATTCTTGAGATGCTCACTGTTGTCCTTTGTAATGGCTAAATTCTGTTGTAAACTTAAGCAGATTAAGAATGGAGTAGGAGCCACGTGTGGTGTCGCACGCCTTTAGTCCCAGCACTTGGAAGACAGAGGTAAGACGATTGCTGTGAGTTCAAGGCCACCCTGAGACTACCGAGTGAATTCCATGTCAGCCTGGGTTAGAGTAGGACCCTACCTCGAAAAAGAAAAAAAGAAAGAAAAAAAAAAAAAAGAATGGAATGAGAGTCCTACATTTCGCGTGGGTCTGTGAGCGCATCTTCTGGCTAGACTAATTGAATGAGGAAGACTTCCCTCCGTAACGGGTGGTCCTTTCATTGAAGGACTGACTGTATATAAGGAAAGTCCGGGAGAATGGCAGCTTTTCTTCTTTTGTTCGGCTGTCTGTACTACTTGCTGGTGCGTGTTTCCTGCCTGGCTCCCTTGGCACTCACTGATGACTGCTTCTGCCATTCACTGGTCTCGTGGAATGGGGGGCTACCAGGTCCCAGGACTCCAGCCTTGCGGCCTGAGTAACTGCGGGGATCTTACCCTTTCCAGTTTATGGACAGCACTTGCCCAGCCCACATTATATGAGCTAATCCAACAAACCCCCTTTTGTACATAATATGTTCTATTGAGTCCTCTCCTCTAGATAACAGTTGAATACATTTCTAGAGTTTCACAACTGTCAAGTCTTGATACCAGGCCTGTCCTACTACATAAGCAAAAGATCCCAGATTTTCATCACCAAGATGTTCTAGGGGCCAGCCAAAAATGAGTCAGGCAAGGCAGAGCCGGCAGCACTAGCAGCCACATCCAGGGGTCACCAGCAGCAGTGTTGGTGAGACCCACCCAAGAGTGCTCAGCCTTGCTAGAAACTGAATTTCCTCACTCAGACTCAGACTACGAGAAAGGTTTAGGGTTTGGTTCCTGGTACATCAAATCAAACTTCTTTATTTAGCCTTCTCAGTAATATTGAGTCATGAAATATCCTTTCAATTGATTTCTACATTTGTATCTGCCTTTTAAAACCAGAACTCTTTACTAATATAAATATATATCAGCAACAAAGGATGAGCAAGGGCAGGAATGGTCAAGGCCCAGGTAGAGGTGGGTGGCAGCGGGAAATATTAGATGGACAAAGTCCCCAAGTTAGTAACACATCAAGCTCAGTTACGGAGTACTCAGATGCCACTCTCTATCTCAAGAAGACTATTTATGAAATTCAGACGTAGGTGGAAAGAGTTTGCCCTCAATAAATGATATTGAATTTCTTGGAATTATTTAGATAGGCTCTATATTAGCCAACTTCTCATTGCTGGGCCAATATATTTGACGAAAACCAGCTTAAGCGCAGAACAGTTTATTTCAGTTTACAGTTCAGAGGGTAAAGTTCACGGCAAGGGCAGGAAGCCAGCTCCCGATGTCACACCAGCAGAGAAGAAGCAGTGAGTGACAATGCAGAATGTTTAGCTAGCTTTCGCCTTGTATACAGTCCAGAGCCCAGTCCATAGGACATCTGGAGTGGCTCCTCCCATTTCAACTAACCTAGTCCAGAAAATCCCTCACAGACATGACAAGAGGTTTGTTTCCATGATGATTCTAAATCCTGGCAAGTTGACAACCAGAGATTAACCATCACCAGGTTTTAAACAGTTGGTTACGAGAGCATGTGCATACCCAAGCTCATCAATCTAGTGAATATTTCCAAAAACTTACCAAGTAATGAACTTTAAAAAAAAGAAAAAAGCAGAATAAAACAAAACAACAAAGCAGGTGAACAGGAAATGAGTCCTTAAGGGGAGGTCCTTAGGTTATTGGGAGCATGATCCTAATGGAAATTTCAGAGCCTACTATTCTCCTCTTCTTATCTTCCTCCTCCTCCTCCTTCTTTCTTCTTCTTCCTCCCTTTCTCTCTCCCTCCCTCCTTCCCTTTCACCATGAGGTAATCTTTTTTCTCCTTCACACTTTCTGCCACTAGAAGCAGTGGGTCCACCCAATCATGAAAACTGTGAATCCCTGAAGTACAAGCCAAGCTAAAACTTCTATCTCCTTATCTCAGGTATTTGGCTATAGTAATGGGAAGGGATAACGTGAAATGGCAGCGAAGGGAGAAAACTCAGTGTTAGCACAAGTCAAAGGGCAGAAGAGGGAAACAGCGTAACTCTACCCTCCAATCCCTGCCCATTTCTCACGTGAGTCTGGTTGGATATAATGCAAAGATGAAAGATCCACCAGTGAGCAGGCTGGGTTCATCGAGTCTAGCCTAAGAACGCTGGAAGCATTACGACAGAGTGTGACAGACAAGGTCGCATCCGACACGAGCTTGCATTATTGACAATTTCATCTTTCTGCTCCGCTCTCAGCAAGGAAGCCACTAAAGTGACTTGGCAACACTCCATGGCAGCGTGGCTGCTCTTTAAAGGCAGCCTTCTACTCTTTGCAACCATGCTAATTGCATTTCCTCCTGAACTAGAAAGTTTCTGACAGTCCATTTATTTTGCCTGCAATTCACACTCGCTGTCAGAGGCATCTGCGGGCTCCACAAGTGACCTCATAGCCTTGTCACCGTCGGTGACATGGTTGACATTGCTGGAACTCAAGGTAGCAGTAGCACAAATTGAGAGCAAAGAAGGCTGCGTCAAGGGACCAGGAAGGTGGCTCAGTGGCTATAAAGTGCTTCTGGGGCAAGTGTGATGATAGGAGTTCAGATCCCCGTGCAAAGTAGCCAGTGTCTGTAATCCTAGCCCTCCTGTGGTGACATGGGAGGCAGAGACAGAGTCCCAGAAGTTCACTGGTCTGGCGTACGCAGCAGAGAGCAAGTGACCTGCCTCAAGTAAGGTGGAAGGCTAAGATTGACACTCTGGGGTGTCCTCTAAGCTTCACATGTGTTCACCTGCACTCACACACACGAACACATACGTACACACACAGATAAGACAAAAAAAATTTTTAAAGCATGCGTCAGCAAGTAGAACCATGCCCATGAATAGGGCGTGCATGTGTTCCTTCGTTCCTAGGTGCCCACGATCTCATGCTGTCATTGGAAGCACTTCTCATCTCTAGTTCCACAGCATCAAAGTCATCTGATCATGGTCAAATGTTTATCCCTAGCATAGATTTCTCCTTCCAACTCAAGAAATACACATACACCTACTCTACTGACATATGCACATGTCTGAGGAGGTGAAACTTAGATAAGCAAAACCAAATCTTTTTTAAAAAAAAAACAAACAAACTTTGTTTAAAAAAATTTACATACTGCCTGCCCCTTCCCTTTTGGCCCTCCTCCTTACCCCCTCAATGAACTCCTCACTTCTCTCCCACTAATCCCTCTTTTATATTCTATTAGTCTACCTATATTCTTTTTTTTTTTTTTTTTTTTTCTTGGCTTTTGGCTTTTGGTTTTTCAAGGTAGGTTTTCACTCCAGCCAGGCTGACCTGGAACTCACCATGTAGTCTCAGGGTGCCCTGGAACTCACGGTTATCCTCCTACCTCTGCCTCCCGAGAGCGCTGGGATTAAAGGCGTGCGCCACCACGCCCCGCTCAATATTCTATACTCTTTTGTGTGCATGTGCTTTCCTCCGTCATCTGTGACAACCTGTAGGTGGGCCCAATATTATGCAGGTCCAAAACCAAGTTCTTGGTCACCTCAACATTCCCTGGCCACTTGTGCTTGTCTGCTAGTTTTCTCCATTTCACTTACAGGAAACTTCAGCATACACATTGCTCATCTCCCATAGTTTAAGTTATTTCTGACTTCTTTCTTATTCTCTGACTGCACATCCAGACCTTCACATAATCTTAACAACAGTAGCATTGACCTACGTCCAGAGTTTGGTAAGATCTCATAACCTCTCCTGTCCCTGCCCAAGTACATACCATCATGGCTTCTAACGGGAAATAGGAGTAACCTCTTCATTGGCCTCTATGATTCCATTCCTCTTTCCAAGGTTTTTTGTTGTTGTTTGTTTTTTGTTTTTAACTTTTCCAGGTAGGATCTCACTCTGGCCCAGGCTGACTTGGAATTCACTACATAGTCTCAGGCTGGCTTCAAACTCAGCAATCCTCCTACCTCAACCTCCCCAGTGCTAGGATTAAAGGCATGGGCCACCATGCATGGCTCTTCCTCCCAGGTTTTTACTAAAGCCAATCAGTTCTCACTTAGTTAGCCCTTTAAGGCACAGGTCCATGAGGATCAAAATATTCCTGATGGTTTCCCTGTCACTCAGAATAAGTCCTGACCTTTGCAACATGGTTACCAACACTTCCCTTGATCTCATTCTCTTCTTCGTCCTTCACTTCCTACCAATTTCATTTCCTACCAATCTCTCTCTCTCTACTCCAGATGTGCCATTCCCCTTACTTTGTCTTGTATATATCATGCATCTTCCTACTTAAGGTTCTTCTCATATTCCTGTCTTATCATGCTTACATGATCTTCAACTAGAAACTGTAATCTTCCCTAAGTTATTTCAGGCACCTCACTAATGTCTATGAACTTGCTTCCCTCTTGAGTTCTTTTCCATCCTTTCATGCTTTAGTTTTCTTCTTATTTCCCTCCACATATTTTGTTTATGTGTCAATTTGCTATTGATTCTAACTAGATTGCATTCATTTAATCAAACTCTGCTTATTTGACTCACTGTTACATCCCAATTCTTGTGATAATGTCCTTCTGTACTAAATCCTTACACTGTTTTTGAGGAAAGAAAGGAAAGGAGAGAAGAAAGCAGAGGGAAAGTGGAAGGAAGGAAGAGATATAAAGAGGAATTCATAAGGAACCATGGTATTTGAGGATCTAGAAAACAAAATTAAGAAAAGCTTGAAATCATACTGAGCAGGTTCCAAAAACAAGGCAATCAAATGAGAAAAGCTAGTGTCAGCAAAGCCAAAGGAAGTGACTATTTTGAGCAGGAGTGGGTTACACTGTAACAGGCTACTGAGGAGGGATGAGCGAAGGGTGAGAAGAGAGAATGCTGAAGAACAGTAGTGAAGTTAGGAAAGAGGGGTTTTTTTTGTTTATTATTTATTTATTTGAGAGTGACAGACAGAGTAAGAGGCGGGGGGGGGGGAGAGAATGGGCACGCCAGGGCCTCCAGCCACTGCAAACGAACTCCAGACGCGTGCGCCCCCTTGTGCATCTGGCTAACGTGGGTCCTGGGGAATCGAGCCTTCAGCCAGGGTCCTTAGGCTTCACAGGCAAGCGCTTAACTGCTAAGCCATCTCTCCAGCCCAGAAAAGAGTTTTAACAGAGATATCACAAGCAACAGTGTCAAATAATTGAGAAGAGTCAAGTAAGATCAAACAGCCATGCAGCTTGTAAAAGGGAGATTATCAAAAGCAGTTCTGTAGACTGTTCCAGTGGACACCACTGAAATAAGCATAAGAAGTGGCAAGGAAAAGAAGGGAAGAATGAGTGTATCAGATTCCTTGAAGAAAACTCAATCGAAGCAGAAATGAAGCAATTGTAGTGTGATGTAGGACTACTTAGGACATTTCTTTTTCAGATAGAAAAGTTATATCACCTTGATGTGTCAATGAGGATAATCCTTTACACAGGAACCTTGATTATGCAGGGAAAAGAGAGTAATGAAAAAAAAAACTTATCTAAGTACTGGATTCTGTTCCTAAACACTCTCAAAACATTATTCCTTTTCCTTCCCCACTTCTCAAGATCATTGCTTTTTTTTTTCATGGTAGGGCCTCACTCTCTAGTCCAGGCTGAGCTGGAATTCACTGTGTAGTCTCAGGGTGGCCTCAAACTCATGGCAATCCTCCTACCTCTGCCTCCTGAGTGCTGGGATTAAAGGTGTGCATTACCACGCCTGGACTTATTTTGAATTGTTAGTGAATTAAAAAAGTAATGATCTGGCCAGGGTGTGGAGACAGAGGTAGGACAATCGCTGTGAGTTCAAAGGCAGCCTGGAATTACAGAGTGAGTCCCAGGCCAACCTGGGTTAGAGTGAGACCATATCTCTTAAAACCTGAAAAAAAAAAAAATCAAAATAATTCTTTCCATTCTTTCAAAATAAAATTCTTTCAAAATAAAACTTTCCATTCCTCTTTTCTGCATTATAAATATTCATAAATCATGTATGCAGATATGGTGAATAGCCCCATTTGTACACCAAACATATGCTAAGCTTGCTGACTTTCATTGCTATATTTCATTGAAAAAAATTCGTGATATGCTAAGGTCATAAGTGAAAAACACTAAGCCATGGCTAATATGGCACAATGAACGAGATATTTGGAAATGAGGAGTTTCAAGGATCTGATAGGTCACAAAGTGGAAATACATTCATAAAAACATATTGCAATTACCAACAGTTTGGCAGGATTAATATTAACACAAGAGAAGCAATGAGCCAAGAATTAAGTCTTTAATAATTGAAGCGACATGGTCCAGTTGTCTCTGCATGGCTGTCACAGGAGACATGAACGGTGGAGAGAGTTATTTCTCGGAATTTAATTGTAACTAATCATTCTAATTTTGCATACTCTACCCCTCTGCCAGTGTTAACAACTGCTGCCAATCCAAAGATGAACTATAAGGCTGGAGAGATGGCTTACCAGTTAAAGTGCTTGCCTGCAAAGCCAAAGAACCCAGGTTTGATTCCCCAGGATCCATGTAAGCCAGATGCACTAGGTGGTACATGCATCTGGAGTTCATTTGCAGCAGCTGGAGGCACTGGCACACCCATTCTCTCTCTCTTTCTCTCATAAATAAAAATATTTTTTTAAAAAAAGATGAACTATAACTTAGTGTCTCACTGGGGACAGACAAATCCCCAGTGATGCCTGGTCCTCCAAACCATGGAAACCATAACAACCTACTTTAAAAAAAATTACATATTTTCTTTTTTTAACAGAAGTTGTAGTCTTATATCCTCTCTCTTCAGGTCCCACTTTCCCTGAGGACTTTCTTCAGTAGGGTTATTGGTGTTCATTGTTCAATAAATAAGGTCCCAATCATTCTTTGATGGGTGAAGGTGGGGAAACGACTGTGTCTTGGCATATTTCTACCCACCCTGTGGCTCTTAATCTTCTCACTCCTCTTCTTCAATGGTCCCTGAGCCTTGGTGGGTCTGTTAGCAGTCTGGTTTAGTGTTGTTCTGATGTGTTTTGATCACCCACAATGTCTGTTGCCTTTCCCTGGAGTTGGTTGTCAGGCTAGCAGTGGGAGCAATACTTGGGTTTCTGCTTCCCTCCCAGTTTTTCCTGGGCCCTGGGCAGATGTGGTAGAGGTGACATATTTTATGTGAGGCAGTCAGCCATCTTTTATTGTCATGTTTTGGGGTATTGACTCTCCTGAATTTTCTCTACCATCTATAAAATAGAACAGACTCTCCAACCAAAATTGAGAGCAGCTTGGATTAAAAGGGGTAAACATAGTTATTTGAATGTTTGGGGGCAACCTACATCTTCATGAGGACAAAATTTAAATTATCCAAAAATTAAGGATTCTGTTATTCCTTCCTTATTGCTAGAGAAATAAAATGCTCCTTTTACAATAGTACTTCAGGAGGCTAGAAATTCTTATGTAGGTCTCCCCAAAAGCTTCCTTTCTTTTATTTAAATTTCTCACTTTTAAGTAATTATTTATTTATTTATTTATTTGCAAGCAGAGAAAGAGAGGCAGACAGAGAGCATGGGCACACCAGTGCCTCTAACCGTTGCAGATGGACTCCAGATGCATTTCTCAGTGACCTGCAGCCCAAACAACTATCTTTTTGAGCATTTAAGTATGGTACATAGGAAATTCCTCTGAATTGAAATATTCCCTCCTGGAGGGAGAAGTGAGTCCCAAGGGTAACAAATCTGGAAGAGCTGAAACTTAAAGCTCACATGACTACTCCCCAAGGTTGTAAGATCAGCAAACAAATGTTGGGGAGCCGACTCTGACCAGTGTTGTGTAGCAAGTTCTAAATTAAAAGGTTGCAAGACCCCCTTCCGTCCCCCCACCCCCGCCGCCCAGCCTCTAAAGATATATAACTGATAAACAACTACTTTGGGAGAGACTCCCACAAGCCAAGCTGCCTACAAGTCGTGCAGCGTGTTTGAGAGCTGCAGTGTCTGTGAATAGTCACCCAGGGGAGGGTGGTCTTTCCGGTGATGAAGCTGCCTTACAGTCACCCATGCTCCTGTAATCAGCCCGTCACCCTGCTCTGCAAGTAGCCTAGTAAACTCACTGGCTCATCAAAACTGGTCTTGGTGCATTCGTGCTTTGGACTGTCACCTGAGCCCAATAGAGGTGTGAATTTGTGTGGCTCCAAGGAAAAAGTTTAATGCAACAAAGTATTTTGAAGCCTTGTGGAAAATTATTTGGAGATACTACAAAAATCATGATCCAACTGACATCTCCACTGAGGAGGGCCAAAGAAGATAGCCCAGTGGGAACTCAACCAATTTGCAGTATGTTTATATATTAAAGTTTCCCCCCACCCACACATACACACACCAAAATTTTTTTTTAATTTTTTTTGCTTGTTTATTTTTTTTTAACTTATCTGAGAGCGACAGACAGAGAGAGAGAGAGAGAGAGGCAGAGAGGGAGAGAGAGAATGGGCACACCAGGGCTTCCAGCCACTGCAAATGAACTCCAGATGCGTGCGCCCCCTTGTGCATCTGGCTAACGTGGGTCCTGGGGAATTGAGCCTCAAATCAGGGTGCTTAGGCTTCACAGGCAAGCGCTTAACCGCTAAGCCATCTCTCCAGCCCCCAAATTTTTTTAAATCATGATGAATTTCTTCTAAGGCAAATTCTGACTGATATAGGCTGTCTTAATTAATTTAGCATAAGAGTGATGACCAATGCAAAAACCAGAATACGACAGAAAAGAAAGGGGTTTTAAAATAGGAGTTAAAGCTCATGAGAATTTATCAAAAATTGAAATTAAAATAATTCCATGTAATAGGGTTTAGCCTGAGTGAATAAGGCAGTTATTTATGTTGCAAACACAGAGAATAATAGAGAATAATAATAATAATAGTGAAGAATTTCCACAGTAGGTGGGTGTGATTTGTGGAAGTAGGAATGATGACTATTTTATAAAAGTTGAGTGAGAGGGTCTAAGATGATGTTATGAAAACCATAGACCAGACAGATGGATGAATATGTGGGAAATGTCAAAGACAGAGAATTGAAATCATCAGGAACTGAAATCACAAGAGGAAATGAGATCACTCCAAGAGTTCGCAGCATGAGAACACTAGGTCGAGGATGGACATCTGGAGAATGCCATAATTTAAGAGACGAGCTTAGCAAGAGAAGTCTAGAAAATGAATCACATCATTCGGAACCAATTTATTTCTTGATGAGATGGTTTGACTTTAATTATCCTGTTTCCATAGACACGTAGTAACATTTGAAAATTTTTTTTTTTTCTTCACAAACTCCTTTCCTGTGAACAATGACTTTGAATAATGATTATCTACCTCAAGTTTCTTATCTAAGGTTCAGGTACCACGTTCTTTTCTGGAAACTTCTTTCTTTAAGGTTTGAAGAATAACAAATTTCTCTACATTTTAGGCAATCTTGTCAAGGCAAAAATATCCAAAGGTAACACCAAAAGGAGTTGCCTTTCAGTGACACTACTCATAGGTCCCTATGTGCATGGATTCTCCAGCTTTCTCCAAGATATCCTGAGCTTGCAGGTTCTAAAGAAGTTCATTCCTAATTCAACGACCAGTGGGATCTTTTTTTTTTTTTTAATCCACAATAGACACTACCAGTTCGTTCCTAAACCTCTAACACTGTTTTTATCTCTGTTGTGTTATATCAAACCAATGTTGCTAGTTAAAGATGGGGGCTATGTTGACATATAAGTTTTTGCTATCTTGAAATTAACTGTTGTTTCAAAATAGACATATCTAGTTCATAAAGAAGAGGTTGGAAAGGAAGGAAGGAGGAAAAAGGGAGTTGGAGTTGGAGATGGATAGAGAAAGAGTTATATTCCACAGTTCCAAGACCTGATAGATTCAAATAAAGATAACACATATAAAAAAAGTAAAACAAAAACTGGGGCTGGGGATCTGATTCAGTCATTATAAAGGTACCTGCCTGCCAAGCCGTCAAACCTGGGTTTGATTCCTCAATACCCACATAAAGCACAAAGTGACACATGCATCTACAGTGCTGTGGCATGCCCATATGCCCATTCTCATTCATTCTATCTCAAATAAATAAATAAAAATATTAAAAAATAAATAAATACAGGGCAAGAGAAATGGCTCAGAGGTTAAAGGTACTTGCCTGCAAAACCTGACAGCCTGAGTTTAATTCTCCAAGACATACGTAAAGCAGATGTGCAAACTGGTGCATGCATCTGGAATTCGTTTGCAGTGGCAAGAGCCTCTGGCACACCCATTCTCTCTCACACACATACTGTCTTTCTCCTTGCAAATAAATAAAAATATTTTTAAAATTTTAAAATAAATATACACAAAGCTCAGATAACCAGAAGTGAAAATAATTGTTCAAGTCAATTTAGATTAGAAGCCAACATACTAGAAGAAGGAGGAGTTCCCAGATTGCTGGCAATAATGGAAATATTGATGATTTACATAAAGTCACACAGTAAGGCTGGCCTCATTTAAAGCCAAGGGAGATGGGGAACCGCATCAGTGCAACTCTGGGAAACATGGCTCAGCTAACAGGCAGGAGAAAAGAACAAAGAGACGGGACAGAAGCCTTTGAGAAATATTTAAAATGTTCTGAAACTAGATCTGTAAGAGGGCCAAGCTAAAACAGCAGCAGAAAAAAGAGGACATTTGTGTCAACGGACACCAATGGAGAATGAATAAGTTCAGAACTGAAATGCATCCACTGGTTTGACTATTGTCCAACCACTCAGGTCCTTGTTAGTAGCTGTTTCTGTACAGGGACGAGGATAGGAAGAAAGCAGTTTGTTGTCACGATGATGAGAGGAGAGGAACTACAGAGATCAAGCAAATACCAGGCTTACAAGGAGATAACCGCTGAAGGAGGTTCTCTTTTTCTCAGAAAGAGATTTTAATAGGCTACATGTTCACGTTCTATGCGACAAACATGAACTCCATCTTCAGATGCCTAAACAACAAATAATTTATTGAATTTTATGGCATATTTTTCCAGAAGTAAGATAAGTCTTTGAACAGTATAATCAGAAGAAGGCTTTTCCAGTGACTCCTATTCAACAGAGATAGTGGTAAGGTAGGCGTCCTGGAGAACTCATGTTTCCCTCAATCACAGGCTGTTGCTGAAATCAAGGAAGAGATGCTGGGAGACACTGAGACCACCACCAAGTGACTCCACCACTGCCCACAAATTTGTCTACAATATTCATTATCTAAATATCTTCCCGGGCCTGTATGAAATATATTCCTACTCTCCCCCAAATAGAGGAAACTCCAAATCCTTCCCACATTGTACATCTAGCCCAGTGCCTCTGTGTCAGGTGCAGTCTTCTTTAAGAAGAATGGCCTAAGGGCCTGTAGCTTATTGGTAAGTGTCCATCCCTCAACACCCAGCATTTATTAGTGGGACAAAACAACATAATCACAATGAATCCTCACACATGAGAAAAAGCCCAACTGACTCATTGGTGTTCTCTAGTCATTCCAGTGGAATTATTCCTGGGTCAGTGTCCAGGGAGATTTTCATGGTCTGTCCCCCTCTGTTGCACATCCAAGATGGGCAATGGTATCAGCCTTGTCTGGGTGGTGACTGCATTAGCAGCTAACTCTCTGACAGTGCGAAGTGGAGAAGGAATGCTCAAAGGTCTGAGCAGGGTTGGAGAGATGGCTCAGTGTCTAAGGTGCTTACCTGCAAAACCCAATGACCTGAGTTTGATTCCCCAGTACCCATGTAAAGCCGAATGCACAAAAGGGGCACATGTATGTGGAGTTTGTTTGCAAAGGCTGGAGGCCCTGGCACACCCATTCTCTCTGTCTCTCTTCTCTCTCTCTCTCTCTCTCTCTCTCTCTACTTGCAAATGAATAAAATTTTTTTTTTAGAAAAGAACTGAGCAGATAAATTAACTTTAGCAATATTTGGCTGGTAGTGCGATTCATGTAAGAAATTAAGAAAGATTCCTGCTTATTTGCTTCCAGCCTGTATCAAGGGCTAGTAATTTAAACCTTATTTACCGGGCTTGGTGGTACACGTCTTGAATCCCAGCACTCTGGAGGCAGAGGTAAGAGAATCACCATGAGTTCAAGGCCACCCTGAGACTACATAGTGAATTCCAGGCCAGCCTGGGCTAGAGCAAGATCCTATCTCAAAAAACCAAAATAAATAAATAACGCCTTATAAGAGTTGTCAAACACAGAACTGAACTTGGATATTTCAGTTTCTTAGCAGACCAGCCTTGGTGCTCCATTTAGGTTCTTCTCATCCTCTCTACAGAGGTTTCCATTCAAAGTCACATGATTGACAAAACAAATATAACACACGCCTTGCCCACAAGATCTCAAGAGTTTCCCCAAGACAGAAATAGCTTCATTTTTCCCAGAGATAAAAGACTCCAGAGAAAAACTGGGGGTCTACCTGGGCCCCTTGCATCTGAATTTTATCTTTTGTTAAATCTTAACTTGATAATGTTAACCACAGCTTGGGGTCACAAATTTTGCATGCCCAACTCTAGGGGGGAAAAAAAAAAGATAACCAGACTGAAGACATTCCCTTTATAAAGCCTATGTTATCTCCTATCATATGTTTAATGCCACGGGACATCAGTAAACATTAAAAGAAGTTTTCAACCACTGTAGCATTCTGACCTTTTTTATCTTTGTGTGTGTGTGTGTGTTTATGTGTATGGTTGTAGACACATACATAGCACAGCACATGTGTGAAGGTCAGAGAACAACTTCACATATCAATCCTCAAAGGCCATCTGGTTTGAGACAGGGTCTCTTTCTTGTTTTCCACTGAGTATGCCAGGATTCTCCTATCTCCACCTCCCCACCACACCTTAGGCGTGCACATTGGGATTATAGACACATGTACTACCACATGCAGCTTTATGTGGGTTCTGAGGATCTGAACTCGGGATATCATGCTTGAATGTGCTTTATGCACTGAGCTATCATCCCAGCCCTCACCTTTATTACATGGTCCATATTGTAGAGCTCAATGGACCAAGATTAAATACACTCCCTTGGAACTAGAAATAAAGAAGTCTACTTTTCAGCAGCAGATGACAATTCTCTCCACTACATCTTCCTTCCGTGGCTTAGCCAGTTCCACAGTTTCACTCTCCACATCTTCTTCCCTATGGCTGAATTCAGGATGGTTAAGTTAGACTCATGTATTGCATTGATAAAGGTACAGAGTCTTGGCAGTTTTGTTCCTGTTTATCTCATACACTTGAGAAAAAGTATGTGTAAGTATTCCTTTTCTCTGGGTCTCTCGGGACTTCTCACCTTTGAACAAGAGCTTTATCCCCAGGGTGTAACCAAAGTTATGTACGGGCTGCATGTCTTCAGACCACAAAGGCCTTGAATTCCCACAATATTCTCCGGAGCTCCACTGGATCAGTGATTGTTACATACATACCACTGAGCCAATCCCTAGGTCAGAGTGATAATATGAGCTCAGAGAACACACCTCATCAACATTCCTCGGAATTAAATTCATCCACTCACGAGCCCCATAGCTTCTCAAAATCAAAACCCGGAAGCTGCGGGAAGTTGGAATGAAGCAGTAACATTGAGGAATAATTAAGTAAAGCCGCTAGGTTACTCAAATGAGAGAGACTTAGGCGTTATTCCAAAGAAACAAGATTCTATAATTGAACACATATCAACCAACAGTGAAGAGAGAGGGATTATCTTTAAGTAGAAAGAGGATATATTATCATGCAAGATTTAATTGAGTAATATCCAGACTGCATTCAATGTTAACCCTCACCACTGCCTACCTTTTCTGATACTTTTCCCTAGAAACCAACTTCCCTTAAATTTTATTTCAATTAAAAAAGTGAAGATAACTGTTGGTTCATATGCAGTTAAAAAAAAAAATAATCTAGGGCTGGAGGGATGGCTTAGTGGTTAAGGCATTTGCCTGTGAAGCCTAAGGACCCAGGTTTGATTCCCCAGTACCCACATAAGTACACACATAAGCACAAGGTGGTCTGGAGACCCTTTGCAGTACCCATTCTCTCTCTCTCTCTCCTCTCTCTCTGAAATAAATAACTAAAATAAAAATAAAAATAAAAATATATAATAAAGCCGGGAGTGGTGGCGCTCGCCTTTAATCCCAGCACTTGGGAGGCAGAGGTAGGAGGATTGCTGTGAGTTCGAGGCCACCGTGAGACTCCATAGTGAATTCCAGGTCAGCGTGGGCTAGAGTGAAACCCTACCTCGAAAAAAAAAAATATATATATATATATATATATATATATATATATATATATATATATAATCTAGCATGGTGGTGCACACCTTTAATCCCAGAACCTGGGAGGCAGTGGTAGGAGGATCACCATGATTTCGAGACCTACCTGACACTACTTAGTGAATTCCAGGTCAGCCTGAGCTACAGTGAGACTCTACCTCAAAAAAACACAACAATAACAACAACAATAAAAAAATCTAGAGAAATTCTGTAGCAACCAGGATCGAGACATTGCTGTTATCACCATTTCTTTTGGATTCCCAAACAAATTTAAAGATAGCAGAATCAATACATTCCAATCATAATTTATAAGGCAAATGCATAAAGTTGAGTCGAGCAGAAGTTTTTGTCTGACTGTATCTATTCTTTTTGAGGAACAAAATGTCCATTTTCACATTATAAAGAATAGGAAGAAGCTATTTGAAGAAAGGAGTTGTGGTGACTAAGACTAAGAAATATGAAAAATTTTCCAAAAAAACTTTTTCACATAGTAATCCATATTAACAAAATAGTGAGCTTTCATTTATAACATGTGTTTCTATTGTACTTTTCTGGCAATAACCTGCTTAACATATGATCATATGAAGGCAATTTTCATAGCACTTCAGAGTGCTGAATTTAAATCCATGTGTTTTTCAAATTTTTTTTGTTGTGGTTTATTTATTTGAGAATGACAGACTGAGAGAGAAAGAGGCAGATAGAGAGAGAGAGAGAGAATGGGTGCGCCAGGGCCTCCAGCCGCTGCAAACGGACTCCAGACGCATGCGCCCTCTTGTGCATCTGGCCAATGTGGGTCCTGGGGAATCCAGCCTTGAACTGGGGTCCTTAGGCTTCACAGGCAAGCACTTAACCGCTAAACCATCTCTCCAGCCCAATCCATATGTTTTTAAATTTCCATTATTCGAAGTTACTGTGCCTTGTTAATATTCATTTAACCACATATTATAAATTTATTTAAATTAGTGCTTTATGTCAGCATCCAAATATGTGTAAGGAATGAAAACGAAGCCAGGCATGAGTTTAAGGCCAGTCTGAGTGAGTTTCAGGTCAACCTGGGATAGACTGAGACCCTGCCTCAAAACAAACAGCAACAACAACAAAGAGACACAGAGACAGAGACAGAGAGAGAGATCAAAAGAATGAGAAACAAAACTACCATGAATTAGTTTGGCAAAGCATTTATTTACACAAGAACATGGACTGGAGAGATGAGTTCATATCCCTTCCCCTGCTCAATTAATCTCTCTTTAATTTTGAAGTCATCATTTTTTCCTCCTATTATGAGGGTCTTGTGTAGGTAGTGCCAGGCACTGTAAGATCATGGATATCCAGGCTATTTTGTGTCTGGAAGACTACATTGTAAGGAGTCCTACATTTCCTTTGGCTCTTACATTCTTTCCACCACCTCTTCCACAATGGACCCTGAGCCTTGGAAGGTGTGATAGAGATGTCTCAGTGCTGAACACAACACTATCATTTCTTCTCAGCACTATGATACCTTTTAAGTCACCACAGTGGTCACTGCCATCTGAAAAGAGAAGTTTCTTTAACCAAAAGTGAGAGTAGCATTAATGTATGGGTATGAACATTAAGAAAAGTGCTTACTGGGCAGTTTGGTGGACATAACATATGCATTCATCCAGACAACAGCAGGCATTATTCCCCTAGGATTCACGATGTCTCCCACCATAGGCTTCTGACTAGGTTTTCAACACTAAGTGTGTTACAACATTATCTTTAAATTAGTAGATGAAGAAGAAACAGTCATAACTTCTTATCAAGTTTCACGATCTCCCAATTTCATACCTATAGAATTCATTTCTAAGTTAATTTCCATAAGTATTTGTTGAAACCTCTTTGAAGATTATTAGAGCTAGTCTAAATTCTCGGTTGTACTGACAAAATAAAGACTCTCCCCCAAACTCGTGTCCTGTGTCAACTTTTTCCTGAAGTGGATGGGCACTTGCTTCCCCAGGCAGGCACCTCCATCCACCCAAAGTCTGGGTCCACAAAAGTTTACCTTGGGGAACCAATGGATTTGTTGGGCTTCCTTACAGAGCATGGACAAGGGGTTACTTACAGGAGACTGCATGGTGATTCCAGAGCACTGAAAGATCTCATCCCAACGTGGATAGCAACCTCCCCATGACTGGATAGGTGAGCTCCTGTCCCTTGTTCCTCCACCTTCTATCTCCACCAGAAGCCATGAGACCTTGTACATCATTTCATGCAGCAGAGATCTCACATGAGGGTCACACATATGCATTCACAGCTGCTTCTGGTGACGATGGCAACTGTTTTTTATTAGAGGACCATGCCATGCCACACCACGCTACATATTACCTTATGTGTAGAAAAAAATAAATAAAAGACAAAAAGTGGTAATGGGAAAAAAAATATTTTCCCCAAAATTTTTGCAAATGGTAATATTTGAGTAAAACTTTCTCACTATCAGGATATACCATTATTTAGCCACTCTTTCCTGGGTCTCTTGGATTCTCACAACTCTGTCAGCACAGGTCACAGGCTCCAGCTGCCCTGAACAGCATTTCTGTGACTTCTAGGACACCATGCACAGTGGCTCAGTTGAATTCACGGAATCATTCTGCTTCTCCAACACCTATTTCTCATGGTGTTGAGCCAAAGTTGACCTTTCTTGTAGCTATTCTCCAAAACTCGAGTCAGAATGTAGCAGACTTAGCGTTTGTGTAATAGAAGAAGAAGACAGGCAAGCTATAGAAGAGGTTTTACATTCAAAGCATCCGTTCAAATTAAACATTGCATCTAGCATGTGAAAGCCCTTCGGTGACCCTAATGGCTATAATTTCCTCCTCCATAAACCATTTCATTCAGTTTAGGGCCAGAGCATAAACCTCTTTGTTCTTAATTTCCTCATCCCTTTCTCTTCTTTGTTGTGGATCATTTCCATGTAACCCTCCCCCCCCCATGATCTTCATACTCTTGTATAGTATCTTGTGCAAATTGTCCTACTTCATATATATACATATATATACATTTATTTATTTATTTATTTATCTTGAGAGAGAGAGAGAGAGAGAGAGAGGTAGAGAAAGAAAGAAAGAAAGAAAGAAAGAAAGAAAGAAAGAAAGAAAGAAAGAGAATATGAGCACACCAGAGCCTCTACCCATTGCAAACAAAATCCAGATACATGTGCGACCTTGTGCTTCTGGATTACATGGGTACTGGGGAATCAAATCTGGGTCCTTAGGCATCTCAGGCAAAGTCCTTAACCACTAAGCCATCTTCCAACCCCCAAATTGGCCTACTTTTAAAAAAGAATGTGTAACCAGGCATGATGGCACATGATCCCAGCACTCAGGAGGCAGAGGTAGGAGGATTGCCCTGGGTTCAAGGCCACCCTGAGACTACATAGTGAATTCCTGGGCTAGAGCGAGAACCTAGCTTGAAAAAACAAAAAAAAAAGAAAGAAAGGAAGGAAGGAAGGAAGGAAGGAAGGAAGGAAGGAAGGAAGGAAGGAAGGAAGGAAGAAAAATGTATGCATGTGCATGTGTGCTCGTACATGTGTGTGCACACATGCGCCAGCATCTCTTGCAAATGAATGCCAGACGCAGGCATCACTTTTTGCATCCGTCTTTATGTGGGTGCTGGGGAACTGGACCCAGGCTGATAGGCTTTGTAATAAAGTACTTTAACCACTGAGCCTTCTCCCCAGCCCATAAATTGGCCTATTTTGCATAATCTAAAATTACCAAAATCTAACTTCATGCTAACACTCTTGAAATATGACTATAACTCTACAAAGCAAATTTCTCTCTTCCACTATCACAGCCCAAGATCTTTTCATTCTAAGTTTGCAGCAAATATGGAAACAGCAGTTTCCGCATACCTCCGGGAGAAGCCTGTAGAAGCAGATGTTTTATCACTGTCCAGACCCCAGGTGACTGGGGGCAAAAGCAAAGGAGAGAGAGGAGAAACCATCCTCTGGCCACAAAAGTTAAAAAAAAAAAAAAAGAAAGACTTCAGATAAAAACAAGGAAAGGTACAGTTTGCCCTGGCCTTGACCCTCGTACCTGTGCCTTTACATTTTCAGCACACTGTATAAGCTGAGTGAGAGCTGGGATTAGGAAGCACTGTCCTGGCTGCCAGCTCCTCGGAGCACAGGGAGTAACGAGATGACGACACAACCTCAGAAGACAAGTGACAGGACAACGGAGCCCTGAGCGCAAGCCTCGTGAGTGAGCGGGCATGGGCATGGCTGAAAACCACAGAAAATCCAGCACGCACTGGCCCCATTCAGCGGCGTGCTGTCTATCAAGTGATAAGAACCAACCGACGTCAGCATGCTTCTGACGTCAACATGCTTCCATCTTCCTTTTCGGCCTGTTCAAAATTTTATTTGTGCTTGTGACTGTCATCCTTGTTGTTGCAGGATAGCATCGCTGGCAAGCAAAGAGCAGAGGGCTGCAAGGTGAAGGGCAAAACCGTCTTCTTTACCCAGCTTTGCCGCGTTTTGGTGAGACGTCTTTCACTGTCTCACTGCACAGCATCACGCCGGCGAGGTCACTGGACTCAAGGAAGGTGGAATCCTGAGATTTTTTTTTCTCTACACTTTATAGGAATAGATATCAAGGGGTGATTTTGAATTGGATATTATAAGAGTCAGCCTTCAATATCTGTAACAAATACAGTGAAGATGGATGAAAATTCCTTATTGTTCCTGAGAGTCAAAGAAAAGAGACCATATAAACATGTTAAAGCAGGGCTGGAGAAATGGCTTAGTGGCTAAGGCACTTGTCTGCTAAGCCTAAGGACCCAGGGTCAGTTCCCCAGTTCTCACATAAGCAGACTACACAAGGTGGCATATGTGTCTGGATTTGTTTGTAGTGGCTACAGGCCCTAGCATGCCCATTCTCTATTTGCCTCTCTCTTATCTTTCTCTCTCTCTCTAGTTAATTTAAAAAAAAAAAAGAAAAGAAAAGAAAGGTTAAAGAAAATTCACCCCAAGGATTTACATGATAACTTCAAAATAGCAGCAATATTCAATGATAATCCGCTCCTAAATTATATAAGAGGTTCTCAGTGTTAATTGGTATCTGCTCAATTATTGATGAGACTGTGTATAACAGAGACATATAAAGTTTGTCACCCCAAAGCAGAAAAAAAAAAAATTTAAACTAGCTTAGTAACAAGAGAACCTGTACTATATTTCAAACACTTCTAGAAGTATTAAGAAACAAGAATATGAAACTGAGCTGGATTCTATACACTCTAACCTGAGTAACATGAATGAATTAATGGATTATGAGTGTACATAAGTAATCATGTTAGTTCTGATTTATGGCAAACTTGGTCACACCTTTGAGTGAATTCACTGGACAAAGAAGAGAATGAGGAGATGGTTCAGCAGTTAAAAACACTTGTTTGAAAGCCTGCAGACATAATTCAATTCCCAGCACCCACGTACAACCAGACTCAAAGTGGTGCATGTGTCCGTAATGCTAGTGTAGCTATGGCAATGGAGGATGGAGCCAGAAGACTACGGAAGCTCTGAAGCAGCAACAGCGGAAATAAGAAAAACCCTATCTCAAAAGAAGGGAGAAGGACAGGCTAAAACTTTAAGGTTGCCCACTGACCTTCTCACCCATGCATACCCACACACACACTTCATACACACACATACATATATACATGCACACACAAATTAATACATAGTAATTTTTAAAAGAGGAGCCTAGGGAAATGGCTCAGGGATTAAAGACATTCGCTTGCAAACCCTGCCTGCCTGGGTTCAATTCTCAAGCACCCATGTACAGCCATATGCAAAAAGTGGCATTTGTTTGTAGCAGCAAGAGACCCTGACACACACACACACAAAAACATTTTTAAAGGAGGACAGGTTATAATTATTTTTTCAAATTATTTTTGATTAAATATAGCAGAATACTTGTGGGCATGGAGTTTGTAAGCATTTCAATAATGTGCATCTAAATAGTTTCAAAATTTGCCATTTAAAATATTTAATATTTTATATGTATATTATATAAATTTTTATGCCAAATTAGATAAATTTTTAATAATTAAAGTATAAGATTTTGATATTAGTTTCTGCTTTTAAAAGAACACTGCTCCCATATTCCTATTACTCTAAAAATACATTTTTTAATGTTTTATTAATCATTTATTTTATTTTATTTTATTTTATTTTGGTTTTGTGAGGTAGGGTTTCACTCTAGCCCAGGCTGACCTGGAATTCTCTATGTAGTCTCAGGGTGGCCTTGAACTCACAACGATCCTCCTACCTCTGCCTCCCAAATGCTGGGATTAAAGGCGTGCACCATCATGCTCGTCTTTTATCATTTGTTTACAAACTGAGAGAGAGAGAGAATAGGCTTGCCGGGACTGCTGCCATTGAAATCACAATTCCAGACACATGTGCCACATTGTGTATTTGGCTCCATGTGGGTACTGGGGAATCAAACATAATCCATCAGGCCTTGCAAGCAAGTGCCTTTAATCACTCAGCCATCTCTCCAGCCCTAAAAGTACTTTTGATTTATTTTATTTTTTTCTGTTTCTTTGAGGTAGGGTCTCACTCTAGCCCAGGCTGACCTGGAATTCACTATATAGTCTCAGAGTAGCCTGGAACTCATGGTGATCCTCCTACCTCTGCCTCCCGAGTGCTGGGATTAAAGGAATGTGCCACCATACCCAGCTAAAACTATATTTTTAGTAAAGAAATTGTTTCATTTTTTTTTCTTTAAAATGTATTTTAGGGCTAGAGGGATTGCTTAATGGTTAAGGCACTTGCCTACAAAGCCAAAGGACCATGGTTCAATTCCCCTGCACTCACATAAGCCAGAATGTACGATGTGGTACATGTGTCTGCAATCGTTAGAGACCCTGGTGCACCCATCCTTTCTCTCTCTCTCTCTCTCTCTCTCCCTCTCTCACTCGCTCTTTCTCTCTCTCCCTTCTTCCCTTCCTCCCTCTCTTCATCCCTCTTTCTCAAATAAATAAATAAAAATAAAATATTTTAATATATTTCAAGGCTGGACATTGTGGTACACGCATTTAATTCCAACACTTGGGATGCCGAGGTAGGAGGTTTGCCATGAGTTCAAGGCCACCCTGAGAGTGACAACATAGTGAATTCCAGCTCAGCCTGGGCTAGAGCAACACCCTGCCTTGAAAAAAAATGTATTTAAAAGGTTTTAAATGTTATAATAAACAGTGGCATCTCTCTAATCCTGAATCTTTTATTTAGATACACAGAAAGAAGCAGAGAGAGAGAAAGAAAGAGAGAGAAAATGTACTTGCCAGAGTCTCTAGCCACTGCAAACGAACTCCAGAGACATGTGTCACCTTGTGTATCTGGCTTACATGGGTCCTGTGGGTCCTAGGGTCCTTTGGCTTTGCAGTTGTGCACCTTAACTACTAAACCATCTGTCCAGCTCCTGACACTGTTTTTGATATAGACATCTACACAAATGGTAACAGTGACAATTTGTAACAGTGAAGTTTCACATGTGCTAATAGGCAATCCCTCAATGGATGTATGTGCCCGTGTTTAAATATCATAGGAGGCAGACTTGGTCTATAAGTCAAACCTCTCCTACTGGTAAAATCAAATCATGTTCTTTTAGAGAGAATAATTTGTTGTCAATTATAGGACAAATTTATTCAAAATATAATGCTGCATAGCTTTCTCTTACTGTTACACCTAACCTAACAGTGAATTTCTCCATATAAATCTACATTGTGTACAAAAATACAAAACGTATGTAATATTATAACTTAACTTTTAGCTTTCAATATTAGTTTCAAAAACTAAGATAAATTAGTATAAACATATCTACCCAAAAGTTGCATTATTTCTTTGGAATAACTAATTTCTAAGGAAAAGCAATTGAAAGACCATGAGTAGCATTCTCCTCCACAGCAGTACACATAGCAGCCAAACAGAATCTACCTAGCAAAGATAGATTTTTTTAATATTCTTTTTTATATAACTTTATTTATTTAGTTGCAAGGAGATAAGGGAGGAGAAGGAGAGAGAAAGAATATGGGCACAACAGGGTCTCTTGCCACTCAAAGGAATTCCAGATGTATGTGCTACTTTGTGCATCTTTTGGCTTGATGTGGGTACTGGGGAATCAAACCCAGATTATCAGGCTATGCAAGCAAGTGCCTCAACTGCTGAGTCATCTCTCCAGCCCTAAAATGTTCCTGAATAGTAGTCTAGTCATTCCACTTCCAGGATTTATCATAAGGAAGTAACACATAATGTTGGTGATTCAGTTTACAAACACTTTTACATCAGTGTCTGTGTTTGCATTCATTCTTTAAACACAGACAGGGTGAGAACTAAGGTCCTGGTCTTGTAAGTGTATCAGGAATGTGGTAGTGACAAAAAAAAAAAAAAAAAAAAAGATGTCATCCTGGATTGTAGTTGATACTAGGAGAAATCATAATAAATAAGAAAATGACATGATATACTAGATGGGTCTAAATACTAAGAATAACTCTTCCTCTCTCGCACTTTCTCTCTTTCTCCCTCCTACTCTCTCTCTCTCTCTCTTTCTCTCTCCCTCTTGTTTTCCTTTTCTCTCTCCTACCTCTCCATTTCTCTCTCTTTCTCATGGTAGGTATATCTGAGCTTTCAACAAAAATTGTAACATCACAGCTTCAAGCCTTTCTGTAATGTGTAGTTTTCTCAGAAGGTATATCTCAATTTAGGATTTTTTTTTCCCCATGGAAACGCTGAGCAATGCAAAGATCATCAAGTCCTTCACTTAACAGTGCTTGCCTCAGTTTGTCTCTCTCTCCTCGCCTATTCCTATAAGCAGTTAAAAGAGCCAAGCAGCGCCTTCAGAGACTTGCCAGGAAATGTTAACTCTAAAACCAAGTCATGACTTACAACTTCTGCTTTGCACATAACTGCAAGGTGCTATCTTGCTAAGCTTGGTCTCATTAACTAGTAAGACTCTTGCCCTTGAGTTTTCAATAGCACGTTCTTCTTTCAGAAGCCTTGCTTGGCGGTGACATCCAGTTCAACTTTTTATTTACAGTCTATTTAAAGACATGTAGGCTTCCTTGGTATTAGCCTCATACTTTACACCGAATTCTGGTTCCAAGCCCCTATTGCATTTCAGTTACCCATGTAGTGAAATTTCCTGTTACCAAGTATGTCAACTCTATCCACAAGGATCAACAAGGAAATGCGGGGGCCTTTTAACAAGATAAAAAGTTAAAACTAGTTTTTGAGGGCTGGAGAAATGGTTTAATGGTTAAAGATACTTGATTGCAAAGCTTTAAAGCCCAGGTTTGATTCACCAGTATCCACATAAAACCAGGTGCACAAAGTGGTGCATGAATCTGGAGTTCATTTATAGTGTCAAGAGGTCCTAGAGTGCCCATTCTCTCTCTTCCTCTCTCTCTCTCTCTCTCTCTCTCTCTCTTTCTCTCTCTCTCTCCTCCTCTTAAATAAATAATTTTTTATAAAAAAATTCTTTTCTGAAGAAGAGGTTCAGTAGAGGGGATATAGGGGAGGGGTAGAAAGAAGGCTGTTAGGAGGGGATTATGATCATAGTGTATTATATATGTATGGAGGTTGTAAAAAAAAGTTTTAAAAGATTTAAAAGATCTTTCTCCCTCTCACAAATAAATAGAAATATTTCTTTAAAAAGATACTCCAAAGATACAACATAAATAGAATCAAAAATTATTGTTTTGATACTAAAATTGTATTATCCACACCCTCCAAGGCTCATGGAACATTGCAGAAGAAGGGGTGCAAATATGTAAGAGCCATAGTGTGGGTAGATGGATTCTGAGGCATTGTCCTTCCCAGAGACCGGTGAATTCATGATTCCACAGTGAATACTGATAATCCCACTGAGAAGGGCCCTCAGTAGAACGTGGGGGAGGTAAGGAACATAATATTATAATCTGGCAAGAATATGACCAATATGCAATACACTCATACATTAAAGTCCTCAACAACAACAACAACAAAATAGACTGGTGTTATCATGAGCTATTGCCAAAAAAGTCATTTAAGGGCTGGAGAGATGGCTTAGTGGTTAATCGCTTGCCTGTGAAGCCTAAGGACCCCGGTTTGAGGCTCGATTCTCCAGGACCCACGTTAGCCAGATGCACAAGGGGGCACACGCATCTGGAGTTCTTTTGCAGTGGCTGTAGGCCCTGGAGCGTCCACTCTCTCTCTCTCTCTGCCTCTTTCTCTCTCTGTCTGTTTCTCTCAAATAAATAAATAAAAATAAACTATTTTTTTAAAAAAAATCATTTAAGATGTTAAAAATAAAGCATGACGTTGATAATAAGGCTGAAAATAGCATCTAGTCGTGATGCATGTTAAAATGTATTTGGTCAACGTATTGAAACAAAGCATACATGATAGATCTTGTCAAGCTGTATTTCAGAAGGCTCAATAATAGTTTAATGAGTGTATGGATTCTATAGTGGCCATATTTTTTTAAGTTAACAATATGTATTGTCTTTAATAGAGCAGTAAGTTATTAATTATTATGATGGCTTCAAGCATATGAAATAAATATAGCATCCATTAATTTAAATACATAGATAGGGTTGAAGAGATGGCTTCCTGGTTAAGGTGCTTGCCTGCAAAGCCTCAGGAACCAGGTTCAATTTCCTAGTACCTACGTAAGTCAGATGCACAAGGTGGCACATGCATCTGGAGTTTGTCTGCAGTGGCTGGAGGCCCTTGTTTGTCCATTCTTTCTCCCCCCCCCCCCGTCTTTCTCTGTTTCTCAAATAAATAAAATATTCTAAAAAGAATAAATAAATAAATAGAAAATGAATACATAAATATATTACTTACCTTGTTTTTTTTTTTTTTGCAGTGCTAAGAATTAAACTCTGGGATTTATACATGCTAAGAAAGTGCTATACCACAGCCCAAACATATAACTTTATATCATTTCATCTATAACATAATTCATTATAAAAATATTATTACAGGCCACTAAGAAAACAATTCCTCCATCAAGTATGACTCAATGCTTTTTCATCACAGAGTTTCCCATATTGATTGGAAGAGCTCTTTTGGATTGCAGGAGAGATTTTATTTTATACTACTGTTAGGCATATTTTAAAAGGAATGTATTAGAAAAATATACCAATAAAGGTCTTCCCAATGGAAGACTAAACTTCCATTCAGAGCGTGCTCTAAATCACGTTTTGAATGAGCACCACGATGTTTATGAACTTTCCACATTGGTCTCCGAAGCATTGAGGCTGCTGCTACGCGCATTCCTTAAATGAGCGTGCCATGATAATCTCAAGAAATTTCTTCCGTGGCATTGAGCCTCATACCAAAATTTTTCACACTGAATCTCTGGATCTTAGCCCAACATTCCAAGACAAGGTTTTCAGACCATTGTCACTCAGGTAATTAAAACTATGTCATGACCTGGCAGAGAACAATTGGTGTAAAATGTGACTTGTCTTCAGGAAAATCCTCACTTTGGAGAGGTTAACATATGAAGGAATGTGCATCTCAGAACTGATGAAATAACGGAAACCACTTTTTCTTATGTGGTACAGTCATCACATTTAGGAGGCACATGAAGATTGTTCTCAAAATGATTTTTTATTGCTACCTAGTAAATGCTTAAAATAAAGGGAATAAAATGGAAATATTAAATGTTATATTATAAATACAATCCTCTGCCTGATGGATTTCCAAGTTCTTCAGTTCATAAAAAGTTTCATGTTTCAATCAAGACATATTTCAAATGTCAAGCAATAAAGGCACAGTGACATTACTGCAAGCATTGCCAAAAACAGAAATTTGCTGACAACTCATGTGGCTGGTAACCATTTTGCCTCAGAAGTGAAAACAGGTAAAAAGAGAGATATGCCCATCTCCTCTGAAAAGCACATTTGATTCCAAAAGTTTTTATTAGATCTGAGTGTGAGTGACTGCTGCTCATTCTTGAAAATCTTTTACCATATAGTAAGTATTATGACTGAAAACACTTTGCAATGATGGAAATAGTTGAATTGTAATTATGGGTTTTACCAAAAAATTATCATTTGAAATTTCTATTTAGCATAGTTAATTGTCAATTTTCTGATCAAGCTATTTCTGTAAATTCACTCTTAGGTCACATAAGAACACTTCTAAATGACAGTGATGTGTAGGATCATTTTTTACTTCACTTTTCATGCTTCTTCAACATTCTATGTACATGTCATGGTTAACAAGCCACCTGTGTTTGTAAATAAAGTTTTATTAAAATATGGCCACACCCATTTATTTACAAATTGTCTATGGACACTGCCACTTTGATAGCAGGATTGAATAGGTGCAGTTGAGACTGTACTCCCCACAGAGCCAAAGTTTTTTAGTATCTAACCACTTATAGAAAAAAAAAACATATCTGACCTCTGTCATGAAATCAGACGGTGGTTTTCTTCATCCTTTCCAAACTTAAATGCTACAGCTCACCTTCAGGCCAATTTGTTTTCCACTTTAGTAATGAGAAAACTTAGACTATCATTTAACAGTAATGTACTGTAAGTAATACTATCCCATGGGAGTATTACACAGAAACCAAAAAGTTCAAATGTTCCTCAGAGTAGAAGGGAAGCTTAATGTCAACACAATTTGAAAGTTTTCTTCAGTTCATACATCAAGTCAAGGACTATAAACACCACTTCCTTTGTAATTCCATGTTACAACTCAATCTGCCTCTCCATGTTACAATGAAAGTCGGCCTGATAGATTCATTCTAGTACATTTCAGGGAAAATTTCCAACAATGGCAGTGCAAGCATCCCATGTCCCCCTCCCCCGCCCCTGCACACACACACACACACACACACACACAAGCTGTGGAAGAGAGAGAGAACTTTCTGGTGGTTCTTCGTATCTGCTCTCCCTTCTTTCATTGTTCCAGATGGCCTTGGCCTCTGAGCCTGGGGGATTGCATCCTAGGCTGGGACAATTACAGTGTTTTATTTCAAAAACTCCAAGTGATTGGTTCAAAAGGAGGAAAATGTCCATAGCCAGAAAAATCACAGTATTGACCTGGATACTAGACTTTGAGAAGAAAGAAAAGAGCTGGGAGTGGTGACGCAGGCCTTTGATCACAGCACTAGAGAGGCAGAGGTAGGAGGATCACCGTGAGTTCGACTACATAGTGAATTCCAGGTTAACCAGGGCTAGACTGAGACCCTACCTCAAAAAACCAAAACCAAAAAAAAAATATGAGGGCTGGAGAGATGGCTTAGCGGTTCAGGCACTTGCCTGCAAAGCTGAAGGACCCAGTTTCAATTCCCCAGAACACATGTAAAGCCATTTGCAAAAAGTGGCACATCCATCTGGAGTTTATTTGCAGTGGTTAGAGGGTCTGGCGTGCCCATTCTCTCTCTCTCTCTCTCTCTCTCTCTCTCTCTGATAAATAAATATTTTAAGAAAAAAATCTGAACTGTAATTGAGAATGAAAATTTCACCAGCCATATTTCTAGCTGGATGCAGGGGAGGCTCTAGGGGAGAGAACAAGCTAGAGAAGCAAAAAGGAGAGGGGTAGGGGAAGAGAATCCTGACAAGAACCACCCTCTGATTCCAGACGTCCATGATGACTGCTTTATCCCTGTCTTTCCTATGGTTTAGAACAGCCCAAAAACGCCCCTTTTCCTTCTGAGGTCCTAAGCAATGTCACTTGCAAGGCACGGGTTCTGACCCGGCAAAGCCAGCAACTTGGCAGCTGCTGCACCTGTGCGGATCCAACGCAGTAACGGCAAAACGTCCGGAAATAATAGCCTCACTGTTTTCTATGGAAGCTCTCCCTCGGTTTTCTTTTACTGGTGGGAGAAATTAAACAATCTGTGAAGACTAAGAAATAGTGTTAGCACAGCAATTCTCGGCCCAGTTTAGCACAGCCGCGAGCCCTTCTTCAAGGCAGATTCCTCGCACAGCCTTCCTGTCCACGCATTCCCGTTCTCTCTGTCTCCACTTCTCACGGAATCTTTGTGTCTCAAGGTTTAGAAAGTAATTTATGTAAGATCTGCTGTAGGTGTTAACTCGGGTATCAAATTCATTTACATGCTGTTAGAAGTGAGAAGAGTAAAATCGCTCTGGTTTTGAGTAAGAAAAAAACTGTAAAGTGATGCAAAAGTAATATACATAGGAACCAAAAGGGTTTTTTTTTTTTTTCTTTTCTTTTCTTTTCTTTTTCAGCTTGGCTGATCCTCCCCCTGCTGTGTGCATCTAATGTTTTGCCTCTGAGAATAGAACTTATTAGCAATCCCAAAGTGAAAAAGACAGGATATTTTTCAACAAGGGCCAGAGCTTTGCCAAACATCCCAGGGTTTGTCTCCAAGGACTTGAAAAGAAAGGAAAGAATGGAGAACGGAAACCATAAAGCCAGCAGCCCGGCTATCGTCTAATTACTGAATGAATGGTACAGTTGTTTTGTCTGATTGCACCAGGCTAGTTATCCATGGCCAGCTTCATTGACAAAAAGGGAATCTACACAAATTATAGGGAAATGCAAGCGCTGAAGGAATGTTTTGGTTCAGAGGTTCACAGTGACTATTGGCTTTGGGTTTTGGCAGAGTCTGTCTTTGCTGTATGAACTCAGCTGCACTGGGTCAGCGTGAAGCTTTCCCAAAAGCCTTGGAGGGGACCGACTTCCTTGTCATCTGTATCCCATCAATAAATTAAAGTGATGTTCTCCAGTTTGTGTTTGTTTCTTGGCAGGCTAATCTACAATCAGAAAAAGAAAGGCCTTTCATTTGTGCACTGCAGCTAAAGGAAGGAAGCTTTTGTGTGTGTTCACTGGAGACCAAAATATTAAAAAGTGGAAGAGGAAAACCATATGCTGCTGCTCTCATAAGCAAGGAGCTCAGTCTTGGTTAAAGAAATGCTTGAGCTCATTATACAGAAAAGTAAATATTTTACTATGAGTCGAGGAGACACTAATAACAGTATTGATACCTCTCCTGACAAACATTGGCATTTTAAGTGGTATTTGGTTTGCACCAACTTTTTTTTTTTTAAGTTGGAAGAACCTACAAATAAGATGTTTCCAAGGAATCTGCAATGTTCAAAGGATTTAGCATAATGCTCTAAGATTTGCATTTTAAGAAGGGAATGAAGTGAGACGTCCAATGGAATAAAGATAGAAGATAATGCTCCTTGCTCCTCGAAGCTGATACTTCGTGGTGGAAGCAACTGAATACAGACTAAGGTGGAAGTGGGGAACATAACCAGTACCCTACTTCACTGCCGATTAAGTAATGTAGTGTGAAGACTTGTACATGTATTGGTGGACATGGGATTCTCTGGCCTTTGTATCATTTGTGAACAAGCTCATTAGTCAGAATAGGGTTAGTTCTCTAACTTCTATAATCAAGAATGTACTGTATCTTCTCATCCCACTAAGCCTGGCCACATCACATTTGTGATGCTTTCCTTTTGAGCTCTTTAAAGCAGCACCCCCCAAAAAAAATCCTACTTAATATGTGTGTGTTTGTTGTTGTTTGTTTTTATTGTTTTTTTTGTTGTTGTTGTTTTTGTTTTTTTGAGGTAGGGTCTCACTCTAGCCCAGGCAGACATGAAATTCACTATGTAGTCTCAGGGTGTCCTTGAACTCACATCTGTCTTCCTACCTCTGCCTCCCAAGTGCTGGGATTAAAGGTGTCTGCCACCATGCCTGGCTAATATGTGTTTTCTTAAAGACTATGACTTCCAGCACAAAATTTCTGTACAGAACAAATTCTTTTTTTTTTTTTGAGGTAGGGTCTCACTCTAGCTCAGGCTGACCTGGAATTCAATATGTAGTCTCAGGGTGCCCTTGAACTCATGGCAATCCTCCTACCTCTGCCTCCCAAGTGCTGGGATTAAAGGCGTGCGCCACCATGCCTGGCCTCAATTCATATTTTTTTTGTAGTAGAGTCACTTATAAAAGCAGTGGGAGATTAAGTACAAGGAATATGTCTGGCAATAACTGTGCAACTTGTTAGAGTCAACATGGAGGTTCTAGTATCAACCCTAACCAAGACAGAGGTTATAAACGACAGCTTTCACAGCTGGAGAGATGGCTCAGTCTGCAAAGTGCATCTATGTAAAAGCCAGACATGGTGTTGCATGCCTGAATTTCAGTTCTTGTAATCTACAGAATCGAATCAGTGAGCTCTGAATTCAGTGAGAGATCTTGTCTCAACAAAGAGGTAGTGGAGGAAGGCAATTCTCCTCCTTTGACTACGAGTGCTGGGATTAAAGGTATGTACCACCACACCTGACTAAAGTGACATTCTTCATAGGACTAGAAAAAAAATTCTAGGATTGTAGAGATGGCTTAGCAGTTAAGCACTTGCCTGTGAAGCCTAAGGACATTAATTTGAGGCTTAACTCCCCAGCACCCATATAAGCCAGATGCACAGGGTGGCGCATGCATCTGGAGTTTGTTTGCAGTGGCTAGAGGCCCTGGTACTTCTATTCTCTGTCTCTCTCTTTCTCTCTCTCTGTCTCTTTCTCTGACTATCTCTCTCAAATAAATAAATAAATATACACAACAAATTAGAAAAAAATATTTTTAAAAATTCTGAAATTCATATGGAAACAAAGAAAAACATGAGTAGTAAAGGCTATCCTAAGCAGAAAGAACACAGGTAGAGATATCATGATATCTTATTTGAATTAGACTTTGGAGTCATTGTGACAAATTTGAATGATGCTGGCACAAAATCTGACAAGTAGACCAATGGAACAAAATCGAAGACCCAGAAATAAATACATACAGCTATGGTTACCTAATATTTAACATAAGGGTCAAAAATATACACTAGAAAAAAAGACAGTCTTTTAACAATGATGACAAAACTGGATTGCTACCTGCAGAAGAATTAAGTTAGATCCATATCTCTCACCCTGCAGAAAAATCAATTAAAAATTAATCAAAGAACTTTAGGTGAAAACAAAAATGTGAAGCTATAAGAAAACATAAGAAAAATATTTAAAGATTTGGCATAGACAACAACTTTCTGAATAGGCTCCAAAAGCACAATAAATAGCCCCAATAATTAACAAATAGGACTATGTGAAATTAAAAACCTTCTAAATAACAAATAAAACTATTGGCAGAATGTATAGACAGCCCACAGAATAAGTGAGAAATATTTGCCAGTTGTATCTCAGACAAAAAAGTTAATATCTCTGGGGCTGGAGCAGGGCATGGTGGCACACACCTTTAATCCCAGTATGTGGAAGGAAGAAGTAGGAGGATCTCCTAGATTTTGAGGCCACCCTGAGACTACATAGTGAATTCCAAGGCAGCCTGAGCTAGAGTGAGACCCTACCTCGAAAAACAAAACAAAACAAAAAAAAGTTCATATATATATATATATATATATATATATATGTATATATATATATATATATCTGGACAGATGGCTTACTGGCTAAGGTGATTCTCTGCAAAGCCAAAGGACCTGGGTTTGATTCTCCTGTGCCCACATAAAGCCAGATTCACAAAGTAGTGCATGCATCTGGAGTTCATTTGCAATGGCTGAAGGCTCTGGCACCTCTCTCTCTCTCTCTCTCTCTCTTTCTCTCCTTGCAAATATTTTTTTAAGAAAAGAGTTAACATCTAGAATATATAGCCACTAATCTGAGCAGCAAGAAAACAAGTCTTCCAATCAATAAAGGGCTAGGGACTTGAATAGAGAGTTCTCAAAAGAAAAGGACAAATGAATAATAATATGTAGACATAGATGAAACTAGAAAGGGGATTGTGAAGGGCTGGGGTGATAGCTCAGTGAGAGTAGCGTTTGTCTTTAATAAAACTCCTATTGGGGGACATCCTTTCAAGCCATCAGAGTACCTAAGGAATGATTCTGAAGGTCACTCTCCACATGTGCACTTGCACATTCACTTACAGTCACACACACATGAACACACACACACACAATAAAGGCACACATTAAAGAGAAAATGGAGGTTTACTGGGAGGGGAGGGTAATAGAACTCAGGGGATATGAAATTGAATGGGTGACTACTGAGTGTGAGAAGGTACATGGGGCAGAAGAATGGAGGAGAAGAGGTAGGAGCAGAATTAGCAAAAACAAGTTATGTATGAAAACGCCATAATGAAATCTATTACTTTGTACACTAAAAGAAAACATATAAATAAAAACAGATAAAAGCTTTATTTTGTCTTGATCTCTTTGAATACCTATGGTTTGTTATGCTATGTGTATTGACAGTGTAATACTATTCCACTGCCAAATCAATTGATTAGTTCTTAAAGACTCTCTCTAGACTATATGTAGTACATGCTTATGCTTATAATCGCAGCACTTGGGAGGTGCACACAGGAAGACCAGATCAGGAGTTGAAGATCGACTTCAGCTACATAGCCAGCCTGTATTTTATCAGCCAAATGCTTGCAACAACATGTGTCACCTGTACCACATCTACTGGATTCCAGAAGAAATTGCAGAGGAAGTAGAAACATAACTATGGCTCCCAGTGCTAGCCTGACATCCATATCCAGGAAAATAACAACAAACGCTGTGGTGAACCGAAACCCATCATAATACAAATACAGAAAAGTCAACCCCAAGGGATAACTCACCCACCAGCCAAGGCTCAGGGACTGTTGTGGAAGAGGGAGCAGGAAGATTTTAAGGGACACAAGGCGGGTAGAAACACCCTAAGGCAAAGCTCCCCTCAGAGGCAGAGGTCCTAATTACCCCACAGTGAATTCCAATGACCCTACTGGGGAGGGCCCTGAGTGAAATGGAGACCAAGGGAAGGGACATACTACAACCTATGTTAAAAATTAATTAATTAATTTAAAAATACGTGTATGACTAATAATATTGCCTTTTAATTTTACAGTAATTTTTGCATAAGAATTAATAGTGCCTTTAAAATTAGATAGCACAAGAAATAAGCACACACAGTATTTCTGTTAAAATAATTACACAATCATTTAGAAAGCGATTTCCAGAAAATAGTAAAATGAATTATGTTCTTTGTTTTGAGAAAAGGCCTCACCTATATAGCTGAGGCTACCTTCAAACTCATGGTGATCCTTCTGCCTCAGCTTCCAGCTGCGAGATTACAGACATGAGCCTCCATGCCCAGCTTTTAAAATGTTTATGTTACTAATTGAAAGGAGGGAAAAACTAATCAGAAATTGCAGCTTTGCCAAAAAAAGGGGGGGGGGTTAAACCTGGAGGTTGGTGCATGTACTCAAGGGTTAAATCATTTGCTTAACATGCACAAGGCCATTCAATTCCCCAGCACTAAAGAAAGCAATTTTTGCTGTTGTTGTTGTTGTTGTTGTTGTTGTTTTTCAAGGTAGGGTTTCACTGCAGCCCAGGACAACCTGGAATTCATTATGTAGTCTCAGGTTGGCCTTGAACTCACAGTGATCCTCCTACCTCTGCCTCCCACATGCTGTGATTAAAGGTGTGCGCCATCATGCCTAGCTCTCATTTTATCTTTTAATACTCTTACATGTTATCTGTGTAAGGTAGACTATGTATGCCTGACTACACCATTCCCTAAGCTGGGGACGGCCGTAGCCTTAACACACGAGGCAGACTTGCCATGTGGGAAGATGCAGAGATGAGAGGTGGACGACAGCACCCCTCGGGCTCCTTTTCTGAGTTCTTCAATCATCTTCTGTGCAATTCAATAGCTCCTTTTTACACACTGCCTTCTCTGAAAAAAATGAAACTCATTTTCCATGTGTTCTAAATAGTTCCTAATAATTCAATATGAGCTTATAAAACAAACAGGTAGAATGAATTATGATAGTGAATACTAAATTCTGGGAGCTTGAGGTCATATTATGTATAGATTGGAAATCATGAGACACAGAGAGAGTTTCCCTTTCCCCGGAGTCAGTAGCTGCTGACAGTTACTGGTCAGGCTCCTAATTCTTATGATCATCCTTCCTAACTAAGGTCTTCAAACCCCTTCTTAGGAACCCAATGTTTCCAGGTCTCCTGTCTCACAGAAGAGCCTGCTTTCTTCTCTGAAATCCTTTTTCCTCTCTTTTACTAATTAAAATTATTACATTTTCAGACTGAAAGTATTACTAGGAATGCTATTGTTGCAGTCAGTTTCACATTGCTGGTAGAAATCACCCAACCAAGAGCAGCTTGTGAGAAAAAGAGGTTTATTTTGGCTTACAGGTTTGAGAGGAAGCTCCACAATGGCTGGAAAAATGATGGCATGAGCAGAGGGTGGACATCGCCCCCTGGCCAACATACGGTGGGCCATAGCAACAGGAGAGTGTGCCAAACACGGGCATAGGGAAACTGGCTATAACACCCATAAGCCCGCCCCCAACACTACACTGCGTCCAGGAGGCATTAATTCCCAAATCTCCATCAGCTGGGAAGCTAGCATTCAGAGCACCTAAGTTAATGGGGGACACCTGAATCAAACCATCACATTCCAAGTGAAATGTGCAAAAAAAAAAAGTTATTTCTGTAAATATCATGTCTTCCTCCTGCTGGAATCTCCACATTCCTGAGAAGTACCATGCAGTCACTGAAGCCAGGCATCTTTACACTTATGTCTGTTCCCCTTGCTGCCTTTATTTAGTTTGCCAAGATCTTAGTCAGTTTGCTGAGATGTGAAGAAACACTGAGGAGATAGCTCAGTGGTTAAAGGTGCCTGCTTGCAAAGCCTGATGGCCCAGGTTTAATTCCCCAGTATCCACATAAAGCCAGATGCACAAAGGGGCACATGCATCTGGAGTTCATTTGTTATGGCAAGCGGCTGTGGTGCACCCACATATTCTTTTTCTCTCTCTCCTCTTCCTCCTTCCCCTTTCTCCTTCTATGCTTGCAAATAAATAAGATAAAAATTTATTTTTCAAAAAGATGTGAAGAAATTAATCTTCAATACCTACACTACAACTCAAACATCAGAAAACCAATGTAAAAAAGAAAAATTATTTTAGTTCTAAAATAGCATTATTATAGAACTGAAATCACTATAAACAGAAATAGAATAAGCGTACGAGCCTAATTTCCAACATGAAGGGAAGTCCTAAAGACACATGTTTGAGTACAGTAAAATAAACAGATCAAGGAAATTAGAGAAAAGAACATAACACTGACGATAAAGGCATTCCAGTGTAAGGCTGGCTGGGATTTCTGATACAGAACACCCAACAGTTGAATTCTCGGACAGAAGCGTGTTTAATCATTCCCATCTGAAATAAAATGGGAAAGAAAGTAGGCCAGGGAGACGGAACAAAAATATCCCTCTTGCTGTGGATCAAGACTAAGGATGCTTGGTTGCGCAGCAGGGCCCCCTCTCTGATTCAGTGTTCACCTTCCCTGCCATGCAATGCCGACTCAGGGTGGAGCATTCACTTGGGAGGTAGATGTGGGATAATTAATCAGTGAAAGATGATGGAGCACGGGTGAAAATCAGTTCACTAAAGCCAACTCACCCCCGTAAGGAAGAGGAGTGGGGCTGACCTAAGCATTCCAGTTTATTTTTCCACATTTTTCAAGGCTAAATCACTGTGCCTTTTGTTGGATTGTGGGAGTGGTGGATGAGACCATGAACTGTGCTAACTGAATGTCCATGGCAACAAACAGAGCCCAAGGCCACTCTCAGATACTGTCAAGCATCTGCGTGAGGAATTTTCTTTCTTTCTTTTCTTTTAAGTTTCAACATTCCTCTTTTAAAGCATTTGTTTTATACCTATACCATACAGGAGGTTTCAAACACTGTACATGTAACTCCCGAATAAAATAATGACAATTATGTCTATCTTATTAGAAATAAGATATACCATCAAGCCGGGCGTGGTGGCGCACGCCTTTAATCCCAGCACTCGGGAGGCAGAGGTAGGAGGATCGCCGTGAGTTCGAGGCCACCCTGAGACTCCATAGTGAATTCCAGGTCAGCCTGGGTGAGAGTGAGACCCTACCTCAAAAAAAAAAAAAAAAAAGATATACCATCATATATAGTCTCCAAACATTATTGCACTTTGACATGATTTTACAAAGCATCCAAGAAATAACCTGTGAGCTTGTTTGAACAAATAACATGACTTCCTAAATTATTTATTAGGTATGGATCTTGCAAACATTACTTATCTTGGCAGTATGGGTAGAGCTGGGCAGTATTGCGCCTTCTCCAAGCTCCATGCCAGAACCACCAAGAGTGTGTTGGAACTCGTGGCTCTTTCCAAGACCCCAGACTCTGGCAGCCTGCAAGCGTCAGCCCATGTGCCTTGCTGCTCTTGTGGACTGGCTTGGTGATCCTCTGAGTGTCAGGATTTCATCCGACAACTTTATAGAATGGACCAATGCGGATAGCCTCAAAGAATTAATATGTGGAATCCTTACCAACCCACTAAGAAATCAGGACCTCAGAGCCTCACAGTGACATCCAGCTGTCTCTCCTCAGTGACAGACTAAAGACTTCGGCCAAACTTTACCACAGTG
Source organism: Dipus sagitta (assembly GCA_036346955.1). Lineage (NCBI taxonomy): Eukaryota > Metazoa > Chordata > Mammalia > Rodentia > Dipodidae > Dipus > Dipus sagitta. The sequence goes on from CM070772.1 coordinate 29,838,212, forward strand.
ATGGACAGGCTTGCCATAAGTTTCACCCTTGAGCCACCACCACTGCTCACCTGAATCCTATATGTGACATAACCTCGCTTGACCTTGTATCCCAGTCTGTGCACTCTGTCAGGCTGGGGGGAGCTGGGAGCCTTGTACAGCTCAGAGAGCTGGTGGTACGGCCAGCGGCCAGCCCACAGGAGAAAGCACATCATGTTGAACTGGACTGCTTCTTCCTCCACAGCTCCTGGAGGTATTTGTAGGCACCCATCTTGCCTCACCTGATGTCTGCCACCAGACAGAAATGCTATATTGGCAATCTTTAAAACTCTCCTGGCAGCAGCTCATTTCAGAAATTTTCTGGACACGTCCCAGTCATTCATTTTCCAAATGGAAAAGTTTACTGAAATTACCCTATCCCCATAACATCATTTTATAATGGATGGATTAAAGGAGAGAAAACTTAATCATTTTAGACCTTAAGTCTCTCTGGACCAAAAAGTATGATATCTAGACCTGCTAGAACCATGTCAGTAAATCACCAGGTATCCTGGACTGTTCACTTGCTGTCTTTATGGGTCTCTTTCTATCATTGTTGACTTGGGATGTAATAACTTTGCACATTAAAAAGAGTCCTGAACCAAATGTTTAGTTGTACAGACAGACATAGAAGATATTAGAGAATGTTCTGCTTGCCCGCTCCTTCCAGGAAACAGGATTGTGTTTCTCTCTTCCATGTCACTCTCTTAAGCCAGTAAAATATGAACGAAAGGCCCATATGTTTCTTGTATGTGGTAGCTTTAAGCACCAGTGTGCAATTCTCCACGATCCTTCTTTGACTCTTGTATTCTCTAGCCTTGGTGATTATGGGAAGAAGTGTTGAGATGGAGCACCTGTCAGTCTATGCTGCTGAAAGACCGCTGTGAGCAGATGCCCTGCAAGCCAGAAAGGCCATGTGGTCAGAGAAAGCAATAGAGTTGTCTCGTGTGATCACCACTGACATTCAGGGGCTGTTAGTGTGGCAGAATCCAGTGCCTGTTGAGGTTTATACAGCTTTCTGCAAATGCAGAAATTCAGGGGCTGGGGAGATGGTTCATTGGATAAAGTGCTTAAACATGAGAGCATGGGGGCTAAGCTCAGACCCTCAACACCCTTGGAAGTACTAGGTGGGCCTGGTAGCTCACCTGTAGCTCTAGCTCCTGGAAAGCTGAGACGGGTGATCTCTGGAGCAAAGCTATGTAGCTAAGCTGGCTGAGTCAGCACACTCTGTGTTCAAGTGAGACACTGCCTGACTAGGTAAAGGGGAGAGCAGTCAAGGAAAACTCCAGATGTCAACCTCTGGCCTCCACATGCACACTTAGATGTGTGCACATGTACCTACACACACATACACATATGTACGCACACACACTCACTTGCACATATGCACATGGGAAGAAAAAGGTAGAAATGTGCAATGAGGCAATGTCAGTTTCCTGATCTTGACTGAGATGCCATATTTTTTTCCTTTAAGATTTCCTTTTCCTTTACCTCAGAACTAACTTTTATATTAGTTCTACTTTATTTATTTATTTAAGAGAAAGAGAGAGACAGGCAGGTAGAGAAGGAGAGAATGGGTGCTTCAGGACCTCCAGCCACTGCAAACGAACTCCAGATGCATGCACCACCTTGTGTATCTGGCTTACGTGGGTCCTGGGGAATCAGACTGGGTCCTTAGGCTTCATAGGCAAGTGTCTTCATAGAAAGCCATCTCTCCAGCCCAATTTTATATGACTTCTATATTTTAAGATAGTATCTACAAATTATTCTTCTTTTTGTTATATCTTGGGGGTTTTTTGTTTGTTAGGTTTGAGTTGGTTTTAGTTTTGTTATTTTCCTTTTTTGTTGTTATTTTTGTTGTTTTTATTTTATTTTATTTTATTTTTATTTTTTTGAGGTAGGATCTCCCTCTAGCACAGGTTGACCTGGAATTCACTATGTAGTCTCAGGGTAGCCTTAAACTCATGATGATCCTTCTAACTCTGGAGTGCTGGGATTAAAGGCATGCACCACCATGCCCAGACCATATATTTTTTTTTTCTTTGAGACAGTTTTACTGTATAACCTAGCCTGATCTTTTGATTTTATTTGAGACAGAGAGAGAGAGAGGCAGAGAGCAAGAGAGAATGAGAGCTCCAGGGCTTCTAGCCACTGCACAGAAACTCTAGAGACATGCACCACCTCATACATCTGGCTTATGTGGGTAGTGGGGAATTGAACCTGGGTCCTTAGGCTTCAAAATCAAGCACTTTAACTGCTAAGCCATCTCTCCAGCCCCAGGCTGATCTTGAATTCACAGTAATTCTCCTGCCACAGTTTCCACATGCTAGAATTTACAGATGTGAACCACCACAGTAGGCTTTTACACAAATTCTTGTATGCAGACATTCTCAGCATTATGCCTCAGTGTGTTTCCTCTTGTTATGGAATGATTTGAGCATGTTTCCTCTGTAGACTTCTAAGTTGGTTTTCAGCTTCTCTTCATTAACTGGAACAACCATGCTTAGATTTCTAATCTGAAGTAACTGCTGATATGTCTGACAACTGAACTCCTCCAGGACCCAGCAAAGAAATGTATCCTTGAGATATCCCTTCAAGACCTTGAAAATCATTGATTTCTTCAGTGTGTTGTCCTCAAGTATGTTTCTTCCCTCTTCTCTCAGAAAAATTCATCTGGGTTTGTTATGATCTGTCAAGCACTGACAGCTTGGGTCTGAAACAAAGACTATAATGTAAAAAGCCAGGCTGGAAAGATGGCTTAGTAGTTAATGTACTTGCCTGAGAAGACTAAGGACTCAGGTTCTATTCTCCAGGTCCCAAGTAAGCCAGGTTCACAAGGTGGTGCATGCATCTGGAGTTTGTTTGCAGTGTCTGAAGGCCCTGGCATACCCATTCTCTCCCTCTCTTTTTCTATTTCTATCTATCTCTATCTCTATCTTCTTTCTGCCTCCCTCCCTCTCTCTGTCTAGAATAAATAAATTAAAATAAAAAAAACTTTAAAGTAAAACATCTCTGGTTCCTTAAGTTTAACTGAACCTAAGAAGGAGGGAGCTGAGTTACAAGTTCTCTAAAGAACTTCTTTTGGGGGGGGGGCTGGTGAGATGGCTCAGCAGTTAAAGGTACTTGCTTACATAGCCTGATCACCTGGGTTTGATTCCTCAGCACCTACATAAAGCCAGATGCACAAAATGGTACATGCAGCTGGAGTTAATTTGCTGTGGCAAGAGGCCCTGATATGCTCATTTTCTTCCCCCCTCCTTTTCCCCTTAAATAAATAATTTTTTTAAAAAAACTTCTTTTCTGAACAAGGGATTCAATGGAGGGGGGACAGGGGAGAAGGGACAAAGGAGGGTTTTGAGAGGTCATTATGATCATAGCATATTGTGTATATGTTATGGAGGTTGTCAACAAAAAGTTTTGAAAAGATTTTTTAAATTTTTTATTTATTTTATTAGAGAGAGAGAGAAGGAGGGGAAGAGAAAGATGCAGATAGAGAGAGAATGGGCATGTCAGGGTCTCCAGCTGCTGCAAATGAACTCCAGATGCATGTGCCACCTTGTGCATCTGGCTCATGTGGGTCCTGGACAGTTGAACCTGGGTTCTTTGACTTTGAAGGCAAGCATCTCAAGAGCTAAGCCATCCCTCCAGCCCTTGAAAAGCTTTTTTAAAAAAGCACTTTTCCTTATTTTTGAAACTTGGATCCATGTAGATGTTAATGACTGTCGTATGTTGCAGTTACCTTCCTGTTGCTGGAACAAAACACCCAACCAGAGCAGCTGATAGAAGGGAAGGCTTCATTTCCGGTCACAGCTTCGTCATGCTGGAGAGAGCATGGCAGACGGGTAGCTAGGGCGTCACATCATGTCATACCAGCCAGGAGAAAGCAGCTGAAGTGAGCTGGCTTGGAGCACTCAGTGGGCTGGAATAACAAGCCTTAAGGTGGGCCACTAGTGACACACCTCCTCCATCAGGGCTCCACCTCCCAAAGGCTCCACCTGGTGAGGATTACGCATGAGACTAAGTCACAATCACATGAGGCTGTGGCGGACACTTTAGATTCAAGCTGCCACACTGTATAACGAATTAACCTAAAACTAAGAGGTTAAGATAAGAAGCGCCTATTATTTCTTATGAGTCTCTGTATCAGCTGGACTGTCTTCTTGCTCTTCGCTTGGTTTAGCTGCTCTCCCTCGGATTCCTCCATATACTCATAATGGACAAAAGAAAGATGGATGAGGCAATTTAGACATCCTCACTGGGATGATGTTTCTACCTCACACAGCCTTGCCCTTCATTAAACCCAACAGGCAGGTTTTCAGGACAATATCAGAGTTCCCAGAGAGGAAGCAGCACTGGCCAAGCACTATTTATTTATTCATCCATTCATTTATTTGAAAGCGGGAGAATGGGTGGATCAGGGCCTCCGACCACTGTAAATGAACTGCAGACTCATGCACCACTTTGTGCATCTGGCACTGTGAGGGTACTGGGGAATGGAATCCAGGCCTTTAGGCTTTGCAAGCAAATGTCTTTAATCTCTGAGCCATCTCTCCAGTCCTCTAGTACTTTCTAAACCTCTACTTGTATCATGTCCCCTACTATGCCAATGGCAAAAGAAATTCATGTTGGGGGAGTCCTGAGTCACTACCAAAGGGCATGGGTAGAGGAGACAATAGGCACTAGTCATAGAATTACTGTGTCATACTTAAGCTAATGTGCATAGGAAAAGCCACGTGTGCATAAAAAGCTATGTCAGACTGCATTTTAAGCCCAGCTCTGATTTCTGCTTACCACTTATGATTCTGGGCCACCAGCATGGCCATCACCAAATGAAGGTAAACTACCTGCCAAAATCTATGAAATGTTTGCAAGGACTTCCTTGTCTCCATGTGCTTCTACTAAGTAACTCTAGATAAGCATTCCTCGGCGATCTTAAAGCCCTGTGAGTACTGAGCATGTAAGCCTCTGCACATTCTTTTTTAAATTATTTTTATTTTTGTTTATTTATTTGAGAGCGACAGACAGAGAGAAAGAGGCAGAGAGACAGAGAGAGGGAGAATGGGCGCACCAGGGCCACCAGTCACTGCAAATGAACTCTAGATGCATGAGCCCCCTTGTGCATCTGGCTAATGTAGGTCCTGGGTAATAGAGTCTCGAACCAGGATCCTTAGGTTTCACAGGCAAGCGCTTAACCACTAAGCCATCTCTCCAGCCTCTGCACATTCTTAATAAAGATGCAAGCAATCCATGGGGAAGTTTTTTGAAGTCCTGAAATGCTCCTTGACTCCAGAGACATTGTGACTCCTGTCTGCATCAAGGACCCTGTAAGCTACAATCCCAAACCAGAGTCCTAGATCATGTGTTTAAAGGCAGATGCACTGGCAAGGTACAGTAACATACACTTCTATATGATGCCAAAACAATCTGCCCACATGTTCAAATCAAATGTCCAAAAGCAAACCAAGGTTTCTGGACCCATTCTTTCCTTGTGAACCCTACTCTGTTAAATCGCTCAAGGATTTGAACCCTGCGCCGTATTTAGGAATGTCCAACAACTTTAATAAATATCACCCTTCTCAGTTTCCAGATTTATCAATTTTATCAATCCTGAAAGAAACTAAGAGGTTGAGGATGTGGGTCACTAAGTAAAAGTTCCTTTTACACAATCCTGACAACCCACATTGTGGTCTACAGAATCCACATAAAGCCAGATGCATAGCACAAGCATTGGTAACAACAGCACGTCTACAACAAAAAAAAAGGGTGGGACAGAAAGAGCCGAATCCTGGGCTGGAGGGATAGCTTAGCAGATAAAGCACTTGCCTACAAAGCCAAATGACCCAGGTTCAGTTCCCCAGGGCCCACATTAGCCAGACGCACAAGGGGGCACATGCATCTGGAGTTCATTTGCAGTGGCTAGAAGCCCTGGCTCGCCCATTCTCTCTCTCTCTCTCTCTCTCTCTCTCTGACTCTAATAAATAAAAAGAAAAAAGTAGCAGAAAAATCCCCAAGATTGTTGTGAACAAGAGAGACCCTGCGTCAGAACAGGGTGAAACAGAAGGAGCAACACTTAATGTTGTCCTGTGACCAAATATACGCTATGGCAGACGTGCACCTTCATTCGCACACACAAACACATTATATACAAACGCGGACCACATTTGAAAAGAGAGAAACAGATGAAAATCAAGTAGAAAGACTATAGACAAACCCCTATCATACTGACTGAAGCAAAGGACACATGTAATACGGTTGACAAACATGCAGGAGAGCTGAAACTCGTACTCCGCCAGTGCGAATGGAAAACGGTACACAACCTCGGCGACCAATCTGTTTCTGAAAAGATAATTATGCACTGGCACTGCCTTAAAAACCGGCCTAAACAAAGAATGGAAGTGAGCACTCACTCACATAATTGTAAAATTCAGATTCACTTCATTCAGGCACTCCCGCACCCAGTCCCCAAAAATATTTTCAGAACCCAAGTTGCCTTTTCTCTTGATTCACAGTTTTCTGAGAGAACTAATCTTACCCAGTTTCTCTCTTACACAGTGAAAATTCTAGCAGTTCCAGGTTTTACACTCTACCAACATAGCAACCCTAGAGGGAAAACGAGAGCATTTCTTTTCTGAGGTTCTGAAGAAACTCCTAGAAACAATGTCCTTTGTGGTCTTGGTTCATAAGTACATTTCCGAAATAATCCCTTAGCCATGGAAGCAAAAGGTTCTGGTTGGCTACAATTCAAACACACCGCCACACCCTAGCATAGCACCAGCCCCACTCAATCCACACTTACTGACTGACAGGAAGGAAAGAAGTTTCCTTCAAAGTTACAGTGCTGTGACCATTGTGCGATCTTAACTACTAAAACGGTTTTCTGAACTACTGGCTGATTAGGAAATATCTTCGTAAACAGAAGTCCCAAAGCCATGTGGCACCATTTGTTTATCCGTTTGCTTGTTCATTTTGGTCACTGGTATTGAGAAAGTTCCACACACCAGAAAATGAAGAAGTAGCTGGGCTTGGTGGTGCAAGCCTTTACTCTCAGCACTTGGGAAGCAGAAGTGAGAGGATTGCCATGAGTTCAAGGCCACACTGAGACTACATTACAAATTCTTGGTCAGCCTTGGCTACAGTGAGACCCTAGCTTGAAAAAAAAAAAAAATTTGAAGAAGTACAGTGGGCCTTGCACTCAGCCAATTATGAATCAAGTGTATTTTGGGGGAGGCATTTATATCTGTACTAAACATGGACACAAATGTTTTTGCTGTCATTTCCCCTAAACAACTATATACACGACTTTCATATTGCATTAGGTATTGTAAGTGATAGAGAGATTATTGTAACTCTACAAATTGGGTGGGCATAGATTATAGGCGAATACGATGCTGTTTTACATAAGGGACTAGGATATCTATAGATTTTTGTATGAGAGGAGAATCATGGAACCAATTCCTCATAGGTACAGAGGGACCATTTTATTTGTTCTTTGTAGCTAACAGCTGGTGTGTGTGTGTGTCTGTGTGTGTGTGTGTGTGTGTGTGTGTGTGTGTGTGTATAAGAGAGAGATGGAGGGAGAGAAGGAGGGAGGGAGAGAGAAAGAGGGCAGAAACAGGTAAAACAAGGCTTGGTGAGATGCCCCTCTCTTGGGAACCTTCAAGTGCACCAGGAACCCTGCATCAGCTGAATTATGAAGAGCACTCAGAGAGATCAACTGTGGCTGCCTTAGCAGAATGTGTTCCTCTTCTTCAGTTCTGAGCTTCAGGAGTAGGTCTTCCTTCCTTGGGGCACTTAGGTTCCTCCAGAGTCTGTGCTCCTTTAGTAATTTTTATCAGAAACAGAGCACAAAAAGAAAATGGGGTTACAGAGACCAATGGATGCCCTAATCACTCCACAGTGGACACCCAGGACACTACTGAGGAGAATCTTCAGGGAAATGAGGGTTACAAGACTATATAACTTATGTAATACATATATGCTGGGCTCCCCCGGCAGGTAGTGCTGAGGAAGGACCAGGCCCGCTGGTTCCTCCCAAGGGGTTGAGGAGGAGGAGGAGTGTCCACGGCCAGGAACACATCACCAAGCCGGGAGTCTCATCAAAGCAGGAACTCACTTTATTGTTACAGGCGTTTGCCTATATAGTGTTGAGAACGAGGGTGGGGATTCTAGGATGGGGGGAGAAGTAAGGGCCAATAATATAACTCAATTTTTGAAATGATTGGTTCTAAGCATGCACGCGCGGGGATTCCAACTCCTACGTGGAAGTAACAGGCCAGAGGCCATTAGGCGTCTTGCTGAGTCATAGCTGGCCAGAGGCAGATGCCAAACTTTAGCTAGGCTCAGGAAGTTCCACTAGGCCTCCATCTCCCCCTTTTGTTTTTGTAAGAGCATTAGTCACCATGGCCCCTGTCTTAGGTTGTCCCCCTCTGGGGATCTGACCCGTCACTGGGTACCAGGTATTTAGCTCACTGAGAACCCACTCCATGGCCTGTCTTAGGTTGTCTCAGTCAGTCTGAGATCTTACCCGTCATCGGTCACATGGAGGGCAGAGGAGGTGGCAGTGGGTCATCTGAGGAACTTAATTCTTGAGTTGCCAGCCTGTGATAATGTATCTCAACTTGATGGATTTTTATTGCCTCTAGCCCCTGGTGAAAGAATTGTGTAATTTTGTTAATTATACAAGGCCCAACAGTGAGGAGAAGGAGAAGGAGGGGCCCAAGTAGGGGGAGAAGGTAGGGTAAGAAGCCATGTTAGCCCATCCACAGTGGGTTGTCTTGAAGGTCCCACCATCTCTTCTCCAGGTTTTCTTGAAGTCTTTTGATTTTGTCTTGAATTATTCCCAATCTATTGGCGTAGAAACAGCACTTTTCCTGTAAAAACAAACATATGCCTCCCCTTTCGGCAGTTAATAGGTCTAGTCCCCTCCTGTTTTGTAGGACTACCTCAGCCAAGGAATCTAGCTGTTGTTGGAGATCAAGGATAGTGTTGGACATGGCTTTTATGTCACTGATCAACTGGAGAGAGAGCTTTCTGTGGAGATGGACTGCCATACCCATCCAGGCTGTCCCAGAGGCCATGCCTGTGGTTATTCCCAACCCAACGAGTAGGGTCGTATGGGCAACTGTAGTTGTATCATTGGTGATTACTGCAAGCAGCCAGGGAGGCCCAGATCGGAGGCAAAGCCAGCAATCCTCCGCAAGGGAGGGAGTTATTTGGTTTAGCAGGGTGAAGACCATTTTAGGAACAGTCCTCAGGGTGGGACACTCCCTGGAGAAGTGATTGTCAGTGTCCCCTTGTTGGGACAAATATTTTAGGTCCCTCGCTGGTATCTAAATGGGTCTTTTTTCATCTTGAGGGAAGACACATCCAAACCTTATCCCTACTGTGAGGAGTGGGTCTTGTCCTCTTCAGGCCCCAGTCAATGAGTCTCTCCATCAGATCTTAATCGAGCTATATGTGACAGAAGATGACCAATGTTTTTGGAATGGAGACATTTTTTCATTTCTAGAAAAATTTAAAATATTTAAGGTGAATAATGCTTTCTTTAGCTGATCATGTGGGGTAGTGATTCCCCCTTTTGTTTCTGTAATTGTGATTTAAGTGTTTGCTCATATCTTTCCACGATGGCTTGGCTTCCAGGGTTATATGGAATGCCTGTGGCATGTGTAATTTGCCACGTCTGGAGGAAACTTGTAAAGTTTTTACTTACAAAGCAGGGGTCATTATCTGTTTTTACTTGATCAGGCAGCCCAAGAGTGGCAAAACATTGAAGCATATGACTAATGGCATGTTTAGATTTCTCCCGGCATGTGCAGATGCCCAACAGGCACATGAGAAAGTATCAACTGATAAGAAGATAAAGCCAAAAGCCACAGCACACTTCAGGAACTCCTGCTAGGCACACTTTGTATATCTTTAGTTTGAAATCTGAAACCAACCACCACACCTTAAGATCCACCCAGTGACATTGCCTCCAGCCAGGTGGCTGCAGAATGTAAACTAGGAACAAATAAACAACTGAATCCCCACAGTCTTGACCAATTTAAGATATTAAGACCTGTAAAATCAAACAAGTTAAACACTTCTAATCTAAAGCCAGTCTCTGTGCCTGTAATTTTAACTTGCTTGAGGTTTTCTAGCTTAAAATCTTAAATCTCTCAGTCCAATATCTCTAGCCAAGCACATCAGTCCATTACAAATTTAACCTTGATCAAACTCTCTGGGCCTGGGCAGCAGGACGCAGCCAGCCCTTATGCCAGTAGCCCAGTTCCAACAAACTCCTCTGCAGTCTTTCCTTCCCCATAGAAAGCTCATAAGCCAAGCCTCGAAGTTCAATGCTGTCTGCACTTAGCATTCTCAGACTCTCATCAGAATAGTCCATAAAATTTGGCTTACCACTCCAGAAGACACCTTCAGTTGCAAGCACCAAGTCCTTGCCTATTCCTCCAAAACAAAGGTTCCAAAAGATCAACATCCACATGGTCAGGTTCATCTCAGTCCACTCCTCGGTACCAAGTTCTGTGGCAGACAGCTTCAGGTTCACTGAGATGAACTTCCAGACGAGACACAGTTATGGAGGAAGGGATATTTATTGAAGCTTACAGATCCAAGGGAAGTTCCATAATGGCAGAAAAAGCTGTCCTGCCTTCACAGGCCCAAGGAGAGAGAGAGAGAGAGAGGCACAAGCCTAAAGGTCAAAAGCCACACAGTGTGTCCACTAGGGACATATGACCCGTTCAGAAATACAAAAGCCGCAGATGCAGCTTGCCGGCAAACCAAAAGTGAAAGGAAAGAGAAAGAGAACGGAGAGATGTTGACAAGCAAGTACAGGTTATAGAAACAAAGTTTAGCACATTAAATATGAAGACTGCCTCATAACTTATGAGGGTACACTCACCCACACACGCACACTGATTGACCTCCTCAAAGAGAATTCCTCACATGGGGCACCAGTCTGCTGGGTTCCTATAGCCCCACGTTGGGTGCCAGACTGCCAGGCTCCCCCGGCAGGTAGTGCTGAGGAAGGACCAGGCCCGCTGGTTCCTCCCAAGGGGTTGAGGAGGAGGATGACTGTCGACGGCCAGGAACACACCACCAAGCCGGGAGTCGCGTCAAAGCAAGAACTCACTTTATTGTTACAGGTGGTTGCCTATATAGTGTTGAGAACGAGGGTGGGGATTCTGGGATGGGGGGAGAGGTAAGGGCCAATAGTATACCACAACTTTTGAAATGATTGGTTCTAAGCATGCGTGTGCAAGAATTCCAACTCCTACGTGGAAGTAACAGGCCAGAGGCCATTAGGCATCTTGCTGAGTCATAGCTGGCCAGAGGCAGATCACGAAACCTTAGCTAGGCTCAGGAAGTTCCACTAGGCCTCGCATCCGGGCCTTTCAAGGCCCAACACATATACATTTATGTTAACTGAGAAAAAGCATAATAAATAATAAAAAATAATAAAATAGGGGTACAGGGCTGTGGTGGTATAATACTTTTACAACCATAAAAGGCTATCTGGTTGAAGACCTTGTGACTGCCCACTTCCTATTACTATAATATAACAATGACTGCCTGCTTTCCATTGCCAAATAGAACAACACTTATAAAAACCTACCATGGGCCAAATAGTGCTAAAGAGTTAAAGAAAGACAATTACAGAAGTGAGGAGCTATGAGGGCTACTTTCTGAGGAAAACTAAACAGCTAAGAAAGCATTGCAACTTTCGTGGCTTCATTTAAAATCAACGCAAATGAATAAAGCTACTCAAATGTATATGACACATATTTTCCTTGAATTTTCCCACTTAAAAAGAAATGTTATAATAAAGCGCTTTCCTACCATACCCAAGGCCTTTAATTCAATCGCTAGCACTTCAAACTCATTATTTACCCTGAAAAGTATAGTTCAAATGCAACACTAGTAATGTGTTAATAACATAAAAAGTAGTATAAGAGAAATTATAAGGGATTACTAATCAACAACTACATACCCCTTTTAAAAAATATTGGGGGGGAGGGTCTTCCCAAGACTTCTTACCACTACAAACTCTAGATGCATGTGCCATTTTGTGCATCTGGCTCTAGCTAGGTATTGGGAAATCAAACGCGGGTCATTAGGCTTTGCAGGCAAGCACCTTAACCACTGAACAATTTCTACAGCCCATTCTTGCAGTTTTCTTTTTTTTTTTCATTTTTTTTTCTTTATTAGTTAGTTTTGTATTCAGCAAATACAGTCAGTTTGGTACCATTATTAGGCTCATCCGTCACCTACCCCCTCCCCTTGGCCCCTCCTTGTTGAGGTATACGGGTCATGCATTGTGGAGTTAGCCCACAGTTATGGGTAAGATAAATGTATCTGCATATCATGACCCAACATGTGGCTCTGACATTCTTTCCACCCCCTCTTCCGCAAAATTTCCCTGAGCCATGTTGGGTTCATTTTTGGTCTGCTTCAGCGATGAGGTGTTGGGGGCCTCTGAGGCTCTGGCTCTCTGATTTGGTAGGAGTTGATTTTTCTCTGTCTTGCAGTTTTCTTAATTGAGAGTTTTAATATATGAACATGCTGTATTGATCAAAACCCCTCCCCTTACCCTCTTTTGTTCCCCTCTCCTATCTCCTTGTTCCACTGAAACTCCTCCTCTTTCCAACTAGTCCTTCTATCTTGGTGTCTCATTCTTTTTTGTCCTCCTCCATTGTCTGTCAAAATGTTGATGGGCTTGATATAGATATAGGTCATGAGGTCTTGATATCCTGTGGTGAGGTCATGAGTGCATAAGTCAGTTCATGTCTGGAGGATAGCATTCCAAAGTGGCTGGAGGTCATGGCATGCCCATATTCTCTCTCTCTCCTTCTCTCTCTCTCTCTCTCTCTCTCTCTCTCTCTCTCTCTCGGTGGAACATGCCTTTAACCCCAGTACTCAGGAGGCAGAAGTAAGAGAGTCACTGTGAGTTCAAAGTCAGCCTGACACTGTAAAGTGAATTCCAGGTCAACCTGGGCTAGAGCGGAGAACCTACTTCAAAGAAAAGATTATGCAAGAAAAATTGTCTCAGTTAAAAACACTGATGAGCAATAAAGAAAGACACACCAGCATCCTTCTTTAGGATCCATACATATGAGCATGAGGCACACATATCTGTGCACATACATGCATACACCACACATGTTATGCACACACATGTGAAAAAATAACAATTGCCTACATTCACATAACACTTAGAATTATTGAGAGCATTCCACTTGCTTAATGCCATTTGACCCTAGAACCACACTATGGATTTATCAGAACAAGCTACTGAGGTGCCATCATACAGATGTAGAAACCAAGGGCCAAGATGGTGAAGTCGGGAGAGCTAATCGTTTACCCAAGATCCAACAACTTTCGGTAAGGTCAAATCAAGAAGCCCAGAACCAGATGCCCCACTCACATCATATTACTGTCAGATATAACAAATTGTCTCCTATTTCTGGTTTAAGTTCTTCCTGCCCAACTATTTAAACATTTGACACCTAGATTTGCCTTTGTGTGAGGAAAGATTTGTTGAGTATTTGCGGATATTTTTGCAGAAAGAAAGTGTCTATTACACAGAGCGACTCTTCCAGACTTGCAGTGTCACGGGGGTCATGATGACCACAGTCAAATAGGTCCTGTGTGAACGGATTGACCCTCCTGGTCATGGACATACGTGACTAATTGAATTTAAATACCTGTTGTATATAATTTTGAATTTTTCAGAGATTTTTGTTTTGTTTTGTTTTGTTTTGTTTTAAGGCAAGACCTTGCTCTAGCCCAGGCTGACTTGGCATTCACTATGTAGTCTCAAGGCTGGCATCAAACTCCTACCTCTGCCACCCCGGTGCTAGCAATAAAGACGGGCACCCTCCTGCCCAGCTCATCACTCTTTGATATCAAGAGGGTGAAATAAAAGTTTTTAAAATGGATTTTAAAAATTGTGTCAAAACTTTGTACTTAATTTCCCACTAAAACAGGAAGAAGAAAAAAAAAAAACTCTGTACTTTGGGCCCTATCGGGTAAGATAATGAAATCTCAATATGTTTGAAATCTGTCTATCATTGTGGGGAAAATATAGAGAGTTTACCTTTAGTGAATAATGACACAGCTGTGACTTTGAGGTTTAAAATATTTGTTTCAAATGTTAATATCAGTGGGTATAAAGACATTTATGAAAAGATTATGAGGGGATGATATTCCTTCTATTTTAGAAAGTAACCTTAATTTCTGTTCCAGTGGGTTCCTGTGATTACAAACCTGTGTGTGTGTGTGTGTGTGTGTGTGTGTGTGTGTGTGTGTGTGTCAATGAAAACACATTGCCAACCACTGGCTGCTGTTCAAATACGTAGTATTTTTAAATACCCCATAAGCATATTAAAAGTATCTTCATTTGTTTGGTTCCCTTTATCCTTTGTCTGATTACTAAGTAAGAGAACTTTGTGTATTGTAAGGATGAAATAGCCAACAGAAATTTTTTTAAGAAGAAAAAAAAAAAACCCTAGCTGTGCCAAGGTACTCAGGGCTCCATGTTGTGTAACAGAGCCTTTGGCTTTGAACCATTGCCACCACTTGAGCCCCTTGTGCCAGACACCACACTTACACAGGGTCATCTGGGCAAAAGCAGTGAAAAATCTTCAAGCAATGTTTACATAGCAGGTATGCAATATCAATCATGTTATGTACAGTACTTGATAAGAGTAAAGATTGGGATGTTTGGAAGAGAGGTCATGTTTTCTCTTAGGTAGTGGAAAATTACCAGTAGATGATATGCCTGAGTTTTGTTTTTACCCTTAAGATTCCATATTTTTTTTTCTTTATACAGTTCCACACTAAATAACTATGACCTTTTTTAAAAAAAAATCTAAAATGTTTTCTAGGGACTGGGGTACAGTTCAGTGGTAAAGCACTTACCTTACACCTATGAGGCCATAGTTTTCATCCTGGGCACCTAAGAAAAGAAAAAAGATGATAATCTATAAACTACATGTCATCTACTCATTATTTGTATGAGATAAACAGCAAAGTACATGAGCAGTAATTATGTTCAAAAGATGTTATAACTTGCCCTAAAATGGCAGGCCACTACAAGATTCTTTCCTTCCTGCCTGGCTTCCACTAACAAATTCTACAGGTCTATTGCTGCAAATGAGGGTCCCAAGTTCATATTAGCAATGTGCATGCTTGGGATACAGCTCCCTGGTAGAGCATTTGCCTAGCATGTGAGAGGTCCTAGATCAATTCCTAGCATGAAATAGAAAAGAAGGAAGGAGGGAGGGAGGGAGAAAGGAAAAGGGGATTGAGGGAAGGAGGCAGAAAGAAGGGAGGGAGAGAGGGAAAAAGGGAGGGAGGAAGGAAGGAAGAAAGGGAGGGAGGGAGGAAAGAAGGACTCACATAATAACAATTTAGCATAACTGTTCCAACAGAGTCAAATTGAAAGTTGTCTTACAGCCCCAAAGACTTCGAAACCCACTGAGAGGTAGTTGTCTCTCATAAATGCTGGTTGCTCCATCCTAGTGACTGGCTTTTCTTTTTTCCTTTCTTTTCTTTTCCTTTTTTTTTTTTTTTTTTTTTTTTTTTTTTTTTTCTTGAGGCAAGCTCGACAGACAAGCCTTTTCTTTTTTGTGTGAGAAAGAAAGAAAATTGGCATGCCACAGCCTCTAGCCACTGCAATCAAACTCCAAACGCATGCACCTCCTTGTGTGCATATGTGTGTGTCCTTGCACGCTATGTCACTTTATTTGACTTATGTGGGGTCTAGAGAGTTGAACATGAATCCTTAGGCTTTGCAGGCAAGAATGTTAACCACTAATCCATCTCTCCAGCCCCAGTGACTAGCTTTCTATATCATTCAGCAAATCTTCTGTTGGATCTGGAACCTCCCACCTAACCCTTGCCATCTCTTGCCCTCTGACTCCACCCCTTTGGTGCCTTATTTCCTATTCCTAAGCCAAATAACATTCCTCCAAATCATAGGCTACAAATGACCATCTGTTTCCAGCACATCTACAGAAGCCTAAGTAATCCAGAAAACATCTAAAAGAAGGTATTTCAGCTACTCCAAATACCCCCTTTGATATTTTCTTAGTCAATCCTTAAAGTGGAACCACAGAATGTCTTTCCTTTACAGTAACAGAATCCTCTAAATGTATGCTTGAAGACAAGCAAGTGGGGCTAACTCAATGCCTACTACACCACTGCCCCAGACACTTTACACAGTTTATCATTTCTAATCCCCAAGTAGAGATCATGAAAAGTTGACAAATGGAGAAGCAGTGGCCCAACAGAGTCCAAAGGGGGAAAAAAAAGAAAAGCGAGCAGGAGTGGTGGCATTAGCAGGCTAATTAGCAAAGCTTTGGTTCCATCTTGGTACCTCTCCAAAGAAAACCCTGGTCCAGAAATTTGCAGAAGAGGGGGTGGAAAGAATATCAGAGCCACATGTTGGGTCATTATGCACAGAGACATTGCCTCCTACCCATAACTGATGGCTAACCCCACAATGCACTACCTATATTCCCCAATGAGAAGAGTCCCTGTGGAGGGTGTGAACAGGGAGGAGGCTAATGATGGTACCAAGTTGACTTTATACACTGAGTACAAAACTATTAAAAAAGTATATAAATAAATAAAGGACCTCCCTTGGATGAGTATGGGAGTACATAAAAAAAAAAAGAAAGAAAAAAGAAAAAGGAAAGAAAACCCTGGTCCAGTTGTATTGTTGCTTGAGGAACAAAGGGAATTTGTTATAGATGAACTGTCCTTCACACCTCTCCTGCTGTCGCATGTGTATATATTTGGAGATGTGTTGTCCAAACAAGTAATTAAGATGAAGCCAGTATGATAATGTTGTTTGCAGGAGCAGGAGGCCCTGGCACTCCAATGCACACACGCAAATGAATAAAATGTTTTTTAAAAAATAAAATGAGAGCCAGGTGTGCTGGCACACACCTTTAATCCCAGCACTCATGAGGCAGAGGTAGGAGGATCACCATGATTTCAAGGAAAGAAGACTATAGGCCTATATGCCTAATGAACTTAGATGCAAAGAAAGATCCTGACCAAAATCCTTGCAAAATGAATTTAACAATACATCAAAAGCATTATGCACCTTGATCAAGTAGGCTTCATCCCAGGGATCCAGGGATGGTTTAACATATAGAAATCAGTCAATGTAATACACCACATCAATAAATTTAACCATAAGAACCACATGATTATCTCAATTGATGCAGAGAGGGCCTCATGAAGCTAAAAATCTTTTGCACAGACAAACATACCACAAGCAGAACCAATAAATTATCCACTGAATGGGAGAAAATCTTTGCTAGCTATACCACTGACAGAAGCCTAATATCTAGAATCGACAAAGAACTGAAAAAAAAACTAAACAATAAAAAAATCAAACAACTCACTCCAAAAGTGGGGCACAGAACTAAATAGAGAGTTCTCAGAGGAAGAGTTACAAATGGCTAACACTCACTTATGAAAATGTTCAACATCCTTAACCATTAGGGAAATGCAAATTATAACAACTATGAGATTCTACCTTACCCCAGTAAGGATAGCAGACATTAAAAAATCAAATGAAAATAAATGTTGGCCAGACTGTGGAGAAATAAGAACACGTATTCACTGTTGGTGGGAATGCAAGCTGGTACAACTACTGTGGAAAACAATATGGAGACTCCTGAAAAGCTGAATATAGAGTTACCAGCAGACCCTGTTATTCCCAAACTGGGCATTTACCCTAAAAGCTCCACATCTCAGTTCAGAGATATTTGTTCAACCACGTTTATTGCTGCTCAATTCATAATAGCTAAGAACTGGAATCAACCCAGTCGTCCATCATTGGATGAATGGAGAACCAAGGTGTGGTGTATCTACATGATGGAATTCTACTCAGCAGTAAGACAAAATGACACAATGAAATTTGTAGAAAATTGGTCAAACTTGGAACAGATAATTCTAATTGAACACACACAATCACAGAAAGACAATCATTGCATGGTCCCACTCATCTGCATTTCCTAACCTGGATCAGCCCGAGTAGCTGACATACCTGAATGGCATCTTGAGGCTTGGACAATAAGGAGGGTTGGACTTGGGGGAAAGGAAAGAGTGGGGGAGGGGCACAAAAATGAACCTAAATTGAACTGGTACCATAGGATTCTATGTCCTAGAAGTTACACTAAAATGTGGAACCCTCAAGAGGACCTTAGGGGGGCACCTGAATTGAAGGGCCCTGGAGAAGGTGAGATGAAGCCTAACATTAAATTTGTCCTTCTTTCTTCTCTTTTTCTTTTTTCTTCTTCCTTGGTGCTGGCCTGTAACTCCCTGTACCAGGATGTGGTCTTCATCCACAATGATGCTGTTGATCAGAGAGACCTACTTGATCTCCCAAAACAAACAAAACAGACTTCTGTCAGAGCACTTGATTACCCACCATAGGTTAATGGTAAGACCCTACTACTGAAGACACCATACACTGTCGGCATAGACCATGGAGAGACCTGGTCGAAATCTGGAAGAGAGCCAGTCACCAGACAATTAACCCATCTAGTGCTAAAAGGCACTACATGAGCTACCAGGGGAAAGTGGCCAACATCTGTCCAAGCAACTGAAAGTCTAAGTGACTCAGAAGTAAATAACCTGACGTGATGCTCACACAAGTGCAATAGTGGTATCCAGCCATGCTGGGTAACCAAATGATCTTGGGTAGCCTAACAGATCCACTCAGTGGAAAGGAAACCATATCTGGAACTGGGAAACAAGTCAGAATCATATCCAAATAATGATTCTGCTTTCCATTGCCAAGCTCCCACTAATCTTGGGCTATAAGAGGGTCTACACCCTTTAAATTCTCTCTAAATTAATAATGGTTATCCTATTTAACTGGCACTAACTTCACTCTCCTTTGGAGAATGTTTCTGTTTTTCAGACAGGAGCTGGACCTGAGTTGATAAATGACCCAGCACACTCCATCCCAGCCCCAGCTGAAACCACAAGGAATTGGGGAAATGAGCAAGAGTGCTGCTTTCTTAGAGAATCTGATATCAGCACAAGGGTGAAGGAGACAGACACTGAGGAAGCTCAACACCTACCAAACCAGAGATCCAGAGGCTCCCAAGTGCCCATCACTGAAGTAGACTTAAAATGCACCCAAGCCAGGTGTGGTGATGCACGCTTTTAATCCCAGCAATCCAGAGGCAGAGGTAGGAGGATCATTGTGAGTTTGAGGCCACCCTGAGAATGCAGAGTGAATTCTGAGCTAGGGTGGATCCTATCTCGAAAAACCAAAAAAATAAAAATAAAAGCACCCAACATGGTTCAGGGAATTTTGTGGAAGAGGATGCAGAAAGATTATTAGAGCTACAAGTTGGGACATTTTGCAGAGACATTTCCTTTTCCCCATAACTGAATGCTGCCCTCATAATGTATAACCCACAATCCCCATGGGGTTGACCTGAATCCCCAGTGAGGAAGACATCTTCAGAAAAGAGGCAAGGAGGAGGGAAATGATGGTACCAACATGTGTTGCTTACATACTAAATATGTCCATATCTAATAAAAATAAATTAAAAAAATAACCATCACATAGCCCTAGCCAAGTGATGGTTGCTGATGGTTTGCTAAATTCATAACACATATGTCTGGATCTTCTACTTTTTGTGAGGGACGAGTTTAGCTTTCGGTTATCTTTACGTTTAAGACTTCAACGAAGCTTATTTTTTTCCACTTTTTCTTTCTTCCTTATAATTTATTTGTTTGTTTGTTTGTTTGCAAGGAGAGAGAGAGAATGAACATGCCAGAGCCTTTAGCCACTGCAAACTCCAGATACATGTTTCGCCTTGTGCTTGGGTACTGAGGAATCTAACCTGAGTTGTTATGCTTTGCAGGCAAGCACCTTAACTGCTAAGCCATCTTGCCAGGCCTTTTACCCTTTTTTTTTTAATGTTAATCTATTTACTTGAGAGAGAAATGAGATGGAGAGAGAGAGAAAAAAAAAAAAAAAACAGGCATGCCAGGGTCTCCTACCAATGCAAACAAACTCCAGCTGCATGTGCCATTTTGTGAATCAATTTTTATGTGGGGACTGGGAGAATGAATCTGGGTCATTAGGCTTTGCAAGCAAGTGCCTTTAACTGCTGAGCTAGTGCTCTAGCCCATTTTCTTTTTCAGTTTTTTTTTTTCTTTTTTGAGGCAGGGTCTCATACTGGCCTTCAACTAGCAGCAATCATTCTGCCTCAGCCTCCCAGGTCCAGAATGATAGGCTAAGTCACCATGCCTGGCTCTTGAAGCTGGATTTCTGTACAGCTTTCTACATTAACCATATTCCGGCAACTGAGGGTAAGACTTCACGTATTTCCTTTAAAGATAGGAAACCACGTTGATAAATGGGTTTGGAGATGAAGATACAAAGTAAAGAGATCCCTGCCACATATACCTTGAGCACTGGGGTCTGAGAGGTACTTGGCTGCACACCCAGTAGCTCAGTGCTAAGTCCTAGCTCCCGGTTACACCGAGGAGAGGAAGCGGAAGTGGCCTTAGAAGCATGTGGAGGACTTGGGCTCGCTTTATTAACCTGAGCAGCAGAGGCTGGCACAGTAGTGGAGAATGCAGAGCAGAGACACTCCCTGGACACACACATTGGAGACATCTTTCTTAAAATGTCTACTAGGGAGATTTTTAAAGATCACACTTAAACAGAGAACATGATGTGCTGAGCCAACACTGTCCACCAGGCAACTTTAGCAGGTGTCACCCATGGCTGTCATCACCACACTGCCGCCTCCACCCCTGCCCACTACCCACTTCACACACATCAGGGCAGCTCTGCATCAAACCCAGACATCACAGCATTTACTTCATTAACTTTTACATAGATTAAATAGGTAGTAATATTTATCATATAAAAATCTATTTCAAATAATATAGTGTGACTATTATATTATATTATATCATACACTGTGATAGTTTTCCATAGCTATGCAAACCAACCTAAAAGAGGGCCGTGGAGGTGGTGGCACATGCCTTTAATCCAAGCACATGGGAAGCTGAGATGGGAGGGGGAGTGGAGAGAGAGCTCAGTCAGCAAAAAGCTTGCCTTGCAAGCATGAGTACCTAAGTCTGATCTTCAGAAACCATGTTTGAAAATGGGGAGAGAGGGTCTGCAGAGATGGCTTAGTGGTTAAGTGCTTGCCTGTGAAGCCTAAGGATCCAGGTTCAATTGCCCATATCCACGTAAACCAGATGCACAAGGCGCATGCATGTAGAGATTATTACAGTGGCTAGAGGGTCTAACATACCCATTTTCTCTCCATCTGCCTCTCTCTCTCTCTCTCTCTCTCTCTCTCTCTCTCTCTCTCTCTCTCTCTCATACACACACACACACACACACAAAAATAAATAAATAAAATAAGCCAGGTGTGGTGGCGCACGCCTTTAATCCCAGCACCAGGCAGAGGTAGGAGGATCACCTTGAGTTCAAGGCCACGCTGAGACTACATAGTGAATTCCAGATCAGCCTGAGCTACAGTGAGACCCTACCTTGAAGAACCAAAAAAATAAAAATAAAAATAAATAAATAAATAAATAAAATATTTTTAAAAACTGTGCATGATGACACACTTACAATACGAGTGCTGGGAAAGAACAGATGAGCAGTTGCCTGGGACTCACTGGCTGGCCAATACAGCCTACTTGGAAAATTCCACATCAATAAGAGACTTTGTCTCAAGAAAAAAGGTCGATGGTTCCCATAGAAAACTATTCAAGGTAGTTCTCTAGCCTCCACATACACATACACACCACACATACCTACACAGACCCAAATCTATGGACACACACACACACACACCCAACCTAAAAGAGGAAGGGTCTCTTTATGACCGTGGCTTCAGGGGTTTGGGTAACAGGCAGCTGGCTCCATTGTTTCTGGGCCATGGTAAGGAAGGGCAGCATAACCAAAGACTGTGGAGAAGCAAAGATGCTTCATAATGACCAGGAAACAGAGTATAAGACAAGGAGGCTGGGCATGGTGGTGCACGCCTTTAATCCCAGCACTCAGGATACAGAGGCAGGAGGATCGCCATGAGTTCAAGATCAGCCTGGGACTAGAGTGAGTTCCAGGTCAGCCTGGGCTAAAGTGAGACCCTACCTCAAAAATCAAATTAATTACCAATAAAAAAGGGCCAGGTGTGGTGGCACACACCTTTGATCCCAGCACTCAGGAGGCAGAGGTAGGAGCATGGCCATGACTTT
The DNA here is from genome assembly GCA_036346955.1 of Dipus sagitta. NCBI lineage: Eukaryota > Metazoa > Chordata > Mammalia > Rodentia > Dipodidae > Dipus > Dipus sagitta. The sequence goes on from CM070772.1 coordinate 29,860,493, forward strand.
GAGGCCACCCTGAGACTCCATAGTGAATTCCAGGTCAGCCTGGGCTAGAGTGAGACCCTACCTCAAAAAAAACAAAAAAAAATCAAATTAATTGGGGCTGGAGAGATGGCTTAGTGGTTAAGGCGTTCGCCTGTAGAGCCAAAGGACCTTTGTTCAATTTCCCGGGACCCACATAAGCCAGATGCACAAGGTGGCACATGTGTCTGGAGTTCATTTTCAGTGGCTGGAGGCTCTGGCATGCCCGTTCTCTCTCCCTCTCTCTGCCTCTTTCTCTCTGTCTCTTTCAAATAAATAAATAAAAGTAAAGTTAAAAATCAAATTAATTAAATAAATGAATAAATAAATAAAAAGCAAATATTCTGGGATAGAGTTCTTGCTAAGCATGAGGTCCTAATCTGAATCATTAATGTAATAGATGATGAAAGATGATAGATACCTAAATAGAGAGACATATTGAAGCAGATAGTCAACTTGGCTTTGAGATAGAAGAGAACACAAGACTATAGGTTCCTTCAAGAAAATAAATGCTTCTTGTTAAAAAATATTTTTATTTATTTATTTGAGAAAGAGACAATGGGTGTTCCAGGGCCTCTCATGGCTACACACAAACTCTGAACACATGCACCATGTTGCATATCTGTCTTCACGTGGATGTGGGGAAATTGAACCTGGGCCAGCAGATTCTGCAAGCAAGTGCCTTTAATGACTAGGGCCATCTCCCCAGCCCAGAATTGACTTCTTTACTGGAAAAATCTCAAAAATAAATGAAGCCATGAACTGCTCACCCTAAAATGACCCTATACTTCAGACTGGCCTCAGGAAAATTCTATTCTTCTGCTTCATGTGGGAGATGAGTTTATTCATTACTTTATGTATAATTCATACATAATTAAGAATTACCCAAAGACAGTATCTTCCTTTTTATCTATCTTGATACATTTGATACACCTGATGATTTTAAATGTGTATGACAGCTTTTCATTTTCTGCGGTGCACACAAAAAGATGCCAGGAAAGCAATCCAATGCCATCCATCCACTATAATCTTTTAGGGTAGTGGAAAGACCCTGCTGGTATTATCATTGTTGTTTTAAATTTTGTTTCGAGAACAAAAGAGACCAGCTATTATTTAGATATGAAAGAAATGATAAGCCCCTGCAGGGCATGGTGGGGCACACCTTTAATCCCAGCAGGGAGGCAGAGGTAGGAAGATTGCTGTGAGTCTGAGGCCACCCTGAAAGTACTTAGTGAATTCCAGGTCAGCCTGGGCTAGAGTGAGACCCTAGCTCGAAAACCCAAAAGATAATAAATAAATAAATGGAAAAAGTATATCTAACTTGAATGTAAAATCTATTAATACATGTGCTTATTATATAGAGCAAATAATAAAATGGAAAAAAAAAAACTCTAACAGACATGTAACTAAAGGTCTTTTGTTGTTGCTTTGACACGGGGTCTTGTTCTGTGTCCCAGACTGGCTTCACACTATGATCTTCCTGCTTCAGTGCTGGGTTAACAAGCATACCACCATATCTGGCCCCCTAAGGGTTTTAGCATAATGTGTTTAGTCTAATACACATTTATTTTTATCAGTATTTTTACTGGAAAATAATAAATGACATTTGTTAACTTTTAATAGCCAATATTAAATATGTCTCCTATGAAACTGAACTTAAAATTGATTCTACTACTGACAGTTACTGACATTTTTTATAATTATTTATTTGAGAGAGAGAAAGAAAGAGGGAAGGTGGGGGGGAATTGGAGCATCAGGGCCATCAGCCACTGCAAAGGAACTCCAGACACATGTACCACCTTATCACCTGGCTTACATGGGTCCTGGGTAATTGAACCTAGGTCCTTTGGGTTTGCAGGCAAACACCTTATACCACTAAGCTATTTTCCATCCGTACTAAAATTTAATAGAAGCAATAGTTCAAACTTGATGGCAAAGGGAATTTCCTTGAGTGTACACCTACACAGAAAATCTATATTTGTATAAAGTAACTACCGTTTAGAGTTATTCTGTCCAAACTCTAGTATTACAAAACACTGGGAAGGGCTGGAGGGATGGCTTAGCTGTTAAGGAACTTACCTGCAAAGCCAAAGGACCCATGTTTAATTCTTCAGGACCCACATAAGCAAGATGCCCAAGGTGGCACATGAGTCTGGAGTTCATCTACAGTGGCTGAAGACCCTAGCATGCCCATGCTTATTCTCTCTCTCTCTCTCTCTCTCTCTCTCTCTCTCTCTCTTTGCTTCTATCTCTCAAATGAATAAATAATTAAAAAATTAAAACTTTATTTAAAAGGAAAATATTGGGAAAAGTTTTTAAATTAGTTTGCACTTTTTTAAATCGTTCTTTTGTTAGCTTCCTTATTTAAATCCTTTTGTTATTTCATTGTTGCTATCCTGTTTTAAAAATAAGGAGGGGCTGAAGAGATGGCTTAGTGGTTAAAGCACTTGCCTGCAATGCCAATGGACCAAGGTTGCAGCTAGAGGTCCTGGTGTGCCCATTCTCTCTGTCTCTCTCATAAATTAATAAAAACAAAATATTTTAAAAATAAGGATTTAGGTGTGGTAGTGCACACCTTTAATCACAGAACTCAGGAGGCAGTGGTTGGAGGATCACTGTGAGTTTGAGGACAGCCTGGGACTACAGAGTAAGTCCCAGGTCAGCCTGGGCTAGAGTATGATCCTACCCCAAAACCCAAAGATGAATGGCCATGCCTGGAGGCAAACCCACCCAAATACTCAAGGGTGTCAATAAGACAGGAAGATCATCAGTTTAAAGTCATCCTCAGCTACATAGCAAGAATCTGTTTTCAAAAGGAAAAACAAGAGTATAATCTTATCACACATGCTTTTTAAACACTATAGGAATGCATACACACTGACCGTGAAAAGCTCAATAATACCATTTTTAATGTATATGTGTGTGGTGTGTATGCATGAACATGCATGTGGCTATGTGTGCATGGGCAGGTGCCTATGAAGGCCAGAAGACAACCTTGAGTGTTATCCTTAGGTATGCTATCCACTTATTGTTGAGATAGAGTCTTTCTTTGGTCTGGACCCCATCAATTAGGCTAGGTTAGCTGGTCAATAAACTACAGTGATCAACCTGTCTCCCACTTCCCAGCACTGAGGTTACAGTTGTGCACCACCACACCAGACATTCCCATGGGAATCGGGACACATCTTATGCTTGAAAGGCAAGCATATTACTGACTAAGCCATCTTCCCAACCCCGATACGTCTCACACAGCCCAAAAGGTCAGTGTAAACATCGACCTTATACTGCCCAAGTTCACATCCCAGTACCACTGTTTGCTATCGATATGATGGTGGCTGAGGTGCTTTAGCCATATGAAGTGCTAAGACACCAGGAATGGGCTGGAGTGACAGTTCAGTCAGTGAAGTGCTCGCCTCACAAGCATGAGCCCTGTGTTCAATCCCCAGTGAGCTTGTAAAAATACTACACAGGTGGTAATCCCATCATGGAGCGTGTAGAGGGAGACAGAGGAACCCTGGGGCTCACTGGCCTGCCACTATAGCCTAATGGGTGAGCTCCAGGCCAATGATAGAGCTTACCTCAAAAAAAAAAAAAAAAGAAAAGAAAAAGGTGGCCAGGCATGGTGGTGCATGCTCTTTAATCCCAGCATTTGGGAGGCAAACATAGGAGGATCGCTGTGAGATTGAGGCCAACCCGAGACCACACAGTAAATTCCAAGTCAGCGTGGGCTAACGTGAGATCCTACCTTTAAAAAAGGAGGGGGCGGCTGAAGAGATGTCTGCGCAGCTAAGGCACATGCCTGTGAAGTCTAAGGACCCAGGTTCAATTCTCCAGGTCCCACGTAAGCCAGATTCACATGATGGTGCATGTGTTGGAGTTTTTTTTTACAGTGGCTGAAGGCCCTGGCATGCCCATTCTCTCTCTCTCTCCCTCCCTCTCTCTGTCACAAATAAATAAGTAAAATCTATTTTAAAAAGCATAGAAGAGAGCCGGGTGTGGTGGCACACGCCTTTAATCCCAGCACTGGGAGGCAGAGGTAGGAGGATCGCTGTGAGTTCGAGGCCACCCTGAGACTCCATAGTGAATTCCAGGTCAGCCTGGGCTACAGTGAGACCCTACCTCGAAAAACCAAACCAAAACAAACAAACAAACAAAAAACATAGAAGATAAACTGTGTCGTGGATAATTTGAATTGAAAACTGGATTTGATCTAGAAATACTATGGAAAAATCTCTGGGTGTATTTGTAGGGAATTTCTAGCTTAGGTTAACTGAGGTGTCTGAAGACCCACCCTAACTGTGAATAGTACAGTTCCATGGGCTGGGGTCTCAGACTGAATAAAAAGGAGGAAACACGCTGAGCTCAAACATTCGGCACTCAGCTTCCTGGCTGTGCATTGAATGTGACCGGCTATGCTGTCTTGTCCTGGATGACGTTGTCTTAGTTTACGAAGGTTTATGTAGATGAATTGTTCCTTGTGAGTAGCTAAGTGAATGTGCATTCCCTTTCTCCTAAATCCAACCCTCTATCTTCCATGGATCCCATTTCCACCACACACAAGTTGTTCATCGGGCTCTGTGTTCTTGATTTTTATTCATAAGATTAGGTTGGCATTCCAGTACCAATGCCTAATGTTGGGCCTGCTCTGGTACTCTAGTCTGAAGTTCACCACCACGGGTGTGCAGGAATGTATTGTAACATGTGTTTGAAAATGGAGGTCTGGCATCAAAATAAAATAGGATATGATGGAGAATGGAATTTCAAAGGGGAAAGTGGGGGGAGGGAGGGTATTACCATGGGATTTTTTTTAAATTATTTATTTGAAAGCGACAGAGAGAAGGAGGCAGAGAGAGAGAGAGAGAGAGAGAGAGAATGGGCATGAAAGGGCTTCCAGCCACTGCAAACCAACTCCAGATGACAGACACAGAGAGAAAGGCAGAGAGAGAGAGAGAGGAGAGAGAGAGAATGGGCGTGCCATGGCTTCTAGCCACTGCAAACAAACTCCAGATGCGTGCGCCCCTTGTGCATCTGACTAACGTGGGTCCTGGGGAATCAAGCCTCGAACCGGGGTCCTTAGGCTTCACAGGCAAGCGCTTAACCGCTAAGCCATCTCTCTAGCCCCCATGGGATATTTTTTATAACCATGGAAAATGTTAATTAAAATTGAGAAAAATAAAATAAAATAAAATACAAAAAAAAAGATAAGAAAATGGAGGTCTGGGGCTGGAGAGATGGCTTAGCTGTTAAGGTGCTTGCCTGCAAAGCCTAAGGACCTAGGTTCGATTCCCCAGTACCCACATAAGCCAGATGCACAGGGTGGCAAATGCATCTGGAATTTGTTTGCAGTGGCTGGAGGCCTTGGTGTGCCCATTCTCTGCCCTCCCTTCTCCCTTTCTCTCTCTCAGCCTCTTCCTTGTTCTCTCTCTCCCTCTCTCAAATAAATAAATAAATAAATGATTTTTTAAAAAGAAAATGGAAGTCTGTCCAACATGATTGAAATACTATAGAAATTTATGGTGTGGTGCTAATTCATATGGGCCTGTTACAATTTCTTCTGTCCACTTCCTTGCTAGAACATAGAAGATTGCACCCAAACGAACTGTCGGAATCCATGAAAGGTGCAGAGACAACGAAATCCCATAATATTCTACCTCTATTGTCACAACTCACTATCCAAATCCAATAACTCACAAACTGCAACTCACCAGACGGAATGTGTGGCCACACACCCTCCTTTTTATTTTCCTCTCTTTCTGCTTAGTCAACTCTATTCTTTTAATTCATGATTTCTTCTTTTTCTTTCTTTTCCTGATTCTATTTCCCCTTTTCCCCTCTTACATTCAAGGGATCCAGTAGACTTGTCTGAGAGCAGTTGTAAGCATGTACCCACTACCACAAACACATGAGATATCGCTCAAAATAAAATGTCATATTGCCTTTAGTATTGACATATATTTTCACCATTTTCTGTAGATTAAACTATGTCATGCTTTTCTATCATGTTTCTCTATTTTTTTACATATATATTGATGACACAATTTTTTTAAAGAAATTTTTTTTGCTTATTTTTATTTAATTATTTGAGAGCAACAGACAGAAAGAGGCAGATAGAGAGAATGGACTTGCGAGGGCCTCCAGCCGCTGCAAATGAACTCCAGACGCGTGCGCCCCCTTGTGCATCTGTCTAATGTGGGTCCTGGGGAATTGAGCCTTGAACCGGGGTCCTTAGGCTTCACAGGCAAGCACTTAACCACTAAGCCATCTCTGCAGCCCTGAGGACACAAATTTTAGTATCTTCCCTTAATTCCAGTCCTGTGGTTTCCATTGTAACATTAGTTCCAGGACCTTCACTATGAAATCACTATTAAGTGTTGGAGAAAAAAAAAATTTTCACAAACTATACTGATCAAAAGTAACATATGTAAGAATGGTATATGAAGAGTCAAATAATAATAATAATAGTAATTGTCTTTTCTGTCATTTCATCTTCCAAAATGTCCAACTGACTGTTCCAAGAAAACCAGCAGAGGGAGCACCAATCATTGTGTTTTTGAGTTCATGTCTTAAAAACAAGAGACTTTTTAGTTAGGTTTTCAGATACTTTATCAACATTGGCAAAGCTCTTATAAACTGCAAAGTTATTCCCATTGCCAAATTTTAAGTTGTTGTTGTAATGAAATCAGTCTTGAAATATTTTCTTTAATTTATTGATTGACTTTTTTATTTTAAAAAGTTGTCCCTTGAAATAGTCCCTTGAAATATTTTCTTAATTAATATTTTCATTACAGTAATTCATATTTGTTATACAAGTGAAATAAATCAGACAAATCTTCAGAGTTACTAATCTATTTCCCCTTCTGACAGACTGATGTGTATCGTTTCATACTTTTTTGTTAGAAACAAATTCATAAACCAAGCATGGTAGTCCATATCTGTAACCATAGCACTTGGGAGGTGGAGGCAAGAGGATTAGGGATCCTGGGCCAGCTTGGGCTAAGGGAGACTTTGTCTTAAAAACAAAATCAACAACAACAAACAACTGTGTGTGTGTATGTGTGTGTGTGTCCAATATAGAGAGGTTTATTTTGCTTGTTTCTTATACATAAATATGTAATATGCTCAAATACGTTTATTTAGAAATGTGAAATAAACACAATGTTAGGGCACATAGTAAATATGTGTGCAGGGGTCAAAACCATGTAACACTGGAAATGGTATCACTGTTTTTTCAAGTAAAATCTCTACATATATAATGAATATGTAGATCTGGAATAATAAATATATCAATTGAAATTAAATACGGTGAGGAATACTAGGTAAACTTATTTCCAATTCACAATTTGTATTACTGATCTATTCATAAAACAAAATAACAGTAATAAAACTCAACCATTTAAAGTTTTTACAAAATGAATTTTTAAAAATATTTTTCTTTGTTTGAGAGAGAGAAAGTGTCAGAGATGCACAGAGAAAGTCTGAGCACATCAGGGCCTCTGCCACTGTAGACTCATGAACCACTTTTTATATCTGGCTTTATGTAGGTACTGGGGAATCGAACTGAGACAGCCCTACAAAGTAAAATTTTAATTCCAAACTGCCCTATAGAGGCTGAGGTAGGAGGATTGCTGTTAAGTTTAGGGCTAGCCAGGACTACAGTGTGAGGTCTAGGTCAGCATGGGCTGGAGTGAGATCCTGTGTCAAAAAACAAATACATTAAAAAGTTTAAACACACACCCATGCAGAGGTGGGATCTATAAATGCAATCTTTAATATTTTACAATACTTTATAAACTGTAATTCAACTGAAAAATTAAATCCCTTTCACCTCACAGCTACACTCCATCTTACATTACATAACAAAAATAAATAAATAATTGATTAAAAACAGGAGATGCAGCTATAGTTGTACAAGGTGACACTCCTTCCCATGCAACAGAAAGAATCCTTGAAGGTTACCATAGGTTCCAACCTCCATCCAACACCACCATCCCTTTTGAAAATAACTCCTTCTGAATATGTGATCCTAGGACCCAGAGATGCGCCCAGCCCGCTGGTAGCTACCTCTGTGGATTTTTCGTTCTGGGCCCAGTGAATTTGCTGAAGCCTCCGTAGCCTTCACCATGGCCCCCCATGCAGCCCCAATCTCCCAGTCACCCCTCTCTGTCTCAGCATAGGCACCTGGCATACAGCCTACTAGAATTGTTCTTCACCATTGCCAATTGGTCCCATAACATGGTGCTTCGGTGTCCCACATAGAAAAAAAGAGATGGAGTGGTGGCTCACGCCTTTCATCCCAGCCCTGGGGAGGCTGTGAATTTGAGGCCACCCTGAGACTACATAGTGAATTCCAGGTAAGCCGGCTAGAGCGAGACCCTACCTGGAGAAAGAAAGAAAGAAAGAGAGAGAGAGGGAGGGAGGGAGGGAGAGAGGGAGGGAGGGAGGGAGGAAGGAAGGGAGGAAGGAAGGAAGGAAGAGAGAGAGAGAAAGACAGAAGGAAGGGAGGGAGGGAGGAAAGGAAAGAAAGAAAGAAAGAAAGAAAGAAAGAAAGAAAGAAAGAAAGAAAGAAAGAAGGAAAGAGGGAAGGAAGGAGAGAGAGAAAATATTGCAGGGAGAGGATGCGACAATGCACAGAAATGATGAGGGCAAACTTAAAAGGATAGAAGAGAAAGCCTCTATTTCGAAAAAGAATTACTTGGGGGTGGGGTGGAAAATAATTAGCTGACTGTAATTTCCCTACCATCTCTAAAGAACAGTAAAAAAAGAAAAAAAAAGGGGGCCAGTCTCTCTGTTTTTTGTTGTTTTTTGCTTTGTTTCACTTTCTAAGGGTTTTCAATATTTAAAAAAAAAAAAAAAAAAAAACAACTTCCAGTCACCATGCTTCGTGATACGAACACAGCATCATAACCCTCGTTTCATCGAAGAGGGAACCAGAAGACTAGGAGGTGCAAAGCCTGGCTCAGTGTCACAGGAAAGGCAAGTTGGTTGCCGAGTTAGGATTAGACACTAGGTTCTTGACTCCAGCCCTTTACTTTATCCGCAAAGTCAACACAAGCAGTCTAGATTTGTTATCTCTCCCCCTTTGGGCTCAAAGGCTGAGTGACAAAGAGTGCTCAGTGAGATACTGAGTGTAAATGACAGCACAGGAAGTCCATTCTCAGGGCAAGCTGTGAGACTGGCAGCTGAACAGGAGGCCCGAAAGCCAGTCTGGACCGGGCTCTTTCAGTCCACATTCCCTATCTCCTCCTGCCTGCGGCCCAGAGTCCACTCTGGCTCAGAGGGTAAGCAAGTCCAGCGAACTGGTCAAACTCTGAGTGTCTTCAGCAAAGGGGAAGGCTAGGATTCAACGTGAAGGAAACCAGTCATCTACACATCTGGTCACTTTGCATTTGTTTAAATATGCTCCATGATAATGCACTGCGTCTGTAGCTACTGTGCCAATTCCGGGAATCCTCTTCTCTGACATGCCACTAACCTGCGTCAGTTCAGCTCCTTGAAACATGTTAACACAGTTCTCAAGGAATCCTGCCTAGTCACATGTCACATGTTCGGAGCTTAAGAAGTTGAAAGAGAAGAAAAGTTGCATCCAAACAGGTTCAGAATGAGTATGAACCATATATGGAAGAAATATTTATATGGAAACCACACCTACTGTTGAATTCACTACAACAGCAGCTGAGACATGGTATGTGTACACAGCAAGTTAACTGCATAGTGCAGACATTGGTGCTTCCATACCACTGCCTTTCATTGCAAATACAAAAGAAAATAAAGTCCATGATAACCTAATTCAACTGTAAATTGAATTTCACTATCTTCCTGTAAACAAACATACCTTTCCTTATTACAGAAATGGATCATCTCTAACAAAATCAGGAAGATAAATTTATTAGTGATGGGCCAATATACCAAACTATAATTTATGATTCTTCATATGGTATTAACTTATGACCAGCAATATTTAAAAAATGCATTAGTTATCATAATCTCCTGTGAAAAAGATTCGTTTTAAAGAACCTCAGAACTAATTGAAAGGTTGACTGTTTAATTATGCTTAAATTGATTGAAATAGAGCAACTGAAGATCCAATAGAACCTGAAAAACATGTCTTTTTTAACTCAATTGTCCACATGTTGTGGAAAATCTAATTTCCAAAAAGCAGAAAATATTTTCACTAAGAATGGATCTCCATTCAAAATATTAGACATCTATAAAATAAAGACAGTGACCATCCAGAAGAGAACTGTTTTATGTTACCTATTCATATGGATATTTAATTATTAGTAAGGAAGTCAGAGGTTAGCAGGTCGTTCCAGAATCTTACAGGGCAAATATGTTGAAGAAGGAAAAGAAATACACAAAGACAGTCACAAAAAGACACAAAAAAATTGCAAATTTTTCTTTCTTAAGAGACCAGACCACGGTGATGGCATATGTACCAGCTTGGAGTTACTAAGCCAACAGACTGAAGAAAAACTGCCTTGTCATCAGACCCCCAAAATATATGGATCTCAATAAAAACGATGTGGAGCTGTATAGATAAAACCCCAACTCTCTATTTCTGTTGGAGAACGCAAAATTCACCTGTAAAAATCATCTGGGCTCATTGAACAATGCATCGGAAATTACACAGCAAACACTCTAAGGTGTTTTTCTATTTCCTTTAAAACAGGGGGAAACAGATAAGCAGCTTTTCATTGCAACAGACTGAAAATAAAATAAAATAAAGAAACTCTTAATTTAAAAAAAAAACTGATGAAAGCATAACATTAAAAAGAGAAGTGTTTAACTGTTACATCATCCAAATTGCTTTGCCAAATTTTGACTTGCTTGGTTTCCTGTAGTTAAAAAAAAAAAAAAAAAAAAAAAAAATCTCTGTCTTTTTTTTTTTTGGCTTAAAAAAAAAAGGAAAAATAAGCAGCTGTTCCTTGTATAGTTCAGGAAACAAGTTTGATTTATTACTTGAAGGTTATTTTTGAATGAGCTGCTTGTGGCTGCCTGAGCGCAGAAGTCACTGAGGCCTGTCCACTTGAAGGGCTCAAACTGTTTCCTGAACAGCCCTTCCTCACTCCTCACCTCCGACGGGCTATTATTGACAACGTGTGACTGGGGCCTTCCAGGATTTTAAAACAGCAGGGGGCCCAGCAGAACAATCGGGCTGTCAATTACCTTTTCCCCTGTTGTGAAAGAAGGGCCCGGGACAATGCAACTTCTCAGCAGGGCCCCGAGTCCCTAACCCACTCTTGCGCGGTCAGCATTCAGACCCCACTTTTGTCTGGGTCAGCTCCAGCCAGAATCATGCCAGGTGGACATGCCTCCAAGGCCCACTTTTACGTGCTCCGCTCGCTGGCTCGCTGGCTCGCTGGAGCAAAACTGACTCTGGACAGATTATTTTGCACTTTCCAGGTCTTTCTTTCCTTTTTTAGTTTTTATTTTTCTTTTTCTCTGACATCCAAACAGACACAAAGAGCAACCACCCCCCCCCAACATCCCAGGCTCCCAGCCCCCTTCTGTAGGCTTGGACTCCAGAAACGCCCCGGCCTCTCTCTCTCTCTCTCTCTCTCTCTCTCTCTCTCTCTCTCTCTCTACCTATATTGTGGCTTAAAAAACTTCCTGTGGGCATTGACGACTTGCTGTGAGGACTGTCCATCATCCCGCCCCTTTGTCTGGCAGTCACTTCCATTCGAATTTGACTGACTGAGGCAGCCTGAGTTATTTGTAAAGAACAGGCTTTTCATTCATAATTTTAGTAGGGGACAGGGCGCTAATGACTGCGCTTGAATAACTAGGGAATGTGGTATTCAGGGCAGGAAGGAGCGCTACCGCCTGCCAAACGGAGGAAGGAGAGGATGTGGGGGAAAGTGCCGGGCTGCAAAGCCAACGACGGGAGGGTCACACGTGCATACAAATACAAATGGAGTGTTTAAAAGGTGAGAAGATAGAAGCAGGAAGGAGTGCCAGGGGCCTGGAATAGGACTTTATTCACTTTGGGGTTAAGCTACATGCCAGAGGTTTGCAGAATCCGAAGACCTACTGCGTACACAGGATGTTGATCTTTTCTTCCATTGTTGGTTCTCTTTGCAAAACCAAAAAAGATAGAAAGAAAAAGAAGGGAGGGAAGGAGGAAAGAAAGAAAGAAAAGAAGGAAGGGAGGGAGGGAGGAAGAAAGGAAGATAAAAGAGAAAGAAAAAACTAGTGTACACTCTCTGGTATCTTTCACACATTTGGACAAAGAGAGTTTGTCTTCCTGGGGTCTTCAGCTTGGCTACCGAGCCTGGGTCCCAAAGAGCTCATGTTTGGGATCTATACTCAGTCTGTGCATGCAAGCAGTATGCACGTGGTCCTCAATGATGTTACAGACTTGATGCGTTCAAGGTGCAGAATTTGCAAAGATGTAAGTTTCTGGTTGAATATCGTCAATATTATTAAATGCGGCAGGATTTATTTTTATTGCTGAAATAGTCAAATTGTTGAAGTGCTTTTAAAATGCATGATTTTAGATGCAGTCGTGTAGGAATTAAAATGGAAGAGTTGTATAGTTTTTAATCTTTTGTGAATAGCAGAATAAGAACTGCTCTTTTCAAAATCAATGTAATTTCAGAACATGCTGATTTCTACAGTGTCCAGCAAGAAAACAGTCAATTAGGACTAATGTCCTTACAGGGTACTTATGGCTACTGGAGGCTTGAGGTCAAAGTTCAGATCTTGGGTATGTGCTTTTCCCTAAGTTCTTAAGTCATAAACTGATTCAATTCATTCATTAAAAATTATGACATTCTTAACAGCTATCATTTCATTTTATTCATTTACTTACTATCTAGGCCAGGCTGGCCTCAAACTCCCATCATTCTGCCTCAGCCTCCAGAGTGCTAAGATTGTCATGCATGTGTCACCACACTAGTTTTCTTCTCTTTTCATTCCATTCTCACAATCATGCTGCTTTGATCAGTGAGGAAACGGGAGTGAAGATACTCTTGTACTTTTTGTCCGTTTTCTTTTTTTTAATTATTTGAGAGAGAGACACACAAAGAGAAAATAGGCACACCAGGGCCCCCTTGTCTGTGCAAATGAACTCCAGATTCATGTACCACTTTGTATATCTGGCTTTATGTGGGTACTGGGGAACTGAACCTGGGACATCAGGTTTTGTAAGCAAGTGCCTTTAACCACTGAGATATCTCTCCAGCAATTCTTGTTCTTTTTAAATATTATTTGTTTGCATGTGTATGCGTGTGTGTGTGCGCATGCATGTTTGCATGCCAGGGTCTTGTGCTACTGCAAGTTTGCATCTGGCTTTACATGGGGGATGGAAAATTGAATCCAGGCTGTCAGACTTTTCAAGCAAGCATCTTTAACTGGGGACCCAACTCCCCAGTCCTTTGGTTTTGATTTTTGAGACAGGGTTGACTGTAGCCCAGGCTGGCTTTGAACTCATTATGTACCTGAGAATGGCCTTAAATTCATAATCTTCCAACCTCTGCTTCCAAGTGCTGGGATTATAGATGTGCACTACCACACTTAGCTATTCCAGAACTTTCTGTCCATTTCTACCTCAGTACTCATAAAAACACAAGCCTGTGAACACATTCCTAGTGAATGTGAATACAAGTCCTAGGTAGATCTTGAAGGCTATATTATTTATTCAATCAGTCATTCATTCACTTACTTTGCTTTACATTCCAAGTATGCAAATAAGCCAAAATAAAATTAGATGACCACGTTTGCTGTATAGCTACTTCCCCAGCATATCTTCACACATTGCTGGGTTTTTGCGAACAAAATTAAATAACTTACTTACCCTAAGGGGATGATATTGTATATATATAAGTAGAAAAACAGATTACTGGAGGTAGAAAGGCCTAAGTGAAGTCAGGGGAAGAGACTGAATAAAGGAAGGGCGGGGGAGGATTAATCAAAATCTAAGAGGATATGAATAAGTCATATGGAAGCCTAATTTTTTGAACAGTGGTACATCCAGAAGCCATAGACTGTAACTAGGAAATTTTCAGTGCCAGGGATGGGATACCTTCCACTGAGTTATTGGCCAGGGAAGTCCCTGATGCCCCCAAAACATTACAGGCCATTGCCGAGGCCCTTGGTTTCCCACCAGGAATAGATGGTAAGACCCTATTGCTGAACACTCCACATGCTTGGCCTACAAGGTCACTGAGAAATCTTGCTGGAGCTTAGCTGAAAACCTCCTCTGTGTTGACCAGCTGACAGAAAGCTGGAAAAAGCTGTACTTCATGAAGCTCCATGGGAGAGAGCAAAGTCATCAGTGGAGATAAACAACAGTGGACACTGTAAGCCTTAAGTTGGACCAGACAGGCCAAATGAGCCAATGGGTGCAATAGTGACATGTCTATTATGGGGGAACCAGTCACTCTCTAATTGGACTGGAAGCCCGCTCCACAGGAGGGAACACATAACTGGTACTGAAAATCTATGCAGGGGAAGTCATGAGCCCTAGGAGTATAACGCCTGCAGGTGTCTAGCTAAATGCGTATATTATGCTCACCAAACTGTCCCATAATCACTTCTCTTAATGTTCGTACCCATATATTAATGCTACTCTCATTTTGGTTAGAGAAGCTTCTCTTTTCAGATGGCAGTGACCTTGGGATGACTCAGAAGGCACCATGGTGCTGAGAAGTGACAAAAGAGTACTTGGCACTGAAACATGTCCATCACACCTTCCAAGGCTCAGGGTCCATTGCGAAAGAGATGGCAGTAGGAATGTAAGAGCCAAAGGAAGGATAAGACTCCTCACAATACACTCTTGCAGACACAAAATGGCCTGGATATTCATGACCTCACAGTGTCTGGCACTACCTACCCATGACCAGTATAATAGGAGGAAAAGAAGATGACATCAAAACAAAAGAGAGACTAATTGGAAGGGGGAAGGGTTATGATGATGGAGAGTGGAGTTTTGAAGGGGAAAGTGAGGGGAGGTAGCTATTATTATGGTTTATTGTCTATAATTATGGAAGATGTCAATAATAAAAAATAATTTTAAAAAAGAAAAAAATGTAGTATGAAATATTCTTGTACTTTGGAACTATTTTTGTCGGGGGGGGAATATAACTGAATAGTCTGTGTTTTTTTTTGTCAGATTCATCATGTACTAACTAAAACTTCATATATGGTTGGCTTCTGTCAGCAGTATCTCTACTCCTAACAGTGGTCCATCCAACTTGTCCTTGTGAGGATACCCATTAGCAACACAGATTTATTACTTGCAACAACCAAATTCCTTTAGTTCTTTAATGCTAAGTATTTTAGTTCTTAATGCTAAGTACCAGAAAAGTCCATATCTTACAATCTTGGATGCAAGAAGCTATTCTGAAGGACTGAATACAGCCAAAAGCTATAAATGAAAAGATGGAGATGCATGAGTTTACATAAAAAATTGAGAATGTTTAGCTGGAGAGATGGCTTAGCGGTTAAGCACTTGCCTGTAAAGCCTAAGGACCCTGGTTCGAGGCTCGATTCCCCAGGACCCACATTGGCCACATGCACAAGGGGACGCACGTGTCTGGAGTTCCTTTGCAGTGTCTGGAGGCCCTGGCGCACCCATTCTCTATCTATCTCTATCTGCCTCTTTCTCTCTCTGTCTGTCTGTCACTCTCAAGTAAATAAATAAATATTTTTAAAAATTGAGAATGTTTTGCATGACAAAACACAAACCATAACAGTAATAAGAGTAAGTTTTAACAGTAAATGGAAAGATGGAGTATATTTACATTTTAAAATAGGATAAACCAAAATTATTTTTCAAAGACATGCTAAATCCCTTCCAACCCCAGCTGATTGGACTTAAAATAAATGCTGAGCCTTGATGCCAATGACTTCCACACTGATGTCCCTCAGTACTCGGAATGACTGAGAATATTTGGAAATGCTTAGATTTCAGAAGTTTCATGATCGACTAATAATATGAAAAGCAGTCAAGAAGACCAAGAATTATAAAAGACCAAATATAAAAGAAAATGACTTGTTATATAGTGTCATATTCTAAACAATTCCAAGAATTGTGTTTGTTGTTCTTGTCTTAAGCCATGTGTAAATTCACTTTAAAACCTATTTTACTTATTTATTAGAGACAGAGAAGTATGGGCATGCCAGGGCTTCCTGCCACTGCAAACTCCTGACACATGCACATCTGGTTTTATGTGGGTATTGGGGAACAGAACCTGGGCCGTCAGGCTTAGCAAACAAGTACCTTTAACGACTAAACATCTCCACAGCCCTAAATTCACCCTTAAAGGGCTGTAATAACTTATAATAATGAAATCTCACATCAGTTTAGTGTACAATAAAGACCTACAAATAATTTAAAGTCAATGAATAATCTTCTCCCACAAAGAGAGATTCTAAAACCATTTCAATCACAGGGCCCAGTTCTGAAAACATGCAGCTAAATTCAGTCTTGGGGAGTTCACCAAATGTGGCGGCCACTCTCATATAAGAAGGAACTTACATTATCATGCCTCTTCCTTCCCTCCCTCCCTCCCCCCTCTCTTTCTTTCTTTCTTTCTTTCTCTCTCTCTCTCTCTTTCTTTCTTTCTTTCTTTCTTTCTTTCTTTCTTTCTTTCTTTCTTTCTTTCCTTCAGTTTCACAATTTCACCTATAGTCCAGGCCAGTTAACCTCAATCCTCCTGCCTCAGCCTCCTGAACAGTTGAAGCTCTAGGCCATGTACTCTACCAGGTCACATTTCTTTGACTACATAATTCAATGAGTACACATTCAACCAGAAATAAACATGTCAGCTGCGTGAAGTCCTTTCTTTAAAGTGCTTTACTTAACTTGAAAAGGTCCTAGGGAAAACAAAAGTCAATGTATGCTTAAGATTTCTGCAGAACTGTGAATGAGTGACAGCTGCGTGCTCATCACTGAGTGAGACAACTCTAGCACACCCTCTGCAGCTCGGGGAGCAGTGCCGAAGAAGGGCCAGAAAGAACATACGAGCCAGTATGGAGAAGAGTACCGTGGAATGCTGTCTTCCCTATATGAAGTGGCCATTGCACTCATGACCCCAGCGACTTGTGGTTACCTGTGTAAGGCCTACACAATATTGGGCCCATCGACCTCTGTCATGGAGAACCAAAGGAGAAGAGGGACTAGTTGGAAAGGAGATGGGGAGTGAGAGCCAAAAGAAGGCAGTGAGAAGATATTATGATAAAAATATTTAAATGTTATCTACATATTTGAAAATTGTCAATAAATAGGTTTTAAAAGATTTCTGCAGAAATACTATTACTATATGAACATAGTCAGTAACAGCTATTAAAATTTTCTTTGAGTATCTAAGTGCATTTTTAAGTATTTTGTTTTATTTTACTTTATTTTACTTTATTTAATTTTATTTTTATTTATTTATTTATTTTTGTTTTTCGAGGTAGGGTCTCACTCTGGCCCAGGCTGACCTGGAATTCACTATGTAGTCTCAGGGTGGCCTCGCTACCTCTGCCTCCCGAGTGCTGGGATTAAAGGCGTGCTCCACCACACCCGGCTAAGTATTTTATTTATTTATTTTGAGAGAGAGAGAAAGAAAGAAAGAAGCAAATACAGAGAAAGAATGGGCATGCCAGGGCCTCTAGCTGCTGCAAATGAACTCCAGATGCATGTGACACTTTGTGCTTCTGGCTTTTTTTTTTTTTTTAATAAAGTTGTGTTCTCTTAAACTTTTTGAAAATGTGGTGGGGGAAAAAACTAATTTTCACAAATTTACTGCCCAGTTGTACTGGATCCTCACTGCTGTTTATCAAGAACTTCTTATATGCTAGGCTTCCTAGATACTTTCTCACCCAATCCTCACTACAACTCTTCTCCACACAGGAACTGAGGTTAAAAATTCCACTCACTTGCTCACTCATCTGACTGAAAAGTCATGTTGGATGGGCTGGAGAGATGCATAACGTTTAAGGCGCTTGTCTGTGAAGCCAAATGACCCAGGCTCCATTCCCCAGCACCCACATAAGCCAGATGCACAAGGGGGCACATGCATCTGGAGTTAGTTTGCAGTGGCTAGAGGCCCTGGCACGTCCATTTTCGCTCTGTCTGCTCTCTATATCTCTCTGCTTGCAAATAAATAATACATAAAATAAAAAATCATTTTGAAAAAAAAAAAAAGTCATGTTGAAGTCCCATCTATACATCATTTCTTCAGTGCTATGG
Organism: Dipus sagitta; assembly: GCA_036346955.1. NCBI lineage: Eukaryota > Metazoa > Chordata > Mammalia > Rodentia > Dipodidae > Dipus > Dipus sagitta. Next base: position 29,878,686 of record CM070772.1, read on the forward strand.
ATAAAGGAGCAAAATGCCTTGAATGAAAGGATAAGTGAATTACATTATGAGGCTTCATTTGCAGTCACAAGAAAAAAAGGAGGGGTATAGTTGATCTTGTCATAAGGTCATAGGTCAGAAAAAGGAAAGGGGAGACAACTTAGTATCAACATTACTATCTGAGGTGGATCCCCGAAACCCAAGTTTTTTTTAAAAATTAAAAAAAAAAATAGCTGGCCATGGTAGCACATGCCTTTAATCCCAGCACTCAGGAGGCAGAGTTAGGAGGATTGCTGTGAGTTCGAGGCCACCCTGAGACTCCATAGTGAATTAGAGGTCAGCCTGGGCTAAAGTGAGTCCCTACCTCAAAAAAACAAAAAAACAAAAAAAAACAAAAAACAAAAAAAAAAGGAAAGCCAGGCATGGTGGCATACACCTTTAATGCCAGCACTCAGGAGGCAAAGGTAGGAGGATTGCCATGAGTTCGAGGGCGCCTTGTGACTTCATAAGAAATTTCAGGTCAGCCTGGGCTAGAGTGAGACCCTACCTTGAAAAACAGAGAAACCAAAAAAGGGCTGGAGAGATGGCTTAGCAGTTAAGGCACTTGCCTGTGAAGCCTAAGGATCAGGTTTGATTCCCCAGGACCCACAAGAACCAGATGCACAAGGTGGCGCTTGTTGTCTGGAGTTCATTTGCAGTGGCTGGAGGCCCTGGGGAACCCATTCTTTCTCTCTATCTCTCTCTCATAAATAAATAAATAAATAACTACATAAATAAACTGTGGTGGCGCTCTGCAATCCTAGCAAGCCTACCTTGAGATGGGAGGCGGAGATGGGAGAATTTCCCGGAAGCTTGCCTGGAGCACTGAGCAACAAAAACGAGAAACCCTGCCTCAAAAATAAGGTACAAGCAGCTGGAGACATGGCTCAGCAGTCAAAGGCACTTGCTTACAAAGCCTGATGGCCTAGGTTCAATTCTTCAGTGCCCCTGTAAAGCCTGATGCACAAAGTGGCGCATGTGTCTGGAGTTTGTTTGCAATGGCAAGAGGCACTGGCATGGCATTCCCTCTCTCTCTCCAAATAAATAATATACAAAAATTAAAAAACAAAACCTACCTTGAAAAACAAACAAACAAACAAAAAATAAGTGGAAGGCAAAGACCAACCCTTATAAGTTGTCCCGTGACTTCCACGTGAGTACCGTGGTACACACATGTCTGCACTCACACACACCAAAAATAAATAAATAAATAAATAAATAAAATAAAATAAAATAAAATAAAAAGTTTTAAAGATAAAGAAAAAAAGCAGCAGGCATGGTGACTTGTGCCTTTAATCCCAGCGTTTGGGAGCTGAGGTATGAGAATCACTTGTGAGTTGGAGGCCAGCCTAGGGCTTCAAAGTGAGTTCCAAGTCAGCCTGGGATAGACTGAGACCCTATCTCAAAAAAAAAAAAAAAAAAAAAAAAAAAAAGAAAGAAAGAAAAAAAAAAAAAGCTTTTCCAAAAATACGACAGTAGGAACTTGAAGGGTAAATAAGAGTTATTAAGGCAAGAGGGATTGTTGGAAGTATAGCAGGGCTCTCGTGTTCATGTTCAAAGCCCCTGTTGCAAGACAGAGGTACTTTTGAACAACTAAGTAACCTTTAGAGCCGTGGGGCAGAAACGGAAACTTGGAGCTTCTGTTGAGCACTGAGATCTTTACCCTGAGAGGAATGAGGAGCCGCAGAGGTTTGCGGTCACACTAGTTAACAGGGCACCAGACTAACTCAAAGTCCAGATTCCTTAATTCCCAAACCTTTGGAAACGTTACAATATTTGAGCTCAATATTGAGCAGCATTTGTGGTGTTTTTGTTTTGTTTGGGATTCTTTTGGGAGGTGGGGGGGTATATACAAGACTGAAATTAGAATGATTTAAAACATGTAACTTCAGGGCTAGAGAGATGGCTCAGCAGTTAGGCGCTTGCCTGTGAAGTCTAAGGACACAGGTTCAATTCCCCAGGACCCACGTAAGCCAGATGCACAAGGTGGCACATGAGACCGGAGTTCATTTGCTGTGGCTAGAAGCCCTTGCACACCCATTCTCTCTATCTGTCTCTCTCCATGTCTCTCTCGCTCTCTATCTCTCTCTCAAATAAATAAATTTTAAAAGATGCAATTTTAGCCAGGTGTGGTGGTACATTCCTTTAATCCCAGCACTCGTGAGGCAGAGGTAGGAGGATCACCATGAGTTCGAGGCCAGCCTGAGACTACATAGTGAATTCCAGGTCAGCCTGGGCTAGATTGAGACCCTACCTTGAAAAAACAACAACAATAAAAAATGTAATTTGCTCATGGATGTGGATGATTTGAATATATTTTAGGACATAATGCAAGTATGTCTTTGTAATTCCAAAATAAAATAAGGGGCCAGGTATGCTGGTGCACACCTTGAATCACAGCACTTGGGAGGCAGAGGTAGGAGGATCTCTGTGAGTTTGAGGCCACCCTGAGAATACAGAGTGAATTCTAGGTCAACCTGGTCTAGAGTGAGACCCTACCTTGAAACCCCCCCAAAGAAAACAAAACAAAACAAAACAAGGGACGTTTGCTTGCAAAACCTGATGGCTAGGGTTCGATTCCTCAGTACCTATGTAAAGCCATGCACACAAAGCAGTGCATGCATCTGGAGTTCATGTGCAGTGGCAGGAGGCTGTGATGAGCCTGTTCTCACTCTCATAAATAAATAAACAAATAAATTTTCCCCAAACAAAACAAGGATGAGAAGTTTATTTCTCAAAATTACAAAAGGGGGCTGAAAGGATGGCTTAGTGGCTTAGTGGTTAAGGTGCTTGCTTGCAAAGCCAAAGAACCCAGGTTCAATTCCCCAGGACCCACGTAAGCCACATGTACAAGGTGGTGCAAGCTTCTGGAGTTCATTTGCAGTGGCTGATGGTCCTGGCATGCCCATTCTCTCTCTTTCTATCTTCCTCTTTCTTTCTGTCTGTCTCTCTCTCTCTCTCTAATAACTAAAGTAATTTTTTTAATTACAAAAGGATTTTCTCATAAAACACAGGCAGCAAAAGAAATTGTCTATTCCATGTGACTTCCTATGTGCTATTTTCACTATTTTTATGACAAATATTTTTGTTTTTATTTATTTATTTCAGAAAGAGAAAGAGCCAGAGAAAGAGAGAGAATAGGTGCACCAGGCCTCTAGCCACTGCAAATGAACTTCAGATGCATGCACCGTCTTATGCATCTCTGGCTTACATGGGGTATCCTTGATTCTCTCTGGTCAGAAGTTCTTTTCTGCCAATGGATGGAGATGTCCTTGGGTACAAACATGGCTATGGGTGGAGGAGCATCTCCACATGTAAGGCTATGAACTTGACTCTGGCTCTACTTGTCAGACCACACATGTTACCTGTGAAGCTTCCCTTTCAAGTAGTTTTAAATGTATCCTTGAAAAGTGCTAAATTCCTAATTTCAAGTTATAGTTTGGTACTCTGCATGATTTTTTTTTTCAAGGTAGGGTCTCACTCTAGCTTAGGCTGACCTGGAATTCACTACATAGTCTCAGGGTGGCCTGGAACTCACAGTGACCCTCCTACCTCTGCCTTCCAAGGGCTGAGATTAAAGGCATGCACCACCATGCCCAGATCCTGTGCATGATTTTTAAAATATATTTTTATGTATTATTTATTTGAGAGACGGAAAGAGGCAAATAGAGAGAGAGGATGAGTGTGCTAAGGCCTCCGGCCACTGCAAATGAACTCCAGATACATGTGCCACCTTGTGCATCTGGCTTTATGTGGTACTGGGGAGTCGAATCCTGGTCCTTAGGCTTTTCAGGCAAGCGCCTTAGCTGCTGAGCCATCTTTCCAGCCCCTCTGTTCATGATTTTTATTAGAAATGTGGAAATACTTCTTATTTTATTTATATTTTTTAGAGAGGGAAAGAGACAGACAGAGAGAGAATTGGCATGCCAAGGCCTCAGCCACTGTAATCGAACTTCAGATGCTTGCACCACCTAGTGGGCATGTGCAAGCTTGTGCTTGCCTCACCTTTGTGCGTCTGGCTAACATGGGATCTGGAGAGTTGAACATGTGTCCTTAGGCTTTGCTGGCAAGTGCCTTAACTACTAAGCCATCTTTCCAGCCCTAGACATACATTTTTTCTGTTTTTTTAAATTATGTTTACTTTTATTTATTTATTTGAAAGTGACAGACAGAGAAAGAAAGAGGCAGATAGAGAGAGAGAATGGGTGCGCCAGGGCCTCATAGGCAAGCACTTAACTGCTAAGTCATCTCTCCAGCCCCTTTCTTTTTTTTTTTTGACTTAGGGTCTCACTCTAGCCCAGGCTAACCGGAAATTTACTCAGTAATCTCAGGGTGGCCTTGAACTCACGGTAATCCTCCTACCTCTGCCTCCCAAACGCTGGGATTAAAAGCATGCACCACTTTCAGAAGGAGAGACAGAAAGATTACTACAAGTTCTAGTTAGGGTTATATAGTGAGACTTTTCCTCAAAAAAAAAAAAAAAGAAAATTAGAAAATAAAAAAGTAAAATGTTTATGAATTTACTTTTCTCTAAATTCTCTACCCACTGCCAGCCTGTGTGGTAATTTATTTATTAAATGGAGGATTAAGCGGCCGTGGTGAGGTGATAGCTCAGAAGTTAAAAAGCCTGCTGACCCAGGTTCAAATTGTTCAGCACCCATATAAAGCCAGATGTAAAACGCCCCTATAAAGTGGTACACATGTCTGTTATTTGTATGCAGGCAGGAGAGCCTGGAGTATGCGTGAGCACACACACACACACACACACATATACAATAACACATGAACACACACTCACACCTACACACATACATAAGTCAAGATAGATTTTTAAAACGATGATTAAGTGTTTTCTGTATAGACTTCTTTCCAATTCTATGAAATTTTCATAAAGATTTAGTTTTTACCCAGATGTGTAGCCCATAACTGTAATCCCAGCATTCAGAAGGTAGGAGAATCAGAAGTTCAAGTTCATCCTTGGCTACATAGCAGAGCCTGGGATACATGAGACCTTGAAGAAAATTAAAGAAGAAAACCAATTAAAAGAAATTTAAAGTTAGGGCTATAGAGATGGCTTAGCAGTTAAGGTACTTGCCTTTGAAGTCTAAGGTCCCAGGTTCAATTCTCCAGGTCCCACGTAAGCCAGATGCATATGATGGCGCATGCATCTGGAGTTCATTTGCAGTGGCTAGAGGCCCCGGCATGCCCATTCTCATTCTCTTTCTCTCCTCTCTGTCTCTAATAAATCAGAAAAAAAAGAAATTTAAAATTAAAAAACTTGCTTCTGCAGAATTAAGACTTCAAGGATGGAAGATGGCTCAGTGCTTGCTTATTTATAAAGCCTGCCAGCCTTGGTTCCATTCCTCAGTACACGCATGTAAAGCTACATGCACAAAGTGGTGCAGGTGTCTGGAGTTCGTTTGTGGTGGCTAGAGGACTGAGAGAGTCTCACTCTCTCTATCTCTCTCTCTATTTCAATCAATTAAATTAATTTTTTTAATTAAGACTTTAGGGCAGGTGTGGTGGCAGAGTCAGAGAGGTAGGAGGATCACCATGAGTTCAAGGCTAGCCTGAGATTAAGAAAAAATTAAGACTTTAGAAATATCAGCTTAATCACATTTACATCTTTCATTTTATTGAAAACTGGGGTATTTTTAAAGAATCAGACAGTGAAAATCTGGCTTTGAAATTCAAAAATTAAATAAATAAACATGATATGCTTAAGCCATCGGAGTACTCGGCTCCAAGAATTGTTCTATTTCAATTTCAGGCCCTACAGAATAAAATTCTGGGCAGACCTGATACAGACTGCCTGGATCATGAAGAGGAATCCGTCCTGTAGAGTTACATTCAGTGCATCATATTATTAAAAAGCTGTTGTATTTAATGCCCCAATATTCCATGTGATTTTATGTCATTTCAAAACACTTTCTCCCCATGGGAACAAGCTACATACGTAAGCAATCATAATCCACTTTCATAGCTGAACGTATTTAGTCTTAACCTGCTACCAGAGCCTCAGAGTGCCCAGGATTATGGCATCTGGACCATTAAGAATAACTACATCATCTCTAGAGACCAATTTGAACTTCCTGTGCCCTTTTGACCAAGTGTTTACATTAAGGGAAGTATCAAACTAGAATATCCACCTGCATGCCTGTAACCCCACCCTTCAGGAGACAAGGCAGAAGGATTGCTCACAAGTTTAAAGCCAGCTTGGTCTATATAGTGAGTTTCAGACCAGCAGGGTTTCATAGTGAGATAGTCTCATAAAACAACCAGAAAAACTTTTAAAAAAACTAAAATATCCTATGTATTCAGAAGCTAAAATCTTCCTACTGACATTAAACATGACTAGTAATATCTAAAGATTAATCAATTCATGATTTTCTTTTCTAGGAGGCTTTCAGAACAAAGAAGATCAAATGCTAAAAAACACATAGAACAACAAACCCAAGGCTATTGAGAGAAAGCCAAAGCAAGAATGCAGTGTTCACTGATTAGATCTCCCCAGCACATGCAGCCCTACAAAGGAAAAAGTTTGATCTTTAGGTCAAAGGACAAATATGTTGAAAAAAAAATGAGAAAAGCTCATGTTGGCCAGCAGTAAATATCTTTTCCTGCCATGTTACAGAATTCCAACCAGCATCTGACTTTGCATAGATTGTGGTAATAATGTGCATCGCAGCTAGCAGTAAAATTCATCCACTAGCCAGTGGAAAGTATAGGTGGGTTTCAGCTGAATACTAGACCTCTCAAAAACACCAGACTCCCAGGAGCCTCAGCCTCAAGGTCACTCAGCAATGCCACTCCTCTTACGGGAGGATAACCCCAGATCTTTCCCGGAGTCTAGTTAGAGATAAAGGTGGACAGCGTCAAAGAAGGTTAGATGCAGAGATAAACTGCTTCCAGTGCTCCAAGCAATCTAGATAAGACCTCAAGTCGTCTATTTTGAATTCCTTTGCACCTTTATTGCAGCCACTCCCGATTCTCCTCCTAGAGGCATTATCAACAGAATGTGAGGAATCAAAGCAATTCAAAATGTGAAATGATAACAGTCACAGTCCCACTACAATAAAGAAGTTTCTGGGAAGAATACGTGCTTGAATAAATTTTACTATCCGCATCAGAGCTTGCTGACTGCAGGCCATTAATCCCAGCACTTGAGAGGCAGAGGTAGGAGGATCACCGAGAGTTCCAAGCCACCCTGAGACTACATAGTAAATTCCAGGTCAGCCTGGGCAAAAGGAAACCCTACCTCAAAAACAAAACAAAACAAAGAAACAAAACAAAAACCCGAAAGCCCCAAATAGTCACTCCTGGAAGCAGCATAGGTTCTGTACCATCTTTAAATGTGAACACATAAAAACATTGCTTTAGTAATATAAGTAATAAAATGCCCAAGTAGTTATTAGCTGGGTCTCAAGAGTCCATCATACCTTGTATGGTTTTTCTTAGGTTACCAAAAAGAGGACTTTTCCCTGTAAAGGGCGAGTGGTTTGCACAACAAGCTTGAAACTATACTGACCTGTTTAAGAGCACATCTTCCCATCACAACCAAAATTAAAACCAAGGCAGCAAATGCAGCAGGAAAAAAGTTCCGAAAAAAAAAAAGAAATTTCGCAACTAAAATCCATAAACCAAACCGCAAAATTTTACATTTCCCCTTCATTTGCTAAAGATATTTTGAAAACTTAACATCATCACACCATTTAATATAGACTCTTTAAGGATTCTGCTTGGAAATAAAACTAACAGAATCAAAAAAAAAAAAAAACAAAAAAAAAACAAAGTTTAGACTTGCTGGCAAATGCCAGCCTAAACCCATGGCTTCTCCTCACCCAATACAATTCCAGGCAAAGAAACGTGCCCATGCTGTCTCTACTGCTGCCTTCTACCAAAGATTGGAAAAGGCAATATTCACACGTTTTATATTATCTCATTTAAAAAACAACAACAACAAAGCAAACCGGGCACATCCCTTTAATCCCAGTACTCCAGGCTAGGTAGGAGGAACGCTGCGAGTTCAAGACCAGTGAGAACTCCTACCAGCTTTCCAGGATCACTGTGAATTTGAGTCCAGCACAGCCTGCAGAGTGAGTTCCAGGTCAGCCTGAGTTAGAGTGAGACCATATTTGGAAAATACAAAAAAAAAAAGAAGGAAGATTCTAGTTAAGAAATGAAGTACATACAAAGAAATGAATTCAGAAAAACAAAGCTAGAGCTGAGAAATCCCAAGTGTATGACAGTTATGCTCAACAGGTAGGACTGGAAGAGTAGATTACTCGATGAATCTCAGGAACTGTGCATTGGTGCAACGTGTATTTGGAGTTATTCAGGATTTAATAAGTGGAGAAACTTGTGCTTGTATCAGGGTTCTCTTTTGGGAACTTTCCACAACACTTCTGGAAAGGGGTTCCTTTGTGAAGTTTTGCAGAGCTCTACAGTTCTAGAGTATCTTTCACAATTAATCCCAATTTTTAAATTTCTGAATGTAACACACTAATCAATCTGGAGGCCAATAGTTGCATCAAACATCTCATTGTGAACGTGCGGTGCAGACGTAATCTCTTTGGAGACACAGTATGGTACCTTCCCTATAAAGTCAAAGCATGCTGTATCTTTGGAGGCACAGAATGGTATCTTCAATGGCTGGAAAACAATATGGCACTAAATAACTAAAGACTAAGGAATAATTAGAAAGAATCCAACAGATTCTTATATTTACTTTTCCTTAAGTAACAGATTAAATGTTTTTCTAATCAACAAAGTGGAAGATATGGGAGGAAAAGAAACTAGATAATTACCTAAGGTTCTCTTAGTTTGAGGAAGATAAACATAAATTCCTAGATTCCTCTCCACTGACTCACTAAACACATAAGGTGCCCTGACCAGCCGGAACTTCCTGATTTAAATTCCATTTTATGCTTTGATGCCTAATGACGTCTTTGCAGTACCCCTGCTGCAGCACGGGCACCAATGTGTCCCCAGAAGCTGTCACCGGGCGCAGAGGGGTTTGAGGAGCAGGTGTGTCTCTCGCCAGCTCTGCTCCAGCAACTTGCTGGCCTGACCCCAGCTGCTCTTTCCTCGCCAGCCTTGCACAACCAACAATGCCTTTGACCACCCCCTCCCAGCTCCTCCCCTTGGGTAAAAGCTGAGATTCTTCTGAACCCAAGTACTCATCTCGCGTTCAAGTCGAAATGCGGTGGCAAGGAAAGCTACTACACGTGGCGGCTTATTGCTATTATTATTAATTATTATTATACATATTTGTGGATGCCAATGCCAATCTGAGGCCACCCCTTCAAGTGAGCAGAATGCGGCTGCTGCTGCTGGAAGCGCTGCGGCCCGCGCCGGGCGCGCGCCCCCTGCTGGCCGGACTCGGTGGGCGCAGCGGCGCCTGAGCTCGCTGCAGGCTCGGGGTCCCGACGACCGGCGAGCGGCCGGAGAGGGCCAGTGGTCCCCTGGCCCCACGTCCCTTGGATCGCGGCAGAGCCGGCCGGCCGAAGACGTAGCCGAGTCTATACTCACCCGGAGGGTGAGAGGCGGGGGAATGTCGCTCAGCGCCCGGAAATAACGCATGCCACTTCCCCTGCCATGTCTAGTTCCAAACCCGGGAAACATGGAGAGAGGAGGGCAGGGCGAGAGCGCTGCGAGGCCCCGAGCACGCCCGGGGACTTGGGAAAGCCAGGTCGGGCCCGGGCAGCAGCCCGGGGGTGGACTCGAGCTGGAAGAACTGAGCACATCGCCCTAGTACCTAACCCCGCATGGCGCAAGGTCGCAGGTGCTGTGCGGGAATTTTGATCTTACGAACAGGTACTTCCCTATAAAGTCAAAGCATGCTGGAAGTCACTAGATCAGGCTGCAAACACTAGCTGTGTGCACTCCTAATAAAAGACATGTAGAATATAATGCACTTTAATATCCCCCCCAGAGCCGTGCAGTGCATATATGTACTTTGTATTTTATTTTTTTAAGTAGGTAAATACAGTCCACTTCTAACATGGACAACGGGGGAGGGGCTTCTTGAGGAATATTCTAAGTGATCGTGGAAAAGGAAACATGACGCTTCTTTTATTTATGGTTTCGCCAAGGAGGAATTCTGCTTGGGAACAGTAAGTCTTCCCCTCCCCTCCCCCTCCATTTCGGAAGTTCATGATGTCGCCCTGAGTAATCGCGTGGGTTATTACGGAATTACTTTAACAGGCTAACAGTTAAAAAAAATTCTTCACGAGAAAACAATCTCCCATGTATAGATGATTCGCCTAAAAAATAAAATTCGAATAAACCGAGAAAGTACAAGTTGACCCAACCCAAAAGGCAGAGGGCGATGGGGGCCTTGAAACCCGAATCTGCATTCCGTTCCGCCCGTGCAAGGCTCGGAGGTGTGGGGGAGGCGGGCTGTGCTGGTGCCTGGTGTATAATCGGGTTAATCCAGTAGACAAAGAATAAACCAATAGCCCTCCCACCTCACTTCCCGCTCCCCTTCCCCTCCTCCCTGGGCGCGGGGCGGAGGTTGTGGGGGGGGGGGTGCGGAGAGGGAAGAGACCCGACCAGGGGAGGGAGGGCATCGACATGGATTCCGCATCCAGTCGAAAAAAACTGAAAGTCGGTTTTACGGCTACGGCCAGGATGAGTTTGAAAAACACGCCTGTCCCCTTTTCCCCGGTGGTGACGAGGAGAAAGTGCCCCCCCCCATCCACCCCGCGCCGCCCAGCTCCCCAAGTCAGCGCCGGGCTGGGTCCTCGGGTGGGGGTGGGAATGGGGTGGTGGGGTGGAGAGCTTAAGGTCAGTGTTTCCTTGCAAGTAGCCGCAGTGACCTGACGGCGGCCGGGCCCGCAGGCGCCCCGCGTGACGGCGCCCGGGCTGGCGGGCTGGCGGGCGGGCAGCGGCGGCCGGGACGCGCGGGGCGGCGCGGTTGCCCTTTTGAATGCCTCCTGCGGCTCGGAGCGCTGGCTGGCGCTGGAGCGCGAGTGAATGTAGCCCCGCGGAGCCAATGAGCTGGGACCGGATGCGATATATCCTCTGGGACAACAACTGCTCTGTTCCGCCTCGGATCCACATGACGCCATTTACTGCTGCCGCGGCCGCCGCACAGCTCCCTGCCTCCTCCTCCTCCTCCTCCTCCTCCGGAAAGGCGAGGGCGCAGGCCAACGGCGAGCCCCCCCGGCCGGGCCCCAGACCCTCCTCCTCCTCCTCCTCCTCCTCTTCCTCCTCCCCCTCCTCCTCCGCACCCACCGCCCCCGCCTCGGCCTCGCTGCCGCGCCTCCACAACGCCCAGTCTGCACGGCCCAGAGCTGCGCGCCGCAGCGCCCGCGGACGACAGGGGCCGGCGGAGCGCTCTGCGCCCAGGCCCCCGCGCCGCCCGGCCCGGCCCGGCTCGGCTCGCGGCTCCGCGGCTTCCTCCTCCTCCTCCTCCTCCTCCTCCCCGGCCAGGTCTCCAGCAGCACCGCGCGCGAGCGCGCCGCCTCCGCACCGCACCGCCGGGCCATCTGCCTTTTTAGCCTCTTTGTAAGGCCGGTTCTTTGCTCATTCGTTCAGCAGCCAGGAAAAAAAAAAAATATATATATATGTATATATAGCAATAATAATAAAAGAAAGAAACTCGCCGTTGGCGCTTCGGCCTCTTGTTCATTGAGAAAAAAAAGAGAGAGGAGAGGAAATACTCCGCGTGCGCTTCTGGAACGGGGGTCGTCTCTAAGCCCCGAATCCCGGAGTGTTCCACCAGGAGTTTGGCTCTGAATACCCCCACACCCCCCACACACATACCCACGGCCTTTTTTTTTTTTTTTTTAATCTCCACTTCGCCGATCGCTCGCAAGTCGGACCGAAGCAAGAGTTTGGAAAAGCAAGAAAAGGGGAAAACTTTGCATCGGCTTTTGGATTTATTTGCACATCGCAAGAAGAAGAAGAGAATCCAAAAAGGAGAGAGGGGTTGGTGCAAAGCCGCGACCACGGTGAGACGCGTTTGACTTCTTCCCCGCCCGCCCGGTGCCCGTGGCCGGCAGCGCATGAGGGGGGAGGGGGCATGGAGTAGGTGCAGCCGGGGCTGCTTCCCAATGGTGTACCCCTCCTCTTTCCCTGACCCCCGTGAGGATCCGGGAGCTGCCCTCCCTCTCATCTGCCTCGCCCGGAGGGTATGGGTTTGGCCTGCCTTGCCAAGGGTTGCGGGTTGTCCCCTCTGCACTGTCCCCAACCTGCGTCCCCGCGCCCCCAGAGAGGGGCAGGCTAGGGGCGGAGGACGACTGGCCGGGATTCGGCTTCCACCCCGGGGCTAGGCGGCCAATCGGTCCCTGGGAGCCCGAGAGGGAAGGAAAGAGAGAAACACTTTGTGCCTTTTCAGGTCGAGGTCGCAGGCGCGCGTTGGCTGACCTGTGCAGAGTTCTGGGAGAAGCTCGGCGGCCGGGGCTCCGGCGGGGCTGGAGCGGGGCACCCCGCGGGGGAGAGCCCGGCCGCGAGTCCCCGCCTCTGCCCGGGGTGGACAGTCTAGCCTGGTGCGGGTGGGAGCGTCGCCCAGCCTGGCGCCGGGGCTCTGCGGTTCGGAAGTGCAGCTTTCTCTTTTTTCCGTTCTTCGTGGTCGGCCTAGGTCACGCTTTTTTTTTTTTAATATTTACTTATTTTTGGACGCTTGGGCTGAACTAGTACAGGAAGAAAGTCGTCAAGTGGTCACGATCTCTTTCCATTACCTGAAAGTAGGTGGCAAAAGAGGCCGGGGTTTGTTTTGTTTTCCTCCTCTTTTGTGTTGTTGCTGGTTTTTTTTTTTTTTCCTTTTTTCCTTTTTTTTTTTTACAAAGCGGTTTCTGTGTCGGTTTGCCCCACCCTAGTGCTGAAGTCCTTTCCACCTAATCCTTACTCTGATCACACACTGTTCTTAATGGGGGTTTCTAAGCGCTCTGAGAAAGGAGAGGAGCTGGGAGAGCGCAGAGGGGTGGGGTGGGGTGGGGGCTGCTAAGCAAGATGCCAAGAATGAACAGAAATCACTTCCCTCCCAAAGATGCTGCTTTCCACTGCAAACACGGAAAGTTTCCTGTCCAGGGACCTGGGTCTTGTACGCCTGGCGTGCATGTTGTTTTGGGGGCTCTGGAAAAAGCCATTTTTCTTTTGCTTTAAGAAAAAACATATATATACATGTATGTATGTATGTATATCCTCCCCTCCTAGATCTAAAAGGAGATAGGTGTGTGCAAAGTTACAGGCTCACTTAGCCCCGTGCACGGCGGCGGAGTCGCTGTGCGCGCTGGGTAGACAGACCTCTGTCCCCGATGTGAGTCCCTTGCCCTGCCTTTCTCCCTCCGGGTGTCGGGTTTGCAAGCTTGTTCTGGATGGTCCTGGGCCTTTGCAGAAACTCCTTGTGGTGACCTTGCTTGCGGTGGGGGTGTTGGAGTGGCTCCCCCTCTTGGGGCTGGGAGGCAGTTCTCTTGCTGGAGTTGGTGGAGGCGGGGGAAGTGTGCTTGTGCGTTTCACGGCACGTCCCCTTCCCAGGCGCCCGCGCCCCCCCCCCCAACCGCCCGGGTGTGCGTCTGGGGACTGTGCTGGGGGAGCAGCCTGGCCCCTGGACAGCGTCAGTCCGCCTGCAGAGAAGTCGTAGTCCCCGTCCCCTCCCGCCCCGCTTCTGGCTGAGTCCCACCTGCTGGGGACGGTGTGGGGGCGCTGATCGCGCGGATAAGCGGAGGGGAAGTCTTGAGCTGCGTAGTCTTGTCTGTCTTCCTGCTGGAGGTGAGCTGATCCGGTTTCCAGTTCTGAATTAGGCATTTGTCGTGTCACCTGTCTTGTTCGCTGTGGCTCTCGGTTTTTCTTTCTTTTTCTTTTTCTTTTTTTTTTTTTTCTTCCCAAAAAGCAGAGATTGGATAAAAGTCCACTCCTGCCTATTTTGCTTTCTATTTTCATGTAAGCTTGGGATGTGGAGTGGATCTTTTTCAGATCTAAGGATGACTGTAATTTAGGCATTTCTTAACAGAAGGCTAGATTTCAAGTGTCACACTTGAATTTTAACTTCTGTTACGACGAGTTGGTTTCTCTTCTCAGCTGTTTTTCAAAATGGGAAAATGGTTTCTTTTTTTTTTTTTACATGCTTTTCTAAAAGGCAGGGAGAACAACTTTTGAGCTATAGAATCTAGGACTAGAATCGTAGGCCATCAGTCTATAGAATATTTGATTATGTCTGTTGAAATTTAAAGTAAATTTCTTGTAGCTTGTTCTGCAAGTTTGAGTTCGTGTATTTGTGTTCATGTGTTTTTAATAGGACTTGAAATAACTCTTATTCTGTAACTGGTGCTACTCTGTATATTTGTTAAATGTTTCAAGCCTTGTCATTGTCTGGAGAAATGCACCCCTTTTTTTGCATGTCATAGTCATGAATTGGACAGAATAAATAAGTCATGGTGCAAGTTGGGAAGGTAAAGAGCAGGCTTACAGAACCCACACAGACTTTTCTAGGCTGTATTTTATTGGCATTTTGTGGGGAGAGTGATCATGACAAAATTAAACCTATTTGGGATTTTGAAGACTTGTGAACAGTTTCACAAGTATGTTCCAAGGTTACTGTCTTGGAGTTTCTACATTGAGCCTGAACCTTCCAGTTGCATCCTTACTTCAGTAAGGGATTGCTGCTTAAGTGAATCCGAAGATAAGCTCTGTGTCACCGTGCATCAAGGAATTGCAGAATTGGTAGTTCCCCGCCACAACTCTTACTTTCTCATCCCTGCCTTGAGTCACGTAGGTGAGGTGGTTTTCTGCTCTCAGCTAGCACTGCGTTGCGCGTTCTGTTTCTGTGAGGGATGTGGGCAGTGAAGAGTCAACTCTGGTGGGTGGAGAGTGGGAAGCCTCAGAGTGTAAACCGTTCTCTTTCCTCTTGGTTTCCCCAGGAGTTCAGATGTGTTCTAAGCCTGCTGGAGTGAACACACTGCCAAGACCTGATGGAGGCCAGAGCTCAGAGTGGCAACGGGTCGCAGCCTTTGCTGCAGGCGCCCCATGACACTGGCAGGCAGCGTGGTGAGCCAGACCCCAGAGATGCCCTCACCCAGCAGGTACATGTGTTATCTCTGGATCAGATCAGAGCCATCCGAAACACCAATGAGTACACAGAGGGACCTACTGTGCTCCCAAGACCTGGCCTCAAGACTGCTCCTCGCCCCTCCAGCCAGCACAAACATGAGAGACTCCACAGTCTGCCTGAGCACCGGCAACCTCCCAGGCTTCAGCACCCACAGGTCCATTCTTCTACAAGGGCCCCTCTGTCCAGATCCATCAGCATGGTCAGCTCAGGGTCACGGAGCAGTCCAAGGACAAGTACCAGCAGCAGTTCCTCGGAACAGAGATTGTTAGGACCATCCTTCTCCCCTGGGCTCGTTGCTGATGGCATAATCCGGGTGCAGCCTAAATCGGAGCTCAAGCCAGGTGAGCTGAAACCACTGAGCAAGGAAGATTTGGGTCTGCACGCCTACCGCTGTGAGGACTGTGGCAAGTGCAAGTGTAAGGAGTGCACCTACCCGAGGCCACTGCCATCAGACTGGATCTGCGACAAGCAGTGCCTTTGCTCGGCCCAGAACGTCATTGACTATGGGACTTGTGTGTGCTGTGTGAAAGGCCTCTTCTACCACTGCTCCAACGACGATGAGGATAACTGTGCTGACAACCCCTGTTCTTGCAGCCAGTCTCACTGTTGTACACGATGGTCCGCCATGGGTGTCATGTCCCTCTTTTTGCCTTGTTTATGGTGTTACCTTCCAGCCAAGGGTTGCCTTAAATTGTGCCAGGGGTGTTATGACCGGGTGAATAGGCCTGGGTGCCGTTGTAAAAACTCTAATACAGTTTGCTGCAAGGTTCCCACTGTCCCCCCCAGGAACTTTGAAAAGCCAACATAGCATTATTAATCAGGAATATTACAGTAATAAGGATTGTGTTCCTTTTCCTTTTTTTTTTTTTTTTAACACACATATGCAACCAACTAAACAGTTGTAATCTTGGCACTGTTAATAGAGGGTTGGGGTAAATTTGCTGTTTGCAGTGAGATGCTTTTATTGTCCATGTGCCATTTTAACTGATGTGCTTGTTTAGAACTCAGCTAATGGAGCAGAGGAAAGGGGGACAAAACTTGGGAGACCCATATATTGCATAAGCTAAAGCAACAAGACACTCGTAGGCAAACTTTTTTTGTTGTTGTTTGTGAATAGTTATTGCAAAATTTGTAAATTAGTAAATGACATTTTTCCATTGTTTTCTCCAGAGATAATGTGCTATATTTTTGTATATACAATAATATTTGCAACTGTGAAAAACACGTTGTGCCATACGGCCTGGCACAGTCACACAATATTATACTAATATGTTGTACATTCGGAAGAATGTGAATCAATCATTATGTTTTTTAGATTGTATTTTGCCTTACAAGAAGCCTTTATTGTAAGACTGATTTCCCTTTGGACTTCATGTATATTGTACAGTTACAGTAAAATTCAACCTTTATTTTCTAATTTTTTTCAACATATTGTTTAGTGTAAAGAATATTTATTTGAAGTTTTATTATTTTATAAAAAAAGAATATTTATTTTAAGAGGCATCTTATAAATTTTGCCCCTTTTATGAGGACATGATAGTTGCTGCAAATGAGGGGGTTACAGATGCATATGTTCAATATAAAATAGAAAATATATTAACGTTTGAAATTAAACAGCTTGTTTTATCTTCTTTTACCTGTTTGTTTATTTCAAATGGAAGAAACCATAACTCATGGTAAGGCCTTTTAATGAAAGAGTTTCCTTGAGCTCTGAGATTCCTTTTATGTGAACATTGCTTTCAAGCAAAGCAGACTTGGTTTTCAGAGATAACACTGCCCATCAACAGAGGAAATGACTGAATATTTGATTCTGAATTGCATTAATCATAGGAGAGCTTGGCTGTGCCATTGCCCTATTTTTCCTTCCCTGTGTTTTGGTAGACTTCCTAACATGCTCTTCTTCGAGGTGGTTTGGTTTAATTTTTTTTTTTTCATATTTTATGTATGTATTTGATATAGAAAGAGAATGGGCACATCAGGGCCTCTAGGCACTGCATACGAACTCCAGACTCATGTGCCACCTTGTGCATCTGGCTTTATGTGGGTACTGGGGAATCAAATCTGGGTCCTTGGGCTTTGCAGGCAAGCGCCTTAACTATGAAGTCATCCCTCCAGCCCTTGGTTTAATTTTGAGCTTACTGAGGCAACTATCTGAAAAGATTAACAATTAGATATTTTTCTTTCTTTTTTTTTTTTTTTTTGGTGTTTGAGGTAGGGTCTCACTCTAGCTCAGGCTGACCTGAAATTCACTATGTAGTCTCAGGATGGCCTCGAACTCACAGTGATCCTCCTAGCTCTGCCTCCCGAGTGCTGGGATTAAAGGCGTGCGCCACCACGCCCAGCTTAGATAATTTTCTAATACACAGTATTACCAATGAATGTCATGAAGGTATTGAAAACCAGAGGAATAGTTCAACAGAATTGAAAATGGAGCTTGCATATGCCCTGACTTACCTTGTAATTGGGGCAGAAATATTTTCTTGGCTTGGCTGATCATGACTGTCTTTTCTAGTGTATTTGGTTTTACACTAGTTCATCACCACCACACCAAATGCCTTGTTAAAAAAGAGGAAAAATGTAACTTGTCTTAAGTCCAGTTTTCTTCCTCTATCAGCCATGTTATTCAAGCCCAAGTATGCCACCTTACATCCCTGACCTACTGAATCAAGTTAGTTATAAAGTTATAACTATTTTAAATTTTTATTTAAATTTAAAATTTTTATTCTGTGCAAAAGACACTGTGTATCAAAAAGTCATAGTGTTTAGCGCTGTCCTTGGGGACCAAAGACACAGCAAGCTGGTACAAGCCCATCTTGACAAATATTAGGTTGTCTTCAGTCACTTGATTAGTCACTTTGTGACTGATGAACTTTTTTTTTTTTTTTTCTAAAAGTACACCCTTTGCTGCCAAGAATCACCGGAAGTCGAGGAAATGATTTACCTGCCATTATTGTTTAATCTCTTGTTTCCTGTTCTTTTAGGTGAAGAGGTCTTAGGACAAGTTGTCTTCTGTTTTGTTTTGTTTTGTTTTTTTTAAATTGGCTTTCAAGGAACCTTGGAGCCTCTTAAACAGGACTTTCAGTTCCTCTGAACTTCCTTCAGACAACAGAAGATTAAATTAATTTAGAGATTGTTTACTCTTGAGCTTCAACTTGGGGATACTGAATGTTTGTGGAATGCTGATTCTGATATGTATTCTTAACGTGTCTCCCTGGTGATCGAGGGAAGAATTAGACAGCTAGAAAATAAAGTAGGTTTTCTTAACTTACTGTAGTCCTAAGGATCTGCAAAGCACAATTTTGACTAAATAGCATTTAGAGGTCTTTTTTTGTATAGAAATTGTGAGAGTTAAAATTTTCTTACACTGTTTGCACAGTTCACAAAATGTTCTGTAGACAAATTACAGAAGATACCATTGATTATTTTTTGATGTTAGGTTAAGAACTTTTCCCATAAGTTCTGAATCTCTACTGGTACTGCGTGGAAAATTGCATTTTTTTTTTTTGTCACTTTCAAACTAGTTATCTATAGTATAACCTGACCTGGGAATTGCTTTATAATTTTAAAAAAAAATTAATGAATTTTGATATGAAACACACTCACTGATTTATAAAATGATAGTCAACTGAAATTAAAATAGAGGCTTTGGTATAAATACATTAAGTGCTGTTGAGTAATTTGTTTAAAATTAGCAAGAAAGTTGGATTCCTCAAGGAGTTTCCAACTAGCCTATAAACCACTGTTTAACTCATCCTTAGAATATGTAAAAATAAGTATGTCTATCTAACTTTGAAAACACCTGGTGCTTATTTATTAGGTGTGTTAAGAGATGTGCAAACAGCTGCCTCACTTGGGAAGAAATACAGAGGAATGACAATATCATTAATCTCTATCGAAAGTTGAAACCCTGTATGCAATACAATCAGTTTTTGTCCAGTGAGCGTTATTTTGATATGACCGATTCAAAGCAACCATACAGCTGAAGTAACTACTGAGCATCTGGACATTTTAAGAAACTTTCTGTTCTCTTTTTTTTTTTAAACCTATGCATGCTCTCTATTTGAGATTCACTTAACAGTGACAACTTGATTGTTGTAACTTAAAACATTCATTTATGTGTTTTGAAGAGGAGATTTTAAGGCCCTGCCAAATTTCTGCCATGTTGGAGCATGCTCTGGGGATTGTCTGAAAGAAGAAAGCCAAACATAGGGAAGTAATCCCAACCCAGCTCTTTGCATAACTTTCTGCAGTGTACTTCAGTCCTAAGGACTGTTTGACTCTGGAATGCTTAAGGTATTGGTGATGTCAGATAAATGAATCGGCTCATTGTACAGTACTGAGAGGTATTTGGTAGGCAGGCGTTTGATAGGTTTGATGTACCACATTAGCCTTTAAGCATAGATCGAAGGTTTACTGGAGTTAGAGTTTCACTTGCAGTTAGGGTCACAAGTGGCCATTTGTCTTCCTTTCCTAATTATGCAAAAAGACCACAGTGCTAAGTACTGAAGTCTCAATTTTGAGTATTGGTTGAATTATGCATCAAAACATTTGTTTTGATCTGGGAATATAGCTCAGAGATAGAGTGTTTAGCATGTATAAGGCCCTGGATTCAATCCCTACCACCACACACACAAGAGAACAAGTTTGTTATCTTGTGGATAATATTTGACACTTTCAGTAAAAAATAGGAAGACTGAGGCTATAGCTCAGTTGATTAAAGAGTGCTTGCCTAAACCTGGCGTGGCGGCGCACGCCTTTAATCCCAGCACTTGGGAGGCAGAGGTAGGAGGATTGTCATGAGTTCCAGGACAGCTTGAGATGAGACTACATAGTGAATTCCAGATCAGTCTGGGCTAGAGCGAGAACCTACTTCGAAAAACCACCAAAAAAAAAAAAAAAAAAAAAGTGCTTGCGCCTAGCATGCACAAAGATCCCAGGCACCCTGTAAAACCAGGCATGGTTACATGCCTGTAACCCCAGCCCCTGGGAGATGGGAGGCAGGAGGATACGAAATTCAAGGTCAATCTCATCTAAACATGGAACTAGATTACTAACTGGTGTTAATTTGTATCGTGCTTGGTTGGCAGCTAGGTCTCCTGGTGTAGGCAATGACTGCGGATACTTAAAAGCCAGAGTTTTGCTCAAGGAGTTTCAACAGGCTCACTGTGCTCTGCTGTGTCCTAATGAAATGTACAGTAGGATGAATATTTGGCTAGATTTTCCTATGTTTGCTAAATTATTTAATGTAGGCCAGGCTGGCTTGAAACTTGCTATCTCCAGCAATCCCTCCTCAGTCTTGTGCTGTGATTTCAGAGGTGCATTGGCCACGTCCAGCTGCTGTTTATTGAATTTGAAATATATAATTTACGAAATCTTTCACTTAAACACAAATTAGGGCTAGAGAGATGGCTCAGTGGTTGAAGCGCTTGCCTGAAAAGTCTAAGGACCTGAGTCCGATTCCTCAGTACCCACGTGACGCCAGATGTACGAGGTGACGCATGCATCTGGAGTTCATTAGCAGAGGCTGGAGGCCCTGGCGTGACCATTCTCTCTGTATCTATCTGCTTCTTTCTCTCTCTCAAGTAAAAAAAATTTTTTTTAAAAAGTACAGATTAAGAAGACATTTTGGGGCTAGGGAGATGGAGGTGCTTGCTTCAAAGCCTGCCAGTTGGGGTTAGTTCCCCAGCATCTACGTAAAGTCGAACAAAGTGGTACATGTGTCCAGCGCTGGGTCACAGCAGCATCAAGACACCCACACGCTCATGCAAACAAGACATCTTAAACCACCATTAGCCAGTAGAGAGAGAACATGGGGATGCCACGGCTTTTTGCCCCCGGAAATGACCTCTAGATACAGGCTCCACTTTGTGCATCTGGCTTTCTGTGTGCCCTGGGGAATCAAAACTGGGCCATTAGCACCTTTAACCATTGAGCCATCTCAGCCCTAAAGACATTTTCAAAAATATTTTATTTATTTACTTAAGACAAAGAGAGAGAGAGAGAGAAGCATGCAGAGAAAGAAAGAATGAGCGTGCCAGGGTCTCTAGCCACTGCAAACAAACTCCAGACACATGCGCCACCTTGTGCATCTAGCTTTACATGGGTACTGAGGAATCGAACCTGGGTCCTTTGGTTTTGCAGTGAAGCGCCTTAGCCTCTAAGCTCTAAGCCATCTCTCCAGCCCTGAAGACGTTTTTATTAGCACCAGCCTCTAAACAACAGAGCTAACCAGCTGTAAATAAGACATTTTTAAAACACAATTAAGGATTAAGTCTTTTACTGCTCTTCCAGCTCTCGGTAAAATTTATCTGTACTCAGTCTTCCCTTTATTTTAGCTTGCTTTGGCACTTAAGGAAGAACACTTGTGGAGAATGAACTGGGGTCATGAAGCTGGGAGAAGGAGGAAAGGAAAGTTCAGCCTGGGGCAGGGGGAGTGGCTGACAGCCTGGAACTACAGAGTGAGTTCCAGGTTAGCCTGGGCTATAGAGTGAGACCCTACCTCAAAATAAATAACAGCAACAGGAAAAAAAAAAAAAAAAAAAGAAGAAGAAGAAGAGTGGTTGAACTTTACTGCAATTTTGCCCTGATCCAAACTAAAATGAAACAAAACAAAAATCCACCTGAGACCAGGATGCTTAGGCCCTTTCACTTCTCAAAACCCAGGTGTCCATGTGGATCTAAGTAATGCAGCTGCTATTTTTGAAGTAGCTTGTGCTCTGAATAACACCTGGTCCATTGACTTGTATCAATAGGTCTTGGCTTCAAGCAGAGTTTTGGGAAACATATTTGTATCAGTCAAGTCATCTTGCAAATTCTTCCTAGCCTCCTCTCCACCCTGGCCCAATTCCAGCCTTGTTGCTTCACAGTAAACAAAGTAGCTTCTGAATGTGTCTGCCTACAGTAGAAAACTCCAGGAGGTTTCTGTCAGAAAGTCATCTTTGGAAACTCAGAACAGCATTTAAGAAGCTGTAGCTGGGCTGGAGAGATAGTTTAGTGGTTAAGGCACTTGGCTGCAAAGCCTAAGGACCTAGGTTTGATCCCCCAGGACCCACATAAGTCAGATGCACAAGGTAGCACATGTGTCTGGAGTTCATTTGCAATGGCTGGAGGCCCTGACATCCCCATATTCTCTCTCTCTCTCAAAAAAATATTTTTTTAAAGACAGCATGGGCTAGAGAGATAGCTTAGAGATTAAGGTGTTTGCCTGCAAAGCCAAAGGACCACGGTTCTATTCCTCAGGACCCACATAAACCAGATGCACAAGGGGGAGCATGCATCTGTAGTTTGTTCACAGTGGCTGGAGGCCCTGGCGCGCCCATTCTCTCTCCACCCCCCCCCCTTGTCTCTCAAATAATTAAATAAAAACAAAAATAATAAAATAGTTTTTAAAAAGAAGGCGCATCTAAAGGTCACTGCAACCATGATAAAACCCAGTGACCAAGTAGGCTTTCACGCAGGAAGCGATTGCACATACACTGAGTCTTGGGAGAAAGCTCTGTCTACAAGACTAAAAATGTCTAAGGATGCTCTGAGATGTGTGTGCCTTACCTGTGAGACAGCTAGCAGGAGACTGGCATGGGAGCGAGGGCAGCCACACAGTGGACACTGGTGTTAGCTCCAGATGCCTCCTGGACTTGACCTACACAATTGGGATAAAGCCTCGTTAGTTTAGTTTTGTTTGGACTTCATCTTTAGACTGAAGCTTTGGAAATACTGAAAATATGAGGGTTTTTTTTTTTCCCCCATTGCTTTGATTCTATCCTAATCATCTAAAGTCACATGATGTGAACCCAGTAATGGGTCTCTGGGTCCTTGCCCTGCCCCGAGAACAGCACATCTGTCTATAGAATAACAGACCTCATGCAGCCCAGTGGTGCAGCGCTTGCCCAGCACGTGGGAGGTCCGGGGTTGGATTCGCAGCACTCCAAAACAAACACCGCTGGCTGCGGACCCAGGGTGCAAGCGCTTCTCATTGACTGAAGACTAACTTCTACCTTCGTGTTTTTGCTCGTTGTAAATGGAGGCGGATCATCTAGGGCTCAGGTGCTAAATCATAGACAGGGATAATAGCATCAGCCACTTCCTGCCTTGGGGTCCTTGATTCCCAGGGTCCATTCGTCCAGGTCTGGATGCATTTTTACCACTGGCAGGAAGTGGGAGAGAGAACAAGAATGCTAGACAGCCTACAGTTCCCAGGACCTCTGCCCATAACAGAATTTTCTACCCCAGGATGCCAGTTAGAGAGAGTCGTGGGGAAAATGGTCCTATCTATCTATCTATCTATCTATCTATCTATCTATCTATCTATCTACCCACCTACCTATCAATCATCTATCCATCCATCCATCCATCCATCTGTATTTATTTATTTATTGAGACAAGGTTCCAATTATCCTACGCGGCCTTGCAGGGGACCTGAGTATGACCCTGAACTGATCTTCCCACCTCCACTTCCCAAGTGCTGGGTTTCTGCAGTGCTGGGGACCAAACCCAGGGCTTCATGCCAGCCCGTCAGGCATTTTACTGACTTAGCGCTAACCCCAGCCCTACGCATCTTTCCAACACAGAAGAACGATAAGGTCAAACAACATGTGGGGAGTTTGATCTTAGCTTTGGGATGTCCGTTCTGAGTCCTAATTCTCTGAAACTCTCAAAGAAAGAATCCATTATGTTTATAAAAAGTCCTAACCCTAAACCAGTTTCTCCTTCAAGAATGTGTATGTGTGTGTGATTGTACGTTTTTTTTTTTTTTTTAATAGGCTCTCGCTCTGGGTTGTTCTGGTTGGTCTGGAATTAACTATGAAGATCAGGCTAGCCTTGAACTTGCTGCAATCCTCCTGCCTCTACTTCCTGAATGCTGGGATTTACAAGCATATACCACCACACTCTGGTTTGTATGTACATTTTGCAATTAGCTATGATGACGACCGACTTTAGTTTTATCCAAACTTGGTTTACTTTGAGAATACTGTCAGAAAGAAGAATTTTCAGGATTTGTTCCTGATCCCAAGTACTGTGTCTTTACATGAATGCCTTCCCAGAGGTATTGTGGTGATGCCATTGGTGGGGGGTGCTTTGCCTTTTGGAGAGGGTGAAGTACAGAGGCAATTGTTCGTGGGAGCAGAGTCCAGCACTTGCAGGTAGACATTTATTGAACAGTTGATGAATGAATGATTATAATTAAGAGTTTAAAATACACCGAAGACTTCTAAGAAAGAACATGAAGAAGAAGAATGTAAGGCAAAATGTAAATATAAAAAATGTAAATATCAATTGAATGATAAAACAATGCAATGAGCCTGGGACTGTAGTTCATATGCGAGCTGGGGTTTACTCTAGCATAAAGTAAAAAGAATAAAAATAAATATAGACATTTCTAAGATTCCCATCTGTGCATTTCTTCTTTAAAATATTTATTTATTTATTTGAGAGAAAGGAAGAGGCAGAGAGAGAAAGAGAGTTATTGGGTATGCCAGGGCCTCTAGGCATTGCAAACCAACTCTGGACACATGCACCTACCCATTTATGCATCTCTGAAATAAAAATGTGTTTTTCAATAACTGATGTATTCACAGTTGCCACTGGCTACACAACAGACATAACTATTTAATGTTGTTTGCTGGGCTTGACCTTGACTCGGTTCACATACAGTTTACACTCTTGAAACGTACCTTGATTAAAATGTCTTCATGAAGCCAGATGTGGTGGCACACACATTTCATCCCAGCATTCAGGAGGCAGAGGTAGGAAGATTACCACGAGTTCAAGGCCACCCCGAGCCTACATAATGAATTCCAGGTCAGTCTGGGCTAAAGTGAAACTACCTTGAAAAACCAAAATAAAATAAAATATAGCATACAATAAAAATAAAAATAAAATAAAATAAAATGGAAATGTCTTCATGAAACAATATGAATGAAAAGTTATGTATTCTGAAGTTAAGAATATTATATATATTAAGAATAACTATTATATCTTTAGCTTAATAGGGAGAATCTTGCTGGATAAATGAATGCAATGTATTTTTTTCTGACAAAAACCAAGTGCTTTATAGGTCCCAAGAAAAGGAGAGACTCACAGTAGACAAATATGACCAATCCATGTATCTCCAAAGCTAACATGAGCACTGGTGATGAAGGCTGGAGAGATAGCTCCGTGGTAGAGCTCATGGCTGGCACACACACCTTAGAGTCAATTCCCAGCACCAAAAGAAAAAGAAGAAAAGATTTTTGGCATAAATTTATCAACAACACTTTTGCTTTTCTCGTGGCTCACAAAGAGTAGTGCTTTTTTGTTTTCTTTTTTTTTTTTTTTTTTTAACAATCCATTGTATTTTTTACTTGCAGAAATACGATAGTCATTTCATACTCAGAGAAAGGGACGACGCCTAGCCAGGGTACTGAAGACTGATGAGATTCGCCTGGTTCTTGAAAAATAAGTACTGAACTGTTAGAAAAGTCAAGTTGGGGGAAAAAGAAAAAAAGAAAGAAAGGAAGGAAGGAAGGAAGGGGAAGGGAAGGGAAGAGAAGAAAAGTCAAGTTGGGATTGAACAGAGTTCTGTTCCAGAGACTGAGTGCAGCAGGCTAGCTGAAATGCATATTTAGGCTGGGGAGATGGCTCCAGGTTAAAGGCACTTGTGTGAAATGTATATTCATGTAAAGGATAACCGAACAAATGCATTGGGAAGAAGATGTGACCTCGGTGCTGAGGAACCTGAATGCCAGACTAACTTAGTTCATCTTCCCAGATCCAACTGGCCTCTTTAATCCCAGCACTCTGGAGGCAGAGGTAGGAGAATCACTATGAGTTCAAGGACAGCCTGAGACTACATAAAAGTGCACTTTAGTCATCTTTATCCTTTAAAAAACTTATCAACGTCTTTTTTTTCAGATCTTTGAGCAAAGTTCCATTTCTGCCAGATTCTGGGCAGTCTGGTTCTTCTCCAGTTCACCCCTGCCCTGGCAACAAGGCTCCCTCTTACTTATCTCACCCCACCCCTCTTTCACATCCTTCATGAACCCTGTTGCCCTCACATGGAGCCTTCCCTTCCTCGCCCCATAGCTGTTCACTCGAAAAATGTTTACTTATCCCTTAAAACTCCAAAAACCACGTCCCCACCAAACAGAAGCCTTTTTTCTTCCTGCCAGGTATTGAACCCAGGGCCATGCAGGTGCTAGGAAAGAGCTAAACTCACAGCCCCTAGGACGCTTCTTAACCTCCACTATATACAAGGTCCCCTTGTGATTTATTGTCACATTGTTCAGTCTTCTGATGTCATAGCACATATCATCATCCTAGCTACACAACTGTGTGATTACTTAATCCCTTTCTCATCATTGGACCTTATTAATTTTGATTCCCAGGGTATGCCCATCACCTAGTAGAGATTGATGAATGAATGAATGAATTAGTGAGTGAAATCAGTAAGAGTGAACTCAACACACACTGATGGTATTTAAGAAAGAAAAGGTATGATGTGGTGGAGATGTAGTTTAGTGGTAGAATGCTGGCCTAGCATGGCCAAGGCTCTAGGTTTGATCCCAAACACTACAAAACAATAATAGTGAAAAAGAAAAAGAGAGAGAGAGAGAGAGACAGAGCCCAGTGTGGTGGCACACACCTTTAATCCTAGCACTTGGCAGGCAGAGGTGCGAGGATCAGTATGAGTTTGAGGCCAGCCTGAGACTACATAGTGAATTTAGGTCAGCCTGGGCTAGAGCCAGACCCTTCCTCAAAAAAAAAAAAAAAAAAAAAAGAAAAGAAAAGAAAACGAAAAAGAATGAGCTGGAGAGATGGCTTAGAGGTTAAGGTACTTGCCTACAAAGCCAAAGGACCCAGGTTCTATTCCCCTGGTACCCACGTAAGCCAGATATACAAGGTGGTGCATGCTCTATCTTCCTCTGCCTCATAAATAAATTTTAAGAAGTTGGTTTGGAAAGCTCAGATGATTGTTTCATGTGCAGTGATTTAGAAAAATAAGAATTTAAAGAAAACTTTGTCTTCCATCTTGTTACCCTTGCCCTGGAGTTGTGGCCACACATGAGGGCAGCCTCACTATTATCACTGCTACTCACTCGCTATCCCTCCCTTGAACTGTTTATAACATGTTTTTTAAAGCTTTTTCCTTTTTTTTTTTTTTTTGGTTTGTTTGGTTGGTTTTTCGAAGTAGGGTCTCACTCTAGCCCAGGCTGACCTGGAATTCACTATGTAGTCTCCAATCTCTCCTACCTCTGCCTTCGGAGTGCTGGGAGTAAAGGCATGTCCTACCACACCCAGCTTGTGTGTAAGATTTTTAAAGGTGCAGATGAAGACTTCTTCATGTCTCAACTGCTTGTCATAATCACAAAATTGGATGCCCACTAAGTGTCATTTGAGTGAATAGGTTATGATTAATCGTAAGATAACCGTTGTACAGACTTATCTAGTATCATTTCATATGTGTACTTTGATTTTAGATATTCATGACCTCTTAGAATAAGTTTCCCCTCCTTGGGTGAACAGGCTTATGCATCTACTTCTTCATCATCTCAATCAGAAATGGGAACCTGAGGAATAGGGAGATAGCTTGGAAGTTAAAAAACGAATTGCTTGCAAAGCCTGCCAGTTCAATTCCCTAGCACCCATGTAAAGCTAGAATCAAAAAGTGGCACAAGAATCTGGTGTTTGTTTACAGTGGCAAGAGACCCTGGCCTGACCATGCAAACACAGACACAAATAAATAAATAAATCAAATAAATAAATATTTCTAAAATGTGAACTTGAATGCCAGGTGATATCACACAAAGCTGTAACTCCAGCACTTGGGAGGCTGAAGTAGGAGGGTCACCAGTCAAGGCTGTCCTCAGCTGCGTAGTCAAACCCTGTCTCCAACAACACAAAAAACAAACCAGAAAAAAAAAAAAAAACCTCATAAAGAAATGTAAATTAGGCTTTCCTGGTGATAATGGATTAAATGACAGAATATACAGTGTTTTTGAACTTCTCGCTAAAGCTGACCTAACCAACAATTTCCCTCTTTAACCTTCCTGTTAGAGAGCCTTTGACTAGCCTTCAAGGCAAGGACCCTGAGGTGCCCTGAAGAACCACAGTGGTACACTTCACTTGAACTTCTGGTCGTTCTGGGCAGGACTTCTCTGTTCCTGTGCATATCAGGCACCTGGAAGGTCCTTTTAGCATTCCCAGCTGGTCACAGCCTGGGCCTGAGATTCACATTTCTAGAATGCTCCCGGTGATATCAGTTACACGGATCTTGCTTATCGGTCTTGCATCAGAGTGTGTTACAGATCTCCAAAGAAGCAGGAGAGAAAAGGTGGGGAGAAGATTGGGAGAAAGAGGACAGAAGAGAAAATGAAGAGGAATTTATTTTCAGAAATTGGTTCACATGATCATAGAGGCTAACAAGTCCAAAAATCTGAAGAGGGGACTGGATGGCTGGAGAGAAAGGATCACTGGTAGAGAGCAATTTAAGTCTTTAGATGGCTTTAGCCAACTCCTGGCAGAATTCTTTCTTGCTCATGGGAGGTCAGTCTTTGTTCCTTTATATGCTTTGATTAGATAAAGCCCACCTCACGATGGTGGGCCATCTGCTTTACTTAAAGTTCACCAGTTGAGAGCCGGGCGTGGTGGCGCACGCCTTTAATCCCAGCACTCGGGAGGCAGAGGTAGGAGGATCGCCGTGAGTTCGAGGCCACCCTGAGACTCCATAGTGAATTCCAGGTCAGCCTGGGCTAGAGTGAAACCGTACCTCGAAAAACCAAAAAAAAAAAAAAAAAAAAGAAAGTTCACCAGTTGAAATACTAATCTCACTCATGATATTCACTCTTTTTTTTAATTAGTATATGTGCTACCAAAGCAAGCATGTTAGTACTCTTACCGAAGCATCCAAAATGTTCAGTGTGCAGATAGATCTGGGTGTGGTGGCCAGTTCACTTGTCACTCAAAATTAGCCATCGCCAGCAGCAAGGATCTAGGGGACCGCTTGGTTATTAGAAGAGCTATGTCTGATTCGCTCTGTCTTTAGGGATTTATCAACATATTATAAAATTAACTGGTGACAACTGTGTGGGATTTTACTAAATGTGACACTAAGTTTCCTGTCTTAAACAGAAAGCCACAGTAAAGGATACCCAATATCTATTTCTATTGTGAAAGCTGATATATGTATATTTGGATTTTTGAGGTAGGGTCTCACTCTAGCCTAGGCTGTCCTGGAATTCCCTTTGTAGTCTCAGGATGGTCTCGAACTCATGGCGATCCTCCTACCTCTGCCTCCCAAGTGCTGGGATTAAAGGTGTGCGCCGCCACGTCGGGCTCAAAGCTGATGTATTTCAGATATTCATATGTATGCATCTATAACTTTATAAAAGAATAAGTTCATTCTGTTAAGCTATCTAATAGAAGCTTTAGTGGAAGACACAAAAAAAATTATTTTGATGCAATACAAACATAACAGCCCAGATCACTGACTTTGGAACTTAAAAGATAACATCTCACGCTGGCGCCGCCATTTCCTAGCTGAATGGCCCTGGGGTGATTACTTAATGTCTCTGAGCATCAGTTTACTCATATAAAGAAGGGATTAAAACTACGTTTTCCTGTGGGTTGTTTCATAATTATTAAAACTGTGCTGTGTTGCCACTGTCTTTTTGACAGTGGTTTGTGTAATCCTCTGCAAGAGATATTTTATTCCACTCTCTAGCATGAGACTTGGGTTTGCAACATCTGTGGCATGAAAATAAGCCAATAAGCAAAGCCTTGACCAGGGGTAGCTTTAGTCTCAGCCATTTCACTTCCACTGTCAGGTAAAGTGGGAGAGAAATAACACCGTGTTAGATTAAATGTCATATCAATCAATGCACCTTATCTCTGCTTTTGTTTTCCTGAGATCCAGGCCTGGATCTTACCATGCAGTGCAAATCATAGGTTGTCACACACTTTATGGAATAGTGTCCTGTTGTTGGTGACTGCTTGTTTCCACATCATGATCTCTTTGACTCCTGATCCTTATGGCTAGCTCTGAGATATCTGCGAGATGGACATTAATAGCCCTATATTACATGACAGGGAGTTAAAGATTCTGTAGGTGAGAGAATTCCTCCATGTATATGCAAAGGGAAACACTTTGCTCAAACATAGACTTCTGACTCCAAGTCCAACGTTCTGATCACAGCATTGCTGTTTCTTTTCATCAAGACTTGTGAAGAAATCTCTCTTAAAGATAGTCTGCATTCATGATGTTTCTGTTCTGACGTCTTCGCACATGGGCAATAAATTGTTATCTAGAGTGAGGGTACTACACAGTGTTGCTTTGTCGGAGGTCAGACACTACGGAGGAAGCATCAGAATTATTATTACTGTTGCTGGTATTTCTTCAAATAAAGTGCATCTCATCCATTTGCTTCTCAGAAATTCTAAGTCTATTTAATACACAAACCTTCATATATGATATATAAATTTAAACTGGAAACATAGCTAAAGGAAGAAAAAGGCTTAAAAATTTATTTCCTATCCTCTGAATATCTCCCATTTTAATGAGTCCAAATTGAGATAGTACTTGGAGCATTTTAATCCTAAAAGTAATAGTAGGTAATTATTTTGTAGTCATTCTTATTAATCTAAAAACGAGAAAAAGAGCTGTATATTTAAAAAACCACAATGCTAAATTTTATGTTCTGTGGGCATTGGATAGAACTGCAAGCTGTAAGTTTGCCTAAGGAATATTCTGGAGTTATGATTGTGAGCTCCCAAATTCTAGGTTGGTTACTGCTCTGATTTCTCCCACAGAGGTTCAATACTGGAGCCTTCTTTTCCAAGGTAATGATACTGAGAGATGGAGGAAACTTTAAGAGAAGCAGTCTATGGCTGGAGAAATGCCTTGGTGGCTAAGGCATAGTCTGACAGCCTGGGTTCGATTCTCCAGTACCCATGTAAAGCCAAATGCACAAAGTGGTGCATGTGTCTGGAGTTCATTTGCAATGACAAAAGGTCCTGGAGTGCTCATTCATTCTCATTCTCAATCTCTCTCTTCTCTCTCTCCTTGCAAATAAAATTTTTTTTAAAAGGTGCAGTCTAGTGGGAGGTGACTGGATCACTTGGGACACCAACTTGGACAGGGATTAGTGCCCATCTTGTGGGAGTGGAAATTAAATCTCCTCAGACTAGATTGGTCACCTTGACAGTGGATTATTACAGAGCTAGCTTGGCTTCCTCTGCTCGCTATCTTGCCTCTTTTCTCCCTGTGGCCTTTTCTATGTAAGCTACTCTCTGGTGTATTTCTACTATGTGACATTTACTGCCTTATGCATCATAGCATACAAAAACCAGTGAGTCACAATAGCTCTCTTTCCTTTATGAAGCCACCTGGTCTTCGGTATTCTATTGTGGCAGAACAAAACATACCAAGACTCCTCCAGCTTTCTTTCCTCCCTTATAGGAGAAGAAAAGAGCTAACCTATGCAAGTGGCAGATCTATTTTTATATTTTTTGCATACACTACCTTCCTTACATACTATTAAACTATGACTCACATCTATAAATGTGCTTACAGAAAAACAAAATTTACTTAAACATTTTCCAAGTTCAAAAGATTTGCAGGTACATTCACATGCTTATAATCATCGGTTTGCTTCCTCTCTCATCTGTCCTGCCTCACCTGGGAAGAAAAATCTCTTTTCTTAGGACTTTCAATTCATTTATTTTATAGGAAGGTCGTGCATACGTTAAAGAATGGGGCAAAGAGTTTACTTGAAAGGACAAACTTTCTCTTGGTTACCTGCCTAAATCCTTGGAAACAAGCCAGAACTTTAAGCAGCAAGTTCAACAGTAAATAAATTCTGCTAATGGCTATTAGATTGCTAGGTAGGGAGATTAGTATGGGGAGTAATTCTAATTAAATAGAAAACACTAGAGAGAGCCGAAATGTTTCAAGAATAGATTTTGTCTCTCATGCCTCATTAGGAATATAAAATCAGCCTCTATTGTGAGAATGACAACCTTTCAAAAGGCTGCTCTTTTGCCATAAAGAGGTCCTATAATTTGCACTTTCAAAATCTGAATTTCAGCTGGGCATGGTGGCACACGTCTTTAATCCCAGCACCCAGGAGGATCACTATGAGTTCAAGGCCAGCTGGGGACTACAGAGTGAGTTCCAGGGTTATCCTGGGCTAGAGTGAGACCCTAACTTGGGGAGAAAAAAGCTGAATTTCTTTTTTAGTAGCAAAAAGTAGTTCGGTAGCCCAAATCTAATAATATTCATGTCAAATCACCATGCTGTATTTTAAGTTAATAATACTTTAGATACACAGGAAGGCCTATCTTAGCCCCTGGTGCAGAATCAGGGGTTCAGATTCTAGCCTCCCTGTGTCTCTTCGACAGGGCTCAGAGGACCTGGTGGGAGGCTAGCTTGCCTTCCGCCTCACCTGTCTTCTGTACCTGGAAACCACACATCCCACAGCCCAGCCAGTATCATGCAAACAGAAGTGGAGAAGAAAATTGGGGTAGAGTATTAAATAAACTTAAGTCTCCCTGAAGGTCAGTCTTACCATAAGTTTAGAGTGTGATGACACAATTGAGTTATAGAAAGAAGAGGAAACGTGGTAGTCACCTAAAATGTTAAAATTCGCAGAACAAATTCTTCTATTTGTACTTGTTCATTTCCTTAGTAGGGTAAATTTGTCCCATTTGTATCACCGCTCACTGCCTGGCACTATGCTGCTGAAGAGGACCTTGAACTTCTGTTCCTCCTACCTCTAACCTTAGAGTGCTAGAGTTACAGGGTGTGTCACCACACCTGGTTTAGGGGGTGCTGAGGGTGGAACCAACACTTTGTGCATGTAGGCCAACAACCTATCAACTCAGCCTTACTTTTTATTTTTTTTTGTTGTTGTTGTATTTATTTATTTATTTATTTATTTATTTATTTATTTATTTTGGGGGTTATTTTCGAGGTAGGGTTTCACTCTAGCTCAGGCTGACCTGGAATTCACTATATAGTCTCAGGGTGGCCTCGAACTCATGGTGATCCTCCGACCTCTGCCTCCTGAGTGCTGGGATTAAAGGCGTGTGCCACCACGTCCGGCTTTTTTTGTTTATTATGTTTTATTTTATTTATTTAATTTATTTTTTGGTTTTTCGAGGTTGGGTCTCACTCTGGCCCAGGCTGACCTGGAATTCACTATGTAGTCTCAGGGTGGCCTCAAACTCACAGTGATCTTCTGACCTCTGCCTCCGAGTGCTGGGATTAAAGGCGTGAGCCACCACGCCTGGCTTCTAGTTTATTTATTTTTTTTTTTTTGAGACAAAGTTCCATGTAGTTTAGGCTGCCCTTGAACTTGCTACATAGCCAAGGATGATCTTGAACTCTTGATCTTCCTGTCTCCAAATCTCCAATTCTGGGATTGCAGATATATGCTGCAGTATCTGGCTAACTCCCTGAAATCTTGATCCTTGTTCTGAAACTATTAAAAATATAAAACATTCAGTGCAGGAGAAATGATAGTTTATTTTTTTTTAATGCAGTACAATCACAGTTCAAAAGGAAAGATCTGTATACTGAGAAAGGAAATAAGCTATTTTCAAATGTTTAAAATAAGTTTCTGGGAACCTTTCTTACAAAGAGACACACAGGAAATGTCACTGTAGGAGTCACTGCTCCTAGGATGAGTCATGACAGCTTATAATGTACCTGAGCTGGTCCCTGAGAAGGCAGGAAGCAAGGGACAGATGTCCACTTCTCTCTCCACTGAGCTAATCTTCATTCTTGTTTCTCTCACAGGAACAAGGACAAATCATACTGAGGTGCTGTCATAGATGATGTCAACATTGTCAATGTATTCTTGACCCTTTGCCGGGAATATATGCTGTTAGGGAGCACACCTATAATTGACACTCCTGAGTCATTTTATTTGTTGGTACATTTGTTTGTTTTACTAAGGAAGTAATTTCCTGCAAATATAAACAGTTCAGTTTATTTATTTATTCTACTTATTCTGGTGTGGTGGCTCAAAAAGCACACAAGCTTTGAAGTCATGAACACTCTCCTGTGAGTTATACTCAACCAGATGGAAACTGTATGACGTTGGGCCACTGTCCTAACCTCTCTGACTTTCTTCACCCTTGTTGAAGAAGAAAATAAGACTCACCTCTTAAGATTCATGAGAATTCATGCTAAGGTACATGTGTTTCCAAGCCTAGCACATAGTTCATGAAGAGTGGGGCATGGTGATACATTATACTTGCTTCATTGCTCCTAATTCTCTTCACGTCCCCCAGTCATATCAACCTTGAATATGATACCCGGGGACCTTCCTGATTCTCAGGGCTTGGGGATGTCCGCTTTAGATTTGTAGTGAAGCAAGGTAGCTGGCTTAACCATGAATTGAGGCTTCTTCTTCTCCTCCTCCTTCTTCTTCCTCCTCCTCCTTCTTCTTCTTCTTTCTTCTGCATTGCCCCATTCATCCTGCACAAACGAAAACACTGCTATGAAGTTTATTATCCCATTTTAGGACTCTTGTTTCTCCCTTACCCAGGGTGCCCAGTATTTCTACCAGCTGCTCAAATGTCAAGGAAGTTGCAAACACCACTGAATTGGGAGCAGGCCTCTGGCTGTTGGGGATGTCAAGATCATCCTAGGCAGAGCTGCTAAAGGTAAAGGATCTCTGAGCAGTCAATGCCATTTTCCTGCAGTCTCTGCAAGTCAAGTTAGTGAGAGCCTCTTTGGGTGACATTGTTATGATCTTGAACAAATGTGTCCTTTCTGAAAGCATGTTCTTGCACCCCAGGGTTATCCTTTGTGTGATCCCGACAAGAGGAGTGGCTGTGAGTTCTAAAACACTTAAGAACTACCACAAATGGGAGGCAATGGCAGGCCAGCTTCTATGGTAGACATGCCTCCCTGAACAGTCATGCTAGATGTTCTGTGTCAGGGAAATCTGGAGATCTACAAAGCAGTTCATCAAAGAGCTGTCTTGCAGATAAAATTCCACCTCCAGATGCCTCCTCAAGAAAAGGTACCTTGAGGGGCTGGAGAGATGGCTTAGCGGTTAGGCGCTTGCCTGTGAAGCCTAAGGACCCCGGTTCAAGGCTCGATTCCCCAGGACCCACGTTGGCCAGATGCACAAGGGGCGCACGCATCTGGAGTTCGTTTGCAGTGGCTGGAAGCCCTGGCGCGCCCATTCTCTCTCTCTCTATCTGCCTCTCTCTCTCTCTGTCACTCTCAAATAAATAAATAAAAATGAACAAAAAAATTAAAAATAAAAAAAAAGAAAAGGTACCTTGAGCTACAGATATGGCTTAGCAGTTACGCATTAGCCTGTGAAGCCTAAGGACCCTGGTTCAAGGCTCAATTCCCCAGGACCCACGTTAGCCAGATGAACAAGGGGGCACACACGTCTGGAGTTCATTTACAGTGGCTGGAGGCCCTGGTGCACCCATTCTCTCTCTCTCTCTATCTGCCTCTTTCTCTATCTGTCACTCTCAAATAAATAAATAAAAATAAACAAAAAAATTTAAAAAAGAAAAGTTACCTTATAAAATAAAAACAACTAAAATTTTTTCTTCAGTTGCTTGGAGAATTTTTTTTTTTTTTTTTCCTGAGATGGGCACAGTGGCTTGTGTCTGTAATCTCAGCTACATGGGAGTCCAAGGCAAGCCAGTGGGGGTTTGAAGCCACTCAGTGCAACACAATGAGACCCTTGAGGACAATCTGTGTAACATAGTAAGATGCCATCAGAAGAGAAAAGGCAATGGGAAGGAGAAAGGAAAGAAAGAGGAGAGGGCTGGAAAGATGGCTCAGTGGTTAAGATGCTTGCCTGCAAAGCCAAATGCCTCAGGTTCAATCCCCAGATGCACAAAATTGCAAATGTATCTGGAGTTCATTTGCAGTACCTAGAGGTCTACGTGAATCCATTCTCTGCCCCCCCCAAACACCTCCCAGTCATGGTGGTACACTCCTTTAATCCCAGCATTCAGGAGGCTGAGATAGGAGGATTCCTGTGAGTTTGAGGCCAGCTGGAGACTACTTACTGAATTTCAGGTCAGCCTGTGCTAGAGTGAGACCTTACTTCAGAAAGAAAGGAAGAAAGAAAGAAATAAAGAAAGAAAGAAAGAAGGAAAGAAAGAAAGAATGAAAGGAAGGAAGGAAGGAAGAAAGAAGAAAGAAAGAAAGAAAGAAAGAAAGAAAAAAAGGAAGGAAGGAAGGAAGGAAGGAAGGAAGGAAGGAAGGAAGGAAGGGAGAGAGAAGAAAGAGAAAGAAAGAGAGAGGAGGGAAGGGGAGGGGAAGGGATGGGAGGGGAGAGGAGAGGAGAGGAGAGGAGAGAGGAAACTATTTAAAGCAAATTTAGTTTCAACACAGACAAACCACATATCCTATGGAGTCCATCACAGTGAATTTATATACAACTTAAAGACAGGTAAAGGGTGGCTGAAGAGATGGCTTAGTGGTTAAGGCACTTGACTGCAAAGTCAAAGGACCCAGGTTCAATTCCCCAGGGCCCATGTAAGCCAGATGCACAAAGCAGCACAAACGTCTGGAGTTTGCAGCAGCTAGAATGCCCATTCTCTCTCTCTCTCTCTCTCTATCTCTCTCTCTCTCTCTCACACACACACATATCTATCTGCTGTTTTGAGAGTTCTTAAAGTAACTTGTTTAAATTTAATTCCTTCTCCGATACATTTGATCCCAGAAATCAGTGTTTTAAACTTTCACAGAAATCATTTTTAATGTACAAATCAATCTAAGTACCTGTAATAAGCCATTACACATCAACATAAATACCATATTTTTGTGAAAACTTACCAAACAAAATTTTTTTTTCTCAAGGAACAGTGGCCTTGTTTTATCTTCTTGCAAATCTCTTTAATATCTCTCTACCTTAAAAGTAAGCGGCTACATTCTCGGGTCTTCTATAGTCTGCTGTGACATGTTTTAGTTGAAACAGTTTAATAAAGAAATGGCCTTACATAGATTTATAGTTTGGAACAGGAGGGATTTCAAAATAGTATTTTCAAAAAATTGTGTATTTTCTGAATACCAAAACAAATTTGACACTTGGTAGTTTCTTAAAGGTTAACTGACATATGAAATCCAAAAATAGTATCAATGAACTTTTCAAACTCTATTAAAAATAAAATCAAGCAAGTACCTTTAACCCTTGAGCCATCTTCCCAATCTGTTACAATATCAACAAAATCCATTTTGAATGGATATGTTCTATTTTTCTTTGAGGAGCAAGTATGAACATATCTCAAAGTAGTTGGTGGAAAGGACCTCTCTGATCATGCATTATCTGTTCTTCATGCCATTCTGCTGCTTGTGACATAAATATTAAATTTCAAGCTGGTTGATGGAAACCCTCAGGGTCTAGGTTCCTAGTCACAGAAAACCTTTACTGAATAAATAATAAGTGAGGCTATTTTTTTTTTTTTTTTTGGTAGGGTCTCACTCTCTAGCCCAGGCTGAACTGGAATACACTATGTAGTCTCAGGGTAGCCTCAAACTCAATGGCTATCCACACCTACCTCTGTCTCCCAAGTGTTGGGATTAAAGTGTGTGCCACCACGCCTGGCTATCAGTGAATTCTTTTTTTTTAATTTGAATCATGGTATCTGAGCAGTACTCACATCTATAATCAGAGCACTCAGGAGACTGAGGTAGGAGGTTGACCATGAGTTCAAGGCCAGCCTGGGCTGCACAGTTCCAGGTCAGTCTGGTCTAGAGTGAGACCCTGCTTCAAAAAAACAAACAAGGGCTGGAGAGATAGCTTAGCGGTTAAGCGCTTGCCTGTGAAGTCTTAAGGACCCCCGTTCAAGGCTTGGTTCTCCAGGACCCATGTTAGCCAGATGCACAAGGGGGCGCACGCGTCTGGAGTTCGTTTGCAGTAGCTGGAAGCCCTGGCACACCCATTCTCTCTCTTTCTCTCTATCTGCCTCTTCCTCTCTCTGTCACTCTCAAATAAATAAATAAAAACGAACAAAAAAACAAACAAAAAAAATCATGTAATCTCTCCTCACTGCAGTGTTTCACACTAGTATGAAGATAGCAATACAGGCTCAGCAGTGAAGTGAGCTTCCAGCTCAAGACTGAGGATTTATGGGCCGCCTGAGACCAGTAGAGTCCGGATCTCCAGACCTCGCATAAACAGCTGGGTGTGACCACACACGCACCTGTAACATCAGTCCTATGGGGAAGCAGAGACTGGTGGATCATTGGAGCCCAGCAATTAATAACGTGACCCAGGCTCAAAACAAACTGGGTGTTAGAGCAATGGAGCAGGACACCCTACCTTCCCCTCTGGCCACATTAAGCAAGTTGCCCCCACCGCACACCGCACTATATGCACACACACATAAGCAGGAAAAAAAAAAAAAGATATCAATACCACTAAACAACAGCAGAGTGGCTTCATCACCGCTTTGTATGTTGGGGGTGGAGGGGAGGGATGTACAGATATCACTGCACTCAAATCTGCTAAACAAACTTTAACATCCCTTGAGCTGTCTTTCCAGAGCATGGACCAAGTATGAACATTGCTGAACACAAATTTAGCAACAGGCTCTCCATGGAGAGAAGAATAGATTTTCATTTCTGTCTCTGGGGCTCCAGGGTAAACCGTTGGCCTTGCAGAGTAACCTGCTCACGGGAAAGTCGCACTTCCTCCCAATCTCCTATAAAAACAAGTGTCAACACTGGTTACTAGTGAAACTTTTAACCCTTCCTGCCAATAGCAAAGGATGTGAAGAAACATTCAACATCTTACTTAAAATGGTACATGACTCTTTCCAGTTTTTTTTAAATATTTTATTTTATTTTAATGCTTTTTTAATAACACCATTCTTATATTTTCCTGAAAACTCACAAACAAAAGCATTTCCATGTCAGTACTTCTGGGAAAAAAAAATGTGTAAAATATGAAATTAAAATCAAAATATGAGAGAACATTGTTAAACAGTTTTAAGAAAACTTACTAGCCTTTAATAAACAGAACTATTTCCAAGAATAACAATTCTTAAACATTTCTCCTTAAAAAAATAGAATAGAGCATAAAAATGTATCTCATAAATCACTGAGATGTGTAAATAAAGGAAGCTGCAGAAATTCCTAGGGCAGAAAAAAAAATCATTTTTAAATTTATCTACTTGCAAGAACAAATATATCACATCTGAAATATAAATAATTATAAAGTCACAACTAATTTCTTCTTCGATCTTAGCTTTTGAACAATGTCCAAGTTTTTAACACTGTAAATAATATATAACTTAAAGCTCTGGTCTTTAATTCACAGGATGATGTGGAAGATATTTTTCTTCTGAAAAGCTGCCATAACTAGTTTATAAATTTGTTCAAGTTAAAAGCCAGATTTTTCATAATTAGATGATTAATGAATGTTTCTTTAGCTTATGGGTCAGATAGGGGTCTGAGTTAAAGATTTCCTAGGGTCTGTGAGAAAGAAACTCTATCCCTCCACAGCCTTTTCCTGCTTAGGAAAGACTTAACATATTCCTCTCTCCTTTTCTGAACACAGCGGTCATTCGGAGACAACGGAGCCTCTCTTTCCACAGGGAGCCTTCTGCAGGCTTTCTTCCTGAGACTCGGAACTGATCCTTGAGACTGTCCTGCACACAATTCTCCCACAGGAATACGTGTCCTCCACGAGCTGACCTCTACAAACATCCAGCTTCACGCATCACTGCACAATGCCTGTCCTCTCTCCTCCCAGCGTCCCTCTTCCCTCTGCCTGCCGTGGCTTCTGGGAGCAACACTGATCAATTGTTATCCAAACTCCTCTCACTGGGGAAACCCCCATTATCCACTCTGCTTCCCATCTGTGCCTGTAACTCCTGTGTGAACCTCACTTTCTTGGAGTCACCTTCCCGGCTTCCTCAGCCTGCCAGGCACAAGCCTCCTTAACCTCTCTCTGCATCTCTTTTGACTTTCTGTACATATCGGATTTTCGCCCTGATTCTAGCCTTTTCTTTTTTATTGATTTGCTTTTGATTCTTTCTGCGGAGCTGGGGAATTGAATTCATACCTTTGTACACACTAGCCCTCGACACCGTTTAATGGTCTCACCTTATTACAGTCTCTCTCTGAGCCAAGTCATCTCTTCCCAAGGTTTTAGATGGTATTGACAAGAAACGAACCGCAAAGCTGATGTTTTCATTTTTAACCACTCATGTAGTGTATCACTAAAACAGGCTGTTTTACTTGCATTTTCCTCCATCATTTAAATTTATCATATCCTTATTTATTTAAATTTTACTAATTTCTCTATTCTTTTCTTCAACTCCCAAGTGGCATTTCATTTATCACATAGATGAAGAAATGACACCAGGCTGGGGGCTCAGCGGTAGGTAGAGTAAGTGTTTGGCAAATACAAAGCACTGAGTTCTATCCTGAGAACTCTCTAAATAAATAAATAAACAAAAACAAGGAAGAAAAAAGTCACATCATAGTGTCATCATTTTGTATACATAACTTCCCCTTGTGCTATTGATAGCTCTTTAAGGTCACTAGTTTCCTAGTATTGATCTGGCTACATAGATATTGAATGGAACTTTGTTGAGTACACTAATACTGTGATTATGCTTAGGACGGCTTTTATATGCTGACTTTTAAATTTTGTTATTATATTATTAATTTTTTTGAGGTAGGGTCTTCCTCTAGCCTAGGCTGAACTGGAATTCACTATGTAGTCTCAGGCTGGCCTCAAACTCACAGCAATCCTGCTACCTCATCTTTCAGGGTGCTGGGATGAAAGGTATATGCTGTCACACCAAGCAATATATTTCTTAAAGCAGGGTCTCCCTCTAGCCCAGGCTGACTTGGAACTCACTCTTGTAGCTCAGGTTGGCCTCAAACTCAATGGTGATCCACCTCTCAGCCTCCTGATTGCTGGGATTAAAGGCATGCACCACCATACCCAGCTATATGCTGATTTGTATTACAGCCACATTCAAGCAAGTTTTCCCTAGCAAACCATTAACATACAGATGGCAACCCATATCTCATTTTTTCCTGTTTATTTTTATTGACAACTTCCATCATTGTAAACAATATCCCACGGTAATTCCCTCCCTCCCCCCACTTTCCCCTTTGAATTTTTGTTTGTCAGAGTCCCTAGTGTAGCATTTTGACTATAGCTAAAACTCTACTTAATTGGATTAATGGTTTAATAGTAAACCTAATAAGTTCCTGTTTAGATGCTATCAAGGTATTGGGTTGCTCAAAAAAAATATATATATATATAGATATAGACTTCCAGGTAAAATGGCTGCATAGGAGTTATGCCAAACCAGCCCAGGGAGGGATTTAAGCAAATCTGCAGCAAAATACTCTTCTTCCAAAAAGTGAAGGTGTATAGGTTTTTATTAATCACAGCGGAGAAGCAGGAGAGACCAAGATCTACCAGAAAGGAGGAAACTGGCCATTATCCCTCCAAAGCGCTTGTGGCCCCTATCCATGGGGGTCCACTTGCCCACTTGGCCCAGCACCGAGCTGTGGGAGCAGAGACCAAACAAGGGGATTTCCCAAGCTCATCAGCTTCCTTGCAAAATCAAGAGACTTGAAGGGGCACAACAGAGACCAGCCCAAGGAGATACAGGTAGGAGCATCTGAGCAGTTCCAGCACAACTCCAGGCTTCCTGCACTCTCCCATCCCCCAACTGTTAGAAGCACCAACCTCCAGAGAATGCATTCAGCCTCCAATAGCTGGGCATCGGTCAAAGCTGAACAGAGCACCAGGTCCACAGCACAACACAGAGGGATTGAGGTGTGCACTCAGCATTGGTGAGATTGAAAGTCACCCCAAAGGGTAGAGGCTGACTGACAAAAAAGCAGGCACATAGGTCTCTACTGGAAGTGCCAATCTCTCTTTCCCTGTCAGGGCAGGTTATGGGTTACATATTCATGGTTGGCTTTACCATACTCAGTTAAGCTATATTTGGGGGTTGACTATTATTGCCTTTGATGCTTTCAGGTTCATAGGGCCTTTGTCTTTTTCTTCTGTTATTATTGGGGGCAGGGTCTGATTCAGACCCAGGCTGACCTGGAACCCATTTCACAACAGAAATCTCAACCTCACAGCTGACAGGATTAAGGGTGTGGGGCAAAACATACCCTTAGGGATTCAGGCTTTATAACGTTATCTGTGTTTCAATCCCCACACTTGCATACTCTCTGCTGGTTTTTATTGAATGTGTATATTGCTCCGCTGAATTTTAGGATTTGCCAGTAAATTGCTCCACCCAGCCCACTAGAATACTTGAATAGCAGGCAAACTCAACACCTAGAATTATTTTTGCGTTTGGATTGGAGTACAAGAGCTACACTTGGCATCTTAAACTCCTACTCTGGAGGTACATAAAATTGGATTTCTAAGTCTAAGAGCAGCACGGATAATTAAAAAACTCAAGCATCAAATCAACTCAGGATGTAAAAATTGCAACATTATAATACAAGAAACACAATGAATCAAGGAAATACAATCCCACCAAAATGTCTAAATCCATCAAAAATGACCCCCAATGAGACTGTTTTAGATGAAGTGATTTTATCTATACTCAAAGAAATCAAATGAATTAAAGAAGAAAACAAAGGCAAGTGAGGCACCTGTTTTGACACTCCTCTATCATATGTACAGAGTAAGAAAGTCTGTGATCCTGTCTGCCGTAGTCCTTCATTCCTTGTTGGAGGAGTGTTTGCTGTATCTGATAAAAATAATGGAAGGAAGAGGCTGTAATGCCTTCCCCCAAAATATTCCTTCAAGGACCTGAGCAGAGCTATTTTATCAGGTGTATAAAGCTAAAAATTCACTTTTATGGTTCCCAGGGGATTTGAGAGTGGTTTAGTCAATTTGATGGATATATGAGAAAACCAGTGATGTCACATATAAAGAGCACTGCTTCTTCCGAGTTGTGATTATTTACCAGCATTCTGAAAAATCTGTATTAAATATATACTCTTCTAAGCAAATAGAGTCCATATGATTTATCCAAGGAAAAAGTAATATCAGTAAATGAGTAACCACAGAA
This sequence comes from Dipus sagitta, assembly GCA_036346955.1. Taxonomy (NCBI): domain Eukaryota; kingdom Metazoa; phylum Chordata; class Mammalia; order Rodentia; family Dipodidae; genus Dipus; species Dipus sagitta. The sequence goes on from CM070772.1 coordinate 29,921,785, forward strand.
ACAATTTGACAGATTTTCTAAGACTTTACTTCTTAAGAATATAAGCTATTGATAAAATTATGGGCTATTCTACCTATAAACTTATTGAGAAATCATAATTTCTATGTTACTTAAACTATTTCAGACATGGATAATGAGCCTACCATTGAGCTTAGGATAACAGGGTTGCATGGCCAGGGTCTTAGGAGATATAGCTTCAGGATAAGGGAGGTTTTAAAACACAACTCAACAAGAAAGGTTGAGGAGTTCCAAAGGGTAGATGAAAGGATTCCAGGAAATGAGTTGAAAGAGTTGGGGTCATAAAGAGGATTTTACAGAACTCTTTGAGAACTAGAGTCTGTGAAGCAGAGTAAGTGGGAAATCTTAAATATCTTGTGATTTGGACAAGACCAAGGGCTAAGGACACGATAACATTCTTCCTTGGTGTCAGGTAAGTTGCTGTACCGACTGTGAACGTCAGCAAGACAAAGAATGAGAGGTCTTGCTCAGAACACATGGAGCTTCCATTACATCTGTTTCCCCCGAGGCCTTCAGGCCAGCAAGGCAGTATGCGACTCAGAGTGTAACACACACTTCTTGAGCCCTGCCAATGCCATGCTTGGTTGGGATTCTTCTAGAGAGTTTCTCCAATATACTTAGCTAGGAAAAAAAAAAAAAAATGAACAGGAAAGATAAGGCAAACCACTGCTTTTCAGGTGAGATGACATGATGCTTATTAAGGACAATCAAGCTGGGTGCTGTGGAGCACACATGTAGTCCCAACTACTCCGGAGGCTGAAGCAGGAAGATTACTTACGTCCAATCTCTATAATGTAGCCACAGTCTCTCACAAACAGGTTAAAAAATTAATAGCACAAAAATGAAAAGAGCCGGGTGCGGTGACACATGCCTTTAATCCCAGAACTCAGGAGGCAGAAGTTGGAGGAACACCGCAAGTTCGAGACCACACTGAAACTACATAGTTAATTTCGGGTCAGCCTGGGCTACAACAAGGCCTTACCTCAAAAGAGAGAGAGAGAGAGGAAGGGTATTTTATGAACTGAACTTTATAGCACAGTTCAATTAAGGTATGCTGATGAGAAAAATAGATCCAAAGAACTGTACCACTCTTTATAAAAGCAGACACAATACCTGTACAGTTAAAAAAATTCTATTCGCAATAGCAACAAGAAAAGTGGACATTAATTTAGTAAAAATGTATAAAATCTCTTTGAACAAAGCTATCAACTTTCTTAAAGTTTGAAGAATATAAAATATAAAAGTGTTGGGTATGGAAGCATATACCTTTGATCCCAGCACTCAAGAAGCAGAGGATCACTGTGAGTTCAAGGCCAGCCCAAGACTACATAGTGAGTTCCAGTTTAGCCTGGGCTAGAGTGAGACCCAACCTCAAAAAAAAGTATTTTTTGAAGTAAATGAGAAGTCTAAATATTGTTAAAGGTATTGTTTCTTATGAAATATTTATCAATTTTCCTTCATTCCAACAAAATATTTTGTTAAGCTTTATTAAACCCAATGTATCAGAACCCAAAGTTGAAAAACAGTTTCTAATGAAAAGGACCAGCTTTCCTAGATGTAAATAAAATTTATACAGATTTATATACCATGCTAATATATTAAGTTAATACGCTATGTTAAATACAGAGTAGTCTGTATTTAAAGTCACAATGAATATACACATATTTTAAAAAATGTTTTATTTTTATTTATTTGACAGAGAATGAGGGGGAGGGAGAGAGAGAATGGGCACACCAGGGCATCCAGCCACTGCAAACGAACTCCAGATGTGTGTGTCCCCCCCTTGTGCATCTGGCTAACGTGGGTCCAGGGAAATCGAACCTGGGTCCTTGGCTTTGTAGGCAAATGCCTTAACTGCTAAGCTATCCCTCCAGCCCAAATATACACATATTTGTATTTGTGAGCATGCATATCTTTTCATCTAGAGTGGAAGGCCATCTGCCTAATTGTCAGCACTAGTGATTTTCTATGGGGACAAACATTTATATTCTTCATTTTTATATTATACTCTACTGAATCACTATGAATACTTTTCTCCTATAAGTTTTATAATTTAAACTAGAGGCATTTGTGGAAAACTGAGGGATGAACACTGGAATGGGATATGGTTGAGATTTCTTTTTCATATGAAGCCACAGAGTGGGAACACCCGTCTGCAGAGGAGGTTGAGAAAGTCTCTCCAGTGGGGACACAGAGCTTTTTCTTGAAATAGGAGTCATAACTCAGGGTGCAAAAATGAGGCATTTCAAGTGAAGATAACTGCCTATCTGGGCTGGGGGCGGGGATCAAAGCATGGGTTCAGAGAAAACCACAGGTGATAAAGATAAAGGGCAAATGACTTTGGGATGCATCCACATGACTCGCTGAGCATTTGACATCTTCAACAAGAACAAAGGATAGATAACCGCGCCAGTCACAGGGCTAGGAAGTGCAAGAGCTCAGTGATTTGGACAGAGAAGCTCACGTATTATTCATACAGCGTTTGACATGATTGGTTGGAGACATATGTGCAGTATCCAGGGGCCCTGAGATATAGAGGTTCCAGATCCAGGCATAAGGTAGAGTCTTCTGTAAGTTTGTAGCCTATGGAAGAGCAGACGTACAACCATCTAAAAAAGGGACAAGGTAAACAGTAGGGAGCCTCTTAATTTAAACCAACCTATCTAGGGCTTCCCAAATTTCAATCTTCACTGTGCATTCCCAATAGCTCCCACCTTAACACCCAGTTTACCTTTTCATATATCCAGCTGAGCACCCCCACTCATCCTACCAACAGCCATCCTCCTTATGAGTAAACCATTGCAAAATTAGCACATTCTGTTCATTGCCTGCAAGGAAATAGGCTTACATGTACTGAGTGGCTTACATGTACTGAGTAAACTGCAGCTCTGAGCAGGTACTGGGTCTACATGCAACTTACAAACCAGATTCCACTTCCTCCTCAAGGAGAGAGATATTATTATCCTCTAGTTGTAGATAAGATATCAAAGCACAAAGATGTCAGGGAATGCCGAAGATATACAAGTAATGATAAACGACTGAGCCTCCTTCCATTCAAAGTCTATCTCTTTTCAAAGCCTGGATCTTCATCTGCTAAGGTAACAATCCTATTGCCTTTGTGTTCACCACGACTTTACAGGATCACTTTGAAACTGAAAGAATTAATAGGGAACAAAACCAGGAGGTGGGGAAGGCCTCTGCTCTTCAATGCCAATGGTGACCTACTGAGAAGTAGTCAATGCATTTTCTGGGAAAATCCTTGGACGAGATAGTTTTCAGAGAATGTGCTTCTTCAGTTTCCTGGCATTAATGACTGCCTCCTAGATAGGAATTTTACTGTTGAGAGATGTCAGAAAAGAAACATGCATTGCCTGTGTGAGAAGACCAAAGCTGGTGGATATTACATAAACACCATTTTGTTAAGAATAAGAATTTTTAAAATCACAAATCTTATAAACAGTACTATTCAAGCCACTGGAAAAAGAAAAGACTTTTTTTTTTTTCCTTTTTTGTCCTTAAAAGCTTAATATCACCAAAGAAATAAGAAAAAAAGTGTTCAAGATGATGGACTAGCTGTCACCATCGAAATACAAACCCCCAAGCTCTATCTCTCTTTGTGGCCCAATGCGATGGACATATTATGAACAATAAGACCTCATAGACGTAAACACCTATAACTCACATGGCCTCCCACACCTTGCAAAGCTTGCCCGTCTTCAAGCTTCCTGGTCCTTAATACCCTCATATAAACGACAATCTTAGGTATTTCAGGCCTCTTAAAATATTTTAATTTATTTAAGAGAGAGAGAGAGGCAGATAGAGAATGGGAGAGCCAAGTCCTCTAGCCAATGAAAATGAATTCCAGACGCATGGACCACCTTGTACATCTGGCTTATGTGGGTACTGTGGAATTGAACCTGGATCCTTAGGCTTTGCAGGCAAGTGCCTTAACCACTAAGCCATCTTTCCAGCCTATAAGTATATATTTCTTTACACATTTTCTCTGTTTCAATGTCATTAGATTTTCTTCAGCAACTACAATCCATTTTTCCAATCCAGTCTTACCAAAAACTTAACAATTAAGAGATAAACCCAAGTGTGGTTGGAGGCAAAGAGAAGGGGACTCCCCATTAATTATAGTATATTACTCACAATGTCTATCAGTTTTAAAGCCAGGACTTGCATCTCCAAATTAGGAAAAGCCCTTTTTTTTTCTTCTTTGAGACAAGGGTCTGACTATATTGCCCAAAGTAGGTTCAGGGGATCCTCCTGCTTCAGTCCCAAGGGACTAGAGCAATAGACAAGGGCTGGAAACTGGATTCTTACTAAAACAACTAAAAATTATATTTTTAAATAATATTTATTTATTTATTTATTTATTTATTTATTTACTAGAGAGAGAGAAAAAAAAAATGGGCATGCCGGGGCCTCCAGCTGCTGCAAACAAACTCCAGACATATGCACCACCTTGTGCATCTGGCTTACATGGGTCCTGGGAAATTGAACCTGGGTACTTTGGCTTTATAAGCAAGCACCCTAACCACTAGACCATCTTTCCAGCACTAAAAATTATATTAAGGGCTGGAGAAGTAGCTCTTTGGTAAGGCACTTACCTACCATGTGTGTCCAGTGACCTTGAGGCCAATGACCATTGCTATAAAATTATATGAAAGTTTTAGAACTGATGTAAAATATGCTATAGTCATAGAAACCTTAAGTCTTTTTTCTTTAAAACTTTTTTATTGACAATTTTCACATGAATATAATACATACCTTCTTTGGTCTCTCTCCCCACAACACAACCTTGCTTAACTCACCCCACTGAATTCCTTCTTTCCGAGTAGACCTTCCTCTACTTTGATAACTTGTTTTTCTTTGCCCTCCTCTGTCATCCGTGTAGAAATGTTGATGTAGAAAATTGTGTGGTGGTTTAGCAGAGGTAGCATCAACTGCTATGACGTCATAATGTAACAGTCACTTTGTGTCCGGAAAATAGTGTCAAAAAGTACTGCTCTCCATTCTCAGGTTTTTACATTTTTTTTTAACATTTTATTTATTTATTTTTCTTTACATTCTTTTTGATTCTTCTAAAAAATTTTATTTATTGATTGATTTATTTATTTGACAGAGAGAAAGAGAGAGAAGGGGCGTGCCAGGGCCTCCAGCCACTGCAGATGAACTCCAGATGCATGTGCCCCCTTGTGCATCTGGCTAATGTATGTCCTGGAGAATCGAACCTGGGTCCTTTAGCTTTGCAGGCAAACACCTTAACTGCTAAACCATCCCTCCAGCTCTCTTTTTGATTCTTATTGTGCAACGTTCCTGAGCCTGGAGGGTATGGTAATGATGTCTGATTAACACTGAATATCCAGCCTTTGCTTATTTTTAGCACTTTGAGTCTCCCCGGTAGTCGTTGCAATCTGCAAAAGCAAGGTTCTCTGGCCAAAGGTGCAGTCAGCACTAATCTATGGGGATAAACACACTATAAATATTTACAGGGCAACTAATGCGCACAGCACATCTATATAGTCAATCAACAGTAGTGGCTTCCTTCTTGGGGTCTACGACCTTCTGCAACTTTTTAAGTGGTTTTCAGTACCAGATATTCATTCTCTCCCATGGAGCAGGTCTCAGATCCAATCAGAAAGCAGTTGGTTACTCCCATACCAGTCATGCCACTATTGTACCTCTTGGCTGGCTAGTCAATTGTGTAGTAAGTAGGGTTGTTCAGAAGTTAAGTAAGCCTGTTGATGAATTTTCTCACCCAGCAGCCTGCATAGAACTTTCTAGTATTATGCACTATGCCGGATAGCCAAGAGGGAGGTGGCTTCCGGCTCAGTTCGTTTGATTTTTCTTTTTTATTTATTTATTTTTAATTGACAACTTCCAACCATTGTAATCTCCCCCCAAGACTTTCCCATTGACAACTCCACTCTCCATCATATCCCATCCCCCTCTCAATCAGTTTGATTTTTCAATGCCCTGTAACCAACATATGTGTTGGGTTTAGCAATGAGGTCTAACTATCTAGTTTAGCAATGAGGTCTTACTATCTAGTGCTGGTGCATATCCAAGAGCTTTGACAATAGCCTGTATTGTTTTGGGGGCCTCATGGGACATCCATGACCAACAACTCACTGGGAAGTATTCCATCCCTGGTGTTAGGACTTTCCTATAACAATGCATGACTTCTGTGACCAGCATTATTCACCCTCCCACCTCAGGAATATTTTTGCCCCAACTAAGGCTCTTTCTTTTTTTAATTTTCAATTTTTCAAGGTAGGGTCTCGCGCTAGCCCAGGCTGACTTGGAATTCACTATAACCTCCCGAGTGTTGGGATTAAAGGCATGCGCCACCATGTCTGGATTCTCTCTCTCTTTTTTTTTTTTCTTAATTATGTTTTAAATCAGTTGACAAAGAAGTGGATTTCACTAAGTTGTTTTATAATATCTTAGTTTATTTATCTACTTTTATTTTTTGATTTTTTGTGGTAGGGTCTCACTCTAGCCCAGGCTGACCTGCAACTTGGTCTGTAGTACCAGGCTGGCCTTGAACTCATAGCAATCCTCCTACCTCTTCCTCCAGGGTGGTGGGATCAAAGATGTGGGCCACAACCCCTGGCTAACATCTTAGTTTTGATTAACCCTTCCCATCTTCCATTCCCTTCCTTAAATCTCATTTTAACTTTTCCACCTTTTGGTATTCTGCCCTTCTGCTAACATATCTACGATTCCCTCACTCCCTCCTCTTATGCCCTACCCTTTCGCCTATCTCAAGACTCCCTTGTGGATTCCTGGGTTCTCCTCACTCTAACTCCAACTTACATACAAATCTAAAAACCTGGAAGTTAAGATCTGCATATGAGAGGGAACATGTAATATTTATCTTTCTTGTACTATTTTTCCAGATCCATCCATTTTTTTCTGCAAATTTCATTTCCTTTAAAGCTGAATAAACCTTCATAGTATACTTGCAGCATATCTTCATTATCCACTCACCAATTTAAGCTGATTCCATTTCTTTGCTATTGTGGATAGACCAACAATAAACATGTATGAGCAAGTTTCTCTATGGTCAAGTATAGAGTCCTTCAGGCATATACATGCCCAGGAGTGGTGCTGCTGGGTCATATAGTCTACTACCTCCTTTTGTCCCTTCTCCTCACCACTTCCATTGAAGCCTTTCCTCTTTCCAACCTAGTCCCTCTTCTGCTTTGATGTCTTTCTCCCCTTCTCCAGCATACATGACCGCATGTTGATGGGCCCAGTATTGTACAGGTCTTATGTAGTAACAGTAGCCATTATGAAGTCATGAATGCAACAGTCTCTTCATGTCCAGAAGACAGGGTTCCAGAGCACTTCTCTGTCTTCTGGTTCTTATTTCTATCCCCTCTTGCATGAAAGAAACCATAAGTGTTATTGGCTAATTATGTACTTCTGTGCTCCACTGTTGTTTTATAATGTCTTCCTACTTTAAAGTTTTCTTTTGAGCCACCGAGGCAGCAGAAATGATTTGTATTTTAGTTTGAGAAGGCATTGAGGTAGGGTAGAGTTAGGGTGACTGGACCCCTGAAGGTAAAAAGGGCAGGAAAGTTTGCACTTGCTAAAAATCCAAGATCATCTGACTTCTTGCCTCTTGCCTAGCTCGGTAGAACTGTTTTCCCACCGTCAGGATCCCTCCTAGGAGGGAGGTCTTTCATAGGATTTAAACATGGTGGTTAATCAAGTTCAGCTCCTGGAACTTGGTGCCAGAGCTAATCTCTTCCTGAGACAGCCCCTAGCCTTTTAACCAACCAGCTGGCCCTCTGGTTCACATGGGCCAAAAGACAGCCCACCACCCTAAGGTTATAAATACCTTTGCAAGGGGAGGGCAGATGCTCGCTCTCTGATAACTTGGGACTTCCAGCTGTGGGTGAGTTTTTCCTTGGGCTGGGCCTGGGCTGGCTAGGCCCAGGCCCCAGCCAGGAGGGCCCCCTAGCTCTTACTCTCTGCATGGGTTCTTTATCTCCTCCAGCTCCCCACATGGCAGGAGGTCCTTGAACTTTCTTTTTTCTTTTCTTTCCAGATCCATATCCTAGGCTCCATGGTGGTGTACTTCTCTTCTCCCCACTTAATCTCCCCTTACCTCCCAGCCTTCCCCTTTCTGCACTCCTTTGTAAAACTTGAATCAAATGTGGTATTTTTAAAAATCCTTCTCTTGAATCTGGAATTGCCTATTCTTTGGTTAGTTTGCAGATATGAACTCAGGGGTTGGGGTTCCAGGAAGCACCCCGGAACCCCAATTTCCCCGTTACAGCATGTGCAGGCTGTTACTTGCTCTGCATGGAATACGACTTTCTGGATATCCAAAGCTTCAACAATCTAGAATACTTGCTTGGCCATGGATGTCAAAATCATCACAAACGGTACTGGTGGGACTCCTCTGGTTACCAATGAGATAGCTCAAAGGCTGGGGAAACTGCTTGTTGTGCAAGCCTGAGATCAGATCCCCAGCACCCTCATATAAACCAGAGTGTTGGTGTGTGCCTGTAATGTCAGTGCTTGGGGAGGTAGACATAGGAGCATCTCTAGGGCTTGCTGGCCAGCCTGCTCAGTCACATCCGTGAACTCTAGGTTCAATGAGTTATCCTCTCACAAAAGATGGGTGGACAGGAACTGAAGAAAACACCTGATGTTGACATGTTGATCTCTATTCTCCACATGCATAGATGCATACATGCACGTGCACCTGGACATATACATATGAATCCCCATACATGCATGCATACTTCACACAGAGAAAAATTTTTTTAAAAGGAAAAGAAATATCTAAATAGAAAACTAAATTCATGCTAGGCACGGTGGTCACACACACCTTTAATTCCAGCATTCTGGAGAAATCTGAGGTAGGAGGATTGCAGTGAGTTTGTGACGAGTCTGGAGGGGCTACAGAAAGAGTTTCAGGTCAGCCTGGGCTAGAAAGAGACCTTCCTCAACAAACAAACAAATAAACAAACAAACAGGATTTCCAGCTCTCAGCCTAATTCTGTCCTCCCAAGCCAAAACTCAGACAAGTATAAACATCAAAAAGCCTAATTTACATGTAACTTAGAGATCAAAAAGACAAAAGGAAATACACATTCAGCTAATGTGAACCTCAGTTTTTTTTTTTTAATAAAGCAAATGAAAAGGTGTAGAGACCAATTATTTAACGTCACCGAATCTTTACTGTATTTATACGTCCTAGTAAAACCAATATTCGATTTTCATCATTACCTCCTATAAAAAGAAACTCAAATACCTTTTGAATCTGTGAACTTTCCATTGAGAAGGTCTATTATTTGGTGAGGATAGAAGTCAAAGAGTTCAAGATGTCACTAGACTAGGTCGGCTTTCACTCTCTCTGGTCCACGTTTCCTTGTGGGTCACCTCAGCGCTCCATGCTGTCAGCTACCTGCCCCTGGTTTCTGTTGCCGGAAGCAGTCTGGCTGGTTACTTTGCATTCGTGTGGTAATGTTGATGAGCTTCTTTCCCTAGGCTTGGGGGGGAGAGGAAACTCCCTGGGGTGGAAGTGGGAGTGTTGGGAGAACCCTGCAGAACTTTAACTTTGTATTTATCCCTTGTAAAGCATCTAAAACAGCCTTTCTGATTTTGAGAACTAAGACACCCATGAAAACTTCTGTGAAGGTGCCTGGCTGGAATAAATAGGTTTGCTAAAATTTGGTTTAGGGAAATTATCTCATTATAGTAATCATGTAAGAATAATAATGTACCAGATTTTCAAAATACATGAAGGCCTGGTGATGTATAGTCCTGTGGTCCTGCCTACCCAGTTACTCAGGAAGCTGATGCAGGAGGATCAAGTGTCCAAGGCTTGCGTGAGCTATAGTAAATTTAAGTCCAGCCTAGGTAACTTAGTAAGGCTGTCCCAAAAACAATTTTTTTAATTTTAAAATATTTTACTGTTTTAATATTTTATTATTATTTGTTTATTTATTAGAGAGAGAGAGAACAAGAGGCAGATACCCCAACTATTGCAAATGAACTCCAGATGCATGCACCACCTTGTACATCTGGCTTATGTGGGTCCTGGGGAGTCAAATGTGGGTCCTTTGGCTTTGCAGGCAAGTGCCTTAACTGCTAAGCCATCTCTCCATCACATTTTTTTTTTTTATTAAAGGATTGTGAGTAGTGGTAGAGCACTTACTTGACATTCATGAAGCCTTGGGTTCCATTCTTTGCACACAAACTCAATCTCTCTTTCTCTCTCACACACACATATACACATACTACTCAGAAGAGCATCTATTAATCTTGAAAGAGATAAATTTGTACCATGAGGTTGAGGATGGAAAGAAAGAAAATGCCAAATATTTTACCTCAATAGGCAATATTTTTCCCATTATCAATAGAATTTGGGCAACATAACATTCATAGAAAACTACCTTAATTGAAATAGTCCTACCAAAAAGCTTTGTAGTTTACAAGTAAATAAAACCTTGGTTTAATTCCACCTGCTGTTTTATTCTTTCTCTGAGGGCACAACTCAGTCTTTCAAGAAGAATGAAGTTTTTCTGATCTTCCATTTGTGAGGTGAAATAAAATGTATTCTAATATTTATAACTAAGTAAACAACAGTGCATAGAAGACAGCCCATTATGAATAATTAGCATGTACAGTCCAGTCTAGTGTTTAATTAACTGAAAGGGGTCCAGAGACCTGCTGAAAGAAGGTGGCTGTTATTCCCCACTCTGGAGTTGTATTCATAAACCAGCTAGAGGAAAGTAAGCTTCCTCCAACCTCAAACTTCTTTTTCTTTAGATATTATTTTTATTTGAGAGAGAAAGAGGCAGATAAAGAGACAGAGAGAATGGGTGCACCAGGGCCTCCTGCTAAGGCAAATGAGCTCCAGATGTATGTGCCCCCTTGTGCATCTGGTTTGGTGGGTATTGGGGAATTGAACCTGGGTCCTCAGGCTTCATAGGAAATCACCTTCTGCTAAGCCATCTCTCCAGCCCCCACCTCAACTTTCTAATGAAGGCATGAACATCACTGGCTTTAACTGAACAGATGTTGTTAGAGATTGTGTGGTCCTTTATGAAAATGAGAGTAAACATTGCTGTTTATCTATAAACTAAATTAAGACACAGTCCCTTCGGAATTCTGGCAGAAGATGCAAAGGAAACTTGGAAAAAAGGGGCTCATTCAGGATATCACAAATTAGCCAACAGAGTTCTGAAGTAAAAGGTGAGAAACTTGAGATCATTGTCCAGACTTTGCTCCCACCCACTTGCTATAGATAGCTTAAATAAACCTTGGCTCAGTTCTTTTTTTTTTTTTTTTTTTTGTTGTTATTATTATTTTTAAATCAGAGAAAAGGCAAGAGAGAGAGAGAGAGAGAGAGAGAATTGGCATGTCAGGGCCTCCAGCCACTGAAATCAAATTCCAGACATGTAGCCATCTTGTGGGCATGTGTGACCTTGCATGCTTGCATCACTGTGCATCTGACTCTTGTGGGACCTGGAGAGTTGAACATTAATCCTCAGGCTTCACAGGCAAGCACCTTAACCAATAAGCCATCCCTCCAGCCCAGTGTTTTTAATTTTTAAAATTATATCCTTTCTTTCTTAGTACTATCTATGCCTCTCATTGCTGCATGCATTTCTGTAAAAATAACAACCAAGGGGCTGGAGAGATGTCTCAGTGGTTAAGGCACTTGCCTGCAAAGCCTAACAACCCCAGTTTGATTTCCCCATGTAAAGCCAGAAGCACAAAGTGACACATGCATCTGGAGTTCATTTGCAGTGGCTAGAGGCCCTGGCATGCCCATCTTCTGCGCCCCCCCTCTGTTTGTAAATAAATAAATAAAGTATATAAAGACATTTAAAAATAATAACCGATAGGGGCAGAGGATTAGCTCAGCAGGTAGAGTGATTGCCTAATAGACTTGAGGCTCTGGATAGATCCCCAGTACCTCACATAAGGGTAGGGTGTCACAGACCTATAATCTCAGCAGTTAGGGTTAGAGTGTCATTCTCAGTGACACAGCAAGTTCAAAATCAGCTTGCAATACAAGAGACCCTATTTCAATATAAGTAAACAAATTGATTAATTAAAAATAATACAATAACACTTTCCTCTTGAGCCTCATTAGGATTCTCTCTGCTGCTAAAATCCATCCTCAATCCCCTCTGTAATGAGAGTGAATCTTTCCTGGGCTGAACTTATCTCTCAACCTCAGCTCCCTGAATGCTCCAGCTTGTCTTTACTCAGTGTTTCATCCCTCAAGATCCATGAGTTGGAACAGATGTTTTTTTTTTTCCTGCCAAAAATGCATATGCACTTTCCGCATTTGTTCTTTGGCCTCAAAGTTATTTGCCTGGTGCCTCTTTTCCCAAACTCCTCATTTGAGGAGGAAAAACAGTCATTGCTTGGTTGTTAGAATATGGTTCTAAAGAATGCCCATTGTAGTCAGGCAGCAATGACCTCACTCCTGGTACCAATTTATTGTTGCAGTCGACTTCTCCTTGCTGGGACAAATGCTGCACCACACACAACTTATGGGAGAAAAGGGTTTATTTCAGGCTCATAAATTCCAGGGCAGCACCATCGATGGCAGAAGAAGCTGGATCATTTCCATAGATCCAAGCACAGAGGCATCACCAAACATGAACACTAACAGCAGCAAGAATGAACAGCCAGAGCTCCAACTGCTCTCAACCTACCTAGTAGGGCTGGACTGGAGGGCTGGACTAGAGATCTGTTACCAGTGACACATCCCCTAAGCAGGGATCTGTCTGCTGGGGCCTTAAGTAGGAAGTTTAATGAAAAATGCCGGGGTCTATGGGGCCATACATCCAAACCGCCACAGTTAGTTAATATGCTTTTGGTGGCAAATTTAGACATGATACTCTCTATCATCAATCAAAGAATACATTCTTTATACTGACAGGGAATATTTCTAAATAGGTGAATACTACAGTACTTTCTATAAAGAATAAAATCGAATTTGCTTTGCTCATGAAGGCAGACCCCAATACCTTACAAAACTATTCAAAAATAAATGTGCTAAAAAAGAGAGATTACCAGACGAAATGGCATCATTAAAACAGAATTATCTAACTTTTAAAAAATATTTATTAGAGTGCCTAGGAAATTAGGGTAAAAGGAGTTACTTAAACTTCTCTTTTTCTGGACAAGTTCAGTAACAACTTTTATCCTTCCATGCCAGGTGCCAAATATTTATGAATGAAATCGTTATGTGGTAAAGTGCAATAGGTTTATTTTTCTCCTTGCTCATGTAAGTGAATGAGATCTGAGCTCTAACTTGAGGAAAGCTGGCTAGAGCAATAAGGCCTCAGGTGGACTTGTGAACCCAAGCATAGTATTTAGTTCATTTGGGCTGCTATAACAAAACAATCTGAGATTGGGTGAGTTACAAACAGAAACTTATTTCTCATAATTTTTGAGTCAAGGCCATAGCAAATTCTTTGTCTGCTGAGGTTGCTTTCTGCATCCAAGAAAGGACTTCGTTGTGCTCTCATATGGCGGGATGCAGGAGGCAGGAGGGTGAAAGAGGGAACGTTGGTAAAGGCTCTTTAATATAGGTTTTACTCCCACTCACGAGGGAGGAGCCCCCATGGACTATTCACTTCCTAAAGGCCCTATCTCTTAAATCTATTGCATTAAGATCAAGCTTTAGGCTGGAGAGATGACTTAGTGGTTAAGGCGCTTGCCAGTGAAGCCTAAGGACCCAGGTTCGAATCCCCAGTGCCTATGTAATCCATATGCACATGATGGCACATGCATCTGGAGTTCGTTTTGCAGTGGCTATAGGGCCTGGCATGCCCATTCTCTCTCTCTCTCTCTCTCATTCTCTCTCTCTCTCAGATAAATAAAAATAATTTTTTTTTTTTAAAAAAGATCAAGTTTCAACAACACGAATTTTGAAAGGATACATTTAAAACTTAGGAATGAGGATGATGTCTATACACATTGTAGACAATTGTTAGATATTGGTACTTAGAAAGGGTGTTCATGTCCATGTGAGGTAATGGGGATATTTATCTGATAAGGGTAGGAGGCCTGGTTAGCTTGTTAAAAGGTGGAGAGCACAATGAAATGAAATTACTGGAAAATGAAGTTCTCCACGTGCAGAGAAAGCCTGATGCAGTTTTGGAGCCAAAGAAGCTTCAAGAAGTTTTCACAGACAGGGACATCTTGGAGTAGTGCCAAGCTGCACATGGCCAGATTCATAAAATACATAATTGTGCCAGGCATGGTGGCGCATGCCTTTAATCTCAGCACTCGGGAGGCAGAAGTAGGAGGATTGCCATCAGTTTGAGGCCACCCTGAGACTACATAGTGAATTCCAGGTTAGCCTGAGCTAGAGTGAGATCCTACCTCGAAAAACCAAAACAAACAAACAAACAAAAATACATAATTATAATCATATGAATAAATGAGACATGCTTTTATGTCTTGAAAATGTAGACAAGGAAGGAATCAGTGAGTACAACTACCCCCATGTGGGGGTTTGATTAAGGTGTCCCCCATAAATTTAGGTGTTCTGAATGCTAGGTTCCCAGCTGATGGAAATTTGGGAATTAATGCCTTCTGGAGGCTGTGTATTGTTGGGGGCGTGCTTATGGGTGTTATAGCTAGTGTCCCCTTGCCAGTGTTTGGCACACTCTGATGTTCCTGTTGTCCACCTGATGATGTCCACCCTCTGCTCATACCATCGTTTTCCCCTGCCATTGTGGAGCTTCCCCTCAAGTCTGTAAGCCAAAATAAATCTTTCTTTTCCCAAATGCTGCTCTTGGGTGATTTCTGCCAGCAATGCAAACCTAACTGCAATACCCCAAATCTGGGCTTCTAAGCAATTATTCTCTACACAGAGGAATCAGAAAACTTGAAAGAAATGGTTGATTTTGAGACCATTGCTTCAGAAAAGTGCTACATCAAAGGTAAGACAGTGATGCACACACACACACACACACAAACACACACACACACACACATTCTGCTGGATGTGGTAGTGCATGCCTTTAATCCCGGTATTCAGGAGGCGGTCATAAGAGGGTTGTTGTGAGTTTGAGGCCAGCCTAACACTACATAGTGAATTCCAAGTCAGCTTGGCCTTGAGTGAGATCCTACCTCAAAAAAAACAAAACAAAACAAAAAAACAAGAATACCAAAAAAACCATACACACACACAAAATCTAGAACAGAGCTGGAAAAATCATGATTCAGCCATTCAGGCATTTGCCTGTGAGGCCTAACCAGCTGGGTTTGATCCCTCAGTACCCATATAAAACTAGGTGCACACAAAGTGGTACATGCATCTGGAGTTTGTTTGCAGTGGCAGGAGGCCCTCATATGCCTATTCTCTCTCTCTTTCTCCTACCTCTAATAAATAAATAATCAAGAACATTTCAAAGAGTGCTTGTGGGGCTGTGAAACCAAGAGCTGTTAATTCTACAGCCAAGGACTGAAGTACTTACTCTATATGATACCCAAGTCACTCAATAGGATTCCTGATTCATGACATAATCCATGACTAGAGTGTCATGGGAAAGTAAATTAATGCATCAAAGACATATGTGTGTGTGTGTGTGTGTATGGAGAGAAAGAGAGAGAGAGTCTACTACACCCAGAAGGCAGAATAAATTCTCACTCGATAGACATAAAAATACATAATAATAGTAAGGTAGTAATGGATCATAAGTTATTGAATAAAGTAGAGTTATATGAGATGATATTGCTATAAATCAATAAAATAATACAGAGTAAAATTTTAGGAACAAACAAGGGGGGTTAGAGAGAAGGCTCAGTGGTTAAAGGTATTTGCTTGAAAAGCCTGATGGCCTGGGTTTGAGTCTCTAGTTTCCACTTAAAGCCAGATGCACAAAATAGCATACACAACTGGAGTTTATTTGCAGTTTCAAGAGGCTTTGGCACATCCATCCTTACTCTCTCTCTCTCTCTCAAATAAATGAATGAATAGATCTTTTCTAAAAAAGAAGGAACAAGTTATTTCATACTACAAATAACTTCCTCAGCAAAGCTCTTGATTACAAAAAATTAAAAATAAATCCACAGAAGTCTGTCAGATACCACCTTAATCAAGAGACCACTGTGAACGTCATCATGAGCCATTAGATATGGCATAGTGACAATCCAGCATCGTTTTAAAAAATATTTCTTTTAATATTTTTATTTATTTACTTTCAAGGACAGAGAGAGGGAATTGGCACACCAGGGCTTACAGCTGCTGCAAATGAACTCCAGGTGCATGTGCCACCTTGTGCATCTGGCTTACGTGGGTATTGGGGAATTGAACCTGAGTCTTTTGGTTTCAAAGGCAAGCCCCTTAACTGCTAAGCCATCTCTCCAGCCCTGATATTCTATTTGAATCCAAGTTATGGTCTTGTTAAAATCTATCAGAAGGAAAGCAATGGAAACATAGTACAGGCTTTGAACTACTCTGCTGCCTTTATTTTTTTTTTTTTAGAAATTATTAATATATTTGCATGCTGTGTATGGACATGCCAGGGCCATTTGCTGCTGCAAAGGAACACTAGTCGCTTGAGTTACTTTTGTGTTCAGTTTATGTGGATGGTTTGGCAATAGAACCTAGGACAGCAGGCTTTGCAAGCAAGCACCTTTAACCACTAAACCATCTTTCCAAATGTGGAAGCACCCAAGTGTAAATAAACATGTATAGGATTTCATAGCCAGAAATAGTCAAGCAGTATGGATGGCTCAAAGACAGAAACTTGTGTCAACAAATCAACAACAAAAGCTGACAAATTTTCATATTCATGAGACTGCAGTTGTGACTGGGACTGTTTCCCCCGATTAGTGTCTTAAAACCACATCCACTTAGTGTCTCATGGTTCGCTGAAGCAGAAGTCTGGGTGGAGGATTCCCTGCTGGAGGCTTCACACAGCAGAAACCCAGGTTACTTGCTGGGGTGCACTCTTTACTGGCGAGAGAATCTTTTTCCGGGCTCAAATAGGCTGTTGATTGGATTCTGTCCCTTACAGTTTCAGGACGGGGTTTCTGCTTCCTTCCCCGTTGTCTGTGGCTGACTCTTAGCCCAAGGCCAGACCACACACATTGCATCTCACAAAACCTCTTCCATCTTCAAACCAGGAACCATGGGTCAGAGTCCTTTGCACACTTTGTCTCTTAATTCCTCTCGTGCCACATCTGGAGAAAGTTCTTTTACTTTTTAAGAGCTTGTGTAATTAGCAAAGCCCTCTGAGGATAATCTACCCTTTTTAAGGTCAATGGTTCCATTTAGCATAACTAAGGAGTGACAAGTCATCACTTTTACTAGTCCCTAGGAGAAAATGCTGGCATCTTGGGACCATCATACAGAAGAATACTAGGTTCTAAGTCTGAGTCTGGTACAGTAGGAAAAACGAACAAAGTAGATTCTGTAATGTAATGCAGACAGTTGAAAGGTGTATTATTTGAAACGTGTGCAACCTAGATCTGGCTGCAAAACTTTTCAGTTACGTAAAAAAAAAAAAAAAAACGTTGAAATAAATATGGACACAATCATCCTTAATGTTATTTTTCTTGTGCATGAATGCGAAACCATTTGAAAGATATTTGGAAGTACACTCTCTATAGCCACATGCACGTTTCTATCACCACACGATAGTGTATCACTGAAAATACGTATCTGACTTCTTTGACCCTGCCTCTGGATTCTCCTCTCAGCTGGCAGAATGGCCAAGTCACGTGTCTCCTCAACCCAGATCTGCAAGCCAGTTGGGGAGAGGATGATTAATTTGTGATGGTTCTAAATTTAACGTCATCGAAGTTGCACCGATTTTGTGACTTTGTTGTTATCACTACAAAATAGGCCCATGTGAAGAAAGCATGAAACACTTGTGAGAATTGCACACCAGCAAGGTGAAAGTGGTGACCGAATGGGGCCCCTCCAAATCCACGGAGCCGCGAGAACAAGGCCCTAATGTAAATAAGTGCGCTTCCAAGGCACTTCCCCGGGAGGGCCTGAATCGCGGCCTCCCTCCCTTGGTTCTATAGCTCAGCTTGCCTTAGGTGGGGTTGGAAATGCCCTAGAATGGCTCTTTGTTGATTTTCCCTCATGCTAGAGCCCAGTTTTGCTGTGAAGCAAAGTGCTATTGAGCTTGCTCACTCAGGCAGAACCCTCAACAGGAAGGAAGGAAGCGGCCATTCTTTCTGGTCCTATTGTCTGACCACCCGGCTTAAGCAATCAAACAGCTCTGTGGGTTTTTTTTTTTTTTTTTTTTTCCACCACTCTCTCCTTCTGGTGGGCACTGGGGAAGGGGGCAGGGATGGATAGAAACTGGCTCTGGATTTTACTCGTTTTGGTACCGTCCAAGGACATCTTTTCACAGCTCAGATTCAGGTACCCATTACCTCCCCCCCCCCCGCCCCGGGGGGCACAGTGTTAAAGGGGTGGGTGGGAATGGACACATCTTGGAAGTGGAGCCCCTTAGAATGTGTTGTGAGAAGGAAGGGGTAACTAACCTGTATCACTAACACAATTTGAGCCTGGTTGGCATTTTGGGGTGATGGTGTCTGATACCTCTGTCCCTTTTCCAAGCCACTTACCCTGTCTGCTTTTCATTACTTTTCTTCTTTGTTGAGCCACTAGTGTAAAGATAGGGACAGTGCTTGTTTCTCAAGGTTAGGATACTAACCAAATGTGTGCCATTGTAATTATCCTAATTCAAAAAATATTAGAATTCCGAAGGGGGGGAGAATGCCATTGACTAAAATGACTATGATAAGAAAGTGTAATTAAAACTGAGATGTCCCAATCCAAACAATAAATGTTGTCACTGATATGTTTCTTATTCTTTGTTTCTTTGCTTTTCTGAGACAGTATTAGTCCAGGTTAGCCTGGTCCTTGCTAAGTCGTACAATCTCTCCAGTGTTGGGAAGACAGCACCAACACCTAGGTTAATAATTCTCAATTTTTAGTTTTATTTACTTATTTGCAAGCAGAAAGATAGAGAGAAGAGAGACAGACAAAAAGAATGGTCGTGCTGGGACCTCCGGCCACAGTAAAAGCACTCCAGATGTATGTGCCACCTTGTGCATCTGGCTTTACATGGGTAGTCAGTCATTTGGGCTTTGCAGGCAGGTGCCTTAACTACTGAGCAGATGGCTCCCAACTCTCAATTTTTTTGGGGGGGGGGTTTTGAGGTTGGGTCTTGCTCTAGTTCAGGCTGGCCTGGAATTCACTATGTAGTCTCAGACTTTCCTTAAACTCACTGTGATCCTCTTACCTCAGCTTCCTGAGTGCTAGAATTAAAGGCATGTGCCTCCATGCTTGGCTACAATTCTTATTTATTTATTTATTTATTTATTTATTTTTTGAGGTAGGGTCTCACTCTAGCCCTGGCTAAACTGGGGTTCACTATGTAGTCTCAGGGTGGCGAGCCTCCTACCTCTGTCTCCCGAGTACTAGGATTCCCAGCCAATTCTCAGTTTTAAAACACATCTATTGCAAGATTGAAACCTCACAGGCTTATTCTTTGCTTTATTTAATTTTGTTTGTGTATATGTGCAGGTTGTGTATGTAGGCGTGTATGCATGTGGGCACATATGTGTAGGGTGCATGTGTGGAGGTCAGGTGGTGATGCTGGGTGTCTTCCTTTCTTGCTCTCTTCCTTGTGTTACTGAAGCAGGGTCTGTCAGTTAAGTCCTAAGTGCTGGGACTGCAATAGGCCCCTACACCCACCCCAGCATCTCTATGGGTGCTTGGCATCTGAACTCTGGTATTTTTTTTGGGGGGGGGTTGAGGTAGGGTCTCACTCTAGCTGAGGCTGACCTGGAATTCACTATGTAATCTCAGGGTGGCCTCGAACTCAGTGCGATCCTCCTACCTTCTGCCTCTTGAGTACTGGGATTAAAGGAGTGCACCACCACGCCCGGCTCGAACTCTAGTATTTTATTCACTGAGCCATCTCTCCAGCCCAATAACTATAATTATTAAGATAGACAAGCTGACAGAAAGCTGGAAAAAGCTACACTGCATGTTCAATGGGAGAGAGAGAAATCGCCAGTGGAGATACTCACCAGTGGACACTGCAAGCCTTACATTTGGCCAATAGTGGCATGTCTGTTATGGGGGAAGCCAATCACTCTCTAATTGGCCTGGAGACCTGCTCCATGGGAGGGAAGATATGCCTGATACTGAAAACCTACCTCAGGGTAGTCATGAGCCCTAGGGGTGTAATGTCTGCTGTTGTCTGGCTAAATGTACATACTATGCTCACCAAACTGCCCAGTAAGCACTTCTCATAATGTTCATATCTGTATATTAATGCTATTCTCACTTTTGATTAGAGAACCTTCTCTTTTCAGATGGCAGTGACCTCGGGATGACTCAGAAGGCACCATGGTACTGAGAAGAAGTGACAGAAGAGTGCTCAGCACTGAATTATCTCTACAACATCTTCCAAAGCTCAGGGTTCATTACAGAAGAGGTGGCGGGAAGAATGTAAGAGCCAAAGGAAGGGTAGGACTCCTTACGATGTGCTCCTTCAGATATAAAATGGCCTGGATATCCATGACCTCACAGTGCCTGACACTACCTATATAAGACCATCATAATGAGAGGAAAAGATGATGACATCAAAATAAAAGAGAGACGGATTGAGAGGGGGAGGGGATACGATGGAGAGTGGAGTTTCAAAGGGGAAGGTAGTGGGAGGGAGGGAATGACCATGGGATATTGTATATAATTACTTGAAATTGTAAATAAAAAAATTAAAGTTTTTATTTATTTGCAAGGAGAGAGGAAACAGAGAGAGAGAGAGAGAGAGAGAGAGAGAGAGAGAGAGAGAGAGAGAATTGGCTGTGAATTGGCTTATCAGGACCTCTTGTTACTGCAAAGGAACTCTAGATGCATGAGCCACTTAGTACATGTGGTTTTACCTGGGTACTGAGGTTTGAAGCCAGGTAGGCAGGCTTTGCAAGCAAGTACCTTACCCACTGAGCCATCTCCCCAGCCCCTGGATAATTTTTGTTTCTTGTGTTTTTTTTTAAGAGAATATCTTTATTTTATTTTATTTATTTGAGAGAGAGAGAGAGAGAAAGAATGGCTGCACCAGGGCCTCTAGCCACTGCAAATGAACTCCAGACACATGTGCCACCTTGTGAATTTGGCTTATGCATGTACTGGGGACTTGAACGTGGGTCCTTTGTTTCACAGGCATGTGCCTTAGCCACTAATGCCATCTTCCCAGCCCTGTTGGCTTATATTTTGGAGGCAAGATCTCACTCTAGCCTAGGCACCTAACCTGAAGCTTACTTTGATTCTTCTTCTTCTTTTTTTAATGAGGGAGAGAGAGAGTGAGAGTGAGAGGGAGAGAGAGAGGGAGAGAGAATTGGCATATCAGGGCCTCCAGCTACTTCAGTCAAACTCCAGATGCATGTGGCATCTTGTATGCGTGTACAACCTTGCATGCTTTTGTCACCTGTGAGTCTGGCTGACATGGGGCCTGGAGAGTAGAACATGGGTCCTTAAGCTTCACAGGCAAGTGACTTACTCGCTGAGCCATTTCTCCAGCCTTGATTATTCTTTTTTTTTTTTTTTTTTTTTGAGGTAGGGTCTCACTCTGGTCCTGGCTGACCTGTAATTCACTATGGAGTCTCAGGGTGGCCTCGAACTCATGGTGATCCTCCTACCACTTTCTCCCGAGTGCTGGGATTAAAGGCGTGCACCACCACGCCCGGCAGATTATTCTTTTTTTTAATATGAATTTTAATGGAAATTGAACTTAAAATATATTATTTGAAGAGTAATTACAGTTCATTTTTATGGAGGAAATGGTGCCTTCATTAAAATGAACTTTAAACTTCTATATTTTTTAAACCAGAGTTCTAAGTAACTCCTAAAGATTACAATTATATTTTACAAAAGTTAGAAGGCTTGAGAAGTTTAAGATTATCTTGGGTTATGTGTGGGGTTTCTGACGATCCCTAAACAGGCATGCCTGAGTCTTGGGAATGGCAGCAGCCCGTAAAGGAGTGGGGTGATCACAAAGGCTGGGTGATATCCGCAAACCAGTATGGCAGAGAAAAATGTGTCCATTTTCTTTGATTACATTTATCCTTTCTAGCCGGGCGTGGTGGCACACGCCTTTAATCCCAGCACTTGGGAGGCAGGGGCAGGAGGATCGCCATGAGTTCGAGGCCACCCCGAGACTACATAGTGCACTCCAGGTCAGCAGCCTTGGTCTCCTCCCCACAAGTGCCCAGCTTACAGGCTTGTCCCACCCTGTTGGGCCAAACACAGATTCCTAAACTATGGTAACAGTTTAAAACTTGGCAACAAATAAAAGTTTCTGAGTGATACGAATCTGAGGTGTTTCCTAATAGCTTTTGCCCATGTTGTAATGTGCAACTTCACTCTAGTCTTGGTTCTGAACACACAGTATGTGCACTTTGAAATGAGCATGCTGTCAACCTATGTAACACCAGTGACTGTTGCCTGAAACACCTTGTCTCACAATCTAGACCACTGTATATTATGATTTGCAATGTTATTACTGGACATACAAAGTTTTCTGAACATATAGAAACAGCGGTTTAATTGTAGAAAAGAAAGACCTTAATATTTTAGTAACATAATTCCTCAGTATGTAGATATCTTTGAATTATGTTGTGTTAAGATGTTTGGTTTTTTTTTTTTTGTTTGTCCATTTGTTTTTCACGGTAGGGCCTCGCTCTAGCTCAGGCTGACCTGGAATTCACTGTGTAGTCTCAGAGTGGCCTCAAATTCACAGTGATCCTCCTACCTCTGCCTCCCAAGTGCTGGGATTAAAAGTGTGTGTCACCACACCTGGTTAAAATGTTTGATTTTTTAAAAGTTGCTGTTTGAGTTGCTGACTTGAGTTTCATAAAATATTGTTAGATGAAGTTAGGCTTGGTCTTAGAATAATTTTCAACAATTCTGATATGGTCCAAAACATATGTCTGTGATTTTTAAAAAACTTTTTACTTATCTATTTGAATGAGAAAGAGAGGGAGAGAGAGAGGGGGGATGGGTGTGCCAGAGCCTCTCTCCACTGCATAACTGCATATCAACTCCAGATACATCTGTCACCTTGTGCATTTGGCTTGCATGGATACTGGGGAATCAAACCTAGGTCTTTTGACTTTGTAAGCAAACACCTTAACCACTAAGCCATCGCCCCAACCCAGATATATATATATATATATATATATATATATATATGTATATATGTTTTCCTTGACACAGGTTCTCACTTTAGTCCAGGCTTAATTGGAACCAACTCTGTCACTCAGGCTGGCCTTGAACTCACAGCAATCCTCCTATCTCAATCTCCAGTGGGGGATTAGAGGCATGCTCTCTCTATATTTTTATATATTTATTTATAAGAGAGAGAGAGAATGGGTGCTCCCAGGACTTCTTGCCTCTACAAAGGAACTCCAGAAGCATGCACAACTTTGTGTATCTGATTTTACATAGACACTGGGGAAGTGAACCCTGGGCCAGCAGGCTTTGCAAACAATTACCTTTAATTGCTGAGCAATCTCTCCACCCCAGCATACTATATTTATGAGAATCAGCATTGATTACAACCCTAAAATATCAATCAACTCTGAGAAAGTGGAAGCTGTTGCTTGGCCAGCATTATCAAAAATTCAGCCAAAATTTATTTCTTTATGTAAAAATAAATAAGCACATCAATTCCATTAGTATGAAAACTTGCATTCTTCTTTAATAAATTGTAAAATTGTTTTTATACCAAAGAATACTTTCTAACATAAATATTTTTGTAAATAAACATTATAATTTTTTGATTTATATACCTATTTTATATACTTATATACCTGGGGGGATCATATAAAAATGGCTCAGGTGAGGTTTTTAGTGAAAAAAGTTTAAGAGGCCCTAGTCTAAATTGGACTGGAGACCCGCTCTATGGGAGGGAATACATTCCTGGTACTGAAAACCTAATCAAAAGCTTATGGTGAGGGAGGACATGAGCATTAGGAGCGTAATGCCTGCTCTTGTCTGGCTAAATGCATACATTTTGCTCACCAAACTGTCCTGTAAGCACTTTACATAAGGTTCATACCCATATATTAATGCTACTCTCATTTTTGGTTAGAGAAGCTTCTCTTTTCAGATGGCAGTGACCACTGGGATAACCCAAAAGGCACCATGGTGCTGAGAAGACGTGACAGAGGAGTGTTCAGCACTGAAACATCCCTGTTACACCTTCCAAGGCTCAGGGTCCACTGCAAAAGAGGTGGCAGAAAGAATGTAAGAGCCAAAGGAAGGGTAGGACTGCTTACAATGCAATCAACCAGACAGAAATTGGCCTTGATATCCATGACCTCACAGTGTCTGGCACTATCTGCACAAGGCCCTCGTAATAGGAAAAGATGAAAATATCAAAATAAAAGAGAGACTAATGGAGAGAGGGAGGGGATAGGATGGAGTGTAGATCTATGAAGGGGAAAGTGGGGAAGGGGAGGGAATTATCATGCTTTATTTTCTGTAAGTATGGAAGCTGTCAATAAAAAAGAAAGGCCAAGAAAAAAAAACCCCAAAACAACAACAACAACAACAACAAAGAGGCCCTAGTCCAGCACATGGCCGCGATGGGCATACTGAAATATTGCCTGCCTGCTCACTGAGAAAGCAAGCTGGAGCTGAGCTGGATGCTTCCTCTCCATTGACAAGCTGTCAGGATGCTGGAAAGACCTATGCAGCCTAATAGGGGAGAAAAGCCATCAAGGGTTTTAACCTGCAGTGGACTCTGCAAGCTTTCAGGCTGACCAGCCAGGGCAAAGGTACTAACTGGTGCAATGGTGGCATGACTTTTATGGGGGAAACCAATTGCTCTCTGAACTTGAGACCCACTCCACGGGAGTGAATTCCTGTCTGGCACTGGAAACCTATGGCTTGGGAGGTCATAAGCCATTGGGAGGGGACTACATCTGTTTTCTGGCTGAATGGATATATTATGCCCACCAAACTCCCCTCTCAACAGTTATGTTTATGCCCATATATTAATGCTATTCTCACTTTTTCAGATGGTGGGGACCACTGGGGTGACTGAAAACTCACCAAAATGCTCAGAGGTGACAGTGCAGTGTTCAGCACTGAGACATCACTATCCCTCCTTCCAAGACTCAGGGACCATTTCAGAAGAGGTGACAGAAATAATGTAAGCAGCAGAGGACAAGGAGTAGTGCTTACAATGCTGTCTTCCAGATACAGAGTGGCCTTGGTGTTCATGACCTCACAGTGACTGATGCTAACTACTCAATATCTGCATAATAGGAGGATAAAAATATCATGACATAAAAATAGGAGAAGACTAGTTGGAAAGAAGAGATTCAGTGGAAAGAGAATTTGGGGTGGGGGGAAGGTAGTAGTAGGTGATTGTGATCATTGTATATTGTTATATTTATAGAAGTTGTCAATAAAAAGTTAAAGAAAAGAAATATTGCCTGCTCACCTCGAAACCTTCCCTGTTTGTTTTTGCCACTTACTGTTAATTAATTGATTGATTGATTTAATTAATTAATTTCTTGGTAGTTTTTATGGATGTAAGCGCAGGTCAAAGCCTTGTGTGTGCTTTCTCTTCATTTTCTTCACTGAGCAGTTTGACACAGGACTTGGTGATTCTGATGACTACCCGCTCTTTCCACAAAGGTTTTGAAGTCCCTGGAAATTTTCTGAGCAATCTCAGTGCAGAAAAACATTTTTTTTTTCCTTCTTTTTGGAGTTAGGGATTGGACTTTAGGTTGTGTTTATGTTGAGCACACACTTTGCCACTGAGCAACATGCCCGGTCACTCGGTAAGATTTGTCACTGAGAAGACAACCATGGCTTTTCCGGTTCCTTAATGTTGGGGAGTAAGAACTTCCGGGAGCTATGAGGCAGCATGGGCTTGGTCTTCTTGTTGTTCCCATAACCATGGTTGGGCATCAAGATCTGGCTGGCTCTTGACTGTCCTGCACAACCCCTCACCAATACTGCTAGATCTCCATTAGTGATGCTTAATTTTGGCATGTCCACCTGGCTGGGTAACATGGACTTGTCTCTCTTCATTTCTAAAGGACTTTGGACTCCAAAGATGTCTGAGGACAGGCAAGTAGGAGCTTACTACCACTTCTAGGTAGATTGGAGGAAGAAAGCTACTGTTTTTATGTTTGCATGTGCATTAGTGTTTTTTGTTTTGTTTTGTTTTGTTTTGTTTTTGAGGTAGCGTCTCACTAGAGCCCAGGCTGACCTGGAATTCACTATGTAGTCTCAGGGCGACCTTGAACTCATGGCAGTTCTCCTAAATCTGCCTCCCGAGTGCTGGGATTAAAGGTGTGTGCCACCACACTGAGCTACTTATGCTTTAATTTTTTGAAACAAGGTCTCATGTAGCCCAGGCTATTCTTGAAGTTGTTACGAAATCAAGCCAACCTTGAACTCTAGCTCCTTCTGCTTTCGTCTCCCAAGTGCTGTGAATACAGGTACATGATACCCACCCAACTTAACACATCCTCCTCTATTCCCAGGAGCTGAGGATTGAACCTGCATTCTAGGCAAGCATTTTACCTCCAAGCCACATTGCCTGCCCTTGACTGCTGATTTTTGAAGTTGTGCAATAATGCCTTTTCTCTCACTAGAAAATCACTATTTGGTGATTTTTCCCAGGTGGAATTCAGAGGTAGTTATGTCTCAGACAAAGTCTGAGGACTTTGAGAGCAGACTGTTTCATCCTGTTCCTTACATATATTCAGAACATCAAGTTGTGTTCCCAGAAGGGTGGGAGCTCTGAGGAGCTGAGATCTTTTCCTGGGGTTGTTAGACCAGCAATTACTTAAGGGTAGGCTAGACATAGACCTTTCTGTGCTATGATACATAGAGGGGAGGAATTGGAGAGCATCTAATCTTTGAGAAACAATTTACCCAGGTAACCCAGTGTCAAGGATTTATTGTTACAGAATTATTCCTTTAGGGTAAATCATTCCTTTGGATCAAAGTCATTTCTTTTTTTCTCAGAATGAATTCATTTTTAGGCTTTCTTCCTGGGGATGAGTCAGTGTGAAACCTTGGAATTTGCAGAGAAATGAAAAAGTTGTATTGAAAAGAGAGAAATGTTCCCAAAAGGAGGCAGAGCATTGAATGAAAGGATATTTTTCTTTACCTTTTTCTGGCTATTCTTTCACCTAAAGTTATATTTCATTAAGTTTAAGTAACAAAACTAGAAAGGAATACTTAACCCCAGAGAAACTAGACAGTGCTGATTTGGTTCTTGCATTTCTTCTATCAAATAGTGACCAGAGACAAGCAATTCAAATTTTCACATCAATTTTCTGTTAAAGGATACCTTTGACACAAATGCTTTTCTCATGTTGCTGGGAAATCTAAAATTTCCTAGTTCTTTGGCTATGAAGTGTGGGACCTATTTACATATATTTATTCAATGCCTGACCCAACTTTATTTATTAATTTTTAAATATATTTAATTAATTTATTTGCAAGGAGAGAGAGAATGGGTGTGCTAGGGCCTCTTACCACTGCAAACAAATTCCAGATGCAGGTGCCACTTTGTGCATCTGTCTTTTCATGGGTACTGGCGAATTAAATCCAAGCCTTCAGGTTTGGCAAGCAAGTGACTTTAACCACTGAGCCATTTCTCTAGACCATGACCCACTTTATTGATGTACATCATCTTTATCGAGAGTTTAAGGGTATCACACCTGAGAATCTGCTTCCAGGATGGCCTGAAACTATTAGGTTTTGCTATTGTTATGCGGAATTTGGTTCATAAGAATTTTACTATCTTTGCTTCTACTTCAAGAAAATTGTCCTATAGTTTTCTATTTCTTTCCTTCCTTCCTGTTCTTTTTTTTTGGGGGGGGGGTTTCAAGGTAGGGTCTCACTCTGGCCCAGGCTGGGATTCACTATGTAGTCTCAGGGTGGCCTCAAACTCATGGTGATTCTCCTACCGCTGCCTCCTGAGTACTGGGACTAAGGCGAGAGCCACCATGCCTGGCTGTCCTCTTCCTTTTTTTCATGTATGTTCTTAGCTAATTTTGATATCTGGAAATAATTGGATTTTTTTGGATGAGTTTGGAAGCATACCTTCACTTTCTATTTTGTGGAATACTTTGAGGAGCAGTGATATTATTTATTCTTCTTAAATTTATTTCTTTTTAAATCTGATAGAATTTAGCAGCAAATCCATCCTGTCCTGGGTTTGTGTTTGTTACAAGATTCTACTGCTGGCTAGGGAGATGGCTTATCAGTTAGAGGTACTTGCTTGCAAAATCTGCCAACCCAGGTTCAATTCCCTAGTACCCACATAAAGTCAGATGCACAATGTAGTACATGTATATGTGTCTGGAGTTCATCTGCAGTGGCAAGAGGTCTTAGGGTGCCCATATATGCACTTTCTCTCTCCTTGAAAATAAATAAATAAGTAATATTTAAAAAGTCTATTACTATTTCTTTTAAAAAGTATTTTATTTTTATTTTATTTGAGAGAGAGAGAGAGAGAGAGATACAGACAGAGAGAGAGAGAGAGAGAGAGGGCAAGAATAGGCATGCACCAGGGCCTGTAGCCAATGCAATCGAACTCCAGAAGCATGGGCCACCTTGTGCATCTGGCTTATGTGGGTCCTGAGGAATTGAACCAAGGTCCTTTGGCTTTGCAGGCAAGCACTTTAACCACTAAGCCATCTCTGGATCCTCTGCCTTTGCTGGTGAGCACCTTAACCACTAAGCCATATCTTCAGCCCAATTTCCTTAATTCCTAATTTGACCTTTATTACTTCCTTATGTCTAATAATTTTGGTTGGCGTTTGCTTTTTTAACTCCCTGAGGTGCTTCATGAGGTTGTTTATTTGACATCATTACGATTTTTTAATCATTGTTTTGTTTTTCTTTTTTGATTATTTTTATTTATTTGAGAGAGAGAGAGGGAAGGAGAGAGAGAGAGAGAGAAAGGCGTGCCAGGGCTTCCAGTCACTGCAAACGAACTCCAGACATGTGCGCCCCCTTGTGCATCTGGCTAATGTGGGTCCTGGGGAATCGAGCCTTGAACCGGGGTCCTTAGACTTCACAGGCAAGCGTTTAACAGCTAAGCCATCTCTCTAGCCCATCATTATGATTTTTAATGTAGTCCTTCATCACTGTTAACTTCTCTTTGAGAACTGCTTGTGTTGTATCCTAGAGCTTCATTTCCATTTGGCTCTAGGTATTTTAAATTTTACTCCCTGATTTCTTATAATAGTTCTTATTTTTTAAAAGGTTTTTTTTTTTTTTTTTTGGTTTTTTGAGGTAGGGCCTCACACTAGCCCAGGCTGGCCTGGAATTTGCTTTGCTATGGAGTCTCAGGGTGGCCTCGAACTCACAGCAATCCTTCTACCTCTGCCTCCCGAGTGCTGGGATTAAAGTTGTGCACCACCATGCCCGGCTAAAAGTATTTTTTAAAATTTATTTATTTATTTGAGAGACAGAAAGAGGCAGACAGAGAGAAATAGGGAAAGAATGGGCATGCCAGGGCCTCCAGACACTGCAAACAAACTCCAAATGCATGTGCCACCTTGTGAGTCTGGCTTGCGTGGAGAATCGAACCCGGATCCTTTGGCTTTGCAGGCAAACACCTTAAGTGCTAAGCCATCTCTCCAGCTCAAAAGTATTTTTATTTACTTAATTGAGAGAGAGAGAGAAGTTTGGGCCAGTGCCTCTTGATGGTGCAAACAAACTCCAAATGAATATACTGCTTTGTGTACTTTATATGGGTACTGGGGAATTGGACCTGGGTCTTTTGGCTTTGCAGGCAAGCGCCTTAACACTAAGCCATCTCTCCAGGCCCCTAGTTCTTTTCTTTTTTCTTTTTTTCTTCTTTTCTTCCTTCTTCATTCATCTGTTTGCTTGGATCATCTTTGAGGCTATTGATTTTCTCTTCTGATTTGTTTCTTTTTTGGGGGGGGGGGTTTCAAGGTAGGGTCTCATTCTAGCTCAGGCTGAACTACAATTCACTATGTAGTCTCAGGCTGACCTCAAACTCATAGGGATCCTCCTACCTCAGCCTCCTGAGTGCTGGGATTAAAGACATGGGATGCCGATTAATCATCTTTTAAACTAAACTTTTGAATTCTTTGTCTAGCAATTCAACCATTTCAGTGTCGTCAATTTTTTTAATAAACATTTTTTTAAATGTTTTTTGTTATTATTTATTTATTTATTTGAGAGTGAACAGAGAGAGAAAGAGGCAGATAGAGAGAGGGAGGGAGAACGGGTGCTCCAGGGCCTCCAGCCACTGCAAACGAAATCCAGACGCATGCGCCCCCTTGTGCATCTGTCTAACGTGGATCCTGGGGAGCCGAGCCTCGAACCGGGGTCCTTAGGCTTCACAGGCAAGCGCTTAACCGCTAAGCCATCTCTCCAGCCCTCAGTGTCTTCAGTTTTGTTACCAAAGAGTCATGAGCTTCCTGGATGCTTGTTTACGGACTTTTCTTCTCATAGTTCTTGTGTTTCCATGTTGGCATTTGTGTGTCAGGTTCAGTTCTGCCCATGTGCACACTCTTGCCTTGTCAGCATGACTTACTGATTCTATGAAAAACAGACCTTTGTCTATGAATCTGAATCCAAGCTACCACTAGATTTCTGTCTCCATGCTGGTTCTCAGAGTGGTACCTCACTTAGCTAGTGGAGGGACGGAGGCCTGTAAGGTTTGGAGATATAGAAACACCCTCTTTTGCTAAGCAGTTTGGCTGTAAGACTTCTCCCAAGGCCTTTCACCTCCATGGTACCAATGATCAAAGTAGGAAGCACAGGTTCCCTCCTTCATGAACTGTGCAGTGGACGGAACTCCCGCTTTAAAGCAGCTTTGTGGTGACAGCTTGCGCATTCATAAGCAAGTGTCCAACCACTGAGCAACCTCCCCAGCCCAGCTTGTATATTTGTGAAGTGCCCCTGGGCTCTCCGTTATTCTTTTGCACGTAGCCTTACTGAGGGAGAGCCTTTCCCCTTTTCAACCATTTTGTTTAGTGTTCTATGTTAAGGTCCTCACCATCACTATTCCTTTCATCCCACTTTACTTCCTTTCTTTCTCCCTTCCTCCTCCTTCCCTTCATCCCTTTCTCCTCTCCTCACTCCCTCCCTTCTTCCCTTCCTTTTTGCGCTGAGGGTCAAAAATAGCTACATGCACTGGGTGCGGTGGTGCACGCCTTTAATCCCAGCACTCGGAAGGCAGAGGTAGGAGGATCTCCGTGAGTTCAAGGCCATCCTGAGACTGCATAGTGAATTCCAGGTCAGCCTGAGCTACAGTGAAACCCTACCTCGAAACTCCGCCACCAAAAAAAAAAAAAAAAGCATTCTAGGCAAGTGCTCTTCCACTAAACTATAGTATCAGCTATAGTTACAACCCTAAAGTTCAGTGTACCTAGAATTGACCTGGTTTCTACTATCTGCTTCATACTGTTGTCTTTCTGTGATGGTTTACCTTCATTGTTAGTTTGACTGAATTTACAATTGCATTACAACATGCAGGAAAACATGGTGTGTGTGGAGGGGAGAATGGTTTAGAACACGTGCTTAGCCCACATGGGGCCAACTTCAATCTCTAACACTGGAGGAAGGAGGAAAGGAAGAAGAGAGGGAAAGTGTGTGTGTGTGTGTGTGTGTGTCAGAGAAAGAGAGAGAGGGAATGAGGAGGAGAAACAGACAAAGAAATACATGGAAATGAATCAACTGATTCCACTGTCTGCCAAAACAAAGTACAACAATCTCTTAAGGATAAAAGAATCTAGCACTCAACATTCTAAAATTCACAATGTTTAGAATATAAACAAAGCTAAAAGAAAACAAAAACAAAATAAAGCTCTACATGTAAGGAAGCAGAAAAATACATTCTATAACCAGGAAAAGAAAAAAAAATTGTTTAACAAAGACTCAAAATGTCAGAATTATCAATCAAGCCCAGGCATGGTGGCTACACCTTTAATCTTAGCACTTGAGAGGCTGAGGTAGAAGGATCACCTTGAGCTCCAGGTCAGCCTGGGCTTGAATGAAATTAAAAAAGAAAAAAAGAAAGAGAGAGAGAGAGAGAGAGATTGAACCACAGCCATGCTAGGTAAGCACTGTACCACTGAGCTATACCCTCACCTCAAGGATATATAAATAAAGAAAATAAGGATAAAGATACAATGTCATCTGGGAATGGTGGTGCAGGCTTTTCATTCTAACACAGGGGAGGCTGTGGTAAGAGGATTGCTGTATGTTTGAGGCCAGCTGGGTTACAGAGTGAGTTCCAGGTCAGCCTGGGCTACAGTGAGAACTTGCTTCCAAAAAACTATAGTACCTTTTTTTTTTTTGAGGCAAGCCCGACAGACTGGCCTTTTTAGTTTTATGCAAGAGAGTGAGAGAGAGTTTGAGAGGGAATTGAGAGGACAGGGCCTCTAGCTGTGGCAATCAAACACCAGACACGTGCGCCCCTTTGTGCGTGTATGCAAATTTGCACGCTTGCCTAACTCTGTGTGTCTGGATTACGTGGGACTTGGAGAGTTCAGCATGAGTCCTTAGGCTTCGCAGGCAAGCACCTTAACCCCTAAGTAATTTCTCTAGCCCATAGTATATTTTTCTGTTGTTGTTTTGTTTTATTTTGTTTGAGACAGGGTCTCACTATGTAGCCCATGCTGGCCTTGAACTTTTGATATTCTTGCCACTGGTTCCTGAGTACTGAAAGTATAGGCAGGTATCACCATACTGAGCCAAATAAAAATGAAAATCTAACTTCCAAATACCAAGGTCTATCAACTTGAAGCATAGCATTAGAACTAAGAAAATACGATACAACATATTGGACAAAAGATACAAAGCATTACTCATATATAGGATGGATAAAACCTTCAGATCTAATTTACAGCACTAATACTATACTGCCAGTACTGTATTATATCTTTCTTTCCTTTTCTTTTTTTAAAGTTGCGTAGAACACACTATCCTTCTGCCTCTGCTCCTTCTTCTTCTTTTTCTTCTTCTTCTTAATTTAAGGCTGGAAATATGACTTGGTGGTTAAAGGTGTTTGCTTATTAAGCCTGACAGCTTGGGTTTAATTCCCCAGTATGCAGATAAAGCCAGATGCACAAAGTGGCATATGTGTCTGGAGTTTATTTACAGTGGCAAGAGGGCCCTGGTATGTCCATTCTTTCTCGCTCTCTCTGTGCTTGTAAAAAGATAAGAAATAAAATCTTTTAGAAAAATTTAATATTTTATTTAATACAATAGTAAACATGTATTTGAATATATTATTAATCCAAAGTTATTAAGTATTTTATATAGTAGTAACTTAGTGCTGTCTTCAAAATCCTATCTTATTTTAGACAAAGAAGACATGCTTAAATGTTGCATAGTCATTTATGAGTTTGCCTGCTTCTGCTTCCGGAGTATTGAGATTTCGGGCTTGTGTCGCCATGTTAGCACCACCATGTTGCATTGCTGTTTGTTTGAGACATATTCTCTCCATGTAGCCTTGTCTGGCCTAGTCTTGCTAGTCCAGGCTGCCCTCAAACTTGTGGCAATCGCCCTGCACTGGCCTTCTGACTGCTGAGGCACACGTCACCCTATGCAGTTTTGTTTGTGTGCTTGACATTTACTGAGCGGGTATCTTTTGTTCTTTCATCACAAATAAAGGTACTGTGACCAGGTGGTCATGCTAACCATCTTGACTGTAGCCTCAGTTTATCTAAATATTATGATGCACACCTAATGCACCCATTCTCTCTCTCTCTCTCTCTCTTTGCCTCTTCCTCTTTCTCTCTCTCCTGCCCTCCCTATCTCTCAAGTAAAAATAAATAGGGCTGGAGAGATGGCTTAGCGGTTAAGCACTTGCCTGTGAAGCCTAAGGACACCGGTTCACGGCTCGATTCCCCAGGACCCACGTTAGCCAGATGCATAAGGGGGCGCACACGTCTGGAGTTTGTTTACAGAGGCTGGAGGCCCTGGCACGCACCTTCTCTCTCTCTCTCTCTATCTGCCTCTTTCTCTCTCTGTCTGTCACTCTTAAATAAATAAATAATTAATTAAGAAATACATATAAATAAATAAATAAATAAAGTATCTTAAAATATACATGACTTTTTTTTTTAACAATATTATTTTAGGAAAGAAGAAGAAGGGGAGAAAGAAAATGAAGTGTACGGAGACAAACCACTACCTGCAGAGTGGAGAGGGGCAGGTGTCTGTAGCGGAAACTCCAATGCGAGGCTGTGCTGAGCATGAAACATGCAGTGTAACTGACAGATTCCTGGATACTAAGTATCCAGCATATCAGAGTTAAAAGCTCTGGAAAGGTCTGGTCATGAGGGGACCCCACTTGACTTTTACCTCCTGGAGGACAACCAGGGTTTTCTAGTGAATAACAAAGAAATAGCTTCTCTGTTTTTCTGTAGAGAAAGGAAAAGTGTATCCATTTTGAAACATGCCAGGACATGTTGGCATGTCCTTGGGGAAGGGCGGTGGAGGACGAAGCCTGTCACCCCTCCCCCTAGGCCAACAGAAACTCTATCAGTAGAGCTGAACCTAGGGAGCCTGGTCACTAGGGAGCCTTGTCAGGGCAGAATTAACAGGGGGGCGGGGGGGGGATGGAGAATACCCATTCCCTCCCTTCCCTAGGTTCATGTGTATATATATATCAAGGAGAGAGGGAAAGAGAGAGAGGGAGAGAGAGAGAGAGATGAATGAATGAATGAATGCACCAGGGCCTCTAGCACTGCAAACAAATTGCAGATGTATTCACTACTTTGTGCATCTGGCTTTACGAGGTACTGGGGAATTGAACCCAGGTCGTTAGACATTACAGGCAAGTGCCTTGACCCCTGAGCCATCTCTCCAGCCCCAGAAGTTTTTTTTTTTTTTTCAATTTTTTAAAATATCACAATTACATGCTTATACGTCACTTAACTAGGGCTTCCCTAAGGTTCTCCTAGCTGTGGACCCACTGCTATAAGATATTCTATGCCAGACATGATGCTTTCCTCAATGTGTTAGCCAGTTTTATGTTGCTGGGACAAAATAACCCAAAGGAGGAAGAATATAATTTGAATCATGTTTGCAGAGGTTTCAGTCCAAGGTCAGTGGGGTCCTTGCTTTAAGCATACGCAGAGCAGAATATTATGACAGTGGTGGGTGGTGACAAAGATAACTTCTCACCGCGTGCTTGACATTTGATCAATAAATGTTTGTTTGTTTTTGTTTTCAAGGTAGGGTCTCACTCTAGCTCAGGCTAACCTGAAATTCACTGTATTGTCTCAGGTGGCCTTGAACACACAGAGATCCTTCTACCTTTGCCTGCAGACACATGCACCAACTTGTGCATCTGGCTTTGGGATACTGGGGAATTGAACTTGAGTCCTTTGGCTTTGCAGCAAGTGCCTTAACCAGTAACCCATCTCTTCACCCCAATAACTAGTATTTTGATCTGATGCATTTGACTACCAGGCTCTTTAAAAGAATTTTTTTTTTTTTTTTTTTTAGCTTTTCAAGGTAGGGTCTCCCTCTAGTTCAGGCTGACCTGGAATTTACTATGTAGTCTCAGGGTGGCCTCGAACTCACGGCGATTGTCCTACCTCTGCCGCCCAGATGCTGGGATTAAAGGCGTGTGACACCATGCCCAACCTAAAAAAAATATTTTTATTTATTTTTTAGCAAGGAGAGAGAGAGAAGGAAGGGGTGCTCCAGGGCCTCCTGCCTCTGTAAACAAACTTCAGATGCATGCACCACTTTGTGCATCTAGCTTTATGTGCCTACTGGGGAATTAAACCCTGGATCTTAGGCTTTGCAGGCAAGTACCTTAACCACTAAGCCATCTCCCCAGCCCCACCCCATGCTATTTTTACTGCTTAGTTCAATAGCTTCTCAGCTGCAGCGTGACTCCACCTTTCCAGGCTACCCATGAGGACCCACCTCCTACCCCATGACTTTGCCGTCACACACGAGCTTGGCAAACAAGACCTTAATAACTCTGTCATCTCCACAGACACAGGTATATCCAAGGAGTACCTATCATTTGATTCATGCATTCAGTCCAGTATTTCTGAGTATTCTGGGGTTCTAATGACACTATTTTCTGCATTTACAAATTTTGGTTCTAAAATGGTTTCCTTCAAGGAACAAAAAGCCTGGGTAATCTTTTGCTGTCTTGAGGGTTCTGTAAAGAAATCATTTGCACTGTTGAGGCTTCTGCAACCTTCTGTGATGGCTTTCTGAAGTCTGCAGACTATGATGTCCATCAGTTGACCTAGGGCTTCTAATGCAAGATACCACCTCACTTGTCACTGGGATACACCACATTAAAACAACAACAGATAACTGAATACCACTGGGTTCTCTTGGAAACACAGGGTGTCACTTTTCACTTACATCAGATTGGCAATAACAGTAAGTATCATTATCAGAGTCATGAAGGGTGTGGGAAGCAGAACTTCTCATCAACTGTTCTGGTTTCTAAGTTGGTTAAGATAAAAATAGGATAAGCAAAGCAAAAATCAAGCAATTTTTTTTTTCCTGGAAGATAGTTAACAAATATTCCCTTGAACGATTATAACATATAACTTTACAATTATTAATTTATTTGCATGTGGAAAGTCGTTTGTCAAGGTCTCTTATTGCTGCAAAGAAACAGCATGGAATTTGTCAAAATGTTTAAGTAGCTATGATTTAGATCATTTGAAGTCCTGGAATCTTATTTTAGTCTGTTTGCTCCTGCATAGCAAAAATCAATGGAACCAGTAGCTAGCTACACTTTACAGATTTGAAGTTGGAATAAAAAAAAAAAAAAAAAGCAAAATTGTGACATTACATGACATTGTGAATTATGTTGCAAATCAATATATAGTTCTAACTTTTTCTTCAGGATATAACTTACCAGAGTCAATGTTATCTAGAGAAAATTTTACTCAACAACTCAGTAGAGATTATTAGGGATTATTATGATATGATATAATGATATGATATGAGGTTACTGAATACATACAAATAGTCCAGAGTTTCTAGGTAAGAAATAACACTCAAACTATGAAACAAGCATTCCTGTATACACAAGTGCAAATTTTGAGAAAATTGACAATGGAGTGACCACTTATGAAAAAGTTACAGGTATAAAATCTGTGCCACTAATTAAGATTATTATCTGTTGAACTCAATTTGTTTCTACTTCATTTATATCTGAAGACTATAAAAAAGTTACTGAAAAAATATTTCTTGGGTTGGAGAGATAGCTCAGCAGTTCTGGGTGCTTGCTTGCAAGGCTTGACAGCGTAGGCTCAAATCCCTAGTGCCCATGTAGAGCCAGTTACACAAAGTAGCACATGCATCTGGAGTGTGCTTACAGTGATGTGAGCCCCTGCCATACCCATTCATTCTCTTCTTTTCCCTGCTTGGAAATAAATAAATAAATAGCTTAAAATATGTATTTTTCCCTCAGTTTTGCAGACATATAGACATATGCATGTACATGTACATGTTTACCAAACTTGGATAGGAAGAAGTGTTTGTGTCTAATCTGAAGTCATCAGGACCCACATTGAATGAGAAATTTGCATGGAAGATCATACAACAAGAGAGCTATATCTTTAAAAGCTAAATTATGAAATGTATCAACATTCTAGCCTATTTTCTTGTTAGGAGGCATCTTATTTGAATTTTATAGGTTGTATGATCTCAACGACAGGAAATGACCTCAATGACACTGTGATACAAGTTTTATTACAAAAACTCTTTATTCATATTTGTGGCATAGACCTACTACAACTTTTATTGAATGAAACCATCAATAGGGAGTTCACTAATTTTTGATTTGCCACTTTCATTTTTTATAGCTGAAATTCTCTCCCTCATTTACAACTGAAATATATGATTCTGACATTGGAAGATGGGGTGGTAAGAATGACAAGAATGTGGCATGTTGAGGCAAATATGTTACTTCAATCTAGTTATTTTATTCAAGTACCACGTAACCTTTCTGAGTTTGTCTTCTGCTCTTTGAACTAGGGTTGATAGTAATATGAGGTACTTCACGTGGACTGGTTAATTTGGAAAAAAATAAGTTGAATTCCTAATATATCCCTTTTTAGAAACAAATCAATGGCCCAATGCTTTCTATGCAAAAATTCCTATAATAAAAGTGTTAGTTAAGGCTAGGTGTGGTGGTGCACACCTTTAATCCCAGCACTTGGGAGGCAGAGGTAGGAAGATCACTGTGAATTTGAGGCCACCCTGAGATTACATTGGAAAGAATGTAAGAGCCAAATAAAGGGTAGGACTCCTTACAACGTGCTCCTCCAGACACAAAATGTCCTGGATATCCGTGACCTCACTGTGGCTGATGCTACCTACACAAGACCATCATAATAGGAGGAAAACATGATGACATCAAAATAAAAGAGAGGGCTAGAGGGATGGCTTCATTGTTAAGGCACTTGCCTGCAAAGCCAAAGGACCCAGGTTCAATTCCCCAGGACCCACATTAGCCAGACACACAAGGGGCACATGCGTCTGGAGTTCGTTTGCAGTGGCTGGAGGCCCTGGCACACCTGTTCTCTCTCTCCCTCTTTCTCTGTCAAATAAATAAATAAATAAAATATTTTTAAAAAGCCTTTAAAAAATAAAAGAGAGACTGATTGAGAGGAGGAAGGGGTATGATGGCGAGTGGAATTTCAAAGGGGAAAGTGGGGGGAGGGAGGGAGGGGGTTACCATGGTTATAGTCTACCATTATGGAAGTTGTCAATAAAAATAATAAATTTAAAAAAAAGTCTAAGGTAGAGGTTAGGGGTGCCGACACAAACCTATAATCTCACCACTTAGGAGGCTGAGGCAAGAAGATCGAATGTTCAAGGCTAGCCTTGGCTACATAGTGAAACTGTTTCAAAGGAACAAAAAGCCAACAAACAAAAAGTCTGATAAGTTTTATATATGAAAATATGAATGCTTGTCCTAATGTTAAATGGAAGCACATGATGTTGAACATATGTAATATAATTCCTATTTATGTCTTTAACATGTTTGTTTACACAGATATTTTCTGAAAGAATAAACAAGAAATTGTTGATCTCTTCTGCCTCTTCTTCCTCTTTCTTTCCTTCTTTCTTTCTCCACTTCCTCCTGCTCTCCTTTCCACCCACCCTTCCTTCCTTCCTTCCTTCCTTCCTTCCTTCCTTCCTTCCTTCTTCCTTCCTTTCTTTTGCTAAGCACATGCTCTGTCACTGAGTTGCTCAAACCCTTGTTGACAGATTTTCTGTAGAGTAGCTCTGTGCCAATAATTCCATAATTATAGACAATAAACCAGATAATTCTCTCCTCTCCATCACTTTCCCTTTCACAAACCCACTCTCCATCATATCCCCTCCTTCTCTCAATTAGTCTCTCTTTTATTTTGTTTGACATCCTAATCTTAAGATACCTGTTAAATACGCAAATTGTGAATATAAGTTACCAATTAGATTTTGATCTTCAGGTTGATTGTCAAAATAGCATCTGGCTGGGTGTGGTGGCACATGCCTTTAATTTTAATCCCAGCACTTGGGAGGCAGAGGTTGGAGGATGTTTGTTAGTTTCAGGGCACCCTCAGACTACAGAGTGAATTCCAGGTTAGCCTGGGCTAGAGCAAGACCCTATCTTGAAAATCAAAAACAAGAACTCAAAATAGCATCTGAAGGGCTAGAGAGATGGCTTATCAGTTAAGGTGGTTGCCTGTGAAGCCTAAGGATCCAGGTTTGATTTCCCAGTACCCATGTAAGCCAGATGCGCAAGGAGGCACATGCATCTAGTGTTCATTTCCGGTGGCTGGAGCTCCTGGCCCGCCCATTCTTTCTCTCTCTCTCAAAAAAATAAATGAATAAATTAATAAATACATAAAATAACATCTAAATTTATAACTAAATAGTCTTCAATGCCATGGAGAATGGATGAGATGACTTAGAGAGTGCTGACAGAAATCAAAACGATCCTGGGACGGAGCCTGGGGCAACTCAAACATCACATTAGAAAGACGAAAATGAGGTAGCAGTGAATCCTGGGAAGACATAGCCTTAGATTTGGAGAAAAACCTGGACATCTGTAAAGAAGACAAGATCAGAGGGCAAGGAAGAAACTAACAAAGTCGTCAAGCTCAGAGCTACAATACCTTCACCAATTAAATGGAGGTTGTGGTTTGTAGCTCAGTGGTGGTGTGCTTGCCTAAGAGACCCTGGTCCCAATTTGAAAACTAAATAAAAAATTAATGTGGAGCATCAATTATTAAATTATTATGTTAAACTAATTAAAATTGAAATTGATACTTTGAGCCACCAAGCTATTTATTTCAAGGAACAAATGGAAGCACTTGTGAGGGGATAAGAACCAGGAACTGTTCAAAACTGACACTCTATCCTTGTGGCTATTCCATTGGTGTGAAATTGGTTATTTCACCAAAACAAGTAGACTTTAGTAAATAATTGTGTTTGAATAATTTTCCTATTCTTAAGGAGACTGCTTACATCTATCCATCTATCTATCTGTCTGTCTGCCTATCTATCTATCTATCTATCTATCTATCTATCTATCTGTCTATCTATCATGTATAACTTCAAACAGTGCACTGGGCTGCAGAATAACCTATTTTAATTACTGGTTTCACATGTTGTTAGTCCTAATGACTTCGGTTCTCTCCCAATTTCTACTGTCTGATCTTGGTATATTCGTCTGCCTCAATTGCTTCAACAACAGAGGGAAAAACTAACTCCTGTCTTCCCTGGACCGTGTTGTCACGACAACAAAGTGAGGTAGCAGACTCTATGAGACTCAAAGCAATGTCTGTCAAAATGATCACAGCGAGAGCTTCCTGACCCATCCCGTGTCTCCTCAGCAGAAGTTGTGGAACGCATGTTCTTCCCAATGTTCTACTTACAGGTCAGAAGTGGCTATCCTGAAGATATTTACACAATTTCACCCATAAAATGTCAATTTCACATAATTCAACCTGATGTCCCAAGTTTTTAGTAGTGAACAGAAAATGGTACCTAATCTTTCAGAGTCAGCTACATTTACCATCACATTCCCAACGGAATAAGACTGTTTCATTTGTGGTTTTAAATGTGAAAATTCTGTTACTTTTGTGTTTAGACTCGGCCCACCTCCCACTTTCCCTATATGAACATTTCACTCAGAGCCCAGTGTTTATCATAGAGAGCTACAAACAGAGGCAGCAGAAAGACATTTCTCCCCATTCTTCCTTCCTGGCTCCTCGTTTCCCTTCCTCAAGCTCTCTAAGACAAAATTTACCTTTGTGCCACTCTTCCTAACTAAAAAGAGTAAATTAGAAGAGTCAGTTGGCTTATAGGTTAGTAAAAGCTAGATTTTACTTCAACAACAAACAAATCCAAAAACTGGGTTTTTAAAAATTGTTTTTCATCTTCTGCCTTTCTGGTTGCTAGAAGCCAGAGCTTTATGTGTCTCAGCAAATGCTGTACAACTGAGCTGTACTCCCAGTGCTCAAGTCTTAGTGACGTCAGCAAAGCAAATGCATATGTACCTCACATCGCTGAAGTCATTCTGCAGGTAGACGCTACTCAAAGTAAGCATATGTACCTCACATCGCTGAAGTCATTCTGCAGACAGACGCTACTCAAAGTAAGCATATGTATTTCACATCACTGATGTCATTCTGCAGACAGACGCTATTCAAAGTTATTTCTGAGATTCAGGATGAGGCAAAGACCATCTTGTTAAGAGCGTCCTTGCACATCAAAACAGTGAGAAGATGGTTGGAGAAATGGCTTAGTGGTTAAGGCACTTGCTTGCGAAGCCTAAGGACTCATGTTTAATTCTCCAGGTCCCATGTAAGCCACATGCACAAAGTGACACATGTGCAAGGTCGCACATATATATGAGGGGCACAAGCATCTGGAGTTTGGTTGTAGTGGCTGGAGGCTGTGATGCACCAATTCTCTCTTTCACATAAAAAGCAAGGCCACTCTGTTGGGCTTCTCTACAAACAAACAAATAACAACAAGCAAAAACAAAAAACAAAACAAAAAAAAAAAAAACAGTGAGAAGAGATGCTGGGAATCATTTTAATTCTGTTATCATGGAAATGATACTACTTATGTACTTATGGACCTTTTCTTTCTTTTTTTTTTTGGTTTTTTTTTTTTTTGGTTTTTCGAGGTAGGGTCTCACTCTAACCCAGGCTGACCTGGAATTCACTATGTAGTCTCAGAGTGGCCTCGAACTCACAGCAATCCTCCTACCTCTGCCTCTCGCGTACTGGGATTAAAGGGGTGTGCCACCACACCCGGCTTTTCTTATGCACTTCTATCCTTGGCCAGACAAGTTATCTGTCTCTTCTCAACTTAAACATGTTCCTAGAAGGAGAAGCATCAGAACTAGTGGACAGCCCCAGTTACTAGAATGACTGATGGAGTGAGCAAGGGTAACTTCCTAGATGGCTAGGAGGGCTAGCATCACACATACAGAGTCAGCTCTATTACTTGAGTTAATATTGAAAAATAGTTAATTTCTAGAATTATGTGGCGACGCCGATTTGCTAGTATATTCTTTGGGAGACTTCTGTGGAAGGCTTTTTTTAAAAACTTAATTGTTGTTATCGATTTTCAATTAATTTACCTAATAACAAAATCATTGTTGGCTATTTGTGGTGTTGCACACCTTTAATCCCAGCACTCAGGAGGCAGAAGAAGGTGGGTTGCCACAAATTCAAGGCCAGCCTAGAACTAACTACATAGTGAATTCCAGGTCAACCTTGGCTAGATCAAAAACCCTACCTCAAAAAAAAAAAAAAAAAAAAAAAACAGAAAGAAAGAAATCATTGTTATGCTTAGCCTATTCTATATTTTATAAGTCATACTCTCTTTGCTGAAAATGAGCTTAAATGAGAAACATCAATTTTAGCTCTAACACACACAAAACTTCAGAATACCCATATGTATCTATGTACATGTATTTATATGTCCTAAAATACTGTTTACATGAACCATTAATTTGCAAAGGAATACAGATGACCTTTGCATAAAGTAAATGAAATAATTGGTTTCTTCATGGTCAACCACCTTCTCCTTTCAAACACCTAACCCATCACCAAGGTTGGAGTCAAAGCACAACTGGGGAAATGTATGCTTGGCACAGATGAAGCCCTGGATTCATCCCCAGCACAATATGAACTGTATATGGTGATATTTGCCTGTCATCCCAGTACTTGGGAGTGGCAGGAAGATCAGAAGTTCAAGGTTATACGTAACTAATTTGTGGCCAGCCTGTGTTACATACGACTCTGTCTCAAAAATCAAACCCAACTTACTACACAAAAACCTACTTCATCAAGTACTTCACAGGCAATCACATAGATAGCAGAAAAGCCATCTCTCTTATACATTAATACAGATACACTTATGAAAAACTTTGTTAGGTGGTAGTTAATCTAAGGTTGGCTCAATATTTAGATAGCAGGATGAATTTCAGGTTGACCTTATACAAAGAACGAATCTCTAGAGGCAAGATATAACCGCAGTGAGTTTCATCCACATACATAATTGTTAACATTCTAGATAAATTCTGAAAGGGAAAGTTTTCCTCAATGCATATGTTTTAGACAAAATTATCTCCACAGTTGTCTTAACTTTCCACTTGAAAAGTTCATCTTGAAGCAAAGTTGTGGTCTGGCAAGTAGCCAGTCATTCGGACAATAAAGTAGACGGTTCAAGTCACTCCCAGCGCTTGGGATAGTTGGGAATTCGTCAGCCTGCCTGGAGTGGGGCCAGTGAAGAATTGCAAAACGTTTGTGCACCTGTAATGGATGCTTTAGATTGCTTCATCTTAACTGCCTTCTGCTGTGCTCTCCTCACCGGAAGAGTCTCTTCTCCTGGGGGCTGGTACACTGTGAGACGCTGTGGTCACAACGCTCATCACCTAGGACAGCTAACCACCTGTCTAATCATATGAGAGGTGGATGGGGAAGTCTGGTATCTTATAAACAGTGATTTGTAAAGCAAATTAGAAAATAATAATGCTGAGAGATGCAAAATCAAACACAGATATAATCAGATGTAGAAAAACCAGTCATTCTGGGCGTGGTGGTGCACTCCTTTAATCCCAGCACTCGGGAGGGAGGCAGAGGTAGGAGGATCACTGTGAGTTTGAGGCCACCCTGAGACTACATAGTGAATTCCTGGTCAGCCTGGGTTAGAGTGAGACCCTGCCTCAAAAAAAAAGTTCTTATCTTCAGCCAAGAGAATACTGGATCATCCTCCGGATGATGCTTACCCCCCCCCCCCCACGCCCCGCCTTAACTGTTTTTCTTTCTTTCTTACAGTTGAAGCAGCAAGACAGCATGCTCCTTTATTATGAGCCAATACACTCACTCAGATGGTATAAAAAGCAGATGTTCCGCGTTTTAAATTCAAATTAAATCGTTATGAGAAGTATCCTTTGGCTCAGTTTTTTTTTGTCCTTATCCTCCCTCACCCTTCTAATATATTTCTTTTAATATCACTAGATCTGTTTTTCATAGATTTCCATTCTTTTGGAATATTATAACCTGTAATGTTAGGCCACTTAAATCCTCTCCTAATGGAAAGTGTATGTGTGTGTGTGGTGTGTGTGTTTTCTAGTGGTTAAGAATGACATTGCTCTTGACATGACTGAGTCTAGAGTTCCTTCCTCATTCTCTTATGTGGCTTTTATTGTCTTACTGTCCATACCTTCCCTCAACTGCCCTCCTATGGCTTGTTCGCACAGTAACAGTGCCAATATTAGAATACCTATTGTTTATAGGGTGCTTTGCGCCTGAATAAAGCACT
Organism: Dipus sagitta; assembly: GCA_036346955.1. Lineage (NCBI taxonomy): Eukaryota > Metazoa > Chordata > Mammalia > Rodentia > Dipodidae > Dipus > Dipus sagitta. The sequence continues at coordinate 29,966,636 of CM070772.1, forward strand.
CTAGTTTATTTGGTTTATTTATAACATTTTGATTCTTCTGAATATATTTGTCAAAATTCTTTTCATGTGGAAAATCAGCCACACATGAGGCATAGATTGTTGTAGACTGTCTCCAGAAATTGTTTTCTTTTTTATATCTTATGTATTTACTAGAGAAAGAGAGAATGGGTGTTCCAGGGCCTCTAGCCACAACAAATGAACTCCACATGTATGCACCACCATGTGCATCTGGCTTACATGGGTTCTAGAGAATCGTACCTGGGTTCTTAGTCTTCACAGGGAAGCGCCTTAACCACAAAGCCATCTCTCCAGCCCTAGAAATATTTTTATTTTAACTACTTTCAGAGTTACACAAATCCTGAAATCTGAATCACTTCTAAAAAATATTAATTCTAGAATTGAAAGCTACAGAGCATGAACAACTGCTATAGTTTCTCTACCCAAAGTTGCATTAGATAATGGCATGTTTTCGATTTTTTTCATAGAGTAACTATTATCAGTTACAGCATAGAAAAAAAATGATGTTAAGGTATTATCTACTTTAAAGATATTTCTTGGGGATATTTCCAGATATGCATATGTGATATACACTGGTTCTTTTTATTTATTTATTTATTTTTGAGGTAGTATGTAGTCCCAGGGTAGCCTCGAACACACAGCAATGCTCCTACCTCCGCCTCCCGAGTCCCACCACGCCCGGCTGGTTCTATTTTTTTTAAACTTTTATTATTCATTTGCCAGAAGAGGAAGGAGAAAGAGAGAGAGAGAATGGGCACACCACAGGCCTCTTGCCACTGCAAACAAACTCCAGACATATGTGCTACTTTGTGCATGTGGCTTTAAAGGGGGTACTGGAGAATCAAACCTGGGTTCGCACATTTTGCAAGTAAGCACCTTTAACTGCTAAGCCATTTCCCTAGCCTTGAAGCTTTTGCTGTTGCTGTTGTTATTGTTTTTGAGGTGGGAAAGATGGTAGATGAGAGGCTCGACTTCATCTTTTTGCCAATGTCAGGTGACAAACAGCAGCAGGAGAGTGTGTCAAACACTGGCAAGGGGAAACTGGCTATAACACTCATAAGCCCGCCCCCAACATCACACCTCCTCCAGCAAGGCTCCAATTCCCAAGTTACCACCACCTGCAGACCAAGCATGCAGAATGCATGAATGTGTGGAGGGAAGGGGACCTGATTCAAGCCACCAAACAGTCACCCTCTGCCTTCTTTATTCTTTGAGACATGCCTCCTCCACCTCCCCAGTGCTGGTTTTCATTACAGTCACCTAGCCTCATGCTTACCATTGACATGCATTCTGGACATTTGAACTCAGTCCTTCATACTGTGTGACAAGCACTTTACCCACTTTATCTCCCTTGCCCTGTGGAAGATATTCTTGAGGCATTCATTGCTGAAAAATATTTTAAATTATAATGATCAACACTGTATAAAGGAAGAATGCATGTTGCAATATCCTAATCTAATCTCCAGTATAAAGGGAAAGAGAAATTAACAAAATATCCTGACAGAGATCCGAGATCTTTTTTCTTTTTTTTTTTTTTTTTGTTCAAGGTAGGGTCTCGTTCTAGCCCAGGCTGACCTAGAACTCACTATGTAGTCTGTGGCTGGCCTTGAACTCACAGTGACCCTCCTACCTCAGCTTCCCAAGCACTGGGATTAAAGACATATGCCACCATGCCTGTCCTCTTTATTTTATCACACACACACACACACACACACACACACACACATATATATATTTTAACAGATTTTACTCTTTTATCCTCTTGCCCCAGTTCCTGTTATCCTGGGGACACAGTGGGGATATGATATTCACTGTGGAGTCATGACGGCCTCAGTCAGTCTCTGTGGGGTAGTGGGGACCCATGCCTTGGGGTATTCCTATCTACTGTGGCTTTTACAATCTTTCTGCCCCCTCTTCTGCAATGTTCCCTGTGCCATGGCAAGCTTGTTGGCAGTCTAATTTGGTGTTGAGTTCTCTGTAGCCTCTGGAGTTCTGCTTTGATGGGTTTGATTGATCACTGTATCTGACAGACTTCTTGATTGTCTGAAGTTTACATTAATCTAGGCTCAAGTAGATGAACAGGTCTGCCTAAGATTGTTTTCTAATAGGCAATTAATTTAAATAGGAATATCTATAGTTAGGTGCAAAGTTAAAAAATATTGCTACTGTTTAAAAATCACTATAAATGTTATGAACTTGATAAACTGACCCCCCTGATACATAAAAGTAAGGCATAAATATGTGAATATAATTAAATATAACTTTATGTGTATTTTGAAATATTTTTAATTTATTTATGAGAGAGAGAGTGAGAGATTGCAGGTCAGTGCTTCCAGCCACTGCAAATGAACTCCAGACACATGTGCCACCTCGTGCATTTGGCTTACATGGGTACTAGGGAATTGAACCTGGGTCCGCAGGCTTCACAGACAAGTGCCTTAACCACTAAATCATCACTCCAGCCCTTTATGTACATTTTTATCATAAGTAATGTACTTATGTGTACACTTAATGAACGTGTAAATGATGTAGCATGGTAGCAAGAGAATGAGCTGTAGGATCAGCAAGGTTTGAGTGGATTCTTCACCTTGAATTATTATTTAGGGGCAGCACCTCTGTTTCATTGGGACTTAGTCTATTCATTTTTAATATACAACAATGGGAACTGCTGAGAATTACTGAAATGAGGCAATTGTCAACATTTGGGAGCATTGTTGATTTTCATTACATGATAACTATCATCACCATTCTATTATCTACTAGGATTAAAAATAAATCAGATATATTTGAGCCATAGTAATTGTTACATAATTCGATGGTGGAAATATTATTAGAGTTTCAATATCTTAATACAAAGCCCTAGAACTACATATTTAATTATCATTATCCAAGACTACTTGACTACTGTGTGCCCTCTAGAGACTGTTGTAATATATTCTAATTCAATAATTAGAGGCATTGAAGAACCACGGGTTGTGCATAAAAGGACAGGAAATGACTAAATAGCCTTGATTTCAGTAACACGTATTTATGGTTATGCTAATATATGTAATTAGAAGCTGCTTAGTGCGACCTGGCATGGTGGGAATGGATGGTGAGAAGAGGATGATGGCATAGAGGACATTCCTCATCAACCCTGCTGAAGATCTCAGCCTTTAGCCGATTGGTGAGGGATGATGCAAAGTGTTCAGTAGACGTGTAATTTGGGCAGATTTCTGTTTCAGTGGCTGCTTGGGGGAAAGGGTGGAGGATGAGCTCAGCAAAGGAGACCAGCCAAGGACAGTTGCCTTTACGTGACAGGTGAAATTCCAGAGCAATTGGTTAGGAAACTGCAAAGCAAGAAGATCATAAAACAGAGAAACGGTGGAGGACTGGACCATTGTGGAATGAAAATGAATCTCAGGAGATAAAATTGGCAGAGGCTTTTGGTGACAGAGGAAAGGTACGAGTGCAGCGCAGGAAATGGTGAGTCGGAAGTGATAGCATTGAGGAAAAGGCAAGGACACATTTGGGGTGTGGGGGGCACCCTCCAGGGGTAAAACTCAAGAAGACCTGGTGATTAAGTAGAAGACTGAAAGCAAGCTAAGGTACTTAGGATTCACTCCTAGTTGGTGGCACTTTTTGAGTGACATAATATCGCTGAGAAATGAATTTGGAAGGGAAATATAATGCCTATTTTATCCAGTTTATTGACTTCAAGAGCTTATGGGACATTCAGTTAGTTACATCTGAGACACATCTGTTTATCTGAACATACAAGTGTGAGAGATACGAACAGTTTGAGACAGCTGAGTTTGGAAGTATAGATCCAGTGAGAGTGAGAAGAGAGGTCACCATTGCCTTTGATCACCTTTTTTTTTTAAAAAAAAAATATTATATCTATCTGTCTATCTATCTACCTATCTATCTATCTATCTATATTTGAGAGAGAGAAATAGAAAGAAGTAGAGATGGAAAGACAGAAAGGAGAGCAAGAGAGAGAGAAAGAGAGAAATGAACTCCAGACACTTTCCTCATTTTGTGAATCTACTTTCACGTGGGTACTGGGGAATAGAACCCCGCCCATTAAGTTTTACAAGAAAGTGACTTAACCACTGAACAATCTCTCCAGCGCCCCCCCCCTTTTTTTGAGACAGGGTCTTCACTTTGTAGCCCAGACTGTCCTTGATCTCACTATGTAGCCCAGACTGGCCTCAAACTCATGGTAATATTTCTGACTCACCTATGGTGAGCCCTGCCTCAGCTTCCTGGAGTTATTAGCATGAGCCATCATGTCTTGCTCTTGACCATCAAATCCATTTGTTCCTTAAGAACTATGTCTCAGGGGTTGGGGAGAGTGCTCAGTGGGTAAGGCACTCGTTGTGGAAGTGTGGGGTCCAGAATTTGAATTCCCAGTACTCACACAAAGCTGGGCAGGCGAGGCAGCCACCTGTAATCCTAGCAGTCAGGAGGCAGGGGCAGAGCTGTCCCACTATTTCATTTGTGCTAAGAAGTCAACTACCAAGTATGTACAGATAAGCCACGATTATTTATTTCTAGCCAAATATCTCCTCTGAATTTTAAGCTCCTATTTGATATTGATCTACTTGTTGTCACCTTAGTTCTTTTTTTTTTTTAATTAAGTTATTATATCTGTTGAGGGAAGCACAGAGCTAAGGAAATGTACCCACATGGCTAGAGATCCCACGTGCAGGGCCTGGGAAAAAAAGCGTGGAAAGAAAAGAGAAAAGAAAGTTCAAGGAGCTCCTGCCATGTGGGAACTGGAGGGGATAAAGGAGCCCATGTGGAGAGTAAGGGCTGGGGGGCCCCTCCCAGCTGGGCCCAGGCCCAACAGAGGAAAAACTCACCCACCGCTGGAAGTTCCCAAGTGGTCAGAGAGCAAGCGCCTGCCCTCCCCTTGCAATGGTATTTATAATCTTAGGGTGGTGGGTTGTCTCCTGGCTCAGGTGAACCAGAGGGACACTTGGTTGGTTAGGACTAGGGGCTGTCTCAGGAAGAGGTTAGCCCTGGCACCAAGTTCTAGGGGTCATCTTATTTCTGATTCGATAACTCCTCTTCAATTCCCAAAAGCATCTAAGTTTTCACATGCCAAAACAAACAAACAAACAACAACAACAAAAAAAAAACAGTGTGCTTGTATCTGCCCAAACCTATTGTTCTTTTAGGGTCATCTGGCATCATTTTTAATCATATCTCCCTCATCTCATCTGCCGCCCAAGCATTGATTCTTGCCTCCAAAATATTGCTTGCACTTACATAATTTTTCGCCTCATACACTACTAGCATGTCTTGCTTCACATTTAATAACCTTCCTGGTCTGCCACACCACTCACAACACCCATGATGCTTTCTACTATACTGATCCACCATGAACTTGTGACTGGGTCATGCTCTTGCTTTATAAATTTCTCTGGCTTCCCACTGCTTTTTTAAAATTTACATTTATTTACTTGAAAGCAGAGAGAGATAAAGAGAAGAGAGACAGAAAGAGAAAATGGGCATGCCAGGGCCTCCAACTGCTGCAAACTAACTCCAGAAGCATGTGCCACCTTGTGCATCTGGCTTATGTGGGTCCTGGGGAATCAAACCTGGGTCCTTAGGCTTCTCAGGTGAGTGCCTTAACTGCTAAGCCATCTCTTAGGCCCTACTGCTTTTAAGGATAAAGGAAGGGGAGAAGGGACAGTCTCTTTCACAGTGATGTATCAGACATCCTCCCACAATGTGTCTCCAATCATGTCTTTAATGCTTTCTCCTTGTCCCTCCAATTTCAGCACACCAATGGCCTAAATCTTAGGTTGGTTTAAGTTTTTGGTTTTGCTCCTGTGATGTCCCTGTGAGGAGCATGCTGTATTGCCTTACCCTAGCCTGCTCTACTTCTTACTTGATTTAAGTTAAATGCTACCCTAGGATATAATCCGAATAATTGTCTACTTCCCTCTCTGGCCTAATTCTATGCGGCCAAATACTTATCATTTCTTCTGTGACATTTTATTATAGTTATTTATTCATAGGGCCAAATATCTCTCTACTAGAAAGTAAAGTCTATGATGGTGAGATTTTTCAAAATCACCTAGCATGGTTCCCAGCCCAAGACAGCAAGAAGGCTAGCATTCACTGTCCACTGAAGTACGTCTTCAGCAGCCTAAAATCCTCTATGTGTTATAGCTTATCTAAGCCTCAAACTGTTCTTACAGAAAGACGATATTAATAGCACAGCCCAACAGGCCGTGAAGTACACACTCAGAGAGCTAAAGTAATTTGCCTGAGGTTGCACAGGATTTGAAACTTGAACAAAAATAGGGCTGGGGAGATGACTCAGCAGTTAAAGGTGCTTATTTGCAAAGCCGATCAATCCAGGTTGGATCCCCTAGTACTCGCATAAAGCCAGATGCACAAAGTGGCACAAGCAGTAACAAGAGGCCCTGGGGTGCCTATTATCTCTTTCTCTCTCTCTCTTACTATGAAAGGAATAAATAAAAATATGTTTTAAAACGAAACTTGAAAAAACTCACTCCATATTTTAGTTTTTAAGTATTCATCTCTCCCCACCATATTACCTTTCAGAGTAGCCATTGAAAACACTTGGAAATTGAATGAGGACATTTCTGTCCAGGGAGGTGTCTTTGATGGCCTTCTCAGCCCCTGAAATTACTACCCCCTCCCCTTTTCTTAGTGAAGTGCGTGATCCTCTCCTGTCACAGTGGATTCTTGGACTTGCCATATCTTTCTGTTGACTGAGTGGACTTTTCTCAGGACTCCGCCATTTTTCCAGTCCTTCCATTTGTCCTTTCCTCCACTCATCTGTCTCTTTCTCATTTCTAGTCTTGCTGTAGTATTATGTAGCCATGTGCTTGCTTACCTGAAAGAGACCTGCCCTATGCCCCCACTCCGGCTATGTTTCATGGGTCCCTCTACCCAGCTCTGCCCCCAGAAGGCCGTCCTCCAGGGGATGCATGGACAGGCATCCATACCTTCTGACGTCCAGCTGTTTCCTTATTTTATTATTTAATTTATTTATTTATTGGAGAGAGAGAGAATATGAATGGGTGTGCCAGGACCTCTGGATGCATGCACTGCTTTGTACATCTGGCTTATGTGGTCCTGCGGAATCAAACCTGAGTCCTTTGGCTTTGCAGGCAAGTGCCTTAACCATTAAGCCATCTCTGCAGCCCTAGCTGTTTCTATCATTGGAAGCACTGGCGAGAAACTAGGGGGTAAAGGTAGAGTGATACCCCAGGAATCTCTGCAACATCCCCTGTAAAGTTGTTTGAGGGCAGGGAAGTGACTGAGTTCCTGGAGAAAGGTTATATACCTAACCACGTAGCTTTATCTACAACCTGCTTGCTTGCGTGTTTGTTTTTCTAGATACCAGTAAGCCATTCTTTGCTCTGCTTCTTCAGGTTTTCAGATGATGTGCAGCTTCCGATGTTGCTAATCAGAAGAAAAAAAGGGCTGTGCACTTACCTTTATGATTGGAATTATATTGAACTAGGCAGTTTGAGTATCCCATGTCTGCTCTTTAGGTCCCTGATTCAGAGACCCACCTGTGCAGTCTCTCCTCCCAACAGAACCCCACCTCTGACTATGTACTGACTTCGGCATCTAGCCCCTGTGACTCTCAGCTGATGTCCTTAGTGCTAGTTTGTGATCCTCACTGGTGTAGAGCAATCAAGGAACTGGCGTCCCACATACTGGAATCCAATGCAGGGAATGATATTTAAGACTATCTTTATGTCACATGTGATTTCTACAAAGCTCAAGTCCCAGTTAGGTTATTTTCCTCTTAAAGGAGCACTTTTCCTGTCCTTTCTTTTCTGCTGGACTTGAACAAAGATGTTGTTTGTCTCAGCTGTGGCTGGCAGCTATTTTGCTGGCCCAAGCAGATCCAGACTGAAGGCATAACTAACCCAGGAAGGAGGGTTACGAACACTACAAGATGTTAATCAGTTAATCATACAAGATTCCTGGTCTATAAAATAAGCTATTGCTGGCTGGAGAGATGGCTTAGCAGTTAAGGGATTTGCATGCAAAGCCAAAGGACCTAGGTTTGATTCCCCAGTACCCACGTAAGCCAGATGCACAAGGCGGAACATGTGTCTGGAGTTCCTTTACAGTGGCCGCAGGCCCTGGTGAGCCCATTCTCTCTCACTCTCTCTCTCTCTCTCTCAAATAAGTTAAAAATATATTTAAAAAAATAAAGAAAAATTTTTTAAAGAATTAAAAAGACAAGCTATTACTTAAATTTGAAATCTCTTTGAAGGAACCCTTCTTTAAACTTATTTTTATTTACTTATTTGCAAGGAGAGAGAGAGAACGGATATGCATGGCCTCTTGCCATTGCAAAAGCACCAGACATATGTGTCACTGTGTACATCTGGCTGTATGTGGGTGCTGGGGAACTGGACTCCAGCTGGCAGGCATTGTAAGCAAGCACTTTTTGAATAAATATTATTTATTTATGAGAGAGAAAGAGAATGTGCATACCAGGGCCTCTAGCCACTGCAAATGAACTTTCCATATGCATGCACCTCCATGTACATCTGGCTTACGTGGGATCTGGGGAACTGAATCTGGGTCTTTAGGCTTCACAGGCAAGTGCCTTAACCACAGCCATCTCTCCAACCCAGCAAGGACTTTTAAGTGTTGAACTAGCTCCTCAGCCCTTAAAGGAATTTTTTTTTGAATTTTTAAAAATTTTATATGATTTATTTTAGAGAAAGATAGGAGAGGGAGAGAGAGAAAGAGAGGGAGAGAATGGGTGTGCCAGGGCCTTCAGCCAGTGTAAATGAACTCCAGATGCATGTGCTACCTTGTGTATCTATGTGGGTCCTAGGGAATAGAACCTGGGTCCTCTGGCTTTGCAGGAAAACGCCTTAACTACTAAGCCATCTCTCTAAACCCCTTCAAGCAATTCTTTTCTTTTTTTGTTTCATATTTAAAAAATATTTAAAATATTTTATTTTTATTCATTTATTTATTTGACAGAGAAAGAGGGAGAGAGAAAGAGAAAGAGAGAATGAATGGGTGCACCATGGCATCCAGCCACTGCAAATGAACTCCAGACACATGTGTTCCCTTGTACATCTGGCTAATGTGGGTCCTGGGGAATTGAACCTGGGTCCTTTGGCTTTGCAGGCAAATGCCTTAATGGCTAAGCCATCCCTCCAGCCTGTAATTTTTGTTTTTTGGGTTTTTTTTTTTTTTTGTTGTTGTTGTTTTCGTTTTTTCGAGGTAGGGTCTCACTCTAGCCCAGGCTGACCTGGAATTCACTAGGTAGTCTCAGCGTGGCCTTGAAATCATGGTGATCCTCCTACCTCTGCCTCCGGAGTGCTGGAATTAAAGGTGTGTACCACCACGCCCAGCTGTATTTTTGTTTTTTGACGTAGGGTCTTGCTCTAGTCCAGGCTGTTCTGGAATTCACCATGTAGTCTCAAGTTGGCCTAGAACCCACGGCAATTCTTCTACCTCAGCCTCACAACTGCTGGGGATTAAAGGCATGCACCACCATGCCCAACAGAGAGAGAGAGAGAGAGAGAATGGACACAACAGGGCCTCTAGCCACTGCAAACAAACTCCAGATGCATGAGCCACTTTGTGTATCTGGCTTTATGTGGGTCCTGGGGAATCAAACTCTGGTTGTTAGGCTTTATAGGCAAGCATCTTAATCATGGAGGCATCTCTCCAGTCCTTGAAGGAATTCTTAATTCTTGCTGCAGACCATTTTCTCTCTGCTTTGGTGTTGTAATAGCTAACATTTACTATGAGATATTCATAGTACAGAGTATTATGAAACACAAGTTAGGTATCAATATTATCTTCATTGGACATATGAGCCTTTAAATATTCATGGATTAGGCTGGGTGTGTTGGCACAGGCCTTTAATCCCAGCACTCAGGAGGCAGAGGTAGGAGGATGGCTGTGAGTTAAAGGCCAGCCTGAGACTTCATAGTGAGTTCCAGGTCAGTCTGGAATAGTGAGATCCTACCTCAAAAAAAAAAAAAAAAAATTCATGGATTAAGGGTAACGTAATTGCTCCAGTTATAATCCAAACTTGGGTCCATCTGACTCCAGCCTTCTTCTTTCAGCATCCATCCTGCTTAGTTTGACATTAACTTACCTTTTCCTGGGGGAGGGGTTGGTTTAAAAGTTTATTGAGGCAATGTGGAAGCAGCATAATCCCAAATGCATATAAAAATATTGATAAATATATTGAATATGTAATCAGATAATTTTAAGAGACTACGTTTTTAATACATCTTTACATATTATTGACTCATGACAGCACAGTTAGCAGAGCAAGATTTTATAGAAAGGGTAATATTCATGTACAAGCATTATGTTTTCGTGTTTCTCAAGGTTCTATTTAACGTCAGAGGCATGGATCTGGAGAACTGTGGATTGGTCATGACATAACTGGTTAAAAGGTAAGTGAAGTCTACAGATCTTCACTTCCCTTATAGTCAATTATGTCATGACAATTCCTCAGTCACTTATTTCCAAGCAACTGAGACATTGCCAGACTCTGCCTCCTTCCTCTCCCATTTACCCCTTTTTCCTCCTCCTGTCTTGCTGCTAGAGATTGGGCTCAGAGCCTTGCTCCTGCTAAGCAATGTTCTAGCATTAAACTGCGCACCTCGTGCCCCTCAAATATTCAGCACAGTAGCCAGCAGCAAGTGGAGTTAAATCAATGTTAGAGGATATGATTAAAGAAATGCATAAGGAAAACTCAAAAGAGGAGAACAATATTTGAAGGTGAGAGTCCTCTTCACTTAGAGGACGAGGAGGTCAGCTTAAATAAATAAATACATGGCGAATTCCCTGGGAAACAATCAGGAGTAATAACAGAGTCCCGTGGTCAGTGTCTAGGGAAATGACTTACAGGTGAACTTATTTTGAAGGATATGACAATCCATTTTTTAGAATTTTTATGTATTTACTTGTATGTATTTATGTGCATGCGCACACATGTGTTCTTATGTGCCAGGGTCTCTTGCCATTGCAAACAAATGTCTGTCTGGCTTTATATGAGTACCGGGGAAATGAACCGATGCTAGCAGGCTTTACAAGCAAGTACTTTTACCCACTGAACCATCTTCTTAGACCCAATTTTATTTTTAACATGAACTGCTTTTTGAGACAGGGGTTTGCTCTACAGCTCAGACTGACCTCGAACTTGGGTTTGCAATTCTCCTGCTTCATGCTGCCTCAGTATCCGCAGTGCAGGGATGACACCACACCCATCTCCAACATCATATTTCTGATATGGTTTTAAATGAAGTTTGAGATTTTAAAGTGAATTTAGGGCAGAGATTAGAATCAGATTAAATTATATCCACATCTCCTTTTCTGTCCTTTGAGGCCATGACCTGTCCTTTCTCATGAACACCTCTTGGGTGAGCTGCACTGAACTTCTCAATAATATCTGTGAATTCTGCTTTTTGATATTTAGCTTAGTACTTTGCTATATCACTTTGTCTCCAACAACAATTTGTCTCTTGCTTTTGAGGAAGTGAGTTCTTATGAGTGTTAAAAGAGAAAAATATTGGACTGTGTGTCTGCATAGAGCTGCTCTTTGGTGACTAAATCAGTGACGTCCCTTCACATGGACATTTAAACAAAGAATTTCAAAGCCAAGCCCAGTGGCAGAGTTTACTCTAATATGATGATGTGAGAACAGAAACTGACTAAAACAGTACGGGAAACTGAACAAAGAAGGTAGACATGGAAGTACTCAGCAACTTCCAGTTTCTCCCAAATTAATTCACATACTGGTATGCCTCTTTGAATGAACTTCCTTCCTTTTACACTCCCACTTAGTTTTCCTTTTAAGTGTCAAATGAAGCGGGGCGGAGGAAAATGCGGTGCACCAGTCATTTTGACATTCCTTTGCAAATTAATCAGGCTTTCATAGTACCGGTTGGCTCTGCCACGCAGGGGAGCTTTCGGCTTTGGGAACCTGGCAAGAGTTCAAGAGTAACGTATTGCTTTGAACTTACTTGTTAGCTGTGCAAAATAAACACCATCCACCTTGCAATAAAAACGCATAAGCAAGAGGGGGGGAAAAAGAAGAACACTCTCAACCCCTCCCTTGAGACTTCAAAACCCTCCCTCACCGTGGCTGCTAACTGAGGACAGGAAAAATAAGGCCTGCTTGTGAACAGAAAGGTGGGGACAAGAGACGCCTTACAACAAACACCAAAAAATTACAATCGCCGAGAACTAATGATGTTTTCACGATCACAAAGGCATTGAGGGTTGGGAAGCTCACGGTCGCATCCTGAATCTGCTATAAAATGTTTCCTAGCTAATTATTTGCCAGTACCACTGTTCGCTTCCTGTGGTGGATTTATCCTAAATCCTGTTATTAGTCTTACTCTGCAATTGCCATTGTCTATGACTAGAAGCTCGGCTGAAAGCCTGCAGTCAGCCTTTTATTACACAACATGCGATGTGCGACCAAGTCCCCCCTCCAGTTTTTCTGTGAGCTTGTTGAGCCTTTCCCAATAAATCACCAGCTTCCAATGAACTTTTACTCTTTTTCTCTCCTTTTCACCCCACTCTGTGTGTGTGTGTGTGTGTGTGTGTGTGCACTAGCACGCGCACACACACTCACTCACTCACACAGTCACTCACACACTTTAAAAATAAAGCACGCAATCTCAAGTTCCTTTTAAACAGTAGTTAAAGCCTTTTAATCGTACACAATCCCTATGGTTCTCCCTACCCAGTGTGTAATGCTTGGTAGCCTTCAGTGACTGAAGTGGGAATAGTAAGAAAAAATAACACAAAAAAATCATAAAAACAAGTTGCATTTTAGGAAGGATATGATCTTAGGTGAATGCAATATGTCAACTGTCATAATAGCTGTAGTAAAATAGTTTCTGCAGAATACCAGCTAAATCTTGGAGATTTTGAGCATTTTCAGTAAATTTGGTAATACCTTAAATATGTTAAATTTACATAAATATTGCAAACTATCTAAAAGTCTTCTTTAAAACATTTGTACTATTCTAAATCTCCAAAATACATATTTTTCATTTCTGACACTATGATAGTGAGAGTATAACCACCATACTTAGGAAGATTCTCAGATTAAAATATCAAATCTAAAAAAATTGTGAATATTGTTTTTATTATCAAAGTAGATTATGATAACTGAAAAAATAGAATAAAGGTTTGTGTCTCAGTTTAAATATTCTATTTTTTCACTACTAATGCTTCTATACACATTCTTGTTTTTAGATTTTTAAAAAACTTTTATTTCATTTATTAGAAAGAGAGAGAGATGCAGGGAGACAGATATGTGGGGAGAGAGAGAGAGAAAAAGAGAGAGAGAGGGAGAGAACGGGCATACCAGGGCCTCCAGCTACTACAAATGAACTCCAGATGCATGTACCACCTTGTGCATCAGGCTTTACATGGGCACTGGAGAATCGAACCTGCGTTCTTTCACTGTGTAGGAAGCACCTCAACCACTGAGCCATCTCTCCAGCCACTATCTATATATACATCCTTGCTATCCACATTTCTTTAAGAAATATTTTATTATTTTATTTTATTTTATTTATTTTTTTAAAGAAATCATTTGTTTATTTATTTATTTGACAGAGAAAGAGGGGGAGAAAGAGAGAGAATGGGTGCGCCAGGGCCTCCAGCCACTGCAAACAAACTCCAGACGTGTGCGCCCCCTGGTGCATCTGGCTAACGTGGGTCCTGGGGAATCGAACTTGGGTCCCTTGGCTTTGCAGGCAAACGACTTAACTGCTAAGCTATCCCTCCAGCACCCATACTTTTTTAATTTTATTTTTTGGATTTTCAAGGTAGGGTCTCGCTCTAGCTCAGGTTAACCTGGACTATGTAGTCTCAGGGGTGGCCTTGAACTCATAGCAGTCCTCCTACTTCTGCCTCCCAAGTTCTGGGATTAAAGGAGTGTGCCATCATGCCCAGATAGAAATCTTTATCAGAATTACATCTTATGAATATTTACAGGGATGATTCTCATAGATTTTTTCTCAAAGATCTTTATAACATTCATGTATATAGTTTTTAAAAATTTTTTTGTTCATTTTTTATTTATTTATTTGAGAGCGACAGACACAGAAAGAAAAGCAGAGAGAGAGAGAATGGGCGCGCCAGGGCCTCCAGCCACTGCAAACGAACTCCAGACGCGTGCGCCGCCTTGTGCATCTGGCTAACGTGGGTCCTGGGGAATTGATCCTCGAACCCAGGTCCTTAGGCTTCACAGGCAAGAGCTTAACAGCTAAGCCAGCTCTCCAGCCCATGTATATAGTTTTCATTAAAGTCTTTGAGAATATTGTTGCCACTGCAAATGTTATTTGTTCTGAAACTTTGTTTTCTTCAGAATAAATCATTTTGGAACTACTCATCTAGAAGCACATGGATATATTCTGAAATGTAGTCTTCGCAGATGCTTCTCAATTAGGAAATCGTGCAGACATCCAAGATGGACATTAGTAGGGAGAGTTCAACAAATTATACTATCACCATGTCTCATTTTAAAGAACAAAATGAAGAGAGGACAAGATGGGTATATTGCCATGTGTGGATATTGATGATGATGTGTTAAATGAAAAGAACATGAGATAAATAGCATAAATAGAATAACACTATTTAAAAAAAGTGCTTGCACAAGTCAAGAGGAATTCTGGGAAGTCATATGCCAGCACTCACTGCAGACGTTCCTGGGGATGGGGTGGAGGAGAAGAAACAGGAGTGAATGTGGTGAGGTCATTTTTTCACTGTTGGCCTGAAATGTGATTTGGAAGCATTGCCTCTCCACCCAAAGCGTCTCTTATCTAATCAATTAAAAATTATAATTAAGGACAAAGGAGAGAGGAAGGGATGGGAAGAGAGAGAGAGAGGGAGAGAAAGGTAACTCAGGCTCATGTTGTTGTGATTTGTGCACATCAGGGATGTTAGCCAATTCTTCCTTTCTTTGGTTCTTTCATATTCCAAACGTTACAAATGAGAATATGGATGTCAGCAGCTGCGAATTATAGCACCAAGTAACATGAACCTCTGAGGCCGTGGGTATTTCTTAACTCCCTTTACTATCACAAATATCTGGGAAAACCAGTTTGTAAGAAAGAAGACTTATTTAACACATAGTTTTATAAGTTTCAGTTTAACATCAGTTGGCCTCATTATTTGGAGACCTGAGTTGAGGTAGCACACCGCCGTGGGGAGAATGTGCAAGCCAAGTGCCACGGTCACTTTCATTCGTAGGTGAGAAATGACAGAGAGGCTAGGGTCCCACTGTCTGGGAACTAAGTAGGAAGCTTAATTAAAAACACTTGAGGGGCTGGAGAGATTGCTCAGTGATTAAGGTGTTTGCCTATAAAGGCGAAGGACTCAGGTTCTATTCCCCAGTACCCACTTAAAGCCAGATGCACAAAGTGGCACATGCATCTGGAGTTTGTTTGCAATGGCTATGCTCTCTCTCTCTCTCTAAATAAATAAATAAGTAAGTAAATAAATAAATAAAGACACTTGAGACTATGGGGGACATTTTATATTTGAGCTATCGCAATGTAATATACAATAGTCTCAAATCTAAGCCCAGATGTTTCAGGGTCTGAGCCCAGATGTCTCAGGTTGCCTTTGTCGATGCTACAGGTGTGGTATCATACACAAAATGAAGGCTGAAGTGAAGTCATGTGATACAGCACAGGCCAGAAATACCTCAGACTCATAACTTGTTTGACTGTGAATTAATGTTCAGTTCTTGTGTCTACCATTGCCAAGACTTTTGCAACTTTTACATTGCTGTGTGGTTCCTGTGTGTTGTGACCTGCATGATAAGAAGCAGGGCTAGATAAATTATAACAGTCAGTCAATGAAGAATGACACTTGAGAGGAAAGGCCTTTAGAAAGAAAGGATTATTTCAATTATTCATAGAGTGGAGCATATGAACAGGTCTTAAAAAAATTAATATTAAATAAAAAAGTTTGCTCGGTGTGGTGGCACATGTCTTTAATCCAGGCACTTTGGAAGCAGAGGCAGGAGGATTGCCATGAGTTCAAGGCCACCTTGAGACTGTAAATTCCACAATAGCTTGGGCTAGAGCAAGAACCTACCTCAGAAAAACAAAATAAATAAATAAACAAATAAATAAGCAAATTTTGTCTACCATCCATATGTCCCTTATAACCACTGATGCTCAGTGGAAAAATTAAAAATATTAATATGTTAGAATTGTAATTGCTTTAAGTAATAATTCATCATGAGTTTATTTCCAAAAACTTTAAGGAGAATGATTTCTTCATGATATTGTAGAAATCACAATAATCACCATTATAATTCCTGAGCACCAACATTTATCTTAGTCACTAAAGAAATCATCAGAGAACCTTCTATAAGGGGGCCAGATAGTAAATATTTTAGGCCTTTTTGGGAAAAGAAACAAAAGCAAGTATACCAAGTAAATACTTATTGATAACAAGAGAGAAAACTTTCTATCAATTTTATGTTGGAAAATTTAAAATATAATAACATAACGATTATGTTAAGTTTTTGTGAAACAGTCCTACTAATAAGTAAAAGAAAAACTGACAATTGCTTCTGGAGGAGCAGCATTTTACTTAATTGCACTCAAGGATGATACTCCATATTATCGAAATGGACTTCACACATTCATCTTACATGCTGTTTGAAAATGTTCCTTTAGGTAGAGGGGTATACCATGGCATCTGACTTTAACTGAAAGTTCTATCCCTTGGAAGACATGTAGGAATTCTATTAGCTTTTCACTTGGCCTTCCTTTCTTTCTTTCCTTCCTTCTTCCTTCCTTCCTTCCTTCCTTCCTTCCTTCCTTCCTTCTTTCTTTTTCTTTTATTTTTATTTATTTGAGAGAGAGGCAGATAGAGAGAGAGAGAGAGACAGAGAGAGGAGAATAGGCATGCCAGGGCCTCCAGCCACTGCAAACGAACTCCAGACACATACACAACCTTATGCATCTGGTTTATTTGATTCCTGGGGAATTGATCCTGGGTCCTTTGGCTTTGTAGGCAAATGCCTTAACCACTAAGCTATCTCTCCAGCCTTCTTGATGTTTACATTTTATCCTGTTATTAGATTGAAGATTCTTGAGTTAAAATATTAGGTAGATACTGGGTGTGTTGGCGCACGCCTTTAATCCTGTCACTAGGTAGGCCAAGGTAAGAGGATTGCTGTGAGTTGGAGGCCAGCCTGAGACTACGTGGTGATTCAGGTGAGCCTGGGCTTGGACTAGAGTGAGATCCTACCTTGGGGGCGGGGGGAGAAAGTTAGGTAGAAGTACCTCAAATGCACATTTAAAAAGAATTTTGAAACATGGAAGTTTCCTTGTTTTTGAGCTTGGGAAATGCCACTGACGCTGCTGTCTCTCAGGGACACGTCCACCACTCGTGACCTGGAGATGCTGATTCTTGTTCCGATCTTTGACCAAACGGGAAGTGGATAAAGCAACTTTATTTTACTTGGGATTCAAACAATGTTGGCTTTTGTCAAAATGGCCTATAATTACAATTTTCTCATCAGTGCAGTTTAGCCTTGTAATTTTAGGATGAATTTGTTAAGAAACATCCTCAAATCTGTAGCAAATGCTAATTAAAGCCATCCAGTGATCTAGAGTAGTGGTTGAAAGAACTCCTCATTCAAGAAAATTTTAAATATAGTTCCAAGCTAAAAAACAAATGTTCATAGGGCTAAGCCAGCAAGCTCATATAACTGGGCAAATTGGAATATTCCACCCCTGTCTTTCACAAAAATTATAGAATTGGTGATGGTTATGTCATAAGAGGGACTAATACCATTCATCCACAAAAAAAAAAAAAGAAAAAAGAAAGAAATGTTGTTATTTGCAGTACCATGGTTGGAGCTGATGATCATGATATAACATGAAATAAGTCAGTGAAAGAGAGGCAACTACAACATAAGTTTGATTTGATAGACGTTGAAGGCAAAATGTTAATTACCAGAGGCTAGGGGGAGTAGGGCAGACAGATGTGTGGGGTAAGGTTGATCAGTTAAGTTGGTACTAAGAGATAGATTGAAGTAAGAGGAGTAGATAACAATAATGTGCTACACATTTTTAAAAAATCCTAGAAGAAAGGATTTAATTTTATTCACCGTAAGGAAATGATAAACATTTGAAGAAACAGTTATGTTTACTGTATACATGTACCAAATTATCATGTGTTGCCAGGGTCATGGTCATGTGGTTGTACTTGCCTTCAATCCCAGCACTAGGATAGCAGAGGCAGAAGAAGTGCCACAAGTTCAAGGCCAATCTGGGTCTGCATAGCAAGATCCATGTTAGCCAGGCCTAGAGTGAGACTGTCTCAAAAAAAAAAAAAAATCACCTTACCCCAATAATACATGCAATGTTTGGTTTTATGTGCCAACTGAAAGCACGAATGTAATTTCAAAAGTTAAAAAAATCCTATTTAATCTACTTAGGACTTGTGCATTGAGTAATCACTGAATATGAACACTTTACATTTTCACAGACTTTCCACCTAGGCTTTCTGCTCTATACCTTTTTACTAATGTCACTTTTTCAAAAATAATTTATTTATTTGAGAGAGAGAGAAAGATAGTGACAGAGAGAGAGTGTGTGTGTCAGTGAGTGAATAAGTATGGGTATGTAAGGGTCTTCTACCACTGCAAACAAACTCCAGGAGAATTGTCACTTTGTGGACCTGGCTTTATGTGGTACTAGGGAATTGAACTTGGTCAGTCAGGCTTTGCAAGCGAGCACCTTCAACCACTAAGCAATCTCTCCAGACCTATCAATGTCAATTTTAAACCTGTCTTCGTAGATTTCACTTCAGTAGCTATTGAGTTAGTGTTACTAAACATTTTGTATTTATTTGGTTATTTACTAAGACAGAATCTTATTACATAGTCCAAGATATGGTTTGGAATTAACAATCTAGATCAGGTTGGGTTCCAACTTGTGATTCTCCTGCCTCAGTCTCTTGCGTGCTGGGGTGACACAGAAGTACAAGCACGGTAGCTATCTGAACATCTGAAAATATTCCTGTGTATAGTTGCTACATGATGACTCTTTACAGAGATGAGTTCTTTAGTCACCGTAAGCTCAGCATCACCTTCTTGCATAAACAACAACCAAGCAGTATCTCCTACATCTACCAATTCATTGCGAGCCAAGGAAAACTGTTCAGAGTCACCTTCCTTGTGTTTTAGTTGACTACTGACATTTTCTGTCTTCAGCTTTGACCAAGTATTTTCTCTGAGAGCTCAACGGTCTTAAATTAGCTTACTTTCTTTGGGCACATGTCTTTGTCTGTTGTATAAACAGTTCGATTTACTTCAGTAAGCACAGTTGCTTTCATGACAAAGTAAAACTTTTTTTTGGTTATAGTTCATCTTAATTTATGATGAAATTTTTTTCTACAACATTTTGTTTTCACAGCAGGTCCTGCAAGCTACAAACTCAACCAGCCAGGCAAGATGTACCCACCAGTACAATAGTGGCATATAAGTTATGGGGGTAATCAACTGCTCTCTAAATGGATATGAGGCCTGCTTAGTGGTCTGGAGAACCAAATTATAAGCTTATAGCTTGGAAGTGTCCACTGTTCTTTGGCTAGATAGAGAGATTATACCCATAAAAAGCCTTCTAAAGAAATATGTTTATCTCCTTTCATCAATGCTGTTCTCTTGGTTAGAAAGCCTATATTTTACAGAAGGCAGCAAATACCATGGATATCCAAGATGTATCAAAATAAGAAGAGAAATATCAATGCCTAACACTGGATGAGTTAATTATGTCACACTTTCCAGGATCCAAGAAGCATTATAGAGGAAGTAGCTGATTAAATATGAGGTGCTCACCCTATGGAAGACAGAAACCATTAGTGGTGAAAACAGTGGACACTGCAAGGCTCAAGTTTGGCAAGCCAGGCCAAATGAGCCAACAGGTGCACCACTGATGGCTTCTGTCTCCCATAGGACTGCATGCAGTGAAGCTTTTTTCCAGCTTGCTGTTCAGCTGGTCTACAGGGAGGTTTTCAGCTCAGCCTCAGTTTGATGTCTCAGTGACCTTGCAGCCCAGGCATGTGGAGTCTTCAGCAAGAGGGTCTTGTCATCTATTCCTAGTGGGAAATCAATAGCCTTGGCAATAGCCTGTAATGTTTGGGGGCTCTGGGACCTTCCTGTCCAATACTGAGTTATATTCTTGACACTTATATGTACATGGTGATGAAGAGCAATACACTTAAGGAAGACTGTATCTGTTCCTCAGCTCTGTCACCATAACATGAAAGAGCTAAAGATAATACAGAAATTAATAAACATGGCTATTCTCAAATAATAGATGGTACAGACACTAAAGCTTGACTTTCATATAATTTGTAGATAGCATAAAACACTTGATTTTTTTTAATAAGTAAAAATAGAAAAATACATTTTAGGTTCTCAGGTTATAAAACCAAATTCAAGTGGCAGGCCGGATACAGTCCTTGGGCTATAGGTTGACAATCCTCCATGTAAAATAGCACACAGTAGGCACTCAACAAATACTTGTGATTGAATAGTTTGCAGCTTCTCATGATGTTGAGGTAGAACTGCTTGAACTCAGGAGTTGAAGGTCAAGCAGTACAGGCAATATAATTAGACCTTGTCTCTAAAACTAATAAAAGGAAATAAAATTTTAAAAGTTGCAGGAATCAGGCATGCCTTTAATCCCAGCACTTGGAAGGCAGAGGTAGAAGGATCACTGTGAGTCCGAGGACAACCTGAGACTATGTAGTGAAGTCCAGATCAGCCCGAGCAGGAAATCCTCATAACCCTACTTTTTCCCCATAACCTGATAGACTGTGTGTGGAAGCCACAGAGTCACAGAGCAAGTATCCTCTGTTGTCTGAGGCTGGTAATCCGTAGACCACTCACTGAAAAATTGCTGTTTGTTTTTTTTAGTCTTAAAAAAAATACTATGAAAAAGCTCACTGTTCACCTCTTTTCTTAAATATATTTCAGTTACTCTTCAAATTAAAAAATTTTAGTGGGTTTCATGTTTGGTGCATCGTTTTTAAAATTTTGAAGTATTCTTTTTTTTTTTTAATGAGAGAGAAAGGGAGAGAGAGAGAGAGACAGAGAGAGACAGAGAAAGGGAGGAAAGAGAGAAAGAATTGCCATACCAGGTGTCTAGCCACTATAATTGAATTCCTGAATGTGCACACCTTCTGCTCATTCGTGACCTTGCATATGTGTCACCTTGTGCATTTGGCTTATGTGGGATCTGGGGAGTTGAACATGGGTCCTTAAGCTTCACAGGCAAGCACCTTACCAGCTAAGCCATCTCTCCAGCCTGAAATATTCTTTTTCTTTTTAATTTTGTTTAATTTTATTTATTTATTTGAGAGTGACAGAGAGAGAGAAAGAGGCAGATATATAGAGAGAATGGGTGCACCAGGGCCTCCAGCCACTGCAAACGAACTCCAGTTGCGTGCGCCCCCTTGTGCATCTGGCTAACGTGAGTCCTGGGGAATCGAGCCTCAAACCAGGGTCCTTAGGCTTCACAGGCAAGCACTTACCTGCTAAGCCATCTCTCCAGCCCTGAAATATTCTTTATAAAGAATATTTTTATTGGTTTATTTGCAAACAGAGAGAATATGGGTGTTCTAGGGCCTTTTGCTGCTGCAAAAAAACTTCAAACACATGAGTCACTTTGTGCATATGGCGTGACATGGGTACTGGGTAACTGAATCCAGGAAGGCTTTGCAAACAAGTGACTTTAACCACTGAGCCATGTCCCCAGCCTGACAAAAAGTCCTCCTAAATATTGGAATTAATTTCCTTTTCAGCAGAAGATTAGGAAAGTGGCAAGACCATATGAATGTTATCATTGTTTGTGATTAAAAGATAAAAAATTTAAAATATTTGTCATGATTTGATAGCAAAAATCCTTCAACCTGGACAGGTCACAAATCTCCCCTTTACCAAGTCAAACATTTGCTGTCTTCTGATCAGCACATAAGGCCAATCAATCTAATACCCTTTAGGGATTGGTGTCCCAGGACTGAGGGTTTATGATATGAAGAACCATTAAAGGCTGAATATGGTAGTTCATTCCTATAATTCCAGTACTCAGGAGGCTAAGGCAGGAGGGTACCTATGAGTTCGAAGGTAATTGTGAGTCCAAAGCATCCTGGGATAAAGAGTGAGGTCCAAGTTACCCAGGTCTAGAGTGAGACCCTGTCTTATTAAAAGCCAAAAAAGAAAAAAATAATAATAATTGCAGATACTGGGAGATGGATGAGCCAGATCTTATTTTCAAGTTGTGCTTTTCTTTCTTCAAGAAAAATCATTTGAAATTGCAATTGAGTTTTGACCTGCACATAGTATGTTATCTATTACATTAGATTTGACAGGTTCTAAAAAGTTATGCACTTTCATGTGTGTTAGACGACAGGGCTGGAAGGTCTTGTCTCCAACAAGCCTTTATTGTCACACGTTTCATGAAGAAATGGACACTCTGTGTGCACCATTGGCATGTGGAGTATTTAAATGCTGCTAAAAGTTAGACTAAATGACTGCCATCAGCACGTCTAAGGCTGACTCTGTGTTTTGACGTACATTTATTTTTCTTGAGATGTTTGAGTCAAAATCAATGATCTGACCAAGCAATAATCAATTGCGGAATGCAGAAGCTAAAGACTAATTTGTCAGCGAAAATTAAAGTGGTAATGTGCATTTCAGATTATGTTAAGTTTATAACATTTGGTGTCATACAGTTTACCATGGACTGTAAGAAATGGAGGATTACATTTGGTGTCAAACAGAAGTAAGGACTGTGGTAAATACAGGAGAACATTTGGCGTCATGCAGAAGTAAGGACTGCGGTAGAGGATGGAAGAAACACCTGGAGATGACAGTGAAGTCACAGAGGAAAAAATGACACCAATCAGCTATTTAAAATCGCTGATGCAGCCGGGCGTGGTGGCGCACGCCTTTAATCCCAGCACTCGGGAGGCAGAGGTAGGAGGATTGCCGTGAGTTCGAGGCCACCCTGAGACTCCATAGTGAATTCCAGGTCAGCCTGGGCTAGAGTGAGACCCTACCTCGAAAAAAACAAAAACAAACAAACAAAAAAAAAAAATCGCTGATGCCTCAATTGGGATGCAGCCCCACAGATGAGCAGAATAAAGTTACATACACATGACCTATATAGCAGCTTTTTACATTCTTGGGAGCTTGATTGTCATTCATCTCAAAAATGTCTGCTGAGACTCAGTGACACCAAAAAGAAGTAATGCACATGAATTTGCAGACATAACTCATGAACATGAACTTGGGTCTATATGTAACATAGTGAAGGTGAGTGTATTCACAGAGGCTGGAACTAATGATTCACAGTGAGATTGACAAGAGTTCATCAAGCCCTTACGATTTAGCTATGAAGTAGATGCATACTGCTCTATTTTATAGGAATGCTTAGAGGCACTTAGGTTACTTGTTTAAGGTCATGTGATATGAAATAAAGCTTGAATCTAAGCTCTTCTGTCTACTACATGTTGTTAAAATTCTGCTTGTTAGACCTGTACTTTAGATTTTGTGTAACAAATTCAATTATTTTAGTGGATAATAAAGTTTCCACTTTATGACTTTCCTGAGTCATTTTGACCTAAAATGGTAAATGAGTCATGCTCTATTCTCTCCTTCCCTAATGTCCTCCTCCTCTACCTCCCACATATTCATTAATACATTGAATCCATGAAGGTAAAAGTATTTTTTAAAACCATGAAATTCCTGAGTCACTTTGCCAATCAAATATAATAGCTATATATCAAGTCGTGTTTTATTCTTCTTGGTGTTAGTCATGAAAAAGTCAGCTTCAATATGTTTCAATGGTTTATTCATTTTGTCAGAATGGATTGGTTTCTTTCAAGGTGCTTTAATTATTATATTATTGAGATTAAGTTCAAAGTTCAGTGTGGTAGAAATAATAATATTTTCCCAAAGATATCCATATCCTTATTTCCAGAACTTTAAAATGTTACTATAGGGAAAAAATGGAATAGCTTTCTCTCATCTGCTCCAAAGTTCATGGTTGGCTTCCTTAGGACAACAAGAAGATCAATCAAAACAAAGTATTACAAATTTATTTAATCAAAGTTGCATGATGACTGGAGAGATTGCTCAGTGGTTAATGTGCTTGCTTGCAAAGCGTGACAGCCTGGGTTTGATTCCCCAATATCCACATAAAGCCAGATGCACAAAGTGGCACATGTATCTGGAGTTTGTTCGCAGTGGTGAGGTTCTGGTGCATCTATTCTGTCCTCTCTCTCTCTCCCTCTCTGCCCCCTCTCTCATTCCCTGAAAATGAGTAAGTGCCTACAAAGCCAAAGGACCCAGGCTCAATTCCCCAAGACCCATGTAAGCCAGATGCACAAGGGATGCATGCATCTGGAGTTTGTTTGTCGAGCATGGAATCCCTGGCTGGCTTATTCTATCTCTCCCTCTTTCTCTCAAATAAATAAATAATTTTTCTAAAGGAATTAAGTTGAAAATGGGCTAGAGAGATGGCTTAACAGTTAAGGCACTTGCCTACAAAGCCAAAAGACCCAGGTTCGTTTCCTCAGGACCCACATCAGCCAGATGCACAAGGTACCACATGTGTCTGGAGTTTCTTTGCAGCAGCTGGAGGCCCTGGCGTACCCATTTTCTCTATCTGTCTCTTTCTCTCTAATAAATAAAAAATAAGTTAATTAATTTAAAAAGTTGAAAAAATAAAAGGAGAAGTTCAAGAGATACACTTTCGCATGGAAAGGGACCACAAGCCAAGGACTTCCTGAAGCTGGAAAGACTTCTGTTCCAGAACCTCTAGTGGAGTGTGGCCAGACTCAAACCTAAACCTTGGCTTTGCCCACATGAAACTTCTTTCAGATTTCTGACTTCCTAACTTTGCAAATAAATATGTATTAGTCCTGCTTAAACCGCTAAGTTTGTGGTAATGTGTTGCAACAGGAATAAGAAACTGGGCTTGGGAGATGGCTCAGTGTTTAAGGCATTTGCCTGCAGAGACTAATAACCAGAGTTCAATTCCCCAGTAACAAGGTAAAGCCTGATGCACAAAGTAGTGTACGCATCTGGAGTCCGTTTGTAGCAGCTGGAGGCACTGGTATGCCCATTCTCTCTGTCTCTCCTCTGACTCTGCTTGCAAATAAATAAATAAATAAAAATATTTTTTTTAAAAAAAGAAACTGACATTCAACATATCTATAAGAAAAATCACATTCAGCCATATTAGATTAATTTAATGTAGCTAGTCAGTCAACTGTCAGTAAGACAAAATGATGTTTTTAGTAAACATCTTTTTTCAAAAATTGTTTTGGAGTCACACTTCAATTAGGAGTTTTAGGAAATAGCAGCATCCAAGTTTCTTGATGGTTACTACTGCAGGAGACGAGAGGTCTGCAGCTCTTCCAGATTGTGGAAGTTCTCCACATTATATTTCAGCCTCTATCCTCTATGCAGTTATATAGAAGACCCAAATTCAATATTTTCCATGAAGACACATTCTTTTAAGATGGGCATCTTTCAAGATGCCCATGAATCTAAAAAAAAAAAATCAAATGGCAATGTGCCAACCTGTAAACATGAATAGTTACATGCTAGGAAACAACCTATTGGAAAATTACAAAGTGAATGTGGCTATTTTCATATTAAAAATATCTAATATATTATTATTTCTATATTAATAATTATATATTAATATGGAATCTCTATACAAGTATGAATATAAAAATTTAACCAGCATGGACTCAAATTTTAAAATAAAATCTACTCGTTTAAAATTATAAGAAGGTCATTTTTAGCATTTTACTATTTTATTTCTCAGAATTGGTTTCGGTCATTATTGCACATCTGATAAAGATTTTTCTAAGTTTAATTTTTAAGAAATAAGGAATATAATATTCGCATAATATAACAAACAATAGAGCCAATTTGGTGTATAGAAGATTTAGATAATATGAATTGGTAATACATATTGAATGATGAATATGTTTTAAACACATTGATCAATACCTTAATTTTATGGAAGATTTGAGGCAGAGGAAAGTTAAGTAACAATCTTTTTAGCAAGTATGTGGTAGAGAAAGGATGAATAAATAAACTTTGATACATAATGGGTCATTACCTGTATTAAGGTAATGACAAAATACCTTTGAACCATAGTTTTCAATTTTAATAACAAATATAAAATTAACACTTGATAACAGTGAAAAGAACTAGAGTAGAATATAGGTCAAAGATAAAATGTTTCCAATAGGCTCATGTGTTGACTGTTTCATCCGTAACTATTGGCATTATTTCAGACAGTTGTATAAACTTTAGAAAGCAGAACCTTTCTGAGAGAAAGAGAAGTGAGAGAGTGTGTGTGTGGCGGGGGATGGGATGTTTTTGAAGTTTGTAACTAGTATGTAGTCACTTCCTCCTGTTTCCTGTCCACCATGAAGTGAAGAACTTCGTCTTCCACACACATTCTTGCCACAGGAAGTTCTTTCTGCCCCAGCTCATGAGCCAGACAACTATGGACCAAAATGACAATTTCTTCCTTTGTTTCTCTCAAATATTTCGTTACAGTGGCACAAAAATAATTAACACAGAATCCAAAACAAATGATTACTTCTTGACTCGTGCTTTTTTCTTTTTTCACTCCCATACTCACTTCTCAGAATTATATACTTTCAGGGGTGGAGAGAGAAGACAGTGAGTAAAATACTGGGTTTCCATGCGCAAGGACATGAGTTCAATTCATGGCTAGAAGCAGCAGGGCATAAGGTGTTGTGCACTTGGAATCCCAGTACTGGGCAGGTGGAGAAAGGAACTTGCTGGCTGGTGAATTTAGCCTAATTAGGTGAGTTCTCGACCAGTGAGAGACAGTGAGAGTCTCAAAAAGGTGGGCAGCGCCTGAGAAGTAACCCCTGAGGTTGTCCTCTGGCCTCTTCATACACATACACATAGGCATGCACATGTATGTAGATCTACATGTACACACATGAGAATAAGCTTTATGAAATGAAGTACAGACTTTCAAATGTTAACAATTTTAGGTCTGCTGCTGGTTTAGAATGCTTATATCATTATGTCTCATTTGATAAGTTTTGTGTGTGTGTGTGTGTGTGTGTGTGTGTGTGTGTGAAAATGGCTCTGTTGTATCCCATGTCTTTGCTTACAGTTGAATTGGTCTCACGTACATTTCTCCTTAGCACATGAAAGGCTGAATGCAGCCAGTGACTTCCTAGCACCCTGTATAACTCACGATAGACATCTTATCTGTCTGCTGTATGGTCTTCCATCCCTTATAAGCAAATATTTTTCCACTTTCTCTAGGAATTCTCAATATCCCCCTTCGGTTTCAACATATTGACAGTGTTACAGAGATACATTCTGGACCTGAGTCTGTCCTATGATCCCCCTAAAAGCAGGATAATGTTTTCTCAACCTAAAGTTGTCAACTCAGTACTGGAAAATTTTGTTTGAACACATGTTATATAATCTCCTGCCACCTGATTTTGAGTTTGCTGGGCTGGGGATGTAGCTCAGTGGTACTCTGTTCGCCTCATATGCATGAGGCCCTGGGTTTGACTCCAGCATTGCAAAACAAACAGTAACAACTTGCTCAATTTTGAGTTTTCTGGCATGATACTCCACATTTATCGCTTCTTTCAATAAAATGATTTCATAGCTCTGCTTCACAATTTGCAATATTTCCTTGGCATTATCTTCCACTCAGATTATTATTCTTAACTTTTTGACAAGGTCTCATGTAGTCTAGGCTGGTCTCAGTATCACTTTGTAGCAGAGGATGACCTTGAACTGCTGATCTTCCTACCTCTGCCCCACCAAGTGTTGATGTTTTTTTAAGTTTAGCAATCCTGTTTCAATGTCTAAGAACTTACCCTTTCTTCTCAATCTATTTTCATTGCCTTCATGAAGTAAGCTTTTATATCTTTGCAAACATAATCATTAAATATTAATTTATCTTTTCTATTCTCTGAATGATTCTTATTTCTTTATCTTGTCTTCCCTCCCGCCCCCGCTCTGGGGGAAAAAAGTTACATAGTATTGCACAGCTTTTGGGAATGTAGATGCTAGAAGCCACATTTCTGACTTGAGTTCTTAGCCCTACCACTTCTTAACTATGTTGTTTCTGGACAAGTAGTTAAATACATACGCTACTTACTTTCTTCAGTTGTAAAATAGTGATTATAATAGTACCACGTACTTAATAGAGATTTTAGTCCTAAAGCATTAGATAAATTAAAAATGTGAAGTCGGGGCTGGGAAGACGGCTCAGTGGTGTGAGATACTTGCTTGCAAAGCCTTATGGTCGGGGTTCAGTTCCCAAGCCTCCCACGTAAGGTGGCACGCCAAAAGTGGCTGGAGTGTCTGATGTTTGTTTGTAGCAACAAGAAGCCCTAGTGCAGCTCCCCATAATCATGAGATGGTATTTACCACGTATCACTATTGGTTATTCACAAGGTTATGTATTCTTCCTGGAAAATGCAGACCTCCTTGATCATAGGTGCTGGGTGAGGGTGTAGGTGGGAGCGCAACCAAGACCCTTTCCACAAGGACTTCTGCAGGTGGGAAAGCTTCTAAGGAGCCAGTGAATTATACCAGCTCACCCGGCAGGCAGACTTCACTTTACAATAGTACACAGGCAGAAAGCCAGAGGTCAGCTGGATGCTCAGAGGCCTTGGTGAGGACAGGGTTATCCTCCTTTCTGTACTGGAAGCCCTGGCTTCAGACAGGAAGGGAGCTCGGGGTTTAAGGATAAGGCCTTACAGTGGTTGGCCTGGAGGTAAACTCCGGGCTGCAATTCCAGTTTTTCTGCCTGCTGCTGAGGGGTAGGGAAGTGGAGCTGGTGGAGTGCAGCAAGCTTCCGCCAGAATCCCGTCTTCCCTCCACTGTCCTTGGCCTCAGCTCCAAACAGCCGCTACAAGTTCAGTTTCCTGCAGGCCTTCTCTGGAATGTGGCCCCTCCCCTCGGCTGCTCGGGTCAGCAGCTTTCCGATGCGCCTATCTACCAGGAATTTGTTGAAGTCTCTTATCTGCTCTGGTCTACACCCACCTTCCTTTTATTGTTATCAGTTTAGTCTTTTTCCCACTTCCTTTGAGGGTTTCTTATTTTTTTTTTTCCAGTGCACTGGTGATGGGGAGAGGTTGTGACTCATATGAGATATATTTTGGGTTTAGATTAAAACTACCCTCATATCCTTCCTACTTCTGTCTCAGTTAATTTTTATTAACTGTTACGATTATCCAGAAAAGTAGATATTATTATTCTAGTTTCACAGATGAAAGTAAAAAAAAAAAATAAATCAAGATCATGTTGGATTCAACTCTAGGTCATTTCTGACTAAAAAAAAAAAAAAAATCCAAATTCTAGGATTCAAGAGACTTAATATGAGGATAGGTATTATAAGCACTTAGCATCAAACATTAGGAGGGAGCCGGGCGTGGTGGCGCACTCAGGGGGCAGAGGTAGGAGGATCGCCATGAGTTTGAGGCCACCCTGAGACTCCATAGTGAATTCAAGGTCAGCCTGGGCTAGAGTGAGACCCTACCTTGAAAAACAAAACAAAACAAACAAGAAAAACATTAGGAGGGGAGCCTGGGACGTAATTCAGTTGGTAGTGTGTTTGCCTAGTGTGCATAATGACCAGAGCTCCTTCCTAGCACATAAAACTGCCAAGTGCTCTGGCTCCGAATCCCAGCCCTCAGCAGGTAGAGGCAGGAGGAGCAGAAGTTCATTCAACTCAAGGTCATCCTCAACAGCACAGCAAGTTCAAGGCCAGTCTGAGCTACATGAGGGCCAGTCTCAAAAACTACTTAAGACAAAAGAGTAATCATTTGGATTTTGACCCTACGTAGACAAATTACTACAGTTATTCCTTGAAGTTTTAAAATTTAAGAAATGAACTTTCTTTTTTATTTTTTGGATGCAGTGTTTTAATGGTATTTGAAGTCTGCAATCCTCGTACTGCGGATGTTTAGACTGTCAAGTTCTTTGTCTCACAACCATGAAAAATTAGACAGGATGACAAGGCACAAGGGAAGGCAAAGGAGATTTATTGAAAAAAAAAATGGTAGGGAAGTCCCACAGTGCCATGGCAAACATGCTTAGAGTTTTGACTAGCATCCAAAAGAAGAGAACAAAAGGAAAAGTTAGGCTTTTTTTTTTTTTTTTTTTTTTTTTGAGTTAGAACCTTGAAAAGTGGCCAGGCTTTTCCAGAGTCTGCAAGCAAGTACACAGAGGGAGGGGCCCCTTGGGGTGGAGTTCATGGTTTCATTGGGGGCATAAATATTCATCCGACTTATTTTGCATGTCTGTAGGTGAGAGGGGGTCTCTTGGCCAGGTGACTGATGGATAAGCTCCACCCTCCTCCCTTTTCATACCTGAGAGACAGACTGGAGACAGTGTCTGTCTTCCAATGATCTCTGGGCTTGTTGATGTCTGCCCAAGCCTCTAAGGCCCACGCCCTGTGTTCTTCCTTTGTGGCTTCTGACGCAGGTTCATTATCAGGTTAGGTGTTAGCATCTAGGCCAGAACTCACTCTAGACCAGGCTGATCTAGTCTCAGGGTAGCCTTGAACTCATGATGATCCTCCTACCTCTACCTCCCAAATGCTGTGATTAAAGGCGTGTGCCACCATGCCTAGCTAGACCAGACCTTTAATTTTTTTTTTTTTTTATTAAGAGCATACTTTGTATGGATACATCATGGGTTGGTACAATCTTTTCCCTCCTCTCTGCCCCCAAATTCTGTAGGGAGACCTCTTCAGTGGGGTTGCTGGTATTCCCCATGAGGTTGTGGTTTATGCATTGTGGGAGTAGCAGTCAGTGACCGGGGGCGGGGGGGGGATGCCTCTGGTCATGGCATCCCAACCTGTGATTCTTCCAATCTTTCTGGCCCCTCTTCCACAAAATTCCCTCAGCCGTTGTGGGTGTATTTTAAGTCCATTTCAGTGATGAGCCCTTAGGAGGCCCTGGATTTCTACTTTGGAATATATTGAGTATCCTCAGCATCCGTTTCCTTCACCCTGGTGCTGACTGTCAGGCTCACCATGGAAGCAGCACTCTTGCTGGTCTCCCCGATTCCTCTGTGGTTTAGCCTTAGACCAGAACTTTTTAAAACTTAGTATATATATTAATCATACATAATAGTGGGTTTCATTATGACATTTTAATACATGTATGTAATGTACTCAATCATATCCACCTCCGCTATTCTCCCTTGTTTATCTCTCATTCTTACTGATCCCATTTCTCCAAATAGTCCTCCTTCTACTTTCAGGTGTTTTTTTTTTTTTTTCTTTTTAATACTTTTGATTATGTGTTTATATGTAGCCCAGGCTTCGAACTCCTGATCTCTCCTAGCTCTGGCTTTTTAGCAATTTCCTACCAGTGTGTACCACCACAACTGGCACCCAGGGAGCTCGCTTAGTTAGGATTACTTACAGAAGAATGGGTGAGAAGTTATTTAGGACTTTTTCTTAGTTTCTATGACCTTTTGGTGGCAAATTCCTCGGCTATGTTCTTCTGAAGCAGACATATGTAGCAATAAATGTAGTGTTTTGACCAAAGCTAGTCATAACAAAACCTACCTCAGTGATTTAAGTTAATTGTTACCTCTGAGCCACCTTTACTTTTTCTAAGACATGATGAGAAAAAATATTAAGGTCAATCTGGATTTTTGTAGTTTTATAGTGAAAATATTGCTAAACATAAGAATCCAATCACAGCAAAGAGATCCACTCAATGTAAAGGAACCCTATCTGCAAATGGGAAGCAGGTCAGAATCCTTATGGAGACAAAGATTATGCTCTCCAGTGTTAAACTCTCACTAGTCTTTGGCTAAAAGAGGGGTTACATACATCAAATTCTCCCTAAATTAATAATGCTTATCCCATTTAAACTATGCTCACTTCACTCTCCTTTGCATAATCTGTTTTTCTTTTTCAGAAGGTAGTGAGACCGGAGGAGATAAACTACCCTGCACACTTCAGCCAAGTCACAGCTGAATCCACAGAGGATTTGGGCAGACGAGCAAAAGTGCTGCTTCCATGGGAAGCCTGACAATCAGCACTATGGTGAAGGAGACAGACCTTGAGGATCCTCAACACTTACTAAACAGAGATCCAGAAGCTTGTAAGAGCTCATCACTGAAGTAGACTTAAAACATACCCACCACGGCCCAGGGAATTTTGTGCAAGAGGGGCCGGAAAGATTGTAAGAACCACAGGTTGAGACATCATGCCCAGAGGTAGTCCCTCCCTCCCAGTAACTACCTGCTGCTCCCAAAACACATAACCCACAACCCCATGGGGAATACCAGCAACCCCACTGAAGAGCATCCCCAGTGGAATGAGGATAGGGGCGAGAGAAAAGAGGGTACCAACACATGATGTATCCATACAAAACATGTTGTTAATTAACAAGAAATACAATTTTAAATTTTTAAAAAAAGAATCCAATCACTCCTTGGATTTTGAATAGAGAAAAGGAATATGTCATTATTACATTAAAATTTTATGTTAGCTTGCCTTATGATTGTCTGCAGGGAGCAAGAGCGAACGCCATTACAAGATGGCGCTGGCTTCCTGTCTGTATTGAGGTAAATAACTCCATATTAGGCAGTGCCTTGGTGCCAACCGTGTTCAAGGTATGCGCATGCGCTTGACGCAACCTGTCCCGAGCCTATCCCGTGGCGCCTGGTGGTGGCAAGCTGGTAGCAACCAATCAGTGGGCGCCTCGTTGCACTCCCCGCTATAAAAGTAGCTGCACATTCCGCCTCGCGCCCCTCGCCATCAACCCTCCTGTTAACCAAGAGCTCTCCAATAAAAGTGTGATCAAGAAGGATCCTTGTCTTGTGGTCGTTCTTCCCTGCGGGTCAGGGGGCTTGCCACAAACTGGTGCCGAAAACCCGGGACGCCGGGAGCCTTGTGGTCACCAGGCAAGGGGTCGAAGAGGATTCAGAACTTGACACACGGAGAGGAAGACGTCGGACCAAGAATCACCTCACTGGGTTCCCAGTCGGTTGGTAAAGACGGTCCGACTCTCCTCAGAGGACAACCCGGAGATCCAGAATGATCCTGAAGAAGCAGATATGGAGGAATCTATGGATGTTGGCCTTCCAGTGCCTGGCACTCAGTAGAGGAGAACAACGCTGGGGCATCTTGTCAGCCTTTCCTAAGACCCTGCCGGTACATCATGCTGCAGCGGTCTTCCCTCGCTCCTTCACAACTCAGAAGGAGCTGGGTCTCCCCACTGTGATTGGGGATACCACGTATGTCAGCTTAGGGGAAGATCAGAATTTTAAGGAAATCGGAGCCCTTTGCTTCACAATCGATTCACCCCGTAATTCTTGTATAGGGCTGAGAAAACAGGCCTTTGGCTGGTTTAAGGATGATAGGATGTGGGGAAAAAAATTCCCAAGAGAGACGTAATTCCAGATTTGGTGCAGAAAATAGTACTTCTCAATATCTTTTTGCAAATTATACCTTCTATGATCAGGCAGTTTGGTTTAATAAACTATATCAACAACACCTTGCCCCCCACTGTTGGGGAACTTATGAAGGGGACCTCTGGCCATGGTCAGAATGTCAATCCACAGCTGTGGGATGGGCGGATGAAGGACACCTTTTTACTTTCTCCCCGGAAATGAGAGGCCACCACCCCTATCCTGCCTCCTGGACTGATGGACTTTTTATCCAAGATCCAAGGTTTAACCCATCCTCAAAATGGGTGTTGTGTGGAGTGAATGGCAGCTGCTCAGATTTGACACCTTTTGTGCTGCTACAAGGAGGTACTGTGGCCTACAGTAATGTGTCTGGGAATCCCCACACCATGTCCAAGCTGAAAGAAGAGGGGGACAGTGACTGGGGACCAGCCTGGATGGGTCTTAATACTTCTGGGGGTATTGAGAAAGTCATATATAGTTTTGGGAGGAATGCTTCCTATACCCCTGCGCCTGTGTGTGTTCATCCCCCATTTCTGTTTGTTCTTAGTAACTCTACTTTCGACAAGTGTACCAATACTTCTTGTTACCTATCTCAGTGCTGGGATTCCAAGATTTAAAAAAAAAATGCTATGGTGCTTAGGGTGCCCCGGTGGGTCCCTGTACCCGTGGAGGTGTCCAGCACGCTAACCCTGTTGAGGCGAAAGAGGGATTTCGGTATCACAGCAGCAGTGATTGCAGCTATGGCTGCAATAGCAGTTTCTGCTACAGCAGCAGGTTTGGCAATGGCCACATCTGTACAGACAGCCCAGACCAGGCGGGACAAGGTGGTCATTTCTCAGGCACTTGCTTCTTTGGAGTGTGGATCCTCCCCCCAAATTTGGCTATCAGCCTTGAAAGGCAATTAATTTTCCCTGGCCCTTGCACCCTCAGGACCCTGAAGGTCCATTGCACGAGGATGGGCAGGTTATAACAGAATATGTTTGACCTCCGCCTTTGCACACTCATGGGACTCTTCCCATTGCACTGAGTAAGGGGAGGCTGAACGGTCTCCTTTGATCGGTCAGCACATCATGAGGTGAGGGCCTGATTGGGAGAATGTCTGTTCCTGAGACTTTCCTGCATTTTTAATAAAGAAGGGGGAACTGCAGGGAGCAAGAGCGAATGCCATTACAAGATGGTGCTGGCTTCCTGTCTGTATTGAGGTAAATAACTCCATATTAGGCAGTGCCTTGGTGCCAACCGTGTTCAAGGTATGCGCATGCGCTTGACGCAACCTGTCCCGAGCCTATCCCGTGGCGCCTGGTGGTGGCAAGCTGGTAGCAACCAATCAGTGGGCGCCTCGTTGCACTCCCCGCTATAAAAGTAGCTGCACATTCCGCCTCGCGCCCCTCGCCATCAACCCTCCTGTTAACCAAGAGCTCTCCAATAAAAGTGTGATCAAGAAGGATCCTTGTCTTGTGGTCGTTCTTCCCTGTGGGTCAGGGGGCTCGCCGCAATTGTCTTTCAGCAAATGCAATCTGAGAGGAAAAGATTATATTCATCCCAAAATGTAGCATTTGGTTGTTAAAATGAGCCCAGGTTTTGTACATCCTCTTAAGAAAAATACCCAACCTTCTACTGATTCCTTGGTTACTTTTTAAAGAAAGTTTATAGGTCTAT
Source organism: Dipus sagitta (assembly GCA_036346955.1). Taxonomy (NCBI): domain Eukaryota; kingdom Metazoa; phylum Chordata; class Mammalia; order Rodentia; family Dipodidae; genus Dipus; species Dipus sagitta. The sequence goes on from CM070772.1 coordinate 30,001,812, forward strand.
AATTTGCAAAGGAAATTATTTTAGAAGATAAAGCATTGATATTTCTTTTTAAGATTAATTTCTGCATATGTATGTCTTACTTGTTACTATATGACCAATAAATGAATGTTTTCTCTTCACAATTTGAAGATGTTGAGCAGTTTGCCCATAGATCAAATTTGGAAAACAGAAATATAAATATTCATGGGAATTAAATGATAGAAGGAAAAGAATTTCCTCACTAAATCTAGAGATCCAAATTTCCAGTGAGAAAACATATTAATGCAACTTCAAATTCCTACAAACCAAGGTGTTAAAAGTTTTCTACCAGTAGCATCGGAATTTCCCTTACTTACAATATACCTGATTTCTTGCTCAAATATAGCATTTAGTTGGTATGTTGAATATAATTTTCATTAGCTGGAGGATGGAGAAATAGCTCAGTGGCTAAGGTACTTGCTGCAAATCCAAAGGACCCAGGTTCAATTCCCTAGTACCCATGTAAGCCAGATGCACATGGTGGCACAGGCATCTGGAGTTCATTTGCAGTGGCTGAAGGCCCTGGTGCACCAATTTGAGAGGGGGGGGGGTACAGTTAGGTTGACCAGACCGCTAAATGTAAAAAAGGCAGGAAAGTTTGCACTTGGTAGAAATCAAAGATGATTTGACATCTTATCTCTTGCCTAGTTCCCTAGACCTGTTTATCTATAATCTGGACCCCTTCTCTTTCTTTCTTTCTCTTTCTCTTTCTTTCTCTCTCTCTCTCTCCCTCTTTCTGTCTATTTCTCTCTCTCAAATAAATAAATAAATAAAATATTTTTTGAAATTCTCATTAACTGATGTATGACTTTTGTCTTTCCTAGTGAAATATTTTGTTAGCTATCCTTTCGATTTATTAACATGGTTGGTTATGTTTCTCTCACTTAACTATAGTAATGAAGCAAGAAATGGGGCCATTTTAAAAAAGTCATTCACTACCATGAGTGGGGAAAGAATAGCTCTGTATTTTAACAACCAGAGCAGTAGCCAATACATGTCTGCTGGCATTCATTATTTCTGCTAAGTGGCATTTCTTGTGAAAGGTTTTGTTTATACTGATACAGTAACAGCAAAATACAGTCAATGGTGAGATGGATGTTGAATTTGGTGACAGAGTCCAAACACATGTTCTAACCATCATCACAGTCCCAGCTCAGAATTTAATCTGAAGTTTAAAACACATAAGGAGTATGTAACATTTCCTGCTGCTGGTTATGATAGAGCAGTCTCTAATTCTAAAATGACCCCTGAGAAACCAGAAGCTTACAGATGAAGGGAAACCTGAGTATCTTCTCTTGCCACTTACAAGCAGAGGAATCCATATCTTGTATATTGCAGTATTATTTATTCTAATTCAGAATGGCTCATTCATGGGAAAACATAAAATAGTATTGACTCAAGTGCGTTCAAAGGCTTCATTTTGTTCTTAGTAATACAATCGTGCCCCAAGCAAAATCCCGCAGTAATCAGCCTAGAGTCAAGTTGGGGTGAAAAACAAAATCTTTCTATTCAGTTGATTTCCTTCTAAATCTAGTCTATACATAAGAATAGGATCAGCCTCTATGCCTCTCAGATTTAAAGTTCAAATGTGTTTCAGATTATCCTCTGGAATATATACAATTGAGTTGTTTAAAACATGCTGATTCTGGCTAGGCAACGCCACCTGGGAAGAACCGATTTCTACCTAAGTATGTAAACTTTTGCTTTTCCTCTGGCCAAACACACACACACACACACACACATGCACACACACAAAGAGAGAGAGAGAGAGAGAGAGTGGATGTTTTTACATTGAAACTGAAGCTGTAAATGAAGGCCGGCAGTCTCTGTCTGGTTCTAGTTACAAGGTCTGTTTGTTGACATCACAGATGAAGGCCTGCTGTGTGTCTGGCTCTGTCTACTCCATTTCCCCTCTAATTAGGCTTTGCCCTCAATTAAGTTAATGATGCAACTTTTCCTATAGATCATTTGCCCTTTCAATCAATTAACAGAATATGAAGGGTGCATCCCTCCTTGGCTTGGGATTTGTTTGCCTGCGGGTAAACTGCTCAGCTCCCAGAAGAACCACATAAGCAAAAGCAGGATGTTTACCATATCACATATTATTCCAAAGACAATCAGGACTCACAAGGGAGCCTCCACTAACCTGCATTTCACTATTGATTTGTGTCACTGTAAAGAATTTATCTGAAATTCTACACCAGGTTGGAAAATTAACAAGTGTGTTGTGATATAAGGCAGGTCAAAAATAAACTGAAGGCCCAGAGTGGTGTGGCACACGCCTTTAATCCCAACACTCAGGAGGCAGAGGTAGGAGGATTGTTGTGAGCTCCAGGCCAGCCTGAGAATACATAGCAGATTCCAGGCTAGTCTGAGCTAGAGTGAGACTCTACCTCAAAAAAATAATATATATATATTATTATATATATATGTATATATGTATATTAACTACATAAATAAATAAGTTGAAGGTCAATTTTTAAAAAGTATTTTTATTTTTGTATTTGAGAGAGGAAGAGGCAGATAGAGAGAAAGAATGGGTGTAGCCTTTAGCCATTATAAACGAGTGTAGATGCATACGCCACCTGGCTTACATGGGTACTGAGGAATTGAACTTGCGTCCTTAGGCTTTGCAGGCAAGTGCCTTAACCATTAAGCCATCTCTCCAGCCCAAAGGCCAATATTTTAAAAGAGCAGATAACACTGCCTGCAATGCCAAGTGGAATGATGAAACATATTCTCTCTCTCTCTCTCTCTCTCCCACACGTACAAACACACACATTTATGCACAACCACCTGAATGAGCCAAAGGAATGGGCGTTCATTTCTATCATTGAGAAACATTAAAATGATCCTTTTTAGACATGATTATTTCTATTTGCTTTTTATATACTTAAAAACTTCAAAAAAATGGATTTAGGGCTGTAGAGATGGCTTAGCAGTTAAGGCACTTGCCTGCAAAGCCAAAGGACCCAGGTTTGATTCCCCAGTATCCTTGTAAGCTAGATGCACAAGGTGACACATGTGTCTGGAGTTCATTTCCAATGGATGGAAGCCCTGGGGCACCCATTCTCTCTCTTTCTCTCCCTTTCTCTCTCTGCCTCATCCAAATAAATAAAAATAAAATAAAAAATGGATTTAAAATAACTTAGTTCTTAATAATAAAGATCACCATGGTGAGATTATTATAAAATCCACATGTGAGGAGTACCAATATTTGAATGTATCAGAGACCAGAACTTCAACACAAAGTGAACTGATTGATATTCTTTTGGATGTGTGAAGAATATGTGAAGGCAAGACAACCATGGAAGTTTAGTACGTTACTGAAAGACTTGATTATAATAAGCACAGAACAACCAAGGAGTTCTATGCAGAAGAGAAATACTAATCCCTAAGAACTGTGACCTTCCTAAGCATATTGTTTTCATAGAAGAAGATGGCTACTTCATTATTTAAACAAATGTATGCTTTCATATCTTGCTTTTTCAATGATATGTGATGTCTGCTTTTAACAAAATATAACTTGGTTTTCCCTCACCTTTATTGAGGCATAACTGACAAATAAAAATTCTATATTTGGGGGATAGAGACATGGCTTAGTGGTTAAGGTACTGGCCTGTGAAGCCTAAGGACCTAGGTTCAATTTCCCAGACCTCACATAAGCCAGATGCACATGGTGACACATGTGTCTGCAGTTTGTTTGCAGTAGCTAAAGGCCCTGGCATGCCCATTCTCTCTCTCTCTCTCTCTCTCTAAAATAAATAAAAATAATTTTAAAAACTTCTATATTCAAAGTTTAAAATATATTGTAATCATATATGTATATGTAAGAAATTGACTTCCACAGTCAAACTAATTAACATATCCATCATCTTATATTCATTTTTTTTGTTTGTTTATGTGGTATGCACTGAAGATCTACTCTCCTATGGAACTTCCAGTACATATTAGGGTGGTAGTCTGCAGCAGGGGCTCTGATCTAGGTCTGATTGTCCTAGAACCCACTATGTAGACTAGGCTGGCCTCAGCACACAGTAATTCCCCTGCCTGTCTCTCTCATGTGCTGGGATTACAGGTTTCACCACCACGCCAAGCCATAATATAGTCATTAATTATAGGAACCCTACTTTTTTTAAAAAAATTTTTAAATATTTTGCTTTTTTATTAATTAGTTTTGTATTCAGCAAATACAGTCAGTTTGGTACCATTATTAGGCTCATCCATGACCTACCCCCTCCCCTTGGCCCCTCCTTGTTGAGGTATGTGGGTCATGCATTGTGGAGGTAGCCCACAGTTATGGGTAAGATAAATGTCTCTGCATATCCTGACCCAACATGTGGCTCTGACATTCTTTCCGCCCCCTCTTCCACAAAATTTCCCTGAGCCATGTTGGGTTCATTTTTGGTCTGCTTCAGTGATGAGGTGTTGGGGGCCTCTGAGGCTCTGTATCTCTGATTTGGTAGGAGTTGATTTTTCTCTGTGTTGATCTCCTTCACCCTTGTGCTGGTATCCGGTTCACCAGGAAAATAGCACCCTTGCTTATTTCGCCAATTTTTCTTAGTCTCAGCCGGGGCCCTTTTGAGGTATGATGGGGTGGCTCTCTCCTTAGGATCTACATCTATCTGAAAAAGAGAAGCAGATTCTCCAACGGAGAGTAAGTTAGCACCAGGAGGAACCCTACTTTAAATGAGCACTCCAGATCCTTTTATTGAATAGCTGCAATCTTGTAGTCTTTTACCCATCCTTCCCCACTCTCTCCACCACTCTACCCTTGATAGCCACCCTTTCCTTTTTTGTTTCCCCAACATAGACCCATTTAGATTTCACATATAAGCACTTGTAATTTGGTAGAAGGTTTTGAAAAAAAAAAAAAAAAGAAAGAAAGAAAAGAAATGAAGCCAGGTATGGTGGTGCACGCCTTTAATCCCAGCTCTTGGGAGGCAGAGGTAGGAGGATTGCTGTGAGTTCAAGGCCACCCTGAGACTACATAGTGAATTTCAGGTCAGCCTGAGCTAGAGTGAGACCCTACCTCTGGTAAAACAAAAGAAAAAAAAAAGAAAGAAAGAAAGAAAGAAAGAGAGAAAGAAATGCTTCTAGTAAAAGGCTTTTAAAAGTGTTATATTATTAGTAGAATCTAAAGGAACAGGATTTGTAGAATTATGCTTATGGGAGAAAAGGTTGAATAAGACAACTTTCAACAATGTACACATACATGAAGTAATGTTAGTTCAGTGGATTTTACTCATTTCTCTCACATTTCATTGAGTACAGCAAGGAAGAAGTCTATACTGAACGGGAGATTTGGAATAAACCTTGGGTTCAACATCCTCCCTGGAAGGCTTCTAAGCAGAAGCTACATACATGTGATACTCAGAATTCTTCCCCAAACACGTTGATCATAAAAATACGTGACTATTTTAAAGGGATAGGTATTTTCGTTTTCTCTTTTACAATTCAGGATCGAGACATCCTTCAAGTTCCTTTCCTTACTTCCCAAGGATTTTTCAATTCCCGCTTGTATGTATGAGCCCAGATGAGCATTGTCTCTTTGGCACTGTGACCTCCAGCAAAGCAGTCGATGCTATGAAGCAGGGAGTCATGGGAGACTCTAAAACCCTCGGCGAGCAGCCAGTTCTGGTAATGCACACTCTACTTTAGACTCGCAGATATGTCTCAGGTGTAAGTGAAGACACAGACAGCTTTACCTGGCTGCCACGCTACCTTATATTTAAGCCCAGCATGGACAACCTTTAACTCATGAATCCCCCTCAGAGACAAGGTTCATTTTCTTCCTTATTTATTCCGTTTGGTAGCCACACTATTGTCATACGGGAAAGAATGTATAATAAAGCACTTTGGAGGCGGAGCAAACAGAGCCCACATAAACAGAGATCACTTAATCCTTGATAAGGGGAAATGATTTTAACCCAAGCCACAAAACTGATTAGGAATAGAAGTTGGAATTTTGTTCCGTTAGGAAATATACCACAGTCCCATGCTCTATACACATAATCAAAGTTAAAAGATAGCTAATGCAAACATAGGAATCATGACATTCAAGTTATTTAGGAGAGTGTGGGGCCCCAGTGGGAGCCTGGGGGAAGGCATGAACCAGGGTCCTGAGCAACACCCTGGGAAGACATGGGTGCTTTCTGTGCCCTGTGTTTTACTGAAGAGGAGAGGGAGTCAGCTGGGAGAAGAGTTAAATTCCTGGAAGCTATGGGCTGGAGAGATGGCTCAGCAATGAAGTGCTTGCCTGTGAAGCCTAAGGACCCCAGTTAGAGGCTCGGTTTCCCAGCATCCACCTTAGCCAGATGCACAAGGGGGCACACGTATCTCGAGTTCGTTTGCAGAGGCTGGAGGCCCTGGCGCGCCCATTCTCTCTCTGCCTCTTTCTCCCTCTGTCTGTAGCTCTCAAATAAATAAAATTAAAAAAAAAATTCCTGGAAACTATTCTAGCAAAAGACTGTTTACAAGTCCACACTAGATGGGAAAAAGCACTGGAAGCAGCTGTCACCTTGAGAGTATAATTGTAGTCCCTGGTACCAAAGGCAACAACCAAGTGCTAGTACAATCAGACTGATACACTAGAGCTCGTTCTTACTATTTGTTTGCTTTGGGGCCATTCAATGAACAATTAATTTTACTACATGCCTGGCTTCCTAAAGTGCATGGAGATTATTAGCCGCAAAGCAGGCAGCTCATTCACAATTCAGCAATGATATTGAAGGACCTGTCTGGAGGAACAGTCTGTTTCATCACCCTTCCTCTGCAGTCATTATTCTACTTGGAACTTCGCCTGGCTCTTCTCACATTCCTGCACTGTCTTTGACTTAGGATTGCTTCCACTGCAAGTGGAGTGTATCTGGTGCCCTAGATGCCAAAAATGGAAGCACACGTGGTACCATGGCTTCCTTTAGTTCTGAATTTAGGTAGTGGTGCCATCGTAGATAGCAAAGCAATGGAACAACGCAACTTTTGGATGCCCAGGAAACGGTATCCCATCTATGCACCTTGTATTTATTTATTCTTTCATTTATTTGAAAGTTTTTTGTTTATTTATTTGAGAGCGACAGACAGAAAGAGAAAGAGGGAGAGAGAGAGAGAGGGATAGAATGGGCGCGCCAGGGTCTCCAGCCACTGCAAACAAACTCCAGATGCACATGCGACCTGGGAAAGAGAGCCTCAAACCGGGGTCCTTAGGCTTCACAGGCAAGCGCTTAACCGCTAAGCCATCTCTCCAGCCCCATTTATTTATTTTATTTTGTGATTAATACCTCCTTCTCAATTCTTTGAGGAGTCTTCTCAAGACAGTTCTCCAGCTAAGCGTTGTGGCTGTTGATTCTTTGCTATGAAGGATTAGGGCGATGCCTTCTCCATAAACATCTTGAATTTGTGTTGTTTATTTTCTTGTAACAGGTACCTTTGGCTTATAGTAATTTTGTTTCTTTTTAAAAAATATTTTATTTATTTGAAAGAGAGAGAGAAAGAGAGAGGGAGAGAATGGGGGTGCCAGGACCTCCAGTTTTATAAACCACCTTCAGATGCATGTGCCACCTTGTGCATCTGGCTTTATGTGGGTCCCCGGGCACCAACCTGGGTCCTTTGGCTTTGCAGGCAAGCAACTCCACTGCTAAGCCATCTCTCCAGCCCTCATAGTATTTATTTATTTTTTTATCATAGATACACAGTTAGCTAATGGAAAATTCACAACTAGTTTGCATGACACAGAAACTCATACACGTATTGGAGATGACTGAGTTTAAAGTGTAGATCTGAACTTATGCCCTCTGGCACTGTGCCAGCTACTGAAATGCTGTAACACATAGGATGGAGAGTTCAGCTGCTTTCTGCTTGGCTACTATAGACCAAAATGAGCAGCAGTTGTGGACATATGCAATGGGACTCATAATTTGTACTATTAGTTTCCCCAGTTTTTTTTATATGCATACTTTCTAAGTTCTTCACATACTTCCTGAGGTTTTCTTATTTAATTTTTTTCTGTTCATTTTTATTTATTTATGTGAGATCGACAGACAGAGAGAGAAAGAGGCAGATAGAGAGAAAGAGAGAAGGGGCGTGCCAGGGCCTCCAGCCACTGCAAACAAACTCCAGATGCGTGCGCCTCCTTGTGCATCTGGCTAATGTGGGTCCTGGGGAATCCAGCCTCGAACTGGGGTCCTTAGGCTTCACAGGCAAGTGCTTAACCACTAAGTCATCTCTCCACCCCAGGTTTTCTTATTTAAAACAGTGATGTAACCCTTCGTCTTTGCCACCTAGATCAATTATCTTCCACACACATTTAGGTCATGTCTATTTCCTTTTCGATTGGAATTTTACTCTCATAATATATTCATGTAGTCACTGTATATCTGTATATCTATATACATATACACCTACATAGATGTAACAGTGTGTAATTTGGGACTGTTACTGATAGTCTCTCTGTGGGTGTTTCTATGGTTTTGGGAGTCCTGTTCAAAGAATTGGAAAACACACACACACACACACACACATACAATAAAGCTCCAGGACACATTATTAAGAGCAAAACAAAAATGCAAACTGTGGAGGTAGAACACACTGTGAGAGAGCAACGGGCTCCTTGAGCCATATTGCCCAAGAGCAGTGGGTTACTGTTTGGGGATTATTTTTATGGGTTGAGGAGAATGGAGACGCTGGTTGCTGGGAGGTATATTTTAGGGTAGTTCTCTTGTGTGATTGACAAACTTGAGTTATATAACCTTGTCTCTACTGTACATGTCCCTCCCCATGACGTATCTGATTTTTAAATATTTTTATTTATTTATTTGCAAGCAGAGAGATATAGAGATAAGGGAGACAGACAAAATGGGTGTGCCAGGTCCCCCAGCTGCTGCAAGTGAACTCCAGATGCATGCATCACTTTGTGCATCTGTCTTTATGTGGGAACTGGGGAATCGAACCTGGCTCTTTAAGCTTTGAAGTCAATCACTTTAACTGCTGAGCCATCTCTCTAGCCCTGTATCTGATTTTAATCCCATGTGTACCCACTTATACATAGGCATAACATGGTAAATGCAAAATCCTTCCTAGAAGTTCACTTTGGGGACACAGTTTACCTCACTGCATATGCATTCAAAACCAGTCCAGGCAGGCTTAGTGGTTAAGGCACTTGCCCTTGAAAAGTAAGGACCCAGGTTTGAGTTCCTAGTAACCACATAAGCCAGATGCACATGGTGGCGCATGTGTCTGGAGTTAATTTGCAGTGGCTGGAGGACCTGGTGCATCCATTCTCTCTATCTGCCTCCTCTCTCCCAAATAAATAAATAAAATTTTGGAAAAAAAAAAAAAAACAGTCCAGGCCCAATTGCCCCCTACTTCACAAAAGAGGAGTTATTAAAAGTTTCTAGACAAGGAGAGACTTATTTCCATAGTCGAAGTGCAGTAGATGTGCATATTGGTAGGGGTCCCAAGTTACCATCAGGTTACTAGGTACATTGTTAAGAGAGGTTGTGATTATTGCCCAAGCCAACTTGTATCCCTGATTACTAAGCTATTTCTCTATGCTACCCTGCCTTATGACCATAAAGAAAAAATTTTTAAATGCCCCACAAGTTGCAAAATATTCAAATGAGTGAATTCAAAGTAGCTTTATGATTTGCGAAGCCACATAAATCATTATGACTACATTGCTACAATTCTAACATTTTAGAATTTCAAAGCATTGGCTATTTCAGTGAAAACTTGAATTCAAGAAACAAAGTACTCTAGGCAAATAAATTTAATATTCTTTTGTTATCCCTGATGACAGCAGTATGATATAGGAAGCAGGTAGTATCAGGGTTTATAAACTAGCCCTAATTACAATTTCAACAATACAACTCACTCCATTAAAAGTACGTGATCATCAGAACTGTCCAAATGTAGGTAAAACTACCTGAGTTATGCCTGCAGCTATGACATTTCACTCTAATTTATATTGCTATGTCTAACTATTTGACATTTCTGCATGGATGATGGTTAACATCAAACCCTTGATTTTTCTACCCCTAAAAAGTTTCTCTCATAGTCTTTGTTCAAAGGTCAACTTTGGTTCATCTTTTTTTTTTTCTCAGAATTTTCATATGCAATCAGCCAGCAACTTCTACCAATTCTTTCTGCAACATGTAGGTAGAATTTATATATTTTCTACTTACTAAGGCTACTATCAATCAGCCATATTTGTCTCTTGCTTAGTCTATTGCTTTAAACAATGTCTTGGGTTGGAGAGAGATGGCTCAGCAGTTAAGGTGTCCTAACCTCTGGAACTTGGAAATATAACTCTACTTGGAAAATGACCTTGAAGAATTAGGAGTGTTGAGACGACCCTAAATTATTTCCTAGATATGCCTTAAACTCCATGACCAGTACCACAAAGGAAACTCATGGAGAGAAGAGAAGGCCATGTAAATACTGAGGCAATCTCGAATCCAGAAATGCCTAGGGCATCAGAGCCTTGAAGAGGTTAGAAGGGGAATCTCTTTCAAGAACCATTGATGGAGCTTAAGCCAGTGGAGTCCTGATTTTGGACCCTGACCTCCAGAACTATGAGATGAATTTAGCTTGCTCTAAGGCACCATGTGCATGTTAATTTTCTTTGCCAGCCCCACTTTCCCTGACCACCCACTCTAAGGAAGCCATGAAGTCACCATCACATTTTATTTTCTTCATGGTACTTCTCATACTGCCTTGTTAATTTTCCTGTGTCTTTGCTCATATTTTCCCCTTCTCACTTGGAAGGTAAACTCTAATACAGCAACTGTATTTTGTTTTGTGCTTCAGTATTACCTTGAAGGTTTTCCCCTGTGCCTATTACACAATACATGTGCAACAAATATTTGTAGGAGAGACAAATAATTTGCTCTCTATGCTTCAGAAGGACACACTAAATAGCTATGAGATTCCTTCTGATCCAAGAGTTTTATAATTTCATAGTTCTGCTTTTTCAAGATTTTTTTGAAAGAAAATCAGAAATCATCAGTAAGAAAGCAACTGTTCTGTTAAAATCAGGGTTTTAAAATGGCCAATATGGCAGAAATTGCTATGTGAACTGTGGGAGAAGAGATTATAGAGAATTTTAATCCTTAGGGGGAAATAAATCTTGTTGAGAGTTATTACTTGGAAAATTGTAGGAATGGTGAAGAAGAGAAAAATATGAGACACATAGATATTGATTATAAAGCAAAACCAAGTTTCAAGTGAATAAGATGAATGCTTGGCAACATCAATATAGCAGGAGATTTTTATTTACACCAGTTTAGGGAAAAATGTAAGTTACAGATTTGAACTTATATGCTGCCCTATGAACTTACAGATGAATGTTGCACTTACCCAGTAAATGAAAAGCTCATTCTTGCTTATATGCTGGGTGAAATGACTGATGATGAGTGCATCTGAAGGTTCAATGTGTCAAGCTTATAATAAAAAATATTTTAGAGGGTATTTTCTGTGAATCAGTGAATCACCTCAGCTCATTTTGTTTAATAAATTCAAATTGCATGCCAGAGTATAAGTCATAAGCTTTAGTGAGGCTTCAATTGTTATTTCAGAGCAGCAGTAAAAAACCAGTAAATTGCCATTTTACACTAAGGGCACAAGGAACTAGATTATCCTGTAGAAATAGATTTTCTAGATAGAATGGAAATTGAAAATTTGCCCTAAGGAATCCTCTGGAAGACAGGTATTACTGGTTTTTATAACTATAAAAGATAAAATATGTCAATTATAAATATAGAAAAATGCTTTCTTCTTACAATCTTTTATAGTAATTCTACATATCATAAAATAAATCCCTATTAAAAGAATATCCCCTAAAATTTGATTTCATATATAAATCAAGATAATTAGAAAAGCAAATTCAAGTCCTGAAATGGATAAGTTAATGAACTTTTTTAAGAGAGAGAGAGCGAGAGAGAATTCTTTAAGAAGAGAAATTTTTGTGTGGATTATTGTCTAGCTCAAATATAAAAGAGGCTGCAAAATCTGAAGTTCCAGTCTGGTGGAGTTTTATTTAAAATGTTTTTATTTTATTTTATTTATGAGAGTGAGGCATATGGAGAAAGAAAGAGAGAGACAGAATGGGCACACTAGGGCTTTTACCTGCTGCAAACAAACTCCAAACACATGTGCCACTTTGTGCATCTGGCTTACATGGGTCCTGGGGAATTGAAACTCGGTCTTTTGGCTTTGTAGGCAAACATCTTAATTGTTGAGCCTTCTTTCCAGGCCCAGTGTGGTGGAGCGTTAAACCCCTTCCCTTGAAATATTTATGTCATGAACCATACATTTTGCATAGACAATTTGGAGAATGCAAGGCTTTAAGCTTAAGTGACGAAAACTATACTGCATTTTTTTCCCACAAAATATTTTGAAACAAAGCTCTGTAGATGATGAAATCAGAATGTGAAGATATATAAAACAATGTCAGGTGATAAGCCTGTTGGTGAAAGAGGAAAATGAACTGGGAAAACATGGGATGGAGTGGGATGTTTCATTTTTCCTCCAAAAGAGCAATTGGGGAGTCTTCCAGCACAGAAGATAAACAATGGAATTAGATGCTGGAGACCTGATGAAGAAGGCTGGGGATGCTTTGCTCTGGCCTATTGGAAGAAGGCACCATACGGTGAAAACTCAAAGTCACTTAAAGTGCATTTGGTTACAGTGTGAGAAGCCCTATGCTTCTGTTTCACATTTGCCCATGAACATATCTGACAATAAGCTTGGATGGATGGCAGACTCAGGTCAGAAAGCTTGTCTTACTCACACTTCTACTAAGGCTTATGACTAAGCTCACAGCCTCTGTCTCCAAAATCCCAGTGTTTGCTCACACATAAACTCACTTTTCTCTCCACCTTTAGTCATGGCTGATTCATAGCTCACCTGGAATCAAAAATCTATATCTTATCATGATTGACTGTTATCAGAATATTTACATTTTATTACAAATTGAAGTGCAGAGAAAGAGACACAAAAATTAAGCAACGGGAGCTAGTCAGTAGGTAGTAAACATGGAGTTGATATATGGAAATGTATATTTAAGCCAAAACCAGTGGAGATTTCTTTGAAGTTTTGTTATGCCTCTATGTTAATATGTTCTCACAATGAATTCACTGGCAGTTATGTGACCAAGCATTCAACTTTACCTGAGATCATCTCTGTTTTAACTCTGAAAGTTCAATGGCAGGAAAAAATCCCTATCCATCCAAGACTGGGAAAATGGTCCTTGTATCAAAGTCTTCATCTCCAGCAAACAACAACAGACCTTATTAGAACAAATCCCACTTATAGAAGGACTATAAAAGGCATTTGAGAAATTGATAAACATCCAAATTAAAAGCACTAATGATTAAGTAATATTACTACATAATCTCTGACTATCTTCCTCAATGCCACACTCCATTTTCCAGATACAGCCCAAATCAACACACACACACATCTTCATTTCACCAAGGTGATAACAGTGAACTAGGAGTATACAGTATTTTACAAACACATGTGTACAGGAGGAACAGGTGCCAATACAATGTACCGTAACGCATTCAAGTTACTCATAGCTATGTAGGAACTTATCCTGGAAGACAGTAATATGTGCAGACTACAAAGTTACATCACTAAACAACACTACATATTAGTAGAGTATATTTTGGGCTTTAAGGTGCTTTTTAGTTTTCTCAATAGTAGGAACACCATAAAAGAGATTAACTTTGTCAAATACATTATGTTAGTCAGCCTTCCATTACTTCAGTTCCACAGATAATCAACTTATGAGGAGAAAAGATTTTTTTTTGATCACAGTTTTGTAGGTTTCAATGTGTGGTTTGTTGACCCCATCACATTTATACCTGTGGCGAGAGTATATCTGATTGTGGGAGCATTTGGTGGAGGAAGTTCCCTTTCTCTCTGTCTCTCTTTCTCTCTCTCTTTAAAAGCTCACAATATCCAGTGTGGTAGTTTGAATGTGTGTCCCCCCCAGACTCAGATGTTTTATTAAAGCTTGTAACTTGCATTTCCAGTTGCCTGTCTGGAAGAAGGGGGTGGATCCTAGGGTCCAGCCCTAAGGTGATTGGGGATGGATTTGATTTTCAGCCTAAAGGTATGCAGAGCAGTTTGAGCTCTGCTTAGGTCCCTGCTGCTGGCTACTGGTCCCCTGGTGTTTGCTGCTGGTTTTGTGCTTGCTTGTGTTGCTGGCTGTTTGATGGTGTCTCTCTCTGCTTGGATCTGTAAAAAGGAGTCAGCTTCTTCCACCATTGATGGAACTTCCCTTTAGATATGGAAGCCAAAATAAGCCCTTCCTCCTATAAACTGTCTGGTTTAGATGTTCATCCTAGCATTGTGAAGGTGACCATAACACGAACACAGTCTTCCATCCACGTACTAACCAGGCCCAACCCTATCTAGCTTCTGAGATCAGAAGCTTCTGAGATCATTATGGAACATTGTATTGGAACCTGTTCTCCTGTACACACATGTGTGTAAAATGCTGGGTGCCTCTAGGGTGGTATGGCCAAAGGAAAGTTTGTTCTCCTTATGGTCAGATGCAAGAAAGAGGAAGGCTCTGGAATCGATAATCTCCTTTAAGGCCATGCTATCTTTTAAAGTTTCCTCAACTTTTTAATAATGCCAACCTGAGGACTAAGCCTTTGACCACTTCTGTCTTGTGCTAGCATGACAATGTAGCTCTCGCACACTGAATTTAAGACAGGTGAAGACATTCAAAGTATGACTGCACGTGGGACTAGACACAGCTGTTGTAAAATACTGCATGTAGGAGTGAGAATTACCATATCATGAGTTGTATGTCCTTATTCATAATACAGACAATAAACATTTATCATTTTAAAAATATTTTTGCCAGGCTTGGTGGCACATGCCTTTAATCCCAGCACTTGGGAGGCAGAGGTGGGAGGATCACTGTGAGTTCGAGGCTACCCTGAGACTACATAGTGAATTCCAGATCAGCCTGAGCTAGAGTGAGACCCTGCCTCAAAAAACCAAAAAAAAAAAAAAAAATTATTTATTTGAGAGAGAGAGAGAAAGAGAAATAGGCAAGCCAAGGCCTTCAGCCACTGCAAATGAACTCCAGATGCAAGCACCCCCTTGTGCATCTGGCTTACGTGCGTCCTGGGGAATCGAACTTGGGTCCTTTGGCTTTACAGGTAAGTACCTTAACTGCTCAGCTATCACTCTGGCCCAACATTTATCAATTTTATACCCATATAGAGAAGATGATGTCTAAGAAGTTCTTGGAGTTACACTTGAGACAGCAAGCAGATAGTGGATGTAAGTATAGCGATTACTTTCTAGACTTTCTTTAGGTCTTAGACCTGATACCTGATTGGGTGGGTGGGGAGTAGAAAACATAGGTTAAAGTCTGTGCAGAGCTGTGTGCACCAGGCTAAACAGTTCATGTGATTATCTGTTGGGCAAAGTGGAGGGAGCTATCAAGGGATTTTAATCAGGGGAGAGACAAGGTGACCTTTATGTACTCCAGCAGGACTCTAATGCAGAGGAGGGACTTGGTGGCAGAGCTGGGAGTAGTCTCAAACACATTGAAGACTCATCTGTGTCCTCTAAGAGCATGGGTCAGGTTTAATCTCAGTTATTGAATTGTCATTTCATGATTTGATGCCATCATCATCATTTGAGGGACATATAGTCCATATATAAAACAAACCTCAACTTGTAATCACTTTTTCTGGGGGAGTCTATGTTTTATATTTGAGGTAAGGTCTCACTCTAGCCCAGGCTGTCCTGGAATTCAGTATGTAGTTTCAGGGTGGCCTTGAACTCACCGTAATCCTCCTACCTCTGCTTCCCAAGTGTTGGGATTAAAGGCGTGCACCACCATGCCCGGCTTCTAATAACTTTTTTTTTTTAAATGTATCCCTTTCCCCAATGGAAGCTGTCTTGATTGTCTTATTTTATATTTCAATATGTTTATTTCTTCTACTGTTTCTACTTCTGTGTGTGTGTGTCTGTATGTAGAGTTTGTGTGTATGTATGGTGTGGTCATTTGAATCAGATGTCCCCCATAAACTCATGTGTTCTGAATGCTTGGCCCCCAGTGATGGCGATTTGGGAGGTTGAGCCTTGCTGGAGGAGATGCATTGGTGGTGGCGTGCTTAGGGATGTTACAGCCAGCTCCCCCTTGGCAGAGTTTGGCTCACTTTCCTACTGCTGTTTTCCACCTGCTATGGCAAAGAGGTGATGTCCAGCCTCTGCTCATGTCCTGCTGTCTGCCATCATGGAGCTTCCCCTCAAGACTTTAAGTCAAAATAAAAACTTTCCTACATCAGCTACTTTGCTTGGATGTTTTGTCCCAGCAAGGAGAGAGTAACACATAGGCATGTGTGCCATAGTATGCTTTTGAAAATCAGAGAAGGACCTTCCTCAGGGCTGTTAGTCCTCCTCTTACACCTTATTTGAGATAGGATGTCTTGTGTTGTTTGCTGCTATTGACACCAGAATAGCTGACCCATGAGTTTTGGGAATTGTCTGACGTGGCCTCCCACTGACATAGGTGTGTTGGGATCACAGACATACGTGTCACATGTCATATCCAACTTTATGGGGGTTCTGGGTATCCCAACTCTAGCTATCAGGCTTGCCCACCAAGGGGTTTTAACCACTGAATCATCTCACCAGCTCACTTTTTATTTATAATTTCTAAGTGTTGTGAGTAGGGAATTCAGGTACTCCAACTTGTTAGAACTATGTCTAAAGCAAGAATAAATAGACCTTCCGTTTACTCTTTTCTTAGCTACTCTACACAGTCACATCTCTGCTTACTGACATTCAACTTATAAATTTTAGTAGAAATAAAACAAGCCAAAGATGAAGCAAAGTAGTTCACCTCTGACTATTACCAACCAATAGTACATAAACAGATATTTGAATATTCTCATTGGGACATGAGGAAAATGAAACCATGTCCCTCACATGTTGAGGCTCTGCTCTGAGGCAGAGGGACTAAGGACTACGTCTCCATCCTACCCTGAGCCACATTTTTTGTTTCCATTATAAACCATTTCCTAGCACTGGCTGTTTTACCCTACACACAGAGTAGAAACACAGAGAATATTTATTATCCATCCCAATCACTTCTTTATGGAAAATCCCTATCTATCTTGAAATATGTATATTATATCAAGCAGTTTGGACTACAGCAAACCATGTAAAAATATTAGAAAAATTACATCATTGAACTGCTGGTCTAATATGTACTGTGTGGATTATAGGCTAAGAAAGCAACTCCAGTAGTGTTAGCATTAAGGAAAATAGATGAGAAATGACTAGCCACACTTGATTCTTCCACTGAAACAATTCTATGTAGCTGAATGGCATTTATGCCTAACACTTTACAAAAGAATTTTCCTGTTAACAATATAATCCCATATATAAGTAATTCCCACAAATACTTTCCTTTCTTTCTTCCCATCTTTCCCTCATTCCCTTCCTCTCTTCCTTTCTTGCTTCTTTCCTTCATTCCTCCCCCACAACTTTATAATTATATCAGAAGTGTTATTATCAGAAATATTATCTACCATAGATCTAGTGGAGAAAATATAACTAAAAACTATTATCTTCCCAAACTCTGGCATGGTGGTACATGCCTTTAATCCCAACACTTGGGAGAAAAAGGTAAGAGTGAGTTCAAGGCCAACCTGAGACTGCATAGTGAGTTCCAGGTCAATCTAGACTACAGCAAAAATATAAATAAATAAGTAATAATAAATAAAAAAATCATCCATCCAATAGTTATATTTTTTGTAATTATTTTTATGAGAGAGAGAACAAGAGAGAAAGAATTGTCATGCCAGGGCCTCACCCACTGCAATTGAACTCCAGGTATGTGAGTCACCTTGTGCACATGTGCAACCTTGCACACTTGTGTCACCTTATGCATCTGGCTTATATGGGACCTGGAGAGTCAAACATGGCTCCTTAGGCTTCACAGGTAAGCACCTTAATTGCTAAGCCATCTCTCCAGCTTTGATGTCTACAGAAGACATAGATACAACTGTGGATGTGCACACCTCACTATTGATATTTATAGGTTAGTGGGGACCCCAACATGATTAGAGTGATGCTCTGTGGTAAGGAAGACTTCTTGAGGAAGTGGTATCTAAGAGTGTCCCTGTGAGTCAGTAGGAGTCACTGCTGTGTGTTGGGACCAGGGGAAACATAAACCGCAGGGAAAGAAACAGCATGAAAGAAGTACTGTGAAGAATCTCAGAGTTAGTGTTTGGAGGCTGGTTGGTCTGCATGTGACACTGCAGTAAGGGATGAAACAAAAAAGTTTTCTAAAACAAAAAGTCATGGTAAGGCCAGGAGTGGTGGCACTCGCCTTTAATGCCAGCACTTGGGAGGCAGAGGTAGGAGGATTGCTGTGAGTAGAAGCCAGCATGAGACTACATAGTGAATTCCAGGTCAGCCTGGGCTAGAGTGAGACCCTACCTCGAAAACCAAAACAAACAGCAACAAAAAATGCCATGACATTTGTGGTTTATTTTAAGAAAAATACCCCCCACCCCCCAAAAAAAAATCCTGAAAAAAAATATTTGCAGGTTCCTAACGTGTTTTTAAATGTATGCTTATGAGAACCAACATTGACTTAGCAGTAGGACGACGAAGCATCCAGTTCACAAAGACCTATATACAAGCCACCATTTAAACTTTTTTTTTCTACTAGTGGCTAAAATAATGTTACACTACTCAAATGAACAGACCTTAGGCATGTTTTGGAAACAGAATGAAAGCCATTTTAACTTTGGATTATATAACATTTGAAATTACAGAAAGTTCCAGAACCTGGGCAGGGTTCCTGGAAACCCCTGAACCTATGTGAGTGCTGCAGCTAATGCAGCCAAAAGGAAAACTCCCTGGACCGAGGGAACCAGGCCTCAAGGAACCGGAAATGAGCCGGCCCGGTAGGAGGCATGCAAGCGTGCACAGGCCCCGCTGCCCAGAGCCAGCAGGTAACTGGAGGAGGCCGAGATTAAATAATAACTTTCGTTTTCTTTCAATTAAATTTCCCTGGGAGTCGGTGTTTGAGCGTTATATGATCTAGCCGCCCCTGAACATCCACACATGCACGGAGAACAAACTATCCCCCTTGCTCTGTGAATGCCAGCATTTGGAAGTATAGTTTGAGGAAGGAGGTGAGAGCGCCTGGAACATTTAGAGAAACCCAGACCTGATGTTGGGCCTCTAAATATGCCATATATATGATTGTAGTTATATACGCACATAATTCTGCCTAGGGTTTTAGAACGCTCACAGAGTCCTCTGCCTTTCCTATGGACTTGAGGTAGGTTAGGGGAAGTGTCCTTGAGCCTATAAGGGTGGAATTGCTTATTCCTTATTTCCTTTTCCCTAAAAGTCCTCAGAGCCTCCACCTTGCAGTGGGCCAGAAATGTCAGATGAGCCCCTTTTCTGGAAGAAAAGATGAACCCCTTCCAAACTGAGATTAGATCTCTTTCCTGGAAATTTGACAAAGTGCCTGGACATCTGGCATGGGGGGCTGGAGGGGCCAGCTCAGCCTCATTCAGCAAATTCCAATAAGACCCTCACCAGAGCCGCCAGGTGGATTTGGCCTGTTCGGCCCCTTCCCACTTGGAAGCTTTCTGTTTTATTTTCTTTAATGCGGTTTTCCCATTTCTGCAAACCCCTTCCGGTTTTGCAGAAGTTCTGCCTTCTTTCCTTCTCTTAAATCCATCCATGGAATTCACAAGGCAAGAAGCCGCAGGCCATTGAGTCAGTAGAAGTCTCGTGTGACTGTGACCATCTGGCACCCCAAATTCCCGTATCATTCCCAGATAAGTAATGTAACAGCATTAACCACTGAATGTGTGCTCTATACCATACACTCACTCACGTACCTCACATACTCTATTGGATTCAGCCCTGATGATTGTACGCTATTGCATGTTAGAGAGGTTACATGACATGCCTAAGACAGAATTGAGGAAGCATCATTAAAACCAAGGCAGGCTGGTCTCAGAGTTCAAAGCCTGCTCCCGACTCCCATCCCCCGCTCTTTCATCTGGACATAGGGACTTGTGCATGCCAGGCAAGTACTCTACCATTGAACCACATCTCCAGCGACTGAGCTCTAGTAATCATTGTCCAGCCTTCTGGTCACCTTTATAGACATGATACAATAGATAGAATGACACAGACTTAAAACTACAATCAGAGCTAAGAGATTCGGTTCTCATTCTGCTTGTGCTCTGCATGGTCATTTTCAGGGAAAAGAAAATACATAGAAGGAAAATATTCAAAATCATCTCTAGCCTGTGACTCAGGGGCATATGTTAACATTGCACACTTCAATGAATGACTGGAATGTGCCAATACCTAGTCAAGGTTTTAAGTGCATCATCTCACTTGATCCCCAGAGTATTAGCCTATCATGAGATGATCCTAATTTTATCTTTATTTTATAGTGCAGAACACAGGCTTAGGGTGACTCACAATGATTCTGGTCAGTAATTCTGTAGTAAGACTGGAAATTAGAATTCAGTCACTTTCATTGAAAACCCATGTTCTTAATTTTCTGTATTGTCTGTGGTAATTAATCTCTGTGTTGTATCATTTATATTTTGTAGTGCCATAAAATAAATATTTGTTTTAGGTATAGATATCTATCCATAGATGATTTTTTTTGAATACAGTAGGCTGCTGGGTCTTCTGGTACAGACCTGTAATACCAGCTTCTCAGGAGGTTAAGACAGGAGGATTGAAGTTTCAAGGTCTGGGGTATGGAGTTCAAGGCTATTAGCATAGGCAACTTAGTGAG
Source organism: Dipus sagitta (assembly GCA_036346955.1). NCBI lineage: Eukaryota > Metazoa > Chordata > Mammalia > Rodentia > Dipodidae > Dipus > Dipus sagitta. The sequence goes on from CM070772.1 coordinate 30,022,654, forward strand.
ACACTGTCTCACAATGTACAAAGAGGGCTCAGAATGTAGCTCAGTGGTAGAATGCTTGCTTAGTTATCATGTGTGAAGATTAATCCTTAGTACAAAAGAAAGAGAGACCATGCTGGACATACAATTTAATAGTCTACTTTGTTTTGAAAATAACAGTGTAGTAATAAATAACTCTATGAAAATTCCATTTAGCCTTATACTGTTGTTTTGAATTTTCCTTTATTTTTAAATTATTTTATTTATTTATTTGACAGACAGAGAGAGAGAGAGGAAGAGAAAGAGAGAGAGAGCGCACCAGGGCCTCCAGCCACTATAAACCAGATGCATACGCCCCTTTGTGCATCTGGCTTACATGGGTCCTAGAGAATTGAACCGGGATCCTTTGGCTTTGCAGGCAAGTGCCTTTACTGCTAAGCCACGTCTTGAGCCCTATTTTGCTTTGATTTTGGCATTGCGAACTCAACTTATGGCCTCACACAGATCTAAACACGCAGTCTATGGTTGGGCAAAAACTGCAGCCTTTGGACTTCTATTTTAGTAATAACATATATCACCTGGCCAAAACAAAGTTTGTAATGCCATCAGAATGTAGATTTTGGTCTTCTTTAAGAATCCGAGACTTAAGTATGTACATTATTCATCCATTTAGAAATATGACTGGGGATTTTTCATTTAAAGATCAGAGGTATATAACTTGCCATTTGCCTATAGTGTCTAGTCAGCCCCAACCCCATTTGCTGGTGTGCTTGACTGGAGCGGGAGGCACAGCTACAATAACTCGCCTCTCTTCCTTCCCTTCCTCAGTACATCCGACCCCTCCAGTCTTTCTTTGATTCTTTCTTACTCTCAATGGCATCTCTATCTGCAAAGATAGAAGTGCCTTGTCTGATACAGGGGTCAGGCAAGTGGGTCACGGGCATGCTGGGTCAGCAACAAGATGACATAATCAAGTACAAGGTTTAATACCTTCAGGGCAATTGAAACCTGCCGTAGGCCATGGAGAAGGTGCTTAAATTCTGCGTCTTCCTTTTAAGCGCCACGAATTTGCATGCTACTGTCTAAAGCTAGCAAAACCTCCAAGGTATCTAAAACTATTCTCTCTCAATCACCTGCTCATCGTTTAATTGGGCATAAAATCCTACTGATTCCAGGGGACAAAAGACACTTCTTTCCTAGCAGCATTACGGGGGGGGGGGGGGGGGGGGGAAGGAAAGGCAAAAGAAAAAGAAAAAGTCACATGAGGTACATTGTTGCAAGTTTCCTAACTAGTTCCTGTATGACCTCTTTCTCCCTCCCTCCCTCTTCCCTCTCTTCCTCTCCGCCCCTCTTTCCTTTTTCTTCCAGATACTGTTCACATCGTAGTTCGGAAGACAAATTGGATCAATTAGCTTTTGGAGGCCAAGCACTCTGAAAAAAGGAACGCTCTGAGTTTTTTTTTGTTTTTTAAATGAAGACAAGTTAAAGACAGACCACGGAGTCTTTTGTAAGTTCCTCCAGGCCTTTGCTGTCTTCTTTCTCCGTTTGAATTGCAACTGCAACAAACTCTCTCTTGTTCCCTGAGTAATGCGCATCACCCTCCATTCTTCTCAGTGTGTGTGCATTCGCATTCCTGATATGCGAGTGTCCTTCCCCTCTCATTTGCATACATGCACTTAACGATCCAAGCTCTGGAAATCTCTGTGAGCCTCAGGCAGCCTGTCCTTCCAGAGCTGCGGAGCAAGGGTCCGCCATCCAGGGGTTCCTGATCAGGTTAGGCGGGCTTGTTTATATGCTTACCTCTCTAACCGGCTTTGGTAAGCTTAGAAGCCAGGACATTTTTATCATCCTCCTTCCAATCCTCCATATGACGTTATATATGTTTTATATTGGAAGATATATTACATACATTGGAGGAAAGAGGGGAAGAATTCATAAACACTGAGGAAAGAACTTGGCAGTTATCATTTGGTATACAAGATGCTAAAAATAACAGCATCATATCTTTTCCTTTGCAATTTTAGATCTTGACTTATTCCTCCCATTTATTTTTGACTATTAGCTGGAGTAATGGGTTGTTAAAGAAAACGATTTTGCCTTTCCAACTACGCTTTTCTCACTGACAGAAGTGAAGAAATTAAGGCTTGTTCCTAGAGGAGGCAGAAATAAATCTAAGAGTTGAGTGGAAATTATATGACCGGGGTATGTGTTAGCTAGTTTTCAACCAGCAGTAACAGGTCTCTGCTTGCATGTTGGGTTCTGTGCCTGGAACAGGGAGTACAAACGGCTGCTATCAACACACTCCCATGGTGTGCCGCTCGTGCACCTGGGGCATGCTGCTGGGTTTGACTTCAAGTTCCAACAGCAGTCTGCAGTGGGGTGCCTTGAGAAAGCCGCACTGCTTCTGGCAATCAGACAGCCCCCCCCCCCCACCATTGCTTTTGTGCTGTAGTGTGACCAAAGGCGTCTTTCACTGTAACTTTAGCTTCCCCCAAGTAATTGGGATCGAGATCTCCATGCTCACATCAGCTACCATGCCTGGCCCTTTCTCCTTTCTTGGATCTTTGGGAGTTAGACTTGCAGAGGGTGAAGGCCCTTGTTCCTTCTTCCCCTCTACTTACTTGGTCTTGATTCTTGTCGAGGCTCCACTCCCCGGTATATTTAATATACCTAGTGATCCTCAAGTTGTATCTTCCGTTTACAATCTCTCTTACTCTCCAACTGTCTGCATTCACACATCTCTCTATCATCTGCATTGCATATTGAACTCATACCTTTCCTCACACTCCTACTTTCCCTCTTAGCCTCTGCATACAAAGAAGAGCAGCACACAATAAGTCACAAAAGAAATGTGAGGGGCTGGAGAAATGGCTTTGTGGTTAAGGTGCTTGCCTGCAAAGCTAAAGGACCCAGGTTCGATTCCCCAGCACCCACGTAAGCCAGATGCACAAGGGGGCGCATGCGTCTGGAGTTCATTTGCAGTGGCTAGAGGCCCTGGGGCACCCATTCTCTGTCTCCTCTTTCTCTCTCTCTCTCTCTCCTTATGAATAAATGAGTAAATAATAAATAAATAAATAAAATAAAACAAAAAGAAATGTGAGACCATATTTATTTTGACATTTCTCTAGTTTCTTGTCCTGCAGCATATTAATTTAATTGTATATCTTTTCTTGTTTTACTTTTGAGAGTGTCTTCAAACTATTTCTCTCCATCCCGCTACGTTCCCCTTAGTGCAGCCATCTTCCCTGAGACCACTGCATCAGATGTTTGGCTGGTTTTCATCCATTTTGGACTACTTCTCCATTCTCCAAACAGTAGTCAGACTGGTCTTTAGTTATTTATTTAACTTCTTTACTTGTTCAAACACAGCCCTACCTTGAACTCATGGTCTTCCCATCTCAGCCTCTTAAGTTTTGGGATCACAAGTGTGTGCTGCCAAGTCGACTTCAGAGTAGTTTTAAACAATAAAACGGATCTTATCCTTTCCCTGTTAAAATTATATATATATAATCATTTATGTATATGTAAGAAATCAACTTCCATACAGTGGTAATGATACACTGTGCACACTTCTGAGATATTTTTTTTCACAATTTTTATTAATATTTTCCATGATTATAAAAAATATCCCATGGTATTACCCCCCCCCCACTTTCCCCTTTGAAATTCCATTCTCCATCAAATCCCCTCCCCATCTCAATCTTTCTACTTACATATATACAATACCTTCTGAGATCTTGATATGGCCTAATTTCATCTTCCTACCTTATTCCATGAGTGTTATTACTGTCCTCATTTTATCTATATGCTGCAACTTTGCATGGCTATGGCCTATTGGGGTGCCTGGAGGGTAAGAAAAAAGGAAAGAAAGAAAGAGGGAGGGAGGGAGGAAGGAAGGAAGGAAGAAAGGAAGGAAGGAAGACACAGGTAGTAAAGTGAAGCTGGGATCAGGTGGTCTACAGGCTGTTCTGGAGACACTGTAGCACGGCCTAACCAGCATTGGTTTATTTTAAATTTTGTTTATTTTTATTTGTTAATTTGAAAGTGACAGAGACAGACACACACACACACACAGAGAGAGAGAGAGAGAGAGAGAGAGAGAGAATGGGCACACCAGGGCCTCCAGCCACTGCAAACGAACTCCAGATGCATGTGCCCCCTTGTGCATCTGGCTAATGTGGGTCCTGGGGAATTGAGCCTCGAACCAGGGTCCTTAGGCTTCACAGGCAAGTGCTTAAGCGCTAAGTCATCTCTCCAGCCCACATTGGTTTATTTTATACACAAGTAGAAAAGCTTTAGCAATGACTTTCTTTTATCAAATATAGAAAGGCATGGGAATGGCGGACAAGGTGAGACAATGTAGGAATGAGGCAGCTGTGGACCGTTTTTCCCCACGTACTGTTATGGGCACAAGGTCAGGCTTGCACAGACAATCCAACAGGGGGAGTTAAGGATGGGCTGTGCCTTACACCAGGTCACCTGGAGACTCTTCCAACTTCAGCTGAGCACAGACATGGCTGTGCCAATGTCAAAGGCTCCTGCTGGTGGTGGCTGTCTATGTCAATGTGTGAAGTGGACAGACTGGGGTAATGGATTTGCTGCAGGTCTCACTGTTAACTATATGACGCACAAGCCTGAGTAGTCTAAATCCAGAGTGATTTTGCCTGTAAAAACAATGTCTTTCCTTTGTCCTTGAAAAGAAAAGGTGCAAATGAGCAGACCATTTCCCGCGGCACACTATTGTACCCCGATCTCTCAAGTCTCTGCCTGTCATGTGCCAGGCTTCTGAATCTTATTTCCAGTTTCACTGACTTGGTTTCAACTTCTGGAATGTGGCATTCCAGTGTGTCCAAACTGGGGCTCTCTCCTTTCACCTCTTTTCTCAAAGTAGCTCCAGTCTTCTAGTTTGTTTCTCAGAGTATGTCCTCCAATGGGACCCCTGAGGGTCTTGTATACCTGCTGTCACCTTTGCATTTCCCCGGAGCCTTGCCTTCTTGCTTAAGCTCTGGAAAGACTTCAGTCTTGTTTGTCAGGTTCATTGCCTGTTGACATTTCCAATCGCTTGTAGGAAGGTCTGTCAAACATTAAAACATTCAGGCTGGAGAGATGGCTCAGTGGTTAAAAGAGCCGGCTTGAAAACCCTGCCAGCCTGGGTTTGATTCCCCAAGACCAAATGTGCTGAGCAAAACAGCAGCTGGAGTTTGTTTGCAGTGTGGCGAGAAGCCCTGGTGTGTCCTCTCACTTGGGCTCTCTCTCTCCCCCTCCCTTGTCTCTGTCTCTCTAACTGCAAAGAAATAGTTCCGTCTCTTTGTCTCTGTCTCTCTAATTGCAAAGAAATAATATATATATATATATATATATATATATATATATATATATATATTTAAATTAAACAATTCAAATGGTTATTCACAAGAATTTGAATGTTTGCCATATGCAATGTAATATGCTAAATATACTATGTGCTAGAGTCCAATGAGATAAGACAAATATCTCTTCCTAATAGGTTTTATATTGTCTAAGAAGGAAGGAAAAAAGAGTGTAGGGGTTTGAAAATGCTTTATCCTCACAGTTCTAGGGTCATGACTGAGACCTGTATATCTATATGTACACACATATATATATATATATCACACCATATTAACAAGAGAAAAGCATCACAATTTAATACAAGCTTCATGTAACACAGGAGCTTTCATGAGGAAATGAAGACCTAAAGAAATAGATGAAAACTGTGGGGTTTTATTTGTTTTTGTTTTGTCTTTTTTCATTTATTTATGTGTGTGTAGATAATGTATACTGTGGTAGGCAATATATGTGTGGTATATGCATGTGTGTGTGTGGTGTATGCATGTGCTTGGTGTGTGTACATGTCTGTGGTATATGCATGTGTGTGGTGTATGTACATGTGTGTGGTGTATGCATGTGTGTACATGTGTGTGGTATAGGCACATGTGTGGTATATACATGTGTGTATGGCATAAGCATGTGTGTGGTTTATGCCTGTGTGTGTGGTGTATACATGTGTGTGGTGTATGTACATGTGTGTGGTGTAGGCATGTGTGTGTGTGGTATATGCATGTGCTTGGTGTGTGTACATGTCTGTGGTATATGCACATGTGTGGTGTATGTACATGTGTATGTGGTGTAGGCATGTGTGTGGTATATGCACGTGTGTGGTGTATGCATATGTTTGTGTGGTACATGCATGTGTGTGATGTATGCACATGTTTGTGTGGTGTATGCATGTGTGTGGTGTATGCATGTGTGTGGTGTATGCATGTGTGTGGTGTATGCATGTGTATGTGTGGTGTAGGCATGTGTGTGGTGTATGCACGTGTGTGGTGTATGCATGTGTGTGTGTGGTATATGCATGTGTGTGGTGTATGCATGTGTGTGTGTGGTGTAGGCACGTGTGTGGTGTATGCACGTGTGTGTGTGGTGTATGCACGTGTGTGGTGTATGCACGTGTGTGTGTGGTGTATGCACGTGTGTGTGTGGTGTAGGCACGTGTGTGGTGTATGCACGTGTGTGGTGTATGCACGTGGTGTATGCACGTGTGTGTGGTGTATGCATGTGTGGTGTACGCACGTGTGTGGTGTATGCACGTGTGTGTGGTGTATGCAGTGTGTGGTGCATGCACGTGTGTGTGTAGATGGATGTGCAGAGGACTGAGGAGAGCTTGGATGGCTTTCTCTTTCTCTGTCACTCATCTGCGAACCTCTTTGAGATGAGTCCCTCACTCAACCTGTAGCTTCCATTTTTGTTCAGTGAGCCCCAGCAATTTGCCAGTCTCCGCCCCCACAGGACTGTGGTTACACGTGTACCTGGCTATGCCCAGCTGTTTTTACATAAGTGCTGGAGAATTGAACTCTATCAGGTGGTCTAACAGCCTCTTGGGCTCTCATTTACACATGAAGCCGTCTCCCCAGCCATGTTCCCCTGCCCTTGTTTTGAGACAGGGTTTCTCTATGTAGCACAGGCCTGCTCTGAACTTATGATCCTCCTGCTTCAGCTTTTCAAGTAAAGGATTACGGGCATATGCTTATGGGTGTAGCTTAATTCATGTACTTTTCACTCTGGTCTGATGAAGTGAACAGTAGTAAAAAGTATGATTGGATAAAAGAAGTAATGATCTAGTGACAATAAACTAGAAGAATTTAGCAAGTCCTGCTCATTGGACCCTCTGCCTCCCTTCTGCAGAGGTAGGTTGCTCTTTCTTCTAGTGTGGCAGATCTCTCTTACCATTGAGTCCTTGTCTCACATCCACGAAGAATTAGGCACGCATACCTGAGGAGTGAGGAAAGCAAAGGGGATTTACTGAGAAAACCCAGAGAGACAGGGCAGCATGCTCAGGATTTTGGCTGCTATCTAGAGAAGAGATAGAAAAGGGGAAAGGAAAGGTTACACTTGAGTTAGAACTCAGAAGGAAGGGGGCTACAGTCTGTCTTTATAATCTTCTGTTTGGGGTATCTTAGGATGTCATGTCTCCATGGAGGGCCAGAGGAAGAGCTCAGATTCTATCCTTCTGACCAGGAGGAACTTCCCTTCTCTTGTCTCAGCAAAGTCCTGTTACTTCTACTTTTCTGTACCTCATAAGGTATTCTGAATCTCAAAGACGGGTAAAACTAACCGTAACAGAGGGGTCCATCTCAATGCCTCGGAGTGTGCTAAGGTCTGTGAGCCTCCTAAGATTGTGGAGGATCCCTCTCCATAGTGGTTCTTAGGGCTTGTGGCAGGGCAATGGGTGAAAGAAGATAAGAGCAGCCTTCGTGTAGTGTTCTCAAACACCAAGGGGCCATGTTTTGAGGTCTCGCATTCTAAACTCTGAGAAGGAAGCAAGGAACAGAGAGAAAGAGAAAAAAAAGTCACAGAAGTGAGAAATAATCGTAAGTACTCCTTCAGAAAAACATCATGGGTTTGGGTTGTATATCAAATTCATTCAGATTACTTTAAAATTTTGATTTCTAGTCTCTTAAGTCCAGAATTATCTCTCTAGATCTTTTTAGCACAAACTTAATTCAGAGATGACCATTGTTTTCTAAAACTTAACATGATCAGAAACAAACTCTTCTCATTTATGGTTAACTGAAACCTCTAAGAAACCTTTTCCTTAGAAGGATCAAGCCTGCTTTATCTTGCATTTCTTCTTGCATCTTCCATTTTTAGTCAGAACATGCTTCTGAGTTCTTTTGTTAAACAATCCTTCGACTATCATGCTATTGCTTAATTAGTGCTCACCACAAACCTACAAAGTAAAATATTATCATGATTTCCATAAGGTTAAGAAAAAAATGTAATTGACCTAAGGTTGAGCTGTGTTGTAAGACATCTATCTGATCTGAGCATCTATCTGAGCACAAAGCTCAAATTTATTTTGCTTGTACCAAGGTGTTTCTTCAACTTCTGGATGTTTCTCAACAATCATTTCATGGGCTGCGAAGATGACTCCGAAGTGAAAGATACTTGCTTGCAAAGCTGCCAGCTTGGGTTCGAATCCCTAGTACCCATGTAGAATCAGATGCAGAAAGTGGCACGTATGTCTGGAGATTGCTTACAGTGGCAAGAGGCCCTGGCACATCTATATTCTCTCTCTGCTCACAAATAAATAAATATATATATTTTTAAAGAGTAACTTTGGTTTGTTAGAAAAAAGGATCACTACAGCAGTGCTCTCAAATAAATAAATAAATATGTTTTTTTTTAAAGGAGAAACTTTAGTGTGTTTTAAAAAAATCACTATGCCAGGCATGGTGACGCACACCTTTAATCCTAGCACTTGGGAGGCAGAGGTAGGAGGATCGCTGTGAGTCTGAGGCCACCCTGAGACTCCATAGTGAATTCCTGGTCAGCCTGAGCTAGAACAGAGAGACCCTACCTCGAAAAACGAAAAAAAAAAATCACTTCAGCCATCAATGGTCTCTCACCTCTAAAGTTCCTAGTGCTTGCTGTCTGTAGCTCTCATGTATTAAAGGGCATGCAGCATCTCAGTATAGTCAGCTGGTTATGAGAGCCTTGTCTAGCAAACCAAAGGAAAATTTCTGGAAGGCAGAGATCATATCTTACATTTTTATTTTTTGTTTATGGACTTATAAATGAAGTGTATAGAAAAGTTATTCCTTAAATATGGATTCAAATTTGGAGCCAGGTTTCCTACATGGGCCATCTAGTTATGATTAAGATTGATCATTTTTCTGGTTATAGAAGATCTTACAGAATATTTCCATTTTACAACCATACACACACAGACTTGAAGGATTAAATGACTTGTCTTGAGTCCCCCAGGTCAGAAACTAGAAACCAACAAAATGATGGCAAAATTGAAGAGGGTTTAAAAAAACATTCCAAAGAAAGGTATGAGCATGCTTGGAGTGGTAATCTCTAACACAATTCTCTTGTACGAATAGGACAACATTTCACTGCTCCATCACTTTATTCATAGAAAATATCTTCTACAATGTTTTCTGCATGAATGAATTCACAGTCATGATGAGATGCATCTATTTTTCTGATGTGGACAACATACTAGAATGAATCATGGCGTACACTATAAATGCAAGCCAGTGTCTGAAAAATAAGTGTCAAGAAACAATGGGCCAGCCCAGAGCCAGGTGTCTCAGAACAGAAAAAAGGGGCTGAGTAATTCACATGAAAGTGAATCAACTGGCAGCCTGGGGCTGCGAGGTCGTAAGAAATGAAAAGGAAAGACAGAAGATCATCAAAGTTATAAGGAAGAAGAAAATGAAATGTGAGAAAGACCACAAAGAAAACATATGGATAAAAAGTGGATCCTCCCCACCAAAAAACTCCCACCAAAACCAAGGAGCAGTAAGAAGCCCAGAGCAGCCACCACCACAAACAAGAGGCAGAAAGGAAATGGTATCAATTGTTGAAGTTCACAGAAGAAAGCATACCCACTTTTAATCAGATCATCTCCATTCTCCCTCACAGCGATGTTCCGCTTGGCCCGGCAGCTCACTAACTGATTGCATACGCCAACTCCTCTGTAAATTTCCTCCAATTATTTCTGGTTTGAATATCTTTTGGAAAATTTTAGTAAATGAAAACAATGAATTTCTTTCTCTCCTTTTTATATTATCTCTTGTGATTTTAATATTCAGGGACTTCTGTTTTTGAGACAGGGTTGGACCATAGCCCAGGCTGACCTGGAACTCACTCTGTAGCCCAGACTTACCTCAAATTCATGGTCATCCTGAATGCTGGGACTAAAGGCATGAGCCACCTGCACCATATAAAACCCTTTTTGTTGGCATATGGATTTTGTTTTGAGACAGGGTATTACACTGTAGCCCAGGTCGGCCTTGAACTCAGAGTAATCCTCCTGCCTCAGCGTTGTGTAGCAGTTTCCTCTGATTGAAACATTCCCTTTATGAGGGAGGATGAAGCTCATAAGACTTAGGAGGCAAAGGAGTCTAAGAAAATTGAAACTTACAACCCCCCCTCCGCCCGCAAAGTCATAGAAGCAGTAAACAACTGGTGAGGGGGAGAGTCTGTCCTACCAGCCTGGTGGCCTCCAAGTTGTACATTGAGCACAAGAGATACAGCGTCCCCATGCATTGGGGGGGGTTTACCTGCATTGGGGGGTGCAGCTGCATTTGAGTCATTCATGCTCCTGGAAGTAACCTCTCACCTGTACTCCTGTAATTAGCTCCTATAAACTCACTGGTTCACCACGTTGGCCTTTGGTCTGTCATCGGCGTCCTATCTGTGGGTAGATAGATAAATATGCTTGTTCACACTTCCCTAGGAAAAGGTGAATTCAATACAGGCCTGCACACAGGGACTGACAGAGCCAAAGATGAGTTGGGGAGGAGCGACTGCAGTGACTGTAAGGATGAACCAAAAAGTGCAGGTGGCAGAAGATACACCTCATGTCTGCCGTTTAATAGAAAGGAATGAAAATCCATGATTTAGTATGCACACACAGGTCTGAATGATGATCCAGTTCAACAGGCCATGAGAGGTAGAGTTCTCTGCATCCAAGTGCTTGTGTTGGGAAAGTCTTCTAGGCAAGAAGTGAGATAAAACTGTTATTGCATGGCTTGTCGGGCAGGTGGGGTGCTGTGGAGCAGAGGAACTGAGTAATGTAACTATTCATCCCTCCTGGAGACAGAGGCTGCATAGCCCGAGGCAATTCGGAGGAAATCAGTCCTTGGCACTTGGTTATCACTGTCTGAAATCCCATCCATACCAGGGACTGGAAGGCAGTAGGGGAAGGAGAGACATTTCTGAGTGAATCAGAAATGATTCACAGTGAAGCAGTGTTTAATGCCCAATTCACCAGGCCTGAGAGAAGCTGTGTTCACAAGAGTTAAGAAAGAAGTCGACTTAACAAAGACCTCGGGACTCTATGGGGCTTTAGTTGCTTTGCTGAGTCCCTATGGTGTCCATGGTCTTTATAAGGTAGGAGAGGCTTTGGCTGATCTGAGTGACTTAGCACTACATATGAATAAGGTCCAACATATAAATCTGCCCCATAAAGTAGAAGCGCAGCCTCGAGGAGCTGAGAGGTGGGTCAAGCAAGCGACCACTTGAAGGCAAACGTGGAAAGATTTGTGTGGAGCAGAAGTTCCTCGGGCAAAAAATAGAAAGCCAAATGCTGTGCTAGTGAGCCTCTAGAAGGCTTTAAGACCCGAAGAATAGTCTCAGAAGGGATTTTTTAAAAAAGGATTAAGCTTATTCCAGGGGTGGGAAGTCATGCCTTCAGAGTGAACCATGCAGGTGTCTCTCCTGTAGAAAGGTATGCTTGAGGGCTGGTAAATGGCTTAGTGGTTAAGGCGTTTGCCTGCAAAGCCTAAGGACCCTGGTTCGATCCCCCAGGGCCCTTTTAAGCCATATGCACAATGAGGCACATGTGTCTGGAGTTCGTTTGCAGTGGCTAAAGGCCCTGGCACACCCATTCTCTTTCTCTCTATCTGCCTTTCTCTCTCTCTGTCTCTCTCAAATAAATAAATAATTTTTTTTAAATAAAAGGAAAGGAATGCTTCAGATGGAAATTGTTTACCTAGCCCAGGACTCTCACAGGAGCCAGGTGTTGCTAAGGGGCAAATGATGGCCAAGGCTGTAGCCACAATGCCAGCCCCTCCCACCCTGCACCAGATGAGGGAGGTTAACCTAAGGGGCAGACACAACCGGAGGTTGGAGAGCAACCTCACTCTCCCTTGGCTCTGGGCTGGGCCAAGCCACTCCAGTGGGTCCCACTGAGCCCTTGGTGGAGGGGAGATGCCTGCAAGCCCTGTGGAAGCACCTCAGGATCAGGAAGGACAACTAATGGGAAATGCTTATAGGTTATAAAAGCCTATATACTATCCTGATATTGCTATATTTAGGAAACACTTGATACAAGCAGTGAAACCTTTTCTGTATTGGGCCTTGCCAATGTTCTTTAAATGTTTATCTATTTATTTAGAGAGAAGAGAAGAGAGAGAGCAAGAGAGAGAATGGAGCACCAGGGTCTCTTGCTGCTGCAAATGAACTCTAGATGTATGCACCACTTTGTGCATGTGGCTTGACGTGGGAACTAGAGAGTCAAACCAGGGCCATGAGGCTTTGCAAGCAAGTGCCTTAACCACTGAGTCATCTCTCCATCTCTGTTGTTCTTTAGTGACCCCTTAGCTGCTGACTCCTGCATAGCTGAAATGCATGGTGAGAAGCCTTCAGAAACCCTGCCCAGGGCTGGAGAGATGGCTTAGTGGTTAAGGCACTTGCCTGTAAAACCAAAGGACCCGTGTTTGATTCCCCAGGACCCACATAAGCCAGATGCACAAGGTGACACATGCATCTGGAGTTTGTTTGCAGTGGTTGGAGGCCCTAGCATACCCATTCTCTTTCTCTCTAATAAATAAATAAGTAAATAAATAAGTAAATAAATAAAATTTTAAAAACCCTGCCCTCCTTCTGATAAAGGCTTTATTGCATAAATGGTACAGTTCTAGCGTCTCACTATCTTGTAGATTTAGTAAAGTGCCTTAAAAAACAATAAAAACAAGTAGGTATAAATAACTTTACATAAACTGCCAAGTGGCACTTACTCAAACAATGCAAATGAGTGCAGGAGAGATGGCTTAGCAGTTAAGGCGGTTGCCTGCAAAGTCCAAAGGACCCCATTTCGATTACCCAGAACCCATGTTAGCTAGTTGCACAAGGTGGCATATGTGTCTAGAGTTTATCTGCAGTGACTGAAGGTCCTGGCATGCCCATTCTCTCTCTCTCTCTCTTTCTCTCTTTGTCTCTGTCTCTCTCTGTGTCTTCCTCTTTCCCTCTCTCACTCTCTCAAATGAATAAAATAATAAAAATGCAAATGAACTATGTTTTAATAGTTTCAGATGTACAGAAATCTTGACATGATTATATGAGGAATTCCCAAGTCTCTTTCATGCAGTTTTCCTCTCTGGTCACCTCTGATATTACCGTGGTGTCTTTGATACAGCCGGGAGCCTCCATACTTTGTTTTCACTGGTTCTCCCCTCATTCCATTTTCCTGTTTCAGTATGTCCTATGGGACACCAGAATCATTTCTTCTTAAGTCCTTACATTTCTTAGATTCTCAGACGTTTGTTGTTTTTCATGTCTGATATTCTTTAAAGGATCTTTCTTTTTTTTAAAAGTATTTATTTATTTATTTTGCTAACACACAGAGAGAGATAGAAGAGAGACAAACAGAATGATTACTCCAGGGCTTCCAGTGGCTGCAAACAAACTTCAGATGGATGTACCACCTTGTGCATCTAGCTTCATGTGGGCATTGGGGAATCAAACTTGGGTTGCTAGGCTTACTGCTAAGCTATCCCTCCAGCCTCCGTGACTGGCATTTTTGATAAATATTGGAGAGACTTCTTTTTCTTTAGAGTATTCTAACCTAGAAGTGTAGATTTGTTTGATGTTTTGTCATAGTTAACTTAGAGTTAGAAAGTTTTGAGAAAAACATAACAGTGGGCCAGTTGCCCTTTTCACACTGTGTCAGAAGGTGTTAGAGACTGAAGTCCCTCCCCACCCAGTTCATTTGTTGAAAGCCTCACCCCCAACGTGGGGGTATTTACAGCTAATACCATTAGGAGGTCATGGAGTTATAAGCATGGAGCCCTCATGGATAGAATTAGTGCCTTTCGAAAGCACCCCCCCCCCCGGGAATTCTGTTGTAGTTAGCTTCGTGTTGCTGGCACAAAGCACCCCACCAAAAACAGCTTGTTGGGGGTGGGGGGTGGGAAAGGTTTATTTTGGCTTACAGACTTCACGGGAAGCTCCACAATGACAGGGAAAATGTGACATGAGCAGAGGCTAGACGTCATCTCCTGGCCAACATCAGGTAGGACAACAGCTGCAGAATAGTGTGCTAAACACTGGCAAGGGGAAGCTGGCTAAATCACCCATAAGCCTGACCCCAACAACACCTCCTCCAGCAGGTCTCAAACTCCCAAATTGCCACCAGCTGGGGACCTAGCATTCAGAACACATGAGTTTACAGGGAACAAATTCCAGTTGTATGCATCACCTTGTGCATCTGGCTTACATGAGTACTGGGGAATCAAATCTGGGTCCTTAGGCCTCACAGGTAAGTGCCTTAACTGCTAAGTCATCTCTCCAGCCCCCTATAATCATTTTTTTTTCAATAGCAGCCCAAACTAAGACAGCAGATATGTCATGTTACACTACTGTATTGCTGGCACTGGTGATATTAACCTCTATCATTTGATTAAGGTAATGTCTATAGGTCTTTGCACCACAAATTAATATTTTTCCTAAATTCTGTATTCACCAACATATTCACTAAGTTCAGCCTATACTCAGGGGAGTGGGACATGTATGCAATCAACTCCATCTCTTAGAATAATATGTAACATGTAAACGGGGGGGGGGGCGGCGGGGAGATTGTGATAGGGAAGAAATGGTAGGGAGAAAGAGAAAGAGAGATGAAAATCAACTAAAACAAATTGTTATATTTTAAAAACATTATTATCTTACATATAACAGATTACATACTATTAACCCCTTGCCCCACCTCCTGCTACCCTGCGGTTCCTCCTCAGTGTTATGGTAATTACTGTGGGGCCATGAAGGCAGCTGTCAGTCCTAATGTGGTAGCCAGGGGACCATGCCACTGCAAATGAATTCCAGATGCATGTTCTACTTTGTGCATGTGGCTTTATGTGGGTACTGGGGAATCAAACTCAGGTCCTTAGGTTTTACAGTCAAGTTCCTTTAACACTGAGCAGTCTCTTCAGCCCCAGCTTCCTAATATTTGAGTTGATTGAAGGATAAAATAAACATGAAAATAGAACTCTAGCATATAATTTTCAATTATCAATCCATCTTTATTAGATCAATCAATATTTTAAAATATTTAAGTAATAAGTAGAGTTATCAGTCTAGTGTTGAGTTCTCTGTAGCCTCTAGATTTCTGCTTTCATAGGTTTTGATTATTCTACATGTCTGTCATCATCAATCTGGGACTGGCTGTCAGGCTAGCAGTAAGAGCAGTATTTATGATGTCATTTCCTCTGCAACTTCTCCTGAGCCCTGGCAGATGTGGTAGAGGTGACACATCTCATGGTGGGCAGTTGGCTATCTTCTTGTCTTATTGATGGATGTAGGCTCTCATCTGTTTTCTCTACCATCTATAAAAGGAAACAAATTCTCCAACCAAGCGTGAGAGCAACTTGGGTTAAAGGGGTATGCAAAGTTGTTTAGGAGATTTTGGTTTTTCCTGACTAGGGGATTCTGACTTGGTTTACAGTACCAGATATGAGTTCCCTCTCATTGAACAGGCCTTGTGTCCAATCAGAGAACAGTTGGTTACCTGTAGACTACAAGCTTAAAGCAATTTATTTTGGAAAATGCCAGAAGAATGAATGATATCTAAATCTCTGTGTGTTACCTAAAAAACAACAGCAAAAAAAAAAAAAAAAAAAAAAAAAATAGTGAATATTACTTGGAATTCTTTTGCATGGAAGTGTTTTCTTTCCTTCCTTTTACTTTTTAATTAATTATTTATAGTTAAACTAATATATGTTTACTTTATACTTTGAGCTAAATAGTCAGTACTTTATCTCATATTTTGTCTCTCTGATTGTTATGATTTTGGCCACTGGGAGTTCTTCTAAGTTTTTCCTGTGGGGTTTTGTTATTTATTTGGTCTGTATAGAGACTCACTATATAGTCCAGATTGGACGGGAACTTAATATAAAGCCCAGGCAGCCCTCAAATTCACAGTGAGGTTATAGGCATGTGTCATCACACCCTATTTCATTGTTTTTTGGCCTGATCTAATCTTTTTTTTTTTTTTTTTTTTTGAGCATGCATTAGTTTTTGATACTACAGATGCCCTGGGCTCCCATGATGCATTTCTTGTTCCCAATCGGTTTTTCAATAACCCTTGGTTCATTTTATTCAAGAATGACACCATAAGACCAGTGGAACCAATTTCACTGCAGCAAAGATTCTGGTTTTGCTTTAGAGGTTTTTTTTTTTTTTTTTTTTTTTTTTTTCCTGAAAACAAAGTTAGCTTTGAAAACTGAAGTCAAGCCAAGAAAGAGTAGCTTTTCCTTTTGCTACATGTTCTTAAGGTAGCTTCAGGGCTGGGCTTCTTTCTGAAGAACCGGCAGACAATTAGTTAATGTCCCATTAGACATTTAGATGGAATATTATTTATTATTTGAACAATTTAGAAAGATCAACGGGAAGTCTTTTGTTGATACATTATTCTTGCCAACTAGAAATCCTTAAAAACTTAAAAGTTGATTTGTATCTTCAAAATTACTGCACTCTCTAGCATCATTCAGCCTCATAATGTGTTTAAAATATTTTTTCTTTTTATTTGCAAAGAAGAAATAGAGGGAGAGAGAATGGTCATGCCAGGGCTTCTATGTACTACAAATGAACTCCAGACGCATGTTCCACTTTGTACATCTGGCTTTACGTGTATACTGGGGAATCAAACTCAGGTCCTTCGGTTTTACAGGCAAGTTCCTTTAACATTGAGCAATCTCTCCAGCCCCAACCTCCTAATATTTGAATTGATTGAAAGATAAAGTAAACATGACAAGACAACTCTAGCATATGGTTTTCAGTTATAAATCTGTGTTTATTAGATCAATCAATATTTTAAAATATTGAAGTAATAAGTAGAATTCTCAGTCACCTTGGGCTCACTCATCTCTCTTACTTACCATGTGCTTACACACTAGTGCACTAGAGGTATAGCATAGCAGTGTAGTATAGCATATCTGTAATCCAAATAAGAAACCAAATACACGTGCAGACATGACAAAGCAGCAGCGATAACAAAACCTTTGCCTCTTCCCTTCACTAATTAAAAGTGAAAGGTGGGGCTTCGGACATGGCCTAATGGGTAAGGTGCTTCGCAAGCAAGCATGAGTAGCAGAGTTCAGAGTCTCAGAACTCACATAAACTCACCTGTGGTGCTGCCATCGATAATCTCAGCATGCCTAGGGAGAGACGGGAGGTGGAGACAGGAGACTCCTTCTGAAGCTCATGATCTTGCTAGTCTGGCAAACACAGTGGTGAGAAAGAGACCTTGCCTCAAACAAGAGAAGGAGAGGAACTTCCATATCTGAAGTGGTCCTCTGACCTCAATATTCACTCCATTGCAAATGTGTACCCACACTCACAGCTGACATGTACCCAAAACAGTGAAAGATAAATAATAATATTCTAGAATTAGGTAAATTTAAGGAAGAATGTAGGTTAGGAGAATTCTTAGAACACAATATAATTCAAGCATAATGCTTAGAATCGTTCATCTTCTGGAAGAATTCACAAGTTGGGGAACTTTTCTGCATCATGCTGCTGGAAGAAGTGAGATTGGAACTCACTTCTCTCTGGGTTCCCAGTTCAAGGAACTTCCTCTAATACTGTTCTCAGGGTCAGCTCTTGATTCTAACACCATGTTGAAATGTTAAGTGGAAATGTCACAAGTATGTGAATGTTGACAAGAATGGTGTACAGGCTAAAAGTTCTGCATATAGCCCAGAGGCATTGCCTCCCCACAATAACTGACTGCTGCGTCCACAACACATAACCCTCAACCCTATGGGGAATACCTACAACCCCGCTGAGGAGGGTCCCCGGTGGAATGGGGGAAGAGAGGAGGGAAAAGATGGTACCAACACATCATGTATCCATACAAAATATGCTCTTAATAAAAAAGTAAAGCTCTGCATACAGATTGAAGCAAATTTCTCCTAGCTATGAGAATAAAGTTTCTAATGATGGCAAACAGCATTGTGATGGAGTGAGATGAGTGACTCTCTCTTTTCATTCTTTCCTTCTACCACCCATTCCCCCATCCCTCTCTCATTTTCTTCTTTATCTTTTTTTTATTTTTTGTTGCTCAAAATTGTTTTGGCTATTCGAAGTTTTTGTGCTTCCAAATTAATTTTAGTGATTTTTTTTAATACTTCCATGAAGAATGACATTGGAATTTTAATGGGGATTGCATTAAATGTGTAGATTGCTTTTGATAAGACTGACTATTTCACAATATTGATTCTTCCAACCCAAGAACATGGATGTCTTTCCATTTCCTAGTGTCTTTTGCATTTTTTCACTTGAGGTTCTAAAGTGTTTTTTTTTTTCTTTCTTTCTTTTTTTTTTTTTGGTTAGGTTTATCCCAAGGTACTTTTTTTGTGTGGGGGGGGGACAATTATGAATGGGAGAGATGCCCTAATTTTATCCTCTGCCTGCTTGTTGTTAGTATATAGGAGAGCTACTGATTTCTCTGTGTATATTTTGTATCCTGCTACATTGCTAACAGTGTTTATCAGCTCTAAAAGTTTGCTGGTAGAGTCTTTATGGTCCTTTATGTATAGAATCATATCATCTGCAAATAATAATAATTTGATCTATTCCTTTCCAATTTGTATCCCTTTTATGAGTATCTCTTGCCTTATTTCTATAACTAAGACTTCCAGTACTATATTAAATAAAAGTGGGGACAGTGGACAGTGGACACCCTTGTCTTGTTCCCGAATTTAGTGGAAAACCTTCAAGTTTTTCCCCATTTAGTATTATGTTGGCTGTACGTTTGTCATAAATAGCCTTTATTATGTTGAGATATGTTCCTTCTGTTCCCAGTTTCTGTAGGGCTTTTACCATGAAGGGATGTTGGATTTTGTTGAATACCCTTTCTGCATCTATTGAGATGATCATGTGATTTTTGTCCTTCAGTTCATTTATATAGTGTATTTATAGTGTATTTCATTTATTGATTTGTATATGTTTGACCATCCCTGCATCTCTGGAATAAAGCCTACTTGGTAGGGATGAATCATCTTTCTGATATATTCTTGTATTCTGTTTGCCAATATTTTGTTGAGAATTTTTGCATCTATGCTCATGAGGGAGATTGGTCTGTAATTTTCTTTCTTTGTTTTGTCCTTTTCTGGTTTTGGCATCAGGGTGATGCCGACTTCATAGAAGGAGTTTGGTAGAATTCCTCCCTTTTCTATTTTATGGAAAAGTTTGAGAAGCAGTGGTATTAGTTCTTCCCTGAAGGTTGGATAAAATTCACCAGTAAATCCATCTGGGCCTGGAGTATTTTTAGTTGGGAGACTTTTTATAACTCCTTGGATCTCTGTACTTGTAATAGGTCCATTTAATTGGTTTATCTCATCTTGATTTAATTTTGGTAGATTATATGAATCAAAGAAATCATCCATTTCTTTCAGATTTTCAAACTTAGTGGCATACATATATTGTTAAAGTACGTCCTTATGATTTTCTTTGGTATCTGTTGTAATGGTGCCTTTTTCATGTCTAATTTTATTAAGTTTTGTCTCTTCTCTCTTTCTTCTGGTCAGATTTGCTAAGGGTTTGTCAATCTTATCTATCATTTCAAAGAACCAATTCTTTGTTTCATTGATTCTTTGGTTTGATTTTTCTGGTTTCTATTTCATTAATTTCTGCCCTAATCTTTATTATTTCTTCCTGTCTACTGATTTTTGGTATGCCTTGTTCTACTTTTTCTAAGGTCTTAAGGTGAAACATTAAATTATTTACTTGTAAACTCTCTAATTTCTTTTTTTTTAAATTTTTTTTCTGTTTTATTTATTTATTTGAGAGTGACAGACAGAGAGAGAATGAGGCCGGTAGAGAGAGAGAGAGAGAAAGAGAGAGAGAGAATGGGCGCGCCAGGGCCTCCAGCCACTGCAAACGAACTCCAGATGCGTGTGCCCCCTTGTGCATCTGGCGAAAGTGGCTCCTGGGGAATCGAGCCTCGAACCGGGGTCCTTAGGCTTCACAGGCAAGTGCTTAACTGCTAAGCCATCTCTCCAGCCCCTCTCTAATTTCTTAACATAGGCACTTAGAGCTATAAATTTCCCTCTTAGGATTGCCTTCATTGTGTCCCAAAGGTTTTGGTATGTTGTATTCTCGTCATCATTTGATTCTATGAATTTATTGATTTCCTTTTCGCTTTCTTCAGTGACCCATTCATAATTCAATAGTGTGCTGTTTAGTCTCCATGAATTTGTGTATGTTCTGTAGTTTTTCTTGCTTTTGATTTGCAGTTTAATCCCATTGTGGTCACATAGAGTACAAGGGATTATTTCAGTTTTCCTATATTTGTTAATATTTGCTTTATGGTCTAATATATGGTCTACTTTAGGGAAGGTCCATGTGCTGCTAAGAAAAATGTATATTCTGCAGTATTTGGATGGAATGTTCTGTAGATATGTGTTAGGTCCATTTCTTTCATGACATCATTTAACCCAGATGTGCCTCTGTTTATTTTTTGCTCGGATTTTGCCCTGTCCATTGATGAGAGTGGGGTATTAAAGTTACCCACTACAATTGTATTTGGCATTATCGGTGTACCTTAAGTCAAATAGTGTTTGTTTGATGAAACTGGGAGCCCCCATGTTAGGGCATATTGTTTAGGATTATAATGTCCTCCTGGTGGAGTGTTCCTTTAGACATCATTCCAAGCCCTTCTGGCTTTTAAAGTTTGTGTTGAGTAATCTGCTGTTATTCTGATAGGCTTGCCTCTGTAGGTGACTTGCTTTTTCTCTCTGCTTTCAATGTATTTTCTTTGGTTTTCGTGTTTAGTAGTTTAATTGTAACATGGCAAGGAGAGGTTCTTTACAGGTTTTGTCTGCTTGGTGTTCTAAAAGCTTTCTGTATCTGCACTGGCATTTCTTTCCCCATTTGGGGAAAATTTTTCTTCTATGATTTTGTTGAAAGCACCTACTAAGCCTCTGGATTGAAATTCTTCTCTTCTACTATACCCTAAATTCTTATGTTTGATCTTTTTGTATTGTCCCAGGTATCTTGAAATTCCCAGTCATACCTTGCTATTAGCTTATCTTTCTCTTTGTTGGATTGTATTAGAACTGCCACCTGGTCTTGTAGCTTAGATATTCTGTTCTCTCCTTCATGTATTCTACCAGTGATACTTTCCACAGAGTTTTTTTATTTGACAGATTGCATTTTTCAGAGCTAGTATTTCTGCCTGGTTTTTCTTCAGTATTTCTATTTCCTTACTCATGTCCTTATAATGACCATATTACATTAAGCTGGTTTCCTGTGTTCTCTTTGAATTCCATCAGGAGTTTGTTTTCTTCTTTGATTCCTTAGAGTATAGATAAAATCATTCTTTTAAAAAATTTTTGTCAGCCATTTCATCTAAAATTGTCTCATTGGGGTCCATTTTCAATGGATTTATAATTTTTGGTAGGATTGTATTGTCTGATTCTTTGTGTTTCTTGTATTATAATGTTGCAATTTTTGCATTCTGAATTGATTTGATACTTTGGTTTTCTAATAATCTGCTCTGCATTTGGATATGGAAATCCAACTTTATGTACCTTCAGAGTAGGACTTTAGGGTGCCAAGTATAGCTCTTGTACTCTAATCCAACTTCAGAAGTAATCGTAAGTGTTGAGTTTGCCTGCCACTCAAGTATTCTAGTTGGCTGTGTGGAGCAAATTACTGGCAAATTCTAAACAACTGAGCAATATACCTATTCAGTAACAACCAGCACAGAGTATGCAAGTGTGGGGATTAAAACGAACAAGGTAGTCTTACAACACCAAAATCTCTAAGGATGTGTGTTGCTCTACACCCTGTAATCCTGTCAGTTGGGAAGTTGAGATTTCTGTTCTGAATTGGGTTCCAGGTCAGCCTGGATCTGAAACAGACCCTGCCCTCAATAATGGCAGAAGCCAGAGACAAAGGCCCTATAAATATGAAAGCTTCAAAGGCAACAATAGTCAACCCTCAAATGCAGCTTAATTCAGAATATGTAAAGCCAACCAAGAATATGTAACCCATAACCTGCCATGACATGGAAGGAGAGATTAGCACTTACAGTGCAGGCCTATGTACCTTCCTTTTTTTCAGTTGGCTTTGTTACCTTTTGGGGTGGCTTCCAATCTCACCAACACTGAGTGCCCACCTTGATCCCTCTGAGTTAGGGTGTGGAGTTGCTGTTCTGGTCAGCTGTGCTGGATGCCCTGCCACAGGTGGGGGGTTAGGTGGTGAACGTCTCAGGAGGTTTTCTGTTCTGATGGCTGGGGGTTGGGAGAGTGCAGGAAGCCTGGAGTTGTACTGGAACTGCTTAGCTGGTACCACCTCTTTCAGCGGCTCCTTAGCTGATCTTTGCTGTCTTTCCTTCAAGTTTCTTGGCTTTACAAGGAGGCTGATGAGGTTGGAAAATCCCCTCATTTGGTGTCTGCTCCTGGAGCTTGGTGCCCAGTGGGTGGCGCACAGGTGGGTGTGGGGATCATGCAGATCACGCAGATGGGGCCACAAGCACCTCAGTGGATTCTGGCCATTTTCCTCCTTTCTCGTGGATCTTGCTCTCTCCTGCTTCTGCCACTATGGCTAATAAAAAACCTGTATACCTTCACTTTTCAGAAGAGAGGGTATTTTGCTGTGGTTTTGCTTAAATCCCTCTCTAGGCTAGTTTGGTGTGGCTCCCCTATGCTGCCATCTTACCTGGAAGTCTCCCCTGCTTTTTATTCAGAAGGAAGAACAAAGCTGGAAAGAACAGGCTTAATCTTTACCAGTGGTCATAATTGACACTCTTTCCTGCTTTTTTTGCTCTGTGTCTGTGAGTGTGTGTGTGTGTGTGTGTGTGTGTGAGAGAGAGAGAGAGAGAGAGAGAGAGAGAGGAGGAGAAACAGGTCTTTTTATTTTTATTAATTAGAAACTTTGTTGGAGGGACAAATCATGTGTTGATCCATTCCCATCCTCCCCATCCCCATTACACTGAGGGCCCTTCAGTGAGGTTATTCATCATGGGTTCATGGGTTCTGAATTCTGAGAGCAGCACTCACTCATCATGTGTGTGGGGGGTCGGGGGACAATTTCTCTGGATACTCCTTCCTACCCTGTGGCTCTTACAGTCTTTCTGCCCTCCCACCTCTTCTGCAATGTTCCTTGAGTTGTAAAGGGTGTGTTAATAAGTCTCCTTTTAATATTAAGTTCTCAGCAACTTTTTTATTTCTGCTCTGATACATTTTGAGTGTCCTAGGTATTTATTACCATCTCCCTGGTGCAGATTGTCAGGCTCACCATGTGAACAACCCTTATGCTTAACTGGCCAGTTCCGTGGTAGTTTCACTTGGGTTGGCACTAAGCTTCCACCTATCTTACAGCTACTGTATCTCTACCCCTGATGGTGCCAAGAAAGGCTTGGTATCTCTTAATACCTGTCAAAGCTATACAGCCCTTCCTATGGAGACTGGTTCCAAGACCTTGAAAGTCCTTGTGCACTTTCTTACTGACAATTGTACTAAGCTTCACATTACTCAGATGAATCAGGTACCATTTATGGGAGGAAGGGAATTATGGAAGCTTATAGATCCATGTGGGTGGATCCCTCACAAATAAGATCAGTGCCCTTATAAAAGAGACCCTGGAGAAAAAAACGTGCTGTCTGTCTCCAATGTGGGGGTACATAAATAGATTTCATTCTGAAAGCTGATCTCACCAGAACCCAACTATGCTTGCATTCTGGTCTCAGATATTTGCCTCCAGAACTGTGAAAAAGAAGTTTCTGTCATTTGTAAACTACCTGTGCTGTGGTACTTATTAAAGCCACCCTAGCTGACAAAAGATCAACAGCTAAAGTGATTAGTGCCATATGCACAAAGAACAGATACACAGAAGGAGTTCCCCACTCTATTTGAGGAAAGTTCCAGAAAACTTCATAGAGATGACATTTGAGATGGGCTTCACAGTATTGGGTCTACAGCCCATTTGGGGACACCTCACTCAAGACCCTCCTTGGCTGAATTTGGTTAAAGTACATCTTTTTGTAGTTGGTCATGAAACTTTCCTGAAGCCTGGACTCTGCATGCGTGGTGTTTGAGACATTTGCAAAGGAAATACCTTGACATTTTCCAGAATCCCTAAATTCACACACAAAAAACTATGATGCAGAGGCATATCCACTAGCTAAGTTACGCCTGAGCCACATTGCAGCACATGTGTTCAAAATGAAAGATGGAGAAAGATTTTCTGCATTAGTAGCAGGGTCTTTCATTCTTCTAGGAAGATGGTGATATTGTAGGCCAGGGTGTCCTGGTCTTTCAGGATTGTGACAAGAGCCCCATAGAGGATCTTGCTGCATACTCGGTTACTTTGGAAGACACAGCTCACAAAAGGAGGTTGGTGTCAGTCCTCATGTTACACAAATTAATGAGAATGGTCATGGACCATCTTGATTTCCCACAGCTGGAAAGAATTAATGAGCATGTATCATTTACTGCTGCTGGCAGAGTGCTAGGAACATGACGAAGACATCAACATTTTCTTTTCTCCAAAACCCATGGAGTTAGGCACACTACTTTCCCCATTTCTGAGATGAGGGAGCTCTTATCTGCCTCTCTCTTTCTCTATCTCTCTCAAAATAAATAAATATTAAAAAAAAAACCTTTCTGTTCCAGTACTAGGGAGGTTGAGGTAGGAGGATCAAGGTGAGTGAGTTTGAGGCCAGCCTGGGGATACAGAGTGAATTCCAGGTGAGCTAGGGCTAGAGTGAGACTCTGCCTTGAATAAAACTAACAAACAAACAGGCAAGCAAATAAACCCCAACCTTCTGTTCTTAACGCTTCAGCCCTTCTCTATCTTCACTTAAACATGAGTTTACAAAGAAAGACCGAGCCAGGAGCGGACCTGTGCCTGGCTGTGACATGCTCTCTCACCTGGTCTTTGGCTATGCCTATCTCTTGGCCAGCCTACTATTGTTAGGAATTGTTGTTTTTTAAATGCTTCTTTTCACAGGTTGCTGTGGCTCATGACAGGCATTGTACATGTCAGGGCCAAATAGGTTGCTAGAAATAGATTACATCAGGAAACCAGATTTACCCAGTTTAAACAGAAGTGAAGAAACTGGAAGTAAGATAGAGCATTCTAATCTGTGGTTGAGTCATGCATCATAATTAAGCCTCCTCATTTCCTCCTCCTTTCTTCTTTTTTCACGTTGCAAATGTCTCCACCTGTGACTCATCTTTTTTGAAGCATGACTCCCTCATAGTTCTTGCTCGTATCATGTAATTTTAACCATCAATGCTGTGTTTTAAGTTTTGCTTTTAAATTTCGTCTTTTTTCTTTTCTTTCTGAGGTAGGGTCTCCCTCTAGTCCAGGCTGACATAGAATTCACTATGTAGCCTCAGGTTGGTCGCAAACCCATCGTGATCCTCCTACCTCTATCTCCCCAGTGCTGGGATTAAAAGGCACGCACCACCATGCCTGTGTTTGGCATAGAACTGAAGTCCTCATGTTTGTGTGACAAGCACTCCTACCCACCGAGCCATCTCCTCAGCTCCTAACAATTGGCTAAAACTTTATGTGAGTGGTAGAAATCTCAAAGTAAGGCACAGATCCTTTTATTCTGAGAACTAATAAGTCAATAGGTAAAACCAAGACATCCAAGGATAACATCAACACAATGTGATGTTATGATAGAGATATATATCCTTGTTACCTTATGAGCCCTTCTTCCCCCTAGGATTGCGGGAAAGTGTTTGAAGGAAAAACTGACAACTGAGATTGCTCGTTAGTGGTGAATTTGAATTATTTGGGAGAAGGCAGAGGGGTAAGGACAGGGGAGAGGGAATGCCAAATTCAGAGACCCCAATATGTGGGCAAAGGCACTAAGCATGGAGGCCCCTGGTATGTTAGGGGAACTTAGCCAAGCAATGTTGCTACAGGATGGAATTTTAAGTGCCGAGAGGCTGGAGCGAGGCTGGGGAAGGATTCAGGACCATATTATAGAGGACTCTACTGCCAGTAATAGGAGCGTAGCAAACAGTAGTCCTAAAAAGCCTATCGGAATGACATTCTTGCAAAGTAACTAGTCATTTGCTTCTGTCACATTCTTTCAAATCTCAAGTTCCAAGGAGAGAGCATGTTTTGGGCTTGGCTACTGGGGAACTTTCTTATTAGGTAGAAAGCAAAGTTCTCTCTTCTTTGACTTTTTTGTGTTTCTTTTCCCCGCCCCCCACACTACACATGCATGTGTATGACCCACCTGCTAGACAGTTTCCATGAGGATACAGTGTCTCATTCTCATCCGCTGTGGTATTCTCAACCCCAGACTGAATTAATACCAGACAAAGAAAGACAGTAAATACTCAGCAAATATTTCTTGAATGAACAAGAGAATCAGTGAATAAATGTGTTTCTTTAAAAAGGAATTTTCTTCCAATTCATTGTATGATTTTAATAAATCTAGATAGACTTCTTTTTTATTTTATTTCTTTTATTTGCAAGCAGAGAGAGAGAGAGAGAGAGAGAGAGGAGACAGACAAGAGAGAATGGGCAAGAGAAAGTTGCAGGGCCTCCATCCACTGCAAACAAACCCCAGACATATGTGCCACTTTGTGTATTTGGCTTTATGTAGGTAGTGGGGAATCGAACCTGGCTCGTTAGGCTTTGCAGACAAACATTGTAACTGCTGAGCCATCCCTCCAGCCCTAGATAGACTTCTTCATCCCTTCTGAAGCAATAACTAGAATTGCTGCTGCCTTCTACTTGTGGTAAGGGGTGTACGAAGCTCCTCACACAGGTCCCCTAGACTCCTTAGGTGATGCTTAAAGCAGTGCCAACAGCAACTCTGGAGTTGGCTGAGTCTTTCCAGGCAGCTCTGAGGACTTCTGAACAAGACACTCTAAAGGCTGTTTCTTTCCAATAGGCAGAGAGGAAGCGCCACACCGGCCCTGTTCAAATACGAATTGTCAATGGATCCTGCACACATGGATATTGTCCAACTTCAGAATTATCTGGGATTTGAATTAGTTGTTTCTTTTAACCAGCAGCAATACTGAAATTTTGGGGAAAGATAACAATGCTTTGGAATGGGTGCTTTATATTTCTGACTTCATCATGGTCTTAAAGAACAAGATAGGTGGCTGGGGAGATGGCTCAGTGAGTTAAGTACTTTTCTCAGAAGCATGATAGCCATGAACACCTGAGTTCAGATCCCCAGTGTCCACCTAACAGCCAAGAACAAGAGTGTGTGCTTCTGAGAAAGGACAAAAAAGGTAACTAGTCTTGCTGAATTGGTGGGAAGAGGTTCAGTGAGAAACCCTGTCTCAAAATATAAGGTGGGAAATGATTGAGGAAGACACTCCATGTTAATCTTTGGCCTCTGCACACATGTGCATGCATACCCACCCCCACACACATGTGTGCCCCCATGCATGTGAGTATATATATATATATACACACATGCACATCACACACACACACACACACACACACACACACACACACAGAAAAGTAACAATGCGATAGGTAAAAGTATTATAATAATTGACCCTTTGGAGATTATAAACTTAAAAACCATAATAAAATCTTACCTAAAAGTCAAGTACTATCAGTCATTCAATTGATGAGGCTCCCAGTTCAATTTAGTCAACCACTAAAGATCTGTCTTCAGAAGTAACTCACCCTCTATAGGATTTCTTAATCAAAAGGCTTTTGAAAACATTCACACACTTCACAGGCCCCAATGATGTCAGCTGTCTTCTGATTAATATAGCCCCACAATGGTTTAGGTTTTACTACATTCTTAAATTTCTTTAACGGACTATTAGAAGCTGCTTCCTTGAACTCAGATTTACAATTTTCCCTGCTGAGGATAAAATTTGTTCTCAGAATAAAGCACATTTGATTCTTTCTAAGCTGCCAAAATGTGAAGCCTTGTGGTTAGGTATTTTGGAAAACTGGCAGGTTTTGTTTACATATTGTGGTCTTTCTCCAAATTTATCCCACACCCCACACCCCGCAAGTCTAGGACCCCTTCCAACGTAATTGCTGTGGGGCAAGTGCAAGGCAAAGGCTTCCACAGTTGCCGATCCCTCCCTCTGAATCCGACACAGCCAGGCATCAGGGGAGCTCTCCCCAGCCCGCCTGACCTGCAGAAATACCTGAAACGAATTTGCTATACAAATGGAAACCTTTTCTTTTCTAGATTGGATACAGAGGATTTTTTTTCAATGTTTATAATTTAATAATTGTGCTGAGCCTTTCATCTGAAAGCAATTTATGGATGTTGGGCCCAATTATCCTAACATGCTTAAAACTTACCAGTATTTTTCCTCTGTAACCTGCCTGTGTTAGCCTCCTTGGATAAGGTCCTTATATGCACAGCATGTCTTAAACTTAATCATAGAACTGCTTTATGGATTAAAATGCTAGAAGATCCTTCTTAGGAAAGAAAGAAAAATATCTTAGAAAATGGCAAGGCTTCCCTAGAATGTTACAAAGATTGATTCTTTAGGCTTTGAACTAGTAATGTGATATGCAGCCAGAAATGATTCTGAGACTTGAAGCAATTCTGATTTCCCATTACCTTCATTTTAGAGGAAGGCAATGTGACCCCTCTACAGATGTGATGATACAAGAATATGCTATTGTAACCTGCCAGCCAGCAGTCTCGGTAGGGCCACCTGCTCTGGCCATTTGTGTAGCTTATTCAGTCAGTTCATTCAGGAACTATTTCATGAATGCTTACTGTGTATGAGGCACTATGCTAGAAACTGGAGAGAAAATGGGATGGTCTTCTGCTGGGGAGTTTGATGCTGGCTCGGGGGGAGAATAAGCACACAACAGAGATCATGCTAATTCAATGATTTGCACTGTGGTGGATGTTAAGGCTTAGGAGCACGTGACCAAAATGTCAGACATGAAGGCAGGTTCCCAAAGAAGTGAAGGCAAAGCAAGGCATGCACAGGAGCTGGGCAGAAGAAGAGGAGGGAGGAAGTTTGGGGACAAAACCTGCACTTTTGAAGCCCATAAGTCACATGTTTGTGGAACTGTGAAGTTACATTTCCATGCAGGGTAGAGGTTTCATGCTAAGGGGCAGCAGGTAAAGGGTGCGGTAAGAGACAAGTGAATTCAGTTCACACAGGCCTTGTGCACCCTAAGAATGCGGACATTGCCTGAAGACCAATAGAGAGCCTTGAAGAGATTTTATACATAGGATATGTGGTAATTGTTCGTACTTAAAAAAAATTATTTCTTAGAGAGAGAGAGAGAGAAGAAGAGAGGGGCAGACACAGAGATAGTGAGTATGGGCATGCTAGGGCCTGCTGCCACTACAAACGAACTCCAAATGCATGCAATCCACTTTGTGCATCTGGCTTTATGTGGCTACTGGGGAATCTAGCCAGGGTTGGCTGGCATTGCAAGCAAGCACCTTTAACAGTTGAGCCATCTTCCCAGCCTTCATGCTGAGCATTCTTAAATGTAATCAAAACGTCATACAAATCCCTTGGAAGGCCAGGATAAGAGGATCACCAAAAGCTCCAGGTCAGTATGAGATCCTAGCTACAAATGATGGCACTTCTATGTGAGTAGGAATAAAACTTAGTAGCAGAGGCCGGTAAGCTACAAAGGGGATATAAAGGGAATAGAAAGGGATGGGGCTGGGGAGACTTAATAGGATAGTACTGTATAGATGTAAGCAGAAGAACAAGTTAATGGGAGTGAAAAGGCCTAAGTGAGGTCAGGGGAAGAGACTGAGTAAAGGGAAGGTGGAGGGAGGGCTAATCAAAATCCAAGAGGATATAAATAAGTCCTATGGAAATCTCCTTTTTTGGACAATGGAACACCCACAAATCATAGATTATTACAAGAAAATGTTCAGTGTCAGGGATGGGATACCTTCCAGTGAGTTGTTGGCCAGGGAGGTCACTGATACCTCCAAAACATTACAGGCCATTGCCAAGGCTCTGGGTTTTCCACCAGGAATAGATGGTAAGGCCCTATTGCTAAAGTCTCCACATCCTTAGGCTGCAAGGTCATTGAGAAATCCTGCTGGAGCTGAGCTGAAAATCTCCTCCATGTAGACCAGCTGACAGAAAGCTGGAAAAAGCTATGCTGTGTGCAGTTCCATGGGAGAGAGAGAAATCATCAGTGGAGATACTCAGCAGTGGACACTGAAAGCCTTAAATTTGGCTAGCCAGGCCAAATGAGCCAATAGGTATAATAGCGGCATGACTGTTATGGGGGAAACCAGCCACTCTCTAATTGGACTGGAGGCCTGCTCCATGGGACGGAATACATCCCTGATATTGAAAACTTACAGCAGGGATAGTCATGAGCCCTAGGGGTGTAACATCTGATGCTGTCTGGCTAAATGTATACACTATGCTCACCAAACTTCCCAGTAAGAACTTTTCTTAATGTTCATACTCATATATTAATGCTACTCTCACTTTTGGTTGAAAAACAGTGGCCTTGGGATGACCTAGAAGGCACTATGGTGCTGACAAGAAGTGACAGAGAAGTGCTCAGCACTGCAATATCTCTATCACACCTTCCAAGGCTCAGGATCCATTGTGGAAGAGGTGGCAGAAAGAATGTAAGAGCCAAAGGAAGGGTAGGACTCCTTACAATGTGTTCCTCTAGACACAAAATGGCCTGGATATCCATGACCTCACAGTGCATGACACTACCTACACAAGACCATCATAGTAGGAGGAAAAGATGATGACATCAAAATAAAAGAGAGACTGATTGAGAGGGGAAAAGGGTGTGATGGAAAGTGGAGTTTCAAAGGGGAAAGTGGGGGGAGGGAGGGAATCACCATGGGATATTGTTTACAATTTTGGAAGTTGTCAATAAAAAAAGTAAATTATTTAAAAAAAAAACCCCCAAAACAGCAACAACCACCTCCACCACCAGGACCCAAATAAAAATAAAACAATAAAAAGTCCCATCATATAATTAAATACAGTTGCAAAGCATGAAATACAGTTGAAAAACAGAAACTAGATGATATAAACTCTGACAAATTCAGTGAGTCAAACTCTGCATCTGCATTCACCTCATGTGCAAACATAGACCTTGAGTTAGTCAGAGAGCGTGATCCATTCCCTTGGGAGTTTCAGTGTGGGCTTCTGTGTGCTCTCTCTGCCGCCTGTCCCTCTGTCCCTCTTCCTGCTTCCACCTCACATCCATATCCATATGTTGCTATCAGCTTCACTTTGCTGGACAAACACCTGACCTCAAGCAGTTTATGGGAGGAAAGGGGTTTGTTTCATGCCTACCCATGCCAGAGAAACACCATCAATGGAGGAAGAAGCTGGCTCACTTTCATAGGGTGAAGCAGAGAGACACCATCAAACAGGACCATGAAACACAGATCACCAGAGCTCAAACTGGTGTCCACACACCTTTGGACTGGACTTAAGATCTGACCCTAAACACACCTTAGGGCTGAATCCAAGATCAGCTCCCAGTGTTGTGCAGTGTAGCAGGGATCTCTGCCTGCTAGTGGCTCAGGTAGGAAGTTAAATAAAAAATGCCTGAGTCTATGGGAGTCATACACTCAAACTACCACACCATCTCTGTTCCAATCGCAGAAGGCCGGCTTTTAGTGTTTCCTACAATGGGCTTCATGCAGAATATTGTGCTTGACAAAAATAACTGGAAGGAAGTCACAAGAAAGGATGTAAGTTACCACTCTTTACAGCTGTTTCCTCAGGCTCAACTCCCAAGTTTCAGTGTAACCTATTCACAAAGCAAGTTCACAATTTTCTCTTCATGTCACAAGATTGTTTAGCTGAGCAAATGAGGCTACTTCTGCTATAGTACATTTTGGAAACCGACTTTATTAAGTTAAAATTTACTCTCAATAAACTGAATGAACTTAAGGAATTCAATTTGAATAGGTTTAAATATATATATATATATATATATATATATATATATATATATAATTGTCATAGTGACAACGTTGTTATTGCTATTTTATAACTGCAGAAGATTCCTCATTTCCTCATTCACCTTTGAGATCTGTTATTTCATGCCTCTGGTCTTTCCACTCTCTTAAATGACCGCGAAATTCTGTCAATATTGATTGCTATGTATTTTCTGGAATTGTTCATAAATGAGAGCACACATGTACTATTTGAGTATGGCACCTTTTGTACAGCATAGTAATAACAAATCTACTCACTTATTTCAATAGTGATCTATTTCTTTCAGTGCTGAGTGGTATTCTGTTATATCGACGTACGTTTTATTCATTCACCAGCTGACTGACATTTTCACTGTTACCGATTTGGGACTGTGGTGAATGTAGCTGTCATAAATATTCCTGGGCTCATTTTTGTGTGGCCTGAAAGCACTATCAGTGCTGCAAAATAACATTGATGTATAAAATTTCACTATTCAATATTAAGATTATTCTAGCTTTTGTGGGAACTATGTATCATATAAAGTAATATTTATTGACTGATTTCTTGGGAACAAGTAAGGATTTCATGCATATAAGTTTTTCTCTGAGTCCTGTCAACATATAATCTCATTTCATAATAAAGTGCCATATTTCTTATTAGAGGCATGTGCAAATACAGCTTTTAATTTAAAATATAAAATTCTATGGTGACTTAAAATTTAAAATATATAGGTAAAGAGCAAGTTTTGATTAATACACACACATCTATATATATCTATACATGAACACTAAACACTCTGGGCTACTCCTTTGACACATGTACTGAAGTCTTTGGTTCCATGGGACTTGTGCCCATAAACTGAGAAAAAAAATATATGCGATAATTGTGCTGAACACAGTGAGCTGTTGTTCAGATCAAAAAGCATCTCACTGAGGCTTTGTCTGGGGAGTCAGGATTGACTTCTGATTTGTTCTGTGGCTATCAAACTTAAAGGAATATCAATTATCTCTTACT
This sequence comes from Dipus sagitta, assembly GCA_036346955.1. Classification (NCBI taxonomy): domain Eukaryota; kingdom Metazoa; phylum Chordata; class Mammalia; order Rodentia; family Dipodidae; genus Dipus; species Dipus sagitta. The sequence goes on from CM070772.1 coordinate 30,055,818, forward strand.
TTGAATTTTGGAATTGTTTCAAGTCAGGATGCTGTGTTGGTTTGAATTAGGTGTCCCCTATAAACTCGTGTGTTCTGAATGCTAGGTACCCACCTGGTGACAATTTGGGAATTGGAGCCTGGCTGGAGGAAGTGTGTTGTTTGGGGCGGGCTGATGGGTGTTCCAACCAGCTTCCCTTGCCAGTGTTTGGCACATTCTCCTGCTGCTGTTTCTACCTGCTGTGGTAGAAGTGATGTGTAACCTCTTCTCATGCCATCTGTCTTTTCCCTGCCATCACGAAGTATCCCCTAGAGACTGTAAGCCAAAATAAACAACTTTCCTCCCACCAGCTTCTGTTGCTTCTGTGGAAGTAGATGGAAACTAAACATAGTTACTGATGCTCCTAAGGGTAAGTGATTCTGGTTCTCACTGCCTTCTTTTCTTAAAAACATTAAATGTGTGTGTGTGCATGCATGCACATACCCTAGGGCCTCTTGTTGCTGCAAACAAATAAAAGATACTTACACCACTTTTGCACCCAGTTTATGTGGGTTGCTTGGGATTGGATCGTGGTCCAGTAGGTTTTGCAAGCAAGTGCCTTTAACTGGTTAGGCAACTAAATACTCATCCCTCCTCACCTGTTTGAAGCTCTTCTAGATTGCCAAAAAAATTATTTTCTCTCTGTTCTCCTTATTTGAAAATTATATTTTAAAAAATATTTCTGAACAAAAATACCTTTAGTGTCTAGCAAATGGATGTCTCATGTTTTCTTCTCCATCTAGTGCAGTCTTATGTAGCCTCTGAAAGGCTGCTTGTGGCATTAATAAGAGAGGGAAACATAAAGAAAGGTCTTAGTCTGATTATAAAAATTGTTTTGACCTGAAGACCCTCTGAAATCCGTTAGAAGCCATCCTAAGAGGTTCCTGGATAAACCTTGAAAATGGCTGCTTTAATTTCTGCTCCGGTATGCTGTGGGTTTTATTAGCAAACATAGGCTTATGTAAGCATGCATGTTTGGGCTTCTCTCATTTATTAAGTAGTCTTAATAATCTATTATTCCTGATATAGTGATATCGTTAATTGACAGTTATTATTATTTTTTTTTTAAATCAGCTACCTGGGGCGAGCTTTCCTCTCTTCTCTTTTCTTTCCTTCTCTTTCTAACTAGCTGTCACTGTGCCCTATATTGTTGAGTACAAGTTTCAAATCTGTCTTTTGCCCATGGAATCTCTGACCACATGTGGTTTCTCAGGGTAAATCCTTAGAGAGTTCCAGGCTTCTGCAGGACTATCATCAGCCTAGTACAACCTGAACTCTCTATGAAGTGCATCACAACTTTTGTCTTTTCCTGGGCATATACTTTCAGAATAGAGTCATAAGCAACATGGAATTTTCCTGAATGACTCTCAAGGGCTTATGATGATTTCAGCCAAATGTTGAGTTGGGAGATTTTCCCAGAACAGTACAAAAATACCCATAGTACAAACTATTTCTTAGCATAAAACACTCATTTTTATTATTCATATATTGTAGTTACTGCCTCCTTGCTGCTTAATGGGATCTTAGGAAAGAAACTGAACTCACCACTTTTCCCTCCATGTGTACCTTCTGGATTCTACTTCCAGCTACTATTAGTGTCAGACCCCTAGTCCTATAGATGAGACAGTTTGATTCATTCACTCCATCTTCTTTTTCCTCTGATACAGTCAGTTGCTAAGTCCTTTATCTCTATCTTCTATATTCATGGGGTGGTTTGAATGTAAAATATCCCCAGTAGCCTCATGTGTTTGTGATTCAGCCTCATGCTTAGTCCCCCATCTAGTACAGCCTTCAGGAGGGGGGGTCTTGCCAGAGGAGGTATGTTGCTGGAGGAGGGCCTTGGGGTGTTATCTCATAGCCCCACTTGACACACTTAATTCGTGCCCTCGAATTCCTCCCTGATGATATGAAATGTGATGCCTGGCTGTCTGCTCCTGCCATGCCTTCTGCCCCTGATGAAACTCATGCTCAAGACTGTAACCTGGAAAGAATCCCTTTCCTCCCACCAGCTCCTTCTGGTCAGGTGTGTTGTCCCAGCAACAAGAAAGTACCTCTGGCTTTCTTCTTCCCAAGTGAAGTTACTTGTCACTTCCCACATAGCCTATTGCAGTGCTGTGAATCTTTAACTGAACTCAGTTCTGCTAGGCAGCTAATATTTTCCCAGCTGCCAGGAAAATCTATGAAAAATAAATTTCAGAAAAATGCTGTTTCTTTTATTCAGTTTCTATAGATTTTCTCTGCTTAAGTAAAATTTAATACTATAAACTGGCTTCCATTTTTTCCTACCCTTCAACCGTTTTTCTTATTGCTAGCCTAGGTGATAAGAGCAAAGAGCAGCCTTACTTTTCCTTCATTTGAACCTTTCTTATCTTCATTACACTGTTTCTACCTATCACTGTCTTGTGTCCTCCTCATTGGATGTAAGTTTCACTGAGGAATTTTTTGCTCAGTAAGCACTTAACTATTGGATAAAGTATTGACTGGACTTGTCCTTTCTTCCTTGCTTATATGTTTGCATAAGACAGAGAACTGTGAGCTAGGCATCAACATAATTAGCATATTTTGGATTGTTGGATGTATTTTATCTAGAAATTGCTAACTGTTGGATCTCTACAAAGTAACTTGGAGGTCCTATGTAAAAATTATAAGCATTATAAGAGGTAAAGATACGTAAATTGTATGTATTGAAGATATAAAACATCAAATATATACTCTACTGGTTAGAAGTAAAAATGAACATAATGCAATAATCAATAAATAATATTGAAGTAAGTCACCATACTGCCACTAAAACAGAAGGCCAGGCAGGGTATAAGAAATTGTAAGCCACAAATGACTAAGAAAATTTAGCAAGGCTTTCTGGAGGAAGTGGCTTGGTATGGCATTGAAAGATAGCTATAGAATATATTTTTCTTATTAATTAATTAATTTATTTTACCATCTTTCATCTCTGGCATGGCAAACAGAAAGTTCACAGAATTCTTCTCCATCCCAAGTTCTCTAGAGTTTGTCTGCAGAGCAAAGTGTTCCTCTGACCTCATCTTGATCCTGTGCAAAGTCAGCATGCTCTGGAGAAAGAAAGAAACCTTTAGATTGATTGACCATGGTTAAAGTAAACATGGCCTGAGTTTACTGTAACCTGGGGACCCAGGCCAGTGCGCTGTGACTTTTCACTTGATATTTCCACAGCTGTACAATGGGCATGAACTCTTGCTCCTCCTCTCAAAGGGTTTTTCTGTGCTACATTGAGATCATTTTATCAAAATGTTTTTGAACTTGTGGATAAAATATTTCTAGGATATCTCAGTGAATATAGGATTTGGGGCTTAAAGATGAAAGAATGAGAAGCAATAAATGATGGATTTCTGTACAAAACTTAAATTACATCTTTCCTTTGGATTCTATAATTCTTGGAATAATTCTACGTATTCAGTTTTTCACTTAATATTTATTTTATAGTATTTTCTTTGAGAAATCATATTATTCTTATTAAGTGTTCTCTGTCTTCTGGCAAAATCCCTTGGTGGTGTTTTGATTAGGTTCTCTTGAGGAATCAAGGGATGGATGATCCCTTTGTCATCAGTCATGGAGGAAAAGACAGGGGCAAGGATTCACTGTCTGTTTCCAACAGCTCACTAGTTTTCTCAGCCTGGACCCTGCACAGATCACCCTTCCCACTGACCTTAGCTCTCTCCTTGAACATGAAGCTAAAGAACTCTAGGAATGCTAATGTAGTCAAGATATTACTACTGTGTGAGTGAAGTCAATGGTAAGCGTTCTGTATGGTATCAATTGCCTGTTTTCATTGCTGTGGTCATGAGGAGATAGAGTTCATCAAGGCAGGGAAGACATGGTGGTGTATGCTCACCATGGGAGTGAGCAGAGGCTTACTTGTGTCAGCATCTACCAGGAAACAGAAACAGGGCAGCATCCGTGGCAGAGGGTGCAGTGGAGATGGGGTTGGCAGATGTGAACCTAGATGCAGAGTGGGGCTATCAACCTCAAGACCCATTTAACAGACAACTAGTTCTTCCAGCTGGGTTGTACCTCCCAAAAGTTCCATCACCTCCCAAAGCAACAGCACCAGCCGGGGACCAAGTGGTCAAACACTTGATCTTCCACATCCAAATAATTTACTAAAGGTTGTTTTTTTTGCTGTTTCATATTTTATTAATATGAAACACACACAATTGGCTTCTGGCCCTCACTATAATGTCTACATTTGTTTTAATCTTGGTAAATACAGTCACCCATCATTTACCATTTACTCTGGGACCCCAAGCAGATACTTCTAGATCTATACTGCCCAAATTGTTGTTACCTACTCAAATTGGACTGAGCAAGAAGATTAGCTCTCAGTAGTAGAGACTTGCCTCTCATACCCATAGCAAAAAAAAAAAAAAAAAAAAAAAAAGGAAAAGTTTTGTGTTTAAATAATTAGTTGGAGGTAGAATCTTTCAGTTGCATTTTTTCCCTGTAAGATTTTTTTGAGGTTGTTCTTAGGATTACAGAATCATGCTGTGAAGTTATGATTCAGTTCTATTTTTTCTCCCTATAAGTAATTTGACTCTTTACCTTATTAGCAAAGAAAACCTTCATTTTACAACTTTATTAATATATGAAGAGTTGTGTCATTGACAACAATGAATAAATAAATCTTAACTGATTCATAGTAAGTACATGTTTTGAATCATAGATTCGAATCATTTTTTAGTTTATATTTTTTTTTGTTTAATTCACATTATTAGGTAGTTTGTTCTAATTAAAGGACTCTGGTGTTGTATATTTAATCTTTTGGTTGAGTTCTAGAGCCTTCATTTTAACTCAAATTGATTGGAACATTTTTCCTCATTTTAATTTTACATTGCTATTTTAATTATTTATAGTCTTTATGTACCTACTGCCTTTTAAGTACTATTTCCCCTGTGATCTGTCCAGTGCCTCCATTATTTGTATGGTTTTCATTGCTACTCTTTTCCTGAACAAGGCTAGTTCATTTTTCATTTTCTCTAATATTTGTCTTAAGTTTTATAGTATTTTTGCTTTGTGGTCTTGTTTCACAGACTATTTTATTCTTCACAATAAAAATATTTTTTAACATCATTATAAATTACTAGTTACAATTCACATGTGTTTTCTAGTACCTTTTAAAGAATAAACATTCATTTAGAACTTACTCTATATTTAGCATTATTCTAGGAGTTCACTTATTCATTCTAACATGCCCATGCAGTGCTATTACCTTGAGTTTGCATCTCAAATTAAGTAAACTGAGGTAGAGAGAGCTGAGTGGCGTTACTCTAGATGTTCTGCTCCTAGACCCCACTGCATTAATGACTATGTTCAGCTGCCTCCAGGCTGAGCATTCTTCTCTCACCTTTTATTGTTTATCTTTTCTTGTTCTTTCTTGTACAATCCCTTTAGAGAATCATTCTTGTGTTTTTCTTGGGTTTGAACTCTTCATTGAAAATGAACACTTTACTCTAAAAGGAGAACTTTTTGTTGTTGTTGTTGTTAATTGCAGTGATATCAGGTATGGAGTGCGAGCCAAAGCTGCGGAGAAGGCTAGTAGGATTTCTGCATACTGGTTCTTCCCCAGCCCATGGGCATAGGGAGATGCAAGACACAATAAAGACTGTCTTGAGCCCAGTTGTCATTAAACTAATTGCTTCTCCGTGCATACAATGTCATGTGCATGGCTTTCTATGTAGATTTTCTTCCGTATGTCAGACTTTACTTAGGTCTAGAGTCACTTCTGCTCTTGGCCAGAGTTCGCTAAGCCTGGTTTGCAGAAGAGGGTCAAGCTGGCTAGACTTAACAACCAGACTGCACCACTCATTTTGGAGGATGAATTCATTTGATCTTTTCTTACTAGGGCAGGGGGATTGGCCTCAGCCCCTGGTACACAGTATACCCTGGCATTTTTCTGGGTTTCTTCCCACAGTGCTCTGCTCTTTTGCTCAGTTGCCACTGCTGTTGGCAGCTCTCTTACCTATTTTAGGCTCCACGAAATTGGCTTCTCCTACTTTTGCTGAAAATGGAGTTTGCGAATTTTCATTTTATTTCATTGCATTTCATTTCTTCTTGTTGCTTTTGGATATTCTCCATGCAGAGAAGGACATGTACTAACTGCAAAGACCGTAAGTAGGCCACAAGTGCCCCCTTTTTGTTTTTATGTTTCCAATTTATTCTAAAGTCAAAGACTCTGAAATTAAATCTAGTGGACCCCTGACAGTGATAGCTAATAACATGATGATAAGCTTTCATGAATGAAATGTTATTACCAAGAAAATAGCAGAGAATACTAACGCTGCAGGGCTCATTTGATTACACTGACGCAGCTAGTCTCTATTGAAATCACTTTTACCCTCGCATTATTGACAAATGTTACTAGTATGCTGTTTGCATCCCCTACCAGATTACAAATGAATGTAATTAAATTTCACCCAAATCCTGTGTCCTGATTTAATGCATCCAGCTCCATACACATTATCTATTCATCATATGCAATTATGTAAAAAAATAAGATGCTCAATTTAAATGTTTTCTCTCTCTTTTGTCTCTTCCACCTATCTCTCTCTCTCTTGGTTATTCCTAAATAACTGAAGGAAAAGTATGGCTATATTTTATCGCTTTAATAATATATGCATCAAAATTGAAAGCAGGAAGAAAAAAATCACTCCATATTAACAATCACCTAAGGGTTTATCTTAAAGTAATTCATCTCACTGTCAGGATACGCAAGTAACTACTACCCTGTTCTATCATAGTTCTGCTATCTAATACTAAGATCAAAAGTGACTATCAGCCAGGCGTGGTGATACACACCTTTAATCCTAGTACTCGGGAGGCAGAGGTAGGAAGACTGCCGAGAGTTCAAGGCCAATCTGAGACTACATATATATTCCATATGAGACCCCCACCTCAAAAAAAAAAAAGACTATCATTTCTACATCTAATATTACTACTCCTTCTAAGAGAAACACTGTGCAAGGCAGTGCAAGTTTCAGAAATTCTATTGAAGTATTCATGTTGCGAGGAGAAATGTATGCCCTGATTGTTCTACTGACTGCTGGACATGAAGTCTCTTTTAATTTCCAGGTAAAAATATTACCCATGCTTGAACCTGAACATTAAATTTTATATCAATTCCTTCCCATGTTTAATCCTATTAGGCTTATATGTGAACATCCTAATATCCTATTTCCTTTTTCATTAAATAGTGACTTTAGAGACTAGGAGTTGATAGCAGGAAAGAGCTAATTTTAATAAAGCTAAATGAAATTGATATTTAAGTTAAAACATGGCCTTCTTTACCTCTCAATCCCCCATAATTCCTCTTCTGCCTTAATTATGGTTCGTCAGACCTATAATTTGGCTATAATTTGCTTCTCTGAAAAAAAAAGTTTAAGAAATGAATCATTTGTTTTTAATCCTTATTAGTGAATTTTTCCCCCTCAATTTTCCCACCTTCTAATTTTCAATACAAATGATGAATCATGAAGTCACTGGGATTTTCCTAAGCATGTTTGGCAACTTCTTAAAATTTCTGGCCTATAAAGAAGTCTAATTTTGGATTTTATTACAGGAAGAAATTCTTTATTGCCTGAATAAAATATGTGTTGGTGAAATATTAAATGAAGAACTCATGTATGATGCAAGTTCAAAAAAGTTTGTATTGTTTATTGTATATTGTTTTGAGTAATATCTTATCATCATGTTGATATCGCTATATGTTCATCTTTTTCTTTTTTTTTTTTTTTTTTTTTTTTTTGAGGTAGGGTCTTGCTCTAGTCCAGGCTAATTTGGAATTGACTATTGTTGCAGTCAGGTTCGTATTGCTTGTAGAAATCACCCAACCAAGAGCAGCTTCCGAGAAAAACAGATTTATTTTGGCTAGAGGAAGCTCCATGATGGCAGGGGAAAACAGTGGCATAAGCAGAGGGTGGACATCACCCCCTGGCCAACATAAGGTGGACAATAGCAACAGGAGAGTGTGTCAAACACTGGCAAAGGGAAGCTGGCTATAACACCCATAAGCCCGTCCCCAACAACACACTCCCTCAGGAGGCATTAATTCCCAAATCTCCATCAGTGGGAACCTAACATTCAGAATACCTAAGTTTATGGGGGACACCTGAGTCAAACCACCACATTCCACCCCTGGCCCCCATAAACTGATGACCATACATGATTTAAATTGTAATGCATTCATCTAACTTTAATAGTTTTTTTTATTAATTCCAATGATATTCATACATCCCCATAGTCCAAGATCTTTTAACTGAGCCATAATATCAAAACATAACCTCAAAAAAACCCATAATGGCACAAAATAAACATTCACACTGCAAAAGACGGCATCAGGCACAGCAGAGAACATCCAGTCAATACAAGATTTGAAATAACCGGGGCAAACATCAAACTCCGTTGCTTCAAGTCCAACAACTCTAGCCAATGACAAGTCTCCAAGTTCAATAACTCTAACCAGCAACATGTCTCTGAAGTTCCAATTCCGCCCCTCCATCTGGGCTACTCACAGTCCTGGAAAACTTTATCCCAGACCAGCAGCTCTTCTTGGCAGCCATCTCGTAGTCCCAGCATCTCCACTGGGTCTCCACTTCAATCCATGGTTCATCCTCATGGCCCCATGGGGTCTCTGTGCAGGCAACCAGCAAACCTGCTTCACACTGTCCATAACCATTTCCAAAACACAAGACCGTATTGCGAACTCAATGATCCTCTCTTTCCTGCATTTCTTATGCTCCACAATACCAGGTAGGGTGCCAATTTGTTAATCTAGGGGGGAATAAAGCAGACTCTGAAGCACAGGACACTCCCTGAGTACTCAGTCCCCTTCAAAAGAGTCCATATTCTTCGTATTATCCCAATGCAGGCCAGGTATCCCAGTCTCAAAGGTTGTAATCTCTCAAGCAATTTGCAGATGAATGTGTAGCAGTTTAGGCCCAAAGATTTCATTTTTTCTGTGCCATATCCCTCTGCTTACACCAGTTAATTTCTATGCAAAGCAATCCTGCACAACTTCTCAGGACACAGGCATAAGAGCAAGCTTCTCACACAAACTGCTAGCCCACTCCAAGCAAAGCGCTTTCTCACCCTCATAAGCCAAACCTCACAGTCCATAGTTCTTATTGCATTCAGATCTTTCAACTCTGACTAGAATAGTCCATCAAGCTGTACTTACAACACTGTGAGGTGTCTCATGCCAAGGTTTCAAATCCTTCCACATTCCTCTTGAAAATCAGCTCCAAAAGGTGAAAGTCACACAGTCAGGTGTCTAGCAGCAACCCCACTCCTGGTACCACTTCACTGTTGCAGTCAGGTTCGCATTGCTGGTAGAAATCACCCAACCAAGAACAGCTTCTGGGAAAAGCATGTTTATTTGGGCTTACAGGCTTAAGGGGGAAGCTCCATGATGACAGGGGGAAACGGTGGCATGAGCAGAGGGTGGACATCACCCCCTGGCCAACATAAGGTGGACAATAGCAACAGGAGAGTGTGCCAAACATTGGCAAGGGGAAGCTGGCTATAACACCCATAAGCCTGTCTATGACAACACACTGCCTCAAGGAGGCATTAATTCCCAAATCTCCATCAGTGGGAACCTAGCATTCAGAATACCTAAGTTTATGGGGGACACCTGAATCAAACCACCACAGCTATATAGTCTCAGGGTGGCCTTAAACTCAGAGCAATCTTCCTATCTTGGCCTCCCAAGTTCTGGAATTAAAGGCCCATGCCACCATGCCCCACATGTTCATTTTAAAGAATATTAAAATTAGTAATAATGAAGTAAAATAGTCAACTGTTACACTTGTCTGCACAGCCACATGTTATCCGATTGTCAAAGAATAGCAGACCAGGACAAATTGCATTTTTTCTAATTTTTAAAATTTTGTTTATTTTTATTTATTTGAGAGCAACAGGCAGTGAGAGAAAGAGGCAGAGAGAGAGAGAGAAAGAGAAGGAGAGAGGGAGAGAATGGGCATGCCAGGGCCTCTAGCCACTGCAAACAAACTCCAGATGCATACGCCACCTTGTACATCTGGTTTACATGAGTCCTGGGGAATCTGGCCTCAAACCAGCGTTCTTAGGCTTCACAGGCAAATGCTTAAATGCTAAGCCATCTCTCCAGCCCCCCATTTTTTCTACTTTTAAAAAATTAAAAATATTTTTATTTATTTATCTTCAAGTAGAGACAGATAGAAGACAGAATGAGTATGTGAGGGCCTCCAGCCACTGCAAATCAACCCCAGATGCATTTGCCACGTTGTACATCTGGGTACTGGGCAATCAAACCTTGGTTGTTATTCTCTGCAGGCAAGTGCCTTAAATGCTGAGCCATTTCTACAGTCCCCATTTTTTCTAATTTTGATATCAGGTATTCAATTCTATATGTATTAATGAGTGAATGAATGAATAAACAAGGTTATCATCTCAGAAATGTAGAATGCTTACTCATTCCAATTTGCCCAGGATTGTTTTGCCTTTTAGACTGAAGTTCTTTCTACCTATAAGATCCTCCAAACCCAGCAAACTGAATGGCTGGTCACGTAGACAGTAGAAAATGTCCTTTTACTCCTTTATCATAGGCTCTGTCAACCTGAATGTTGGCTGAAGGTGGCCTGTTCCTATTAGAGAGCATCCTAGGGAAAGATAGTGATACCTATCTGCTTTTGTGTGGTAGCCACAGCCTGCATGGCCTAGAGAACTGGATATATATATAAAATGAGGGTCTTGGGCTGGGGAGATGCTTTAGAGGTTATAGGCATTTGCTTGCAAAGACTGCCAGCCCAGGTTCAATTCCCTTCTACCCACATAAAGCCAGATGCACAAAGTGATGCATCATGTGTCTAAAGTTTGTTTGCAGTGGCAAAATATCCTGGCACATCCAGGCACACACACTTTCTCTCAAATAAATATACATGTTTAAAAAATAAAGAAAATAAAAATAAGGCCCTTTTATTACACACTCATATTGAAGTTATACATTGTTATGAAAGTATTCTATTAGACAGCTGTGTTTGAAGATGTGTAATTAGAGTTAATAAAAGATATAACTTATAATTTGGGGATGAAATAAGATATATTAGCAGTCTATGGTCTTGTACTGTATTTCAGCTACTGCGCTGAGGTTAGAAATAAACGCAAAGCAGCTGGACAGATGGGTCAGCAGGTAAGAGCACTTGCATACAAGTTCAAAGTCCTGGGTTTGAGCTGAAGCACCCACATAAAAAGTCAGGAGTGGCCACACACATGGGATACCCCAGTCCTGAGGGGAAGAGTCAGCATTGCTTCTGGGACTTATAGTTAAGCCAGTCTGACAGAGAAAATGACTCCATGTTTAGTGAGATTCTGTATCAAGGAAATAAAAGTAGAAGAGCAAAAGAGGATGCCTGACCTTCTCCTCTGACCAACACCTGGGCCATGTGCATGGGAACACACGCAGACATGAGTACAGCACACACACACACACACACACACACACACACTAAAAAAAAAAGAAAGAAATTAAAAAATAAGTAAGACACTCTTTGTGTTCTTAGGGTAGCTCATCTCTAGTTAGGGAAGCATAAAGGTAATGTTGGCAAAATATAAATAAAATGTAAATATATGCAACTTTTTAAAAGCACAGTGTCTTAGTTGAGATTGGGTGATGTTTTAAGATAGTGACATACTTTAAATTTTAACTTTTGTTTTCTTTCCCTTCAGTTCTCTTCTCCATGTAAATATAGAGCAGAAAGGAGTCAAAAAGAGGTTCTCAGCTCCATCGTAATTCATTGATTGAAGATTGAGTCTTGTACCTGCCACTTAGCTGCACTTAGATAAGCACTTCAATAATGATACTGAAGATGAAGGCTTCTTACATTCTTGTGAGCATTTTTTTTGTTTTTTGTTTTTTTGTTTTTTATTTTCTGAGGTAGGGTCTCACTCTAGCCCAGCCTGACCTGGAATTCATTCTGTATTCTCAGGATGGCCTCGAACTCATGGTGATCCTCCTACCTCTGCCTCCCAAGTGCTGGGATTAAAGGTGTGAGCCACCACGCCTGGCTTTCTTGTGAGCTTTTTTTTTTTTTTTTAAGATTTTATTTTCATTTATTTATTTATTAGAGATGGAGAGAAGGAGAGAGAGAGAGAGAGAGAGTGAGTGAGAATGGGCACGCCAGGGCCTCCAGCGACCGCAAACGAACTCCAGATGCATGTGCCACCGTATGCATCTGGCTTACGTGGGACCTGGAGCATGGAACCTGGGTCCTTAGGCTTCACAGGCATGAGCCTTAACTGCTAAGCTATCTCTCCAGCCCTCTTGTGAGCTTTTATGTTAGTGCTACTATGATAAAAATGAATCAAGCAGGATCATTGAGGGGAAAGTTTGGGTTTAAATCAGAATTGAAAAAGTAGCTCCTATGAATTCGAGTAGCCAAAATTAAAGAGAGAAAGTCAGGGTTGGATAAACATAATAGGAACTTATTAAAAATTTTATTGAAGGGGGTTGGATACATGTGGTTAAAGGCACTTGCTTGCAAAGCATGATGGCCCAGGTTTGATTCCTCAATTCCCATGTAAACCCAGATGCACAAAGGGGCCCATGCATCTGGAGTTAGTTTACAGTGGCAGAAAGTTCTGGTATGCCCATTCTTTCTTTCTCTGTCACTCTGCCTGCCAATTTTTCTCTGTCTCTCTCAAATAGATAATAAATAAATACAAATTTAAAAAATGTAAATACTATTGTTTACAAGTATAGAGTCAGGCTCAGCAGTTAAAGGCAGTGGCTTGTAAATTACAGTCAGCTATGCCAAAAGTCCACTCTGGGGCATGTCAGTAATGTGAAGTCACTATATAGTCTCAGGGTAGCCTCAAATTCACAGCAATCCTCTTACCTCTGCCTCCTAAGTGCTGGGATTAAAGGCAGGCACCACCATGCTTGGCAATATGAACTTTTTAAATTCTATTTTTATGTATGCCATGTATTTTCATGTTCAAATTTTATAGTATCTGCAACATATAAAATCCTAATCAGTATGTAGTCCTTCTAATTTTTTTTTCTCTGAAATAGCAGAAGAAAATAGAAATGTATCTGTGGCACTCTAAATATGTGTCCTGGAAGTCCAAAGCCTGAATAAAACTTTCAAGTTCCCATTTCAATGAAAAATTAAGGATAAATATATATCATTCTTCAAAATAAGTATCTTTTTAACTTATAAATACATACTTCAGAAAGAAAATTAAATTATAAACTTACATGTGCCCAGGACTAATATGTGTGATATATATCATTTCATAAAATTTCATAAAGCATGTATGTTGTAGTCATTTCCACATTGCAGAGATGAACATCCAAGCCAGACATAGCTTTTGGGAGGAAGGGATTTATTTTAAGCTTACAGATCCAGTGGGAAAGTTCCCTCAATGGTGGAAGGAGCTATTTCCATACATCCAAGCAGAGAGAAAACATCCAAACAGCCTGTAAAAACCAAAAGCAGCAAGCACAAAAGGGCAATGAACAGTGGGGTACAGCAGCAAGCAGAACCCCAGAGCTCAGACCTCCCTGCATATAACACCGGAGTCTATGGGGGACATCCATTCAAACTACCACACTGTGTGGCTTGTCCTATGAGTAGTACCAGGATACAGATGAGGAAGGAGAAGTTCAGTGAAATTAAATTACATATTCAAAGTTATAAAGCTTGAGATTAAAAAGGACAGCATTCAAATCTAGGTCAAGTTCAGTGACAAATCTTAGCTACTAGTCTAACCTCCATAATATCCTTCTGGACTAAGAAGGACACAGAGCTGAGGAGCCTCAGAGTCCAGATGTACCAGATTTACCTCAAGGAGATGAACATGAGGTTCAATGAAAGAATAACTAGAACAAAACCACCTCTACAATATGGGTATCTACTATACATTATGTGTTGTACACTAAACATACATATATAGATAAAAAGAAAGCTGGGAAGCCCTTGGAAGGAATTACCAAGCTAAAACCTGGAACAGGAAATTAAGTCCAGCTGTATGTAGTTTATATTCCCAAGAGATCGTGAGCTGCTAGTAAGCATTATCATACCACTGAACCAATTTGTTAAGTTGAGCTGCAGAAACAATGTGGTGGGATCGGGATAGCAGGAAGTCCAGTGTGAAGTCAAAGGCATTGTTTTGGGAACTACTGCATTCTGCTCCCTTTCTCTGCAGTTGGTAGCAGTGGGAAGCTAGTGCTAGAGAACCTGACCCCAAGTACTTTTAGTTCTAGTTCGCAGTTAGTTCACCCTTGATTGTTCTTCTATCCCGGAACCTGCTACTTACTAGGGGAGGATAAGTAATTGGAATTATAAGATATGTTTCATGTTTTAAAAAATTTATTTATTTACTAGAAAGAGAGAGAATGGGCCATACCCTGGCCTCTTATTACTGCAAACAAATTCTGGACACATGTGCTACTTTGTGCATCTGGATTTGATGCAGGATTTGGGGGGTTAAGGAGGCATCCCCCAAACTTGTGAACCCCAATTTTGGTTCCTTATCCTATTGTTAACAAAGAATGATAAAATGGACTCCAGAAGGATAAATTATGCATTGCTGAGTTTATTTAGGGAGAAATAATAAGTTGTAAAGTTTATTTAGGAGAAATTGGTATCTAGAAAAAAGCTGGAACAGTTCCACACACATGTGAGAGATGGACAACAGAACAGAAAGGATCATGAAATAGTGAGGAACTCAGAGATCAAAGGTAAATCTTGCAAATAATCAAAGCAAGAGAGTACCTCAAAACATGAAACAGATAGAAGGTAAGAATAAAAATACCCAAGCCAAGATAAGTATCCCCCCCCCCCACACACCCCTTCCCAACCAGGTTGGTCCTAGCTGCTCTGGGAAGGAGGGATAGACTCACATGTAAGTTCAGACCAGGTCATGGGGAAAATGCTGCTTCATGTTTTTAATCTGGAGCTATATTTTAAGATTACTTTTATAATAAATTTATTAAATGAGGATGATGTAGAATTTTTGAAAGATTCCTTTAACCTGATTTAATATATTTGTTATGCATAGAAATACCATAAATGCATATCATTACGTTCTTGTACTGGTTAAAAGAACAAAATGCATGCTAAAAAAATGTGCAATGGTAGTTCAGTTAATAAAGCTCAGTTAGTAACTTAGAATTGGGCTCCTGACATAAGCTTAGCTCTGAAGAGCATTTGCCACTCAAGCCTGAGGGCCTCTGCAGCAGAGACAGGTTCAACTCTTCTACCAGATCCCACAATAGAGAGCCAGGCATGGTCACACATGTCTGCAAACCCTGTCACAATTCAGAATTACAATAGGGCTGGTCTTGGGGACCCATCACATCTTCATATACCCACATCCCATGAAAGGGGTTTTTCTGTAGTAGATGTGCTGATTCCCAGTGGCATCACATTGGCACTTTCAAACTTGATTGCTCTGATACTAGCTATCTGGCTCCATTTTCAGACTGTGGGGATAAGGAATAGAACTGCCCATGGTTCTATGAATTTGCTTTAGACAAGAGCTCAGGACCCAAGAGCTAAAAGTACAATTCATTTCAGGCCTTGTGGACATCCCCCTTGATAGAGTAGTTTAAGGTGGGGAGTTGGATGAAGCCTAAGGAATCAAATGGGGTAACTTTGGTGAGGATTTTATAAGTTTTAAAGCATCATATAATGATTTGTTGCTACTTGGATGAACAAAATATCAATTCTGCTGATCACTCCCCTTTTGCAAGATTAAAAAGGAAACTCAAAAATTTGACATTTCTCTATCAATTTTGGATTGTGTGTGTGTGTGTGTGTGTGTGTGTGTGTGTATGTGTGTGTTGGTGTGTGTTGTAGAGTATTGTATGCTGTGGTGTGTTTTAGAAGATGAAGAAGAAGATGAAGACCCAGGGGTTTAGGTGAGCCTCTAGAAGTCATACTGTCAGTCAAGTCATTTCTTCTTCATCCATCATCATCATGGATGATACTCACTTGATACAGGGTCAACATGGATTGAATTACTATACAAATGACCCCAAGATGCTACAGTAAACATGAGCATGCAGAGGTCTTTGTGAGAATCTGACTTTCATTCTTTAGAGTAAATGTCCAGGCTTGTCCGATCTCATGGCAGCTGTGCTCTTAATTTCTTGAAGAACATCCACAGTGGCTACACCATGTTACACCCCCTGCAGCAGCGCACAGGGATCTCACTTGTCTGTAATTTTGATGACGCTTGTGACTTTCTATTGTCTCATAGCTGTTACCTAAATCAGTAGGAGATGACATCTCATTGTGGTTTTGATCTGCATGTCTCCTTTCTCACGTGACCCCTGACATCATTTTCTTATGATATCCATAGGCCATTTGTATCTCTTCCTCTGAAAAATACCTATTCCATTCCCTTTCCTTTCCTTTCCTTATATTTTTGTTTTGTTTTTCAAGGTATGATTTCGCTCTAGCCCACGCTGACCTGGAACTCACTATATAGTATCAGGGTGGCCTGGCACTCACAGTGATCCTCCTACCTCTGCCTCCCAAGTGCTGGAATTAAAGGTGTGTGCCACCATGCCCAGCACCCTGGCACCTTTTCTATTGGTTGTTTGTTTGCTATTCATTGTTGAATTTCTTTCTGCATCTTATGTAGACTGTATTATAAGATACATATTTACATCCCCATCTTCATCACAGTATTATTCACGACAGCCAAATAAGTGGAAACAAGCGCTACGTTCTTCAACACACCAATGGATAAAGAAAACGTGATTATAGTGGAATATTGTTCAGCCATAAATTAAAGAAATCTGGTAATGTTATGCTGCAATGGAGATGAAAATTGAGGATATTATGCAAGTGTAATAAGGTAGCCACAGAAGGACAAATACTGAAAATTATTTCTTGGATGAGGCACCTAAAGTAGTCAAATTCATCAAAACAGAAGGTAGAATAGTGGTTACCAGGAAATGCTGGGAGCGGATGAAGTAGAAAGTTGCTTTATAATAAATTAAAAAAAAATTATCCTATAGGATGAAAAAGTTCTAGAGATTTGCTATATAATATTATTTTTAGTGAATAATACTATATTATACAGCAAAAAAAATGTTTGGGAGGAGGTCTGGGGCTGTGGCTCAGTGGTAGAGTGCTTTTTTAGCTAGCATATTTAGGTTCTGGGTTCAATCCTCAGCTTCACAAAAAAGAAGAAAAAGAAAAAAAGAGCTGGGTGTGGCGGCGCACGTCTGTAATCCCAGCACTCGGGAGACAGAGGTAGGAAGATCACCGTGAGTTTGAGGCCACCCTGAAACTCCATAGTGAATTCCAGGTCAGCTTGGGCTAGAGTGAGACCCTACCTCGAAAAACCAAAAAGAAAAAAAAAAAAAAAAAGGAAATAAACATGTGTAGGAGGGTGAATGATGGGCATTTTTTAACTCAAAAAAATTTAAAAGACTATAAAGAAGGAAAAATTGATTGAACTAAGAAACACAATGGGCCAAAAATGTAGCTGTTTAATGTATGTGTTGCCTATTTCTAAATACATTGCAGATAATTGTAACTCAGACCATCATACAGGCCAGCCTTTGGTCTATTGGTGAGTAGTTGGGACCATGGCATTGGTAGGCCACCTGCTAAGAAATGGACCTAAAAGAGTTCAGAGGTGGAATGCTTGTTAACCCTCAGCTTTTCCCATTCACCATCAAGGTGGGGCATCTACTACATAGGTGACCCTCTCTGTGCCCTCCAACTAGGCCTAGCTGCCCTTTGGGGACAGGAAGAAAGCATGGATGGATATTCAATTTTGACCTTGAAATAATAAGTTGGAAGGAAAAGTTATTCTGGCTGACAGTGGAGGCGATCTCTGGTTTAGGAGCATAAATTCAGTTACATTTTCAGCTACAAGTGACTGGCTGCCTCAGGCAGTACTGACAGGAGGCTGGAGTCGGGGGAACTCTAAGGACGAAGGTGTGGAGCTGGCCCAGTGGAAAGCGTCTTTTTGGTGGGTTTAATGATTTTGGGCAAATCTCTGTAAGGCTGAAGCATTTTGCCACACATAAGTGGTCATTTCCTTAGCCTCTTCTATAGTCACTGAGAGCTCTGTGTTGCGGACCAGAGAGCGAGAAAGCTGGAAAACGGTCCCAATGTGGGTTTTGTCAAGAGAGATATTTCAATTTAGGCTTTCCAAACGTGCTGCCTTTAACAAAGCCCGTATTTCTTTTCATTTCCAATGCAATCTGCCTCCTTCTGGTTCGTTGAATTCTTGGAAACATAGTTTTATATGTCCAGAAAGCCCTTGGAGCCCTTTGAGGGAGCACTGCAAAGGCTTTCTCCGCCTCCCCCCTTCTTTGGAAGCAGGAAGTAAGTTCTGCCAAATGCAAATGAGCACAGGCTCCAACAGGCGAAGTGTCAAAACGCTGAGGGCTCCAGGGCTTTGAGAAAAGTATGCCTCCCACAACTGGCATGTTGGGGTGGCTCTAAGAAGCGACAGAAAGTCACAAGGACATAGTCAAACCGTGCAATTTCAGAACTACAAGCGTGTGTAGAACTTTCTGAGATTTATGTTAAGTGAGCCTATCTTGCATTTTTTTTTAAATTTATTTATGGTTTTAGAGTTTCCAGGGACTCTGAGAGCCCCCGCTTTCCTGGAGCTATGGCTGTGGAACAGGCAGGCTTTCTCTTTGGGGGGGTCCCCTTGTCCTGGGTTGGTCTGACACAGTGCTGCAGGAGCATGGGTGTTCCCGGTCGCCCCTCAAAGGGTTAACAGGAGTCGTTTCCAAAAGGAGTGAGGCAACAACCCCTGAAACGGGATAATAAATGTGACACTCTCAGACTATCAGTAGCAAATATTTGAGCTTATCAAATAACGGAGGAAGTAGTTTAGTTACAAATAAACCAATCTCTCATAAAACAAGTTTTCACACAGGGTCATTTCATTGAGCTGGAGACAGCCAGAGGCCACTCGAGGCAGGACTCCCACTCTGTGTACACTTGGAAACAGCCCCTCGTGATTAATGGACAGCCAGCGTGCGGGGGCGGGGGTGTGGGGTGTGTGGGGGGGGCCTGGGCCCTGCAGCCCCGGGGCGCTGGGCTTCCTATCAGAACAGCCATAAGCAGAGGCTCAGCATGATTGCTGCAAAGCGCCCTCGTACTCTGGGACCGTAGCTGGGTCTGTGCTTCATTCCCTCTGGCCACCCTCCTTCCTTCTCTGGCTCTCATGCCTCTCCACCTCCCGCCACCCCACTCCTCCTCCGCCCTCTTTTCTCCCCCCCCCCCCCCCCCCCCTGTATAGCAGAGACCATCGTGTGTTCTAGAAACTATAGTAGATGTCACTGCTTGGCACTTGCTGTGCAGAGAGAGGACAAGTATGTGGGTGTGAAGGGGGGGGGGGGCGGGTGGCGGAATGCTACTCTTAAAGTCACAGGAACTGTCCTGTAAGGGAGGTTTTGCTTTTCTCCAGACTTTGAAACCGACGCGGAGAAGACATCTAATTTGGATTCCAGAAAAAGCACAAACATTGTTTTAGGGTAAGAAAAGAAAAGGGAGAGAGAGAGAAAAAAAAAAAAAAGTTGCTTGTTTCGAATTAAAAACCTCATTGAGATTAAGGATAAAAAAAAAAAAAATCCTGGCCTAATTACAGTAAAAGGACACAAAGCAGATTCTTGGTATATGTGCGGTCATCTCTTAGGGAACGGAAATATGCATATTTCTGTATTATGACTGCATAGAAAGTTTGTTTTATACCCCCCCAAAGGATTATAAAAATAAACCATGTGGAGTATATGAACTATGGGAACAGAAATCTAAAGCTGAAAAAAATTCAAGCATGACACCACCATTCGCAGGCAAGCGTTTTGAACGCTTAAGTATATTTTCTACAAGCCCTTTTCCAACATCTTTTAAAAATAGAGTGTTGAGACCTTAACCATATGGGGAATTTTGTCTCTTACTATTTTCAGCCCCTATTTCAGCATAGTCATGGCCCCATCATCATGTTATCCAGTCTTTTTAGATATAGTTTTAAATCTAGAAAATGTGGGTTTTTTTTTCAATTTTAATTTGCATAGGAAAATTTTAGAATGTTTAACTATACATTCATGTTAAAAAGCAGTGTTTGCCTGCTTTGTTTTTCAGACAAATGTACTCATTTACTTAAAAATGTAATCTGTTTCTAATAAAACAGAAAATGCTATGCTATTATTCTCATGGTTATCTCATTAGCTTTTTTTTATTTAAAATAAATGTTCTGGCAATTGAATTTTCCACAGAGCTAGAAGAGGCTCAGTCCTCATCTCCTGGCCTTATTATGTATTTAACGTGGTAATGCTCTTTCCAAATGCACGAGCCCTTATTGACTCACTGACTTTAGAAGTCACATTGATTTAAAATGTGAAGGCATGACTCTTACATTCAGTTTCCCCACCTGCCACCTACAGGACCTGCATTTAGATGCATTCTGTTTACTCTGGACATCTGGAACTGCTTTTCACAACCATTATCTTTTCTGAGCTCTGGAACTGGACCTGTTTTCTCCCAATCAGCCCCGGAGCCAGTATACATCTCACACAGTAATTCCACTGTGTCTCACCAACAATGTTTCTGCGGTTCTCTTATTTAACCCAGATAAGTTATGTTGGGAGCGTTTGCATGGAAATGTGGCACTGAATTCCTTTATAATATTAAACATGCGTTCTGGAATATGATGGGACGATGCTCACTAAGGGTTAAGACACCATAGTAACTAGCCTGTGGGGGTGGAGCTAAGGGATTTTGCCCTCTGTTGTTGCCAAAGCCTGGATTCAGCTTGTTCTAAGTAGATTTCTTCTAGAACTTCCTCTTTCTGCCTCACTAACTTTGCAGCTGTTGACTCACCTCTGCCCTTCCCTGCTCCATTGCTCCTATTTCTGCTGCACGGAATGGTAACTGTACTTAATAATAAATGCTATATCTCAAAATAGCTCAGAGAGAGGATTTTAATTGTTCTTACCACAAAGGAATAATAAATATTTGAAGTGGATGGATAGGTGAATTGGACTGATTCAATTATCCCATTTTATATATATATATATATATATATATATATATATATATATATATATATATATATGAAACATCACCTTTGTCTACAGATATATATGATTATTATTTGTTGATTAAAATTAAAATTGAAAGATTGATTTCTTCTAAATCGATTTTTAATACTTCTGAGATGTATGCTAAAGAAACAAGTTCCCTTTAAGAATAAAATCCAGGGTTGGAGAGATGACTTAGCAGTTAAGGGGCTTGCCTGCAAAGCCAAAAGACCCAGGTTTGATTCCCTAGTACCCATGTAAAGCCAGATGACACAGTGGCTAGAGGCCCTCGCATGCCCACTCTCTCTCTCTAGGTATCTGCTTAAATCTCTCTCTCAAATAAATAAAAGTTAAAAAAAATTATTTATTTATTTTGAGAGAGAGAAGGAGAGAGAAAAGCAGATAGAGAGAGAGAGAGAATGGGCATGCCAGGGCCTCCAGCCACTGCAAAGGAACTCTACGTGCAACCTTGTGCATCTGGCTTACATGGGTCCTGGGTAATTGAACTTGGGCCCTTATCCTTCTCAGGCAAGCACCTTAACCACTAAGCCAGCTCTCCAGCCCCCAAATAAAAGTCTAAAAGAAAGAATAAAATTCAGATTTACCTAAATATTTTTTTCTTGCCCCCAAATACACATGATTTAGAATGCTTTGGTAGTTAAAAAGGCTGCTGCTTTTACGCAGAATACAAGTTGAGCGTCCCTAGGCTTCTAAATATGTAGGGATTGACTTGGAACTTTTTGAGAAGGCAAGTCCAAAATACCGAAGCATAGCATACTTGAAAGTCATTAATTTTGACCTTCACGCCTTTCCTCGAGATTTTTTTTTTTTAGGTTAATGATAGCTTTAAGTTATAAGCCAGACTGTGAGATAAAGAAACTAATAATTTAAACTCTAGATATGAAGAAATATTAATATTTATTTTTCTTGTTACCTTCAAACCATTTGCAGTTAGGAAAACAACAACCTATATTGAAAGTGCACTGAATAAGGAGTTATTAAATGGGCACAGGATACGGCAGGCTTCACAAATACTTAAATATTTTTTTTTTTTTAACCTTACAACAACAATCATTTGAGGTAGGTATTATCATCCTAGTTTTCTTTTCTTCTTCTTCTTTTTTTTAGCTATCAACAGAACTTCACTCATGGTAAATGAAGGCCAAGAGCCAGGAAAGGAAGGTCAGGAGGGAAGATACCAGCAAGAAATTGAGATGCAGCACCAAGCTCAACAGGTCCAATAGCAGCAGGTCTACCCCATCACTACCAGGTACGCAGCCTCCAGGACAGGACTAAGGTTAGTCCAGAAGGAAGGCTGGCTCTTCAGGAAGGGCCTTGTCAATGTTGCCAGTATCTTAGAGAGTCAGAGAGTAATTTGGAAGGAAAGTGAGTCTCTAACCAAAGGAGAATCAAGATCGAAGGCTGGGCACTGGGTCAGACCAGGAGGAAACTGGGTGTGGACCAGTTTGGCTGAGCCTGTGCTTGCTTCTGGTTCAGCCACACAGGTGTTCCAGTTCCCACCTGGCCACTGTCCTCACTTACACTAGGTGCCCAAAGTGGGAATGAGAGGCAGTCAGCCTCAGGAAGCCCCAAGCATGGCTTCTTCTCTGCTGAGTGGTACCATCTTGTGCAAATGTGTGGGCTTACTAACATGGGTTTTTGTTTGTTTGTTTTTAGATAGATAGTGAGAGAGGGAGGGAGAGAGAGAGAGAATTGGTGTGCCAGGGTCTCAATCACTGCCACCGAACTCCAGATGCTTGCGCCACCTAGTGGGCACGTGCAACCTTGTGCTTGCCTCACCTTTGTGCATCTGGCTTATGTGGGATCTGGAGAGAGATTGAACATGGGTCCTTAGGTTTAGCAGTCAAGCGCCTTAACTGCTAACTCATCTCTCCAGCCCTAACCAAGTTTTTAAAAACTCAATCAACTAACCTTATGTAATCAGAAAACTCTAGACACTAGTCATTTGAAGTATAATTAATCACAAAAGAGAATTATTTACTAATTAATAAAAGATGCTTCTTATATCATAGCATGCAATGTTAAAACATTAAATGAAAAATTGAAATCCAAATATAGGGAAGAATTCTGAAAGAAATTCTGAAGGCAAACTCATTGATGATGCACTATTTTCTTCTCCTGAAAATTGAAAGTTGCATTTTTTTTTTCAAGTTCCATGAATCATGGAGTTGTGTTACGGTAGATCAGCCATGGACTAAGTGTGGAGGTGGTTTTAGCACCACAATCTGAGGCTCTTGGCCATCCTCTTATCATTTCTTATCCCGAGAAACTAATTAAGGCTCACCTTTCACTGTTCCTCAGCTATTGTTCTCACTCCTTGTTGGGTCATTTGACCCAATTCTATTTCTGCACAGGGAGGTGAATGAGGGCAATATGGTGTGTGTGGGGGTGGGGGAAGAATGCAATGTGAATCCTCCCAGCATTTCCTGTTTACTGAAGGCCAACTTGGTGGCTATGTTAGTACCAGGGTCCTTGTCAGTGCTCAGACATCCCAGTGTTTTCACCTCTAGTTGAAGAGCTGGAGATCCAGAGATTAAAACTCTTGCCAAAGATAACATCTAGGAAGTGCTAGAATTTTTATTAAACAGATCTGCCTGACTCTGAGGTATTTACTTTTTATAGTTGGTCATACTGCTCTCTCACAGTTGGGCTGATGGTCTAGGGCTCTCACTTATCATACTTTCGAGGCAGATATTGGCAACTGAATCTTCAGAGGACCTAAATGAATCATGTCTCAAGTGGAATCAAGGTACTGGGTTCTCAGAGGAAGCTCTATGTTCCTTTTGCTGTAGGTCTTGAGGATGTAAGACTCTTTTTCCTGTTTTGGGTGTGTGAGAGCTAAGTGAGTGTATGCATGAGCACTTCTCTCAGTCTCTTGACCTCTGAAGTGTGTGTGTGTATGTGTGTGTGTGTGTGTGCACACTTGTGGAGCATGTGAAGGCTGGATGAAATCAGGTGTCACTGGGATGTGGTTTCTCAGGTATACTGTATACTCTTTTTTTCTTTTTGAGATAGGATCTCTGGATATGTCAGGAAGAACATCAGTAGTGACTAGAGAATGGCATGCTCTCATTGGTTTGGGCCTCTTGGCTTTTTCAACTGTCAGTATGTTCTGAGATGGCTGACAGGCTAGATGTTGTGCTCCAAATGACTATCCACATTCTCTGCACTGTTGAGAAGTCAGCAGTATTTCTCTATTGTTTTGCATCAAATTTTTCATATATTTCCTTCATGCTGACATAAATCATGCTTCAAATAAAATAGCTATTACTAGATACCTTGACTCCAGAATGGATATTGAATTGATATGTTCACCTTTATTTCTTTCATTAGACCTACTCAACATCAGTATAAGTGCAGAGTTTTAGTACAGGCATAACATTTCTTTTTGCAAATATGAGATGAATTCATATAAAATATTTCCCCTAAGTAAAATTTCTCTGGCCTTATTTCAAAACTGAACCATCAGCCACCACGTCAAGGCAAGACTGGATAGAGTAGAGTCTTGGCCCTTCTCCACATATGGAGACCTGGGCTGGCATTGCCAATGTTCTCAATCATAGGCTACATCATCTAATACCCCTGCTTCTCCACTCCCTATAGTATATATACACATGTGTCTTAGCATTTCCACAGTGCCAGCAAAATCTCCTTCACAGAATCCTCTAAATTGGTAAAGAAAATCTCCACATTTCCTGCTAAGACTTAGCTGAGAGGTTGGCGTTTGGAAAGAGAAAAACAGCAAAGAGAAAAACCATTTTCTTCATTCCATGGGAGAATGGGAAGTGAAGAAGAAATACTGGCCCATGACGATATATTTGCCCTTCTTAATATTTTGGTATTGAACAGCATCCCACGTCCCCAGTCGCAAACGTGCTTTTGGAGATAACAGCCAGTCGGCCAGAGCCAAGCAGGTTGTGCCCCTCTTGTTTAGATGATGTCAAAAGAAGAATGCAAAGGCTGAGGAGATGGCTCAGTGGTTAAAATGCTTCTGCACAAGCAGGAGAACCTGAGTTCAGATCCTCAGCACACCCCAAACAGATGGATGTAGGCCAGCCCTGGGGGAATAGAATCAGGAGAATCCCAGAGCTTGTTGGCTAGCTGATCCCATGGGCTCTAGGTTCAGAGAGAGACCTTGTCTCCAAAAATAAGCAGTAGAGCCACTGACTTTGACCTCTGGTCTCCACCACCTCCACCACATACACAGGACCACACACAGATGAACATACATACAGGCATGCACACCGCCCCCCCCCCACATGCACAAAGAAGAAAAAAGAAAGACAGAAAGAAAGAAAGACTACTCAGAGCAAGTAAACACACGTGTCAAGTTAACTCAGTGAGGCCCCCCATCATTCACCGTGTGGCTTTTAGATTATGAGTTTAGACTTCTGTAGGAGTCCTTTTGATAAGCTCTAGCAGTTACAGGTGGACCTTAGGGAGGCCCTCGGGTTCATTCTCTAACTCCCAGAGGACACTGATAAAAACTAGTGAAGCGAGACAGATCCCTAAAACTGCCAGAAAGCAAGCAGTAAGCCATTCTGCTCCCCCTAGTATGGGTGCTATAAAAAACATAATGCAGGGCCTAAGGACATGGCTCATTAGTAAAGTGCTAGCCACACAAGTGTGAGGACCTGAGCTTATATAGTTAATTACCAAAATGAGTGTGGACTTTCGAGCGAATTCCTCAATCTCTTGTCATTGCAATGATGTCCACAGGTTAGCGTCCGTTGATCTCAACCCTGGCTGCATGTTAGACTGGCGTAGTAAAATTTGAAAGCCACCTAAGACCAGGTCCAAATGGCAACCAGCTCCTCTCTCATCCCCAAGGAGTGCAGCCACGGCACTAGTACTTTTGAGAGACTCTCCTGGTAATTAGTATGGACAGCTAGTGTTGAGAGTAGGCTGTAAATTATGATTATCCAGTATCAGCAAGTGATTTTCACTCACTGGCCTTCTACCTAAGCCAGCAACATCCCAGTTTCTAGTTTTTAAGTATCTTAAGCCTAGAAGGAACTTTTATCTACAGAAGTATGTATTGTCCAGTTATTTCCTGTTTAACAATGTTAAATTATAACAAGAACACTGGCATTTGATTACGTCGCCAAATAACCATGGTATGTAGTTCATGCACCTGCTCTGTGAGCAAGGACTAGTCTAGCCATTCTCAACCTTCTCACTATTCTCCCGCTGGCCTAACTCGTTATTTCTGTGGGACGCTGTTCTGTACATCGTAAGGTGTTTAGAGTTGTTCCGGACGTCCACGCACTTCATGCCAGCGATACTTCTCTCTCAGGTGTGACAACCAAGTCCAGACAAAAGAACAACACCACAGTGATCCAGACATTTGCTTACAAAGGGAGAGGTAGAAAGAGGTAAAGGCAGGCCAACAGTAATCCTGGGGGTTAATCCATTAGAGTCAAAACCGCTGTCAAGAGAAGTAAAATTTCCAGTCTAGCCATCCTTGACAACTACTTCCTTCTGAGAAGCCTTTCTCTTTCATTGTGACTGCCACTGGCTGGAAGGAATGCAACTGTCTGTAACTCAAGAAAAATGAGGTGTCAATTAGGGGTTGCTTAGAACTCCAGGTATGGTCTGGAGAGAATTAAGATGTGTAGAATTTTTGTGAACTTTGGTTTTTGTAATTTCACACCACTTTCCCCTTTGCTTGTTTTCCTTTTTAAATAACAGGTTTATGCATGGCAAAAATTAACCAGGCATTTGGTTCATTTTTTGATATCCCAAAACATATTTCACCATTTGTGATTATTCCATTTAGGCAAGGTGATTATAAGTCGATCTTTGTACCATATTCCATTAAGGAGAAGAGAATCTTATCATAAAAATTTCTGGTTAAGGGATTCAGTAGGGGGTGGAGATTTAGGAGGGGAAAGGGGGAGGGTGGAGAAGAGGGAATTATGAACATGGTATGTTTTCTATATGTATGGAAGTTGTCAAAAATTTGTAACTGTATTATGTGAGGACATCTTTTCAATGTTGATGGTCTTTATATTGGGATATTAACATAAATGGGAAATATAATGAGGCAGTCTGTTAAAAATATTCTCTAGAATAACTGCACAGTAATGTCATGTAGAAATGTAAGATGGCTTGGGGCACTTCACAAGGACAACTAGTTCAAATACAGTTCAAATAAGAACTAAATCAGTTGGGGGGGGGGTATCCATGATTCTTACTGTTAATTTCAAATTTACTCTCTGCTTTTAGAGGTTTAGGAAATGCCTTCCAGGATCTGGAAGAAAAAAAAAAAAACTCAAGAAAGATTTATAGCTATGGGAAAAGAAAGAAACCATGAACTTTTTTTTTGGGTAAAAAGTGTTAAAACATCAGGGATTAAACAAACAAAAACTACCCTTTTCCAGTAGCCTAGAGAAATCTCCAGGCTTTTGGTAAGATTTCCAACAGGAAAGCTCAAAAAGGAGCCATTCTACAGTGACAAACAAGGATTACAGCTTACTTCTTGCCTCCGTGTTTCCCCCATCCCTGTAGATACTGACTGAGGTATCTTGGTCCCCACAGTGAATACCCATAACTCCACCAAAGACCCTCAGCAGAATTGGGGTGGGGCGAAAGGGGACTATGTGTGCAACCTTTTTATTTAACAAAACAAAATAAAAAATACTACTGCTTACTTAAAAAACAAACAAAAAACCCACCTTACTTCTTGGGGTCTCCATCTACCTTTCTTCTCATCTGTCCTTGAACTCTATCAGAACACTGCTGTTTCCTGTGTATGCTCCTTCCAGTTCCACAAGGGGTGCTGGCATCTACCCAGGTGCCCAATGAACTTGAGACGTTCCTGCTGTTACGCATGGAACAACCTAAGATTGTATACAAGGAGAACAGTGGAAAATTTCTTCCTCACTATGAGTTTAGACAAGTATGTCCTTCTAAATATGTTTTGTTATTTTCTGAATTTGACGTGTTTGTATTGGAAGTTGTTATTTTTCATTGTTAAACATTTCTCAGTATGCAGATTTGTAACCTATTGCTTTAGAAAAAAAAAAAAACTTGGTGGGCTGGAGAGATGGCTCAGCAGTTAAGGTGGTTGCCTGCAAAGCCTGATGATCCGAGTTCAATTTCCCAATACCCGTGTAATGCCAGATGCAAAAGGTGACACGTGTGTCTGGTGTTTTTTCACAAGCATTGGAAGCCCTGGCATGCCCATTCTCTCTCTGTGTTTCTCCTGGGTGTGGTGGCACTCGCCTTTAATGCCAGCATTTGGGAGGCAGAGGTAGGAGGATCGCTGTGAGTTCCAGGCCAGCCTGGGACTACATAGTGTATTCAAAGTCAGCCTGGGCTAGAAAATGCTAACTAACTAAATCCATTCCAATAAGATTTTTTTAATCATTTCTCTAAATTCGATTTACTTCATCTTAGAGTATGTGAATCTAACTTCTATTTATTTATTATTTATTATTTGAGACAAGCCCAATAGACTGGCCTTTTTTGGGGGGCGGGTTCAAGCTAGAGTCTCACTCTAGCTCAGGCTGACCTGGAATTCACTATGGAGTCTCAGGGTGGCCTCAAACTCATGCGATCCTCCTACCTCTGCCTCCCGAGTACTCGGATTAAAGGCGTGCGCCACGATGCCTGGCTCAGACTGGCCTTTTTTTATAAAAGAGAAAGAGAGAGAAAGAATTGGTACAACAAGGCCTCCAGCTAGTATAATCAAACTCTAGTCACATGTGCCATCTTGTACACATGTGTGGTCTTGTGCATGCATCACCTTGTGCGTCTAGCTTACGTAGGATCTGGGGAGTTGAATGTGGGTCATTAGGTTTCACAGGCAAGCACCTTCATGGCTAAGCCATCTCTGCAGCCTCATGAATCTGACTTTTTATACATTTTTTTTCTTTTTGAATGAAAAGCTTTAATTATAAAGCAAGTTAAGAGTGAGTACATCTTAAGGCAGTTTGGCTTTTCCACTTATAAATTTCATCAAACTCTCAGTTCAGAACAGTGAGCCTCAGGAGGGAATGTTCAAAGCTAGTCAGCTAATCACACAGACCTTAAGAAGATCCTTGACATTCCAGGAATATGTCTAGGAACAATCTCAGTGACCAAATTCCCAAATACTCACACGTTTGAGCATATTCCTTCCTGGACTTCTGCTGAGTCACGTTTTCATTTCAAATCTTCTCTAGCACTCACCAAATTTTGTCTTCTGAGTCAATGATCATTGCACAAAGGTGTTGTTAGAACTGGAGCACCAAAAGGCTGCTTTAAAACAGGGAGAAGGGGTATGGGCTATGGCTGGCACGTCACATGATGCACTTGAACCGTGGCACCATCCAAGTCAAGGTAGATGGCAGGCCATCAGCATTGTTCGCCAATAGTGGGATTTGTTGTTAATGTCCATGAAGGTAAAGAGACCTCTGAAAGACAGCTGGATTTTTCTTCTGTTTTTTTCCCCCCTCACCGCTCCATTATCCCTTCTTAAAAGGAAAGGCAGGTGGATAAGAACTTGGACTTTGGAACCGAACTCTCTGACACTCAAAAATGTCTCTACTAGTTATCAGCTACTAACGATAGGAAAATGATTTAGTTTATTTAGTTTTTCTGAGGTAATGTGCACAGTACTGACTAGCAAGTCACAGTAAGTACTCACTGACAACAAAATGAGGGCTATAGAAACAAAAATGAGTTCCTACTGTGAATCCAGCGGTTAGGGAGGGAGTCAAAAGGAATCTCATTTAGAATATTCTGTGTATGTAGTCACCAACATCCCACTTTTTAAAAAAAAATTGTTCTCAAGTAGAGTGTTGCTGTAGCCCAGGCTGACCAGGAACTCACTCTGTAGTCTCGGGCTGGCCTCAAACTCACAGAGATCCCCCTACCTCTGCCTCTAGTGCTGGGACTAAAGGCATGTGCCACCATGCCCAGCTTTTGTTTTTATCCCCATTTTTTGTCAGCTAAGTTCAGCCCTGCTAACAGTAGACTACTGCTCTGATTCCCAGTCTCCATTTCCCAGGAGAGAAAATGTGACTGGCCCCAACTTTTGCTTGATATCTATCTCAAATCTAAGTCTCTGTGACCAGAAAACTAAATTCCTTTATTACATCTGTGGCTTTTGGGAATGATTTTCTTTGGAGATATTTGATAGAAAATAGAACAAGAGCCCAGCTGATCCTCAACAAGCACTGCTAGGTTATATTTGGGTCAGTAGGACTCCTATAACAAAATACCATAAGTTGGATTTTTACAAATATTTGATTTTTAATTTATTTATTTATGAGAGAGAGAGAGAGAGAGAGAGAGAGAGAGAGAGAGAGAGAGAGAGAGAGAATGGGCATCCCAGGGCCTCTGCCCACTGCAAATAAACTCCAGATGCATGTACCACCATGTACATTTGGCTTATATAGGTACTGTGGGCTTGAACCTGGGTCCTTAGGCTTGGTAGGCAAGTACCTTAACTGCAAGCCACCTCTCTAGCCCCAGGTTGGATGTTTCAAAGAGCAAAAATGTATTTTTATTTTTATTTATTTTTTGGGTTTTTCGAGGTAGGGTCTCACTCTAGCTCAGGCTGACCTGGAATTCACTACGTAGTCTCAGGGTGGCCTCGAACTCACAGCGCTCCTCCTACCTCTGCCTCCCGAGTGCTGGGATTAAAGGCGTGTGCCAACACGCCTGGCCAAAAATGTGTTTTTGTTTTTAGATTTCTGGAGGCTAGAAGAATGACAGCAAGATGCCAGCAGGGTTGGTTTGTCTTGAGGCCTTTCTTCTAAGTAGAGGCAGGCAACTTCTCAGTGCATTCTCACATGACCTTATTCTATTCATGCACAGTCCTGGCATCTGCTTCTTGTCTGACAGGGGCATCATTCTTACGGGATAAAGGTCTATTCTTACAACCTTACAAACCTTGTATCCAAGCACAATCACATTTTGGATTAGGGCTTTCACCAGTGACTTTTGGAGACACATTCAGTGTGTAACAGTGATTTACACTTCTCTTGGTGTGAGGTTCCTGATTTGGAAACCGGTGAAGGTCAGGTCTGTAGAGTCTCCAGTCAAGCCTTATCTGAAACATTCAGGTGAACATACACTGAACATGGAAGAGAAGAAGACAGAAACTTTTTTCCTCAAATCTACTTGTTGAAAGTGATAATGACTCAGTGGCATGAAGAACTTGCAATTAATATGTAACCGAGTTGTTAATGAAGTTGCTTAGTACAGGGCATTGATTGGATATGATTGAAATGTGTATTTGGTTAAAGTAGTAAATAAAATTATATGCACAGATATTTGATATACATTTTAATATAACTAATTTGTAAAGATTTTAAATATATGCATTAGCTCTTGATACCATAAATATTCTAATACAAACTACAGAAATACATTTCAAAATGTACAGAACCTTCCTATACTTTTTGTTGTTTGAAGCATTTCTTATGAGTACTTTCATTTATCTGAAAATAAAAGCCTATAGTTCTTCATTATGTGGGAAAAGATGTCTACTCTCCAAGTCATTAACTATAGCTACAAAGCCCTTCCTCAAATAGAATAAAAATCTCAGTTAAATAACAAATAACGAACATCATTAATTTAGGTAGAAATTTATACTAAAATAAATCAAATGAATAAACTTTAAATTCCTATGTAAGTTCTTTCTTCTTTGGAAATAACTTTTTTTCTTCAAACCATAATTGATAGTGTTGCCTTGGACACTATCCTAAGAGATGAGCTGAGTTACTAGAAATTGCACAACTTAAACTTAAATTATAATAATGTGTTACCTCTTCCTATTAATGCCAGCCAGCATTGCCGGTAAAGAAAAGTTGAGTATCTGCTTATCATGCTGTAGGCTACATGAGATGAAAAGATGCTATGAACCAGAAATTGAACTGAAACATGCTGACATTTTTAAACCTTTAGTCACTGATTTCTTGGGTAGGTTAGTGGAGCATCTAAAAAAGACAGAGTTAGCCTCATAGGCTTGCAAAGGTTTGTGGGAAATTCCCTAATCTCACATCATGAGGCTTGAGGGTGAGGTGAGGAAACAGTATATTTTTTTGCCCCTACACAACCCTCTTAACACTACTTCTGGCCAAAGCTTAAAAGGTGGGTTCAAAGAAGTTTAGTTTATTTAACAACTCCTCTATCTCATCTTTTAATTGCAGTGTATGAAAGGCACTGTCTTCAGGGTTTGGAGATGAGAAAGTAAAATGTACTCAGCTCTCAAAGGATCCACAGTTTCACCGAGGGAATTCCAGTTTGACTTCCTTACCCACCACAGTGTAATGTAATCCCAGTGATACAGCAATTCCACAGGAGCACAGCGGGAGATGAACTTGCACAGGGGCTGAGGAGATGGCTCAGCGGTTAAAGGCACTTGCTTGCAAAGCCTGATAGCCCAGGTTCAATTCTCCAGACACCCATGTAAGGCTGGGTGGCCATTCATTTGCAACACACACACACACACACACACACACACACACACTAATATTGTTCAGAGATTTTTGCAGTGGTTAAAAGTGCTTCCTTGCAAAGCTGCTGACCCAGGTTTGATTCCCCAGCACCTACGTAAAGCCAGACATAAAAGTTACAATAGGGCGGGAGAGATGGCTTAGTGGTTAAGGCCCTTGCCTGGAAGACCAAAGTACCTAGGTTTGATTCTCCAGAACCCACGTAAGCCAGATGCACAAGGTTGTGCATATGTCTGGAGTTCGTTTGCAGTGGCTGGAGGTCCTGGTGCAACCCATTCTCCCTCTCTCTCTCTGCCTCTTCTCTCTCTCAAGTAAACAAATACATTTTTAAGAACGTTGTGTAAACATCTTGTATTTATTTGCATCTGCAAGAGACTCTGGCATATGTACACACACATATGTAAATAAATAGAAAATTAAATTTTAAAAATATTTTATTTTTAGTTATTTATGAGACAGATAGAGAGAGAGAGAGAGAGAGAGAGAGAGAGAGAGAGGATGTATGGGTGCACCAGGGCCTCCAGACACTGCAAACAAACTCCAGATGCATGTGCCACCATGTACACCTTGTTTACATGGGTTCTGAGGATTCAAACCTGGGTCCGTAGGCTTTGCAGGCAAGCGCCTTAACTGCTGAGCTATCTCTTCAGCCCTAAAAATATTTTTTAAAAAACCTTACAGAGGGATGTGCAGGAAAAGAGAATTGACTGCTGGGGGCCTGAGCCTCTGTCCCAGCACCTGAACATCGCCAGTAAGGCAACAGCAGCAACCGTGACTTTCCACTGAATCTGTGGGGTCACTTTGGAAAGAAAACTTTCAACTGCCAGCTCTCTGCAAGTTGGTATTCATACTACGATTAGCGAAAACTTTATTTCATTTTTGCCACCTAGAAGCCAGTGTGTTTGGGAGCAAGGAAACTTGGTTTCCAGTCATTTTTTAGGATGGGCATTTAAGCCTATGGGAATATGACACCATTCTGATCAAAGCGAAATGATGAGCAAAGAAATTACCAATGCAAAATTTACTATATATGTGGGACTCTATTTTTTTCAGATAGTTAAAATATTACTTGTAGTAAACAAGTCTATTTATTAGCATGTTTTTACATTGTTTTATATTCATTAGTGTTGGACATGCATGGCCAAATTGGCAAGTCAATGGACGTTTAAACTCTCTCTCACCAAAAATTATGTGCGTTCTGTCAAGCACGTTTTATTTTTTTGTGGGAATTCACATATAGTCTTTTTTTAAAGATTTATTTATATTTATTTATTAGAGACAGAGAGAAGGAGAGAAAGAGATAGAGAGTGTGTGTGAGAATGGGTATACCAGGGCCTCTAGCCACTGTAAACAAATTCCAGAGCATGCACCACCATGTGCATCTGGCTTACACGGGACCTGGAGAATCAAATAAATCTAGGTCATTAGGCTTCTCAGGCAAGTGCCTTAACCACTAAGTCATTTCTCCAGCCTCTTTTTTTTTTTTTTTTAGATTTATTTTTCCTTTCTTTTTTTTTTAAACTTTGGTATTGACAACTTTTTTTTTTTTTTATTTATTAGTCAGTTCTGTATTCAGCAAATACAGTCAGTTTGGTACCATTATTAGGCTCATCCGTGACCTACCCCCTCCCCTTGGCCCCTCCTTGTTGAGATATACGGGTCATGCATTGTGGAGTTAGCCCACAGTTATGGCTAAGCTAAATGTCTCTGCATATCATGACCCAACATGTGACTCTGACATTCTTTCCGCCCCCTCTTCCGCAAAATTTCCCTGAGCCATGTTGGGTTCATTTTTGGTCTCCTTCAGTGATGAGGTGTTGAGGGCCTCTGAGGCTCTGGCTCTCTGATTTGGTAGGAGTTGATTTTTCTCTATGCTGATCTCCTTCCCCCTTGTGCTGGTGTCCGGTTCATCAGGAAAACAGCCCCCTTGCTTGTTTCTCCAGGTTTTCTTAGTTTCAGCCGGGGCCCTTTTGAGGTATGATGGGGTGGCTCTCTCCTTAGGGTCTACATCTATCTGAAAAAGAGAAGCAGATTCTCCAACGGAGAGTAAGTTAGCACCAGGACAAATGAGATAACCCTTACTTTTTTTTTTTTTTTATAGAGAATTTAATAGGTGTAGGCCCACTTGTAGCCCACAATTGATAGTAGCTTGATACTGGAGAGTGGGCTTATGTTTGGATATGGTTCTGACTTGTTTCCCAGCTCCAGCTATGGGTCCCATACCACTGAGGACATCAGTTAGCCAAATTGAGAGCAGTTGGTTCCCCACCATGGCTGTGTGCCACCACTGCACTTGTGTGGGCATCACAATAAGTTATTTGCTGCTAAGTAGGTTAGACCATGCGTTGCTTCGATAGATAGTGGTCAATTTCCCCCAGTCGCCCATGTAGCACCTTCTGGCACTAGACGCGCTGACTGTCTGGGGACTGACTCTCATCCAACTTCCAGCCATGCCATTCTAATTTGCATGTCAATCACATAAGGTATCTTCAGCAGTAGGGTCTTACCACTAACCTTTGGTGGGTCATCAAGTACTCTGACAGAAATCTGTCTGTCTTTTAGGAAACCTTGTAGGTCTCACTGATCAAAAGCTCATTGTGGATGATAGCCCCATGCTGGTTCTGGGAGTTACAGGTCAGTGCCCACTAAGAAAATGAGGAAAAAGATAACTAATATACAAGAGTTAGAGATAAGAGAGAGAGAGACAGGGAGAGGGGAAGTGAGGGAGGGAAGATGTAGGAGATTAAGGTTAGTCTTAATCTTACCCTCTCCAGTGTCTTGTGGTTCAGGTGTTCCCTGTAAGGGCCTGGTGAAGGATCAGCCATTTGGTCTATCTTTTAGTAAGTAGAAGATTATGGTACCATTGCCGTTTGGGTCTAGATTTGTGTTTCCCACCCCTTTGATGCCCTCCCCTCCCTCCCCTTCCATCCTAGTGTCTAATCTAGGAGATGCTTGCTGGGTATGTAAGGTATCTTCGGTAGATTCAGGTTAGGTGCTGTAGATGAGTGAGACTATGTGGCGATTTTTTTTCTGTGATTGGGTAAGTTCACTGAGAATGATCTGTTCCAGGTTCAACCATTTTTCCTCAAATTTCATTGTGTCATTTTTTCTTACTGCTGTATAGTATTCCATTGTGTAGATATACCACATCTTAGTTATCCATTCTTCTAGTGATGGACATCTGGGTTGATTCCAGCTCTTAGCTATTACAAATTGAGCCGCTATAAACATGGTTGAGCAGATCTCTTTAGTCTGTGGTTTGAAGGTTTTAGGGTAGATGCCCAGTAAGGGAATAACTGGGTCTGTTGGTATCTCTATACTCAGCTTTTTCAGAAGTCTCCATATTGCTTTCCAAAGTGGTTGTACCATCCTACAATCCCACCAACAGTGGATGAGTGTTCCTACTTCTCCACATCCTCGCCAGCACTTATTTTTATTTGATTTTTTGATGCTTGCTATCCTTATTGGGGTAAGGTGGAATCTCATAGTTGTTTTAATTTGCATTTCTCTGATGATTAGGGATGCTGAACATTTTCTTAAGTGTATGTTTGCCATTTCTATTTCTTCCTCTGTGAACTGCCTGTTCAGCTCTTTGCCCCATCTTGTGAGTGGGGTGTTTGACTTCTTACTGTTTAGATTTTTGAGTTCTTTGTAGATTCTAGAGATTAGTCCTCTATCAGTTGGATTACCCACAAATATTTTCTCCCATTCTGTGGGTAATCTATTGGCTTTGCTAATTGTATGCTTGTCTGTAAAGAAACTCCTCAGCTTCATGTGATCCCATTGGTTGAGTGATGGTTTAAGTTCATGAGCTACTGGGGTTTTGTTCAGGAAGTCTTTTTCCATTCCTATATCATGGAATGTACTTCCTAAATTTTCTTCCAGTAGTATTCGAGTTTCTGGTCTTATATTGAGATCTTTGATCCATTTGGACTTGAGTGTAGTGCATGGTGAAATGTGTGGGTCAAGTTTTAGTTTCCTGCATATGGTTATCCAGTTTGTCCAGCACCATTTGTTGAAGATGCTGTCTTTTTTCCAGTGTATATTGTTTGGGCCTTTATCAAATATCAAGTAGCTATAGTTGCTTGACCCAAAGTCCGGGTCCTCAAGTCTATTCCATTGATCTATAGTCCTGTTTTTATGCCAGTACCATGCTGTTTTTATTACTATGGCTTTGTAATATAGCTTTAGATCAGGTATGGTGATGCCTCCAGAGGTATTTCTTTTGCTGAGGATATGTTTGGAAATGCGAGGCCTTCTGCCTTTCCATATGAAATTTGAGATCATTCTTTCTATCTCTGTGAAGAACACTGTGGGGATTTTAATTGGTATTGCATTAAATCTGTAAATTGCCTTTGGTAGGATTGTCATCTTCACAATGTTAATTCTGCCTATCCAGGAACATGGGAGGTCTTTCCATTTTCTCAAGTCCGCCTCAATTTCTTTTTTGAGTGTTTTTATGTTTTCATTGTATAGATCTTTCACTTCCTTGGTTAACGTTATTCCAAGGTATTTTATTTTTTTTGTCGCAATTGAAAATGGGACTATGTCCCTTATTTCTTTTTCTGTATCTTTGTCCTTTGCATAAAGGAAGGCTACTGATTTTTGTGCATTGATTTTGTATCCTGCTACTTTGCTATAGGAGTTAATCACCTTCAGGAGTTTTGGGATGGAGTCTCTCGGGTCTCTTACATATATAATCATGTCATCAGCGAATAAAGCTAACTTAACTTCCTCCTTTCCAAATTGTATCCCTTTTATTTCCTTCTCCTGTCTTATTGCTTGAGCTAGGACTTCCAGAACTATATTGAAAAGCAGAGGTGAGAGTGGACAACCCTGTCTTGTTCCTGATCTTAATGGGAATTCCTCCAGTCTCTCTCCATTAAGTATTATTTGGGCCTTCGGAGCTTCGTATATTGCCTTTATTAGGTTAAGATATGAACCAACCATGCCAACTCTCTCCAATGTTTTGAACATGAAGTGGTGTTGAATCTTGTCAAAGGCCTTTTCTGCATCTATCGAAATGATCATGTGGTTTTTATGTTTAACCTTGTTTATGTGGTGTATTACATTGACAGATTTCCGTATGTTGAACCACCCCTGTATTCCTGGAATGAATCCCACTTGGTCAAGGTGGATAATGCTTTTGATGTGTTGTTGGATTCGGTTTGCAAGGATTTTGTTTAGGATCTTTGCATCTAAATTCATCAGGGAAATAGGCCGGTAGTTTTCTTTTCTTGTGGCATCTCTGCCTGGTTTTGGAATTAGGGTGATGCTTGCTTCATAAAACGAGTTGGGTAGCTTTCCCTGTTCATCAATTGTGTGGCACAGTTTGAGGAAGATTGGTTTGAGTTCTTCCATGAAGGTTTGATAGAATTCAGCTGAGAAGCCATCTGGTCCTGGGCTCTTCTTTTTTGGGAGGTTTTTTATTACTTTTTCAATCTCCATGAGTGTTTTTTTTTTTGTTTTTGTTTTTGTTTTTGTTTTTTTGAAGTAGGGTCTTTCTGTATCCCAGGCTGACCTGGAACTCACTATGTAGTCTCAGGGTGGCCTTAAAGTCATGGCAATCCTCCTACCTCTACCTCCCCACTGCTGAGATTAAAGGCATGTGCCACCATGCCTGGCTGTATTGGCATTTTTATTCATGCGTATAAGGTATTTTAGTCCCAGTCTTTTGCTGTTGCCTGGTCTTGTCCATCCTTTCCACCCTCTTCCACTGAGGCCTTCTCTTTCCAAGTCTTCTTCTTCTACTTTCATGTCTTTTCTTTCCCCTCCTCCACCATCCATGATGGGATGTTGATGGGGCCAACAGTGTGCAGGTCTTTCGTGGATCACGATAGCCGCTGTGAGGTCATGAAGGCAATGGCCACCTCATGTCTGGAAGACACCCCAAAGCACCCCTTATCCTCTGGCTCTTAAATCCTTTCTGATTCCTCTGCGGCAATGTTGCCGGAGCCTTGAGTAGAGAAGAGATAAAGTCTTCATTGAGTTTATACTGATTTTATTTTCTGCAAGTGTCCATGACCTAGTGGCTTCACCTATCATGATTTTATTTTGAAACTGTAGAAATGGAGATCATGCCTTCACAAAAGCTTGGCAATAGAATGACGGCTGCCTAAGCTACCCTGCCCCCCACACCCATCATAAAATGGGCTTAAGAGTTTGAGACCGAATTATCAGGGGTGGTGACGAATACTGATTCTACAAATCTTTGCATAAATACACCGTATGGAGTGTGTAATTTCAGAAACTAAAGGAAGTCAGAGCCAATGTGTTGCCTCCTTCAAGTGACTATGCCGGCTTCAGCATACAGTGGGAGGAAACGGTATGACCTTTTACAAAACTTTCCTCCCAGCTTGTTCACCAAAGATTTTGCTCTTGACCTTGAAACTTCATTCTTCTACTTCCTTTACTATGTGGTCCTTGAGTCTCAAAGCCCGTTCCTCCAGCCATTATTTGGTTCCTTTCACAGTAACTGTGCTTTTTCTCTCTATCCCATAGTACTGTAGGAATCATTCCAAATTGCCCTCATGCCAAGAAATTACTAACAAATAAACATGCTTTTAATATTTTAAAGTGATATTAACCTAAGAGCTAGGTAGCTTCTTAGCATACCAGAATTGAATTTTTTTTTTTTCGGATTTAATTTAGAATAGTAATTTGAAAGCATAAATGGGCCTGATCCACTGTTAACAAAATACATTATTTGTGTCTTAAGAACACAATACCAAACATAAATACCAATACCAAAACATAAATAGTTTTTATTGGACTTTAAGATACATTAAATTAGGAGTTGAAGAGTGAAATTTTATTATTTTTGAGAAAAACAAAAAAAAAGTGCTTTTGCCTATCATTATAATAAAAATATAGAGAGGAGTGGAAAGTAAGCTGGGATAGTGATGATGATGATGACGATGATGGTGATAATGATGATGATGGTGGTGATGATGGCGATGATGGTGGTGGTGATGGCGATGATGGTGGTGGTGATGATGGTGATGGTGGTGATGATGATGGTGCTGGTGGTGGTGATGATGGATGGTGGTGATGAGGATGGTGGTGATGGTGGTGATGAGTGATGGTGGTGATGAGTGATGGTGATGTGGTGGTGATGATGGGGTTGGTGATGATGTGGGTGATGGTGGTGATGATGGTGGTGATGATGATGGTGGTGATGATGTGGTGGATGATGTTGTGTGATGATGATGGTGGTGATGATGGGTGGTGCTGATGATGGTTGATGGATGATGGTGGGTGTTGATGGTGGTGATGTGGTGGTGATGATGGTGATGAGTGATGGTGATGATGATGGTGATGTGGTGATGATGGTGGTGAGGATGGGGTGGTGATGATGATGGTGATGATGATGGTGGTGTTGATGGCTGGTGATGATGAGGTGGTGGTTGATGATGGTGATGTGATGGATGGATGATGGTGATGATGGTGATGATGATGGTGGTGATGATGATGGTGGATGGTGATGATGGTGATGATGATGGTGGTGATGGTGATGGTGATGGTGATGGTGATGATGATGGTGGTGATGATGGTGGTGGTGATGGTGATGGTGGTGGTGGTGATGGTGATGATGGTGATGATGGTGGTGATGGTGGTGATGGTGGTGATGGTGATGATGGTGATGGTGGTGGTGATGATGATGATGGTGATGATGGTGGTGGTGATGATGGTGGTGATGGTGATGATGGTGATGGTGGTGGTGATGGTGGTGGTGATTATGGTGGTGGTGATGGTGGTGATGATGGTGGTGGTGATGATGGTTGTGGTGATGATGGTGATGGTGGTGATGATAAGTCATGGTGATGATGTTGGTGGTGATGATGGTATTTGGTGTTGATGGTGATGATGGGGTTGTGGTGATGATGGTGACAATCTAGTGTCATGCAGAAATAAGAAAGCATCATGTTCTAGTGATGTGTAGTCAACACACTTGGACCAAATCATTTCCATGGGATTGTTTTTGAACTCTCAGAACTTCGAAAAGAAAACTCAGCCAATAACTATGAATACTGAACATCTAGGCCTACCTATTATTCTTCTGAACTACTATAATACTTTAGTTGTATACTTATTATGATACTTATCACTTTATTCCTTATTTTATTTGTGTGTTTACTATGATATTTATCCCTTTATTCCTTGTTTTATAAAAATGTGTACAACTTAAGTTCCCCTAAACAGCTTAAGGTAACGATATAATATTGCAATGTCTTATGATGCCATAATATCTACCCCAGAAATCAATAACTGAGAATGACACACAGTCTTATTTTCATATCAGTTTTCCCGAGTTACCACTGACAAACTCACACTCACACTAGTGTGTAACAGGTTTTAGAAGCAAACTTCCATGCACATGGGAGTCAAAGAGAGTAATGTGCATCCGTGCACTAAGAAGGGCAACAGACAACTTCAAAGTCAACAACAGACCATTTACGTTATCCGGGATCAAGGGCCCTGTGTGGATAAAAGGCAAAGGAAGTCATCTACCTTGAACAAAAATATTTTCCTAAAATAGAGGTTTGCTATCTAAAGCTCCTTTAATTCCTTGGGTTCTGCCCTATGAAATCATTTTCCTTGAAGTTTAATCATCTCAAATCCCATAATAATAATTTGGGGAAAGATAGATTGCCATAGAAAACATAGAGTAGGGTAGAGTTATAAGTCTAGCATTAAGAAGATTTGACCTGGTTAGAAAATTCATTCATGAAAGCACTGTGGTTGGAACTGGTGGGAAACCACCCAACCCTGTGCTTGCTGAGAGGAACTCACACGGTTCAGGGTAACTTACAGGCAAAAGCAATCACGCCAAGTCACTTAAATGAAGCAAGTGTCCTCATGTGACTACGTCTGATGGGTTTTTTTTTTGTTTGTGTGCTGATGTTTAGTGAATAAAGCAGAGACATTGGAGGGCAATATAGAAACTATTCCTCACGTTCTTTCCTTTGGAACAGAAATTCATAATGCCAGTGAGGAGTGGAATTGTGCCACTGGTCCAGCTAGTCTCACCACACATTTCTTGTCTCAGGTTTGGCAGCTGTAGGAGAGGTTGTGACTGCTATGAAAAAGTGGATGTTTCCTTTTTAAATGTACGCATACCTATAAATGGTAAAACTTTAGAATTTCAAAATGTGATAAATTTCTTTTCCCCACCTTACAGGTTTTGATTGAATTTATTTTAGAAGCGTCACTGTTCTTATGATAGTAGCTGACAGATCCATTCCGACTCCCATATGCTTTCTGCTATTTTAGAAGAAATAGTGCACAATTGCCCCAGAGGAGCACCATGTGTTTCCAAAGTGTGAATCTGAAAACTATCCATCTGGCCTCACTGGCATCATGATGAAGCGTATGTGACGGAGAGAAATGTGCTCCCCTCCCTCCCTCTCCTTCACTGCTGAAAAACAAACCTGTTCCTGCAACTTGCGATTCCTTGCCCACCCTTCTTCCTGAACGGTCCCAAGCTAAGACCTGGAATCCTCATTACCTCCTCTGAGAATTCCTCTTTAACCCTATCTCTGTGTATTCATACTGGTAAGGAAATGCTGGTTTCTTTTGACTAGGCTTTTTCTCTCAAAGTTGCCTCCCCTATAATCTGTAAGCTTCTAAAATAAAGGCAAATAACGTCCAATTTGGCAAATAATTCAATTTAGTAAAAGATTATTATGGTGGTACAACACTAATGTAGGGGCTGCAGAGCTGTCCTTGAAAGAGCGGAGGCCACTTTTGCCTTCAAGAATTTGAAAGCTAACAGGGAAGAGAGAAATTGCACAAATAATTAGACATGCAGGTGATATTGGTGAAGAGACAATGTAACTACATCTAATGCGCCATGTTAAAAAGCTAATTTACGGCTGGAGAGATAGCTTAACCATTAAAGCGCTTGCTTGGGAAGCCTAAGCACCACGGTTCAATTCCCCAGGACCCTCATAAGGTAGATGCACAAAGTGGCGCATGCATCTAACAGTTTGTTTGCAGTGGCTAGAGGCCCTGACATGCCCATTCTCTCTCTATCTGTCTTTTTCTCTGTCTCGCAAATAAATAAATAAAATATTAAATATTTAACAAAAAAATTTCATTTGAACTTAAAAATATCTAAAGGCTGTTTCTATTATTAATAGCTCTTGCCTTATATTACATAAATATTCAGAACAATGTTATTAAATAATATTAAATATTAATAAGTAGTCAAATGCTTAATATTTAAAATATTCAAATTAATTTTTAAATTGTTTCAATTTTTGTATGCATTTTTGCAAGTGTAAAGAACAGTCACAAATTATGAGCTAGACATAGTGCAAGATATATATATATATATAATATCTATTATGCAAAGTCACTTTATTTATTAAAATTTTGAATAATCTAGAAGTAGATAAATTACAATGAATCAGTGAAGCTTCAAGTGCACGACATTAAAACGCATGCACATATTCATCAATAATGCTAATAACTATATAATAAGCTAAAAGATTTAGAAATTTTTCCAGAAAACATAAAAGGCAGAGTGAACTTTCCTATATTTTGACCATGTTGAAGGATGGAAAGTCTGAGACTAAGGTGCTGGCAGACAGAGTGCCTGGTGAGGGTTCTCTTTTGGTCTGCAGATGACTGTATTCTTGTGGCATCACATGGTGAAAAGCAAAAGAGAAATAAACTCTTTTGTGTGTTTGTATAATGGCAACAATCACATTCGTGGGGCCTCCACCCTTCTGACCTAACTACCTCCCAAAGGTCCCACCTCCTGATCCATCACATTGGTGATTGAGGGTCTTTATTATGTTGAATTTGGAGACAGATAAATTTGAAGTCTATAGCAGAATGCATAGTTGAACTAATTGTTAAAAGAATAATTCAGTTTAAAAAGAAAGAAAAGAAGGGATGGAGGGATGGTTGAGTGGTAAAGGTGGTGTTGGCAAAGCCTGC
This sequence comes from Dipus sagitta, assembly GCA_036346955.1. NCBI lineage: Eukaryota > Metazoa > Chordata > Mammalia > Rodentia > Dipodidae > Dipus > Dipus sagitta. The sequence goes on from CM070772.1 coordinate 30,099,327, forward strand.
CAGTCTGATTCCCCAGCACCCATATAAAGCCAGATGCAAGTGATATATGTATTTTCAGTGACAGGACACTCTGGAATGCCCTTAAATACTCATGTGCAAATAAATAAATTTATGTTTGTAGGAAAAAAATGTCCCATTGCATTTAATTAATTGTAGCAGAATTTGGCTCATATTAGAAAACCTGTTTCAGGCTGGAGAGATGACTTAGCGGTTAAGGTGCTTGCCTGTGAAGCCTAAGGACCCATGTTTACTCTCCAGATCCCACGTTAGCCAGATGCACAAAGGTGAGCTGAGGTAAGCGCAAGGTCACACCAGCCACCTAGGTGACGCAAGCCTCTGGAGTTAGAGTTCAGTGGCTGAGGCCCTGGTGTGCCAATTCTCTCTGTCTAAAAAAAATACCTGTTTGGTCTTCAGTGAGGATAATTTTGTGATGAGACATAAAACAGCAAACACCGTTGCTGCTTCCTTTGAAGCTCACCTTCCTATCTGGACTAGAACCCTACAACAAATGAAAGCTCAGTTAAGGCAGACTAAGTCAATGTGCATCCTCTTTTCTATTATACAGTGCTATACATTTTATTAATACAGTCTCTAATCCAGGTAGCTCACACCTCTTGTCTGAACTGTCTAGTGTAATGGAAATTCTTCTGCTGTATAACTTGGAACTGAATCCAAGCCCTGGTTCTTGGACTAGAGAAGTGATAAAGGACATGGCTTCAGGCACTCTGGAAGGCCAGGATTTTCTTCCCCATTTGTAGGGACAAAGTTTCTATGCTCCAGCAGAGACGTAAACAGAGTGGTGTTGTTACAAAATTGAGATGAGGAAAGCCTAGTGATGTGCTAGAGGAGAGAGATGAGAATATGTTAGTCAGGAGGCAATGACACGGAAAAATGTTTTCATTTCTTGTCAAAAGAGCATGTTTACTTTAGAAAAGCTTTGTATTTAATGTTATATGTTACAGATAAATTTGCAATCCAAATAATTGTCCAAGAACATTGAGCATGCTCAACACTCTCCAGTTTAGAGAAGGCTCTGTTGAAAGTTGTGTGGTCCAAGTTTGGGTAAGGAAAAATCCTTGACAATCTTCCACTTTGTCAAGCCTGGGCTCAGGGCAGATGACTCACAGGATGGATTCAAGTTAAATCGCTGAACCTTTTTCTCATATTCAACCCATCTGGGAAGCTGAAGGCAGGCACTTGACTATAAAACAGATGGTGTGCCAAAGCTAAGTTTTCCCAGATTAAAAAAGAAGAAAAATGTGCTATAAGCACTAAAGGAACCAAATATGGAAAAAGACCAAGGATTAAAAGGAAAAGAGCTATAAATTGGATCAGACCTTTTCCCCTGTTTTAAAAAAAAATAATGTAATGCTTAAAAAATAAGTCCAATGAGATGATTTGGAGACAAAGTTAGTAAAAGGTTTCATAAGCACCATATGTGTAAAGGTGGTCATGAATAATGGCATTTGTGGTACTGAGAATGTTCTGTTAGATCATTCACCAATATGTCTCACAAAACACATGTGGCTATATTAAGGTAGTTTTAGGTTATCTATCTGATAACACTAAATACTCATAAAAACCATTTCTTAAAAACTCTCATGGGATCATCAAAATTATACCCATGATGAAATTTAATACCGGTCGATAGATAAAGATAATCTAACATGTTCTAGAGTAATTATGATTTCTAGCCTACCCTTGAAAAAAATAATACATTGCTTTGAAGAAAGGCAAGTTATTGCCTCTTGATAAATTGGGTATGATTTTAATCTTAGCATAAAAATGTACTAGGCTCAAGTATATTTACATATACTTATGGAAAGAAAAATGTCCTATAGTAGGTAAAATATACATTTGGTGTGCAAAGTAGACCATAATGGGAAAAGCCTGCATCTTTTTATTTCCTGAATGGTTGTGATAAGCTCAAGGGAAGTCAGTTTTGCATTTAAATGATGTCATTTATGGATGCAGCTGGAAAGTAAACCTGACGGAACTCACATGGTAGACTTCCAGATGACACGTATAAAACTCCAGACTAGACTCTGGGTCCAGGGATGGACTCCAAGCAGAAGCCTCACTATAGTTAAGGCAAATGGTCCCTCCCTAACCCAAAACAAACTTCCTTTGATTGATTCTCAAAATCCTGTAACAAAATAAAAGTATGTACATGGTTTTTCTTCAAAGAATCACTTTATTATTGAAGTTGAGCCATAATCTTATTGCTAAGAAATTCAGACAAGGCATGGCTGACTGGCTAAGAAGGAATGAAAATCAAAAAGCAAACCTGCCTTTTTTTTTGAGGGGGGAGTTAGGGTCTCGCTCTAGCCCAGGTTGACCTAGAATTCACTATGTAGTCTTCTCAGAGTGGCCTTGAACTCAGAGATCCTCCTATCTCAACCTCCCATGGGGCTGGGATTAAAGACATGCACCACCATGCCCAGCCAAACCTGCCTTTTCTTAAGAAAGAATTTCATGAGAAGAAAACTTTCCTTCTGAGAAGAAAAAAGGTTAATTATAATTATGGCTTTTAATGCTCATAGCAATCAATATACAGATAAGGATAAGTTTCCAAGTTAACGTAGCCCTTTCTCCAGAGAATAATTATAATCCTGGGAGATGTTTATGTAAATAAGTCCAATATAAGCCAATTAAATCTCTTGAAACTTTCAAATCAACCTGTAGACCCCTCCCCCTTTTATACTATGTTTTATATATATCAGCACACATATATGTTTATATATATTCAAATTAAATGTATCACTATTCTTTTACAGTTAAAAAAAGTAAGAGGAAAGTTGAAAATTTAGAGTTAAATTCTCAAACAAAGCCGGGTGCGGTGGCACACGCCTTTAAACCCAGTACTCGGGAGGATCGCCGTGAGTTCGAGGCCACCCTGAGACTACCTAGTGAATTCCAGGTCAGCCTGGGCTAGAGTGAGACCTTACCTCAAAATGAATTTTTGATGCTTGATTTGGAAGAAACTAGAGCTTGCACATCAATTTCAAGAGGACTCTTCAAAGACATGGATGTTTGCAGATGTAAAGATTCGTCCTTGTTCTTTGGCTCTTAAGAACTCCTCTAATGAGTACCCCAACTCTACTTCTAACAGACTCCTATAGGCAAACCCAGAATGTGTAGGACTATACTGCTTATTCTGGCATCCAAGATCCATGTACCCAGGTTTTATATAGTCTAGACCAAAGGCTGTCATCAGTGGACAGCCTTTGCCCTCTTGAATGATGCATTTTAGCGTATTGTGACCATCTTCAGGGTACTGTACCTGCATAGTCCTTTGAATTTGCATACTAAATATGAAGTCTTTAATAATTAGTGTTGAATCACCCCTCGCCCATTTTCTTTAAATTAATCATGGAAAAAAGGAATGACCTTTGGCCTCCATGTGGATTGGGAATCATCACCAATTCAATAACCATACGGAGATGCAAGTCACAGTGATGTAGGGTTTGGGGGTCCAGGAGGGGTCCTCCAGAATTTATGAACCCGAAGTTTTGGGTAGTGTCCTACCTTTAATAAAAAATTAATAAAGATTGACTCAAGAAGGATATTATGAATTATTATGTTTATTTAGGAGGAAATCACAATTGTGTGGTTAATTTGAGGGAGACTGGGGTCTAGAAAGGGAAAATGAACACATGGAAGTAGAAAACATGCTCTCATGTGGAAACACTATATATATAAGGTTTATTTAAGAGATATTTAGAAGTTTTGAGAAGGACTAGAGCAGAGTTGTAAGTACATGGAAAGTAGAACTTAGACTTATATGTAGAGAGTCTCAGAAAGAACACATGGAATCTGGCAGCTGCTTTCCTGAAGAGGGAAAAATATCAAAACAGAAGAGAAATTGAGAACCTTTGGGGGAAAAACTGGAGTAGAGCCCCAAACACGTGGAGGGGAATAAAACTGAGACTTTTAAAGAGAAATTAGGGTAAAGCTGCAAGCATGTGGACTTGAGGGAAACTGAGGTTATTAAAGAGAAATTAGGGTAAAGCTGTTGGCATATGGAATACGAATCTAGGAGATCATGTAGGGAGTCCTAGGAGGAATCCACGTGGCATCTGCCATGAGTTTTTAGAGGAGTCAAGAGGACAAATGGGAAAACTATATGGGGAAAAGGAATGAGTGGGTGCATATCAAAGAAGAGACTAGGAGAGTCAGAGGAGAAATGAACGATAGGAGAGTTACACTCATGGCTACACGGAGTTCGTTAAGAGCACTCATGTGGTAGATTTGGAGATCAGAGAAAAATCATACATGGAATTAGTGAGAAGTTGTCCCAACCTGTAAAGCAGAGACAAGCAGAAAAGTTTAGATCAAAAAATGATGCAATGCTGTCCCACCCCCACCCAGCCAGGGGTAGAGGCCAGACTCATGTGTGTCTGAGCAGAGCAGCGCAGGATAAGAAGTGAAGAAACACACACACACACACACACACACACACACACACACCCCGAGGGTCCAGTTCAAAGAGAGGGAGGGGCTGGAAGGCAGTAGCCTTCCTAGCATCAGATTCAGGTTTGTAAGGGAAAGACCTGATTGGTTGGTCAATTTGGAGGATGAACCTGAGAGCCCATTTGGGTCAGCCCACCCAGGTAGCACAGTAGACTGTGGGCAGCAGGGACGCTATAGATCTCTCTTGATCAGATGAGTTCCACTTTTGTGGTGGCCTATGGGGTGGCATCTCATGGTTCTCTTTGAGCCCCAATTCCTAACTGAAACTGCCTAAAAAAGCTAGGTTTCTCCTATCCTCCTTCAATAGCTAGCTCCTAACTGTAGATAAGTCACCAGCCTCATTTAAAAACAGTATATTTACAGTTATATACTGATAGCTCATAAGAGAATATGCATAAAACTGTCTTCATATAAATACTTTCAAATGTTTACTCTGTCCATGCATTTATATAAAAGCATCCTTTTTTTTTTTTTACTGCACTTATGATTAAGGATAAAAACTGGTAATATCTTCTGGAATCACTAGCTTTCTCTCCATACAAACCTCAAAGCATTTCTCTTCCACCCTTCCTAGCAAGAACTGCAGCAAGAAATGGATACAGGATGAACGTATCACTAAACTAACGGGTGGGTTCAAGTTTGACCCATTCCATAATTACACTAATTTCATTTGTTTCCGTGATTGCAAATGGTCTCCCAATTCATGAAAAATTGAGAAGGAAGATGTGAAAATTTTCCATTTGAGTGAGAGGGTTCAGTCTTACTACCAATGCTCAAATTTTTATTTCCATTGTAGTATAATGTTATTTGAATTACAATACTTTAGAATAGATGACCGAATTAGATAGCTGTCTACATGGCTGGTGATTCTATCAAATGAGAAAATACACATTTTTACAGGTTTCCAAACAATTTCAGGAAGCATACTCGCCACATACCATATGGAAAGATAACAGTTGTTATGTGCCTTCTATTTTCTTGGCACTATGGTATCCAGTTTTTAAAAATATTTTATTTTTATTTATTTATTTGAGAGAGAGAGATACAGAAATGGGCGGGAAAGATATATATATATATATATATATATATATATATATATATATATATGCAGAAATGGGCAGGGAAGAGAGAGAGAGAGAGAGAGAGAGAGAGAGAGAGAATGGGCACACCAGGGCCTCCAGCCACTGCAAACAAGCTCCAGATGAATGTGACACCTTGTGCATCTGGCTTACATGGGTCCTGTGGAATCAAACCTGGGTCCTTTGGCTTTGCCGGCAAATGCCTTAACCTCTAAGCCATCTCTCCAGCCTTGGTAACCGTTTTTATTTTATTGTCTCTTTTGAGCTGTTAAGCTCCTCCTTGAGTAGGCATTTCACTAACTTTTAGCATACAAAGTAGCGGCTTTTATGACTGCATCTTCATACATACCTGTCACTGGAGTTGGTTCATTTGTTGCCTTCTCCCTCTGCCCTGTCCTGTGCAGCCTGCTGCCTTCCGACTGGCTTGCTTCCCTTTCCCAGATACAGCTCTCCTATCTATTTCCTTACCACATTCACCCCATTATCCTGTATTCTGTCTTTCTTCTCCCCTAAGATCTCCTCCTCCCTCCTCATGGTTTCCTTTTCTCATCCATGATCTACACACACACACACACACACACACACACACACACACATTGTTGTAAATTTGAATGTGAAATGCCCCTCATTGGTTCCTTCCTTTGAATGTTGGTCCCTAGCCAGGAAGCCATTAGGAGGTGGAGCCTTGCAGGAGGAAGTTGGTTTTGGGGGGTAGGCCTTAATTGTGTGGCCAGGCTCTACTTCCTTCACTCTCAGGTCCTGCCTGCCCATGTGATGAACGGCTCTTCATTCCTGCCAGGATTTCCCCACCATGAAGGACTTGACTGGAACAGTAAGTCAAAATAAACTCCTTCCTTCTGTAGGTTGTTCTTATCAGGTAATTATTCACAGTAATGAGAAAGTAGCTGATACCCAGATATATGTACAAACATATATAATTTTGAAGCTATGCTTTCCACAAAAGAGAAAACATGGCATTTTTGTTTCTGAGTGTGGCGTATTTCACTTGACATAATGATTTCCAGCTCCACCTATTTTCTTGCAAATGTCATGATTTCAGTTTCCTTTATGGCTGATTAAATTCCACTGTGCATATGTGACATGTTGTCTTTACTCATTCACGTCTATCTGGGTGAAGTGGGGAACCAGCCAAAGGGGAGCAGGGGGCACAGGGAAGGGCAGTGGGAGAGGGCAACAAATAAACAAAGTGGGCGGACATCTAGGCAGCTTCCATGCTTTGGCTTGTCAATAGTGTAGTAGAAAACACAAATGTGTGACGTTCTCTGTGGTTATGTTGACATGGAATCCTTCAGGTAAATTCCCAAGTGTGGTCTAGCTAGGTCGCAGAATAGTTCTATGTTTAGGTTTTCTGAGAAACTTCCATATTGATTTCCATAGTGACTGTACACGTTTACACTCCTACCAATAGTAGTAAACAAGAGTTCCTCTTTTGCCACAGCATTGCCACCATTTGGTGTCTTAAAAATTTTTTTTAATGATAGCCATTCTACTGGGGTGAGATGTATCTCAAAGCATTTTTAATTTGCATTTCCCCAGTGACCACGAATGCTGAATATTTTCTCAAATATTTACTAACCTTTTTTTTTTGTTTTGTTTTTTGTTTTTTGTTTTTTTGAGGTAGGGTCTTACTCTGGCCCAGGCTGACCTGGAATTCACTATGTAGTCTCAGGGTGGTCTCCAACTCACAGCAATTCTCCTAACTCTGCCACTCAAATGCTGGGATTAAAGGCATGCACCACCACGCCCAGCCTCTAACCTTTTTTTTTTTTTTTCTTTTCTTTTTTGAGATAGGGTCTTTCTCTAGCTCAGACTGACCTGGAATTCATTATGTAGTCTCAGGCTGGCCTCGAACTCAAGGTGATCCTCCTACCTCTGCCTCCAAAGTGCTGAGCTTAAAGGCATGTGTCACCATGCCTGGCTAACCATTTTTAGTTTTTTCTTTTGAGAAGTGTTCATTTATTATTAGATGATTTGGCTTTTTGGTATTTTAGTTTTTTCCGTTCTTGGAATATCATAGATATTAATCCCTTGGCTGATGTGTAATTGGCAAAGATTATTTTTTTACCATCTTGTAAGCTGTCTCTTTACTGTAGTGATTGTTTCCTTTGTCATACAGTAGCTTTTAAATTTCATAAAATCCCATTAGTCACTGGGTTGACATTTTAAAGATGAGTCATGCATAGTAAGTTTAAATTACTTATCCAAACTTGTGCCTTTTTATGTACAAAGTCCATGCTATTTCCACTATATTGTGTTTTCTGGCATTAAAAGAAATGGGAACCAAAAATCAAGCTTTATACTCACTGCCAATTTTAGATTTCTTAACAATTTTAGACCTCTTAAAGATTTAAAAAAAAAAAATCCCAACAATTTATTCTGGTGCTGTGAAGAGTTTAAAATCTCTGCTCCATTCCTGTTGTCGTTACTTTCATATTGCTGGAACAAAGCATCCAAACACAAGCAGTTGATTGGAGGAAAGAGTTTATCTTGGCTTATGGTCTTGAATGGAAGCTGTTCTCTTAATTCTTCTATAAAAACCACAAAGCATCTTGATTTCAACTAATGACTTGCTCAGCTTTTGCTTTTCTCTTTCTTAAAATAGTTTTTTTTTCATTTCATTTATTTACATTTATTTATGTGTGAGAGACAAAGAAGCAGAAAGAGAGAGAAAGAGAGAGAGGCAGGTAGAGAATGGGTGCACCAGGACTTCCAGCCTCTACAAACAAACTCCAGACTCATGCGCCACCTTGTGCATCTAGCTTACGTGGGTCCTGGGGAATCAAACCTAGATCCTTTGGCTTTGCAGGCAAGTGCCTTAACCACTAAGCCATATATTCAGTTCAAATTTTAAACTTTCTTTCTTTCTTTTTATTTTTTAATATTTTATTTGCTTCAACTATTGCTTTTCTTGCCACATTTTCCTCTCTTGGGTTTTTTTTCGCAAAATTACAATACTAAGGAAACTTTGTCTTAAAACTTCCAACAAAAGAGCTAAGACTCAAACTGTATAACTTATTCTCTCACTATAGCTCTCACATGCAGTATTTCTCAACAACTACTTAGGTCAGATAACAATTGTTAAACCATAAAAGATGCCAATCATCTAATCTGAACTAGACTTCAGGGGTCAGCCACAAAAGCTGGCTATAAAATACGTTCTAGGATATGAATCTTTTATTTTCCTTCGCTTTTACATGGAACAGCTTTGATGACTTGTTCCCATACAGTTTGAATGACAGGTAGAGAATTTATGTATCAATCATGTTTTCAATCACTTTCATGCAGACTTTTCTATTTCAGTTCTTAAGATAGTATAAAAAGGTGTGGTTTGGAAATAAAAGGTATGGTATGGACAAACAAGTTTTTTGTTTTTTTTTTTTCCAGGGGGAGTTTCTCAATGCTCCACTGACCACTGACTCCTTCCCGGTCCACATTGTACATCCCTTCATTCATTTAATACTGACTTTGAGAGGCTTTTTAGGGAGTAAATGATTTAATTCTTTCTGGGACATGGAAATTTCCTTTAGTTGATTCAAATTCTAAGGAATCTAGAGCTCCTTAGAATAGATATAGGAATGTTCTAGAGTGATCTTTTGCAAGTAGAAGGATTTATGAGACTAAACAGGCTATTTTCTAGTAGTACCTTGTATTTGCTACTTTTCTTGTAGATATTATAAAACACCTGATAAAAAAACAACTTCAGAGCTGGCTAGATGGCTCAGATGTTAAGGCATTTCCCTGTAAAACCCAACAACCTGGGTTTGATTCTCAAGTGCCCACATAAAGCCAGACACACAAAGTGTTGTGTGCATCTGGAGTTTGTTTGCAGTGGCTAGAGGCCCTGATTTGTTCATTCTCTGTCTGTCTGTCTCTCTCTATCTTCTGTCTTTCTCTCTCTCTGCTTGCAAATGAATAAAAAAATTAAAAAAAAAACAACCTCAAGAAGGAAAGCTTTATTTTGGGTCACAGCCTTTCATGGTGGGGAAGTGAGGGCAGCAGGAACTTGGAGCACTTAATCACATTCAATCCAAACTCAGGAAGCAGAAAGAGATGAGTGCTGGTGATTAGCGTTCTTCCTCCTTTTTGATTTGTTCTGGGACTCCAGCCTGTACAATGGTGCCGCACACTGTTCCGGTGGATCTTCCCACCTCAGTTAGTTAACCTAATTTAGAAAATGGCTCATAGACATATCCAGAAATTTGTTTCCATGGTGATTCTAAATCCCACCAGTTGACAAGATCAACCATCATATATCTGGTTAAATGTTTTCAGGTTTTATTTCAGATGAAATAACCGAGTCTTCATATCAACGTGACCACCTCAATCTCCCATTTCTCTCGACTAAGCATGAGAAACTCTTTGGAAAGTCTTCCAAGAGCTTCTTGTCATTTGACCATTGAGAATGTGGCCATGAGGGAAGTTAGCAACCCATGGTCACCCACATTCTGCTGCAGGCCAAAGCTAGCTATACGGATTCCAACAGAGTCTGTTCCAAATAAACAGGGCTTTGTGGTTGTTGATGGTCTTAAATTTCTATGAGTTTGTGCTCATTTTTACAAACGTAGAAGGCAAAGATCCAATCTACTGTCCTTTATTACCTCTTTACTAATGCACTGTTCATCTATGGCATAAGAGACTATATTCATTTTAGAGAGCTCATTCAAGTATCCACGTAGAGTTCCAAAAATCCTATTAACAATCCATCTGTTTTTCACTACACACCTATTAGAATTGTTGAAAAATGCAGACAGTGCCAGAGCTGGCAAGGATGTGGAGAAATGGATCCCTCATAAATTACTGACTAGAATGTAAAATGGTATAGCCTCTCTAAAAGTTTGGCTGTTTCTTATAAAATTAAATATACATTTAAAACATATGACCTAACACTCACACTTCTGGACTTCTCTTCTAGAAATGGATACTTATGTTGTGCATGCACAAACTTGTTGTTTTGGCATACTGTCCTCTAGGCAGGACATAGCCATCACCTTCTTGAACTGTTAACAACTGTGATTACCCAAAGGAGACCTGTACAAGTTTGGGCCCATTAATTTTCCAACGTGGAGTTGGGAGGGTTCACAAGTCACCACTGTTCTCCAAGGATTTATGGACAGTTAACATTACTAGGGAAGAGAGCTTATGAGTCCCAGCCGCTCCCCAGGGAGATTAAATAAATAAATAAATAAATAAACACACACACACACACACACACATATTTGACAATTGCTAGGAGCGAGTGAGACATTTTCAGTGGTGTAGTCATCCATAAATTACCCATGTTCCTCTCAGTGACTCCTCACCCATGCTCTTACAAATAACCCAACTAAACTCATTGGTTCACCAAGCTAGAATGATTGAAATCATTTCTTTGCATTTGCCATTGGTGCCCTATATGGGTTTAGTAGGCATTTCTTCCCCTCCTTCAGAAAACATTTACTCAGGACTTGAAGTGTTCACAGCAGTTGTGTCAGTGCCCCAACCGGGAACGCCTTACGCCCAGTGTCCTTCACTGGGAAAGGGATGAGCACACTGTGGCAGCACGTATGGAAAACTGCTGCGCAGTGACAGAGCGGGCTACAGTATACATGCAGGGATAGGAATGAATCCGAAGTTACGTTGAATTAAAAAGAAAAAAAGTCAATATCAGAGTGATTCATATTATATGATTCCATTTATAAAACATTCTTGAACTGATAAGATTAAGAGATGGGAGCAGATCAGGGGTTCCCAGGCATCATGGAAGGAAGAGGTGAAGCTATAAGGGTACCACAAAGGGGCTTCTTCATTGTGACAGATCAGTTCTGTATGTGTGCTAAAGGCTTTTTTTGGTATGATATGATTAATGAACATCAGCTTTCTTAGTGCCATGTTTTTGTGTACCTCTTAACTGAAATGAAGTGAGATTCTAGGGTCCATTCCTATTTCTTATCAGTGGAGTCAAGTGATTAATAGAGTATTGGAATATCTGTCAAAGTCATTACCATCAAAGGATTTTAAACATTTCTTTTATACTTTATATTTATTATCTAGGGTTTTTGTGTGTGTGTGTGTGTGTGTATGCACGCATGTGCACACCCATGCACGCATGCCATAGTGTGCACGTGGCAGTCAGAGGACATCCTGGAGGTGTCTGAGTTCCACCTTCTGGGACAAAGTCTCTTGATGCCACAACCGTTAGCTTTGGGATGTATCTGGCTTTACATGGGTGGCTGGAAACTTGAACCTGGGCTCTCAAGCTTTGGGAGCGAGCAATGTTAACTGCAAAGCCCTCTAGAGCCCCCAATTTTAAATTTTTCTAAGTGGAAAACCTTTCAAAGTCACCCAGAAATTTCTCCAAGGTTAGTGCTTCCCATCAACCACAGGATGCAAACCAGTGATAAGACACCCCATAGCCTTTGCCAGGCCAAGCATGTTTTTATGTATATTTATGCTATACACTGAATCATTAAAAAAAAAATTAGCCTTTCCATTTCCACCTTGGTTTGTTGCCTGTACGTTGACACTGCACTTTACAACAAATCCAGTTGATTTTACGTTGATGGGAATACTGGGTTCCTGCAATCTTAAATTATTGTACTTTGAAAGTGATAGCTATTTTAATTCTGATACCTTAGGGATCTCAAGGAAATTTTGCACTTCTCGTGCCTGTCCAGTAGACAGCCATGGACTATGCATGTCCGGTGAAGCAGGCAAGTGTGGGCAAAGCTTCTCTGCCCAGTACTCCTCTTGGAGTGGGCAACACTGTGCCCTTCTCCTATGCATTGCAGCCAGCAACCTGTTGAGAACTGAGGACCCCATCTGCACTGATCCAAATGCCACCTTCCCCGAACAATGATGTGGGCTTCTCCTCCACTTACAGACCATTACTTGTGACCAGCTCATATTCAAATATGCTCTTTCAGTTTGGGATTGGGTCAGCGAGGGGCCACCCAGCCTAGGCAGGTTTGGGGTGTATAAGCAGTAAGTCACACTGTGTCCTCTATGTGAATTTTTTAAGGAGGACACTCATATTTTACCATTTTAGGCCCATATTTAAGTGGGCATACATATCATTAAAATCAGATGCATTATGGGGAGGAACATATCCAGGAGAGAAAATGTTATATAACCTAGACCTGTTAATCAAAGCAGAAGATACCCCAAACTATGCTCCCCCTAGACATCCTTTGAAAAGTACCCTTGATGGCTTTCCACTTGAATGGTCTGCTGTCCCCTGTTGGCAGTTTATTTCAAACCTTTACTATGGATTTTTTTCCTAGTCAAGTTTCTTGCTATTTTACTACCTGTGTGCAGCTTTCTGAAATTCTTTTAAGATGACAAGAACCTGGAACCACCTAGACAGAGACCACCAGAAACACAGGCTCACCATCATGAATGATCTTATAGCACCCTTCTAACATCACTTGCTTTCACACCTTGCAGAGGAAGCTGTGCCCCAAAGCAGTCTTGACTGTCTCGTGACTATAAGCAGTTAAAACATGGTTAATATACGATGTAGTAGGAAGGTTAAGAATTTCAAGAACCAGCTATATCTCCTTACAGAGCTCTTCTTAGCCTTAGTTTCCTTAATTGGGAAATTGGGATATCAGTCCTACACAAAGCTGATTGCCACCCTTTAAATGAAAGACCTATGGGATGTAGGCACTTTGGCATTTTACCTATTATTCATTATTTTCTGTTTGATTGTGTTTGTGCATGGGCGTGGGTGTGTACAGTCTGCGTGTGGTGTATGCACATCTTTATGCCCCTTTAGCAACCCATGTGCTCCCCTGTGTTGGAAGGGCTCATCTGTGGTGGGGGGCTTGTCTGTTGTGGGGAGAGCATCACTTTCCCATCCGGTCTTTTTTTCTTTTTCTTTTTATTTATTTATTTGACAGAGAAAGAGGGAGATGGAGAGAGAGAAAAAGAGAGAATGGGCACTCCAGCCACTGCAAACACAGTCCAGACATGTGTGCCCCCTTGTGTATCTGGCTAACGTGGGTCTTGAGGAATTGAACCTGAGTCATTTGGCTTTGCAAGCAAAAGCCTTACCCACTAAGCCATTCCTTCAGTCTGCTCATCCAGTCTTATGTGAGCTGGAGTCTCTGACCGAGATGAGTTTGCTGCTTTTTCCCAAGCCTGGGGAATTTCCTGATCTCTTTGTTCTACTTTGCAGGACTGGGGTCACAGACATGCATGGCCATGCCCAGTTCTTTATGTGGGATCTGGAGATTCAAACTCAGGCAGTTTCAGCCTCCCTCCCCGTCAGGCCCTCATGTAGCAGAAGAAGCACACTTAACTGCTGAGCCATCCCTATCTTTTAAATATATAGAGAATAGGTCCATAACAGAACTCAGGAATCTTTTCCTCTACTTTTACATTGTTCAGGAAAACCATGATGTGACGTGGAAGTAGAGGGCACTTGGGGGGCTTAGAAGATGACGGGTTGTAGGCAGGCAAAGGTGGGAACAATGAGCAGAATTGGCCAGCTGTCTGTCACTCAGAGACAGAGCTGAAGATAAGGGAATAAAGAATGGAGAGGATGGCTGCAGATCCAGGAAGGGTGGTCAAGGATGGCAGCATGAGGAAGAAGCACCATGGGAGAAGAGACTGATTCAAGTGAGGGAGGAGCAGTTCTTCAGTCACTCGAAGAGACAGTAACAGTGGAGGTGAAGAAGTAAATGAATAGAGGACACACAGAAGACAATAACTGCAGGTAGATTGGATGTAGAATAACAGGGAAAGAGAGAAACCCTAGCTTGAACAATTTGTAAGTAGTAGTTTCAATGACCTAGACAGAGAACTCTAGGAGAGAAGGAGATATTTGAAACAACAATTAAAAAAAAATGAAATAGGTAATCTGGTTTCACAAATGGGCAACAACTTGAACAGTTGTTTTTCCAAAGAAGATATCCAGATGGCCAACAGGTGTAAGAGGTTGTGCCTGTCATCACTGTTAAGCAGGGGGATGCAGCTCAGTCCACAAGGAGATGTCGCTTCAGATACTTTAGGATGACTATTACCAAGTTAAGAGATAGCAACTATTTGTGAGGATGTAAAGAAAAGAAAATCCTTGTTCATTGCTGGTGGAAGTGTAAATTTGTATTGCCATTGTGGAAAGTAGCGTGAGTGTAACTCAAAAACGTTAAAAGAAATGCCACGTGATCAACACTCCACTACTGGGACTATGTCAGAAGGAAACAGAAACAGTATCTCAGGGAAACCTCTTTTAGAATAGACAAAAATAGCCCATGTGTTCATCACTGATGAGTGAAGAAAACTTATGCATAAATCAAAGATAAGAATTTATGATTGTGAAATGTAGAAATTGGTATTAACCCAAGCCTTTTATTTTATAACTAGAAGGAAAAATTAAATGACTTCTGATTTTTTAAAAAGTGTTAGCTTCTGAAAATATTTATTTATTTATTTATTTACTTATTTATTTATTTGCGAGGAGAGAGGGAAAAGTATGGGTGCACCAAAATGCACTCCATACACATGCGCCACTTTGCGCATCTGGCTTTATATGAGTACTGCGGTATCGAACCCAGGCTGGCAGGCTTTGCAAGCATGTGCCTATAACCACTGATTCATCTCCTCGGCCATTTTGAAAGTATGTTTTTAATAGACAATTTAGCCTAGGCTGGTCTGGAATTTACAGACATTCTATGGCCTTCTGCCTTCCTAGAGCTGGGATTATAGGTGTGTGCCACCAGGCCAAGTCAAGAAAAAATTTTATTAACTAGATATTGAAAACTTGCATTAGAAACTCCAGTGATTTATATACAAGACTGACTGCTTTCTCGTCATTATTTTCACACGCATAATTACTTACTTAATCTTTCACACAGTTCTCTCTTTACTCTTCTTATTTCTGTCATAATTCAGAGATCAGTTGTATTTGTCTCTACATATTGGCATAGGGCCTACTAATTACTAATCCATTCACTCTACGGAAGGAAAAATAATAATCATTTGACATCATATGCAAATAAAGTTGATCATTTCAAATTTTGCTTTTTGTGTAATTTGTTGGTTTAAAACTGATATGTGAAAATACTTGTAGGGGGTTAGTTAGATTTTCATCCAGTAAATATTCTGAGCAAATGTTATTGCCTGTTTCTAGGTCTCAATCTATTGAGCCACACTTCCCCAGTGGCAGCTTAATGTGTTATTCAGATAGGTTGGCATTGCCCAGTACTGATTTAAACAGGGAAGGAAGTGCTGAAGTGTTTTGTCCCCTTTTTTGAAAAAATTCCCCAAAGGGCAGAATATTGTCAGAGTATTACTGTTGAAGCTGCTTCAATGAGAAAACATGGAACAATCCCAAGAGAATTAATACAGTACTAAAATGTCTCCACATTAACCTCATCAGACAAGTTTAAAGATAATTTTTCTACTGTAAGTAGACTGTATTTTTATTCACAATGGCACTAGGGGAAAATAATTATCTTCTTTTGCATTTTAACAAAAGATTTTAAGATGGAAAAATAGTTTACTCAAAATAGCAGGTGAGAGGTCTGTTATAATTCTATTGTTTCTTCCAGAACAGATGTCATGTTACATGCAAAATGCCAAGACCACAGAATTGGGTAAAAATACATGACATTTAAGAAATGGTCGTGCCTTGATTCATTTGTTAATTAAGCCCTTCAGCGTTTTCTATACACAGTTGTTTGAAGGTTATAGGCTGTAAGAAAGACACATTTCTTGCCCCCACGGGATTTATATTTTTAGATGATTAAGATAAACTGTTCTTCATGATTCCTAATATGTGGGAGGAAAAAAGAAAAAGGCAAATGATTGATGTATTTTTAGTTACTAGGGAGAACCCTAGATACTGGTTTTAATAGAACGAAAGATGATGGTGTGGAGTAGGCATAGAGGAAAGAAAGTGCCTTAAACAAACAAATGGGCTTGCATGACCGAAGGTTAGAAATAGGAGAGAAACACTGTAGGATGTGAGAGAAATGTAGATAAATTCCAGAGGGCATAGGCAGGGGTCTTGCAGGAGGTGAAGGACAGACATTGTGGTTACTACTTGACTAGGCTTTTTTTTTCTTTTTTTTTTAAGAATATTTAATATTTTACAAAAAAGATAAGATAGAAATAGATGAAATTTTAAGAATCGAAACCCAGAACAACTAAGGCAACTAAAGAAAATACTTTAAAATTTAGGACTCGGAAAAATCGGTCCATGTTTGGTCACCAACAATCTCAGCCATGAGACTAGCATATGCACAGGGCACCCTGTAAAATGGGAACCTCAGCCGATTTTAAGCTGCAGACACTGTCACTGACATGTTTCAAGTTGTTTTGTGACTTCTCAAGTGGAGACGCATTTAGCTTTGGAACAGCTTTTCCCCATTGTTCTATAAAAAGTGTGACACAGAAAGTGGCCCTTTCAGCATGTGTTCCGTATGTGTGTACCACTCACGCTCTCAGGGAGGGGCTGGTGGGAGGTATTCAGCCGGGCTTGAACACTACAAACAGAATGACTGCTTGCTCATTTTAGCATTGAGACCTGAATGTGTGGTTAGGAATATGATCGGTTTCTGCACATTTCATTTTCTGATAGAGAAACCTTTCTTTCTCTAAGACTTATTTTAGATCAATTTTTGTGTCACATCCTTAGAAGCATATGTGCGCACCTCTCTCTAAAGAATTGCTTACATGTGACAGGTAAAGAAATCCTGAAACCTCAAAAGAAAGGCATAAAAATCTCTGATGTTCACTGCGCCTTCTGAGCCATGCTACAGGAGGTAGGCTGAGGTTCATGAAGCCCATCCTAGACAGAACTAGGGAAGTCCTACAGGTAACGATAGTTCAGAACAATAATTAACTGAATTAATTATTGAAACAGAACTGGAATTTGGTAAACATACCAGTTCCAAATTATATTGTGATGTCCTTTTAGAGCAATAACGACCCTGGTCATAGAAGCATTTGTTACTGTGGTATAAAACATAATGAATGGCACTCCACAATGCCCATGATCCAATCCCCAGCAAAGGGGAATTAAGGTTGCAGATGGAAGTTGGATCTCAGATAAGATTATCTTGGATTATCAAATGGTGCCAGTGACATCACTGGTCTTTTACATTAAGCCCATTGGTGATGTCATTGGTACCTTGTGATAATGAGAGATAATCTTATCTGAGGTCTGATGATGATAATTATAGAAGAAGGAGACAGAAGAGCAGAGGAGATAAGACAATGGAAGCACTGTTAGAGTGATACAATGTGAGAAGGCTCAACCAGTCATGGCTGTCTCTGAAGATAAAGGTAGGGAGTCCAGTCAAGGAGTGTGTGTGATGATGACAGGGAGGGAAAAGGCAAGGAAAGGCTTTATTAGAGTCTTTGGAAGGGAACAATAAGAAACAACTTGATTTTGACCATTGAGACTTGTTTTGAATATCTGACCTTCAGTACAGAAACAATACATTTATTTTTAGCCACTAAGTTTGAGATATTTTTCACAACTGCATCAGTCATCTATTATTAATGCGTCAATGACAGTGGACCTACTTAAGCGTCAATCCTTCTAGAAGAGAATCAACTAAGGAGCATAAAGGACTTAGGGGACACATCTAAGACTAGAAATTTCTATTCTCCCTGGTGACCACTGCCCTTGTCATAGATTCCATAGCATGGGTATAAGTCAAGCACATTGTGAAGTACACAGAGATCAGAGCAATCCTTGCCTCAACCAATCAGACCTAAAAGGAAGCAAAGTGACCTGGTCACAGACCTGAAGCCAAGGTCATAGGCTTAGGAAGGTCCTAGATTTGGGCAGGTTGTAGGCGTGTGAAGGGTATAGATTCGGGAAGCCTCCTTGCCTTACTGTGGAGTCATCATGACCTGTGAGCCTTTGCTATGGAGCAAGAATTGAAGAACGCTCTGTACAGGGAAGGCAGTGGTTTTTGTCTCTTCTCTCAGATGCAGGGTGCTCAGGGTAGCGGCATTCTTCAGAGAGAACATGGCAAACAAAATATGGTGCCTATGGTGGATGGTAGGAGGACTCTGGGGCAATCTGGGACATTTTCTTGATGTTCTGGTAGGAAGAGTGGAGGTTAACATATGGTAGTGCTCTTTTGAGGGTCAGCCTCTATTGTAATCATTTGGGTTCTATCTATAAATATAAGATTCCTGACTCATAGTAATGGCTAAAAATATGAAAGAGAAAACAATCACATAGCCTCCACTTAGTTAAAAAAAATGAGCTGGATAAAACCGACTGGAAATAGAACAAACTGGAATTGGGAAACACACAAGGAAAGCAATTCAAGCAAAATGGTCACAAATGAGCAATCTGAAAATGAAAAAAATTATTGATTCTAAGCATATTGAGTATATTAATTGAGAGTTGCTATTCTTTGAATGGGAACAGACCCACACAAACAGATGTATGTGTAATTTGGTATGTGATACCTATGACATTAATAGTGATTGAGAATTTTCAAATAACTGGTGTTAGGACAATATTTTTATATATGGAAATGTTTAAGTGAAAAAAATAGTTCAGTAAAAATACTACTTCAAAAAATAGAAAAAAATTCTAAGTAAATTTAACAGATAAATAGGAAAAGCTAAACTTTAAATCTTTTGAAAAAGAATATAGTATAATGTCAGTAGGAGATTTTTCTTTAAAAAACTCACAAAAACATAGAGTAAGGCAAAATATTGATATCAGAAACTTTGGTAATATTCAGTAGAAATGAAAATATATGTGTATAATCTTCTAAGTTCCAAAAGAAAAGCAAATAAATATCTATAAAGTAATTTGCAATAGTATTAATTTAATTAAAAAATTATGAATTATTAGAGTGTCTATTTGTAGAAAAAAGAATGCTCTGTATTTAGTTATTTTCAATATTAATTTTTGTGTCATTTCATGATGTAAAAATTAAATTGAGCAAAATAAAGGTGACTTTAGTTCACCAAGTAATGTATTTTAGGCACATGAGATGATGGTAGGAGATTGGAAAAGTACTTGGAGAGGATTTTCATAAATAGGGCAGCATCATGAAAATTACTCTTCTGAGGCCATTAAGAAGGTACACAGCAATGTCAATTATATTACAAGTTTCCATTCCAATATTCCACTAGACACGGATTTTGAGAAGTTCTTAATAAAACTCTAGCTCACTAAAGTAATCATTTCATAAAGTAAATAAATGGCTCTGAGCTATAAACCAACACTGAGAGGGTGTTTAGTAAGTAACCTTGAGTGCTAGTATCGCTTCATGCTTCAAGGACTTTGAAGAAAAGCTTTTATTTCAGTTTCAGTTTCTATGTGCCAATCAATTAAAAGGAAAATTAGTTAATTAAGTTAAATATTTGCTATAATTTCCAATGACAGAATTTTAAAAAATTTTTTTTGTTTATTTTTATTTATGTATTTATTTGAGAGTGACAGACAGAGAGAGGAAGAGGGAGAGAGAGAGAGCATGGGCATGCCAGGGCCTCCAGCCACTGCAAACAACTCCAGACTCATGTGCCCCCTTGTGCATCTGGCTAAAGTGGGTCCTGGGGAATCGAGCCTTGAACCGGAGTCCTTAGGCTTCACAGGCAAGCGCTCAACCGCTAAGCCATCTCTCCAGCCCCAATGACAGAATTTTAAGAAGACTAAATTGGAGAATATATTAAAATATAATCATGAAATCTATGTGACTTAATTTTTATAAACTATTCTTTCTTGAAATGGGCTTCTTAAAACAAACATTTTCTTCATACTTAATGTTACGATTTTTCAAAAAAATCTTTCAAGGAAAACATGAATAATAATTGAAACCTTCCACATTACCTGATCACAACTTAATTTATTAATTAAAAATTAAAACATATTTTAGTTATTTATTTGTAAGCAGAGTGATATAAACACAGAGAGAAAAAGAGACAGAGAGAAACAGAGAGAGTGTAGGTGCACCAGGGCCTCCAGCCACTGTAAAACAAACTCCAAATACGTGCACCACTCTGTGCATCTGGCTTATGTGGGTGCTGGGGAATTGAACTCGGGTCGTTAGGCTTTGCAGGCAGACACCTTAATGGCGGAGCCATCTCTCCAGTCCCTTAATTAAAATTTTAAGCTAGCATAAAAAGCGATATGTTTTGTTTCAACATTTTTATACATTGATGCCTTTACACTTTGTTCTTTATTCTCCTCCCCTACTACCCTCTCCAATCTCCTTTCCTCCCTCTTGTTGGTCCCTTTCTTCTCTTTATCCTCTCTTTTTTCCATCTTCCCTACTTCTTTAAGATCTCTCTCTCTCTCTTTCTGTCTCTCTCTCTCTGTGTTTTCTAGGTATGGTGTCACCCTAGCCCAGGCTGGCCTTGAGCTCACAGCAATCCTATTACCTCTGCCTTCCAAGTGCTGAGATTAAAGGCGTGTGCCACCATGTCCAGCAAAATCTCCTTCTTGTAGTACCCTTTCTATTTTCATGAAACACACACACACATACACTTACACCTACATCCTACATGAGAGAAAATATTTGATGTTTGTCTTTCTAAGTCTGACTTGTTTGACTCCCGTTGCCTGTCCATTGTAACTAGTGCATCACTGAGTGTGGATGCACAGGTATCTCTGTGGTACAGTGATTTATAGTCCTTCAAGTCTGCCCCCAAATCAATTCACAATGCATCCAAGACCTGAAACTTTGAAGCTGCTAGAGGAAAAGGGGTAAAGATCCTCAAAGGTAGGCAAGGGATTGTTGAAAAAGACTCAAATAGCACAGAAAATAATCTTAAGCACTGACAAATGGGATTCCATGAAATTAAAAAAGATTCTGTGTAGCAAAAGGAATTGAACTCAGAACTCAGAATGAAGGGACAGCTTGAAGAAGAGAAAAAATAGTTCCAAGTATACATATGACAGGGAACTAATGTCTAGAATACATAAGGAGGGGCAAGGGAGATGGCTCAGTCATAAACTGCTTGCAGTGATGCCATGAAGACCTGAGTTGGATTCCCAGCCCCACATAAAAGCCTGGTACAGGACCGTGCACCTGCAAGCCCAGCATTGGGGAGGTAGAGACAGGAGGATCCCAAGGATTTGCTGGCTAGCTATTCTAGTTTCAGCTACAGGCCCTCTCTCCAAAAATTATGTGGAGAGTGATTGAGAAAGTGTCCAGCATTGACATCTGCCATCCACATGTAAGCACACACATGCACCACACCAGCAAAACCACGCATGCACTTACACATACACACTTCACACATATACACATGCAAAAACTTACAAGTGTATAAAATGTATAAAGAACCTCAAATATTAGACACCATAAGCCACATGACCCAGTCAACAAATGGCCTAATGAACTGAGTAGATAGTTTTCAAATGACTAATAAACATTTTAAACCATGGCCAACATACTGAGCCATCAAGAAAAGTCAAATTTAAAGTGCTTTGAGATTCCATCTCTGAATGGCTGTTATAAAGAAAACAAAGGAAAACAAATGCTAGTGAAGATGTAGAGAGAGAGGCACCATTCCTCAGACATCATTGATGGGAATATAAACTGATACAACCAAAATGAAGTCAGCATAGTGGTTCCTTAGAAAACTAAAAAGTAGAATGACCATATGACCCAGCTATGTCACATTGATCTTAACATCATGTTAATACAAGTTCAGTGACAAAAATTAAAATTCTTTATATAGGGCTGGAGAGTGGCTTAGCCCTTGCCTGTGAAGCCTAAAGACTTCAAGGATTCCCCAGGACCCACGTTAGCCAGATGCACAAGGTGGGGGCACGCGTCTGGAATTCGTTTGCAGTGGCTGGAGGCCCTGCCACGCCCATTCTCTCTCTCTCTATCTGCCTCCTTCTTTCTCTGTCTGACACTCTCAAATAAATAAATAAAAATAAATGAAAAGATTTGTTTTTATATATTGTTTGCTTTCCTTCTTTTTGTGCCGCGTGTTGAACCCAGAGCCTTTCACAGGCTAGCTAATTTCCTTACTGCTGAACTACATCTTTCACCCCTGTTGAATGTTTTCTAATAGTACTTCTGTTTTAATCTTATTGGAAATTTAAGAGATATTTTAAAGGATATTTTATATGTAAACCATTAATATAATAAGATGACATTTATAATAGGAACATACCAATGTAACAAACTATTATAGTCAGCAAATTAAAGAAATATTGGGGATTTTAAAAAGGACTATATAAAATGGAACATGTCAACTAAAAATATATAATGGTTGTTTATCATCTATCTATAGTTTTTTGTATAGTAAAACATTAATAGCTGTGTGCATATTATCCAGTAGTGGTTATGCACCCCAAGTCCCAGTTGTAAAGCCCAGAACCTTAGTCTACCAGCTTTCTGCTAATTGATGAAATGCCTGACTTAGTAAGATAAGTGCTTACTGTCTTCTCTGTTTCTTCAGTCATTGGCATTACAGTAATAAACATTTAGATGTGTTGGGTATCAGCCATGGATAAAACAGAGCTGTTGGGGAGGAAGAGAGAAGGGATGGAGCTTTCCATGTCAAATGACAGGAGATGGACTAAAGACTGCCTGTGAGAAACGCTCCAACAAAAGCCTCAAAGTAAGACTTTAGTGGGTTCTGGAGGGAGAAATGTTTGTTGTGGAATGAGCTTCATGCTGGTAGCATCCATCTTAAATATTGTTTAACAAAGAAGGACTATTCTTGAGTACATATTGGAAACCCTTCAGGACTCACTCTGAGGGCTGAAGATAACTTGTGGTGACCAGTCCTGAGTCCAGGAGACACAGCTACCTCATCTACCTTCACAAGCACCACCGTGTCCTGCCCAACGAACTCATAACTCATTACTCTAAGAGACAAAATGTTATCATTGGCAGAATTATCAATGACCAAAATCAAAACAAACTGGTCACTTCTCATCCAATCCAACAACACTGAATGGTGCCCGGCACAGACTGAGAGACATAGAGATGGTACAAAGTCAGAAAGATAGAGAGGTCAACTCAACCCTCACTCTTCAAAGATCCGAAACACCACAAAGAGTGCCAAATATGGTAGGCACAAAGATTAGACTCTCTCATAGCTTACTCTGCTTCAGTCACATCGCTCTCATTTTTGCAGAGCTTAAACTTCACAGCTTAAATGTCATCCTCATTAATTTCCAATATTCAAATTGCCCTTTATTCACTCATGTGAGAACTTTTCTTTTTATATTTTAAATACAGAATCAGTACATGAAGTAACAATTGTTTTGGAACACCAAACACGTTTTGCTTTCAATAATTGTGTGTGGCTAGGGATGCCGTCTGTCGGTAGAGTGCTTGCCTGGCCAGCATGAAGTCCTGGATCAGTCCCTATCACTGCATAAACCAGGCATGGAGGCTTAGACCTGTAATCTCAGCACTTGGGAGGTTGAAGCAGGAGGATCAGATTTTTAAACTCATCACCTACTACACATTTCAAGGCCATCATAGGCTATATGAGACCCTGTATCAAAAAAATGATTAAATTTAAAAAAATGTGTGAAAACATGAAGCAAGAACACAGGGATGGGGGAGAGGAAAAAGTGAAATTGGACCATTGACATATTGGTGGAGGTATAATTAAAAACATGCCCATTATAGAAGCCCATTAATGTATTTTTACTTCAGAATTTTTCTCTCTAGAGCAGACTTTAATATTTCCAAAGTAAGAGAGACAGAAAGGGGAGTTGGAGAAGAAAGAGGGGATTATTAAAATTGTTTAAAAGGAAGGGTATGTGCATAAAAAAGCATTAACATTGTAAGGTTTTGAAAGGGTAATACTTTCAAATACTTAGATAAAGGCTTGATGTGTATTTATGCCATTCTTTGAAAATAATGAAAACTTAAAGGTTAACATCTAAATAACAATTCAAACCCAACAGTAATATAAGAGGCTGTTCTAGTGAAATAAAAATTGTTCTGAATATTTTGAGTTTATACTATTGTATTATTCAGGACAAAGATTCAGGATCACTTGGACTCAATTTTGAATTTCAAGGTACAGAAAACCAGAGAGAAAATTATAAATTCCTGCTGTTTGGAATATTCTCTAAGAAAAATGTCTACTGTGCAAGGAGCTAATGTCAAGAAGAATAAAGGCCCTATGTATATAGTTATGTGATGAATCCCTTTCCATTACCAAATTAGCAGAATCACACATCTAAATAGATTTTGATGAATAATGGATCAAACAAGTTAAAGAGAGATACATGATGGTTGCAGTAGAATTGCTCAGATACTGGAAATACAATGGCATTGTTCATGCTGTTAATGGACTATTACATCTACTAGGATGTCAGTTAGGGGATCAGCTACATGAGTTAGGACAACAAGTATAAACAAAGTTGTAAGTGTGAATTAGTGAACCAAGGTTTGTACTTCATCAGGGCCTGAGGTGATATGTCATCATTGCTGCAAAGCTTGTTATCTCAAATAGCAGAACTTATTCATATTCATGACTTGGCCATTGTGAGGCAGGGAGTGAACAAATCTGTGGGGGAAGATTTCCTTGAGTATTTTGGTTGCTGTAATGGGCAGAGGTGTGATGCCCCTAAAAAGGTGTATGTTGATGTCCTAATGCCTAGCACCTTAGAATATGACTGTGTTTGGAGACAGGGTGATTCAAGAAGGAATTAAGATTGAGGTTTTTGTTGTGGGTACTGACCCAATATAATCAGTGTAGGAAAAAAAATATGAGGACACAGATACCTGCAAAGAGAAGACCCTGTGTTGATGTAGAGATAAAATATAGGCTTGTATGTGCTGAGAGAGAGGACTGTGAAGAAGTCAAGCATGGTGACGCTGTGAGCTTGGATTTTTACCTTGAAAAACGATGAGAAAATATATTTCTGTAGTTCATAGTTTTTTTCTTTTGGTGATGGTACTAGGCATTGAACTTAGAGCCTTGTGCAGTGAGCTTGACAAGCAACTGTGTTATCACCCTATTTCTATTGTTTAATCCAGGGCTTCTTAAACCTTTTCCATTCATGACTCTTCTTGCCCAAGAATTTTTACATGACCTCAGGCATACAAAATAGATATACAAACGAAACATTTACTGGTGATAAATCACAAAGAATTTTATTTTAAAACAATTCTTTGTCACACATAGGATTTTACCACTTCTTAAAATTTAAAGCACATTTTCAATCCAGGCCTGGTAGCATATACCTTTAATCCCAGCACTCTGGAGGCAGAGGTAGGAGGATCACCATGAGTTCAAGACCACCCTAAGACTACATAGTGAATTTCGGGTCATCCTGAGCTAGAGTGAGACCCTACCTCAAAAAAACCCCCACACATTTACATGCTAATAAGATGGGTGTACTTTTGTACTTTTTTATTTTTATATAACAAATTAAACACTGGATGAATATTTGGTACTGCAGGACATAGAGCATTAATATTTGTATTTTATAGTCATCAATGCTAGAATGCCATTCCATATAAACACGTAGCATGAAATAGCAAAAGTATGTTTAGGACAATCCCAGAAATTCTGTCCTAATCCCAAACCAAAATTTATTTAAGGACTTTTTATGAAACTCAAGCCAGCTCAAGCAGCAGGATACTGATGGTAAGAAAGTATCAGAAATCCATTTTCCATCATTAAACCATTATGTTTCTATGACAGCATGGAACTTTGTATGTATAGTAGGATTCCTGCGATTCATAATGTCCCTAATGCACAACTCTTAAACCCAAACCAGTGTATTGTGGGCAGATTCTGGTGGTCCATGGCAAGAAGTCATGTGTAGTGCAAAGTGTGTGCACCGTTTGCGCAAGGCTGCATGAAGTCACATTATGCAATGTGATCAAGTACCGGAAAAAGCATTTTTGCATTTATAACAAGTTTGGTTTTGAATTAACTTTCGTTCATTGCAGTTTAAGAAACTTTTTACTGTTGTGAAATTTTCCATGAACTTCCCCCTCCACATTTGGTTATATAACATTATATACAGTCACGACCTAGAATTGAAACTGTGGTACATAAACCTATGGTACTTTGTTATGGAAGTGTAGCATACTGTGGTAGTTAAACTCTGGTTGTCAATTTGACAAATTTAGGATAACCATGAAAGCAGATCTCCAGTTATGTCTATGAGAAATTTTCTAGATGACATTAGTTAAGATGGGAGGGCCAACCCTAACTGTGGGTAACATCATCCCATGGACTGGGTTCCAGGACTCTATGAAAAGAAAGCTAGCCGAGCATTCAACATTAACCTCTCTCTACTTCCCCACTGGGCATGTGACTTTGTGACTCCAGCTTCCTGTTCCTGACATGGTCCACCATGATAGACTTCTCCTTGAAACGACAAACTGAAAATAAACACCTTTCTTCCTTAAATTGCTTCTGACCAGGTATTTTGTCCCAGCAATGAGACAGAAACTGATACATATAAGTGTAGTTGAAGCCAACCTAGCCACTTCTATCAGTTAGCTGTAGACCCTTACTTTTATGTTTTATAACAATGTCATAAATCTCAAAAAAAATGTTGTAATCACCATGGCTACTAATAACAAAAGCAATGTTTTGTTTAGAAGACTTTTCACGTACCAAGAAAAAATAAACGTGAAATTGAATTCTTTCAGTCTTCGTAAAGGACTGCTTAGAACAAGTTAAAAATTGGGCCCACACATAATATTCACTACATTTTACTCAACCACTGACCAGAAATAAAATAGATCCATTCTTGGTACAGGTTCTTTCTTCATCACTACCTGCCTTCCTGTCTGTGCTTTTTGTGTGTTTGTTTCAAAAAATATATACTTGCGAAGTCATTATTAACTGATTGATAGAGTAATAAATACCTCATTCTGAATACATTATTTTCTTAGGAAGGGTTAACATCTTGGTCCTTTTATTACTGAGCACCTGGGATTCTCTTGTAAATGCTATAGACAGATCAAGCAAGATATGGTTCACCAGGAAACAATCTCCAGTGGTGAAGACGTGAAGCCATCACTGGATACTATGGTCGCTTAACAGCATCAATTTCCTTGATAAAAGTATCCAAGACAGGGTTTAGCAATTTGTTTTCTTTCTTTGTTTTTTTACTAAGGACATACTTAATATGGATACATCATCCTTTCCCTTGTCCTTTCCCTCATTCCACTGGGGGCTCTCTTCAGTGGGGTTGCTGGTATTCCCCGTGATGTTGTGGGTTATGCCTTGTGAGGCAACAGTCAGATATTGGGTGGTGGGCAATGCCTCTAAGAATGATGTCCCAATCTGTGGCTCTTACAATCTTTCCTCAATTTTCACAAAATTCCCTGAGCCTTGGTGGGTGTGTTTTAAGTCCACTTCAGTGATGAGCTCTTAGGAACCTCTGGATCTCTGCTTTGGTAGGTGTTGAGTGTCCTCAGGGTCTGTCTCCTTCACCCCGGTGATGATTGTCAGGCTCACCATGGAAGCAGCACTCTTGCTCATTTCCACACTTCCTCTGTGGTTTCAGCTGGGCCTTTGTTTTCTTTTTGCAAAGGGCCAGATAGTAAATATTTTAGGCTTTGGTGTATAAATTATATCACAATACTCAAATTTGGGTATCATGACCCCTCAATTCTGCATGGACAATGTGGAAACCAATGTCATGTTCCAATAAATTCTGTTCATGGATGCAGAACTACAAATTTCATTCTTTCCATAAGCAAGGAAATCTTTTTTTTTTTTAATTAGTTTTTCAAGATAGGGTCTCACTCTAGCCCAGGCTGATCTGGAATTCACTATGTAGTCTCAGGGTAGCCTTGAACTCACAGCAATTCTCCTACCTCTGCCTCCCAAGTACTGGTGTTAAAGGCATGCGCCACCACACCCAGCAACAATAAAATCTTTTTGTTTATTTTTTAACTATTTAAAATATTTTTTAATTCCTTTCAGGGCTGAGCATTGGAGGTATTATTAGAAATGAATATTTAGGACTGCAGAGATGGTTTGGCAGTTAAGGCACTTGCCTGCAAAGCCTAAGGACCCAGGTTCAATTCTCCAGTACCCACATATGTCAGATGCATAAAGTGGTGCATGCATCTGGAGTTTGAGTTTGGGGTCCCTGGCATGCCCATTCACTCTTTCTCTATATCTGATTCTTCCTCTCTCTCAAATAAATAAATATTTTTTTTTTAAAAAAAAGAAGAAATGAACATCTAAACCGAAAGCTTAAGATGCATAAATACCCAATCCAAGGTAAGTTGTGAGGAGGGGCAGGCAAGCACGTTTTCCTAGGTGATGGGCAGTGAGGGGTGACAGAATAATTTACATGAAGTTAGCATGCTCTTTGTTGAAGCTGGTTAAACCTAATAGATGCAGCTGGGGAGATACTTTCTGTAGTGGGGAGCACTTTCTTTATCTTTCAAATCACAGGACACACATGGTCACCTACTATACGTACAGGACAACTGGAGTCACTATTTACATAAGTTGGTTGTAATCATCATCGTACTGGTTTCCCTGATGGTCCATAAAATAGCACATAATTCCCTTCTTTTCTTGGTGGTTTGACAAGCCCATTATATCCATGCAGAAAAATGAGATTAAATAAGTGTGTTTATTTAACAGTGCTTTGGCAGTAAGCTCCTGTCCTTTTGCTCAAATGGAATATATTTTTTGTGATATCGGACAAGTCACTTCACTTCCTTTATGTCTCCGTTTGTACCTGCTAAATTCTAAAAAATTGTTTTGTTATTTCACATATGCAAACAAAATATTTTGTCATATGGAAAAAAAATAAAGTCCTCAATTTAGACAGTTAGATGACTATGTATCTCACAGTAAACGTTAATATTATCCAAAGACTAAATAATTATCCAAAGCTTGATTTGAATAAATTACTAGATATGTTGTTGCACTTTTGAAAATATGATATAATTTTCACTATTTTGGCTGCTACTGAAATATATATATATATATTTAGATCATTTTTTTCGAGAGAAAATTTCAGGCTTTTTTTGTTTTGTTTTACCTAATCGGGAAAATAAAAAAGATCAATAACATCCCATTTTCATCACTACAAAATTGTTCAATATGCTAACATGGAAGGAGAACCCAGCAAAAGCAGAGAATGTGTTGTTTGGTGCTGGGGTCAGTATTTGAGTGGAGAGGAGGCAGGAAGGATTTGCTGGTAGCCCAGCCAATACTGAGGGCCTGCAGTACTAACATAACTGCAGTCACTAAGGTGTTAAGTGCTACCCAGGCTTTGAATTCACAAAGGTTAAGAAATAAATAAATAAAGCAGCCCTTCTGCTCATTAGGAAACCATCCAAAGCTGGGGAGAGAGAATCAAGCTTCTAATTTATGAGTCAACCTCTTACAAAAAAAAAAAAAAAAGAAAAAAAAAAAAAAGAAACCTAACATGGTTGTTCACGAAGCTTTTCCTCATGTTGATTTTTTTCTGGAAGGATAAATTCCTGCAGGACTATTTGGAATCCCAACCCGTAAGTTCTATTGTACTGTCAGACCTAGGGGGGAGAAATGTTTTACTGTGTCTTTCTACATGAGAGTGAAGAAATGACTGTGGTAAATTGTTTCTGATTCATTGAAGTGATTTGTGTGGCACACTGTGTAACTGAAAAAATGTGAAGAGAAAAAAAATTCCCAGTGGTAAAATAGATTCATATTCAAGAAAAATACAATAAAACAGCAACAATAAGGCTCTGTGAGCATGTTCTCCAAGTGAGCCATCTAGTTAATATTCATTGCTGTTAACATCATTGACCAGTGGATAGAGATTTACCAGAAAATTTTTTGACCACAATAATTAAATTCTACAACACAATTTGCACATTAGACGTCATGCTATTGACCACAAGACAATTCAGGAGACACAATTCATTTTGCTTTTAATTCTCAAAAGCAGAAAAGAGTTCGTTTTAGGCTATAAAAATTGCCCATTAAAATAACTTTTTATCCTATTCTAATTGTCTCTTTTGCTCTTGGTTTCCTCTCTTCACCTCCCCTCCTACTCTCTCTAATTCCAAACTCCTCTGGTCTCCTGGCATTGTTCTGACATTTGCCTGGCAGAACATAAAACAACAAACATGTTCAATTTGAGTGGTTTCCTGCAATGTTATTCTATCAAACTGGCAATTTCCGAAAGGATTTAGAAAGAAGCATACAATTCCTTAGCCACCGGGAGGTCCGACAGTGACTGCCAAAGCAGTCTATGCTTTTAGCAGGCCTGATATCTACATATAAAAACATCCCTTTCTCACACGTTATTTATTTATTTTACCTAATGTCATGTAGGCTTCAGAGACCTTTTAAGTGGCCACAGAACACTGA
This sequence comes from Dipus sagitta, assembly GCA_036346955.1. Classification (NCBI taxonomy): domain Eukaryota; kingdom Metazoa; phylum Chordata; class Mammalia; order Rodentia; family Dipodidae; genus Dipus; species Dipus sagitta. The sequence continues at coordinate 30,130,139 of CM070772.1, forward strand.
ATTTAGCACCTTGCTACTCAAAAGTGTGTAGGATATTTTGGTGTTCATGGTGCATTAGAGATATAATTTCTCTTTTTCTGCAGTCATACAAGGTAATGAGAAGTTAATCAAGGTGTTTAAATCATAGCTAAGATGGGCTCACATAAAGACCACATGTAGAATTCATTAAAATGGGCTGTATGTGTCCCCTGTATAGTTATTTCCTGGCTGCCCACCCCACATTTGACAGTTCCAAGATGGTGGCAGCTTTGGAAATTTTATGATTTGATTGTGGTTTGGCTTGACTTCAAATCATAGGGTCTGAAATTGATCAAATTAGACACTTAATGCCTCGGGCAGAATACTGCATGCCAATGTCAATGGTGGCAAGATGTACTGTACCACTAAGTTGAGACAGAAGGCTGTAAACCCTCATGATTCATGCTACTCACTTCGTGTCCACAAAGTGGTCGGGCTCTAAGACCGTCATGGATTAGTGTGGCCTGTTATGTATTATTGGAGTTGTTAGAGGGCTACAGAATTCTGACACAGCACCATGGGCCTGTTGTGCGCCACTCCATGTGTATAGCAGCCAAACCCTTTACGTTCAGTTCATCATCTACAAAAGGATTGTGAGCAGGATCAAGGTATGCTTGCCGCATTGCATGCCTGGGTGGCTCCTCTCATTTTTAACTGCTGTTATTGCATGTATTCTTCTATTTCGTGTTACATTTTAGCCCCGCCCGCAAAGGCATTTCAATCTATGTTTGGCTTCAAAATAAGAATGTCAGAGCCACATGTTGGGTCATGATATGCAGAGACATTTAGCTTACCCATAACTGTGGGCTAACTCCACCATGCATGACCCGTATACCTCAACAAGGAGGGGCCAAGAGGAGGGGGTAGGTCACGGATGAGCCTAATAATGGTACCAAACTGACTGTATTTGCTGAATACAAAACTAACTAATAAAGAAAAAAAAAAAGGTAAAAAAAAATAAGGCACATCAGTACTTGAATAGACACACCCTTACATTTTTGTCTTTGATACTTTTATTTCTATTACACACGCTATCTCATATCCTAAAATCCAGCAAGTACGAGTGACTTCCACAACAACCTTTGGGCTCCATGCAGTGTGACAACATGGCCTTTTGGCAAAACATCCTGGCATCAGGCGGGTGTCCTAAATAATAATGCACTGTAAACAGTTGTAAAATCCTCAGACTCTGGCATGGGTCCCATACGTTTGCCCTCTCCTAGACTTGTGAGTCCAAGTTGCTAAGAGCAAACAAAACTCTGGTCCTTATAGCTCTTTGGACCCTCCCATTTGCTCCTCCTGTATACCTGAAGTCCGTCGTTGCCTGAGACTGTGAGCAGACTGCAATGGTATTGGGGGAAGTTACAGACCAGCGCTAGGTAACGTGGTAGTTATGTCTTCTTGGCAACTAATTCCTTATCCTTGAGCAAGTCCTTGTACCCTCGGAGACTTCAGCTTACTGAACCATGCCAGTAAGAAGCTCCAGGCATCATTTAACAGCAGAAACGATAATTGGATCCTCATGCCGAAAACTGAAATACATGTTGAGTTAACAATATAGTATTGTTCAAATGATAGAACAGGGTATTTGTAAATCAATTTCTTATGTGCAAGAAATGTTCTCTGCCTGCATGATAATTTTATAGCAATTATTTTATTATTTGCATGTTAATCAATAGACTGCATAAGGCATTTGGTGATTTCCCTCTGACTTTGGTAGGAACTAGAACTTAGGTAATTGTGAAACTTCAGCAATCATTCTGGTCCAGGACTTTCTTATATGAGAATAAAGAAGAAAGAATGACCTTATGATTTCTAGGATTTTTTTCCACTCTCTTAGTTCACAAATAATTCATATGCCCAGCCTGGTGCCTTGAGAAACTCAATGAAAGCAAGTATAAGAGGATTCAAAGCTAAACTTGCAGCTACTTAGCTAGCAGGAAAATAAGTTATTGTATATCTCACTTTTCCTTAAGTTATGTCTATTTTCATTTATCCATTACTATGTAAGTAGGCATTTGGATCTTAAAGGATTTTTGCTCTCCAGTGTGGTCGCTCTCATCTCACTATGTCTTGAACTTTCTGGTCTTTCATGAGCCTCCCTGCTACCTTTGGAACTAGCCATCCAACTTCACTCAGTACAATTCCATCTGCCTCTTTGCTGTTAGGATCTCTGTTATGATTATAGCTGTTCCCTAGATGAATAAAATGATCACATTACAAAACTAATTTGCTTCAACATACCATTTCATCTGAAATACACTGTGATGTCCCAAATCCCCCAAGTATATCTAAAAATGTAAGAAGTAAGGCAAGGTAAAGAATGATCCTTCTTTGGTCTGGTACAGATACTTGACAAGCCAAATGGTTCAGATAATGTCAGGCTGAAAGGAGTTCAGGGCTTAGGACTTGTAGTTTGATTAGACTGTGTGCTGATCTACACACATCCATTTATATCTCTGGTTTGTGTTTTATGCATCCCAAAATTTAATAAGTAAAGCATGCATTTATTAAAACAATAGTAATATTTTCTTTTTATGTGCTTATTTTTTAGATTTATTTACCTTGTAAAAAATATTTTGCTTAATATTTTGTAGGAAACTTAAAACACATACACATACATATGGACCCTGTAGTATAAAGTGATTCACATTTCTAAATAAATTCTTTTTTTTTTTTTTTTTTGGTTTCTCGAGGTAGGGTCTCACTCTAGTCTAGGCTGACCTTCACTCTGTAGTCGCAGAGTAACCTTGAATTTATGGCAATCCTCCTGCCTCTGCCTTCCAAGTGCTAGGATTAAAGGCATGCACCACCATGCCCATGCCCAGCTAATAAATTCATTTTAGAATAGAATTAAAAAAGTATTTGTCACTCTGTATGTTTACAGAAAATATGTTTCAAACACAGAAAATATTTCAAACATAAATACATATGTATAATTTATGTATGCTTGTATATCTTGTTTTCAGAACAAATAGATCAATTCTTCTAATTGAGAAGTCAACTCAATCAATTTTCTGGGTCCAGAATTGTAAGGATTACAGAATTGTCTTTACCTAAAAATTTGAGCATCTTTTAAAACATTTTTATACACCACGAAGCTTAAAAAAATTAAACATGTAAAGCTGGGTATGGAGACTCATGTCTACAATCCCAGAGTCCAGGAGGGTAAGACAGAAAGACTGAAAAAAGTCTGAGTCTACCCGAAGCCACAGAGTAAAACTTGTCTTAAAAAACATAAAAATAGAATTGATGCATGTAGTTCCACGCTTGAAGTATAGCTTTTTATATCCTAGAACTCTTAGGCACTATAGAAAGTGCTAACACAAAAAGCAAACCAATAAAATGCACAATATTTGCTAAAGTGTATACATTTTTAAATGTTTAAAATGCTTTGATGTGTGATAATAAGTTCAGTGACTTGGCCTATAGTATTGACATTTGTCAAAGATGCATTCAAGTAGATTATATAGCTTTGGAATTCATAGCTCACAAATATCAACCATGAATAACCATGACATCAAAATAAAAGAGAGACTGATTGAGAGGGGGAGAGGATATGATGGAGAGTGGAGTTTCAAAGGGGAAAGTTGGGGGGATGGAGGGAGGGAATTACCATGGGATGTTGTTTACAATCATGAAAGTTGTCAAAAAATTTAAAAGACCTATGTGATCCAGAAATGCCATATAACCTTTTGATTCATGTATAGTATTATTGCTTGCACAATCTTTACCAATTCCTCTTTGTTTTGGAATAAAATTTAAGTCATAATATTTCACTAGACCTCACTCTTCTTGGAGAACACTAAAATGCAAGTTCTTAAACATCCAGGAGAAAATATAAGTGAGACAAACATGGAAATATACGGCAATGTAATTGAAAATAAACGCTTGTATAGACAACATAATTGTTAATATAGTCCTGTTGAAAACAGACCAGTCTACAAATTGTATATACATCCTCCTATAAACACAGTTGGGGCAAAGCCAGTTATTGAATACCTTCTTGTTTGCTAAGTACAATGCTAGATGTTGCAGATGAACTGAAAAATAATTGGGAATTGCTACTAATAGAGTTACGGTAATACTAAAAGTAATAGTGTAGTGTTGCACCAAAATAAAGTTACATGAGGCTGAAATATGAAATAGTAATATTATGGGAAAATACAGGCAACCAAGCATAGTGTTTCAGCATATAAATGCAGGGTTTATTATTGCTTGGAATTGAATCCTGGCTCTGCCACTTGGTAGCTGTGCCTTCATTTATGCTATGCTTCATTAACAAAACTAGGGACACTGATAGCAGTCCATTTCTCCTAGGGCAGTAATGATAAGAAAGCAAGTTATTATTTATAAAGCACTTAGAATCATCCCTGGCATATGCTAAGTGGGATGAAAGTGCTGGTTAAATAATAAAGCCTTGAGCTTGGGGAAATGATCAAAGAGGAAGAAACTATTTTAAGGCACATGATTAATTTTTGATGGTGAAGAAAGCAACATGCTATCCGTACTGCCTACTTATCCCATTATTGCTGGAGACTCCCACATGAATAAGAATTCTTCCATTCAATGCAGAAATTCTACATGCAGATGGGATTTTGCTAACTTTTTTTCCAGATTTCAACATTATTTTGGTTGTATAATTGATTAATGGTCTTAAATTCTTGGGCTCTAATATTTGACATCTTTTAAGCTTGATTTTTTATAATTTTATATTTATCACATATATATACACATATATATATGATATATATATATCATATTTTGCTGACATGTCACCTTGTTGCCCTTTCTTATCTCACTTCACTTGAACCCCTCCTTCCCACCTCTTACCAATGTCTATACCACTCAAGAGACTGCCTTATCCTTCATTCACTGCCATTAGCTCATTAGGGAGAGGTGAGGCCTCATTATCCACTCCTCCATCCATGGAGGAGTGCTGACTGGCCTTACCTTGTGCAGCTGCTGTTAATTCATGAGTCTGATGGCCGTGTCATGTCCAGACAACAGCGCTCCATGGCACTCTTCCCTCTCCTCTGGCTCTTACATTCCCTCTGCCTCCTCCTCTCCTGCAGTGTTTGCCAAGCCTTGGAGGAGGTGATACAGACATTTAATTTAGCACCAACTATCCAGCAGTCACTTGTTCTGAGCAGTCCGACAAGATTTGAGTATCCCCAGAAGTCACCTTTGGGCCCTAGTTTTAGGAATGGATACTGAGGGAAAGGAAGCATCACTTAATGCTTATGTAAATGTGTGTAGAAAATGAACCGCCTACCTCCTTCACAGAAGTAACTGCTGAGGAATTACCACGAATCAGAACAGCTACTCAGTTACTAGAACAGTTAAATTAAAATAATAAAAAAAAGAGAAGCTCCTGTCCATCCAAGGTTGATTAATTCTCCCACATCACACTGGTCTCTCTGTATAGCAAAACAACAAAACTGAAGACGAAATTCTGAGCACCAGGATTAGGACTTTCAAACACAACTTTTCTCTATGGTTACATCCTTGTCACAATTATATTTCTCTGCTCCTTAGGACTCATCTATAGCCATTAGAGAATTTCTCTGGAAGGGTGGCACTGAACAAAAATGCAACCTTCCAGAATCACCGAGTAGTAGATTGCTTTTGGCTCTTGATGCTCATCATGATGTTAGAATATATAGAAAGTATAGTTAAAATATAAAAATCATTCAAGTGAGATTGAAACTTGAATGAATGTTGAACAAGACCCAGTGAAGGACAAGTATCTTGCCCCCTCTATAACCGTGGCTCTCAATATTTTTTTGAGCTGATTAAGACTCTCCACACATTTTTTTTAAATGTTGGTTTTTTTTATAAAGAGTTTCCATTTAAACTTTCTTTGTTTGCTCATTTTTTTATTTATATGAGAGCGACAGACAAAGAGAAAAAGGCAGAGAGAGAGAAAGGCAGAGAGAGAGAGAGGAGAGAGAGAGAGAATGGGCATGCCAGGGCCTCTAGCCACTGCAAATGAACTCCAGATGAGTGCACCCCCTTGTGCATCTGGCTAATGTGGGTCCTGGGGAATCGAGCCTCGAACCAGTGTCCTTAGGCTTCATAGGCAAGCGCTTAACCGCTAAGCCATTTCTCCAGCCCTCTCCACATATTTTTTGATGCCTTCTTTAATCAAAGCCTCTGTGTGTGTGTGTGTGTGTGTGTGTGTGTGTGTCCAATTCCTCTTAATCTGGACTGGTTTATGGTTCCTCCAACCAACAGAGTGTTACAAAAGCCTCACTGAGACAGGCCCCAAGTCCAAACCTTATGTGACTGGCAGTTAGTTTCTGCTTCCTGTCTCATTCTAAGAGAATAATCACCAGGTAAAATGTCTGACTCCATTGAGACATTCTTTCTGTGAGAAAGCCCAGCAGACCATGTGAAGAAGCCCTGGAGAGAGAGAGCGAGAGCGAGAGCGAGAGCGAGAGCGAGAGCGAGAGCGAGAGAGAGAGAGAGAGAGAGAGAGAGAGGCTGAAATGGCCTCTGTAGCCATTGCATCTTGAGGATCAGACCATGATATAAGATATCCTCAGAGGAGTCCAGACCCACCTAGCTACCAACTTACTTCAATTACCTTAGAACTCCCAGCTTATCAACTGCCCCAAATCTGTGAGAGAGTAATGAATTATTATGTCAAGCATTGAGTTTTGGGATAGTTTCTCACATCACAGTAGACAATCAGAACGCTCCTCTGAGCATCCTTGTGTGCTCTCTCTTCTGAGTTACCGGAAGTGGCACAAGCAGCCTGAGTTGTTTCTAAGTGCCTTTCCCACTTATTCTTCCCCACGCCCAGCAATTCTGACTCCAACCCTCAACATTCAACACAACTTGCATTATATCTTTGACTTTATCTTTCCCAGTTGTTTCCTGGTACACATATTTATCAAAAAAGAAGAAGAAAAGAACCACACACACTTTATGTATGCTACTCATTTCTTTGTTTTGTTTCCCCTACATTATAGGTGAAGAAAAGAGATGTATAGAAAGATTAATAAACAAAGATCAAAGAACTGGTGATTGGAAGAATTGTATCTGTGGTAGTTTGAATGAATGTTCCCCCCCCCCCCCCAATTGATTCAGGAGATTTATTAAAGCTTGTGGCTTGGTGTCACTGTGGTTGGATCCTAGGATATAGCCCTAAGGTGTGGGGGTGGACCCAGAATTCCTATCTAAAGATATGCAAAGTGCCAGAGTTCAGCCTGGTGTTCCTGGAGTGTGCTTGCTTCTGGTGTTGGTAGTGGCTTTTCTGTCTGTTTAGTCCTGTGAAAGTGGGCCAGCTTCTTATGCCATCATGGATTTTCCCTTCCATCTATAGGCTTCAATAAATCTCTTCCTCCCATAACTCATGCCTCATCTAGAGGTTCATCCCAGCAACTGAAGCTGAACTGCCACTGTAGCCCAATCACAGAGTTTGGCGTCTGATTTTGTGTTGTAGCCTCCATAGTTTGCCTCTGTCTTCTCCTCCCTTCTACCTTCTTCTCCATCCTGACAGAGCTTCTCATGCATGCCATGTTCCCTTTGCCAAGTCTTAGCCCAAAGGGTAGTTCCTTAAAGAACATCACTGTTGACTCAGATAACATCAAGTAGCCCTCCTTTCTTCACTGTACGTAGGTTAAGTCCTATCTACTTTGTTTTATTTTTGGCACAATATTTATAGGCATTGAAAACAATATTTTTCATTCATATTGAGCAAAGATTCTGTGTTTATCCCCTACAATATGCCCAGAAAGTCTGATACATACCGTTTGCTGAGTAAATGAATGTATGTACTTCCAGACCTAGAAGGTTCTTTGGGAGTAATCTGCTTTGTGACAACTCACTGGTGTTAGAGCAATGGTATAATATGGTGAGTATCCAGACAGCTCAGTACCTTCTGGTTTATTATTATTATTATTAATTATCGCTATTATCACTTAAGAGAGAGCAACAGACAAATAGAAGTAATATAGGCATGCCAGGGCCTCTTGACCCTGCAAATGCACTCCAGTGGCATGTGCTACTTTGTGCATCTGGCGTCACATGGTATGGTAGTTTGATTTAGGTGTCTCCCATAAACTTAGGTGTTTTGAATGGTAGGTCCTTAGCTGATGGCCATTTGGGAACTAAAGCCTCCTGGAGGCAGTGTATTGTTGGAGGTGGTCTTATGGGTGTCATAGCCAGCTTCCTCATGCCAGTGTTGGCACACTCTCCTGTTGCTATTGTCCACCTGATGTTGGCCAGGAGGTGATGTCTACCTTCTGTCATGCCATAATTTCCCCCTGTCATCATGGAGCTTCCCCTCAAGCCTGTAAGCCAAAATATACCCCATTTCCCACAAGCTGCTCTTGTTTAAGTAATTTCTGCCCCCAGTGTGAACCTGACTGCAACATTAAAGTTGGTACCAAGAGTGGGTCATTGCTACTAGAGACCTGACTATGTGGCTTTTGTCCCTTTGGAGCTGATTTTGGGGAGGAATGTGAAAGGATTTGAAACCTTGGCCTAAGAGCTTCCCAGCAGTGCTGTAAGTACAGCTTGGACTATTCTGGTCAGAGTTGAAAGACCTGAATGCAGTAAAAACTATGGGCTATGCGGTTTGGTTTGTGAGGGTGAGGAAGAGCTTTGTCTGGAATGTGCTAGCTGCATTTGTGTGAGAGGCTTATTGCATTCTGCCTACCTGTGTCCTGAGAACTTGTGCAGGGTTTCACTGTGTAGAAGTGGACTGGTGTGAATGGAGGAATATGGCACAGAAATGAGATCTTTGGGCCAAAACTTCTGCCCATTCAGCTACAATTACATGAGAGATTACAACCACTGAGATTGGGCCAGCTGACCAGCATTGGGACAACAGGAAGAAGGTAGACTCTTTTGACGGAGCCTGAATTCTGAAGAAGTATCCCATTCTTCAAAGTCAGCTTCATTCCTCCTGGATTAACATGTTGGCAGCCCACCTGGTATTATGGAGTATAACAAATACAGGAAAGACAGGGTCATTGAATTTGCAACATGGTTTTGTATTTTGGAGATGACCATGGGCAGAGTGAAGCAGGCTTGTTGGATTGCCTGTGTGGAGATCCAGTGGAGCCATGAGGATGAACTGTGGGTTGCAGTGGAGACCCCATGGAGATGCCAGGACTATGGGATGGCTGCCAAGGAGAGCTGCTGCACTGGACGAAATTTTCCAAGACTATGAGTAGCCTAGCTGGAGGGTTGGAATTGGAATTCCAGAGACTTGTCACTGACTAGAGTTGTTGGACTTGGAGCTATAGAGTTTGAAGTTTGCCCCGTTTAAATTTTGTATTTTGTTACATATTTCTTTGCTATGTCCAATACCATCTTTTGCAGTGTGTTTATTCTATGCTATTATGGTTTTTTGGTTTTCTTTGGTATTATGGCTCACTTAAAAGACCGTGGGCTACAGGGATGTTTGAACATCATTGGGATTGATAAAAACTATGGGAAATTTTAAAGTTGGACTGAACGCATTGTATTTTATATCATGTACAGTCATCAGTTTATGGGGACCATGGTGGAATGTGGTGGTTTGATTTCGGTGTCCCCCATAAACTTAGATGTTCTGAATGCTAGGTCCCCAGCTGGTGGCAATTTGGGAATTAAGGCTTCCAGGAGGCAGTGTATTGTTAGGGGTGGGCTTATGGGTGGTATAGCCAGCTTCTCCATGCCAGTGTTTGACACATTGTCCTGTTGCTATTGTCTACCTTGTGTTGATGAGGAGGTGATGTCTACTCTCTGCTCATGCCATCATTTTCCCCTGCCATCATGGAGTATCCCCTCAAGTCTGTAAGCCAAAATAAACCCTTTTCCTCACAAGCTGCTCTTGTTCAGGTGTTTTCTGCCAGCAATGTGAACCTGATTGCAACACATAGGTAGTAAGGAATCAAATTTGGGCAGTCGTGCTTTGCAAGTAAGTGGCTTTAACTACCAAGCCATCTCTCCAGCCTACTTTCTATTTTTTTTTTAATTTATGGCACCTGCCTATATCTGAGTTCCTAAAATAAATCCTGTTAATAATAATAAAAAAGAAACTACTTTCTGATAACTTTATCATGAAAAATAAAAGTGTTAAAGTATTAAAGGGTCTAAGTTATATTAGAAGTGAATTTATTACTTGAGGCCAATATTTCTTCAGAGTTAGAAAGGAGATCTACTGAGTAGGTAGAAGATTTTCATAAGTGGCTAAAGTATGGGTCTGTATCAGTTATTTTTCTTTTTGTTGTGATCAAATACCTGACAAAGGTAACTTAAGGGGTTATATTGCCTCACAGTTTCAGGGGAGAGAGCTTCTCATTGTGGGGCAGGTATGCAGCAAGAGTATGTGAAGTACTTGGTCCCATTGCACTTGCAGTCTGGAAGCAAAAAGAGACAGAGGTGGGTACTACTGCTCACTACTGTCTCCTTGTTATTCAGTCAGAGACTTCAGCCCATTTGAGGGCACTACCCCCATTCCAGGTGCCTTCCCTGCTCTGCTAAACCTTTCTAGAAACAGCCCCATAGACATAGCTGAGGTGTATTTCCATGGTGATCCTGAAGCCAGTCACGTTGACAGTGAAGATGAATTATCACAGCATTCTAGGAAGTTTTTAGAAAATTGAGGATTCTTTGGTAAATCTTTTACTTCTTCAAAATATTATCTTATACCCATTTTCCTCCTGTCAGCTTTCCTTCTCCACTGTCTGTCTTCTCTACTTTGGCTCACGTCTTCACTCCTCTCCTTTCTAGTATCTATCTCTGCTTTCTTTATTGCCAGATTCACAATTACCCTATCTCTTGACTTCATAACATCTTCTTTCTTCTTCAACCATTGCTACAGGTAAGGTTCTTACCCAGAGTCTGCAGTTCCAGTATCTCCTAATCCAGTCTTCTCCTATTCTAATCCTTCACCTGTCTTGCCACCAAAGCTATTTTTCCACAACAGGAAGCTGATCTCATCTCACTCAAGATCTACATTTGGATCCCACATCTTGCCGGCTTAGTCTATAATTGCTTCATGAATAAATGATGTTTGTATGGATAAAGTATCTTTAAATGATTTAACAATGCAAATTGTATGTCTGCTAGATGCACTCAGTAGATTCTATAAAGCGTGAAGCATTCATTTTTGAAAGCTATCTTTTATGAAAGGAAGGACGCACCCCTACCTGTTTGTGTGAGATGCTCCCTGGCAATGTCTGTCTCCTTCAAACTCAGGTATTCCTCCATGTCCCACAGGGTTTTCCTGCAGGCTTTTGGTGTTACCTTTATTCTACCTGGTCAGTAGCTTTTACTTCATATCTGAATTTGAGCATCATGATCATCTTTTCACAAGGGAAAATGTCCACTATGAGAGTTCAGAGAATCATCTGTGATTTTATGTGCACAGAAAATACTGACCTCATAAGTTCTTTTGAAGAAACTTCTTACTGAAAATCTCCATACATATAGACAATAGGCCATGATCATCATCCCTTTTCACAACCCTCCCTTTCCTCCTCTCCTTGTGCCCCCTTCATTAAATTCTTTCTTTCCAACTAGTTTTTTTTCTATGTTGATGCCATTTCTCACATAATTAAAAGTTAAAAAAAAATTCCTCTTCCTTCTTCCAGTCTTGAAGATGGTTCTCAGCAAAGGACTTAGAAACAACTGAGGAAGACATGCTCATGAGAAGAGATAGTGGGGATAAACCCACTCTAGAAACAAAGTGACAGGACCACATCTGGACAGTGGTGCCCAACAGGAGAAACTGGGCCTGTGAATCTTAGAGAAGACATATTCAATGGCCAGTTGACAGAGCCCTTTCTTAACCTTGAGACTTTAACAAGCTCAGCTACTCTTCTGGAGGTTTGAGCAGAGGGCCTATGTGCCACATTGAGATGAGTCTTAGAGGGGCAGCAGCAGCCCGAGGGAATCCAAGCTCCAGATGGCAGGTGGAAAATCCTGAACTCTTGGTGGAAAGGATTGTTGGCAGAGCGTTGTCAGCAAGAAAGGTATATTTGGGGGATATGGAGACCTTTCAAATCTAGAAGCATTGGGGAATTAGGTATACAGAAATCTAGTTAAAACTTGGTGGCTCATGCCTTTAATCTCAGCACTGGGGAGGAGGAGGTAGGAGGATCACCATGAGTTCAAGGCTACCCTGAAACTACATAGAGAATTCTGGGTCAGCCTGAGCTAGAGTGAGACCCTACCTTGCAAAATCAAAAAAAAAAGAAAAAAATTGAACTTCCAAACTTCCAAGACACTCATGTTATCATGTTCAAATATTATAATATGATCGCTCAAATGTTAAATGGACAATTGTAAGAATTCAATGAACTAAAGCATTAAAACAGAGGTTTTCACTATTACATATTATATTCTCTTTCCAGACTAAGAAGCAATAAACTCTGGAAAGAGAAAGACTTGAAATATTCCCAGTGGTGAGACAGCTTCTTTATGAGCCAGTGATCAACTCATATCTCACGAGTCAGGTGCAACTTGGAAATAGTCACAGAATGTGGAGAGATATAATCTTCTCAGGCCGTTATAAATGAAGTGAGTCTAGCCAAGTGCACAGAGATAATGCTTGAAATGGCCAGTGCATTCCTGTTAAAGGTTACATGGTACAATTAACAGTGAGCAGTGTGGTTTTAGTCTGAGCAGAGACAGCTAGAAGGCTTTCATTTTAATTCTGCTCACTTGCCAAAGAGAGGTTTTTAAGCATGCAGAAAGTAACCAGTAGTGGGGAAGCGAGGCCCTGCCTGGAGATTTCTGAATGGATAGGAAGACAAGATAGCTTTAAGGCATGTCCTCTGATTTAAGGCTTCCTTATCATAGATCTGACTTTTGGGAAGTCTGTTAAAACTTATAATCGAAAGAAACATCTTTTCTCTTTCTACTAACTGCCCATTTAAAAAAATTATTTCTCTGGAGCAAGCCCTTTTAAACATTTTACATAGCTTTCGTCACTTAACCCCCTAGGTTCCATCACAGTGCTCGCTTTATGATTCTCACTTCACGGTAAGGAGAACGGTTCTCAGAAATGTCGTTCTCAAAGACACAGAACTTGGAAGTGCCAGAGCTATGTCTGGAACTCTATTGATGTGACCATGAGCAGTCTCACTGCATCATCCCTTGCACCTCCTGCAGTCCTCTCCTTCCTTCTCTTCTTTTCCAACTCAAGAGAACTTTCTGAGTTCTAAGAAAAAGATGAACTGACTCAGTCTCATCAAGAAGGGTGGTTGTGTCTTCAGAGTCTTCTAGATGGTGACTCGTTTTATTGATAATCATTCATTCTTTTAAAATCCAAATATTTAGTAGTGATCTTCCGAGATGGAGATATGGAGTTAGGCACTGAGGAACAGGGACTGTGTCCTGGGAAACTCATGGTTTAGGGGGAGAGATGACAGCTTGATTAAATACCTACCAGGCAGAACTACAGGGACAATGACAGAGCCGAGCTCAAGGCACAGGGGAAGGCCAAACTTTTCCTTTCTGATGGCTCAGAGAGGGTTTCATAAGCACCAAAGCAGAACTAATCTACAGTACGTCATATTTCCATGGGTAAAATACTTTATGAAAAGAAATCACATTATGTGCTATCCACTCCTTCCCATTCCCTCATAGGCAACTACCTGAAATGTTCAGAAAAGCACATATGAGGGTTGACACGCTGTAGATACCAAAATGATCTACATTCCTCTCCTTGAAAGTCTCCTTTCAGCCACTGTGCCTCTGGCCATGATTCCTTCCTTCCTTCCTTCCTTCCTTCCTTCCTTCCTTCCTTCCTTCCTGATGCCTATAACACAGCTCTTCCCGGGGTTCTGTATTACAGCTGCCCTCTGTCATTAGGGTTGTTTGAAAGCCCCGTTCCTTGCCGAAATAAGGCTGAGCCTCTGAGGCCCAGGTCCACAGGAAATTGATCTCTTGAGTCTGTCACAGAAATATGAAGGTCTGCAAGGTAGAGTGTAGTATTACGGTGCAGGTGCGTTGCCCAGATGACGTGCTGATGGCAGGAGAGGTGAGGACGCCCCGCTGCCTTTCACAGTTGCAGACAGAACGTTGCAGGGACAAGGGGGACAACTGGCATGCCTCGCATTCCTCCGGGTTGAAAACAATAAAAAGTGGGGGAATGGGAGAAAAATCAAATTTCTAAGAAGAGATGTCAGCAGTAAATTTAACACAGGTGCAATATTCTACAAACAAAGGGTGTTTTGTTTCTATGGCCTCTGGCTCCTCGAAACCTGCCCCTGCCTCCTTCCTGCTCTGTGCATCTCTTTTTAACTTTGGAAGGCAGATTAAAATGTTGATACCCTCTTTCGGAGAGAGTAGTTTCAATGTTCTTAGTACCTTTAATGTAACTCTTCCTCCCCCCCCCCAATCTTAACTTTGTTGGGTGTAACAAAGCTTACCCTAAGGTTTAATTCATTCGTAAGGCTTTTCATTTCTTCTGATTGCGCCTATGTGTATTACTGTGACATGGCTTTTCTTAACCATCTGTTCTCTCTTGCATCTATAATTTAATAAAGAAAATAAAAATGGAAAACCAAACATTGACTTTAGTTAGAGTAACGAATTTAGAAATTCTAAAAAAAAAAAAAAATCTCATTCTTGGTTAAGATTAGATAAAAGACATATTTTGTAAGATTTTAAAAGTTCAAGTTATTTATATTCTTTCATGTAGCTGTCACAAGCAGAGAAACTGCAGAGCGATGAAGGTGTGTGTCGTTCAGATTGGTTTTACCTAATGATTTATATACTTCCCTTTGATAATAGATGACCAGAGAACAATTCCCACCTCTACCAATGAAGCTTGAGGTCAGGCATCGTCCAACTTTGTGAGTCACCTTAGCAAGCCTTAAAAAGAATAAATGCCACCATTTCCTGGGTAGTGACTCACTTAACTTGTGATAGACAAGTGACATGCTGTGGATGTAGTGATGTCACTACTCTGGGTGGCCGCACAGTGTGAACAGAAGGAATGATTCTAACCCAGGATCATTAACGATATTTGGATGAACCTGGCAGTGACTTCAAATGGTGACACCATATCTGTAAGGGGTGCAAAATTTACAAAAGTGTGATATTTTAACCCTAATTGGCTACCATTTCCATTCTAGCATCTCTTGTCAAAATTCTAAAACCTCCCGCTTCACATATGACAGTGGCCTTTTAGAAGCCAGATTAAAGGGGAGTCACACTGGGGGGTGTAACGTTGTGGTCTGTAGTCACCTCCGTGCACAGTTATTGTGAGAACATGCTGCTGGCTATGGAAGTTGTCAGGAACAAAATGGAGTCACTTGTATCGGCACTAAAGAAATAAAAAGGTGTGGCCGCTTGAAAGTTGCCCATGTTCTGATAGATAGACTCCACCCATGTCCATAGAAGCAACCCTGATTAAACTCAGTGGGTCACACAAGAAAGGTATCAAGGTGGAAGTGGGGCTACTTGGGAATAAGAGGATCAGCAGGAGAGGAGGGATGGATAAGAGAAGGTAATGGGGGTGATGAGTATCAAAATGCACTATAGATGTATAAAACTTGTCAAGGAATAAACTAGGAGAAGAAAAAGAAAGAAAAGAAAAGTAGAAGTTTTAAAGGAAGAGTTCTTGTGCATAATTGACTGATGGTCACTATCTCCAAAGACTACCAGAACCATATAACCTTACACAAAGAACAATACAGACTGATGTACTTTACATTTTTTTTTAATGTTACTGTTTATTCATGTGTGTGCATGTTCATATCATGGTACACATGTGGAGGTCAGAGGACATCTTTGGAGTAGGTCCTCAGCTATTCACCTCATTTGAGACAGTTTCTTGTTCTGGATTCTTGCTCTACTGTTCTTTGGTGCACTGACCACCATTGGCTCCCAGGAAATTCTCCCATCACTACCTCCCATCTCACCAGCCATCCATGTCAATGTGCTGGGATCACAGAAGCCCACCTCAGCCAGGGGTCTGGAGAATCAAAGTCTGGTACTCTAGCTTATGTGGCAGTTGTGTCATACACTGAGCCAAGTCCCAAGCCTCCTTATATACTTCTGATAATAGTACTGTAAGGTTATCAATTTAGTCACTGTTCAACATTGCTTGATAGTTCAATGGACTAGTAAAATGTATGAACATCCTGAATTGTGTGTAATTTCTGGTCCCTATACTCACTTAGTCTCTTTCATCTCCACAAAGATGGCCCAGCTGTGTGTATAATCTAACAGTTCTCTCAATTGAAAAGTTCTAAGTCTCTGACCGTTGGTGAAACATTTGTTTGGTTTTGGACTATGTCTCCTGAGTTGAAAATCTATTCAGCACTCAAAACTTTGTTTATAACCTACTTTTATTGTAAGATCTTTAAATATTTTTTCTTTAGCATTTTTTATTTGTTTATTTATTTATTTATTTATTTTTGAGATTGGATCTCACTCTAGCCCAGGTTGACCTGGAATTCACTGTGTAGTCTCAAGATGGCCTTAAACTTTGGCGATTCTCTTACCTCTGTCTCCTGAGTGCTGGGATTAAGGCGTGTGCCACCATGCCCCGTTTTTTATTTTTGATTCCCATGTTTATTGTACTAGCTACTAGTAACAAACAGCATGAAAAAAAAAATAGCTTGCACCTCTAATGAGTATCCCCCATCAAATAGTCACAGTATAAGAAAACTTGAAATGTCCTTTAATCCTAAGGAAGAAATTTTATAGTTCACCAAACTGACACACACTTAAATGCTAAGTGATGTTACTAATGTCAGAGTATGTAACAGAAATAAACTTTTCAAGACTGTAAATGATAACAAAACGTTTTGTATTAACCATATGGATGGAATTACTTTCCTGATGTTGCTGTCAAAAGTATTATGCAACAGTTGTCATATGAAAGATCAGTCAATGGACATGCAGCCCCAACTTCCAAGGGAAATACAAAGAATAATGAGTCAAGCAATTAGTTAACAAGGTATGTTTTTTTCTGAATTTTGTAATGTTTGAAGTATTTATCACCTGATAAAAATTTGTGATAGACTTCTTTTTTATTGTAAATAACTGGGGAGATGGTTCAATAGGAAAGGGCATTTGCTGCACAAGCGTGAGTGCCTGAGTCGAAGCTCTAGCACCTGCACAGAAATCTGGGTACGATCATGTGCAACTGTAGCCCTAATCCTGAGGATGGGGAGTGGGGACAGGAGAGTCACTGGACCACACTACTCTGACAATCTGACTCAACATGGCATCTACAGGCTCAATGAGAGATTCTGTCTCAAAGAAACATGCAGATGGGTGATGGAGGAGGACATCCAGTTTTGTTTTTTCTGCAGAGTACATGCATCTTCATATAAAAAAAAAACACATAATACACTATATCCATACCACACACACCACACCCATGCGCAAGATAAACAAGTATCTACTTTCACAGTTGATTTTATTTTATAATTTCATAGCCCTTTTTCTTAAAAATAACTTCCAAATTATATCAGTTTCTGGCACAACAGAACCTTGATTTCTTTTATAAAACTTGGATGTGCTCTGAGATTATGAAGAGATATTTGCAAGAGGACTTTTTATTGATCAAAAGTCTTGACAGGTCATGATACACAGAGACATTTCCTCCTACCCATAACTAAGGGCTAACCCCACAATGTATGACCCATATACCCCAGCAAGGAGGGGCCAGGGGGAGGGGGGAGGACAGGGAGGAGGCTAACAATGGTACCAACTTGACTGTATTCACTGAGTATAAAACTAATTTAAAAAAAAAAGCAGCTCATGAAATAAAAAGTAAATCTACCTACAAAACAAAAAGTCTTGACATAGGAGATGAATGTTTAATAATAATCATCCATCCATGGCAGTTCTTTTTAAAATTTTTTATCTAATAGTGTTTTATAAAATGGTTGCACACTTAGATCCCCTCTCCTCACCCCAGTTCTGCTGAGGGTCTTCGGGGGGGGGTGGTTATTGGTATCCATTGTGGGGATCAAGAGGTCTCAGTCAGTCTCGGCAGGGTGGGGGAAACACAGTGTCTTGGGGATATGGAAGTTCTGTAAAGCAGTCTGATGATGAGCTTAATGACATCAGAATTCAGGAATATTAACTTGGCATTCAGTATCTGCCCAGTTCTTTAGGCCATCTGTGGGCAGGCCCCACCTACTCTTTTGTCCAGCTCTGTCTAGCAATTGAATACTCAATCCAGTGAAAGCAGTCTCTCCCTTGTGTTCTACTCCTATGTGCTAAGTTGGCCTGCTTACTATTTGCCCAGCTTTAGGTTAAGTTTTTCCTATTCCTATCACCATCAGTCCTTACCCTGTTCATCCTTCAAGGCTCATCTTCCACAAATTGGCCATTAACAATCATCATAAACCAGCACAAGAAGATATTTTATTTTTAGAGCTTTTTAAGAATTTTATCTTATTTATTGAGAGGGAAAGAGAGAGAGAGAGAGAGAATTGGTGTTCCAGGGCCTTAATCCATTATAAATGAACTCCTGATACATGCATGCATCACCTTGTGCATCTGGTTCATGTGTATCCTGGGGAATGGAACCTGGGTCCTTGGGCTTTACAGGCAAGTGCCTTAGCCACTAAGCCATCTCTCAAGCCCAAGAAGATATTTTAAAGTAAGATATGCAGGAGACAAAAAGAGAAAAGATACAAGTGATACAACTGTAAGTTAAGGCTCTGCAAAAATAGAGGGTCAGAGTCAAATTTTTGGTATAGAATATTTGAAGGGTTTTAGGAATGAAAATTATTGAACATGAAATTGAAAGATTTTTTTCTTTGGTCATACTTTAGTCAGTGTTAGGAAATATTCCAATGTACTTTGGTGATTTACAATGATAAAACTATATCTGCAGTGTTTCTAGAAAAAAATATAAGACACTAAGTAATTTAGGAATATATTAGTCAAGTTGGAAGTTATACTAAATTTTTAATCATCTGTGGAAAGGATGTCAGTCTTAAAGGACAGGTAACACACAAAGCTGGTATTGTTGAATATGCCCAGGTGTGTGTGTGTGTGTGTGTGTGTGTGAGAGAGAGAGAGAGAGAGAGAGAGAGAGAAAGAGCAAGAAAGAGAGAGAGAGAGAGTGAGTGAGAGAGAGAGATTGATTTGTATATTATTATACTTGTTTTTCAGTTAAGAAAATTGAACCTAAAACAGTTAATAGCATTTTACAAGTTATCTAGTAAGGAATGAGAATGAAGACTAGAACAGCTATTTTGCATCAACAAGGCAATAATTTGTTTTTATTTGTTTTTGTAGAGTGCTAAAAATGTGAATATTTTACACATTTTGTTTTTGTTGATACCCCTTTTCTACTCTTGGCTCTTGTATTCCCTGGTCTTAAGTGCAGCTGGTGAATATGTTGTCCCATTTGGTATGTTGTCTATTCACTCTACTGATAGTTTGCTTAACTATTAAGAAAACTTTTAATTCCATGCAATCCTATAGGTCAATTCTTAAAATTATTTGATGTGCTATTAGAGTCCTGATTAGAAGGTTCTTGCCTATGCTTTTGTCTTGAAATGTGTTCTTTATGTTTCTAACAGTTTTATGTTTTAGGTTTTAAGTTAAGGTATTTGATCCATTGTAATTGTTATGCTAGGTGAGAGATATGGATCTAATTTCACTCTTCTGAATGTGGGTATCAACTTTCCCTATCACCCTTTGTTAACTGGCTATCTTTCTTCCAGTTTGTGTTTTTGATACCTTTGTCAAAGCTTGGTGGCTATTGCTATGTGGATTTCTTTCAGGAGCCTCTGTTCTGTTCCATTGGTCTGCATGTCTGTCTTGGTGCCAATATACTGCTGTCTTTGTCATTATGGCTCTGTAGTATAAGTTGAGGTCAGGAATTATGATACCTACAGCAGTGCTCTTTTTGCTTTGGATTGCTTTGTCCATTTTTGGCTGCTTTTCCATGTGCATCTTAAGATTGTCTTTTTTCTTTCTGTGAAGTATGTCATTGGAATTCTGATGGGGATTGCATTGAATCTGTACATTACTTTTAGTACAGTGTCATACACTAAATACATTTAGAATAATGTTGACTCTAGGTTTGTCACATACAGCTTTTATTGTATAAGATATGTTCCTTCTATTTCTAGTTTCTTCAAGCTTTTTATCATGAAGGCATGTTGAACTTTGGGAATGCCTTTCTGCATCTGAGATGATCATGTGATTTCTGTCCACAAGACAAGAAGTTTAAGAAAAAAATTACATATTAATTTTGATGGAACAAGAAGAAAGACAGGAAATTATAACAATGATGATCTCATAAACCACTAGGCTGCTTGCTTCCATACCTCTGTTTAGGAAAACAAAACTCTAATTTACTCAAGTCATTTTAGCATAATTCATACACATGTTGAGGTGACTCTTATATTTCAGATAATCATATTTAGTTAATCTGTCACTAGACCAGGTATTGACAATATACAAACCAAGGTAGTTAAGTTAGAGAAAATGGTGTAGACAGTTAGCAGTGATGAGATCTACTCTTTCTTCTCTCCTCCTCCTTCTACTCATGTAAGAGATAAGTAAACTGAATCTACATTTAGACATCTGTCAGCAAGGGATTAGGAAGTAACTTGGTTGAGAAGCACACTTTCTATATATAATCTAGTAGCCATTTTGAGTAAAACTCAAAATGGTTTGAGCCTCACAGGTTAAATAAGTTAATAATAATATTGTTTACAATAGCTAAACAGTAGCCAGCTTATAAGACAAAATTTTAGGTAATAATTCCTGGAAAAAAAAATGATATGTGTTAATTTTTACTGTGTTTATCTCACCAAACAATTTATTTTTAATTACCACAAGAGACTGTGGTAAGAGCCTGTGGGAGTTTAGAAAAAATGGTCAGTTCATGAAGGCTTTAATGTATAAACCTATGGCTTAAAAAAAAAGTCTTTGAATGTTTATTACTCAGAGAATTGGCTGAAGCAACTAGCTCAGAAGTCTACCAAATTTTGAGGAACTTGCATTGCTTAACCACACAAATTTTAAAAATCCCAGGACAGCTGGGTGTGATGGTGCGAGACTTTAATCCCAGTACTCAGAAGGCAGAGGTAGGAGGGTAGCTATGAGTTTAAGGCCAGCCTAGGGCTAGAGTAAGACTCTGCCTCAAAACAACAACAACAGCAAAATCCCAGGACAAAGCATTATCCGTATGCTACTATTCAACCTCCTCAAAGCAATCCTTGGAACCTAAATAGTGCTGCAAGTCCATGCAACCTTGAAGGTACCTTGAAGACTCCTACCCCAATGCTTCAGTATGATGTAGTAGTGGAGAATTAGTAAGTAGACTAGACATCTCCAAGGAACCCAACCTGGGTACAAGATTGATCAATGAAGAGTCTTAGCTACCCTTACCAGCAAGATCTGATAGTTGCCAACTGACTTCACTTTTTTTTTTTTTCAAATGAGTTCTGTTACTACTGTGAGCACAGTTCCTATACCACTTGTATACTGGACATTTTGCAAGTAAGTAGGAGAGGGAAGGATTCTATGTGGCAAAAAGGTATACTGTTCCAGAAATTCACAGTTCAGTCTAGAAGAATGGATAGGAAGTTAGAATAGGACATCTTTTCAAAAGATTCCCCATGGCTGACACACTTCTCAATGGGAGCCAGTATTGGGATTCTAGATGAGATCATTCCTTGCTATTCTAGAGTATGGTACATGCTACAGGACCATTATCATGACAAATAAAATTTCTTCTGGAATTTTAAAGTATTTGTCAAGGTATAAAATACTAGGACAAATGTGACTATGGATATTGGGAGGCTCTGGAAGTTATAGTTAACTGCCCACCAAATGTACATTTTCATCTCTTTTAACCTTAAGAGTGAATTAGCTAGGTGTCTAGAAAAGCTGCTCACATTCTGGGACTCCTTTATACTTAGCTGAATCCCAAACAAGGTATGCAAAAGTCGCCAGATTGCACATCCTGCAGAACTTTTCAAAATAACACAGGCTCTTCTACTGTAAGACTTTTGTCCTTTTCCTTCATTAGCTTGCCTGGAACATGGTGTGTGGAGTTGTTAGACTTGTCCTCTATGCATGAGTTCAAGGCCATCTGCTTAGCTTGACAGAGAACAAGTACAGCCAGGGTCCTATAAGGCGTCCTTGGCTGCTGTATCAGTCTCGCCTGTTTTCTGACTTCTGTACAAGCCAAAGAAGCCACTTGTGTAGGCCTCTTGAGAGTTTCTGTTGCTTTTAGGCAAACCTCATTCTAAGTGAGAGAAAATGAAAGCAACTTTTCCTGCTCTTGTTTCAGTAAAGATTTTATGGATCCAGAAAAAGTAAAGAAGAGTAAAAGAGGGCTGGAGAGATGGCTTAGCAGTTAAGGTGCTTGTCTGCAAAGCCAAAGGACGTAGGTTCGACTATCCAGGACCCACACAAGCCAGATACACAGGGAGTGCAGGATCTGGAGTTCCTTTGCAGTGGCTGGAGGCCCTGGCGCACCCATTCTCTCTCTCTCTCTCTCTCTCTCTCTCTCTCTCTCTCTCCTGCCTATTTCTGTATCTCTCTCTCTTTCTCAAATAAATAAATAAAAATAAAATATTTTTTAAAAAAGAAGAGTAAAAGAGAGTCATGAAATTAAATGCAACTTTATAGGTTAAAGAAAGTTACTTAAATTCTACCTTCACAATGAAGCTGAATCTCAGGGGTAGCTTTAAGAAGCTCAAAGTAAATGTGTGATCAAGAGAAAAAGACAGGGATGGAGAGATTGCTTAGTGGTTAAGGCATTTGCCTACAAAGCCAAAGGACCCAGGTTCAATTCCACAGGACCCATGTAAGCCGGATGTACAAGGTGGCACATGTGTTTGGAGTTAGTTTGCAGGGTTAGAGGCCCTGATTTGCCCTTCTTCTATTTGTTTCTTTTCTTCTCTGTCAAATAAACAAAATAAAATATTTTTATTTATTTATTTGTTTATTGTTATTTTTGGGGGGAGGAGTTCAAGGTAGGGTCTCACTGTAGCCCAGGCTGACTTGGAATTCACTATGTAATCTCAGGCTGGCTTCAAACTCACAGCGATCCTCCTACCTCTGCCTCCTGAGTGCTGGGATTAAAGGCGTGTGCCACCATGCCCGGCTCTAAAATAAAATATTTTTTAAAAAGAGAGAAAAAGGTAGCTCTCACTGAATTTTTCTTGTATACAAATAAATTATTTTGCCTATATCATATGTATAAGTTGCATGATTATTTTTGCTGCTCATGTATATAGATAGATAGATAGATAGATAGATATGTATAACATGCAGGATTGTTTTGCCAACACTATAATCTATAGGAATGAATGCTCATGGTAAACATAACAGGAGAAAAAGTAGGCATCATTCTATTGGGAATTTTTAGTTAAAAAAGAATTCAAGGTAAAAGCATGTACTTTGTGATGAGAAGACCTGTCTGATTGTAGCAGGAACTCATTGCACCTGCTTAAATGAGTGGATTGAGATGTACAAATGTCAAGAGTTTATTGGAGGCATATGTCCCTCTGAAGCACTAATTTCCCAAGAAAAAGATGAGAATGGGTCCAGCCTTCCCCCGTTTCCAGAAGAAGAAAATCTGTAATTTCAAGCAGTCATTTACTAGAAAACAACACCGGCAATTTAAGGTAAAAGCAGTATCCTTGTGTGTTGGCCCTGCCGCTCTGAAAATGTCCCAGGAAGAGTTAATGATGCTGGACCCACATACTGATCGCAACAGCTGCACCAGGGACCCTTCTGCAGGAAAGAAAGAAAATAAGTTTTAATTAAATTGTATTAATTGGTTTAGCTGATCTGGAAATAGAGTAAGGGTTCTGCTCTAATTTTGTGTTTTGGCTCAAGTCCGCTTGTCCTTGACGTGAGAATAAAGGAATGAAACAATAAAATGCCTAGAAATGCCCTGCTAGAGACTTTTAAACTGTCCAAGGTTAAGGAGCAATGCTATCTCAGAGATGAACTTAAAATTCTGCTGCCAACTTAGAGAAGTCAGAAGTGCAGGCAAGAAAAGGATGTGATTAAAAACCCCACTGCCTTAGAGCTCTGTAAAGCTGCAGAGAAAAGGCAGGCATTCTTCCCATAATAGTGAGCACTTGTTACAGAGAAAAGGAGGAGGTTGTGAAAGCTTCAGGGTCTAATGACCTTATTTTAGGCCACTCAGCGTAAGTTTTCGTATATAAGGTAACTGGGATTTGTAGTAGAGTGAAGCTTGATAGTTTGACCTTACTTGTGAAAACTACATTTTATTACACTTAAAGCCACATTTGAATCCATCTTACCTGACTGTGTTATAGCACTTGTCATCAGTACTATGTAAAACAGAAAGTATTTTAAACAGGCATAATGGGAATCTTTGTTACTGTCATGTTTCTATAAGCTAAAAGGTTGAATATAATGATAATCACCAGAAATGCTCACTGCATGCCAAAATTCTGTGGCATGGGGAAGATCCTCTGTAAAGATTAGGCTTAAACATTGTTCTGTAGAAAACATGGAGTTAAAATTTACCATGAAAAAAATATGTGGTGGTGGGGGGGGACAGTGAGCTTGCTATGGACTGATTATCCGTGTCCTTCAAAACTTCATATGTGGAAACTTCAAGCACCAGTGTGATAATAGTTGGAGATGGGACTTTAAGAGGTAATGAGGTTTTACGTGACACCATGAACTTGAGACTGGTAACGGATTATTCTTTGATGAACAGACACCAGAAAGTGCTCTCTCACTCTGTTCTCTTGCTATTGCTCTGCTTTGTGAGGGTATGATGGGAACGCTGCCATCTGCAAGTTAGGAGAAGCCTTCGCCAGGGACTCAGTCATGCTGCTACCTTGATCTCATAGTTCCCCAGAGCTGTGAGGAAGTAATGTTTTGGTCTTCTGGCTTCCATGTGTTTTTTTTTTTTTTTAATTTTTTTGTTTATTTTTATTTATTTATTTGAGAGCAACAGAGAGAAAGAGAGAGAGAGAGAATAAGCGCGCCAGGGCTTCCAGCCACTGCAAATGAACTGCAGACACGTGCGCTCCCTTGTGCATCTGGCTAATGTGGGTCCTGGGGAATTGAGCCTCGAACTGGGGTCCTTAGCCTTCACAGGCAAGCGCTTAACCACTAAACCATCTCTCCAGCCCCATATGTATATGTTTTTCATGATAGGGTCTTGCTGTAGTCCAGGCTGACCTAGAATTCACTATGTACTTACAGGGTGGCCTTGAACTCAGAGCAATCCTCCTACCTCTGCCTCCCCAGTGCTGGGGTTAAAGGAGTAAACCAGCACACGCTTGACAGTTTATACATATTCACATATATGTATATATGCGAGAGTGAGAGAGAAAGAGAGACCTTTGGTGCACCAGGGCCTCCAGTCTCTGCAGTCCACTCCAGCCATGTATGACCCCTTGTATTTATGTGTAGCCTTGTGTGCTTGCATCACTGTGCGTCTGACTTACATGGGTCCTGGAGAGTTGAACATGAGTCCTGAGGTTTCACAGGCAAGTGCTTTAACTGCTAACCCTTTCTGCAGCCCTCAGTCTGTATTTTATTATGGTAGCCTGAGTTGACAAGTATAAAACCAGTGGGAAAATATTTACAGCTGTTATTTATAATCACGTGCACTGCACAATGAGATTGTATCTGTGACTTAGACTTTTAATCCATGGACTGCGTTCAGAAAGTTTCTCATTGTTAATACCTGACTCTCCTTCACATTCTCTTAGCAAGGTGATGCATTTTCCCCATAGCGACAACTGCTGAAACATTCTATTTTTATTTGTTTATTTATTTATTTGACAGAGAAAGAGGGGGAAAGACGGAGAGAGAGAATGAGGGGGCCACAAGCCACTGCAAACAAACTCCAGACATGTGTGCCCCCTTGTGCATCTGGCTAACATGGGCCCTGGGGAATGGAACCTGGGTGCTTTGGCTTTGCAGGCAAACGTCTTAACTGCTAAGCCTTCTCTCCAGCCCTGCTCAAACATTCTACATGTCGGTCAGTCAAGAAAGCTCACTGATAATGTGGGTATCATTTCTCATCTGTTGTACTTGTTTGAACACACTGTGTGCCTTCAGAACTGAAAGCACATCTTTAAGAGCCACATTAGCCTCTTCTTTTCAACTGCAAAGTCCATGGGCTGTGCTTCAAGAATCTTGATGAAATGGCAGTGTGATTGTGACTGCTTTTTTCCAGTGTTGGAAGTGAACTCAGCTCCATTGACAGATGGGGCCAATATTCAGCCAGCTGAAGAACCTTAATGGAGTAGAACCAAGGGTTAGAGTAAGAGAGAGAAAAATTAATATACAAGAACACAAGAACACATCCTTTTCATTGTCTGGGTCTACTCAGACACTTACCTAAGTGTTTCCCCATCCTTCTTGAGCCTCTGTCTGATGTAATCATATAAAAACATAGTTTTAAAAATTTAATATACTTTAGTCTTAGAAAATTCTGTTATAAGATGCCATATATGTCTACCTAGGTGCAATCTCTTACTCGTTCTCAAAACATAATTGCTCTGGGTGAAGTGGTTAGAGAAAGATTCAGTGGTGAAGGATGAACCTTTTTTGTCCACTTCACCACAATCCATAGCTCCTGAAGCCCAGCCTTAGGCAAATCCCAGAAGTGAGTCCCCACACATGGAGGTTGTAGTCATCATGCCTGTTTGAAAGGCTTCTATGTATGGGCTCCTCAGACAATAACACAGAGTCATCATTAGGACTCTTGTATACCATTATGTCTTACAGAGTGTAGCAGGTCTTCAGTGTATCTTATATAGTCTCCCTATGTGGGAGCAAGCCCGTAGGGCAGACTCAATACCTTTTCCAAGTATACTTATGACAGGTTTTTGATCCAAGGATGAATGTTCTACCTCTCAGATTACTTCATATTCGGGGATAGCAGAAGGATTAGAAACTCAGATGCTGAAGAGCCACAATAATCTCACACTCCGAAGAAATCATGCAAATATCCTGTGCAGTATAGGGAAGACACCCACCCACATCTTTCCTTTGCCCTCTTTCTCAGGGCAAGAGTTCAGCTTTTAATGGTCAATGTTTAGGATATGTTTAGATTCCATGGCATTTAAATCCATTTTATTTGATTCTTATGATTCTAGAAAAAATAATGCCTTTATGCACTAGTTAGTTGTGGCCATCCAGTATATTATTTCAAATTTTAGTAGCTTAAAGCAACACGTTTTTATTATTTCACAGTTTCTGAAGGTCAGGGTTATGCATACAGTTCAATGTGGTCTCCTGCTTGTGTTCTTCTACAAATCTCTAAACAAAGAAGGATGTCAACTGGTGGACTAAGGATCTATTTCTTTCCTTTTTGTTTTGTTTTCTTTTTGTTTTTGGTGGGGGCGGGTTTCAAGTCAAGATCTCACTCTAGTGCAGGCTGACTTGGAATTCACTTTGTAGTCTCAGGATGGCCTCTAACTCACAGTGATCCGCTTACTTCTGCCTTCTGAGTGCTGGAATTAAAGGTGTGTGCCATCATACCTGACTTCCATATATTTATCATCAGGGGGTTCTTGGTATCCACTGTGGGGTCATAAATGCACCAGTCAGTCTCTGTGATGGGGAGGGATGACAATGTCTCAGGTTACTCTTTCCCACTCTGTGGCTCTTACAATCTTTTCATTCCCTCTTCTGCAATGTTCCCTGAGCCTTGGTGGGTGTGTTGTAAGCCTACTTTAGTGTTGAGCTCTCTGCAACCTCAGAATTTCTGCTTTGATGACTTTTGTGTGTCCTCAGTGTCCAGTGTCATTTCCCTGGAGCTGGTTGTCAGGCTAGCAGGGAAAGGAGCACTAATATTTAAATCAACACTTCCCCTGTAATATCTCCTGGGGCCTGGCACACATGATAGAGGTGGCTTGTTGTGCACAAGGCAGGCAGCTATCTTTCATTCTCATATTGATAGATTTGGTTCTCAATTTTTTGCTGCCATCTATAAACAAAAAACAAACCAGATTCTCCAACCAAGAGTGAGAGCAGCATGGATCTCAAGGGGATAAGAACAGCTATTTAAGAGAAATTTTGATGGGTATAGTCACTCTTCTTGGCTAAAAACCAGTTGGAGCTTCTTTCTTGAGTTTATGGCTTTCCTATCCATAGGATTCTGGCTTGGTTCTCAGTACTAGGTATGAGTTCTCTCCCACTGAGTGGGCCTCATATCCAATCAGAGAGCCATTGATTACCCAGATAGCTTGTGTACCACTATTGCACAGGTGTATACATCTTGTCCAACTGGTTAACATAACTTTTATATCTTTCAGGATCTTCTTACTTCTTACTTGCTCACACTGTTGGTGCCATTATCCCCCAGCAGCTGGCATAGAACTTTCTAGCACTGTGAGGGCTAGCCAGCAGAGAGGGGGAGAAGGATTAATTTCTAAGCTCAGTTGGTGCTTTGGAGCAACACTCATTTTCTTACAGTGCTCTATTCCTCAATGTCTATTCACTGGAGGGTGCCCTTAGTTGACGAGAGAGCTCATGGTTGCTTGATAATCAAAGCCTGATGCCATTATGTAAATAGAGAAAGTCTGCCTGTGGTAGTGAAGTGTCCATCTTCTGTAACCTAACTATGAAAGCAACATCCCATCACCATGGATATAGTCTGTTGGTTAGAAACAAGAATAGCTTTCAAGAGGATAAGATTATATATCAAGGTGTGAATTGCAAGAGGCAACAGGTATCTTTAGGATCCGTGTTAGACTTGGTCTACCTTACTAGTATTGAGAGAATATTTAAAAATAAATAAATAAAAGGAGGCTACCTATTTGACAATATTCACTTTTCTTTTTCTTGGTTTTATGAGGTAGGGTCTCACTCTAGACCAGGCTGACCTGGAATTCACTATATAGTCTCAGGTCAGCTTCAAACTCAACAATGATCCTCCGAACTCTGCCTCCCAAGTGCCGGTATTAAAGGCATGTGCCACCACACCTGGAAAAATATTTTTATTCATTTACTTGAGAAACAGGGAGACAAAGGTAGATAGAAAAAGAGAGAATAGGCACACCAGGACTTCCTGCCATTGTAACTAAATTCCACATGCACGTGCTACTTTGTTTATCTGGCTTTATGTGGGTATTGGGGAATATGCTTTGTAGGCACGTGTCTTAACTGCTGAGCCATCTCTCTAGCCCCTCACATTTTTATTCCTTATTTTCTTCCTAGTTTTAGCTTCAATATTTAAGTTAAATAAATAAAAGTTATTATTGCTCGCAGCAAATGTAATTTCCAAAAGAAAAATACTGTGAATACAGAGATGTTTCCATCTAACTACAGCCTTTTCTATTTAGAAATATAATTTCATTTTCTAAAACATTTCATTTTTAATTATTTAGTTAGTTATTTGCAAGGAGAGAGAGAGAGAGAGAGAGAGAGAGAGAGAGAGAGAATGGGCTTGTCAGGGCCTCTTGCCACTGCAAACAAACTCCAGCTGCATGAACCACTTATGCATCATGCTTTACTGGTTCCTAGGGAATTGAACAGACTTTTCAAGCAAACACCTTTAATTACTGAGCCATCTTCTCACCCAAGAAGTATAATTTAAATGTTAAATTAAGGTCCATAAGGATATTGAGATTTTTTATTTAAATATTCCTCAGTTGCAGATAGCTTTGAATTCTTTTTCTATTGTAAATTGGCACACAGCTGGGGAATTGAACAGACTTTTCAAGCAAACACCTTTAATTGCTGAGCCATCTTCTCACCAAAGAAATATAATTTAAATGTTAAATTAAGGTCCATAAGGATATTGAGATTTTTAATTTAAATATTCCTCAGGTTGCAGATAGTTTTGAATTCTCTTTCTGTTGTAAATTGGCACACAGCTTCTTTATATACTAACTTTTTTTTTTTCGACGTGTTTGAATTTACTTAGAATGTATCCTCAGAGGAAGTCTATAAAAGTTAGGGTTATGTTGAAGACAGGCGATGAATAGTCTGTGTAGTTTCTAGCAGTCCTGGTACTAAAATAGTGTGGTGTCAGGTGATCAGTGACACCTTACACAAGTCATCAACTGATAAAGAAGTCCTAAGAAAGGGAACAGGTAGTATCTTAAGGAGAAAGGCACGAGAACATGCTAATGGTGACAAGGAAGTCTAGGGAGAGGTAGAGACTTAAATCGACATCAGCTGGGATGAGGAGGTCTGATTAGATGGAAGGAAACCACCACTGGCTTAATGAAGAGGTAGCTAGTAGGAGGTCTGTATCTAAAGGAGCACAGGAGAGAAATGTGGATAAAGGAACAGAATGGAAGTGAGGAGTAGGCTTTCCATGGACCTACTCCATGATGACTTAATATGGCCAGCTACTTATGACAAAGCTGGGTGCTTGGGGAGGAGGACAGAATTGTAGCTGTTATGTTACACTAAGCTTGTGATTATTCAGAACTGCTAAAGTAGTGTGTTCTTTCTTTCCGTTGCAAAACGATTGTCCCCAGCATCTATAATTTGCTTGAACATTTTGATGGGATTTAAATGGAGAGCTGAACAATGATAGGTTACGGAGAGATGCTGATACTTTTTGTAAGAATCTTCTTTATGATGAGAACAGAGGCACGAGGAGATCAAAAATGTTCAGAGGAATACGAAGACTCATATGAATTAGCAGTAGAGAGCTGATAAACATCTAAAGCTTAAGAAATCCCATTTAAGCCAATTTTCATATACATATATCTAAATTGTTTACCATCATCTTTGCAGAATGAAAAAGGAAAGAAAAACCTATGTGATTCGAATTGTGTATAAACTACTGTTACAAAATTTGCCTCTTAGTGAAAGGAAAGAAAACATTGTACTGAGGTTTCAGGTTGGATAGCATGTAGGTTTTAGCTTACACTAGAACATAGATCAAAAATAACTTTATATATGATCTAGGTAGGCGAATGTTTCTTTTTGATTATCTGTCCTAGTTGAGCCGGGATATTTGTGACAATAATGATTCGAATTCCCCTTTTCCCTGAATGAATCTTCTGGTGGAGAAACCACAAAACTAAGGGAGAAGACTCCAGCCTTGTGGGACAAGGTTAGCAGACAGGCCAGTGACCTGGGAGCCCTGCTCTGGAAGAGCAGGATCTATGAAAAAGCCCAGAGCAGAGCGAGGCTAGGTTTGAGATTCAGACCACAGTGTTCAGAAACTGCTACACAGAGACTCAAAGTTCACCTTTCATCTTCCCTAGGACAGGAAAAGGGAGGAATCACGTAACTGACCTCAAGTGGAAGAGATGCCAAAAATACATCCATGCCAAGGATAAGAATGCCAAGTGTTGAGAGTATCCTCCTTGGACCTTGGATGGGAAAATGAAGAGCAGCTATTTGGTTCTGGTTCATTTTTGTTGTTATGTAAAGGTTTGCTGCAATGACTACTCAGCATGGTAAGAGCCTGTAGTAAAGACTGCTTAATATGACAGAAGCCTAGTGTGGGTGGACCAGGAAGAAGTGAAGAGAGCCCGTGTAAAATACTGTGCTAGCAGAGAGGTCAAGAAGACAGCAATCTGTATGAGGAACTTAGACTTTATGTCAAAGACAAAACGAAACTGCTATGCAAACAAATCTGGTTATGTAAGCTGGCTAAATACTGAGAGCAAAAATTATGCATGCACTTGTCATTTAGAAGTTTCTTTTTGGTCACATTACAAAGTCATAAATATCCAACAGGTACTGTATAATGCTGACAGCACTAACTAGCAAGGAATATATCATATGTGGAAAAAAATTGTTTTCCAGAAACAAATCATGTTCATTAATGATGTTGTTTCTAAATATAAATGAATAGAAAATATAAACATTTACCTCAGAAATGCAGAAAAAGAGCAACTAAGTAATGCAAGACAAGCTGTGAGCACACATATTTAAAGTAAATATGAACTTTTTCTTTTTCTTTGAAGCTGCATACCACTTCTTTAAGACCTGACATGAGAGTGCAGGTCTCCTATATCATGATACTTAACATGCACAGGCACTTAGACTCCGTTACTGTCTTTACTTGCTTTTAGATGTGGTCTCCTTTGAGAAAGGCTCTGTCAATGTTGCATCCCCACTATTTAATTCAGTACTACGGCATTCAAGTACATGTCATTAAATGAACATTTCAAGAAGTTCAAAGGAATTGGCGAGATGAGCAAGAGTGTTGCTGCCATGGTGAGCCTGACAACCTGTGCCAAGGTGATGGAGACAGACCCTGAGGACACTCAAAATGCACCAAAGCAGAAATCCAAAAGCTACTGAGAGGTCAACATTAAAGCAGACTTAAAACATGCCCACCATGGCTCAGGGAAGTTTGAGGAAGGGGTGGGGAAGATTGTGAGAGCCACAAGGTGGGAGGAAATTTCCAGAGGCATTGCCCTCACCCACCCACCTACAATGACTGATTTCTGCTCTTACGATTCATAGCCCACATCTCCATGGTGAATACCAGGAATCCCACTGAGGAAAGCTCTCAAAGGAATGGGAACAGGGAGGAGGAAAATGATGGTACCAACACATGATGTGTCCATACCAAGTATATACTTAAATTGTAAAAAAAAAAAAAAAAAAAGAGGAGCTGGGAGTGGTGGTATACGCCTTTAATCCCAGCACTTGGGAGGCAGAGGTAGGAGGATCGCTGTGAGTTCAATGCCACCCTGAGATGACAGTGGATTCCAGGTCAGCCCGGAATAGAGTGAGACCCTACCTTGAAAAACAAAACAAACAAACAAACAAACAAAAATTCTGAGGCTGAGGCAAAAGGATGACCAGGAATTCAAGGCTAGGGAGTAAGACCCTATCTTTTTAAAAGCCCTAATGCTATGTATTTTTTAAAACCATACATATTCTTGATGCAGTCAAATAGTCAATTTTGTTCCCTTCAGCACTCTTCTCATTCTTTACAGTGCAGAGAATCCTCATGTGACTGAAGCATATCTATTACAGCTTAATAACAATCACATTGGACTTTTTCTCCCATCAAACTTGACTAATTCTCACATGGATTTGCAGAAATATGAATAAATGTCTTCGTGCAATTCATGCAAGGCACAGAAACTAGGTATCATTTTTTCTGTTTTAATGACAGATTTTGAG
Organism: Dipus sagitta; assembly: GCA_036346955.1. Classification (NCBI taxonomy): domain Eukaryota; kingdom Metazoa; phylum Chordata; class Mammalia; order Rodentia; family Dipodidae; genus Dipus; species Dipus sagitta. Next base: position 30,163,166 of record CM070772.1, read on the forward strand.
GTTAGGGTGACTCATGAACAGCTGAGCAGCCAGTCAGTAGGAGAAACCGAAATAGCACCGAAACGCCTCCATTTCCACCCCACGCTCAAACCTCGGAGTGCCCCCTCCGCAGGGAGACGGATGGAAGCGGGAGGCGCTTCCTGCAAGCTAATGAGCTGTGCAGGGCTGGGCGCGGAGCTATCCCTGGTGGCAGTTCACTCAAACAATCTGACAGGAAGGGAAGCAGAATTTAGAAAAGCAAGTCCCTTAAAGGCTGAGTTCTCTTTCTCTTGAAGAGAATGTTTCATTTACTTTGAGCTGAATCATTGTCAGAAATCCCCAACCAAGTCACCTGAAATGAATGATGTTGCATTTTATTTAGGCATTCCAACAACTGCAACCGTGAAACAAATTCTGTGAGTGTCTTCTGGGTCTACCTCAGCCTGCTTGACTCTGTGAGGAGAAATACATTATTACAGGGGGTTCTTTCATTCTTTTATGCACACAAGGAAAACGTAATAAACTATGCTTTCCTAACTGGCCCTATACCTAAATATAGCAGATATCAGTCTTTGACAGTGGAAAGGAATTACTCCAGGGAATTCTTCAGGAGCTTACGGATATTCTTAGAATATTTAAGAAGCTTAAAAGTAACTTTTTAAATGTGTCTTAAAAATATATTTGCTCCCACAAACAAAAGGGCCTTGAATGAAGTCGAGAATTACATCTGTAATGTGTTTGATAAAGTTAAGATGCACTTTTCCCTCCACCATCCAATTCAAATAATAATAGTGTCCAATGCAAATACCAGTTTCCAGGAATCAAAGTCATTCATTTCCCTACACCTCTGTAGCTGGAGGCAGGCACGTCTATCTCACTTACTGAGGCTGCTCTCATAATTCCAGTGGGCCGCGTCCTAAGGCTCACTTTTAAAACTATTTTTTCTCCACCAAGTCATTTGCATTGGTGCTGTAGCTCACAGCAACCGCGTGTCTAAAATATGAGGAAAGAATAGTCAGTAAAGCCTTTGCTTTTATTTCACCAAGTTTCTTCTCCCGCTGTCATCCACTCTGCACTTCCCCTTGCTGTTCCTGCATCTTCCGATTCGTCCGCCGCTGATTCTCTGTGCTAGAATACCAGTTCCTGATGTTCTCTTTGCTATCATTCATTTTGCTACTCCATGAATTTAAACGTCTCGAGCTGTTTTATGGTCCCCAACATCCACCCATCTCACCTCCTCTTAAAAAACAAACATGAAGAAAAATACAAAACAGTCAAGCTGCTATAGGCGAAGAAAGGGGCCTGTGAATAGAGAAACACTTCATTGACAGAATGTAAACCAGCCATGTTAAACTCACATTTAGCCATAAAGAACAGCCTGAGTGTGATAGAAGGACCTCAGCCAAAACAGAAGGTTCTTGTGGTGAGACGACTGATATGGGCAGGCTGGAAAAACCTCTCCACTCCTTCCTGTGGGCACCTGAATTCCACAAGTTTGCAGATGGCAGGAGGGACTGAATAAACGCTTCCTTAGAGTTTTCTGTGGGCTGGTTACAGACTTAGCACATGGCACGTTTCTCAAGACATGATGATCTCAACTCCTTGGGCAAACTCAGGTAAAATACAGGGGAAATGTTTGTAAGGTAAACTCTTCTTGCGTGCAGTAGAAAAAAGTGCCACTATTCCCGTGTAAGGCAGCAGGTAGAGGTTGGATGGTTTCCAGGGACTTCAACGGGCTGTGTATTTGATGTGCACAAAAGGACTCCTTCCAATTTCCTTACCCTTTGGAGTAATCCAACAGAAAAATTGTATTTGGCCCATGAGTTCATTTTAAAGCCCCTGCATCCACAGAGTTACAATAACTTATTTCTGTGTGGAAGCTATAAGCAGAGGATGGATCCCAAGAAAACTTAATAATTATATTTTGATTAAGATTAAGGTAAACCCTCACAAAATTGATATATCTGGAGTAGCTCCCCAGTAGGAAATTATACATTCTTTTGTTTATCTGTTCTATTTGGTCTGTTCTCCTCTTTCTCCTCTCCTCTCCCTGGCAGCATTTGACTGTGTAGGTCACACTGGCTTGGAATTTGCAATTTTTCTGGCTCATCCTTTCCATAGCTGGAATTACAGGTGTGTATCACTGCCAGCAACAAAGAAAGTGTAGACTTAAAGCAATGTTTTACATAATATTTTTCTTGCCCAGTTTTACCTGATCTAAAAAGTTACTAAGGATAGCACAGCACTGACTGGGTTTTCTGGCTTCTGGGCATCTCAGCTAAGAATTTGATGTAATCAGGAAAGTGTCCAAAAAAGGGAGTCTAACCTAGATGGAGAGTGAGCTTCATAATGAAGTATTCTCTCCTGGAAGAAAGAGCTGTCTCACTCTGGCACTCATGACCTCTGTGGAAAGGATCAATGTCAGATGGAGCTCATTTTTACAGTGTTAACTCAAATGATGCCACTTCTGAGACGTGTACTCTGGCCAGTGTGTAAAGTAGCCTCTGGTTATTTTTGGTCTTATGAGCACATTTATTTTATCCATTTACCATAATCTGGATTTATCTTGTTCAGTTATTTTTTAGATTTTGACAAGGTCCTTTAGTAGACCGGTAGCTTCTTTAGACAACGGATCTTGTGCTCCCTGTACCACCCTTTACTCCAGTACTTACAATACGACCTGGCAAGTATTTCTTGAATGAAGGAAGGAAAAGATGTGTTTGTGGGAGTAGGCTAAACTAAATGGGAGGAGTAATATCACACCTTTGGAGAAGAAATTGATTGGAATTGAAACCAAAGAATAAAAGATAATATGAAAGAAGATTCTAGATGTTTGGTTTCAGTCATGCACCTTTCATAAATGCTTTATACTATTTGGCATATAATTTCAGCATGTCTCGGGAATACTCTGAGATTCATCTAAGTTCCTTTCCACAGGGTTCAGTGAAAGTCATCTCAGATAGAGCAAGTATCAAATACAAAAGTCTTAAGAGGAAAGTGGAAGATATTTGAAGTGAATAAAACCAGTGGCTTAAACACCATAGGTGACAGGGAGAGATGCAATGACAGGAGAGAGATGTAAAAGCCAGATATTCTAGATTATCACTGACTATCAGAAAGCTCTTAGATATATATTAAATCTAATGGAACCTATTAAAGTGATTTAGCTAGCTGCTACAACAAGTGCAACCAACTGGGTAGGTTAAAACAGAAATAGAAATTTATTTCCTTCAGTTCTGGAAGTTGAAGTCCAGGATCAAGGTGCTGGCCAGTTCAGTTCTTGAGACAGGTGACTGCCTCCCTGCTGAGGCTCCATTCTCACATGTGGATGGAGAAACCATCTCTTTTGTCTTCTTATAAGGGATCTACCACCATGACTTAATTACCTCCCAAAGGCCATTTCCCTATTGAGCATGAGACTTTCAGCATATGAATTGGGAGTGGATGGATATGGTATGCCTCTGTAGCAATGATTGATATTGCCTGACTGAAGAGACATGAAACAAACATGAAAAAAGCTAGAGGAAAACCAGCATAACCAAGTTTCATAAACTTGAGATGGTATCACAGCCACTCAGGGGTAGAGTTCCAGCCTGGTAAATTCATCAGCCTACAGGTAGTCTTTAAGCCATGGTTGTGAATGTTCAGGTCACACAGATAAAGATAGAGGCCCTGATAATTTCCTGAGACACAAGTTGTCTGTACATAGCAAATGATGACTATGTGTGACGTACTTCAACACACACATTCTTACCAGCGATGGAAAGAGAAACATAAATAGGTAATTTCAAATGATTTCTATGTAGTTTAAGTTCTACTTTTAACTTAAGAAATCAGTTGCCTTAATATCTATGTATTATTCTATATATATCTATCTATCATCTATCTATCTATCTACCTATCTGTCATCTACCTATCTACCTGCATTAGTTACCTTCTCTTTGCTGTGAACAAATACCTAACCAGGAACAACTAAACAAAGGAAAAGCTTAATTTCAGTTTACAATTCCAGGGAGGAGTTCATCATAATGGCAAAGGCATGGTGGCCAAAGTGAGAAACCAGCTTGCTCATTGCAGTGAGGAAGAAGTGGGTGAACAGGAACTGAGGCTAGACTATAAACCCTCAAGCTTTTGCCCCAGTGACCACCTTCCCTCAGCAAGGATCTACTTCCTAAAGGGTTCTACAAACTTCACAAACAGCACTCTCACCTGGGCACCAAGTATCCAAACACATGAGCCTATGGGGGACATTTTATTTGAACCACAACATTGGCTCATAGTTCTGATCATGTTTATACATTTTCTTTATTAAAGGTATCTATTAGAGCTTAATCTGATCCAGGAACTAATCTAGGTTCCAGAAAAATACATATAAACATTTCAGTTATGATTAACAACATTATGATAAAAATAAACATTTGACAAATAATCACAGAAGTAGTTTAAATTTAATTATGATTTAAAAAAAAAGATGTGAAAAGAGGCTGGAGCAATGGCTTAGTGGTTAAGGCACTTGCCTGTGAAGACTGAGTACCCAGGTTCGATTCCCCAGCACCCATATAATCCAGATGTGCAAGATGGAACATGTATCTAGAGTTCATTTGCAATGAATAGAGGCCCTGGCATGCCCATTCTATCTCTCTATCTGCATCTTTCTCTATCTTTTTAAAATAAATAAATACTTCTTATGAGAGAGAGAGTGGGCAAGAGAGAGAGTGAGAATTGGCATGCCAGGGCCTCCAGCCACTGCAATCAAACACCAGAGTGCACCACTTTGTGCATGTGCACAACCTTGCACATGTGTCACTTTGTGTGCCTGGCTTATGTGAGATCTGGGGGGTTTAACATAGCTCCTTAAGCTTCTCAGGTAAGCTCCTTAACTGCTAAGCCAGCTCTGTAGCCCTAAATATATATATATTTTTTTTTTTTAAAAAAAAAAAGATGTGAAGGGTAAGTACAAGTTTTTCCTAAAGACATATTAGGTTACACATGCCCTCATCTGACCTAGTCTGACTCAGATGCATTGTTTGTAGCCTAGACTTGAGGATGACTGGTTGAAACTCAGGAAATCATGGAGCCATTGTATGAATGCATGCATCTTATTGCACTGTGCATGTTTCCTTTGAATTAAAACATTCCCTGCTGGAGAAAGGAGAGAGGTTCATAGAGTTGAGAAGTTAAAAAAAAATCTACAAAAACTCAGGATGCATAGAAAGTTTTAAGAATTTCTATATATATCCTGCTCTGAAGTTGTGATTATTAGGGAAGAGGAGATTCTGGCAGAGCTATCTGTAAGCTCTGTAGCTGTACAGCGAGCTGCAGGGGTACAGCTTTTATGGGTGGTCACCCATGTTGCAGTAGGGTTTTCAGTGATACAGCTGCCTGTAAGTTACCCATCCTTCTGCAAGTCATTGTTCACCATGGTCTTGTAAGTAACCCCAATAAACATACAGGTTCACCAAGTTAAACTCGAATGTATTCATTTCTCTGCTCCATTCTCTAGTGCTCTATCTGAAATAGACAGACCTTGGTTCATGCCTTCCCAGGAAAAGTAACACTACATGATTGGTGCCCGAACTGGGCTTGATAAACCAAAAACGAGTTTGGGATGAGCAACGGCATGGCCCTGTAATGAGCTCTAAGTTATACACTGCAGGCTGATAGACTAGAGGGGGGACCGGCCATCCGTGGAGACAACCTGCCGTGTTCCATGTGGTGTGGGATGGTGTGTGTCCTCGCTACAGTGGCAGTCGCATGCTCCCTGTGGTGGGTGGTATGACACACAGCCATGGCTGAGACAACTGAGGATGAAACATTGCTGGGAGAATATTGCAGTAACTGTCTTCCTCTCTGCGGTACAGGGTGTGCTATATGCCTCCTTGATGAATGGGACCTGACATGTGAGTATGGAGACAACCTCAAACACCTGATGGATTAAAGATGCATTGCAATTTCTGAAAGTAGTACATACAGCATGTGATATTAGTAAGCAGGCTGTGGCAGCAGTTACATGAACTTTGCTGTGGGCAATCACACATGCAACTGAGCCTGAGTTTTCTGCCCAGAAGGAACTTACCTACATAAGAGAGGTAACACACTGGGGGAAAGATATGTGGATGCTATCATTTGCACTTGCCTCTAGTTTGGCAGGAAAAAAACGTAGAGAAAAGGGAGGATAAAATGAAGGTTCTGACTTGCCATTTCTTACTGCTGACAAGACATAAGAGAAAGAGAGTTAAACATAATCTGTACTAAAAAGTCAGCCCTTCCCGGGGTCAAAAAACTTGGAATCCGTGGGAACAATCAAACTCAGGCGAGGGAGAGAACAAGGTAAAAGTGGCAGATGATTCCTCTCTCTTAGACCTTTAGCAGAGCAAGGGAAAAATCCATGACTCCCCCCCACCCCACAGACAGGAGCCAGAATAATGTCCCTGTACCGAAAACTATGATGTTAAGGGAATGCTCAGCCTAGCTTGTGGGGTTATGGGATATGAGGGCAGATGAGATCAGTCTGAGTGTTGTGGAAGCAAAGAAACTGAGTCACATAACTACTCATCCCTTCTTGAGACAAAGGTTGCATAATCAGAAACAATACAAGGGAAATGACTCCACAAAGGACTGGCTCACATGAGCCTTTAGTGGCACTTGGTTATTACTAACTGAGATCGCCATGAATATCAGGAACTGGAAAACGATAGAGGGAGAGCAGGCATTACTTTGGTAAATGGTTATGGTATGAGAGGTATTTGATGTCCAGTTCAATGGGTCTACTAACAGGACTGTTTGTGAGAAAGTTAGAAAGAAGTTAATTTATTAGGGACCTTGGTATTAGTATGGGGCTTTAATGACTTTGCCGAGCCCTTGGAGGAAGTGACATGATCTTTCCAAGGTGGGTGAGTCTCTGATAGTTTTGAACATATAGACCTCAGCATGCAATTTGGGTTATTAAAAGTCCTAAAGCAATCAAGAGGGGATGAGAGAAGGGCCAAGCAGACAAAGCGGTCTGCCCAAGTCAGTGGAAGGAAAAGGCAGCAAGATTGTGTCAAGCAAGAGTTCCAAAAAGAAAAGAAAAAGAAAAAGATGAGAAGCCAAATGCTTTGGTAGGGAGGAGCTTCTAGAAGGCTTTAAAACCTGAGCAGCAGTTCACGGGAGACATAAATGATGAAGCAGTGCGGATGAAAGAGATTCTGAGTATCCTTGGTGGGCAGTTATCTATCCAGACTATGCTCTGTGCATTTCTACCCTGCAAGATGGTTTACTGGGGGTAGGAGACTGGTTGCCTTATTTGATACCTTTCAGCAAGCATTCATGAGTGATGGAGGGGTGCTTGCTGGTCCATAGCCAGTCATAGCCACAGTGCGATTCTGTTCCTCCTTAGTCCTGAGTAGAGTCAAACAGGTGGCCCCTCTAGTCTGCTGGAGTTGGGAAAATGTGTGTCACAGCCCAGGATGATGGTGCTGGATAGCTCAAGGAAAATGGCCGAACTTTATCTTATCGCTATGTATTGACATTTTACTTTAGTAACATTTTAGCTACTGGATCCCAAGACCAGTTGGTATTTTCCTGAAACTAATGGCAGTGGGCCTTCAGGTATCTTGCTCATTTTCTGTAAAAAAAAAAAAAAAAAAAAAAGGTTCCCTTGGTCTGGAGAAAACATCTGGAAGAACTGTAGAAAGAGCAGCTGAAGAGCTTGAACTTTCCCTACACTGCCTGGGTGGGAAAAGGGACTCCCAGGAGCTGTGAGGTTGTTCGTTGCAAATTTCAATGCCAGAGATGAGTTAGTTCCCTATAAATTGTTTTTCAAGTCACCCAAGAATCAGCATGGCCCATAGGCCCAAACCCTACCAAGTTCTAATTGAACTGTTTTTACTCAAACCCTGTAACATGCCTAATCAGGATATGTTACCCCCTACCCCCCCCCCCCACACACACACTCACACAAAGCAAAGAAACGAATGGTCTTAGAGCTCATTGCCTTCTACTAAGCTGGGCATTTCAGTGGAGGGCACGAGAGGGAGGGGAGAGGAGTGTGCGGTCCTTGAATGACAGCTGTAACCTCTGCAGTGGAAAACCAGTTGTAACTGCAAACTATTGGATTATTCTTGGAGGATTATTCTTGAAGCATTTTTACCATAGCTTCAGAGGCGTCTATTGCCTACTCCACATAGCCCCAAGAGAAGAAAGCTTTAAAATTTTGAAGTACAAAAAGCAGAGTTAAAGAAAATCTCATTTTCTAGTTTATATCCATTTTGTTTCACTGGTTAGGAAAGAAGTTGAAGCAGTAACAAAAAGGGGGAAATAGAAAGAAATGGAGGGAGAAGAAAAGGGAGAAGAAGAAAAAGGGAGGGAGAGAGAGAGAGACTGTCAACAAGGAGGAAACCGTGTTTCCTAAGGCGCAATCTGAATTACACTTAGTAGAGCTGGAAGGCCTAATTGAATATGGTTGTTTTCTCTGCTTTCCTGTAATCATTTAGGAGAGGGGATAGTTTACCGGGATACGCATCAAGTCTGATGAGGCAAATGAAAAGAATGGGAAAGCTACTCTTTATCTAAACTCTGTAAATCAGTGTTAGTCTTCCATACCCTGTCATCGAAGATTCTGCCACATGAATGATTCATGGTGAACCATCAACTCTGTACAGTCACTCCAGGAGAACACCAAGGGTTTGCTTACACATAATTACTCAGAACTGAGTAGGAGGAAATCCCTGTCTCGGATCATGGGAGATAATGGGATTCCAACTAAGGATGCCTTGGCAAAGTTGAAGTACTTTCCCTTGGACCTTTGAAATCCTTAATGAGTTGAATCATGTCAAGTAACAAAATAAACAAGGATGAGAAACATCAGTTGGGGTGGGTCCAAAGTCTAGCCTGCTTTAAGACTGGGCTTCCCCCCATCATTGCTCAAACATTATATAGTTTTCTATCAGGCAAGCCTGTGGTTTTATTTCATTTTTTCCCCCTTTTCTTAAATCAGGTTTCAAAAGCCGGGCCTTAGCTGATGGTAATTAGTAGGCACCGGTTGAAGTTTATTCTTGTTCTTTGGATGCATGCATAATTTTTGTGAAGAGAAAAGAAAATCCAATTATCCCCCAAAGCCAGCCAATGTGGCTCATCTGTCCCCGTGCTGGATCTTTAGAAATGACTCTTAACTGAAAGAAGACATATGGTATGAGAAACCAGCATCTTGTAACCTTGTTTATAACAATAAAGGAAAAGAAAAAAGTCCAGTTCTATGAGCATTTAAATCCCACTCCACAAAAATCTGACTCAAGAAATGCTGATTCTTTAACCCACGATGGAGAGAATTGTTCTTATCGTAAGAAGTTTATTCGTGATTCCATCTCTAGGATCCCACTCAGACTTTAAAAGACATAGTTAGAAATGCTCAACTTGAAACTTTCCAGGAGCCCTTATGCCACATAAATTCAAACTATCTGACACAATGTCAGAGGACTCAAGTAAGGTAGGTATTACTCCTCAACGCTGCAGTTAAGTCTGTGACAAAAAATTCAGTAAACTGGATTCTTTTATTATTTACAGTATTTCTTGAAAAGTTGGTTATTTTATAAACATCATTGATCTTTGAGTTCTAGGGCATTCTTTAGGATTGTGTTTTGATTTTTTTTTAAAAAAAGCAAATATATGCCTTTTAGCATTTGGATTAACATTAAGTTCATACATTTATCTTTAGGGAACAAACATGGCATTACTAGGTTATAAGGGCTGGAGAGATGGCTCAGTAGATAAAATGCTTGTTGTGCAAACATGAGGACCTGAGTTCAGATCTCCAGCACCTATGTTGATGCTGGGCAAGTGTGGCAGGAGAACTGTAATGCCAAAGCTCAGGAGGCAGAGCCAGGGGTCAGTTGGCTAGCCAGACTCGTCAAATCAGTGAGTTCTGTGTCAAGTGAGGGAGCCTGTCTCAATGAATAAGGGAAGAATAATCAGTGAAGACGCTGATGTCACCCTCTGCCCTCCATACATGACACACGTGGACACACATATAAACACACATAACACATGCACAAAGGGGAAAAAAAAGGGAGATCATAAAAACTGCTTCTACCATTGTTTTTAATTAAAAAAAAATTTATCAGAAGTAAAACCTGGAAAAAAGAAACTGATTGAAAAACGTTCCATTTTAAATAAGCCTCCTTTGAAACATTGTTGAACAGCCCTTTGCATTAGTAATCAATTTTAACTACCTTCCTGGGTCTGAATTGATGTATTGTTGTTCTCTAACTACTTTATCACAGACAGCTCCAGGGAATTTTCTACTAAGTATGTAACAAAACATTGATTATAGACTGAATTCTCCAGCTATGAAAGGAAATGACCTAAATAATAGTATGACGATCACACTGCTGCTTCAGGACTTCTAATAGATTCTGACATTTTAGAAAATCAGGCACAAATCCCTTGGTATAATTTGTTAGGCTTCTGACCTGGAGCCTGGCCATGGGCCTATTCATTGCACTTCTCCCTACAGGTCAAAACCCACTCTTGACCCATTCAGAGCAGACTTTTTGCTTTCATGCCAGGATTTTCCTCCGAGCCCAGACTATTCCCTGCCTGGCACTCATGCATCCTTCCATACATTCACTCAGTTTGTCATTCAGTGAAAAGCGCCCTGGACTAGTTATAGCTCTGAGCATTGTGACAGAAGAAAGGGAACCAAGGGATTTTCCTTGTTTTTGAGGAACTCACAGTTTAGGATGGAATGCGGACATGTCAACAAATATATAAAGTGATGCAGACATTAACTAAGGGTATTCAACATTTAATTAAGAAGAGAATTATTTCAGAGAATCACATAAAAGAAAGGGTAATTGTTGAGTAGAATCTTGAGCGATAAGAAATAGTCTACCATCAGCATTTGTATTTTGCGTTGAAGATGTTCTGGTTACGAGATAGGCCTTTGCAAATAGTGTGCTGTGTCAAAGAACTAACAAAATTTTATAGTAGACTTTTTTTTTTTTTTTTTTGCTGTTTTGCTGTTTTGACACAATTTATTTCTTCAGTAGTTCTTAAGACAGTCTTGTGAAGTTAGTAAGGCTATTGTGCCATACAATTAAAACACAGGCTAAAGGAAGTTAATCCAGTAAGTAGAAGACCCATTCTTCTAATTGCCTTTGTTCTTTCTACTTTGACTTCTTGCCCCCTGACTGTTACTTTAAATTTCCTCACTGTTCCTCCCAAGCCAAATGGACTCAGAGAGGACATTTAATTATTTATTGATAGAGAGAGGCTTATAACTTGATGTTAAATTTTAATATAGCTTTCCAAACACTCTGGCAGCTTTTGAACTGAACCTTTATCCTTCTCAGAGCAGGGAAAAGCTGCTTTCTGTAGGAAAATAAAAGCATGCAAACTCTTGGTTGCCAATGGTGTCCATATTGGAGAATCTCTCTGAGCTCTAGTCAGAAGAGCATTGGGAGAAATAGGAGACAGTTTTACAACCACATAGGACTTTCTTGGAAGCCACCTGCCTCTTAGACAATTGATACCCACTGCTCTGCAAATCCTCTTTACAGTACTAGGGTTTAGTGTAAGAACTGATGGTTGTCCAAGTGCTGCTTTCAGAAGTTCAAGGCCACAGCAGGTATCATAATTTCCATGACTGCTTTAATATAGCTCTTAGAATTATCAGTATGACTCTTAGAATTATTCACTTTCGGAAGGGCCTGGAAATCTTTCACTTACTATCAGGGCTTCTCGGGGCGTTGTACTTAACACATGGCTGATATTCTACAGACAGCTCAGGGACCCGTGATGGGGGAAACATTCTCTTCAAATCCTTATTTTTCTTTCAGAGCACATTTTCCTTTCAGGGACATGCCATTGACCTTCCGTGCCTGGAATGATGGAAGGGGTTCCCAGCTGGGCTGCTGTATTGAGTTGCATGGAATTCTGGCGCAAGGGACAGAAGGCTGCGGTGCCTTTAAGCACGAGTGTGTTCATTCTGAGCACACTGAGTAGTGACATACTGCAGGTGTCCAGTCCAAGCAGAAGCTACAGAGGCGGAGACAGGCACCATGACTTTACATGCCAACATGTGGATGGAACACAAGGAGCAGGTGCGTCACTTCTCCGAGTCACAGTTTCTCATCTGTGAGACAGGAAAATGAGTGGCCACTTTTGGTCCATTTGACTGCAGTGCAGGAAATGCCGTGTGCCAAGTCCGCGTACTATTATTTGTTGAATGTTTGCTGAGTGAACACATGATGGCAACACTAGAGTCAGTACAGAATGCACCTGAAGGAAAACAAATTTTCTCAAGCAGTGTGTCATGTCTGGTGCTAAGGTTGTGGTAGTAAATAGAGGCATTCTTTTTTTTAAAAAAAAATGTTTTTGTTTATTTTTATTTGTTTATTTGAGAGCAACAGAAAAGAGGCAGAGAGAGAGAGAGAGAGAGAGAGAGAGAGAGAGAGAGAGAGAGAGAATGGACGTATCAGGGCTTCCAGCCACTGCAAACAAACTCCAGATGCATGCGCCACTTCATGCGTCTGGCTTACATGGGTACTGGGGAATGGAGCCTCAAACTGAGGTCCGTAGCCTTCACAGGCAAGTGCTTAGCCACTGAGCTATCTCTCCAGCCCAACAGAGGCATTCTTACCCTCAAGGGCTCACACAGTAATCTAGGAGACAGAAGCTAACTGGTTAATCATGCATTTACTTACACAATTAAAATTATGATAAGTCTCACAAAAGAAAATGACATAGAAGAGCACAGACTTATCCCAGCATCTAAAAGGGTTCTGATAGAAGTGGTATTTAAGCCGTATCGAGAAAGATAAAAGGGCAAAGATGTAGAGGATCATTTTTTGAGGAAATGGAAGTGCGGGATGAACATGCTTGTGAGGCAGGAAACACGTGGCAGAAAGCCAAGCAGGCCGCTGGGTGCAGAGTAAGGGCAAGAGGAGCAGAAGTGGAAGGGTCTGAGAAACAGGTGGAAGCCGTCTCTTGCGGAGCCATGAAGGCCAAGTTAAGGATTCCACAGGTTTGTCTTGAATAGGAAAACCTTATGTTCTTATGAGAATGGCTTATCAGCTTAAAAAAATATATTTATTTATTTGCAAGCAGAGAGAGTGAGAGAGATGGAGAAAAGAGAGACACAGACAGAGGATGGGTGCACCAGGGCCACTCAGCTGCACAGGCCACTTTGTGTATCTGGCTTTACATGAGTCTTTGGCTTTGCAGGCAAGTCCCTTAGCTGCTGAGCCATCTCCCCACCAGCTGCTTAACAGTTATACTGAGCACAGAGTGAGAAGAGTGAACCCCGAGGTGTAAGACTGAGGGGAAACAGAAAATATACTGTGGAAAGAGAGGCTCCTTGTTACTTCCTGCCCAGCACAGGAACACAGGGTTGCATTCTGGTCTCCTCCTGAGTAAACTCTGAAATCTCTGTTCTTTCACATATACTGTATCACACATCACACTTGCTTTTTCCATATCCCATTTTGCCAAATTTCCGTATGGCAGGAGAAAAACACAATTAATTATTGATATGATAGCAACGAGTGGAAGCTAACATTCTCAACCAATTTAGCTACATGCTAGCAGTGTTATATTTATAAAAGAAATATCATCTAAATGTAAATACAAGGTAAAGACAGGTGAGAAACAGAGAGATGGTAGATAAAGAGAGGGATGGTAAATATCAATTAATTTTCAGTTTTTCTGCAGGAAACAAAACTTGTATGTATTAAAAAGTCCTGAGACAAAATGGGTGCAAATTAATTTGCTAACTCATCACCGTTTTAAGAACCTAATTATTTCCTCCCCCCCGACTCAATTGTCCTTAGTATCTGATGAGCTCTTTTACTGAAAAAAATACATACGTTTGTATAACTGGATGTGACATATCTCAGCATTCATAGATCGGATGTAATACTTTCACAATCATACCCTACCAATCTTGTCCTTGAAATATGCCTTATCTCTTCCAGGTGTATCATGTTGAGTGATAACAATCTCTTTGTAAAATAAAATCCATCAGAAGTCACCCCCCCCCCCCGCAGCCAACTTTATTCATGTCTTGTATTAAACAATTCACAGGGGAATGGAATTCCTATTGCTTTCAATTTCTTAACTCTCTTATCTTAAACCCATCAGGACTTTCATCCTGGAACCTGAATTGAAGGCAGGCATTGCTGAAGCAAAAAGCTGTGTATGTCCCTGGATAAAGTTAAAATCTTCTGTTAAAAGGAGATCACTGTTGGATGGCTAAGACTTCAACAATGTCTACCTCCCATATAAAAATGAAAGACGAACCACACAACCAAGCAAAGGGATGTGAATGGTACTTGAAGTGACACCATCAGATCCACAGCCTCCAATTGCCCATGAGCTTGCTGGAATTAGTTCTCTCTCTAGTCCAGTGCAGGAACTACTGAGTCATGACGCCTGGTGCCGCGAAGCAATCTGTTTTAACGAGCTGAGCAGGTGATGGTGGTCCACTGTACAGTTTAAGAAGCTCTGAGCTGGAGTCAAATACATACTAGAAGGTTGAATGATACCAAGCAAGGAGCTGAAAACCTGGGCTAAGAGCTGGGGAAACAGAACAGAGCTCAGAACTTGACAGACCAATTAAAATGCAGACCTGGTATCATGTTAGTAAGAGAGCTGTTTTGCAAGGAAGCCATTTAACATCCTCTAAATCACACTGCCTTCTTTATCTACCAGTAGAATCCATCCTGGCCACACACACACACATACACACACACACAATAAGACAAATGGGGTAAAGATAAGAAAACACTGTGCAAAGACTGTATGAAGGCTAGCTAATAAATAATTCACTGGGATCCTTGCCCAGGCAGGAAAGAGTTTGAGTCAGTTTTGGATTTGGAAAATAGATAGCAAATTCTGAAATATAAGTATGGAAATGAACTACACAGATTGGCTGGAAAGCACGCTGCTTACAGATCCAGAATTACAATGACAGATTATCTCTCTGGACATTCTTAGAATGCTGATCAGAGAACACTTGATATAGCTGCAAACTGCCAGCAAATAAATCTATGTGGAGCTTTGCATTCTAATGGGGGAACATGTTTGCAAAACTGGATTATGGGTCTGGAGAGATGGCTTAGCGGTTAAGGTGCTCGCCTGCTGCAAAGCCAAAGGACCTCGGTTTGATTCCCCAGTACCCACGTAAGCCAGATAGATGCACAAGGTGGTGCATGTGTCTGGAGTTTGTTTGCAGTGGCTGGAAGCCCTGGTGTGCCCATTCTCCCTCTCTCACATAAATAAATAAAAATAAAATTTAAAAAAAAGCCTGGATTATGGGGAAGGAGGTAAAAGGTTGCTTGCATTTTATCAGTGTGTGTCTGCGTGCGTGCACACGTGTGTGGATAAGTACACATGAGAGCCAAACACCTGCCGCAGGTGTTCCTCTAAGAAGCACACAAGCCTGGTTGAAACGTCTGGAAGAGCAAGGTTATAGGAGACAGATGCACCCAGTCTACAGAATCCTTTACTCAGGCTCTTGGCAGATGGCTCAGTCAGTGAAGTCCTGGCTGCACACTCATGAGGATCTGAGCTGGGATCCTCTGCCCGCATGTAAAAGCTGGGCCCAGCAGCACACCCCTGAAATCTCGGCGTTGGGAAGATGGACTCTAGAAGATCCCTGGGGCTTACTGACCAGCTAGTCTAGTCAAATCAGCGAGTTCCAAGTTCACTGAGAAACCTTGTGTGAAGCAGTTGAGGAAGATACCCAATGTTAACCTCTGACATTCACACATATGTGCATGCATGGCATGCACACTACATGTGCACACACATGAGCCCATACATGTGTGAAACTACATATATGCATAATATACCTACATACACATGCAAAAAAAAAAAAAGCAAACAAAGACCATCCTATGTAGGTTATATGGAAAAGGAAATCCATGGATTTCTGCTATCTCAGAACATCCCAACATTGCAGCTCACTGAAACTACCATTAAATGTTAGCAATTTATTTATTATTTATTTGTAAGCAGAAAGAGATAGAAGAGAGACAGACAGACAGAACAGGCAGACCAGGGCCTCTACTAGCTGCAAACAAACTCCAGATGCATGCACTACTTCGTGCTTCTGGCTTTACATGTGTACTGGGGATTCAACCCTGAGTTGTTAGGCATTGCAAGCAAGCACCTTAACTGCTGAACCATCTCTCCAGCCCTGAAACCACCTTGAAAGGCCTGCTTTAGGAAGGAGGGAAAGGGAAGCAGAAACACAAGGGGATTAGAGAAAGAAGTGCTAACACTTCTCAGACAAAAGAGAAAACAAGCTAGTATTGCTGAAGTAGTAAGAATAATTATTTCCAAAAGCACCTGGCTAGTCTCAACACTGTTGAAGTGTACTACACAAAATTAACTCATATACTGCTTTGAATTTTTTGTTTTAATCTTAATCAGAGAGTCTCAAATTTTACTGTACTTAAGCAAGTGTTAATATTTTTGAAATTATGTGACATTTGTCACTTCAATTTTTAAAATTTTATTTATTTATTTGCAGACAAACTCCAGATGCATGTGCCCCCTTGTGCATCTGGCTTACGTGGGTACTGGGGAATTGAACCTGGGTCCTTTGGCTTCGCAGGCAGATGCCTTAACCACTAAGCCATCTCTCCAGCTCCACATTTGTCACTTTTTAACACTTTCTTTTTTGATTCATTTCTTGGTGCTATTCAGAGATGGATTTCTTTACAGCAGTTTCATGTCTACATGTCATTCTGTTTTGTTGCTATTCACCACTGTGTGCCCACTGTGCATCTCATCTCCCAGGATAGGCCCCCTTCTGCTTTCATATCACATGAATTCCATTCCCCCTTTTCTCTCCCTCTCTCCTTAAGCTATTTTTGTCCACACTCATGTTCCCTTTTCTACTTCCATGGCCTAAACACACACACATGCACACACACACACACACACACACACACACACACACACACACACACAGGCTTAAGTCTATATCTGCACATGAGACAAACCATATGTGAAATTTGTATTTTTATGTCTGGCTTATTTCACTTTATGTGCTGACTCCACTTTCCCTGCAAATGCCATGATTTCATTTATTTTATTGCTGAAATTTTCATTGTGTATATATATTGCATATCCTTTATGTGTTGATGAGCATCTAGACTGGTTCCATTTCCTGTCTATTGTGTATAGTGCAGCAGTAAACATCAATGGCTATAGGCGGTTCTGTGGTATGTTGTCTTAGCGTCCTTGTGCACATACACGGCAGTGTTACGTCGGGTCATACGGTAGCTCTATTTTCAGTGACGTCCACAGTGGCTATACCATGGTTTACACTCCCACCAACAATAAATAAGAGTTCCTCTCTGCCACATCCTGCCAGTATTAGTTGTTTGTTTTCTTGATGTTAGCCATTCTGAGTTGTGTGAGATTGGAATCTCCAAGCAGTTCTACGTTACATTTCACTGACGCTAAGGATGTTGAGCATGTTTTCAAATATGTTTATTGCCCATTTGTGGAGAAGTATCTGTTTACTGATTGGGTGGCCCCTCTTGAATGTATACTTGGGATCTTTTGTAGTTTTCACTTTCCATTTTAGCCAATATCCCAACTTACCCTGTCCCCCCATCCCCAACACACAAGACCATAGTCCAGAAACTATGATTACTGATGACTAAAGACAGCTAGAATGACGTTGAGTCTGCTGCCTCTCATGACTACCATTCAGTACTCGTATCTCACTGGAAGGCTCACAGGTGTAATGTTCCTTTTTTTTCTTACCAAACAGAGGACTAAAAGCTTCTTGAATGTCTAGCTAAAAAGTAGGTATACTGGGATGGGAGATGGCCCAGCCGTTAAAGTGTTTGCTTGTAAAACCTAATAGCTTGGGTTCAGTTCCCCAGAACCCATGTAAAACCAGATGCACAAAGTGGCACATGCATCTGGAGTTCATTTGCAGCGGCAAGAGGCCCTGACATGCCCATCCTCTCTCTCTCTGTCTCTTTCTCCCTTTCTCTACTCTCAAATAAATAATAAGTAATAAATAATCTTTTTTTAACAAAGTAGCTATACAAAGAACAAATAAGGAAAGAGACCAAAGCTTCAGCTGAAAGTTATTTTGATGATTGTATTAGCAGATATCATGAGATTATAGCAGAAATAAATTGGATATGTGATGTTCTGGAAATAAAATTGATGAGCACATGTAAGAATGGGAACAGTGTGTGAGACATTTGTCATAATTTTAAAAGAATGATTCATTTTTCCAAAGACAAGGAAAGATAGACTAACTGAAAATTAGTGTGATTAAGAGATGCTCTATGGGAGAGAACACATGCCTGGTACTGAAAACCTAATCAAAAGCCTATGGTAGGGGAGGTCATGAGCATTAGGAGAGTAACACCTGCTCTTGTCTGGCTAAATGCATATATTATGCTCACCAAACTGCCCTGTAAGCACTTTACCATATATCCATAACCATATATTAGTGATACCTTCACTTTTGGTTGGAGAATCTTCTCTGTTCAGATGGTGGTGACCACTGGGATGACCCAAAAGGCACCACAGCGCTGAGAAGTGATGTGACAATGGAGTGTTCAGTACTTAAACATCTCTATCACATCCTCAAAGTCTCAGGGTCCATTGTGGAAGAGATGGCAGAAAGAATGTAAGAGCCAAAGGAACAGTAGGACTGCTTACAATGCAATCTTCCAGACAGAAACTGGCCTGGATATCCATGACCTCACAATGCCTGGCACTACCTTCACAAGACCCTCATAATAGGAGGAAAAGATGATGACATCAAGATAAAAGAAAGACTAGTGGAGAGAGGGAGGGGATATGACGGAGAGTGGATTTGTAAAGGGGAAAGTGGGGGGAGGGAGGGAATTATCATGGTTTATTTTCTGTAAGTATGGAAGTTGTCAATAAAAAAATTGCCAAAATAGATGTTGTTATGGTCATTTCTGACTATTCTGAAGTTGCCCATTTGATTAAAAAATGTAGTTCAAGAGCTCTACATATGAAGATTAATATTACAGAGTAACCATTTAAAAATAAACACACACATATAGAAATAAAGTTCATTTTGATTTCCAGTGCAGAAGAATAAGGCAAATATAAAATGTTTGGAAATGTTGACTTAAATTTCAAATATTCTTCCCACTCTGTAAAGATAGTAAATATTAAAATTTAGCCTTTTTGTAAGCTTCACATTTTACATGATTTTGTGCATAATTTATACATATATAAAATTTTGCCTATTACTTCTTTTACTGAATATCATTTAATGAGGAACTTTTCATTATCCCAACTAACTCTTGGCATTTGTAAAGCCTATGTACAAATTCCTAGGTTGTATATACCATAATTTACTTGAATTTTCTTAACCCTTTGTTTCCTCTTTCCCCTTCATTCTAAATAATAATACAATGAGCACCATTGTACACAAACTTTCTCTGTACTTAAGATGATTTTCTTTGGATACATTCCCAGATTTAGAATTACCTGTCTCAGAGTTGGAAATTTAAAAGACTCTTTCTCCACATTGTCATATTATTTTCCAAAGAATCTATAATTTTTTTCCCCTCATTAACAATACATTATCTCCAATGCCAAGAAAATTTTTATTTCTGAAAAATGGATAAGTAAAAATTTATATCTTGTTTGGTTTCAATTTGCATTTAATTTACTAATGAAAGGAATATTTTCTCATATTTGTAAATGAAATTTTTTTCTTACATATAGACTTCCTGAAAACTTTCAATTATATCAACTTTCAATTCAGATATTTACATATTTACATAACTAAGTTATGAAAAAGTGGAGACAAATTTTAGAGGATTAAATGTATAAAATTGATAAAAGAACCAAGTGTTACACAGAGAATATTCATAGTTCACATTTTTCATGTTTGTAACATTAGTACTCTGTTTGAAAAACAAATAATTTCAAAGTAAAATAATCAGCCACTTCACTGAAAATTTACCCTGCATTAGTACAACATTATAATTATGGCATGTTTAAAGACAATCACATTCAAATAAAAGAAGTATGTTCAACATTAAAAAGCTTAAGTTCTCTCTTATGTGACTAATATACAGATGGGAGGTGATAAGTGTTGATTGGCAAAATCCTCAATAACTCTTCACCATTTACCAAGCTATTTTCTGGCCACTAGAGTGGACACATCTGCCAGTCCATCGCTTAGTAAACATTACCTGGGAGACAGTGTGTTTGGGGAGCTTTTCCAGCTTTCAGATTCCCTTTGCCTGGATTGAGAATGTGTTAAAAAGGCCAATGTAGTACCTGGATATGATCTACATCTGAAAATTTCTTTTCTTAAGGTTCACACACTAAAGGAAACAATTGATCTCCTGGGCTATTGACAAAGACCATAAATACAAGCTCATTATTCTTGTTCAGTCAACAACCTCGGACATTTCTATTTGGCTGATCATACCTCAGTCTCGGGGAAATATGAGGTGACTCCCTTTTCGTAAGTTTAGAAACCCAAGATGTCTCAGAAATTGAATCTTACCAGGCATGGTACCACATGCCTTTAATCCCAGCACTCAGGAAGAAGAGGTAAGAGGATTGCCATGAGTTCGAGGCCACCCTGAGACTCCGCACTGAATTCTGGTCTAGAGAGAGACACCATATATATATATATATATATGTATATATATATATATATATTGAATTCTTTACAACTTACTGTGTTTACTATTCTTCAAGAAATATGACAGAATTGATGTGACACATATGTGTTTGTGTTTGTGTTTGGGGTTTGGAAGTGTGTTCAGTAAAATGACATGTGATGTTTGATATATCACTCTTTACTTAACATATATAGTGGAAAATCCTATCCTCCAGAATAATACAATTTAAAACTACTGCATACAATTTTAATGTCCATGTTTCTGAAATCTATTTGATATTCATCAGTGTCCATCTGTTTATTTACATCAATGGTATAATTTCCCTTAGAAATGTGAGAGCGGTGCTTTATGATAAAAAAGAAAAGGAACAGTTATTTCATTTAAAAAAAATGCAAAACTAGAGATCTGCTAACATCAACGGTTTGTGTGTAACTATCCTGACATTTCTAGCCCCTTTCCTGCATGTCAAATAATAAGTATATAAAAATATAAAATATAAACTCCTAATTCCCCATTGTTCTTTTTGCCACCCCTTTTCCAACTCATGTCGTCAAGATTCCAGGTCCCCACAAGCTTATGGTTTTAAAGAAAAGGTTCTTCTTTAAAGGCAATTTTGTTCCCTAGACTATCTGGCAAGATCTGGAAAAAGTCTTCTGTGATTATAGCGAAGAGTGTGAATGGTCCCTCATGGGTAGTGATTGGGACTGCTGCTAAAGATCCTGCAATGCGAAGAACCGTCCACACAACAAAACAACTATCCAGAAACGTTTTGGCCTTGACTTGAGCAATAGCCAAGATTCTTACAAAGCAAAAGGGAGATAAACATATCTGATCACCACTCCCTTGCCACAGTCGATATCAGGGCTTCTTAAAGGTTTTTCATTTGTGATACCTTTTAGTGTCTTAAATTTTTTTTCTAATTTTTTGTTTATTTATTTATTTATTTGAGAGTGACAGACAGAGAGAGAAAGAGGCCAATAGATAGATAGAGAATGGGCACTCCAGGGCCTCTAGCCACTGCAAAGGGCCTCCAGACGCGTGTGCCCCTTGTGCATCTGGCTAACATGAGTCCTGGGGAATCAAGCCTTGAACCGGGGCCCTTAGGTTTGACAGGCAAGCGCTTAACCGCTAAGCCATCTCTCCAGCCCTAGTGTCTTCAATTTTGATATGGCTCTAGGTATATGGTATAGAGATACACAAAAGAGGTACATAAATTAAATATTACTGATAATAAATCATTTAAAATTATTTTAAAGTAATATCTTGGTATGCATATAATTTCCCCACTTACTGAAGATAAAACCAAATTTGCATAGATGTGCTTGTTCACCTTTACATAAAGAACTCATAACTGGGGAAGTAGTTCAGTAGGTAAAGTGCTTTATATAGATTCCTCAGAATACATATAAAAATGTTGGAGAGAGGGGCTGGAGAGATAGCTGAGTGGTTAAGGCACTTTCTTACAAAGCCTAAGGACCCAGGTTCCATTTCCCAGTACCCATATAAGGCAGACACACGAGGTGACACATGCATATGGAATTTGTTTGAAGTGGCTAGAGGCCCTAGTGTGC
The DNA here is from genome assembly GCA_036346955.1 of Dipus sagitta. Classification (NCBI taxonomy): domain Eukaryota; kingdom Metazoa; phylum Chordata; class Mammalia; order Rodentia; family Dipodidae; genus Dipus; species Dipus sagitta. The sequence continues at coordinate 30,185,355 of CM070772.1, forward strand.
CCACTTTCTTGTTCTCTATCTCCATCTGCCTCTTTTTGTCTATCTGTCTCTCTCTCTCAAGTAAAATATAAATTAAAACCTTCTTCACTTAATATGTATGACTACCTGGAAGTGAATGTATTAAAAAAATGCTGTATGTGGGGCTGGAGAGATGGCTTAGCGGTTAAGCGCTTGCCTGTGAAGCCTAAGGACCCCAGTTCGAGGCTCGATTCCCCAGGACCCACGTTAGCCAGATGCACAAGGGGGCGCACGCATCTGGAGTTTGTTTGCAGGGGCTGGAGGCCCTGGCGCACTCATTCTCTCTCTCTCTGCCTCTTTGTCTCTCTGTCTGTCACTCTCAAATAAATAAAAATAAACAAAAAAAAATTTTTTTAAATGCTGTATGTGGTAGAATGTTTCTAACCCTAGTGCTGGGAAGGTGGAGACAGTTGGATCCCTGAGGATCTCTGGACAGTCATTCTAGCCAACTGGACACATTTCAGGACAATGAGAGACCCTGTTTTTAACATTGGACCATATTCCTGAGGAAGGACACCTGAGATTGTCCTCTGGTCTCCACATGCACACCTACACACATGCACCTACATGTACAAACATACTACAAACACACATACACACCAAGAATTATTAAATCTTGGTTGACTTTTTTATACTGCAAGGCATACACATTTTCAACATTTTTTCAGTTAGTTGCTATTTTGATCTTATAATAGTCAATGCCAAGAACTCTGCTTCTTATAAATGCATGGTACAAAATAGCAGAAATATTTTTTAAGGCCATGTTTGGAATTGTGCTAATGCTAAGTCAAAATGCTGTACATGTATGTGTATAACTAAAATAGTGATTTTTAAAACCCAGCATTCTAGCACTATACAAGCCAAAGATATACTAATTTGGTACTTATATCCAAGGAATGACTGACATTAGGATAATAGTAAAAGTCCTTGTTTTCAGTAGATAAAACACTGTATTTCTATGAGCAGAAAATTTTGTATGCAAAGAAAACGTTGCATTTCAAAACATCTAATAGATCTGAGCTGCGGTATTTCAGGTAGAGTTCACAGGCATAATGGCATATGCTATGCAAACTGTGCATGTCAGTGTTCAGAATCAAGGCTACAGTGAAGTCCTGTGAGGCAACATAGGTGAGTGCTGCCAGGAATATGTTAGCTTTATTAAACATTTGATTTTGGATTCTTTTTTTTTTTTTTTTTTTTTTGGTTTTTCAAGGTAGGGTCTCACTCTAGCTCAGGCTGACCTGTAATTCACTATGGAGTCTCAGGGTGGCCTCGAACTCATGGTGATCCTCCTACATCTGCCTCCCAAGTGCTGCGATTAAAGGCATGCACCACCACGCCCGGCTCTGGATTCATTTTTTTAAAGATTTATTTTATTTATTTATTAGAGAGAGCATATGTGTGTGAGAATGGGCACCCCAGGGCCTCTAGCCACTGCAAAAAAACTCCAGATGCATGTGCCACCTTGTGCATCTGGCTTACGTGGGATTTGGAGAGCTGAACCTGGATGATTAGGCATCAAGGGCAAGCACCTTAACTGCTGAGCCATCTCTCCAGCCCTAGATTCATTTTTGATTGTTGCGTATTCAGAAATCTTACATTATTGCTGATTTTTGTGCCCCCCTGAATTCAGTTACTGAGCTTGCAAACTATAGAAGCTGAGGTCTAGAACATAATTCACTTGGATATAAAGGGCAATGGGTGAGATGGAAAGAAAGAGGTTGAACAAAGATAGCGTTAGAGTCCTGTGGTGGTTTGAATACGATGCCCCCATAAACTCATGTGTTTGGCATGCTTGGTCCCCAGCTGGTGGCAGTTTGGGAGGTGGAACCTTGCTGGAGGAGGTGTGTTGTTGGGAACAGTCTTAGGGGTGTTATAGCCAACTCACCCTTGTCAGTGTTTGGCTCAGTCCTCCGGCTGCTGTATTCCACCTGCTGTGGCTAAGGTGATATCACCATCAGCCTCTGCTCATGCCATGCTTTCCCCTGCCGTCATGAAGTTCCTCCCTGAGACTGTAAGCCAACAAAAATACTCTTCTCCCATCAGCTGCTTTATCCCAACCACACGAAGGAAGCTGCAACAAGTCCCATGGGGAAATGAAGCCCTCCACTTCCTTCTTAGTCTCCAATTTTGACAGGTTTGGGAGGAACGGAGATGGTTGTTTGTTTTATGTAGGCGGAGTGGAACCATAATGAGATGACAACCCTTGTGCTTCAGGATGGAAGGAGCAGAAACATGTCATTTCCCCAGATCGGGTTTGGCCTGAGTACAGAGAGTGCCATGTCTGAAATGGACTTGTAGATAAGGTCTTAGAGCCACTAGTGAGGGTGGGGTAAGAGGATGGATATCTGAATAGATATCGAGGTATCGCTTTCAACACCCCTGAATCATGAGACAGAACCCTGGAAAAGGTGACCAGTCAAAATGAGCTGCCTAACTAAGGAAAGGTGAACAATAAAACAAACTGGATTTTGTCCGTGGAGTATGATTTGTATGTCAGAGACTGCTGTCTGGGATGAGTGCATGCTCTAAGTTCAGTTCCAAAGTATCCAGGCAGTTAGTAAATGTGTAAAACTATCTCGGCTAGTTCAACTAAAAGCAGTTTTCCTTTTCGTCTCATCCCACTGCATTAGAATATGCATGATCCAACTTTCAGCATGATATTGGTGCTTGTCTATGATCCCACCAGTTCCGTGACCCACACTCTTTCATGATTTTTATCTGTGTTTGGGTGAACATCATAATGACATAATTCAGGACAGTCTGGTGGGGTTAAAAGCAAGGCTATGTATAGATCTGGCTAAAACTTATGACAAGTATTGAATAGTTATATTCAGTAGACCTTAGTTAGAAAATGATTCTAGAGTGTAACAAGAATAGTTCCGGGATGTTTAGTCTGGCAAGACTTTAAAAGTATTTAGAAATAAGGAGCATACGATTATGTAACACCCTGTTATAGACACCTCTGTTAACTAAAGCCAGTATTGTCCTTCAAGGGTATCACAATTCCATTGATTTGAGTCCCCACCCAGAAACCTAGGAAATTCACCCAACTATTCATCAAGAATTCTGAGCACTATTATCAAAGGAAACAGACACGTGTTGGCAGAGGATACATCTCCTCCTGCCACCAGCCCCACGACAACCCCGTATTTGTGTGCCCACTGCACAGCAGAGGAGGACTTTGTTCCCATGGGTCATGTTCTACACCATCTGCTGAGGGTGCAGTCTGCTCCCATGGGTGAGAATGGATCTCTTTTCCTTTTTGTTTTTTCCAGTAGCAATGCTTTCTCTAAATCACTTGGTGTTCTGTATCTCACTGGAGACTAGATGTTAGAGAACCTGAGAACTCTTTCCCTTCTCCAATGGGGACAATTATTTGTTAGACAATGCCTGTCATTTTACTCACCTTCCACAAAGCCAAGTTGACTTGGGGACAACAGATAGTGACACCCACACTAGTTCCCTTCCAAAAAAAAAAAACAGTCCTACTCTAGAATTGGATGTTCTTCTCCAAAGCCTCTCTATTTACGGTTAATGCTTCATTTCGTTGATAATGCCTCTACTGTCTTTTTGAGACATTGGGACATAAGCAAATTAACCAAATAAAAATTTTACTTGAGGGCTAGAGAGATGGCTTAGCTGTGAAGCCTAAAGACCCAGGTTTGGCTCCCCAGGACCCACAGAAACCAGATGCACAAAGGTGGGACTTGTGTCTGGAGTTCATTTGCAGTGGCTGGAGGCCCTGGCACGCCCATTCTCTCTCTATCTCTATGTGCCTCTTCCCCCTGCCTTACTCACTCATTCTCACATAAATAAACAAATAACATTTTTAAAAAATTACTCAGCTATAAAGACATTTCTTGGAGCTACTGTCATCTATAATGTTTGTATTTTGTCTTCCTAAACAGTTGGGATGCCTGGGAATATACCATGCCTTTTTTCCTCCCATGCTCTATAGAAGCTGCTTGGTTGCTAGTTCTAAAACTTTATTTCCCATCCTTGACATATTGTAGAAAAGCTTTCTGCTCTGCTCAGAACTTTATCCTGCACTAGCCTCTACCTCACTGAAATCTGCTCAGTTGGGAACCACCGTTAGCTACAAAAGTGATGTTGCTGAATGTCATTCACAAAGGAGAAGAAAGTTCGGAAGATCTGAAGCAGACACCCCAAAGACATGCTGTGGCAGACAGTCTTGAGCAGGAGCTTCGTCAATGTCTTCATAGTTCTGAAAAAAATTTCAAATGGTGAGATACATGCTATCCACTCTCTACAAAGACAGCATCGAGGACAAAAAAAAAAAAAGGTTGATTTTTATCAAAAAGGAGCACCTCTACCTGCAGTAAAATTTGCTGCTGGCAGGATTTAGTGGGGGAATTGTAGAATTTGGTGTAGCATACACAGTCATTTGAATACCCAGTATGTCACTATTATGAAGCATTTATTAGATCTTGGATGAGACATTTATTTTACATTTCTCATGCAAAATAGAAAAGAGTGAGAGGGAGCATCTTCATGTAGCTTACATGAGCTAAGCACGTGAAAACAGTAGGTTAGTGATGTGTTCAGCAAAATCTCAGTCCCGTGGACCATCTATCACAAACCTTGTTGACCTTTCAAGCAACTGTCTGTTAATTATAAACCAATATGTATTAATTCTTTTCTTGGTACCTTAATAGACCTGCCTCATCCTGATGGCAATAGACAATATTAGTTTCCTATTATTAAATATTTCTATGTGCCAGATGATCTGTGATAACCTCATCTCACTAGTCAGTATAGCTAGAAAGAAGTCCCATGTCACCCACAAAGAGACTGAAGCTTACAGGGGTGAAATAACTTGTTCTAAGTGGGGAACCTGGTGCCAAAACCAAAAGCAGAGCACATGCGAATGAGCAGAATGGACAGTTGACAATGAGACAATCCCTAACCAACAATGACAAAAAAAAGGTTGGTTAAAGATCGCATTACTTCTTTTATTCATTTGGGAGCTCTCAGAATTTCAATTTTCTATAAAGCATGAAGTGAATGTTGAAACATGCTTATTTCCACAGAAACCATTTCTCTGACTTAGAAAGCTTTTTGGGAGCAAAAATCCGATCTCCATGTATCTGAAGTCCAGTCATGGAAAGAGGCGAGTGGTGCCAAACTGAGATGAAAAGCTTTTCCTTACCTACTTACTTCCTATTACTGTGTGGAAAAAGTGATACTAAATTTTAGTCCTGCAGTAGACACCTATTTGTTTCGTATGATTTAGTTATACCTCGGTTTGGAGACAGAGGGTTAAATGACATAATGCCTGGTTGTACTTGGGCTTGGCTATTTACAGAAACTCCAAATAATTGTGACTGAAAGAAGACAGAAATTTATCACTTTCTCATACTTAAAAGTTTCAAGGTTGTTAGGAGAGCAACATAGTCATCTGGCAACTCAGCCACTTCCAAGTTTCCCCTCCCATTCACGTTTCTCATGATGTCTTTTCGGGCTGCTGTAACAAATTACCACAGACTCGCTGGGTTAAAGCAACAGACATTTATTCCCTCATCATTCTAGAGACCAGGAATCTTCCACTAGTTACGGCAGACCTAAAGCCAGAAGCTTGTCCTTTTACCACGAGCTTGTGGGGAGAATCTGCCTGTGCCTGTTTAGGTTACTGGGTATGCTGGTATTCCTTGCCATGCGGACACATTCTTTACAGCTACAATGCTTTCTCTTCTGTCTGTGCCAAAGCTCTCTCTTCGCCCCTCTTGTAAGCAGACATGTGGTTATATTTAGAGTCTGCTGTAGTTTGAATACCCTCTCCAAATTCATGGTAAAGGGTTGGAGAGATGGCTTAGCTATTAAGGTGTCTGCATGTGAAGTCTAAGGATCTGGGTTCAATTCCGCAGGACCCAAGTAAAGCCAGATGCACAAGGAGGCGCATGCATCTGGAGTTCCTTTGCAGTGGCTAAGGCCCCAAAGCTCCCATTCTCTCTCTCTGTGTGTTTCTCTTTCTCTCCTTTCTGCTCCTTTCTCTTTCTTACTCTTTGGTAAATAAATAAAATATTTAAACTAATGGTGAAACTTAATTGCCATTGTCATGACACCATGAGGTAGGACCTTGAAGAAGTGATTCAGTCATGGAGACAACATCCTCACAAAGGGATTAAGTCCATTACCTTGGGAGGAGATTAGTTATGTGAGAGAAAGACTGTGTCTCGTATGCTTGCCTGCCCTTTCACCTTCCAGGATGTAATGATTCAGCAAGAAAGGCTTTGCCAGAGGCCACATGCCATGTTCTTGGAGCTCCCAGTCTCCACAACTGTAATCCAAATAAACTTACATTGTTTCTAATTGATTGCCTCTATTGTTTATAATTTACCCAGTCTGTGGTGTTCTATTACAGTAGTAGAAAATACACAAAGGCAGAGACATCTGGGTGTAATAAAAATTTCTTTTTTCTTAAGATGCTTCATTTTATCACACCAGTAAAGTCCTTGTGTTTCATATGAAGTAATTTCACAGATTGTGTGGGTAGCACATGGGTATTTAGAGGGTGGAGAGAGTTGCTATTCAGCTGCACTGGATCTCAAACCAGTATAACCATCTTTCAAGGAAAAAAAAGAGAAAAATTTCTTTAAGGACATGTTTCAAAAACTCACATAATTTCTTCTCTATGAACCAGAGAACAGTTACATGATCATGTTTTAGCTGAGTGAGGCTGGGAATGAAAGTCTTCATTCCTACTTACCATGATCTAGGTTTTACTTAGAAGACAGAATATGTGTTTTAGGACAACTAGCAATGTGTGTTATCACCTGTCATTTTGATCACTTAAATATCACTATGCACTATTCTTTTCATAAGCTCCTCCTGCTCAGCCCAGCTTCAAAGTAGATATCTAAAACCCAAGACTTAGATTACTGAGTTGTTTAATTTGTGAAAATATAACTTCTTGTCATCCACTTATCTGCCCTTGAGCACCAAAGAACAAGGCATACAAAACAAAACCTCCCATTTGGCAAAATGGGAATAAAATGTACAGTCCTCTTGGAATAAGATGACTCTCTTCTTGTGAGTAGAGTGAGTGCCCAGGTTATCTTACGCAGAAGTCCTTCTGACAGGTACTTCCTGCTATGGATCTCACACAGCTCACCTAAGACATGAGTGAGGGTGGACCTTTCGTACCTACCTTTTGTCAATCATGGTTTGGAGGCCATGCGAATGATTTGCAGAACCAATGGGATTTTAGTAATATAATTTTTTGAGGTCCTGGTAGGTTTCCCGGTTATTTGCTTCTGGCTAATTCCATGAATTAGTGACTGTGGTGCTTCGAATGTTTAAAATGCCCTGTATCTACTCACATGTTTGAACAATCGATCCCCAGTTGATGGTGCTGTGCAGGAAACTTGTGGAGCCTTTGTGAGGTAGAGTCATGTTTGAGCCGGTGTGTCTCTGGGGGCAGGCCTTGTGATGTTATAGTCCAGCCTCATTTAGGGCCACTTCCTCCCTGCCCATGGGAAGGTATGGCACTACCTGCTCCGGCTGTGCTTTCCCCATCACAATGGACACGTCTAGAAACTGTAATCTGAAATAGACTTTTCCCACCATAAGCTGTTTCTGATTGGGTACTTTGTTCCAATAATGAGAAAACAACTATACAGTGACGACAGACAAAAATCTTGCAGAGCTACAGGCTTTAAGACCAAAATCTTTTATAATTTATTGTTTTTGGACACTGTCCCTCTTCTCTCTGTGAAATAGGCCCTCTCGAAATCATTCAAAGCAAAGAGCTGGAGTGGGGACATAGGCCTCTTTCTCTGGTGTCTTCACTGCTGGCTAGCATAGTCTGGCATAGGACTCTTGAGTATAGGTGCTTGGGAAAGATGTTTGTCTTCTATGAAGTCTGACCCTTTGCAGTTTTTTATTTAGAATTGCTCCAGTCTGAGATATAAAAGCAATGAGCTTTCACAATCAAATAAGGCCAAAATTACCCATTGTTTAATGGAATATTTATGAATACAGATTCTGGAACCAGATTGCCTAGTTCAAACCAGATACCTCATGTTTTAGATGTACAAATGACAATTTACTTCATTTATCTGATACTCATATAAAATGGGGCTAACATGACATCTACTTCACTGTGTTAATGACTAAGTTGATTAAATGATTAAAATATACAAAACACCAAACTGGAGCCAAATATATTATACACACTACTGAGGTACAGATAGTATTAACTTACTACTGTTAACACTGTTAGCCTGTCCAGCATTTTCCATTGCAGAATACAATCTGATACCTAACTGATTGCCCAAGTTCACTTCTTTTGTAGATTCTACTAAGACAGCAAAAAGCAATCAACATAAGACCATATATTGACTTGTTTCTACTAATTCCCCAAATGCTAAGATCATAGTACATGTATTCTGACAACATACCATGGTAATAGTTTCATTGTATATTTTCCCACAGCAAACCAAGAGGTTTTTGCCTTTGGGGTTTCAATTATCAGAGGCCTCTGTGCCTGCAGTTTAGCTTTAGTCATGTGCAATGCCCCACGTTTAGGAATCAAAGTCCTTACTCATTTGGACTTTCACTTGTCTTCTCATAACAGATATCCTATGTACCTAAAAAGAATGACCATCTTGGATCATCATTTCTTTTTGCATAGAAGTCTGGACTAAGCAGTTAAAGGATCACACAGTAATATCAGGGACACAGATTGTCCACAGACTTCCATGCCACCGTCACTAAAATACTTTCTCGTTTAGAAGTTCAAGATGGGTAACCAGCCACCATGCCTACCACTGAGCTGTAGGAAGGAGGGAGGGCAAGGAGCTCATGCGCTAGAAGTTGAGCCCATGTGTGCAAAACTTGTTGCAAGGCCACACCTTGCAAGGGCGTTTGGGAATTACGGTCTCGAGCTGGTGGCAGTGTGCCAAACCCCAAGTCAAGCTTTCTTGTTATCACAGAATAAAATGAGAACAGGCACTATGGAGATAACCAGAAGCTTCTGCTGCCATGTTCATTGAGAACGGTCTTTCCTCTAACTTAACACAATGTCTGTTAAGAATAATACAGTGCATGTAACCTACTCAATCTCTGCCTCTTTGTCTGCCCCAAGAAAACATGAAGCCAGTAGGTGCATATGTGTTCAATAAAAAATAAAATAGAACCCAATAGTTTATATCAAATGACAACTCTGTCTTGGAGTAGTTTATGGTTTACCCTTAAGATATAATTGCATTTCCTGAAATTGGAATTAACTTGCATGTGTAGGGTTTTATTTTTAAATAAAGACTAAAATATTTGCATATTTGTGTAACATTTGGTTGGTACAAGGCTCATTTTATTTGTAGCAATGAGACACCTATTTTAACCCTTACAAGCTTCCTCAACTTACACATAGAAAAGCAACATTTTTCAGAAGAATAGTATTAAATTGAAACAAAAATAATGCTTACTGAGCTCTGGTGTGGTGGCTCACGCCTTTAATCCTAGCAATTGGAAGGCAGAAGTAGAAGGATTGCTGTGAGTTCCAGGCCAGCCTGAGACTACATAGTGAGTTTCAGGTCAGCCTGAGCTAGAGTGAAACCCTCCCTACCTCTAAAATATATATATATATATATATATATATATATATATATATATACATATATATATATATGTGTGTGTGTGTGTGTGTGTGTGTGTGTGTATAATATATATGTGTATATATATATGTATATATATGTAGACAGGCATGGTGGCACACAGCTTTAATCCCAGCACCTGGGAGGCAAAACTAGGAAGATCACTGTGAGTTCAAGGCCAGCCTGAGACTACATAGTGAATTCCAGTTCACCCTGGGCTAGAAAGAGAACTTACCTCAAAAAAACAATAAATAAATAAATATGTAAATAAATAAAGCTTTCTATTATACTTGGGCATGTAGAGAGAGTACGAAAGGCTGAATATCTTCTATTAATCTTTCTTTTTTCAGCTTCTCTTTGTGAAGCAGACAGGAAGTGGAAGGGACAAAACTGGAAGGAGTTTTATAGATGCCGCAAAACTTCAAACTTAAAAATGATCCAATGAGTTTAAGAAGAAAGAATAAGCAAAATAGAAACGGTCTGTTTTGTTTCTTCATCGAGCAGCATTGCTGTATTCGTACTAATCTCTCTGGGGTTTTCTGGTTCGTTGGTTTTGTTTGTTTTGTTTTGGGTGATGTTCAGCATTTTGTGTTCTGATAGGAATTTTAATGAATATGAAACAAAAGCACTGGTACCAAGCCGAGCCCAATGGATGAATCAGGTAGGCGTGTGTGTATTCATTGCACTCATTACTGGCCATTTTCGGTGGCCCAAGTGTCAGTCAACCAGACATGCCATCGGAGAGGCGAACTTTTAAAAGATACTGGATGCCTTTCAAATACGTATATCAAACATATGTATGTGAAGCAACTTTTACATGATCACTTAGTCTGCAGACAAATGTTCTGCGGTTTATTTCAGATGCAGTCGACATAGAGGCTGGCAAAAGCTCCTCTGCACAATTACTTGTGGACATATCACTTGAGATCAAGCAATTCTGCACAGCTAAGAGGAGGTAGCCATTTCCTTTTGCATTCAGCCCAGTTCATAAAAAGAGTAATAGCTCTTTAATTTTTCCCTTTGTTTTCAGAGCACTAATGTGAGCAACAGATATTCAGTTTATCAATGTAACAAATTTTAGCAAAGAAAATGAATGAAAAGGAGTTCCTATAGGCCAAAGTAACATGATTCATTTGGAATGATTCCTTATTTATATCTTCGCATATATACTTATCATTTACCATGTCCAGAAAGGATTCAAGCTACTCACTGAAAGTTGTCTCAAGTCACAATCCTACCCTCACTTGAAAGCAATTTAGCAACCTGAGCAGTTCTTTCTATGTCTCTATCCCACAAGGCCTGAAGCTGGGATGGAATTTTTCCTCCTCTATTTTAAATGCTATTTTATTTTTAAGAATTTAAATGTGTGAGGAGTATACACCAATCTGCGTGAGTCCCATGTACATGCATGGAGGACAGAGAAGAACAACAGGTCTGTCCCCTCCGCCGCTCATCTGTGAGCTTTCTTGAGATGGAGTCTCGCTCACTGATTCTGTATGTACCTGTCTGGTACCACGAGGCCCAGCAATTCTCCAGTCTCTGCGCTTCACAGGACTTGGGCTACAGTTGTCCATAGTCGTGTCCAGCTGGATGCAACTCGAGTCTCAGGCTCAGCTGTTTATGTGGGTCCTGGAGAAGCTAAGTTTGGCAGGCTGAAGGCCGCTTTGGCATTCATACTTGTACAGGAAGTGCCCTTGCCCTTCCTGGTGGAGAAAGCTCCCTGGATCCTGTACGTCTTTTCAGGGCTCCTCTTCCTCTATGATCAGTGCCCTTGACATTGTAAATATACCCTTCTTGCTTTCATCTCTTCCCATCATCCAGGTTTCACATCTGCCCTGGTAGCTTATTTGCCTGGAAACAATCCAATTACATAAAATGTTTACAAAATCATTATAGCCCAAAGAAATCTGGTCCACATGAAAATACGGTTTCAACAATAACCAAATAAGCTTTTTCAGATATTGGCAGTTGCGTACTATTTACTACTCTTTATGCATCTTTAGTATTTTTTTAAATTGTATGATCATTACTTTCTCTAACTTCATGCTTTATTTTTAGTTTGTTTTGTGCTGCCCTGTAACAAAAACTTAGAGTAATATAAATGTCCACCACATGGTAGTTTGTTTAAATTAATTATAGGAAGTTATAATGGAACACACATGGCATGACCTCATTTTATTAAAGAAAAGATTCAATAATATGTAAGAATACCACATTCATAATATCACATATGATTACATATTCTTAATAATTTAAGAGGATATGGAAAATATGCCACATGATATTAACAACCCTTAGTTTTGGATAATTATGGTGTTCTTTGTCTGCCCTATTTTTCTACAGTAATTCCATATGTACACATATACATATAAATATGTACATGAAAAAGTTGTAGAAGAAGGAAATGATGAAAGTAGCTAACTTTTAATGAGTGAGGGCTTATTGTGAGCTGCGCAATGTGGCAATTTTTAATTTTAATGTGGGTTTAATCCTCAGTAATTCTATGATGTACATAATGAAAAGTATTTTATAGACATACCCAGAAATATACAAACTTATAGACATATAAATAATACTCAAGGCCACATTATGCCTAGTTTTAGACATGACATTTGAATGCACACTGACCAGACTCCTAAGAAGTTATTCAATGCCATGATATTAAAGAATATTTAGATGCTTTTAATAATTACAAAAAACATAAACAAGGAATAATGACTAAGTAGTTAAAACCTAAACAAGCAAATAAGTAAAATAACTATAAAATAAAAATGAAATAAAATGAAAAAGCCACTTTACAAATTAGTCATAGTTAAAGCCATTTGAGACAGTTTTTTAATTTTAAAATATATTCTATTTTTATTAATTGTGAACTTTACTATATGAACATATTGCCTCAGTGGAATGTGAGACTATATTTTAAATGTTTAATTTTAATTCTTTTGAAGTGTTGAGTATCAGAAAACCTTTTTTACAGTTCCCCTAAATGAGAAAGCTTCAGAGGATAGAAACAAGTAATTGTTGCCCCTTGTTATTCAATAATAAAGTTTTTTATGTAAGTTTTATAACCCAATTGCCTAAGAGATAAGTAATCTAGTTTCCTTGGATCTTCCTTGGTATTCTGACCCCTTGAATTACTTTATATCTTACACATACACACACACAGGCCAGTTACTTAAATCTTGGCTTTGTCCATGCCCTAGGATTCTCTTGTCACTGCTTAGTATACCTGTCATTAATTTGCCAAGACCCTGACTCTTCTCTCCAAACAGGCTTTCACTCTATCCTGAAGATGACTTCAGTGAAACTTCACTGTTTCTCATGTTCAAGACACTGGCCAGCCAACAAGGCCAATCAGAAGGTGCTGCAGGGAGAACTACCACTGTGTGTAGTAGATTATGTCCTGCTGGGAAGGTCATCATATTACATACATCTCTGTCATAAGAAATTTCCTCCAAATTGAAAAATTCCCTCTTGGAAGGAGGAGGAAGGCTAGCAGATAAATTAGCCCCCCGCCCCAGAAAGAGGCTAACAGGTAAGCAAGTCCGTAAAGCTGAAGCTTGCAAGAGTCACAAGACCCCTGTCCAGGGCTAGAGAAGCAGTACATATCTACTGGGGAGAGAGACTCTCCAACCAGTTGAGCTGTCTAAAAATTGTACAATGAGCTCCAGAGGGGCAGCTTTTCCGAGAGTCCTCTCCTATGCAGTGTTGGATTTTTTGGTGATCTCTTGCCTTTGAATCATACATTCTCCTGTAAGTAGCCCCTCATGTACATTCCTGTAAGTAACCCCTCGTCCATACTCCTGTAAGTAACCCCAGCAAGCTCATTGGTTCAGTAAGTTGGGCTTTGGTGTAACTTAATTTGGTGTGTTGTTGGCACTCTGTCTCAGAGTGTTTGACATTTGTCCATGTCCAGGAAATGTTTAATGCCACAGGTACCTAAGCTCTCTGAGGACAGGGCACATCTGATTTTATTTAATTTTATAGCACATACTGTCTATGTGAGAGCTGAATTAGAACAGCATGTGGAACAGAGCTCAAGCATATATCTATCCCTTTTTTGGTTCTAGAAGGTTCTAGAAACTTGTTACTCAAGACAGACTAGCAAATGATGTACCAAAGCAGTGATCTGGCTGAATGCCTAGTTCCCCTAGGAAAGAGCATGGCTCCTGTTTGCTATGAGCATTCGATATGTGCAGACATATCTGTTAAAGATGACAGAGGAAAAGGGAAGGAGGTGGTTTCAGAAAAGGCCACAAGGCAATAATAAAAACCACCAGAAGAACTTTATATCTGGCAGGCTGAGCAGTTCAGATCAGTGAGATGGAACTCAGGGACTCAGAGTGTTATGGCAAATGCTTTATTTACTGAGCCCTTTCCCCAAACCCTGGGAATTATTTTGTAAGTCAGTGCATTAACTACTTGATTTATCTAATCAATTGGAAAAGATCAGTTATCATATACATTGCAAATTATAAAATTACTGCTCATTCTACAACTTCATGTAAATATGTAGAATTAATGTGAATGTGTGAATCTTAAAAAAAAATGTTAAGGGCTGGAGGGATGGCTCAGCAGTTAAGGTGTTTGCCTGCAAAGTCAAAGGAACCAGGTTCAATTCCCCAGGACCCACGATAGCCAGATGCACAAGGGGGGCTCATGTTTGGAGTTCATTTGCAGTGGCTGAAGCCCTGGTGTGCTCTCTCTCTCTCTCTCTCTCTCTCTCTCTCTCTCCTTCATTCTCTCTGTCAAGTAAAAAAATAAAAATAAAATATTTGGGGCTGGAGAAATGGCTTAGTGGTTAAGGCATTTGCCTATGAAGCCTAAGGACCCAGGTTCTATTCTCCAGGTCCCTTGTAAGCCAGATGAAGAAGGAAGCACATGTGTCTGGAGTTTGTTTGCAGTGGCTGGAGGCCCTGGAGCACTCATTCTCTCTCTCTCTCTCTCTCTCTGCTAAATAAATAAATAAATAAATAAATAAATAATAAATCTTAAAAAAGTAGTTGAAAAAAGGGTTAAGATGTAGTATTATTATAGTATACATAATGCATGGTGCTAAATTTCAAATAAATTTTTTAAATTAAAAATGTAAAGATATTTTATTGATCTTGGCAGAAGATGTTTTCTACTCTTTATTTGTGGATAACAGAAATAGAAAATTCACTTTGTTCCAGAGATTGGCATATCTACAAGTTTGTGGTGGTTTGAATTAGGTGTCACCCACAAACTCATGTGTTGTGAATGCTACCTCCCCAGCTGATGACAGTTGGGAGGTAAAGTTTTGCTACAGGAGGTGTGTTGTTGGAGGCAGAGGTGGGCTTAGGGGCATTATAGCCAGGTCCTCCTTGCCAGTGATTGGCACACTCTCCTGCTGCTGTTGTCTACCTGATTTGGGCCAGGAGGTGATGGCCACCTCTGCGCATATCACATATTCCCCTGCCATCATAGAGCTTCCCCTTGAGACTACAAGCCAAAATAAACAACTTCCCTCTGGTCTGCTGCTTTTGTCTGAGTGCTTTGTCCCAGCAATGCCAAGGTAACTGCCACAGTAAAATTGGTACTAAGAAGTGAGGCTGTTAGTGCTACAAACCTGATTATTTGGCTTTTGCCTTCTGAAACTGATTTGTGCAAGGGGGGGGAGGGGGGTTAAATCTTGGTCTAAGAAAAGTCTTGCAGTGCTGAACCTAGGCCACTCTGGTCAGAGTTAGGGAGACCTACGTGCAGTAAAAACTGTGGAGTGTGATGTTTGGCTTATGAGAGGAAGAAAGAACTCTGTTGGAACTGGGCTAAAGGCAGTTTGTGTAAGAGGCCTGCTCTTCTGCCTGTGTCCTATGAACTTGTGCAGGGCTGCATTTCATAGAAATGGACTGGCATGAGCACAAGGATATGACACAGGAACACATGAAAGTTTCGGTGCCCATTTACCTACAACTGTTTGAGAAATTACAACCACTGAGATTGGGACAGCTGTTCTGCATTGGTACAGTGGAAAAAATACTGACTCTTGAAAGTAGAGGGCCTGAATGCTGCGTAAGTGTCCTGTTCTTCAAAGTCAGCTTTACCCCCCCCCCCAATTAACAAATTTGGTAGCCCACCTGGTTTTATGGAGAATAACAAGTGCTGGAAACTAAAGGTCATTGGATGTGCAACACAATTTTGCTTTTTGGAAATAGCCACTGAACAATGTGAAGCAGGCTTGTTGTGTGTTAGTTATTTTCCCCACCACTGTGAGAAAATGACTTAAGAAAAGAATTTATTTTGGCTCCCAGTTTAAGAGGATTCAGTCCATCCTGGTGGAGCATGTAAGGCAGTAGAAGCGGCACAGGCTATGGCAGTGGGAGTCTGAGGCAGCTGGTCACACCATAGCAACTGACTAGGATGCAGAGAGCTAGGCTGGAAGAAGAGGTACATACACATCTCATGGCCGGCCCCCAGTCACACACACCTGCCAGGCCAGGCATCCATTCAAAAGATTCACAGCCTCCCAAACCACTGCCACCAGATGGGGGCCAAATATTAAATACATGTGCCTATAAGGGACATTTCACATCTGAAATATTTCATATCTGCACACTGTTATGTTTGTCCAGATAAACTTAGAGAGTCATTAGTGATAGGAGGGAGCTGCATAGCTAAGGAGAGTTCTTTTCTTTTATTTTCAGGCAAGTTAAGTGTTCACTTGTTCTGAGGCATTGCTCATGAATTATGAAAATGGCAATACTTGTAGATAGAAATTTTCAGGATTTAACTCATGGGTCTGGAAGTTCATTTTATTATTTTTTTTAATAGTAATACATTTTCCACTCATACAGAGTATTTACTTCTTGTCTTTTCCTATCATGTAGTCAGAATTTAAGGGAAAAAAAACCTGGTGATTTAAGTAACTTATATAAAATAAAATGTATTCCACTTAAGAACATGCAAGTTAAGGGCTGGAGGGATATCTCAGCGGTCAAAGAGCTTGTCTGCAAAGCCTAATGACCTGGGTTTGATACCCCAGTACCCATGTAAAGCCATATGCACAAAGTGGTACATGCATCTAGACTTCATTTGCAGTGGCTGGAGGCCCTGGAGCACCCTTGTCCTTTCTCTTTCCCTACTTTCCTCCTTGCAAATAAATGAATAAAATATTTTTTTTAAAAAAAGAACATACAAGTTAAATGTTTGACCTCAAATTAGCCTTGTTTTCCCAACTGCCTAATTTTACATTTCTCAAGTAGATCCTTGAGAGAAAAAACAAAAGGGAAGGGGGACTAGAATTTGCCAGAAATGAAAAGCTTGCAAAGACAGGCAGCTTCTTGAGCTTGTTATGAGCTTTAGACCAACTGCCTTATTCTACAACCAGCTTTACAATCATCTTCTCTTTTCCTACCTTGCAGGAATAAGGTCAAGAGCAGTTAGAAGTACTATGATTGCTTCCAGTTATAATAAAACAGTTAAAGTTAATTAATTGAGTAGAAGGTACTATTAACTGTCTTTATGATGGCTACGTTTATCTTCCTACCTTTAAAATAACCCAGTTTTTTGTAATTTGAGATTAAACATATTGCCTTAGTTCAATCAAAACCAACAAGAGAACCGGTTTTGGAGAGGAGCCAGAGAGATGGTTCAATGGGTAAGGTGCTTCCCATGCAAACATGAGGACCCAAATGCAGATCTCCAGCATTCACATAAAAGCAACTATAATCCCAGCATTGGGGAGGCACATATATGAGGATCTCTAGAGCTTGATGGCTAGCTAGTCTAACACCAGATATCAACCTCTGCCTTCCACACACACACATACACACACACACACACACAGAGACAGACACACACGTGCGCATCCATACACATGCACCTGTGCACACACAATGCTCCCATATACATATGAACATGCATATATACATACCACACACTAATAAACATGCAAAGTTATAAAAATCCAGCAAACTGTCTAATAGTTGGCTTTAGGGAATCTCTTTTGAGAAATTATAAATCTACATCAACATTTCTGTATTAAATGGATGACATTTCTAATGATTTATGGCCTTAAGAATTTTGAGGTGTAGGGATGTAGCTTGGTACTAGAGAGCTTTGCATATCATGTTTGAAGCCCTGGGCTCAATCTCTAGGACGGCAAAAAAAAATCTGGGGACTGTAGCTCAGTTGATACTGTGCTTGCCTAATATGCATGAAGCCCTGGGCTTGCTCCTCAACAACACACATACCAGGCATAGTGGTACACACTGTAATCCTAGCACTTGAGAGTGAAGGTCAGAGGATCAGGAGTTCAAGGTCTAAGAGATAAACCTGGGCTAATGAGACCCTGTCTAAAGAGGAGAGAGAGGGAGAGAGAGAGAATGAGCTTGTGGTAGAATTTAGGAATACAGAGGTATCACCATTCTTTCCCTCCACTCCACTTCAGAGAATGGAAGTGACCAGTGTAGTTCTTAGAGAAATGCAAGGGAAGAAGCTGATAGGAGATTGCATAGTGGATGCAATTGAGATTTACCATGGGTGAGTGGATGGGCAAAACTATTCGGAGTGTAAAGGCAGATAAAACTATATGGCTCTGGGGGAAGGGCAGACCTCAAAGAAAGGTGAGGGGCAGACAGGCGAGCATGAGGTAAGGCCTGGAGTGCTTCAAAGGCAGAGTATCATCCAGATCAAGGGCATGAACTTTATGGACTGAAGCTAACCCAAGTCTTCTGAAATGTCTGCCAAGTCATATACTGTCTCTAAGTCTCCGTGCCTTCTTCCATCAAAGAAGGGATGTTGAAGGCACTTCCCCTGTGGTTTCTGGTAAGAGAAAATGGTAAAGCACGTAGAGAACTAGCACAGCACCTAGCACTGAGAAAACCACTAGATCATTGGATTTCCTCTGTAAGACTTCGTCAGTCTAGGGTCAGGAGGAGGAGGAGGGGAAAGGAGGCAGGCAGCGGACAGAGAAGGAGGAAGGGACAAGAGTCCCGAAAGCTATTGGGTTTTGACAAGGAGACATGCACTTGAACAGCTCAGTGTCCTCAGAAGAGCTTCCAAGGTTAGCAAGAAGGGGACCACGGAGTATGCCAAGTCTGCCTCAGAGACTAAGGGGGCAACCAAGGACACTACGTCCATTTGAAGCTCGGAAATAAATCAAGACAGAAAATGCCAGGGGCAGAAGCATCCTGGGGAATCTGTAAGACACACTGGATCCCAAGGTAGAGATCAGATGTTCAACAAGGGAAATAAAGGAACAATGTATGGCTACAGGGGCAGATCCTATACCACCAAAGAGCAGGGCATTCTGAAAGATTGTGGATGCTTAAATGCCTGGTCTACACTGTATTCAGTTTGATCTGGGAATCTGAAGGAGATGCACTTTGTAGGAAGTCAAAGGGACCTGACAGTCCTATGAAAATAAGTGCCAAGAAGATAAATACATAAACTAAGAGGTATACAGTGAGAGCTACACGAGAATAGGTACCAGGTGTATATGGAGCCAGACAGGAGTCTGGTTAAGTTCTGCCTTGATGGGAATAGAAGAGGCTTATAAGAATATTAAATATCAGGGCTCTACTTAGGAGGATAAACTGAATGGGATGCTAATAGAGGGGAGGTCCACTCTAAGTCTGTTTTGTTAGGTGTCCTTTGTATGGCACATGTATCAATAAATCAGGATTAAAAACACATTGTTTAAAAAAATAAATAAATAAAATAAAAATACATTGTTTAAGCTGGGTGTGGTGGATCACGCCTTTAGCACTTGGGAGGCAGAGGTAGGAAGTCACCATGAGTTCAAGGCCGTCCTGAGACTACATAGTGAATTCCAGGTCAGTCTGAGATAGAGTGAAACCCTACTTCCGGGGTGGGGGGGCATTGTTCAGGGATGGAGAGATGGCTTAGCAATAAGGCACTTGCCTGTGAAGCCTAAGGACCCAGGTTCAATTCCCTAGTACCCATGTATGCCAGATGTACAAGGTGGCACATGCATCTGGAGTTTGTTTCCAGTGGCTGGAGGCCCTGGTGTGCCCATTCTCTCTATCTGCCTCTTTCTTCTCCTCTCCCTCTCTCTCTCTTAAATAATGATTAAAAAAAAAAACTTAAAAAAACACATTGTTCAATGTGTAATGAGTCACAATAATTATATGTTCTTATACAAGTATATCCGTTTTTAAAGTACTCCGTTGTCTTATTTAATTCTTGTAACAGCACAGGAAGATAGGGCTTGTGTCCCTGATTTTGCAAATGAGGACAGTCTCAAAGGACTTTAAGTTGCATGCCCAGGGTTGCTGCGCTTTGACTGAAACCAGCTGTCTTGGTGTTCATTCATATTCAGCAAACATGTAGCGAGTTCCTCTCTCCTGCCAGGGCCCTGTGAGATGCTGAGAATACAAAGACAATGCCCAAATAAAGGCGTGGGAGGGAGGGGAAATGAAATATAACAAACAGATACTTCTAGTGCATGAAGTAACAACTGCTACAAGGTTTTATATGGGATTGTTATTGATAATTTTCACGGAGGGGGACAGGAATTCAAACTGCCCCTCTGATTCATTCTGGAAGGAGGAGAAAGTTTTAAGGGGACAAATGACAAAAACACTCTTCTGAGCAGGAGAACTCCATCAAAGCCATGGGAACACACAAGCGCATAGGAGGCTGGCCTCCTACGAGCTCAGGGAGGACAGCCTTGGGGCGCAGGTGGAAGGCGGAAACCAGTTTTTGGAGGGCTGTGCTCAGGGAGCCTGAATTTTCATGCTGTTAAGTAGCTGGGATCCACTTGCAGGCTTTTAATTGTGTGAGTGACAAGATCAGATTTGTTCTTCAGAAAGCACACCCTGGCACAGTTCAGTGGGTGGAATAGAAAATGGTTACCCTGGCGACAAGCAGACCCATTAGGAAGCTATGACAGCGATCCAAGGGAGAGAAAACGAGGACACTGGTTGGAAGAATGAGCAGATTCAAAGACAGCTTAGAAATAGATCCGATGGGCAGGAGAGGTTCATCGGATATAAATGCTGAACCAAAAGCAGAATCAAGAGTGATGGTGTCTTTTCCGGCTTGGATTTCCACATAGGTGGTAAATCATTAATCAATGTGTAGAACACCCAAGGGGTGGCATGTTTAGGGGAGAAAGGATTAAGTACACCTGGGACATGTTGACCCTCGTCATTGTAGATGAAGATAATAGACATAGGGAGTATGCTGTAATTAGAATTCAGAACAACAGCATTACCTAAAAATATAAACATAGGAGTAATCATCAAATGTTTTTGGCAGTCCCTAATATTGTAAGATTCGGAAACCACAGCTTCTATAGACCCAATCCACTTGCACCAGTGAATAAGTACTAGCTTAAGCTTTGCTCCATAGTACAAACCAGCTACAACAGCTCAGAAAACAATGCCTCTGAGCTTCTGGAAAGAAAGCTGCTCAGTCACCATAGGCCCAGCATTAATGAAAAGTCACTGAAATAATAGCTCTATTCTCTACTTGCTTTTGAACTTCAAATAACTTGTTGGCAACAAGGTAAGAATTTACAGAAACTGCTAAAAAGATCTTCGGGTAAATAGGGCAGTAAAGAGTTTGTTTTTAAAATTGTTCTAAACCATATATGTGGTTGTATTTTGAAACCACTAGTTCACATGCTTGACCTGAATTCCTTTTCTAATTGGAAAGTCAATTTTGATTTTGATCATAGGATATAATTTCTTGACAAAAAACTTTTCTCTAAGAATCATTGGCTTCTCTTTGTTTTTTTTTTTTTTGCCAGATTAAATTATAGGAACTAGATGATACATGCATATATAATTTGCTTATATTTTAATGAAAATACAATTTTTTTAAGGAAAAAATTTTTGCCTTGTTGTGAACAAACATCAATAACACAGATTTAGTACCTCACAAATAAAAACTGACTTTTCTTTTAGGCTAAGTGGCAATAACCATAATGGCAGACCAGAGCATAACTGGTGACAACACTTGGCAAAAACACTAAAAGTCAGTAATTTCTCCCAAATTACAACAGCTATGAAACAATTAACACTATAACTTTTTCTTTTTCTCTTCCCAACTCACATGTCCCAGTTTAAGCTCACGTACAGTATTTCCGGCAGGAAGGAGACTGTGAAAGCTGTTTCAATTCTCCCAAAAGTTTTGACAACAGTCCTGCCTTAGGGATTCACTGAACCAGCGACTATGAAACTTTAAAAGAAGGCTACAAAAACTACTGAAATACTCTCACATGATAAACGTTCCATAAATATTAGGTGGCATTGGATTAATAGATATATCTCCATTTTTGTTTTTAATCTGAGGCATCTCATATTTTGGGAGGATGTGGCAGTTTGAATTAAGTGTACTCCTGAAGCTCCGGTGTTTTGAATGCTTGTTTCCCAGCTGATGGATGGCAGTTGGAGAGGTGGAGCCTTGCTGGAGGGACCGTGTCCTTGGGAGTGGGCCCAGGGGTGTTATAGCCTGCTCCTTTTCGCTAGAGTTCAGCTCACTCTCCCGCTGCTAATTTCCACCTGCTGTGGCAAGAAGGTGATGTCGCGCCTCTACTCTGACATTTTTGCCCCTGCCATCGTGGAGCTTCCCCTTGGGATGATAAGCCAAAAGAAACAACTTTCCCCCCACCCCCCATCAGCTGCTTTTGGTTGGTTGGTTGCTTTATGTCAGCAACAAGGTCACTGCAACAGAGCATAAATGTTTATCCAAAGTGATACAGCAGGTAAGAGAACAGGTCCAGATGTGAGAACAGCTTTGCTGTCTCCGTTTTCTCTCTTTCCATCATTCTATACTGCCACTTTATGAAAGGAAGTTTTAGTCTTCATGGAAAATAATGTTTGCTTTAATACATGCTCCTAGGAAGACTACTGAAGTAGTTATATAAAAGTCAGATTTTGCACTGGAGAGATGGTTTAGCTGTTAAGGCAGTTGTTTGTGAAGCTTAAGGACCCAGCTTCAGTTCCCCAGTACACATGTAAAGCCAGATAGATGCATAAGGTGGTGCATGCGTCTGGAGTTTGTTTGCAGTAGCTGGAGGTACTGGTGCACCCATTCTCTCTGTCTCTCTCTCAAAATAAAATAAATTAAATATTTTTAAAAGATTGAATTTCATCCTTGAAGATATATCCGAATTAATCTTTCAAATTACCTATG
Source organism: Dipus sagitta (assembly GCA_036346955.1). Classification (NCBI taxonomy): domain Eukaryota; kingdom Metazoa; phylum Chordata; class Mammalia; order Rodentia; family Dipodidae; genus Dipus; species Dipus sagitta. The sequence goes on from CM070772.1 coordinate 30,208,112, forward strand.
CCTTAGTTTTCTCATTTAGAAAATAGAGACCCTATTACTTACTCTTTGCCAATATGCTGTTCAAATATTTAGTATAGTTTAATATATTGTAGTTTCTGTAGTATAGCTCTCATCTGTAATCTCATTTGATTTCCAAGATACAGCTAATACAATGAAATGGAAAGCCCACTGAACTTCAAACTTCACAAACTTAGAAAAATTGCTCATGTTCATGAAATTCATTGAGTCATGGTTTTCTCACCTAGGAAACTAGAGGGTTAAATTAGACAATTTCCTTCAATTTTTTAAACAACCTTACAAAGGCCATGCTTTCATGGCCCAGGCCTATAACACAGGAGGCTGAGGCAGGAAGAATACAAGGCCTGTTTGTGTTATAGAGTGAGGGCTAGGACAGCTTGGCAACTTGCTGAAACCCTGAGTTAAGAAGGAAAAAGAGAGCTGGGGCTGCAGTTCAGCAGGGCACTTGCCTAGCGTGTATACGGCCCTGCAGTCCTAGGTTCGATCCCTAGCACTGCAAGACAAAACAAAACCTAGAAAAAATAGAATAAAATTTAATGACAACTATGAGTATACCATAATGAAGCCTATTACTTCATATATACACTTACAAAACTAACTTTTTTTTGGTGGGGCAGGTGGCGGGGACTCAAGATAAGATCTTGTCCAGGCTGAACTGAAATTCACTATGTAGTCTCAGGGTGGCCTCAAACTCATGGCAATCCTTCCAGCTCTGCCTCCTGAGTACTGGGATTAACGGTGTGTGCCACCAACCTGGCTAAAAGTAATTTTAAAAAGGAAAAGAGGGCTGGAGAGATGGCTTAGCGGTTAAGCGCTTGCCTGTGAAGCCTAAGAACCCTGGTTCGAGGCTCGGTTCCCCAGGACCCACATTAGCCAAATGCACAGGGGGGCGCAGGCATCTGGAGTTCATTTGCAGTGGCTGGAGGCCTTGGCGTGCCCATTCTCTCTTTCTATCTGCCTCTCTCTCTCTGTCTGTCACTTTCAAATAAATAAATAAAAATAAACAAAAAAAAAATTAAAAGGGAAAAGAAAAGAAAAACACCTCTATAAAAATGTGGTTGCATAGGGAATGCTGACTTCCCCAAAGACGGCCAGCAAATAAATGATGAAATTCAGAGAATAAGATCTTTGACTACTGATACAAGTTCCTGTGCTGGTTTGCATTAGGTGTCCCTATAAGCTCATGTGTTCTGAATGCTAGGTCCCCAGCTGATAGCAATTTAAGTGAAGCCTTGCTAGAGTAAGATGTGTTGTTGGAGGTGGCCTTATAGGTGTTATAGCCAGCTGCCCCTTGCCAGTGTTTGGCACACTCTCTTGCTGCTATTGACCACCTGATGTTGGCCAGAAAGTGATGTCTAGCCTCTGCTCATGTCACATTTTCCCCTGCCATCATGGGGCTTCCCCTTAAGTCTGTAAGGCAAAATAAACAATTTTCCTCTCGTCAGCTACTTTTCATTGGATGTTTCATCCCAGCAACAGGAAGGTAAGTGCAACAGGTCCTTTCCACTGTACCAAGCTACATGTTTATCCTGGGAGGCACACGCAGTAATGATGCCTGATGTGGGTGACAAGTCAGCTCATCAGATGGCTGCTTTTGCCTTTGGGTAGACTGATAAACTTCAAAGCAATTAGCATCTGTGATTGTGAAGCTGAGATTTGTGGGAGGTCAGTGACCTTCCAAGAGGAAGCCGTCGGCTTTGTGCTGCATCAGAAAGCTTCTCTTCAATTCAGCCACATCCGCCTTGCCTGAACCTGACTGGCCTCCTGAGATAAATGACGAGGCTCATCTTTCTCTTGACGGGGCTGCCATTGCATGGATACCAGTTAATTCGTGATGTAGCAAAAGGCTTCAAGGTGTTGGCAACCCACGTGGAGACAAGTGGAGCCTGATGGTAAGCTTCGGGCAGTTTCTGTCATATCCAGAATAAGCAGAAGGTTTAGAAGTCGCCCACAATATCACGAAGTACTGGATAGATGTCACTCAGGGTCTGAACTGACTGAAAGTCACAAAACCTCTGGTTTCTCAAATGCAGAACCTTGCCAGTTTTCAACACTGTTCAGGGCCTTAGACACATAGTTACTTATTTTACAAATGAAGAAATTTGCCACCGTTTGTGTGGGCAGAAAAAAGGGGCTTGGGGCTAGACTCCATTTCGTTTGAGGGGAAATGCAGTAGTAAATGGGTACTTGAGGAACACGGCCTAGCCAAGAGGCACAGGGAATGTACTGAATGCAAACCAAAATTCTTTCATATCTGTCCGGATTGTCTGTGCTTTACTTCATGGGAAATGTTGGAAATGGAGAGATTGGCAGTGAAAGGCAGCAGCCCCTCCTTGCTTTTTTTTTTTTTTTTTTTTCTTTTTTTTCTGTAACCGTATCTTGGTCAGATGCCATTATTCCCAGGCAGCTGACTCATTCTTCACACTGTCATCACTGACTATGACCTTCCTACAGCACCATTTCCCTTCCAAAAACACTCCAACAAGGGAATTTATAGCTGACCTACGCTTTTCTAATAACGTGTTCTCTCCTCTCTCTATCCTCATAATCCATTTGTCCCCGTTACTTTCTATTGCTGCCACTGGTTTGGTGATCAGCTTAGCTAGTGGCAAGAATTCAAGGGCTTTGAAGCAATTAACGTGCCCTATGCCAGATCTGTTTCAAATAGAGGACAATGATAAGCATTGCAGTGGACAAAGTGGTGCATTCGTGAAAGGAGTGAAGCAGCTCTCTGTGTCAGGCCTGTCTTTAGCTTGCACGTCTTCTCCATCCATTCTGACCCAATGAGTCCTTAGCGGCACATTGCTCCCACAGTCGTCCCTCATTCACATCCCCAAAGAGATAGGAGATGATAGAAATGGGATTAGCTGGTCCAGTGAGCCAGTCTTCTAGTATGAAGGAGAAAGTCATTCTGTTCTTACTTCTCAAGAAATACCCAAAGCTGTTTGGTGTGGCTAGGAGAATGTGAGTTTCCTGAGGGACCTGTTGGGCAAGTCTCATCTCTGTAGTTTCAGCATACATAGCCAGAACATAAATCCCCTTCCTGATCCAAGACAAACTGGTAGGATAGCCTGCCGCTCCTGCTCCCACCCTGCAGACTGGAAGATTTTTTTTTTAATTTGTGGTTTTTCTCTTTCAAGATTGCCCTTGATGTTTGGCATAACCTGGACTCACCTGGTTAAAAGAATGTGTTGGGAGATGCATTTAACCTCTCCTCAAGAGAAACCTGGACACAAAACTTCAGGAGCAAAGAGTCACTTAACACAAGTTAGTAGAAAGAATTTGTACTAGCAGACAGAGAAAATGCAAGTACAATGTTTCTCAGTGGGAATAAGAGTCTTGCTTTCTAGCTAATTAGTTAAATAAGAAATCACAAACACACTCCAGGTGTAAGTGACCACACTGTAACTCACTGACTTGTACATGGTGGGTAAGTCACTGGTTTTATGTTTGAGTCATTCCCCAAACTGACACTGAAATACTGTAATTTGTTGGGGATTATACAAGTTAAGGGGAATGATGTTACTGACCGATCACAAGTAATCAGAAATATTTTCAGCCATGAGAAACATTTGCAGTGTAACAAATAAAAAACATTTTGAAGGCATATCACAGAGATGTCAACACATACGTGTGCATTGCTGTAGTATTCACAAGAGCCAAAATATGGAATCAGCTCAAATATATATCAGCAGATGAACAGCTAAAGAAAATGTAGTATACATGCACAATTGAGTTTTATTCAACTAGAAAGGAAAATGAAATTATGCTATTTTCAGGAAAATGGAGGGAACTGGGGACCATCAGTGCTAGAATCAGACACATTGCATGCTCTCTCTCATGTGCAGATTCTAGAGGAGGAGGAAGGGGCCCCAATAGGAGGGAAGGAGAATAAAAGGTCAAGGGAGGGTGAATATGAGCAAAGTACATTTTGCAAGCTAATTAAACGTTTAAAAATATTAAATATTAGAAAATTAAAGATGCTGTTCTGCAGCTGTGTGCAGAGCACATCCCAGCGGAGTGTTAATGTCATCAGCAGGTGTTCTCATCCATCACTCTAGTCACAGCAATGCACACAGTGAGACACTCAAAAGGGAACACACAGGTTCTCTGAACCTACAAGGGAATAGTCATTTTTGCTTCACAAACGAACAGTTGTTACTTGGATAATCTTCAAAAACATTATTTTGTGAAAAGATAAAATCAGATCTTGGGCTGGAGAGATGGCTTAGCGGCTAAGCACTTGCCTGTGAAGCCTAAGAACCCTGGTTCGAGGCTCCATTCCCCAGGACCCACGTTAGCCAGATGCACAAGGGGGCGCACGTGTCTGGAGTTCATTTGCAGTGGCTGGAAGCCCTGGCGTGCCCATTCTCTCTCTCTCTCTCTCTCTCTCTCTCTCTCTCCCTCCCTCTTTCTCTGTCTGTTGCTCCCAAATAAATAAATTTTTAAAAAATCAGATCTTGCAAACATAATCACACACATATAATGTGAAAAACCTAGTTTGAAAACTAAGAGTTAAAAATTATTTCACTATATTACCTTTCTTTACATGATGAAGAGTTAAGTATCTCCTATAAAATAAGCAGAGGTGAAATGTTTTTGTTTGTAGAGTTTTAACACATTTGAAATGAATGTCTGCCTTATTTTCCACCAAGATTGACTGTAAAATCTTCACTGAAAATTAAATGAAATTATAAAATGTAATGAACAGCTATTTGAAAATCATAGAATGAAACCAATGTAACAAGCACTCAAAGCCTCCAGATTTGGAAGCCTTGAGTATTCAGCTAAGGTTTCAGAAGAAGGGAGATACTTGGAATTTGCCCCAAAAGCCCTTAGGGAATAGGTTGGTTCCTGGCAAAGAGCATAGAGGAAAAACAGGAAACAGTGGCAGAGGGTTTTCACCATCCTTAATGCACTGCAGAGATAAAAATCAAAGTTTTAATTGAAGAAATTAGAAGTGAGTAGCATTTTAGCAATGTAGGAGGAGAAAAACTTGAAATATACAACCAAAGGAGATGAGGGAGTTAAGCATCAATAATCTAAGCATTCAATGTAAAAATCTACAGACAAAAGAGATCAAATTAAGCACATATGAAGAGAAAGGGCACAGACAGTAATTTTTAGACTGAAAGGAGTAATATGTGTGTGTGTGTGTGTGTAGTAAATAGTGTATATATAAATATGTATATGCATATTTGTATATATGTGTATATATATAGTAAATAAATAGTAAAGAGTCAATTGTGAAAATAAAACCTATTTTGATTTGAATGTAAAATATCCCTATTGACTCATGTTTTTGAATATTTAATTCTCACCTGGTGGCGCAGTTCTGGAAGGCTGTGGAAGCTTTCAGAGGGTGGAGCTTCACTGGAGGCAGTGTGTCACAGGGGGCAGGCCTTCGGGGTTGATTGTCAAGCTCCATTGGCTTTTATATCTCTGCTATTCCTTCCGCTGGTGTGACAGCTGGACTCAGCCTTCCGACACAAGCCTGCCATGTCCCCTTTTTCACAATGGACACTTCCCCTGTGGTGCAGTCAGGTTCGCACTGCCGGTAGAAACCACCCAACCAAGAGCAGCTTCTGGGAAAAAGAGGTTTATTTTGGCTTACAGGCTCGAGGGAAGCTCCACGATGGCAGAGAAAAACAATGGCATGAACAGAGAGGGTGCACATCACCCCCTGGCCAACATAAAGTGGACAACAGCAACAGGAGAGTATGCCAAACACTGGCATGGGGAAACTGTCTGTAACACCCATAAACCCGCCCCCAACAATACACTCCCTCCAGGAGGCATTAGTTCCCAAATCTCCATCAGCTGGGTACACCTAAGTTCTTGGGGGATACCTGAATCAAATCACCACACCCTGGAAACTCGTAAACTGAAAATAAATTCTTTCCTTCCTCAAGCTGCTTTATGTCCCAGAAATGAGAAAGTAACTGATACAGAAAATTAGTACTGAGAAGACCTGTGATAATCCTGATCATCTGGTTCTTTTCATGGAATCGGTTTGAAGGAGGACTATTGACAGATTTGTAACTTTAGGCTAGAGAAACTTTACAGTGCTGTAAGCAGAAATTAATGGGGCATTCTCATATGAATTTGGATGACCAGAAGGCCAAGAGGAATGTAAACTGTGAAGTCTTGGCATGATGAAATTTCAGAAGGGAAAAAAGGCCATTGGGAACTGGGCTAGAGGCTGTTCTTGTGATATTCTGACAAAGAAAACTGGCAGTATTCTACTCAGGTCACTCCCAGGTCAGCATGGGCTAGAGTGAGACCCTACCTCAAAAAACCAAAAAGAAAAAAAAAAAAAACTGTGGACTAATTTGGTTGGTAGAGTACCTTTCAAGGCACAAAATCTGTGTATAGTAATACATGTCTGTAATCTCTGCACTTGGAAACCTTAGGCAAGTGGCTCACTATGGGTTTGAGGCCTGATCTATATAGTAAATACCAGAAGAAGAAAGAAAGAGAGAAAGATAAAGGAAGGAGAGAAAGAAAAGAAAGAAAGAAAGAGGAAGAAAAGAAAGGAAGGAAGAAAGAAAGAAAAAGAAAAAAGAAAAGAAACAAGGAATAAATAATACCATAAAACCATGTAATCCAGAAGACATGTGTCATTTTCAATTCCATAGGTAAAATTAAGTCAGTTCAAAAGAACAATGAGGTACAATTTGACAAAGAAGGATGGGTGTGAGGTGATGACATGAAATTACAAAACAAAAAGCCATGGATTAGAGAGTTAGCTTAACAGTTAAGGCACTTTCCTATAAAGCCTAAGGACCCAGCTTTGATTCCCCAGTACCCACATAACCCAGTTGCACAAAATGGCACATGTGTCTGGAGTTCATCTGCAGTGGTTGGAGGCTCTGGTGTGCTCATTCTCTCTATATATCTGCCCCTCCTCTCTCTTTCTCTCTCTCTATTTCTTTCTCCTTCCCTCATTTTTTTCTCTCTCAAATTAATTAATTAATCAATATATCCCAAAAGTCCAAGTGCAAAGCAATGGGTTCAGCAAGTAAAAATTGCTGACATAATTTGGAGGCCTAATGTAAAATAAAAACTTTGGGCTCAAAAATAATTATGAATTTTAATGTTCAGACGTATCAGAGCATCAAACCAAGAGCAAAGATTTCTAACCACAAGTAACTACACTGTCATCAGGCAAAGACTGCTCAACGAAATTTCTTCCACACTTGCCAACAGGGAAAATCATACTCGAAGCCCTATTGTCCGTGATCATGGAGGACTACAGTGTGAAATATTCAGGGTGAGATAGGATTTTCATATGAGGTTAAATAGGAGATATTATTCTCACCCTGAGTCTAACTGGGCTTTTGCTTCTGAAAATGATAGCTTGCTGATGCAAAACTGTGATTTTCCGAACACATTGCCGTTTCTGTTTCCAGCCTACTGTTCCTTAGACTGCCCAGAAAGAAAGCACTGTGTGTGTGATGATTTCTCTTCAGGCCCAAGTAAGCTTTCAAACTGGACCAATCAGAAATAACACATGTAGGGCTGGAGGGATGGCTTAGCGGTTAAGGCATTTGCCTGCAAAGCCAAGGGACCCTGGTTTGATTCCCCAGGACCCACGTTAGCCAGATGCACAAGGGGGTGCACACGTCTAGAGTTTGTTTTCAGTGGCTGGAGGTCCTGGCGTGCCCAATCTCTTTCTCTCTACCTCTTTCTCTGCCAAATAAATAAATAAATAAAAATAAAATATTTTTAAAAAAGAAATAACACGTGCATACAAAATCTCTAGCCTGCTTTAATTCCATCAATTAACGCACAGGAGAGACTATTTAGAATATTTAACACAAAGAACAAAAGAATGCTATTACATGAAAAATGTAAGAACTGGTTCCAGCCGTGTGCTATTCCATCCTGTCTTATCTAACCACTTTATCTGCATGGATTATTCTTCCAGGAGATAAATCTTTCAATCAGAATCATTTTATGAGTTGCAGCCCCTGTCCTGTCAGGGGCTGTGTATCCAAATTGCCGGTGAATTTTTCCTTCTCAATTCTGCTAAACTTTAAAAGGTCCTGCAAAGCTAGAACCTTACACATTGTCTTCATTCTGGGCACAGGACAAAAAAAAAAAAAAAAAGTGGAAAAATACTTTTCCCCTGCTAAATCCAGAAAATTCTGCTATGTTCCTGCAATGCTGACAAAGCACATATCTTTGTTTTCTCTGAATGAAACAAATGTGGATTTAAACATCACATTTCAGAGCATGGTTTGCTCGTTCTTACTATTTAAGGAACATATTTCCAACATCAATATCGACTCCGATTTAGGGTTTTTTTTGGAAGAGAAGGATGAAATTAATATACAAGAGAAATACACAAGAGAAAATACAGATGGTAATGAACAGTCAGCAAAGAAGACTTACTTTATCTTTGGCAGTTCATCCTGTGAAATAATAATGAAGTCGGGGGATTGATGATAACAATCGCTTCCTTTTCTGTGCCAGGGAACTACCATATCAGATGGTAGAAGCCACTAAGAAGGAGCAACTGCAATAATTTAGCAACAGGATGCTACAGAAGGGACTCCCTCCAAGTGTGCGCAGAGTCAAGGGCTGGCACAGCATATTGTAGCAGGTTTGCTGTCGCTGGGGCTCCAGGAAGAGCATGAAGGAGCATCAGCAATGTCCGGAGATTCTGATTTAATCTACCTCTTATGATCGTCTTTCACTCTACAGACTGTCCCTGGTTGAAAAAGTTTCGACTTAGGATCTTTTGATTTTGTAGTGGTGCAAAACCAACCCACACTCAGTAGAAACCACACTTTGGGTTTTGAACTTTGATCTTTTCCTGAGCTGGTGGGGTGCAGGGAGGTTCTGTCTCGCAGTGGGGGCAGCAGGAGAACTCTGCAGCCGTCAGTGCATGGGGAATCCCAAGTGGAGGGGAAACAGCAGGCCCTGTAGCGTGCCGTGTACTAAGCTCCGATGTTCAGTGGATTAGGAGGATCTGATGGATATCCCTCTTGGGGTCTCTTCAAATCGGTATGGTTTCAATGTGTAACGTCCCCAAAGGCTCATGTGCTGGGACTCCTGGTCCTCAGTTGGTGGCACTGTTTTGAGAAGCATAACTGGTGGGTCATTGGGGTGGACCTCTGAGGGTTGCATCCAGTCCCTTCTCTGCTTCCGATTTGCCACCACAATGCAACCAGCTCCAGGCTCCCACCACCAAGGATGGAGTCACCCCAACCACCATAATGGACGTATCTCTCTTAAACTGTGAGCCAACATAACCCTTCCTTCCTTGAGTACTTCTGTCAGGTATTTGGTGACAGCAACAAGAAAAACAACAGATACAGATGGGCTTATTAGGATGTAACCCCATCTAAAATCAAGGACCTTTTGAACTCTGAAGGCTTTTAACCTTGGATATTCTTAATTCCCTGCCTTTTCAGAAGCTCAGAAAATAAAATCTTTCTCAACTTGTTCAGGGCTCCTCCACCAAATTCTGAGAGTTATTTTCTATCAGTGTTCTTTTAATTGGCTTTCTGTCCTAATGCTGATCTTTCTAGCCTCTTACCCAGACTATGTTAATGGCCTTGATCACTGTAATCCCAGTCTCTCTCTTCTGATCTATCACTCAGGTAAGTTCTACGTTCTTTTCTCACCATGTTGCTCTTGTAGCTCACAGTGTAAAAAATAATTTCTGCTATGAGGAAGATCCAAAAGAAATCAGCAGATGCAAAGTGGCCAGGAGAAAGAGGGGAAGCTCCCAACAATTCAATGTCCATTTCATTCCCACCCTCTCCTGGCACAAGGAAAGTGAGCCCTAGTATTTATTCATCAATGCTGAAGCCACTTCTATTCATTTTGCCATAGAATTTAGGGGCTCCTGCGTACATCCACAAAACTTTACAGAGATTTGCTCTGCATGTCTGGGCCATATTTTTCTCACTTCCAACTCTGTTCTATTCCAAGAGGACATATGTTTCAGGAAAATAGATAGATAGATAGATAGATAGATAGATAGATAGATAGCTAGATAGGAACAAGGATACAAGGATAATTTTGACTGGTGAATACTACTTAAGACTGGGGGGTCTTTGGGGGAGAGTGATAATGTAAGCTGTTTGGAGCAGAACAAATTCTAAGGCTAAAGCTAAAATGAAGTACAGAAATTCACATGTGACCCAGCCTAGGTCAATAAGTTCAGCATTTCAATGATACGTGGAGCCAAGGCCCTCACTAACCAATTGTGTATTTGGCTGAAATGTTCCTTTGGCATATACCATGCAGGAAATCTAACGCAGTTGTTCTTTTCTGGACTGGGAGATTCAGAACCTGAATGTCTTTCCATCTTAGTCCAGTACAAAGACTCTACCATATCAGCCCCTGCCCCACCCCCAGCCCAGCAGGAATTTGAACCACATTTTCTGGTGATCTCTAAGAAACAAGAGTACAACACAAAATGAGAAACCACATTACTCACATCTGACTATTATGCTTTGCTTCAAAATCACCTTTTTTTTTCAAAATCACATTTTTAATATAGTACATTAAAGGCTAAACGTAAGGTCATTAAGTCTCTGAAAACTCTTAGCAAATTACAGAAGCATCATTTTATTTGCAGTATACCGGCAAATATTTCCTAGTAATGAAAGATGTCATTGCCAGATTCCTTTAATAAAGCTGTTCATGGTATTTTCTGAATGAACTGAGCCGTATCATTCTTCAGAGCAACAGTGTCGCCTTGTCGCCCGAGGAAATTTTTATATTCCACAAGAGATTTCTTTTAAGAAGCAATCTTTTAACAATTGTGTCTTTCTTCATATTTTAGCAACTTCACAGACCTCTTGGGGTGAGGTGTTACATTGAAGCCTCTTCAAGCTTCACAAAAAAAAGGACATAAAATCTTGTAAACTATTCCCACAACCAAAAGAATCCAGTAGAGAAACTTTGATCATGTGATCATACGAAACTTTTTTTCTTGGTATTATGTTAGGATTTCTGCTAAACCAATAACTTCTCTTTTTTGTTTCTTAATAGAAGAAATCAAAAAAATAAAAATAAAAACCCAAAACCAAGCAAACCTGCAATCCTTGGTAGCAGTTTAATAACTGACATAAAAAAAAAAAAAAACCAACCTTCATAACCATGGGGGTACTCGTTTTGACATGAAAATTCTCCGTCAGAATGTGAACTCTGATCCAATACACGAACAGATACTGTTTCCCCTCGTGCTTTTTGGCGAGACTTCACAAGGAACTTGTTTTCAACATTTCAGTCACTTAAAAATGAACAAAAAGCTCATGCAAATGAAGCAGCAGAGCTCCCAGGCCTGACAAATGGGTAAAATGTTCCTTTGCTGGGTTTTTTAAGAACTTTAAAAATGTTTTTGACATCCTTCTGTATGTGCATGCACGCACTACCTACAGGATATCCAGCTGCAACTTGTTCCTTCCAGACTCCTTTAATCTCCTCCTCCCTCCCTCTGCAGCGGCATGTTCTCCACACGGCTGTGAGCTTTATAAATGAAGGTGCTGACATCTGGGCTCGGGTTGGGACCATCCACCTGATGACTCTGTAGTATTAACAAGCAAGATTATCAAAATGTCTGAGCACAGAAATCACAAGATGGACTGAGGATTGCTGTTAGAAGTGTGATTACCTCTTGCTATTTGCAATACTGCTTTACTTTCTTTTTTCACCCCCAGTTCTAGGGATTGCAACTTTGACCCCATCCATGCTAAGCAAGTGTCCTACCACTGAACTACATCCCTAGTGAAACAATAAAGTTTTTTTTTTTTTAATTTAAACTGCTTTTTAATAGAAAGACATAAAAATGTAAAGAGCTGTAAGTTACCATATACTTTGGTTGACATTTAGGATTCAAAAATCTGACCAAAACCAATTTTAGGTCAGGATGAGAGTATTCATATCCAATCAGAAAGTCCTTTGAAAAGTGTCTACTGAGGTCTTGGCTAACATTTAGTGTGCTAACAGTGCTTAACAAAGTGCAGGATGTCTTCCTGGCTGTTTGGAATAGCTCCTTCTGTGGGATTTAAGAGTCAATAGATGCAGATGGCATAAGAATAAAACCCCAGCATGTGCCATGTTGAAGATAAACTGTCATTAAGTGAAAAGTTATCTAGGAAAAGACTGAATTGGGCAGCTTCTAAGTGTCACCCTTGGCTGGGTTGAGGAATCGGGTCATGCTCTAACATACATGCTGTTTGTACTGAACCTCCCTGCATGTTTCCGTAGAAGAACCCAACAGTGACCACATGGTATGGACAGACATGGTGGTCCCCTCCACCTTGGAGGTGGCCCAGATGCCTGCAGCCTGCCTGGCAGAACCACTGACTTCCACAGCCACCAACTTCCCTTGTTCTCTCAAACCATGAGCAAAAAAATTGTTCAGCACCTGCAGGCCAGAATGGAGCTTGCCTGGGCCTACTGATCTGTTTGTTCTGGAATATGAGTACGTGGAAAAAGTTTAATCATTAGACACTAGCTGTATGAGCTATGTCTAAAGGAAAAAAAACATAGACTCCCAAAGTTTCTGGAAAGAATGATAAAGAAAATTCACAGAACTGATATCCACTGAGGTACCTGAGAACTGAAGGGAACGGAGGGTAACACTATTGAACAGAAAACAGAAGTAAGGTCCACTCAGTACAAGTTAAACCTACAAAGAACTCACTCCCAAGATGGAAGATCCAAGATGCAGCTTCCTACTGGTTGTGAGGGAGAGGCAAATGTCGCTGCACAGACCACTGATCCAAGCTCTGGGGAAGTTGCACTCAAAGGTTTTGGATTGGGAAGGGAGATGAGGTTTAGAGGAGCCTTTATGGCAAAGTTACATGTGAGGAACAACGCGATGCCTACAGCAGTGAGAAAAGTGTCAGTGATCCTGGCATTTGTAAGCCTTCCTGCACTTTACCACTAAGTGAGTTCCTTGAGTGTAGACACAGGGAGTCCTAGGGACCGATGTCTCTGCTCTGGTTCTAAGGACCATTAGAAAGTGTGAGACAAGAGAAAGGGATGTGTCAGTGAGTATGTTCCAAGTACATTATAGCTGGGCATAGTGGCATGTACATTTAATCCCAGCACTATGGAGGCAGAGGTAGGAGGATCGCTTTGAGTTTGAGGCCACCCTGAGACTACGTAGTGAATTCCAGGTCAGCCTGGGCTAGAGAGGAGATCCTACCTCAAAAGAACAAAACAAGGGACTTCCGGTCAATATGGCATCCTCCTAACCATGCCTCACCTGGAGGAGCAGAAGGGTAAGATATTTGGGGGTATTGGAGGCTTTTAAAGGTTTGCAGATCCTAGTAGATTTCCAGTGGGAGGATGTGGAGGAGCAAAGTAGGGAATCCACTGATTCCCACACTCTTGGGCAGCCCACCAGACCCCCAACCTCCTCAAGCAGCCATCCCAGCCACAACCCCAGCTGCCATCCCAGTCATAGGCCACCAGGTTCCTCCTGCACTAAACGCAGACTGTGGACCCAGGTCAGCAGACTAGTATTTCCCTTCCCTCCCTTGTTTGGTTTTCCCATGTGACTGCTGTCCCACCCTCCGCCCTGGTACCAGGTCCTACTGCACTTCCTGCAGACTACCCAGACCCAAGCCAGCAGGCTATTGTTCAACCCTTCCTCCCCCTTCCTGCTACCCCACCAGACTACAGCCCATCCACAACCCCCCACACCTGGCCCACAGCAGTCCCACATCCCCACTCAACCTTCTCACAGGACCCAGAAGTCCCATCAGCCCCCTGTTACACAGTCCCAATGGTCCTGCTGTCCCATCTCCTCACACCTCAGCATCTCAGCACCATCACACAATCCCATCCTCCCCCCTTCAGCAGCCCAGCTTCAACACTAGTCTGCTTTGTTCCATTTCCCTGTACCCCTGACCCCCTTGGGCCACCTGACCATGCAATCCCATGCCCGGAACCACTAACCAACAAACCCCTTGATCTGATCCTTGGGCCCCACCAGAACCTCCAGGGCTCCTTCCCTTTGAACAGACAGGCCCCATTGCCATCAGAAGCCTAATCAAAGCAAACATAAAAGGGAAAAAAATCACTAAAGAAACCTCAAGGGTAAACTACAGCTTCCTCTTAAATCAAATAAGATTACTACACTGTGATGGGCAGACCACAGAGCAAAAGGAATAACATGAAAAATCAAATGCAAGTAAATCCAACAAGGTTGCCCAGTCCCACAATGGATGTCTCTAATCAAAGCATGGAAGAGACAATAGGATCAGAAACCCAAAATGAAGATACAAGCTATGCAACCCTTGCCAAGCAATTAGCAAAACATGCAGAAAATCAACAAAGGTCCAATAATTATATGAATGCTGTCCTCCCTGGATTAGACCTAATATAAAAGAACCAGGAAGGGTTCCAAAGACAGTTAAATGATCTGAAGGAGAGCAAAAAAAAAAAAAAAAAAAAAAAAAAAAGAGGACCTCAATAATCATCTGGCTAAGCTTAATGAAGACATAAATAAATAAATGCAAATAAGTGAACTCCAAGAATCATTAAGAAAATCAGAAAGTGGCATAAAAAGGGAATTCAACAGAGGGATGGAAACTATACATAAAAAGGCAGTAATAATATGAACCAAATTGAACAAGTCCAAAACTCTACAGTAGCTCTCAAGATTAGAGTCAGCCATGTGGAGGATAGAAACACAGAACTGGAAGATGAAACAGTTTGTGAGTTCAAAAGTTTCAATAAGTTCAAAAATTTTTGTGAACAGAACATGAGGGAACTGTGGGATACCCTTAAACATCCCAACATTTGGATCATGGGAATATCAGAAGGGGAATAAATTCATAAAAAGGTATGGAGAACTTATTCAACAAAATTATCAAAGAAAACTTCCCACCCTCTCAAAAGAAAGTCCCATCAAGTTATAAGAAGGTAACGGGACTCCAAACAGACTGGATCAAAGAGAAGTTCTCCAATACATATTATCATTAAGACTTTAAACAGCTATAAAAAACAGAAAGTCCTAAAAGCAGCTAGGGATAAACAACACATTACATATAAAGGTAACCCCATCATAATTACTTCAGACTTCTCAATGGAAACCCAGAAAGCCAGAAGGCCTGGAATGGAATACTGCAAAGTCTAAAAACTTATGGCTTCCAACCCAAACTACTCCACCCAGCAAAAATATCTCTCAAAATAGATGGTGAAATAAAAACTTTCTACAATAAAAGTCAGTTTTACAACTATATGAACCCAAAACCAAATCTACAGAGAGTACTTCAAGGAATTCTCCACACAGAAGAGTCAAATAAACAACCTCAAGTGCTATAAGAAACAGATCACAATAACTAAACTCAGAGAAGGCACAGAAAACCAGAAAGTCCAAGAAAACACAAAACCACAGCAGGGATTAAATCAAACCTCACAGTTATTACCCTAAACATTAATGGTCTTAACTCATATATCAAGAGACATAGCATGCAGGGGGATCAGAAAATTAGACCCCCAATCTTATGTCTTTAAGAAACCTACCTCACCATTAAGACAGACACCTCCTCAGGGTGAAAGGGTGGAAAATGATATTCTAAGCAAACAGAAATAAGGAACAAGCATGCATAGCTATACTATCAGATAAAATAGACTTCAAACCAAAAGTAATTAAAACAGACAAAGAAGGGCACTTCTTACTTATCAAGGGAATGATCCAACAAGAGGATATCACAATCATCAATCTTTATGCACCAAACACAGGTACACCACAATATATTAAAAAAAAAAACTTACTTGACAACAGAACAGAAATAACCAACAACACCATCATAGTTGGGGACTTCAATATTCCACTATCAGCAGTAGATAGATCATACAAACAGAAGAGAGCTCAACAACACCATAGATCAATTAGACCTAATGGACATCTACAGAGCATTCTACCCAAATTCCACAGACTACATATTCTTCTCAGCAGCCCACGGAACCTTTTCTAAATAGATCATATACTGGGCCTGCCTCCATATATTTAGGAAGATTGACATAATTTAATGCATGGTATCAGATTACAATGCTGTATTGCTAGAAATTAACAACAAAAGATGCACCAGGAATCCCACCAGCTCCTGGAATCTGAACAACACACTTTTAAACAATAAATGGGTAGTGGATGAAATTGAAAACTTTCTAGAATTGAATGAAAATGACAATACATCATACCAAAACTTATGGGACACAATGAAGGCAGTCCTTAGGGGAAAATTCATAGCATTAAATGCTTTCATGACAAATACAGAGAGAACCCAAATCAATAACCTAACCATTCACCTAAAGGCACTGGAAGAACTAGAAGAATCCAACCCAAAAAAGCTGCAGAAGGAAAGAAAGAACTAAAATCAGAGGAGAAATTAATGAATTGGAAACTAAAGAAACAATTAAGAAAATTGATGAAACAACGAGCTGGTTCTTTGAAAAAATTAACAAGATTGATAAACCCCTGGCCAGTCTGATCAAGTGAAAAAAAAAGAGAGATGCTTCAAATTAACAAAATTAGAAATGAAAAAGGAGAGATCACAACAGACATAAGTGAAATTGATAGAATCATCAGGACTTATTTCAAACACCTCTACTCCATGAAACTGGATAATTGGAAGGAATTGGAAAGGGATAAGTTCCCAGATACATACCACCTACTAAAGCTAAAACTCAGAACAGATTAATCTCCTAAACAAACCTGTCATACCCATTGAGATTGAAAAGGTAATCACAATCCCCCCCCCAAAAAGAGACCAGGACCAGATGGCTTCTCTTCTAGCTGAATTCTATCAAAACTTCATGGAAGAAATGAAACCAATTTTTCTCAAACTGTGCCACAAAATCAGAGAACAGGAAATGCTCCCCAATGCCTTTTCTGAAATTAATGTCACCCTAATACCAAAACCAAGCAGAGATGTCACAAGAAAGAAAACTATAGGCCTATTTCCCTGGTGAATGAAGATGCAAAGATTCTAAACAAAATCTTCACAAACTGAATTCAACAACACATCAAAAGCATTATCCACTTTGATCAAGTAGGCTTCATCCCAGGAACACACAGAAATCTGTCGATGTAATGCACCACACAAATAAGCTTAAACACAAAAACCACATGATCATTTTAATAGATGCAGAAAAGGCCTTCGACAAAATACAACATCACTTCATGATGAAAACATTGGAGAGAATATGCATGGATGGTTTATATCTCAACATAATAAAGGCTATATATAAAGCTCCTAAAGCCCAAATAATACTTAATGGGGAGAGACTGAAAGAATTCCCATTGAGATTAGGAACAAGACAGGGGTGTCCACTCTCACCTCTGCTCTTCAACATAGTACTTGAAGTCCTAGCTCAAGCAATAAGACAGGAGAAAGAAATAAAAGGGATACAAATTGGAAAGGAAGAAGGTAAGTTAGCTCTATTTGCAGACGGCATGATTCTGTACATAAGTGACTCCAGAACCTCCATCTTAAACTCTTAAAGGTGATTAACTTCTTCAGCAAAGTAGCAGGATACAAAATCAATGCACAAAAATCAGTTACCTTTCTACATGCAAAAGACAAAGATACAGAGAAAGAAATTAGCGACATTGTCCCATTTTCAATAGCAACAACAACAACAAAAAAAGTACCTTGGAATAGCATTAAGGAAGGATGTGAAAGACATATACAATAACACATAAAAACACTCAAGAAAGAAATTGAGGAGGTCTTGAGAAAACGGAAAGGCCTCCTATGTTCCTGGATAGCAGAATTAATATTGTGAAAATGGCAATTTTACCAAAAGCAATATACAGATTTAACACAATACCAATAAAAATCCCAACTTTTTCTTCACAGAGATAGAAAAAAAAAATCATCTCAAAATTCATATGGAATGGTAGAAGGCTATGTATATCCAAATACATCCTCAGCAAAAGAAACACTTCTGGAGGCATCATTCTACCTCATCTAAAGCTATATTACAAAGGCATAGTAACAAAAACTACATGGTACTGGCATAAAATAAGGATTGTAGACCAATGGAACAGAATCAAGATCCAGACTTTTGGTCAAGTAACTAAAGCTACTTGATATTTAACAAAGGCCCTAAAAATACAGACTGGAAAAAAGATAGAATCTTCAACAAATGGTGCTGGACAAACTGGATAATCATATGCAGGAAAATGAAACTAGATCACACATCTCACCATGCACAAAAATCAAGTCCAAATGGATCAACAACCTCAATATAAGACTGGAAACTCTACTACTACTAGCAGAAAAAATAGGAGGAACTTTCCACGATATAAGAGTGGGAAAAGACTTCCAGAACAAAACCCAAGTAGCTCAGGAAATTCAACAACCATTCTACCTGTGGGATCTCATGAACCTGAAAAGGTTTTTCATATCAAACATACAATAAGAAGAGCCAATAGATTTCACACAGAATGGGAGAAAATTTTTGCCAGCTATACAACTGACAGAGGCCTAATTTTTAGAATTTACAAAGAACTCAAAAACCTAAACAATAAAAAGCCAAATAACCTACTCACCAAATGGGGCAGAGAAGTGAACAGGGAGTTCTCAGAGGAAGAAATAAAATGGCAAACACACACTTAAGAAAATGTTCAACATCCCTAACCATCAGGGAAATGCAAATTAAAACAACTATGAGGTTCCACCTTACCCCAGTAAGGATAAAAACATTAAAAAAATCAATTGAAAACAAATGCTGGGGAGGATGTGGAGAAATACGTGTCTTCATTCATTGTTGGTGGGAATTTAAGATGGTACAACCACTATGGAAAGCAATATGGAGACACCTAAGAAGGTTGACTATAGAGTTACCAACAGACCCAGTTATTCCCTTCTTGGGCATTTACCCTAAAAGCTCCATGCCTCAGTTCAGAAAGACTTGCTCAACCATCTTTATACCTGATCAATTCATAATAGCTAAGAGCTGGAATCAACCCAGATGTCCATCATTAGACAAATGGATAACCATGATGTGGTATATCTACATGATAGAATTCTGTTCAGCAGTAAGTAAAAATGATACAATGAAATTTGAAGAAAAATGGTAGAACTTGGGACAGATCATTTTCAGTAAACTCACCCAATCACAGAAAGACAATCATCACATAGTCTCACTCATCTGTGCCTCCTAACCTGAATCTGCCTGAGATGCTGACATACCTAATAGGCATCTCAAGGACCAGACAATAGGAAGCGTGGTGTGGGAGGGGAGGGAAAGGGGGAACACAAAACTATATCCAAATGGAAATGGTACCATAAAATCCTATAGCCAGAAAGACAGACTAAAAAGTTGAACCTTCATCAGGTACTGAGAGGGAACACCTGAATCAAAGGGCCCTGGAGAGGGTATGATGAAGACTGACCTTAATTTTCTCCTGTTTCTGCCTCTCTATCTCTCTTTTCCTCTCTGGCTCTTCTTTCTTTCTTTCTCTTTTACACTATCTATCTTTTTCTTCCATCTTTTCCCTTGGCGCTGGCCTGAAACTCCCAGTACCATGATGCCGTTAACATCCACAATGAGCTGTTGAGAGAGACCTACAAGGTTTCCCAAAAGAAGACATATTTCTGTCAGAGTACTTGATGACCCACCAAATGTTAATGGTAAGACCCTACTGCTGAAGACACCATATGCTGTTGGTACAGAACATGGAGAGACCTAGCTGGAATCTGGACGAGAGTCAGTCCCCAGACAGTTAGCTTGTCTAGTGCCATAATGTGCTACATGAGCAACTGGAGGAAAATGACCAACATCTGTCCAAGCAACTCATGGTCTAAGCTACTCAGCAGCAAATAACCTGATGTGATGCTCACCCAAGAGCAATAGTGGCATACAGCCATGGTGGGTAACCAATGCTCTTGAATTAGCTAATGGATCTGCTCAGTGGAATGGAACCCATAGCTTGAACTGGGAAACAAGTCAGAACCATAACCAAAAAATGAGCCTGCTCTCCAATATTGAGTTCCCACCAATCTTAGGCTACAAGAGGGCCTATACTTATTAAATTCCCTCAAAAATAATAATGGTTATCCCATTTATCCTGTTCTGACTTCACTCACCATTGGAGAATCAGCTTCTCTTTTTCAGATGGATGCAGAATCAGCCCATCGCACCTCATCAGGGTTCCAGCTGAAACCATAGAGTAATAGGGAAAATGAGCAAGAGAGGTGCTTTCTTGGTGAACCTGGTACCAGCACAAGGATGAAGGAGATAGACACAGAGGACACTCTACTCCTACCAAACTAGATATCCACTGACACAGAGGTTCCCAAGAACTCATCTCTGAAGTAGACCTAAAATGAACTCAACATGGCTCAGGAAAACCTGCAGAAGAGGGGATGGAAAGATTGTTAGAGCCACAAGTTGGGACATGATGCACAGAAACATTTACTCTTCCCCATAACTGGTGGCTACCCCCACAATGCATGACCCACAATCCCCAATGAAGAGGGTCCCTGCAGAAGGGGGAGGGCAGGGAGGAGGCTAATGATGGTACCAACATGGCTGTTTATACACCGAGTATGTACATATCTAATAACAAAAATTTACATTATATATGAATATAAAAAGTTATTATAAAATCTACTATTTTATATATTTAATATATGCTAATTAAAAATAGGTCAGTTGCCAAAGGGGCCTTGGGGACAGAATGGCTTTGGACAAGGGATTATCATGGAGAAGGTCCAAGTCACTACAACTATGGTAAGAGTAACCACTGCATCAGGGCCTTAAACAGCATGAGTAAGTTTTCACACTTTACATCTGAGCCAAAAGAGTGAGGTTCAGGCAAGAAAGAATGATGGGAGGAAATATTTAGCACCCTAAGCCCACATAATTAAAAGTTTAAAATGTGGTCTTCCCAGAAAATTTAATAAACACAAAAAATGTAGCTTTCTCTGGCTATAATAATAACTTGAATTATCTCTTGGTCATATCCAAGTAATATGCAGTATTATTTTCAAGGAGGGTTCCTATTGAATTTTTTTATGCTGTTTGGCATATTCAACAACTGAGGCATCAAACAATTAAACCTTTTGGCCCATGCATGTTTTTAAATGATCACTTTAAACATCTCAAATCTATCACTGAGCCAATCTCTTTTCACCTACATTATCTCTGTTTCCCATAGCCTTTACTGAAGAGGCTGCCATCATCATCAACTGCTACCAAACTGGAGGTCATTCTTGAGTCTTTGTGTTATGATTTTTATAGACTTCTTCTTTTGGTCCTACTATTCAATAAACTGTATGACCTTGAGCAAGTCATGGAAGCATTCTATGCTTTACTTTCTTACTTGTAAAATAAAATATCTATTTGTTTCCTTGTGTTGGTGAGATTGAGTTTTATAGAGTGAGCAGAGGAATGTTTGGTAAGTATGAAGGCTGTGTATGTAGAGGCATATATTGATTCATTACATATATTTTTAAATATTTATTTTTGATAGAGAAAGAGAGCATAAGCATATCTAGGGCTTCTAGCCACTGCAAATGTACTCCAGATGCATGCACCCCTTTGTACTTACATGGCTACCGGAGAATCAAACCTGCATCATTAGGCTTTGTTGGGAAGTACCTTAACTGCTAAACCATCTTTCCAGCCCCTACATGATATGTTTTTGCTTAATAAATGTTTTATGGTACTATCTATTTACAAGGTACTCCAATGGTTGCTAGAATATAGAACTTAGACCACAATCCTATAACTATGACCCTTCCATGTGAAATCAGTTGCCCAGATCTTTTGAGTTGCTTCTTTAATATTGATTTAACCTACCTAATTTATTCCATCTCCACTCCTATACTAAGACAGTGCTTCTCAGCATTAACACTAATCATATATCAGGCTGCATAGTTCCTTTTGGTGTGGAGATGTCCTGTATATTGTAGAATTTTGCAAAGCATTCATGGTTTTATGTAATGCCAGTATCACCCATTTCCACTTGTGACATCCAAGGTGGCCTTCAGGCATTGCCAAATGGCCCTGTAAGAGGTAAAATTGGCCTCTACTTTATCCCACTAGGAAATAAATAAACCTTGAAGTATGGTTTTGCCTCCTATGATCTCCAATTTGTCAAATATACTATAAGCATCCCCACTTTCTAAACCTTTGCTAAGCACAAGCCCACCTCATCCTCACATTCTATTATTAGCTATATGATGAATCTATTTCATGAACAAGGTATTTGGGCCCAGTGGAATAATTTGTTGACTGTCCGTGATCAAGTCAACACAAGAACTCAAATCCAGGGTCTCTGTTAATTAAAAAACAAACAATATCCAGGAGTGGTGGTGCACTCCTTTAATCCTAGCACTTGGGAGGCAGAGGTAGGAGGATCGCTGTGAGTTCAAGGCCACCCTGAGACTACATAGTTAATTCCAGGTCAGCCTGGGCCAGAGTGAGACCCTACTTCGAAAGACCAACATATATATATATATATATATATATATATATATATATATATATACATATACATATATACACACACACACACATTCATACATACAAACACATACATATAAACATGTATATATATATATATATATACATATGTGTGTATATATATATATATATATATATATATATATATATATACACATATATATATATATATATATATATATTTGTAGGGCATGGTAGCTCACACCTATAATTCCAGCCCTTGGGAGGCTGAAGTAGGAGGATTGCCATGTTTTCAAGACCAGCCTGATCCACAGAGTGAGTTCTAGGTCAGCTTAGGCTAGAGTAAGACCCTGCCTCAAAAACTAAAACCAAAGCAAGCACACACTCAAATATGAAACTGAGTAACAGTACTTATTTTATATTTATTGTAATATTCTAAGTCCACAGTAGGTTTTTCTTAAATTGAGTTCATTTGAAGGCTTCTGTGGTCTGAATGGTGGAACTGGATGGTAGTCCTTTCTATTTCTCTGTTTCTCACCACCATCCCTAGCTTCCCACCATATATTCTACCTTCGGGCTTTCCCTAAGCATCTGTTTCTCTCTGGGAATCCTTGTTTGTTTCCTGCCATGGAAGCTGTCTGGTGTCTAACTCATCTCTACTGCTGATGAGCCACTTCAGGTATCTTTTCTCCAAGAAGTCTTCTCTGATACTTCATTCTTTGTGACAGACACTGCCTGTGGCTCTCTGTCACCACTGTGGTAGTTTTTTTTTTTTCCTTTTAATATTATATTTTCTTATTTCTTTATTTATTTGGGAGTGAATGGAAGAGAGAAAAAGGCAAATAGAGAGACAGAGAGAATGGGCACGCCAGTGCCTCTAGCCACTGCAAACGAACTCCAGACGCATGGGCCACCTGTGCATCTGGCTTACATGGGAACTAGAGAATCAAAACTGGGTCCTTAGGCTTTGTAGGCAAGCATCTTAACCACTAAGTCATCTCTCCAGCCCCACTGTGGTGGTTTCACAATAAAAATGTCCCCCATAGCCTCATGTGTTTGTGATTAACCCTCATACTTAATCCCAAGCTGTTTGCAACCTTTGGGAGGTGGAGCCTTGCTGGAGTAGGTGTGTCACTGTGGGCAGACCTTGGGATTTTATAGTCCAGCCCACTTGCCAAGGCTAACTCAGCTCACTCAGCTACCTTCCTGCCAATATGTAAGGATATGAGTCAGCTTCCTGCTCCTGTCATGCTGTCCGCACATGATGAAACTTCCCCTTGAAACCATAAGCCAAAATAAACCCTTTCCTGCTTTTGGTTGGGTGCTTTGTCCCAGCAACGATAAGGTAACTGCTACTGCTGGTGTATCCTCCACCACACTGCAGCCGTTGTGCTGTGTGTGTCCCGCTCCTGGTGCCACCACTTGTTAAGGAAGCCACCATTTAACTAGTGTGTAACTTTCGACAAGTTGAGGAGCTATTATTGGTTCAGCTCCCTTACTTTGTAAAATGGGAATAAAAACAATAGCCACCTCTTCATGTTGTCTTGAGGATTGGGTGGGTTATGCAAAGTACTGTTGAGACATAGCTACTTCCTGTAGGCTTAAAATGACCATCCCCAGTATGGAGCAGAGATTCCTGCGGTGACTTAAAAACACCTTGTCTCTCACAGTCATGGAAATGAAATAAGAAAAGCAACACAGTGATGACTGTGTTTATGGTGATGATAAAGGGTAATAGAATAGTAATGGTAAAAAGGGTGCGGGAGGGCTACCAGACCTGCACCTGACATTCCTCCACAGCTCCCTCTTATGCCTCAGCTACAAGTGGCCTTGGGAGGCACTAGATACACGGTAGAAGGTTGCTTGGGGTGGGATACAGATTTCCTGAGTCATCACCCAGTGATGCAACTGCTTTTGAGTCATCTGTGCTCCTCTAACCCCATGATCCTGTGAATTGCCCCAATAAAACTCAGTGGTTTACCAAGAGGAACTTGGCAGAACCATTTCTTTGGTCTGTTGGTGCCCTATCTGGGGTTAATAGACCTTTCTTCACATCTCCCAAGGAAAAGTTGTGCAACAAGGGCACAGAGTAACATTGGGAAAGTGTGGTACTGTGTCTTAGGCCCTTTCATTAGAATTTTTGGCAGTTGTGGAAACTTCAAAAATCATGAATTAAATAAACGAGTATTATCACCATAACTTTCAGGGCACTTCTTCAGTTAAAGTTCAGTTATACTGGTTCAATCAACTTGGTATGTCCACATCGATGGAACATGGCACGTAGCTAAAGTCAACAGCCACTGTTAGATTATACCTGAAATGCTAAAGCAGGTTGTCATTTCTTATGCCTTCCAGGCAGTCAAGGATCTTGTTGGGGATTTAGCTCAGTGGATGATCACTTGCCTAGCAAGCACAAGGCCCTGGGTTCGGTCCTTAGCACAAAGAAAAAAAAAATCACACACAAAAAAGGATCTTCCCAAGGTCTATTTGATATGCTAACACCAAAGCAGACAATGCCGAGTTACCTCCATTGAGAAGAATCAAATGCAATTCTAAGCAGCTCTCCCCTCAGATACCTTTTTAATTCTGATCTTTTTACTTCTATCGTTCCTCTTCCTGGAAGCCACTTTCTTTTCCTCCTTCTTAAAAATATTTTATTTATTTATTTATTTATTTGCAAACAGAAAGGAGGGAGGGAAGAAGAGAGGAAGGGGCAGAGAAAATGGGCATGCCAGGGCTTCCAGCCACTTCAAACAAACTCCAGATGCATGTGCCACATTGTGCATCTGGCTTTAACTGGGTCCTGGGGAATCGAACCTGTGTCATTAGGCTTTCCTGGAAAATACTGCTGAGCCACCTCTCCAGAACTTTTTTAAAAAATAATTTATTTATTTGCAATTGGGGAGACAGAGATGAGACAGAGAGAGAGAATGGGCATGCCAGGGCCTCTAGCCACTGCAAACAAACTCCAGATGCATGTGCCACCTTGTGCATCTGGGTTTACGTGGGTACTGGGGAATCGAATCAGGGTTGTTAAACTTTGCAGGCAGGTGCCTTAACCACTGAGCAATCTCTCTAGCTTTATTTTTCTTTTTAATTATAATTTACTTGTTCTCCATGCCTTTCGAGTAATCTTTCTGTGATTCCTTTAAACAATTCAGAGGTACCAAGTATCAGAACAACAAATTTAAAACTACTATCAATTTGATGCTGTAAATTTGAAAAAGATAGTGAAAATATTACAGTGGACAAAAACATTAAATTACTCATCAATTTACTTGGATGGGGAATTGACTTGGTAGAACTAATAAGGTTGGCCCCATCAGAAAAAAAATTTTCTATTTATCTCATAACATGAATTTTCTACATTTCCCATTGAAGTCCAATTATACAAATGTTTTTAGTCAGTATTGTTTCCCATCATTGATTACACTCTCCATTGGAAATGGCATAGACAAATTTGAAAGAATGATGGCATTTTCCCTTTTAATTTTGACTGATAAATTTCATACATGTACATAATATGTTTTGATCATAATGCCCTCCCTTTACTTTCCTTTGTGCCCTCTCCCCTAACCCCTTCCACTCAGCCTCTTCAGCTAATTCCTCTTCTGTTTTGATGTTGTTTTCTTTCTTTCCTCCATCACACATGATGACATGTTGATGGACCCAGTACTGTGCAGATGATAACGGTGGCTATGAGGTCATGAATGCAACAGCCACCTCATGTCCAGAAGACAGCATTCCAAAACACTCATTCCCATCCTTTAGTGCATATACTCTTACTACTAGCTCTTCTGCAATGTTCTCTGAGCTTCAGAGGGTGTGATAGGGATGCCTCATTTAATGATGAGCACTCTACTGTCACTTCTCAGCACGTAGATGAGTTTCAGGTCTCCTCAGTTGTCACCATCATCTGCCAAGAGAAAGCCTTACTGACCACAAGTGAGAGCAGCACTAATCTATGGGCCTGAACATAAACATTTAGAGAACAATTTGATGGGCATACTATATACATTTCACCAAACACTAGTGCTTTTCTTTTAAGGCCCAGATACAGGTTTTTGACTAGGTTTTCAGTACCAGGTATGATTTCCCTCCCATGAAGTGGGCCTCAAATCCACTCAGAGAGCAGTTGGTTACCCCATAACAGGCATGCCACTTTTACATCACTGGGCACATCTTGCCTGGATGACCAATTGTTTAGCTTACAGGGACCACTGCTGGCTAAGACTGTTGACTTTTCTCCCCTCAGCAGCCTACATTTCACTTTCCATCCCTATGAGAGCTAGCCAGGAGGGAGGAGGCTTCCAGTCCAGTGCCAGCTAGATTTCTCAGTGGCCTACTACTGAAGCATGTGGTGGAATGACGGCATTTATAAGCACAAATCAAAGCCCCTAAATGTTACTACATAAATCCATTCCTTTCCATAATATTTTACTGAATTGCTTGATGTACCAAATAAAAGATGAAAAGGTTGCGTTTTCCTGTGTTAAAAGAGATTCTTATGAAATTGTTCAGAATTGTAGGCTAGGGAGATAGATTATGATTTCCTTGGGGTTTTATAGCTTGTTATAGAAAAGAGAGGTTCTAGTTTCTATAAGCTAATTAGAGGAAGAGGAGCTCTGGAGTCTGGGATCTGCTTCAGGCAAGGAGCTGGAATGAGATGGTGAAGGAGATCAGAGAGGGACTTTGCTTCTTTCAGAGTACTTAACATGCCAAAGTGCCACCATCCCATGTGTCACTTTGTGAGCCACAACACAAGCCTGAAGTAAGATTAAACACATTAAAAAAAATAACTATCGTCCTTATAAATAGGGTTTTCTTTCTTCAAGTTGGAGGAATGCAAAATATATTAGTCAATGAGTTCACAAATTATTGTTTATTAATGATATAAAAGTATTGAACCAAATCCATTATGGGTTTTAGAGTAGGCCTCTTTTTTTAAAAAAATATTTATTTCTTTGAGATAGAAAGAGACAGACACACACACATACAGAGAGAGAGAGAGAGAGGATGCACCAAGGTCTCCTGTCACTGCAGACAAACTCCAGATGTATGTGCCATCTTATGAATCTGACTTTACATTCTACTGTACTGGTAAATCAAACCTGGACTATCAGACTTTGCAAGCTAGTTCCTTTAACTGCTGAGCTATCTCTAGCCCCTGGGCCTTTTTTTTGTTAAAAAGTGACTTGAGTTGAGCTAGTAGTTTTGTGTGTGTGTGTGTGTGTGTGTGTGTGTGTGTGTGTGTGTGTATGTGTGTGTGTGTGTGTGTGTATGTGTGTATTTCCTGCTGCTATAAACACGTAAAACTAGTCAAAAGAAACTATGTATAAAGTACAGGTATATCCATACACTATGCTTAGAATATAGACATATCTAAATGTGTGTATATATATACATATATATATATATATATATATATATATATATATATTCCTAAAAAATATAAGTGTTGGAACTTATAACCCAATGCAATAATATTTAAGAGGTAAGGACTTCAACAGGTGGGTTTTCTTGACCTTATGAAAGGAATTGGTTTCCTCATGTACTCAGCCTCCCACTGTGTGAACACAATACATTGACCCCCCTCCCCCCTTCCATGAGAACACAACAGCATGGACCCATCTTGGCAGCAGACAGGAGCAGTCACCAGTCACTAAATATGCTGGTATGGTGATCTTGGGCACCTCGGTCTTCTTCAAGGTGATAACTAAATATCTGTTCTTCATGATGTACCTAACCTAAGGTGTTGTGTTGTTACAGCAGCACAAATAAACTAGAGCAAGAGAGGGAGAGAGAGAGAGACTACATTTTCTTCTATTAGAAAATAACATTTGCTTTGATTTGGGGTATTGTTTAGAAATCATTGTCGACTTATACTAAAAAGTGGTTCTCAAATTATTATTACATCTCTTTGAGGTACTACAGATTATGGTGGTGATAACGTAACTGTATCTTCGCACATAAAATTACTGCTGTCTGTGATTGAAGATCATGACATGAAACTGTTATTGTTATTACCAAATGTTAATTTTAGCCGGTAAGGAAAGGATGGGGATTTAACTTCAGAAATGAGAATATAAATGTCTTAGTCTTTACCTAGCTTCCTAGGCCTTATACACACATAAATGAGGATCTGTTCATTCTTTCCACAAATATTTACTCAGCACTGCAATGTACCAGGCACTATGCTAAGCACTGAGCTTGAACATGAGGCAGACTATTTTTCTGCCCTCACATAACTTGCAGTATCTTGGAAAAGACAGATAATTATACAAATGGAGTGTGAAATGGAACCTGTGTTCTTTTAGGGTGTTAGTGTAAGTTTCTTAGAGAAAGGAGGAGTTAAGCTGAAGAGTAAAAAAATAAATAAGACTTGACTGGTAAGGTTTTTTTTTTTTTTTAAAGAGAGAAAGAAAGAGAGAAAAATTTTTTTATTGATAATCTTTATATATGCCCACAGTGTACCCTGATCATAATCCCTTCCCAGTGAAAAAGGAGTTGGAGTAATAAAATGTAAGCCTCTCAAAAACGAAAAAAAAAAAAGTGTATCTTTTTCATTTAGACAGAGGAGAGAACAAAATAGTAAGTAAATTGAGGGTGTTACTGTCTGTCTTCTCACAAAACAAGACCAAATTGGGGGCTGACAGTGTATGAGACTGGAAGGAGGGAGCTAGTAGGGTTTTTGACAGGCTAAAATACTAAACGAAATGAGAACATGTTGACCAGTAAAATATAATAAAGCCATCATTATTGGGGAAATTACAAGTACCCTCCAAGATTGGGGACAAAACATAGTGGGGAACAATCATGGCTACTGTATTAATTTTCTCTTGAAATGTCAATGAGTTACATGCAAAAGAGAATGTAGCATTTGGATTTATTAAGGTTTGTAGTCTCTGTAGTGGAAAGACAGTACAGTAAGAGGTTTCAGAAAAATTGGTAAAGAAAGAGACAAGGCAATGGCATGGATAGGGAGGTAAATGAAGATGGGGATTGAAAAGAGAGAGAGAGAAACGAGGGATTCTGTAACATCAAGATACTAGAGAAGTCAAAAAATGGTTGATGGGCTGCAGAGATTGCTTAGTGGTTAAGCACTTGCCTGTGAAGCCTAAGGACCCTGGTTCGAGGCTCGATTCCCCAGGACCCATGTTAGCCAGATGCACAAGGGGACACAAGCATCTAGAGTTCGTTCACAGTGGCTGGAAGCCCTGGCATGCCCATTCTCTCTCTCTCTCTCTCTTTCTCCCTCTTTCTCTCTCTGTCGCTCTCAAATAAATAAATAAAAACAAACAAAAAAATGGGTGATGTGTTTAGAACAATGAGAAGAAGATAGATGATCAATAGCTAGCTAGCTAACTAGGTAGGTAGGTAGGTAGAAAGAAAGACAAACAGACAGATAGATGGGATCACATAGCTAAGAATGACTAACATATTTGAAAAGTGAATGAGTATGATAAAGACTAGGGTGTGACCACAGAGTTCCTAAATAGGGGAAGGTTCTTGAAAGCAAGGAAGGTTGTCAGATCAAGTCATCTAGGGTG
This sequence comes from Dipus sagitta, assembly GCA_036346955.1. Classification (NCBI taxonomy): domain Eukaryota; kingdom Metazoa; phylum Chordata; class Mammalia; order Rodentia; family Dipodidae; genus Dipus; species Dipus sagitta. The sequence goes on from CM070772.1 coordinate 30,238,102, forward strand.
ATGTCAGGTCCAAGGGTGGAGAGGAAACTGTCAGCCAGGGATCAAAGTCCTTCAAGAAGTTTATTGACCCCATCACAAATAAATAGGCAATAGGCAAGAAGCAAAACTTTACAAGCTGCCCACAAAGATGGAACCGACTTAGACAATTGCTTGAATGATTCAATTTAAAAATCTTTCAGATGGCTGTTCAGGAAAAGGAGACAGACTTGTCCATATTCAAATAGGGGAGTTTCCTTGAGAATTTACCATGTTCCAATTCATTTTTCCTGTTCAAATCCTTAGTACCTAGCAGGCCACCTTGGGTCCCATCTGGCCTTCAGGATGAGGATAGACTGACACTGACCTATTGCCAACGCAGGTTCAGAGAAGCAACCTTCTCCATGTTTGGAGTGGTCAAATCACAAAGCAAGGTCAGACAGGGAGAGAGAGTGTGGATTGGAGAATGCGTCCCGACTCTGTATTTATATTTCATGATCTGCAAAGGCACTGCCTGCTCCCATCAGCCCCTCAGCCACATGGTTCAGCCCTGTAATAAAAGGGTAGTTTGACAATCAACTACAATGCACGAACTGTTTAATGTACTCTGTAGTGCAAGATAAACTGGCACCTTCCTTGCCCTCCTAGAGCTAACAGTTGTGTTCCCTGATTGAAACCATATCATAGATTAAACCCTTTGTATGTCTACTTGATAGGAACAAAGTGCAAGTAAATTAATAAGTACTTTTTAGTGGTGATAAGGAGGAAACATCTTGAGAAGTGGCCCATCAAAATACTGAGTTTTTTTTTTTCCAATTCAGGGACATATAATATCTACTTACAGACCACCTGCCATGCCAGAACGAAAGAAAACTCCAAAAATAAAGTCTAGCCACCATGTTGGTGAGGGCATTTATAATTTCATTTTGAATGATAACACATGGTACACTCATAAAAATCACCTTTTTTTTGGAGGGGGGGTTGAAGTAGGGTCTTACTCTATCCCAGGCTGACCTGGAATTCACCATGTAGTCTCAGGGTGGCCTCAAACTCATGGCAATCCTCTGACCTCTGCTTCCTGAGTGCTGAGATTAAAAGCATGCACCACCATGCCCTGCTCAAAATTACCATCGTAATAACTATCAAAACCCTCTGACAGAGCCCCAGGGGGGTGGCACTTGCTGCACAAGTATGAGGACCTGAATCGAGATCCCCACCACCCATGTAAATGCCCAATGTGGTGGTGAGCACTTCTAATCTCAGTGCTATGGAGGCAGAGCCAGGTGGATCCCCACTGCAAGCTGGCCAACCAGCGTAGTTATATCAGTGAACTCTAGCTTCAGTAACAGACCCTGTCTAAATAAGTGAGATGGACAGTGATGGAGGAAACACCTGATGGACCTGATGTCATCACCTGGCCTCCATATACACACAGGCCAATGCACACATGTACCCCTATGAATATGTAAAAGTGTATACACATATGCACACATACCACATACAAAACAAAGTAAAAATACTTCTGATGTAAACAAGAGATATCTATCACAGAAGGGGAAAAGACTGGGTGTGCTCAAAGATGGGTGACATATGGCAAACATGGTTCTTATTCTTGTATGGCTCACAACATACAGTAGCATATAAACCAATAATCCATCCTATGTTGTATGCAGAGACCCTTTGGGCAGAGAGGTGTATCATTTACAGGGGAACGTAAGAAAATGTTCCTAGCGGCAGCCACATCAGAATCAGTTCTGGAACACATTGCAGAATAGACTAAGGTAGGTGGGGAGAAGGAAGGTGAACAGTGGCCCTTTAGGCCTTCCCCAGAGCTGCTCCTTCAGGCTGGCATCATTCTAGGTTACTCCTTGCCTCTGTTGAGCAATAATGTATGAAACATGCCTATTTGTCAATAATGTTGAGCAATGATGAAATATTTTTGTAGCTAGAAGAAACTCGAGAGTATGTGGTTGAGTAGTTCAATGGTGAGCATGGATATCCAGAATCAAAGTATTTATCATGGTTCTGGTGTCTCACAAGGAGACAGATGGAATAAACTGCGGCCTATCTGCAGAGCCAATGATGCCACAGGAAAATCAACAGTGGGACAAATGATTTGCAGGAAAAGAAAAGAAAAATAGGCAATAATGCAAAACTTCATCCCTGAATAGTATCTGTGATTGTTTAAGAGGATACTGATTTTTTAACCTAGTATTCTATTCAGTTTCCCCAATGCCATAGTAATTACATCAACATAATTTGGTTAAAAATAGGATTTATTGTTCTATCTCATTGTACAAATACTTTGTTCTTGCTTAGGCTATTTTTAAAATTGCAACTTAGTCATTCACCTTGGGTGGGGACTTGAGGTCCACAGTGAGCAATTGTGTATTGGGAGGGACAGGCAAGGCAGAGTCATGCAGCTCAATGGAACCTCTGCTGTCTCACAGCAACAATCAGGATGTGACATTTGTACTTTGTGGGACAAAGTGAGAACTAGATGTATCAGGACATCACAAAAATATCCCTCGTGAGTCAGCTTTCTAAACATGGGAAAATCCACCCAGCCTGCTGCCAGCCAGCAGCAGTTAAATTTGATGCCATTCCACAGGTATGGTGGGTAATGTGGACCTTTTAAAGGGGCTACAGTGATTTTCAGTTCTTTGTCCAACATGTCTGTAAGAAGCTTCAAAGTGACCACTCTGTCCTAACAGCAGGTAAATAATGAACTTAAAACTCTGCATTTAATCTTTGATTTGCAGAGAAGTGAGAGCTAACTTCTACGCTTCAGCCACATCCACATCACACAAATTGGAGAGACTGGCGTGCAAACCCAGAGAACCACAAAGTACCAGGAAAGAATCTCATGAGCAGAAACCTCCACAGAAACAGTACCAAGATGGGAAAACCTGAGCAGTACCTGATGGAGTGAGTGCTGAAGGCTGGGTGCAGGTGAGCGTGGATGAGTCTGAGAGCTAGCACCCCATGGGACCTTGTTAGGGGCTCCCTCACAGTTCTGAGAGCTTCTTACCTGCTGTGGCTCCACTAGGTCCTCACCATGATTACCAGAGAAGATCCCCCAGTGTTCTCAGCAATGACTGTTTTAAAACCCTCCCGATGGGCTGGAGAGATGGCTTAGTGGTTAAAGCACTTGCCTGGGAAGCTTAAGGACCCAGGTTCAATTCCCCAGTACCCATGTAAGCCATATGCACAAGTTGACAGATGCATCTGGAGTTCATTTACACTGGCTAGAGACCCTGACATGCACAACATTCTCTCTCTTTCTCCCTCTCTCTCTCTGTCTTTCTCTCTCTCACACACACACACATAAATAAATAAGTAAAATATTTAAAAAAAAAAACCAGGGGGTGTGGTGGAGCACGCCTTTAATCCCAGTACTCGGGAGGCAGAGGTAGGAGGATCGCCATGAGTTCGAGGCCACCTTTAGACTCCATAGTGAATCCCAGGTCAGCCTGGGCTAGAGTGAAACCCTATCTTGAAAAAAAAAAAATCAATCAGTAAAATAATAATAATAAAATAAAATAAAAAAATAAAAACCCTGAACAATTTATTCTTGATGAGGCCTATCCTCAAGAGAAACTACCTACTTGTTGGGAGTTTTCCAAGCTTGGCAAAATTGGAGGATGAGAAATATACAACTCTAATAGGCCAGTGACTTCCGTGTTAAATAAAGGTACTATCCAGCCCTTGTCTCTCTCACTTCAGGGTTCAGGACCTCTGAGAGACACTAACAGAGCAAGTAGGACCAGGCTCTGCTCACTGCACACCTTACCACAACAGTGCTGTAACGGATAGGAACTATTCCTGTGACCCAGAATAGCCTGCCCATCTTTTCATAAGAAACTACAAAATATGGTTGTGGTGGGTTGAGTGTGGTGTTCCCCCAAAGATTCGTGTGTTTTGAATGCCTGTTCCCCACTGGCGGCAGTATGGGAGCAGCTTTGGTGGAGGAGGTGTTTCCCTGTGGGCCGTGAGGTTTATTAGCCAGGGCTCAGCTTAGCACACTCTCGCTACTTCCTACCAGCTACTGTGGCCGGATATGACGCCCAGCCTCTGCGGTACCATCCTTTCCGCATGTGGAGATTATAAGCCAAAATCAACCCTTTCCTCCATTCAGCTACCGTTGGTCAGGTGTTTTGTCCCAGCAACACCAAGGTAACTTCAACAATATTAACAAAGAAAAACACATAGTGTGAAAAGGTTCCACTAACCTTAGAACCAGAGTAAGACATAGCAAAAATTATTAGAATTATTTCATCAGGAGTTGTGAGAAAAATGGCTACTATGTTATGAGGTATGTGGAAGAAATAAATTACATGTATGAACAGGTTTATGATGTAAGTAGTATGATGGGAATTCTAAGAAAAAAAAATTTTTTTTAAGAAGTTACTAGAGATCTAAAACTATAACAGCAATGGGGAATGTTTCTGGTGGGTTCTGTAGCCAATCCGACACAGCTGAGGGAAGAATTTGAGTCTGGGGACGTGACAATAGCAGCTTCCAAAACTGAAAGAAAAAATAAGATTGGGGGGGGAATACAACCAACCCCCCCCCTTGCTCAATATCCAAGAACTATATAACAATGAGAGTCTCAGAAGGAGAAGGAAAAGAGCAAGGGTGGGGGAAAGGAGATATTTGAAATAATAATGATTGAGCATTTCTCCAAATTTTCAGTCCCCAAACCACAGACCTGGCAAACTTAAAGAACACTAAGCAAGATAAATGACCCACAAGGACACATAAGTATGCTATGTTCACACTTCACGAAATCAAAGAACAGGACAAAAAGCTGATGTAGGCAAGGTGGGGTGTGTATGTGCGGGGGGGGGGGGTCTTTCCAAAATAGGGATAAAAATAAGAATTATCTCTTCTCGGAAATCTATGGGTAAGACAGGAGAGTAAAAGAAAACACTGTCACACGTCCAAGGCCACAGTGTTTACGTGGCAGTGGGGATGCTAAGCTTGACTTGGAATCAGAGCTTTTGCCCCAGAACCTGGCACTGGAAAATGAAGACAGAGTCTACCAGGTTGGCTCAGGGCCTGGGAGGCCTTGCTTTCTGTCACATTGTGTTTCCGAGAGTGAACCCACTGATTAGCAAATCAAGCTGCCTTCTACTGCCATACCAGGGCAAGCAGAGACAGCCAGAAGTCTCTGCTAGGTCTGAGTTAGTTTCCCATACAACCTCAGGCGCTTTGGGCAGAGATGCAGTGATGTTTGGGAATGGCTTATTGGTGAAGGGGCTGAGAGTATGAAGGATGGTCAGATTTGCAGTGATTTGCTTAAGGAATCACTCAGCTCAGCCAAATATCTGGGAGCTGAGGGTTTTGATCACTTCCGTATCTCATTCCATGCCTACCTCTCCGTGTCCCACACTTTAGTCAAGTTCAGTTATTTGTTAAAGTTGTGATATTTTTCTTTCCTTGTGGAATTGCTCGTGTCATCAGCTCTACCTGAAAAGCCTTGCTTTGTCAAAATTACAATTCTAAATCCTAATCATCATATGGTCCAACCCAAACACAGCTTATCTTCACTACAGAAAAGTAACTGAACCCAGGTGGCTGATATTATCATAGCTGTATACTGCAGTAGGCTCTGTGCAGGGCCATCTCCTCAAAGTCACTTGAAGGGCAATGTCACCTCTCCTTTATGTTCTCTATCCCTCCCAGCACTACTTGTGGTCTAGAGTGACATCCAAAAAGAGTTCTAGGTTTTAATCGGTGAGATGTATAAGCTGACTTTGTTTCCCATGTACTGCACTACTTACCATTTAAAAAAAATTTTTTTTATTAGTTTTGTACTCAATGAATACAACCAAGTTGGTACCATTGTTAGCCTCCTCCCTGTCCTCCCCCTCCACCTGGACCCTCCTTGTTGGGATATGTGGGTCATGCATTGTGGGGTTAGCCCTCAGTTATGGGTAGTAGGAAATGTCTCTGTGTATTATGACCCAACTTGTGGCTCTGACATTCTTTCCACCCCCTCTTCCGCAAATTTCCCTGAGCCATATTGGGTTCATTTTAGGTCTGCTTCAGTGATGAGGTCTTGGGAGCCTCTGTGTCTCTGGATAACTGGTTTGGTAGGAGCTGATTGTTCTCTGTGTCAATCTCCTTCACCCTTGTGCTGGTACCAGGTTCACCTAGAAAACAGCACACTTGCTAGTTTCACCAATTATTCTTAGTTTCAGCTGGGACCCTTTTGAGGTATGATGGGGTGATTCTCTCCTTAGGATCTGCATCTATCTGAAAAAGAGAAGCAGATTCTCCAACAGAGAGTAAAGTTAGCACCAAATAAATGGGCTAACCTTTATTTTTTTAGAGAGAATTTAATAGGTGTAGGCCGTCTTGTAGCCCACAATTGGTGGTAGCTTGATAATGGAGAATGGGCTCATTTTTGGATATGGTTCTGACTTGTTTCCCAGCTCCAGCTATGGGTTCCATTGCACTGAGTGGATCAGTTAGCCAAATCAAGAGCAGTTGGTTTCCCACCATGGCTATGTGCCGCTATTGCACTTGTGTGAGCATCACAACAGGTTATCTGCTGCTAAGTAGGTTAGACCATGAGTTTCTTGGACAGATATTGGTCATTTTCCCCAGTTGCCCATGTATCACCTGCTGGCACTAGACGCGCTAACTGTAATTAAAATGTTTTGTTTATTTGAGAAAAAGGGAGAGAGAGAGAGAGAGAGAGAGAAAGAGAAAGAGAGACAGACAATGGGTGCTCAGGGGCCTCTATCCACTGTAAACGAATTCCAGACACATGCATGACCCCTCTCTGCCTTGCATGGGTTCTGGGAGAGCGAACCTGAGCCCTTAGGTTTCAAAGACAAGTGCCTTAACTTCTTTCCATCCCTACTTACGAATTTTTGATGTATAATTTGTCTTTTAACAACTGTGATGGCTAATCTAGGCTGTCAATTTTACAGGACTTAGAATCACCACAGAAACAAGCATCTCAGCATGTCTGTGAGGGATTGTCCTCTGTTAGGATAGCTGAGGTAGGGAAAGCACTCTCAGTCTAGGCAGTGCCATTCATAGACTTGAGTCCTGGAATGTACAAAATGGAGAAAGCACACTGAGGACCAGCATTCATCTCTCTTTGCTTCTTGACTGTGGGTGCAATGTGGCTCAGGCCACCATGTCTTCCTCTCCACCACAGACTCTATCCTCTAAAACTGTGAGCTGAAATAAACCCTTCGTTTCTCAAATTGATTTTTTCAGGTACTTGTAGCAGCAACAGACAAGTAACTAATACATCAACCAGATATCTCAGCAAGTAATATTAGGAAATTTTCCAATTGTTCTCTGACAAGTTTTCATGTGCTTATAATTGTATATTTTTTTAATTAATAGCTACAATGAGAAAATTGCTTTAAATTTTATTAGAAATGAGATTAACTTGGCCTTATTATTCTAGGAAAATTGGTATTATTAGTAAGAGAAGGAAAAATATTAGTATATATTAAATTAATGTTAGCCTGAGTTATTTTGATGGAAAATTATGCAGGTTTGTAAAATCACCCCTGCTGTGATTATTTTTATCATGAGAAAGAATCAGAGTTATATGAAAATTCTCAAATTTTATAAATATAGTTATTAGCATCTGGATATAATGTTTAAAGTAATTAGGAAAGAAATAGATTACTCAAAAAAAGCTGTGGGGGCTGGAGGGATGGCTTGGTGATTAAGGCATTTGCCTGCAAATCCAAAGGACCCAGGTTCAGTTCCCCAGGACCCACATTAGCCAGATGCATAAGGGGGCGCATGTGTCTGGAGTTTGTTTGCAGTGGCTGGAGGCCCTGGAGTGCCCATTCTATCTCTCTCTCTCCTTCTTTCTCTATCAAATAAATGAAATAAAATATTTTAAAAAGCTGTGAAAAGAATGGATATGATACATAAATGCATATTCCTTTTTTAAATTTTTTTATTTTTTATTAATTAGTTTTGTATTCAGCAAATACAGTCAGTTTGGTACCATTATTAGGCTCATCCGTGACCTACCCCCTCCCCTTGGCCCCTGCTTGTTGAGGTATATGGGTCATGCATTGTGGAGTTAGCCCACAGTTATGGGTAAGATAAATGTCTCTGCATATCATGATCCAACATGTGGTTCTGTATGTAGCATTTCATTTTCTGCTAAGATACTATCATTCTATGGTGATGACTTATGCCATATTTTTTAGCTACATTTCAAAACAGAAATATGCATGTAATACAACTACCACATTTAAAATGAAAATTAAATTAAATTGGAAAATAGTACAAGATCACTAAACTAAACCTCCAAAAGAATGAAAAAGCAAAGTCGACATGTTTCCTTTCCTAACTCCTCTCTGGATACTTTATGTTCCTGAGTTTCTTTTCTTGTCCTATTTAAGATTTTATTTAAATGTCATCTTGAGGAAAACAATTTAAATGATCACATCTTATGATGGATTTAGACAGCTGGTGTCTTAAATGTTTAAGCATTTGTCTGGATTGAAATTGAAACAAGGTTTTGGGCTCTGTCTTATTTTGTTTTCTGCTTAGTTCTAAGTAATATAACATTACATTGGTGTGAAACCACACTAGGATTAAGAAGCAACTTAGGCGGGCAGTTTACCAGAGCTCCAGGCTGAAAGGTCAATAAACCTTCCTGGAATTAATCAGGAATATGATGCCAGTTAATTTAGTCTTCGTCATTCAACTTCTTAAATAGCCAGAGCAACAGTAAGTACCTTGAGTAGAAAAAGATTATCTTTGTTGTTCGTTTTTTGAGCCAGGCTTTTGCTCTAGGTCAGGCTTAGCTAGAACCCACTCTGTAGCCCCAGCTGGCCTCAAACTCATGAATATCCTTTGAATTCTAGATTTTGTGTGTGTATATACATAGTGCATATAACATGGCATGTCATACATGTGTTACATGCATATGTATGTGCTGATGCAACATCCTGTGTACTGACCTCCCTGAGTGCTCCCTGAGGTGGCTTGAGGAGAGCACTGGGTGTCCCCCTTTATCACTGATCCACCGGTTTTTGTATTGCTACAAGTCTCTTACTCAGTGATTCTCAGGTCCCTGCTTCCCCACAGGACCGAGATTACAGACATGCATGGCAACAGGCAGCAGCTGTCTTATCTGGGCTCTGGAGATTTGATCTTGGGAGGTCTCAAGCCCCTCAGGCCCTCATGCTTATGCAGGAAGTACATAAGTGCATTGAACCATTGAGCCATTTCTCTAGCCTTGATTTTCTTTTTAAAGCCCTTGCCAATGTACTGTTTTTCAAGAGTACCACATTCTCTGAAATAAGCTGGCACACAAAGCTGGCAGCCTCAGCAGAACTTCTGAAAGCTCATAATGGGAATCTTGGAAGTCCTGCTTGCTGAGAAGGTACATGAGTTAACTTTTGTCACTGTTATGTCAAAGTACCTGACAAAGGCAATTTATGGAAGGAAGGGGTTGGTTTGTCTCTCAGTTTGAGGAGACAGTCCACCATGGACTCGAACCCCTCTGGAAATGCTCTAACAGGCACATCCAGCAGTGTTCTTGTAGGTGATTCTAAATCCCATCAAGTTGACAATCAAGGTTTACAATCACAAGGGTTATTAATAATTATGTAAATTTTAGGAATTGCAATGTGTCTTAAAAAGTTATATGGGCAAAAGTATGTAACAAAGTATATGTAAAATTCCTTATTTTACTTTATTTTTTTTAATTTTTTTGTTCATTTTTATTTATTTATTTGAGAGCAACAGAGAGAGAAAGAGGCAGAGAGAGAGAGAATGGGTGCTCCAGGGCCTCCAGCCACTGCAAACGAACTCCAGATGCATGCACCCCCTTGTGCATCTGGCTAACATGGGTCCTGGGGAATCGAGCCTCGAACCAGGGTCCTTAGGCTTCACAGGCAAGCGCTTAACTGCTAAGCCATCTCTCCAAGTCCTTATTTTACTTTAAAAAGTAATGTAAGATTTGTGAAATAGTAAGTAGGGGTACTGCACGTAACATGGGAAGACATTACCTGGTATAAAATGACAAGCATCCCTTCTTCTCCTGTCCCAGACATACACCACCTTATTTCTTATTTGAGACAGAGAGACAGAGCCTCCTGCCATTGCAAATGGAACCAGAAGCACGGGCCACTTTGTGCATTTGACTTTAATGTGGGGATTATAGAATAGAACCCAGGCCATCAGGCTTTGCAATCAAGCCCCTTTAACCACTGAGCTATCTCTTCAGTCCCTGAACAACTTAAAATAGAAATTCTACCAAAAGTCCAGGACTTGTGATTGTCATTCACATGATATGAAACTAGTGAGCCAATGGCAGCACTGGAAGTGAGTTCTGAGAGCTTCCTCTGTTCTGGCCAAGCAGTAAGAATGACAGAGGCAGGGTTAGGGAGCAATGATTTCTACTTACTGTGGGTCCGTCCGTCAATGATAAGGCAAGAAAATTTTCTTCCAGTGGGGATAACATTTTGTTTGAGAAAAAGAAATCAAGGACTGGAGAGATGGCTTAGTAGTTAAGGTGCTTGCCAGCGAAGCCTAAGGACCCAGGTTTGATTCTCCAGTGTCCACATAAGCCAGATGCACATGATGGCACACACATTCAGAGTTCATTTGCAGTGGCTAGAGGCCCTGACACTCCAATTCTCTCTCTCTCTTCTTTCTCTCTCTCTCATAAATAAATAAATATAAAAAAATCAAAACATGTTTCTCATTAACTCAGAGTTATTATTAAAGACAGACAAAAAACACACAGATAAAAACTTGAGGAAATATGCCATAACTTGACCAGTAGTCTGCAAGGAAAGATCACAGTCAAGTATAAAAAGTTAGAACGTGATCATCATTGAGTGATGCAGAGTCATGTCCTCATGTAGGAGACCTAGGAGAACACTAAAAGATACAGGACAAAGTTATCTAGCAATGGATGATCATTGCTATATATATATATATATATATATATTGAGGTAGGGTCTCACTGTAGTCCAGGCTGACCTGGAATTCATGCTGTAGTCTCAGAATGGCCTTGACTCATGGCAATCCTCCTATCTCTGCCTCCTGACTGCTGGAGTTTAATTTTTTTTTTAATTGAATGATCTATGTAATGGCATGGCTATTGTAAAGGAGTTCCAAATTTATTACTTTTATTCTTGTAACTCAAAGAGGACTCTGCAGAATGGTAAGTATGCGGGATGTCATGGCACACAACTTTAATCCCAGCACTCAGGAGGGAGGCAGAGGTAGGAGGATCACTGTGAGTTTGAGACCACCCTGAGACTACATAGTGAATTCCAAGTTAGTGTGGACTATGGTGAGACTCTACCTCAAAAAAAATAAGCAAACAACAAAAAAATAATGTTAAACATGCTAAATGGTAAGTTGTTAGGGGTCTTATAAAATCTCCGTAAATCAGAACTCAGAAAGGAAAACTACTCTTTTCCATTTTGTTATAAGATACTAAGAGATATTATTCTAACTTAGAGCTCTAAATATCCTCAAGTAATTAAACATAGAGACCAACCAATTCCACTCTTATTCCCAGGTATATTTCCAAGAGACATGAATATATATGTACAGACAAACTGTTTATTAGGTGAGTGTGGTAATGCAAATAAGTCATACGAAAGTAGAAGCAGGAGGATTAAGAGCTCAAGGCCGGCCACAACTCCATAGTGAATTTGAGGACAGCTTGGGCTACATGAGATTCTGTCAAACAGGGGGTGGGAGATAGAGATTAAGACTGTGCATGAATGTTTATGGCAGCATCATTCATACTATGCAAAAGGTAGAAAGAAAACAAATTTTCATCTACTGATGAATGAATGAAATGTGATATAACTATACAATGGGATATCATTTGGTCATAAGCATAATACATAGTACAATATGGATAGCTCTTGTAAACATTGTGTTAAACAAAAGAAGACAATAGCAGTAGACCACCTATTCCATAATTCTGTTCACATGACCATCAAGAACAAGGAAATGTATCTACACAGAAAGTAGAATAGCATTGCTTAGGGTTGGAATAAGAGAGGTATGAATCTGGGGTTGTTCTTGTCTGTATTGTTATAATAAATTACCAAGACTGGAGAATGAACAAAGAACAAAAATCTTTCACAGTTGTGGAGGTCTGAGTGACCCAGAAAAACCAATGGTTTTATTATCTGGAGAGTATATAGCCTCTACTTCCAAGATGGTGCCCTGAATGCTGCATTTTACTCTGAGGAGAAATATTGTGGCCTCGCAAGGCAAAAGACAGAAAAGAGGAGAAATTAAGTTCCTTTGTTAAATCCTTTGCAAGAACACCAAATCCTGTTCATGAGGGAGAATCACACACATGGCCCTATGGTCTCTCAGAATCCATACCTCCAGTATTGCCACATCCACAGCATCTGAAGTTCAGATCCAAACCACAGCAGAAGAAATTACCAAGAGGTACAGACTTTCCTTTTTTTAAAAAAAAATATATTTATTTGAGAGACAGATTGAGAGAGGCAGATAGAGAGAGAGAGAGAGAATGGGGATGCCTGGGCCTCTAACCACTGCAAATGAACTCCAGACGCATGTGCCACCATGTGCATCTGGCTTACATGAGTTCTAGGGAATCGAACCTGGGTCTTTAGACTTTGCAGGCAAGGGCCTTAACCATTAAGTAATCTCTCCAGCTCCATAGTTTCTTTTTGAAGTGATGAAAATATTTCAAACATTGGCTGTGCAGATGGTCATGCACATATCTATAACTATTAAAAATCAGCCAGGCATGGTGGCACTCAGGAGGCAAATGTGGGAGGATTTCTGTGAGTTCAAGGCCATCCCGAGACTCCATAGTGAATTCCAGGTCAGCCTAGGCTAGAGTGAGAACCTACCTCGAAAAACCAAAAAAAAAAAAAAAAAAAAAAAATGTATTATACTAGTTTAGGAATTAAATCCTAATAAAGCTGTCTTTTGGGGGCTGGAGAGATGGCTTAGCAGTTAAGATGCTTTCGTGTGAACCCTAAGGACCTAGGTTCAGTTCCCCAGTACCCACATAAGCCAGACGCACAAGGAGGTACATGCATCTGGAGTTCGTTTGCAGTTTTGCAGTGGCTGGATGCCCTGATGGTGCGCCCATTCTCTCTCTCTCTCTCTCTCTCTCTCTCTCTCTCTCTCCCTCTCACTTTCTCTCTCAAAATGGATAAATAAAATAAAAATTTAAAGCCATCTTTTTGTCACCCACTTTCTTAGGACAGAAAAAGGAAATTGCACTTGTTACATAATACTGCCTTTGCTCTAGCTTATTTAGATAATCTCTGGTTTCTGGAAAAATTAGCAGTTTTGTAATAAGACAAGGGCCAGCTTTACAGAGAAGGAGATAATCACAGTGCTCTTTTTCACCTCCCGTATAATCAAGTCCCATTGAACATGCAGCAGCCTACTGTCAGAAGAAGCTTCTGCCAGCACATTCTAAAGCACTTAGGAAGAAAACCAGTTACCCTGATTTCAGAATTGTTGGGAAGAAAAGCACAGCTGCTTTCAATGGAAAGAAAATTAGATTGAAATGAGAAGGGGCAAAGAAATACCCTTATTGTTTGCCCAAGCTTCTTCCTTCCTGGGTTCCCTTAGTCCACGGACAAAAGGACATCGATTCCTAACCTCACATCTCTATTTACTTATTTACAGCTGCATTTGCCCTTTTCATATAGGAAAACTCAGTGCGACATTCTTTCCATCTAAATCATAAGCATCATTGAATGTTTACTGTGCGCTCCGTCTGCAGAATAAACTCTGAAGATAGCTTGAAGGAATAAAATAGAAACCTTTGGTAAGTTCCTGTCACTAAAAGGGCATAACAAATGTTTTATTCGTTTTCTTCATATTTCAGCCCAGTATTTTTAAAGTTTAAGCTCCTAGATTTGCATAAGTTACACTTATAGATTCTCTCTAATTTCATATCAATATTGAAGCAAGGGTGTTAGTACAAACCCTCAAAATGCTTTTAAAAATCTGACGAAAGAATATAGGGAACAACATAGACAGCCAGAGAAGTAAACTGAGACCAGTGGTGCAGATTTGGTAAATCCTTGAGCCTTGAGGCTTTAAATTTTGAGATACAGTGATGTGCTGGAGACTTGGCTTTGGCATACGAAATACAGAAGTGGAACCTAGAACCCCTTTGCATAAATTCAGGATCTGAAGAGCTAGATCAACGGTAAAAGGGTAAATTAGAAAAATCTACTGAAAAGCAAAAAGAACTCTAAGGTTACAGTTCCAGCTGTATAGTTCTTGGTTCCAGACGAAACCTGGGTTAAAAAAAAAAATTGAGAATTTTTTAACCACAATCAGCTTGCACATAAGCATCAGGTTCAAATATATACAGTTTACATGGTCTGAGAAGCCCCAAGCTGAGAATTAAATATATAAATTTATATATATCAAATATATAGATTTGAGTAATACATATAAATTTATAGCCAAGTTTAAGAATGCCCGGCCCAAAAGGAAAATATGCTTTCCACTTAAGCTTCATGTTACTTCCAGGTAATAGACCCCAGCCAGAGAAAAGCTTACAGTCCACAGTTATAAAACACAAGTCCTTTGCTGGAGAGATGGCTTGGTGGTTAAGGTGTTTGTCTGCAAAACCAAAGGACCCAGGTTTGATTCCCCAGGACCCACGTAAGCCAGGTGCACAAGAGGCACATGTGCCTGGAGTTCATTTGCAGTAGCTACAGGCCCTAGTGTGCCCATTCTCTCTCTACATATCTCTCTTCTCTCTTTATCTCTCTCCCTCTGCTTGCAAATAGATAAATAGAATATTAAAAAAAAAACACAAGTCCAATCAAACCAATTAGAGAGAAACAGCTTAAGCCACAAAGTTGAATTAGACCCTCTCCAATTAGGACATTAGGTTTTTACATTAACAGAGAACAGGAAGATAGACAGAAAGACAAACAAAGTACTTTTCTTATAGCTAAAAGGACAACTTACATGGCTAAATAGATTTCCAAGTGTCATATATTTAAAACATGTAAAAAGCATAATAAGCTTGATCTAATGGATGTATATAGAACTCTGAACCTAACAAACCAAAAATAAACCTTCTTATCTAGAACACACTGACTGTTTATGAAAACTGATCATGAGCCAGGCCATAAAGTAAATGCCAACATTTATCTAAAAATAGATGCCATACAAATTGTGTTCTAGCCCAAGAAAAAAATTATTAAAATTTTAAAATGTTTTACAGAATTGAAAATGATATTTATCAAATAGTTTAGCTACCATAAATATTATAAATACTGTTCCTTAAGAATACTATTTTGTTTTGTTCTGTTTGGATTTGGTTCTTTGAGACAGGGTATCATATATAGCCCAGGCTAGTCTCAAACTCTCTATGTAGTCAAGACTGGCCATCAACTTCTGGTTTTCTTACCATCAAACCTTCCAAGTGCTAAGATTATAGGTGTATGCCCCCATGCCCACATAATCATTTTTATTGATGTCCCCTTAGGCTCACATGAAAAGTTCCTCCGAGGACTAAAAAACACTGGAATTTCTAAGTGCAGAGCATCTTCCTGCTCAAATTTAAGGAAATGCCAAATTGTTTTCGAAGGTGATTGAACCAATTCATGTTTATAATCAGTTCTAAATGCAGTATTAATTACTGTTATTATTCTGAAATTTACTTCTACATTTATAGGGAAGTATTTTAATGGATTAAGTTCCAAATGTATGGTGTTGTAAATGTATACAAACTTACACGATCTTATGTAACATTCTTTGAATATTGTCTATTTCCATGCTACAATTTACTGGGATTAAAATGCTGAGATGAAGCTGGGTGTGGTGGTGCACACCTTTAATCCTAGCACACTTGGGAGGCAGAGGTAGGAAGATTGCCATGAGTTCGAGGCTACCCTGACTACATACTGGATTCCAGGTCAGCCTGGTGTAGACCGAGATCCTACCTTAAAAAAACAAAGAACAACAACAAAAATGCTGAGATGACACATACGCACTTGTCCATTTGTCCTTCAGAAGAATCAATGAGGGTACATTTTTTTCACACGACTACCCATGCAGAATTGTACGGACATTTTCTATCTTTGCCAATCTCATAGTTGAAAAATGATAACTCGTTTCCATATCACCTACTTAATATCCATTTAGTTTCAAAATTTTGCCATATATGTATTTTTCATTTGTACTCCTATTTTGGTATTTATAATTTAAATGATGAATAAACAGGAAATGTCAGACTCTCCCAACATTCTTTATACTATATACCCTTATATGTATATATACATTTAATGACAATAGTTTGACTCCATCAATACTATTGAAATTAGAAAAGGTGTGTATTTTTCATTGTCATACCTGGTTTATTTATTCACTTATCTATTCATTTAATAGTTATTAAATGTGACCTAGGAAATGACTCTGTGCAAAGACGAGTGAAACAAAGTGACCCATGCAATGATGGCAATAAATATCTATTAAACAGATGATTATAAAATATACTATGAAATAAAAAGATAAATGTCCTAAGAGAATAAAATGAGACTAGATTCAAATGGAATACCTGAAGAAGGCTTCCTTAGGTGAATGTATCAGTCTAGGGCCCTGTATGAAATGGCTCCAAAACTCTAGGAAGAAGAACTGTCTTGCAGAGGGAGGAGAAATGCATTAGGTCTCACTCAACAAAGTAAGGAATTAACAGAAAGGCCCTATGACTAGCATAAAATGACTGAACTGGAAGGAATATGAAATCAAGTTAAAAAATAAAATCAGCAAAGATCAGACTCAGGGACATGTTAGCAGAAGGGAAGAAACTACTTCATTCCTTGTTTTTTTCTTTAATTTAATTGTATTTATTTGAGAGAGAGAGAGAGAAAGAGACAGAGAGAAGGAGAACAAGAGAGAATGGACATGCCAGGGCCTTCAGCCACTGTAAATGAACTCCAGGCACATTGTGCATCTGGCTCACGTGGGGCCTGGGCAACCAAATCTGGGTCCTTTGGCTTCACAGGTAACCTCTTAACTGCTAAGCCATCTCTGCAGCACCATACCTTATTTCATGAGAAGTTTGACCTGAGACAGAAGTGTCCAGATACAATCTTGATCCTTTCCAAATCTTACAGCTAATTAAACAGAACACTTCTTTTATTCTACAAAAACTGTAAGTGTAGATTAAATTATGAACTTTAGATGTGTACAACCTCCACATCTTTTATATTTACTTTATTTATTTATTTATATTTATGAGAGAGGAAAGAGAGAATGGGTGCACCAGGGCTCTAGCTACACTGCAAATGAACTCCAGATGCATGCGCCACCATGTGCATCTGACTAACCTGGGTACTAGGGAATCAAACCTGGGTCCTTAGGCTTCCAGGCAAGTGCCTTAACCACTAAGCCATCTCTCCAGCCCTATATCTTTTATATTTTTAAGATATCTGAAAAATATGATAAATTTGAACTTTTAGAAAAAAAAAACAGGCTTAATAGTGACTGTCACATTTAAGTTTCTCTAACTATTGAAGAGATAACTTTAATAGAATGTTCAAACTGGTGGTCATTTTGTGATCACACAAAAAATCGATTCCTGGAACCTAAGTGCAGCACTGACATGTCATTTACCATGAGGTTCGCTGGTGCATTTCTTATGTGAATTGGGTTGATTGAAATGTTTCTAGGACAACTCTTACTCCTAAAACAGATGTCTTCAATCTGACAATCTGCTTGTCTCCTGATCATTTTGACTATGGTATCACCCTTTGTACTCTGCTTTCAGATGTCCTCAGAACCATAGCCAACCAAATCTTCCTGGAAGTTTTCTGTCACTATTTGATCCTCACAGAAAAGCAAAGGGCCAAGTGTCATTATCGCTATTTTATAGATTAAAAAGGTGTCAACCAACCTCACTGGGTGTCAGATCTCTGACCTACACAATGAAGGCAGTGCACGCTTAACCTGTCACTCAAGTATCTACTTTACAAACATGAAATTGGGGCTGGAGAGATGGCTCAGTGGTTAAGGCACTTGCCTACAAAGCCTAATAACCCTGAGTTTGATTCCCCAGCACCCATGTAAAGCCAGATGCACAAAGTGGCACGTGCATCTGGAGTTTGTTTGCAATGGCTGGAGGCCCTGGCACACCCATCCGTTCTTTCTTTCGCTCACTCTCTCTGCTTGCAAATAAATAAAATAAATATTTTTCAAAGCAAACAATAATACCACGTGTAGGATAATATCTGAAAAACTAGAAAGTAACATAAAATAGCATTATCATAAAATGGACACATTTTATCATATATATTGTGGTATATGCTTATGAAAACTGTACTTAGGATCCACATCCATCATCACTTCTCATCACCCATGACCATGAATTTTGGAGTGAGGGGAAAAAAAACTTCAACCTGATATTTCATAGGGACTTGATTACCTCAAGTTTAGAACATTCTCCTTGAGGTTAATTCAGCCTTCTTGGGCAAGGAATCCATCAGAGGAGAGGTGAAACTCCCCATTAGGTTGTCTCACCTGGGTCCCAGATCCCACAGGTGAGGTGACCATAAGGGGAAGCTTGTCTCTCCTCGTGACATGGAGGCAGGTCCCCTGGGGTTCGATCAGCCTTTGCCACTGTCCCTCAGCTGAACCAAACTCACTCTACTTGTCCTAAATTGGCCTCTGGCCTCTCTGAAGTTGTGGGGCTGATACCCCAAGGTTCTCTCAGTCCAGCCATGGTCCAGCAGTCCATACCTGGTGGCTGAACCCCACCTCACCTGTAATCACCTAGTAGTTCCACCCTTGGACCCCATCTGGCTCTGGTAAGGATCACTATTTCTTCAAATGAAGCTTCTCTTCTCCCCTCACAACTGAAGCGCTCCCTCAGGCCTGCTGTCTCCAGCTTTTGGTGTCACTGGGGCCATGGGGGGAGTTCTGACTCACTCCAGTGCTCACTAGGTAACGAAGGACCTGAACACACTCTTCCCTCCCTATACAGTGCCACCATTGCTACACTGGTGATGGTCATTTCTTGTCAGTGAAGGGGTCTTTACCAGGTCTCACCACTCAGAGTCCCAAACTGTAGGCGGCAGAAGCCCATTCTGCATCCGTTTTGGTTTTAGAACTAGCCTGTTCATTTTATTACTCACCTTGAGTTGTGTTGTAAATATAGAAGAGAGAAAAAGATGCCTGCTACCTCTCTTTCCTTTGCTTGCTCAGATTTGATTCTCCTGCCTAGAGCTGCCGTGACGTTGTTCCACGTGGTATTTTTCTTCTTCCGTCATGCATTCTGTGCCATAAACAGTATGTAGCAAGCCTGCTGACCAATAAAGGCTATGTTATCTGCTAATATCATTGGCATTCCAATCTTGTACATCTTCTCACACAGGGCTTAAGATGCGCAAGAGCCAGTGTCTACACTACACATTTTTGTATAAACAGCACACAACACAGCTTTTGCTGTGAGCTGACATTCACTAAGTTGGCTAACTGAATAAATAATTAAATCTTCCAAATTCATAAGTTAAATAAACCTTGTTTTATTCATATTAAATAGCCATTGGCTTAGCTAGGACCAGGTCAAACACCTTTTTAAAAAATATTTTTATTTTTGTTTATTTATTTATTTGGGAGTGAGAGAGGGAGAAAGAGAGAGAGAATATGTGCACCAGGGCCTCCAGGCACTGCAAATGAACTCCAGATGCATGTGCCCCCTTGTGCATCTGGCTAACATGGGTCCTGGAGAATTGAATTGGGTCCTTTGGCTTTGTAGGCAAACACCTTAACTGCTAAGCCATCCCTCCAGCCCTCAAATACCTTTTCAATGTACCGTATCTTAGATGGCTGGTAATATAAAGCTGAAAGGATTGACAGGGTAGGAAGGAATAGAAATCAAGACTATCCAAGAAGAGTCAAGTTTTATGTAAGAAATCCAAAGGCAAGTATTTGTAACTAAATACATTGTTTTATTTCTTTTACTGTTTTCTGTATAATATAATGTAAAATCAACACAAATTTACAATCCTAAAATCTATATATTGGGATTTTATAAAATGTTATATTTTTCATGATCAATATCAATATGGAGAAAGGGCTATAGCCAAAACGGTTTTATACTTTTATTTTTATTTATATTTGTCAAAATTTTTATAAACCTTTCTCCCTTAGAAAGATATAATATTAAGGCTATGCCACCTTAGTAATATATGAAAGTCTTACCAGAAACTAAAAGCTATTTACCTAAGCTATTGTGACACATGTCTACAATATCAGCAGGCAGAGGCAGAAGAATTGCCAGTTCAAGGTCAGCCTAAAATACATCCATAATGAATAAAACATCAGCCCAGACCCTGTCTCAAACACGCACACACACACACACAGCCTGGCAATGTAGCACACTGGTGAATATTTGTCTAGCATGCTCAAGGCACTGTGTTTGACCCTCAGAACTCCATTGAAAACAAACAAACAAACAAACAAACAAACCAAAACAAAAATGCTATTCTGAAACTGGCATTATCCTGTTTCAATAATATAAAATTAGTAGCTTGTCAACACTAGTCATCTATGCTGACTAATCCTTCTTCCTGTCTAAAAGAAGACCCACATTCAGAAATCCTCTGGGGACAAAATGGCTATTACATAGAATAATAACAACCTTAAAATATTAATATTTTAAAGAGTTAACCAGTAGACAGGGTCTCATGCATCTTGATAGACACAAACCGTTTGGGAGGCCGTTTTTCTCATGTTTTTGGGAAACACATCAACGGAGGGAGGGGGGATTTGAGACCTTGTTTATTTATGATTCGAATGCAGATTTAAGCAAACGTGCTTAGGGACAGCATGTGCTGACCTCCCAGAGGATCAAGCAGAATATTCATGAAGTGATTATCAAGAATGAGGGTCCTTTTGAGACTACAATGGTAAACGTGCAATAGGAAGTCCACTGGTCCCTGGCTTGTTGTTTCCCCATTTTCGCTGTCTTCTCTTCACCCTGACACGGTTAGATTTCTAGGGGGAGGGAGGCTCTGATGAGACCATGTAGCAAGCTGCTGCCAAGACAGTGTTGAGCTCTTATCTCTTGTAACTGTCACAGGCAGGAGCATCCCGCCAACAGAGTCCTTACACACAATGACATCATCCTGAAGTATCAAAATTTGTCACCAGAATTGCTTTCCTCTGCAGATGATGACAGCTACAGATAACAACATAGTGTGTGTGTGTGTGTGTGTGTGTGTATGCACATGTCCTGACAGGGAGGGAAAAGCACTTGTAAAATTGTTGAGACACTGAAAAAGGATCAGTGAATAGGCCTTTATGTTGGATATTTATGGGGAATTTGGTTTGTTTTCTAATTCTGTTTCAACTTTTAAGGAGCACTGTTAATGTGATTAATTAGCAAGAATTTATTGACTCCAAAAATCTCGACAGCCAAATATATATGATTTTTTTAAATGTATTTTTTCAGGTGACACTATAAACTGGAGGTCTAATTAAGACCTGCTGTTTCCTGCAATTTTGTGTGCATGGGTTCAGGAAGGAGAGCTGCAAAGGGCTTGACTTGAAGGGGTATGTGTAACCTTAAGAGAAATCCCAACATTCTAGTCACTTCTTTCAAACACAGTCCTTACTTAGGAACCACAGTGGATTTATGTCTACAGTAAACATGAAAGCCGGCTATGGGGTTGGCTTTGGGAGAACTCAAATCAGAGCAAACGTCATGAGTTCAGACTTCAGCTGCCCTTAGCCAATATTTCCAAATTTATGGAAACAGTGTGATGGATCATGCAATTTTAGTCTTTGGAAATTTTCTTAGATGCTCTCTTCCCATTGCTTTACTAAGTTTGGAAGTCTGTTACAAGGGGGAGTGAAGCAGCTTGTAAGAACTATAACAATAATGCAAAGATATTCACTATAAAAGTTTAACTTTTAATAAGGTTACACAAGGCCTGAATAGAGCTGATTTCTGACAAGTGCCCATGTTATCTGTTTGCACTAGAAAATTCTATTTCTTTGCCTAATGGTACCTTCTTGTTAAACAGTCTTGATGTAGATGCTAAACTACAAAAAATGAAAGAACTTTCTAAAAACTGTCAAAGTTTTATGAGGTTAGCAACATTTATATGGCATATACTCAAATGTGACAATCCCACTGTGTTAAATTTCCCAGTCAAAACAGAAGGGATCTTTAACTCATTTGAAAGAAACATCTTTCCAATATGTCAGTAGAAAGTATAAACTATTTATAACTTGAAGACAATAACCAATTTTGAGGTTATCATTCAGCTAGATATGTTGAACTGATATTGTTTGCTAATTTTACTAAATTATAGTGAGAAAATGTCATGGGATTTTTTAAATATTTGTATTATCATATATTTGTATTAAGTGTGAAAAGGAAATTTGTCTGGTGTGCAGATCTTGAGGAGGAAACAAGATATTTCCTTTAGACAGTATACTACATATTAGGTCATAAAAAGATCAACTCATAGTTAATAGTCCCGGGGCATCATTCTATAGCTTGTAACCTTGACAGACCCAAAACACTTGCTAATAACAGAAAACACCTAACACAAAAGCCCCCTTCTTCCCCCTCCATGGTACACCTTCAATACGTGCCTTTCCCAAGGTGTATGAAACTACACCTTTACAATGTACCATGTTTGTCTGGTAGTTAATTGCCTCAGAGAACGCTGTCATCCTTTCCTATGGACAATTGCCTTGTCAGTGACCCAGAGAAACACACACGTGTGGTCACCTCTTCTGACAAGCACTATGGCTTGCTGCCTTGGTAAGTTGCTGCCTCATCCCAGATCAGACCAGACCAGGCCCTTGTTCGCCAGCTCAGAGCTCCAGGCCACATAAGGGCAGAGGAGCCACGTCAGAGAGCTGTTCCTGGCACCAAGGAATATTATTTGCCCCAAGAGGCAAACACAGCCCAGGCAGTGTCCAGGGTATCAATCCCTCTCTTTTCTGTTATCAAAGCTTCCATTGTAGAGACACAAATCATTCAGAGACGGCATGGACAATGTCGAATCAGTTAATAGCCACTGAGCGCCCACTGGGTACCGGTCCCAAAGTCTGTTACCAAGTCACTGGAGAAAGGCAGGAAGGAATATGACACATTTATACTCATCTCCTATTCTAGCTCACCACACCAAGGCCCACACACATCCTTTGAACAAAAGCCAACAATTACAGTAATAAGAAGAGATGGAAATACCTGTGATCTCTGAGCAGCAAGTTAGGGACATAAGATACAGCGGAACCTGGTATTAACACCGTCGTAGTTTGAAACCCTGCCTCTATCATTCATCCACTATGTGCTTTCACGGAATGGGCCGCATCTGAGATTTTCTTTCCTTCTTTGTAAAAAGAAATGGCAGTATCTACGTCACTAGTTCTGCGAGGAACTCTTCCATGTTACTGAAGTGACGAGTCCTATATGGAGTCCGTAACAGACCCTCTAAAAAGCTACCCTCCCTATCTCTAGCATTGTAAGCAGCCTTGCCCAGGATAGCTTATACACCACATCTGACTGGATTCTCACACAGAGCCTGTTTGTACAGATTTTAATTTCATGAACAGAATCTCACGCCTCTGGATTTCTTCTTGTTTCCCTTTAGCAAATTTAAATAAAAAGATAAACTTGTTTTCTGAATTTACCTCAGCTCTACTCTTTAGCAAGTGTTGCCAAATACCTGAGCCTATAAAAGGGTTAATTTTATTCCAGTGCTCCAGATGTCTTCAGCACCTTGACTTTGGTAATATACTAAGAACAGTGAGTCTTTTTAATGAAAGTGAAAGGTATGCATTGTACTTACATCTGCAACTTTCCCCCTGAAGAAACACCGCCCATGGGCCTGCATCCCGCCATGTTAGACAGGGTGAGATATGTTTTTCTCGGGTTTACCCGTTTTCAGCACATTTTTCAAGCAACTGCAGTTGGTATCCAAGCAGTTAAAACTACATCAGCACTAATAGCTATGATCTCATCTTGTATAAAGACATTTTTAGTTAAGCACCACAATCTTGGGGGGGAAAAAGTTAGTGCGCTTAACCAAGCTGGCTTGGAATAGCTCACAATATGACGCATACCACAGGAAATAGAGTGGTATGGGGCACCTACAAAATATTTTTCAAACAAGTCATTGACGCTGTAAGCCCCATGCCTCAGCTTTAGGAAGTCACTTATTAAGAATCAACACCAGCCGTGCCAAGCTAAGCTTTTGCTCTTGGGGATTTTCCAATTGAATATTCAGGGCCCTGTCTCCCGTCTTGTTTTCAGGGAAGTACATGCCTGGAATGTTAGCAAGCTATTTGCTGGAAAAAATGCCCACAACAGGCCCAATGTTGATCACATTAATGCGTTTGAGTGGGTATAGAGTGCAAATGATTGAAAATGCTTCCAGATCCCCGTTACAGGGGACAAAGCAGGCTCTGTTCTCTGATCTGATGGTCATTTTTTTTTTTTTTTCCAAGCGGAGGATGTGGCGCAGGAAGAGGGAAGAGTGCCAATCTCTGTCTAATGGTTCCAAATAGGGCCTGGACCGAGCTCTTTGGACGCTGATGAGTGGGAAACGAAACACAGATGGGTCAGATGGGTAAGGAGAGGGGGATTACAGGTCAGGCCAAAGAGTTGGAATAAATTAAGTGCCTATGAGGTACAGAATGGCACATTGTTTAAGTGAATGGACAGGGAAAAAACATTCCAGCATTGTTTGGGCCAGTGGGCGAACCCAACAACATCGCCCCCCCCCCCACAGCCCCCATACCGACGTGGGCTGCGGGTCTGCACCCTTAGGATGTGTGTGAGCAGCAACCCGAAATGCGGCCTAGGGACGGCTGAAGCTTTCTTCCCCACCCGGAGGAAGCCAGTTTTATTTTAGTACACATGAGATGTAATTTATTGAGAGAAATGTTTGGGTTCGTGCGTCAGATCATAGAGTCAGATTTGGGGTTCCCTGGGGAATCTCTGAGGAGAAGGTGAGTAACCACAAATTAATACAGCAGGGAGATAAAGTGACAAAAGGAATGTTTCATTGTGCTTGAAATATTGAACCAATTTCCCCCTTTTTAGCCTTTCAAACCTTTGGTCACAAATCAGTGTAACTTAAGAAAGCTCAACAGAAGCTTGGTAACAACTCCAGCAACGAAAAGTGGAGTCTGGTATATTATTCCTCCTTAGTTTGAAGTGTCTTCATACTGCAGATAGAGACAGTGGCTACAGGTGTTTTGAAACATTATAAAATTATCAAATCAATCTGATAGCTGAGAAATGAAACATAATATCAACGGAGGATCTGTCCATTTTGTGAGGAAGTCACGAATCTCAGCGTGGACACAGGCCTGATTATTTAATACTCAGTAATTGTAAGACAGGCTGGATTATGTTTTCTTGAGGGTATAAACCAATAAAATGTTAAGGGTAGAAAGTGTCACATTAAAAAGGTTTGGGGGGGGGGGTTGGAGAGCTAAAGTTGTCCTTGCCAACAAAATTAGAAAGTTCTAAAGCTTGGACTTCATGGTTTATTTTTTAGCATGACAAATTATTTTCAGAAGCTTATTTTCATACCAGCTATGTTTCCATTTTATGGACTTGACCTTTACAAGAATATCCCACAGGCAAGGCTGGAGACGGTGGTTGTCTGCAGCCTGGGGATGCCCCGCTTCAAGCAGGAAGAGCTTCTCGGCGATCCATTGCTACACTGCAGCCCCGCAGACCACAGGGAGACCATTCAAGCAGTTGGCATAGAAATTCTCCGCATGGCTTGTCTTTAAGAGGCTCATGATGCTTGCTGTGATTATTTAAGTTTGTTCAGCAAGCAATCCCAGTTGTATATATATGTGATCTTATTTTTCTACTGCTCAAAGAGCGAGGTCACAACTAAAGCTGCAATACTTGTCATTTAAATATCTTACCTTTTCCTATCTTCTCCCCTCCAAAATTGTATTATGCTCTGTATCTTAGAGAGGAATCTCATGAATAAGCAACCAATGCCTTTAAAGAGAGTTGAAAAATGGCCACAAGTATCAGTATTAAGAGCAGGAGAAGAAAATAAAAAGCAAAAAGATAAAACCATTATTCATGGAAAGGACATGGACCCACCAAAATCTAATATCCAGTTGTAGATATTTGATGTTTCCTTTCTAATATCATGAATGATGTTTTCTCAGCCCCCTTTTCCCTCTTGAATAAAAAAAAATAACAATAATAGGACAATGGAATATGCTGCTGAAAGAATCTAGAAGCCAAAGTTATTTGATAAAGCTTAAATGAATACATGTTATATCATAAACCTAGAAGTAATTATTTTCAGAAAAAAACACTTGAAGCTGGGCGTGGTAATGCATGCCTTTAATCCTAGCACTCGGGAGGCAGAGGTAGGTGGATCGCTGTGAGTTCAAGGCCAACCTGAGACTACAGAGTGAATTCCAGGTCAGCCTGGGCTAGAGTGAGACTCTACCTCAAAAAAAGAAACAAACCAACAAAAACAAAATATGAGAAGCAGGACAGGGTTGCTGAGAGATGACTGTTTCATCTGGAACATATTGCAGTGAGGCATTAGAAAGCGGTGGGAGGGTGTGGAGATGACCACAGAGCTCTCTCATATTGACTTTCTGGGACCAGACCCTAAGCGAACAACAGCACAGAAGGTAACTGAAAGGTTCTCATGTACCTTTGAAAGTATCTAGACATCCTGGCTTCTCACCAGGGGTGCCCAGTGGGTAGAAAATGTTCTTGAGATTAGAAATCCCCATTCAAACCTCTGAGACAATGGGACTGCCTGCAGGCCGACGGCAAACGCTTCCATAGTGAACACTTTGAAGGAAATCAGGGTGGTGATCCTGAGACCACTGTCCTCACAAGGCAATGCTGCCTCTCCGTAGTCAAGCCCCGCTGTCCATCCTCACACATGCATCCTCTGAGGAACAAACCCCTTAGATTTACCAGGTGAGAGAAAGAACTAGCAATGGGAAGCTCTTCAGCCTGGTGGGAGGAGATGAGCATCCCTCCTGCCCCGTCCTTACTCTGCAATCAGCATGGTACAGTGAACAACAATTAGCAACAAGAAAAAAAAGAAAAAGAAACCTCTTAAAGAGTGTTTTATATTTTATATGCTCCAGACCCCACAAAACCTGAATCCCCTCCCGAGATTGCTGTTTATGAGGTGGAACTAGAGAAAGAGTCAGGGGACTGGGAAGGGAAGTATGTACTTGGTTTCTTGATATGTCTGGCTTGTGGCCCGGGTGAATGCAGCCAGAGGTGTCTATTTGATAGCTAAATACATGCGTGGTGTGTAAAAGAGGACTGAAAACCAGTTCTTTGGATTCGCCAGTATGCTATTATTGTTCCATGTCACATGACATATTTAACAAGGTCAGGAATAGAGAGAGACCTTGTAGCCACCGAAGCTGCTTCCTCAGAGTCAACCATCTCTAAGTCCTCATTATTTCCTTTCTTTTTTGGTGTTTTCAAAAAGCATATAGTGCCCGCATGGCGGCACACACCTTTAATCCCAGCACTTAGGAGGCAGAGGTAGGAGGATTGCCATGAGTTCAAGGCCACCCTGAGACTACGTGGTGAATTTTAAGTCAGCCTGGGCTAGAGTGAGACCCTACCTCAAAACAACAACAACAAAAAAAAAAAAAAAAAACATATAGTGGACTGGAGAGAAGGCTTAGTGGTTAAAGCACTTGCCTGTGATACCTATGGACCCAGGTTCCATTCCCCAGTACCCACATAATGTACAGATATACAAGGTGGCACAAGTTTCTGGATTTCATCTGTAGTGTCTAGAGGCCCTGGTGTGCCCTTTCTCTCTCTTTTTCCCTCTTTCTCTTTTTTCTCTCTCTCTCTCTCTCAAATAAATAAAATATATTTTAAAAAAGCATAGAATATAAACAGAAGTTTTAAAACAGGGAGTCACAGTAACAAGTGTTCTTCTTTACCCACAGCTTCAGCAATAAGGAAGGATTGCTGACTTCTCCATGAACAACATTATTGGTGCCATTTTTGACTAGTGGGGATGGATTTATGTTCCTCCAGCCTGCCCTCCTTTGACTCTTATAAACAAAGGCAGGTGTTTACAAGGCAGCTGCTTAAGCAGGATTTGTCCTTTTGCCATGGGACACAGCAGAGCTAGCTGGGCTGTGAAAGGGTCATCATTCACACCCTGTCCAGTCAATGCCTATAGAAGAACAGACACATGACTTTACTTTTTAATAGGAGTGTCTGACATCACTCCCTTTATAAGAACTCTTAGAGTTGTTCATTGGTAATAAGTACAATGAGAATAAATCATCCTGGGGATGAAAGTTAATTCATGTGAGGTTCAAGGTGGAGATTACATTTATGGTTTGGTATAGATTCATTGTACACAATGCTGGGTTTCATAAGGACAATTTCCTTTCAAGCATATCATGTATTTTAACCATATGCTTTTTCCTTACTCCTTCTTCTCTCCTTCCTACCAGTCTGCTTCCTTCTCCCAGCTTCCTTTGTGCTCTCATGTCATATATACCTATTAATGTATTAAAGTCTATGATCCACAAATGAGAAAAAATGCAATACCTGTGTAAGTCATGCTCATTATGCTTAATAGTTTACATTCATTTTGCAGCAAACTACAGAATTTCAATCTTCTTTATAGTCAAACAAAACTCCACTGGGCAGATATGCCACTTCCATCCGTTGATGATACCTGGGCTAGCTCCATTCCTGGGCCGTTATGACCTATGCTGTGATAAACATGAGTATGCAGGTGTCTCTATGATACGTTGTCTTTCAGGTACATACCCAGACTTGGTGGAGCTGAGTTTCATAGTAGTTCTATTTTTGGTTTTTTGGGGAATCTCCATACTGATTTCCATAGTGGCTGGACTAATTCACATTCCCTGCAGTGGTGTATAAGGCTCCCTTTCCCCCAGTGTCGTTGTTACTTGTTTTCTTTGTGATAGCCATTCTGACTGGGATAAAATAGAATCTCAATACAGTTGTTACTGGCATTTCCTTGATAATTAAGAATGTTGAGCACTTTTTCATATGTTCATTGGCCACTTATTTTCATCTCTTCAGAACTGTCTGTTCACTTCATTAGCCCATGTGCTGATTTGTTTGTTTGTATATACTTTTTGAGTTCTTGGCATCTTCTGGATATGAATCATTTGTCGGATGTATAGATGGCAAGTTTCCCCCCATTCTGCAGGTTGTGCCCTTGTGCGGTGAACAGCCTCCTTTGCTGTGCTTAATGAAGTGTTGTAATTTCATGCAATCCCTTTTGTCATTCTCGGCATTACTTTCTGAGCTGGATATTAAATGTCAATGAAGGACTTCTGCAGCCCTGTCAGTCAGGCAGCAGTAGACCCCAAAGACCATTTCACCTCTGTAGAGTCACTTTACAGCATTGGGGTGTTTGCTGTGTGCTCAATTAAAATCCTACTCTGGTGGGAAAAACCAGATTTCCAAATGGTGACTTTATTGATTCAATAAAATTTAAGAAATTCTGCTTATGGAAAAACTCATTAACCAAAACTAATAAATAAGAGTTTACCCTGCAGTCTGGTTCCTCTTTATTTGACAGAATTAAAAATCACTCTGGAACAACTTAGTTCATTTTTTACTTGTTAATTTAGCTTAATAGTTTAGAGTAACTCCTGTTCTGTCCTAGGCTTATGAACTCTTATTTCTTTCTGGCCACACTTGTATTCTCTTACCCTTAACTTTACAAAGTGTACATTTATGAAGAAGCTTAGCAGAAAAAAAAAAAAAAAGAACACAGGGGCAAAGAGAAGAAATAAGAATATTTTACTTGGGCTGATGCAATGACTTAAAGTACAGCCCAGCCTTTGGGGATGGTGTCAAGTTGCAATACACTGTTAGAAGGCAAAGCCTCAAGCGCAATGCCTAGGTGAAAGACGATCTTATTATTGAATACGTGTCACAGCACATTTCTTCTTCTGTTCAGCATTTAGAGCAATTGAAAAGAGCCCGAACTGCATGTACTGGTCAAAACTTTTCAATTATTTTCACCCACAGGCACAAACACTTTTTCTTGGAAAGGTTATTATTGTAGAAACTGTTTGGGGGATAGTTCCTAGCATGATGCCTAGTGTATCCATGCTAGAGTCTAGAATAGAGCACTGGGTATCAGAGGTGGGGTGATTGAGAGCAGTGGCACAGATAGATGTTGGTTGAGTGATAAATAATTATAGTTCTATATTTAGTTCTACTATGTAGCTAGGAGAAATACAAATAAGATATTTATTCTGTGGCAAGGTGACCATACCTAGTGCCAATATCATGTATTCATGGAAAATGCAGAGTATGTTCCCACATAAAAATAATATATAACTGCCAAAGACACCATATGCTGTTGGTAAGGAACATGGAGAGACCTGGCTGGAATATGGAAGAGAGTCAGTCCCCATACAGCTTGTCTAGTGCCAGGATGTGCTACATGAGCGACTGGGGGAAAAACAAGGAACTCATGGTCTAAGCTACTCAGCAGCAAACAACCTGACATGATGCTCACCCAAGTGCAATAGTGGCACACAGCCATAGTGGGTAACCAACTGCTCTTGATTTGGCTAATGGATCCGCTCAGTAGAATGGAACTCATAGCTGGAACTGGGAAACAAGTCAGAGCCATATCCAAAAAAATGAGTTCACTCTCCAATATCAAGCTCCCACCAATCTTGGGCTACAAGAAGACCTACACTTATTAAATTCCTCTAAAATAATAATGGTTATCCCATTTATCTGGTGCTGACTTCACTCTCTGTTGGAGAATCTGCTTCTCTTTTTCAGATGGATACAGAACCTGAGGAGAGAATCAGCCCATCGCACCTCACCAGGGCCCCAGCTAAAACCATAGAGTAATTGGGGAAATGAGCAAGAGTGCTGCTTTCTTGGTGAACCTGGTACCAGAACAAGGGTGAAGGAGATAGACACAGAGAACACTCAACTCCTACCAAACCTGACATCCAGAGACACAGAGGCTCCGAAGACCTCATCACTGAAGTAGACCTAAAGCTAACCCAACATGGCTCAGGGAAATTCGTGGAAGAGGGGCCAGAAAGATTGTTAAAGCCACAAGTTGGGACATTATGCACAGAGACATTGCCTCTTCCCCATAGCTGATAGCTACCCCCACATTGCATGACCCACAATCCCCAATGAGAAGGGTCCCTTCAGAGTGGGGAAGGACAGGGGTGAGGCTAACGATGGTACCAACATGGCTGTTTACACACTGAGTATGTACATAACTAATAAAGAAAAAATAATACTATATAGCACTGAAGAGATGGTTCAGTGGTTAAGGTGCTTGCCTGCAAAGCCTGAGGACCTGGGTTCAATTCTCCAGTACCCACATAAAGCCAGATGCACAAAGTGATCAATAAATCTGGAGTTCATTTACAGTGCCTAGAGGCCCTGTTGCATCCATTCTCTCCTTCTCTTCTTCTCTCCCCCTCTCTCTACCTGCCTATCTCTCTCTCAAATAAATATATAAAATATGTTTAACATGATAATATCAATAGTATATAAAGTAAGGTATTTGATAATTAGCTCATTTCACAATGACTGTATACTTCAAAAATATGTTATAGACGATAAACAACAGGCATTTGAAAAATTAAATAATAAAAGCCAAAGTAGCTTTTATTGAATTATGAATGTGTTAATGAATTTTGGAATAAAGCACAAAATTTGAGGGACAAGACGAGCGTGTACCAAGATAATTTTGTCCCTCTTCATTCTTCTTTGGCCACCAGATAGGTGTTCCAGCTTCACCTTCCCAGCCCTGTAATTCACAGCACAGTCACCTGCTGTTCTCTGTTCCAGCCACTGCCCCTAGGGAGCAAGCAACTAGTCACCTCTTACTGCATTTCCAAGGCTGATGCTCAAAGACTGAAATATGCCCTGTGGGCTTCTTGTATGCCCCTCTGTGTCTTTTTCTTTGCTTTTGCTTTATTCAATGAATTATCCATTGGAAAAATGATTACAAAAAATGATGGAACTGGATATGGAGGCACACGCCTTTAATCCCATCCATATATATATATATATATATATATATATATATATATATATATATATAGAGAGAGAGAGAGAGAGAGAGAGAGAGAGAGAGAGAAATGACTATTGTTATAAAATCAGGAAGATTCAGATTCTCCCTGGTCACCCAGCTTCTTCATTTGAGGATCCTTTCCAGGGTGCCAGACTGTATTTACTCATCATATCTTTTCCTTGGGGTGCCATACTGCTCCATAGTCTATAAGAATCTGTGTCTTTCCTTGTTCTTGGTGACATGCACTAGCCACACGATTCCATTGTTCAAACTTCTTAACTTGAAGTTTTCTGGTTTTATTTTTCTTTTCCTTTTTCAAGGTACGGTCTCACTCTGGCCCAGGCTGACCTGGAATTCACTATGTAGCCTCAGGGTGGCCTCGAACTCACGGCGATCCTCCTACTTCTGCCTCCCGAGTGCTGGGATTAAAGGCGTGTGCCACCACGCCTGGCTGAAGTTTTCTGTTTTGATCATGATTAAACTGGAGTAGCCAGCATGTGGATTAATGTAACAGGAAAAAAAAAAAAATGCTTTTCTCATATAAGTGTGCTGCAACCACACTTGTCACTGCTGATGGTGACTTTAATCAACGATGTGTTTGCCAGGTTTCCATGCTGCAAAGTTAATAACAAAAAAAAATTCTTTCACTACTCTATTTGCTGAGCAAACCACACTCTCTCCTCCAGGAAGAAAGAGAATTAAGCTCCATATCCAAGAGGAGTCTCTACAAATACAACTTAGAGTCGATCCTCATTTAAGGCACATGTGCCCTATCCCTTGCACGTCTTCATGTGTGCAACACTGATTTATCTTAATATGGACTTGGAGTTGTTCATTTCATCTGGGACCCAACGCTACATTACAGACTTTGTTCAATCCACTGGATCTAGTTGAGCCTGTGTTGCCCCGTTGTTTGTTGTTGTGCTTCTGCCCCATCTGTTTCTTTGACTACTCTATTTCCGTTCAGTCTCCTGAGAAGGTCCACGCTCATCTAGTCTTCATCTCCCCCAGCCTAGAAACATCCATTTCTCAAGAGTCTTAGTTCCTTTGATTGGAGAAGGTATATGAAATCTAAGATTTGGGTATTGGGTGTTTCTATTCCTTGTTGCTTAATGGTATTTTCTGTGAATAAATGCATATATTTATTTTAAATAAATATATATTTTAAACAAATTGTGGTAATAAACATCCAACAGAAAATTCACTATCTTGAGCCGGGCATGGTGGCGCATGCCTTTAATCCCAGCACTCAGGAGGCAGAGGTAGGAGGATCGCCGAGAGTTCGAGGCCACCCTGAGACTCCATAGTGAATTCCAGGTCAGCCTGAGCTAGAGTGAGACCCTACCTCGGAAAACCAAAAAAAAAAAAAAAAAAAAGAAGAAAGAAAGAAAATTCACTATCTTAACCACTTTTGTTGTACAGTTCCATAGCATTAAGCACATTTATATTATTGTACAACATCACCATCACTGATTTCCAGAATTGTTTTGTCTTACAAAATTGAAACTTCATATGTATTTAAAATATAACTCTCTATTTTCCTCTCCTTCCAACCTTGTCAATGACCATTCCACTTCCTATTTGTGAAGTTGACATTCCAGGTGTCTAGAAACCTCATATAAGTAGAATCAAATGGTATTTCTTTTTTTTTTTTAATTATTGCCTTAAGGCATTAGGTATAATGTCTTCAAGTTTCATCTATATCATAGCACATGTCAGAATTCACTTCCTTTTAAAAGCTGAATAGTATTCCATTCTGTGCATATGTATATTTTATGCATCTATTCGTTTGTCAAACCATTGAATTGACTCTAGCCCTTTGCTATTATGAATGGCCATAGAAATGTCTTCTAAATGTCTTGATTACGTAGTTCCTTAGGGGAATGTGCTAGAAGTAGAATTACTGAATTACAAGATAATGAGATAACGATTTCTTTCTTTCTTTTTTTTCTTTTTTTCCGTGGTAGGGTCTCACTCTAGCCCCATGCTGACCTGGAATTCACTATGGAGTCTCAGGGTGGCCTCGAACTCATGGTGATCCACCTACCTCTGCCTCCTGAGTGCTGGGATTAAAGGCGTGCATCACCACGCCTGGCTGATGTTTCATTTTTGATGGAAAACGTTACATGGTTTTCCACTATGGCCACAACACTTTCCATTCCCACAAACAGTGCCCAAGGGCTACAGTTTCTTCTCTAGCTCTTCACCAACATATGGGGTGGATTTTTGATTGTATAGCTGTTTTAAGGGATGTGAGGCCTCCTACCTCTGCCTCCCAAGTGCTGGGATTAAAGGCATGTGCCACCATGCCTGGCATTAGCCCATTTTCAATTGTGTTGTTATGCATGGGGCATTAATGTGTTCTTAGATATATGATTTATTACTATCTGTTTCCATCCATTGGGTTGTCTTTTTGTGTTGATTGTTTCCTTTGATAAGCAAGTTTTTAATTTTGATGTACTGTAGCTTTTATTGAATATGAATATTTTATTTTTGAAAAAATATTTTTTTATTTGTTTGAGCGCGAGGAAAAAGAGAGGGTGAATAAGGGCACAACAGGGCCTCTTGCCACTGCAAACAAACTCCAGATGCATGTGGCTTTGTGTGCGTACTGAGGACTCAAATGGGGGTTGGCAGGTTTTGCAAACAAGGACCTTTAACCTCTGAGCCATCTCCTCAGGCCTAGTTTATTTTTCTATTATTTACTATGCTTTGGGTTTCATCCTGATGTAGTCATTGCAAAACTTAATGTCATAAATATTTTCATATTTCAAGAGAGATACAAAACATAAGGTTTTCTTTTTTAACAAGAAAGACAAAGAGAGTCAAGATAATGCTATAAAACGACCTTAGAGGGGCTGGAGAAATGGCTTAGTGGTTCAGGTGCTTGCCTATGAATCCTAAGGATCCAGGTTCATTCCCCAGTACCCATGTAAGCCGGATGCACAAGGTGGTACATGTGTCTGGAGTTTGTTTGTACTGGCTAGAGGCCCTGATGTGCCCATTCTCTGCCCCCTCTCTCATAAAGAAAAAATAGTTTTAAAAAATAACCTTAGATATAAGAGTAAGAATTTTGAAGTTGACTTTATATGTCTGAACAGATCATTGGAAGTTTTTAAGTAGGGAAGCAACTGATTAACAGCAATGTCTTGGGGCTGAGGACATGGCTCATTGGGTAAAAGTGCTTGCTGTGCAGGTGTGAGGACTTGAGTTCAGACCCTACATAAAGCCTGCTGTGGACACAGACCTGTAATCCCAGTGAGCCTGTGCTGTGATGCGAGGCAGACACAGGAAGCCCACAGGCCAACTGGCCAGGTGTGCACAGAGGTGAGCAACAAGAGACCCTGTCCCAAACAAGACAGACGGCAAGGACAGACACCCAAGGCTGTCCTCTGACCTCCAAACATGTACTGCACACCCATGCGCCTGCACTCACACGTGCAAATCACACATAGCCCAACACGCTAAGAGCTCTTAAAAATCAGTGTCTCAACAAAATCAATCAAGAAGTTGTATGCAGAATTGTTTTCCAGTAAGAAAAGAACAGAGTGAAGATTCCAGTTATAGCAGCAGCAACTGAAAAAAAAACTCCAGGCAGCCCCTGAGAGGTGCCTATGGATAACATTTGAATATACTTTAGGAGAATACTTCACAGAGTAATAAAATGCTGCAATGAATTTAGGATCAAAACAAACTGAGATGGCCATGAATGCAATATAGCTACAAAATAAGCATGGAATATTTTTTCAACATTTGTCTCTGGCGTTAATGAGTCCATTGAATGACGTGAGTTGGACTTCACTGCGGGGATTAGTAAACAACTACATTGGAGACAATGTCATCTGGGAGAATGAAAACAATTATTTATCTTAACGCCTTCAGATGAAACCATTACTTCCTTTGAGAAGTCGAGATTACTCCTCATAGTAGTTGTTCCTAGTGTTACCTGCATTTGAAACAGTAGGCGTTCGAGGTTGATTAAATGTCCATCAAGCTACTTACAGTGAAAATGAGATCACTAGTGGTAATGAACCCAACTTC
Organism: Dipus sagitta; assembly: GCA_036346955.1. Classification (NCBI taxonomy): domain Eukaryota; kingdom Metazoa; phylum Chordata; class Mammalia; order Rodentia; family Dipodidae; genus Dipus; species Dipus sagitta. Next base: position 30,274,176 of record CM070772.1, read on the forward strand.
AAAAATAATTGTTGAAGAGAATAAAGCCAAGTCCGCAGATCATGTTGAAGAGAACAGGTAACAAATGTGTGAAACCTTTCTTTGATAAACTCAGCAAGGATAAAATTTGTGAGGACGAAAAAGCTTTTAAATTAGCTGATTTAACAACCTCAGCCCCACTAGAGAAAAATCCTCAGCCTGATGACGCCGAGGCAATCTATATGGAAATGTCGGTTCCCACAGATTTCTATAGGCTTTGATGATAAAACCTTCTGCCTGGTCTCTTTCCTTTTGATCTAGTAGTTGGAAAAGGACGCTGGGAGAAGCAAGGCCCAGGCTCCTTCAATGACCAGCTGCTGGTACAGCTGTGGCTCGTTAAGGCCACAGAGCAAGAACTTCCAGCACCCTTCCTGTTTTATCACATTCTTAGGTTAACATTCTATCACTGAGAAAAGTGATATCCACGCAGATGCAGAAATATGGCACATCATGAAGGCCAAATGGATTGTAAAAATGATGATCCTGCTACATATTGCAAGTAATTATTAAGATATAAATGCTTATCAATAGAACCTTTCTTCCAACTTAGTAATCCGAAACAAAGGTTTGCTTTTAGGCAGTTTACTTGTCTAAGATTGATGGGGAGAGAGTTTAAATTCTCTGGAGAAACTCGCTTTCTGGTCTCAAGTATCCAGATGGATTTCCAGCCTAGATCCAACCTCAGAGGTTTAAGGAATGCTGCAGAAGCCCTCCAGCTGATATGGGGATCTTAACTCTAACTCTCACTGGTTTCCATTAAGGAAATGAGAAGCAACTCACTTTTTACAAGGTGTTAACTAAGCTTGGCTGAGCAGCCCAACTGAAAAATCAAACATGCCCAAACACTTCATGTTTATAAAAACAAACTCCATTAACATGCCTGGCTTCCCTTTTCATAAAATTGCAGGTGATTTACTGCCCCTCTTTCGTAGTCCAATTTTCCTATAAAATGCGCGTTCTGTATTATGTTTGGCACGATTCAGACAATCAATGTGTAATTGTTGAATTGAATTAGAATTGATTTGTTTTCCATGAAAATGATAACGGGAGATTTTGCAGAGCCTGTGACAATTCAACTGGCATAAAGTCAAGACTTTACACAAGCTGGAAGAACTGGTGTGCACTCCTGAAATATTTCCTGTTTAATACCATACTGTCCATCCTCCGAAGTCACACTTACAAGGAACACTAATTCTCTAAAAACTAGCTGCACTGAGCTAGGCCTTATTACAGAAAATCTTCTAGGGTAGTCTGTGTTTCCCAAACCTGATTTATGAAATTATTCTAATAAATCTAATCCTTTTAGATTTGCTTTAACTATTTCCAGAGCAATGTCTGCTATTTTTCTTTCTATACTTTACAAAGATATTCAATAATAGAGACAGAATATACGACAGTCATCTCTATATTCATCAACGAAACTAAAATATACAGAGCTGAAGCACTGTTTACCTATCCCTGCTCATATTACCTGCCCTTTCCCCTCATAAGTAACCATTTATCCCTATTTATATAACTCTTAAGTCAGATTTGCTCACCAACCTATGGCCTCTGAACAGGGAAGCATTGTAATAGACTCACGGTGGAAATTGCTTTCACTTTTAAGTTTTACAAAGCATGGGCTAGGTAGGGTTGAGGTAATTTTGGTCTTCGGAAGCCCCTGTTCCTCATGTGGTGGTACGCTCACTACACTGATGAATACTCCAGTCAGCTAGAGACAGACGTCACGGAAGCTTTAAAGCCCATACTTCTCTCACACGAGGCCATCTCGTCTCCTCCCTTGCACAGGCGGGGTCTGGCATCTCCCATGGCAGCAAGGGCCGCTTATGTGCTGCTTCAATGCTGTACCTGTGTCTTAAAGAGGGGAGAAAATTGGTAGTTTGGCATTCATTACAATCACAACTTTCCAGACACTTCTTAAGAACCACAGCCTGTTTTAAAGAAGGGTGTGCACACCCAAGATGAGAACAGAATGAGCCAGTAGGTGATGGGCAAATGACATGTAAATTTATTTTTATCTAAAGCAGAGGAGAAAGGAATAAAATATGAAGACAAGTATTAATAGTGGTATATGTACAATTTATGACTTATATACACATACATTAACACATGCTTGGAAAATGAGAAATGATAAAAAGTACTCGGTGAATAATACTGGGACCACACCTCCAGGCCGTTCAAGGTAACTACATGTGTGATCTGAGAAAAATGTTTCAAGACATATTTAGTGATGTTTTTAAGCCAGCCAGTTAATATTTATACTCTAATATATGCCAGATTAAAAAAAAAAGAATTTTCCTCTGTGTGCGTGCTAAGTTGTTTGCCCCTGTAACTGCAAGCACATTGCACAAGAGTATAATACAATACACTTCCAGGCCTAAAATGGTTTGATTTGGTTTTGTACTTTTTTTTAGATTTTTAATTTTTTAAACATATTTTATTTATTTATTTATTTATTTATTTATTTATTTATTTATTTGAGAGAGAGAAAGAGGCAGAGAGAAAAGAAGGAGGAGGAGGAGGAAGAGAGAGAATGGTTCTCCAGCTTCTGCAAATGAACTCCACATGCATGCACCACATTGTATCTGGCTTACGTGGCTTCTCGGGACTCAAACCATGGTCCTTCAGCTTTGCATGCAAGTGCCTTAACTGCTAAATGATCTATCCAGCTCTGGCTTTGTTCTTTTTGATCATCAAGGGTTAAAATATCTATAGAGTTTTTTCATTGTCAAGCTAAAACTGTAACTATACACTTGAAATATTTATTAAGCACATACTAAGATTGATGACCAAATGTTTATTGAGCATTTACCTTTGGGCAGAGCTATTAGAATCCATATTTATTGGTTATTTTAGGCAACTAAGGTAAGGAATCACATGAGGACTTTGAATTTTCTCTTAATTTATAGTGTGTGTTTAAAGTATTCTTAAAAGTTCTCCATTTTGGGCTGGAGAGATGGCTTAGTGGTTAAGCACTTGCCTGTGAAGCCTAAGGACCCCGGTTCAAGGCTCGATTCCCCAGGACCCACATTAGCCAGATGCACAAGGGGGCGCACGCATCTGGAGTTCGTTTACAGAGGCTGGAAGCTCTGGCGCGCCCATTCTCTCTCTCTCTCTCTCTCTCTCTCTCTCTCTCTCTCTCCCTCCTTCTCTCTGTCGCTCTCAAATAAATAAATAAACAAATGAAAAAATTAAAAAAAAAAGTTCTCCATTTTGTTTAATTTATAGTTTGCTTTTTTAAAGAGTTAGATATTGAGGGATATATGATAAACAAAAAGCCTTTGATGGTTCCTGTCTGAGCAAGCTAATAGAAGCTAAAAGAAGACAAAAATAATTGAAATAAAGTGGGAAAAATGTTTTGACCAAGGTATAAACCAAGTCTTGCCATCATATCTCCTTCCCACTCCTCACCACCAGCTCCTCTCCTACATCTCCTTACCTGGGGCCCATAGGTTTGTTTTTCATTCAACCATATTTCAAAGTCATTAAACATTTGCCAACTCTTGACTCCAGTCCCCCATGTCAGCCCCTTCTATATGTTACCTAACCAACCTGACTTAGGTGACAACAGATAATATTGAGCTTAATTTGATTGACTAATCCTTCCCCTCCTCAAGTTCCTCATTGTACGTATAATATCATCACCTTGTAGGAATGAGATAGCTACAGAAAGTTCTGAAAAGGAGGCCAAAAGCAAGACTTAGGAGCACCAGAGCAAGCCAGAGGTGAGTGAATTTTGTAAGGCAGGCTTTTAGAGGAGACATAAATCACACAGACCAGCTAAAATGGTGAAAGTTGTCCCTGGGAAACCGTGTGAGTCCCTGTTTGACTGGACAGTCCTGTCACTTGCATGACCCTTAAATTAATCAAGGTAAGAATTATTTTCAACTCATGCACTGAGTTCTTAGACTAAGCCTCTTTGAGACCATAGCAATATCTTTTGGGTTTGTTAAGCTTGCTCTCTTCTGCTACACACCACACTTTATATATAAAGAACCACTATTCCTCCTAGAAACATGTACTGGATACTACACGACATTGGATAGTGGTGTGAAGGATACAAAGATGTATGCATAAAGCAATAAATACCATTATGTCTGAGAAACATGAGGATTATGTTATCTCCCTCTTACAAACACATGGAAATATTGTGAGCATTTGGTACCCTGAAAATAAATTTTAGACATTGCTTTCAGCCTCACATCATGGAGCACTGACAAATATATAGTACCCATATAATATTATTATGTTTCCGTTCCCACATCATCCGTCACAGGCTTATCTGTGTTCACTGTTGCCATTTCAAAGCACTGGGGAAACTCTATGCCGGGTAATGATTTAGGAAGAGATGAGAATAGTTGCACGTTTTGTAAGAGTTAGAATGCATTTAGTGGGGACGATGGCAACGAGGATGGTGATGATAATGATAAGGTCCCCAGCTGTCTGTTTAAGTCCTTTTCCGGGAAACAGCTGGAAATTCATTCTCTAAAGATCACATCTGGCTTGATTTGCCAGCACTCAAATCCCATTGATCTGGTTCTGTTCTGGCCCTCTGTACTCACAGTTCAAAGAGCAGGGAGGCCTGTAAAGAAATTACTGCCATATTGTTCAATCGGCCACAGTGAGCAATATATACGATTATAATTAGGAACACATTACGGGAAGCAGTTCAGTGGAGATAAGCTGCCTGACTGCGTACGCTTTTTGATGGGGGCTTAGCGCCAATCCAAGAAGAAAAAGATTAAATGTTTGTTACCAATCCTTTTGAACTTGTGGCAGAACATGTGGTAAAGCATTTTTGATTCAAATTAAAAGCATCCTAGGATAAAAATAACCCTGTTCTCCCAGGTCTTTCCAAGTGAAACCATTCGGAGACTGATTTATTGTATCGCCCTTAACCTCTTTCCACCAGCATGATTAACGTAAGCATTTCTGAATCCCTTGTAAGCCTGGACAGGTATCTGTCTTGTTACACATCTGTGGAACAAATGGCAATACAAATTATACACTCAACAGATGTAAGCTTTCAAAGGCTGGGCAAATTTAATTTGACTGTGCATGTAAATGAAAAGTTCACTGAGCTCCAAGGTCAGCGCTGTGGCTTGCAGGTAGAGAAAGGCCAGCGATGCGGAAAGCCTGGGCGGAGCAAGGCAAACACACGCTGCTGCTGGAGGCCAGCACTAGGAAAGGGTGCAAAAGGGATGGACAGCCAGACTGCTGTCACCGAGACAGCCTTTCCAAGGTCATAGAGGAGATGAAAAGGCAAAATGGCAGTATCAAAGCTTCTGTGACTTTCTCGGGCAACTCTCTGTACACCGTGTGCTCATTTAACTGCAAAAGCATGACAGGAGTGTTACCTACTGCACAGGCATTTGATTTACCATCCTTCTAAAGTGATGTGGACCTCTTTAAAATGACACTGCGCATTGCTCGTCCCGTGACTCTGGAAAGTATACAACGGCTTGATGGCTGCCACAGGAAGAGTTAAGTTGGTTTCAATTATATCATGACTTACTTTAATTTCCATGAATAGTGACATGTATTTACTTAATGATTCCAAATGCTGAGAAGAAAGAAATTCAATATGTTCTCACATTTTCTCACCCAATTTTCCCCCAAACAAACACAGACACACACACACACACACACACACACACACACACACTCATGCATGTATCCATTCACACACATATACACAATTTCTTCATACATTCCATATTTTGAAGTTTTTGTTCTTCTTTATATAATTATTCCACTGGTAAAGTTGAGATTGTCAATGCAGTAATACTAAGCTTTTAAAAGAAACCAAATGATCTACTTAATACTTAATGCCACAAGCAAACTTCCTAGCACTTGTGTTATCCAAAATCTGCTAAGACATATACACTCTGTTGTCGAAGTTGAGTTTTTCCCATGTCCCAGGATATTGATAGATATTTTATGTTTAAAAAATAACACACTCATCCAAGCTAGAGAGATGGTTCAGTGGTCAAGGCACTAGCCTACAAAGCCTAAGACCTGAGTTCAATTCACCAGTACCCACAAAATACCAGATGTGCAAGGTGGTGGCATGTGTCTGGAGTCCTAGCAGTGGCTAGAGGCCCTGGCATGCCTATTCTCACTCTATATGCCTCTTTATCTTTCAATATCTTTATCTCAAATAAATAAATGTATTTAAAAAAACTCTTCCATATAATTTTGGAACATCATTGATTAAACAGAGTAATATGAAAATCCCCTAGCAAACAAACAGGATAAGCAGGACAGGGATCCAAGAACAAAAAGAAGGATAGGGAGGGGCAGAGGGGAAGCTGTGCTCATATACCTGTATGAAAATTTAAAAATAAATTGATAAATACGTGATATGACACTAGTTCAATTATGTCCACTATAAGATTCTAAGGGAAGAAAATTTATGAAATGTTTTCCTAACTTTTTGTACCCTTTTGCCCCTGAATTTTTTCAGGTTTGAAAAATTGTACCAAAAAAGCACTTTGGAGATTATCTAAAAGATGTTGACACACTTAGAGTGTAAGCAAAGCCTTATAAACGATGGAAATTAGTTCCAAGTCCAAATATGATAGATAGAATGATTCCGCCTTTAGAGAGGAGGTGAAGGCAGATGGACAGGTGGAGGGTTCTTTTTAGTACTTCCTTCTACCAGGACAAAATGTTGCTATCTATCTTTTTTAAAAAAATACATTTTATTATTAATTTGCAGAGGGGGGAGAGAAAATGGCACACCAGGGCCTCCAGCCACTGCAAACGAATTCCAGACTCATGCACCACTATGCACCTGGCTTTACATGGGCACTGGGGAATCAAACCTGTGTCATTGGGCTATGCAGACAAGTGCCTTCACTGCTGACCAAATCTCCAACCTGCTATCTCTCTTTTGTTTGCTTCAATTCTTTCTTGTAGGAATAAGAATTATTTAGAATAGCTTAGCTTTCTATATTACAGCTCTGTGCTAATTACCAGAGGGTCAAACAAGCTATCAAACAGACCAAATGTGTAGGTTATGATAGTTTTATAAGCAAGCAGATTATACTTAAACTGTCACTACTGCTCCTTGTATGACTATGAGGAAACTTGCTACTAGACAATGGTTAGGGACATAAATCTATACCCAAACAGCAATGGTACCATAAAATTCAGCATCCTAAAAGGCAGTCCAAATGGTTGAACCTTCACCAGGCCCTTAGAGGGAACACCTGAGTCACAAGGCACTAGAGAGGGTATGATGAAGACTGACCTTAATCTTCTACAGTCTCTCTCTCTCTCTCTCTCTCTCTCTCTCTCTCTCTCTCTAACTCTTTTATATTAGTTATCTTTTTCTTCCTTCTCTTAGTGGGCACTGACCTGTAACTCCCAGTACCAGCAGGTGACTATCATCCACAATGAGCTTTTGATCAGAGAGACCTACAAGGTTTCCCAAAAGACAGACAGATTTCTGTCAGAGTACTTGATGACCCACCAAAGGTCAGTGATAAGACCCTAGTGCTGTAGACACCATATGTGGTTGACATGTAACATGGAGTGACATGGCTGGAAGCTGGAAGAGAGTCAGTCCCCAGACAGTCAGCGTGTCTAGTGCTACAAGGGCGACTGGGGGAAAATGACCAATATCTGTCCAAGCAACTCATGGTAAGACATGGAGGAGGCTAACAATAGTGCCAAATTCACTGTATTCACTGAGTACAGAACTAATCAATAAAAAAAAATCAACACCAGGGAGGATTTCATTGACAATATTGCAGTATGTATAAGACTGCTGCTCTCACAACTCATAACCCACAACCCCATGGGGAACACCAGCAATCCCACTGAGGAGGCCTGCAGTGGAATGGGGACAGGGAGGAGGGAAATGGTGGTACCAACACATGATGTGTCCATAAAAAGTTTCCACTTAAAAAAAAAAAAAGATCCTGGAGATCTCATATGCATTTTAACTTAAATAAGAAACCAAGGAGTTATGAAAGAAAAGGTAGACATATTGTGCTTTAGAAATATTAAATTTCAGGGCTGGAGAGATGGCTTAGTAGTTAAGGTGCATGCCTGCAAAGCCTAAGGGCCCTGGTCCCACCATAAGCCAGATGCACATGGTGGTGCATGCATCTGGAGTTCATTTGCAGTGGCTAGGGCGCCCTGGCACACCCATTGTCATTCTCTCTCTCTTTCTCTCTCTCCCTCTCTCTGTCCCAAACAAATAAAAATAAAATCTTTAAGAAAATAAAAAGAAAGAAAGACCTTGTTTAAACAAAAAAAAAAAGAAAGAAAAATCAAATTGCAAAAGACAATACAGAGTCAAAGACCCAATTGAGAATTTTAAAAAATGTGAATTAAACAATAGATAACAAGTTAATAAATATGTGTGCTATGAGATAGATCTGTGATATAAATTCATGATATATTGATAAATCGACAGGTAGATAAAAATATAAGCAAAGAATAGAAAGAACACATGGGAGTGACAAGGCCCGGCTCAGGAGCTGCATGCCTGCACTCCTAGTACCCGGAGGCTCTAGAATCTGGGCCAGCCCGGGCCCGAGGAGTGAGACCCAGTCTCCAAGTCAGCAAACAAAGCACTCCAGATGACTGCCAACTGTTTCTAAAGATTCTTAATTTGACTGGCAGGCAGGGCTGGGTGATTCAAAGAAAAATAATACTTCATCAGTTTGCCCTCAAACTAGAAAAGCAACAGAACTTAGAATACTTACATTGACTTGGATAGAAGGAAACGGGACCGTTTGAATAAAAGGAAAAGTCGGAGCTAGGGGAAACAGCTCAGTTGGTGAAGTATGAACCTCATGTTCCTGAAGGATCTACGTTTGATCCCCACGGTGGCAGATGCCTGTTATCCCAGCTCTAGGGAGGTGGAGATGGAGGATCTTTTGGAGCTCTCTGGCCAGCTACTCTAGACTAATTGGTGAGCATCAGGCCCATGTCAGGCATGTCTCTGCCACGTGTGGAGCCCAGGTTGTCCTCCAGCTTCCATGCACACGTGCACCCACGTACTTACAAACATCATGCACACACATATACACACATACAAAGTAAGAAGTCACGTCCAATGTTGGTAGAAATGTGAAAGGCTGCAATCTCTTTTCAAAAACAACGTGGCAAAATCTACTGACATAAGATATGCTTCATCCCATAGAACTAAAAATAATGTTATATACAGATACTTCATGCTGTGTTGTCAAAATAGTTCATGGCAAAAAGAAACTGAGTTGGAAGCCAGGTGTGATGGTGCACACCTTTAATCCCAGCACTCGGGAGGCAGAGGTAGGAGGATTTCCATGAGTTCAAGGCCACCCTGAGACTACATAGAATACTCCAGGTCAGCCTGGGCTAAAGTGAGACCCTACCTAAAAAACCAAAAAAAAAAAAAAAAAAAAAGAAAGAAAGAAAGAAAAAGAATGCCAGATGATAAGCAAATGGTTAAATTCATATAGTTTTTTTTTTCTTTCCACGGAATGGTTATCAGCCATTAGAGACTACAAAATAGAACTACATGATTAATATGGTAAAAGGTTTTCATCAACATTGTTAAGTACATTACAGCAGTCTTATGATATACTCTCATATTTATAAAGCAATGATCCAAGTAAATCTCTGGTATGCATATGCATAGGGATGAATGTATGTATATGTTGTATATATTTTTGTTTGCAATTATCTGAGCATGGTAAGATACAAAAGGTGAATGCATATATTGTTAATACAGGTTTGTACAGACAAAATGCATGAGAGCCGAGAACTTTCTATAGGAATAAGAAAACAGTGTTAGCTTGTGAGCATCTAGACACATAAACACATATACATCATCAGAAATATATGCTATTAAACTAATACATGTATATTCAAAGGACCTTCTGAAATAAAATTACTTTTTAAAAAACTGAGGCTACACATGAACATGCTGACCACGTGAGGTTATACACATGAGCATTTCCAGGACTCCAGAAGCTTTGGCAGCAGAATCATGAGTTCAAGACCAACCTGGGCTACATAGTAAATTCCTAACCAACCTGAGCCATATGACAAGTCCTAGTCTCAAAAACAAAAACAAAAACAAAGAAAAAAGTTTCTGTACTTCCAGATTGTATTTTGAGAGTTATTTACTAAGAGAAAACATTAACTTATCAACATTTATTTATAAATTCCTATGAGATTTCACAATCTAAATGATGCTAGGAGCAAGCTGTGGAAATGGAATACTTGAAGGCAGAGGCTGTGCCTGAAAATTCAGTATTCTACCCATGAAGCCAGGGTGCTCATGTTCGTTTTTTAAAAGACCCAGCTGAGCTAGACATAAAGAATCAGAACTCGTAATCTCAGCTCCGCTGAGAATTTAGCAGTGTGACTTAGAGCAAATCACTTGACCTTTGTGAACTTCTGACTCCCCGTAGGTAATAATCCTGGTCTTATCTCCCTCATTGTTTCAAAAATAAAATGAGAACGGATGATTTATGGGAAAGCACTTTGAATAGTAAAATGTGCTATATTATTATTCAAACAAGGCATTATCCTCTCAAACCCACTTAGAAAGGGGTGGCCAATGAAATACTGCACATTAATGGGGTCCTGGTCTTCAGAGAGCTTGGATTCTCTAGGCACCATTACAGTCAGTCTGGGCTCTTTTTCAGCACAGCATAAATTATGTGCTCCAAACAAGTCTTCAATACCCTTCCGAAGCCTGAGAAGCAAGTGTGAGGCTACTTAGTGCCCCCAAAATAGGTACTACTGCAGAGAAAGGAAGAGTGTTTAAGAAAACAGTGAACAGGCTCTGCCTGCCAAGTCTGTGCTGAAACTGCCGTTTCTCATGTTGACGGGTGTTGAGAATAAAAGGAGCATGTCTGAAAACCCAAGTCTAGGCAGGACTTGCCATCCCCGCTGGTTATGTTACCCGGTGACTATAATAGGTGCATGTCCATGCCTAAGTGTGAATATATACAAACTTGACATATAAAAGCAGATTGCTGTGCCATGTTCCACACCCAGCTCATGAAGTGATATTGGTTCCACGGTCCTCACTTGCTGTTGTCACTCAGTCCCTTTGCAAGCACGCTTTGTGCATTTTTGACCCTATCTATAGTGTAGTATACTAGGTATTCACAAAGTGCGTTTTTTTCCCCTGGATAAACGTATCACTAGGTTACATTTCCAATAATTATTTTACTGCTTGGAAATCTCAGAAATTCCTTAATAATGTCTGGTTATTTTGCTGGATTTTTTTTTATTAAACATTGGAGCTATGAAATGAAGAAAACCTGGAAAAAAATTGATCACAGATTTTCTTAATCTGATTCCGCCTGGAAATTCTCAGTTGGCATTTTATTAGAACCACCAGATCCACTCATTATCTGAGGTTGCAGAGGTAAGAGCTCTGGAACAAGGATGTCTCTGTGCGCCCATGTGCACCTTAGCCTATATTCTGTCCACAGCTCATAAAGGTGATAGAGCAACACACTCTCCTGGGGACATGGTGACATGGTGAAAAGTTTGCATTTCTGGTTGCCTAAATCCTTAATGCTGCCATAGTGTGTGTGTGAGAGAGAGAGAGAGAGAGAGAGAGAGACAGACAGACAGAGACAGAGACAGAGACAGAGGGAGATGTGCAGTTGTGTGTGTCAGTATGTGGATATGCATGATCTGTGAGTGTGTGTATGTGAGTTGGGGAGTATGGGTTACATGCATAGATGTGAGAAGACAACCTCAGAGGGCCTATCCTCTCTTTCCACCTTCTTTTCTGAGACACGATATCTCATTATTTTGCCCCTGCCTGTTCCAGTCTCGCTGACCCACTCAGTTCTGGGTTCTCCTCACTCCTCCTGTAATTACTCTAGGTGTGTTGGGATTACAGAAGTGGGTGCCACTTTCCGTCTGGCTTTTCATGGGTACTAGGGAATTGAACTTTCCTTTAACCACTGAGCCATCACCCTAGTCTCCCATATTTATTTATTTATTTATTTAATTTTCTTGGTTTTTCGAGGTAGGGTTTCACTCCTACCAGTCCAGGCTGACCTAGTCCCAGTCCAGGCTGACCTAGAATTCACTATGTAGTGTCAGGGTGGCCTCGAACTCATGGTGATCCTCCTACCTCTGCGTCCCGAGTGCTGGGATTAAAGGTGTGTGCCACCACGCCCAGCTTTAGTTATTTATTTTTAACCTTTGTCAGCGCCAAGAAAGAAGTTTTCTCCCAACAATATGCCTTAATGCTTAAGGACTGACATTATAAGACTAACACTTCAGGGCCAATGATTTCAATTGACATCCTGGTAGAATTGTATAGATGACAGGCCAAGTTTCTTAACTTTTCTGATTCTAGCTTTTTCACTTGGAAGCTGGGCATGATGGTTTCTAACTAAAAGGATAGTGGCGAGCTAAATAAAGCAGTGCAGGTACAGTGGTCAGGACAGTAAGCAGCAGGTATGGGACAAATGCTCAGCCAATGGCAGTTGGTTACACACAGCAGTCATTCCTCATGACCTCTGCAGGGGGAAAAGTAGACAGTGATGGACGAGGCTAAGGCCATTAAAAGACAGGGTAGGGGAAAGCTTTTATTGTCTGAACTTAAAGGCAGACATGCTATCCACTTCAATTAGTAAGAGTGTAACTATGCAGACAGCTTTCCTGTCTATAAATCACAGGTCAAGCTACATAAAACTTGTACAAGGAATTCAGGAAGAGGGAGTCCCCTCTCTTGGGTGAGTCCTGAAAAACTCTGTGGCAAAGGAAGAATGGAAAAATAAATCCAAAAACAGTACTTATGAAGCATTTGTGGATTAGCTCAAGACAGATGGGGCCTTGCAAACACTGGAGGTCCACATGTATGCCAAGAATTCTAAACTCTAGTTTGAAAGAATTGATCTCCCTGCCCTTAGCGTGAGTATGCAGACGTCACAGTGTCTTTACTTTCTAGTCTTGTCTTAAAGAAGAGATCAGACATGTCCGTGTGGTCTCTGCAGCCTCAGCAGTGACACTTCTCTGTGGGTGTGCAATCAACCCCAATTTACACTAGGACTCCTGAACTTACAGTGGCACCGTGCCCCGATCACCCCATCATAAGTTAGAAATAGAAGAAGTGGAAAGTACATTGAACACACCTTATGCACTGACGTCACAGGTCAGCTTCACAGCACCAACTGCAAGCTTTGGCTCCCTCCCTCCCTTTGCGCAGCACCAACCAAAGCTGCCACACTGCACATCACTAGCTCGAAAAATCTTCAAAATTCAAATCACAGTTTCTGCTGAACGAGTTTTGCTTGCACGCCTTGATAGTGTGAAAAAAAAATATTCTTAAGTCAAGCCACCATTAGGTTGGGGACCGTCCATCTTTGCCAATTTCTGGGGTGTAAAGACTTGTACACATGAGCCTTCACGGGAAGCAACATTGACAGGAGATGCACGAAGCATGGCACCAGCCTGTGTGGGCCAGCTGTGCCACAGTATGCGCAGAATTTGCACTGAGGGTAGAGGCTGTCTACATGAATTCATTTCCTAGGTAAATTCTACTCCAAATTCTCCTGGTTCTCCTTCTCTATATAGGCTAATTATTGCCATTTCCTTACCCCCCCCCCTCCGCCAACTGGTCTTATTTTCTTGCTGTTGAATCCTTCCTGTTGCTCTGTTATGTAATGAGGGCAATCTGCCTTCTTCTGACTGAAGGGAATTTAAGAGAGATGTAAAGAAATCAGTCATTTTTAGGACATACAGGGACCTGAATTTCTAATCATGTTACTACAGAAATATTTTGTTCAAAGTTCACTATAGTATATGTCCAGTGGAAGTCACTGATATTCAAGTCGAAACTCTGACAATTGCACAAGTAGTCTATTTTTCAACACACTTTAAATGGTCTATCAGCTTTTCTCTCCACCCTATCCCGGCTGCATACTGCTGCCAGATACTTCTTCCTGAAATAACACTTGGATCCCATTTCCTACTCAAGGTTTCCTGTGGTTTAGCAATCCCTTCAGGAAGAAAGTCCAAACTTGGCCTTTCTAGAATTTTCACAATCAGAATGCCACTGGCTTCTGGTACCTTGTCTCCCCCAAGTCTTTACCTAGTCTCCTTGCTATCCTTCTTGCCTCATGTCTACCTCCTCAACTGACAGAATGTGTCACTTGGGATTCAACTCCTGCTATGCACTTTTTTCATTGCTATGGAAAAAAAAAAACAACTATCCCAACTTCTAAATCTACCTTTTCTATGTCTCTGTTCTAATCCCACTGTGTGGTTTGATCTTCTACTCTGTGAGCTCACGTGGTGGGCTTTTGTGTCTCTAGAGTTATTCATTTCATTTGCTCTTTGTTGTTAGCTGCTATTTGTTTGCATAATCTCCTAAATACATGATTACCACGGAAAGCACGAGAACATAGCTTGCTTGCTCTCTCTCTCTCTCTCTCTTTTGCTTCTCTCTCCTGCCAGCATTTTCCAATAGAATGTCCTGGGCAGACGTAAATGTTTCACATTCACACTGTCCACCATGACAACATTTCGTCCTTTTGGACATTTGAAATGTGCCCACTGTGAGTGAGGAACTGAATGTTAATGTAATATGCTTTGACTCATAAAAGTTTATATTTAAATATTCACAGATGACTAGTAGCTCACAGCTACATACTGAACCACTTAGCTAGATCTTCCATAACATGAAGCACAGTGTCTTCTTTGCAATTGTTCAGCAGCTGCTTGGTAGAGGCACTGATGAGAAATGAAAGTCATAAAACAGCTTCCTAGTAGCTCGTTCTTGCTGTCTAATCATCCTTTCCTGTATTCTGTGGCACTTTCTCCTTGAGCTTATAGTCCACCCAAATTCTTCTGGTGGCTTAATTACAGAAGCCATTGGATGTACTTAATGTTCACAAAAATACCACCTACTACCAACTTTCTAATGATATAAAGGTAGCCGGGCGTTGGTGGCGCACGCCTTTAATCCCAGCACTCGGGAGGCAGAGGTAGGAGGATCGCCATGAGTTCAAGGCCACCCTGAGACTACATAGTGAGTTTCAGGTCAGCCTGAGCTAGAGTGAGACCCTACCTTGAAAAACCAATAATAATAATAATAATAATAAATAAATAAATAAAATAATGATATAAAGGTGAGCTTAGACTTTGCCAGCATCCAGGCATTAGAGAGGAAGCTACATGTTTCTCCACAAATTGCCAAAATCTGTGTGTTTTAAAGTCTGCACATAGATTTGAAGAAACTCTATTACCACTTTAGCTCACTTTTGTTGAGCTGTTTTAAATACAGTGTATATCTAAATTTCAGTGTCTCAGAGTGGAAACGTGGTTAATTCCACATTCAAAAACATAGTTTTTATTTATTGTACACAACTTCATTCTTACTGTGCATTTACTTACACAGATGGTACAATAGATCCCTTGCAATTTAAGAAGTGTAAAATAATGTAACTTCTTGGTCTGGAGAGATTGCTCAGTGGTTAAGGTACTTGCCTGCAAAGCCTAAGGACCTGAGTTCAATTCCCCAGTACCCATGTAAAGCCAGATGCACAAAGTGGTAAATTTATCTGGAGCTCATTTGCAATGGCTAGAGATCCTGGTGCACCCATTATCTCTCTCTTTCTTTCACTCACTCTCAAATAAATAAACTTTAAAAAAAAAGAGTATGTAAATTCTCTAAATTCTCTGTCTCAGCAATATGGAAAACTAGAAAATTATTGTCAAATTTGGAAAATGCTAAGCTTCATTGAGAAATAACTTGGAAAAGAATTGTAAAATGAAATTAATCTTAGATACTGAAATGTTCATTACACATTCATATAGTTGCGGTCATTTAGAATCGTTTTCACAAAGCTACTAGTATGCCTACAGCAGAGATAAACAGAAATATATCCTATTTCTGCAGAACTCTCCGTTAATTAATAGACTTAGTTTATAGGACTATTAAAATGTCTTTTATTTAAATGAGCAAATTAAATTAGATCACTTAGCTTTTTAACCATAAAAAGTAAAATGCTGCTTTTATTCTTCATTCTCTACTAGTCATTTGGAGTCAGGTAGTGTAATAACATCTGTCTCATACAAAAAATTCAATGTCTGTAAGAAAAGGAAACATTTACTTATTTGCCCAGTGTTTTTATTAGACGCTGAGCTTTGCAGATGTCACTTTCCATGAATAATTCACCCCAGAATTTGGCCCTACACCTCATTAGCTTCTGTTTCTTAAGAGACATTTAGAATTGCACCATGCTGTGACCTAGCACATGTGCACACGAGAACTTAGGAATCAAACATAATTAAATATTGTGTACTGAAAAATAAGTCACAGAAGGTTTTTAAAGTGAAGTTTGTATTATAAGTACTCTTTGTAAAAGAAAAAAGAAGGAAAGAAAGAAAGAGAAGAAGAAAGAAAAGAAAAAGATAGAAAAGGCAGAAAAGAAGGAAAGAAAGAAATATTTAGGCAATGAGTTAGTTTATTCATGACTATCCATTCTCATGCAATTGGTGATTTCTAATTATCCTGAATTATGGGAATTGCTATGCTACAAAATGACGATTGTTCAATGAATTACTAATTTTGGTATGAAAAGGAATGCAACTTGCTTTCAGACAGTAGTACTGAAATGTATTTCCATCAATTGTAAATTTCTATAGCTGTGACTGTGATAAACTCTAGAGAGGCATTCTAAATAGCCACATTGATGAGAAAGCATGTTTAAAGAACACAACGGCCTTACTTTTAAATTCATATAGCACCCAAACAGAGCATAAAGGTGGTGCCAGAATTTTTTATCAGGTATTTTCTGGCATAGATAAGAATTAAACATTAAAAAATTAACATTTGGCAGGCTGGAGAGATTGCTCAGTGGTTAAGGTATTTGCATGCAAAGCCTAATGACCCTGCTCAAATTCCCCCATACCCGTGGAAAGCCAGATGCACAAAGTGGTGCATGCATCTACAGTTTGTTTGCAGTGGATAGAGGCCCTTTTGCACCCATTCTCTCTCTCTCTCTCTCTCTCTCTCTCTCTCTCTCTCTCTCTCCATGCAAATAAATAAATAAAATATTTTTTAAAAATTAACATTTTGTATGAAAAGCATCCTGATGAAGAGCTCATGGCCCTCTTTAAAATTTCCTTACATTTGTTTTTCTCTATGGATGGGCTATGCAAGGCTTCTCCTTGGTCAGCTTATTACATCCTCCTCTGACAAACAAGTAGTGATGCTTTCTTTCAGATGTTATGGCATACTAAGAATTTCTTTAATGATTCCATTTTAAGTTCTCATTTAGCCTCCGAGAAGACTAATTTCATCTGAGACATATATACTTCATGCTTGAGAAATGCCTACACCATTATGACAGAAAAGCTGTCACTAGGAGAGAGGAGACAAAGGCCATTGAAGATTCAAATGTTAACTGGAGACCGTTCTAACCAGTTGAGATGCTCACTAGTTCAAACATCATGCTCAGTCTTCATAGGCTGCTTCATTTGCAAGCACACGGCATGAGACAGGTTCATATTTGAGTCAGATTAGTTAGTACTGTGTTCAAGGCAGCAGACATTCGTTGGAGAGTGTGTTCCCATAGCATTGAGACAATCTGGATGTAGAGTGTCAGACTCTTGAGAAATAGTCACAGCTGTGTCAGTCCCAATGCCAGGCCCAGGCCAGGGGAGTAATGTATTTATTTTTTTAAACATTTTATTTACTTATCACTAGAAAGAGGAAGAGAGTGGAGAGAGAGAGAAAGAGAATGGGTGCACCAGGGCCTCCAGCCACTGTAAACAAACTCCAGATGCATGCGCCCCCTTGTACATCTGGCTAAAGAGGATCCTGGGGGATCAAACCTGGGTCCTTTTGGCTTTGAGGCAAACGCCTTAACTGCTAAGCCATCCCTCCAGCCCCAGGGGTGTACTTTATTAATCAATTCTGAAAACTGAGTTTTTAAAATTATTCATGTTTTAAAAGAATGACTTTTTTTTTTTTTTTTTTTTTTTTTTTTTTTTGGTTTTTTCGAGGTAGGGTCTCACTCTAGCCCAGGCTGACCTGGAATTCACCACGTACTCTCAGGGTGGCCTCAAACTCTCGGCAATCCTCCTACATCTGTCTCCCAAGTGCTGGGGTTAAAGGAGTGCCCCACCACGCCCAGCTAAGAATGTCATATTTTAAAAGCATCAAAGATTGGGTGTAATAGAAAACCCTACTAAATGCTAAATGAAACCCAGTGCTTTTGCTATAAAATATATATTATCTTATCTCATGAACTTGTAAGATATGGCAATTTAACAACATTTACAGTACACAGGGAAGAATATTAAAAAGATGTTAGACATTATAATTAAGTCAAAACAGGGCTGGAGAGATGGCTTAATGGTTAAGGCACTTGCCTGAGAAGCCCAAGGACCCAGGTTCAATTCCCCAGTACCCATGTAAGCAAGATGCACAGGGTGATGCATGTGTCTGGAGTTCATGTGTAGTGACTGGAGACCCTGGCATGCCCATTCTCCCCCCCCCCGCCCTCTCTCTCTCTCAGAAATAAAATATTTCAAAAAAATTTAATAAGTGTTTTTAAATAATAATTAAGTAAAAACAGCAAATGAAGTAATTTTTGTAAGAAACATGAAGATGTAAACTATTATTAATGATTGTATTTTAAAAGTACATAGATTATCTTTTTAAAAATTTCTATTTGTGTTAAGTTTTTCTGTAATATATAAACATTGATTTTAAATTTTTAATTAGCTTAAGATCCAGCAAGCCCATTCCTGGGTCTACATCCAACAGGATTAAAATCAGGATATCAATGAGGCATCTTAACATCCATGATGATTGCATTCACTACTCAAAATGGCCAAGGCAGGGGATCAACCTAAATGTCCACCTACAGATGGATGTAGCAAAGTATTACACACACACACACACACACACACACACACACACAATGGGACACTAGTCATCCTTTAAAAGGAAGAAAATTCTGCCCTTGTAACAACACAGATGAACCTGAAGAGCATTGACTGCAATGAGCCAGACCTAGAAAGAAAAATACAACACCATCGCATGAATATGTGGAGTTGGGAAGAAGGTGATCCCAAATAAGTAAACAGTAGAATTCTGATCATTAAGGTCTGAGAGTTTATGAGATTAGGACACATCAAAGTTTATGTTTCTGAAACTATAACTTACTGGCTAGAGCTGGTAGGGGCACTCTCTGTTTTAGTATCAGCAGAAACAATAGTGGTCATGGGAATAACAAATGCATACTGTCGATTGTGTTCCAGGCTCTGTTGCAGATGTTCCTTATAAACTTAGTCACCTAATGCTTACTTCTCAGTCTGAGGCTCTCACTTAACACTTGGTGGTGGGAACACCCTGTTTGCAAGAGAGCCTTCTTCATTTCGATAATCAATGTGCCTCCCTTGACTTCCACTATTGAAAGTCCTGGAAGAGTTAAAAAGGCAGAATAGACTTTAACCACTTTTCCCTCCCTTGGTATCTTGGGAAGAAGCATGAGATAGGCAATGGGGGTCATGTGCCATCTCCAACTGCCACCCAGGGATAATCTGTTCCCTCTCCTGCTTAGTGTACCAACATTGTTGGCAAATCCCTTGGATGTCTTAGTGACAAGATAGCTGCTACATCTGGACATTCCAGGTACAAGAATAGCAAAAAGACGTACTTCTGGGGGAGAAGATTCAGAAGGGTTGTGGCTGCTTACAGTAAAAGCATCATGCCTGCTGGTATCTTAGATTCGACATGCCAAAATTCTGTGCTCAGATGTCAGGGGGAAAAAAAAAATACTCTGTGCCTATCTATCCCAAGGATCCTTATTCTGTCAAAAGTTATTCATCAGGAACCTCATTCAACAGCACAACTGGTTTAATAATTCATACACAGACCATTCACACTGTCAGAGTTGGATGAGAATGCTCTATTTCTGAAAGTGAAGTTCCGATATGCTGTGATTCATTTTTCATGAGTCAGCCCTGCTGCTGAGTCACCGTGCCCCCACGGGAGGCCTGGCATTGATGGCGAGACAAGATTTGCTTCGCAGTTGTTGCCTGTTTGTTGAAAGGCCACTGAGAAAGTATCTTCATTCATTCATAACTTTACCAGCAGAGAACCTGGACAAACACGATGCAGCTATCACAGAATCCTTCACTGCGTGATTATGTATGCTTAACACAGACATGGAGAAATGTTGAGAGAGGAAGAATTGCAAACAATGAATTACCAAGTGATGTAATATGTACTAATGGAACCAACGAGAAACTGCTAAAGAATGGGGAAGAAAATGTGCTGAAAACTAAAGATATTCCTCTATCTATTAAAGCATAGTAGGAATACTAATGTACAACAGAATCATACCACTTTATCATCAATGGAGGAACAAAATTAATATACCAAGACCCAACAATTATCTCACATTTCCCCTACTTTTCTTGAGACGGGGTCTCATTATGTACCGAAGGCTGGCCTAGAATTCATGATCATCCTCATTCAGTTCCTGAGAGCTAGGATTACAGGGTTTATGTAAATTCTTAAACTGATCCTGTTCAGGGGTTAAGAGAGACTTTATATCCTCAATAACATAATTCTATCAATAGGTATAATGCTAATCATCCAAATATTTTTTTTAATAATTCTAGGATCAAACCCAGGGTCATATGCATGCTAGGCAAGAGCTCTACCACTAAGCTACATGTCCAACCCAAGTTCATTCATTTTAATTTTGGTAGTCCTATATCCTGCTTTTGCTATGATTCTTTATTTAAAAAAAAAAACCTTCATATTTAGAGAATTACTTTCTTTGTGTAAAAGAGATATTTCTGCCACTTTGAAGGCTGCCCACAGGAGCTTCCTGAAATAAATGTGGCATACAAAGTGCATTCACCAGCAAGGTAAAAAGAGAGGAAGATCATCATGAGTTTGAGGCCACCCTGAAACTACATACTGAATTCTAGAGTGAGACTCTACCTCAAAAAACCAGAGAGAGAGAAGAGGAATTTAAAATAAGAAGTGGGCTGGAGAGATGGCTTAGCGGTTAAGCACTTGCCTATGAAGCCTAAGGACCCCGGTTCGAGGCTCGACTCCCCAGAACCCACGTTAGCCAGATGCACAAGGGGGCGCATGCGTCTGGAGTTCGTTAGCAGTGGCTGGAGGCCCTGGCACGCCCATTCTCTCTCCATATATATATCTGCCTCTTTCTCTCTGTCTGTCACTCTCAAATAAATAAATAAAAATAACAAAAAAAATTAAAAAAATAAAAATAAGAAGTGTCAGGCAACAATGACAGAACCAGATGCCTAAGGACCAGACCTCTACTGTCCCCTGACACCTTGGGAGATCCTAGACTAGTGGAGGTAATGACCCATTTTTTTTCTGGTATAATTTTGGGAGTGGACAAGTATGCCATTGTCCAACATGCAATCAGTATGGGAATTCAGCACCAGGAAAGACCTATAAGCTCGAAAGACACCATGTAGTCGTGTAAGTAGGATCTGGCAGAAACCCGGGTTGAAATCAAGGGAGACTTGTGGTATAGGCAATGACTAAAACCCAAAACTGTCAGGTATGGCTCTCATCATGCTCTTTCAGAAGGTCATGTGGTGCCAGCTCTGTGTCAGCAGACCTCATTGGACGCATTGAGACTAATCCCTCAGTACCCAGTAAGAGGGCATAGAACCAGAGCCTGCACTCACAGAAACTGGCCCTGCTACCAAAGGATGACAAGGGCTGTCCCAGCCCCAGATCCTCCTTCTGTAAGGCACCATCTAGGGGAAGAGCAGGGGAATTGGACAAATGACACTGTGACCCTGGCGAGGCTGAGCCAGCCGGAAGAAATTATCTAAACAGGAAGAGACAGACATGTAGTTAATTAGCAAGGTTAAAGCCCCCAGCCCCCAGCCATATGCCCCTAACAAGCAGAGTTAACAAGCTTGGGAGAAAAGTTAAATCATTATCAAAAGATTCCCTAAAGCTTCTATGGAGAAGCTATGCTCTGTATCCTATCCTGCTGACACCTAACGTTCAGAGGCTGAACCCTCGGGACCCAGATGAGCCTCACTGGGTTGACGATTTGCACTGATCGCAGTAGGAGAGAAAAACTTCTCAGTATTGACGGCAGATCCTGATGGCAACGAAAGTCGTTCTTTAATTAGCTGCTGGCCTTGCCTGGCCAAGCAGGCTGTCAGTGAGGACACGCAACTTGACACGACCTCTCTCCAGCTCAGTTTCTCCCATGCTACAGCTCGCAGTTACCTTCGCGTTGATGGACAGTGTACCAGAAGCCGTTTAGGGGGAGGAAAGGGTTCATTTCAGGCTTTACAGGATCCAAGAGGAAACAGTGTCCGTGCTAGAAGAAGCTGGCTCACTTTCATAGATCCATAGCAGAAAGAAACAACCGCAGCAAGCAGTAAGCACGAGCGGCCAGCAAACAAGAATAGCCAGAGCTCAAACCGCTCTGAACGCATCTCAGAGCTGGACTTAAGATCTGCCCCCCAGCGACACACCTTCCAGCAGACAGACTGCCGGAGAGGAGACTTAAGTTGCAAGCTTAATCAAAAACACCTCAGGCTGTGGGCTGGAGAGGTGGCTTAGTGGTTAAGGTGCTTGCCTGCCTGCAAAGCCTAACAACCGGGTTCAATTCCCCAGTACCCACGTAAAGCCACATGCACAAATTGGTGCACGCATCTGGAGTCCATTTTCAGTGGCTGGAGGCCCTGGCGCATCCATTTTCTCTCTCCACCCCGCCCCATCTCTCTTTCTGTCTCTCTGTCTCTCTTTCTGCATGCAAATAAATAAATAAAATATTTTTTTAATTTTTTGTTTATTTTTATTTATTTATTTGAGAGCAACAGAGAGAGAGAAAGAGGCAGATAGAAAGAGAGAGAGAATGGGCATGCCAGGGCTTCCAGCCACTGCAAACGAACTCCATACTCGTGCGCCCCCTTGTGCACCTGGCTAACACGGGTCCTGGGGAATCGAGCCTCGAACCGGGGTCCTTAGGCTTCACAGGCAAGTGCTTAACTGCTAAGCCTTCTCTCCAGCCCAAATAAAATATTTTTAAAACATTCCTCAGGCTGTGAGGGACATATGTTCACATTCAAACTAATACACTATGGTTCCTATATTCACCTTCCTCCATTATGACATGGACAATAAAGAAAAATAAAATCTAGTCAGAAATCAGTTAGATGCTTTGTAGAATGCAAAATGGTCTGAGTTGAGAGTCAGAGAGTGACTATTACTGGTCACTGGCTTTCCACAGTGTGTATTACCCAAGGGGAAAATGTCATCAAAAAACTTTGAAACTCTGAGTTGAGTCAGTAGCTTCCTTTCTTTTTTTTTTTTTTTGGTTTTTTGAGGTAGGGTCTCATTCTGGTCCAGGCTGATCTGGAATTAACTATGTAGTCTCAGGGTGGCCTCGAACTCTCAGCAATCCTCCTACCTCTGCCTCCCGAGTGCTGGGATTAAAGGCGTGCGCCACCACGCCCGGCTAGTAGCCTCCTTTCTTAACTGAAGAGCTGTCACATAGAAAGCCAATATAGGTAGTGAAATTTTCAAAAGACTAAGTACATTATTAACCAAACTGATTTCAGTGGTACCCTGGCTTGGACCAGAATCGCACTTGGTCGCTCTCTCTCAGCTCGGCTTTGTCCATCTCATTCCTAGGCCACAATACAGATAACTGGGCTGATGTGATGAAAGCGCTTTTCAGAATTTTCTCCTTGAAGACACAACATGAAATACTGTTCTCTCCACATGAACTTATAGAACCAAGCATTCTTAACTGCAAATATTGGTGCCTAAGCCAATGTTCTTATTTGTATCTAAAATAAATGACTACTACTAAATAAAATATAATTTAGGGGACACGGGAGAGATGGCTCAGCATTTAAGGTGCTTGTCTGCAAAGCCTAAAGACCTGGGTTTGATTCCCCAGTACCCGCATAAAGCCAGAATCACAGAGGGTCACACACATCTGGAGTTCATTTGCAATGGCTGGAGGCCGTGGCATGCTCATTCTCTCTCTCTCCCTCCCTCCCTCCCTCGCTCTTCCTCCTTCCTTGAAAATAAATAAAATATAAAATATAAGTTTTACTAGTTCCTACTTATACATTTGGTCCTTTGTCTTCTGCCCTTCACATGTACTGAGATTTCATAAAGTAAAATCGGAACTGGACTGGTTCATTCACCAATTGCTGGCTCTTTTTCTTTTCTTTCTTTTTTTTTTTTGTTTTGTTTTTGCCTGGGTATTCCCTCCATTCTGGGAGTATTACTAAACATATTATTTCCTGCACCAGTCACTAACCTTGACAAAGATTAGATGCACAACTAAAAATGTGAACATTAACTATTAAGGGATGCACTTTTAATGAATTATAGATTTATTCAGCAAACAAATATTAATAAACTAAGTGTATTTTTAAACTTATTTGTGTGTGTATATATGTGTGCACATGTGTGTGTGTGTGTGTGTGTGTGTGTGTGTGTGTCTTGCCACTGCAAAGAGAACACTAGACATCGCGCCACTATTTGGGTCCAGCTTTGCATGGGTGGCTGGGGAATTAAAAAGGAATGGTGAGCATTGCAAGTCAGTACTTTGAACCACTGTGCCACTTCCCCACGCCTCGACTAAGTGTACTTAACTATGTGAAACTTTAAGCCTGTACTTAAGTGTTGGTTATCAGCCTCTGACAAGCCTGACATCAACCCAGGTAGGTTATATAACCTGCCCCTTACCCTACACCAGGTCCTAGATATCCTTTGGAATCTATGTCATGCTACACTGGCATCCACAAAACCAGGCAGGCAAGCTGATGACCAGGGCAGAGCTAAGATTACCAGAACAGGATCACTTTGTGTTTTGTTTTGACTCCATTGTAATGATTGTGAGTGTCGGATTTAGAGTCTTTGCTGTTGGGGTTTCCGATAACCCTGAGGGCCCAGCCCAGTCCAACCCATCCCCTCTGGGCTTGACTCCAAGAAGCCAATGGGACACTGGCAACAGAGTCATGGAAAAAGGGATCTTAGACTAGCTTTGGCCAATAGGGGGGAGGGGGCTTCTAGGGGCTGGCCCTGCCTTTGCCTTCCTGAGAGGGACAGAAGCTTTTGGAAAGAAGTGTGTGGAATGTAGGGGCTGGAGAGATGGCTTAGCAGTTAACATGCTTGCCTGCAAAGCCTAAGGACCCAGGTTCAATTTCCCAGTACCCATGTAAGCCAGATGCACATGGTGACACATATGTCTGGAGTTTCTTTGCAGTGGCTAGCAGCCCTCGTGCTTGCTGCCGCGCTCTCTCTCTTTCTTTCTTTCTCTCTCTCTCCCATAAATAAAAAAACAAAATATTAAGAAATGAGCCAGGCATGGTGGCGCATACCTTTAATCCCAGCACTCGGGAGGCAGAGGTAGGAGGATTGCTGTGAATTTGAAGCCACCCTGAGATTGAATTCCAAGTTATCCTGAGCTAGAGTAAAACCCTACCTCAAAAGAAAGAAAGAAAGAAAGAAAGAAAGAAAGAAAGAAGAAAGAAAGAAAGAAAGGAAGGAAGGAAGGAAGGAAGGAAGGAAGGAAGGAAGGAAGGAAGGAAGGAAGAAAGGTATGGAAAGTATATGTGCAAGAAGCACAGTGAGCCTTGGAGCCTGGACCTGTTTCCACAGGAAAGGAGAGAAGGTAGGAGAATGCATTGAATAGGAAGAGGCAGAAAACTATATGAAATTCGATATGCTTTCCTTTTCATTTTAAAGAATATTTTACAAACATATACGTGTGTGTGTGTGTGTGTGTGTGTGTGCGTGTGTGTGTGCCCATGTTTCATGCTTAGGCCCTGAGCTCACTCAATAAGGATGACTATACCCCTAAAATAATGGAACTTAATTAGCATAATATGACTGCCTGATAAAATCAACTGTGTAAGTTTCCAAAATGAATAACACTGTCTTATGGAAAGGCTTCACATGACAAAACAGATCTAAGAATAACAGCAGGGAGGTCCTGAGAAACTCAGGAAATGGAGATCTGTGCAGTTATGAGCTAATCCTAAGGTAATGAGGCCCAAGTCTGCTCAAGGGTCACCACTTTCCTTATTATGTTCCTGGCACATTCTAAGTCCAAGTGTTGTTCTAACCACACCACAGAAAACACCAAGGCCACTGCAGTGTGCACCTCGCTTGGAGGAAATCTCTGGTCCTGGCAGCTAGCTGGAGGTGAAAGTTGGTAGAAAGGAATATATCAGGAGTTGAGCTGGAGAGATGGCTTAGCAGTTAAGGCACTTGCCTACAAAGCCAAAGGACCCAGGTTCGATTCCCGAGGACCCACATAAGCAGGATGCACAAGGTGGAATATGTTAGGAGCTATTTCCAGGCTATTAGAATCAGATTCAAAGGTTCAATGTGGTAAAAAAAAAAAAAAAAAGTGCACATCTATGAAAGTCGCCCTCAAAATATTTCAACCTTGCCAGGCGTGGTGACGCAATGCCTTCAATCCCAGCACTCGGGAGGCAGAGGTAGGAGGATTGCCTTGAGTTTGAGACCAGCCTGAGACTACATAGTGAATTCCAGGTCAGCCTGGGCTAGAGCGAGACCCTACCTCAAAAAAAATTAAAAATAAAAATAAATTCACCCTCTCTGAAATCTAGGGAGGAGGGATTTCCTTCCTGCTGTGCTGTTCTTCCTTCATCACCATGAGTCTGTTTCCTCTTCTTCATCCCTAAGCATCCTTTGCTAACACTGCCTGGTTCGAGTCATTCACTTAGCCCTTTTAAGAATGGTTACACCTAGTTACATGTCACTTGCCATGCATTGTTTTACATGTTTCTATGTTGTCTGTGCTTTCTGTTTGTTTGTTTTGTCTTGTTTTTCAAAGGTATGGTCTCCCTCTAGCCCAGGCTGACCTGGAATTCACTAGTAGTCTCATAATGACCTCTAACTCTAGGCGATCCTCTTACCTCTGCCTCCCGAGTGCTGGGATTAAAGGTGTGCGCCACCACGCCCAGCTAAGGCTGCACATTGTTAAGAGGCCCCCTGTCTGTCTTTCTTTAAAGACAAGGATTCTATCCTCTTCTTTGGAAAGACCTGCACCGTCACATAGAGCATTGAAACCGGGTATTCATAAACCTTTTATTCTAATATCAGTCAGTATTGATCACTGTATCAGAAATTTGAGTTCCTTTCTATCCTCTGGATCCTAATTTTCTTTCTTCTCAAGAGTGGACAAGAACTTAGCGAAAGAATCTGAGAGACTTCCTTCAGGAACAACAGACCATTTAACTGCTCAGAAATATAGTTTTCAAGAAGTCTGAGCCAGCAAGTCAACTCTCCCCCTAACTCTCAAAAACCTTGGAAAGAAACACTCCCAAGAATTCTAAGAAAATATTAGTACCAGAGTAGAGGCGGTGTATCTTAGGCATCTTAAGAATTCAGTAGAAGTGGATATGATGCACAATGTGGAATGTTTCCATGAGACGCATAATCAGTTAACACACAACAAAATTACATCCATCACTTTCTTCTCTCATGTTAGTGAAGTGGTCATCACACATCGAAATAGAAAATTTGCATGCACCTGGGAACAGTCACCTGGGGAATCAAGGAATAACTGACTGAGCATGAGCCACAACACCCAAATAAAGCTGTTTCAAAGGAAAGACGTTCCTTCTAGGGTTATTTTGAATTTTTCAAATACTACTTCCATCAGGAAATCAAGTCTACTCTTCTGTCCCTGGATCTCAGTGACTTTCCTGACAGCCTGACCAATACATTCCCGAGCCTGAGTCATACACAGTGAAGCCACATGACTCACATGTACTCTGTGTGAATTATGGCCTGTAACACACAAAACCAAACGTCTCTTGGTGCTCTCCCTTCTGTTTCTGCTCCTGTGGAAGACTGAGAAGACGAGACTATTAAAAGTCTCTTATGTATCTATGAAATGAATCCATTTTTGTGATTCAGTGTCAAATCACCAATGATATCCATCATCTGAAAAATGATATTCTAATTTAAGGTTTCTGATAGGTAGTAGGTATGTAGATTAGGTTAGCCACACAGGTGATCCTGGGTCCTGTCAGGCTGACAATGAGTTTAAAGGTTCTCAGAATATTCACACTTTTCAGTTACTGAAGATACAAGTGTTAAGAGTGAGAATAGGGATGGAGAGACGATTCGGCTGTTAAGGTGCTTGCCTGCAAAGCCTAAGCAAAGGAGTTGGATTCCCCAAAGCCACATAACGCCAGAAGTGCAAGGTGGCGCATGTGTCTGGAGTTTGTTGGTAGTCGCTAGAGGCCATGTCGCGCCCATTCTCTCACTTTCTACCTGCCTCTTTCTCATCTCACTCAAACAAATAAAAAATAAAATATTTTTTAAAAAGAATGAGAATAGATGAAAGCTAAAACAGGGAAAATCTGTAGCAAGATTAATTAAAACAGACAACCTACCAATGAAGAATTCTGATTCAACTATTCAGTAAATGTGGCTACAGTACAATATATTTATGAGATGTCCACTGTTTCATCGAATAAATATTGAGCATCTATTTACATAGCATAAGTTTTAAAAGCATTCAAATCAAGTAAAATACAAAAAAATATTTCATGGACTACTGGTCAAAATGCAAAATATTTCAGTATAATTAAAGGTGATTTTGTTACTGATGTCTAATGTTTTCAATAAATATCATTGACTTCATTGTGTTTACAGTTGTAATAAGTATATTTCAGACACCTGAAGTCAAACACTTGGAAATCAAATATTGTGATTTGAAATGATGTAGTCAAGAAGTTAGATTAATTTCAAAATCCAACTCAAATGTGCTACATTCATATTTTTGGGATTATTGAGTAGGTGGGTCAACAATTGTTAAACTTAAGTTTTGTCAGAGTCCAATTACCTGCTTTGATCAGACTTGTCCTCTGACCCAATTTGAGGGTTACAACTAAGTGTATTTACTGGATGAAATAATTTTGAAGAGCCGGAGACATGACTTGGTGATTAAGATACTTGCCAGCAAAGCCAAGGCTTGATTCCCCAGCACCATGTAAAACCATATGCACAAAGTGGCACGTGCATCAGGAATTTGTTTCAGTGGCTTATGTTGCTGACAAAATCAAAGAGCCATAGACTGAGCCCTCTTCAGAAATCTACCTGTAATCTAGCAGTCATTGTCCCTAGGCCTGCTGGAGGGAGCAGAAGTCACTTTCTACTGACTTCTCATTTTAGGCACAATGGAACTGTGTCTGGGGGCTTTCTCATCTGGAAATATTTTTTTCAAAATATTTTTATCTACTTGAGAGATGTTGAGAGAAAGAGGAAGATAGGGAAAGAAAGAGAGAAAATGGGCATGCAAAGGCCTCAAGCCATTGCAAACAAACTCCAGATGCTTGTGTCACCTTGTGCATTTGGCTTTATGTAGGTACTGGGGAATTGAACCCAGGTCCTTAAGCTTTGTAGATAAATACCTTAACCACTGAGCAATCTCTACAGCCCTCTTCTGGAAAATTTAACCTTTAAATATTGAGCCAAATTTTCTGGTTTTGAAAATCCAGGCTTAAGGGCCAAATCTGTACTCCCAGAAGTCCTATCCAATATATAATTATCAATTTTCTGTGACTATTTAAATATCATGTGTGTTTCCCATATTACAACACCCCACTCCATCAATGAAGCATATTTTCCTTGATGAAGCATAGATGTTATGCAATTATCTATATCCATTAATGAACTCATGTGCCACAGACTAATCTGTAAGTAAAAATTGAACATTGTACTAAATAAGAGTGTGATAAAACAATATAAAATATAAGATTAACATTAAACAGTATGTTGAATTTTAAAATGTGGTTTGGGGCTGAAGAGACAGCTCAGTGGTTAAAGGAACTTGCTTGCAAAGCCTGAGAACTCAGGGTCTGATTCCCCAGCACCCACATAAAGCCAAATGCACAAAGTAGTGCATGTGTCTGGAGTTCATTTTGCAGTGGCAAAAGGCCGTGGCATGCCCTTACTCACCCTCTCTCTCA
Source organism: Dipus sagitta (assembly GCA_036346955.1). Taxonomy (NCBI): domain Eukaryota; kingdom Metazoa; phylum Chordata; class Mammalia; order Rodentia; family Dipodidae; genus Dipus; species Dipus sagitta. Next base: position 30,304,179 of record CM070772.1, read on the forward strand.
AATGAATGAAACTATTTTTTCTTCAGTGCCATGTTACTCAATGCTTTCTTATCTATTTCCCCTCTTTCTTTTCAGTTCAGTTTGTCTGACATTGACCTGTATGGTTAACCATAATCTGTCTGCCTTATTTTTAAGTTCGTGCAATCCTAACCATGATGCTTAAAATTATTAATATTAAAGCGTGAATTCAGAATTATGCTCTTGAAATTTTAATTTCCTAAAATGGTACTTTTATAATCATTTTCCTATCATCAGTTGAATGAACACTGATCCCCACAGCTATTCAGCCTGCACCTGGCCAGGAGAATGAAGTGTGGATTCATTCATACAGTCAGAATTATTTTATTAGGCTGTTTGCTCTGGTTTCAGAAATACCACACTCCACATACTCAAATTATTCCCCTTTCCTTCAATGGATAGAACCTTGGTTGAAATAGCTTCCTCCTTTTTTCTATCGGCTACAAAAGAGAAAGAAATGAATCAAGCACTTGGATTAAATTAATGCTGAATGTAGCAGCTCGTGACCACTTCTCAGACTGAGTAGTGCTAGGCGGGGAGAGAGGAGAAGATACACAGAGAATCAGCTGAGGGTGTATAATAGGACAACTGGACCATGAGTTAATTGCACAAGGGTCACCTAGGAACCTTGATGAAAGACATTACCATCTCGATGTAACAAATCTACAGGACTTCTTCATGCCTCTTCCCTCAAGCTCCCACAGGCTTCTGGGGGACTTCTGGTTTCCTTGGTCACAGAAGAGTTTTGTTCTTTTAATCAAATTTTCCCTACCCCCCTTCAGCAGCCTCTTGCTTTAAAGAAAAGAAAAGAAAAAGAAAGAAAGGAAGGAGGGAGGAAGGGAAGGAGGAAAGGAAGGAAGGAAGAGAGGGAGGGAGGGAGGAAGGGAGGAAGGGAGGGAGGGAGGAAAGAAAGGCTCCTTTGCTCAGCAGACCAGCTCTAACTTCTATCGCTGTTTTCTCTTGCCTCCAACAGCATAGTCCATGGTTGGATGGCCTCTGATTCCAATGGCACACTAGAATTTTCAGGAGAGCTACCTGCACTGCAGGGCAAGAAGACAAGCTACCAAGGAACCTGGCTAGGGAACGGCAGCTCCAGATTACAAAGATCTGATTAGTGCTACTCTCCTATTCTCTGGTGTTGAATTCTTAGTCCTCATGTCAGAATAGGAGAAAGCAGCTCTGGCATGACAGGCGCACTGAGGGCCCGGCTTCCCTTGGCTTCCCTCCAGGGCCCACGCCCTCTTGACAATTTCCGTTCTCACTTTCCACTGTCCTTTTCTATATATCATTGTTAGCTTTTTATTTTTTCCTCTCCTCGCTAAATTGAATGCTTCTTAAGAGCTAGGACCAGGTCTTCTCTTTTTCTTTGTAAACAGGGAAGCCTTCCTTCCGACCTATGACCCTAAAATCTTTACAGTATTCATCACTCTTCTTAGAGTCTCTAATTCCACCCTGTCCCTGTTGGACCTGAGACCTGAAATTTGCTTTTGGACTTCTGGGTTGTTAGCTCAGAAATTCCCACTAGAAGGACGGTAACATATATCACCTCAACAGGTTTGTTTGCTTTTCGGGCTTTTTGTTGTTGTTGTTTTGATTTGTTTATTGGCTTTTGTTTTTCATAATTTTCCATTTCCCTCTCTTTATTTCTTTCTATTCTCTCTCTCCCCACATGTCCTTCCATAGCCTCCACTACACTCTCCTAAAAGCACAATAAAATATTGTTGAAAAAGACTGCTTTAAAATAAGACTGTAATTATCAAGTTAACTAGGCATCCAGGTATGTCTCTCTTTTCATGAATTTTGCTTATTTCCTTCCTATAGGTTGGCGGAATGCTAAATAAAATAACTACCTTCCCAATGCAAGTCTAAGTGAGGACACTTCAATGGCTCTCCTTTACCCATAGAATGAAGCACTAAGCATCAAGCCCCAGAGGCCCACTGAACATCAAACCTACACCCATTCCCTACAAGGTGGCACATGTATCTGGAGTTCTTTTGCAGGGGCTTTAGGCCCGGACACGCCCAGTCTCTACCTGTCTCTTTCTCTCTCCCCCTCTCTCTCAAATAACTAAATAAAAATAAAATATTTTAAAAACTTAAAGCACCACAAAACACAACATGGCAAGTTCTGTGTGCTTTCAATAAGACTTGCATGTATGGTCATCATCAATGAAACCTAATAGTAACCCTTCAGTGAGTCTTTGGAAGACAGCACTTGGGGCGGTGAGATGGACAGCAGGAAGCATGATGCTGATCGTGAGTGGTGATGCAACAGCCTCTCTTATCCATGCGGTGGTTTGGTTCAGGTGTCCCCCATAAGTTTAGGTGTTCCGAATGCTAGGTTCCCAGCTGATGGAGACTTGGGACTTAACACCTCCTGGACATAGTGTACTGTTGGGGGCGGGTTTATGGGTGTTACAACCAGCGTCCCCTTGCCAGTGCTTGGCACACTCCCCTGTCACTGTTGTCCACCTGATGTTGGCCAGGAGGTGATGTCCACCCTCTGCTCATGCTATCATTTGCCCCTGCCATCACGGAGCTTCCCCTCGTGTCTGTAAGCCAAAATGGACCTTTTTTCCCACAAGCTGCTCTTGGTCGGGTGTTTTCTGTCAGCAATGCGAACCTTGACTGCAGCACTCCACAAGAGGAACGAATGGTATTGGGACGTCAGAGGAAATGTTGTCTTTGGACAAGCAGGACCTGAAGAGCCACAGCACTGTGCATAATAAACTGTTGCTGCCCCATAACTGTGGTGGGAATTGTTGTTTAACACCTAGGAATGTGAAAAATTGTACTTGGGTCTGAAAACAAAGATTGGTACCTGTAAGATTTGTACAAAGAATCTTTGCGGGCTCTAAGTGGATAATATATTCATATATCCATACCTATTCTCTACTTATTATCCTATCCATATCTATTCTCTATGTATTATTCTAACCTTTCATTAGTGAGACTCCATGATTCCATGAACATTGTGATACTTTTTTTTTGAGACAAGGTCTCATGTATCCCAGATTATTTTCAAATTTCATATTTATCCAACTGAGTCTGACCTTGAGCTTCTGATCCTTGTATGCTCACCTACCAAGTGCTGGAATTAAAACCACATGCGCCGGGTGAGGTGGCGCACACCTGTAATCCCAGCACTCAGGAGGCAGAGGCAGGAGGATCGCCGTAAGTTGGAGGCCACCCTGAGATGACATAGTGAATTCCAGGTCAGCCTGGGCTAGAATGAAACCCTACCTGGAAAAAAAAAAAAACACATGCCACTGTACCTGTTTTATTATTATTATTATTATTATTATTATTAATTATGGACATACTCAGTATGTAAACAGCACATGTTGGTACCATCCTTACCTCATCCCTGCCCCCTGCCCCCCTCCAAAGGGACCCTCCTCATGGGGGATGATGGTTATCCCAATGGGGAGGAGAGAAACAGCCCACTGCATCTCACCAGGGCCCCAGCTGAAACCATAGAGCAATTGGGGAAATGAGCAAGAGTGCTGCTTTCTTGGTGAACCCAGTGCCAGCACAAGGGTGAAGGAGATAGACACAGAGAACACTCAACTCCTACCAAACCAGAGATCCAGAGACACAGAGGCTCCCAAGACCTCATCACTGAAGTAGACCTAAAATGAACCCAACATGGCTCAGGGAAATTCGCGGAAGAGGGGGCAGAAAGATCATTAGAGCCACATGTTGGGACATTATGCACAAAGACATTGCCCCTTCCCCCATAACTGACTGCTGCCCCCAAAATGCACAACCCACTATGCCTGGTTTATGCAGTGCTAGGGTTCTAGTCAGGCACTCTCCCAACTGAGCTACATTTCCCAGTCCTACATTAGTTTTCAATGAAATGTTTGCTTGGGAGCTGGACAGGTGGCTTAGTGGGTAAGTCACTTGCCTGTGAAGCCAAAGGACCCAGGTTCAATTCCCCAGTACCTACATAAACCCAGGTGCACAAGGTGGCGCATGCATCTGGAAGTCATTTGCAGTGACTAGAGTCCCTGGCATGCCCATTCTCTAGCTCTCTTTCTCTCTTTCAAATAAATAAATAAATACTTTTTAAAAAAAATGTTTGCTTGGGGTTTGCACACCCAAGGAATAGACATGATTGAGGACAAGATTTGGGAAAATACTTCCTCCCTTCTCTGTGATGTCTTCCAGTAACGCCTAGGACAAGATTATTTTTTACCTTGATTTCATATGAACTTTAAGGCAGAGGAACAAGGGTATCAGGTACTTAGCACATCAAAGCTGATGCCCTCTCCCACCACACACTTAAACACTGCTGGTGACAGTCTGTGTCAAGCCTTCAGGCCTTGTCAGTCTGTCACTTCCATGGAAATTGCCAGAAGTATCCCAAAATAATAGCAGCTCTTTGAAGAACCGGGAGTGAAATCTAAGCTCCATTGAAAAGTTCTGAAAATTGTGCTCTCCCAAGAAGAAGAAAATATTTTCCTTGCAGATGTCACTTGAAAGTTAACCATCAGCACAGGTGCTACATTTCTCAAAGAATTTTTGGAGGGGTGGTTATCATCACTATGTTACTATTAGCCTGAAGTTAGCACTTTTAACTGGAAAATGGAGAATAAGTAATCATCTTTTTCACGATGATTAAGTAAGTGTGTGAAGACAGGGCAGCATTTCTGACATGTCCCATGCCATGATTTCATTGGTTAAAGAGCACGGCATTAACAAAGACAAAATGAAAGGTACCACTGTTTAAAATTAAGTTCCCCCCTAATGAAAAGAGTCAGAAAAACTAAAGAAAGCATACAAATTTATGAAATTCCATCTGATGACCTTACAGTAAGGCAGACAATGTGCTAAGAGATATTAAGGAGAAAATAAACTCTAATGAATTAGAAATTCCCAGAGCCAAGGGGCTAGGGAGATGGCTCAGTGGCGAAAGACACTTGCTTGCAAAGTCACCAGCCCAGGTTAAATTCCCCAGTGCCCATGTACAGCCAGACACGCAAAGTGACACATGCATCTGGGTGAGTTCTGCACATGTTCATTTGCAATGGCAGGAAGCCCCGGTATTCTCTCTCCTCCTGTCCCCTCTTCCCACTTTTCCTCCTCCTCTTCTTCTTCTTTTCTCTCTGTCATAAATTAAATTTCAAAAAATTCCAGAACCACTCTGTGACTATCTTCAGAACAGTTTGCGAGAATGTTTCATAAATATTTAGCTAGCTGATAGGACATATAGTACCTCATAGCTCTGACCTCAAAAAAGTTGATTATTCCAAACCAAGTGTACATAGTTGGTTTTTTTGTTGTTGTTGTTTTGTTTTGTTTTTCACTTAAGGTTAGGCAACCCTTATAGTATAGAGAAAAGGGTCATGAGAAAGCAGGATTGGTCAAGAAAACATGATCAAGGAATCCTATTTGAACTGAAAATAGTATATCAGACAAAACAGTTATCCTGCAACTAAGAGAAGTAGCTTGAAGAAATTAGACACTGTGTTTGTTTCTAATAGGCTTACATTGAGAATCAAAGGTCTGCATGTAGCACAGTAGTAACTCAGGCTTGTGATAGTTTAGCCTGTAAAATTTCACAGGATTCCACAAGCCATTTCCTGTGTCCTCCTGAGCATACAACGGGTCTAACTCCCAGCTTCCCTGACAAGTGAGTGCTGCCCTGTGAGGGAGCCACACCAACTCTGGGAAGAGGCACAGATGCGCTCTGCCCAGAGCCGTCATGAGCAGCCCAGTGCACAGGCTTACAGGCATGCACCACCACACCTGGCACCTTACACGTGTGGGCTACAGATGCAGCTCAGCTCCTCATGCTTGCCTGGCAAACACTTTGCCCACTGAACCTTCTCCCTAACCCCTTCATGGTGAATTTTAATGCAATTAAGATTTTTAAATATAATCTGTAAGTTGCTCCTGAGGACACAGAAAGTAAGTCTCTGTGGTTAAGAACACCAACGTGAATCTAAAGTCCTGGGAGCAGAAGAACAGAGGGCAGAAACTTCCACTCTTGGAAAACAACTTTAAGGATAAAATCAATCCCGGTTTATAGAACAAATAAGAGAGTTTGAAGATCTCAATGCAAGCTACTTTCTTACTTGCAAGTATAGTTCATTTGTGAGGCAAGGAGAGAGCTAACATCCAAAGTGTCCACAAAGTGGAGGCCAAACCTTCAAAGAGAAATGCTAGGGCTAGAGGGATTAAAGATGCTTCCTTACAAAGCCTGACGACCTGGGTTCAATTCCTCAGGACCCACAGAAAGCCAGATGCACAAAGTGGCATGTGTGTCTGGAGTTCATCTGCAGTGGCAGGAGACCCTGGTGTGCCCATATTCATTCTCTCTCTCTCTCTCCCTCTCTCTCTCAATAAATAAAATATTTTAAAAACAACAATGTGCCAGAATCATGACAAACATCTCATTGGATCTCTAATGATGAAGCTTCACTTTGTAGATGGCAGTAATGACCAGGGAGACTTGAGACTCATCAAAATGCTGAGAAGTGACAGTTGAGTCCTTGGCACCAAATGGGACATTTTTATCACTCTACCAAGGCTCAAGGAATATTGCAGAAGTGGTGGCAGAAAGAGCCAGAAGATGGGGAGAAGTGCTTTGGAATGCTGTCTTCCAGACACGAAGTGGCCATTTCATTCACGACCTCACAGCGACTGTTCTTACCTGCTCACTATGGGGTCCACCAATATCTTGCCATGAATGATGAAGGAAGGCAAATAAAAATAACAAAAAGGCATCAAACTGGAAGAAAAGCTATCTGGAAAAGAAGAAGGGGTTATCAGAAAGGGACATGGGGGAGGAAAACAGAAAATAATGAGAGGCGAGTATGATCAAGATACATTATATTCAGGAATTAAAATTATCAGAGAAGAAATTTCTAAGGAAAAGATAAGCAGTTACCTTGTACAATCATGCAACTACATGGTAGAGAGTAACATATGGAAGAGAATAACAGTAAAGGCTACATTTTAAAAGTGCATAAGTATATTTTATGACAAACAATATCATTGACTTATAAACACACTTTGTAAACTACGCGGTGACTAAAAATATTTTCCATTAACTCTTTTTTTTTTTTACTTTCTTTTCTTTTTTTTCTTTTTTTTTTTCTTTTTTTTTTTTTTGGTTTTTCAAGGTGGGGGTCTCATGCTAGCCCAGACTGAACTGGAATTCACTATGTAGTCTCAGGGTGGGCTTGAACTCATGACAATCCTCCTACCTATGCCTCCGAAGTCCTGAGATTAAAGGTGTGCACCACCACGCCATGCTCCATTAACTTTGTAAATTCCATATACAAAGTAATTGATTTATTATGGCATTTTCATACCTACATGTCATTGTTCTTTGTTCTTCTTGGTTCCCCAGCCGAGCTCACTGCTATCCCATGACTGATACCAGACTTCGAATATGGCTTGTTGCCTGGAGCTTAGGTAGAAGCTGACTTCCTAAAGTCATGTACTAAGGGTGCCAAGATGGTGGGACACAACCCACATGCAGTGTTTAGTCAGGGTTCCAAGACATTGGGACACAACCCACATGCAGTGTTTAGTAAGGGGGCCAAGATCTTGGGGACATAACCCACATGCAGGGTTTAGAGACCCAGCTTTGGAGGAGGTTTCAGTTTAGTTAAGGATATGAATTTGGATTCCAGTGATTGAATCCTAGTGACTTCATAAGGACAGCGACTAGACACACATATCCTGGAATCTTACTATGCAATACCATGTACCACTCAGGAGTCTGCCAGTGAGAAGGCTGTCACCAAGATAGTTGATAATGCCATCATGCCCAAGTGCCAAACAAACCTTTTTCCTTTCTTTTTTTTTCTGGTTTATATTTTATTATATTTTTCTCATTTATTCCATTGGCATAGATAAGAAACAGTCTTTTTTAAATGTTTTTTTTTTCATTAATTAGTCTTGTACTCAGTGAATACAGTCAAGTTGGTACCCTTGTTAGCCTCCTCCATGTCCTCTCCCCTCCCCCTGGCCCCTCACTGTTGAGGTGTATGGGTCATGCATTGTGGAGTTAGCCCTCAGTTATGGGTAGGAGGAAATGTCTCTGTGTATTATAACCCAATGTGTGGTTCTGACATTCTTTCCCCTCCCTCTTCTGCAAATTTCCCTGAGTCATGTTGGGTTAATTTTAGGTCTGCTTCAGTGATGAGGTCTTGGGAGCCTCTGTGTCTCTGGATATTTGATTTGGTAGGAGTTGATTTGTCGATCTCCTTCACCCTTGTGCTGGTACCAGGTTCACCAAGAAAACAGCACCCTTGCTTGTTTTGCCAATTATTCTTAGCTTCAGCTGAGGACCTTTTGAGGAATGATGGGGTGGTTCTCTCCTTAGGATTTGCATCTATCTGAAAAAGAGAAGCAGATTCTCCAATGGAGAGTAAAGTTAGCAACAGATAAATGGGATAAACCTTATTTATTTTTAGAGAGAATTTACTAGGTGTAGGCCCTCTTATAGCCCAAGATTGGTGGTAGCTTGATAATGGAAAGCCAAACCTTTTTTCCTTTCAAAGACAATGATCTGCTTCAGATATGTCCTTACAGTAACAATAGCTCAATACAATTGGATAGTTATTTTCTTGCAAATGTATATTACAATGAAGTTCCAAGCCTTCTTGACTTTTCTTTCAACTTCAACATATCCAATAGTAAATTACAAGTACCATTAGTGGAGACAAATAACAATAGCAGGAGCCCATCTCTGCCCCTAACAACCCAATAACAGACAGCAAAGAGAGACGATTCTAGAGATCAGAACAATTCCTCAACTTCCGCCTTTCCTCTCACTGCATTTTTTTGGTAAAATTTTTATGAGAGAGAGTGAGAACATACATGCACACATGAGAGAGAGAAAGAGAGAGATAATTGACATGCCAGGGCTCCAGCCACTGCAATCAAACTCCAGACGTGTGCACCTTGTGTGCATGTGCGACCTTGCATTCTTGAGTCACCTTGTGCATCTGGCTTACGTGGGACCTGGAGAGTCAAACATGGGTCCTTAGGCTTCACAGGCAAGCACTTCAATGGCTAGGCCATCTCTCCAGCCCTCTTCTCACTTTGTTTTTAAATATCATCAACTTTATGTTTCCAAATCCCTCATTTTAAAACAAGGAACCCCAGTAATGACCATGTCATAAGTTCCACTGAGTCATGTTCCAGTACATATAAAACAGCCTGGCATGTCCCTTGTGAATGAATGTCCCCACTTCCAAGTTCCAGCAATGCAGAGTACAATGCAAATGTGTCAACTACTTCATTAAGCCCAAGGGGAAAAAGAGTCAACCTTGTGGTCTCCTGAAGCACTGAACTACTCATTGCCTTTCGTGCGGGCGGGCTCACTCAGAAGCTTGAAGAAAAATTTCTCCTTTTAGAATTGGCTCAGGTAGATGGTAAATTGTGTATCTGGCATCAAAAATTTTTTAAAGTGAATAAATGATACAATAATCAGCCGACAGTAAAGTAATTCAAAAAGTAGGAAAAGATCAGGCCACTTTGGGATAGGAACTGGAGATCTGGAAGCATAAGTTCCCTGTGCAATGGCTCTGTTGGTAAAGTGCTTACCACAAGCATGAGGACCTGCATTTCGAATCCCAGTACCTACATAAATGCCAGGCAGGATGATGCATGTAGACAGCCACAACTGGTAGGAGCCATTGACATAGCCACATCCTTGTCTACTTCCAGCTGAACTGGCAGAGATCGGAGCGGGGCCCAGCCCCTCTGTGATTCCTCCTGTTGGTAAGGGCCGGACCTTGTGTAGGTAACCATGTGTACAGAAAAACAGTCCGCAGCTGCCTCATTTCTACATCGTCTGACCTTGTCCCCTGTTCCCGTGCCTTTTCTACATTTGATAAGAGAAAGTTGTTGTCAAAGCTTTTCGGCTTGAGTACAAATGCAACCAACGCTGGTTAGGCGGTGCTGCAGCGTCTCCAGCAGAGCCTGCAGACCACCTGATCCCAGGTTTACTCTATTACTTGTGCCTTTCTTTCCTTCTAATCCTCGAGTGCCCCTTACAGATTATAGTCACACTGGTGGCAGCAGATACACATTTGTAATCCCAGTGCCCAGGAGGCAGAGAGAGGCAGATCCCCTGGACAGACTAGCTAGCTAATAGAAAAATCTGAGCTTTGGGTTCATTGAGCGACCTTGCCTCACTGACTAATGCGGAAAGCCATTGAGGGAGAAACCCAACATCAGCCTCTGGCCTCCACATGCGCATACACACAAATGCATGCAAAACAGCACATACAAACACACGTGCACATGCACTCCACACACATACAACAATAGATCCATGAGTAACTTTCCCCAGTAACAAAGCTAACATTAGGTGACACCCCTTGCTTTGTGCCAGACGTTTCTGGAAACATTTTACATGTACTAACTCATCTAAACCACCAAGTACGATTAATGTCTCTGTATTTTTAATTTTTTAATTTATTTGCAAGAGAGAGAGAAAGACAGATAAAGAATGAGTAGAGCAGGGCCTCTAGCCACTGCAAACAAACTCCAAGTGCATGGGGAATGAAACCTGGGTTCTTAGGTTTTGCAGGCAAATGCCTTAACCCCTAAGCCATGTCTTCAGCCTCGATGTCTCTGTGTTTTAGAATGAAAGAATAGAAGCAAACGTAAGTTAGTGACTTGGTGCAAGAGCACACAGCTTCTAGGAGACACAATCACTTTAATCCTCATTTCCTAGTTCATAAGCTCAGACGTGGAAAATCCATAAGCAACTGTCCTCTGGCTTGTCTGCATTGGTTCCTCTGCTTATGTTTTACATCTTCTAGTAGCCTTAATGAATACTGGAGATGAGGAATGCTGGTAACCTTTACAGGTAACTGTGGGTAGGCAGACGCTGAGTCTCTGGAGAATCTGAACAGTCTGAAGAGAAACAGAGCAATGAGGAAGTGAGCTGAATTCAGCTGGAAGTCCCATGGGTGGCATGATAGCATTGCATCATTATGTTGACGGTTCTCTTGTGTATCACATGGAGAGACATGTATCTGTGAGAAAGGAAAGGTATCTATGTGCACATGGTAGATGACAGACTGTACAAGGAGAATGGACAGCACTGATGATTGTATAGCAACCCTACTATAATAAATACATGATTGCATGAATTGTATATGATTCTTAGGTAATAAGATTATAAGGGTCTTATAAATTGTTTATCCTTCCAACACCTGTCTGGTGAAATTAAGAAGCAAATAAAGAGCTGAAGAGATGGCTCAGCAGTTAAAGAAACTTGCTTGCAAAGCCTGACAGCCCCAGGTTCACAAATCCCCAGTACCCACATAAAGCCAGATGCACAAAGTGGCACATGCATCTGGAGTTTGTTTCCAATGGCAAAAGTTCCTGGGGTGCTCATACTCTCCTCTCTCTATGTGTGTGTGTCTCTCTCTCTTTTTCTTTCTCTCTCTCTCTCTCTCTCTCTCCCCCCTCTCTGCTTGCAAGTAAATAATAAAATAATTTTTAAAAAGAAGAAAATAAAATTAGAGCCGGTTAGGCAAATTTTCTAAATTAACGTCTTTGGCTAACTCCAGGGCCAACAAGAGAAGTCAAATTCCCTAGCTTAGTTTATGATCACTCTTTCTGTAACCCTGCGCTACAGTGTCAGATACACAATGTCACCTTTTCATCATAAACATCTAAACTTAACCTGAGTAATTGGCAACAAAGTTTCCTGTGCATCCACGTTACTCCTCTCCCATCTGTGTCAAGTAGATAATTACCTGTTGTCCATGAAAACAACCCTTTTAGGCAGCTGAAGAAATGGATTGGAAATAGGAGTTTGAAGTGGAGTTAAAACACACACACACACACACACACACACACACACACAGGTGTTACTTTGTTCATCCAAAGCCCTTAGTGGGATAAAAGGGTGAGAGGTGGGAGAAGAAAAGGGAAAAGGTGACAACATCCTTTGGGGAACCACCTGAAAAAGGATAAAAGTGAGGAAATTGTTTAGTAAGCACTTTCTAGTAGGGAATTTAAAAACTTGATAATTGCCCAGACTGGTTAAGTTTTACCCTGAAAACAATTTATATTTACAAACAATAATTGGTGAAAAGATATTCTGACATCTTAAAAAGGAAAAGGAAATGAGAAGTCAAAGTGGTTAAAATTAAAGTTTGGGGGCTGGAGAGACAGCTCAGAGATTGAGGCACTTGCCTGCAAAGCCTAATAACCTGGGCTCAATTCCCTAGTACCCACAGAAAGCCAGATGCACAGGTTGGTGAATGCATCTGGGGTTTGCAGCAGCTGGAAGCACCAATTCTCTCTATGTGTCTCTCAGCTTGCAAATAAATATTTTTTAAAAATTACAGTTTAGAGTTTCCCCCGCTCAGGATAATAGGTTAAAAAAATAAAAACCTTATATACATTAGGTAGACTCCCTACCATTGACTACACACCCTCAGCCCTTAAGATTTTCCCTGTAGCAGGTAACAAATTATAAATGGAAGGATATTTTTAAATATTTTTATTTATTTAACTGAGAGAGAGGGAGAGAGAGTATGAGTGTACCAGGGTCTCCTGTCAGACATATGAGCCACTTTGTGCATTTGGCTTAAAGTGGATACTGAGGTATCAAGCCTAGGTTGACTTTGCAGGAAAGCACTTTAACTGCTAAACCGTCTCTCCAGCGTGGAAGGATTTGTTTGTTTGTTTTTGTTTCTGTGTGTTTGGGGCAGATGGGGACGAATCCTATTTGATTTTTGGAAAGCTGATGAATGTCTATGTGGGACAGTGAATTGCAGGAGCGCAACGCTAACATAGACCCCTACCTGGCTGCTGCGCTGAAAATGTTTTTGTTTTTTAGTTGTTTTATACATTTTTCATTTATTTACTTGAGAGAGAGAAAGAGGCAGATAGAGAGAGAATGTGCACACCAGGGCCTCTAGCCACTGTCAACAAACTCCAGAAGCATGTGTCACCCTGTGCATCTGACCTACATGGGTACTGGGGAATCGAACCCGGGTTCTTAGGCTTTACAAGACAAGTGCCTTAACCACTAAGCCATCTCTCCAGCACTGTTCGTTTTTAGTAATGGCAATTTACTTTCCAGAAGTCTTACAAACATTATTCTTCACATTTTCAATTTATCATGTATGTTGACTCCTCGCTTACACACTAATTTCTCTTATACCAGTTGGGAATTCCACGTAAGAGAAAAAGAGCAACATGTCTCTAGCTTGCTCACGCTTTCATATGCCACAAGGCAATAAACAAGACTGAAGAAGGAGCTGAAAAGATACAGAGAGAAGCATTACTTAAAACTTCTTCAGGAAGCTCTTTGTCCCCCCTTCCCACCTCCATTATCTTCAAATCCAGGTACATCTGTAGTAGGAATTTGTTCTGTGAAACCCTGCAGCAATATTTCTCCTCATTTCCATGGCAACAGCTCCTATCAACTTCTGAAGGAACTTGCCTGTATTGTAAACAAACCTCTCTTGGCAATTGGCCGGTTTTCTTTCTCTATCTCATCTTCCATCTGCTCAAAGGCTTTGCTTCAAACAGAAATAGGTTGCAGGTGTGTACTTTTTCTTTCTTTCCTCCCCTCCCCCTTTGTGTCTGCAAGAGGTCGATCTTGGAGATTAAAATTCTCTCAACTACTGACATTAACAATCTCACACAATGAGGCTGAATACCTGTGGATACCTCTGATGTTCGGAGCTTATCAACGCCGAGCATGTTTGGTTCCATTTTAACACAATTCCTCTTGGAAACAGGAAACAGGCTAATGTATTTCTTGAAGAGAATTACCAAACAACAAGCAATAAACTAGCTTGTGCCAGCCTCCCCCCACCCAAAAAAAGGAATCTGTAATCAATTTTTTTTTCAGGCTTTTTCATTACAAAGTGATTATAGTAGTAGGGCTTTAATGACAGGAACAACTTTACCAATAATCTAGATGGGGGGGAAACACCTTTATTTCCTCTTGAGGGGAAAAAAAAAGTGTGTCATATGTTTAACTCAGGGTTTAATGACCTCAAACTTGATCTAGTCCTCAGGGCTTGGAATGTAGGGAAGTTATTTGTCCAATATACTAAAACTGACATTCGTACAACTTGACTTTTATCTCCACTCTTCTCTTTTCCTCAGTGTCATAGCTATCAGATTAAGAAACTAACTAGAACAAACACAATTGTCTGGCATTACTTCAAATATTAAAAAAAAAAAAACCAAAAAAGTCAAGCTGGGGAAAAAAAGAAAAATGGTAAATTTCCTTACCAACTCACCAAACATCACATTTGAAGAGAGCCAGAAAGAGTGTATTTAGCTGAACTGTAGAAAGACTGATGGGCAGGTGAGTTTCACACTGCTATTGAAAATATTTTGCTATTTTCTTTACAATTTTCCTCAACGCTCATGAAAAAGACCACATCACTGATAATATCTGAAAAAATTCATTATAGATTTATTTTTAACTGCCAAATGAAAAATTGTATGTCTTTACGGCATACAACATAGTGTTTTGATACACTCCTCTCTCTGTATCCCAGGTGATTAGCCCTAGGACACAAAAGTCTGAGGATGCCCAGTTTCCTCCTATTTGCATATAACCTATGTGCAGCTTTCTATATAGTTTCAATCATTTCTAGATTACTTATAGTAAACAACACAATGTAAGTAGTAAATGCCATGTGAATAAATTCTACTATTTTGCTTTGGGATGACAGGAGAAAAGTCTGTACACAAGACAAATGCAGTGTCATGGGTTTTAAACAGTTTTAATGCAAGGATGATTAAATTTCTAAATATAGAAGCAGAATAGTAAATAAAGATTAAATATTAAATCAAACTAATTAACACCCTCACCACCTGATATACTGATCATTGTTCATGACAATTGTCTAGAAACCCTAAGTTTAGGAAGACCATGGTGCCCTTAGATAAGCCATAGAAAATAAGCCTGACCTATGCTGAGGTTACAACTTCTTTTTGTTGTTCTTGTTGTTTCCAAGGTAGGGTCTCACTCTAGCCCAGGCAGACCTGGAACCCATGCTATAGTCCCAGGGTGGCCTCGAACTCACGGCCATCTTCTTACCTCAGCCTCCCGAGTGCTGGGATTAAGAGAGTGCACCACTACATCCAGCTACTGCTTGATTTTGTTCTTGATTGCCTTAGAATATATCTAAACTAAGTAAAAGATTAACAACAATGAAATACTACTTTTAATTTTGAAGTATTTTCATGTGTTTATCTCATTATTATATAGCATAATATTGATTATTTAGTTACATAAATGATGTTATAAGGGGAAAATCTATAATCTGTAAACACAAACAAAATATATAAATCCTTCTAGCTGACAGTATCATGCTACCCAAGTGACAAAAATCAGTAGTAAGTATTAAAACAAATAAATAAATAAACCCTTGGACAGATTGTACCCAGTTAGATTTCAAAGATGCTTTTAATTGCTGAAAAGATCAGATTATCTGGGTTTACACTTTGCCGCTGATATTTGGGAACTTTGTATTTAGACAAAGTCTATTCCATTTTCTACCTACCCCCAACATGGCTACATTATCTTTCAACACATGATTGCAGACATTAATCATGACTTCTATTCTGTTTTAGCACATAGAGGGAAAGGCCTTGTATGGCTGGGTATATTCCTAACAGTAACCCAACAGCAGGTTACTCTCTGGTTTTTAACCAATAGTGGAAGAGGATTATTAGCACTAGGTACATTCTTAATTTTTTTTTAATTTTTCTTCATTTTTATTTATTTATTTGAGAATGACAGATAGAGAGAAAGAGGCAGAGAGAGAGAGAGAGAAAGAGAGAGAGATAATGGGCGTGCCAGGGCCTCCAGCCACTGCAAATGAACTCCAGACACCTGCGTCCCCTTGTGCATCTGGCTAACGTGGGTCCTGGAGAATTGAGCTTCGAACCAGGGTCCTTAGGCTTCATCGGCAAGCGCCTAACAGCTAAGCCATCTCTCTAGCCCTGGGTACATTCTTAACAATAACCCAACAACAGGTTACTTTTTTGTTTTGACTTAAAACCACCAGTATCACCTTTTAAAAATAAATCACAGGGCTAGAGAGATGGCTTAGCGGTTAGGCGCTTGCCTGTGAAGCCTAAGGCCCCCCTTTTGTGGTTCCATTCCCCAGGACCCACGTTAGCCATATGCACAAGGGGGCTCACGCATCTGGAGTTCATTTTCAGTGGCTGGAGACCCTGGTGCGTCCATTCTCTCTCTCTCTCTCTCTCTCTCTCTCTCTTTTCTCTCTCTGTCTGTCACTCTCAAATAAATAAATAAAAGTGAACAAAAAAATTTTAAAAAAAATCCCAAGTCTGGTAACAATGCTCACAGATTGTATTGGTTATTCTACTTGTTACTGTGACCTAAATATCTGAAAACAACTTAAAGGAAGGAAGGATTTGTTTTGGCGCATGTTTTTGAAGTTCAGTCTATAGGACCTCGGCCTCATGTGCTAGGACAGGACATCGTGGTGGCTGGAAGGAGTGGCAGAAGAACTTGTTCATCTCATGGTAGATAGTACCTGCCCCCAGGGACCCACTTATTCCAATTAAAGCTCCACTTTCTAAAGTTTTTACACCCAACCAAAAAAGTACCATCAGCTGAGGACGAACTATTCATATGAGCCTCTGAGGGGCATGTCATAGTCAAACTGTAACACAGATACTATATTCCACTACTGTTACTCCGTACAATATATAACATTATATAGATATGCATTATATCCTAGAACTTCAAACACTATCCCAGGAGAAGTCAGCATAGATAATATGCATAGTCATCCCATTGTCCACAACCGTGTTTCCCATGGTTCCCCATAGCAGTTTGCTACAGGGAATACAAAAAGCTGGTACTCAAAGCTCATTTTGGCTCTGTGAGTATACCAAGTAAGTCAAGGAGAGAGATGAGTCCAAGTTCTAAAAATAATGTGAGTTCTTACGGGTTTAAGGTGGTCCCACTGGGAAACAGATGAGACTTCTCAAGGCAAAGTAACTTGGAGATGGCATCCAACTATGAGTTGGAATGACTCAGAGCCAACTTTATGGACCAAATATGGCATTGAAAAATTATTTTCAAGACTTCTACAGCAAGTCTGAAGATAAGATTTCCCCCAAATCTAGGAGAAAACATGTCACAGCTCTTGGCAAACAGATGGGAGAGCTAGCTGGCTTGTTTCTGACCCACTACATCCTTGTCAGCTGGCCTTCCTGTCTCTCCAGCGTGTGGCTGACCTGTCTGTCAGAACTTCCCAACAACCTCCTTCACTGTGTGTCGCTGAATTCCAGCTAAATTTGGAGCTGATTAAGATACGTGGGGCAAGTGTCATACATAATACCTCTTCCATTTTAAAAGTGGCCTGAGAACTCTGTGGGACTATGCCCTCTGTGTGTTTCTCACTTACCCACGAATTCATTCAGGAAATATTTATTGAGTGTTTAGTATGTGCCAAGTACTCTGCTAAAGGCTGGGAATGCGATGGGGAGCAAGGACCTAATCGGTGTCCTCATACGGTATCACGCGTAGTGGAGGATACAGGCCTTAATCAAATCATTACACACACATATGTAACATTCCAAGAGAGGAATTTGACATCTAGCATTTGGAAACAATTTTCAAGGAAGATATCCCAGAGGAAGTGAAGCCGGAGTTAGAATTTGCAAAGGATCTCATAGTCAGGCAGGGAAACAGTGACATGCCTTGTAGGTCTGCTCCTGTTTATTGGGATTTATGTCCCACGAGAAAAAATGAGCTGCTGCCTTTGAAACGTGATTGGGATGGCCTGAAACCGTGCATGCAGTGCTACGTTCGACACTCAGCCAGTGTTTTTTGAATAAACGGAAATGAATTCAGCTACCTGAAGAGGAAGGGCAGAGCAAATTCAACAGCTTGTGCAAAGACGCTTCATCCTCTGAAAATATAAGATGGAAAAGCCCAGACAGCTCAGGAAGCTGAACACAGGTTTGGGAAGGTGAGGTGTGGGAGAAGGCTGTGAACCCCAAAGTGCTCAAGCAGTGGGGTCCATGTGTCTTTCTTTTCTTCTTCCTTTTTTTTTTTTCTTTTGGTTTTCCAAGATAGAGCCTCACTCTAGCCCAGGCTAACCTGGAGTTCACTATGTAGTCTCAGGGTGGCCCTGAACTCAGAGATCCTCCTACCTCTACCTCCTTCCCGAGTGCTGGGATTAAAGGTGTGTGCCATCTTGCTCATCTCTTCTCAATTTTCCTCATTTACATTTCATTATTGATCACCCAAGATCCTAGTGATTATTTGGATTATTGCTCTTCCATAGAAATGCTTTCATGGGTGGGGCCAACTCCTTTCTTCACCTATGAGAACTGTGAACAATTATTCTTCTCATACAAAAGCTCCTGTAGTACACCCCTGGGACAGCCTAGGAGCAAAGCGTAAACGTGCAAATTGTTCCTCCTCCCTCGCCTCTCCTCTGCCTGGTCCATCTTCTCTCTCCCCAGTTCGTTTCCTTCTCCCTCACCCTCCTTCATTCCTTCTACCTCCTTCCTTCAATGACTATTCAGTTATGACTTGACAGGATAATCTTTAGCACACATGTGTAAAATGTGAAAAGTAAAAGCAGAACATATACCAGGCTTGAGTGAAGCCAGCCAATGTTTATTAAGTACTACCCCTATGACCCAATCTCTCCTTGACCCCAACATTGGAAAGGAACCTTTTTATCCTGACCTGTTTTCTTCTTAATCAAAGCTGGAACAATTTTCTCAGAAGAAGTTACCGGGGTTGGAGAGATGGCTTAGTGGTTAAGGCACTTGCCTGTAAAGCCAAAGGACCCAGGTTCGAATCTCCAGTACCCACGTAAAGCTGGATGCACAAGGTGGCACATGTGTCTAGAGTTCATTTACAGTGGCTAGAGGCACTAGCATGCCCATTCTCTCCCTCCCTCCCTGTCTGTCTGTCTGTCTCTCTCTCTCTCTCTCTCTCTCTCTCTCCCTCCCTCCCTTCCTCCCTCTCTCAAATAGATAAAATATCTTTTAAAAAATTGCTGGTGAGCTGGGCGTGGTGGCGCACGCCTTTAATCCCAGCACTCGGGAGGCAGAGGTAGGAGGATCGCCGTGAGTTCGATGCTACCCTGAGACTACATAGAGAATTCCAGGTCAGCCTGAGCTAAAGTGAGACCCTACCTCGAAAAACCACAAAAAAAAAAAAAAAAAAAAAAATTGCTGGTAAGAACTAGACTCCATCACACAAATGAATTTTGGGGAGCGCTGTACCCAAGTACACAGGGCACAACTTCAATTGGGAAGGCTTCCTGAAGAAAATACACATTTTCTTTAAAATTTCACCTGAAATAGAAAAGGAATATCAATTATCAGTAAGGAATGGAGAGATAGAATTCTTAGGGAGAAATATCCTTCTTCACATACTGTAAATGTGTTCAAAGCTTAAGGCCACTTGGGGAAAACTCAGTCATTCCTGAAACCAGGATTGATTTTTCACAAGGCTACCGTCATTTGGTGGAAAGGAGCAAAACGAGCAGCCAAAGGCTGCTGTTTTCTTGATTCATTCTCAAGGTTGGACAGGAATCTGACTGCTGATGCGCCATGGTCAAAGACCCTTTAAGAACTCGGGCTGGAGAGATGGTTAAGGTGCTTGCCTTCAAATCAGAAGGACTCAGGTTCAACCTCCCAAGACCCACGTAAGCCAGATGCACAAGGTTGAGCATGTATCTAAAGTTTGTTTGCCAAGTTCTATCTGCCTGTTTATTTTTCCTCTGTCTCTAATAAATAAATAAAAATTAAGATACTATTTAAAAAAAAAAGAACTACAGAGCTGTAAATTTCTCCAAAACTCTTGACCTAAACTAAAATATTGATATTAATTTTTGTCATCTTCCCTCTGCTATAAGAGAAAATTTAATATTATATTATATAATCAACTGCTTCTTTTAGCATGCATACCATAGAATCTTTAACCACCTTCCATCAGATTAACATGTAGTTCGTGCTCCCTTTGTAAGGCATTCCCTACCTGAAGGCACAAAAATAAATTTACCCTGGCTGTTTTCTGAGAATGTTTTCACCTCTTTTTGGATCAACACCTGCTAGTCTGGTCTTGTGTCTCTTTCACTCTTTCAGATAGTATTTCACTGCTTAGAGGCCTGTGAAAGGGACAGATAACAAACACTCTCTGGTCCCTTGCATTTCAATAGAATCACTTGAAACTTCTTATCATGAAGGTGCAGGCAAACCATGATACTGGCGAGGGCCTGAAGGGTTCCCAGGTCCTAGTTCCATGAATAATTTGATTTCTTTTGAACAAAGAATGGGTTAAGTTAAATGTGCATTCATGTCAAAATGATTTTTTACAGTAGCACCAATGACTTGCCTAGGCCCTCCCCTGTTGCTCATTTCAAAGCCTCGCACTCAGTTTGCAGCCCACCTTCTGCTCACAGACAGTGACCCACACCTAAGAGGACTGGCTAGACATCAAGGCATCAAGCGCCTGGTGTCAGTGGAGACGACAGGGAGGTTGAATACACGCACATTTGCAGATCGCTTGATGAAGAGGCTTTTAAGCACCCTGGAACACGTTGACTAGTAGTCATGAGATGAGCTCCCCGTGGACATCAGGTTTAATTATTAGATATGTTCAAACACTTTGAAGGAGAAAGCCATTAGTCCAGCTAAAGAAGAGCTTTGGTTTACAGATGTGTGTGTGTTTGAAGGTACATATGTCTCTAAAAACATAATATTTACAAGGCATGTCATGAGTTGCGAGGACTAGTGCTTACAAAACTGTCTGTACTTGGGAACTGTGATTTGCAGTGCATACAACCATCATTTGTAATACTTTACACAGGAACTTGTATATTCTGCACACTCATTCTATGTTGAATGAACGAGTGAATGGACGTTGCTGCTGATCCTACTCCAACTGAGACTCATCAGCACATCCTGAAACAGGGTCATGTGAGTGAATAAATTAGGCAAATACTAACCTGTATTCATCTCCTTGCGGAGTGCACCAGACTATTACATTTCCGGCCTAGCCAGCAAATGCCTCTCAGATTGGCCTGTGGCAACTTAATTAACGTCTCCTTGACTCTTACATTTTGTAACA
Organism: Dipus sagitta; assembly: GCA_036346955.1. Taxonomy (NCBI): domain Eukaryota; kingdom Metazoa; phylum Chordata; class Mammalia; order Rodentia; family Dipodidae; genus Dipus; species Dipus sagitta. The sequence goes on from CM070772.1 coordinate 30,325,294, forward strand.
ACAAAATGAAAAGATAAACGGACTGGATACCTCAGAACTAGTATGAAATTGAAAGGAATATTAGCATACAGAATGATAGGACAATAAAATGGGTTTATACAGGTAAGTATACAGAGGTAGAAAGGAGAGAGATTCGCAGATGTTCAGAGGAGAGAAATGAAGTTTCTTTGGAGTGATGGAAATGTTTTAAAACTAGATAGAAGAGTGACTGCACAACACTGTGACACACACACACACACACACACACACACACACACAAAGCCGCTGAATTTTATAGTCTAAATTTGTGCATTTCATATGGTGGCCAATACAATAAAAATCTGTGCCACGATACTTAACCGTCCTACAGCATAGCTTTGTACGGCTTGTGGAAAGAGTGGCAAGCGTTACTTACCTACATGTTTCCAAAAGACAGAAAAATGTTCCCTAGGAGTTTCTCATCTTCTTTTTCTTTATTTTTAATATTATTTATCTATTTGCAAGCACAGAAAGATAGAAAAAAGACAAAGAGAATGGGCGTGCCAAAGCCTCCAGCTCTTGCTGGGTGTGCATATGCCGCTTTGTGCAGCTGACTTTATGCGAGGACTGGGGAATCAAATCCAGGTCGCGAAGCTTTGCAAGCAAACACATTAACCGCTTAGCTAGCTCTCCAGCCCTCCATAGGAGTTTTTCAATAAACTAATAGTGAGTTTGCAAATAACTAGAATCCAAGCCAATGATGAATATGGCTGCTATCCTGATAAGTTATACTGATTTGAAGATGAATCTGAAATTGGGGGGAAATGTGACTAAGTGATGAAAAAAAACAAGAAAATATCTACATCCTGGATCACTTAAAAAAAAAAATAACAACAGTATTCATGGTATGAAATAAAATGAATGAGCAGCAACATTACATTTGGGTGATCATCAATTTATATGTATTCTGCAATAGTAAGACGTCTCAGAAGCAAGCTCTGAAGTCACACATACACATTTTGAACTTCACACCTATTGCTCTTTGGGAGGTCAACAAGAATTTATCAATGTTCTATTTTTAACAACATGTATTCAGCAAGAAATGGTGAAAGACAATGACAAAATGAGTCCTTATTGTGATTATTTTGTTTACAAAGTTGGGTTTATCAAATAATGGTATCAAATGATAACACTTGGAATAAAGCAAAGAAAGGTGAGCTAACCCTGCACTTATATAAGTTTTGGCAAACCATTTTGGCATATGCTTACAGCCTCCCCAGGAGGCCTGTGGAGGTAGGATTATTGATTGCCACACTACAGAATTACAAAACTTGAAAGATGGAGCCAGTCTCAGATGTCATGGAAGATCTGAGTTCTAATTGTGGTTCTGTTCCAGACTTGCTTAGTGGCATTAAGCAAATTACTCAGCCTCCCTGAGTTTTAACCTCCTCCTCTCCTAAGCGAAATGGTAGGGCGCCAGTTCTCCAATAGTCACCTTTGGAGCCCACATTCTCTACCGGGAAATGCAGAAACTAGGAACTCACTTTCCCTTCTTAAGCCAAGAAAATTCTTTTCTTAGATATATCAAACCCACACCGAATGTTCACTAAAGGTTACGTTTGCAAAACCTTCTTCAACTTAAGTAGCCTGTTAAAAAAAAAAAAAAAAAAAAAAAAGAACAAAACATTTTCCTTAGTTCTTCATTGTACAACATTTGTGAGCCTCTGAGATCACGGTGTTCGATCTACGGAGAACATTCTCTCTTATTCGCTGTAGCTCTCTCTGTGCACAGCACTTAGGACCCTGCAAACTGCCTTTCCCTCTCCTGTATCCTTTGGTATTGCTAGAATGAAATTCAGACCTTCACTGAGCAAAACTCAGTGGAAGCCACACTATCAATCCATGAGCTAACAAGACCCTACACCCAGTCTCATTGTTAGCCTACAAGGGTGTGACTGAGATAAGGCATGGTGGGAACCTGACCCAGTGACAACCAATCAGAAGCGCTTTTGTCTGCGGATCTGAACAGGGTGATTCATAGGCCACCAGTCCCAGAGGCTTTCAAGAAGAGAACAAAAGTCCACTCTTACCCCAAAGGCTGCATTTGGTTTTATTCCCTTGTACAAAAAAGTGAGTTTAATTGTGAAGAGTGACTTCAAAATTCCCAGAAAAAAAAAAAAGGCTCAAAGAAGAGGAATCAAACAAACAAACAAACAAAAGGACAAACTAGAAGTGTTGCATCTAAGTCTCCACAGCTACAGAATGGAGGAAAGACAGGATAGAAGACCCCAAAAACCTCATCCATCTTTTGTTTTGTTTTGCTTTGCTTTGTTTTGTTTCAAGGTAGGGTCTCACTCTAGCTCAGGACGACCTGGAATTCACTATGTAGTCTCAGGGTGGCCTCGAACTCACTACAATCCTTCTAACTCTGCCTTGCAAGTGCTTTTGGGATTAAAGGTGTAAGCTACCATGCCCAGCAACCTCATCCATCTTACATGCAAACAAAATAGTGGTTAAAAAAAAAAGGTGTTATGGAGAGAAGGACCTCAGCGCTCTCCTCAGAGCTGGAGGCTCAGTCATGGGCCACTGCTAGGCCCTCCTTGAGTTCTCACTGGACAGGACTACATGATGTGTTTGTTTACTTGTCTGTTCCAATAGATCTCTAAAAATATAAATTGGGCTGGAGAGATGATGACTGAAGCAGTTAAAAGCACTTGCTTGCAAAGCCTGACTGCCTGGGTTTGATTCCTCAGTTCCCAGGGTCAGAAAGTGGCTCATGTGTCTGAAGTTAGTCTACCATAGCAGGAGCCCTGGCACACCCATATTCACTCTCTTACTCCTTCCCTTTCTCGAATGTGCGTGTTTGTGTGTTTACTACATTTTTCTTTTTAAAAAAATTTACTGCTATGAAGTATTTGGTAGTATACTGATATACTTTAGGATCAAAAAAAAGTGGGGGGGGGCGAAGAAAAATATACTTAGTACCAGGAAACCCAAGAGGTATAGAATGATTAATTTTCTGCACAATGAGTAGGTAAGGATTCTAGAGAGAGGCAGGTGGTAGGGGTGGGCTGTCCACCCAGAGAAAACCTCTCGCCCACTTTTATCTAGAAGGGAATCACATTGAGGGGAAGTCAATCAAAACAAGCAAATCAATGCCATCCTTTATGCTGATATACTCTCCAGAGTCTGATTATTTTATCTAGCTGTCTATCTTTCATTATTTCATTGTTTCTCATTTCATCTTCAGATGCTTAGTGATATAGCAAAAAGAAAAATAATAGTTATAATAAATCCCTTGGAAAGGTAATCTGAGCCCTAAATTCTAACTGAAGCACCAAGGGCAGACGTTACCCTGACATGTTCTCAACAGTCATTTTTTACTTATCTAATCATTGATCATTCACTGTTGTCTTGGGAAGTGAGTAATATTTCCAAATGCTTCTTGGATGCTGGGTCTGGAAGTCTGCCATATTCCAGGCATCTTTTGAAGAAGGTGATGCAGGAAGTCCCTTATGTATAGATCTCAGGGATTTGTACTGTATAATCCTATTATCATGATCATATCTGCTTGGATCAGAAGTTGGCATGTGACCCAAACACAGCCATCTATTGGCATTTCAGCAGCTTAGGAGACGGTTTAAAAGATATGCCCAAGGTACTAGATATTAACCAACTGAGCCATGAGAAGGACTGTTCAGAGAGCTTAGATATCAGGTATACAGGGAGGAGCACAGGAAGTGGGTGAAGGCCATAGAAGTCAAGAGAGAAATTTGACAACACAGCTGATCCTGGAGGCGGTAGAATCAAGGGCTGAGTAGAAGTATGAACGAGAAGCCTGGAGAAAGGGAAACGGGCAGCAGAAGAAGTTGGGGTCTTGAAGAATAACAAATGCTACCGAAGGAAATAGTTCATTAATCTGCCAATACGCGTTCACTGGGCATCTTCTATATGTAAAGATACAAATGTGAATAAAACGAAATTGATGCAGGCGCCCTTTCACAGAGCCCTGATAAGGGCTGTGACACTTGGAAAGCCCAGGGTGAAATAAATAGAAAGAGCTAATCTAGTATGCGGAGGAGAGGGTCTGAGGAGCCCAAAGCCCGGTGAAGACTTCCAGGGGCGACATTGGAAGACAATCTAAAAAAAAACCTCAAGTAAGGACTGGAGAAATGGCTTACTGGTTAAAGGGCTTACCTGTGAAGCCTAAGGACCCAGGCTGGACTCCCCAGTACCCACGTAACCCAGATGCACCTGGTGGCACATGCATCTGGAGTTCATTTGCAGTGGCTAGAGGCCATAGTGGCCCATTTTCTCTCTCTCATGAATAAATAAAAATAAAATATATTTTAAAAAGAAAGAAAGAAAAACTCAAGAATTCATTGGCCCAAAGTCATTTGGGAAGCACATGACATTGTGAAGACACTGCAAAAATAAGGGGCAGGCTCACCTACAAAGCCAGGCAAAGGCCATGTCCTACCAGAACTTACAAGCCATTTTAATGTCGTGGGTCTTCATCCCAAGAGCATAGGGGAGCCGTTAAAGGCTTGCAATATGGAGAGACAAGCTGTACATCTAACCTGACCACTGGAGCTCCTCCATTGGGAAGGTCAGAGTGCAAAGTCCAGGTCAGAAGCTTCAGCCAGAATCCAGGGCAGAGAGTGTGACCTGAATCACAGCACCAGACAGTATCCTAGACATGTGGTATCATGAGCAGAGACAACCGCTCAAGCATCCCTGTGACTGTCACGAATGGCATGGTTCTATCCCCCAGTAAGTACTAAGGGAATAGTTGTTGACTGAAGTTAAACTCTAAGGAGTAAGTGGTACTTTATTAAGTTTCCTCTTCCACCACTTGCAAGCAAGTGCCTTTGACTGCTTGCTGATCCATCTTTCCCGCTGAGAAAGCCTGTCTCAAAAAGAAATGTGAAGCGAGGTCCTGAGGAGGACACCTGAGCTGGGTCTATGGCCTCCGTACACATAAATAGACACATGAACACACTAAAAAGAAATCAAACTGGGGTTACAGTTCAGTTGGTAAAGCACTTAACCTCACATGTACAAAGCCCTAAATTCAACCCTGAGAACTACAAAAATGTTTTTCGGTGGTCTTAGAAGGCTGTGGCAGGAGGATTGAGAGTTCAAGGTCAGTTCAGGCTATAAAGTGAGTTGGCTGAGATCACAGGTTCTGAAGTCCATGTCCCCAAATTCATTTACTAGCTATAGAAATCTCTCATGATGTTGCAATGGAGCGTTTGTGTAAACCCTCCCTAGGGCTGGGGATGTAGCTTAGTGGTACAGTGCCTGCCTGACAGGTGCAAGGTACTGTGTTCGACCCCCTAACACTGGTGGTGGGGGGATAGCTAGCCATCCCTGTCTTCATTTCTTTATCTGAACAGTGGAACATTAATAGCATCCTGCCTATCTGAAAATGCTCCAGTGAGGACTGAGTTTACGTGTTAATCTTTTATCACAAGAGTAGACACACAGACAGCTCTCAATGCACATTATTGTTTTGATGGCCCTTCCTTGGACCTGGGGAAGCATTCTTTATTACAGGATAGGGTCTATGTCATAGAAGGTATTCTGAGAACTTGCTCTGAAACTTTCCATTCTCATCCACCCTCCTAAGTTTGAGGATTTCATTTCACACGTTCGCTTAGGCGCCATCTTTGAACACTCCAGTTGGCTCACACAATCTCTTGTATCCTGGAAAGGAATGTTCTTCCCACCCTGTAATTATCAGCCTATCCATCGCCTTCCTCTTTTCCTGTTCCAAGCAAAATTATTCAGTCTGCTTACCCCCCACCCCCACCATCCTGCCTTTTCAAAGTTAATTGCTTCTACTTGCATTACACACCTGCCCTGCTTCATTTTGTCTGTTAACTTTGCTTTCTTGTAAGTAGATTGTATCTACCCTGCCTGTCCCTTTGCCTCCTCAGTAATGAACTTCCCAGCTTTGGCTGTGGGTGAGAGTTACTCTTCAGCCCAGGCTTCTTCACCCAGTCTCCAAATTCTTTGCTGCTGACGTGATTGCTCTTGGCACCCACCTTGCTAATTCACCTTTGTTAAGAAACTGGGCTCTGAAAACATCCCTTTCTTACAGAGCACAGGGGGGAAATTATTCCTCCAAACAATTTTTTTTTAACTACTCTTTCCTTTGAGTTGGTTTTATTGTCTCCTCCCTTTGAATATCTAGTAATACACGTCTTCCAGCTAGAATTGCACATTGTCTATGCCTCTGGCAGGTAAAAGGAGAGAAAAAAAAAAAAAAAGAAAAGAAAAGAAAGGCCACACCTCCCAGCACTATTCCAAAAGGAATCAAATAAAAACCCTCCCAGGGCTGCTGGAGAGATGGCTTAACAGTTAAGGGGCATACCTGCAAAGCCTAAGGACCTCGGTTCGATTCCCCAGGACCCACATAAGCCAGATGCTCAAGGTAGTGCACGCATCTGGAGTTCGTTTGCAGTAGCTGGAGGCCCTGGTGTGCCCATTCTCTCTCCCAGCTCCATCCTTCTGGGCACCCCTCAGCATGGGCTGGCTTCCTTCAAGATTAATCCTGCCTTTTCCAATTTTCTTGTTCCACTGGCATTTCTGACCTGAACTCTGGGTAGGTATCTGAACTCTGGGTAGGTTGACTGTACTCCTGAATTGTACTCTTACCACTCACTGCATCCACTGATTCTGGGCCTTGTTTCATAGCTCACTGAAAAGTATTCATCTCCTGATCTACCGCCTACCCCCCCACACACACACACACATACCGCCTTGGATTGCTTTATGTAATTCTTAACATCATTGCGATTTTGTTTGTTGGAAGTATGTTTTTATTTGAAGACTGTTTTGTTTGGGGTTTTGGTTTTGGGGGAGGATTGTTTGTTTGTTTCAAGGTAGGGTCTCACTCTAGCCCAGGCTGACCTGGAATTCGCTATGCAGGGCAGCCTGGAACTCACGGCGATCTTCCTACCACTGCCTCCTGAGTGCTGGGATTAAAGGCCTGCGCCACCACGCCCGGCTTTTGGTTTTTAATTTTTGCACATTCCTACAGTGGCTCTCCACGTAGGTCACTTGCCGGGCTTCCTTCGCTCCTAATGATCAGCTCCAGTAGTCTGCTTATCCACGGGAAATCCATTAGAGAGAGAAGAGGCTACTGGATGGAGAATCAAAGAATCTTGGCAAGGAGAGTAGCCAGGAGACTAACATAATCTCCTCTCCCAAATGAACAGCACCTCAAGTAACAAGAAATTCATAAGACAATAATTCCTCATCTGGAACATTCCAATGTTCAATGAAGTACTTCCTACTAATTAAATAAAAGCCACCTCAGTGCAACTTCCACACATGTGGTTACTTTTTCCGTCTGAGATTCTTTGCAATACATTGAATCAGCATCAGTATCCACCCATTCAGTACTTTAGTTATTTAAAAATACATGTCCTCAACCTTTGACCATTACTCTTCCAGGCCAATGACTGCAAATTCCTTCAACCACTGTTCATATCCCTTGGTCTCTAACTCTCTGACATTCTCTTTATAGAGTTCTTACATGCTAATGCCTCTCCTAATGCACTAATGACTTGGAACAGAGTGCAAAGTTCCTAAGTCTGGTCAGTTCTGAGCATAGTGTAAAGATGACCAAGTAGTTAAGTTATATTCATCAGTCTATTGTTCACATTTGGACGTTCTTTATAGTGATTTATAAAAGATAAAATATTTTAGAAATTAACTATGAGTTATTCTTAAATAACTCCTCCACACTGGAATTACACAGCTAATTTTTTTAAAAAGTTATTTTAGAGAGAGTGAAACAGAGAGAGAGAGAGAGAATTGGTGTGCCAGGGCCTCTCCAGACACTTGTGCCATTTAGCTAGCAAGTGTGACCTTGTGCTTTGCCTCATTTTTTTGTGCTTCTGGTTTATGTGGGATCTGGAGAGTCGAACATGGGTCCTTAGGCTTCCCAGGCAAGTGCCTTAACCACTAGGCCATCTCTTCAGCCCATAGCTAATTTTTGGAAATATAAAACAGACATCACATAGATTTATTAAAATGCATTTTGTGGGCTGGAGCTATGGCTTAGCTGTTAATGCACTTGCCTGCAAAGCCAAAGGACCCAGGTTTGATTCTCCAGAACCCATGTTAGCCAGATGTACAAGGGGCACAAGCATCTGGAGTTCATTTGCAGTGGCTGGAGGCCCTGGTGCGCCCATTCTCTCTCTCTCTCTCCCTCTCTCTCTGTCAAATAAATAAATAAATAAAAATATTTTAAAATGCATTTTGTGAATCTTGGGCTATTTTTTCAATTTTACTTTTAAATTCTAGTTTCCATATACAAGTTAATTATTCTGCCTCTAGTTTGCTTCACCCACAAGTTTAGAAAGCTTGTCTCTTCTTATAATGCAAATACTTAGCTAACAAATCCACCATCAACTCTACGAATACAAAACAGAGGACTACACTACAGTTGATCAGTGAGACATCCCAGCCCCTATGAGACTCACCACCACCCAGCTCTCTGGAACACAGAGCCCTGCTCACGTTTTTCTAAATGTAAAATACAGGGGTACATGCATAGGATGATTCTGATACATGCACATATCTATGCAAGCTATGCAATTTTACAGCTAAAGAGAATTGAGTCAAGAGCTCAGTGCTGTGCCTAGAATGTACAACTTGCATGACTCTTAGTTACTTCCTCTGTTTTCCAAGACGCTCAACAGATGAAGGGACTCACTTGAACTTTTTAAATTTTTATTTATTTATTTATTTATTTATTTGAGAGAGAGAAAGAAGCAAGGGGAGAGAGAGAGAGAGACAGAGAGAGAATGGAGCACCAGGTCTCTAACCACTGCAAACAAACTCCATACACATGTGCCACATTGTGCATATAACTTTACGTGGGTACTAGGGAATCAAACCTGGGTCCCTAGGCTTTGCAGGCAAGTGCCTTAAACACAGAGCTATATCTCCATCCCATTTTTAAATTTTATTTATATATGCATTTATGTAAGAGAGAGAGCGAGAAAAAGCAGAAAGAGAACACTTGAGCTTTTGTAAAAAAAAATTATTTTTATTTATTTATGAAACACAGAGAGAGAAAATGAGTATGGGTGGGCTAGGGCCTCTTACTGCTGTAAACAAACTCCAGACACATGTACCACTCATGTGTCTGGCTTTATGTGGGTACTGGAGAATTGAACCTAGGCCATCAGGCTTTGCAAGTATCTTTGACCACTGAGCCAAGTCTCCAACCCCCACACTTTAGTTTTTAAGTGTTGTTAGTTTTTGTTTTGTTTTGTTTTGAGACATTGTCTCACTATGTTGTCCAAGATGGCCTAAAGCTCATGATCCTTATGCCTTTGGTTTTCAAAATAACTCTGTGAAGTTGGAGGCCATTATTGGAAGCTATTGTTTCTGCCTTTAACCAAAGAAACTAGACCATAGAATAATTAGAATATTTATCAGGGAGCAACAGTATGGAGAATTAAGCTCAGCTGCCAAAGACTCTATCCAGCACATTAATTTCTAACCCCTCATTGAGATGTTGTCAAATAATATGACATACAGAAAGCCAAAAATGTTATTACTCTCTTGATTAACCAATGTAGTGTTTTCCAAAATAAAATAAAAATTGACTTGTTTAATGTGGGTCCAGAGGCCTCAGGCTTCCCAGAGGTTTCATCTGCAAAGTCACCATATGGTGCGTATGCTCCCCTGCCTTGCAGCTTATTGCCAGTGGTTCAGGGACCATCTAGGTTCATTAGCTGCCCATCGATATCATGACCTCACATAACTATGTAGCCCATCACTCTTTCCATCAGTTGTGAGCCTTAACAAGATCCTTCAGTGCTTAAAACAAACAAACAAACAAAACTTTGTTGAGAAAAAAAAAGTTGAGGGACTGGGGAAATGACTTACCGGTTAAGGCGTTTACCTGCGAAGCCTAAGGACCCCAGTTCGATTCCCCAGGACCCATATAAGCCAGATGCACAAGGGGGTGCTTGCATCTGGAGTTCATTTGCAGTGGCTAGAGGCCCTGGTATGCCCCTCCCCTCTCTTTCTCTCTCTCTCTCTCTAATAAATGAATAAAAAATTTTTTTAAAAGTTGACTATTTCTCTTCTCTCACATTCATCTGAAAAACGTAATAGCATCTTCCCCCAAAGGAGGGCTTTGATTGGTTGTCCCAAGATGATAGTGGGCAATGTGATAATGCTGGTTTAATCTCTCATTCATCTCACGTGAGAAGATGCTGCTAGAAAAGATATTTTCAAGGCCTAGCATGTGTGAAATACTAGCATATTTCAAGGGTAGCATATAGTCCAACCTAAATATCTCTTTACACCATCTCCATAAGAGTAAACAATGCCTAGGTAGTCCAGCTACCTAGAGGGAATTCACACCAACCAGGTTAGAAGTGTCCCCTGCCACCAGAATTGATGAACAGGAACACAGATCCCCAGGGAGCTGAAGAGGCTCAGGGGGTTACAGTCACTGGAGAAAACAACGGGAACTAAAGAAAGAAGGACATGTGAGAAGATAAGAGCTAAAGAAAAGGGAAGAAGAGTGTGGAGAAAGAGATCCCTGTGGGCCAGTGTAATTAGCCTGGATCACAGGGATCTTTTAACAATGGGATAGCTTACCTTTCCAGATTCAAATCCTAACATTTTCCTCCCATGACCCAAAATACACCCACATCCAGTGCCTCTGGCCAGTCCATTATGACGTCATGACTGTTTGCTTTTGTTCCCTATTAAAGAGGATTGACTAGAGAGCTCAGTGCTGTACCTAGAATATAGTACTTGTGTGACTGCTATCAGTTCTTTCCAGTTGTTCCAAGACACTTCAGTGGATGCAGACACCGACTTTAGCTTGTTATTGTTACTATTTTTTGAGACAAGTTCTCACTATATTACCCAGGCTGGCCTCAAGCTCATGATCCTCTTGCCTCAACCTTCCTAGTTTTGGGAATTTTAATTAGGTGTGTGCAACCATTCCCAGGCATCATTTTAGTTTTAGATACCAATCCATCTTAAGGCTGTGTGGAAAAATGACTGAAATTGTGAAAATCCAAAATTGACCTTGGAATGACCTTGCGCAGAGCACAGCTAAATCAAGCAGCCCAGTTAAATTTCTTTAACATTTATCCTGTGTTTACTATGTGGAACCCTAAGACATACTTCCATGAGCCACTGGATAAAAAACATAAGTTTAAAAAAAAAAATCAATGTAGATGCATGGCCCCCTTTCATTGCTGCTTCCCCCACATGAACATTTCCAAAGAAAATTTTCCAAGAAAATTCATAAAAGTCTATTTTGTGTCTTAGAGCAAACCCTTTGGGGAAGGAACTTGTTTGAGGGAGGACATCTAGCAGTAGGAGCCATGCGTTGATGGGGTTTGGCCATTTCAACGTTGGTCAGTGAAGCAATGAGCAGATGACAGTTTTAGAAAAACGCATTGAGAAGTGTGTTGCTCCTATAGGGTTCCTAACACAACAGAAGTCGTTTTTGTCTCTAGATGTTTCAGAACAAGTTGAATCCAAAAGAAATAAAGAAGGGAAATGTTTTTCCTGGCTACTCCTCTGACAGCTCTCGGCAGCCTGGCTTGGTAGGGGCAGAGTCATGTGACCATCTTTTTGAGAGGGAGAACATGGGAATAGCCCTTTCTCAGATTGTGCTTGCAATCTCCGAATTCCAGCCAAGCCAGATTTCAGCCTTTTTCCAAATCTGTTGCCAGGCACTAACACCCAAAGAATCGCACTGCCTAGATGTGTTCAAAGAAATCAATTACAGACCTCTTTTATTACCCAAATAAGTTCAGCTACTAGAAATATTTTGTGTCAATCATACATAAAGACCTTCAGCTGCTTTGTGCAGTGTTTACAGGTCAGCCTTCGGTATGTACCCAGGTAGAACCTGATGAATGAAACACAAGTTTTCACAACACACAGCATTTTTCCCCCCCTCAGGCTTGCACTGTGAAGAATTGTGAATGCTAAAGACCAGCGATGGGGACCAGCAGCCAAAACAGAATTCGGGGCCATTCTCACTGACAACATTGTGCAGTTACTGAGGGAACAGCAAGATGCAGCTTTCAGCTTGTTTCTGTGTCTAGGAGAAAATATTTCAGAGGAAATTGCACTAGGGGAAATTTTGGTTAGCTTCAAAATGAAGTGCGCTGTGGTCCCATTATGAAGAAGGAAAGGAGTCTTTCTGAGATCCCTAAAGGGTGAAACTAAATTTTCAAAGTCCACAGGCCAGAAACGACAATGCAGGGTCCAGCACTAGAGAGATGGCTCAGACGTTAAGGAGCCAGCGTGTAGAGCCTAAAGAGCAGCATTCGATTCCCCAGTATCCACTTAAAGCCAGATGCGCAGTCTGTTTGTAGCAGCTGGGGGCCCTGGCACACCCACTCTCTCTGTTTCTCTTCGATCTTTCTGTTTGCAAATAAACAGATAAACAGAATTAAAAATAAATACAGGGTCTGGGGGCTGGAGAGATGGCTCAGCAGTTAAGGCACTTTTCTAAAGCCTAATGACTGGGGTTTGATTCTCCTGTACCCATGTAAGCCAGACTCACAAGGTGGCACGTGCACCTGGCATTTGTTTGCAGTGACTAGCAGCCCTGGCATGCCCATACACTCTCTCTCTCTCTTTCTCTCTCTCTCTGTCTGAATACCTCTGCTTGCAAAATAAATAAATAAATAAATACTTTAAAAAATACAAAGTCTGAAAAATTGTATAGATTACAAAATCAATCCATCTTCTTTAATTCACTCAGTTCTTACTAGATTTTGGTGTCTGTAGAATTTGGACACGATCATAAAAATGATTAGCTGCATTAAGAAGGTTTCTATATGTGAGAATCTCTGATGGGTTTTGGTATATTGTTGGACCAAGGATAGTAGAGAAATGGACCTGGATCTATGCCAGGAGACTCCTCTCTGTCTAAATGAAAGAATAAAATGAGAGAAAGAATTAGCATTTTTTGACTAGGTATAAAGGACTTCATGACTTCTTGGACCTCACTATGTGTTGAGGAACTTATAAAAGGGGGTGTTAATCAAATTTTCTTTGCAATTTCCAGTAAAGAAAGTTAGCAGACAGAAGGAGAGGAGAATAATAGGTAACTGAAAAGAGGAGCAGAATGCTGCGAGTGGAAATGACTAAGTGGAGTCAAGAGAAGGGGTGGGAGGAGGGGGGGAGGAGAAGGGCTAGTCAAAACTAAAGATGTTATTAATAAGCAACGTGAGGCAGGAGATAAGGCTTCACGGTTAAGGCATTTGCCTGCAAAGCCCAAGGACACTGGTTTGATTCTCCAGGATACATGGAAGCCAGATGCACAAGGTGGCACATGTGTCTCGAGTTTATTTGCAGTGGCTGGAGGCCCCGGTGGGCCCATTCTCTCCTTCTATCTGCTTCTCTCTCTCTCTCTCTTTCTCTCTCTCTCTAATAAACACGTAAAAATATAAAAAGTAAGCCATATGAACCCTACTTCTTTGTTAGATAATTTTTTAAAAATGTAAGTTTTAAAAAGAGAAAGTTTGAAAAAAAGTACCCTGCGGGGGTGGATAATGATGTACCCAGAAGCCACAGGTTTTTACAGGAAAACTGCCAGGGGTTCTTAAGTCAGGGAGGTCTGTGAGGTTCCCCAAATAATCTAGACTTGGCCATTGGTGGTGGCACACCCCTTTAATCCTAGCACTTGGGAGGCCGAGGCAGGAGAATAGCTGTGAGTTTGAGGCCAGCCTGAGACTACATAGTGAATTCCAGGCCAGCTCGAGCTAGAGTGAGATCCTACTTCAAAAATCCAAAATAAATTAGCAACCTAGGCTCATGGTTGCCCACTGGAACTAGATGGTAAGAAGTTTATTATAGTTAACCTTAGCATTGCTGGAATCGAACAACCCAACCAGAAGCAGCTGATGGGAGAAAAGGGCTTATGTTTGCTTTCAGTGACAGGTAAAGATAACAGAGCAGGTGTTAAACATGTCATCTTGCCATGGCAGGTGGGAGATGACAACAACGGAGTGAGTTGAGCTGTGGAAAAGGTGATGCTGGGTTATAACAATGGTACATCTGTTATGAGGTTAATCAACTAATGTCTGATTGGATTTGAGGCCTGCTCCATGGGAGAGGATTCATACCTTGTCTTGAAAATCTAGTCAAAACCTTATGGCTGGGAAGGTCATAGGGCCTAGGGCAGAAGCTACTACTATTGTTTAGCTAATGGATATATTGTACTCACCAAATTGCCCTATAAATATTTATGTTTATGATACAGGAATTTGGGAGTTGCTTGTATGCCGATGCATCAGCGATCTTGGGTATTCCCAGATCTCCGTCCTATAAATTAGGCAACTGAAATCCATGGACCAGAGAATAAGGTTCAGAGAGATTTTATTATAACTTAAAACTTTAGGAGGGGGACTTCCGATTCAGATGGCTACACCAAAGCAGCCTGGGGAGGAGGCAGGGCAGAAAAACAGCACAATACACTCTTCCACTAAAAAGTGAAGGTGTATAAGAAATTACTACCCCGATCAGAGAAACAGGAGAGACCCAGAACTTCTAGAAACCACATAACCAGCCAGAATCAGCTCTAGCCACAACTCCAGCCATCTGCTAGGAAGAGCTGCTTGCTCAGCCCTGCCCAAGCCAGCAGGAGCAGAACTACAGTGAAGGGTCTCCACTCATACCAGCCACACAAAATCAAAAACCCTGAAGGAGAAGACAACAGGGACCAGCCGAACAGCTCTAGAGCAACTTTAGGCACTCTCCACGGCCTCCCCTCCCTCAACTGCCAACACTGGGATTGACTAGAGAACTGGGAACAAAGAGATCTCAGCCACACAGCATCCAACACAGCTGATCTGAACAGCTGATCCACCAGCTGGACCAGCCCAGCCAAGCCCATGGCACAACAAAGAGGGACCCAGGGGGGCACTCCACATAGCTGAAACTGGAAGCCATCCCAAAGGACCTATTTACACTGGGTCAACACCTGCCCCAAAGCCAGTATACAGGCCTGCACTGGAAGCACTAAGGGCACCTCCCATGTCAGGGCAGATTATGTGTTAGATTTTATTGACATACTTTTGGTCAGCTTTGCCATTCTCAAGTTAGCTGTGTTTGGGGGCTAACTTTTGTTGCTATTTTCCTGATTCATAGTGTCCCTTTGTCTTTTTCTTCTATCTCTCCTGGGGACAGGGTCTCACTTAGGTCCAGGCTGACCTGGAACCCATTACAGGCAAGGAATCTCAGCCTCCCAGTCGACAGAATGAAGGGTGTGGGGCAGTACACACCCTTAGGGACCTCAGCTTTGTTAGATTATCTGTTTGTTTTAGTTGCCGCTCATGCATAAATACTCCATGCTGGTTTTGATTGGTTTTGTATATTGCTCAGTTGGATTTTAGAATTCGTCCATATTTTCTCCACCCAGCCTACTAAAATACTTGCATAGAAAGCAAATCTAACACTTAGGGTCACTCCTGCTGTTTAGTCTGGGAGTAATATAAGAGCTACACCTGGCACCTTAGGCTCCTACCCTGAAGATATAACTTCTGATTTACGCATCTAAGACTACAACAGGTAATTAGAAAACCCAAATGTCAAATTAACCCAAGATGCAAAAATCTCTGCATGATTGATTGTATTAGGGTTCTCTAAAGAAACAGAAGTGATAAAATGAATCGCATTTAAAAATTTTTTTTAAATATTTTATTTTTATTTATTTATTTGAGAGAGAGAGAGAGAGAGAGAGAGAGAGAGAAGGAGAGAGAATGGGCACCGGGGCATCCAGCCACTGCAAACAAACTCTAGATGCATGTGCCACCTTGTGCATAAGACTTACTTGTGTCCTGGGGAATTGAACGAAGGTCCTTTGGCTTTTCAGGCAAGTATCTTAACCGCTAAGCCATCTCTCCAGCCCATGAATCGTATTTAAAAGGAGATTTATTTATTGGATTGCTTTTTGGCAGTCCAACAATAGTAGTCTGCAGGCCGGAGAGTCAAGGAACCCAGTAGCTGCTTAGTCCACAAAACTGGATGCCTCAGCAATCCCAATCTGGCACTGAAAGCCTGGTGGCTTCCTGTATTGCCGCTGGTCTTTAGTCCAAGCTGGTCTTCAGTCCACACTGGTCTTCTAGTCCACTCTGGAACGCAGCAAGCAGCACCAGCAGCCAGCTGGGAGGAGGGGATTCTTTTCTCCCAGAGCTTCCTTAGATAACCCCCCTCCTGAAGGCTACCTGCGCTGGGGGCAGAGCTCACTCTAGATAAAGGACTTCCTCCTTCAGTTAATCCTTCCCAAAGCAATCTCAGAGACCCAACCAAGAGGAATGTCTGTGGATTCCTAACCTGATCAAGTTGACAAGAAAACTTGACCAATCACAGTTATAATGCAAGAAACCCAAAAAAATCAAGACAATATAATTGTGCTAAAAATTATAAATCCATCAGAAATGTCCTACAGTGAGATTGATTTAGATGAAATGCCTGACAAAGAATTCAAAAGAATGATTATAACTATGTTCAAAGGAATCAAAGAAGGAAACAGAGGCTGGAGAGATGGCTTAGTGCTTAAGGCACTTGCCTGCAAAGCCAAAGGGCACAGGTT
The DNA here is from genome assembly GCA_036346955.1 of Dipus sagitta. Lineage (NCBI taxonomy): Eukaryota > Metazoa > Chordata > Mammalia > Rodentia > Dipodidae > Dipus > Dipus sagitta. The sequence goes on from CM070772.1 coordinate 30,341,861, forward strand.
CAATTCCCCAGGACCCACGTACGCCAGGTGTACAACATGGTGCATGTGTCTGGAGTTCATCTGCAGTGGCTGGTGCCCTGGCATGTCCATTCTCTCTCTCTCCCTCTTTTTCCTTTTCTCTCTCTCTCTCTCTCTCTCTCTAATAAATAAATAAAAATAAAATATTAAAAAATGATTTCTGGCTGATTATAAGAAAAAGAAGAAGAAGAAATCAAACTCCTAAAGGAGAACCTGGGAAACCAACTTACTGAAATAAGGTGGTCAATACAAGACATGAGTAAGGAATTAGACATACTGAAGAAATACAAATCAGAAATGCTAGAAGTGAAAAAAAAATAGTAAGTCAAATAAAAAACTCTAGAAAGTTTCACCAATGGAATGCATCAAGGAGAGGACAGAGTATCTAAACTGGGCTGGAGACAGGGCTTGATGGTTAAGGTGCTTGCCTGAGAAGCCAAAGGTCCCAGGTTGGATTTCCCAGTACTCACCTAAGCCAGATGCACAACGTGGTGCATGTGTTTGGAGTTCCTTGCAGTGGCTACAGGCCCTGGCACACCCACTCTGTCTCTTTATTTGCCTTTTTTCTCTCTCTCTCTCTCTCTCATAAATATCTAAACTAGAAAACAGGTGGCAGATCTAGAATAGTCCAACAAAGAGAAAGACAAACTAGTAGGAAAGTATGCATTGGAATTTTAAGACATTTGGAATACTTCAGGGTATTATGAAATGAGAAGAATTTGACTCAAAAGGCATAGTAATTATGTTCAACAAGACTTTAGGAGGAAGAAGAGGATTGAGGCCTAGAACATAAGAAAAGAAAGCAAGTCAGAGCTGTCTTACCCAGAGAAGCAAGAGGGAGTTTGAGAAGCCCACCCAGAAACTCATATCTGGGTTGTTTATGAGGAGTGGCAAGTTTGTCATAAGCCCCATGGATAGGTGACTGGTTTATCCAGTTTACTCCTCTTGCCAGGAGTTTGGGTTGGGAATCTGGGAATTCTCTAGAAAGGGCATGGATGGACTCCCTAAGGGGGCAGAGATAAGGAAAGGTCAGATTCTTCTGATGTTTCTGACCTGTAGTAAAGTGTAATGAACTAGATTTTTCCTAAAGACCCAAGAACGATTCTCTGCTTACTCAGGAGAAAGCTGTTCACTTTGGAGTCTGTCACCCCTAAACTGCCTAGCCAACTTCTGTCTCCCATCATTTATGCCTACATGTTAATGCTCCTCTCATTTTTTATTAGAGAAGCTTATTTTCAGAACGCAGTGACTACTGGGGTAACTCATGACTCAGAAATTCACTGAGAAGTAGAAACAGTTGAGAATGGCCAGCATTAAATGAGACATCTCTCTCATAACCCCCAAGGCTCAGGGACCATTACAGAAGAGGTGGCAGAAAGAACATAAGAGGCAGAGGATGAAGAGGAGTGCTTTGGGACTAGCAGACAAAAAGTTGGGGATGCATTCATGATCTCAGAGCAGTTGCCATTACCTGTGTAATGTTGAGTCCATCCACATGTTGTCATGGAGGAAGAAGGAGGGGAAAAATTAGCATCAAAATAGAAGACAGATTAATTGGGAAAATAAATTCATTGGAAATGGGATGGGGAAAGAGAACAAAAGAAATTAATGGGAGAGGATTATGAGAAAAATACATTATATGTATGTATGTATCTACGTATCTATGTATCTATGAAAATTGGCAGTAAAAAAATTTTTTTAAAAAAGGAAGAGCTGGGCATGGTGGTTCATGTCTTTAATCCCAGCACTTGGGAGGCAGAGGTGGTAGAATCACCATGAGTTCAAGGCCACCCTGAGACCATGGAGTGAATTCCAGGTCAGTCGGGGCTAGAGCAAGACCCTACCTAGGGGAAAAAAAAAAAAAAAAGAATAAGAAAAACTAGTAGGTATCAGTCAGAAACTGAAAGTATCTAGAAATAGCTTCCTCCCACTCCTTCCCTTCTTAAATTTTCTGTCTCAGTAATGCGATCCATTTTGTTTTTCATAAGAAACTTGTATAACTTTTGCCTTTATCCATCAGATTCTCACCAAATCCTACTGATTCGACCTCCTAAACATCTATACAAACATCCATATCTATCCTTTTCCTTGTTCCTTCCCTGTTTAAATCAAAATTCTCTAAAGTTCAGGTGCTGGAATAAATTGTTGTGGATTGAATGTGAAATGTCTTACGTTAAGTTCACGTATTTGAATACTTGGTTCCCAGTTGATGGCGCTGTTTGGGAAGGCTGTGGTACCTGTAGGTGCTGGAGCCTTGCTTCAGGAAGAAGGTCCCGGGGGCAGGGGGCAATCCTGAGGATTTACAACCTTGCCCCACTTCTTATCCTTCTGCTTCCTCATTCCAGCTACAATATCACCAGCTCCTCCTCTCAGTCCTGCCTCTTCCACCATGATGGAATGTATTACCTTGAAACCATAAGCCAAAATAAACACTTTCCTTTCCCAACTACTTCCTGTCAGGTATTTGTTCACAACAATGAGAATGTAACTAATGCAGAGACTTTTCACAAGCTTCTCTGTATCCTGCCATGACTCTTGTCCCCTCTGTTCTCAATTCCTATTTCTTTCCTAAAGTACATGACATAATGTGATCCTTTGAAAAGAATTCCCAGCACTTATGGAGACAATCCTGAGAACTTCAGAAACGAGAATCAGATACTGAAAAATCCCATTTGCTAAAGGATAACCAACCGAATAACAATGCAAGGTCCAGTATAAAAGATCAGGTATTGACTTCTACTTGGAATAAAAGTAATTGAGGATATTGAAGGCTTCAAGAACCTGCCAACCCATATTTAAATGCTTCCTATTTTATAGTTTTCTCCAAGACCTTTTCAGCATTGCTAATCAGTGGCTGGCACTGGACTTGAACATGGCTTGGGGGATAAAAGGGGTGTTTAAAATAGAATGAGTGTTGCTTGTACAATCTCCATTATCTTAAAAAATGAAACATAATCTTTTTTGTTTTTGAAGCAAGCCCAACAGACTGGCATTTTTTTTTTTTTTTTTATGAGAGAGAGAAAAATGGCATGCCAGGGCCTCCAACCCCTGTAATCAAACTCCAGATGTCTGCATCATCTTGTGTACTTGTGCAACCTTGTGCATGTATCACCTTGTGTGTCTGGCTTATGTGGGATCTGGAGAGTGGAACATGGTTCCTTAGGCTTTGCAGGCAAGTGCCTTAATCACTAAGCCATCTCTCCAACCTGATAAAACTTAATCTTTAAAATGTGCTAGATAACTGGACATGGTAGGCTGGGACTCTTGATTGTGGAGGATTCAAATGAAATAGAGAAAACTGGGATTAGGCGAATATAATTGTAAGTATAATTTAATGACAGACAACACACCTAATGTACAAAGCAAGTGTCAGAACATGATCTGACCTGCAGGAGAGCTGTAGGACTATTTAATCTCAAGGTCCTAAGAATGATGTTGCCTTATGTGGCAAGCAGAACCTACCTCTGAGGCCCGATTCAGGCACCTACCTCAGTCATAGCATCTCCCCAGTCACTGAGCTTCTCTATGGCAGACTACTGACTGGTGTCTAGTACCTGAGACACAGAGAAGCTTGGATAAGACCAAGGCTGGATGCCTGTGGAGAATGTCCCTTTTCTATGACACAGTGATCACAGGGGTCTTATTTCTGCTCTCCACCTAGTAAAAAGGAAACTCTAAAATATTATGTTTTCATTTATTTATTTATTTGACAGAGAAAGAGGGAGGGGGAGAGAGAGAGAGAGAGAAAGAGAGAGAACATGGGTGCACCAGGGCCTCCAGCCACTGCAAACAAACTCCAGATGTGTGCGGCCCCTTGTGCATCTGGCTAACGTGGGTCCTGGGGAATTGAACCAGGATCCTTTGGCTTTGCAGGCCTTAACCACTAAGCCATCTCTCCAGCCCTTTTTTAAAAAATATTTTATTTTTATTTATTTATTTATTTGACATTGAAAGAGGAAGGGGGAGAGAGAGAGAATGGAAAAAGGCAATTCTATAGGTGACTTTCTTATATGGGTATTACATCTCATTTTACACTATGACTTGTGGTCCCAAGTAAAACTTGTCATAGATCCACTTGCCAAACTTTAGTTCCCTGACATGCTGATGTCCTATGTCCTTACAGTGGGTGTAGTGAGATCCAAACCCAATGATGATCGCTTCCCTAACTTCCTGCAGGATAGATGGAATGAGTATCTTTCATGATCATCAGATTTCCCACGTTGGCTGCTGACCTATAACATAATAACCTAGCGGAACTCACAGGTTCAACTCTAGCTAAAGAATGCAGGAGACGGGCATGGTGGCACATGCCTTTAGTCCCAGCACTCAGAAGGCAGAGGTAGGAGGATTTCCATGAGTTCAAAGCCACCCTGAGACTACATAGTGAATTCCAGGTCAGCCTGGCCTAAAGTGAAACCCTACCTAGAAAAACCAAAAAAATAAAAAATAAAAAAAAGAATACATGAAGCAATGACTTTCCTTGGAGAAATTAAAAAGTTGGTGCCAGGCTGGAGAGATTGTTCAGTGGTGAAGGCATTTGCCTAACAACCCAATTCCCCAGTACCCACATAAAGCCAGATGCACAAAATGACGCATGCATCTGGAGTCCATTTGCGGTGGCTGGAGGACCTGGTGTGCACATTCTCTCTGCTTCTCTTCTGTCCCTCTCTGCTTGCGAGTAAATAAATAAAAAATATTTTTTAAAGAAGTTGGTGCTAGCCAGGCATGGTGGCCCAAATCTTTAATCCCAGCACTTGGGAGGCAAAAGTAGGAGGATCGCCAGGAGTCTGAGTCCAGCCTGAGAGTACATAATGAATTCCAAGTCAGCCTGGGCTAGAGCAAGACCCTACCTCAGGAAAAAAAGAAAAAAAACGTTGGCGCCTATAAATGAGCAGACATGATGATGTCTGTAAACTCATCACAGAATTAGTTGGTTTGGCCTGGCTTAGAAATGATATAGGCAGAAAAGATGAACGGTGGAGTCTAGAATAATCTCAAGTAGACATTGTATTCTCTTTTTGCCTACAAGAACAGTCCCAATACAAGCTCCTTTTACTTCTGAGATGTGGATATTAATAGGGTTTCATAATCAAAAACTTTGAAACGTGTTTTGGGGACTAAAGGTAGGAAAGTTTGAGAAAGGGTCTTTAGGATAGGTCTGGAGCCAAAGGTATGGAATAACATGGCAAATCCATCCAGAGCATATCTTTCATAAAAGAAGATCTATTCAGGATAGAATAGTCAAGTGTTGGGCTGGAGAGATAGCTTAGTGGTTAAGGAGCTCACCTGCAAAGCCAAGGAACCCAGGTTCAGGGCTGGAGGAATGGCTTAGCAGTTAAGGTGCTTGCCTACAAAGCCTAAACCCCAGGTTCGATTTCCTAGGACCCACATAAGCCAGATGCACAAAATGGCATGTGCGTCTGGAGTTTATTTGCAATGGCTGGAGGCTTTGGTGCACCCATTTTCTCTCTCAAATAAATTAAATTAAATCCAGAAGTTTTTTAAAAAGAAGAAGAAGAAGAACCCAGATTTAATTCCCCAGGACCTACATAAGTCAGATGCACAAGGTCCACATGTGTCTGGAGTTTGTTTGCAGTGGCTGGAGGCCCTGGCATGCCCATTCTCTCACTCTCAGATAGAAAGATAGAGAAAATAGTCAAATGTTGAGGTCTGACCCTCCATGATCTTGACCCAGACACATCTGTAGGCAGTTCCTCAGCTTCTTCACATGACCTGGGTAGCCCATCTGATGGCTCTTGGTAACTCTCCTTTCCCAAGAAGTCCTGGGCTGTCTCAATAGAATCATGAGGAAAAGGCCACGGGGAGGAGGCTCCACTACATATATACACCATTGCCAGTGCTGACTAGGTTATTTCTACAACCAAGTGCCAATTTGCCACTGAGAATGTGATTAATATCCTACCTCATGCTATGGTTCACACAAACCAGCCTGAAAACAGCTAGTGACAGATCTATTTCCCCTAACATCTAAATTGCTACAACTTATCCCTCTCAACATACAGATTTATGCTGATGGTTTTTCCTTGCCTATCATAACTCTGTCAGCACCATGTTATCCGTGGACTTATTAAATTTCCAAGACAGTCATGCAACACCATTCTAATCAATAAGGTAGAAGCAGAAGTCTGAAGGGAGTTTGGGGGAAACTGATCCCATCCTCACTTTTCTCAACCTCTTTGCTAGTGGCAATGCAGACATGAAGTTTGGTGTCTCAGCAGATAGCTGTAACCACGAGGCAACATTCATGAGGACAAAGGTGTAAGTACAAAAGATACACCAAAAATGCAGAGTCATTAATGATATCACTTATAAGGCCCTAGAGAATCTTCCATGAGGTTCCATGTATGAGTCAAGCAGCCCCCTTTCTCATCAAAGACTCTATTGCTGAAGTCAAATCTATTCATAGTTGTTTTATTAGTCAGAGGAATTTCCTTAGACCAAAGGGCCTGGTAGCAATGAAGAGACAGTTTTTGTGAGCTTCTTGATCTGTTCGGCACCACACTGAACAGGTGCTGCGATTTCTTCCCTAGGTAGAGACATGATCAGGAGACATTGGTCCAAGTGGAAATGTTCCCTCCACATTCCCAGGGACCTCCTCTCAGTGCTCTTCCTAGCTCTTCACCCTGAGCTCTACTGTTTTGGATATTGTAGTGGTTTGATTCAGGTGTCCCCCATAAACTCAGGCATTCTAAATGCTTGACCCCCAGATGATGGCAGGTTGGGAACTGGAGCCAAGTTGGAGGAGGTGTGTTGTTGGGGGCAGGCTTATGGGTGTTACATAGCCAGCTTTCCCTTGCCAGTGTTTAGCACACTCTCCTCCTGCTGTTGGAACTCTGGGAACCCCAGGCAGAGCTCAAGCACTCTGCATACCTTAGGCTGGAATTCAAATCCTCCCCTAGTAACACCTTGGGGCTGGCCCCAGGAGCCCACAGTGACACCTCCTCCAGCCAGGGGGCTGAAAATCCAAGTTACAAGGTTTAATAAACTCCTGAGTGTATTGAGGGACATCCATTCAAACCACCATACCTAGTTTCCTAAGGAACATGTCCTGTCCTTCCAGGTTGTTAATATCTTTCATAGAGAGAAGGTTTGTTTTATGCAAACCAGATAAAAATGCAAAAGAACAGTTGCATCTTTAAATAGAAGAAATATAATATGATTGCATCCTTATCTCTTTCTTTTTTTGGGGGGGGGGGTTTCAAGGTAGGGTCTCACTCTCTCACTCTATGCCAGACTGACCTGTAATTCACTATGGAGTCTCGGAGTGGCCTCAAACTCACGGCGATCCTCCTACCTCTGCCTCCCGAGTGCTGGGATTAAAGGCATGCACCACCATGCCCGGCCCTTGTCTCTTTCTTAACTAATGGAAACAAAGCACAGAGCCATATAACTATTGGCCCAAGTAAATAAGGTCTCCAGGACTGAAGAGATGACTTAGCGGTAAAGGCACTTGCCTGTAAAGGCAAAGGACCCAGGTTCGACTCTCCAGCCCTACATAAGCCAGATGCACAAGGGGGCCCATGCATCTGGAGTTCGTTTGCAGTGGCTGGAGGCCCTGGCGTGCCCATTCTCTCTCTCTCTTCCTCTATCTCTCAAATAAATAAATAAAATATATTAAAAAGGTGTGGCTATTGTGAATAAAGAAACTTTTTTAAAAAATTTAAATAAATAAATAAATGCGGTCTCAGGATCAGGCTAAGAACAATCATACCACCAGCACATACATGCAGAGGAAATAAACTGAGGATATGGGAAATGCAGAAAAAGACAGATTTCCTTCTCCTTCTTATCACAGAGAAGACTCCGTTAACATTTGGCATTCCCTCCATCTGTAGTGTAGGCATCATAAATCAAATGACTGGGGGACTTTTAAATGTGCATCACTTAAACATCTTGAGGAAGGGCAGGGAAAGAATCCTATTTTTTTCTCCATTAGTTTTCATTGTTGAAAATGAAAAATATTTTTTCTGTTTATTTGTTTTTGAGGCAGGGTCTCACTCTAGCCCAGGCTGACCAGGAACTTACTCTGTAGTCCTAGACTGGCCTCCAACTCAAGAGGATCCTCCAACCTCAGGCTTCCAAGCGCTGAGACAAAAGGTGTCCACCATCATATCGGCCTTGAAAATGAAAAGTGCTTTTACCAACACAACACACATGGGCAAGTTTTATTTGCCCTAATGGAAAGGAAGCAAGTTGCTTCTGCCTGTAGTAGAAATATAAATGACCTCTTTGGCCATTGCTACTTTCTGTCATATTAAATCAGCTCATGCCCTCTAATTTTCAGGAGCAGAGAAGTGGATATAATGCCCCACAGAAAGATCTTCTGTCCATCCAAATTCCCAGAGTAGTTTAATTTGTTATTTCCACAGCTTCTTGGAATATTTTAAATGGATATATATATATATATATATATATACATATATATATATATATATATACTTTTTTTTTTTTTTTTTACAGGGAGGAGTTGAGGTAGGGTCTCACTCTAGCCCAGGCTGACCTGGAATTCACTCTGCACTCTCAGGGTGGCTTTGAACTCACAGTGATCCTCCTGCGTGCTGGGATGGAAAGGTGTGTGCCACCATGCCCGTCTAGAATGGAATTTCATTGGCAGCAAGGCAGACAAAGTTTAAATTCCAACAGCATTTCTCCTCAGCACTGATAGGGTTACATTAGAAATGGAGTCGTTAAAAAAACAAAGACCCCAGGAAAAGTGACCACTTAATTAAGGGTATTCAGATCCCTTGATGCCTGGGTCCCACTTTTTTAACCTAAAACAATCCAAACCTTGAGGGATTTTGTTGTTGTTGTTTTCCTGTTCAGTGAAACCAAAATTGGTCACTCAAGTCATCCAGTACCATATATTGTCATTAGTCACTGTAATGTAGTGCCAAGTCCTGGTTATGACACTTGGGGTTTCTGGGTAGGCAATGTTAATGAAAATTAAGTAATTTCTCCTGTTCAGTTAATACTCGTTGGTGTAGAAGGGTAATACAAACGTCATTGCTCTCGCTTTCTGGCGGAACGAGAGTAATGAGTAACTTCTGCTTTGAATCTGTTGCGAGGGAGGCTAGAGGTTTATTTTGTAATCTCAGAATGATCTGTGAGAACCCGATAATATCCCAGAGGCCCGTGTACCACTGATAGTCACAATGCCTCTAGAAACATAAAACCCTATTCTGGGAAGAAAGAGGAGGCATATATGCCCACAAATGTCTCCTGAAGAACATGGAAAACCATGCAGAGGCGGAACCAGTGCCCAGTAAACTTATTTATCACCTTTCTTTAATAAACAGTGGCAACAAGAAGCTTTTATGGATAGGTTTTGTTCCTTCCAGCTTTAGCTTTGTCCACAGATCTAGTGGGAACCCCTGTGGACACTCGTAAATAGACAAATTTACAATCTGGCTCGGTAAAGTGCCCCAGGCCACATCTCTTCCAAGGGGCCTGTATGATGTTTTCCCCACCTGTGACTCCAGGGCTAAGGGGTCAGGACCCGTAAGTTCTCACTCCCACCCTGACACACTCTTAACTTGCTTCCAGGGGGGCCAACTTTTCCCATTTATCTGAAGGGGATTTTTTTTTTTCTCTTCTTTTCTTTTTACTTGGCTTCTAGCTTTGCTGAGATGTCTGGATCTTTATTTATTTTTACCTTTTTTGGAAGCATATGCCCAGACTTCTATCTAGATTGAGAAAGAGAAAAATAAACTCAGGTTTTTTTTTTTTTTTTTTTTTTTTTTTTGCTTTTTCAAGGTAGGGTCTCGCTCAAGCCCAGCCTGACCTGGAATTCACTATGTAGTCTCAGGGTGGCCTCGAACTCATGGCGATCCTCCTACCTGTGCCTCCAGAGTGTTGGGATTAAAGGCGTGCACCACCATGCCCGGCCTTAAACTCAGTTTAAAAAAAAAAAAAAAGAAGAAGTAACATAAGTGATCCTTTGGGGACCCTTGGCATCTGCCTTTTCCTGTGGGGCTTTATATGTGGCCATGCCTTTGAAACAACTTTAGGATGACCAATGTTTACAGTAAACAAATAAAAATAAAGGATTTTATATTTATTTATTTATTTATTTATTACTTATTTATTTTGGTTTTTCGAGGTAGGGTCTCACTCTAGCCCAGGCTGACCTGGAATTCACTATGTAGTCTCAGGGTGGCCTCGAACTCACAGCAATCCTCCTACCTCTGCCTCCCGAGCGCTGGCATTAAAGGCATGCACCACCACGCCCAACTGAAAGAGTTTAAATATGAAATCACTGCTGTGATATCTAGATCTCCTTAGGAAAACTATAAAGTACATACCCAAGCTTTGTTCTGCTCTCCCTTGGCATTCCATTACTCACTGAGAACCTGTCTGAGCTGAGGTAACTTGCACCAGGTTTCAACAGAGAAAGAAAACCAAGCCTGAGCTTCGCTGGCTCGAAGCAGTAGTTTTACTGACTTCATTCACATCATGCGTGTGGTTCTGATGGCTTCCTTCCTCAGAGGGATGGCTCCCCGAGATCTCAAGCTAAATTTATCCCCCCTCAGCTGTAAAGCTCATCGGCATGTTGGCATGGGACCATTTCTCTGTGTCACCCCAGTTCCATGCTGAATCTCTGTTTCGGAAGTGATGGTTAAAGGATTTTCCTTTTAAGGCTATCAGGGGAACGTTTTTCACACAAATAGTGAATGTCAAAAATAACTGGGGATGGCGTAGGAAGCTGCAGAGGACTTCACAAAGGTAAATGTTATTCACTGATCATTGTGAATTTACTGCATGACTATTTAACTGTATGTGTCTTGTGTAAACCACTGATCTGTGTAATGTTCCATGTGGATGTTGTAGCAGGTTTTGGGTTTTTTTTTTTTTTGTTTGTTTGTTTTTGTTTTTTCTTTCTTTCTTTTCTTTTCTTTTTTTTTTTTTTTTTTTTTTTTTTTTTTTTTTTTTTGAGGTTCAGGGAAAGCCCTTGAACTCCAAACCCTGGGTTTTTAACAAGGAATTGAAATAAACACACTGAGAAGGATAGTTTCTAAGCTATTACATTTATTTATTCCGGGAAGTCAGGGGAGTGAAGGGAGGCCACAGACCAAAGAGAAGGGAATAGATGCACCAACATGGTCTGAGAGCCCATGTGGGAGTCGAGCCTGGGGGAAAAAAACATGAAAAGGGATTTTCTAAAAAGGCCATAAAAGTACTAGAAAAAGAATATCCTTTCCTACACTGGCATTTAGGCCAGTGGGAAGGACATGGTCTTACTGGCGTTGACACCCTGGAGACTCAGGAATGGAAAGATGAACAGTCAAGGAGGGGGGAAAGGACAGAGATGGCACCCCTCCCTAGAAGTCTCTATTTATTTAGGGAGGGGCGCTGTCTCCAGAAGAAGTCGGCACACCTGAGTACGGTGTGAGAGCAAAACGGCCTGAGCTCAGCAAAGGGGTTCGCACACAGCTGGGTAAGGTGAGAGTGAGAGAGGAGCTGATAGGATGAGACTGGAGCAGACACTGAACCCCAGTTCTGCTGCAGCAGGCCTGTGGTATGACACCCTTTCAGATTTCTCTCATGTGAGCCTTTTTCCTAACCGACGGACGAACAAAGAGCTACCTAACTGGTTCCCTCTTGCGTCTTACTAGGTTTTAGTATGCTTTTTGTTTTCTAGAAACATGTTGTATCATGTTGATGCATGCATATGTATAATTCATATATGTATAATTATATACTAATGAGTATAATATATGATATATAATTATATATGACGCATATACATATATGACCACATCATCTTATATTGTACCAATAAGGCCAACATACTGACCATGTTTCTATATTGTATTTTTCTTTGTAGCCTGATATATTTCTTTAGTATTTTTTCTAATGACATGTCATGTCAGCGTAGTCGATTTTCTGGACAGCAGGAGATACAGAGACCTAAGGAAGGAAGGAGAGAGGAAGGGAGGGAGGGAGGGAGGGAGGGAGGGAGGGAGGGAGGGAGGGAGGGAGAAAGAAAGATGGATCAGATATCAAAATATAGAAGTGGAAAAAAAAGTTTTAGAAGAAAACATACATAAAAGCAAACCTTTATATATTTGGATTTGGTCAAGAATTCTTAGGTATAATGCCAAAAGCATGAGTAGGAAAAGAAAGAAAGAAAGAAAGAAAGAAAGAAAGAAAGAAAGAAAGAAAGAAAGAAAGAGTAAAGGAAGGAGAGAGGGAGAAGGAAGGAAAGAAAGAAGGGAAGGATGAAGGGAGGAAAGAAAGAGAAAGAAAGGCCTGGATAGATGGCTTAGTGGTTAAGGTACTTGCCTGTGAAGCCTAAGGACCCAGGTTTGATTCCCCAGGACTCACATAAGCCAGATGCACAAGGTGGCACATGGATCTGGAGTTTGTCTGCAGCAGCTGGAGACCCTGACACACCCATTTTCTCTCTCTCTCTCTCTCTCTTTCTCATGTAAATAAATAAAAATTTAAAAATTAAAAAGAAAAGAAAGAGAAATTGGATGTCATCAAAAGTGTTTCAAAGGATTAAGGATCCTGTCAAAAAAGTAAAAAGACCAGGCGCACAATGAAAGGAAAATATTTGAAATCCTATTTCTGATACAGTGGTAAGGGCCTTGCATCTAGAATATAGTAAGAACTTATATAATTCAATTATTAAATGATAATACTTCAATTTTAAAAATAAGTTAGTGATCTTAATATATTTTCAAAGAAATCAAAACCACAATATAATGAATGCTAGTTTATACACACTGGGTTGCTTAAAGTAAAAAAAAAAAAAGATAGATAATAGCAAGAGATGGCAAGAATATGAAAGAATCAGAAAACTTTATAGACTGATTGGGGGGTGTAAAATACTGCAGTTATTTGGGAAAACAGGCAGTTTCTTAGAAGGTTGAGAGTCACCATCTTATCCAGCAAATCTACTCTGAGCTATCCACTAGAAAACATGGTCAGATATATCCACTCAAAGCCCCATATCTGAAAGTGAAAACAGCTCCTAAGTCTACCAATAAAATGAAAAAAAAAAAGTGATATATCCATATAATAGATGTTATTTGGCCTTGAAAAGGAAGTATTCCTACATGCTACAACATGGATGGACCTTGAAAACATTATAATAAGTGAAAGCAGCCGATCACAAAAGACCTTGGGAAGATAGGATATGATTTACTTGTACCTATGAAATATTATGAATAAAGGAATCTGTACACGTGGAAGTGACTAGTGCTTGTTTGAGGCATGGGGTACTGACAGGAGACAGAAATTAGCTAGGCACTCAGGATAACAGAACCCCAAAAGTGAATGGTATTTTTATTCTTTGACTAAAAACAGGAAATGTCACTAAGCTTTCAGAAACCCCCGGGGGGGGGGGGGCTACACCCTCAGGGAAAGATCTCTAGATTAAATTTGCACCCTTCCTAGAGGAAAGAAACTCTGATCCTAACCTAAAATTACAGGCAAAGCTGTAAAATGTGGTCTTTGTCCATAGTAACCTGCTGGCCTGGTCTTCCTCACATAGCCACTCCCCATAAAAACCCAGATCTGAGTCTCCGGGTGGGCTTCTCAAACCGCTCTCTTCCCTCCCTGGGCAAGAGCTCCACCTTGCTTCTTCTCTTCTGTTCTAGGCTTAAGCTCCCTTCTCTTCGTGCTCCTAAAGCTTTAAATGGTAATACAATCTTTCTGAACCTTATCGTCTGGTGCATAGATTTCATTCTTCAAATTTATAGGACAAGGATCTGGGAACACCCCAAATTATCAGTGCATTAGCATAGAAGGAACCCCAAATTCCTGTATCAGCCCTACCTACCAGCTATGCCTACCGTTGTGAGGGTTTCTGTGTGATCAGCCCTAAGGCGTACCACCTGTAACAAGCACTAGTTACTTTAGTTTTGTGGGGTCAGTGGATACTACTGCCATTTGGCTTTCTTGAACGTAGTGAAATCAATTTTCTCTACTTTGGTATCAATATTCATGCAGTACAGGTTTCCTAAAAAGCCAAGGAAAGGCACAAGATAAAGGTGTACTTTATATCTTCCTGTGGCTAAAGGAAAGGGCCAAGTTTATTATTATGTCCCTGGTAAAGCTGGGTTCTGACCATCAGTGAGAAAAGCTGCCTCCTTCTGGAGCTGCGACATTCCCTCCCTTCCCAGCCTCAGAATAAGTGTTACCTTCTAGTAACAGCGCTCAGAGCGCCAGCTTCAACTGAGCCAGCATTAGCAAAACCAATTGTTTTAATCCAAGGAAGAACCAGCTTTCTTCTGCTGTTAACCATGACTGTCAAGCATTGTACCCAGTACTGTATTTGATACCTGATATTTGGGAGAGATCTAAGGAAGAGTTTAACTATGTCAAGAGACAGAGTAAATTTTACTTAGAACTTCAAATCTTCATTCCCTTTTCCCTGGGAGAGTTTAATTTCAACTGCTACTTAGGTTTTTTTGAAGGTAGAAAGTGGCAGAAGCCTGTCTGAGGAAAAAAGAAAGAGGAAGGAAGTAAGGGAACGAGGGAGGAATGGAGGTAATGAAGGAGGGAAGGAAAGAGGGAGGACAAAAAGGGGAGGAAGGGAAGGAAGAAGGGGAAAGAAGGGAGGGAGACGAAGGGAGGGAGGAATGAAAGAGAGAAAGTAAAAGAGGAAGGAAAGAGAAGCAGAAGGGAAGGATGGAGAAAGGAAGAAGGGAGGGGAAGAAAGAGGGAGATAAATAAGAGAAGAAGGAAAGAAGGAGACGGAGAAAGGAAGGAGGAAATGAAAAGAGACAAAGAAGGAAAGAAAGAAAACCTATTAGCATATCATCCTTCAGTACCCTGACCCTCCTGGGCCCACTTATACTCCCCTTCTCTCTGTAAGTGTGTCTTTGCCCGGAAGCTAAGAGGCTGAGAGGCTCCAAGGGCATTTGTGGCTAAAAGAGACTCTCATAGTTAGAAATAAGCATTCTTTACATTCTTTACATTTTTAAATAAAGCAGACTCTGGCCAAAGACCAAAGGAAAGAGTTGTTACCCGTTTATTTTATGAAGTGAATAATAATGGACAATGCTAAAACAAAGAGGATTTCCTTTGTTTTACTTTTTTTTTTTTTAAACTTACTTCTCCATGGAGAAATTAACCCCAGTCTGACAACATATAGGTAACAAATATATGAGCAATGAGTAGAAAGTCAGCCCAGAAGAAAGACAGTGGACCAGGAGCATCTGCACCTTATAAATACTCTGAAATCCATAGCAAGCTCTGGAGAAATGGCTGAAAGTTTTGAGGATCCCACCTCACCTTTAAAGAACGCAGGGAGGGGCGTGCATGATGGCTCACTCACTCAAGCATGAAGTTTAGATGCCCAGCACCAGGATGCACCTGTAATCTCAGTGCTCAGGTGTTGAAGACAGGACTGTAACACGGTTGTGGTGCTTTGATTCACGTGTCCCCCAAAAACTTAGGTGCTCTGAATGCTAAGTTCCTGGCTGATGGAGATTGGGGAATTAACATCTCCTGGAGGCAGTGTATTGTTGAGGGCGGGCTTATGGTTGTTATAGCTAGTTTCCGCTCGCCAGTATTTGGCACACTCTCCTGTTCCTGTTGTCCACCTGGTGTTGGCCAGGGGGTGATGTCCACCCTCTGCTCAATGCTGTCAGTTTTCCCTGCCATCATGGAGCTTCCCCTAGAGTCTGTAAGCCAAAATAACCTCCCCTTTTTTGTTCCCAAAACCTACTCTTGGTTGGATAATTTCTTTTTTTTTTCTTTTCAATTTTTTTATTAACAACTTCCATGCTTATAAAAAATATCCCATGGTAATGCCCTCCCTCCCCCCACTTTCCCCTTTGAAACTCCATTCTCCATCATATCTCCTCCCCCTCTCAATCAGTCTCTCTTTTATTTTGATGTCATGATCTTTTCCTCCTATTATGATGGTCTTATGTAGGTAGTGTCAGGCACTGTGAGGTCATGGATATCCAGGCCATTTTGTATCTAGGGAGAGCACATCGTAAGGAGTCCTACCCTTCCTTTGGCTCTTACATTCTTAGCACCATGTCTTCCACAATAGACTCTGAGCCTTGGAAGATGTGATAGAGCTATTTCAGTGTTGAGCACTCCTGTCACTTCTTCCCAGCACCATGATGCCTTCTGAGTCATCCCAAGGTCACCGCCATCTGAAAAGAGAAGATTCTCTCCCAAAAGTGAGAGTAGCATTAATATAAGGGTATGAACATTAAGAGAAGTGCTTACTTGGCAGTTTAATAAGCATAGTCTGTACATTTAGCCAGATAGCAGCAGATGTTACAGCCCTAGGTCTCATGACTACTCCTGTTTTAAGTTTTCAGTATCAGGGATGTATTCCCTCCCATGGAGTGGCCCTCCAATTAGAGGGCATTTGGTTTCCATCATGACAGATGTGCCACTATTCCACTCGTTGACTCATTTGGCCTGGCTGGCTAAATATAACGCTTGCAGTGTCCACTGTTGAGTATCTTCACTGGTGATTTCTCTTTCTCCCATTGAACTGCATGCAGAATGGCTTCTTCCAGCTTTCTGTCAGTTGCTCTACATGGAGGAGGTTATCAGCTCAGTTCCAGCAGGATTTCTCAGTGGCCTTGCAGCCCAAGTATGTGGAGTCTTCAGTAATAGGGTCTTACCATCTATTCCTGGTGGGAATACAAGGGCCTTGGCAATGGCCTATAATGTTTTGGGGGGTATCAGAGACCTCCCTGGCCAACAAATCACTGGACATTATCCCATCCCTGGCACTGAAACTTTTCTAGTAACAATCTATGGCTCCTGAGTGTTCCATTGTCCAAAAAAGTAGGTTTCCATATGATTTATGCCAGCAGTGTGAACCTGGCTGCAACAAGGATTTTGCAGCGGTTCAGAGAGTATCCTTGAACTCCAAACCCTGGGTTTTTACCTATTTTTAACAAAGAATTGGAATAAACAAACTGAGGAGGATAGTTTATGAACTATTACATTTGCTGGGCGTGGTGGCACACGCCTTTAATCACAGCACTTGGGAGTCCAGGGTAGGAGGATCGCTGTGAGTTCGAGACCAGCCTGAGACTATATAGTGAATTCCAGGTCAGCATGGGCTAGAGCAATACTGTACCTCTAAAAACCAAAACAAACAAACCAAAAACCTATTACATTTGTTTAGGGAAGTCAGGGTGAGAGGAGGGTACAGTGAAGGTGACTGGACCCTTGAAGGTAAAAAAGGCAGGAAAGTTTGCACTTGCTAAAATCAAAGGTGATCTGACTTATGATCTCTTGCTTACTTCCCTAGACCTGTTTCTCCACAAACAACCAGGACTCCTGGGAGGGAGGTCTTTCACAGAATTTAAACATTGTGGTTGACCAAGTTCAGTCCCTAGAACTTGGTGTCAGGACTAGACTCATACTGAGACAGCCCCTAGCCCTAACCAACCAGCTGTCCCTCTGGTTCACCTGAGCAGAAGACAGCCCGCCACTATAAGGTTATAAATACCTTTGCAAGGGAAAGGCAGGCTCTCTGACCACCTGGGAACTTCTAGCTGTGGGTGAGTTTTTCCCTCAGCTGGGAGGGCCCCCTAGCCCTTACTCTCCACCTGAGCTCCTTTATCCCCTCCATCTCCCCACATAGCAGGAGCTCCTTGAACTTTCTTTTCTCTCTTTTCTTTCCACAGTTGTCTCCAGGCCCTCCACATGGGTTCTCTAGCCATAAAGGTGCCTTCCCTGGGGTCTGTATTTTCCTCAATAAATATAAGAACTTAATAATTATCCTTCTTAGTCTTTTTTATGTAATTCTTTGATTAAAATTAGAAATGAACCTAGGGTTTGGGATTCAAGGACTTCCTTGGACCCCCAACACCTCATTACAAGGGGGATAAAGGAAATGAATGCACTGCACCGATGTGGTCAGAGAGCCCACGAAGCAGCTGAGTATGAGCCTGGAGAGAAAACATGAAAAGGGACTTTCAAAAAAGCTCAGGGAGGTGTTTGGGAGCAGACTGTCTCAGGAAGGCATTGGCACCCTCAAGTGCCTGCATAAGAGCTGATTGGCCTGGGCCCAGGAAAGGGGTCCACACAACCTGGGTAAGGAGAAGAGAGAGAGAGAAGAGAGAGAGAGAGACTGCTGATTGAATGAGACCGGAGCAGATGCTGAATTCCAGTTCTGCTGCAGCAGGCCTGTGATGTGACATGCTTTAAGATTTCACTCACGTGAGTCTTTCCCTAACTGACTACCTAACAAGGCTGCCTGACTGGTTCCCTCTCTGGAGGCTCTCAGATACAAACTGGCTAGCTAGTTCCAGCAGAATCTGTAAGCTTTGGGTTGACTGAGAGATCATGTCTCAGTAAACCAGGTGGAGAACAACTGAGGAGGACACCTGATGTCAACCTCTGGCCTCCACATGCATATACACACACACACACACATACGCACACACACACACACATACGCGCACACACACACACACATGTGCAACTGCATGCATACACACACACACACACAATAAAAAATGAGAACTCAAGCATACCATGTGAGACACACTTAAATAAGATAGACACCACCCTGGAGCTTTCTCTAAACATTATCAAGGGCTGTAAAGATGGCTCAGTAGATAAGGAGCTTGCTGTTGAAGCATGGATACCAAAGTTCAGATCCCCAGACTGCAAAAGCCTGACATTGTAGTAACGCTCCTGTGGTGAGAAGGGAGACAAAGGTAGAAGAATGTGCCAGAAGCTTGTATGCCAGCTAGCCTGGTGAATAGAGAGCAGTGGGCCGCTAGAGACTCCAGGACTTAAGGTTCGTTGGCCATCACCCCTGAGCCTCAGACATCAGTGCAGGCCAGTGGGCTGCCATAGGGCTGTGGGTAAAGTTATTTCACATAATGCCTTTATATGGCTGAACCAGGCCTTTGAGGACCAACAAGAGGAGATGGAAGGCAGCCTTCCTTGGATCAGGAGAAGGGCGATCCTAGGCTTGGGGAGAAAATGAGAGCATTAAAGAGAACACTAGAGGTTAATTTAGCCAAGACAGGCCAACAGCTAGTAAGACGATGCCGTCAAGAGCTCCTGCTTCAGACAGAATCCTTAGCATTTGAACCTCCATCTACTGTGCAGTGCATGCAGTGTGTGTCCAGCATCTCCACACCACGGGCTCCTATCTGCAAAACAGCAGTACTGCCTCCCAGAGCTGCTTTGAGAACCAAAGGAGGCATAGGTAAAGAGCAGAGCGCAGGACAGGACACTTAAGTAGATGCCAAGTCATTGTTATCATAACAATCCCATTACACCCTGAAGATCATTTAAACAACCACCACAACAAAAACTCCCCAGTGCTTCCTGTTCTAAGTCCTTCCTTCTGGAACACAGTCAAGTTGTTTTTATTATTTGTTTATTTTGTTTTGTTTAATAGTCTTAATATACAAGGTGGGAAACCTCTCCAGCAGGCAGAAAGCCAGTGACTCTTGCCTGGCAAAGGTCTCCTGTGCCCTCCTACTTCAAGCATCTTCTCAAGGCATTTGGCCTATAACCCCCCTAGTTCAGAACTGAAAAGTCAAAGGAGACTTTGCCCCCCCTGTTAGACTCATTAAGATGAATTGCCTGTCTTCTCTTGGTGGAAATAGGAATAGGATGCTGAGTGAGCTCCAAGGGGCCTAAGAGCACACTGGTCTAATTAGGAAAGCTGTCTTGGAAGAGTGGCAGGAGGAAATGGGGGTGGGTGGGTGATGAGATAAGGAAGAGGGGGCTGTTGGTCTGCAGAGGTAGGACTCAGCACCAACACTCATCCGCACAAGCAGCACCTTTGAGAACTATCTGTACTCCAGGGGGGTTGGGAGCTTCCCATCCAAACTGTGGAGAAAGACAACATTCACAGCTCTGCGCAATGCTAAGCTCAGTGCATTAAACCTTCAAGAGCTTTGTCTAGACTTTGATTCTTTGTGCCAGGTTCAACCAAATACCATGATCGAAATCCCATAAAATTCTACTGATTTGGGATTAGACATTTAGGTAAGTACATTTGAGTACTGTTTTCCTTATGAAAGAAATTGTATTTCTGTTTTTTAAAAAATATTTATTTACTTATTTGAGAGAGAGAAAAAAGAGAGGAGAGAGGGAGAGAGAGAGAGAATGGGCGCACCAGGATCTCTAGCCACTGCAAACCAAGTGCAGACACATGTGCCACTTTGTGCATCTGGTTTACATGGTAACTGGTGAATCGAACCTGGGTCCTTAGGCTTCACAGGCAAGTGCCTTAACCACTTAAGCAAACTCTCCAGTCCTGTATTTATTTACATATGGAGAGCAATTGTATTTCTCCAACAGGAAAGAAGGTGAGGAATACGGATAGGAAATAAGATAAGAAGTGCCAACAATTTCTTGTGTGGTTCGCGTATTCATCCCGAGTACCAAGGGCAGCATTGCTTTTGTCATTGTACAGAAAAAAACTGCGGTTCACTCAGAGGCAAAGTGAGACTTTCTTCAAAGTCAGACCTCCAGATCCCCTCCCTTCCAGCAGTTTTCACCACACCAATTTGCTTCCCTATTATGTCCACTGCAAGCTGGGCATTCTTATTCTGTTCCTAGCATTTTTATGGCCTTTTCCTCACTTATAAAGTGAGGAGATTAGAATAAATCACCTCAAAGTTACTTCCCAGCTCTGTAATTTATTAAAAGGAAGGACCTTTTCTACAAGGCGGAGGCCTGAGAATAACAGGATTCTTTCAACGTTTGGAAACACCCTGTCCCCTCACTGGCAGAGGGAGACAAAGCTGGGATCCACGGGGGAGCTAGTCGTGGGCTGAGAAACCAGGCAAGTGTGAATTCTAATCCTGGTGCTGACATTGACTTCCTCTTAATCCTCCCAGTCACTTTGTTTCTGAGTCTCCATGTATGCAACAAGGTTAACAGGCCCCATCAATCTCCCAGGAGGGTGTTCACGGCTGCTGGGTATTTGTGAGGAGCTGGAAACTTCATGGCTGTGAGCTCGTGGTGTGGGGGTGTGGTAAGACACAAAATTCATGAGAGCTCCTTATAAGGCAGATTGTTGAAAACTGTGTTAAAAAGAGCATGTGTTCCCCAAAACCTGCTTCATTCCTGTGAATACGAAACTCAATTAGAAAAGCAGTCACTCCTCAGTTAGTTGTTCAGATATGCAACTGAAACCAAACCTTTCTAAAGCCACACTGCAATTGAGATTCCAGAACAAAACTAGACACATTTTGGAATTTTAAAAAGCCCCCCAAAATTATATACACACATAAATATAACCTAACCTCTCTCCTCCCAATGTTATCATTACCAACAGAGTCATAGAATGAATCAGAACATACTTGAGCCTTTTGTATCCTCATTTAAATTGTCCTAACTTTTTTTTTTCCCCCCTCTAGAAAGATTGTGGAAAAGATAAAATTATCCAGAATTTTCAAAGTACTCGGTGCGTAAGAGGGTGGACGGACGTAGCCAAGCCGGGCAGGAAGTCTCGCCTCCAAGGTTAAGCAATGTGCCGGGTGAGCTTCACGTTCCGTTCCTTTTTTGAGAAAGATTTACGTCTACGTATTTGAAAACGTACACATGTGTGTCTGCATTTTTTCATACAGTGCCATTGATGGGTTCCCAGGCCGTACCGCTTTAAGCATCACAATTCCCCCCCCCCCCCCGCCCCGGTCTTCTGTGATGAGGGGATGTTGGAGAAGAGAGCTAGCTGTGGACCTCATCTGCGTGTCCTGCAGCCTGCCCGTCCTGGGAAGAGGGGTTTTCTGATGCTGCGCCCGTATCTGATCATCACCAGAAACGGACCATTTCTGCACTCGCCCTCGAGAGCTGTGTGTGAGAGCCTTTTGTGTGATTGTTACCATCCACCCCCCCCCCCCATCCCTCAATTCTGAAGCGAATTTCTGCTACTTTTCCCCGGCTGTAATAAACTAGGGACTTCATTTTCCTACTCTGGACCTCATGATGACGTCACAGTAGCTATAGGAACCCCAGAATGAAGCGCACAGAAGAAGTTTTTTTTCATTTTTTTTTTCCCTTCATTCAATAAAGGCTCCATTTTCTGTCACACTGTAACCTTTTGACCTGTGTCCTAATGGCACTGGTCACTCAAGGGCAGAAGTTCAGCCGTAGGTTAAGTCGGTGTGTGTTTATATTGAGGAGCGGGTTTGTTTGCGCTCACTTCCTGTTGTCTGCCCGCACGATGCAATTGCTCTTCCCAGCCATGAGACCCTGGCTGCTGAGTGAGCCCCTTGCCCCGCGAAGTTAGAAGAAGGCTGTCTCCTGTCTCCAGCCCCTCACTCACCAGCCTCTTTTGTCCGTGTTGCAACTGAACTGAAATAAGCCCAGTATTACCTTGACAAGGTTGAGGTAGAATACACAAGTCTGGCTATTCCATTGGGTCGCAACAATTTCCCACTTTGCATTTCCTTACGTCTATATATCCTATTATGATTATTGCTGTTGTTGTTGTTGGTGGTGGTTCGGTTACTGTTTTAAAACTGTTCAAAGGTAACGGAAAACCATAAATTAAGTAACCGTTGCACCAAGTAAAAGCAGCTTACATGGGCAAAGCTCTGAATTAAAAAAGAAAGTTAGGGTGGGAGAGATGTCTTAGTGGTTAAGGCACTTGCCTGTGAAGCCTTAAGGACCCAGGTTCAGTTCCCCAGGAGACACTTAAGGCAGATGTACAAGGTGGCACATGCATCTGGAGTTCATTTACAGTGGCTGGAAGCCCTGGCGTGCCCATTCTCTCTCTGTCTCTGTTTCTGTCTCTCTCTCTCTCTCTCTCTCCCTCTCTCTGATAAATAAAATACTTAAATAAGAAAGCTATACAATTTTGCCCAAAGTGTCTCTTTCCTCTTTCTTTTGTGAAATGTCTTCTCGGCCCACCCAACTCACTACTGCCCTCCAGCATCTTACAGAGAGCTTCACCACTAGCATCTGTGCTAAGTGACTGACTGGTTATGGAAAGCGTTGAGGCGCGGAGATATTTATCCATGCTTGCATGTATTCATTGTACCCAACTACACATACACCTATTCATCTCTTCATTTTACAGATGAAGCTGAGTTCTAAAGAGGAAAGTCGTCTGGTATAGCTGCAGTGCAGTGTGGCACAATGGATGGTTAGCAATTGGACCATCAACCACCATAACAAAGAAGAGTTGAAGGCTGGGGAGATGGCTTAGCTGTTAAGGCACTTTCCTGTGAAGCCTAAGGACCCAGGTTCGATTCCCCAGTACCCATGTAAGCCAGATGCACTGGGTGGTGCATGCATCTAGCATTCGTTTGCAGTTGCTGGAGGCCCTGGTGCTCCCATCTTCTCTGTCTTTCCTCTCTGTATCATTCTCTACTTGCAAATAAATAAATAAAAATATATTTAAGAAACAAGAAGAGTGGGGTGTGCTCATATGTCATTTCCTATCTCACCGAGGCCTTTCAGCATACCTATGACCCAGGGGAAGGTATTGTCCACATAGCAGAGCAGTTGCTCTCAGGAGCCCCATTGTCTCCTATCCAACTGACTCGCAAAGGTTACCACAGAGGGAATGTTTAACTTGGTATCTTTCCAAAAACACCGATGTACTCTCCCAACTGGCTCTCTCTTTCCCAGCCATGCTGTGTGACAGACTAGGAAGCTTTGCATTGGGTATATAATTAACTACTTGGCCTCTTCTCCACTAGGTAGACAGATGATACACAATGCTTCCTTCCTTCCTTTTCTTTTGTACCAAAATTCCAAGTTATGCATGTCCTTCTGTTGCTCAAGCTCTTGTTTCATCTCCCCCCATATGGGGTGACAGATCACTACAACAGACCATTATGGATGGGCCCTCATGTGGGAAGCCTGCCCTACTGAGGCAGATTAATGATCATCTTGGAGCAGTGCCATGTTCTGTTTTCCATGGGCCAGATCCGGATGCTGCTAAAAAAGATATTAAAAAAAAAAAAAAAACCATGGGCACTTAATCATGCAATGTTATACTTCCCAGTGCCAGCTGTTCGTCAAATTATGAGATGAAACAAGGGAGTTATAATCCCTGAAACCTCATCTGAGCCTGTGTTGTCACAGAGGTGCTTCTTACCACATGGCGCATCCTTTTCCAAGGTTCCAAGGAACCCACAAGGGCACTGAGTCCCAAGGGTTAATTTCACTTTGTCTATTGACTTCCTATGAGAACAAGAGAAATGATGTAATGGAATACTCCCATTTCCTTCATTTTATTTTTCTTCAGGTATAAGTGGTTATCTCCCTAAAAATACATGATTCTCCTTCCCCAAATGGTTAAGCACTTCCTACTGCAAATTTTTCTTCATACAGCTGTTCCTTGTGTTTTATTTTTTTTAAATCTCATCATGGTTTCTTTGCCTAGAATTACTATCATTGTCTTCATTCTAGCTTACTATAAGCATTTTTACAATTTTTATGGTGACTTGATGTTTTTTTTTTCCATCTCTAACCTAAGGCTCATTGTCAAAATACAAATATATGGAGCATAGTTCTTTGTATATAATTTTGCCCCAATGCTAGCAGTAAAATACATGTATTATGTACCTGTGCCCAAAGACTATTTTATAATTGTATATGGAACCTAGGAGTTAAAATTATCTCATTGAAGATACGAATGGTAGATGTCAGATTTTTCAAGGCTATTGTAGAAACATCAATGAGTAAACCTTTAGACACAAATCGTCAGAATGGACCTTTGCAAGAGGATATTGACAAGGCAGCCTTATTCAGCCCCAAAGAGTAAAGTAGTTTCAAGTGGATTTCACTGTGTGTATTTCAGGGGGACAGAGCTGTGCAGAGTTGCAGGTGCTTTTAGTAAACAAAAGGACTTAAAGGAGTCTGAAAAGGATTAGAAACTCAAACTCATTGGTGGTAACCTGAATAATTCATAAGGCTGAAAGAGGAAGGTGAAAGCATTATCTATAATGTGATTTAAATACTTGTTGATTTAATTGTTTGAAAACTAAGTGTATCATAAAAGAGACTCTATTTAGTCCAGAAAGGACATAAAGTGAAGGAAAGAAGAGAAAGGGAAAAGTTGGCTTCTTCAGGGAAAAAAAAAAAATCAGACAAACAAAAAACAGACTCCAGCCAGAAACACAATTCACTATACCCCCATTGACTGGGCCTTGGTGGCCAAATCATAGAGTAGAGGAATATATATATGTGTGTGTGTGTGTGTGTGTGTGTGTCGCAATTGAAAACATACACCATGGCCATGACACTGGGTTTGTTTCCTCATCTGCAAAATAAGAATAATGTATTTACTCCAAAAACTGATTATAAGAACTAAAGAAAATGTATATATAGACACACACACACACAACATATATATTTCTTCCCTAAAAACTGATCCTGACACATGGTAAACTCATGAGAATTCATTGTGGTGGTGACAGCTGACGTTACTATTGGGTAGAACCAAGAGGCAAGACCTTCACAAAGTCAATCAGCTTTGTGATCACGTAGGAAATCTGACTGTACTTGAAAGAAGGACAGGATTGCTCCTTGTATCTGGAGCTCCCTGATTCTGCTCGACAAGCTCTGGGAATCCCTCCGTCTCCACCACCCTCGTACTGAGGTCATAAGCCCACACCTCAATGCCCGGCTTTACCTGAGTGCCCGGGACATGGACCTAAGTACTCATGCTTGTGGGGCAAGCACATTACCAACTCCAGCCCCTATTTCTAGTTTTTTTTTTTTTGTTTGTTTTTGTTTTTGTTTTTGTTTTTCGAGATAGGGTTTCACTCTAGCCCAGGCTGACCTGAAATTCACTACGGAGTCTCAGGGTGGCCTCGAACTCACGGTGATCCTCCTACCTCTGCCTCCCGAGTGCTGGGATTAAAGGCGTGCGCCACCACGCCCGGCTATTTCTAGTTTTTTGAGGGACCTCCATAGTGATTTCCATGATAGCTAGACTAGTTTACATTCCCACCTGCTGTGTATAAGGGCTCCCATTTGCTTACATCCTCTCCAGCATTCACGGTTATTTGTTTCCTTAGTGACTGTCATTCTGACCAGGGTGAGATGGAATCTCAAAAGAGTTTTTAAATATCTTTTAAAAATGTTTATTATTATTAACAACATATTTCATATGAACACAACATGTGTTGGTACCCTCTTTTCCCTCATCCCTGCCCCCATTCCATTGGGGATAGTCCTCAGTGGGGTTGCAGGTGTTCCCCGTAGGGTTGTGGTTTATGCCTTGTGGGAGGAGCAGTCAGTTAAGTTGGGGGGGGGGAGGGAATGCCTCTGGACATGATGTCTCAACCTGTGGCTCTTAAGGTCTTTCTGTTCCCTCTTCTGCAAAATTGCCTGAGCCTTGGTGGGTGAGTTTTAAGCCTACTTCAGTGATGAGCTCTTAGGAGCCTCTGGATTTCTGCTTTGGTAAATGTTGAGTGTCCTCAGGGTCTGTGTCCTACGCCCTGGCTCTGATTATTAGGTTCAGCATGGGAGCAGCACTCTTGTTCATCTCCCCAATTTCTCTGTGGTTTCAGCTGCAGTATGGCTAAAGTGCGAGGGGTAGTTTATCTCCTCCAGTCCCGCTACCTTCCCGGCACACCCTCCCGGGCAGGGAATCTAGGAATTGGGGACCAAGAGGCACTTCAATCAGGAAGGTTCCTGCTTCCGCAGCAAGCTCACAGGGTGCAAGCAGCCCCAAGCCAGCCACAGGGGGACCTCCAAAAGCAGTTTTAATTTGATTTCTCTGCTAATTAATAAAGTTGATCCAGCTATACTACTACTGTGTATTAATGTGAAGGACTCTAAAGTCAATGTATCACAGTGATACTTGAACCTCAGTGTTTATTGCAGCTCTATCCACAAGAGCTAAATTATAGAACCAATCTAGGCATCTAACGACAAAGTAGTGGAGATTAAAATATAATACATATTGGGCTGGCGAGATGGCTTAGCGGTTAAGGTGCTTGCCTTCAAAGCCTAAGAACTCACGTTCAAATTTCCAGGTCCCATGTAGCCAGATGCACAGTGATGCAAGCATGCAATGTTGCACATGCACACGAGGGGGCACAGTTTGTTCCCAGCAGCTGAAAGCTCTGTGCCCATTCTCTCTCTCCGCCTCTTTCTCTCTCTCAAAATAAATAGTAAAAAAAAATTATATTTTATATATATATATACTATGTATAAATTCTACTACATATACACATAGTGGAATTTTTTTTTCCCATGAGAAGAATGAAGTTACATCACTTGCAGGAAAATGAATTGAACTGGAGATAATCATGCTAAGCAAAGACAGCCTCAGTAATACAACCATCATATGCTTTCTCTCACTTGTGGTTCCTAGATTTCAGAAATGCTCATTAAATCACATACACACATACACATGAGACATGCAAGTAAAATGAAAACTGTCTAGGGAACAAAGAAGACAATGGGGTTCAGAAAGGGAAGTAAGGGTATAGAGGGGAAGATAGACAATATATACAATATATACTTTTATGAAAATGTCCTTATGTAACAATTTACCCAATGAATTTTTTTTTAAAGAATATAATTCTTCCTCTCTTCTGGAAAACACCTAAAACATTTACTGTCTTACCAACTTGTTTAATAGCCAGATTCAGTCCCAGTTCTCTACTTTCAACCTTACTAAGAAAAAGTGAATTTTACAAAATAAAAACCAGTAGGAAAAGTGATGAAAATGATGGGAATAATTTGAACAAAGGCAGTAAAGAAAAAAGAGAGGAGGAGAAAGGAGGGGATGGGAGGGGAGGGGAGGGGAAGGGAGGGGAGGAAAGGAAAGGAAAGGGAAGGGAAGGGGAGGGAAGGGGAAAAATGTGAAGGTAAATTCAGACAAGATATATACTAGAACACGAGTATATCTAAGAAGTGTGAGGGCAAGAAGGGAGATGGGATTCGGCGCATATGATACATGCCCAGGTGAGAGCAGCATGCATGCTTCAGCTGTGAAGGAGAATGCTAGAAGTGTCCATGGGATGGAAGCAAGTTTTCTAAGTATCAGAATACCTGTCCTCTCACAAATGCTCTGACCTTCAGTTTCCTTGAGGCTTCAAGTTTTTGACTCTGTTGTGTCAAACTTTTGCTATGTGCCAAGAACCATGAAGATACAGGATCAAAATCCAATTACAATATCCATAGAATTAAGAAATTGCGGCTGGAGAGATGGCTTAGAGCTTAAGGGGCTTGCCTGCGAAGGCCAAGGATCCATGTTTGACTCTCCATGTCCCATGTAAGCCAGACGCACCAGGCGACACAAGCATGCAAGGTCACACATGCGTACTAGGGGCGCACATGTTTGGAGTTCAATTGCAGAAGCTGGAGGCCCTGGTATGGCAATTCTTTCTATATAGCTGTCTCTCACTCTCTGTGTCTCAGAAAAAGATTAATTAAAAAAAAGAAAGAAATCAGACTAAGATCTATTCTGCATGTCCTAACCCTATCACTCCACCATCAAGATCCAGCCAATTGGATTTTCAAACCAGTGAATGAAGAAGTTCACCAAGTGCTGTTGCATACAGTCTGCACAGCACTGAACTCTAAAGAACTTTGCTAAGATTCACGACCACTGGCCTGGCAATCATTTTACTCTTTCCAGGTGAATAAACAGGTGGAGAAAACTTGATAAAGAGTGATTGATTTCCTATAGTGTCTGGGAAATTAATTGCAAATGAGAAATGAAAAATATAGAAGTGCACTATATAATGGTAATCAGGAGGTCTATTATCAGGGTCTAATTTTAATCAACTCTTGACTTATACAAATAGAGATTTAACTGATTGGCTGATTAATTCTTTTTCAGGTTTGCATGTTTTCAAGTGATTTGTGATTTTAAAAAAAAAATGTCTTTCTCCCTTTCTTTTAAGAATCTCTGGCAAGTTGACATACATATGGTGAACATATGGCCTGCTCCTAATTGATTTAATTCAAAAGAGGGCCCAGGGGACAGCTCTGAGCACTGTCTGTTTGAGAGCTTTGGGGATGTTTATTTCAGAGTGAAGGGTATAAGTGTGATTCCATCAGAGTGCCGCAACTGAAGCAGGCATAGCCTTACCCACATATGGCAGGAAGTGGCCTCAGCGTAAGTCATGAAGACAGTCTTATCTCCAGCTATCTGAACTGGCAGAACAAGAGAAAATATGACACTTATTTCAAGAAACATTTTCTGAAAAAAAAAAATATATATATATACTGGATTTTCACAGGGGAAAAGATAGTGCCCAATTAACCAATGTGCACACACACACACACACACACACACACACACACACACACAATTAGAGAGCAATTTGCCAACATTCCAGGATGGTCCTGTTTGCCTAATGCATCTTCCACCTGATGGAGAGCATTCTGCAGCTGAATGGCTACGGAAGGGATCGTGCAATGGCTCGCATTCCTGACCCACAGACTGCTATAAATAAAGCCATGTGTCTAATGTCTGTTGGCCAAATGGCTCCTAGATGACAGTAGTCCAGCTGTAACCAAACCCAAGCCAAATTTAGTGCACTCTATTGTCTTCTCTGGGGTGAGTATGGGAATTTGGGCATGCTGTTTCTTGTCCTGTCCAGTTTGGCTCTGACAATAAAGTTGGAATAAGTGTCATAACCTGATGGAGAACTTACTCATTGGAAGTTTATTGGAACCCTTAAGACTGGTTCTCAAGACTAAATTGAATGAATATGTGACATCTGGCTGTGGACATTCAGTATTTTTGTGTCAGTAATGCCCTATACCCAAAGTTCATTTTGCTGTGTGACAAAAGCAAAAGGCATGTTAGATATACTAGTACTTCTGAGTCATGTATAAGAAATACATAATTGATAAATTCATTTATATATTTAATATGTATTCATAGTTATATAGTATATGTAATGTGCATATGAACACATACATATACTTACATATTAAAATATGTCATAATGTTACATATGTCACATGTTATGATATAATTTTTATATTTCATAAATGTATTATTTATAGGCTTATGTGCTATATATAATCATATATATATATATTATACATCACTTACATTATAAACATCTATATGTTTAAATATACACACATATCCTAATATATAAAATATACATGTACCTTTCATTTCTTGCCTCTTTAGCCCTTACTCTGACACAGTACATGTCGGATAAATTTTTGGTGAGAATTTCCATGACATTCATAACTGGCATGAAGTGGAGAACCTTCTAGTGGTAGTAGTACTAATCAATTGTTGGTTGAACTTGTACAAAATCTAAGTCCTGATGTAAATGTGTTCTTAGCTAAGTACTTTGTATCACTTAATACTGACATGATTTAATCCTGGGGAGGATCTTATTATCTTCCAGCTCACATGTTATGGAACAAAGTGTGAGGAGGTCAGACACTGTGCTTAAGGACAAGTAGGTTTTAATCTAGTATCTCGCTGATCTGTTTGTAACCACCAAAGGTTCAACAGAGTTCTGAGAGCAAAGCGTCACTTCTACAAGGTCTCATTGGAAAGATCGTATGATTTTTTTTTTCAGTGATATTATGTCTCTTACTCTGTTCTTTTCTACCTCTTCTGGGAGTTACTTCAATTATATGCAATTGTCCTGGCAAATTTTCAAAGGCCTAGTATTCCTAAACAACAAGGAAGAAGTGATTGAGGGTGCGGACTTCTGATTCTGGAAACAGATTCCAGTCCAGAAGAGTACCATGAGAAAGTACCAGAGTTTCCAACGGGCCTTTTGTCCATTTCTGTATGTCTGAGTAGTCCAGAGAAAAATTACCAAGGATTGGGTCACCCTCAAATCCTTTGCAATGGAACAGAGTCTCATTGCGTAAGTTCAAAGAAAAATGTTTCATCTTTTCCATTAGAAATTCATACTAACTAAGGAGGAGGCCTTTGAGACCTGTTCTGAGATCTCACGCTATGTACGCTGGTGTGTTCTGATGTATAAAGTGCACTGTGGAAAAGAGCAGTCAAGCTTATGGACATAAATCAAACATTCCCTTCCTGAACCTCATATGGCCATGGAGCTAAGAGCAAAAAGGGCCCTGATAAATATCTCTCTTGTGTATCATAACAGTATATTTTGTTCTACTCAGTGGCACCCAAAGAGGGAGAACCAGTCCAAATATTATTTTAGAGACAAATATTAGTTCATGTATATGTTTTTACACAATAGGGTTATAAATACTTCTAACGCCATTCCTTCATCAACCGAAACTTGAACCTCAATAGTTCCTACAATCAGATGTAGAAGTTGAACACAAAGTGGCCATTTAAACTTTCTGCATTACCATGCCAAAGTAACTCTTTAAGATAGTAACAGAGAACTGGAGAGATGGCTTAGCGGTTAAAGCACTTGCCTGCAAAGCCCAGTATCCACATAGGCCAGATGAACAAAGTGGCACATGCATCAGAAACTCATTTGCAGTGGCTAGAAGCCATGGCAGGTCCATTCTCTCTTTCTATCTGACTCTTTCTTTCTCTCTTAAATAAATAAATAAAAGAGGGGTGGCAAGACAAGTCAGTGGTTAAGGTGCTTGCCTACAAAGCCTAATGATCTGGGTTCAATTTCCCAGTACCTATGTAAAGCCAGATGCACAAAGTGGTGCATATATCTGGAGTTGATTTGCATTGACTGGAGGCCCTGGCACTTCCAATCTCTCTGTCTGTCTCTCTTCTCTTCTCTCTGTCTCTGTCTCTCTCTGCTTGCAAATAAATAAAAATCTTTAAAAATAAAATAAAATAAAGATAATAACAGAATTAACAGAATATGGAAATAACAGAATAAAGATAATAACTAAGCCGAAGTAGGTGGATCCCCATGAGTTCTAGGCTGCTTAGGTTTACAGTGTGAGCTCCTGGTCAGCCTGGGCTACCTCAAAAACAAACAAACAAATGAACAAAAATGTAAATCACATAAAGGCTGCAGACCTATATAGTATAGTCTCTTCTGGACTCCCTAGGGTGTTGTCTTCATTTAAGAAATCAAGCACAACTGAAGTCCGTCACTTTTTTAGCCTTTTCACAGAATTTCTCCCAAATTCATCTCCCCCCCTCACCCCCTCGCCACCACTGTGAACTTCAAGGTGATCATCCACTACAGAATTTTGCAGATATCATAGTTTCAAATATTCTTCTTCATAAGCTGTATCAAATGTAAACTAATCTTTAAAATATTTTTAGTTATTTCTTTCAGAGAGAGAAATAAGCAGAGAGAGAAAAAGAGAGAGGGTATGGGTATGCCAGAGCCTCCTGATACTGCAAACAAATTCCAGATGCACTTTGTGCATCTGGCTTTATATGAGTAGTAGGAAATCAATCCCAGGCCATCAGGCTTTGCAAGCAAGTACCTTCAACTGCTGAGCCACCTCTCCAGCCCCATGTAAGCTCATCTTGATTTGAAAGCACAGCCACGGGAGATATGAGTAATAATTGAGCAGCATGTACTTAACACAGCGTCCACTGTCACTGCCCAGTATTCTGAAGGGAGCAATACAGGACTCCCCCAGAATACGTGGACATATACATACAGAAGATCCTACTTAACATCATCTTCTTGCTAAAAGACATTTCAGGTAAATATTTGCATGGTGGACAATTTACGATCTTCTTTTCCCACAGATATCTCTACTTTTCATCAAAGATCTGTTTGTCACCTGCACAAACTGCAAGTGTTGAAGCCAGCTTTGTGACCCCCTAAGAGTGTCTTTGCCATTTCTGAACGACCTGGGCATCTGAACATGTGCCCCGTATCTATAAGCAGTTGAGCTACTGCAATTTTCTCCACGGAGCACAAAGCATGTCATGCAGTCATCTCACATGTCACTGTGTGTCAGACAACTGCTCTCTCAAGTACTCTGGTGAACTGATCAGGAGACACCTGTCATCCTGGTTACATAGCAGGGAAAGCCTGGAGCTGGGATGCCAAGGACTAGTTTCCGGACCAGAATTGGCCTCCAGCTTGTTCCATTGTTTCTACCCATCTGCTCCTCACTGAGATGGCGAGGGCCTTTGATGACATGCCCCCAGTTCAATACACCCGTGAGTCTATGATTTCACAATCACACAAGATAGTGGCAACTTGCTTCACTCTCTCCTGAGAGCTTACTTGGAATTTACTTTGTATAAAATGCTTGGAAGAACATTTCTTTACAAAAAAAAAAATTTTAATTTAGAAGATTGAGCACATGCTATTATAAGCTTTCATGTGCCTGTTGACACACATAAGCCCTCCACTGGCCACAGCGTGGGACTTTGGGTTCAGCCATGGAAACTTGCTTCAGAGGATCTACACGTGGGCAGAAGGAGATCAGTGGGACTTAGTTTGTGATAGCACTGAACTGAAGAAATATAGAAAATAACAATTACTATTTTGTCTGTTTAAAACTTTTCATCAGAGTAAACAGAATCAATTACTCAACCAGGGCCAGTGGCAAGCCAAGATCTTGAGCTACTTGGGAACTTACAGCTTTTCAGAACCATGTTGGGGCAAGGTGACTCACCACCTCAGCCAATGAATGATCCTTCAGAGTCAGGGTGAAGGAAGTTTGAGAAGCAGCTTAGTCTAAAAGCCACCACCTGATCAGAAAAGTGCCACGGCTCCCAGCACCGACCACCGGAGCATTCCTAAGTCTTATGGATGGCAACGTGTTGTGGTTTAATATGTGACATGTCCCCATACACTCATGTGTGTGAACATTTTGTCCCAGGCTAGTGGCACTGTCTGGGAAGGTGGTAAAACCTTTAGGAGGTGGAGTCTTGCTAGAGGAAGTGTGTCATGATGGGCAAGCCTTGATGCTTTCTAGCCTAACCTCGTTTCCTATTCACCCTTTGCCCCCTGATTGTGACTGCAACGTGACAGCCGGCCTCCTGTTCGTGCTGCCGTGACTCCCCCAGGAGGATGGACTGTATCCTCTAGAACTGTGAGCTGAAATAACCTCCTCCTGCCTTAGGTTACTTCTTGTCAGTTATTTTACCACAGCCATGAGAAAAGCAACTAATATGCAGTATATGAGAAGTAATGTTTTCGTGACAGCTTACATTTAACAATTCAAACTGCACCTCGAAAGACATTTCACACAGAGTGAGTGTTTTGTTTTGCTGTATTTTTTTAATCACTTTATCAGTACATGGAATATTAAAGGGAGAGAACAGACTGTAAAATCCAATTTTATCCAAAAATCACAGAGTCTGACTTGCTGGAGACTTTAGTATGTTTTCCAGTTGCAGAAACGATGAGAAGCTCTGCTAACCACACCTGTGAATCCAAAGCATGAAATGGAAACAGCTGCTTCCTCCACATTCTACCCAGAGTTGTGAAGCTGTCCTGGGACGCACTAGCCGGTAAGGGGCACTACACTTAGCAATAGCCGCATGTAGCTTCTGAAAAGCAGATACGTTTTCACGGGTAGAAGCTTTTGAATGCATTATAGCTCTGTTGATATCTGCCTTTGTTAGGGCCGGTAGAACTCCCTCACCTGGCATGTCAGGTCTGTTTAGTAATCCCCATGGGGGTCACTCAGCCTGAACTCTGCAGCTAACACCTCCCATCTTGGTATCTTTCCTGCTGTCCCTTCCTGAGCTTCCACCTTGTCAATCACTAACTCCAGGGAGCCTCCACACTGTACTTTCTCTCTCTGAGGTGTCAACACATCCCAGCTGGCCTGCGGGAAGCTTGATTTAGTTTATTTTCCTGGCATAGCTTTCAACATCAATGCCTTTCATTCTCAGAAGTACCCCATTTTGGAGGGTAAGTCACATGGGTCATCCTCCGTGTGTCTTCCCTCATCCCCTATCTCTTTCTGTAGTATTTATTTTGCCACATCAAAATATCACCTCACTGTGTATGGTGGTCCACACCTGGAGTCCCCAGCACTCATGTGGTTGAGGCAGGAAGACTGTCATTTCAAGCCAGTCTCTGCTTCAGAGTGACACCCTAACTTAAAAAAAAAAAAATGGGCCGGACAGATTGCTTAGTGGTTAAGGTGCTTGCCTGTGAAGCCTAAGGACGCATGTTTGAATCTCCAGGTCCCATGTAGCTAGATTCACAGTGACACGAGTAGGCAATATCACACATGCACACAAGGTGGCACATGCATCTGGACTTTGTTCACAGTGGTTGAAAGGCCCTGGTGTGTTCATTCTCTCTCTCTCCCTGTCGCTGTCTCAAAAATAAAATAATTTTAAAAAGATCCTAATGTGAATGTTTACAAAGTCATCCTATATCCTTACATTTCCTTCTGAGCTACAGAGATAGCTCAGTTGTCAAAGTGCAGGTCTAGCTAGCATGAAGACCTTAGACCTCCAGAGCCCGAGTGAACAAAAGGCATGGCCACATGCCTGTCGCTGAGGTGGTGGGGTCAGAAACAGGGTAGGATAATCACTGGGGCTCACTGGTCAGCAAGTCTGAATAAAAAATGGCAGCTCCAAGTTCAGTGAGAGACTCCTAGAGTAGAAGAGCAATAGAAGAAAGCAGCCAGCATTCTCTAGAAGAATTAATTGCATAGCAATACTAACAAGATCATATATGCCAAGGCACTATGGTCATTTTTTCTAGTATAACTGTAGATAATCATTAAAATCTGTATCATCCTGACCATAGAATTGTACATATCTAACATTTTCCCAGTATGGAGTCAATTTATTAAAGCTCATCCTTGGTTATGTTTTCCCCTTTAAGCTTAAATTCATACAAATTCATTCAGTCAATTTTCAGTATTCACTATATCTATTGAGGTACTAATATATGTCAATACTATATTAAACTCAAAGTAACTGATAGTAAATAAGACAGATATTATCCATGATTTCATAGAACTTATATTCACGTGTGAGTGTGTGTGTGTCTTAAGGTAGGAAAAGACGGCAGGGACTTTGTTATAAAATAAATAAGCTGGGCTGGAGAGATGGCTTAGTGGTTAAGGCACTTGCCTACGAAGCCTAAGGACCCATGTTGCACTCCCCAGATCCCATGTAAGCCAGATGTACAAGGTGATGTAAGCACACAAGGTCACACATGCTCACAAGGCAGTGCACATGTCTGGAGTTCAATTACAGTGGCTTGAGGCCCCGATGTGCCAATTCTCTCTCTCTCTCTCGCTCTCTCGCTCTCTCGCTCTCTCTCTTGCTCTCACTCTCACTCTCACTCTTGCTCTCTCTCATAAAAAAGGCCAGTCTGTTGGTTTTGCTTCAAATAAATAAATAAATAAGCCAACACATATATAAATATATGTGCTAAAGTAAGTATTCTGGAATAATAAAATTAGTATAGAAAGGTAAACTATGATATGTGGATAAAGGAAGTTGACATTAATAATAATAATAATAATAGTTAGCCATTATTCAGTATGTGATTAAACACTGCTTTAAGTATACATGAGTGTACATTCATCTAATCCTCTGAACACTCTATTAATTAGGTGTTACTAATCTTATCTGTGAGTCTGAGGCATAGGAGACCTTGGTCACTTACTCAAGGTTTGCCTTGCCTGGTCGGTGTTAGAACTGGACTTTGCTCCCCAGTCGTCTGCTTCTAGAGCCTGGGCATTTTGTCTGTTGGATATGAATATAACCCCTTTCCTGTGGGATGAGAAACCGAAGTCAAACAGAAATATTTTAATGGCCAGTGCCATATTTCTGTCTTTACTATATTATCAAGAACATAAATTTCTGCTGCCAGCTGCTCCAGTCTTCTCTTAGCCTGGAGCATTCATGGTGAAAGACAAAGCAGGTGGATGAAGACGGAGCTGGAAACGTCACTGCACTCCAGAAACATCCTTCTGACCCTCCCCCCAAAAGATAAGCTGCAATGATTTTAAATATAGCAAACGCTTTCCATGATCAACCATTTTAAAGCAATAATCTGCGAATGGAGACTGATAGCCAAATGTACATAAATTCAATGATTGAAAAGAGCTAAGATGCCAGGGAAATAATCCACCACTCTGAACGATAGTAAACTAACTTTACTGAAAAGTGTAACACACTGCATTCGTGTCTTTATGAACTTAACTTTCTTTCCTTCCATGAGGGAGTTACCCCTCTTTTCCCAGCTTAAAAAGAGTCATTTTCCTCAAGGATGAAAAGCTTTGAATTTTTTTTTTAACTATCGCTTAACTAGCCACACTAAAATGCTTTTAAAATAGGCTTAAAAATGTACACACAAGATCCGGGGAAATCTTGCTCCAAGCATTATGTGAGACAGCCTATAATTTGACTCCTCAAATGAACACAGAAATGACCTTAGATTCAGGAGGATAGTACTGAAAAGCTCACAATTGAATGAATAATAAATGTTATTACAATTAATGTTTAGAACCACTATAATCAATAATAATATATATGGGCTATTTCATTTGATTATATATGAGTGTGTTTATACAACTGGAATGATGCTTCCATTAAACATTCTACAGCAGATCATCACAGTTTAATTCTTAAGCCAAAAATTCAGACTTACATAGTTTGTAAATACATGTATGTATATATGTAGATTAAGTTTTTTATGTGCAAGCAGAGAGAGATAGGCAGACAGACAGAAAGAGTGGGCACACCAGGGTTTCCTGCCATTTCAAATGAATTCCAGATGCATGTGCCCCTTTGTGCATTGCCTTAACCCGTAATCAATATCTCTAACCCATAGACTTACATATTTATAATTTGATATGATAATTTCATAGGTTAGATTTGAAAAACAGCACATAGAAATTGGCTGGGCAGTTTAGGGTTGCAGAACCCTCAAAGTGAATAGCTTTCTCTTGGCTAAACATGGCAATTGTCATTGGGCCTGTAGGGGAGAATCTAGATCATTATGTTTCCTACAGGTCAGATCAGAAAGGTGAGACAGGTCTGTCCATTCCTTATCTCTATCCCCTTAGGGAGTCCTTCCATACCTTCCAAGAAAGCCCTTCCTAGATTTCAACAAGATTGCCTTTTTCCAGAAATCCTGACCCCAGACAACCTATCCAGGGGGCTCACATAAAAAAAAAAAAAAAATCCCATCCTGAGTCTTGAGGTGGGCTTCTCAAACCTCCTCTTGCCTTCTTGAGCAACAGCTATGTCTTCCTTCCTTTCTTCTATCTATAATCTAATAAAATAGTCCTGAACCCTTTCCTCCAGTCAGTGGGTTTCAAGACAAGAGCCCCGGAGGCCTCTGACTCAGTGCAAGTTGTGTGTGACTGCTGACTTCTCTGGCTCCCTAACTCCACCTAGGAGACGAGAAAGTCTTCATAGTGTCATAGGACTGACACCTCAAAATTCTTGTATCAGATTGATTTCGAAAAATGTGGCAGCATATAAAATGTACAAGAACTCAGGCATACACATTCATTTTTTTTATTGTACGTGATATTTCCACAAGAGTGAATATGCACACCAAAGCCTCTGGTAATTGCTCTTCTGTGAATACACATGGGAGAGAACAAGGTGCTTGGGACATAGCAGTACACTTAGGAAGATATTATAAAGTCAAAAGAAATCATCCCCGGTTGTCAGCCAGCCCCGAGCCTGACACAGGCTTGATGGCAACACTTAAAGCCCATCCGTGAGTAGCTTCAGATCTACAGGCACGCACCAATACCCCAGACCAACGTAGGCATAGGCAACCCTTTATGTCTGCCCTGTCTTGGCTTTTGCAGCTGCTGTTTTCTCAGTGTTGTCTCCGGGGCAGTTTCCTGTTGCCATAGCTGATGGCCTGCCCACGCCTGCCTGGGCCTTTCAAGTGTCAACACTCCCAGGCCGGCTGCAGTGGTCAAATGCTTGTTAATGAGATATAGCAGCTGGGTAGGGGCTGAACCACTGAGACGGATAAAGGAATGCCGCTGGTGCAGGAAGCGATGCCTTTTGAATCTTTTCAGCAGGGTGAAAGCTTTCAAATCAAAGAGGGTATGTTGTATTCATTAATAAACCCAAGTTCCCATGCAGTCACATTAAAGCCAGCCGTTTAACTTTGCATCAGACAGGTGAATTTCCACCCCCCCCCTCCCTCCCCAAACTCGGATTTTATCCTGAAAGACAATGGAGACGAAAACAAGGCTTGAGCTTGGGACCAAGCAGCACTTCCTCATCTGTCGGGCTGACCAGACTGCTAAACCAAGCAAGGGGGTGCCGCTTTCTTTTTCAATTTATCCTTTTGTCTGTGTATTTGTCTCTCTCTCTCTCTCTCTCTCTCTCTCTCTCTCTCTCTGTGTGTGTGTGTGTGTGTGTGTGTGTGTGTGTGTGTGTGTACGCGCGTGCACGCTCCTGTGCATGCTTCAGAGCCCATAGCAACCACTCCTGTTCCCTTCTCTTGAGTCTCCTTAGTCTGAGGCGTTTCCCTCCCCCTCCCTGTTTCTTTTAAAACAAAATCAAAAACAGAATTAACAACTTAACAACTACTAGGGGGGGTGGGTGGATAACATAGGCGTGGATGTGGGTCCATATGGCCGCTGGCTCAGATGGAATATAGCTCTGACTACCTTCATCCGGCTACCCCCAGCCCAACCTGTCACTAAGATGGTTCCCTGGGAGGGAAGCCTGGGAGTTGACAGCCTTCTAAGACAGTTCCAACAGCTGGGAGAAGTTAGAAGAAGAAGAGGAAGAGGAAGAAGAAGAAACAAAAAGACAATGAAAAATCAAACTACTAGGGAACCCTAAAATTACTGTTGATGAAAAGAACATTGATTCTAAGTACATTTTCTTAGAAATTTAGACTCAGGGGATTTTAGTAGGTCAGTAAGTAGCATCAGAGATAAATTTTATATTTTTGAGTTGGATGAGGGAATTCAAAAAGAATGGTTTAATTTTAGAAGCAGATATATATGTCTTTATTTTTTAAATCATCTTATAAATTAAGTAATAATTTACCCAGCCTGTATAATCACTATAAATCAATGATAGCATCTATATATTATCCTAATATAACTGCAAAGGAAAGCCAGCTAGCTAAGCAAATTAAGAAAGGAAAAGGTCCATTCTTCAAAGCTCTTCAGTCCTTAAAAATTCATAAATTATTTTAAGTATCAATTTTTATGAGCAGGTTTTCCATGACTTTCTCTGTGGAAATAGAAATGGGAATGCCATTTATCAAATACTCTCACATATCCACATATCACAAGCTAGATGCTTTAGAATGAGCATATGCACAAATGGTTCTACATATATACGTATGTATGTATGTATGTATGTATGTATGTATATATTTAGACATTACTCATGTTAGTATTCATAATGTTGTGAAGCCTTCTTTATTACCAATCAAGACCCTCAGCTGTGGGAAGTTTATATCAATGACCTGAAACTCTAATTAATGCCTGTCTTTGTTTTGCCATGTTGCCTCCTTGACTGGACTGATTTTGGCCCTGTCACCTGGATCTAAAGGCTAAATAAAAGAAGCATGAACAATCTATAACTAATTCCAGAGAAAGTATGGTGTTGTGTATGTTTATAGGGGGTGTACACTATGTGTATGTTGGGGCTGAAGTAGGAGTAGTACATTATTAAGAAATAATCCAGAAATCCTAAAGAAAAAAAGTGATAGTGGGACTCTATAATGTGTTTCTTTCCATGACATTTAGCAAGGACAGATCTGTAAGATGTTACGTTAACAGACAGGTCTGTAAGATGTTACATCCATAATTTAAGTAGCACTTCGGAATGAGATTAGAATTTATTTCAAGCGCGGGGGGGTGGGGGTGGGGGGGGATCGAGTTTAAGAAAGTCCTTGATTAGAATCTAGTGTCTCCTGTCTCCTCCTTCCAGATCCAATCTCTGTTCTTTACTACTTAGGAAAAGCATGCCTGATTGTGACAATCTGATGGTATTCTGCCTAAAAAGAAAATTCTTCCAAAATATGACAGTTCATACCCACTTGGACAAGATTGTCACATGGTTGGTCTTAAAAAAAAAAAAAAACCTCTCTCTTTCTGTGTGCTGTACTTCAGCAGGGAGAGGAGGGTAGCTGCATCAGGGACTTATCAGGAACCAGGGCCTCTTAGCCTGCCACTTAGGAATGTGCCTGTCTTGATAGTATCCAGCCAAAACATCTCATGGTCAACCAGGGACACTTCCTGTCAGAGAATAGGATGCAGAGGTACAAGGCACTGGGCTTGCATCCCTCTGCCTAGAAATTCACAGGAGCTTAGTAATTCCTTAGAAAAGCAAAACTCCCAAACAATGCACAATCATCACAGTTTCTACCATAAAACAAAACAGAAACCTCTTTCCCCAGAGCACACGTGCGCTTAATGTAACTTTGGCATTTGAGATACGTCTGTGTTTCGTTCTTTTCTGCCTCCCTCGCACTGCCTCCTCTTTACACCATATCCTCAGTTCTTGGCTTTTTTTTTTTTTTCTCTCTCCTTAAAAAAATATTCCAAGTGACAAGCAAGTAGCCCCTACTCAAA
Source organism: Dipus sagitta (assembly GCA_036346955.1). Taxonomy (NCBI): domain Eukaryota; kingdom Metazoa; phylum Chordata; class Mammalia; order Rodentia; family Dipodidae; genus Dipus; species Dipus sagitta. The sequence continues at coordinate 30,383,186 of CM070772.1, forward strand.
TAGAACCTGTAACAACATGCCTGGATTACATTAAGGAATGCTGGAGGGGATCCCAAAAGCCAGTGTTTGAACAGCCAACCTGACAGCATGCTCGGACCCCAATGAAAGGGCTCCAGTTACCTAACTCCCTCGGAGCTAATCAGTGTAATCCGCATGACAATACATTGTCTGACTCCAGGAACCTACAGCCATGCCCTGGCAGGAGGGGATGGCCCGAGGGACCCACCAGAGTGTCCAGACTTTTGCTGGTCATCCAGGGACAAGATCTTCTCTGGCCTCTGGCAGGCCATGTGGACCAGAAGGTTTTTCACAGAGTCAGATAACTCCGATTTCCTAAAGCGAGTAAACTTAGCATGGAGACAAAAAAAAAAAAAAAAAAAAAAAAAAAAACAGAGCAAACCGCAGAAAAAGACCAACAGCCAATGTCCAAACCCCAGGAAACAGCAACAGTGATCAGAAAACCAAACAGATTTAGAAAAAGATTTGGAGGAAAGGTCTGAACCAGTCTCCCAGAGCTGGAATGTTCCGAAATGAGCCCTTTGATTAATTTTCTCTTGGACAATGTGAAGACCAAAAGAAGGAAGAAGGAGGGATGATTCAGTTTCTTAAAGGTTGCTAAGGCTAGTTAGTCCATTTCTGACAGTTTGCCTAAAAATTCGTTACAGCATAGCAATGCAAGAAGAGACCATCTGAAGCACAGAGTCGTTTCCCAAACCTGGACTGCCTGACGAAGCAGCAGAATACTTGTGGACCCCGACAATTGTCACTTTATTAAACCTCCTCATTCAGCAAAAATGAAAAATCAATGTCTGTGACTGACCTTTTTTTGAGTGGGGGGGGGCCACTTATGTAACCAATTCTGGTTTGAGACTGTTTAATCGATAAGCTGCATGGATTTGATTTCTGCTCCATAATTTCAGGCAAAGCCATCCAAGAAGAGGAGGGCTTGTAGAGAACAATAGCCTTGATGGTGTTTCTATCTTGCAGACATGCCTCAGGAAAAATGAAGAGGAGAAAGGAAAGAAGAGAGAGTGAGAGAAGTTGGGAATTTGACGCTTTGCCCCAAGGCTTCTGCATCATCTTGAATGAGCTTTCCTGCTCAGTAGACAGCCAGGTGGGACATGATCTCTAGGGGTTGGAATAGCTTGAAGGTCCTGTGGACTATCAGTGCAGAATGGTTAGATAGCCATTCTTATCTCTTGTTTTAAAGCTGTACATCAAAGGACTATTATCAGCTGCTGGCATGGACAGACAGCAAGTCTTGCACTGCCTAGATAGCTGCAGTGTGAGCAATATCCAGCAGTGTCCTTTCTTACGGTAAAGGTAGGCCAAAGAGAAGAGAAAATAGTGCCATTCTGGCCACAGTGCCAAAGTACTGATGAGTGAACAGGAAGAGAGCCAGGTTCTGGGAAATCTGGGAACTCAATGAGAAGTCACAGTACCAGTGCGTTTGCGTGAGGCTGAGTTCCAAAATGGAGAAAAACAAATACAGGAAAAAAAATCATTTAATTTGTTTCAGTTGCTTTCTTAATGAGTTATTTATCTAACATATTTGATGAGCAACTTTTGGTTGTGTGGGGGGGGGCGGGGGGCTCCAGAAAGATGCTGGCAAGGCTGCAAAGAATGAGACAGGCGAGAAGGCTGCCCTTGGGGAGCTGACACCCATCGCAAAGAGTGTGATGATTTCGCTGCATCCTAAGCACAGGCATGCTGAGACGGCAAAGGCTGGCCTTAGTCAACTGCTCATTTTCCTCTCACAACATACACTTGATAGAAGGTGTCACAATCTAATCTACGGAAAAAGGAACCACTTATGTGAAGTAATGTTATTAATTGCAGCTTAATTGGATGATGTCTGCATGTGAACATCAACGATGATATTTGTATGCATACATTAACGTTTGAGCAGGTGAGGGAGGTGTTTTAAAATGGAGAATTCTTTCTCCCTATCTGCCTCTTTCTCTCTCTCAAATAAATAATTAAAATGTGTTCTTAAAAAATTGAAAGAGAAATGGGGCTGGAGAGAGGGCTCAGCATTAATGTGCTTGCGTAGAAACCCTACGGGCCCTGGTCTGATTCATGAGTACCAACATAAAGTCAAATGCACAAGGTGGCACATGTGTCTGGGGTTTGTTTGCAGTAGCTAGAGACCCTGGTGTACTCATTCTTACTACATTAAAAAAAAATTCTATTTATTTATTATTATTTATTTATTTATTTATTTCATTTGAGAGAGAGAAAGAAAGAGAGAGAATGGGCACACCAGGGCTTCCAGCCACTGCAAACAAACTCCAGACGCACGTGCTACCATGTGCATCTGGCTTACGTGGGTCCTGGGGAATCAAATTGGGTCCTTAGGCTTCACATGCAAATGTCTTCACCACTAACCACTAAGCCATCTCTCCAGCCCCATTCTCTCTCTTTCTCTCTGTCTCTTTCTGTTTCTCAAATAAATAAACAAATAAAATATTTTTTTAATGTAGAATACTAAAACATCACCAGGAAGAGTTGAGTTAGGGAGAAACAGTTGCTCTTCATGGAGGTACTTATGCTTTCACCTCCAAAATCCCAGAGCTGCCCATGGGCCAGGATTGATTTTCTAGATCCCAAGGAGAATTTCCTAAAGGGCCACATGCTTGCAGTTTACACAATTCAAGGGGATGATGAAGAGCATCAGAAATAGGCAGAGTTCAACAAGTCCAAGGTAGGAAAGATGGTCCACTGCAAAGCAGGGGATGAATCAAGACTTGAGCTGCTCAGTTAGCATTAATTCTGCTAAATATTTTTTTTTGGTGCACAGAAGTCAGCTGAATATTTCTGGACAACAGTAAGTGTGAACTGGGAGTACAAAGGCAGTATTCTTTAAAAAATATAAGCGGTGACTTGTCACATTTTATATAAACTTTGAAGCAATAATAAAGCAATCATTGGGGGAAATGGTTATCTTTGAAGATAAGGATTAAAAGGTTAAATAAGATATACTGTATTTTCAAGTGCAAGGACAACAAGGAAGTTCTCTGTAGAAAATGTACATCTGTCTGAAGCGCTTTCTTTCAATTCTTCACCTTTATTGGGGTCTCTCACAGCATTACCACAAGTTATGAGATATGTTTCCAAATCTATTTTCTTGAGGTACCTAATAACTTTTACCTAATACTACAAACTCTAGCTTATATGATTATGGAAAATATTTGCCTTTGTAGGCCAGTGTCTATGTATCCGTTCTATGTTCTCTTCCTTCCATTATACCATACCCCAAAAAATAAATACCCCCCAAAAAAGAAACAAATGTAGACTCATCACTTAGGGAAGGCAACTTTTTAATTTTAATCTTAGAAAAATCTCAATACAAAAGAAAAATGTATGAATTACTACCCTACTTATAATCTAAAATGCCCATGCCTCATTATTTTAGAAACAAATTTCTTAACAGACAGCTATAGCAGAGGTCTATTTTTTCCAAGGGGTCTATTGGCCATCTGTTTTGACTCTGTGAGTCATGCTGTTGGCATGCACTGACACTGTTGTCACAAAAGCACTGCCATTTTCTTCTCTTTTTCAAACAAAATAAATGTATTAAAGAGAAGCGACATTTTGTTCACACAATAGAAATGATCCAACTAAATCATGTACATAACAATCCTCTTTGGAAATGATTAAGTTAAATAAGCGCACTTTTGTTGAATAGCCAGAGTCTACATTAGTAGCAGCGGACTTTATATGGTACTTTTAGGTATTTTAGGTATAGTAGACAAAGTGGCATGGTTTCAAGTTGTCTTCAGAATGAGGAAACACCACATGGCTGGTGAAATCCACTGTTTCCCCAGTGGACTGAGCCATGAGGAATATAAACCATGAAGATGTCTGATGTTGTTAGGTGAGTCATGCCAACGTGTACTCCAGCAGTCACCTGTGGACAGACCGCTGAAGTCCACATGGTTTCAAGTCTCCCAGAACCTACCAGATCCACACAGAAAGCATTACTGAATACAGGTGTCCTTCATCTAGCAAAACAGATAAACAGAACTCCAAACTCTCAAAAAGAACTTACCATGAAATAATGCAAGGCCCCTGTGGTTCCCCTACAAATGTCTTTTCAAGTATAAGCTGCTTTATGCAAAGAAGCATTATTTGAATGGTAAAAAACTTGAAATTTACAGCACATTTTTATTTTATTTATTAACTTGAGAGAGAGAGAGAGAGAAGGGGGGGGGAGAGGAAAGAGAGAATATGGGTGCACCAGGGCCTCTTTCCACTGCAAATGAACTCCAGACGCATGTGCCATTTTATGCAGCTGCCTCTACATGGGTACTGAGGAATTGAATGTGGCCAATCACACTTTGAAAACAAGTGCCTTTAACCACAAAGGTATCTCCCCAGCCTTTACAGAACATTCCTACAACACATTCACAATAAATAAAAAGATGGCACATGAATTAAAATTGTTGCACTTACTGAATGCTCAGCAGAGAAGAACTGATTGCCTTTCTCTAACTTACTGTGAATTCAAAAACTTATTTCATACAAAATGGAGCAGAAAAGATAACCAATCTGACCACAGGAGTCATAAAATTGAAGGACTGCACCCAATCATCACATAGGAAACTTCTGAACTATAAAATAGTCAAGCCCCCTATATCATTTTTTAATGTAAATAATGTTGGCTATAGTATATGAACCATTCATAAATCACAACTCAAGGTTGACCTTTCACTTTTCTATCTAGAGAAAATTTCATTTTTGAATATCCAAGAATATTTAAACTATTCAAAGTATTTTAAGAGAACTTTTGGCACATGTCACCCAAGCTCAACAGCTAACAGCTGCTGCCACCTATAGGCCCGATCTCAAGAGAAAAGGCAGAGACTGGCACAGAGGTTTGCAAGAAACTCTGTTCCACAAAGTTTTCACTCAATTAAAAAAAAAAAAATGTGGTTGGTCTCTACCAACTGTTGAAGTAACTCTGAAAAAATGAATTTGAAATGAACAATCTTTAGACACATCTGACTGTGATGACCCTGTCTATGTACAAGAATACGTGATGAGGGGATACCATTTTAATTGACGACTAGCTCATATCACAGAGCTGGATGGCTTTAGATATTCTTTCCCAGGAGATTTCATTAACTCCTCCCTAGTTTGCATAAGCTAAAGAGAGAAGAAAAGGAACATTGAATCCACCCAAGACTCTAAGTTATTTCCTTTCCACAGTCTTACCAGTAAGAACGGAGATAATGATTATTGTTTCCAAATGTTTTATTTTATTTTTTAAAATTATTTACTTACGTGCACGCTCGCGCGCGCGCGCGCGTGCGTGTGTGTGTGTGCGTGCGTGTGTGTGTAGGTGGGAGAATCCTCAGATCCTCACCTGAGATCTCAGGTGCCATATGTTTGCAATGATGCGTGAGGTCACGTGGTCTCAGGGAGAGAGTGTAGAGAGGGTAGGATGATCAAGGATGGGGAGCTTCATTCATGCAGCCTTGGGGAGGTCATCGTCCATGCTGGGATGGAATTTTTCAGTTTGTGGGTCATCCACATTTCTGTAAGTAGACCCTCACCCACACTCTGTAAGGAAGCATACAAAACCCACTGGCTCACCAGTTTGACTTGGGTGGAATTCCTTTAGCTTGTGGTAAGGTCCCAGCCTGAGGGGTGCAGTAAGTGCTCATCAGCATCTGCCCAGAAAAGAGTTTGTACAACAATTGATATGGAACATCTTTTGGAAATTATATACATTCAATGAAGCTAGTTATATTTAACAAAACATATTGATGCAGGGGGTAAAGTCAAAATGACAGGAACTGGTCTGGGTTGTACAGATGAAATGTTAGGCTTGCTCTATAAATTTTCATGGAGTTCTCTGCTTACATGCTTCAATGTTCAAATGATCATTCAGATCTCACCTTTAGACATACATGTCTCCTCAGGATCCCAAAATTTTACATATGATAAGCTTAATGTTCCTTTTCATTTCCTTGAAGCAATGACCCAAGGAGGCCAGAGCTTGCTTCTCTAACACCTTCCTCTTCTTGCCCCACACCTCATCCTCCATTATTACATCCCAGTCTTGCCCAAGTGCAGAATTCATTATCTTCTTATTTTATTTTATTTTATTTTTTTGAGGTAGGCTCTCACTGTAACCCAGGTTGACCTTCACTATGTAGTCTCAAGCTGGCCTCGAATTCATGGTGATCCTCCTACTTCTGCCTCCAAAATGCTGGGATAAAAAGTGTGTTCCACCATGTCCGGCTAGAATTCATTATTTTCTCCATATGTTTTTAAACATTTACTTCTGAAAAAATTTAAAAACATATATTTATTTGTGAAAGACAGAGACTGGGAGAGAGTATGGAGAGAGTGTACCCATACCAGGCCCTCTTGCTGTTGCAAACCAATTCCGGAGGCAAGTGTCACTTTGTGCACGTGGCTTTATGCGGGAACAGGAGAACTGAACCCCAGCCATCAGGCTTTGCAAGCAAATGCATGTAATTGCTAAACCATCTCTCTAACTTCAACTTCTGAAGGTATTTAAGGACTAAAGAATCTTGGGGATAATAAGAACAGAATTAATAAACCTGCTTGTGAAATTTTACTAGTCAGAGAAAACTTTTAGCTAGTTTCATCCTATTTATTCCAGTTTCACAATCATTTTATTCCTCCATCTTTCCTTCCCCTCCATTCCTGAACCCAAAGCAGAGTCTTCCCGGAAGCCCATGAATTAGGAAAATAATGAAAACAAATGCAAGATAAACTTTTTGCAAACCTTGGAAAATGAGCTGATCTGCTTCACTTCAAGTTTTTTGGGCAAAGATCCAGAAGTAAGTAAGAAACAAGATCCTGTATCCACAGGGAAGAGTGCAAAGTGTAAAAATAAATGAAGAGCTGAACAGTGGCCCATCTCATTAATGAAAGAGGAAGTGCCCTTCCATGATCAGGTAAAATCAGGAAAAGTCAGGAGTTGTCCTCAGATATGACCCAGGGAGCAGTGACTATTACAATCCTTCCATCTAAATTAGTAATATAGTGATGCTGTCAAACTGACAAATGCTTACGTAGATAACAAAACTTAAAAAGCCTTAACTTTATCACACATGCTTTATATAGAAAAATTAAAAAGTAACTTGCAACTTACAAAGAAAGTTATACATTTATTATTCTAGTAAGTTATAAGTATCACCAACTATGAGGTTATTTAAGAAAAGGGGGAATAAAAGGGGCCATGCAAAGTATAAAAGAGAATTTTCATTAAAATTTCAGTTAATATCTCTAGTAGATATTTTGACCTGCTCCGTTTCTGACCTGGGCCGGTTCACCCCTCCTTAGGCAACCTGGTGGTCCCCTGATCCCGGGAGGTCACCATACTGATGCTGAACTTAGTGTGGATACCGGGTAGGCAAAGCTGACTACGGCCCAAAACTCCGGGGCTCAAGTGATCCTCCCTTCTCAACCTCCCAAATAGCTGGGACTGCAGGTATGTGCCACCATGACTGGCTCTTGCAGATATTTCCACTAGCTGACTCTACTCCTCTTGAAATAGCTTCCAGTGGCTGATCAAGAGTGGCAACATGACTTGTTCTGAATAGCCATAGATAAGAAGTCACTGGATGTGACATTCACAAAGTGTTTCAAACTATACATATATCAGTTATAGAAAGCACGTAGATTAAGTCCTATCTTTTGCATTTGTTTGGAACCTGCTGCAAGACTGCAATAGTTCTTCCAGGATTATATAAAGAGACAAGGCCCCCATGGCAATGCTGGCTCTGAATGACCAGATTATCTTTCCAAGACATACTTTAATCTGCTCTCTGCCAGATTCTTGCTACAGGAGAAAAATCAAATGTAAAGGGAAAAATGGTAAATAAAATGCAAAGTAAAAGATGTAAAAAGAGAAAGAAAATGGAAAAAGCTAAAAATTTAATTTTTACTAAGCTACTGTGACCGGACTTTCTGTTTATTGTGTAAACCGACTCACCTCAGGCAGGACACCAACAGCTCACCAAAGGCATGATGCTCACAAACGCTAGCTTGGTGAACCAAATTGTTTATTGGCTTTCCTTACAGGAGCATGGGTGAGGGGCTACTTACAGGGGCTTGTGTCACCCAAAAGTCTCACCTCAGAATGAACAATGGCTTCACCATAGCTGTAGAAACAGACTACCTTCCATCCTCTGTATATTCTAGCACCTCCGGAGACCATTTGCAGCTGGGACAGAACTAGAAACTCCAGGACAGGAGTGACTAGAATCTCAATGTCATCAAGGATTCAAAGAAGATCTGACTCCATTCTTGATGTGTCACCGCTGCTAGCTTTCCATCTCCACTCCTCTCTCTTTCCTCTTGCCCCACCATTTAGGCAAACTGATAAGGGCCATGCACACCCTTCCAAGGTCCAAGGGCACTGGCCTCCCTTGCTCCTCACCACAATAAAAGCCAAGGGCATTTGTCCCTCTCTTTACTTAAGTCATTTCTTACTGGCTGAGGTCCCCACCCTGTTCACCTCAGAAGGCCTCATTATGTGAGTAATAAACATGCACACCATCTTGGGGAATGTATGGCGCCATCAGTCTCAACATTTAAACCAGCTGTGGGTGGAGAGTTGGTCCTGCCCACTTGCTGCCCACTGCAAGGCAACCACAAGAGAGAGGCTAAATAAACATATTTCCTAATATACAAGGCCTCAGAAACCTTACTTTCCATTCACCCTTTCTGGAAAAAAATAAATAAATCTTTTGAAGATGTTCTCCAGAAAAGACACCCACCTAAAAACATAAGTGTGATTCAAGACAGAGCACTTCATCCAGAAATACGATGAACATAAATCCTGGAATTCCTATGGCAAGTCCAGATAGGAATCAGACCAAATCAGAACAAAAAGTCAGAACTCCAAGAAGTCAGAGTTTCTAGAATATCAAGACAAATTATGATTAAGAAGTTGAAATGGAGGGCTGGAGAGATTGGAGCAGTGGTTAAGGCAAAGCCTAATGGCCTGGGTTTGATTTCCCAGAACCCACATAGAGCCAGATGAACAAAGTGGTATGGGCATCTGGAGTTCATTTCCAGTGGCAAGAGGCTCTGGCATGCCCTTTCTTTCTCCCTTATTCTCTCTTTCTCTCCTCTCCTTGAAAAAAAAAAAAAAAAGCAGTAGTTGAAAGGCCTTAGTATCATGATATAAAAGTGTTTCTTATGTCAAGAATTAAAAAAGAAACATCTAAAAATTGCAGAGGAAAAATGCTCAATAAAAATTTATGATTCAAACAAAGTAAATCAAAATGGGAAATGATTTTGAGTAGCTGATACCGTAAAATAAAACAAAAGGAATCTATCTAACATTGACTTTGGTTCATGTTACAGAATTATAGTCAGCCTTCCATGCTCGTGGGCTATGCTGTCTGGATTCCACTAACCCTGAATGGAAAAAATATATATATTTTAAACTGCATCTATACTGAACATGTGTAGACATTTCTTGTCATGATTCCTTAAACAGTACAGTATAAAATGATTTCAGGATATTTACAATATATTATATGATAGTAATAGGAATCTAGAAGGAGTTAAGGGTGAATGAAAGGATGTATATAGGTCATATGCAGATAAGATACTCTGCCATTGTGTATAAAGAACTCAGGAATTCACATATTGTGGTATTCATAAGTTTCTTGGAACTAGTTTCCCATGGTTATTGAAAGATAATATTTTTATTTATTTTTGTATGTACTATTTCATGTTAGCATGCTATTCTGACATTGGAAAAATCAATATATATAGTGAATATTGAAAAGGAAAAATATGGATTTAAGTCCATTATTCATAGTCAATTAAAACTTAAAATAAAAAATAATGTAGTCAAGAAAATTTAGAAGGAAGGGAGAAAAAGTGAGAGGAAGAGAAATGCATTCAATTCCTTACCTTTTAGAACTGTGTATTTAAACAAGTACAATCATAAGTCAAGAGAAAAAGTCATGTTATTTGGAGTTCTAGTAGTTTTCATCAAAAAGACTGAAAACTTAGAGTTAATTTCAAACAATATTTTATTTATTATTTATTTTCTAGAAGAGAGAGAGAATATGAATGGACACACCAGGGCCTATAGCCACTGCAAACAAATTCCAGTCACCTGAGCCTCCTTGTGCATCTGGCTTTATGTGAGTACTGGGGAATCAAACCCAGGCCATCAGACTTTGCAAGCAAGTACCTTTAACTACGGAGCCATCTCTCCAGCCCAAGAGTTAATTTTTACTCTAACCATTTTAGCTACTTCCAGTGACAGCAACTAAAAAGAAAAAATAAACAGGTATTTGTAAGAAGAAACATTTTCATTTTATTCCAGGACATTTGCAATTTTTTTTACTATGTTTTGTGATACATTTACATATATTTAATTCGAGGACATTCATTCACTAGCTCTGTAACCCATGTAATATTTTTGAATTACTTCATTTCTCTCTGTCTCAATTATCTCATCTGTAAAATAGAAACAAAAACTGTGCTTAACTCATGGATTATTAGAATCAAATTTATTCATGTATATGTGTGCAAGTATACAAACTGTACGCAACATATAGTAAAGACTACATAAATGTGTGCTACTACTGAGAGAGAAATAGGAGGTATCTAGCTTCTTTTATGCAGTGTCAGTAAGGAACTGAGGTCCAGAGAGAACTGATGCCACCTTGCCCTGGCATGAATGGAACTTTTGGCAGGAGTGGAACTCTTGTGTGATTGAAACTCATTGAAACTCATCTACAACAGCTACCATGTCCCTGGCTGCCCACAGTCTAGCACACTACCTAGATAGGCGGTCTTCCCTACCCAGGTGGGCTGGCCCTGAAGCCTGCGCCTTCAAATCTACAAACTAATCAGGTCTTCACCTTTACATACCTGAATGTGACGAAGGAATATATTTTCTTTTTTTAATATATTTTATTTATTTATTTATTTGAGAAAGGGGGAGAGAGAGAGAGACTGGGCACACCAGGGCCTCCAGCTACTGCAAATGAACTCAAGATGCATGTGCCCCTTGTGCATCTGACTTACATGGGTCCTGGAGAATTGAACTGGGATCCTTTGGCTTTGCAGGCAAAGGCCTTAACTGCTAAGCCATCTCTCCAGCTCAGGAATATGTTTTCAATTGGCTATACATACATACATATATATGTGTATATATATATATATAAAGGCTGTTTTCAGCCTTCTTTCATTCTCTCTGCCTCTCCTTACTGTGGTCAGGGATATACCTTGCTCTAGTTACCCTCCCTGCCAAGCCTGACTAGGTGGGGGAAGAGCAGAGAGTACTGTCTCTTGGCCTGAGTAATTTCCTGCTTGCCTCTGCTTCATGTTTTGGAGAAACTTCTCACTTTGCTTCCACATGCATGATTTTCCTCTGGTCTCTCAATCAACCACATGTATTTTTCCTTATACTCAAATCTACCACTTGAGTGTCTCCTCTACACTCTGCTACCTGTAATTTCTCTAAACTCAGGGTAGCCATGGGTGTAACTCCCTTTACCACTTATTTCTCACTGAACTTTTTGGTCGTTGCCTTGATATTTTCCCTCTGCTATTCATTAAGCCACCACTGGCTGCCTTTTTTTTTTTTTTTTTTTTTTTTTTTTTTTTAGGTAGGTTCTCACTCTAGGCCAGGCTGACCTAGAATTCACTCTGTATTCTCAGGGTAGCCTCGAACTCACAGCAATCCTCCTATCTCTGCCTCCTGAGTGCTGGGATTAAAGACGTGCACCTCCATGCCTGGTTTATCAGTTGCCCTCTTAACTTTCTTCCATGGGGAAGCTCAGAAAGTATACTGTGTGTGCTCCTTGTAAATCTCCCTACACAAGCTCCTGCGTTCTATCTTCCATGTGCCTGTGGCTCCACACCAGTCTTTCCCTCAAAACCTCAGTTTCTCTCAAATGACTTTCACAAACTATGCTGTTTTCCACATGAGTGCATGTTTCCTACTTTCCACAAGCTTATGACTCTGCTCGAGCCTTCTTCCTAGATCCCAATTTCCTTTAAATAAACCCAAAATTTGTTATTCTTCCCTGAGTAAACTAAATAATTCATAATCTATCCTTCTTGAGTTCATTTGTTACCAATTATTTGTTAAAAATAGATCAGGGCCCAAAATTGGGACTCATAAACTTGGAGGACCCCTCCTGAACTCCAAAACTCTGCATCATTACTAGTTAAAAACATGAAGAATACAAGTATATTAAATATACTCTAAATCTCTAAGAGCTCTCTGTTATTGATGGGGTTAGGCAATTGTCATTTGCATTATAGTTTAGCAATAGCCAAGCATAAGCCTTGATTGTCAGCTTTTTCAAGATCTCTCAAGAGATGCATGGAACTAGGACTTATTGGTACATAGTTGTTTTCCAGGTAAATTAGCTATTTTGTGCAAGAAGCCAATACCTATTCTATGTCAATACATAGTCTGTGTCAGCCTTCAGAATGATGGGTGTCAAACCAAACCATCAAGAAGAAATTTCTTTGTAAGTAACAATTTGCCAACACAACGAGTATTGAGTTCCTTTCTCATTAACTGTAGATATCAAAGATATAGGCAAGAATCTATTTGTTCAACAGGAACTACTTAAAAAAACAACATTTAATTCGATTTATTTATTGAGGGAAAGAGGCAGAGAGAGAGAGAGAGAGAAAGAGAGAATGGGCATGCTAGGGCCTTCAGCCACTGCAAACAAACTCCAGATGCATATGCCACCTTGTGCATCTGTCTTACGTGGGTCCTGGGGAATCAAACCAAGCTCCTTTGGCTTTGCAGGCAAGCACCTTAACTGCCAAGCCATCTCTCTAGCCCCAGGAACTACTTTTTATGTTTTCTGATGCTATGTGCATTCGCAGCCCTGCAGACAGAATCCAGGTCCTCACAGATGTCAGGCAAACATGCAGGCCAGGAACTTCGTTTAGCGCAGCAGTGTAATGGCACAAGAGGAGATAACTTGATAACCTACCAAAGGAAATGTATCACTTGAGTTCACTTCCCTTTTAAGTTGGAGATAAACCAAGAGGCTGTTTTCACTTTACTATCTAAATTACTGACTCCAAATATCAAATTACAAAATTTTATGCTACTTTTTTTTAATGATCCTGATTTGAAAATCAGGAAGGATGAAAAGGTAGAATTTACTCATGAACTAATGATCTCATTAGTTGGCTTCAGATGCATATTTTACCATGTCTCAGTGCTCTGGTTGTCAAGTTGTCTTTGGGTGTGTGTGACATTTCCTTGGGACAGGGTTCCAAAGTCTCTAGGGGACTGTTTTTCTGTGCCTGTTCACATATTGGTAATCCTCCAAGTTAGAGAAGATAAGTGAAAGATTCCTAGCATGTTTCAGGGAATCAGTAAATGTCAATTACTACCCAGTTACTTCCCTAAGCTTCCCTTTTATTCTGTAAGTATGGAATACTTCAGATAAGATTCAAGCAATATGGTATACCAAAGCCACCATGAATAGGATTTGAAAGTAAAAAGACCTGATTTGAGTTCCAATTCCCCCCCAAAAAAATGGGCAAAGTCCTTAATCCTTTGAATTATTAGTTTCCTTACCTATAAAATGACTAAGTGACAATGTCATTCTACAGGGAATTAATTTAAGAAATAGAACACGCAAAAGAAAGCTATTATCACTTAGATTTTCCTTTGTTTGCTAGTAGTAAAATAATTCATTTAGAAGTAATTAAATCATCCCATTGTAGATAATTGTTATAAAGATATAATGAAAGCCGGGCGTGGTGCCGCACGCCTTTAATCCCAGCACTTGGGAGGCAGAGGTAGGAGGATCACCGTGAGTTCGAGGCCACCCTGAGATTACATAGTTAATTCCAGGTCAGTCTGGACCAGAGTGAGACCCTACCACGAAAAAACAAAAAAAAAAAAAGATATAATGAAACATGGCCCATTTCATGTTTGCCTTTTTCAATTAGTATTTTTTAAAAATATTTTATTTCACTTATTTATTACTGAGAGAGAGGGGCAGACAGAGAAAATGGGCACGCCAGACACATGTGCCACCTTGTGCATCTGGCTTATATATAAGGTACTGGGGAATCAAATCTGGCTCCTTGGGCTTCTCAGGTAAGTGCCTTATCTGCTAAGTCATCTCTCCAGCCCAGTTAGTGTTTTTTTTTAATATTTTTATTCATTGATTTGCAAGAGAGAGAGAGAGAAAATGGGCACACTAGGATCTCCAGTTGCTACAAACAACATCCAGATGCATGTGCCCCTGTGCATCTGGCTTTATGTGGGTCCTGAAGAATCGATTTTGGGTCCTTAGGCTTTGCAAGAGAATCCCTTAACCACTGAGCAGTCTCTCCAGTCCTCAGTTAGTGTGTTTTAATCCTATGAGAATATCTAGAAAGAGGAAGCAAAAAAAAAAAAAAAAGGAGGATAATTAGCAATGTTAAAATGGATTTGTATGTCCAAATAAGTTTAAGTCAGTGCAGGGCAATCTCTAACAACTAATTTGAATTCATATAAACTCTTTACCAAGAAAGTATCACTATTTTCAAAAGAATGTTTTTGGTCCAAAGAACACAATGTATACATCTAGATCAGGAAAGCTATAATCAAAAGCTTTTAATTTTACAGATTTAGAAAAGTCATTGCAAAATTTATCATTTTTATCTGCCAAATGATGTTGATGATTTAAACCTAAAATACTACCACAGTTAAAACATATTGTGTCAAAACTAACATAAGAATATAAAAACAATATCCACCAAGCATTTTGTAACACTAGCTGAACAATATGGATTTATTTCAGATTGTTGCCAGAGAAAATTGTCTTAACATTCATCATCAGCTTTGACTCCTAAACTGACAACATATTCTACAAAGTAACTTTTTTTTAAACCTGGTTACAGTGCTGTACACCATTATACATTACCTTGGAAATTCTTCAGAGGTCATGAGCTGGTTCGGCGCCTATGCAGCTTATACGTATTATTGGGCAGCACTAAAAGTGTGATGGATGGATGGTTGAATGGGGTGCAGCCAGCCTCAGCGAGGTAGCCATTAACCTGGACTGCACCCCAAAGTGGCTCACCTATCTTGATTTAAATAATGGTACATAGAAAATAAAGTGAAACTGATTTTTTAATCTCAATGAGTAATAACTACATTGCCAAAAGAAACACACTATTTATATTTTAACATGTAATTTATATCCTAGAATTTATGTATGAACTGTAATGGGAACAAAAATATATTATGTAATGGGAAGATTTTTAGCCCAATTTGTACTTCCAACTTTTTGTTTCTTTATACAAACCTTATTTTCTGGAATTTCTCTAGCAGCTCTCATTTCAAAATGCAAGTAGATTATATTTCTCTATAGGCAAAGCCTTCTGGTGTTCCAAGATTTTAAAAAGATGAAGAGTCTAGATTATGAGAGATATTTTCTTATGACTAGAGCTATACCTCTGTGGTTTCTATTGAATATGGATCAGACTATGGAAGTTTACAGTAGAATCAAGGAAGGAAACTCAAGGGGGCTGGGTGTGAATGATTGCTATTTTGCAAAGTTCCATGAAGTTAGTTGCTCCAAGTCCTTCAGTATGAGATGGGAATAATTTTCTGATTAAATATACCTTCACGGGCTAGAGAGATAGCTTAGCAGTTAAGGCACTTGCCTGAGAAACCTAAGGACCTAGGTTCAACTCTCCAGATCCCACGTAAGCCAGACGCACAAAAGGTGAGGCAAGCGCAAGGTCGCAAGCATCTGGTGTTTAATTTCAGTGGCTGAGGCCCTGATGTGCCAATTCTCTCTCTCTCTAAAATAAAAAAATAAAATAAAATAAATATACTTCAGGACTGGGGAGATGCCTCAGTGGTTAAGGGCACTTGCTTATAAAGTCTGCCAGCTAGAGTTTAATTCCCCAGTTCCCACCTAAAGCCATATGTACAAATAGGGTCCTGCTTCTGGAGTTTATTTGTAGCAGTGAGAGGCCTATGGCAAGCCCATAGTCTCTCTCTCTCTCTCTGCTCCCTTCTCTCTCTTTTTGCAAATAAATGACCTTTTTAAAAATTAAAACTATTTACTAAAGATTGTTAGAGCCACAAGTTGGGATATTATGCATAGAGACATAGCCTGTCCCCCATAACTGACTGTTGCCCCCACAATGCATGACCCACAATCCCTATGGGGTTAACCTGCATCCCCAACGAGGAGAGCCTCTTCAGAAAAGTGGCAGGGATGAGGGAAAGGATGCTACCAACATGTGTTATTTACATACTAAGTATGTCCATATCTAATAAAAATAAAATATTTTAAAGTAGGCTTGTCTAGAGGGACAAAAACAAAAGGAAAAGGATGATAGATATGTATATATTGATGGAAGAACAGATAGATGACAGTTGATCTTTAGATATTAAGTCTAGAAATCAGTGTCTTGCCATTAAAACATTTAATTTTGGCTGGAGAGATGGCTTAGTGGTTAAGGTGTTTGCCTGCAAGGCCAAAGGATCCCGGTTTGACTCTCCAGGACCCACATAAGCCAGATGTACAAGGGGGCACAGGCATCTGGAGTTCATTTGCAGTGGCTGGAGGCCCTGGCATGCCCATTCTCTCTCTCTTTCTCTCTCTCTCTCTACCTCTCTCATTCTCTCTGATGGATATTTGGGAATTAATGCCTCCTGGAGGGAGTGTATTGTGTATTGTTGGGGGTGATCTTATGGGTGTTATAGCCAGATTCCCCTTGCCACTGTTTGGCACACTCTCCTGTTGCTATTGTCCGCCTTATGTTGGCCAGGGGGTGATGTCTACTCTCTGCTCATGCCATCGTTTTCCCTTGCCATCGTGGAGCTTCCCCTCGAGCCTGTAAGCCAAAATAAACCTCTTTTTCCCAGAATCTGCTCTTAGTTGGGTGATTTCTACCAGCAATGCGAACCGGACTGCAGCACCTTGGGATGTCTCAGAAGGCACCATGGTGCTGAGAAGTGACAAAATGAGTGCTCAGCACTGAAACGTCTCTGTCACAACTTCCAAGGCTCAGGGTCCAACATGGAAGAGGTGGCGGAAAGAATGCAAGAGCCACAGGAAGGGTGGACTCCTTACAACGTGCTCCTCCAGACACAAAATGGGCTGGATATCCATGACCTCACAGTGCCTGACACTACCTACACAAGGCCATCATGATAGGAGGAAAATATCACGACATCAAAATAAAAGAGAGACTGGTTGAGAGGGGGACAGGGTATAATGGAGAGCAGAGTTACAAAGGGGAAAGTGGGGAGAGGGAGGGAACTACCGTGGGTTATTGTCTATAATGATGGAAGTTGTCAATAAAAAAATAAATAAGATGATAATGAGTCACTTAAAATGAATAAACAAGGCTTGGAAGATGGCTCATTGGGTAAAGTGCTTGCTGTGTAAGGCATAAGGACCTGAGTTCAGATCACTAGAACCCACATAAAGCCAGATGTGTTAGAATCTGTCTATAATCCCAGTGCTCCTATGGAGAGATGCTTGCACATCAGCTAGCCTGGCATCTGCATCACCAGCTAGCAATAGCCGCATACCTAACATCTAAGGTTGCCCTCTGACTTCCACACACATAGGCACCTACCTGCACGCTCACACACAAACATGCACACACACCACAAAGATTTTTAAAAAGAAGAGAAAAATGAATAAATGATGTTCCTGGATGTCACCCAAAGTTTAAGTTTGCTAGGATGTGCAATACAAAGCCCCTTAACAAAGAAAGTCAAATACAAATTAACTAATGTATCAAGAATCCATTTGGCTTTAAGGCAAGCCTTCTGAGAATCAGATAGGACTTTGTAATAGTACACTCCAGTAACCCTTCTAAACGGGGAAAATCTCTAACAATTAACATGCCTAGAACCTCAGAATTCTAAACTTACCTATCACTAGGAGTTCATGACTAGTATTTATGAAGAGACTGACTTTATAAAAATGAACATTAAATATATTTTCCTTGGGAGAATATTAATAAATTTTGCCAGTTTCTCAAAAGACCCTAATGTCTAATGAAACCAAAGTTTCAGGAGTAGTCTACTGTCAATATGTCTTTTTTTCCTTTTTCTTTCTTTCTTTCTTTCTTTCTTTTTTTTTTTTTTTTTGAGGTAGGGACTCACTCTAGCTCAGGCTGACCTGGAATTCACTATGTAGTCTCAGGGTGGCCTCGAACTCACAGTGTTCCTCCTACCTCTGCCTCCTGAGTGCTGGGATTAAAGGCGTGTGTGACCACACCTGGCTATCCTGTCAATATTTCTATAAAGGTGGCCACTTCTATTTGGGCACAGCCACTATGGAAGCTCTTTGTTGGTCTTTTAAAGCAGAGATCAGTGTTTGGATAACTGTTCTCACTCTCCTCCCAAGGGAATTACTGTGTCTTGAAAGCAAAAGGAGACTCCACTGCCTCTCCCCAGACCCCAAGAATAATTAGAGCCCATCAATGTCCTGGGTCTATAGGATTAGAGATATAAGGTGTTTTCACCCAGTATATCTTCTTTATTTTTCATAAGCCAGAAAGGTAGATAGGTAAGAACTTGGGAATCCAGAAGCCCAGTAAGAAGTTCTAGAATAGCCTCTGCAAATTTACAAAGTGTCATCAGATGCATTATATTATGCACTTTCTTCTATTTTGAATGCTGACATCTGGGTAAAGAGTATTGTAGTTTACGAATGGAACATGCTCGCATTTAGATAGCTGCTAAACTGGAAAATCTGGGATTCAAATGCAGACCATTAGGCCTTACACATTTTCCTCTTCACTCTTCCTTCCCCAACAAACACAGAGCCAGAGGTCCTTTCCCTGAATACAACCATGACCCTGTGTCCCATGCAGATATCAAGATCTTATGAGACTCTGACTTTCTTCCAAGAAAGCTTTTTAAGGGGCCTCCCTCTAAAGAACTCCTTCCCCCTGATACTTCAATAAAGAGTATTGCCTTCCTTCTATCATCCCCTTGACTTTAACAAGTGGCTCTTTAGTGGAGCTTTAAATCACAAAAATACAGAGAAGTGAAAATTGAAGAGAGGGTAAATATGTTCCTGAAGTCCTTATTTCCACATCGTAGATCTGGTCTTCCCTCATGATCAGGAAAAGTCCCAACAATTATGCATACAGCATCAGAATTCTAAATATGGATCCCAGGAAGACTCCACAGATGGTATGTGTGAACTTCCCGAGACTGTATGAAAATATTAACATGAAATAAGAGAGAGAGAGAACATTTACTCTCTACCTAATAGAACAGCACTAGGCTTCATTCATCTTAACTTATAAGATACAGAACTTATTCCAAAGGTAATAGTGCAATCAAGCATCACAGAGCCGCCCCCCTCTAATATTCTCTTTGTTGCTAATGTATTCATGTAACATCAGGCTTGGCTGTTATGACATTAGGCATCTTCACATCAGTATGCACTTAAGCCACCGCCTTATGCAGGGGCCCCTCTGTTTCCTTCCAAACATGTCTCAGCTCCATACTATCTCCCAGGCTCAGAGAGAGCTGGCCTTGGGCTTGGATAATCTCACAAGGAGTACTATTGCCACCTAGGCTGGAGGGATTGGCAAATAGGTAATATGTGAAACAGGGAGTTCATGTGTGATTCAAAACATGGACATTGGGGGCTGGAGAGATGGCTTAGCAGTTAAGTGCTTGCCTGCAAAGACTAATGACCCCAGATCAAGGTTCAATTCCCCAGTACCCACATAAGCTAGATGCACAAGGTAGTGCATGTGTCTGAAGTTCGTTTGCAGTGGCTGGAGGCCCTGGCATGCCTGTGTTCTCTCTCTCTCTCTTTCTCAAATTAAAATAAATAAATTAATAAATTAATTAATAAAACATTTTTAAGAAAACATGGATTTTTAACCCAAAAAGCTCCAGACAGAGAGAAATAATTAAGATCAGAGCAGAAACTAATGAATTGGAAAATAAGAAAACAATTAAGCAAATTGATGAAACAAAGAGCTGGTTCTTTGAAAAAATAAACAAGATTGATAAACCCCCTGGCCAATTTGATTGAGCAAAAAAAAAAAAAAAAAAAAAAAAAAAAAAAAAAAAAAAAAAAACAGAGATGCTTCAAATTAACAAAATTAGAAATGAAAAAGGAGAGATCACAATAGACATAAGTGAAATTGGGAGAATCATCAGGACTTATTTCAAAAACCTCTACTCCACAAAACTGGCTAATATGGAGGAAATGGATGAATTCCTGGACACATACCATCTACCAAAGCTAAACTCAGAGCAGATTCAGCTCCTAAGCAAACCTATCACACCCATCGAGATTGAAAAGGTAACAAAACACCTCCCCAGAAAGAAGAGTCCAGGACCAGATGGCTTCTCAGCTGAATTCTATCAAACTTTCATGGAAGAACTAAAGCCAATTGTTCTCAAACTGTGCCACATAATTGGAGAACAGGGAACCCCTCCCCAACTCCTTTTCTGAAGCTAGTATCACCCTAATGCCACAGCCAGGCAGAGATGCCACAAGAAAACTATAGGTGTATTTCCCTGATGAACTTATATGCAAAGATCCTGAACAAAATTCTCACAAACTGAATTCAACAACACATCAAAAGCATTATCAACCTGGATCAAGTAGGTTTTATCCCAGGAACACAGGGTTGGTTCAACATATGGAAATCTGTCAATGTAATGCACCACATAAATAAGCTTAAACAGAAAAAAAACACATGATATTTTCAATAGGTGCAGGAAAGCCCTTTGAAAAAATACAACATCACTTCATGATCAAAACATTGGAAAGAATAGGCATGGTTGGTTTATATCTCAACAAAATAAAGGCTATATATAAAGCTCCTAAAGCCCAAATAATACTTAATGGGGAGAGACTGGAGGAATTCTCCTTGAGATCAGGAACAAGACAGGAGTGTTTACTCTCACCTCTGCTCTTCAACATAGTACTGGAAGTCCTAGCTCAAGCAATAAGACAGGAGAAAGAAATAAAAGTGGTATAAATTGAAAAGGATGAAGTTAAGTTAGCCCTATTTGCAGATGACATGATTCTATACATAAGTGACCCAAGAATCTCCATCTCAAAACTCTTAAAGGTAATTAACTCCTTCAGTAAAATAGCAGGATACAAAACCAATGCACAAAAATCAGTAGCCTTCCTATATGCAAAGGACAAAGATACAGAGAAAGAAATTAGCAACATTGTCTCATTTTCAATAGCAACAAAAAATAAAATAAAATAAAATACCTTGGAATAACATTAACCAAGGATGTGAAAGACTTCTATAATGAAAACATAAAAACACTCAAGAAAGAAGTCGAGGAGACCTTGAGAAAATGGAAAGACCTCACATGCTCTTGGATAGGCAGAATTAACATTGTGAAAATGGCAATCTTACCAAAACCAATATACAGATTTAATGCAACACCAATACCTATTCCAACATTTTTCTTCACAGAGATTAAAAAAATGATCTCAAAATTCATATAGAATGGCAGAAGGTCTCAGATATACAAGAACATCCTCGGCAAAGGAAACACCTCTGGAGGCATCACCATACCTGATCTAAAGCTATATTACAAAGCCATGGTAATAAAAACAATATGGTACTGGCATAAAAACAGGATTATAGGGGCTGGAGAGATGGCTTAGCAGTTAAGGCCTTTGCTTACAAAGCCAAAGGATCCTGGTTCGATTCCCCAGGACCCACATAAGCCAGATGCACAAGGAGGAGCACACATTTGGAGTGCGTTTGCAGTGGCTAGAGGCCCTGGTATGCCCATTCACTCTCTCTACCTGCCTATTTCTCTCTCTGTGTCTCTCTCTCTCTCTCTCTCTCAAATTAACAAATAAAAATATTTTTTTTAAAAATCATGATTATAGACCAATGGAACAGAATAGAGGACCCGGACTTTGGGTCAAGTTATTATAGCTACTTGATATTTGACAAAGGCTCTAACAATGTAGACTGGAAAAAAGCTAGCATCTTCAACAAATGGTGCTGGAAAGCTGGATAATCATATGCAGGAAAATGAAACTTGATCAACACATCTCGCCATGCACAAAAATCAAGTCCAAATGGATTAAAGACCTCAACATAAGACCAGAAACTCTGCTACTAATGGAAGAAAAAATAGGAGGAACTTTCCATGACATAGGAGTGGGAAAACACTTCCTGAACATAACCCTAGTAGCCCAGGAAATTAAACAATCACTCAACCATTGGGATCTCATGAAGCTGAAAATTTTTTTCACAGACAAACATAATAAGCAGAGCCAATAGACTACCCACTGAATGGGAAAGAAATTTTGCTTCCTATACAACTGACAGAGGCCTAATTTCTAGAATCCACAAAGAACTCAAAAACCGAAACAATAAAAAGTCAAACAACCCACTCACAAAATGGGGCAGAGAACTGAACAGGGATTTCTCAGAGGAAGAAATACAAATGGTAAACACACACTTAAGAAAACTTTCAACATCCCTAATCATCAGGGAAATGCAAATTAAAACAACTATGATATTCCACCTTACCACAGTAAGAATATCAAACATTAAAAAGTCAAATGAAAACAAATGCTGGTGAGGATATGGAGAAATTGAAACCCTCATTCAATGCTGATAGGAATGTAAGATAGTACAACCATTAAGGAAAGCAATATGGAGACTCCTAAAAAGTTGACTATAGAGTTACTAACAGACCCAGTTATTCCCTTACTGGACATTTACACTAAAAGCTCTATGCCTCAGTTCAGAGATATTTGCTCAACCACGTGCATAGCTGATCAATTCGTAATAGCTAAGAACTAGAAATCAACCCAGATGTCCATTATTAGATGAATGGATAACCAAGATGTGGTGTATCTACATGATGGAATTCTACACAGCAGTAAGGAAAAATGACACAATAAAATTTGAAGGAAAATGATTGAACTTGGAACAGATCATTCTCAGCAAACTCACCCAATCACAGAGAGACAAGTGTTACATGGTCTCACTCATCTGTGGCTCCTAATCTGAATCTACCTGAGATGCTGACATACATAAAATAGGCATCTCGAGGACTGAACAATAGGGAGGGTGGGACTTGAGGGGATGATAAAGGTGGAGGGGGACACAAAACTGGACCCAAATGGAAATGGTACCATAAAATTCTATATCCTGAAAGACAGATTAAAAGGTTGAAGCTTCATCAGGTCCTTAGAGGTAACACCTGAATAACAGGGCCCTGGAGAGGATATGATGAAGACTAACCTTAATCTTCTCCTGTTTCTCTCTCTCATTCTCTCTCCCTGTCTATCTCCTCTCTTTCTCTTGTATATTACCTATCTTTTCCTTCCTTCTTTTCCCTTGGCTCTGGCCTATAACTCCCAGGATGCGGTTATCATACACAATAAGCTATTGATCAGAGAGACCTACAAGGTTTCCCAAAAGAAGACAGATTTCTGTCAGAGTACTTGATTACCCACCAAAGGTTAATGGTAAGACCCTACTGCCAAAGACACCATATGCTGTTGGTACAGAACATGGAGAGATCTGGCTAGAATCTGGAAGAGAGTTAGTCCCCAGACAGTTAGCTTGTCTAGTGCTAGAAGGTGCTACATGAGAAACTGGGGGAAAATGGCCAATATCTGTCTAAGCAACTCATGGTCTAAGCTACTCAGCAGCAAACAACCTGATGTGATGCTCACCCAAGTGCAACAGTGGCACACAGCCACAGTGGGTAACTAACTGCTCTGAATTGGCTAATGGATCTGTTCAATGGAATGGAACCTATAGCTGGAACTGGGAAACAAGTCAGACCCATATCCAAAAAATGAGTTCATTCTCCAATATCAAGCTCCCACCAATCTCGAGCTACAAGAGGGCCTACACCTATTAAGTTCTCTCTAAAATAATAATGGCTATCCCATTTATCCAGTGCTGACTTCACTCTCTGTTGGAGAATCTGCTTCTCTTTTATAGATGGACACAGACCCTGAGCAGAGAATCAGCCCAACGCACTTCACCAGGGCCTCAGCTGAAACCATAGAGGAATTGAGAAATGAGCAAGAGTGTTGCTTTCTTGGTGAACTTTGTATCAGCACAAGGGTGAAGGAGACAGACACAGATAATATTCAATTCCTACCAAACCAGAGATCCAGGGACACAGAGGCTCCCAAGACCTCATCACTTGAAGCAGACCTAAAATGAATCCAACATGGCTCAGGGAAATTCACGGAAGAGGGAACAGGAAGATTGTTAGAGCCACAAGTTAGGAGATTATGCACAGAGAGACATTGCCTCTAATGGCTACCCCCACAGTGCACGACCCACATTCCCCAACAAGGATGGTCCCTTTGGAAGGGGGAGGACAGGGAGGAGGCTAATGATAGTACCAACATGGCTGTTTACACACTGAATATGTACATAACTAATAAAGAAAAAAACGGATTTTTGAGGCTGACATATGGATGTTCAAACATTCACTTTGGACCCCTGTTTCACAACTGCTTTAAATGTGTCATGTTGTTGGCTAAGCCTCAGTTTCCACATTGCTGAACACAGAAATAAAGCCTGTTTCCTCTGGTTGCTATGAGATTAAGACAATATATGTAAAATGATTCCACAATGTCTATCAGATTCTAAGCACTTAAGAAAGGAAAGCTTAAGTAGATAAACTTTAGTTCCTTCCTTATGCTACTTTTATGCTGTTTTGTGATAATTTTTATGCTTCATGCTGCTACTTCTGTATTGTTCTTCCTACTGGTCTTTAAACATCTGTAAGGGAAGTCTTATTTTATAAATGTATATAAGGCATTGACCCATAATGTTTACCGAATAATAAAAGAAGCCTGCCTTTAACATTATGCCCTCAAAATAAGATTGGCCTTATTATTCAAACCCTATGAATGCCTTTCATAATCAAAGTTGATGCCTCTAACCTGTCCATAACCAGTTTATAACCTGCATCGTGGTGATAGACTTACTCCCTCTGTTTCAGCTTTCATGAAATATAGCTACAAAATCCTGGCCAGACTCAGCAGTATGAATAGAACACTCAACCATTTTCTTACCAGCCTCCTTTCAGAACATGCAACCAATGGCAAGGTAATTAGACCACCAGTACAAGACCCAATCAGGAGAAGAAGATCTGATTTTATAACACTTAGCTATTTTTAAAAATTATGTATTTATTTCAGGGGAAGAAAGAGAAAGAGGCAGATAGAGAGAGAGAGAGAATGGGTGCACCAGGGCCTCCTATGCACTGCAAATGAACTCCAGCTGCATGTGACACCTTGTGCATCTGGCTTTATGTGACTTCTGGGAATCAAACTTGGGTCCTTTGGCTTTGCAGGAAAGTGCCTTAACCACTAAGTCATCTCTCCAGCCCACACTTAGTTATTTTTTTTTAAAGGAGAATCAGGAAAAGCAACAACTTTGGTCATAGTCTTCCAAAGAATGTATTTTGACTTAGAGACTCTTCCTTACAACAAATATAGGCAAAGACTTTGGGGGGAGGGGAGAAGGGGCAGAAGAGGCTGTACCATCTGCTTTAAATGATGGCAAGTGTGAATACAGCTTTCCCAAAAGGGTACATCAGGTCCCCTTGTCCGTGACTCCAAAAAGCACTAAATTTGAAAACCAAATTTCATTATTTATTTTTAAAAATATTTTACTTATTTATTTATTTGAGAGAGAGAAACAGATAGAGAGAGAATAAGCATACCAAGGCCTCTGGCCACTGCAAACAAACTCCAGAACATTGCACCACCTTGTCCATATGGCTTAGGTGGGTACTTGGGAATAGAACCTGAGTCCTTAGGTTTTGCCACCAAGTACCTTAACCACTTAGCCATCTCTTCAGCCCCCAAAAAACAAATTTTACCAGGATAGCCATACATATCTATGAAAGTGATATTATGATGAGATTAATGCAAGAATTCTACCCAAGGGTGAGGAAAAATATATATCCTTCCTTTCCAATTTAATTTCTAATGAATGAGACATTTTTATCATTATTTTTATTTTATTTATTTTTATTTTTATTTATTTTAAGTGCCAAATGACCTTTTCATATCTTCCTCCTGTTGGTTCTGAAAGAACCTGTGGCCACTAATACCACTGAACATTCCCCATCGAAGAAGGATCTTAAAGAGAAATTGATCTGCTTGATAGCCAGCCTCAGTATGAGTCTCTCAGTTGCAGGAAATCATGCCACATGTGCCTGGCGTGGTAAGGAAAGCCCATGTTTTGTAAATAACCTCCCTTAAGTCTGATCTGAACGTGCTCTCTTCCTGATTCCATCAATAAGCTTACTATGTGACTTTAAAAAATTCCACTGCTCTAGGAAAACTGCTGTTTCCTTTTATGCCCATATTTAGCAGGTTTTTCAAAGCCCTTCTTATTAAGAAAAGTTGTGGCTGGAAAAATGGATAAGTAGTTACAACTATTCCAGGAAGCTATAAATATTCTAGTTGAAGGCATTTAAGAAATTATCCTCTCCTTTATTGTCTCTCAGGGCCCACCTACCACCGGGTGCTGCCCTCCCAAAGTGAAGTGGATGGTCCTAAATGATCATAGGTGGGTTTTAAAAAATAAACACAAAATTAGTTTCACACCTACTTAGACAGCTTAGAATTTTAATGTGTGAAGTATGCCAGGACTCTGCAGAGAAATAAAGCTTTGCATTCAAACTGATGTCAGCCAATGAGCAAACAGTACAGAGCACTGCCCATTTCATAATTAGGGAGCATTACTCCAAGTTCTAGATTTTACTTATTAATGAATAAAAGCATTACTTGACCTACTTTTACTTTTTATTCATAAGAACCTTGTTTTCAAAAAGTATTAATAACGTGAAGGCCCTGATTTATATCCAAGAATTCAGAGTTGATCCTCAGAGCTATTTGTGTCTCATTTTGCAGCAAGCATTCTATGTAAAATTTTACTCTGTTTGGGGAAAACCCTGAGGAAAGAGATTGTGACAGGTTTTCCTGCACGTGTGGCACTTTCAGTTTCAATACTCTAAGTTACATTCTGATATATTTTCTATTGCATTTCTCTTTCTATTTTACTTTTTCATTCATGCCATTGTTTATCCTTGGTGATACCCTTTCATGTCCATGGTCCATTACAGTCAGGAGCAACTGCAAGGCCAGCTGACTCAGAGTTCTGCGAGGATGGGAACTCTTAAGCCACAGCAGATGATAGCAGTTAAAACAAACAAACAAACAAACAAACAAAAATGTTCCTTTTCTTCCTCTCTTTTCAAGACTACTCTCTGTGGTACTGGCTCCTGAAGGAAGCCTATTTGTGAAAATAAAACCTAAAAACAATTCAAAATACAGTTCAGGAGACCAAAATTCCTATTTACACAGCCAGAAATGCCCCAAAGATCTTTCTGATTGCCACATACCTACATACATCCCAAACACCACTTACGGTCTGCTGCTTTCAGATAGCTACCCCTGCGTGTGGCCTCCGACATCCCCAAGGGACGAGAGTGGAGGAAGACTCAAGGATCTCAAGCTTCCTCGTGTTCTGCGATGCTGACTCTTTACAACTTCTCAAGAACGAAATCATTCTCCAGCTCAGAACTGTGAGACTATTCTTCAGTTCCGTGTTGTTTGGTACTTCCCCGCCTTGCACATACCACATCCGAGACCCGAAGCAGTCACTTCATCTCTAAACTTCAGTTTTCTCATGCATAAAGTTTGGATCCTGAGGAATCAGGGCAGCCTTTATAAAATTGTCTGAAGCATTTCAGGAAAGAACACACGTGAAGAGCTTACCACACTAGCTGGCAACAACTCCCCGGTACCATTAGTCATAGACACTTCCCGCGAATTTTTCTTGTATAAGTTCCAAGCTTAATCATAACCTAATTGGGGTTGAGAATGCATGATATGTTTCCTTACATGTTTTGTTTTAAAATGTCCTAAAAAAAAAAAATAGGAACACCACAGTATTTTGGTGATTACTTGATTTTACAGGTTGATGTCTGTTTTTCAGTCATTAACCATTCCGTATCTAGTTTTCCTTCGAACATATAAATAACCTCTGCTAATTCAACTCAAAACTGTATGAAGATAATGATCCATGATGCTAAACTAGGTTGCTCATGGTTCCAATGCTATGTTAATAATCTTGGAAAAGCAGCCTGAAAGCAGCTATCGATGGCCCTGACTTGTTCAGGAAGCCCCAGGACAGATAGACCTGGGCTGCACTTGAAGGCAGACTGCAGGGAAAGAGTGAGGAGACCAAGGGAGAAGGACAGGTATTGAAAAGAAAAAAAGCAAAAGAAGAGGAGAGGAGAGGAGAGGAGAGGAGAGGAGAGGAGAGGAGAGGAGAGGAGAGGAGAGGAGAGGAGAGGAGAGGAAAGGAGAGGAAAGGAAAGGAAAGGAGGAAGGAAGGAAGGAAGGAAGGAAGGAAGGAAGGAAGGAAGGAAGGAAGGAAGGAAGGAAGGAAGGAAGGAAGGGTCTAAAATGCCAAGTTCTTCAGAAAAAAGCAGAGAGTATGTTATAGTGACTTTCTGGCTGCTGGCTGGCTGGCTGGCTGAGCTTCCATAAGGAACATTCAACAGTCTATCCTGACATCTTCAGGGTTACCGAATAGCTTGCCTTTGGTGATTTAAGAATACAGCGTTCTCAACGAAACCATGGCCCCACTGGGGAAACCAATCAGACACCAGACTTAAAACCCAGCAAGTAATGTGAATGGCCTTTTGTGAAGTAAGGGCACAGGGCAGTGTTGTTAGGAATTACCCAACCTTCCAGACAGATCTGGGTATGCAGAAATTGATTAACACACCAGTGCTTAATCCCACCTAAACATTTGGGATAACATGTAACCTCGCCTCTCCACAGACAGTGCATTCTGTGGCAACAGGAATTTACAGTGAAAATGAAGTGAGTTTTGTAAAGGAAATACTAGCAAAAATCCCTCTGAGTTATAATTTGCAAAGTGAGAGCTATTCACATAATATGAGTGGGGATTTTTAATTTGTTTTGATGATTTTTGTTATTATTGCTTAGGGATACGTTGTTGTTGTTAACTGCAAATGTAATCAGTAAAGCCCTATGACAAGGCCCTGACAAGAGTTCAGATTTACTGGAATACCTCAGCTCCCCACAAGGGAAGCAATCGTTTCCTGTGAATTCCAAGTCCTGCAGGTTACTAAAATGGAGCTATTTCCTTCTCTTGCTGGGCAAAGTCCCTGACTGTCTTTGCAAAGACTGCCCTCCTCTGCTCTGTAGATCTGGACATCCCTGGCTGGTTTCCATGGAAGCACATAGCAGGAGACTCTTGAGCCTGGGTTCAGGGCCAAGAACTTTTCACTCTTCGAAAACATATTGGCCTCTAGAATTTCAGCGCTATGTGAAAACAGATACTTCAGTTTTTAAGGAGGTCTCCTGTGAACGTGCAGCTATGTTATGGTTTAAGTCATGCCCTATCACAAGATAGAAAAACAGAAACCTACAAGGGTTAGAAAGGTGGAATTTATGTAAACCTTCCCATGTGTGTTTTCATTGCATGACTATGGAACACTTTGACAATCTCCAAACCAGGGCTGTTTTTCAGAAAGGCTGGTGCTCGGGAATCAGAAGGCTTAACTTCAGCTGTACTCCTTTTAGCTGTGTGAACATGGGTACGTTTCCTGATTTTTCTGAGTCTTAGTTTTCATGAGTGTATTATGGAGATTAAAAGATACAAAAACAAGTATCCTACCCTTGGGTTGTTATGGGAATTCAGTGTTGTGGGGAATATAACAAGTTCAGCATAGACGAGCAGTCTGTCAAGAGTAGTCTTGCTTGATAGAAGGTTAAAGTGGTTAATGGACTTGGTGTCAAAAGAGAATCATAGATTCTAAAATTCATGTTTCCTAATTTGTTCAATGGCCTGTTAAACTAAATCACCTTCCTACCAAGTAGCTGTCTTTCTTCAAAGGCATTTTAAAGAAGTTATTTCTCATGCTATGTTATGGTCAGTTGAGTAAAGAATGTAATTTTTCCCCCTGGAGAGGGCTACTCTGATGCATACAGACAGGGAGAGTTCGTGTTTATTTTTAAGGATTGTTTATCTGCCATTGTCCTTTTGCTGGCTTGTCCTGTACCCTTCATGCTAGCCCTAACAGGTCCTTGGTTGTTTTGCTTTCTGTGCTTATTCTTATTGTGTCCTACTCTTCCTTCAGAGCTCAGATCAACATCTTTACAGCACATCCCTAATTAATTTGACACTCCTTGTTTTCTCAGGAATGCACAGAATTTATGGCCTGTAAGAAAAATTTTATTCTTGTTTCTCAAGTGAAACACTAACCTCTTTGAGTACAAAGATCATCTCATGTAGTCTCTTCTTATCGTTTTCAACTTAGCATTCATCACAGACATGCTGAAAAATATTTTTACAAAAGTGACAACTGATGAGATTTTGTATTTATATCCACCGCATGAACACTATGTCTACAAATTAGACTTTAGTCGTGACAGTATTTTGTCTGGCGCCTCTCAGCTCCTACTTACAGCTACCGCCTTTGACCTCCCAGCATCACCAACAACAGGAAGCACGTGCACTTCTAGCTCCTAGGGCTAAATTGATGCTTCCTTTCACACAGTCCTCATGGGAAGCCTACGTGGCAGCCAGCCACGTACACGTGGCACTTCTACTAAAAGAACCAGAAAGAGCCAGTACACGTGGCACTTCTACTAAACCAGAAAGAGCCACAGATAGGCACCTTGGAGCTGAATTCAAAGAATATAACGCATCTGTAGACTTGACACAGTTGGAGGCATGAGTAGATCCATGCAGGAATCTGCCAGGTAACTAGGTATGTATTCATGGTACAGCGAGCACCATGTAGTCTAGCCAGTGAAGGTCATGAGCAAACGAAAGCATTACAGAGCACTTTATTACTCAATGATAGTGGCAGTTAACACTACAAACGCTTTCAGTTTTGCTTTTAGGTAAAAGGATGGTTTGTTTCTTCTGGCCGTAGTGGCACACACCTTTAATCCCAGCACTCAGGAAGCAGAGGTAGGAGGATCGCCATGAGTTTGAGGCCAACCTGAGACTACATTGTGAATTCCAGGTCAGCCTGGGCTAGAGCGAGACCCTGCCTTGAAACCCCCACTCCAAAAAAAAAAAAGTTTTTCTCTTTAATAGTTGACACCATACTAGAAGTAATGTATTTAACTAAAATGCTTATTTCCATTAAATATGTGATACTTCTTTTATTCAACAATTCTCTTTAATATTCTTTTTAAAGAAAATATAGTTATTTTAATCAATATTTTTTATGATTGTTCTAGAGATTATTCTTAATTGCGTTCCTTTAAAAAATATTTTTATTTATTTGAGAAAGAGAATGGGCACACCAGGGCCTCTCACCACTGTAAATGAGCTCCAGACACATGCACCACTTTGTGCATCTGGCTTTATGTGGCTACTGGGGAATCAAACCCAGGCTGTCGGACTTTGCAAGCAAGTACCTTTAACTGCTGAGCCATCTCCCAAGCCCTTAACTGGCAATATCATCCTCTTCTATGGATAAATTTTTGCAAGATTTCCAATTTGTGTTATCAGCAATCTTAGTATAAATTTATAGCTAAAATTTATATACTAATTACAATATCTTTACGAAAACTTCCCAGTAGTAGAATTTCTGGTCCTGTCCCTTCTTGCTGTCCTAACTCTGCATCTTTTCTCTGGTCATTATTTCTGTTTTCTTCGTGCTGATGATCTTCTCTGTCGCTCTCCTGGTCCTCTCCCTGTCCTTCGGGGATGCAGGACTTGGAGCTCCCCCTGCCGTCTTGCTAGTCAGGCATGTTACTCACAGGTTGAAAGGCAGCTAGAGGACACAGTGAAGTTGGGACCATCTTCTCTGCATAACTAGTCCTTTCTACCCACAGGCTCTAGGGATGGTTTCCTCCCCCATAAAGGATGGCCCCACTAATACCCGAGCCCGTGGTTAGATAACTCCAAGGTCCTCTACTGTCCACTGTGATTTCTCCATTACCTATTCAAATCTTTGTAATTACCACACTTAATTAAAATCCCAAATGACCAAACCTTCATGTGCCATCATCAGTTGGCTATCCTTATGCTAAGAACACAGAGCCATGCCAGTGAGAGCAGTAGTCCTCACATGAGTTGTCATTGTTGATTATCAATATTTTCATCTTTTTTTTTTTTGTCTTGAAAAGCTTCAGTCATGCTTCTGCCATGCTGCTACCACAATAGAGTAATGCATCCCTCATTCTGGATCTAAAGCATGAGCCAGTCTCCATGTTTCTTGGCCTGTCAGCAGCACTTGACTCTGAATGAATGACAGGCCCTCCCACCACCTTGAAACACATTGTGTCACTTCATCTTGGGGACATCATTCATGTTTCTCCCCCCCCCCCTCCCATCCTCTGACACTGAAGTTGCAGGTATCCCTGCTTTTAGACCTCCTCTTTTCTCTACTCCTTCCTGGAATGTGTCTGGAATGTTCTGCTAGATATCCACAGTGATTCTTTCCTGAGTTTCTTTAACTGTGCTTAAATGTCATTCTAACAGAGTCTTTCCATAAAGACTTGTTTAAAACCAAAACTAACCCTGCCTGCCACTCACTCAATTAGTCCCTGCTTTTTATAGCCACAATCACCACTTGATGGATTTTATGTCCATTTCCCACTTCTTTATAGCTTTTCTCCAGTTCCTAAAATTAAGCTCAAGACCAGAGAGAGAGAGTTTCTTGCTGGATCCCCAGCACAGAGAACTGTGCCCAACACACTAAAAGGCATCAGAGAATCATATTGGATGAATACAGAATTGAAAGAAAAGATACATTTTCTCTACTATTTCCCTTTAAAATCTTCATTGCAGAAAGTTTAAAGTGCATGCAAATTAGAACCTATTGTTTCGTGTATCTTCGCTTACTTCCTAGTGAGCTTCAATAATTAATATATGATCAATCTTGCTTTATTTTTCCCAGTATATCCCTCCTCCACATCCTAATATGTAATTCTAGAGCAAATGCCAGAAGATACAGTTGCAAATATATTTGAAATTTTGTATAATTTATACTCATAAGAAGTTTAAATGTCCACTTCTCCCCTCGATTCATGCAAGTAGATAAGATCACATAAACTAATTTTTTTGCCAGCCTTACACGACAGCACACGTGTTTAATCCCAGCACTCAGCAGGCACAGCAGGAGGATCACCATGAGTTCAAGGCCAGCCTGAGACTACATACTGAATTCCCAGTCAGCCTGGACCCTACCTTGAAAAACAAAAATAAAATAAAATAAAAATAACTTTGCCAATTTCATTGGTGAAAAAATTCTCCCAGTCTTTTCATTTTGAATTATAAAGATAGTAACCTATTTACCCACTTACTTTTCACAATTACAAGAAGCTAATAGATAAAAGGAAATACATGAAATTATATTCATTCTCTTTTTTAAAGGTTGCTTCTAGAATTATGCGCATTAACTGTTGAACTGTAAGATCTAAGTTGTATCTCCATCACATTAGATCCTTTGATAGGGAATTTCAGAAATACCATATTTTTGATCCTTTAAAAAATTTTAATTAGATTAAAAAAAGACATAGAGTAAATAGAGAAATTGGTATAAAAGAATAAGTTGCATGTCTTTACCCAGTATGCTTTTCAAGAGACAACCTTAACAGATTGTGTGTGTGTGTGTGTGTGTGTGTGTGTGTGTGTGTGTGCTTTGCTCAATCCTTGATGGCACCTTCCAGTTCTGGAAGTAAGAATTCAGTCCATGTGTCCCTGGGCTTCTCGTCTACTGGGGCTACAGACAGACTGCATCCTGGCAGAGCTGGGTGGGTGGGGATGGGTCTTAATGGGGAAATCTCAGCTTGGTGGTTCTGGCAGCTACACAGAACAGCTCTGTGCCTCTCTCCAGAGAAAGCCTTCTGTTCCCTTAAGTACGAACACATTAAGCATCTAGCTGCATGGAATAGGATGGGGATGGGTTTGGAAGATAACATGTGAAGATAAATTGGGATATTTAAAAGCAGGAAAGAAAATCTAGTGCTTAGAACACCATTCTTTTTGTTATATATATATATATTCATTGACAACTTCTGTATTTACAGACAACAAACCATGGTATTTCCCTCCCCTCCTCCACTTTCCCCTTCATAACTCTGCTCTCTGTCATAGTCCCTCCTTTAATTTGATGTCATCATCTTTTTCTCCTATTATGAGGGTCTTCTGTAGGTATTGCTAGGCCCTGCGAGGTCTTGGATATCAAGGCCAAATTCTGTCTAGAAAGTTGCATCATAAGGAACCCTACTCTTCCTTCGGCTCTTACATTCTTTCCGCCACCTCTTCCTTAATGGACCCTGAGCCTTGGAGGGTGTTATAGAGATGTCTCAGTGCTGAACACTCCTCCATCACTTCTTCTCAGCACTATGGTGCCTTTTGCATCATCCAAGTGGTGACCTTTTTCTAATAATAAATCTGGTCATAATAGTGAAATGTGAAAGGGAAATTTGAAACTTAATTTTATTTTGTCTTTTTATCAAAGAGTTTGAGCAGCCCTTTGTTTCAAAGATACAAAAATACATCTGACACTTGGGTAGAAATGTCCTTGCGTTTGCCTCTACTAGTTCACCAGAGGAGCCTGGAGCTTTTCAGCCCATCATCAATCATTCTATCCATTTGTTTCCTGATGAGACTCTGATGGTGGTCGAGTCTCCAACTAGATTGGAAATGGAAATAAATATTTTGTTGTAATTTGTTTGGGAGCCATTGAAATACATTTATGGATGGGGAGTTTATTTCTCCCTTTCCTGAAGTATATGACAGCCAGTCAAAAGTGTCCACATGCCACCCACCAGGCTATAGACGTGGTCCACTTAAGAGGTAGTATACAAATGCAATGGCAGGAGGATAGAAGAGAGACCTGCAGGAATGAGTTCTTCTCTGGCTGTTCCTTTACCAGCTTGGGAGGATTCCCAGTGTTTCTAACAGATTCTTTATATACCTATAACTTTTGTTTTCTATAGTCCTGAGGGGCAAGCCCAAAGATGGCTTGACCTGCTCAAGCCTATTCCCACTCCCTTCTCTCTACCTCTTTCCCTCTCTCTCAAGTAAATAAATTAAAAATTAAAATAAATAAAAATTTAAGATCTTGATTCTATCATTTTTTGTTTTATTAATAGGATATTCTTTTTCACAAGTTAGGTAAAAATCAGGTTAAAAAAGTGAACCTGATGCAGAAGCCAAAAGAGATTGTTGTTTTTCTTCTTTAAGAGAGCACAGTGAAGAGGCTAGGAACATACCTCACTGGTTCAAAAAGGCTACTGCTTGCAAAGCCTACTAATCTGGATTTAATTTTCAAGCTAGACACAAGATGTGGTAGAAGTATCTGGTGCTTAATTCCAGTGGCAAGAGTCCCTGACATGCCCACACACACACACATACACACTTAGGTGTGTGTGTGCATGTGAGTAAATATTTTTTTAATAAAATAGCCCAGGAGAAGTAATCTATAGACTGAGTGAATGATAGCCAAGTTTGCAGAGGTGAGTGTAATGGCTGCAGCATGAATTTTCTACACTTAAGGCTATTTAGTCCCTTTGAAAAGACAGAAGGAGTTGCCTCATTTAATACATTAACTAGAACTACATTCTTTCGATGAAGCAGTCCCAATTTGTGATGGCTAATTTTTGGTTGTCAACTTGCCATGATTTACAATGACCAGGGAGACAAATCTCTTGGTATATCTGTTACAGATCTTCTAGATTAGTTCAATTGAGGAGAGCAGACCCACCCTAATTGGATGGAGCCATTTCATGGGCTAGGGATCCTGGACTATATAAAGAGATGAAAGCTAGCTTGGACCAGCACTTATTACTCTCTACTTTCTCCCTGCTTATGTCATGATCTGAGTGGGCTACCTGCTCCTGCCATGCCTTTCCATCCATGATGAACTCCACACTTTATAATTATGACCCAAAACAAAACCTTTCCTTCTCTAAACTCCTTCCAATAGGGTATTTTGATTCAACAACGAGAAAATAACTAAAACACTATCTTAAAAAGACATGCAAGGGTTGGAGAGATGGCTCACCAGTTAAAGGCACTTGATTGCAAAGCTTGACGACCTAGCTTACATTCTCAAGTACCCACATAAAACCAGATGCATAAAGTTGTACATGTATCTGGAGTTCGTTTGCAGCAGCAGGAAGTTCTGGCATTCTCTCTCTCTCTCTAAAACAAATAAAAAAAGGAAAATATGTTTTAGGGCTGGAGAGATGGCCTCAATGGTTAAGGTGCTTACCTGTGAAGCCGAAGGACCCATGTTCAGTTCCTCAGATCCCACGGAAGCCAGACACACAAAAGGTGAGGCAAGCACAAGGTCGTACATGCCCACTAGGTGACTCAAGCGTCTGGAGCTTTATTGCAGTGGCTGAGGCCTTAGCAGGCCAATTCTCTCTCTCTCTCTCTCTCTCTCTCTCTCTCTCTGTGTGTGTGTGTGTGTGTGTGTGTGTCTTGCTCTCTCTAAAAAATTTTTAATTGATAATTTAAAAATAAAGACATGCAAACACTTTTGAAACTGGAAGAATTTTGAAGATAAAGTATTGCCTTCTGTTCCTCGGGCTGTTGACCAGAGCTAGTGACTGAAAGCAGCTAGCTCTATCAGTGATTCCCTCTTAAGAATTTAGGATTCAGGGTTGCAAACTCAGGTTCTATTAAAGATGCAACCATTATTTATTGTCCAGCATAGTGGACGCTAATCAAAATTAAATTAACCAAAATTAAAAATTCAAATGTGTAATTACTCCAGCTATATTCCAAGTACTGCATAGAGCCACATGCAGCTGGTACCTTGCCAGAATGCACAGAGCAAATCTAAAATATTGCCATCACTGAAGAAATTTGTTGAGCATCTACCATATGTTTGAAGAGAGCAAAAAAACCCTATGTGCAGAGAAATGACATAGACATGCATGCAGAGGCAGAACTTGGAGACAAAGGAAAGCCACCATTATAGCTGCCTCTTTAAAAAAATATATATTTTTATTTTTATTTATTTATTTGAGAGAGAGAGAGAGAAAATGAGTGTTCCAGGGCCTCAAGTCACTGCAAATGAACTTCAGAAGCATTCATCACCTTGTATACCTGGCCTATTTGGGCCCAGAGGAATCAAACCTAGGTCCTTTGACTTTATAGACAAGCACCTTAACTGCTAAGCCATATCTCCAGCCCAGCTGCCTCACTTTTTAAGACTTTTGTTCTACCCTCTAATAAGACTCAACTTTTTCTTATCTTTAAAATCCATATTTTTAAATACATTATAGATTATATATATCTATATACAGAGTTCATTAAAACACACACATATATATTATATATAAAATATAGATTTATATATATATTTATATTTATATATAATTTTTTTCCTCTTAAGAACTAGTTTAACTTCTTTCTCAGCTAAACTAGCTAGTCTGCTTGGGATGGTTTTGCTTGCAATTGGAAGAATTTTGCCCTTACAATATTCTTTCACACTACACTCAATTGTCTAGTTTTGCTGGTCTGTCTTTCTTTCTTTACCTTTTTTTTTTTAAACCTACAATCTTCTTCATTTTATCTACAGTATGTTTAAGCTTATATTACTATTGACCTCAGATAAAAATATCAAAACGTTTACTGAGCAGAGGTGTTGAATTTTTAACTAGAAATCTCCAGAAGCCTTCTCTAGGCTCATTCATACAGCCTGTGGCTGCAGCTGGCTGAGTAAGTGGGAGCTTATGCACAGAATTAGCTGGAGGATGGTTTATGTCCTCTCTTGAGAAAGCTACTAAACAAAGTGCTTGGCATGCGGTCAGGATGTAGCATAAACCTCAATTATCTCAGGAAAAAAAGTTCAGAGAACCAGATATTTGATGTAGAAACAGCCTCAAAATAAAATAATAATGGTTTGCTTCGCACTTACTATATCTTTTGGTAAAACTTTTTAGAAAAGAGATCAGTGCTCTCATATCTGCTGACATAACTTGAGGGTTTCCAGACTTGCAAAGCAAGAGTGATTCTCACATCTCAAGCAGGCAGAAAACTCTGATCTTCACCAGCGGCTGTAGCTGCCTGAGATCACCTGCAATGCTGAGGGGGAAACATGCCCCACCACCTGCAATAAATGATGTGCACAGGACAGGGGCTGCTGGGAGAAGTGACCAAAGTCTATGGGTGATGGGGAGAGGAATATGTATCAGGAAAAGAAATGGTTTGCCATCTGAAACTCTACCATCTAAGGGAAGTCCTCAACCTTCACTGCGCACCTATGTGCTTGTGCTTGTTGGTATGGGAGATCCACAAATATAAAAGCAAGAAGAGCTGAAATTAGGGAGTCTGGTAATGAAAGGAATGTAAAAAATGGAAAAACCGACAGAGTGAGAGCCTGTGTAAGGAATAATCTGGAAAGAGAAGAGTAGCAAATAAATCCAAGGGGGAAAAATGGTCCAGGAAAGACTTTAAGAAATGTTTCCTACAGGCTTCAAAATTGTTTCGTGTAAGATCTTCAGTGCAACTAGGCACTGCCACTTCTCCCTCTGAGAATTGTACAACAGCCCCTCCCTAACAGTGGGTTCTCTTGTGGAAGTTGTGGAAGCCTGTCCTATGCACATGAGGTTGGCCAGTAACAAATCTCTAAGGATGAAGGTTTTTGTACAATTCTCATCATTAATGCTCAGCCTTTACAGACAACTACATTTTAGCTCATGTTAAGTTGAAACTTCAGATGTTTGCTGAACCAACATTGGTCATCACTCAGATGTAATGTGAAGCAATGACAATAATAAAACCCCAAATTACAACATAATAGTGTTCACTCACTGACTACTGTGCACTGGGTATTTGCACTGACATATCTAGCTGCCAATATAATCCCACTGAATTCTGACAGCAACCTTAAATTCTATTGCCTCCATTTTGTGATGGCATAATTGAAGCCAGGCAGTTTTAGTAAACTTGCTTAAGGCACAGTAATAGCAGCAGATTTGTGTCCAGGAGCTCTATTCATGACTACAGAAGGGAATCGATGACCCTGAGGCATGGAACCATATGACTTCAATCCAAGCAGCTGGGAAGCAGAGGTAGGAGGATCATTGTAAATTCAGTGCCAGCCCGGGACTACAGAGTGAGTTCCAGGTCAGCCTGGGCTAGAGTGAAACTCTACCTGGAAAGAAAGAGAGAAAGAAAGAAAGAAAGAAAGAAAGAAAGAAAGAAAGAAAGAAAGAAAGAAAGAAAGAAAGAAAGAAGAGAGAGAGAAAGGAAAAGAGAGAGAGAGAGAGAGAGAGAGAAGGCATTTGTACATTTGAGCCTGGAAAGTTTAATAAAGGTCTAAAGAAGGTTCAAGGTATTCACAAAGTACGTCCTGGGCTACTTCTCATGGAGGCCATGACTATCATTGGTCCAAGGGGTAGAAGAGGTGGCAGACATCAGGAACCGGTGTGATGAAGGCTATCTTTTAGACACTATGACTTTCAGTCAGGGATACAACTAGACCATGGTGACCACAGAGAAGTTGGTGAGTTTAGTTCCCTGACCACACACAAATACTTCAATTTTTTTGCTTTCCCCCCACTCTCACCACTACCATTGACCAAACACAATAGGAAGCCAATGCTTTTTTATGAGATTTTTTGGGGGCCACTCAGTTTCACAGTTGGCCCAATGGGTTCTGCAGAGAAAGTCTGACCATACAACTTAGAAAGTAGGAGACCCACAAGATTACAAGGAAATGGAAATCTTGGGGAGGTGTAGCTTTCTCCAGCCTGTGAAATTAGGGGTACAACACTGTTCTTCTGTTATAGATGGTAACAGTCAGAAATTCTCCATCTGATGTCTGGTTTGCATAGGGGCAAATTGTTTACTAAGGTTTAAGTTAGCTGTAATTACATCACTGTTAGCTGAACTTCACTGTTAGGAGACATGCTTACATCAAGTTCTGTTATAACTTGAGAACAAAAATGTGTTGTAGCCAGTCTTGGTGGTGCACACCTTTAATCCCAGCACTTGGGAGGCAGAGGTAGGAGGATTGCGGAAGGTTCAAGGCCACCCAGAGACTACATGGTGAATTCTAGGTTAGCCTGAATGTGTTGTAATAATATTCCTCTGTTCAGGAACAATTTGTAACACAAACTTCTCTCTCTTGCCTATGTTATTTGAGAAAAACTAAGGTAAGTGTAAGAACCTGCACCCAAGATCAAAAACTACAGCTCCCTACACCTCTCAATCCACCAACACTCCCCTAGCTCCCGCTGTGCGCTGTTAAGCCATTCACTCCATTCACGCTTGCTGTTACAGTGTTCCGCCCAAAGGCTCAGCACCACAGGGCCCCATGATTCTCAGAAAAGACACAGAAGTGAGTGAAACTCTCTCTGTGTGAGGGTGTTTCAGACTTTCATGAAAAAAATCAAGCACATGGAAGATGAGATCCAAGACAAAGGAGATTTATTGAGAAAAAGATGGAAAAGCCTCAAAGTTTCAGGGCAAGCCTGATCCGGATTTTGGCTGGTATCCAATGAAGAGAAAAGAAAAGAAAAAAGAAAAGTTACCTTTTTTTTTTTGAACTAGAATTCATAAAAAAAACGAGCAGGCATCTCAAGGATCTGTGAGCTACTGTACTGAGGAAAGGGTCCCTGGGGGTTTAAGCAAATTGTATCATCACAGTCAAGGGGATAACTAGTCTCTCACCTCTTTTTAGCATGTCTGTAGGCACAGGGTGGTTTCTTGACCAAGTGAGTGATTCGCAGGCTCTACCCAGAACCAGAGGACTTCATTCTCTATGGAGGGTGGTTGAGAGCTTTTTCCCTTCCTGATGTTACCAGGGAAACAAGAGGAAGGGCCCGTCTTGTAATGACCTCTAAGACTACACCGGCCTATCTACAACCATGGTCCAGTCGTCTCGACAAATGCTTGAGTTGCTCAATCCTTCCCAACTCCAAAATGCATGCTTCTTAAGCTATTCTAGAACCATTCACTCTTGTAGGATCTTCTGCTTTTCCTTGGGTCTGAGCCCTTCGCCTTCCCAACTGTTCCCTCAGGCTTTCCTCTTAACTTCTTCCGTAGACCTTCTGAGAGATTGTGAAAATAAACCAGGGCCCATCTTCCCACCAGTAAGGGTATGAGAGGAGCTCAGATTAAACCTCTTCTGCCTTGTCAAAGGTTTCTAATGCCAACCCAAGAAAAATGAAATAATGTGATTTTTTTTCCAGAAATGTTTCTTGCCAGGCGTGGTGGCACATGCCTTTAATCCCAGCACTTGGGAGGCAGAGGTAGGAGAATCGCCTTGAGTTTGAGGGCACCCTGAGACAACACAGTGAATTCCAGGTCAGCCTGGGCTAGAGTGAGACCCTACCTCAAAAAACTAAAAACTAACTAAGTAAATAATTAATTAAAAGAAAGAAAAACGAAATTTCCTTTTGGAAGGTGGGAGGTGGGTCAGTGGTTAAACGTGTTTGTTGTTGTGAAGTAGGTATTTGGATCCCAGAACCCACTTAAAGCCGGACAAAAGTATCACACACATCTGTGATCATAATACATGTAGAGCAATAGGAGGCCAAGTAAGAAAATCCCGAAACCCACAGGCCAGCTAGCTGGTGTACGCAGCAGCAAGAAACAAGAGAGACCCTTCCTCAAACAAAGTGGAAGGCGAGAATCAACCTCTGACCTGCACGTGTGAGCCTGTGGCACATATGTATCGCTACATATGCACACACCATACATACATACAAATTACCCTTTACTCTGATGATTTTTATATGAAATGATTACTAGTTTTGTTTTTATTTTTAAATACACAATATTTTATTAAGTAGAAACTTTGTATGGACACCTCATGCAATGATGCCATCCTCCTCCTTCCTTCCTCCTCAGTGGGATTGCTGGTATTCCCCATGGGGTAGTGGGTTATGAGTTGTGCGAGCAGCAGTCAGCCATCGGTGGGGGTGGAGGCAATGCCTCTGGATATACTCTCCCAACTCACGGTTTTTAGACTCTTTCTAACCCCTGTCCCGTAAAATTCCCTGAGCTGTGGCGGGTGGGTTTTACGTATACTTCAGTGTTGAGCTCTCAGCAGCTTCTGGATCTCTGCTTTGGTGCATGTTGAGTATCCTCAGTGTCTGTCTCTTTCCCTTGCCAGGGAAGCAGCACTCTTGCTCATCTCATCAGTTCCTCGGTGGTCTCAGCTGGGCCCTGGCTGAAATGTGAGGGGTGACTCATATCATGATGGGGAGTCAGCCATCTTTTCTTGACTCAAGAAAAATAGTTTTAAAGTCTGTACCCCAATTTTATTTTTTAATGAGATTATAAATTTGCAAGATTATAAATTCCCCAAATCTAGGAATTACTTCTCCAGCTACGTAATTCTACTTCGCCAACCCCTCAGAGAATAAGCTGGTCCCCTCCTATGTTCTCTTCTTTGCTGTTGTTTGGGAGGGTGTTTTGTGTGTGCGCGCATGTATGCATGTGTGTGGTGCATGTCATGAGTGTGCAGTGCATATCTTCCTCTACTGCCCACCCACATGTTTCCTTGAGATGGGCTCTGTCACTGGACCCAGTGTTGCTATTTTTGGTCAAACTGGCTGACCAGCAAGCCTGAGATGTTCTGGTCTCCACTCCCATGGGCCTGGGGTTGCAGGTGGGAGTGGCCATGTCCAGCTATTTACACGAGTGCTGAGAATTGAACTTAGGATGAGTCAGGCCCTCATGCTTGTGCAGCAAATGTTCTTATCCACTTTCGGGGTTCATATCACACAGGGACAGCTGCCAGCTGCAGGCTTAAAGAAGGGGGAGAAGTTGTGTTACATGAAAGGTGACACATCACCCCATGTCCTCCTCTACTGACCCAGGAAATGAAACGGACTGGAATGGGGCAGTCTCTGAAACACATCTGCAGAGCTACAGGAAATGAAGTTTGGTGGGAAGGCAAGTGGTCTTAGAAGCCATAAAGTGGTTATCATCTTCTTATGTGAAGATACCCCTACCACCTGAAATTGAAAGAGGGGATAGCTTGCTCAAACTAAACGAAAGGTAATAAAACACTTGTTTTTCAGCTTTAACCAAATACCTATTACATGTGCAGCTCTTCAGTTAGCGATTCCTCGGGACACACATGCATCCTGGATTCCCATTATCTTTAGTCTGCTAAACTATAATGGGGATTCAGGAAGAGAGCTTAGATCATGTGAAGAAAGGATCATGATGAAATTCATTTTGATTTGATGTTTTGGGAGATTATATTCCTTGCAACACGACTTCGATAAATTACAAAGCTACTACTTAACTAGTACCAACCTTCAATTTTACTTTTGAATTTGAGGAGGTTTTGGGGGCTTTCAAAGCTCATATAATCCAAAAGGATCATGAATTATGACTATCTAGTCTTATTTACTTCTTTGCTGTCACTTTCATAATTATTTTTGGTTTTGCAGCCGTCAATGTCTAGAAATGATTGTTCAGTAATCTCCCCCTTCGTCCTGGTACATTTAAAGTTCAAATTGAGTGCACACCATCCCGTCCTCTGAGGAATAAATAACAAGAATGTTCATGTCTTGTTTTAACAAGTAGATGATCT
Organism: Dipus sagitta; assembly: GCA_036346955.1. Taxonomy (NCBI): domain Eukaryota; kingdom Metazoa; phylum Chordata; class Mammalia; order Rodentia; family Dipodidae; genus Dipus; species Dipus sagitta. The sequence continues at coordinate 30,426,741 of CM070772.1, forward strand.
GCCCCAACTTCAGTCAGAGCTTCACACTATAAAAAAGGCGACATTATGTTTCACTTTTTGCCCTGTGAGAAAAGCAGGATATGTCAAGCCTCTACTTAAGTTTTTTTTTCCCCTTTTATCCTTATTAGTTCCTCTCATGAGCTAATTTCTTTCATAGACTATATAAGCCCCTTAAAGAGCCGTAGTGTTCCCTGACATGTACGCTGGCATGCAGTTAATCATTAATTTTGCATGGTCCACGTCTGCTGTCTGCTAGACTGTGAGTTGTTTGAGAGACTTTCTCCCATTAGGATCAATGCTGTTTGTGTGAGAGTCACTGTTAGATCTTTATCTCATTGTTATCAGCTGTCCAGACAGCCTTAGAACCTCCCTTTCACAAGTCCAAGTTTCAGAGTTCACGAGGCTTAAACCTACGTGAACACAGTAGTATTTTTATGGCAAACAACAGCTGCAAAGGCGGGCTCAGCAACACACCCTGGCTGGGTATGTGGGGAGACCAGCAACAGGTGCATCTCATGACTACTGTGTTGTGTGCCTTAAACAAAAAATAATGACGCTCATTTCTCCATCAGATCAAGTTCTATAGGCAGTGTGTAAAGAAATTCAGAAGCACAGTCAAGTGCAACAATAAGGCTTTATAAGACCAATAATATTAGGACTTAAAAAACTAAGAGTGGCTATTACTATTATTATTAATTATTATTATTATTTCTAGGTAAGTATTCAAGTATAAAATTTCCAGAACAACCCACCTGCATAACCAATGGCAGTGAATTACGTTGTATTATCTTTTTGATCGTTTCTTAAAGTTGGTCCAGGGCCCTAGCTCTGTACCACTTAGGGAGAAGTTGTAATTCAGCCCCGCGGGGCTGACTACAGGCGCCCTGGACTCTGATCCGGTTCAAATGAGCTCTTGCGCCCTCCCTGGAGGGAGGTATCTGAAGGCTGGAAAAGAGAGAGCCCTCGAAGCCCCCAGACAGAGGCAACACCTCCGGTGACCACGCAGCCAGGAAGGCTCCAGCAGGAGGGCCCCAGTAAATGTCAGTGTTGTGTGGCTATTGCAACTTTAAGAAACTTGCTCAAATTTACTTGGAAATCCACACTGCTGTTATACAGAAGGGTGGAAAGGATCGTGTGTTGTGTCCAGACATAATTGAGATTGAACTCTGACCAACTGAGAAGCAAGCGTTACTTTCCCCGACCCCATAGAAGCAGGCTCCCCTCTGCCAGAAGGGAAGTACCACAGTGGTCGTGAACACAAAGCACTCTGTATGCAGCCTGCGGTGACAGGCAGCCCTGCCATTCCGGCAGCCCATTCATCTTTGTGCGTCCTTATGGCTGGGGACACTTCCCCCTAAGCCATCAGGGGTGCTTCTGGGGCTCAAACACCAGCTGTGCTTCTGACATTGCAGACACAAGAAGGGACCCAAAGATCACTTTCAATCTGTGACATGCTCATCAAATACCCCGGGCAGATCCCCAGGAGATAGGAGCATGTACCTGTCTTACACAGAGCGTTCCTTCTCCCTGGATTCCCAGGGCGTGAGGTCTGCAGCAGTCCACGGTGGACATCACAAAGACCGTCCCAAAACATGACTCAGATCCACCAGAATGAAAGGAAAGGAAAGGAAAGGAAGGAAGGAGAGGAGAGGAGAGGGGAGGGGAGGGGAGGGGAGGGGAGGGGAGGGGGGGGAGGGGAGGGGAGGGGAGGGGAGGGGAGGGGAGGGGAGGGGGGAAGAGGAAAGGGGGAGGAGGAGGAAGGAAGGAAGGAAGGAAGGAAGGAAGGAAGGAAGGAAGGAAGGAAGGAAGGAAGAAGGAAGGAAGGAAGGAGGACAGCCTAGATTTTGAGACCAAGAAAACTCAAATTATGTAAAGGCTGAATAAAAATAACTATTCTGCAGCTACCTTTTCAATTTAGATATTCCATCATTCATCTCTTGCAACCAAACTGAGGTGTGAAGGTGACTGTCTTACTGACTCACTGGCTTGTGGGCTGCTTTGGGCTTCTGTCTCTGTTGAACAGTCAGGTCTTTCATATGGGGCTAAGTAAGAAATAACCAATTGTGGTGGGCGTGGTGGCGCACACCTTTAATCCCAGCACTCGGAAGGCAGAGGTAGGAGGATTGCCATGAGTTCGAGGCCACTCTGAGACTACACAGTGAATTCCAGGTCAGTCTCGGCTAGAGTGAGACCCTACCTGGAAAAATTTAAAAAGAAGAAGAAGGAGGAGGAGGAGGAAGAGGAAAGAACCAATTGTGGTGGCTGATCTTCGTTGCTAATTTGACTGGATTTAGATATTGCCTAGAAGATAAACTTATGGATATGTCTGTGGGACATTCCTAGAAAGGTTTAACTGAAGAAGGAAGGCCCATCCTAGACCCCTAAATATGGGCTAGTATGTGCTGGACCCCAGACTCAGTAAAAAGGGGATAAGGAGAAGAAGGAAAGTTGGATGAATACCAGCATCTGTGTCTCTGCTTCCTCACTACAGACACCCGTGGCTGTCACTTCACACTTCCGCAATCTTTCCCATCATGATGGACTGTATCTTCAATATCTTTGAGCCAAAATAAACCTTATCTTCCTTAAATTGCTTTTCTCAGGTGTTTTGTCACAGCAACAGCAACAAAAATAAATAAATAATACATCAGTGACTAGAACAGATGATAGAAACAATTTTGAAACTATTTCATTATCAATGTTAGTTAATTAGTTTGGTCAAAGAGAATTGTGAAAGTTTCGAGCAAGATGTTAAAAGGTTTAGGTTTATTTTACTAATGCAAGGATCCCCCTTGCCCCAATTCTAATGGGATGAACCAAAGGCCTTACTATTGCGTGTGATTATCAAAAACATAATCAACTAAGATTCAAATGTTTTGAGTGTATTTAGCTAAGCTGTGTGAATACTGATAAAAAGTCTCTACAAATATAGACAAATGCAGCCAACAGCAGAAGCACTGCCGAAACAGGAGCACGGAGAAGCCTCAGTTGGAACTGGCCTGTGGGACGTTAAATCTTGCTCAGTTCACCTCAGCGAGAGGAGCTGAGCAAGTCAACTTTCAAAAGCTTGTGGGAAGACTGACCTTAATCTTCTACATCTTCCCTCCCTCCTTCTCCCTCTCCCTCTTTCTCTCTCTTCTCTCTAACTCTTGTATATTAGTTATCCTTTTCCTCATTTTCTCAGTGGGCACTGACCTGTAACTCCCAGTACCAGCATGGGGCTATCATCCACAATGAGCTTTGGATCAGAGAGACCTACAAGGTTTCCTAAAAGACAGACAGACTTCTGTCAGAGTGCTTGATGACCCACCATAGGTTAGTGGTAAGACCCTACTGCTGAAGACACCTTATGTGATTGATATGCAAAATGGAATGGCATGGCTGGAAGTTGGAAGAGAGTCAGTCCCCAGACAGTCAGCGCGTCTAGTGCCAGAAGGTGCTACATGGGTGACTGGGGGAAAATGACCAATATCTGTCCAAGCAACTCATGGTCTAACCTACTTAGCAACAAATAACCTGTCTTGATGCCCACACAAGTGCAATAGTGGCACACAGGCATGGTGGGGAACCAACTGCTCTCAATTTGGCTAACTGATCCCCTTAGTGGTACGGGACCCATAGCTGCAGCTGGGAAACAAGTCACAACCATATCAAAACATAAGCCTGCTCTCCATTATCAAGCTACCATCAATCGTGGGCTATAAGAGGGCCTATACCTATTAAATTCTCTATTAAAAAAGTAAGGGTTTTCTCATTTGTCTGGTGCTAATTTACTCTCCATTGGAGAATCTGCTTCTCTTTTTCAGATAGATGTAGATCCTAAGGAGAGAGCCACCCCATCATACCTCAAAAGGGCCCTGGCTGAAACTAAGAAAAATTGGCAAAACAAGCAAGGGTGCTGTTTTCTTGGTGAACCGGGTACTAGCACAAGGGTGAAGGAGATCAACACAGAGAAAAATCAACTCCTACCAAATCAGAGAGCCAGAGACCCAGAGGCCCCCAATACCTCATCACTGAAGCAGACCAAAAATGAACCCAACATGGCTCAGGGAAATTTTGCACAAGAGGGCGTGGAAAGAATGTCAGAGCCACATGTTGGGTCATGATATGCAGAGACATTTATCCTACCCATAACTGTGGGCTAACTCCACAATGCATGACCCACATACCTTAACAAGGAGGGGCCAAGGGGAAGGGGTAGGTCAGGGATGAGCCTAATAATGGTACCAAACTGACTGTATTCGCTGAGTACAAAACTAATTTTAAAAAAAAGGTTGTGGGTCCAAAGGATTCTGGGTAGCAGAGTATCAAACAGCATAGATGCTTTCAGCACATAGGTCTCCCTGAGACTCTTGAGAACACTGTCTAAACTCAATCTTTCTTTCTTTTGTTTGTTCTTCCTTCCTTTTATCCTTCCTTCATATTTTTCTTTTTCTTTCTTCCTTTTTTTTTTTTTTTTGTTTTTGTTTTTGTTTTGTTTTGTTTTTTCGAGGTAGGGTTTCACTCTAGTCCAGGCTGACCTGGAATTCACTCTGTATTCTCAGGGTGGTCTCGAACTCATGGATACCCTCCTACCTCTGCCTCCCAAGTGCTGGGATTAAAGGCGTGCACCACCATGCCTGGCCCATATTTTTCTTTTTTCTTTTTTCTTTTTTTTTAAATTTAGATAGGAATCAAACCAGAGCCACATCTTCAGCCTTATTTCTACATTTAAAACTACCTGTGAAGTGTATTAGACTCGCTAAATAGAACAACGAATACCTGTAAGACTTTATTTGCTGCTGGGTATACTCAAGAGGAAAAACCAGGGAGAAGTGAAGATGAGCAGAAACCAGAATATGATACAAGCAGCAGGAAATGGACTAGAAGTGGACTTAGTGATCAAGCTGTAGAAGCTTTCAAAAATCCTAGGAGTTAGAGCCAGGCATGGTGGCGCACACCTTTGATCTCAGCACTCAGGAGGCAGAGGTAGGAGGATCTCAGTGGGTTCAAGGCCACCCTGAGACTACGTAGTGAATTCCAGGTCAGCCTGGGCTAAAGCAAGACCCTACCTCAAACAAGCAAACAAACCAACAAAAATTCTAGGGATGGGGCTGGAGAGATGGCTTAGTGGTTAAGCGCTTGCCTATGAAGCCTAAGGACCCCAGTTCAAGGCTCAATTCCCCAGGACCCACGTTAGCCAGATGCACAAGGGGGTGCACGCGTCTGGAATTCGTTTGCAGTGGCTGGAAGCCCTGGCACACCCATTCTGTCTCTTTCTTTCTATCTGCCTCTTTCTCTCTCTGTGTCACTCTCAAATAAATAAATAAAAATGAACAAAAAATTAAAAAAAAATTCTAGGGATGAAGTAAAGAAAACCCATCAGATGGAAGGTGACGATGACATAGTGACCTTTTGTCATCTCTGTCCCTCCAGGGCAGAGACTGACTTGAAGTGATAACAGAGCAATTTAGATAAAGGAAAAAGAACAGGCTCAGGGCAGGTGGTCACTGAAACAGCTCAGTGTTGCATCACCAAGTAATAGTGATGGCCAGTGGAGGCAGAAGCAAGGAACTTCCAAGAGCACGAGGAGTCTTCTGTGGTAATGACTGTGTTCACAATCTCAATGATGATTGCAAACATGTATGACACAAATGCACACACATGTCAAACTGTCTTATATCCACTTGAAATGTGTATAATTTATCCTGTCAGTTACAGCTCAATAAAACTGTTAAAGTAGTATATCATTACCAGTAAAAATATATACAGCTTTTGAAAATTTGGAGTTGTCTTCTCAACATGGGAAGGTATTTGTTTAAGGGATTCAAAATTAGAGTAAGTAATGACATTTCACCAAGCATGTGGCATGACTCAAACTGCTGAAAATGTCCTGATTTACTTGGGATGTTCAGATTACTCAAAATTACTCAAGTTTAACATTTTTCAGTTCTTTTTTTTTTTTTTCAGAAAACCATTTTGTTTCCAAAAAAAAGAGGGTATACTAAAGTGAGGTTTTTCAAATTGGAATAGAAAATTCTTTTAGCATTATAATCTTTATGTAATTATTTATATTTTATATATTTTTTTAAATTAATTTTTTCTTTTTGAGGTAGGGTCTTCTTCTAGCTCAGGCTGACCTGGAATGCACTATCTAGTCTCAAGCTGGCCTCAAACTCACAGCAATCCTCCTACCTCAGGCTCCTAAGTGTTGGGATCAAAGGCATGTGCCCCCACACCCAGTAGTTTTTATGTAAATTTTTAACTTTAAAACTTTTAATATTTAGGAGCTAAGTAACATATAATAAATGTTCTCACTATCTCCAGAGATAGCTTCCTGGGTTTAGACCTTTTCCTTTTTAAGGAAGGGAATACATTGTGTCATTGCTTTCCACAGTTTTGACATAATAGATTTTTTTTTTGTATTAAGAACATATTTTACATGGATACATCATGTGTTGGTACCATCCTTTCCCTCCTCCCTGCCCCCATTCTGCAGGGGGCCACTTCTCATTGGAGTTTCTGGTATTCCCCATGGGGTTGTAGGTTATGCATTGTGGGAGCAATAGTCAGTTATTGGGGTAGACAGTGCCTGTGGGCATGACATCCCAACCTGCGGCTCTTCCAATATTTCCGACCCTCTTCCACCAAATTTCCTGAGCCTTAGTGGTTGTGTTTTAAGTCTACTTTGGTTATGAGTTCTTAGGAGCTTCTGGATTTCTAGGTCAGCTTTGGTAAGTGTTGAGTATCCTCAGTGTCTCTCTCCTTCACCCTGGTGCTGGTTGTCAGACTCACCGTGGAAGCAGCACTCTTGCTCATCTCCTCGCTTCCTCTATGGTTACCCTGGGCAGTGACTGAGATGTGAGGGGTGATTTATCTCCTTGTGTCTCACTACTTTCTGAAAAAGAAAAATAGATTCTCCAATAGAGATCATATAACTCTGCTTTCCTGAAAAGTGACAGGAAAAAGTAATCTGAAAAAAAAAAAAAAAAGAAATGACAAATTTCTTGTTGAAAAAAAAAAAACCCCTCTACATTCTGGTTAAATAGTAACTATGTTCCATAACATACAAAGGACACCTATAAGGAAACTATGGGGAACTGTGTGTGGTAGTTTGAATATGACAGTATAAATGTATGGCCCAATAAATAGACTTGGATGTTTTATTAAAATTGAGTTTGTAACTTCAGCTCCTAGCAGACAGATTCCTGCTTCAGGGGGTTGGGAATGTGTCACTGGGGGTGGATCCTGGGGTCCAGCTTTGATGTGTCTAGGGGTAGATTCCAGCTCAAAGGTGTGTACAGAACAGTTTGAATTCTAGGTTTGTGTCTACTGGTGTTGGTATCTGCTTGCTGCAATTTTTTTTTTCTCTCTCTCTGATTGAGTGTACGGAAGGAAGTCATTTCTTCTGCCATTGATGGAACTTTCCCTGGATCTATAAGTTTGAAATAAATCCCTTCTTCCCATATACAGTGTCTGCTTGGATATTTATCTCAGAAATGTAGAACTGACTACAGTAGAATTTGATATGAGAGAGTCTTGCTGTGATGAATTTTGGTCTTTTGGAACTTGTGTGCTAGAGGAACGTGCATGGACTTGGTACTTGGTACTGCAGAAACCTTACAGAGTAGTAAGCCAAATTTTATGGGCTATTCTGGTGAGAGTTTGAAAATACCAAATGTAGAGAGAATTGTATTTGGAGGTTTTGAGGAAGAGGAAGGAAAGAAGGCAGAGAACTTCATTGAAACTGGTCGACTGGCATAAACACTGGCTGTATTCTTCTATCTATGCCCAGAGAGTTTGGTCTAGGTTGAATTTGAAGGTAATAGGCTGGTATGCTTGGCAGAAGATATAGAACTAAAAGATGTATGATTTAAAGTTGGAAAAATTCAAGCAAGTTTATATTATAAGCACAGAGACTGGTTTTATATTGCTAAGGCTATTATTGACAAACATATTACCACCATTGAGGGTGGGCCAACTGTTTTACATTGAAACAATGGAAAAGATGCCTTAGGGTGAAGTCCACACAGGAAAGGCTGAATGAATAGGAATGCAAACTCTTTTGAAAGGAGATAACTGGAAAGGAAGAATTCTGAAAACCTGTTCTTCAAGGTCAAGGTTATTTCTTACCTGGATTAACATTATGTGAATTGAAAATCCAGAGACTGTCATCACTGGTTGTGGATATTGGACTTGAACTACAGATGTTTGATGTTTACATGATGATTATTGGTTTTGCATTGGTCCAGTTTCTCTTTTCTATGCCTATTTGCAATGTAAATGTTTACTCTGTGTCATTGCATATTGGAAGTATGTAATTTGTTTTGATTTTACAGGACTCACAGTTAAGAGGCAGTCTTAAATCTCAGATGAGACTTGGAACATTGGTACAATATTAAAGTTGGTAAAGCTTACGGGACTTTGAAGTTGGGCTGAATGTAATTTGCATTGGGATGTGGCCATAAGTCTATGGGAGCCAAGGATAGAATGTGGTAGTTTGAATATGATAGTGTACATGTGTGGCCTCATACACTCAGGTGGTTTATTAAAATTGAGTTTGCCACTTCAGTCCCTAAGAGGCAGATCTATGCTTCAGGTGGGTGGAGATGCCACCAGGTGTGTCTGGGGGGGATCTTAGATTCTAGCCCAAAGGAGTGAGCAGAACAGTTTGGGTTCTCAGTTTGTGTCTGTTGGTCTTAGTGTTTTCTTGCTGAAGATTTTTCTTTCTGATTGGGCGTATGGAAGTAAGAACTTCTTCTGCCATTGATGGAGCTTCCCCTGTATTTGTAAGTGAAATAAATCCCTTCGTCCCATAAACTGGGTCTGGTTGAATATTTGTCCCAGAAACATGGAGCTGACTACAACATTGTGCATACCAAAATCAAAACAGACTAAAAACACAGTGCTAACTATTCAAACAGAAACTTCAACTATCCTTCAGGGCTGTGTTTTGTGGCTTCAATGTCTGAATTCTATAGTTGATTCTGTGGATAGAAAATGTGACCTGGACCTGTACATGTAAGAACTCCATGTACAACAAGATGATCAAAGAACTGCAACCCCCATAACAATTAGAAAATAACTCCCCACCCAGTAACCCAAGAAGACAGCAAGAACTCCATGTGTCGTAGCTCAAACTATGGAGTAAAAATAATCTCCTCTGACAATTATCCCTTATGGGCAGCAACATCTAAGTGTTTGGGATTTCAAACTGTAATATTGTGATGTGACCAAACACAGACCAAATGAAATTAACAACAACAGCAAAATGATCACAAAGACAATGATAGGCTCTATTTTTTCTTGGAAAAGTAAATTCAGGAAGGAGAGCCAGCAGACAGGGACTTTCAAAGGTAAATCCCAAGTTGTGATGAATTTACAATTTTAAGTTATAGAATATGTGAAAAAATAACCCATATGCACAAGAGACATCAAACAGAAGAAAGTTATTAGTAATTCTTCCTCATGGAATAGAAATAATGGAACCCTATGATATAAAATACATTGGCTAAAGACATACTACAAGTGTCCAAATGGATTAAAACTACCACATAATATGAAAAAGGAGAAAAAAGGTGAATTTTGACAAATCAAATGGAACTTTGAGAAACTTCTTTTTAAAAAAATATGTTATCTATTTACTTATTTGAAATCAGAGATAGAGAGAAGAGAGACGACAGACCAAGAGAATAGATGCTCCAGGGCCTGTAGCCACTGCAAACTCCAGACACATGTGCCATTTTGTATATTTGGTTTTACATGGGTACTGGGGAATCAAACCTGGGTCATTGGGCTTTGCAGGCAAGTGCCTTAACCACTGAGCAATCTCTCCAGCCTGAGAAATTTCTTTTAGATGTACATATTAGACTAGATATGAGGCTCAGTGGTAGAGTACTTGTGTAGCAAGCATGGGACTCTGGGTTTCTGTTCCCAGCATGGATGGATGGATGGATGATACATAGATAGATAGATAGATAGATAGATAGATAGATAGATAGAACAGATGATAGATGGCAGATACTTAAATGGATAAATTAAGAGTAGGTATGATCCAGCTGAAGGAAAATTATTAAGAGGAAAGATACAACTGAAAATATTGCTGTAATTCAGTGCAGAAAGTAGATGGAAAACATGAGAAACTGACAAGCGTACAATGAGGAAAATCTAACATATAACCAGTGACATTTTTAAAACAAGAGAATACAGATAATGTCAGACATAATATATAAAGTTCTCCAGAATTTACAAAAGGCATAATTCATCACATCCCAAAGTAGTGTTTAGTACATGAAATATAAATAGAAGCAAATTCACTGCATATATACTGCAGGGAAATTATTCAAGACTAGAGGCAGACTTAAAAGCAACCAAAGAGCGATAAGATGATAACGTAGATGTAGAGATCAGAAACAGAAGATAAAGATAAAATATAACACCTCCCAAATGCTAACAAAATATACTTATGAATCATAATAAAGTAATAAAATCCAGTAACACTGTCCAGGACTGTAGTCTTTGAAAACTGAGAGGTCTAGGTAAGCAAATATTTCAGAACACTGAAAATCAACCCTTTAAATGCTATCTTTATTTACATTGTGGCTAAATTGTAAGTGAAAGCCTTGTTGCCCAGTCAGTATTGAAAGTATAGGAAATACAGATACAGTGGAACTTATCTTGAATTCCTAAGAATGTGCCATCATCATGAGTTTTTAAAACACAAGGAAGATTTTTGGTTCCAGATAATGAACTGAGTAATATGAGTTAATTATTTTTCTCAAAATCTGAATGAAAGGTCTGAAAAGATGTATAGAAGGAAATAAATGTGTAAGTGTTACGAAAAGAGGGATCCCATCAGTATCCCAGAGACATAGGAATAGAGGAGCCTGGCTCAGGTAACTACCAGGCCAGTGTGGAAAGATTTCTGGTTACAGTTAGTGCAGGCATGGCTTAGAAACAGGAATGAGTGGCAATACAGAAGTTAAGACCCTGATCAGAAGGCTGTACACAAACAACTGCCCATGCTCAGAAACATGGTAGGTAGAGTGTCTGTAATAGAACATCACCCATGTTGGGATGGCAGAAACCACCACACCCAGCCTGTTTCCCCACCCAACCCTTTCTTTTCTTTTCTTTTCTTTTCTTTTCTTTTTCTTTATCTTTTTCTTTCTTTCTTTTCTTTTCTTTTTTTTTTCTTTTTTTTTTTTTGAGGTAGGGTCTCACTCTAGGCCAGTCTGACTTGGAATTCACTATGTAGTCTCAGGGTGGCCTCAAAGTCACGGCAATCCTCCTCTCTCTCCTTCCCAAGTGCTGGGATTAAAGACATGTGCCACCACACCTGGCTAAAGGGACATTTAATGAAACAAAAACATGGTGATAAGGAGAAAGCAGCTTTCCTATTTCATAGGAAGAATTGATACTGTTTGTATTATACTTTTCTGTTGCTGTGACAAATGCTTAAAAAAAAAAAAAACATATCTGGGCTGGAGAGATGGCTTAGTGGTTAAGACACTTGCCTACAAAGCCAAAGGACCCAGATTCAATTCCCCAGGACCCACATAAGCCAGATGCACAAGGTGGTGCATGCATCTGGAGTTTGTTTTCAGTGGTTAGAGGCCCTGGCGTGCCCATTTTCTTTCTATCTGCCTATTTTTTTTTCCTCTCTCTCAAATAAATAAATATTAAATTAACACACAAAAAAAAATTTCTTTTGGTTCACAATTTCAGCCCATGACATGCTGGATAGATGTTCGTGGGCCTGTGGTGAAACATGAGAGAAAGGAGTACTAGGGCAGAGCTGTTCAATGCCAACCAGCCAGGACACCAAAGAGGAGAACACCTGCGCTAATAGGCAATCTCCTATCTCCTCTTTTTTTAAAAAAAAAAAAAATACTTATTTATTTGAGAGAGTGACAGAAGGAAAAAGGCAGAAAGAAAGAGAGAAAGAGAATGAGTGTACCAGGACCTCCAGCCACTGCAAACGAACTCCAGATGTATGCACCACCTCGTGCATGTGGCTTATGTGGGTCCTCGGGAATTGAATGGAGGTCCTTTGGCTTTGCAGGCAAATGCCTTAACTGCTAAGCCATCTCTCCAACCCCTCCTATTTTGTCCGGCACTGCCAGGCACAGGCTGGAGCCTTCAGCAGATGGGCCTAAGCTGCCAGACAAGGCTAAGGACCCCTGGGCTACAGGAGGCCACTCCCTCTCCAAACCCCACACACCTGAACTTAGGTTTTGCCCTGTGACCTTTGGCCAGTTGCCTAGGAAACTCCTTATATGGTATCAGCCAGCACCTTTGCACAGCCTATCCCCCTGTGCCATATACCTTCCCATTACCATTGCCTATGTGCTGGAATGAATGTCCCCAAATGCTGATTAGGCATCAGCAAACAACCTTGTATATCCAATCCCTTAGGACCCTCAACTGCTTATAAACCCATTTCCCATTGATTAAAGTGAGATGTTCACAGAGACTATCTCCCGAAAATGATTCTTAAGCACACTTGCCAGCACTGTTGCCTGGGCACTTTCAGGGGAACTGTGGCTCGTCCTGGGAGGACCCGGGGACCTATACTTTTTCCTCTTTATTCCACCCTGTGCCCCAGGATATGGATGGTACCACTCACCTTCAAGACAGGTTTCCAAACCAAAAGTATCCCTAGAAATGTATTTCACTAGTCACCTAGGTGCTCCTTAATCCAACCAGGTTAACCATCAAGATAATCAAGACACGGTCTAAAGTTCACATTCAGGAAATGGAGCCTAAGATTAAGAGTACTATCTATAAAGAGCTAGAATTTTGCTCTGCGTATTTCTAAGCTTTTTATTTCATGCATTTGACACCTCTGCAGTTAAATATGTATAAATGATAATGTTAACATTAAGCATACACATCTAGGTACTGTTGGAAAATAACTTTACTTTTGAATTTCATATACAAGTAAATGAAGAAATGGTGTCTGTGTGTGTATGCATACAAGAAAAAAATTGAAAAAAAGTTTATAGTTAATTTCTTTTAAGATGAAATAATACCTTAATATATAATTGTAATTAATCAGTTGAAAATTTAAGGCATTGTACTAACTTTTTAAGCTATATACTTTTCATCTTAAAAATGAGTTATTTATTGCTGAAACTCAGTTTTCTCAAAATTAAAAAAAAAAAACTGATCCCAATGATATGGGTGGGAAAAGTTTATAGGCAGGATTAAATAAGATTATTGCAGTGAAATTGCTCATGCTTTTTAGCTGATCAAATTGCTAGATTATTAGTACCTGCATCTGCTTGTATGTGGAAAAATCCTATCAGAATAATGGTATCATGAAAAATTACAAAAGTTTAATAACAGAATTCAGCCCACATTCTTGATACGACATGCTTGGGCTGCAGGACACTAAGAAGTCAGGCTGGAGCTGAGCTGGAAGCCTCTTCTCTGTTGACTAGGTATCATTGTACTGGAAAGTGCTATGCAGCCTACTGGGGGAGAAAAGGCATCGATAGTCTTAAGTAACAGTGGACCCTGCAAGTTTTATGACTGGTCAGCCAGACCAAATGTACCAACTGATGCAATGGTGGCATGTCTATTACTGGAGACATGAACTGCTCTCTGATCATACTTGAGGTCCTGGTATGGAAAACCTTATCAAAAGTCTATGGCTAGAAAGGTCATAAGCCCTAGTGGGGAAACCATTACTGTTTGGTTTAAATGGATATATTATGCCCACCAAATTGGTCACTAAATACTTATGCCCATACAGTAAGGCTATTGTCACTTTTGGTTAGAGAAGCTTCTCTATGATTTAGAAAAGGTAGCTTAAATTTTCCAATTCTCAAGTTCTACATTTGAACATTGGTGGCAGTAATCCGTCTCAATGATCATGTCAGGGTTATTATTTACATGAGATCATTCTAGGCATGGAATATTATAGTTGAAATCCCATCTTTAATTCTACATTTACTGTCTATTACATGTAAAAGATGCATCTGAACTCCTTTATATGTTTAAGGACCGCCCTATTTTGTGAGTCTTGGCTGGCATCCAAAATCATCTCCACCTATAGGAACTCAATATGTTGATACTTATCTTCCCAGCCTCACAGGTACTTAGAATGAGGCATGTCCAAGACTCTACCCGAGAACAAGTCAGAGAAATGTGGCTTGTACAGTGCTACCTTTAGAAACTCTGCAATCAGTTGAAAGATTGTTCCATAGAGAACTAAAGAGAAACTCCTGGAGGCCTTACCAGGAGGCCTTATTCCACTGCATGTCCTGTGCATGATTATCACCTGATGTAGGTAAAAACACCGAAGGCTTTCTGATAAAACTTATGGTGACAAATACCATTAACCTGAGACACCACTGTTTATAAACAATTCAGTCCCTATAACATCCACACATGGACTGACTGGTTTAAGTATTTAGTGCCCCCCCCCAATTTCCTATACTAATAAAGGCCACAGAGTCTATAATTTAAAAATACTATGTCTGATCACTATGTTGGGCTATATTAACCATGTCATGAGCATCCAATAGGTTAATACATATTAATGTTAAGAACACAGTTTGCCACAGTGTTTAATGAATGTTAACTATTACTTAAATTGTTATTAAAGTAGGTAACAAAGAACAGGCTTTATGCTCATACATATGGATTGCATCAAAAGACGACTGATAAATCCAGCAGCTGCAACAGGTGCAGTTCTCTAAGCAGAGAACCATTCAGCTGGAGAACAGCGTTACTGAGGGAGCTGCTGCGGGGCAGCTAAACCAGAAAACCTTCCATGAGGCAGTAGTAGATACAGACACTCGTAATTCCCTGTACCTCTAAGTGTTAAAGACTGTCTGTGGACTTAGGAAATGAAGACATGTTTTCTGGGTAGCATAGAGTGTGTAGACACTGGGGAAAAATGGATGAAGAGAAAAAAAGGTGTGTGTGTGTGTGTGTGTGTGTGTGTGTGTGTGTGTTAGCAGTATTAGTAGCAGTAGAAATAGTAGTAGACTACAGGGAGTGAAATTATCTTAAGTCGAGTAGATGGAAAGCGCTAGACCCAGTGAATGCGTGTATATGAATATCAACTTAATAATGAAGTTGGACTTAAACATTTGAGGGGGTGGCATAATGAGAATAGTGGTTTAGAAAGATTTTAGCAAGTGTTATTCAAAGAGTTACCAGAATTAAGAAGTGACAAAAACACTATACTAAAGATATAATACCATAGTGGGATATTGGCATCTTAAGGTAAAGTACAGATTCAAAAGTCTATGTCATTTCAAACTAAAAAAAAAAAAAAAGTGCTGTATTTTATTTTTTAGTGTGTGTGTGTATGTGTGTGTGTGTGTGTGTGTGTGTGTGTGTGTGTGTGTGTGTTCCTGTGTCTATGGGGGTGGGGTACAAATGTATGTATGTGGAGGCCAGAGGACAACCTTGAGCATGCAAAGAAAGAGAGACAGAAACAGAGAGAGAGAGAGTGCCTGGGTGAGCCAGGGTCTCTAGCCACTATCAACAAACTCCAGATACATGTGCTACTTTACATGGGTACTGGGGAATCGAACCCAGGTCATTAGGCTTTGTAGGCAAGCACCTTAACCACTGAGCCATTTCTCCAGCCCCCCCCCCCCATTTATTTTTGAGACAGGTTCTCTCCTTGGCTTGTAGCTCATCCATTAGGTTAGACTGACTGGCCAGTAAGACCCAGGGATTCTTTTCTCCACATCTTCTATGCTAGGATTACAAGCTCACACCACCACATTTGACTTTTTTTTTTTTCAAGGTAGTATCTCATTCTAGCTCAGGCTGACCTGGAATTCATGATGTAATCTCAGGGTGGCCTCAAACTCACGGCAATCCTCCTACCTCTGCCTCCCAAGTGCTGGGATTAAAGGCATATGCCACCACGCCCAGATACAGTTGACATTTTTATGTGGGTACTGAAGATTGAACTCAAGTCCTCATGCTTGAGGAGCAAGCACTTTACCAACTAAGCTATCTCTAAACCCTTATTTTATTTTTAGTTGTTAATAACTATATGTATTTTTAGGGTAAAATGTGATGTCATGATATATTGTGGAATGATTAAATCCAACTCATTAACATATGCATCCACATTACATATTTATTTCTTTGTGGTGAGACATTTAAAATCTACTGTTTTAGCTATTTCACAATATGTAACATATTACTAACTGTGATCACCATGCTGTACAATAGTTTACATAAACTTATTGCTCCTGTGTAACTGAAGGCTTTTCTCCCTCTGGATAATAGTTCCCTTTTCCTACCCATTCTCATCCACAGCCCCGGAAGCCTCCATTCCACATGATACTTCTGTTAAGTTTGACATTTTTAGTTCCACATGCACATGACTTCATGCACTTTTATCTTTCTTCTTTTTTAGAGACAAAGTAAGAAAGAGAGAGAGAGAGAGAGAGAGAGAGAGAGAGAGAAAATTGGCACACCAGGGCCTCAGCTACTGCAATTGAATTCCAGATGCTTGAGCCACCTAGTGGGCATGTGGGACTTTGCACTTGCCTCATCTTTGTGCATCTGGCTGACGTGGGATCTGGAGAGTCAAACATGGGTCCTTAGGGTTTGCAGGCAAGTGTCTTAACAACTAAGCCATCTCTCCAGCCCCACTTTTATCTTTCTATGACTGCTTTAAGAACATTCACTCAGCAATAAGACAGGGGCCAAGCCCTTCCTCCACCAAATGGAGGAAAGGTTACTTGATGTCCCTGTATCTGAGATTTTTAACCTACGAAATATGTGTAATAGGTTTTAAGTTATTGATACAGTTAAATAAAGCACGCATATAAAGAATTTAGGTTAGTATATAACTAGCTCTGATGATTTGCACCTGCCATCATTATATTACTTACAATATAGTATATTAAGAAAATAGATATGGGCTAGAGAGATGACTTAGTGGTTAGGGCACTTGCCTGTGAAGCCTAAGGACCCAAGTTTGGTTCCCTAGTACCCACATAAGCCAGATGTACAAGGTGGCACATGCATCTGGAGTCAATTTGCAGTGGCTAGAGGCCCTAGCAAGCCTGTTTTTTTTTTTTTTTCTCTCTGTCTGCCTCTTTCTCTCCCTAATAAATAAATAAAATAAAATTATTAAGAAAATAGATAGGTTAATCCTCTGGCCTCTTGATCCTTGTGGATGTACCTCAATCAGTGAGCCCTAATGTGTCTGGTTAAAATATTCTTTTAATTCATACTTTAAAAATAGGTGCCAGAGATGCAGCTCAGTGCTATATTACTTACCTAGCATGAATGAGAGACTACATTCAATCCCCAGAACTCCAATAAGCTAAAAATTACAAAAAAAAATTTTAAATCAAAACAAATGAACAAAAGCTAGAGCTCATCACTGAAAACTTTACCATATGTTAAAATTTATAATGAATAAGGAAAATGTGATACGAATACATGATGGAATTTTATTTAGCCATAAAAAAAAGTGAAACCATAGCATTTTCAAGAACATAGATGGAACTAGTAATCATTATGTTAAGCAAAATAAGTCAGACTCAGGAAAACAAACTATACATGTTTTGTCTCATATCAATCTAAATCAAATATATATTAACTACAATATATACATATGTAATATATATAACACCTATATAAGATATACTATATTTGTATATATTTGTAAATGTGTGTGTGTGTGTGTGTGTGTGTGTGTGTGTTTGTGTGTACAGATCATGAAACTGGAAAAGGGATCATGAGGGGGATGAAGGAGCCTTAAGAGAAGGAGGGATAACATTGCATGAGACAGGAAAGCAGAAAGTGAGAACTAAACAAGGAAAGAAAGAACCAGACAGCGGCAGTGAGCAGGGTGTATGTGAAAGGACAGTGGGGGGACAAATTAAAATAAAGTATAATGATACATGTGCATAAAACTTTCACATGAAATCCATTATTTTGAATAATAAGTTTAAAAATAAAATAAAATTTATATGTATGGTAAAATAAAAAAGAGGATAAGGGAACTGTTCTATATCCCAGTTGTGGTTACTACATCACTGTATGCATTTGTCAAAACTCAAAGACCTCTACAATAGAAAGGGCAAATTTCACCCTATGTAAGTGGTGCCTTATTTCAAAATACTGAATGAGAATATTATTATAGATGTGTGGAACAAATTACAGTAGTCAGAACTAATCACTTGATTTCCCTGAAGTAGGGAGCAGGTTTCCCTAAGAGAAAATCTAATAACATCACCGATAGGGAATTTCCCTTCTCAATGCACAGGAGGCATAAAATAAAATGTGTCCTGATTCCATGTAAAATATGTTATTTCAAAACAGAAATATGCCCCAGCATTGCAAAGCCATGACCTGATTCTCTTGGCTTTCTCTTATCTGCTAAGGTAAAAGTGGCAACTATAAATTTTTATTATTTTAGAATAACCTGTTATGATTTGAATCTTAAAACTCCCCCCAAATGTTCCTGTGTTGAAAGAAATGTCAGAAGTGAAGCTTTGGAGACTGATTGGATGAGAAGAGCTCTGACCTAATCAGTGGATTTGTCTATTGATGGGAGGTGGTGGAGATGTACTAGCAGGGGTACCTAGATAAAAGGAGTGTGTCCTTCGAGTTGTGCCCTTGGCATGTATTTCTTGTCTCCAGGTACCCTACACCCCTCCTGGCCACCCTGAGTGAGCATCTTTGCAATACATATCTGCCCCCTACCATCATGATACCCTATCTTACCACAAGCCCATAGCAGTGAAACCAAGTGATCATTTCAGAGGACCAAAACCTCTGAAACCATGAGCCAAAATAAATCATCCTTTATGTTGATTTTCTCAGCTGTTTTGTCATAGCAATAAAAAAGCTAATACATAACCATATTATATAGTACATGTACAAGTTTATAACTCTTCATGCTTTAGAAGTAATGATAATTCAATTATTTCATGCAATATAAAAAATTCTTAAATTTCAAACTATTCCAATAAACTCAGTACATCTTTATGGCTAAATGCTAAGATAATATATTAAGAATTTTACTATTCTTTGGATAAGTTAACTGGCATAGATGAATTAAAACATCTAGACTTCAATGCTGTTGGCAAATCTAAATCACATAAAGAGGTACAATTAACTAGTACAGAAAAAAAAACATGTATTTGTATTTATTTATAGTTCAAATTATCCAGTTTCCTCCAACTGGAAAGCAGCTATAGTATTCTATATGTCAACATACAGTGTGGTCAGCATGGGGGTAGAAAATCCATCTCTTTATTGCTAAGAGTTTATATTCCAAACTAAACTTCCAGTAACATTTATTTGTAAAAATTATTTCCCCCTAAATTTTTTCTTTATTTAACAGTGACAGACAGAGAGAAAGAGGGAGGGAGGGAGGGAGAGAGAGAGAGAGAGAGAGAGAGGAATGGGCGTACCAGGGCCTCCAGCCACTGCAAACAAACTCCAGATGTGTGTGCCCCGTTGTGCATCTGGCTAACATGGGTCCTGGAAAATCCAACCTCGAACCAGGGTCCTTAGGCTTCATAGCCAAGCGCTTTGCCATTAAGCCATCTCTCCAGCCCTCCCCTAAATTTTTGACCAGGCAAAGTGGCTACTATGTAAAGAACAGGAAATTTAAAAATAGCTAAAACCATCAGCATAAAGCTAGTTGTGTAACTTTGGTAGAAAATTTCCCATTAGTATGTACCTTGAAAGAAAAGAACAGCAAGAACTGGTATCTTCTAATCCCTGTTTAAGGACTCAAGCCAGGATTGCTCAGATTTAGCTAGACATGCTAAATAAATGTGGCAGAAACAGAACCCATTTAAATTGAATTTAAACAGCTGTCTATGGTGTCTAGACCATAAATGACACTTTATTTAAAAAAAAATACTACACAGTTAAGCATTTCAGGGCCCAAGCTAGAAGTGCAAAGCCAACTCATTGTTTGAATAAGCTGTAGGAGTTTCCCAGATATTTCTAAACACCTGTTCCTAGGTTTGAAAAGTGAAAAGATTCAAATCTTTTTTGTTTTGTTTTTTTTTTTTTTTTGAACAAGGTCACTATGACATGGGCTTGGATTCCTGAACTAACATGTATAAGAGAGCAATTGGCAAGGGTAGAATTGTTTTCCCTAGAGAAAGTAGTTTAAATGCAATTGAATAAAAAGGAGATGACAAGTTAAAGGGGGGATTAGAATCGTGGAATATGTGCGGCTCATATTTGTTGTGAAAACTATTTGTAAACACTGCGTCAAGCACAATTTTAAAATTTTAAGTCATAGAGATGAACCCAAAGGAGCGTCCTTTCTGAGCTGTCCTGCCTCATGAGATGAAGACTCCATGTCAGCTTCAGCCCTGTGGCCTGGGGTCATAAAGACCTTCAGGGCTAGCTTGGCTCCATGCTGCTATGAAAGTGGTTGCAAGTGGCTGCGAATGAATAGAAAAGTAGAAGTGGAGTCTTCAGAGTCCCCGTAGGAGCTCATCATATCCAGCAGGACACAGTCACCTAATAGTTAAATCTTAGGCACATTTCTGGTCTCCACAAATTACAAGGGACATGGTAAATTTGCCCAATGTTCAAAGCAAATCAATACAGATAATTAAAGGGTAAGAAAGTAAAGCCCATGGGCACAGGTGAAAGGAACTGGGAATGTCTTCTTTAATTCCTTCAGCGTAGGGTTTTTTGCACCCTCTCTTTCCCATAGCCTGGGAGCAGTGAGTTATAGCGCACCAGGTGGAATGTGTTCTTAGCCAACATCTGTTGGTGGGCATAGGGGAGAATGTGAGAACGGCACAAGGGTCTTCAGATACGCGGAGGGGTGTCACTGGGAAAATGGTAACTTGCTGTCTTTGCCTCTACCTAGTTTGGAGTAAAGACAAAACAAAAACTAAACAGTAAAGGTCACGGTTCATTTATAATGTGGCCAACTTGTTCCAGTTTGTCCAGGATTTTCCCAGTTTGTCCAATTAAAGTCGCACCCTGAAAACCTCCTCAGCCAACTAGGAGAGTGGATCACCCACCATCGCTAATGTTTAAGGCAGGAGAGCTTCTCACCCAGCTGAGAAGTTAGCTGAGTCCTATCAGAACATAAAGGGAAAACTAAGTGTCCCTTCACAAAACTTTCTGGTCATAGATTCTGCTAGTATTGCTGTTATCACAATTATTAGTTATCAGGGCAATGATAACTGATCAAAATAGCAATGGCTTCATTTTTGTCAAAATAGGTTTGCAGTAATTTTAGCTCAACTTAACACCATTAAATATATGTTAACCTTGAACAGAGGCACTAAGAAACATCACCAAGACTGGGAAGATGGCTCAGAGGTTAAAAGTGCTTGCATGCAAAGTCTGTTGGCATGGATTCAATTCCCTAGTACCCACGTAAAGCCACACGCACCAAGTGGCACAAGTGGCACATGCATGTGGAGTTCAATTGCAGTGACAAGAGGCCCTGGTGCATCCATTCTTTCTCTCTCGCTCTTTGCCTGCAAATAGATACAAATATTTGTTTTAATGCATCACCATGTCAGGCATGGTGGCACATGCCTTTAATCTTTGCACTTGGGAGGTTGAAGTAGGAGGATTGCTGTGCGTTTGAGGCTAGCCTGGGTGAGTTCCAGGTCAGCCTGGGTTAGAGTGAAACCCTGCCTTGAAAAAAACTAAGCAAACAAAAAAAAAAAAAATACATCACCCAAAGCCTAAAGGAAATACATGCGAAACATAAAAGTAGAGCATGACAATTACTTTTAGATACATACATCACACCTGTGACAGGTTGAGTTTGGTAAAACATGGCCTGATGTGAACAGCGAGGCTTGGAACCAGCAGACTTGAATATATGCACTTATTATGAAAGAGCCTTGGACCAATTACAAAACTCTCTAAGTGTCTATTTCCTCATCCATAAAATACAGTTACTGTTACTGACTTCTCATAATAACAAGTTTATGAGATTTTCATTAGTGACACTTACTGCAAAGTGACGGCATAATGGAAAATAGATGGATTAAATAAGAACATAATAGGGGTGTCACATATGGGCAAATACCACCCTACACACAGTCACACACACACACACGCAAGCAAAAATTAATCACCCTGCATTTCAGTTCATTAATGTCAACTCTACTTCTCTTTGGACACTGCTTCCAGGAATTTTTTTTTTTTTTATGGTAGGATCTCAATCTAACTCAGGCTGACCTAGAATTCACTATGTAGTCTCACGTCAATCCTCCTCCCTCTGCCCCCGAGCCAAAATTAAACGTGTGTGCCACCATGCCATGCTTTTCTAGTAATTTTTCTAAAATGGAAATCCCCCCACTTAACATCCATGTCTTAAGAATTCTTTCAGAAAAATTGCAATGGCCACAAATTACAAAGATGTTCATGATTTTTTTGGTTTGTATCTTCAAGTCTCATCTCCTCCCATTCTACCACATGTTCTCCAAACTTCTTCCACACAAAAATATCGTCAAGTTTTTTTTCAAATGTGCAGTATCTCATGTAACCACATATAGCCTGATTATCCGTTTGGAGTATGATTAGAAAACTGATTTTTACTCTCACAAAATTTGCTCTGAAATTTTCATCCTCTATCAACTGCTATCCAACTCCTCACCTTTTATTTCCCCAATTTCTTTGCTTTCCTGTTGAATCTGAGATCCATCTTCCATTGATGCCTTTGTTACACGCTTACATTTACAAGTGACTAACGCTATTTCTCCTAACTCTGGTCGAGTCCTTCTAAGCCTCATTCCTCAATGTTACCCTCAACGCCGACAGCTTCAGGCTAGCACTTTCTTTTGCATCAGTGCTTCTCTCTGATCTTTCTCATGACAGTGAAATCCCTGACATTTCTCCAAGTTTCCCCATAGTGCAAGCTTTATTTATCCACATTCCCCTTCTTGCTGGGGTTGAGAACAGGACTAATATACCAGCATCTTCAAAATTCTTATCCTGGGCTAGAAAGATTGCTTAGTGATTAAGGCACATGCCTGTGAAGCTTAAGGACCCCAGTTCGATTCTCCAGGTCCCACATTAAGCCAGATGCACATGGTGGCGCATGCATCTGGAGTTCATTTGCAGTGGCTAGAGGCCCTGATGTGCATATTCTCTCCCTCTCTCTCTCTCTCATAAATAAATAAATAAAAATATTTTTTTTAATTCTTATCCTGTGTCCACATTCTTTCACTCCACCAGGAATATGCACTCCTTCTATTTTACTGAAAATTCTTCCTCACCTTTTTTCTTTAACTTTTTAAATGACAACCTCCATAAATGTTATCCCCTCCTGCCACCCTCCCTTTTCCCTTCCCCTAACCCCCCTCCAATGAAACCTTCTTCTCTCCAAAGTCTCTCTTCATTTTGATGTCCTCCTTGTCTTTCAATACCAGTCCAGTTGTTACCTCCTCTGTGAAATTTTTCTTGATGCTCAAAGTATACTTTCATCTGTTCTTCTCCACACTCCCATAGCACGTTATTTTCTTTTTATTAATTTTAAAATTGTTGTAAAAACGTGATGAGTTTCTTGAGAGCATCTTCATATACCTATACATACATTGGTCTTATTTGTCCCTTTTCCTCACTGTCCTCCCTTGTCCCTCTCTTACTGGTCCCCTTCCTACTCCTCAGGACCCCATAGACCCCTTTCTTTCATGTTACACATATTCCATTTCTTTCTCCTTCTCCCATTCAGATCTGTTCTCCTCTCTTATAGTTCCCTTTCTAGTTTCAACACACACAAACACATATGAATTAAATTTAGCTTCCTCATATGAGAAGGAATGTGTGAATACCCCGTTTTACCATTCATGTCATTATGTTTTGACATTTGTTTACTTTTCTCTAAAGAGAGTAAGATCAACTAAGGACAGAACATTTTCTCCTTTATCACATATCTCTGGTTGTTGGAGGTATAAGATGAAGATACATTTCTAGCATAAAATTATCAAACTTATAAAATCACTGATATATTTAAAATGTAGGCAAAGATGAGCAAAAACAGCGTCATTCACTGGGGTGAGAGTGGTCAACCACGCCAGGCTGGGTCAGAAACACTGATAGTATAAGTGACTCCAGAAGCAGTGGACAATGCGTCCTAGCCTCCCTACAGCTTTAAGACATTTGGACACCTCTAACTTCTAGATATCACCCAGAGATAATACATGAATTGTTTTTTTTTTTTTTTATGATCAGCACCAGACTCTGCATAGAATATCTCTGGAATTTGGTGTGGTCTAACTGTGGACAGTTTATTTTCTCACACATTTGTAGTAGCAATATTTTGTGGATCAGAATTACTTATCAACTATCTTCTTTTCCATCTACTAAAATTAAAACTTAGGTTGCTTTATCTAAACCCTATATTTTCACAAGCATGCCTTTTTTTATATTTTGACTATCTGATCCCTGTCCAGCTTCCAAATGAGTAAGATTTTCTATAAAGGCAAAAGGTTTTAGTACTTCACTACTGTGACGTCTGAATATGTAAACAGAAATACACTGGTTTTAAGAATAATTGTTTCTAAGTCAGAACATAGCTGCTTCATAAGAAATATCTTATTCATAGCAGAAAACTGCCAATGATACTTGGCTTGGTTTATCCCAACTTGGATGAGGGATCCAAATCTGTCATAACTGATACTTGCCCCAGCTCATATTCAAAGACTTAGGAACATATGCATTCTATCAACTCATTATCTCATGGCTTCCATCGTTCCAAGTGTGTGCTGGACATGCCTGCCTACCCTTAGCCTGAGAACAAAACCTAAAAGCCAATAGTTATCAGGCTTCTGAGAAAATGGCAAAAGCTAGACTGTGGTAAGATTATGATTCAAGTATCTATGCAAGCAAGTTTAGAAAAATTGAAAAACTACTGGCCAGATGAGCAAATGAGATTTTACGTTCCTTTACAATACTTAGAATTTTTAATAGGTACTCATAAATAAATCAGTTTTCCAGCAAGGTTCAATATCTCTATAAGAGTAATATGAAAACTATTTTCGAAAGTTCATGATAACTGTGGATTATAGTTAGAAATGTTGACATTCCCCTTATCTCTGCAAAGGAAACTTCATCCTCTCCCATTTTTATTTGAAAGAGATTTTTTTAAATAAAAAAAAAACAATATCAGAAAGCAGAGGAAGGGGAGCTTTGAATGGTTTTCTTGCTTTCCCACAGTGTTTTAATGATTGGGGATCCTGATCTTCTTCTATATCAACAGGGAGTTTCAGAAATGACACCACCAGACTGTGGGAACAGAGATAAAAGTATAAGTTTTCCATGGACTTTTCTTCATTAATCTAGAGCCACACAGGACTGTGGAAATTTATGGGTTTTTTTTTCATTCTTCCAAATATACACTGTCACATAAACTACGTGTTACATTTCTTTGAGATTTAAGAAAAGCCAAAATTCCCAATAAAATTCATTAGTTATACAAATATCCAGTGTCAGAGAACCTAGGAATATTCAACAAGAAGTGTGAGGATTGATTTGGGTATTTTGGTTATTTTTCTATGAGTTTCATATGAAAGCACAACTAATGAATATAGGTAAAAATTCTATCGTCTTTGATTAATGCTATAAATTTCTGAAACTAAAATATTTTCAATATAGCCTAATTCAAGAAAGTATTATCTAAAAAAATGTCTAGCATGAGTAAACTTCTAAAATCTAATTGATAACCACAGCATCTCAAGTCTCAAATTCTAAAGATCTTTAATGTCAGTCACAAATTCTCTGTTATTGACACAAGTAAGAGTTACAGACTGTTATGGTTTAAATATAAAATGGCTACAAAGGCTCACATGATAAAGGTTGGTACCCGGCTGGTGGAATTATTGAGTGATAACTGGATTATGTGGTTATTGATCTCCTCAAGGGTTAATCTGTTGAGATGAAGTTAGGGCCTATTCAGAGGAAGGGAGCCATTGGGAATAAGGCTTGGAAGAGCATATCTTGTCCCGGCCTCTCCTCCTCTTCCTCCTCCTCCTCCTCCCTCCTCCTCCTCCTCCTCCTCCTCCTCTTCCTCCTCTTCTTCTTCTTCTCTCTCTCTCTCTCTCTCTCTCTCTCTCTCTGTCTCTCTCTCTCTCTCTCCACATCCCTCCCTCCCCTTCTATCCTTTTCTCTCCTCCCTGTCTCTTGCTCTTTCCTTGTTTCTATGAGGTGGGAGAAAAGGAGATTGTGAAATGAAAAGAAGCCATTGAATGCTTGGATTTCTGTGGGGAGAAAGCAAGAGAAGAAAACTGGCAGGAATCTTTTCTTAGGAACAAGACTGGGTTAGTGACCAGAGATAAGAATCCAGAGGACAGAGCAAATAGTCACAGGGAATTATTCTCAGAGAGCAGGAACAGGGCCCCTCATCCAAAACCTGGCCATACATGCAGATTCTATAAGGGGTATTACCTGTGGCTACTCATAGGGCTTCTGGTTCCTTCTGTTTGAACCTCAGTGACTGTTGTGGTTATGCTATGCTAATTTTCCCATTGGATGTTGGGGCTTGGATGGGAGGGTGAGAAAACTTCTGTCTTCAGTTCACAAGCCCTCAGATTAAGAGGAATCAATCTGAGTATGTCAATCAATAGGAAACCAGAAGCAGAACCGACATCTGGACCTGATTTAGCAGATCAGGCTGTCCTTCAAGCCAATGCTGCTGAAAAAAATGATGTGGGCTTATGGATACATGAATATAATGTGTGCCTGGGAGAAACAGAAGCACTCTGTGACCAAAATGCAAATTATAAGCTTAAATTTGTCTACATATTCTTTACTGCTGGCCTCAGTGACTTGTCTGGCCTAGAGAACACAATAGAGGGTGGCATAGTGGAACACAGAACTGAGATTCTAAAACCCTTGCAGCCTATTGCCAGGGCCTGTGGGAGCATCACTCCCTGACAGCTCTAAGCCACCACCTTACAGCCACCTCACTGCTAGAAGCACAACTCAAATCTGGAGGATAAACACCCGGGTTAGCTGTGGCTACTACAAGAAGACACCATAAAGTAGGAGGTTTGAAGAACAGAACACTATTTTTCAGGGCTCTGAAGACTAAGATATCTAAGGCTGGGATACCAGCAGACCTCGTGTTTGGTGAGTGCTTTTTTTTTACTAATTTGCCAATGACACCCCATTCTATTTTTACTTGGTAGAGAGCAGGAAAGATCATGTGTGTACACATCTTCCTATAGGGCACTCATCCTTCCTGAACTAATTGCCTTTGTTAAAGCCTATTTCTAAAACATCCCATCTGGGGTCTGGATTTCAATTCATGAGTTGGGAGAGTACACAAACATGGAGTGCATAGCAATAAGATACCATATAGAGAAAGGTTAGGGGACACTGACATGCCAAACATATGGGATAAAGAAGTCATGTCACTAGGAGAGGCTATAGCCTGAGCCGCCATGGACCATTTTCACATGGAGAAATTTCCATGCTCCTGATCTACCTAACTGAGCAGCAGGCAAGAAGGAATGATAACTCTGTGCCTCTAAACTTTGATAGTTTGCTCCATAGCAAACAATAACCAGAACATATGCCTTGTTCATCTTTCCATGGTGTTCTCTCCAAGCTGAAATTTCTGCCTTCACATTATCTTTCTAATGCGTTCAAGTTTTTAGGTTCCCATATGACGTGACAATGTATACTTCTAAAATTGCCCTAATTATAGAATTTTTATTGAAAAAGCTATTTCTCCTTTCACATTAGATTATCATTTATAGAATATTTTACCAAAAGCTTAAGTGCTCATTATTTTAGTCTTTTAAAATATGCTGTCAACATTGAACTCATACCTCTAGAGTTCTCTAATTTTCAATCACTATCTATCTGTCTATCTATTTATCTATCCTATCTATCTATACATTATATCTAGATAGAGATAAGAAATAACATGTTACCCATGAGCTGTCAATTATTATGTGTGACTATTCATTGTGATAAAAATAAATACCATTTCAATGTCTTCTCTTACTGTATTGGTCAAATGATTTTCTATTTGACTTAAAAATTATAAAGTTTCTCCTTCAGCTGATGAAAAGCTCTGTGTAACTTTTCCAATCTACTGTTAGGCAGTAGGACTGATGATCAATTAAGTAATTGGCCAGGCAGCTGTATGCCTCCCATTTCCCTCACCCTCACTATCCTTTTTGAATGGAATATCTACAGCAGTTATGTTATTCATGCCCTACACATTGATTATGGAAGGTTAGGTAATCTATCTCTTTCACTCACAGATACTCTGCCCAAAAGAAGTCAGATTTAAGAGTTTTGCCTGCTAAGCCAAACTCCAGAGCCTTGTCAGAACTAGACGTCATTCTAACAGCAACACTCTGGATCTCAAACCTAAGTCAGATACCTAAACAAAATGGGATTATCTTGGAAGAAAGTAAGTATATCCTACTTTTCTATTTCAATAGCTAGAACAGAGGGCTGATGGCTGATGTTATATTTTTCCCCAAAATGGCTATAATAGCATTTTTTAGTTCCATATACCCCTCTAGATATTGCTAGCACTCACCAAGGAGCAAAGTCTCCTGATAGTCAGTTTGATACTGGGAAAGCTTTTGTGACTGCTGGAATGAAAAGAATGTAGCAGGCATGGTTCATAGATCACTTCAGAGCTCAGACTCAATATCCCAGCAGAGGAAATAACAAAAGCACAGAGTTTAGACACAAGGTCAAAGGTCATACTGGAGATCTTGACACTTTTTAGAGAAATGATCACAAGCTGTAATGGTTGTTAATATTATATTATCCTGATGGGATTGACAATCACAATGCAAACCTAGCTCTGGGCATGTCTGTGAGGGAGTTTCTAGATTAGATTAATTGAATTGGGCCACCCTAACTGTGGGTGGCAACATTCCATGGGCTAAGGTCCCAGACCAAATTAAAAGGAGAGATTAGTCAGGCGAGATGGCGCATGCCTTTAATCCCAGAACTCGGGAGGCAGAGGTAGGAGGATCACTGTGAGTCTGAGACCACCCTGAGACTCCAGAGTGAATTCCAGGCCAGCCTGGGCTAGAGTGAAACCCTACCTTGAAAAACCAAAAAAAAAAGGGGGGGGGTAGATGGAGTTGAGTACCAGCATGCATCACTCTCTGCTTATAGACTATGGATGCAATGTGGCCAGCTGCCTTCTCCATCATGAAGGATGGTGCCCTCAAGCTGTGAGTCAAGACAAACTCTTCTTTTCATAAGTTGCTTCTGTCAGACATTTGTCACAGAAATGAGAAAAGTAACTAAAACATAAAACTGGTACTGAGATGTGGAGACACTGGCATGAGAAACAGAGCATAATGATTCTGGTGGGAGTTGGGAAGATCAGAATGAGGAGATCTGTGCAGACTGTGCAGGCCCACCCCAAGAGGTTTCAGAGGGGAACAGGGAATCTATCAGAAACTGTGGTAGAAGCCACTCATGGGATAATATGGCCAAATTCTGTCTGAGTCCTGAGAACTTGAGTGAGGCTGAACTCAAAAGTTATGGACTAATATGTTTTGCAGGGGAAATTTCAACATAGGGCATCATCCAGGCCACATCGTGGCCACTGCTCACTGCTCACATCCAGATCTACAGTGAAAGAGAACAACAACCACAGCAAAAATGATTTGAAGATAGTCCATTTGACAAGAAAAAGAGTTCAACATCACAGACGAGGTTCTAAAACAGGTGCAATTTTAAAAGAGATTAGCACCATTAAAGAGAAACCTTGTTCTCTACAATGAGACAACAGGGTAAATGCCCTGAGAGAAAGACCTTACCCATTTAAGGCTTCAATTTGTGAACATTCAAATTCCACTGAAACAATTCCTTGCTATTAAAAAAAAAAAAAAAAAAAACAGTTACCAAGGGAAGTATTTTCCTCAGGGTCAACACATAGCAATTATGGTCCAAAGGGAACAGGTTCCATCCCAAGCTGGCAGCAGAACCCAACAGCATTGTCCACATGGTTTGAGAAGCATAAGAGATCGAAGACTGTGGGGGTCATGAAATCTTTCACAATGACTACAGATACTGAAGCCAGCAATGCACAGCAGAGTCAGAGTCCCATATAGGCCATTGCACGAAGCTGTGAAGGTGAATCCTGAGTAGCAGCAGAAGTTCCAGAATGTTTGCAGATATCAGAGCCATGGGACCTCGGCTGAGGAAAGCTGAGTACATGGAGGACAACCAAACCAGGAGAGAAGTTGTGTGAACAGTAGGCAGCAGAGAGAGCTGGAGAGCTGGGACCACCCCAAGCTGTTTGTAGCCCAGACATTTCATTCTATCATGAACCCTATATGCCAGACATGTGCCTGCAGAATTTGGTATTTGCTCTGCTGGGTTTGAGTCCTGCTTTGGTCAGATCTTTCCTTGCTACGCCCTTCTTCTTCTCCTTTTGAATGGAATGTTTACTCTGTCATACTGCGTTGGAAATATACAACTTGTATTTTGATTAGACAGGCGTTCATAGTTAAGAGATTGTGTTAGTCTCAGAACAGACTTTGCGCTTATACCTTTGAGTGGGTTTTGGAACAAACTATCAAGATTTTGAAGTTGAAATGAATATACTTTTCTTTATGAGATGGCCATGAGACAATGGGGAGACGGGGTGGAGGTTTTGCCTTAAAAGTGGTATGTTTGGATGTCAAGTTGACAAGGGGGAGACGGGGTCAACTTGGCACAATTTAGAATCACAATGGAAACAAACTTCTGGTCATGTCTGTGGGGGAGTTTCTAGATTAGACTAACTGAGGTGGGAATAATGACTAGCTATGTTTGGCATGGTTGTGGGTGGAGTCTTAGAGTGAATAAAAAGGAGAAACCGAGCTGAGCGCTAGCATTTACTGCTCTCTGCATCCTGGCTCTGAATGCCTTGTAACCAGCTGTCTCACACTCCCTCTCCCCTGCCTTCCTGCGATGACAGACTAGACCCTTAAACTGTGAGCCAGAGAAAACCTTTCCTTTCTTAAGTTTCTTTTTGTCAGGTATTTTGTCACTACAACGAGAAAAGCAACCAAGTAATATACAGTGTTAAAAGATATATATATGGGAGAGGGCTGAAGAGATGGCTCAGCATTTAATGGTGCTTGCTTGCAAAGCCTGATAACCTGGGTTTGATTCCCCAGTATGCATGTAAAGCCATATACACAAAGTGGTGCTTGTGCCTGGAGTTCATTTGCAATGGCAGAGGCTCTGGCATTCTCTCTCTCTCTCTCTCTCTCTCTCTCTCTATCTATCTATCTCTCATTGTGAATATAAATAAATAATATATATTATGAATATAAGTAAATATATAATATATAATATTGAAAGATATAATCTAAGCAATTCTATGAGAAAATCCCCCATGTAGGAAACAAGACCATTAACACAAACACCTAGACAATAAAATGGGAACCAAAATCATTCAACTGCATGTCATTCCTTCACAACACTTTCCTTCACTCTTTTTACCCCCACCTCACTCTTTAGAAAAGGCAAGACAATTTATAAAGTCATTTTTTTTCAGAAGTAATCTCCAAATTACTAAACCATTGCAATCATGCAAATCATTTATTTCAACATGGCATGAAAGCTTGCTGTTAACTAATGCCCTATGATTTCCAAATGCATTAGCGTTTACTTGATATTGACAAAGAAATTCTCCTGCCTAAGCTCAGTTATCAACCTCCAAACATGAAAATAATACTAGTGCATATCTACATGTAATTTCAGGCCCTGCCATTTTCACCCATAAAGGAACAGTATGCCCTTTTCGTATTTAAGGGGTTCTATTGTGATTTCTTAGGTACCGTTTTTGCCTGCAATTTGAGATAACTGAAAAAAAAAAAGAGAGAAAAATTCCTGCCTTCATAGGGCTTTTATCCCAGTGCATAGAAGAATATATATATTTTAGCAAGCCGGGCGTGGTGGCTCACAACTTTAATCTCAGCACTCAGGAGGCAGAGGTAGGAAGATTGCCATGAGTTTGAGGCCATCTTAAAGACTATATAATGAATTCTAGGCCAGCCTGGGCTACAATGAGACCCTACTTCAAAACAAGCAAAAAAGCAAATAAATTAGACTAGTGTTAGAATTATATGTACATACTTACATACATACATGCACATTATAGAAAAAGAATAGGATGGGGACTGGAGAGATGGCTTAGCAGTTAAGGCACTTGTCTGCAAAGCCAAAGGACCCAGGTTCAATTCCCCAGTGCCCACGTAAAGCCAGATACACAAGGTGGTGCAAGTGTCTGGAGTTCATTTGCAGTGGCTGAGGACCCTAGTGTGCCCATTTCTCTCTCTCTCTCTCTCTCTCTCTCTCTCAAGTATATAAATAAAATATTAAAAAGTTAAAAGGAGAAACAGTAGAATAAGACAAAGGAAATCAACACACAATTCAACAGGGTAGAGAGAGTGGTTTGCAACATAAAACACAGCAGAACAGGATTGACCTCACTGAGAGGGTAGCGTTATGGCAAGGCTTGAAGGGAATAAGGTGTTTCACCCTGCAAGGAATGTTCTAGGCAGGTTTAAGCAGAATACATCAAGGGAAGGGTGAGCCATAGGAGGTCAGAATAGCGAAGACTTTTAGGAGTTTTGAAGGACTTTGTCTTTCATTAAAAGTAAAATCAGAAGTGGTTGCAGAATGTTCAGCCAAAGAGTGACAGGAGCAGAAGCCAGACTCACTGGCTGCGAGGTTGAGAAACTGAGCACAGGGACACGATGGCAGACATAGGAGGCCGATGAGAGGCAATTAGGGCCTCTAAGGGAAGAGCTCTCAGGCACTGTCAATAGTCGGAGCCATGGGTAGGGGAAAAGCGACCATCCTCCAAATCTTCCTGAAAGGATATAAAATAAACTCCTGGGTGCACGAGAGGAATGAGCCATAAGTGACAGAGACAGTTAAGGTAGGAGCAAAAGCTGATAACACAACCCCATGGAGCACCAGAGGACAGTCACCAGGAAAGCAAGCACCAGTGCCTCGGGGACCTGCAGCGGTCCCAGAGTCCTAGGAAGCAGCAATAAAAAAGCCAGAGACAGACTGGGGAAATGGCTTAGCAGTTACACATTTGCCTGCGACACATAAGGACTTAGGTTCAATTCCCCAGGACCCACGTAGGCCAGATGCACAAGGGGGCACATGTGTCTGGAGCTCGTATGCAGTGGCTAGCGGCCCTGGCATGCCCATTCTCTCTTTCTCTCTGTCTCTTTCTCTCTCATAAATAAATAAGTAAATAAATAAAATATTTAAGAAAAAAAATTTTAAAAGCCAGAGACACAAAAATTCAGATTCTGGGGGCTGGGGAAATAGCTAAGTCAGTGAAATGCTTGCCTTGCAAGCATGAGGGTCTGGGTTCAAACCCAAGTACCCACGTAAAACTGGCAGGTGTGGTGCATGCACTTGTAATGGCAGCACACTGGGGACGTAGAAACAGGAGGATCCCTGGTGCTCATTGGCCAGTCAGTCTAACCAATGAGAGACCCTGTCTCAAAAAAAAAAAAAAAAAAGAGAGAGAGAGAGAGAGAATAAGAAAAGAGAAAAGGTGGAGAGTGTTCCCAAGGAATGACAGTCAATGGTATCTTCTGGTCTCCACTCATATGTGTGTACACACATGCATTAAAAAATAAAGAAATAATGGAGCTGGAGAAATGGCTTAGTCATTAAGGCACTTGCCTGCAAAGCCAAAGGACCCCCCAGGACCCACATAAACCAGATGCACAAGGTGGTACATGTGTCTGGAGTTCATTTGCAGTGGCTGGAGGACCTGGTGTGCCCATTGTCTCCCTCCCTCCCTCCCTCTCTCTTTCTCTCTCATAAATAAATAAGAATATTAAAAAATAAAGAAATAAGCCGGACATGGTGGCACCCGCCTTTAATCCCAGAGCTCTGTAGGCAGAGGTAGGAGGATTGCTGTGAATTCGAGGCCACCCTGAGAATTCAGAGTGAATTCCTGGCCAGCCTAGACTAAAGTGAAACCCTACCTTGAAAAACAAAAGATAAATAAAATAAAAAATAAAGAAATAATTCAGGTTTCTCAACAGCAAAACCTCAAACCTTCATTGTTGTTTTTTTTTTTTTTTAATTTGATATCATTCACTTTCACTCTATCCAAAACACTACAAGGATAGAAGGAAGAGACCAGAAGAAACTGGAAAAGGGAAACTGAAAATGCCAAGCTACATCAGCCCACTAGACATAGTGTGGTGGTTTGATTCAGGTGTCCCCCATAAACTTACGTGTTCTGAATGCTAGATTCCCAGCTGATGGATATTTGGGAATTAATGCCTCCTGGTGGGAGTGTATTGTTGGGGGCGGGCTTATGGGTGTTATAGCCAGTTTCCCCATGCCAGTGTTTGGCACACTCTCCTGTTGCTATTGTCCACCTTATGTGGGCCAGGGGGGTGATGTCCACCCTCTGCTCATGCCATCGTTTTCCCTTGCCATCGTGGATCTTCCCCTCGAGTCTGTAAGCCAAAATAAACCTCCTTTTCTCAGAAGCTGCTCTTAGTTGGGTGATTTCTACCAGCAATGCAAACCGGACTGCAACACATCGTATGTACCATGCACTGACTTCTAACTCATGTCTTTTGGATTCTTTATGCTTCACGTTTCAGCAACAGCAGCAGCAGAGTCTTAATATTTTAAGATACAATCTGAGGTTTACATGGGAGGTATTCATGTTTGGGGAAACATTTAAGTTAACCTCCGTTTTGTTAATAAGGTGAGGTTGCAAACTCAATAAAATAATGCAGACTTGTGCAAAACACAAGTCTTCTTGGACGATGTGAGTCAGTGTTCCTCTGGCCTACTCTCCACCCAGCCAGAGGTATGGTCAGGACCTTGTTTCTCTAAACACCTACTGTTTAGTAAAGGGGAAACATGGCAAGTTAGCAAAGAAAAGTAGACGCCATATTTGCTTTTCTCGGATTTCTCTCATCCACCCCACAAAAAAGCTCTATGATACTTTTCGTAAGAGTCTCTCCAAACTTTCAAAGACTAAAATTTTAAACATTTTGATAGATCAACATTTCAAATTTGATTAATTTTGCTTAAATGAAATAGGTTATATGTAAAGTCGACAAGAGCTAAGCGACTTGACTCCCATCTTCAGAATTGGCATTCTCTACACAGAAAACTTGATCTTTGTATTTTTCCTCTTTCCATACCCACTCAGCTATGAAGTCCTATGTTAACATTTCTGTATATATTATCACTAGGTTGCTCTTTCATATATATATATATATCTTATTTATTTGAGAGAGAATGGGTGCGCCAAGGCATCCAGCCGCTGCAAACAAACTCCAGATGCATGCACCACCTTGTACATCTGGCTTTACATGGGTTCTGGGGAATTGAACTGAGTCCTTAGGCTTTGCAGGCAAGCCCCTTAACCAGTAAGCCATCCCTCCTGCCCCTAGGTTGTTCTTTCCACTCCTATCACGCCTCATACCGCTGAACCCCTCTGCTCTCAAATTGCAGTGCTGCACAGTGACTACATCCACTCCTCCTTCACCTTGCCTGACAAATGCATCTTCCTAGCATATTCTCACCAGGCCACTAACCTGCTCTGAAACCTTCCGTAATTCCCCAGTGCCTGCAGTATTAAACCCAAAAGTTTTACATAACTGCCCCCTGGTGGCCACCTGCTGACTCACGTTGCTCCATTGCAGAGTAAGTTTCCTTCAAGATGGAAGGCCTTATTTCCAGATAGAACCAAGAGTAGAAAAATAAGGAGGCGGAAAGAAGTCTTTGCTTTCACAGCTATGGCAAAGAACACCAGAGAGGAACACTTTGTGATCCCAGGAAACTTTAGACTCCCTGAGGACTCTTTTAGAAGCAGTTCCATGGACTAAGCAATATTCATCTCTGTTGTTTCCGCCTTTGATTACTATAACAACAGTGCAGTTTTCTACATAAAGCGTGATTAAACAGTATCCTTGATTTACAACATAATTGGTCCCTTGAACTCACTTGCTAAAGGCACATGTTGTAAATTATGATTCTATTCTTAGAGTGAAAAGTAACATTAAAATGGCAAAATTGATCAGAAACTAAACTCTTATAAACACACAAAATTTGCTTTTGCAAACATTAAGGTTGTAAAACACACATTTAATGCCAATTTTTAACTGTTCCTTTGGGGAGTGTTTCCCTTTATGTCTTAAAATTTAAGTGTAAAAGGTTTTTAACATGAAAACTATTTTGGTCTCATATTCTGCCCTAGGAAGTACCAGTTACTCTGACAGTCACGTACACAGCATCAGCACAGGAAGTGTCTGGCACTATACAACACTGAGACCTCAACATCACCATTAACTATAAGAAAAGTTAAAACTGAAAAGACCAAAGGAGTTGGAAATTGCAGGGATTTCTCTAGAGGTAATTGTAGCTGTGTACTGACTCCATCCACCACCATCTTGAAGCTGGAATAGAGGTGCAATGTGTCTCTTAACTTCAAGACCAATTTAAAGACTCTGTGGAGACCATTCCAAGAGCTTGAAATTTGTCCCCTACAGGCTGAGGGACATGGGCTATGTCTGAATCATACCTGAGTACCCAAAGGACAACATCTAGATTGAGGTGGCACAGTAGAAACTAGTTTGAGAAATAATATTCCTACAGGCAGAGCACCTTAGCCATAAAACATCTCACAAACTCAATCTGATTCACGAACAGGCAAGTGGAAGAAAGGTTACCTTAAATCTCATATGGGACAGACTCACAGAGGAACCAAAAATGTCAACCTAAAGATGCTAGAGGAACTACTAACATTCTCAGAAGACGATGACTGGGTCCTAAGTGATAAGGGAAGAGAATGGCTTCACTCACATGAAGGAAGCCCAAGTAGAAGATCCAAGGCAAAGACAGAGACAACAATATTTAAAAAGAATCCAGAAACTGCTGAGAGACTGGGATGGCCCAGTAACTGATCATACTAGGGGCACCCAAAAATGGCTTTCTCCTTTTTCTACCTCTCCTTCTTCCCTTCATTGAGCTCTAGACAAGCCAGTCCAGTAACCAGAGGAGCAAAGTAGAGGGCATGAGGTATAGAAAAAGGGAGAATACAGTAGCCGGGCGTGGTGTCACACACCCTTAACCCCAGTGCTCGGGAGGCAGGGGTAGGAGGATTGCCATGAGTTCAAGCCCAGCCTAAGACACCATAGTGAATTCCAGGTCAGCCTGAACTAGAGTGAGACCCTACCTCCAAAAAACAGAAAAAAGGGGGGTGGGGGCGTAACCATGCCCCTTAATCCCAAGGATTTTTATTCCTGAACATAGATGATTGGTGATTAAAGGTGACCAGGAAGATCTGTATTATTGGATGTGATCAAAAACCTAGGAGTCTACATTTTATTTGAAAGCAAGAGAATAAGTATTATTTCAACTGCATTAAAGATTATGGCTAATAATCTTGGGCTTTGTCTATACTCATGAATGATAAATGCTGGTTCTAGGACTTTTTTAAAACATAATTTAACAAGCTATTCCTCTTCCATTTGAGTAAGACCCACACATTTCAAGAGGAAACATCTTACAGTTGATTGTCATGTTAGAATTTCAGATACAACACCAATATTTATGTACTATAAATCTAGAAAATGATGCTGGTCACCTATAAAAGTTATTTTGATAGATCTCAACTCTGAAAGACTCATGCAATGAATTCAAAATTCAGAACCGGATGGAGTTATTTTTCACTGTTTTTCAATAGCAGAGGTTTTTTTTCACGACA
Source organism: Dipus sagitta (assembly GCA_036346955.1). Taxonomy (NCBI): domain Eukaryota; kingdom Metazoa; phylum Chordata; class Mammalia; order Rodentia; family Dipodidae; genus Dipus; species Dipus sagitta. Next base: position 30,464,413 of record CM070772.1, read on the forward strand.
TGTGTCTAAACATGCAAGAACAAAATGTGCTAAATTCTTCTGAACTTCAAGAAAATTCTCTTAGAGTCAGAAAATATGAACTTTGGTGGTTGGACCATTAAGACGTTTTAAATCTTCGGATAAGCGTAACAGTGAATTTTGTCTTAGTAGCCTTTTAATATAATTTAATATATCAAACTTATGTCAGACTCTACACCGCTGTAACATAGCTGCTAAAAACCTCAGTCAGAAGGTGCCAATAAGGTAATCAAGCTGAGACGGCCACAAGGGAATCAGTTGTGCCCTGAAGTTGCTATAATACTTAGCAAGCACTCACTAAATAAGGAGATACAATAAGAAGAGGGCATGGGCTTTGTGATGGCTTGGGTCTCATGTCCCCATAAACTCATGTGTTTTGTATACTTGGTCCCCAGCTGATGGTAATTTAGGAGGTGGAGGCTTTCTGGAGGAGGTATGCTGCTGGGGATCAACCTCGAGTTTTATTAGCCTGTAGCTTGTCAGTGTAGCTGGCTCACTCTCCTGCTACTATTGTCCCCCTGATGTTGGTAAGGAGGTGATGTCCAGCCTCTGCTATGCCATGCTTTCCCCTGCCATCATGGAGCTTCCCCTCGAGACTGTAAGCCAAAATCAACCCTTTCCTCCCATCAGCTGCCTCTAGTTGGGTGCTCTGTCCCAGCAAGAAGAAGGTAAGTGCAACAGGTATTGAAGATAGTTGTGCATAGCAGTTTGGTTTTCACTAATATCTGTCATATCACTTGCTGGTGAAGTATAAAATTAGTTTTGTTCTATGAATATCTTAAAAGATGAGTATGCTTTTTCAAATATGAGTGCTACTCTATCTAGAATCCATGTAGCATTTGTTTACTGAGCTTTAAAATCTGCAAGATGGGACCGAGGTGACAGGTCAATCAATAAAGTGCTTACCTCACAAGCATGAAAACTTGACTTGGATCCCCAGAATCCATGTAAAAAAAAATGTTGAGTGTAGTAGCACATAATCTAAGTGGGGAGAAAGAGACAAGGGGTCCCTGAGACTCAGTGGCCAGCAAGCCTAGTCTAATTGGTGAGATCCAAACCCAGGAGAGATGCTGTCTCACAAAGTTTTTAAAAAGGTGATGGCCTTCCTAAGGGTGACTTCCAAGGTTGTCCTCTGGCCTCCACATGCACATCTATCCTCTCTCTCTCTCTCTCTCTCTCTCTCTCTCTCTCTTTCCACACACACACACATACACACACACACACACACACACACACACACACACACACATTGTTCTAAAACTACAAAAAATAAAAAGAGAGAGACTTTTCTTAACCATCCAAGCATCTTGGAACTGTTGATTATGTTGGGCTCGAGTATAGGATGAACGAACAATCTAAGATACTGGTCAAACCAGGGAATAGTAGGCAATATGCATAGAGAGGGGAAATTAATTATAAAGGTGTTCTGCTTCTGGTCATGTAATCATGATAAAGTAACCAGAACTGGAGTTCCTGAACTTCCTTAAGGAGAAGAAATATTCAGACTGTGGCCAGCAGGCACAGAAGGTGAGCTCCACAGATTCCTCATCTGACTTCCGGCTCAAATGTAGAGGTTTCCAGTTTTTCAGTGGCAGAAGAGATTCCCCACCACCACCAAAAAAATCTTGCAGTGTGTCTGAATAAAACAAAAACACTGGAGGGCTACAGCTCCTGGAACCATCAACATGTGGTAGCATAGAGGTGAGAGAAACAAAACAAGCCAGAAAGGTTCCAAAGGTGCCTGTTTCATATGTATATTAAAGAGGGAAAGAGGCAGACAGAAAGAGTGTACATATGGGTGTGCCCAGGCCTCTCGCCACTGCAAATGAACTCCAGACACATGTACCACTTTGTGCCTCTGGCTTGAAGTGGATACAGGGGGAATCAAACCCACACTGTCAGACTTTCAGGTTTTGCAAGCAAGTGCCTTTAATACCTGAGCCATCTCTCCAGACTTGCCTCTTTCTCTGAGTACTCAACAGTAAGGAAACGGCTACAGGCAGAGCAGGAATCATCTCAAAGACGCGCCTCTGAAACTCACTCAGAGCTGGAAACAGTGGCAGCTCCACCAGCCAGGGTGGGAGTCCTCGAAGCACATGGGGTGGACGAGCCTTCATTGCTTCAGCAACAGGGCTCAGTCAAGCAGAAGCTAGGCCACGCCAGAGCTGCCTAAGAATGGTGGAAGCTCATCTCCAAGTGACCAGACTGGTGCTACCTAACGAGAACACCACAGAACAAAGCCCCCGGGGCTTCAATAACAGGGGAAAACACTCCAACACCCAACATGGTAAAGTTCACAATATTTGGCTTAAAAAAAAAAGGAAACTTTAAGGGCTGGAGTGGTGACCCAACAGTTAAGGCAATTGCTTACAAAGCCTGATTGCCTGGATTCAATTCCCTAGTACCCACATAAAGCCAGAAGCACAAGGCGGTGCATGAGTCTGGAGTTCATTTGCAGTGCAGTGGCAGGAGACCCTAATGTGTCCTTTCTCTCTCTCTTCTCTCCCTCTCTCTCTCCCTCTTTCTCTCTGTCTCTCTCTCATAAATAAATAAATAAATAATATTTTTTGAGGTAGGCTCGCACTCTATCCCAGGCTGATCTGGAAGTCACCATGTAGTCTCAGGCTGGCCTGAAACTCACAGTAATCCTCGTACCTCTGCCTCCCAAGTGCTGAGATTAAAGGAATGCAGCACTATGACCAGCCTAAAATTTATTTTAAAAAAGTAAAATAAAAACTAAAGCCAGGCATGGTGGCACACGCCTTTAATCCCAACACTCGGGAGGCAGAGGTAGGAGGCTCACCATGAGTTCAAGGCCACCCTGAGACTACGTAGTTAATTCCAGGTCAGCCTGGACCAGAGTGAGACCCTACCTCAAAAAAAAAAAAAAAAACTGAAAAAAACTATTTATTTATTTGAGAAAGAGAAATAATGGGCACTCTTGCCATTGGACGTCAACTCTAGACACATGCACCACTTTGTGCGTCTGGGTTTACATGTGTACTAGGGAATCAAACCCATTAACAGCAAGCTTTGCAAGCAAATGCCCTGAACTGATGAACCATCTCTACAGCCCTTAAAAACTTTTTACTGAGCTGGAGGGGTGGCTTAGTGGCTAAGGCATTTGCCTGCAAAGCCAAAGGACCCAGGTTCGATTCCCCAGGACCCACGTTAGCCAGATGCACAAGGCGGTACATGCATCTGGAGTTCGTTTGCAGTGGCCGGAGACCCTGGCACACCCATTCTCTCTCTCTCTCCCTCTTTCTCTCCATTAAATAAAAATAAAAATATTTTAAAAACTTTTTACTGACAACCTCCATACATATAGACAATATAAGATGATCATAATCACCTCCCACCCCCTCCCTTTCCCCTTTCTGAGTCCCCCTCAACTGAATCCCTTCTTTCCAAGTATTCTCTGTTATATTTTGATGTCATCATTTTTTTCCTCCCATTATACACGTTTCATGTAGGTAGTGTCAGCCACTGTGAAGTCACTTTGTATCTGGAAGTCAGTATTGCAAAACACTCCTCCCCTTTCTTTGACTCTTACATGCTTTCTGCCACTTTTTCTGCAGTGTTCCTTGAGCCTTAGAGGGTGTGACAGAGATATCTCACTTGGTGCTGAACACTCCACTGTCACTTTTTCTCAGTCACAATATTCATCTTTTAATAAAGAAAAATTTCAAGCATGCAAAGAATCTAGAAAATACAACTTGTGAGCAAGGGAAAAAAAGAACAAAACTGAATTGACCAGCATAGAGTCCTCAATCTCATTTGAAATGCTTTAGATGTTCTGGAAGACAAGTATGTGTGACCAGGGATGGGAATTAATTTTTTTTTAATTTTATTTATTTGAGAGAGAAGGAAAGAGAGAAAAAGGCAGATAGAGAGAATGGGCATTCCAGGGCCTTCAGCTGCTGCAAAGAAACTCTAGACACATGCATCACCTTGTGCATCTTGCTTTCTTGGGTCCTAGGGAATCGAACCTGGGTCCTTTGGCTTTGTAGGCAAGCACCTTAACTAAACCCAAGGAATTAAATTTTAATGGAAGAAACAAGATGCAAGGAAATGGAATGTTCATCACAAGATTTGGGTAGAAATCTAAAAATAAATGCTCTGCTAAAGAGCTGCTGTTCTCAGAGATGGAAATACATAATCCATTTTAAATGCAGGAACCACAGAGCTCACGCATTTTTATACAGCAGGCCATGAAGAAAAAAAAGAAGGTCAAAAGCTTCATTGTCTCATTATTAACGCAACTTGGGAAAGAACTTCTCATAAGCCAACAAAGGAAAACAGGAGGTGAGATGAACCTTGGACACATTGAGCGAGGTCATTGTGGGGCATATCTAGCAGATAGTCCACTGTGAGAGAGAGCGCGCAGGAGAGGGCAAGGCATCTGGTGCTGCAGCTGCACCATAGGCTCCCACCACTCTCAGAGGGGCAGAACCTCAAGGAAGGTAGCTGTGTTGCTCTCTTATTCACTGCTGGATTGTCCATTAAAACCAAAGTCAATCCCAGCACTCAGGAGGCAGAGGTAGGAGGAGGTTCACTGTCAATTCGAGGCCAGCCTGAGAATACATGGTGAATTCCAGGTCTGCTTGGCCTAGTGCGAGATACTACCTTGAAAAAGGAAAGAAAAAAAAAAAGTTGCATGCAGTTTTTTAAAATTTTGTTTTTGTTTATTTTCATTTATTTATTTGAGAGTGACAGAGAAAGAGGGAGAGAGAGAGAGAGAAAATGGGCGCATCAGGGCCTCCAGCCACTGCGAATGAACTCCAGATGCATGCGCCTCCTTTTGCATCTGGCTTACATGGGTAATGGGGAATCGAGCCTCGAACAGGGGTCCCTAGGCTTCACAGGCAAGCGCTTAACCACTAAGCCATTTCTTCAGCCTCCAGTTTTTTGTTTATAAGTTTTATCCATATATGCTCCCCAAATACATACATATATACATATATATATATATATATATATATATATATATATATATATACACATATACATGGCAAGCTGAGACCCACATATCATAGAGAAGAAGCAGTATTAGTATTTCTGAGTTACCAAAAGTGAATATAAAGGGCTGAGCTGAAAGAGGAGAGAGAGCAGCAAAAGAGTACATGTGACATGTACACAAAAGGAAGGAAAATATGTGGGAGGGAGGAAATGGGTAGAAGAGGGGTAGGAGGAGGGATGGGCATCAACAAAAACATTGTATTTGAAATACCATAAATAAAAATTGCTGAATTGAAAAAAAAAGTTGGGGCTGGAGAGATGGCCCAGCACTTAAAACACTTGTCTGTGAAGCCTAATGACCTAGGTTTGATTTCCTAGTATCCACGTAAAGCCAGATGCACAAAGTGGCGCATGCGTATGGAGTTCATTTGCAGTGGCTGGAGGCCCTTGGACACCCATTCTCTGTGTATGTCTTACTTCTCTCTATCTTGCTATCTGCTTGCAAATAAATAAATAATAATTTTTAAAAGTTGGAGCTTTATCTAATAGCACAATTGGAAAACTAGGTATGTTTTTATTGTTGCTGTTGTTGTTTTTCCCAGGTAGGGTCTCGCTCTAGCCCAGGCTGACCTGAAATTTACTATGTAGTCTCAGGGTGGCCTTGAGCTCATGGCAATCCTCCTACCTCAGCCTCCCAAGTGCTGGGATTGAAGGTGTGCACTACCACGCCCAGTTTAGGCATGTTTCTTCTAGATAATTATTTAGCAAGAGATTCCACAAGGACTGGACTTCAGGAAGAGCTTGAATCCTTCATCATAGCTTGTGCCCCTTGTGTTGGCTGAGTCTTGTTCCTCTGCTGTGGCCCAAATCCACATCCTCTGCTCATCTGATGCCCCCAGTCCTCTCTGATCCCACTGGATGGTTTTGTGTGGACTAACTCTAGGACTGTCCAGCCTGTCTGAGCCTCAAGGCCCACTTGATTCTCCAGTTGTGGCATGGTCATTCTTTCTAGTAAGTTGACTATTTCTCAAGTTACCTCATGTTCTGAGCTAGTGTCCCAGAACCCAGCAGGGTATACCAAACCAGCAAACTATCACTTACTCTCTGCATCTCTGTTGATTGAACGTGTGTCCAACTTCAGCTGACAGGTAAGTTGGGAAGACTTAATGTCACCCCTTCCCCCAAATGTCTACAGTAATCTGCTTGAGTCATTTGTGCTTACTTTGGTCTGTGTTGAACAAATAACAAGAGCAATGATTGCAGGAGCTTAGTTTCCCCATCATAATATTTCTAATGGACAGATTCGGATTCCACAGTCTTCCAGTGATCAGCAACCTGGTGCTATAAGAATGTATTTGTTGCTATTAGTTTCCAGGGTAATCTTATGTATTACATTTATGCAATTATTACTCAAAGAAGGAATCCATGGGCTTCAGCAATTTGTCAAAAGCATTGTGGCACAAAATGGAAACTCCATAACATCTGTTGTTTCATTGTAAAACACTTCCTAGATTTTTAACTATATTTGCAACATTGGGTAACTAGAAAAGCATGAGGTATTTTGATGGGAGAGAAGATCATGGTATGCAAAGTATTGTCCTCAACAACTCACATAACCTTGGGGTGCTAAGCCACACACATGTAACCCGCATAAAAGCTGGATAGAGTCACCCTGAAGTCCATGCAGCTGTTTACTTTCTTCTGAGCTCTAATAATATTGGACATTATCTCTTCGGTTGTCTCTTTACTGTCTAGGATTCATCGTCTCCCCCACCAGAATGTTTATCTGCCTTATTTACCCTTCTCTCCTGAACTAAAATGGCTCCTGGTTAATAATAGGAAATGCATAACTATGTGATGAATATGCAATAGAATAAATGAAGGAACAGAAGGAAGGAAAATAGCAGTACTGGGCTAGGGAGATGGCTCGTAGATAAAGTTCTCGCTGTATGTGAGTGCCTGGGTTCAGGAGCTCTGATTCTTAGAACCCACATAAAGTGTCTGCAATGCCAGTGCTCTGATTTCAAGTAGGGAGGCAGAGACAGGAGAATCCACTGGAAGGTTGTGGGACAGCTAGTGCATGAATGGAGAGATGGGTCAGTGGTTAAATGTGCTTCCTTGCAAAGCCCAAAGGCCTGGGTTTGGCTCCCCAGCTACTATGTAAAGCCTGATGCACAAAGTGGCACATGTATCTGGAGTTTGTTTACAGTAGCAAGAGGCCCTCTTGTGACCTCGCTTTCTCTTTCCTCTCTCTCTCTCTCTCTCTCTCTACTTGCAAATAAATAAGTAAAAATATTTTTAAACACCTTTCCTGCCCATCATTTTTATCTGTCTATCCACTTGTTCCTCTTCCAAAGCTCAAGTTAAGATCAGCAAGATGAATTGTCACACTTGTTCTCATCCACGGAGTTCCCTCACCCCCATGCTAGGTTCTCGGTGTCCTTCCTCTGTCATCCTCCTAATGCCAGGTCACACACTGTTCCCTCCATGAGTGACCCTCCTCACCAGGCAGATGGTCCTGGGAACATCATGTTTCTACCAAGTGGCAGCAGTCCCTAGGGTATCGGAGGACAGAACTCTCCAGCTTGCTGTATGTACTCAATAGACCAAATCCAAAGCACAAGCTCAAGTGCATATATGTTCAATAAAAGTAAGGACTGGATGGCTCTGGCAGTGTCGAGAAAAACTTCCTGTTTTTCTTGTGTGTGAATTGAACTGGTGCTTGAAGGATTAGGTTGCAAGGACACTCTGTCGCAAGAGAGGACTTCACACATCACAGATCAGCACTAGTAAAACTTATGGCTGATATTCAGAACTGTTCACAAAGGGAATCGGAGCTACTATTTAAACAGGCCCAGAAGGATCCTCAGCACTGTGGCTCCATTCACACTTTAATTCGAATAAAACTGAGCTCTAAATTCTCCCAGTAAACTTCATCCTCTCACAAACACTTATCCCTTTGGCAAACCATGGTGTAGTCGCTGATTTATGAAATCATTAGAAGGTGCTAAGGGCCTGGAGAAGGCTATTAGGTTGCAAATTCCTCAGTGCCTCTCAGCTCTGGGACTCTACAATGACAGGAATACTAATATTTTGCTTTTGACTAGGATTTTCCATGCAAAGCACTCTAAAATGTTTCACATGTATTAACTTATTGCAAGTCATATTGAAATTCTACATTTTCAAAATGTTTTAGGAAGGCCTCCTATCCCACTAACATACCTCTGGACTCTACTCCCAAAGTACTCACTGGTGTAACTCTTACAGTGCCTGAGCATTTAGTCATTCTATGTTCAAATACAGGCAGCCTCCTCTATCTATGAGTACCACATCTGCAAATCTGGCCAACCACAGATCAAAACTGCTTAAGAAGGGACTAGGTGGATGGCTCCCTGGTTAAAAGCACTTTACTGAAAAATATTTGAACAAAATACCTGTACTGAACATGCTCAGACATTATTTTCTTATTCCATGAACAATATAGCTATTGGCATTGTGTTTACATTAGGTATTATGAGAAATGTTGAGGGCTGTAGAGATGGCTCAGAAGTTAAGGCACTTTCCTGTAAAGCCTAAGGACCAGATTTTGATTCCCCAGTACCCATGTAAAGCCAGATGCCAAGGTAGCACATGTGTCTGGAGTTTGTTTGTAGTGGCTGAAGGCCCTGGTATGCCCATTCTCTCTCCATCTGCCTCTCTATCTCTCTGTCTCTCAAATAAGCAAATACACACACACACACACACACACACACACACATATATATATATATATGAAATATTGAGATGATTTAAAGCATGCAGAAGGGTGTGTGTAGATTGTGTAAATACTAAATCAGTTTATATAAGGGAGATGAGCATCATCTGGTTTTGTCCTAGGGGAACCATGAATACTAAGAAATGACTATTTCCAGCCAACTGGTTGGAATATCTATGCACTTCTGTGGTGAGTAAAGTATTATAAACTGAAAACTTACTTTTTCAAATTCAGGCTGGTCATTTTAAAAGTAGAGATAAAGATATTAAATAGTTTTAAAGAAAGCAAATAAATTTAGACTGGGTGGTGAGTAGGGTAAGAAAAAAAAAGGAAATAAAAGTTCCAGACCATAAAACCTGAGGGTGGGAGGGTTGGACATACGGGAGGTACGGGAAGCCCACGGATGCTCTAGGATGAACAATCAAGAAGGCAGTGGTCCTCAAATTCATGGTGCGCTGATTGGAGACATGGTAAGATAGAGATGCCAGGGCAACTGTTAAGAAAATAAGCTGATAGTTGTCTTAGCTCTCCTTGTTATTAGTGAGGTATTAGAAAATAAAAAAGAATTTTGCTTACAAAACAAGACTGCATGAAACTGAAATTTTCCTATCATCTTCCACAACTCTGCCACCCATACAGCAAACAGTGTGTCAGAAGCATCCATTCAGCCGTTCTCCTAAACATGTGCTCTCTGCTCTTTTCTGTCTTCTCTTCCTTCCTTGGCTGGTTAAGAAGTACATGGCCTCCGTTACGGCTAAATGATGCAGAATTTGTTTTCCTCATGTTGGCTGTCTTAGCACAAAGTGGCACAGGCATCTGAAGTTCATTTGCAGTGGCTAGAGGCCCCAGCATGCCCATTCTCTCATGCTTTCTCTCTCTAATAAATAAATAAAAATAAAAAATTTAAATTATAGCTTTCTTCTGGGACTGGATATTTTCAATTAAGTCACTTACCTCACCCAGAATAATGAAGCGTGTGTTTGACTTGCTTTGAAAAGGAATATTGCGTCTGCATTTTCAGTCACTGCCATTCCCTCAAGATGAGCATTGATCCCCAAGGAGCGGCGATGCTTCCTCGTCTAAATTACTTACCCTAGAGCTTAAGGGAAGGAATTATCTTTTTCTAACTGATAGTTTAGTTCAAGTGCCTGTAATTACGTAGTTCTCCCAGTTCCACTGAGATCAATTTTCTCATTAGCAAAATTAACAAGTCAAGCTATATGATTACTGAATTCTTTGTAAACTTCATTATTCATTCCACTCAGCATCTATTGATAACCTACTGTATATATGCCGTGCACTGAGCTAGGCACTGGGTATATGAAATACCTGAAGCTAACATATAAGCTAGAATCCACACAGCAAGGGGGAACCTACATACACATAGAAGAAATCCTAACTTTTCCTGAGATGCGGATGGGGTAACGTTGCAGAGGTGGTAATAGTTGAATAGGGTCTGTGAGTAAAGAAGTGGTCCCATAAGCAAAAAGCTCAGGATAAAAGCCCAAGGGAAGGGGTGCCTATAATGATGATGAGATAATGATGATAATGTAGATGAGAGAACACAGCCTTTCCAGAAGAGACATAAGAAATGGGATGGCATATGTACATCAGAATTTAGGTTTCATCCCAGGCAATGGGAAACAGAGAAGGTTTCAAAATAAAATCGCATGGGCAGCAGGACTGGGGGTACTGAACTGATAGAAACATTCCTGACTTTGGCAAGATCACTTGGAATGTTCCTGCCCGAGTCTACACAACACAGAAAGAAGACCCACAATGACGGAGTGGCAGAGGGTATAGAGGAGGGAGCGTGTAAGGAGACGTGTTTCTGAGGAACAAATGAAGATTGAAGGAGAGCGATGAGGGGGAACACAAACTGTGAAGCCATGCCGGGTGATGAGCCCAGTTACCCGATGGCACAGGCAGCAGGAGCAGCTGTGAGATGTAAGACAAAATGTTCAGCTGTGGAAGGGCTGGAGAGATGGCTCAGTGGTTAAAGGGGCTTGCTTGCAAAGCTGGACGCCTGGGTTCGATGCCCCAGCACCCACATAAAGCCAGATGCACGAAGTGGCCCATGCATTTGAAGTTCATTTGCAGTGGCAGGAGGCCCTTGAGCACCCATACTCACTCTCTCTGTCTCCCTCTCCCCCCATTTCTCTTTTTCTCTTAAATAAGGAATTCATGGAGTCTGTGGTTTAAGGATCCCACATCATGAATAGGCAGGAAGATAACACAGTTCCATTTACCCATTTTGCTCATGAATCAAAACCTTCCTAAGACTCCTAACAATAAATGAGACCCTAAGAGCTTCCTGCTTTGTTAATTTATTTTTGCTTTTGCCTTTCATCAAGGAGCCCTATACTACTTCTCTATCAGAAAGAAGTATCAGTTTCATAGTCTGGCTGTTTTGAACCATTTAAACATGTCTATCTGAGACCCTGCATTGGCCACATATTTCATGCAATATCATAAACAAAATTCCAGGCAAAGATGAATATTGGCATTATGCCTTGGAAGTGACTGCAATGGCCCAGACAGACCATCTGCCCTGTCTGAGACCCAAGCCCTGACTCGTGTCCAGCCATCAAAGCATGATTTCTGTCTCTCTCTCTCCTCTCTCTCTCTCTCTCTCTCTCTCTCTCTCTTTCTCCTGAACTCTCAGACCAGTCTTTTTCTCCCTTAACCCTGTCTCTCTCGTACAAGGGAGACATCTGATACTTGCCTTCCTGCCTCTGAGCTGGGCAGTGTTTTATTGTTTCCCCACTCATCTTCTGAGCTGTGGGGTAACAAGAGCCGGATCTGTCCAGAGAGCAGTGGGCTCAGAGGAACCAGCAGGGACCCCACCTCAGGCAGAGCTCAGACGCAGACGACCAGGCATCTCCCAGACAGAAATTGATTTTGGATTTTTCTCATCTAAATTACTGGCCCTATGAAAGTTATGAAGTTATAGACTTTGAATTTGGGTCACAAAGAAATCATCCTCTTCTAAGTGTAAATGAAGATGTGAATGTTCATGTCCCTTCTTATCACTTTACCTTCCCCCTAAACTGTTCTACCTTGAAGGGACGGGCACGCTGGAACTATGCCTTGCTATTATTTATTCTCCAGGCCTTCTCACCTTTCATCATTAACATCTGGCTCGTAGAGGTTGATGAAACTGTTGAACACTTCTCAATACTTGTCTACCCCCACAATGTAAGTTGTCCCAAGCTTAGACGCACAGTTTAGTGCTTGGGTGGAGAGTCAAATCCTCACTTCCAGACTACACAATCATGGGGTACATTCTCCTGAATATAGCTAGAAAACGATCCTATGTTGTGGTATGAGACAAGGACATCTGCTTGGTTGGTTAGTTTTGTTTTGGTTTTGAACAAACCCAGATCTTCTTGTAGATTGCAAGAGAAGGCATCCTGTGAGAAGAAGAACCATCACATCAATGGAAAGGCATTTCTGGAGCCTCTATCCAAATTTCATCACTGGGCAGGGAATATAAGAAAAGCGTAATTAATGATGACCTTTCTTTCTAAACCTTAGTCTTTTCATCTACAACAAAGATGCCGTCCACCTCACCATTTACAGCATTGAAAGATGTGTGCTGCAATGCCCCAGGCAAGATTTTCTCTTTCTATAAGTCTATGATCACCACAATAGTAAACATATTGCTACTTGGATAATTATTTTTAAGTATCTGGCTTCCCAATAGTACTGTTGTCTTCAGAGTATTAATGTCCCTTCCACTCTTCCTCCATAGTGCCAGATACATAGTGAGCTCAATAAATGAATGAATGAATGAATGAATGAGTGAGTGACTGAGTGAAGTTCACTAAATGTTAACTCTCTTTTGGGTTAATATACTAGTGTGTTAATATTTTGGTGGTTAATATCTCATGCATTATTTCATTCAAATCTATAGTAAACTGTAACATAGATTATAGTATCATTTCACATATATGATAACTGAAGAACTAGAAGAAAAGGAAGTCTGATAAAAATAATTAAAATGGGGGGCTGGAGAGATAGCTTAGTGGTTAAGATGATTGCCTGCAAAGCCAAAGAACCCAGGTTGGATTCCCCAGGGCCCATGTAAGCCAGATACACAAGGTGGCACATGCATCTGGAGTTTGATTGCAGAGGCTAAAGGGCCTCATGTACCCATCCTTTCTCTCTCTCTCTCGCTAATGCTCTCTCTTTTTCTCATAAATAAATAAAATATTTAAAATGGGGCTCGGGAGATTGCTCAGTGGTTAAAGGTTCTTGCTTCTGAAGAGTATCGGCTGTGTTCAGTTCCCCAGCCAACCACATAAAGTTCGACAGATGTTCATTTGCAGTGGCATGAGACCCTGGAATACACACACACACACACACACACACACTCACATGTGTGCGCTCACACACACACCTGCATGTGAATAAATACATAATTTTTAAAAGATTTAAAAGGAAAAGGAAATTGGTTAATAAGCCTGCAAAGTTTAGATTCACATCCATGCTTTCTGACTTTAATTTCTAAATGTTTTTTACAAATTGTAGCAAATTGTTTCATTCTACTGTTTATGCCATAGTCAATCAGGTCTTCTTCATGAACATGAGAGATTAAACTAATAGTAACCAATACAGAAAGAGAGAACTAGATGGGGTGAATGACTTCATTTTACCATGTCCTCTTCTTTTCATTTAAAATATGCTTGCAAGTGGATCATTTCCAATGCTTTATTGTTGTGTTTTTTTATTTTTCTCAGATCTCCCTACTTGTGTAGCATTGTGGGGACTGGGTGCCTCTTGTCAGAGCTTTGTCTCAGATGCCAAAGTAAAACAGCATGTGAGAAAAACGGCGTTAGTTTTTGCTGTCCCCCTCACGTCACACTGCCTGTTGACAAGACCCCACACCCAAGGCACCAATATGTTTAGGAAATGTCTACTATCAAAGCACTGAAAATGTGTGCTCAGCTCTAAATAGCACATCTATGTCACCCCCTTCAAAGCTCAGGGAACACTGAGGAAGAGGAAAAGGACAGAATATAAGAGCCAGAGGAAGAGAGGAGTGCTGTAAAACACTTTGAGACATGACATAAGCATTGTATTCATGAACTCACAGTGGCTGTGGCTACTTACACAAGACAAGACTGGGCCTGTCCACATTCCATCCCGGGTTGGGGAAGACTCTCATGAGGAGCTATTGGCAGTTAATACTTGTAAGGGAGGGGAAAACACTTTTTTTTTTTTTATTAGTCAGTTCTGTATTCAGCAAATACAGTCAGTTTGGTACCATTATTAGGCTCATCCGTGACCTACCCCCTCCCCTTGGCCCCGCCTTGTTGAGGTATACGGGTCATGCATTGTGGAGTTAGCCCACCATTATGAGTAAGCTAAACGTCTCTGCATATCATGACCCAACATGTGACTCTCACGTTCTTTCCGCCCCCTCTTCCGCAAAATTTCCCTGAGCCATGTTGGGTTCATTTTTGGTCTGCTTCAGTGATGAGGTGTTGGGGGCCTCTGAGGCTCTGGCTCTCTGATTTGGTAGAAGTTGATTTTTCTCTGTGCTGATCTCCTTCCCCCTTGTGCTGGTATCCGGCTACAAGAGGGCCTACACCTATTAAATTCTCTATTAAAAAAAAAAAAAAGTAAGGGTTATCTCATTTGTCCTGATGCTAACTTACCCTCCGTTGGAGAATCTGCTTCTCTTTTTCAGATAGATGTAGATCCTAAGGAGAGAGCAACCCCATCATACCTCAAAAGGGCCCCGGCTGAAACTAAGAAAAATTGGAGAAACAAGCAAGGGGGCTGTTTTCCTGATGAACCGGAAAACACTTTTTTAAGTGGCATAGTCACTGGTAAGTTGCCCATGTTCCTGTAAGTAACCCTCAACCCTTGCTCATGCAAACAACTTCAGTTCAACTCCATATATCACTAACCAAATAAATAAAAGGCATGCATGTAGAAGGGGAACTAGTTGGGAAGAAAGAGTTCAAAAGGAGGGAAAGGAAGGAGGACAAGAAAAGGTAATAGGAAGGGAGACAAATGATATTTATGTATGAAATTGTCAAAATTAAATAATAAATTAAAAAACGACTTCTTTAGCAAGCCAGCATGTCTGTGTTCAGAAATGGAATGTGGATATTCGGCGGTGATATATTTCATGACCTGTAATTTGCGTTCCTACAAGCCTTTTGTTCCAAGTTATGGACAATCAGATTGGTTCTTTTCAAGAAGTCCTGTCAAATAAATCCTCTAGACTGTATTTGATGCAATTTTAAGATTTGGCTAGATCAGCTGGGTTTTGGAACTCACTGTACAGTAGTCATTTCCTGGCTCAGGAGGGAATTGCGACTGTGTAAGCTTGATGCCCTCAGCAGATACTCAATGAGCTCACTCCATTGTGCTGCCATCCCTTGGATGGTCAGGGTGGTTTGGCTCAACATAATCTTTTTTTGTCTTTATTACTTGCTTAAGTAGAATGATCATCATTATACCATTAGGTAAAATTTTAGGGCTTAGACTACTTTTTCTGGTTTTGTTACATTTATGTTTGGCTTTCTTCAGAGTCAACCACAGACCATTAGTGAAAACAATACAGGGACCTAGAGACCTACTCAGAAAATCTGGGCAAAGTTTCTCAGATTTTTTTTCCCTCTGATTTCCCCTAAAGCATTGGCAAATAACCCTGCCCCCCAAAAAAAGATTATTGAAAAGAAAAAAAAATACCTTACAGTGTTTCCACAAGAAACCCCTGGGTATTTTTTCTTCCTCCTCCTATACCCTTTCTTCCATGCCACAACATATGGCAAACCATGAAGACCATAAAAGAGAAATAAGAATAAACTGTGTTGTCTGTAAAGATCTGGAAGGACCTGTTCAATTCTTAATGTGCCTAGATGTGCTCTACCATGCCACCAACAATTGGATGCATGCCAGGGAGGTCTGTCTTTAGAAGACTCTGACACAGCCCTCAGGGGAGAGAAGGGTACGTGGAAGTTAGGGGGTCTATGTGAAGGGAAGCGCCTCTCCTTCAAGCTCTTCCCAGGTTACTCTGCTGTAGGGGTTATTCTGTGATACCCCCATGCCACTTTGAATAAAACCCTGTTTTAGTGTCTATCCTAAAGTACTGTCTTTCTCGCTTACTGGATTAAGACCCTCACAGTTACATTTGCATCGTATACATTGTTCTGACCATAGTCCAGAACACACTGTCTTCCATTGAATGTGTTCAGCAGTTAATCTCTAAGATGAATGCATCTAATCAAAACTTGCAAGAAGCTGGAAGTTGTTTTCAATTAATTTTGTAGGTTACTATACAAAATAATGGGCTTCATCATGGTATCAAGGTGTAAGTTTTTAATAAAATCATTACGTAGCAAAATGAATCCATTGTTCTAATTATTTTAGTTAACAAGACATTTTACCATGGGGGTGGGGAGGGAATGTTCTTAATTTAAGATGCTTTAAAGTCAGATTTTATATGCAATATCTATTTGTTTATTTTATGTTGTTTTATTTTTAAAACATTTTTATAACATTTCATTTATTTATTTACTTATTTATGTATTTGTAAGCAAAGGGACACAGAGATAGAGGGAAGAAAAAGAGAGAGAGAGAGAGAGAGAGAGTGCATGTGCACGCCAGGGCTTCCAGCCATTGCAAATGAGCTCCAGGCGCATGTACCACTTTGTGCATCTAGCTTTATGTGGGTACTGAGGAATCAAACCCAGGTCATTAGACTTTGCAGGCAAGTGCCTTAAGCACTAAACCATCTTTCCAGCTCCATATGTGTTTTTTTTTAATTAATAACATACTTTGTATGGATAAATCATGAGTTTCTTTTCTATCTTTTCTCTCCTCCCTGTCTCCATTCCACTGGGAGCCCTCCTCGGTGGGGTTGCTGGTATTCCCCATGAGGTAGTAAGCTGATTAATGATGCTAATATAGATCACACACACCAAAAAGAATCAAGTCCTCTAATTAATGCCATATCAAAGAAACTACCAAACCCAGTCTAGTAGGGCTCATCCTAAAGGTATCCCTGAACATTACATTCCATCAAGTTCAAATACACGAGTTGCTCGCTATATGTGGTGTTTGTAATTCTTACTGTTGCTTTTATCTATAAAACATAAAATCTGTTGCTTCTTGATTCATCCGTGAGTCAACCAATGTTGTTAACAGTTGAAGTTATATGATAGTTTTTCTTTAAAAAATAAAGATACCCTACCAATATTATAAAATATTTGCATTGGGACTTTGGGAAGATGGCTCAGTGGATCAAGGACTTGTTGCTCAAGTCTGAGTACCTGATTTCACAACCCCAGGCCCCATGTAAAAGCTGGAAGATATGGTGGGGTTCTGTAATTCCAGCATACTGACAGGGCAGTGGCGGGGGGCATGAGGGGCAGAGAGAGAAAATTTTCCTGGTAGCTCACAGACCAGCTAGCCTGGTGAGGGACAGGCTCAACAGTGAACAACAATAGCAAGAATGGAAGAGCACAGGAGAGAGAGAGAGCCCTGCCTCAAAGGAGGGAGAAAGCAAAGACTGACACCTGGAAATTGTCACACCCACACTACACACCGCACACATCACAGTTTCTCTCACATACATAAAACATTTAAAGAATTTAGATCTCATACAACACTTTATAATAAGAGAGAACTTACTATTGAAAAAATTCTAATAAAATGGCAAATAATGTGATAAGTCAAGTCTGTGGCATTGTTTTTTTCTGAATAACTCTTTTTACCTCAACATCTTACTTTTCTCGGGAACACTAAGGTCTACGGCCCCAGGGGTCACTTGTAAGACAGGAAAAGAAAAGAAGGTAAGCCAGATCCTAAATCTTTTCCCCCAATACCATTACAAAGTTAATTTCTATTAAGTTTGAGATACATTTAGAAAAGATAATGTACTGATGAAGTAAGTTTCCACTTATATTCCATTCTGTCACTGTTATGCAGCAAGCAAGCCAGACTTGAAGTGAGTTGACCCAGATCTGCCTTGAATACACAGCAGAGAAATGGCCGCAGTCTTGCATCTGCCGGGAGGTGACACCTCACTGAAAGCAGAGATAAGAAACAAGAGAAATTGCTGTGTGTTTTCTTTGTCCTGAATAGCTACGAGGATGTTTGCCTCCACTCACCTTAATGACTACATATCAGAAGTTCCTTAATATTTGATCTAAAGTAAACACACCTTCCTATGATTTATTTCTCTCTACTTCAGTTTCTTATGAACAATCCATGAACCTAAAGCCTAGAAAGATGTGACAGTGGCAACAGTAGAAAAGTGGTGTCTTTAAAAATTAACTTTAATTTACTTTATTAAATGAACTTTAATAAAAACATAAGAGAGAATTTAATTGAATGCTTGACAAAATTTTAGAGAAACCTAGCAGATAACTCTATTCACTGTTTCTGTGTCTAGCAGAACATGAGGAAATAAACATTTGTAAGACTCTAAGTTTTCTCAGTTAAAATAATTGTAGCATAAATACAACATCAAATGCAATTAAATGATTTATTTTTAAATCCATATCTGAAGGTATATGGATTTTACATGCTACTTGTTATGTGTAATTTCAAGGGATTATTTGATATCAAAGTAATGCTGTGCTGGAGAGATTCTCAGTGGTTAAGGTGCTTGCCTACAAAGCCTAACGACCTGAGCCTGATTCCCCAGTACCCATGTAAATCCAGCTGCACAAAGTGGTGCATGCATGTGGAGTTCATTTGCAGTGAGTGGAGGCCCTGGTGCACCCATTCTCTCTGTCTCTCTTCTCTCTATCTCTCTCTGTTTGCAAATAAGCAAATAAAAATAAATAAAAAGGAATGTGAAGAACTTGTATATGACATGTATTATTTTGGTCTTTAATAGGTGTACTTTTTTCTTATCATATTGAAAATAATACATTTTAATATATCAAATAGCTCTTTGTTAGTCCAAGATTTTACTGATACAAGAGAAAATGATATATAAGAAAAGCATGTATCTTTTATGCTCTTTCTATGAAGACAAGGAGTTGTGTGAGGTAATGTAGGGTTTTCCTCTCATCTCCCACTTTGTTCCAGCCTCCCATTATAGGCAAGAGAAGCAAAATCTTGATTTTACTCTGCAGAATCAGGAACAAATAAAAAGCTAGACCTTGAGCATACAGTTAGCATCTACCACCTTAAATATGAGCAGAAGCATTTCTTCTAGTTTTACATGAAAACCAATAGTCCAACACCTTCGAAGCATACTGGCTTTGAAAAAAATGGAATAACTTGCATTTCACATGGTCAATGGGATCCTTATGACAGATCCAAGGCACTGGTAACAAGATTTTATGGATACCAGACAGCAGAAAAGAAAAAGTGCATATCCTGAAGGAATTTATACCCTTTCGGTTTAGGAGTTGTGTGAGAGAATTCAGGTTTTTCTTCTCCTTCCTTACCATGATTCAAGTAACCAACAGCCACATGTCTCCAGGGGCCCCTGGGCTGACTGTGGATACAGAATGTTTGATCACACAGCTCTGCTCCCAGTGCTGGGTGCTGTTATGGGGTAACGTGTAGCACATTACAATTTGCCTGCACTGGACAATCTAGAACAGAGTCTCTTTTTCAACCATCTATGTTTACTGTCCACTAAGATCCAGGAAAATCACGTATGTGTGGATGGAAGAGTTCAGGTGCATTAGGATACCTCCAGCCATTTCAAGAGGACAGACATAAACACTAGGAAGGTAGATGGAAGAAAAGACCATAGCAGACGCTACTCAGAGAGTAGCTGTCTTTGCCAGACCTCAGGAATATTGAGCTGCAGAGAACTTTTCAGGAAGGGCTAGCGTTATTGAAAGTACAAGTAGCAGCTTAAACAGACTGCTTTTGTAATAGCAGTAATACATATCTGTCAAGCACTGTTCGATGCTCTACTCACATAAAACAAATCAAATGATGGACATCCCATGGTGAAGCAACTAGACCAAGACTTTGGAGCTAGTCTGCTGCAGAGCAGCACTGGAAGGAAGTGGTGAGCCTTCCAAGGTCTCTTAATCTACTGGCTTAGAGATGCCAACGAAGCTATGGAATAAGAGTTACTAGTATATGCAGTACATTTCCAATCTTCATAAATTCTGTATGTAGTATATAAGACAAAGGGGAAAGAATACAGTCAAGTATTTACCATATTTAACTGAGAATTGTCTTCCTTTTAAAATATATTTATTTATTTATTTGCATGCAGAGAGAAAGAAAGAGAGAATAGGCATGCCAGGACTTTCAATCACTGCAAATGAACTCCAGATGCTGCGTCACTTTGTGCATCTGGCTTTATGTGGGTCCTGGGGAATCAAACCCAGGTCTTTAGGCTTTGCAGCCAAGTGCGCCTTAACCACTTTTATGTCTATTTTTTTAAATATAACCCAATACTCTTGTAGATAGAAATTATATAGAAATTAGAAGTCTAAGGTAATTAGAAATACTTTGTTTGCATTCTTTTTCTTTGTGACACTCCATAACGAGCCTGCATTTTGATTTACCATGATGAAAGAAAGTACAAATCCATAGTCTTGGAGGTCAGGAAGTGGGAAAAAGAAAATAATGACAAAATTTTTTTTTGTTAACCATATGTAATATCTTGATGGGTAAAACATGGTCATTTGGATTAGTCAAATGTATATCAGGTTTTAAATTAAATTCCCAAAACAAAAAAGGAAATAATGTTTGGAAACTCCACAAGAAAGCATAATGCAATGTTCAAAATAAAACCCAGATTCCATGAGTGCTAAGACAATAGTACTGAGAAATTCCCAGTTTATCATAGATGATAAAATGAGAGCTCATATTTCACTGTGATTGCCCTGGATCTTAATGGCCTATAAACATAGACTTTTGCAAAAGAGACTTTGTTTATAGATTGTCCAATCTATAACAAACTACAAAGTGCTAGAAGTTACCTCACCACACCATGCAAGTCTCAGAGCAGAGCTATGCAATCAAACACTCTGTATCTGTAATGTGAACACGGGGCCCCTAAGGACATGTGGCTGTTGGTTATACTTGAACCGTGGTGTGACTGAAAAGCTAAACATTTAGAATGGTTCGGTTATAATTAATTTAAATGTAATTGCCATATGTGACTCACAGTTATTCAGGACAGCACAAATCGGAGCTTTCCCACACGTTACCAGCTTCAAGTCTGTCTCTCCTATTCTTTTTAGGTACATCTACATTTATGCCACTTATGCTGTACTAATAATTTTTCCCATCCAAGTATTAACCAGACCCAGCCCTGCTTAGCTTCTAAGAGCAGACAAGATCTAGCACATTCAAGTGGTATGGTAGACTACACTAGTAATTTCCAATAAAGTTCTTTTTTCTACTTCCCCAGCCATATAACTGTAGCCCATTTTATATGTGTGTGTGTGTATATATGTTATGTATATATATATACATATATGCTAATATATAATACAGTGTAATATAATAACATATAATATTATATATAATATAATAATATATTATATAATAATATATCTATATATATGTATATAATTATTCTTCCAAATAGTCCAGTGCAAATTCTGACTATATTAAGAAATCCAAACAAGATTGGGGTCGATGGCAGTAGACATATTAAGTAGTTCAGAAGTAGTTTATCTGTTGAGGAACAGCTTGATCTGGTTCTACTTCACAGGAAGACAAAAAGGGTTTTACTTTAGTAAGTTTGAACCAGTATCTCATTTTTTAAACATTAGTTTTACTGAGATATAACCCATGGCCATAAACTTTACTCCTTTAAACTGTATAACTCAGTGGCTTTCAGTATATTCAGAGACATACTGCTACGGTCATTAGCTAACATATTTAAATTTTTTTGGTTTATTATTTATTTATTTGAGAGTGACAGACAGAGAGAGGAAGAGGCAGATAGAGAGAGAGAGAATGGGCGTGCCAGGGCCTCCAGCCACTGCAAACGAACTCCAGATGCATGCACCCCCTTGTGCATCTGGCTAACGTGGGTCCTGAAGAATCGAGCCTTGAACCAGGGTCCTTAGGCTTCACAGGCAAGCACTTAACCACTAAGCCATCTCTCCAGCCCTCTAGCTAACATATTTAATATGTTAGAACATGCACTTGCATCTCATCACTCCAAAAAGAAATCTGAAACCCATGGCAGGAATACTCCACGACCCACTACTGTGGTGATTTGAATATATAAACTGCATATCTGCTCCCTCAGCTGGAGTAGCCTTTGGGAGATACAGCCTTGCTGGAGGAGGTGTGTCACTGGGGGCAAGCATTGACGTTTATTAGTCCAGCCCTACTGGATGTTCATTAGCCTTCCCACTCTGATATGATGATGCACAGTCTCTGTTCTACCAAGCTTTCTTGTCATAATGAAACTTCTCAAGACTATAAGCTATCAAACCTTTCCTCCCATAAGCTGCTTTTGGTCAGGTGCTTTGTCCCAGTAATGAGACAGAAACTGCTACAACTACCACTGGGCCCTGAAAAATCACTAATGTGCTTTTGGCCTTGGAATCTTGTTCTCATTTTAAAACAACAACAAAAAAAAAAAAAAAAACACCAGTGTGTGAAGTATAGACTATGTTTTTCACTTATGACTGGACTTGCCAAATTTTACTTAAGTGATACATGCTCAGTTAAAGCTCCACCTCGAGTTTTGAACCTTATTTCCTAGGCTAGTAACATGTGGTATGATCTTCTCATGCAATGCCAGGTGTTGCATTCACCTTCTCAAAACGGGATAAAACACATGATCAAAAGCAGCTGATGGCTGGAGAGATGACTTAGTAGTTAAGGGACTTGCCTGTGAAGCCTAAGGACTCAGTTTTCCTAACCCAGTACCCACGTAAGCCAGATGCACAAGGAGGCGCATGCATCTAGAGTTCGTTTGCAGTGCCTGGAGGCCCCGGCGTGCCCATGCTCTCTCTCTCTCATAAGTAAATAAATAAAATTAAAAATATATTTTTAAAATTCATCTGATGGGAGAAAAGATTTTAATTTTGGCTTACAGTCTTGAGGGGAAGCTCCATGATGGCGGGGCAAAGCATGGCATCAGCAGAGGCTGGACATCACCTCTGCCTCAGCAGGTGGAGAAGAGCAGTGAGAGAGCGAGCCTGATCTCTGACAAGGGAAAACTGGGCTATGACACCCATACGTCGGTCCCCAACAACACACCACCTCCAACAATGCTCCAATCCCCAAATTGCCATCAGCTGGGAATCAGCCATTCAGTACACATGGGTTTATGGGGGACACCTAATTCAAACCACCACACTAGGCAATGACCATGAGCCACAGATGCAGTCAGCCAGACTATCCCAAAGGGAAATCACCCATGCTGTGCAGCGTAGTGTGCCTTAGCATTATGTTGGGTAAGTTATGGGTATGAAATGCCTTTGCCACTTGCCATCTTTTCAACAATTGGTGGGTTTATCAGGGTGTAACCTTATTGCAAGTTGAGGGCATCTATAATCTCTGATCTTCTTCCCCTTCATGATTTCTAAAATTCCCTTTACCAATCCCAAATGTTCATTTGCCCTAAATTTCTCCTCAGCTGGCACACATGTGGCCACTTTACCTCATCCATCTCAACAGCTTTTAATGTTTGTGAGGCTGAGGCAGAGACAATAGGCGTTTTGTCATTCAGATATGACAGGGAGGACTGGAGCATGCGTGAGTATTAGGATTTATGAGTCCAGGGTTAGGAGGGGAAACACAGGTGGAAGGAGATTGTGTCTCAAGTGCAATTTAGGAAGCTATCTGAATAATGTTCTCACTCCCACTCCAGGCTCTCCTTGGTACCATTCCAATTTCCAGCATGTAATAATGCCTGGCATATCACACCTGCAATAAATCATTGTTGAGTGAATGAAGGAACGGAAATATTCCTCCACATGCCTATGGCCTTCCCACAGAGCCATTCAGCCACTTTTCTTTCTTTTCCCTCCAAATTTGCCTATTAACTGGCATCTGGGTGCTTTAAAGACTTATAATAATGTGAGGAGGTGTATGTTAACCTTGAGCATTTCTTTTGGAATGCTGAAACCAGTGAATTATTTGAACTCTTCCCTTTTTTGTGGTAGGGTCTCACTCTAATCCAGGCTGACCTGGAATTCACTATGTAGTCTCAGGATGGCCTCGAACTCTCGGTGATCCTCCTAGCTCTGCCTCTCGAGTACTGGGATTAAAGGCGTGTGGCACTATGCCTGGCTGAATTCTTCTTTTTGATATACACCAATTTCTTTTTTTTTTTTTTTTTCTTTTTCGAGGTAGGGTCTCACTCTAGCTCAGGCTGACCTGGAAATCACTCTGTAGTCTCAGGGTGGCCTCGAACTCATGGCAATCCTCCTACCTCTGTCTCCCAAGTGCTGGGATTAAAGGTGTGCGCCACCACACCCAGCGATATATACCAATTTCTGAAGGACACTCTTTTAAGCCTCAGAAAATGATGTCCCCTTTCTCCACAGAATATGAAGATGACATAATACCTTCATTTACAACTCGCCTTATTTTTCCTTAACGTTTCTTCAGCACCTCTGCCCCAGTTTGCTCCTCAGCCTGCGTTATTCACTGCACAGAGAAGGTTTTAAAGATTCTTGAATGCATCCGTGGGTGAGGGGAAGCAAAAGAGGCGTGAGGGCATGAGCGACAAGTCTCCACACAAACGTCTCTTTCAGTTCAAGTATGAAAAGGGAGATATATTAAAAAAAAAAAAAAAGCCAACTGCAGACATACTGTCCTCAGCAGGAGCCAAGAGCTACCTTGAAGATTGGCAGTTCCAAAAGGCATCAACAGGAATCCTTTTGGTAATTACCAGTTCGGAAATGTCATCCCATTGATTGTGACAGACATAAACCAGCTGTGCTTTGTTGAGGAGGAACAGAGGCCAGGCCTGAGCAGTAACAAACAGCGGGCCAGCTGCAGCCTGCATGCCTTCCTGCTCCCCACAGAACTCTCCCGTTTCATACTTGCCAAATGCTGAAGCAATTAATCACATAGTAGAAGTGGATCTCAAACGTCTGAAATTGCCTGTTGAAGATTAACTGAATCTATCATATTTCCAGCCTGATTGGGAGGGAGGGGAGAGTGTGTCTTTTTATTGCAGAAAGATTCTCAGTCAAATTAATTGCTAAGATCTTTTAGGCTGGTCATTCCAATTCCAGCTGGAATTCTGAGAATCTTTTGGCCAGAAAGCCCTGATTCTTAAGTGAGAGACAGAGAAAGGACATAGATATTTTGTTTTTATGAATCCCTAGGGTAGAATCAAAGACTCAAGGCTCAAGCCAACACAGGTGTCCTTGTAGCCTAAACAGCCACTGAAGAACAATATTTAATGTATTGTGCCCGCTGCTTATGAACAACAACTCCTCTGCAGCCACACCCAGCCCTTCCTGCTTGGAGAATTTCAGTCATTGTCAGGGGTCACAGGGCTTCCAGAACACAGACCCTCAGCTGCACTCTGAGGGGGAAGTGGGCCTCGCTTCTAGGCCTATTGGACTCTTCTTCAGGATCAGAAACAGCCACATGGCCTCAGTTTCAGGGACAGCCTGCTCCGATACAGCTGTTTTACAGCTTAGGCCCCTCCCATATGTCTGAGGCAAACGGCTCTGGTGACCCCCAGCCCTGACATGTGGGTGAGCTGTGGTGGCCACCTGATTTGCAGACCCTGAGGGGACTGACCCAGAGTATCCTTATAGAGCCAGTGTCCTTCGACTCCCCAGACCTAGGCCTCCAGGAAACCCTGGGAACTGGTCATCCCACAGAGGAAATGACCATGTCTCCTGGCTAACCATGTCTCCTGTGTAACTGGGCAAGTGTCCAAAGTGTCCCTTTCAGCTCTGCCTGTTTGTGCCTCTAAAGGTATCTTCACAGCAAGTTTACATGTTTCTATGTTAAGCAATGCTCTTACATAACATGGACTCTTCCCAAAAAGGGTTGCTGTTGTTGTTTTAAAGCTTTGTTTACAAAAATGCCTTCATAATATAACTTCTGAATAGTACTTAATGCATATATTATTTATCCTTTAAATAGGATAAAAGACCTACAGGTATTTACATGGGATGAAAGCCCAATACATACGTGTATATATTGGAAAGTAAAGAAAAGAAATCACAATATGTTTTATATGAGTTCATTTCTTGAAAAATGTCATATAAACATAGATAGAGATAATATAATTTGGAAAATGTGTATTAAATTGTTGGCAGCAGCTATCTTGGAAGAAAGATTACTAGGAATTTTTGTTTCCTACATTTTGCATTTCCATTATGTCTGAATTTGTTTTTGTTTTTTGTTTTTTTTTTTTACCATAAAGCTCGATGGGGAGGGTGGGGGAAATATATGTACATAACAGAAGATTATTCAGCCACAAGGAAGCATGTCTTACTGTCACTTGCAGCATAATGGATGAAAGTGGAGGATGTTATGTTAAGTGAAATAAGCCAGACACAGAACGACAAATACCCCACATCTTCTCTCTCATGTATGGAGGCTTAAGGAAGAGAAGGAAAAACCAAGCTGAATGTACCGTATTGAATAGCAGAGATTTGGAAGTGGGGTGAGGAGATGAGTAATGAGGCAGGGTGCTGTAATGGAATTCATCAGTACACACTATATGTATGTGTTGAAATATTACACTTAACCCTATTAATGTGTATAATTCATGCATGTTAATCAAAAACTTTAATATATATGTAAAATAATCATCAATAAAAGCCAATCATTAGTTGTTATTTGAGAACAGAAAAAAGCCTAAGGTGTGAAGGGTCTCCAAACCCAAAATATGGTCCTTGGAACACCACCATCAGCTCCATCTGACCCCTGACCCTGGCCTATGTCTGCATGCGTATTCACATTAAAGTGAGAAAGCACTTATTGCCCATATCACTTCCTTCACCTGAGGCATACAGCTCCTTCTCAGAATTACAAATAATAGTGGCTAAACTTAGAAAAATGCATACAGTTATTTTATTTACAGCTTGAACCAAAGGAAAAGCAGGTTTTGATAAGAACAGATTTTTAACTGTCAAGTGGCAACACACTAAGCTTCTTCAGCTGCCAGCCATCGCTGTCTTTACGGAAGACAAGAGTCGAGCTCAAGGAGTTGGCCATGGTGGGGCATGGTGGCTCACGCCCAGCACTGGGGAGGCTGAGGCAGGAGGAATTCCAGGTCAGCTGAGACAACAGTGAGACCCTTCCTCACAAGAAAACACAAAACAAAAAGAAAGTCAAGCTAGCATACCCTCAAATAAACACAATAAAAAAAAAGAGGGCTGGAGAAATGGCTTAGCAGTTAAGCTCTTGCCTGTGAAGCCTAAGGACCCCGGTTCGAGGCTCAATTCCTCAGGACCCATGTTAGCCAGATGCACAAGGAGGCGCACGCATCTGGAGTTCGTTTGCAGTGGCTGGAGGCCCTGGTGCGCCCTTTCTCTCTCTCTCTCTCTCTCTCTCTCTCTCTCTCTCTCCGTCTTTCTCTCTGTCTGTCGTTTTCAAATAAATAACTAAAAATAAACAAAAAATTTAAAAAAAAGACACAGAGAGAGAAATATCAGCAACCATGTGGAAAAGTATATGAAACTAGTATGGATACAAGATTAAAAAGTGGTAACGCTAACACGTGACCAAAACTCTGTGAGTTGTATTGCTTGGCGAAATAAATATCTAATATTGTCTTTTCATGTTTTACTAACTTTTTATCATTCATTTTTTTTTAGCAACATCTATTTGGCAACAAGAAGCTCTAGACTTAAGTATATTTATCAAGGACTGATAAATTGGTAATATTAAAACATAAAGGAATTAGAATGGGAAGGTAGATATGCCCTCCTGGGTTTGCAATAAAAAATAACAGCAATCTGGGCATGGTGGCGCACGCCTTTAGTCCCAGCACTTGGGAGGCAGAGGTAGGAGGATTGCTATGAATTCAAGGCCACCCTGAGAGACTACTGAGTGAATGCCAGGTCAGCCTGGGCTACAGCAAGACCCTACCTCAAAATAAATAAATAAATAAATAACAGCAAAGAACAATGGGCATAGTCTATGTCTCTAATAGACTAAAATAAATATAGTTCAACTGGAGTGGGATGTCCTGGGTCTATATATCTGCATGGAGTGTAGACTACAGGAGAATCAGGAGGGAGAAACTTTTGTAAAAAAAAGGAAAAAGAAAGTGTGTATGTGTCTACAAAGCGCTCTTAATAACAAATGATGAAATCATGGGCACATGATACATGGTTATTTATATGTGATTTGGGGACTATGTGAAGATGAAAGTGATCTTGACAATTGTTTTGCAAGGGTTCATCATAGAAATCTAGGGTTGAAGATGCACAGCTCTTTGGGAGAGGTTATCCTTGAACTCCCTTGGGAAAAAGAGACAAGAGGAAATGGCACATTATGCCGGTCATTTTCTGAAGGAGGAAAATAAAGGCTGGATTAAAAAAAAAAAAAAGAGTGCTTTGAAGTACCATTACATGCATGACTTTGGTGGATGGTCCTGGAGCCTGAGGAAAGAGAGGACGCAGTGACATTTAAGAATCAGGGGCCAGTCACGCCCACAATCCTAGACTCTGCCCACACATCTTGAACATTTCAATAAAGCCTCAGAGATAAGATTGACAGCTTCATGTCAGGCACAACAAGAGGACCCAAGGTTTCAATTCCTGATATGCAAGATGAAAGTCAAGAAGGACAAGAGCAGACATAATAGCAAGGCTTCAGATAAAAGTGAATAGAGTAGAGATATTTGTGAAGTAAACAGAAGACATCCACCAGTCACTCTCCTTTGAACCCAGCTATGTATTGACAACCCTCACTGACATCCCAACACTTCAGTCTGAAGAAATATCTTAGCCAAACCTTGTATCCTGGATTCTAGTCCTTGCTATTACTCATTATTTCTAAATAATAATATCATAGCTTGATAGTTATGATACCTAAATGAACGTAGATGGAGATCACATTTTAAATGTGATTTAAACTTACTGTTCTTACACACTAAATGTTCTTACTAATTTAATGGTTAAAAGGTACAGCATTATTAAAATTATCTAAGATATGCTCTAATTTGCTTGGATTTAACTTGTAATTTGGTTTTTGATTGTTCACACCAAGAATACCTGACTAAAATAATGGAATTAAATGTGTTCTATTTTACTTCTTTCAAGTAAAGAATATTTCAGGTGATTTATAGCAGAAACTATGCATCATAAAATTAATAAAATTGGAAAAAAATAGTACCAGGGGAAAAGATAGGGCCATTATTTGTCTAGCTGTTTTCAAGATGCATGAGTGGCAGGCATTTCCAAGGTCTTCTTGGTAGAGCAGATTTATTATGATCCTCATGAAAAAAAAAACACCCCACTTCTACCTCTGAAATGATGCTACAGAGGTTTGAATGTACCCTATTAACTCATGTGTCTGAAAACTTAATCTCCAGTAACTGGTGGTGTTTGTGAAGGTTGTGGGACCTTTAGAAGGTGGAGCCTTGCTAAAGGAAGTATGTCACTGGGGGGTGGGGGGTGTTACCTCCCAGCCTCATTTCCTGTTGTGCTGATGTGAGCAGTTTTATCTGTGCCTGCCATGCTTTTTTTCTACCGTGATAGACTTTCCATAGAAACTGTAAGCAAAAATAAATCCTTCCCTTCCTTCAGCTGCTTCTGGATAGACATTTTGTCCCAGAAATGAGAAGGTTACTGATACAGAAGTAGCAAAGAGCCCACCTTGTTCTCTTTGTTGATGTATGGACGGAGTGAACATTGATCTCTTGCTGTCCTGACTACAGCACCCAGCGGGCCACTCCAAGGGTGCCCTAGGCACCAGCAGCATTGGCAGCAACTGAGAGCTTATTAGAATTTCAGAATCTGGTCCCACCCCAGACCTGCTAAATCAGCAGCAGCATTTTAACAAGAGCCTCAGGTGACCACCATAAGAAATATAGGTCTGTAACACACAGCTTCCAACAAAACTATCATTTCCTCAAGGCAGAAGCTAGCTTATTCATTTATATTCTTTCTGCCTCTCTCCCTCCCTCCCTCTCTCTCTCTCTCTCTCTCTCTCTCTCTCTCTCTCTCTCCCTCTCTCTCTGTCTCTCTCTCTCTCCCCTAAATATAGTAGAGAAAATATTGCATAAATTCAAGTAAAAAAATGAACAAAATTATTTCAAATTGAATGGAAGAAAATTAGACCAAGAGTACCAAAATTTAGGACAAAAATCAGTTCATACAATTAAAAATTGTAGTATATATTGAACATTTTAAATAATAAGCTTATCTAAAATAATACAATTATTAATATTTATCACTTATTTATGATGTATAACAACAAGCATATTTTCTTGTTTCATTTTTTTGTTTTTTGAGTCAGGCTCTCACTCCAGCCCAGGCTGACCTGGAATTCACTATGTAGTTTCAGGGTGGCCTCGAACTCACAACATTCATCCTACGTCTGCCTCCATAATGCTAGGATTAAAGGTGTACACCACCATGCCTGGCTATAAACACTTATTATCATCTTCTCAACTCTGTGAAGGGCAATTATACTCATTTTATAAATGCAGAATATAAAATTTGAGACTGAAATTGTCCAAGTTAACTATTTGAAAATGGTAGAGCTATAGTTTATGCATAGGCCACAGATATCTAATGAGAGCCTCTGATCCCTGGGTTTCTGAATGATACAAAATTCCAGAATCACATACTGAGACTAGGAGCTTAGAATGATCCTTCAATGAATCAAGTGATTTAACTAACGTGATCAAAGTTGATGACTGAGTAGCTCATATTGTTAAATATTTCTACCACCCTTGTATTTTTTCGTGCTGTAAAAATCAGAGGCATGGTTCTGTACATCGAAAATGTGTGTCTTAGTTTCAATAACGGTGAAAATGGAGAAATGAACTAGATGACAGGAAATGACAAGAATGTGTTACAATGATCCTAACTGCAAACAATTTAATGAATATTCATCATGGTAGGTGTTTCTAAGTATAAATGTTTCCTGTTTCCCTGTACAACAATCAAATGTAATTATTCTCTGTACCTAGAGAAACTGAGGCTGTAATAGGCCAGTGGGGTTCAAGAGCCTCTTCAGGTGATATATGGACCAACTGTTAGGATATCTATCCTTATCTTGACTCATCATTTTTTCTCTCCTGTTTGTTGACAATGTAAAGAAAATACAGCAGCTGCCTGTATGTAGATAGGTGTGGAGTGTGTATAATCAATGTTATCATGGAGAAAGGTGAAGGGACAGGTGGAAAAATGCATGAAAGGTGGAGACAGTGATCAGCCATAGGGAAAAAGGTGCATTCTTCCTTAAAGGTTAGAATTTAGCTTTGTTCTTCATACTATTCTACTACCTACTACAGTGCCTGGTACTTAGAAGTAACTTGATGTATTTCATTATGTAAGTGCTTACTGGGGCTTAGCTAGCAAGTACTAAAACATTTCCTGTTGAAACTTGGTAATGAGACATACTTGGTATGTAATTGCTAGTCTTGCTAATGCTATGACTTTAGGTAGAGTTGTTGACTCTCTCGAAGCCTCAACGTCCTCATCTGTGAAATGAACATAATAGTGCTAACCTCATGAAATTATGAGTCAAGTGAAGTAATGTGTGTCAATTACTTATTATAGTCCATAGCACATTAAGGACCCAATCATGTAGTTGAAGATACGAGCATTCCAGTGAGATCATATTAGCCTCGGTTTATACCATGACTTTTAGCCAAGAGTATGATTTTTCAGATGTAAACACCAGAAGGAACCATGAGCTGAACTGTCCTTTAGTGGTAAGTCATGGTCATGGCCAACTCTGCAGTATGTCTAGTCTTCCATATCCATAATCCATAGCTCATTCTTTAAAAGAAAACTGATATTGGCTGGGCGTGGTGGTACATGCCTTTAATTCCAACACTTGGGAGGCAGAGGTAGGAGTATTTCCGTGAGTTCAAGGCCACCCTAAGACTACATAGTGAATTCCAAGTCAGCCTGGGCTACAGCAAGACCTTACCTTAAAAAAATAATAAACTAAAATAAAACTGATGAGTTGTCTGTGTGTAATTCTCTGCCAGGAAATATCTCTTACATATGTCCAAAGGGTGAATGTATTCTCCATCTAAACCACAAGGAAGACCTACAGAAGAGATGGGACCACTGTAGCCTCCGAGTTCCCCTTCATTCATGAAAAGGAACATGTTTATTCCACATCCTGTGCTTTGTTTGGCCACACATGCTTCTGTACTTTGGCCACTACTCAACCACCTCATCTTCATATTTCCTTGACACTGGAGTCTGAGTTCTTGTCTGCTTGGCTGAGGCCCTCAGGGGATGCATCTGGTATAGTAGTGGTAGGTCTTGGGAACTCGGGCCCACCATTGCATACTTTGATGGGTGATGAAAGCAAGCGGAGAGGATCCAGTTAATCACTAAGAAAGAATTAAGCCCCACAGGGCGGCAGAGCTTCTGATGTCATCCTGAATGTGGCAGTTACCAGTACAGAGTAGAGTCTAGCAAGAGTTGGAAAAGCAGGACCTGTGAGCCAGACTCATACATGGCCTGTTTTGATGTGGCTCACAAGCCAGGACAGGATACTGTGTTTTAAAGGGTTGTAAAAGGAGGAGCAGAAGAAGCAACAGAGTGAGAGAGCTCATGTGTAGTCTGCGAGGCCTCAGGTATGAAATAGCTAGTCCTGCACTGACTTTGGAGATAGATGACTTTAGAGTAGGAAATCTATAGCTGAAACTCTGCAGTCCACTTTTGTCATCTCCACAATGGGAAAAGAATAATTACCTGTGCTCCGCACAGAGTAGGTCTCCAGTGAAATGTCTGCAATCCTCGCTTATGTGGAAGCATAGAGAGGTCATTGGAAAGCATTCCTCACTCATGTTCATTGAAATTGGTTTAAATGTGATTGTGATTCATCTTCGAACTTTATCGTCACTCTATTCCCAACATGTGGCATGGTGCTTAGCATGCAAGACACATTCAGTGAGTATTAGATTCTTAGATTTTGGAAAACATAATTGAAAATTTTCAGCCATTTCATGTTTGTTGTAAATTAAACTTTATATCCTGGGCTGGAGAGATGGCTTAGCAGTTAACGCATTTGCCTGCAAAGCCTAATGACCCCAGTTCGATTCCCCAGAACCCATATAAGACAAATGTACAAGATGGCACCAAGCAAACGGGATTCATTTGCAATGGCTAGAGGCCCTGGAATGCCCATTGTATCTGCCTCTTTCTCACTCCATCTCTCTCTCTCCCCCTATCTCAAATAAATAAATAAAAATTTAAAAAAAAATAAAAATTACATCCTGATAGACAAACAAGTGAAACGGGGAGTCATTATTTGGTTTTAAATCAAAAATATTTTTAAATATTTTATTTACTTATTTCCAAGAGGATGCAGAATGGGCACACCAGGACCACCAGGCACTGCACACAAACTCCGGTTGCATGTAACACTTTGGCTTCTGGCTTTACATGGGCACTGGGAATCAAAGCTGGGTCATTAAGATTTCCAGGCAAGCGCCTTAACTGCTGAGCCATATTTCCAGCCCCCAGCTCCTTTGTCTTTTCCAAATGTGTGGTTATGTGTGCACACATGAATTTGTATACATATGGACACACTAGCATATGGAGGCCAGACGACAACCTCAGGTGTCACCTCAGAAATGCCATCCACCTTTTTTGAGACAGCCTGGAGTTCACCTATTAGGTGAGACTGGCTGGCCAGTGTGTCCCGGGGATCCTCCTGTCTCCACCCCACCCCCGCATTGGGAATGTAGGCAAATGCAAGCATGCCTCACATTTTCACGTGGATGCTGGGGATGAAGCTCAGGTCCTCATGCTTATGAGATGAATACTATTACCTGCTTAGCTATTTCTCTTTTTTAAAATCTTGCTTATGAAATAGTTAGAAATTTGAATATGAAGTGGATATGTGATGACATATGATGGAATTTTACTTTTAATTTTAGGCATGATAATGTATTATTATGTTAAACAATTTTGACCATTTAAAAATATTTATTTATTTATTATTTGCAAGCAAAGAGAGATAGAGGAAAGAGAGACAAACAGAGAGAATGGGCATGCCAGGACCTCCAACCACTGCAAACGAACTCCAGACTCAAATGCCACTTTGTGCATCTGGCTTCACGTGGGTATTGGAGAACTGAACTCAGCCCACTAGGTTTTGCAGGCATGTGCTTTAACTGCCAAGCCATCTCTTCAGCCCAATTTTAATCATTTTAGGACATAGATAAAAACAGTGAGTGTGATGGTTTATGTTGACTGTCAACTTGACAGGCCTAAAATCACTTGTGATTTTGTAGATTTGGTCATTCTCAGATGCTGTCTGGGAGGGATTATCTTGATTAGGTCCATTGAGGTGGAAGACCCAGACCCACCTTAACTGTGGAAGACATCGTTCCATGGGCTGGGGCCCTGGTCTATATGAAAAGGAGAGAGCAGGCTGAGCACCAGCATTCATCGCTCTTCTGCCTTCTCACTGTTGCAGTTACCTTCTTGTTGCTGGGATAATACACCCAAACCAAAGCAGCTGATTGGAGGAAAGGCTTTTATTTAGGCTTCTGGTCTTGAGGGGAAGCTTCCTGAGGGTAAGGGAGAGCACGGCATGAGCAGAGGCTGGACATCACTGCCGTCACCGCAGGTGGAAGATAATACCAAGAGAGTGAGCTAAGCTCCAGCAGTGGGGGAGCTGGCTATAACCCCTCTAAGCCCACCCCCAAGAGCACACCTCTTCATTCAAGGCTCCAGGTCCTAAATTGCAAGCACCTGGGGACCAAGAATTCAAAGCCATGAGTTTGAGGGGGGGGGAGCATATGATTCAAACCACTACAGTAATTGTGCAGAATGTGAACACCTACCTCTGGCCTCTCTCTATATGTACATGTAGACGTGTATACACACACATGTGCCCACACACATAGGAACATACACACAGCATGCACACACACAAAATGAAATATTACATAGAAATATTCCTAAGATTACTGCTTTCTACTGCTTTGCTAATTCCATCCTGACTTGAGATCCAGGCTGTGTTAGTGACGTGACGTGCATCTGTGATGCACTAATCACCACAGGATATCCATTCATATATTTCATCTGATTTGTTACATAAGGGACATAAATGTAATTTTTGTTTGGTTTACATTCAGTAAACATTAGAATAATGGACCTTTACATGTTAAGTCTGTAAAAACAATCATTAAGTAAGGAAAAACATTCTTCTCTCATCCTGATATTTTACTCTCAAATAACTAGTCAGACAACTGAAATAATTCAATAAAACAATAATTAGTACCTTACAATAATGATAAAAATAAGGAACACACCTTAAAAATAGAGAAACTGCAACAAATCCAAACACACACAACTGCTGAGTGATAAAGCCAGATACGTCAACACGGGATCGAATGAAATTAAAGTCCACAGTGCTTCGCGTCAGAAATATTCTGTACGAAGATACTCATTTGAAAAACCTAAATTGCTCTATTTTCCTCTCTCTCCTATGCCAGCAAGTCAACATTAGTACTCAGAGGTACAGCACCAAACTACAAGGTGCGTGTAGACATGCTTTTGTCCTTCTTCTTTCTCAGTTTCATCGCTTTCCTTTGTGTTTGACAAGACGTGATAATCATTCTTGCTGCTATATTATTTGATTCTCAAATAACTATTTTCGCCTATTCATCTGTTCAACGATTGTGACGGGCAGGGCACAGAGGATCACGGAGTTGCTGAGGGTCTTGTTGTTGTTCTTGCTTATTCCATTTGGTTTTCTGCGCACTTAGTTACTTGTTACTGACAGTATCTCACTATGTATCCCAAGCTGCCATCACACTTGCTATGCAGCGCCCGCTGGCTTCAAATTCACAATCCTCCTGTCTTGACCTCCTAGATGCCACCACACCTGGCTTCTCAGTTTATTCATGCCGTGCAGGAAACGTGTATGTTTTCTCAAATGTGCTAGGCTGACAATGTACACAATAAGTATTTGCAGGCAAGGTTGGCCCTGTTTAAGAAATGCCCTGCTATGAGAATTACCCCCAGTTGCAAAAGCTCTTCTTTCTGCTAAGAGTCTTGATACCAAGACAGCATTCTCTAGGATGCACTGTCCTTCCAGACCTCACCTCTTTCATGCACCCATTCAGTTGGGTGGATGAGACATGGGCCCGGAGAAGTTAAAGAAAACTTTTGCCAGGAATAACACCTTCAGCAAGCTGCTTTGTCTCCCACCCCCTTCGGAAAGGACAGTAATACCTCACACCTGCTCAGTGAAGAACGTGATGAAAGGCTGAGTGAGATAATGCCCGTAAATCCTGGAAGCCTTCTGCACCCATTTCCATATATAGATTTTTTTTTCCCCAGGTAACACTTTAACAAACAGCATGACTTCAATGGCCACCAAGAAGATTTTCTTTTGCCCGGAAGTCATTAGCGTTGTGTCTGTGTGAAAGCCAGTATTTTACAGGAGTCTCAATAACATGTAGGTTCCTGGAAACATTGAATTCTAATGCTGTGGTTAAGCCTCGCACTGTTTTTGAAACTCTGTGTGCTTTAGCCACACCAACAAAAGACCTAAGAGAGATTTCCTACAGAATAAGAGTCAGCAGTTAGAATCACTGTAGTGCCCTTTACAAAAACAACTGTTAGGAC
Organism: Dipus sagitta; assembly: GCA_036346955.1. Lineage (NCBI taxonomy): Eukaryota > Metazoa > Chordata > Mammalia > Rodentia > Dipodidae > Dipus > Dipus sagitta. Next base: position 30,500,827 of record CM070772.1, read on the forward strand.
TACTTAGAGAGAGCCAGCAATGCAAAAACTTGTCCCCACTTGCTAAGAGACCCAGGAGCTGTTCTGGTGAGCTCTCCATCCTTACTCACACAGTAGACAGCCTCCCAGCCTGGCTCATGATGGGTCTTGTCATAATTCATCTGGAGCCACTGGTAAATATCCACCTGTCTATTACTCATTAATAGAGAGAGACAGGATGTCAGCTGTTTCCGTGACTTGGAGAAACACAGGCTTTTACCACCTCCTGGCTCACTCTCAAAGTAATATTAGAAAAAAAAATAAGGCAGACAAAGATAAAAAAAAAAAAGGGCAGGAAGATACAATGTCCAAAATAAAAATAAATCACCATTTTCTGATGGATACAAAGATCACAGCCTTCAACTTGCTTTACAGGCCTTCAGAATTCAATTTTGGCAGTTTGGTCATCTTACAAGATGAGGAAAAATAGTTTTTAAGTTTATTTACATGTAAGAAATTTCCATTCAGCTGATGCTAATGAATATAATTTTCTTTGTTGCACATTAAACCTCATTACCAACATTATTCATTACTGGTATTTAGCTTATATAACTAAAGCTGACTTTTGTGGAGGCAGTAAATAATTTATGTCATAATTTGTTGAATCATGGAATAAGGCAGATAGACTTGTTTTCTTTTTGATTTTTTCTTTTTTTATTTATTTTTTATCTATTTGCAAGTAGAGAGATAGAGAGAAGAGAAACAGACAGAAAAAAAAAGGTGCATCAGGGCCTCCAGCTGCTGCAAATGAACCCCAGATGCATGCACCACTTTGTGCATATGACTTTACATGGGTACTGGGGAATCAAACTTGGGTCTTTCGGTTTTTCGGGCAAGCACTTTAACCACTGAGTGATCTCTCCATCCCAGACTTGTTTCCTTTATGCAACTTAACCCCAGAAAATGCTTTTGTGAAAGTTACAACATTTGTGGCTGTGACAGGAGAAAACAATCTTAAAATTTAGTGATTCAACACAATAGAAGTTTGTCTTTCATGCATCTAACAGCCCAGGGAGAAGCTCAGGAGAGCAGAGTTTCTCATCACTTGAGTGGGGATGGACCCAGGCTCCTTTCATTGTGTGGCTTTGCCATCCATGAGAACTCAGTCATCTTCTGTATCCAGCAGTGGAAGAACACAAGGAGAACAAAGGCATAGCACGACCCCATGCATTGGCCTAGAAGTGACACGTATCACACAAGAGGCCCAACTTGAAGGCAAAGGAGCACAAACAGCGGTCCTGGATAGACAGCCAGTGCCCACCATCTCTACCCTTTGAAGGGGGAACATAATTTCTGGAAGCCAGCTAGTAGTCTCTTGTATAAGTACCCACTTAGAGGAATGAGAAAAAAATCCCCAAATAACTCGCACTTCATTAGATAGTGGGTTTTTTTTTTTTGAATCTTTACAATTCCATTATTTTGACAGTAACTACCTGTGGTAAGGCAAGCATTCTCCTAACCGTTATTTACATTGTGTATACATTTCTTCTTCCTCTAGAGAAGAAAGTTACAAGGTGAAAGGGTTACCAGAAGGAAGCCTGGGGAAGTGAAGAGAGGAGAAGGAGCTGGAAGAGTACTGTGGAATCCCTTATTCACTGGCCCAATCAATGGCCAGAGCTCTGGGACCCCACAGACACTCACCTCTCTGATATCCCCACAGAATAAATTCTGGTCATGGCAAAACTCCATAGTCCTAGAAAGTCCTGTTGGTCACATCCACAAGCAGGTCAGCTCTGGTCCTAAACCCATGACTAGTACTTGCTGTTTTGCCAGAAGCTGTGGTAGGATGGTGACTCCCCATTTTCAACTTGATTGGATGTAGAATGATCTAGTAGACAAATGTCTGTGAGAGAGTGTCCAGCTGGACAGCAGCCTTCATCTCTCTCTGCTTCCTGACTGTGAATTGAATGTAACCAGTTGCCTCATGCTCCTGCTACCATGGCTTCCCTGCCTGTATCCCCTTGAACTTAATTAAAGCTAAAATAAACCTTTTCCCCCCTTAAGGTGAATCTTGACAGGCATTTTGTCACTGGATCCAGTAACTAACACATGTGTCCGAGTCCCCACTTTGGAACAGTTCCCATAACTAGCTCCTTCCCTCCGTGTCAACAAGATGTCCTAACCTTGCTTGTCAATTTCACACACATCTGTCTCATACCATCTTTGCTATTAGTAATAGTGGGGCATTATTATTCCCTTCACAAAAATAATGTAGCAAAATCACAAGGAGTTTAAATATACATACAGCTGAGCACAACTATCACACGACCATGCCAAGACCTAAGTCAGGCCTTCATTCCACAGCCAGTATTCATTCCTCTCTGAAATACTTACCGACCAGAAGTGCTTCTTCCTGTGTGTCTGCAGCTGGGATCCTGTGTCCAGAAATTGTGTCCTTTGATGCCTCTGATCATCCCATACATAATCATGGACCACTGCTATGCCCAAACGCTTGCCTCATGACAGAATAAACATGCTGCTTTTCCAAAGCTAGCCTACTCACCAACAAGTATAGCTACAACTTCACATAAGTGTGATAAAAGAAACAAATGATACCATGGAAGAAACAGAGGTGACAGAGATGGGAAGCAGGGAGAGGAAATCTGTCCATTCAGGACCTTTGGGAAAGGGCCCCTGAGCTGTCAACACCTAAGCCAAGATGTGAGAAGTTCCAAGTGTTTGCGAGAAGACAGTGGTGGTATTGCTGAGATAGGAGTCCCTGGGCTAAAAAATCTGGATAGTACAAGGAGGGGGAAAGCCAGTGTGAGCACAGAGTGATGGAGGGGAATGGAGATGCACTAGAGGAGCATGCAGGCCCAGCCAGAAAGGAGTTTGAACCTTATCTAATTAGGATGAAGTAAAAGTTTTTTTAGCAGAAAAATGACAGGATCACAGTTATTAAAACACAATGCTGGGCTGGAAAGATGGATTAGCAGTTAAGGCACTTGACAGCAAAGCCAAAGGACCCAGGTTTGAATCCACAGTGCCCATGTAAAGCCAGATGCACATGGTCTGGAGTTCTTTTGTAGTGGCTAGAGGCTCTGGCATGCCAATATTCGTTCTCTCTCTCTGATTGAAACTAAGTAAATAAACAATGTTCCCTGTGCTATGGAGAATCAAGAGGAAAAGGGAATGGCAGAGATGATGGATGGATGGATGGATGGATGGATAGATGGATGGATGGATGGATGGATAGATGATGCAGTGGTCCAGGGATGAAATTCTTGTGCATTCGAATATGGTGGTGGTTGGCAGATGGAGTCAACTGCAGAGCTGAGATGTACTTTGGAGGCAGGAAGACAGTACATACTGAAGGACTAGCCTTGAGACACCATAAAATTAATAAGCTTATCTTTTCAGGCTCTGGCTTTTGCAATAGGACTAAGCAAGCCCAGGAAAGGAGTACAATTAAACATGGGTCTGACCTGGATTGGTATCAAGTAAAGAAAGGAACACAAGTCAGCAAAGAAAACACAAGTGTTAGTAGAACTTAGCTCCTGTGAAATACAGCCATATAGTACATATTGATGGTTCAGTCAATCATGAGCACATATGTGGCAGTACATACCACATATCCTAGGTGTCTCGCAGGCTATACCTTCTGAGTTTGTGGAAGTATACTCTATTATGACCATCTAAGGATGAGATTGCTTGATGCATGGATTTCTAAGAATGCATCACTATCATTGAGTGACATATCTTTTCCATTTTATATTAATCATTACCTAAGACCACCAACCACAGACCAAAGGAACAATTCCACCAGAGCATAGCTTCATGAACTGATGAGATTACTAGCTTTATTTACAAGATCATGTGTAAAAGGTTACTTACAGGAGTGAGGGTGAACCCAAAATAGTTACATCACCAAAAAGTCTCACCCTGGCATAGATGATGACTACCCCATAGGTAACCCCTCCTTCAGTTAGCTTTGTACCTCCTATAAACCTGAGTATCGCCCAAGACCACAAACGTCTGGGGCAGAGTCAAATACAGTGGGGCAGAGGTGCAGGAAGGAGTGGCTAGAATCTTGGGTGAAAGTCTTCATGCCCTGGCCATCCCTCTTCCTCTGAGGAAATGTCATGGCTATTCTAACTAAGGTAATGGCTGTTATGCTCAGAGAAAGCATCCCACAACAATTACTCTCCTCATTGCTGCAACAAAGTACCCAACGGAAGCAACTTAAAGAAGGAAAGGATTATTTGAGCTCACAGTTCCAGTCTGTCACGGTGGGGAAGACATGGCAGGGGAGCATGTGGTGAGGTCTCCTCACATCTTGTTCTGTAGGGAAGCAGAGAACCAGACCCAAATGGGAGGTAAGCATAACCTGAAAGGTTTACCCCTACTGGCCTACTTCATGAGCTAGGCCCCATGTAACGTAGATTCTGAAGTCTTCCCTGCTGGAGACCAAGTGTTCAAACACATGAACTTGAGGAAGACATCCCACACTGGAACCATAAAATATACCTGAGTGCTATCAAATAAAAATCCTTTATCATTGAAAAATAGTTAATAAGATGTGGTATAATGTTGGAATATGAAAGATAGCCTCCTACACAGTATTTTAACGACTACTATATGGCGCTTAATTAAGGCAACATGGAATTACATATGTGGTTTACTGTGAGGAAGCTAATTACAAAACCCCAATTCAGACACTCCTTGATGACCTAGAGATGTGGATTTGGTGGTCTCACTCACTATGGCCAGAGTTCAATTCCAAATCAGGAAAGCCTTTCTTCTTTCTGTCTGCCTTGCCTCCAACCTCTCCACCTATCCACCTGTCAGGTACCTTCATCCCAAAATTCCAACTTGGCAAATAAAAATGACATAAATGTCAACAATATTACTGAAAATAGCAAAAGGCATCAAGAATACAGATAACACAAATAATTGCCTCAAAGACATAGTATTCTTTAACATTGCATTTGTTAAAGCAATCTTAGTATAAAAAAATAATGCAACATATTTTTATGATAATTATGGAAAGTACTCAAGTACATGGTCTGGGCTAACCTCACATGTATCTATATTGCATTCATTACTTGCTGATTTCAAGCAAGATGCTATCAGCGTTATTCATGGTTCCTTAGGTATGAGAAGTTTATCTGTTATAACCCCTGCACTATTTCACATTGTCTCGTGAAGTATTTTCTGACATGTTTTAGGGGGGAAAAAATCACACAGTAAATATGATTATATCCATTTTGCTTGTGTGGAAGCAGAGGTTACATCAATGTCCCCTGGTTAATAAGTGTGAGAGCCAGTTTCAAACCATTTTTTTCTCCCCCTTCAAAGTCCGTGTTCTCGCTAACCACTGCATTGTAGCAAGCTTCCTAGCAGGGCAGTATTTAAATGGCACTCTTTTATCACATAAACCAAAGGCTACACGAGACTGGGTGTTGTATACTTCAAAGTGTTTACTTCAGGGAGCTAACTGCCTATTTGAACTTTGAACTTCTTTTTTTTTTAACTGAAGCTTAAAATAACCCTCTCACAAGTACATAATCACCCATCAGAACAGAGGGGGCCTCTCCCTGTGGGTTTAGGAAGATGAAAAATGCTGCACTCCCCCCCCCAACCCCAGATAACACCCTCAGCCACTGGATGAAGCCCAAAATCCCCTCAGTAAGATCCTAATCCCTTTAATTTAAAATTTGGATCCTGTGTTCAGGAAGCATACCCAAAGATCTGAAAGTAAAGTGCACGCTGGCTTGCTCTCTCTGCAATTTATACTAATTCTCCTTTATCCTATGCGTAAAATGCCCTTATTCACATTTTTCTCATTCTGACTCCTTAACTTGAGAAATTAAAGCCACACTATACTATATGCACATATACATACATACACACACACATACGTGTGTGTGTTGGTACTTAAGGTCGCACGTGTCCAAGTTAATTTGTAATTTGTGTTTTGCATTTTGTTTTCAAGCCCATAGCAGAAAGTACTGCTCTCAGATATATCTTCCCATCCTGGTTTTTCTTTCTTAATCTCTTTTATCAGAGCAGTACATGGATTTTGTATTAGTCATCTTTTGATTGCTATAACAAAATAACCTGAGACAGGGTACTTTTATTCAGCTCACAGTTTTGGAGGCTTAATGGACCTTCTCATGACTCAGTTCTGGGCCAGGAAGAGCCTATGGTGGAGAGTGGAGAGTGGGCAGCAGACAGCAAGGGCAAGGATGTGTTTTAGAGAAGGTGGTCATGTTTCAAATGAAGAAAGAAGGAGGGAACGGGCCCAGCCTACTCTCTTGAGTGCTCAAGGGATCATACAAGAACTACCTCATGCCTCCAGTGGCCTGACATTCCCTCACTGGGCTTCGCCTCTTAAAGTTTCACATCACCTCCTCCTACAGCCACCCTGGAGGCCAAGTAGCCTGTCCATAAATCTTTGGAAGATACAAATGACATTAAGACCATAGCAGTTTTGCAGTCAATAAAGTTCCATATGGAAGTCATCAAACATTTTAACTACTGGAAATGTCAATCTATCCCATTTTTCCTACAGGAAGAAAAGATGAAATTGTTGTTATTTCTTATAAACATCTGTAGAGCCTTTATATATAGCTATATATAGCTACTGTGGTGCTTTGGTTCAGGTGTCCCCCATTAACTTAGGTATTCTGAATGCTAGGTTCCCAGCTGATAGAGATTTGGGAATTAATGCCTCCTGGAGGCACTGTATTGTTGGGGGCAAGCTTATAGGTGTTATAGTCAGTTTCCCTTGCCAGTGTTTGGCACACTCTCCTGTTGCTATTGTCCACCTTATGTGGGCCAGGGGATGAGGTCCACCCTCTGCTCATGCCATTGTTTACCCCTGCCGTCGTGGAGCTTCCCCTTGAGCCTGTAAGCCAAAATAAACCAGTTTTTTCCCACAAGCTGCTCTTGGTTGGGTAATTTCTACCTCAATGCGAACCTGACTGCAACAGCTATTTACAAAGTTCACTTGTGATTTCTTTTAGCAGCCGTGTAGATGAATCCATTGGTACTATCTGTAACTAGACTACCAGAATGTTTTGTTTCCAAACCACACAATACAATGTTTTAGAATTTAGAATATGGACTTTTTTTATCTTCTTATATGACCAAACATAAAATTTTAATTTGGCACCTAATTTATCCTAAACACCTATGAAGTGCACCCATCACCATTTGCTACTCGGGTATGCACTGAGTAAAGAAATACAGCCAGAACTGCATTTGTGGGACCACCTTATTGTTTCCTGAAGTGCTAATCAGTCATTCAATATTGGCTATACTTAGAAAAAATATTGGACAGAAAGGTTCTCCATCCTGGTGGCCCAATGTTGGTCACACAATTGCTTATTCTGTTTCTGGGTCTTTTAAAACTTAGTTCATTTAGTTACCTAGCTAATATTATTTTGTTTGTTGGTTGGTTTATTTTGGAGACAGTGTCTCATGTAACCCAGGGCCTCAAACTCACTAAGCAACCAAAATAACCTTGAACTTCTGCTCCTCTTGCCTGTATCTCACAAGTGGTGAGACTACAGACATGTGCCACCGCATGTGGCCTTGTTTCTAAATCTTATGTGCAATGACTTGAGGTTGTCTGTTCTCACACTTAGCCTATCATAAGTAAAATTCAGATAAACAAAATAATTTATCCTACTTAATCTTTAACTTAGCACTTCACAATGGATCTACAACTAAGAAAATTAAGAAACATTGCTTTAAGTGGTAGAAATAAGCAAAGATAAAACAAGGGAAAAGAGGAAGAAGAAAACAAAAACAAGCTGAGCTAGGGTGATGGCTCAGCATTTAAAGGTACTTGCTTGTAAAAGTTTGCCAGTTCAAGTTTGAGTCCCCGGTACCCATGTAAAGCCAGTCACAAAAATTGCTTCATGAGCCTGGTCTTTCTTTGTGGTGATAAGAGGCCCTGGTGTCCACCCCTCCTTTCCCACCCCACATATATGAAAATAAATATTTATTTTTATTTTTATTTATTTGAGAGAGAAATGGATAAAGAGAGAGAATTGGCAGTCCAGGGCCTCAAGTCCCTGCAAAGGGATTCCAGATGCATGTGCCATCTTTTGCATCTGGCTTACGTAGGTACTGGGGAGTCAAACCTGGATCCTTTGGCTTTGCAGGCAAGTGCCTTAACCACTAAGCCACCTCTCCAGCCCACAAATAAATAAAAATAAAAAACAAATAAGCTTTCTAGACAGGAGTGCCTATGCTCACAGTACAACAGAAGAATTAAAGTCAGACCTTCTTTGCCTTTCTTCCCTCCCTGTCCATCAAGCACAAGGTGAAATGATTTGCAAAATGGCGGGGCAAAGAATTTTTCCTTTCTTCATAGCTCTGCCTCGCTTGTGATCTCTCAGTACCTTCAGTGAGTATTACAGTTCATCAAATCCCCTCCTCGGAGTCTATCTAAATGACATTAACATTTGCTCACTGGGGATAGGACTGATATCATCAACTTACTTAACAAGGGCTGTGAAATTTGAGATAGGCTGTGGGAAAATGCTGGCTCAATGGATAGTACTATGTCCAGAATGTCAGAGAGATAAGTTCCGAATTCACACGAGTTACTTTCCTTGCCCCAGACGCACGCTGCATGGCAGATGGCCGAGTGTGCACTAATGTTCTTCAGTAACTTAAGTATGGGATGGAACCAGAGCCAACTTATTATCTCCACTGCTCTTTTCTTCATCAGAGAAACAGCCTTGAAACTCATGACCCCATTCGTAACCAGTAAAAAGTCTTTAAAATAAAATCCAACCAGAGAGAAAAGCTTAATTTTATTTGCATTTATCTCTGAGCTACAGGAATAGTCTGTATGAGCAGAGGCTCTTGATAAATAGTGTGATATTTTCCAAGCAACATATTTCCTTTTCCACTTGTTTTTAAATGTATTACATATCAAACTCATAAAATATATTCTTTCGCCGGGCGTGGTGGCGCACGCCTTTAATCCCAGCACTGGGAGGCAGAGGTAGGAGGATCGCTGTGAGTTCGAGGCCACCCTGAGACTCCATAGTGAATTCCAGGTCAGCCTGGGCTAGAGTGAGACCCTACCTCGAAAAACCAATATATATATATATATATATATATATATATATATATGTATATATATATATTCTTTCAATTATGTAAAAAAAAGTAGATGATGTTGAGCTGGAGAGATGACTTGCTTTAGACACTTCTTTTCAAAGCTCCACAGCAGGGTTTCAGTTCCCCAGGACTCATGGTACACCAGATGCACAGAGAGGTGCATGCATCTGGAGTTCTTCTGCAGTGGCAAGAGAGCCTGGCATGCACATTCTCTCTCTCTCTCTCTTACTCACACACTCTCTTTCTCTTTACTTGCACACAAATAAATAAATACTTTTTTGTTCATTTTTTATTTATTTATTTGAGAGTGACAGAGAGAGAAAGAGGCAGATAGAGAAAGAGAGAGAGAATGGGCACGCCAGGGCTTCCAGTCACTGCAAATGAACTCCAGACGCATGCGCCCCCTTGTGCATCTGGCTAACGTGGGTCCTGGAGAATCGAGCCTGAAACCGGGGTCCTTAGGCTTCACAGGCAAGCGCTTAACCACTAAGCCATTTCTCCAGCCCAAAATAAAATACTTTTAAAAAATAGATGACATTAGAGAACACATGGGTAACCCCCAATCTGTAACTTCTTTCTTCCCTCTTGATTATAAACACCATCTTGAAGCTCTTAATCATTCCTTTCTTCTCAATTTTTCCTTGTATATATAATATCACTAACTGACTGCTTGATTTTGTCAGTTCTTTTTATCTTTACATAGATAAAATCACATGTGCATGCCTACAGGATTTGTTTTTTTCACTCAATAGGATTTTAAAACTCACGCATGATGTCCCTGTCATTTTTATGCAGCATGTAGGTAAATATATGCATACAACATATGCTGTTAGCTACACACCAACACATATTCTATGTAGTGGTGAGCAGTTGGCTGGTTCTGGTTCTCGACTACACAGAACCAATCTACTCTAAACATTTTAAACATCTCATAATGTTCCTGTGCAGAAATTTTTCCAGGTATTGTATCTAAGAATGGAATAGCTGCTGTTTTTTTATGAACCACATATAAATCTTTCTCTTTTAATAAGTTGAATTAAGCCAATTCACATATTAATCACAAGCTGTAACTGATATGTTTGGTCTAATCCATCATACTGTTTTATAATTATGTAAATTTTATTGTGATTTTTCTCTTTCTTTGTGGATTAGATAGTTTTTTCCCTCTTATTTGTATGCTTTTTAGTGTTTTTTTTAATGATAATCTAACAGATTATCCAGCTTTTTTTTTTGTTATTTTTATTTATTTATTTGAGAGCAACAGACAGACAGAGAGAAAGAGGCAGATAGAGAGAGGGAGAGAGAATGGGCATGCCAGGGCCTCCAGCCACTGCAAAGGAACTCCAGACACGTGTGCCCCCTTGTGCATCTGGCTAACATGGGTCCTGGGGAGTTGAGCCTCGAACCGGAGTCCTTAGGCTTCACAGGCAAGAGCTTAACCACTAAGCCATCTCTCCAGCCCTGTTTTTTAGTGTTTAAGAATGTTTCCATCATTTTTGTAGTGATAACCTTTGTCCCTTTCTTAATGTCCTTCGTGTCTGCTTTGTCACTCAAGTTTTTACTGTCTGGTTTATAAGGGGTTTGTCTCTAGGAGCCTTTAGTGTCTAGCTATTGCTTCTATAACAGTGAACTTTTTTCTTTTTTCCTTCTTTCCCGTTTTATTGCATCATTTCTACTCTGTCACAGTGCACACATTTGTAAGTTCATTTTCCACCTTATTTTTTTTTATTTACAATACATTTTATATGGGTATATCATGTGCTGGTTCCCTCTTTTCCCTTGTCCCTGCCCCCATTCCTCTGAGGACCCTCCTCAGTGGGGTTACGGGTGTTCCCCATGGGGTTTCCATCTTAATTTTTAATCTTAAGTGTTCATTAACGTGTCTTCAGAGGGTCCCTACCAGTTCTCCCACTGACAATTTTCTAGTTACCACATGGTAGTAGATTTCTCAGGCATAAAACTCCCTAACTTCTTGTTTGTTAAGAATTCTTTTAAGTCATTAAAGTAAAAGAGACACCAGTTGGAAATAAGAAGGGGTTCAGGTAGACAGGAGATGAGGAGGACAATGGGAGGGGATCATAATAAAATTATATTACGTACGTGCATTAAGAATTGTCAATTAAAATACGCATTAAAAAGGAATTGCTTTTCATAGCTTTAATGTTTGAAAGACACCTTGATTAGATGAAACATCTGTGGCTTTCACTTTTTTCCACTGGTTCTTTTAATTATACACTCCTGTCTGCTTTATGTGTGTGTGTTTTCAAATGTCTAATGCCAATCTAATGCTTTTAAATTGAAATCTAAAAAGAGAGAAAGAAAGACAGAAAGAAAGAGAGAAAGAAAGAAATTGAAATCTTTTCGAACATTTTATTTAAAGTCCTTGAAAAATTATTCTTCATCTTTGAAATATGATAATTCATTAATAAACTATTTGGGACCATATACATGAAAAATCATGTCATCTAAGATAAAGATTCTAATTTTATTGCCAATCTCTTCCCCCCCTTATTCACTCTCTCCCTTCCTTCATTCTTCCTGTCTTCCTCTGACTGCCAGTCTTTCTCAGCACACAGGGCGGGAACACTGTTTCAATGGTAATAGCCCAGTCCCACCCTCCTCCCCATGGACAACTGCCCTGTCCTCCTGACCTGTATTCCTGGGTCTTCTATCTCACTCATCCATCCTTTTAAAAATACAAGCAGAAGCCAAGCGTGGTGGCACACACCTTTAATCCCAGCACTCGGGAGGCAGAGGTAGGAGGATCGCTGTGAGTTCAAGGCCACCCTGAGACTCTAGTGAATTCCAGGTCAGCTTGGGCTACAGTGAGTATTCTCTTATGTAAAAAAAAGTAGATGATGTTGAGCTGGAGAGATGACTTGCTTTAGACACTTCTTTTCAAAGCTCCACAGCAGGGTTTCAGTTCCCCAGGACTCATGGTACACCAGATGCACAGAGAGGTGCATGCATCTGGAGTTCTTCTGCAGTGGCAAGAGAGCCTGGCATGCACATTCTCTCTCTCTCTCTCTTACTCACACACTCTCTTTCTCTTTACTTGCACACAAATAAATAAATACTTTTTTGTTCATTTTTTATTTATTTATTTGAGAGTGACAGAGAGAGAAAGAGGCAGATAGAGAAAGAGAGAGAGAATAGGCACGCCAGGGCTTCCAGCCACTGCAAACGAACTCCAGACGCATGCGCCCCCTTGTGCATCTGGCTAACGTGGGTCCTGGAGAATCGAGCCTGAAACCGGGGTCCTTAGGCTTCACAGGCAAGCGCTTAACCGCTAAGCCATTTCTCCAGCCCAAAATAAAATACTGTTAAAAAATAGATGATATTAGAGAACACATGGGTAACCCCCAATCTGTAACTTCTTTCTTCCCTCTTGATTATAAACACCATCTTGAAGCTCTTAATCATTCCTTTCTTCTCAGTTTTTCCTTGTCTATATAATATCACTAACTGACTGCTTGATTTTGTCAGTTCTTTTTATCTTTACATAGATAAAGTCACATGTGCATGCTTACAGGGTTTGCTTTTTTCACGCAATAGTATTTTAAAACTCACGCATGATGTCCCTGTCATTTTTATGCAGCATGTAGGTAAATATATGCATACAACATATGCTGCTAGCTACACATCAACACATATTCTATGTAGTGGTGAGCAGTTGGCTGGTTCTGGTTCTCGACTACACAGAACCAATCTACTCTAAACATTTTAAACATCTCATAATGTTCCTGTGCAGAAATTTTTCCAGGTATTGTATCTAAGAATGGAATAGCTGCTGTTTTTTTATGAACCACATATAAATCTTTCTCTTTTAATAAGTTGAATTAAGCCAATTCACTTATTAATCACAAGCTGTAACTGATATGTTTGGTCTAATCCATCATACTGTTTTATAATTATGTAAATTTTATTGTGATTTTTCTCTTTCTTTGTGGATTAGATAGTTTTTTCCCCTCTTATTTGTATGCTTTTTAGTGTTTTTTTAAATGATAATCTAACAGATTATCCAGCTTTTTTTTTTGTTATTTTTATTTATTTATTTGAGAGCAACAGACAGACAGAGAGAAAGAGGCAGATAGAGAGAGGGAGAGAGAATGGGCATGCCAGGGCCTCCAGCCACTGCAAAGGAACTCCAGACACGTGTGCCCCCTTGTGCATCTGGCTAACATGGGTCCTGGGGAGTTGAGCCTCGAACCGGAGTCCTTAGGCTTCACAGGCAAGAGCTTAACCACTAAGCCATCTCTCCAGCCCTGTTTTTTAGTGTTTAAGAATGTTTCCATCATTTTTGTAGTGATAACCTTTGTCCCTTTCTTAATGTCCTTCGTGTCTGCTTTGTCACTCAAGTTTTTACTGTCTGGTTTATAAGGGGTTTGTCCTCTAGGAGCCTTTAGTGTCTAGCTATTGCTTCTATAACAGTGAACTTTTTTCTTTTTTCCTTCTTTCCCGTTTTATTGCATCATTTCTACTCTGTCACAGTGCACATCATTTGTAAGTTCATTTTCCACCTTAATTTTTTTTTATTTACAATACATTTTATATGGGTATATCATGTGCTGGTTCCCTCTTTTCCCTTGTCCCTGCCCCCATTCCTCTGAGACCCTCCTCAGTGGGGTTACGGGTGTTCCCCATGGGGTTTCCACCTTAATTTTTAATCTTAAGTGTTCATTAACGTGTCTTCAGAGGGTCCCTACCAGTTCTCCCACTGACAATTTTCTAGTTACCACATGGTAGTAGATTTCTCAGGCATAAAACTTCCTAACTTCTTGTTTGTTAAGAAATTTTTTTAAGTCATTAAAGTAAAAGAGAGACTAGTTGGAAATAAGAAGGGGTTCAGGTAGACAGGAGATGAGGAGGACAATGGGAGGGGATCATGATAAAATTATATTACGTACATGCATTAAGAATTGTCAATTAAAATACGCACTAAAAAGGAATTGCTTTTCATAGCTTTAATGTTTGAAAGACACCTTGATTAGATGAAACATCTGTGGCTTTCACTTTTTTCCACTGGTTGTTTTAATTATACACTCCTGTCTGCTTTGTGTGTGTGTGTTTTCAAATGTCTAATGCCAGTCTAACGCTTTTAAATTGAAATCTAAAAAGAAAGAAAGAAAGACAGAAAGAAAGAAAGAGAGAAAGAAAGAAATTGAAATCTTTTCAAACATTTTACTTAAAGTCCTTGAAAAATTATTCTTCATCTTTGAAATATGATAATTCATTAATAAACTATTTGGGACCATATACATGAAAAATCATGTCATCTAAGATAAAGATTCTAATTTTATTGCCAATCTCTTCCCTCCCTTATTCACTCTCTCCCTTCCTTCATTCTTCCTGTCTTCCTCTTCCTCTGACTGCCAGTCTTTCTCGGCACACAGGGCGGGAACACTGTTTCAATGGTAATAGCCCAGTCCCACCCTCCTCCCCATGGACAATTCCCCTGTCCTCCTGACCTGTATTCCTGGGTCTTCTATCTCACTCATCCATCCTTTTAAAAATACAAGCAGAAGCCAAGCGTGGTGGCATACGCCTTTAATCCCAGCACTCGGGAGGCAGAGGTAGGAGGATTGCTGTGAGTTCAAGGCCACCCTGAGACTCTAGTGAATTCCAGGTCAGCTTGGGCTACAGTGAGATTCTACCTCAAAAAAAATAAAAAAATAAAAAATAAAAAATAAAAATAAAAGTACAGGCAGTAGCCTGGAGTTGCACTAACTTGGAAATTCAAAGTCATCTTCCCGTCATAGACTAGCTGTGCCCCCCCCCTTAGTGCAAGCAGATCTTTAAATTACCAATACAAATGCTCAGACAGATGGTGATGAATCAAAAGTGTACTAATCACCCACGCGACGAAGTCATTAAGAAAACAAGCACTTTTTGACTTCAATGCCAGGCACGCTGGATGACAGTCACAATCTGCCACTTCCTCACTCCACAAACAGGGCGTATCATGTAAATGCACCTTTGTTTCATCTTTACCATCCTAGAGCGCGGCTGAGGGACATAAATAACCAAACATTTGAAGCATAGTCAGGGCCTGATACGTGGTGGAAGGTAAATATGTGTCATTTATAGCCTCAGCACAGTGCTTCTGCATTTTGGAATGTTTCCATGATTTTTGTAGTGATTGCCAAGTAGTTGTTATTTCTTGCTATGTAGCATTTATGTTCAGCATAAATTAACAACCAAAAAAAAAAAATGATCAGCAGCTACAATTGAGCAAAGAAAGATCTACAATTTTGCCATTTTGACCATCATTTCATGAATGGAAAGTAGTGGCAGACTCTTACAAATTTCATCTTGTTTCATTCTACTTTTGTGGTGGTGGTGGGGGGGGGGGGTACATGGGCATATGTGTATGAAGGCTGGAAAACGAGTCATGTGTCATCATGAGGAGCCCAGAATCCTCCTGCCCAGCCTCCCAAGCACAGTGTTGGGATGACAGGCATTCACCACCACTCCCAGCACGATTCCCTTGTTAAAGAAGAGAGAGAGAGAGAGAGAAATGGGGCTGATTTTTTTTTAACTATCGATTAACATTAACTCTAGAAATTTTTATTTCATAGCCTCTCACCTCAAGGTAAGGCTTCGATCTATAATCCATTACAAAGCTTAGGGATTTAGTTTATGAAAAATATTTCTAATCTGCTCTAGTTATCAAAAGACAAATGCCACTGTGATCTTTTGGTTGAAAATTCTATCACCAAGGTCTGAGAAAATACTGTGTAAGCTGAGCTGGACAGATGAGATGGCTGCCAGTGTCCAGAGAGGAGATGATACTGGCCCAGCTGATGATCCCATTTAGTGTGCAACAGGGACAGAGGGCCATCATTAACATAAAGGATGCATGTTTATGCCCCTGTTATACTCTAAGCTTAGGGGAGATGGCTCAGGGGTTAAAGGGGATGGTTTCAAGGCCTGTCTGCCTGAATTCTATTCCCCAGTACCCATCAAATCCAGATGCACAAAGTTGCTCGATACATCTGGAGTTCGTTTGCAGCAGCAAGAGGCCTTGGAATGCCTGTTATCTCTCTCCCCTCACAAATAAATAAATATTTTTTTTAAATTAAAGCTTCAGGGCTGGGGGAAAAAAAGGCTTAGCAGTTAAGGCACTTGCCTGTGAAGCCTAAGGACCCATGTTTGACTCCCCAGAAACCACGTAAGCCAGACGCACAAGATGACACATGTGCAAGGTTGCATATGTACACAAGGTGGCACACAGTGGCTGGGGTCCCTGGCATGCCAATACACTCTCTCTCTCTCTCTCTCTCTCTCTCTCATTCTCACTCTCTCTCATAAAAATGGCTAGTCTGTTGTGCTTGCCTCAAAAAAAAATTAAAGCTTAATCACAATATCAATTGGTCATATGTATATCCATCGCTTACTCACTAGGAGAAAAAGAAAGTTGTGTATGTAAATCTGCTATTTTAACACTTAATACAAAATATTAGTACTCCAGGAATATTTACTGATGTTTAAAGATTAAATTAATTATTGCAATCTTCATCTTAGCTTAGAATAATCAAAAACAAGGACAACAGAATAAAAGACTTAATTGGGCTCTAAAAAATGAATAAAGAAAAATGCTGGGTTTGCTTGGAAAACAGACTAATAAGGTAGATAACATCAGGGTAGATTACACTTGAACTTGTTTAATATTGGAGAAAAATGCTTTGATCCTAATTATAGTTTTTTTCATAAAGGACACAATTGTTGCCACTTAGAAAGTTAGTGAATGTGGGGATAGTTGTTCTAATAAAAACCTTCTGGCTTCTTTTCAGTCCCTAAAACATACTCTAGAGTTCATGCTACTGTTATCAGGAAAAATCTATGGAAAATAAAGCTGAACAGAACTGCTGATCTTCAACAGGCTTAACCTTGTCAAGCAGGGATGAAGCCGGAAGTGCTATGTGAGACTGACTGACAGGAATGAAAACGATGAAGGAAACACATTTGCAAAAAAATTGGTGAAGTTAATGAGATCTGTACTCCATCGTGGCCAAGGTCAGAGAAAACTGATATGTACTTGATATGTTTCTACAAACTAGTAAGTTCTCCAGCTTTTTAACCTTTCTACACTGCTGTTTATCTAATCCTGATCCAGGGCAATGAGCCTCATGTGGAGAGATAACATTTCTAATTGTACAAATTGCATTCCCAATTTCCTAATACCAAGGTTATTGCTGTTTAAAAGTTCTACACTGGGCTATGTAAGGTCATAAAGTAGGGGGCAGGGATGGGGGAGATCTGTAGACTACAGAAAAATCCTTTTACTTAGTCTTTCTAGTTTTTTGTTTAATTTCTATAGTTTGATTATTTTATTAAATTATTTTTAATTTATTTGTGTGTGTGTGTGTGTGTGTGTGTGTGTGTGTAGGTGTGCATCAGGGTCTCTTGTTGCTGCAAATGAATGTCAGATCTTGTGCTACTTTTTGCATCTGGCTTTAGGTGGGGGATAGGGAATCTAACCCAAGCAAGCAAACTTTGCAAGCAAGTGTCTTTAACCACTGAGCTATCACCCCAGTCCGCAAATGTCTGTCTGTCTGTCTGTCTGTTTGTTTGTTTGTTTGTTTGTTTTTCAGGATAGGGTCTCACTCTAGCCAAGGCTGACCTGTAACTTACTCCGTAGCCCCAGGCTGACCTCAAACTCACAGTAATCCTCCCACCTCAATTTCCTGAAAGCTGGGATTAAAGGCATGCACCACCACACCTGGCTCATTTTTTTTTTAATTTAGGTTAAAGTATACTTAAAATAAAAATTGCCATCATAACCACTTCTAAGTAAACAGGTTAGGAGTGTCAAGCACATAACTCTTTGTGCAGCCAATCTCCCGAACTCTTCTCATCTTATGAACAAAAACTCTATCTATCCCTAACCCTATTCCTCCTTTCTTCCTCCCCCAGCCCCTTGAAACCACTGTTCTGTCTCTGTCTTTATGGTCTGATGGCTCTACATACCTCATACAAGTGGAATCTGTCAGTATTTGCCTTTTATGGCTGACTTACTTCACTTGACATGCTGCTCTCCACATTCATTCATGTTCTGGCATGTCGGAATTTCCTTCCTTGTAAGGCTGAATAATATTGACATATGTATATCCCACTTTCTGCTCATCCATTCATTCAGTGGAGAAGGATACTGTCATATGTATATAGCATTATATTTATCCATCCATCTTATCCATTCATCTACCTCTTGGTATGGCAAAGACTGCTGTGATGAGCTGATCTTTCAGTTTTAATTTTATGTTTAACTGTGTCTAAAATCCATATTCATGAACAAAACTGCACCAATCAAGTTGTTCCCATTCCCACTAAATGGGATGGCTAAGTAGCATGAAAACACTAACCACA
Source organism: Dipus sagitta (assembly GCA_036346955.1). Lineage (NCBI taxonomy): Eukaryota > Metazoa > Chordata > Mammalia > Rodentia > Dipodidae > Dipus > Dipus sagitta. The sequence goes on from CM070772.1 coordinate 30,519,295, forward strand.
AAAAAAAAAGTGATGTACTTCTCATTAACTCTTTGCTTTCATTCTTTCTACACAACACTTTCTTCAAGGACTATCTCCCTGGACTCCATCAATAGACTTTCAGGGTCCTTTGAGCAGTTCCCTTCTCTGGGAGAGACTCTAACAGCCATATGACTACACCCCCATTCAGCTGGAAGCAGTTAAAGACTGACCAGTCATCACCCTCTTTCCTCTCACAGCAGTTAGAGTATCTTCTCAAGAGAATGGGGAATGAGAGGGAGTAGGCAGTTAGGGTGACTGGGCTTCTGAAAGTAAAAAAGGCAAGAAAATCTGAACTTGCTATAGATCAAAGGATGATCTGGATTCTTATCTCTTGCCTAGTTCCCTAGACCTGTTTTCACACAAGCAACCTGGGCCCCTCTTGGGAGGAAAGTCTTCACACTGTGGTTGGTCAAGCTCAGACCCCAGAACTTGGCCTGTTCCTGAGAAATCCCCTAGCCCTTAACCAATCAGCTGTCCCTCTGGTTCACCTAAGCCAGAAGACAAGGCTTACTGCCATAAGATTATAAATACCTTTTCAAGGGGAGGGCATGCTATCTGAGCTGCCTGACCACTTGGGCACTTCCAGCTGCTGGTGAGTTTTCCTTCAGCGAAAAAGCCGCCTAGCGCTTATTCTCCACATAGGCTCTTTGTCTCCTCCAGCTCCCGACATAAAATGAGTTCTTTGAACTTTCTTTTCTCTCCTTTCTTTCCACAGTTTTCCCAGACCCTCCATGTGGGATCCCTAGCTATGTGGGTGCCTTTCCTTGGCTCTGTACTTCCCTCAATAAATACAGTAACTTTTTTAAAAAAAAAAAAGTGATGTCTTGGCCAGGCATGGTAGTGCACCCCTTTAATCCCAGCACTCAGGAGGCAAGAGTAGGAGAATCATTGTGAGTTCGAGGCTGCCCTGAGACTACATAGTAAAGTCCAGGTCAGCCTGGCCTAGAGTAAGACCCTAACTTGAAAACCAAAAATAAACAAATAATAAGATTTGGGGCTAGAGAGATGGCTTAGAGGCTAAGGCACTTACTTGCCTGCAAAGCCTAAGGATCCCAGTTCCATCCCTCAGTATCTACATAAGCCAGATGCACATGGTGATGCATGCATCTGGAGTTTGTTTGCAGTGGTTGGAGGCCCAGGCACGCCATTCTCTCTATTTTCCTCTCTGTCTCTCTCTCAAATAAATAAATATTAAAATCTAATGCTTTGTGCTAAAATCTTAAATGACTATATTAAAGAGTCACCAAAGATTGTATTTTGTGCTCAGAAACATTTCATGTTTCATGGGGGTTTTTCTTGTTATTGGTATTATTTATTTTAATGAAACCTTCAGTTGTACCATTCCAAAACATTCTGTTCCGGCAACTAATGTGCACTCAGTACTTGTTGCTGGGTCTTGTCAGTACTTAAACCTGTGATACTGAGAGGAGAGCAAATTGAACTTTCTCAGAATGAATAGAAAATACAACCGTTCTCATTATATCCTGAGGTTCCTTGAGGAAAAAGTAGTTAGATAAGCTATGGTGGGGATAGTGAGGATGTAGTTCAGTTGGTAGAGTGCTTGCCTAGCTTGTACAAAGCCCTGCATTCCATCACCGGCACCACATAAAACCAGGCATGGTGGGAAATGCCCAGAATCCCAGCACTCAGGAAGCTGAGGCAGAAGGATCAGAAGTTTAAGGTCATCCCCAGCTATATAGTGACTTTATGGCCAGCCCAAGATACACGACACCCTCTCCCTCACAAAAAATTCTAAGAATTTGAATAAATACATAATATTTCATGTTGCTGTCTGTTCTCCTTCCTTTCTCCACTTACCTGACAAAAGATGTCTCATTTCTTAACTTTAAAAAGAAGTAGATTTTTTTTAAATATAAGACTGCACAAGGAAAGAAGAGAAATGCATGACTGGAAAATTATAGACATTAGAAGACGAAATGTAAAAGCATTTTTAAAAAGGGAAATTAAGCCGGGCATGGTGGCACACACCTTTAATCCCAGCACTCAGGAGGCAGAGGTAGGAGGATTGCCATGAGTTCAAGGCCACCAGGAGACTATGTAGTAAATTCCAGGTCAGCCTAGGCTAGAGTGAAACCCTACCTTGAAAAACAAACAACAACAACAAAAAAAAAAAACACACACAAATAAATAATAAAAAGGGAAATTATAGAAATAAATTCTAAAGAAAATTAATGGTATGGGTATTGTCACTGTTTCTTGTGTGGGAACCATGAAAAGGCCCTTCAGGCGTGGTCAACCAAAAACCAAGCTCCTATGGCATTCGGGACAATAGCTCCCAGCTACAACATTCAAATAGGCTTCCAAATTAGTTTTAACAGATTTCACTGTATTTTTGTAGATTCTCAGATAAACATTAATAAAATAACTAAAAGGACTACTAAAAACAACTACTATTACCATTAAGTCAAATGGTTGCATTTGGAGTCAAGAAACCACTTTGTATGTGGAGCGGAATCATGGCTTTGGTTATATTCTCAAGCAGACACCTAATGGTGTTATCATCTGTTCAGGGAATAGGGACTTCCCAAGTTTCATTTCAGCTTAACTGTTTCAACAGCGCATGGAATCCCAGGAAGCCTGCTAAGGAACGAAGGGAAAGCATTTATAACGCCTCTTCTGTGCCAACCACTGCAGTTGTTGCCTTTAAGGGCCCCCCCCCTCTCTTTTTTCTGAGGTAGGGTCTCACTCTAGCCCAGGCTCAACTAGAATTCATGCTGTATTCTCAGGGTGGCCTCGACCTCATGGAGATCCTCCTACCTCTGCCTCCCGAGTACTGGGATGAAAGGCATGTGCCACCACTCTGGCCTTTAAGCCCCTTCTTATTAAAACCCTATAATGATTCTGCAAGGGAGGTGATACATTGATCCATTTTACAGATGAAGAAACTAGGGCTCAGAGAAGGCTAGTAATTTGACCAAGGCCACTAATGATAAGGAAAGCAGAGGGACTGGGAAGATGGTTCAGCAGATAAGATGCTTGGGTGCAAACCTAATAACCTGGGTTCCATTCCCCAGGACCCACATAAAGCCCAATACACAAGGGGCACATGCATCTGGAGTTTGTTTGCAGTGGCTGGAGGCCCTGGCACACCTATTCTTTCTTTCTTTCTTTCTTTCTTTCTTTCTTTCTTTCTTTCTTTCTTTCTTTCTTCCCTCTCTCTCTCTCTCTCTCTCTCTCTCCTTGCAAATAAATAAATAAAATAAATTTTTAAAAAACAAGTAAAGCAGGGATGAGTACTGAGTTCTGTCTGAATGTCAAGCACATCCTTATTATAGAAACTCTTCCTCCAAAACTACCTCATGAGACAGTCCTGTTTGAAATGTATGTATTACTTTTAACCATATTGGAAGCATTCTTTTTTTTTTTTTTTTTTTTTTTTTTTTTTTTTTGGTTTTTCAAGGTAGGGTTTCACTCTAGCCCAGGCTGACCTGGAATTCACTACGTAGTCTCAGGGTGGCCTTGAACTCACAGTGATCCTCCTACCTCTGCCCCCCGAGTGCTGGGATTAAAGGCATGCACCACCATGCCCGGCTTTGGAAGCATTTTTTAAAATACTTTACAAAGTGTTGAACCAATAAAACCACAATAATCCGATAACTAATTGTGTGTTAAGAGATATGAAATTGAACTACGTATACAGTATTTTCTGGGCAACTTCATGGTTATAAGTTATTAACTACTCCAGAATGTTGCTCGAGGTTTTCTACTGCATGTATGTATCACTTGTTATAAGGCAAAACCACAAAATAATTCACAAAGAGATGTGTTAACCATGTCTTTTTTAGTATCATACTGTATATTAAATAACTAATAAATTTGTAAGCTAAATGAGTGATTGGATTAATGTACAAATGTGAATAAATGAAAAAAAATAGAAAGGCACACCATCTACTAGAAATGCAGGATAGTCAGGAATACCATTTCAGGACACATTTCCAGGATCAAGAAAACAAGGACATTGAGGTACTTGCTTGAAGCAAATCTGAGAAATAACCGGGCACAATCCCAGCCCAGCACCATATTCTTTCTTAAAGTTTCAGTCGCTTGTTCCTTCCCATTGAACGTTAAGTCCATCTTCCTCTTGCTTAAATCTTAATCATGGTGAATTTCTTACCTTAACCTTCTATGGTATTTCAAGTTGAGGATATGATTTCCATCTAGCTTGGGTTTCCCCCAGTTTATTATTTCTGCCTATAGGTACTTGTGTTAGAAACACACATACTTTCCATATCAACCTCCTATACTCTTGGTCCCTACTAACCAGCCCTACGTACATAGAAACCATTCTCAATGCAAGCTAGAGTGGCTGGGATATCAGAAAGTTCTATGAGATTTTTATTTGAAGCTGTGCAATGTTACTGAACCTTCATCTTTTTTAATATTTCATTTTTATTTATTTATTTGGGAAAGAGAGAGAGAGAGATTGAGAATGGGCACACCAAGGCCCCAAGCTCTGCAAACGAATTCCAGATGCATGCGCCCCCTTATGCATCTGGCTTACGTGGGTCCTGGGTCCTTTGGCTTTGCAGGCAAGTGCCTTAACTGCTAAGCCATCTCTCCAGCCCTGAACCTTCATCTTTTCACCCATCTGTGTGAGGACAGGTGAGCTGCCAAAACCTTGAGGGAAAAGCATGATATATGAACTTTGAAAACTTATGACCCAGCCTAGGAGAGGGATATGCCGAATCTAGTAAAGAAGATCAGCATGAGTGACTTTAATAAGCTCCAAGTAATCCAGATACCTACAATTTCTTATGATCTATGGCAATGGCTCCTTTGTAGATTTTGCTGAAGAGTAGAATTAAAAATATATATAACTACCAAACCAGAGATCCAGAGACACAGAGGCTCCCAAGACCTCATCACTGAAGTAGACCTAAAACAAACCCAACATGGCTCAGGGAAATTCATGGAAGACGGGGCAGAAAAATTGTTAGAGCCACGTTTTGGGACATTATGCACAGAGACATTGCCTCCTCCCCATAACTGATGGCTAACCCCACAATGCATGACCCACATTCCCCAACGTGGAGGGTCCTGTGCAGGGGGGAGGACAGGGAGGCGGCTAAGGATGGTACCAGCATGGCTGTATACACACTGTGCGCATGACTAATAAAACAAATACATAAATAAATGCTGAGAGCAGTGGGTCATGACTATAATACCAGTGCTTGGGAGGCTGAGGCAAGAAGAGTACAAGTTCAAGATAAGCCTGAGTTATTTAGGGTGTGAAATGTTTACTCCATCTCCCTGTGTCCTGATAGCTTGTACAGGGTTGCATTATACAAAACTGGAGTGCTGTGAGCAGGTGGAAGAGGCACAGAAGGAATGAGAGTTTCAGGCTGAAGACAGCACTATGCATTGGCTGCTAAGGAGCGGTACTGGCTGGGAATGAATTGTTTCCCAGGCTATGAGCAACGCAGCTAGAGGGGAAGAATTGGAATCCCAGAGACTTTATCACTGGTTACAGATGTCAGACTTAAGAGCTACAGGATTTGATGTTTGCCCTGCTTGTTTTAGATCTTATATTGGTTCAGATTTCCTATGGCCAGTCTCATCTTTTGAAGTGTGAATGTTTACTCTGTGCCATTATATTATGTTAGTTTTATAGGCCAACAGTTAAGAGATCTTAGACTATGGGGATGTTTGAACAGTGCTGGAATTGATATAAACTGTGGGGACTTTTTTTTTCAATTTTAAAAATATTTATTTATTTATTTATGAGAGAGAGAGAGAGAGAGCATGCCAGAGCCTCTTACCACTGCTGGAGAGATTGTTTAGTGGTTAAGGTGCTTGCCTATGGGCACTTTTAAAGTTGGATTGAATACATTGCATTTTGCATTGTGTATGGTTATCATTTTATGGGGGCCATGGACAATGCAGTGGTTTGAATTAGATGTCCCCCATAAATTTATGTGTTCTGAATGCTTGATCCCCAGCTGATGGCAATTTGGGAGTTGAAGCCTTGGTGGAGGTGTGTTGTTGGGGGTGGGCTTATGGGTGTTACTAACTCGCTCCCCCTTGTTGTAAAAGTGGGTGAGTATAATTAAACCTTGGCTCAGTCTTCTGCTACTGTTTTCCACTTGCAGTGGCAAGGAGGTGATGTTTACCTCCTTACCCACCATCTTTCCATCATAGATCTTCCCTTTGAAACTATAAGCCAAAATAAATACTTTCCTCCCATCAGCTGCTTTTGGTCACGTGTTTTGTGCCAGCAATGCAGAAGGTAACTACAACATGTAGTAAGTTGCAGTCCAACCTGGAAAGAAAAAAAAATCAAAATAAGTAGCTCGGAATTTGGGGCAGCTACTTATATGTAAAAAATAAGAGTGGATGACAAACTGACTTTGTTTTACAAGAAGTGAGAACATCTTCAGGACCTCATATCCACCTCATGGTTTTCACCATATACAGAAGTGATAGGCACCACTACGTCCATTTCAGGGGTAAATAAACTAATGTTCTAGGTGGGTAGTGTGCTGTCAAAGGCAACATAATCAAGAAAAGAATCAAAAGTAAAACCCAGTATTAGAAGTATTTAGGAACTGGAGAGGTGACTTTGTGGATAAGGTGCTTGCCTGCAAAGACAAAGGACCCAGGTTTGATTTTCCAGGACCCATGTGAGCCAGATGCAGAAGGTGGTGCATGTGTCTGGAGCTTTTTTGCAGTGGCTGTAGGCCCTACTGTGTCTTTTTCTCTCTCTTTCTCTCTCATTCTGTCTCTCCCTCCCTTGTCCCCTCTCTCAAATAAGTTAATAAAAACAAATGAAATATTTTTTAAAAGAAAGTGTTTAGATCATTTGTAACAATACAGAGTGTGAATTTTCCCTGCTAAAGCTAAAAATAAATAAACTAGGGTTTGTATTTTGTATCCTTGGGGATAATTTCATTTTTCTTTTAATGAACTATATTGTATTCTAAAAAGTATTAGTCCACAGAATTTCAAAATGAGAGAAAACTAAGCACACAATTCTCCAGAGAAATTTAAGAAGCTGAATTGGGGAGGGGCTCACAAGGCTCCACCTCTCTGAGGAGATCTTGGCTGTTAATGGTGGCTGGAGGAGAGGGAGACATTTTCTTGAGTGATGTCACCTTTGGAAAGTTGCCCACACTCCAGCAAATAACCCTGGCACACCCGCTCACTCCTGCATGCAAGTCAAATTAAACAGCCAAGATAAGTGTAAAAAGACACAACAGTAAAAAGGAAACTGTTGGGAAGAGGAAGGGGTTCAGTGGGACTGGGAGGGAGACAAGAAAGCAAAGGTGGGTGGTTATAATTAAAATATATTACATCCATGTACAGAACTGTAAAGTTTAATAAATTCATAACTTTAATTTTACAAAAAGAGAGAAGGAATGTTTGAGATGCATCACTGGACTCCAAGATCTCTCCCAAAAGTAAATCACTATCTAAGGGATGAGCACACAGATGAAAATAATTATATGTTGGGAATTTAACATACTGCCTCAAAATTCTTCATAATAATTAAGGCAGACAGATCTTTTACAGAACACTGGACTTTTCTGACCAGCTTAAAAAACTGAATATAATGCATACAGAGGTAATAACCACACATTTAAAAAGCAGGGAAGCCTGCAGCACCATCTAAAAGTCAATGTCTGGGCTGGAGAGATGGTTTAATGGTTCAGGCGCTGACCAGCAAAGCCAAAGGACCCAAGTTCGATTCCCCAGGACCCACGTAAAGCCAGACGCATAAGGGGGCACATGCATCTGGAGTTCAACTGCAGTGGCGCACCCATTCTCTCTCACTCTCTCTGCCTCTTTCTCTCTCTCAAATAAATAAAGAAAAGAAAAAAAGACAATGTCAACCTAATTAAGGTATCAGGATGAGTCTGACATTCATAGTCACTTCTTCAGGGCACACCCAGTAAGTAAGCCACAGTCCTGCACAGTTCAAGGGTCAGTGCTGACCCCTTCAGGTGCCCCTAAGGTCACTAACCTTCTGCCCCGGAGAGAACCCTTTTTACCTCTTTATCACATTGGATCACTCACAAGTCAGGAACAAATGACCAAAGGTGTCCTGGTGCCCAGCTAAATCACAGTAACACCAATTAGTACAGTCTTGAAGCACTTTACGTTTAATGTCTGAGTTCACGTTCAGTACAATTTACAACACTAAAACAAGATTACTTTGAGGTAATAAATGGTAACCAATCCTGAGAAGCCATGATGTTTATCACAGAACTGCCTTGAACCTCCTCATAAATGTGACTTGTTGCATATTCTGCTTTCTTTTCATTGACTCAATTTTCATGTAATTATAATCCTTTGTTCCACTCCAAGTAGCTCTTTGCCTTCCTTGGTATTTAGACATCCAAGTAATTGCAGATGGTTATCAAGGCCTATCTTTGCTGTCACTAAGCCAAGGCCAACCTGTTTGATTCCTTCAACCTGTCCTCCTAAGTCAGTGCCTTCCAACCCCCTCAATCATCTTTCTCACTTCTTGTCTGAACTTTTTCCAAGAAAATGTCTACATCTTTCCTGGTCTCAAGCTCCCAGAACAAATGTGGTTTTTAGGTGCCATTTCATCAGAATCACTTCCCTACCCTGAGGTAAATCTCTTGAATTCTTCACATCTCTTTGGTCTTTTTTTCTCTCTTCCTATATCCAGGGTGGGTCCAAGGTATTTCACAGCCCAGGGCAAAATGAAACTTCTTTTCTCTTTTGCCATGTAATTGGACTCATTTCAGAAGGGCTCTTACACCCCGTTCTCCCCCCACCCTTGGCTTTTGAATTATAGATTAACTGCTAATTTATCTTGCTGTAAGAGACCATAAATAAATACAAGGTCTTGTGGCGTTTGGAAAGGTCAGATGCACAGCAAGGCAGAATTGTGAAGTCTGGAAACTCATTTAATTCCTAAGGGCCTCCATGTCCTCAGCTAAAGGGGAAGCGACCGTCTGAGGAGACTGCAGTGCCCTGGGCTCCTGGGTACCAAACCCAAACCCAACTCACGATAAACAAAACAGAGAAACATATAAAACGTCCACGAACCTCTAACTAGAGACTTTTCACTGGACTGATCCAAATGAGGCGCCTGTGCTTCCATAACTAATTAGATATTTGTTTTGCTTCCACGCTTCTCTGTGAAAGTTTTCCGTCCCATCCTTCTCTTCTGCAAAGCCTCCCACTGGAGCTGCCCAGTTCTCTGAGGCACTCTCTGCTCAAATAAAGCTCTTCAAAGTTGTAATGTGTCTCCTTACCTTCTAACATAACAAAACAAAAAAAAAAATGTATGTAAAAGAAGAAAATATAACAATGTGTAATACCTGGGGAATGACATAAAGTTATTCCAGTTTTTGGCTTTTAGTTATGATAATTCAGTTTATTATAGAAAAAAAACAGCAAAATAACAAAATGACTTAGCAAATATTAATGTTGCATAGCAGCAAGCCAAACTTCTTGCTTTCTCCTTCTAAAGTCTTCTAAAGCAGGAAGACTGCTGCTTCAACATAAACTGTGTCAGTTCTGATCCTATCAGGGAGGAGCACTTAGCACCGTAGTTAAGAGTCTGTGCTCAGTCTCTTCTAAGCCAATGGGAAAGGAACTTGGAGTAATATCATACTTATTCTTTTAAAATTTATTTAAATAAAATTTATTTAAATAAAATTAAAAGATTTCCATAATACCCTCCCACCATTCTCCTTGGTCCCCTCTCCCATCTCGCCCTCCAGTGAACCCCCACATTTTCCTCCCTTACTAGTCCCTTTTCTCTATTGGTGCATTTTTATTTTCTTTTGTCCTCCTCCATTATCCATGATGACCTATTGGTGGGCCCAATATTATGCAAGTCTTGAGCCGATGATGGCGGCCACTGTGAGATCATGATTTCACTCCTCCCTATCTTATGATGCAGGATTTGGGGAACTTGGGGGGGGTCCCCTGAACTTGTGAACCCCAACTTCTAGGTCTTTTAACAAAGAATTGAGAAAACAGACTCCAAGAAGGGTAAATGACAATTATTAAGATTATTCAGAGAGAAATTATGAATTATGTGGTTTACTGTAGGGAGAGTTAAAAGTTAGGTGGGGGGGGCTGCAGGGAGGGCTCAGCAGTTGAGGCAGGTTGCCTGTGAAGCCGAAGAACCCATGTTCCACTCTCTGGGTCCCATATAAGCCAGACGCATAAAGTATCGCAAGCATGACGCAGGGTTGCATATGCTCACAAGGTGGCACAAGTGTCTGGAGTTCAATTACAGTGGCTGGGGGCCCTGGTGCGCCAATTCTCTCACACTCTCTCTCTCTTTAAAAAAAAAAAAAAAGAAAGAAAGAAAGAAAAAGGCCACTCTTTTGGGCTTGTCTCAAAAAACAAAAAAAAATCTAGAGAGGATGCTAGCTGAAAGACTCAGCCAAAGGAGAATTTGCCTCCTTACCTGGCTGGAAAGGATTTCCATGCCACAGAAATCTCCAGGGGTAAACGGGCTCTGGAGGAGGTACCTACACCCATTTGTGGCACGCAAAGCTAAGAACCAAAAGGTCCCCTTCACATAAATGACCAGAGAGGATTAAGAAATGGTGAAGGACTCAGAGATGAAAGGAAAATTACACATGGAATAAAGTGAGAAGCTATCCCAAAGCAAGACACAAACAGAAGGCAAGCAGAAAAGTACTCAGGCCACATGAAGTGCTCCCCTCTTCCCAGCTAGGCTGGCAATGAGAGAAACACAGTACATACATGCTCACGTGAGAACACAGGAAGGAAAAACAGAGGCCTGGTCCAGGTAGGTAGCCTCTTTCACATGGATCAGACAGCCAATTAGGGTGAGCCTTGTTACCAGATTCAGGTGTGTAAGGAAAGACCTGATTGGCTCATGGACTCAGAGGGCGGATCCAGAGAGGCTGAGCTGAGGAAGAAGCAGGAAGTTCCTGCTGGGTTCGTCACTGGCAGCCATCTTGGAAAGACAGATGAGGCGTAAGTTCCTGTTTTGCCAAAATGGACATCCACTTGCTCCCTTTTTCGGCTTTTTCGTCTTGTCCAAACTACGGATAAAAGGCAATCTTATTCCTTCCTTTCCTTCATTTTGGCTGTTATATTCTTTCTACCACCTCTTCCAGTATGCTCCCTAAGTCATTGGAGGGCTTGATAGAGATGGCTGATTAAGTGCTAAGGACTCAGCTTTCGCTTTTCAGCACTTTGACAGCTTCGCGTCTCCCCAGCAGTCACTACCACCTTGGAAAGAGAGACATCTCTAACTAGAAGTAGGTACAGCACTGATATACATGCATAAACTCAAGTATTTAGAGGGTTGGTGGGCATAATATGTAGCCAACCAACAGTAGTCACTTCCCCATAGGGTTTGTGGCCCTCACAGCCACAGGCTTTTGACTAGGTTTTCAGTATCAGGCACGAATTCCTTCCCATGGAGCAGGCCTCAAATCGAAATTATTTTAAACTAATTTAAAGTTTTAAACACTCATTTGTTTTAAATTTTTGCTTATTTTTCATGAAGGAAAAAATTTTTAATATTGGGCCATGATTTATGAAGAAAGACTCAGTGCATACTTTTTTTTCCCCATTTTTGTTCTCAAAAAAAAAAAAAAAAAAAAAAGGCAAATGAAAGTGCAGAAGCCTGTCATTCCCACAGCCAGTGCCTCAGTTTGCTTTGAAACCAAGGTTAAACACCATCACAACGCTGGGCTTGCCTGTCAGTTTTCTGTTGGGTTTTTTAAATTATTTTTTAGTTTTTAATTAGCATATGATCCTTTAGTCATACATATTGGCTTGATGCCATTTTCATACATGTATATTATGCATTTTGATCACATTGATTCTATCTGGAAACTTTTAAATACAGGTATGTGCTGGATAGCTAACCACATCCTGAACAAGACTTTGGGAGACTGTTCAACACTATGTTCAGTAACCAGTTTGTTGAACGTAGCTCTGAGCACTTCAAGTCCTATTCAAAAGCAAAAGCAATTTCTTCTTTCATTTTTTTTTCCCAATGTTCTTTAATAGTCTTGTTGTTAGGGTGGTCAGCCTCCTCGTAATTGCTGCCCAGCCTTCCCCAGGAGAGATTAGGCCTAATAGTAAGAGCACTGGCCACCTCTCCACTCCCACTGGAAGCTTGAAGCACTCAATCCTGGCCCAGATACTACTCTACAACTGAACACCAATTTCTCAGGTGTTTTTCTGAGGTGGTCAACGGTTCTTGGCTGCATCCACCTCCACATTTTGGCCTGTGTTAGAGACAGTCCCATCCCGGAGGCCAAGTGCCCACTCCTTGCATCCAGTGACTGACTAATTAAAGGCTTTAGGCAGTTGGCATGGTGGTGTGCAGCTGTAGTTCCGGCTTACTCAGGAGACTTGAGCAGGAGGATCGCTGTAGCCAAGTTCATGACCAGTCTGGGCAACATAGCAAGACTCAAGCTCAATTAATAATTCATCAGTGGAGGCCTTAGGATTGGCTGAGGACTTTGGTTCAAGGGCACTGTCTGTTATTCTCTCCTGAGCTCTATCTTGCTTCCTTTAATTCTATCTATAGTCACTGAATTCACTCACTTTCCAGTAAAACCTCTTATGCCTGAGTCTGCCTCCGACTGCCTTCCAAAAACCCCCATGAGGTCCACACAGGCAGTCTGCAAATATAGCTGGCCTGGAAGCCGTTAGGACTCTTTCACTGGTAGCAGGAGGAGACAGAGAGCCCCTTACACATTGTTAAAACTGTCACCCGTGGAAATCTGGGCTGGTATGCAGCAGAAGTGAATGAATGGATTGACGCAGTGTGTCTCACATTTGGATGCATGTTGCTGGGATCAATCAGTGCTTTCAGAAAAGATAATGAATAGCTGAGAGTGGTTAATCACCAATGGAAGTATAAATGTTTAAGCCGCAGGGCCTCCTCAGGCCGTGAATAAGACTCTCATCTTTTACAATCAAAGGGCAAGAGAACCAGAAGAGTGATCAGACCCAGACTTAATTTCAGAGTAGCAGAGCCCCAGAGGAAGTTGTATTTTCAAACCTGGCTCATTTGTTTCACAAAGATCAGAACCCTAGTTGGAAAGCAGTGGAAACAAGATACAAGGTACAATGGACACCTGGGCTGCAACATTCACAATTCTTAACTCCCCCTAATTCCCTGAATCCTATGAGCCTACAGAAATGCCCCTTCCTTCCAGCTAAACCTCAGTGACTCTGAAACTGTATTCTCACTTTCTGGACTTCAGACCAATAATTAAAGTTAAGTTAAAATATAAACAGGGCATAGTGATGCACATCTTTACTCCAAGCACTTGGGAGGCAGAGGTAGGAGGATCACTCTGAGTTCAAGGCCAACCTAGAACTACAAAGTGATTCCAAGTCAGCCTGGGCTACAGTGAGAACCTACCTTGAAAAAATATATACAGAAGATAGATAGATAGATAGATAGATAGATAGATAGATATAAATATAGATATAGATAGATATATTAGATAGAGATATGTACATAGACATAGACATACATAGTCCCACCAAAGAACCATTCAATTTGCTAAGAAAGCAAAAGGATTATTTCTTAAGATTGCAGCAAGATCTCAAAGAGATCATTGAACACATTACTCTGATAGTTTTGGGAAGCTTTTGAAAAAGAATCTCTCATTAAATAAAATAGAAATGTCAGGACTATTATTGAAGATGGCAAGGAAATAATCAAAAGATGCAATAGTGGGCATACTAGAATGAAATAAATACATTCTAAGTATGAATATGTAAAAGAATAGCTCATTCTTTCCTTAGTAGTGTGTATTTATACATTCCTGTCAAAATTATCTCTGTTTTCTGTCTATAAAACAGCAGGGCTTTTAAAAAAATTTATTTGGAAGCAGAAAGAGAGACAGAGGAGAAACAGAATGGGCATGCCAGGGCCTCTTGACACTGCAATGAACTTTAGATTCATGTGACACCTTGTGCATCTGGCTTCACATGGGTACCGGGGAATCAAACCCATGCTGGCAAGCTTTGCAAGCAAGTACCTTAACCACTGAGCCATCTCTCCAGCCTCTTTCCTTTTCTTCTCTTTTTCTTCTTCTTCTCCTCCTCCTTCTTTCATTTATTTATTTATTTATTTATTTATTTTGAGGCAGGGTCTTGCCCTACTTCAAGCTGACCTGGAAATCACTCTGTAGCCCCAAGCTGGGCTTGAACATATGGCAATCCTCCTACCTCAGCCTCCTGATTGCTAGAATAAAAGGCTTGTGCCACCATGTATGACATAAAATTATCTGTCTAAAACCTAATGCTGATCACATCAATCCTCTCACATTCGCATGCCATACAAAATTCCATTGTTTTAGGTTTTATTGCCAATTTTATTACCTGTCCTTTCCACATATTGGTGCTCAGTAATATCTAATGAATGATGAGTGGACTCAGCAAACTCAAGATTCTATTTCCTTTCCCCTTTAGGCCACTAACTTTCAAGAGCAGCTACTGTCACTTCACATGAAGGAAAGAGAAGAATGTGACCAACCAGGAGAGGGAAGCAGAGCAGGGACAGACAGTCTGAGATTCCTGAGGTCAGATGTGCCCCCAGTCATTGATGTGTATTCATCATAAATATTCGCTAAGTAGATACAAATCAAATTTTTCAAAAAATCAAAACTACATTTGTTTTCAAATCTAAATTCAAGCATATTAAATGATCTCACAAATTTTTATTGAGCCTCTACTATGAGCTGGGTAAGCTTTTAGATGCTAGTTGACATGTGTAAATACTCTTTATACAACATCACATTGCTTTATTATGGTATTTGAAACTGTTACTAACCTCTGAGAATAAATATGTCCTTATATTATTGTTAAAGATTTGCATTTTAGAATAATAACCATCTTTTGCAGCCATCTTTTTTTTAACTTATATTCTTAGTAATTGGGCTATTTCAACTCAAAGAGTTTGACATGAAAGCAGATATTACCAAAACAACAGTAGAAAGATGTTAGATCAATAACGTAAGTTACATAGCAAACATAACCTATTAAGTGTGGTCCACAGTAACAATGTATGTGCTATTCTTTAAACATGGTCTGTCCTTTCCAAATGCTCATGTTGATATAGTCCTACTCAAGTTTGGTGTTTAGAAGTGGGCATTTGGATGGTGAATAGGATTGGACCAAGTCATGTGGATGGGGCCCCATAGCTAAATATTAGTGGCATTATTAGAAGAGAAAAGGAAAGCCAAGTGTTGTGGCTCATGCCTTTAATCCCAGCTCGCAAGAGGCTGGTTTACGTAGGAGGATTTAGGCTGCTACAGAGTGAGTTCCAGGTCAGCCTGGGATTGAGTGAGACCTTGACTCAAAAAAAAAAAAAGGGAGGGGGGCGGGGAGAAAAAGCCAGAGGACACACAAGCTTTCATACCCTCTTGCTATGCGACACCATGTACCACCTTGTACCTTGGTAACTGTGAACTGAAATCAAGTATAAAGGCCTTGGGTATTTCATTATGATAACGAAAGGCCAATGTAGTATGCTATATGTATTTATCAACTAGAAATTAAGGTTGATCTTAATCTTGATAAGGAAAGGATGGTAATGTAAAAAGCTTACTGCCTTTTAAGCATATCTCTGATTCCACTATGTAAACTGACTGGCATGAAAGAGTTCAAATTCCAGGGAAAGATTCCTCTTGAAAAACATGCAGCTCAAAATTCCACATCTTAGAAATATAAGGCAAGGGCCTTTTGAAAGGATTCCAGTCTCCCAGGAAGTAAAGCCAATAGCTGACAAATAGGACTTAATAAAACTCAAAAACTGGGGCTGGAGAGAGGGCTTAGCAGTTAAGGCACTTGCCTGGGAAGCCTAAGGACCCAGGTTTGATTCTCCAGGTCCCATGTAAGCCAGATGTACAACGTGGCACATGCATCTGGAGTTTGTTTTCAGTGGGGCTAGAGGCCTTGGTGCACCCATTCTCTCCCTCCCTCTCTAATAAATAAAGAAAAAGGAAAAAGTTTATTAAAAAAAACTCAGAAACTTCTGCAGTGCAAAGTACACTTCTGGCTTTACATGGGATCAGGAGAACTGAACTCAGGTAATTAGGCTTTGCAGGCAAGCACTGTAACCACTGAGCCATCTTTCCAGCCCCTATGTATGAAATTTTATTTAGCCATAAAGAAGAATGAAATCATGTAATCTGCAGATGTCTGTTTAATGCCATTTCAGAAACTGTTGGGAATTCTAAGCCAAAATTCATTTAATGAATTTTTATGAAACTCAAATCACAACCCAAATAGCAATTTTAGAAACCATTCTAGCCAAATGCAATCCAAAGATATGTTAATTTGATACATGCTAAGGAATTACAGGGAAAAAAAAAACATTTAAAGTCTTTGTTTTCCATAAACCATCATGTTTCTATAAGAACAAGAAGTTTTATATGTATTAAAAACTCGGCAGTTCATGAATGTTGCAGTCAGTTCCACATGGCTGGGATGAACATCCGACAAGTCACAGTTGACGGGAGGAGGGGATCGAGTTCAAGGTTACAGATCCAAGGCAAGTTCCATCCGTGGCAGGAGAAGCTGGCTCCCTTTCACAGATCCAAGCAGAGAAAAACCACCGCCTGCCAGCACCACCAGCTAGCACGAGCCCGCAGAGCTCACACTGCTCTCCACACACCTTTGGGCAGGAGTCAGGTCTGCCCTCAGTGACACACCTCCTGTAGCAGGAATCTGCCTACTAAGGGCTGAAGTTGCAAACTCAACTTAAATAAAACACCTAAGTCTATGTGGCCACACATTTACATTATCATATTCAAACTACCACAGTAACATACGATATTCTCAAATCTGAGCTGAGGTGTCTGAGGCAGAGGTCACATGCTTAGCGTGGTAGGGTGGGATGCGTTGTGCAGAGTACACGTGTGTGTTCAGAACCATGGCTGCTGTGAAGTCAGCGTGCAACACCACTGCGTACTGGCAGAAACACTTTAGCTTCATGTGATTTGAATTAATTTTTGGTCAGTGTGAATTCAGAAACCTTTCACTGTTGCTAAAGTTTTTAAGACCCCCCCCAGCTTAAGAAGCAAGTCCTATAGAACTACCTTAGCCATCCTCAGACTTACAGAGGCACTTTTTTCTTTTTGTGGTACTGAGAATTTAACCCAGGGTCTTGCACAGGCTAGGCAGGTACTCTGTCATCAAGCTATCTCACCAGCTTTCTTTTTACTGTTGATTTTGAATGAACAAGTTCTCACTAAGTTGCCAAGGCTGCCCTTTAACTCATTCTGTAGCCCAGGCAGGCCTTAAACTTTTGATCATGCTATCAAACCCCCTGAGCATCTGAGACTACAGGCTTGTGCTGCCAGGCCCAGTTTACCTAGGTACTTCTGAACCCTGGATCTCTCCGCACTTACATCTTGGTGTGGATATAGAACTGTGGCATAAACAATCCCATCTCCATCCAAGACTACTCTTCACCCTTTGTCAGCCTGGCAAATAGCATCTGTTGAGCAAGCCAAAACTGAAATCCATTGCAAAAATTTCCCTTACCCACTATATCCAGCTCCACAATAGATTATATACAAACATTCATCCTCCTGCGATGTCTCCTAGATGCATTTTTGGCTTCTCTCTGAGGCCCTATACTGCTTTCAATATGATCTTTTAATAAGTAACCCTATCTCTCCTACACTGTAATAAGAATACAAACTCCTTGCCACGGCCTATAAATCTCAGCATTATCCAGCTCTTGCCAGCTATTTTTCTAAGATTTTTTTTTATCATAGAGAGAGAAAAACTTGGCACACCAGTGCCTCCAGCCACTGTAATCAAACCTCAGACACACGCACTGTCTTGTGCACATGGGAAACCTTGTGCAGTGGCATCACATTGTGTGTCTGGCTTATGTGGGTCCCAGAGAGTTGAACATGAATCCTTAGGCTTTACATGCAAGTGACTTAACTACCAAGCCATCTCTCTAGCCTTCCAGCTATTTGTTATACCTGTTTCATTTTATTTCTGTGTAATAAACTACTTAGTGGCTTTGAAATGGCATTTTTAAATCTCAGTTTCTATAGTGGAAAATTCAAGGGCAACTGAGCTGATCCCTTCAAGGTGCTGGATAGAGTTGTATGTGATTTCTGTGACTGAGAGGGTAGTGGGTGGGACTTATCTCACTATGGGCTGTTAGTATAAAGGTGTCAGTTATTCACTGGACATTGACCAAAGGCCACCCCTAGCCACTTGCCACGGATGAGGCCGATCAGAAGGACCCAACTGTCCCTCAGGTACTGGAGCAGGGACACTGTTAAATACATGCTATTGCCAATAGTGGTTTGGTGTTGAGCTTTCTTCAAGTGTCCTTTGCTGTTGCTGTTGTTTGCTTGCTTGTTTGTTTGTTTGTTTGTTTGTTTTTCAAGGTAGGATTTCACTCTAGTCCAAGCTGACCTAAAATTCACTATGTAATCTCAGGGTGGCCTCGAACTCATAGTGATCCTCCTACCTCTGCATCCCAAGTGCTGGGATTAAAGTCATGTGCCACCACACCTGGCCTCTTTAAGTGTTCTTGAGACTTTGTTTGAATGTTCTAGCAGGGGAACCCTCTTCCTCACAAGCCTTTGACTGAAGAATGGTCCTCCTCTATCAGAGACGGCTGATCTCTTCCACCAATCAATGGTGCAGCCTCAGGAGACAGTGAACACACAGGGGCGAGGGGGTTCATTGGAGTAGCCAGCCAGATCAGCTGGACCAACCCCAGTCATCAATGGGTTGACATATGTCACAGCCAGATCATCCTCACATCCTCTCTCTAAGTGTTTATCATCAGCACCCCATAATAGTTTGTTGTTGTTCCTGTGAATGAAATCCCAGGAATCCGGACATTCACACAGCAAATATACCTGTATGCTTGGTATCTTAGAGGCAAAATTGTGAAGAAAGAAATCTCTTCTCTGGTAACAGTTCAGAATGCTCATGGTAGCCCAGATGTGTGAGTAAGTACTTCGTAATCACTCTGAGAACACTCCATGCTACAGGAGGTCTTGCCCTAGTCTCCACCATTCCAGACCACCTGCACTGGTATTGGGAGGCCACATTCCAAGCAGGATAAGCAAGCCTTGGTGAACTTTAGGTGAACCTGTAGCTATTTTCAATAAAGACTCAAGGGAGTACCAGAGAGATGGCTCAGTGGTTTGAGGCACTTGTTTGCAAAGCCTGATGGCCCAGGTTCACTTCCCCAGGACTCATTTCAGCCAGATGCACATGCATCTGGAGTTCATTTGCAGTGGCAAAAGACCCAGGCACACCCATTCCTTCTCTTCTTCCCTCCTTGCTCCCTATGGCTGCTTGCAAATAAATAAATAAACATTTTTTTTTCAAAAAAAGGTAAAGATTGGAGGTGGAGTACCTCCTCAGTAACTCTTCAAAAAGCCAATGATTGGTGGAACAGGAAGCTGTGCTGTGATTGATGTAAAAACAATCTTTCATTTGCATTTGTACCATAAACACCGTGTCCTGATTACATGATCAGGCTGTTCAGTTCACTCTGAGTCAGCCTAGAGATACCCTTCTGTTATGCTTCCTGGTATTGTAACAGCAGGTCCAATAAAAAGTCTTATTTCAGATGGTCTTTTCTTGCCTACTTGGGATCTTTTTTCTCAAAGGCAGAACGGGCAGTGGTAGAACCACACCCAGAGGAGTCACAGCCATAGAGGTGGTAGTGAAAGAGGAACCCTGGAGACAGACAGCTGTTTATAGGCAGTCAGCCAAGGATGGAGGCTCAAGGAAAATGTGGATACCACCTTGCCTGCCCTAGCATGTCTAGAACCAATGTCTAGTCCAGTCCCATCCAAGATGGCTACAAGCAATTCCTCAGCAAGAGTGCTTCCTGTAGCTTCGTCCTCAGCCTAGCACAACTGGGTGGGCTGGCCTCTCGCGAGTCAGCCTCCTGATCCACCAGCCAATTAGGTATCTCCTGTGTACACCTGCATCTGATGATGAGGTTCATCCTAGTTAGAATTTTGACCTGAATAAAGGAGTCTAACCACATGTGTAAATCTCTCTCTTCTGCTTCATCTTGGCCCCCTCCACCGTGTGGTTCCACCTGAACCAAGTGTATAAGTCTCCCTCTCTTCCTCCTAGCTTGGCTGGAAAGGGGGAGGCATTTCTTCTTGTTGGGGCACTTTTCTGCCTTCTTTTGAGGTGCTTTCTCCCTTTGTCACATGTATGATCTCTCTTTAAGATGTGAGGCCTTTACTACTCAATCTCTAGCTTGTGAAGGTAAGGGCTTGGGCTCTCATGGAGTGTGTGTGTGTGTGTGTGTGTGTGTGTGTGTCTGTCTGTCTGTCTGTCTGTTTGTCTGTCTGTCTATCTGCCTGTTTTATTCTCCAGAGGCTTTTTCCTGGGAGATTTATCCATGAAGGATATTGTTTCTATTTCCCCTTTCCCTTTCCATCTGGGCAATAATTTCCTTCTGGCTTTAGTCTCTCAGTTAGCCTTCTCCCTGGATCCTAATTCTCCCTAAAATAAACCTCATAATTCATAATT
This sequence comes from Dipus sagitta, assembly GCA_036346955.1. Lineage (NCBI taxonomy): Eukaryota > Metazoa > Chordata > Mammalia > Rodentia > Dipodidae > Dipus > Dipus sagitta. Next base: position 30,539,815 of record CM070772.1, read on the forward strand.
TACCCTTCTCAGAACCTACTTGTTTCAATTCTTTGCTAAATCAGGTAAGAATACAAAAGTTGGAGTCCACAAGCCTGGGATGTCCTGCATCTTTATAGAGTTCAATTCCTCCCTGGACCCAAGGTCCTGCCTCAGTAGCAGCCACCACCATGGTGGTAGCAAGATGGCAACAGTGGTGGGAAGAGCGTGGGCGAAGAATTCCAGACAGAGGATGGGCAGAGGTGGCAGGGAGCAATGGAAGCAGAGATGAAAAAGGACAGTGGATTATAGAAAAGGGAAGTATTGGGCTGGAGTGATGGCTTAGCAGTTAAGGTGGTTGTCTGCGAAGCCTAAGGACCCAGGTTCAACTCCTCAGTACCCATGTGAGCCAGATGCACAAGGTGGCACATCTATCTAGAGTTTGTTTGCAGTGGCTGGAGGTCTTGGTGTACCCATTCTCTCTCTCTCTCTCTCTCTCTCTCTCTCTCTCTGTCTCAAATAAATAAAATATTTTTAAGATAAAAGAAAAGTATAGCAGAGACAAGGAGTGAAGATTATAGAAGATGGTGGGCAAGAGACTGCAAACTCCAGTCATTGGAAGAGTTTCTGGGAGCTGCCAAGCCACAACGGCTGAAGGCCTTGATGCCCAAGGCTCAAGAGCTGTAACACCAGCTAACGCTGATGCTAATGTTAACTGCTGCCAATGGCTGCTTTGGGTAGCTACTACCTAGGTCTGAGGATCTCACTAGCTGTGACATGCCAGGCTGCTAGCAGTTAGAACCCAGAACCTGTAACTTGAGCTTACAGCTATAAGAATTTGGCCTCTAAGATCTGGAGTTAATTAAGTCTCTCGTTCTCAGAGCTTGGAACTCTGAGTCTGTTAGTCCAGCCCTCAAGCCTTTGGCACTCAAGGGCCCAGAACTACCAACACTAGAACTATCCCTCACCTACTTGCAAGTTCCATCCATGTGGAGAAAAAGGACCCCAGCAAGCTCACTGGAACACAATTCACTCCATAGAGTAGCTCAGAATGCCACAGCTTGCTTCACCAGAGGGAGTAAACTAGACGGTAGAGAAAGGATGAGAATGAGTGAATCACAAAGAGAGTCATAGAGACAAAGATATTCAGAGAAACAGAGAACTCACCGAAGAGGTTGGTTTCTGGGCTGGAGAGATTGCTTAGTGGTTAAGGCACTTGCCTATGAAGCCTAATGACCAAGGTTTGATTCCCCAGTATGCACATTACCCAGATGCACAAAGTGGCCCATGCACCTGGAGTTTATTTGCAGTAATTGGAGGCCCTGGCACACCCAATCTCTCTCTCTCTCTCTCAAATTAACTAATAAAATATTTCTTTAAAAAATGAGATTGACAATAGGCATGGTGGCGCATGCCTTTAATCCCAGCACTGGGAGGCAGAGATAGGAGGATCGCCGTGAGTTCAAGGCCACCCTGAGACTACAGAGTGAATTCTAGGTCAGCCTGGGCTAGAGTGATACCCTACCTTGAAAAACAAAACAAAAAAATAAAATGAGGTTGGGAACTAGAGAAATGGCTTAGGAGTTAAGGTGTTTGCCTGTGAAGACTAAGAACTCATGTTCAAATCTCCAGGTCCCACATAGCCAGACACACAGTGACACAAGCACGCAATGTCGTACATGTGCACAACGGGGTGCATGTGTCTGGATTTTACTCCCAGCAGGCTGAAGGCCCTGGCATGCACATTCTCTCTCTCTCTTTCTCTCTCTCTCTCTCAAAAAAAAAAAAAAGGTTGGTTTCTTGCAAACTAATCTTGGGAATATTTCCTCACCTTTGCCAAATACTATCAATTTGAAAAGAGTCACTAGGTTTTATCCAAACACAAAAGACTGGCATACTACAGGGCATCAGTACCAGGTGGCCAGAATCTCTGGAAGCACGTCAGAGGTTGCATAGCACACCGGCTCCTAGACCTCATCTCCAACTCCTCTCTCCTTAGTCCTCCAGGCTCCTCACACCCTGACATTTATCCTGTCCTCTAATACCCTTGAGCCTGACTTTACCTGAGGGCTTTTGCCTACCCATTTCTACCTGGAGGGCTTCTTCCCCAGATGGTCATGTGGCTGACTTCTCCTCACAAGTCCCCTTGGAACCCTGCTTTTCCCTGACCACTTCAGCTAAGTTACCATCAGCCCCAGCGCCTCTCCACCCTCAACCTTGTCCCATTTAAATCACCAAATCAATTACTCCTTCTTTCCCATTCTTCCTGCTGGATCCCAAAAGCAAAACAATCAAGATAAAGAAGAAAAAAAATGCTTACTTCGAGATGACCAAGTTAATGGATATGTAGTGGAAATAGTTCTCCAAAGTTGTGAGCATGAAGTAAATTAAGAATAATCAGTGCCCTCCCCTCTTCACTGCAACTTGAAACTCACCGCGATTACATTGAACACTGCCAGGATCCCAGTTGGACCCTGTGCACGTACATATATAGTAAGAAATAAGGAAGTAGAGCAAGCCAGGTGTGGTGGCACATGCCTTTAATCCCAGCACTCGGGAGACAGAGGTAGGAGGATCACTGTGAGTTTGAGGCCACCCTGAGACTACATAGTGAATTCCAGGTGAGCCTGGGCTAGAGAGAGACCCTACCTCAAAAATGGGGGGGGGGCTGGGGGTATGGATCAGCGTTAAGGCATTATCCTGCAAAGCCAAAGGAGCCAGGTTCAATTCCCCAGGACCCACATAAGCCAGATGCACAAGGTGATGCATGTGTCTGGAGATCGCTTGCAGTGGCAGGAGGCCCTGGCGCACCCATTTCTCTCTCTTCCTCTCTCTCCCTCTAATAAATGAATAAAAAAATAAATAAAATTTTAAAAATATTTTTTAAAAAGCAGAGCTGGGGATATAGCTCAGTTGGTGGAGTGCTTGCCTAGCACACATGTTGCCCTGGCTTCAAACCTTGGCACCACATAAACCGGGCATGTTGGTACATGCCTATAATCCTAGAACTTAGAGGTGGAGGCAAGAGTATCTGAAGTTCAAGGTCATACTCTGCTACACAGCAAGACTGTAACAAAACAAAACAGAACAAGGAAAGGAGGAAGAAAGGGGGGAGGAATGGAAGTAGGGAGGAAAGGGAGGAAAATATACTTCCGAGTGTTTTTGTTCTGAATTAAATACAAAATAAAAAATTAATAAAATAAAATTAATTTATCATCCTTTAATTTTCCTTTCATCTCCAATGAATTAGCTTTCATATATATTTATATAAAAACAGAAAAATGGCGTGGCCTTCGCTGCGGAGGAAGAGGACGTCTGGGTGCGAGCCGGTGAGGCTGAGCCGCGATGTTCCGGATCGAAGGCCTCGCTCCGAAGCTGGACCCGGAGGAGATGAAACGCAAGATGCGTGAGGATGTGCTCTCCTCCATACGGAACTTCCTCATCTACGTGGCCCTGCTGCGAGTCACTCCATTTATCTTGAAGAAATTGGACAGCATATGAAGATGGGAAGTTGCATGAAAGTACATGACATGAGGAACATGGCTACAGTTTCTACCCTATCCTTAATGAATTGACCCAGAAAGGTGTAAGAATTGCTTGAATGGACAAAATATTCTACTTGCAAGAACAAGTAGGGCTGTGGTAACTGGCCTTCATAGTTAAAATATAATTTGGGAAGTACAAAAAGATGTTGGGTGCCCTTATTCCTGTGATATTTGGCCTCTGTGAGTGTTGATATAACTGTAAATAATGTCTGACTCCACTTTCTAGACAGTCTGATTTTAAGGGGATTGTGTCTGGAACAATATTGTCTCAGCAGTCGCTTCTGTCTACATTTGACTTCTGTGCAGAGTGTATTTGTGAAGATGAGTTTTATGGAAGTAAGAACACACAATGACACAGAAGCACAGAATCATTAGTCTATATTTTTAATAAACATACCAATGCAGAAAAAAATAAAAAATAAAAATAAAAACAGAAAAATGCTGACATTAGAATAGAGGTGTTGGCCTATGTGATTCAAATAGGCGTAATTTCAATTATATCTCTATGTATAGTGCATAATAATTTCAAATTACATCTCTGAGAAACAGACACCCTTAAAACTCAAAGCCATGAAGAATCAAGAGCTTGGATGACTGTGAGAAGTTCTCCACTTTGCTGCATGTCAGATCATGCAGAGTCTTCAGCCTGTTTCATAAGACCTGCACAGTGGCTCCTTCCAAACTCCAAGGTTATTTGGCGATAATGTGTATACTTCTGCAAACAGAGACTCTGTGATTACAGCCCCCACATTGATAAGGATATATTTTTAAACCCAGGGAATTGATTTCCTGAAAGTCAGGGTTTCATTCGCAGAATTTACAAGATTTAAACATGTGCTTCAGATGTGCCCTGAATATTGGTAGTGCAGTGAGGTTGGTTATGAAACATGAGGACAGTGTTTGCTTTGTGTCTGCCGAACTGGGCGACCTCGCCATTGCTACGGGAGAAGGAAGGCCACCACACTGTGTGCTAAGCCTTGGAGAACAGACTGCCGCCAGATACAGGTATAATACACTGCAGACTCCAGAATGTCACCGTGGGACGGGACGACTTGCGTAAGTCAGCAGTCACAATTGTCCTTTCCCAGCTTACTCCGAGGACACAGGCCAGCTTGGCTTTGCCATCGCGCACTGCCTGCCTGCTGACGCCTTCAGTATCAGCAGGCTCACAGGACTCAACGAGGACCAGCTCGCCTTTTCCCATGATGCTTCCAGTCATGACACTGGTGCTTTCAGGAGAACATTCTGAGCAAATCTAAAGACAGAAGGGTAGAAGGAAAGAAAGAAGGGAAAGAGGAAGGAAGGAGGAAGGGAAGGAAGGAAAAGGAAAAGAAGAGAGGAAAGCGGAGGGGAGGGAAGGAAAGAGAGCAGAAAGGAAAGGAGGGGAAACGAAGCAAGGAAACAGGGGAGGCAAGGGAAGGAAAGGAGAGAGGAAGGTAAGGAAGCAGTTGTTACACGTTTTTTTGTGTGTGTTCCTGTGGATAATTTTCTCTTAAGAGAAGGAAGGGGGTACTTAATAGGATGGTATTGTATATACGTAAGTAGAAGAATAGATTACTGGGGATGAAAAGGCCCAAGTGAGGTTAGGGGAAGAGATTGAGTGAGGGAAAGGTGGGGGGAGGGCTAATCAAAATCTAAGAGGATATAAATAAATCATATGGAATCCTACTTTTTCGGACAATGGAACACTCAGGAGCCATAGATTGTTGCTAAAAAAAATTGCAGTGCCAGGGATGGGATACCTTCCAGTGAGTTGTTGGCCAGGGAGGTCCCTGATGCCCCCAAAACATTAGAGGCCATTGCCGAGGCCCTTGGTTTCCCACCAGGAATAGATGGTAAGACCCTATGGCTAAAGACTCCACATACTTGGGCTGCAAAGCCACTGAGAAAACCTGCTGGAACTGCGATGATAACCTCCTCCATGTAGACCAGCTGACAGAAAGCTGGAAGAAGCCATTCTATATGCATTTCAATGGGAGAAAGTGATACCACCAGTGAAGATACTCAACAGTGGACACTGCAAGCCTTATAATTGGCCAGCCAGGCCAAGTGAGCCAATGCGTGCAATAGTGGCACATCTGTCATGGTGGAAACCAACTGCCCTCTAATTGGACTGGAGGCCCGCTCCATGGGAGGGAATACATCCCTGATACTGAAAACTTAAAACAGGGGTGGTCATGAGCCCTAGGGGTGTAATGTCTGCTGCTGTCTGGCTAAATGTATATACTATGCTTATCAAACTACCCAGTAAGCACTTCTCTTAATATTTATACCCTTATATTAATGCTACTCTCACTTTTGGTTAGAGAATCTTCTCTTTTCAGATGGCAGTGACCTTGGGATGACTCAGAAGGCATCATGGAGCTAGGAAGAAGTGACAGGAGTGCTCAGTACTGCAATATCTCTAACACATCTTCCAAGGCTCAGAGTCTATTGTGGAAGAGGTGTCAGAAAGAATGTAAGAGCCAAAGGAAGGATAGACTCCTTACAGCGTGCTCCCCCCAGACACAAAATGGCCTGGGATGTCCATGACCTCGCAGTGCCTGACACTACCTACACAAGACCATCATAATAGGAGGAAAAGATCATGACATCAAAATAAAAGAGAGACTGATTGAGGGAGGTGGGGATATGATGGAGAAAGGGGAAAGTGGGGGGAGGGAGGGCATTACCATGGAATAGTTTTTATAATCATGGAAGTTGTTAATTAAAAAAAATTTGAAAAGAAAAAGAAAAGAATCATTAATTGAAGTAAAAACAAAAACATAAGAGTTGGCTCCCAGTGTGGGTGCTCTGGAGGGAAACACAGCACTAGCCAGTTCACCCACTGCCTAGGCCACTATGGAATTTTTACCTCCAAAATCCAACCTGGCTGACCAAGAACCAACACAGAGAAAATGGAAAATGAGACCTAGAGCACCACATTTTGGGCAAGGAGACAGTGGTATTGTCTTCCTGGTACCAATCTGCAGTTGCATACGTAGATGCCTTCAGCCCTCCCCAAGGGAGTGGTGTCATGGAGGAACCAGGGAGTCCCCTGGGTGGAAGCCCTTAGCCCTCCGTGGCTCCCAGCGTGCTTCCTGTGTCTCAGGATCATCTATGGGAAAGCTTGCAGGCAAGAAAAAGAAGCCCCAAGGGAGGAGGCAGGTGTGCCAAAGGCCATTCTCAAAGGAGAGCAAGCATCAGGAGAGGCAAGCCCCACGAAGCCCATAAGGTCCAGTGAGGAGGACACTTCATTTAAGATGACTGGGAGGGAGGCAGAGAGATGGCCCAGCAGTTCAAGGCACTCGCCTATAAAGCCTGATGGTCAGCCCAGGTTCGATTCCCCACTGCCCACAGAAAGTCAGATGCACAAAGTGGTGCATGCATCTGAAATTCATTTGGAGTGGTAAGAGGCTCTGGCATTACCTCTTTCTCTCTGCTTGCAAATAAATAATTTAAAAAACCATGACTCTGAGGGGATCCTTGTGTTGGATTCTTTGTGAATTAAATAGCCCTATGGGTGGAGTGAACACCAACAGAGAGAGATCACATTTGCTATCAGAGTTCACACCAGACGCAAGTCCTTTAAGTGTGACCAGTGCAGACAGACTTTCAGACACTGCCCAGACATCAAACATCAGAGTCTTCACCCCACACAAGAAGCCCTATAAGCACAGGGAGTGAGGGAAGACCTTGAACCATGGCTGAAACACCAGAAAACTCACAGCACAGGGGAGCCTTGTGCATGTGAGGAGGAGTCGGCTCGGGGCGCTCCTGCCTGGGGCACCAGAACCCCCATAGGGAGAAGCGGAGCTGGGCAGCCTTGCAGCTGTGACTCCCTTGGTAAACACTGGGTGGAGACCCAGGCTTCGTGCACAGTGTACCGACAGTGGGCCTGGCTGCCTGGCTCCGCTGCCACCAGGAAAATCCACCCATCAGACATGTGAGCCTACAAGGGCCTCTCTTCCCAGTGAGTTTGCACCAAGAGATAACACAGAGCTGCTGGAGGCTGGTTGCTAGCTGCAGTTCGGGCCGTTTGTCCCAGCTGCTCCCTGCTTTTTGGAACTTGCAGACCCTTGAACTTTTTGGAACACTTTACCTGGAACTTACAGACACTTTAGCAAGGCTTTGGGACACTGAAACCATGCAGCAGGAGATGCACCCCAATTGGTGAGTGCCAACACTTGCCTCTGCCACTTCTGCCTGCATTATCCACTGCTTGGGCATTGATCAGCACTTTTGAAGGCTTAGGGCTGTGAATGCACAACCCCTCCCGCCAGGGATTCTGGAGGCCAGCCCCATGCAATCAAGTATTGCAAGGAGGTGAGTACCCTGAGCTGAAAAGCAGTTTGCTATGACCATCTTCGGAGGCCCTGGTCCCCAGTGAACAACATCATATCCTGATTGTGCTATGCAGCTGGCTTCAATGACCATCTTGCAGGTTTTTCTCTTAAATACCTGAGCCACCAGCCCCCAAGCTCAGTCCCCTGTCCCTGGAACTAGACCACACTGTGCCCTCCTCCCAGCCACATCCCCAACAAGCAGCCTGCACTCACCAAACACAAGCTCCTCGGGACCTTACACCCTGGCATCGGGCTATATTCTTGGTCTGGCCATGGGGTGGCCCCCTGGGTGCCATCAGCAGCTAATCTTCAGACACAGCAGTGGCCCTGCCCCATGGTGGACTGCCTTTCAGGACCCACAAGGTGGGGCAAGGACAAAGAATGCCATCCAGCCAAGTGTCTGGCCCCCAGGATGGGGTCCCTAGAGACCTGGAGCAGAGTCAACATGACAGAATCACCCTCATTCCCCTTCCAGTTGCTGCAGCTTGATCCTTCCAGCATAAAGCTTAGGGGGGAAGTCAAGAGAGCCAGCGTCTTCCTCCCTCACAGAGGAAGCAGTAGCAGCCCACTAGGGACATGCACCCATTAAGGGCTATCACTGTACGAGTCCCTTGGTAATCGGAAAGCTGTTGTGGAGGAAGCCCAGGAAGCCCTTTGGGTGCCACGTGGAGCGGCCATTAGTCCTGGCTGGCTGCCTGCTGCGGAGCCCCAGCACCGGCTCTTTACTTGAGCGACATAAACCTGGACCCACATCCTCTGAATGATGTTCAGAGCTCTCTTGAGAAGAGGCCTGGGGGCAACCTCAGACCCCCGAGCCAAGCACTGGGGTTCTGATTGTAGGAACCTGTTCGACTGGAACCAGACATTTCTTGGATTTCTTGGGCGCGCGTGTGCACACAGGCCCTGGGCTCTACCTGGCAGCACCTCCCCAGCCGCCAGATCCCGCGGGCCCCACCCTCCCTGCCTTGTCTTGCAGGAAGAGTTTGGAGCTGCTCCGCGGCTGCTCCGTGTCACTCACGGAACAGAGGGACTCTGCCACAGCCCTGACGCTGACTGTCCCTCTGGGGAGAACTTTGTGAGCTACAAGAGCCTCAGGAATCGTCTCAAGGGGGCAGCAGAAGTGGGCCCTGGTCTGGGCCCAGGTCTCTTCTACTCGGGGAGGGTGGCTCTGACTATTGGCTTAGACTTGGCCCTGGCCAGCTCTACCAAGGTTTCTCTGATCGGCTGTGGCTCCAGGACATACTTTGGGCCCATCCCAGTCTGACATCGTGACATCATCATTTCCTGTGCAAGTGACCTAGGACAGAGGAAGACGGGAGAGGGGCCCCCCATGGAGAAAGGCCAAGCGCCCTGGCTCCAGGGACAGATGTTCTGTGACTTCTGGGGAGGCTAAGGGGATGGGATGAGCTCTGGGGCGGGCTCCAGGTACAGTTCAGATGGGAGCCTGCTTTATGTACTACGCTTACCTGCAGGTCAGGAGATGGAGCCTGGTGCCAGTTATACCTTGCAGAACCCCTAGAGGCTGGTGTCTGCTTTCCCCTGGTTTCTCCTCGCGGAGAACAAGTGAACTGTCCTTTCCTTGGCCCAAACCCCTGGGACCATATTTGTCTGCACTAGCAACTCACCGCCACCACCCAGTCGAAGCTGTGGCCCTACAGGCGGGTCCTACCATTGGCTCAGCTCCTTGAAGGAGCTCCGGGTCTGCAGAGGGTTCCTGGCACCTCAGAGCCGGCAGCACGTGGCTGGCTGTCCACGCCTCGCCTTGGCCACGTCAATGGCCTGGCTCCTTCGTGTTCAAACTTCTCTTTTCCCGTGTCTGGCTCCTGGTGTGGTGTGTCTGGTGCCCTATCCATTCTCTGTGGAAGGTGCATCCTGCCTCCTGTGCTAAATCGCAGTGACTGGTGTGTGGTGAGAGCTTTCCTACCAGCTGTTGTCAATGGCTGCTGTTGTAGACGCTATCCTCAGCCTGGTGTTTCCCACTCTTTTTTTTTTTTTTTTTTTTTTTTTTGGTTTTTCGAGGTAGGGTCTCACTCTAGCACAGGCTGACCTGGAATTCACTCTGTAGTCTCAGGGTGGCCTCGAACTCACCGCGATCCTCCTACCTCTGCCTCCCAGGTGCTGGGATTAAAGGCGCCACACCACCACGCCCGGCCTCCCACTCTTATTTTGTATTGTCTGATAATTTCACCTTCCAACTCACCAAGGTTTTTCAACTTTTGCTTTCATGTAATATCTTCAGTGCTTCATCAGTGACATCAACACTAGGGGGGGGGACATTCTGTTTGGGGGTTCACTTCTGTAACTTGCTTTGTATGTGGCACCTTCAGCCCCATGGACAGCTGGTCTCCATGTGGCCTTCCAGCTGCTGCCATAGTTGTGTGATCACGTGCTGCCTTCTGCTGCTGGATGTCTGTTTTCATCATAGAATAAATGTCTATTTCCTCTCCCCAAAATGGGGGGGGGGCATGGAAATTATACCCTGCCCTTTGATTAAAAAGACAGTAATCGGGCTGGAGAGAGATGGCTTAGCGGTTAAGCGCTTGCCTGTGAAGCCTGAGGACCCCGGTTCGAGGCTTGATTCTCTAGGACCCACGTTAGCCAGATGCACAAGGGGGCGCACGCATCTGGAGTTCGTTTGCTGTGGCTGGAGGCCCTGGCGTGCCCATTCTCTCTCTGTCTATATCTGCCTCTCTCTCTCTCTCTCTGTCCATCGCTTTCAAATAAATAAAAATAAACAAAAAATTTAAAAAAAAGACAGTAATCTACTAACTGAGATTCCTTCACTCAGGAGGAACAGGTAGGAGGATGATTGTGAGTTTGAGGCCAGTCTACGACTAGAGAGAGAGTTCCAGGTCAGCCTGGGATAGAGTGAGACCCTACCTTGAAAAAAAATAAAATAAAATAACTACAAGTTTTCTGAAGTAGTTATTGTAGTGGCTTGAATGTAATGCCCCCCATCTTTAGGAAGCAGAGCTGTGCTGGAAGAAGTATGGCACTGGGGTCTGGTCTTGGGGTGTTACAGACTAGCCCTACTTACCTTTCTCTCCTCCCCCCCTTTCCTTTCCACTTCTTCCCTGCTGATGTGACAATGTGATTCCAGTTTCCAGCTCCTCCAAGCTTTCCCACAATGATGGAATTCCCCTTGAACCTATAAGCTGAAAGCAAACCCTTCCTTCCTTAAGCTGCTTTGGGTTGAGGTTTTTTTTTTCTTCAAATTTTATGATTTATTTGCAAGCAGGGTGAGAAGGGAGAATGGGCATGCCAGGGCCTCTTGCCACTGCAGAGGAAACCCAGATGCATGTGCCACTTTGGGCATCTGGCTTTACGTGCGTACTGGGGAATTGAACCCTGGACATCAGGCTTTGAAAGCAAACTCATTTAACGGCTCAGCCATCTCTCCAGCCCCTGGTTGAGTATTTTGTCATAGCAACAAGAAAGTAACTGATAGAGTTATGGTGTTAGGAAGCTAGTCCTTCTGGGTACTAAAACAGAGGTGCATTTAACTACTATTGTATGAAAATGCAGATGAGTTAATAGAAAGCAACAGAAAACAAATAAATAAGGGCAAAATTACTTAATATGTGATAAAAGTAATACTTCAAATCATTGGAAAATTATATTCAATAAATGTCATGGGCACAACTGGATAGCCACATAGGAATTAAACATCAATTCTTTACTTCATAGCTCACATTAAAGAAATCCTAGATGGGTCCAACATTTTACCATGAAAATGAAACATCGAGGGCAGATTAGGAGTCAAGAGAGACTTGCCTCTTGGGTGGGTCTGTGAGATCGTTTCCCGGAAAGACTAATGGAGTGAGGAAGGGCTTCCCTCAGAGTGGGCGGCATTCGGGCGGTGAACATGCCAAGAGGACACCAGGCCTTTTGCCTGGCTGCCCATGCTGCTCACCGGGGTGCCCATCTGCCCTGCCGGCAGTCCTTTGCAGACAGTGGAATGCAGTTTCATCAGCCTTCCGTGATGACCAAAGACGAGCCGCTCTCCAGGAATCCTGCAGGACTTCGGTGCCTGATGGAGACTGCTGAGGCGTCCAGCCACGTGGACGAACAGCTCCTGGGTTCGCTGGCTCTTAAGCCTGTAAACAGCCATTTGTTAGGCTGCCCAGCCCACATCCTGAAAGCTGTCTACTAATACATATTCATTCAATTGGTTCTGCTCCTCTAGAGAGCCCAAAAACATCATAAAGTTCAAGCATACAATTTCATTTTTGTAGGTTTTGAAAGTAATAGTAGGAACAGAAATTATGGGGATAGTTCTCCAGAATGAGTCTCAGCAAGTCCCAACTTGCACATAGCTTGCTGTTATTGAATATCATTTCTTGCCCAGGAAATGATCTGGATGGTGGCTATAAAATCAGGCAAGTCCCAGTTCGGTCCTGCCACAGTCTTTTTGTACCAACACAGCAAAAGAGCTAGGACTAGTCATTTCTGAGGAACATAAATGGATTTCTCAGTTTTGGAAGCTGAAACTCTAAAATCAAGGTGCCAGCAGGTTCCACTGTCTGCTGAGAGCTACTTCCTCAGTATATCGCTGCATTGTCCAGGTAAAAACCACTGTGTCCTCCCAGGGCAGAAGAGTGAAAAAGAAAGTGAGCTAGTTAATCCCAGCACTCGGGAGGTAGAGGTAGGAGGATCGCTCTGAGTTTGAGGCCACCCTGAGACTCCGCAGTGAATTCCAGGCCAGCCTGGGCTAGAGTGAAACCCTACCTTGAAAAACCAAAAATAAATAAATAAATAAATAAGAAATAAAATGAACCTACTTCCAGACACCCCTCCTTTTTTGTTTGTTTGTTTGTTTGTTTTGTTTTGTTTTATTTTTCTAGGTATGGTCTCACTCTAGCCCAGGCTGACCTGGAATTCACTATGTTGTCTCAGGCTGGACTCACATTCAGAGCAAGCCTCCTAACTCTGCCTCCTGAGTGCTGGGATTAAAGGTGTGTGCCACCACACCCAGCTATAAGCCCTTCCATAGTCCTAGTCACCCTTCCAGAAGGCAGGAACCTTCATGACCTCTCATCATGACCTGTCCTAGAGGACCTCACCTCCAATCACATCATCTTGGTGATTATGATTCAACATTGGTTTTGAAGGGGACTCGGTTCAAACCACCAGTCCCCACCACTGTTTGTCACTTACATGACTTTAGGCAGGTTACTTAAGCATCTGAACTTGGTTTCTCCATAGTCAAACAAGGTGATAATGAAATGCCATGAATGAAATAAGTCTATAAAGGTGCTCAGCCCATAGTAGGCTTTGGTTTTGTTTGTTAGTGTTAATGTGCTTATTTAATTGAGGCAGATTTAAATGAACCTGGGGGGACAACATTTGGAGAATTTGTAGCCTTCCTGGAGATAACCGAAAACATTGCAGCAGGATCCATGAGCTGAACCGGGGAGAACGGCTGCAGAGTGGGAGCGCTGGAGGCAGGATGTGTCAGACTTTAACTCTGCCAGTGCATTGAAAGCCCCCGGAACGCTTACAACTGAAAGTGCGATCCAACCTCAGAGGTTCAGATTTAGCAGATAAGGCCGCATTCCAGGCATGTGAATCTGTTAAGCTCCTCACGTCTGTTGTTTGCTTGTTTACTTATCTGTTTTTAGTGTATGGACGTGAGTGAATGTACGTGTCCACCTTCCATCGCCGTAGGAGCTTAGGATCCCGGATGCATGTGTCACTTTGCATCCACATTTGCGTGGGTACTGGGGAATTGGAGCTGGGTCAGAAGGCTTGCAAGCAAGTGCCTTTAACCACTAAGCCAGCTCCCCAGCCCCTCTTCAGGCAGTTTTAATGCGCAGCCACAGTTGAGAACCATGAGCCTAGACCCTTCATTAAATCATCGTTGTTATTCTCATCATGTTGATAGACATCTTCAGGGCTTAGCCATTTCCCTCACACATTTTAAGTCTCATCTGGGCTTTATTTCTCTATATTTTTTTAAAGTCTTTTTTATCTTCCTTGAGTCTTCCTAAGTGCCTTGTAGAATTTCATCATCCCTGTTGATTGACTGATTATTAGGTTGTAAACTCTGAAAACAGTTGGAAGGCTGCCTCCACCAGGGTCCTTTTCCCCAGGTAGTAAACCTGCTGACTGAGAATCCCAACCAGGTGTGCACATCTACCTCCCTGACATCGATCCTTCGCCAGGCAGATATTTCAAACACTGTTTTCTCTCCCTGCTGTTTGTTTTCAACTTCAAGTGGATTAAATAATGATACACATGAAACTGTGCCCAGAAGCTACCAACCACAGTGTTTTGTTTTTGCCTTCACATATTTAGGAGAGGAATGAACTGCAGTAGCAGAAGGTGGGGTTTGAGGTAAGACCACAGCCTCGAGTCCCTGTCTGTCTCTCAATGCTCTGCATCATTGTAAAGGTTCGGTTTTCTCATGGTCAGGTAGATAATAATTCAGAGTTGTTGCGATAATGAAACTATAGGTAGGAAAAAAAAACACTTAGTAAAAGAGAAGATGAATTGTTCTGATTACAAATGGAATAATTAAATCCTTCTACTAAGGATTTACTAAGGTGAATCTATATTACAACTACTTAACCATCACCAGTTTGGAATAGCATTATGTCCTCATGTCTGTCCTTTCTTGTTTGTGGAATCTATCAGATCCTACAACCCTCTCTAAAAGTTAAATCCACTACCCTTATTCTTGCCATTATTGATAGAAGAAAAATTTGTGATTTAAAACTCAAGCAGATGAGTTTATTGGCACAAATGGTACATTCATTTTTTTAAAGTTCTTACAAATATTTTATTTATTTATTTATTTATTTATTTGGAATAGAGAGAAGAGAGAGAGAGAGAGGGAGTATGCAAACAGATTTCCAGGATTTTTGTTTGTCCTGTTCCAGGTTGCTGTCAAGGGCTATCAAGGAGTAAGGACACTGAATGTCCCACTTTTGAGGACAGATAGTTGTGACCAAATCTTGTGTTGTGATAAATGAGGTTGAAGCAACATGGAAGGGAGCAATCATACTAAGATATAAATATGATAGCATTACTCCCATAATTGAGACTTCAAACTTTTCCTATCCTTAGGATAAAATGTCAGAATTCTCAGCAGTAGTTCTGCCTTCAAGCCACACACCCACCCTCTCAGTTACTTGCATGTACCAACACCTTAGGACCTGAGAATGAGCATGCATAGATCTCCTGCCAAGAACCTTGGTACAGGATATAACTGATTCACCGCTGTGTTCCAAGAGCAACGACTGGATTGATGAAGTGTCTTAAGAGGATCGACAGAATTTTGGACAAAGTAAGATAGGAAACCATCACAAGGGTGAAACCCAGGTCTATGGCCTGAGTAATAGGGTAGTTTGGCCAACAGTTTGGAGAAGAGGCAGGAAAGATGGCCCAGTATGACTGCTGCTGAGTGTGAGGTGGTTGCGCATGCTCGGAGGTGATGGGACGCAAGCGCTCAGAATGTGCCAGATGCTGTGCGAGGCCCTTTCACTCATGGCACCTCAGGTAATTAAAGCTAAATGCACACAGAAACTATTAACTATGACTAAACTTTAAGGTCGGCTCTATATAAATTGTTAGGACACACGCTGTATAACCCCACACTGATTCCTCTGGGGAAAATGAGCCATTTATTCTGGGGCAGTTAAAGCATGTCTGATGACTGGAATCACTTCATTTCCCAGGTATCCTTAGAGTGCAGAGCAAAGCAAATATGAATGGCCCCGGGGAATAATTTTATTTTATTCTCACAGAGCATCTTTTGCACGAGTAACCATCAGGCCCAGCTCATTTTATTTATTTCTTTTTTAAATGTTTTATTTATTTATTTATTCGAGAGGAAAAGAGAGGGAGAGGGAACGAGAAGCAGGCAGACGTATATAGAGAGAATGGGTGCACCAGAGCCTCTAGTCACTGCAAATGAACTCCAGATGCATGTGCCACCTTGTGCATCTGGCTTATGTGGGTACTGGGGAATCGAACCTGTGTCCTTAAGCTTCATAGGCAAGTGTCTTAACTTCTAACCCTTACCTTCAGCCCTTGTATTTATTTCTTTTTTAAAAATATCTTTTACTTAGAGAGAGAGAGAATGGCCCAGCTCATTTTATATAAGCCCAATAGGGGTAGAGGGCTAATACTCCCACAGGGACCTCCAACAGTGTTCATCAGTCAATATCACTTTCTAAACCTCTTGCTTTAAAGGTTTTTTCACTTCCTGCTTTTGGCAAGGTTTGAAAAGTCAAATCTCTTAAGCATTTCCTTTTCATAATGATATATTCTACACAGGGACAACATTCTGCAGTCAAGAGTTCATTCCCACTATATCCTTCAAACCTTCTGACTCCGAACTCCTCAGCAATAGAACTGAGCACTTTATCACAGTTAAGAACAGCGTTTCTTCATGGATGGTCTCATTAATGCAAAACACAGCTCTCACATCAAAGGGAATAAGAGAAAGTTTATTCTAATCAAAATACGAATGAATGACCTTACCCCAGGAACATGGATTCAGGTTACCCCAAGTGACATGTTCCATCATGGAAGTGGCAACAGGAATTAAGAATTAAAAATTAATGCATTTACCACACACATCAGTGGGGACCACAGGTAGGTAGCTACCGCAAAGCAGGGGCCACTCTGCCATAGGTCTCAAGTGCTATCTGATAACGCTCAGCTTTTGAGTGCATAGAATCTAGTGGTCTGCTAAGTGAAACCATTCCAAAGCTTTTAGCTGAGAGTGGAGAGGGATGCTGGCTCACATACAAAAGGCAGGCAGTCAATGGTTATTAAGGGGACTGAAGCAGCCTAAGGTAATTTTGACTCTAGATCTCCAACATCCCAACTCTCCATCATCACAAAGGTCAAATTAGTCAACTAGTCTTCTAGGGTCTCCAAGATAGGAGTAGCTTTTTTCCTAGTAATTACAGGTAATAGTCTGTAGCCAGGCACACTGGAATCAACAAGGATGCTTTCTTAAAGCTCACACTAGTGTCCATACACAAGTTCTACTAAGGCAAGATTACTCAAGATGAAGCCCAGGAATTTTCAATATACACATATACATATACATACATACATATATACATATATATATATATGTGTGTGTGTGTGTGTGTATGTGTATGTGTATATACGTATATATATGTATGAATATATATACATATGTATATATATATACACACACATATATATATGTGTGTGTATGATGTATGGGTGTTTGTGGTGTGAATGTGTATGTGTATGTGTGTAGGCACATGTATATGCATGGGTACGTGTGTGTGTGTGTGTGTGTTTGCTTGTGGAGGCCAGAAATCTCCTTCTATTGCTTTCCACCTTACTATTTGAGGATTTGAGACAGGCTAGCTCACCGAATATAGAGCACACTGATTTGATTTGGCTAGCCAGAGAACCCTACAGACTCCCCATCTCTGCCTCTGAATACCGGCACTGCAGACGCACACCTCTAGGTTTG
The DNA here is from genome assembly GCA_036346955.1 of Dipus sagitta. NCBI lineage: Eukaryota > Metazoa > Chordata > Mammalia > Rodentia > Dipodidae > Dipus > Dipus sagitta. The sequence goes on from CM070772.1 coordinate 30,557,109, forward strand.
GCATTTACATGGATTTGAGGGAACTGAACTCAGGTCCTCATGCTTGAATAGCAAGCATTTTACCAACTGAGCCATCTCCCCAGCTTGTTTCTGCAGTTTCAAACAGCTTTTCAAGTGATATTTATGCACACCAGGTTTTGAAACATTGGACATTTTTTTAAATATTTTTATTTATTTGTGACCAGAGAGAGAGAATGGGCATATAAAGTGAACTTCAGATGTATTTATGCTCCATTTTGTGTATGGCTTTGTGTGGGTCCTGGAGAATAAAACACAGGCCAGCAGGCATTGCAGGCAAGTGCCTTTCAACCACTGAGCCATCTTCTCAGCTCAGGAATAATTTTTTTATAAATATATTTTTAAGTATTTTATTTTTATTTATTTGTTTATTTGACAGAGAAAGAGGGAGAGAGAGAATGGGTGCACCAGGGCTCCCAGCCACTGCAAACAAACTCCAGACACATGCTCCCCCTTGTGCTTCAGGCTAATGTGGGTCCTGGGGAATTGAATCTGGGTCCTTTGGTTTGCAAGCAAATGCCTTAACCGCTAAGTCAGCCTCCAGCCCAGGAATAATTTTTTTTTAAGGTCGCTAATTCCCATTATGTAACGTGTCATCAGAAATAGCATGAAATGCATTCTCACAGAGAAGAATAGGCCAGAAGAAGTTGTACATTAGATAAAGATTTAAGTGAAGACAGCAGACTGCCATGAAAAAAATATTTAAAAAGATGTTACCCATCTACTGCTACTACTAGTTATTGCTGGATAACCTGGTTCAATATTAATACATAACTACTAAATATTACATTCGTATTTGTTGATTATTTAAAAAGGTAAGCCAGGCACTGGAGAGATGGCTTAGTGATTAAGGCACTTGCCTGCAAAGCCAAAGGACCCAGGTTCAATTCCCCAGGACCCACGTAAACCAGATGTACAAGGTAGCCCACAAGTCTGGAGTTCGTTTGCAGTGGCTGAATGCCCTGGCATACCCATTCTCTCTCTTTCTCTCTACCTGCCTCTTTCCCTCTCTCTCTCCCTCTCTCTCTCTAAAATAAATAAAATAAAATATTTTTTTAAAAAAGGTAACCCAGGTCTGGTGGCATATGCCTTTAATCCCAGCAGAGGTAGGAGGATGACCATGAGTTTGAGGCCAACCTGAGACTACATAGTGTATTCCAAGTCAGCCTGAGTGAGAGCGAGACCCTATCTTGAAAAACCAAAATAAATAAATAAAAAGGTAAGTAAAGATAAATATACTGAAAGGAGAATGCTTATAATTAACAACTTTTACTGAAAGCAGGAAACATACACATTGAAAAATAATGCCTAGGTGACCAGTTTTGTTTTTAAGAATTTGTTGTGATTTTTGTTTACTTGACTTTCAGTAAGTGCCTTTCAATAAATTTTCCTGAAAGGTATAAGAGAACTGATTCACTGAACTGAACTCTCAGTAGCTGTCCACAAACCTCTACTCAGTGTTTCAATGTCTGTGTCACCACACACAGGAAAATCACATTATATACAAATAAATATCACACATCAACAATCACATCTATGATATGTACTTAATGATTACTACTCTTATTTTCCAATACAAAGATTTTTTTGTTATTTAATACTGTTATTTAAAAAATAAGTAAATTCTATTATTTGAAAGATACTAGGCAAATGGAAATATATTAGACTAGATTTCTTTGGAAGTATATAATCTGTATTTCTTAAATTTGAAAAAGAGAAGAAAAAAATTACTTCTGTGGATAAATATATTTACAAAGATGCAGGTTTTTTTAATTCAGATAATCAAATATTAATTTCTAAGTACTTTTACTAAATAAGTAGGAATTTCTATTATCCCTCAACTAAACATAGGTAAGAATAACAGAAAAGAGATACATATTATGCATGCAAGGAAAATTAAAACTTGGGATGTTGGGGGTGGGCTTATGCTTTGATGTACAAAAGAACCATTGTTAATGTGGGACAAAACCTCCCCAGTGTGGCACAGAGATTAAAGAGGAGGGAGTTTCTAGCAGATCAAGGTCAACTGAGATATGTGAAAAACATAAATGCTATTAATCTAGTACCGCAGGAATCACAGGAGTTCAGCAGGGTATGGTTATGTGGCAGAGTTCGAGGCAGGAGTGTTCGTGTCACTTTGTATTAGATAATGAGCATATTCATCAAGATTCCTAAATACCATCCAAGCTGGCACAGAAGAGCTTTAAGGAGCTTGAGAGAAGAAATCAAAGGAGCAGATCTGAGGCTGAGCAAGGTAATAGGGATGTTCAAACAGCGCGGCAAGTTTCGATACTTGCAGGCAGCCATACAATATCACTCGGCAGGAAATAGCGTGAGAAAGGATTTCTTAGTTGGACTGCGAACAGCTTATTATGTCGAATGTGGCCTTACTCATTGTGCCCGTGTTTAACAGTCAGAGAGGATGCAGACGGTATTACCTTACAAGACGGCATACGGGAAGACATGGGGTTCTTTTCTTTTATAACTCATTTGAAATACAAAATGAGTCACTTCTTCCCTCAGGAAAACGCTAGTCACTAAATAAGTATCATTCCTTGTTTTCTGATTCAGTCTGACTGATGTTTGATGCTTTCAGTCTAAATCTTATGTTAAAAACTTACATGTCTTTCTCTCTCTCTAGGCCAATACCTTTTAAAAACACAATTATGAAGAACTGAAAATAAAGGGCATGAAAAAAGAAAAAGCCAGACATGGTGCCGCACGTCTTTAATCCCAACACCCAGGAGGCAGAGGTAGGAGGGTCGCCATGAGCTTGAGGCCATCCTGAGGCTACAAATTGAATTCCAGGGTCAGCCTGGGCTAGAATGAGGCCCTACCTCAAAAAGAAAGAAAAAAGAAAAAGAAAAAGGAATTGAGAAGAAAAAGAGAACACTGATAACATAGTGCACATAATCCAATGATCCACAGAGGAAGAAAAATAAGAACAGAAAGTGACAGTAAGTAAGTAATATAATGTTTATATTTATTTGCAAGGAGAAAGAGAGAGAGAGAAAGATGAGAGAGAGAGCAGGCATGACAGGCATCCTGGGCTCCAGATGCATGCACCACTTTGTGCATCTGAAATAGCAGACTACAGTGTAACACAGTGTCAGTGGATTGAACTTCTACCTATCCAATGAGGCATAGAACCCTGTACACATACTGCAAAATCTTCAAGAGCAAATACCCCAGAAGACTGGCCCATGAATACCATCTTATCTGAGTGCAGCTGGCAAGATGTACTGAGTGTCCATGACATTTCAACTGTAGTCACTCATTAATTCAACAAACACTTCGGGCTTTGCCTGCTCAAGGCATAAAAGATTGTGTCGTGAACAAGACAGACATGATTCCTGCCCCCATACGCCTGTTGTTTTAAGATTGAGAGCTTGGAATATAATTCAGCATCCAAACACTTGCCGAGCATGCACAGGCACCAAGTTCAAAGACCAGAAGCAATAGTAATGATTTTATAGATATCTCAAAAATTCACGACCCCTTTACAATACAGCCTTACTTGGAAACGTTTGCAGATATAGCTAGCCAAGACTTAAGATAAAGTCATATGGATTTAGGTTGGGACCTAACCTCAATGACTGGTATTCTTATATAAAAGGAGCAGACGAGGGTTGGAGAGATGGCTTAGCAGTTAAGGCGCTTGCCTGTGAAGCCTACAAACCCAGGTTTGATTCTCCAGGTCCCATGTAAGCCAGATGCACAAGGTGGCACATGCATCTGGAATTCATTTGCAGTGGCTAGAGGCCCTGGCATGCCCATTCTCTCTTTCTCTCTCTCTCTCCCCCCCCCCCCTCTGTCTCTCTGTCTCTCCCTCCCTCCCTCTGTGTGTGTGTGTGTGTGTGTGTGTATGTCTCAATACAAATAAATTATTTTTTTTAAGAAGGAGCAGATGAGAGGCAGAAGAAAGCAGATGGAGGTAGAAATGGGAGTGATACCTTCCACAAGCCAAGGAGCACCAAACATTGGTCCCAGACACTGGCAGTGCATGGAAGAGCGTTGGGAAGGAACCCACCTTGCCAACTCTGTGATTGCAGACTTTTCTGACCTCTACTACTGAGAAGCAATACATTTCTTCTGTCTTAACATAATTTGTTACACTGACCTTCTGAATTTGCTACACTGGCCCTTGCAGAAAATTTGTCCATAAAATGAGCAGGTGTACTGAAGACCCCATCACCTGAGTGAGCAGAGGATGCACACACACACACACACACACACACACACAGCCTTTGAAAAAGTCTTTGATCAAAGTACCAAAGGACGAGGACGAGTTACCAACAGATGTACAGACAAGCAGGGCTGGGAGGGACTTGGACAGCATCGAGTCATCTTACTCAGTCCACAGCTGAAGAAATGGAAGTGATCTGTCTTTTGGCTTCCTTTCTCATTTGCCTCAACAGAGGCACAGATGGTTTGTTCTGTCTCAGGCAGGAAATCTCCATCTGGCTGATGCCCTAAGTGATTTTGCTGGATTCTCAGCGAGGGGGATTTCTTACCAGTAACACAGGAACCAAAGCATTCATCAATTCAACAGTTGTTCCAGAGCTCTGATGCTGTAAGTCACAATGGGAGAAGCAGCAGTATAAATTGTCCCTTAGAAATACATACCCAATCCCGCAGAGCAGTCTTGATTCATTAAACCATCAGCAAAGTCAACCAAGAATATTATTAGTTCCTCGGGTCAAAATCAAAGGATCAAAACAAGGCTGAAGTAGAAAGAAACATCTTGGTCTCTTCTAACCACTATACCAGAATACCTTAGGCCAAGTGACAACAGAAATTACCTCTCACAGTTCCACAGGCCAGGAAGTACAAGATCAAGGCACTGACAGATTTGGTCTGGTGGGGACCTAATGCCTCATTCATAGAGGAATGGGGCTGTCTTTTCCCATGTCTCACATGGTGGGAGGGGCAGAGAATTTCTGTGGGGCCCTTTTATATGGGCACTAACCCCAGTAAGAGATAAGTTATGATTGCATGTCAATTATGAAGGCTGTGCTCTCAGAACTAAAGGCCTTCTGCTGCAATCAGCTTCACGTTGCTGGACAAACACCCCACCAAAAGCAGCTTATAGGAAGAAGGGGTTTATTTCAGGCTTACAAATATCAGGGGAACACCATCAATGGTGAAAGGAGCTGGCTCATTTCAACAGATCCAAGCAGAGACACCATCGCACAGCCAGCGAGCAGGAACATCCCAGCTGCTCTCCACACACCCCAGGGCTGGACTAGAGCCCCACCCATGGTGACACACCCTCTGCAGCAGGGAGTCTGCCTGCTAAGGGCTCCAGTTTCGAACCCAGTTTTAATAAAACATCTGAATCTATGGGGTCATAGATTCAAGCTATCCCATTCAAACAACCACACTTCCAAAGGCCCCACCTCCTAAAACTGTCACATGAGGGGTTGAAATTTCAGCACATGAATTTTGAGGGGATCTAAATGATTCAGTTCATTGTAAACTGTAGAACATTCCCATCTGTGGTGCTTGAAACAAGGGCAGAACTGAGGGTCTTTAAAGCACACTGATTCTACTACTCATACTGGAAAATAAAAGTCCAAGTAAACCAGAACCAAGGCATACATACACACAAGGACTACTTTACAGCCTTCAGAAACCATGAAAGTAGTCACAAACTTTAGTAGGTCAAAAATCTGTGAAAGAAGAAATGTTACCTAGTGTAGGTGCAGAGGCTGAGAGGGCGGGCAGAAGGTGAACACAGGGGAGCTGAGCAGCCAAGGCTTCCACTGTGCTCCTGGGGAGGAACAGAAACTGGAGTTCAGCCCTATCAGGAGACTGACCATGAGAAAAGCCAAGATCCTGGAGGGAAAAGAAGCACAGGAAAAGGAGCCTGGTGGATGGAGCTGCTGTTCCTCTTGAGACAGTCACCATCTGTTTCTAGGTCAACCCAAGAGATGGAGCAAACTGGTCCAGAAAGTGTCTACCCAGAGGCTGAGACACTAAACAGAGCTGCTGGCAAGCTCACGGGGCTGGAAAGAGGTTTGTAAAACTGGAGTTCAGGAGCAGCCAAAGTGGAAGTGCTCAAGTAAACATCCCAAGGCTTTGAGACTTTCTGTACTCCAGATAGAAGTCAGAGCTAACCCCAGACAAAGCATGGGAGCCTTGAAGACCTAGATGCAGTTTCGAGTCAGCTTGCTTTCTGATTGGATTAAGGTGATCAGCTCTGTAAAAAGTGAAAGAACATTTTTTCTGAAACAACAACACCTAGACGTTTCCTAGCTTTTCAGGCAAGCACCTTAATCCCCTGGCCACCTCTCCAGTCCCTTTCTCTAGCTTTTCTAAACACCGTTGAGTCTTTCACCCATAGAGAGTTCACAAAGGATCAAAGGCAAACTTGTCATGTATGAAACCAGAAGCAGACCTGGCCAGGGTCTTTGATAACTCAGGAATGGGTCTCTCCTCTGGAGGCTGTCACTCTCTGTGGCATGTTTTTTTTTGAAAAAAAATGTTTTATTTATTTGAAGGGGGAGAAAGAAGCAGATATAGAGAGAATGGGCAAGCACGGCCTCTAGCCACTGCAAACAAACTCCATACACATGCACCACCTTGTACATCTGGTTTACATGGGTACTGGGGGAATTGAACCTGCGTCCTTAAGCTTCATAGGCAAGTGCTTTAAATGCTAAGTCATCTCTCCAGCCCATGTGGCATGTTCTTAATAAGAGAGAAAAGAGGCCATATTGCGCATAAGTGCATTTCTTTTTTGTTCTGTTAAGACATCCTCTTATATAGTCCCAGGCTAGCTTTGAACTCATGTTGTAGCTGAGAATCACCTAGAACTCCTGATCTTACCTGCTGGGATTATATGCCCAGCCCACAGATGCATTCTCTTACTCTGTCAAGCCAGGATCTCCCCAAATTCCTACTCTCAGAAATGCACAGTGCTTAAGTGTTTAAGTAAAGGTGGATTGTGTGTGAGAGTGAGAAGCTTAGGGTAGACCTGATCACATAGAGGATGAACCAGAAACTCAGAATGTCACTAGCAAGTCTCCTATGGGCTGTAGTGGGCATCTGTTATTGACCCAAACTGCAGGAAAGTAGTAAATGTAGTTTCCACAACAATTTCATTAGTTTCTTTCTTTCTTTCTTTCTTTCTTTCTTTCTTTCTTTCTTTCTTTCTTTCTTTCTTTCTTTTCTTTTCTTTCAAGGTAATGTTTCACTCCAGCCCAGGCTGACCTATGTAGTCTCAGGCTGACCTGGAACTCACAGCAATCCTCCTACCTTTGCCTCCCAAATGCTGGGATTAAAGGCATGTGCCACCACGGTGGGCAGTATGTCTTTATTTTATGTGTGTGTGTGTGTGTGTGTGTGTGTGTGTGTCATTGGGGGTCAGGAGAGAACATGGGACAGTGTTAGACACTGAAGAACTAAAATTCCTCCAACAAGCCATCCAGTTACCAAATTCAGTTTACTTTCCTTGGAATTTTCTTCTTTTCTCTAGTTTCTTCTGTGGACAATGCATGCCATCCCCTTCCTTTAAGATGTCCTAAAAGCTATGCACACTCGCCTGTCTTGCCCAAAGTCCTGGCACCACATTTTCCCTGAGGTAACAGCTTCTGGAGCCAAGGCTAGGGCTGGGGAGAAGATCCCCTCCCCCCCCCCCCCCCCCCCCCGCCCCACCGACCTCCCGCAGCACTAAAGGCCCAGCATGAAGAACTCTAACTCGACAAGCATCTCCCGGGTGAGGGAACCATTGGCTGCATGTAATCAGGCCCACGTGAGGCTTTGCTGTGGGCACCACACCTGGGTGGTGTACACATTCCCAGACTGAAAACGAGTGGAGAGTTTGGGCCCCTCTCCCATCCCCTAATTACTTTCAGCAGTGAAGCAGTTAATGCAGTCTTCCTCCTCTTGGCTGGGATTTTCACTTTTTTTATTGGCACCGATTTCTCCCTGGAGACAATAGCAGATTGTTTCTGGTGAGTGCAGAAGGATCTTGTTCTGGCAGGCACACTTCCAGTCAACAAGCTTCACATCCTCTGCAAGAAACGTGCATGTGCCTTGTTCGAACCTGACTTTCAAGTGCCTTTCATAGAGACAGCCAGCCTAACCGCAGCCTGCAGCAGTGTTATGAACTTACACAAAATTGAAGCCGACAAAGCTCTTACAGATAGAAGCAAACCCAAAAGGGGTCAGGCAAAGAGGCAGCCACTCTGATCCCCTGGCCGAAAAGTTCTCCACCTCACACTCTGTTCACATCACCTGCTTAGAGAAAGCCCTTCTTATTCCTCATGCTTTTGCCCCACTTAGCAGCTTTCAAACAGTTATATTGGCCAATTCTAACCACAACAGTCACCCCAGATGAGGAGCTTCGCTGGCAGGAATGGAAAAAATTTCAAGCAATGCAGATCTTCCTACTGGGCTACAGGGTCTATCCCCCACCCCCCAGGACCAGAATTCCTTCTCACCATGGGTTAGTTACTCCATGGTTTCTCACGTCCTGGGAAAAGTGACACACATGTGGCCTCTATGAGTGCTGTCTAGAGGACAAGAAATCAGAACTAAGACCTTCATGCAGGCATAGTTCATAAAACACAACACCACACTGAAGTTTAGTAGAGATTATGTGAAGCTGGGCATTGCGGTACACATCTTTATCCAGTACAGGTAACGCTGAGGCAGGAAGATCACAAGTTCCAAGCCAGCCTGTGATACAAAGCAAGACACTGTCTCAAAAGAAAAATACTTTAAATAAAAGGGGGGGCTGGAGAGATGGCTTAGTGGTTAAGGTGCTTGCCTGCAAAGCCAAAGGACCTAGGTTCAATTCCCTAGGACCCACGTAAGCCAGATGCACAAGGGGGCGCATGTGTCTGGAGTTTGTTTGCAGTGGCTGGAGGCCCTGGCATGCCCACTCTCTATCTGCCTCTCTCTCTCTCTCTCTCTGTTTCTTTCTTTCTCAAATAAATAAATAAAAATAAAATAAAATAAAATAAAAATACTTGTGTGAAGACACAATTTAAAGATAAGGAAATAAAACTAGTCAAGCTTAAAGGGGTTACCAATGATCACACACATTTAAAAAGGCCAGTCTGTTGGGCTTGCCTCAAAAAAAAAAAAAAAACTATAGGAAGAATTAACAGAGACTAACACATAATTGGTAAGCGTTTTTTGTTTTTTTCTAATTGTGCCACAGGTGAGTATCTATGCCACCCCACATGTTCTTATAAAGCAACACTAGCATGCTTCCATCACAGTCCAGTCTTTTCTTCCCTTATGCCTATCTGGACTTGGTGACTGTCCCAGTGGAGAGAATACTGCAAAACTGAAGCTGCATGGCTTCTGAGGCTAAGGCACAAAGGCAATATATGGCTTTTTCCTTAAATCTGGATCAAGGACTAAGGTGGGGCAGGCAACTCCATGGGTACCTGTTCATCTGAATTGACTGGTCTATGGTCTCATGGCTCTTCTTGTCAGAGGAAAATGAAGACTATAGTTAAAGAAGGAGGCAAAAGCTAACATTTTTGTGGGATGGACCAAGACTCCTGAGAAGAGAGAGAGAAGGAGAGTGTCAAGGGCTTCATACGGAAGTCAGTGGCAGAGCCCTTGCCTACCTCATGTAAGGCCCTGGGTTTGATCCCCAATGCTGTAGGAAAACTCCACGAGGGTGGGTATCTGTTTTGAACACACCAACCCGATTCTGGGTCTTTGAGAGAGAGCAGATGGAGAAACGGAGACAGTCGAGTCCGTGAAAGACTGTGAGACTCTTGGGGCCCAGCACAGCCTGCCAGCCCCCCTGTATGCACTGAGCATGTTGGGTCCTTGTTATCAGATTAATACAACATCTCAGCAGTTTTGTGTGGTAAGATTTATAAAACAACATTTACATTTTGGCCATTTTAAAGGTATAGGTCAGTGCACTACATACATTTACAATATTATGAAACCTCAAACTGTCCACCAGCCCAGAATGCTTTCATCACCCAAAGCCTACCCATTAAATAATAACTGCATACTCCCCCTTCTAACTGCTAATGACTGCTTCTCCTATGTGGTTCTTGCAGCTGTAACAAAATACCACATATTGGGTAGCTTATAAAAAAAAATAATAAGCTTGGGGCTTAGCGGTTAAGGCATTTGTCTGCAAAGCCAAAGAACCCAGGTTCGATTCCCTAGGACCTACATTAGCCAGATACACAAGGTGACACATGCATCTGGAATTCATCTGCAGTGGCCCTGGCGTGCCCATTCTCTCTCTCTCTCTCTCTCTCTCCCCCTCTCTCCCCTCCCCCCTCTTTCTCTGTCAAATAAATAAATATTTTAAAAAATTAAAAATAAATAAAAATAAACCTGTATCTTACAGTTCTCGATCCTGGAAAGTGTGAAATCAAGCCATCCACAGGCTTGGTGTCTGGGCCGTTCCCTGACTCGAACATGGCTCCTTGCTGCCATGTCCTCACATGACAGAGGAGTGAGGTGACTCGGGGACTCGTTTGACCTCTTTTATCCCATATAAAGGTACTACCCTATGACACAATCACTTGCTAGAGGCCTCGCCTCTTAATACTGCATATTAGCCATTTACTTTCACATGTGACTCTGGAGAACACATTGAGACTAAAACATCATTGTTCTACTGTCTGTCTCTATAAACCTGACCATTCCGAGTCCCTCACGTAAGAGGAATCATGTTTAATTATTAACCTCTTTTCTTTTCCCTGTTAGCAGAATTTTTTTCCAGGTTCATCCATGGCACAGCATATATCAGAATTGCATTCCTTTTACAAGGCCACTTAGTAGTTCATCACGAGTATAGCCATTAATCCAGCCACAGGCACTTCGTCTGCTTCCACCCTTCACTACTGTGAACGCTACATGTAGGCGTGCAAGTGTCTTTGTGGTTATTTACTCTTTGGGTATATACTTGGGGAGGAGTGGGGACCTGCCCAGTATGCTTGAACACTTGGATCCTTTTCTCCAAAGTTCCCTTGCATCTTAAAACTGCACTTCAAACCCCCAAGAAAATCCAGGTCCAGCCATGCTGCCTTCTCAGGTGTTGGCATATGGAGCAGAGCTAAGTGACACAGCCTACTACCAATCACACTGCCTGTAGTTGCCATCTCTCCAGCCTGGGTTGGGCTCATGATACTGTCCATCAATTTTGGGAATCCTGTCATCTACCTCACCAATGGGTACTACAAATTTTCATACCTTTCTGGCCTCAAACCCTTCATGAACTCTTTTCTCTTAGTATTGCACCTTTCATCCCAAAGTGCCCAAGCCTCCAATCATTCATATCATACCTTCATGATTATTTTTTTGCCCCAATTATTTGCTCCAAGGATATCAAGAATTTTTTGTTTATTTTTATTTATTTATTTCAGAGTGACAGAGAGAAGGAGGCAGAGAGAGAGAAAGAGAGAGAAATGGGCACGCCAGGGCTTCCATCCACTGCAAACGAACTCCAGATGCGTGCGCCCCCTTGTGCATCTGGCTAAAGTGGGTCCTGGGGAATTGAGCCTCGAACCTGGGTCTTTAGGCTTCACAGGCAAGTGCTTAACGGCTAAGCCATCTCTCCAGCCCCAAGAATTTTCTTTAAATTATTTTATTAGGAGCTGGGGAGATTGCTTAGTGAACTTTTTGTTTGTTTGTTTTGTTGGGTTTTTTGCTTGCAAAGTCTGCTGGCTCAGGTTTGATTCCCTAGAAGCCACATAAAGTCAGATGCACAAAGTAGCACAAATATCTGGAATTTATTTGTAGTGGCAAGATTTCCTGCCCACTCTCTCTCTCTCTCCCTTTCTGTGTGTGTGTTTACAAATAAATAAGATACTTAAAAATAATAAATTATTTCATTAATTTTTTTTAAACTTTACTTGCGTGCATGCACGTGCACATCTGTGTGTGTGAGTGTGTATGGGCACACCAGGGTCTCTTACTGCTGCAAAGGAACACCAGACACTTGTGCCATTTTTTTTTTAATTTTTTCATTTATTTATTTGAGAGCAACAGACAGAGAAAGAAAGAGGCAGATAGAGAGAGAGAATGGGCACGCCAGGGCCTCCAGCCACTGCAAACGAACTCCAGATGCATGCGCCCCCTTGTGCATCTGGCTAACGTGGGTCCTGGGGAATCGAGCCTCGAACCGGGGTCCTTAGGCTTCATAGGCAAGCGCTTAACCGCTAAGCCATTTCTCCAGCCCACTTGTGCCATTTCTTATACCCAGCTTCCATGGGTGGCTTATGAATTGAATTCAGGCTATCAGGCTTTGCAAGCAAGCACCTTTAATAACTGAACCATATTCCCGGTCCCCACATTACTTAATTTTAATGCTTTATTCCTTTTATCTAGAAAGCTCATTGTGCTGTGCTAAATATACCATTTATAATTGTTATCATCAGTGTATTAGTCTGAGGAAGGGTTTAATTCAGCTTACGTTTCAGGGTTCCAGTCCATCACGGTCAGGAAGGCATGGAAGCAAGCGCTGGAGGCAGCTGGTCACATCAGCACAGGGAGGAAGCAGAGAACAAGGAGTGCTGGTGCTCACCCACCTATATCATTGTTTCCCACTCCAGGAGCCCAGCCAAGGAAACAGTGCCACGTACAGTTCAGAGATTTACCCTCCTCCCCCTCCTCAGTTATCCTAAACTACACAATCCCTCCCTGGCATGACTAAAGAGTCATCAAGATAATCCTACACAGCAGATTCTAGGCCCTATCCAGTCAACCAATCAATGTAAACCAACACAATCAGTGTCTGAACCTATTTTGTGTTACTCTTTCAAAATATCTAAGGCTGGACAAGTTCTGAGGAGAAGAGATTTGATGGCTCACAATTATGGTCGCTGGCAAGTCCAACTTCTGACAACATCTCGCAAAGGCCTCATGCTAAATGGGATCACGTGGTAAGAAAGAGGCGTGGGATAGTGCGTGAGTATCCTAGCAGGCTAAATGGGACCACATGGTAAGACAGTCGGATAGTGTATGAGTAGCACATGCAGGAGAGGGCAAGTACCTGGGAGGCCCTGCTCTGTAGCAACCTGTCAGTCCACTAACCCCGTGTCCCTCCTTCTGTGAGATGGGCATTAGTTCCTTCCTGGATTGGTGCCCTTGTAACTGCTAGGCTGTACCCTTAAAGGCTCCACCACCTTTCGATGCCTTCACATTGGGGACTAAACCTCCAGCATATAAACTTTAGCAAACTACACTATAGCAATCAGTAAGTACATTACCTTCTAAAAATTGTTTCAAGCAATGCAGATCTTCCCTACTGGGCTACAGGGTCTATCCCCCACCCCCCAGGACCAGAATTCCTTCTCACCATGGGTTAGTTACTCCATGGTTTCTCACGTCCTGGGAAAAGTGACACACATGTGGCCTCTATGAGTGCTGTCTAGAGGACAAGAAATCAGAACTAAGACCTTCATGCAGGCATAGTTCATAAAACACAACACCACACTGAAGTTTAGTAGAGATTATGTGAAGCTGGGCATTGCGGTACAACATCTTTATCCAGTACAGGTAACGCTGAGGCAGGAAGATCACAAGTTCAAGCCAGCCTGTGATACAAAGCAAGACACTGTCTCAAAGAAAAATACTTTAAATAAAAGGGGGGGCTGGAGAGATGGCTTAGTGGTTAAGGTGCTTGCCTGCAAAGCCAAAGGACCTAGGTTCAATTCCCTAGGACCCACGTAAGCCAGATGCACAAGGGGGCGCATGTGTCTGGAGTTTGTTTGCAGTGGCTGGAGGCCCTGGCATGCCCACTCTCTATCTGCCTCTCTCTCTCTCTCTCTCTGTTTCTTTCTTTCTCAAATAAATAAATAAAAATAAAATAAAATAAAATAAAAATACTTGTGTGAAGACACAATTTAAAGATAAGGAAATAAAACTAGTCAAGCTTAAAGGGGTTACCAATGATCACACACATTTAAAAAGGCCAGTCTGTTGGGCTTGCCTCAAAAAAAAAAAAAAACTATAGGAAGAATTAACAGAGACTAACACATAATTGGTAAGCGTTTTTTGTTTTTTTCTAATTGTGCCACAGGTGAGTATCTATGCCACCCCACATGTTCTTATAAAGCAACACTAGCATGCTTCCATCACAGTCCAGTCTTTTCTTCCCTTATGCCTATCTGGACTTGGTGACTGTCCCAGTGGAGAGAATACTGCAAAACTGAAGCTGCATGGCTTCTGAGGCTAAGGCACAAAGGCAATATATGGCTTTTTCCTTAAATCTGGATCAAGGACTAAGGTGGGGCAGGCAACTCCATGGGTACCTGTTCATCTGAATTGACTGGTCTATGGTCTCATGGCTCTTCTTGTCAGAGGAAAATGAAGACTATAGTTAAAGAAGGAGGCAAAAGCTAACATTTTTGTGGGATGGACCAAGACTCCTGAGAAGAGAGAGAGAAGGAGAGTGTCAAGGGCTTCATACGGAAGTCAGTGGCAGAGCCCTTGCCTACCTCATGTAAGGCCCTGGGTTTGATCCCCAATGCTGTAGGAAAACTCCACGAGGGTGGGTATCTGTTTTGAACACACCAACCCGATTCTGGGTCTTTGAGAGAGAGCAGATGGAGAAACGGAGACAGTCGAGTCCGTGAAAGACTGTGAGACTCTTGGGGCCCAGCACAGCCTGCCAGCCCCCCTGTATGCACTGAGCATGTTGGGTCCTTGTTATCAGATTAATACAACATCTCAGCAGTTTTGTGTGGTAAGATTTATAAAACAACATTTACATTTTGGCCATTTTAAAGGTATAGGTCAGTGCACTACATACATTTACAATATTATGAAACCTCAAACTGTCCACCAGCCCAGAATGCTTTCATCACCCAAAGCCTACCCATTAAATAATAACTGCATACTCCCCCTTCTAACTGCTAATGACTGCTTCTCCTATGTGGTTCTTGCAGCTGTAACAAAATACCACATATTGGGTAGCTTATAAAAAAAAATAATAAGCTTGGGGCTTAGCGGTTAAGGCATTTGTCTGCAAAGCCAAAGAACCCAGGTTCGATTCCCTAGGACCTACATTAGCCAGATACACAAGGTGACACATGCATCTGGAATTCATCTGCAGTGGCCCTGGTGTGCCCATTCTCTCTCTCTCTCTCTCTCTCTCTCTCTCTCCCCCTCTCTCCCCTCCCCCCTCTTTCTCTGTCAAATAAATAAATATTTTAAAAAATTAAAAATAAATAAAAATAAACCTGTATCTTACAGTTCTCGATCCTGGAAAGTGTGAAATCAAGCCATCCACAGGCTTGGTGTCTGGGCCGTTCCCTGACTCGAACATGGCTCCTTGCTGCCATGTCCTCACATGACAGAGGAGTGAGGTGACTCGGGGACTCGTTTGACCTCTTTTATCCCATATAAAGGTACTACCCTATGACACAATCACTTGCTAGAGGCCTCGCCTCTTAATACTGCATATTAGCCATTTACTTTCACATGTGACTCTGGAGAACACATTGAGACTAAAACATCATTGTTCTACTGTCTGTCTCTATAAACCTGACCATTCCGAGTCCCTCACGTAAGAGGAATCATGTTTAATTATTAACCTCTTTTCTTTTCCCTGTTAGCAGAATTTTTTTCCAGGTTCATCCATGGCACAGCATATATCAGAATTGCATTCCTTTTACAAGGCCACTTAGTAGTTCATCACGAGTATAGCCATTAATCCAGCCACAGGCACTTCGTCTGCTTCCACCCTTCACTACTGTGAACGCTACATGTAGGCGTGCAAGTGTCTTTGTGGTTATTTACTCTTTGGGTATATACTTGGGGAGGAGTGGGGACCTGCCCAGTATGCTTGAACACTTGGATCCTTTTCTCCAAAGTTCCCTTGCATCTTAAAACTGCACTTCAAACCCCCAAGAAAATCCAGGTCCAGCCATGCTGCCTTCTCAGGTGTTGGCATATGGAGCAGAGCTAAGTGACACAGCCTACTACCAATCACACTGCCTGTAGTTGCCATCTCTCCAGCCTGGGTTGGGCTCATGATACTGTCCATCAATTTTGGGAATCCTGTCATCTACCTCACCAATGGGTACTACAAATTTTCATACCTTTCTGGCCTCAAACCCTTCATGAACTCTTTTCTCTTAGTATTGCACCTTTCATCCCAAAGTGCCCAAGCCTCCAATCATTCATATCATACCTTCATGATTATTTTTTTGCCCCAATTATTTGCTCCAAGGATATCAAGAATTTTTTGTTTATTTTTATTTATTTATTTCAGAGTGACAGAGAGAAGGAGGCAGAGAGAGAGAAAGAGAGAGAAATGGGCACGCCAGGGCTTCCATCCACTGCAAACGAACTCCAGATGCGTGCGCCCCCTTGTGCATCTGGCTAAAGTGGGTCCTGGGGAATTGAGCCTCGAACCTGGGTCTTTAGGCTTCACAGGCAAGTGCTTAACGGCTAAGCCATCTCTCCAGCCCCAAGAATTTTCTTTAAATTATTTTATTAGGAGCTGGGGAGATTGCTTAGTGAACTTTTTGTTTGTTTGTTTTGTTGGGTTTTTTGCTTGCAAAGTCTGCTGGCTCAGGTTTGATTCCCTAGAAGCCACATAAAGTCAGATGCACAAAGTAGCACAAATATCTGGAATTTATTTGTAGTGGCAAGATTTCCTGCCCACTCTCTCTCTCTCTCCCTTTCTGTGTGTGTGTTTACAAATAAATAAGATACTTAAAAATAATAAATTATTTCATTAATTTTTTTTAAACTTTACTTGCGTGCATGCACGTGCACATCTGTGTGTGTGAGTGTGTATGGGCACACCAGGGTCTCTTACTGCTGCAAAGGAACACCAGACACTTGTGCCATTTTTTTTTTAATTTTTTCATTTATTTATTTGAGAGCAACAGACAGAGAAAGAAAGAGGCAGATAGAGAGAGAGAATGGGCACGCCAGGGCCTCCAGCCACTGCAAACGAACTCCAGATGCATGCGCCCCCTTGTGCATCTGGCTAATGTGGGTCCTGGGGAATCGAGCCTCGAACCGGGGTCCTTAGGCTTCATAGGCAAGCGCTTAACCGCTAAGCCATTTCTCTAGCCCACTTGTGCCATTTCTTATACCCAGCTTCCATGGGTGGCTTATGAATTGAATTCAGGCTATCAGGCTTTGCAAGCAAGCACCTTTAATAACTGAACCATATTCCCGGTCCCCACATTACTTAATTTTAATGCTTTATTCCTTTTATCTAGAAAGCTCATTGTGCTGTGCTAAATATACCATTTATAATTGTTATCATCAGTGTATTAGTCTGAGGAAGGGTTTAATTCAGCTTACGTTTCAGGGTTCCAGTCCATCACGGTCAGGAAGGCATGGAAGCAAGCGCTGGAGGCAGCTGGTCACATCAGCACAGGGAGGAAGCAGAGAACAAGGAGTGCTGGTGCTCACCCACCTATATCATTGTTTCCCACTCCAGGAGCCCAGCCAAGGAAACAGTGCCACGTACAGTTCAGAGATTTACCCTCCTCCCCCTCCTCAGTTATCCTAAACTACACAATCCCTCCCTGGCATGACTAAAGAGTCATCAAGATAATCCTACACAGCAGATTCTAGGCCCTGTCCAGTCAACCAATCAATGTAAACCAACACAATCAGTGTCTGAGCCTATTTTGTGTTACTCTTTCAAAATATCTAAGGCTGGACAAGTTCTGAGGAGAAGAGATTTGATGGCTCACAATTATGGTCGCTGGCAAGTCCAACTTCTGACAACATCTCGCAAAGGCCTCATGCTAAATGGGATCACGTGGTAAGAAAGAGGCGTGGGATAGTGCGTGAGTATCCTAGCAGGCTAAATGGGACCACATGGTAAGACAGTCGGATAGTGTATGAGTAGCACATGCAGGAGAGGGCAAGTACCTGGGAGGCCCTGCTCTGTAGCAACCTGTCAGTCCACTAACCCCGTGTCCCTCCTTCTGTGAGATGGGCATTAGTTCCTTCCTGGATTGGTGCCCTTGTGACTGCTAGGCTGTACCCTTAAAGGCTCCACCACCTTTCGATGCCTTCACATTGGGGACTAAACCTCCAGCATATAAACTTTAGCAAACTACACTATAGCAATCAGTAAGTACATTACCTTCTAAAAATTGTTTCCTCTAAGATTATAGCCATCTAGCAAACGCCTTCTCGGCTTCGATAAGCTCAACCACAACCGTGCTCATCTTTCTTTTCTTCACTCCACGTACAGGGAACCAATGAGGTGTCTTACTTCGTCTCGGTCAACACTTTGTCTAAGGGACCCTTGGCACAGTTTCCCTTGTCCTTTTAGAAAATTTAATCCACCAGGTCCCCTTCTCGTCTTCCTCATCTTGAGCTCTTATGACTCTCATCTCATTCAGAAACCTCAGAATTGTCCCCATTTAAGTCTTTGGCTCTTTTCTCTACACCCTGCCTGTGACTTTTTTTCTCTAGAGCTCTGCTTGAGTTTTTAACATGTCTTGCTTCATCCCACCTTAACTTTGCTCAAACCGTGTTTTCTTTTCTCTATAATTCCTTTATTTTGCCTCTCTCAGCAGGTTTTAAAAATATGAATCTATGTGCTTATCCAAGAGAAGTTCAAATTGACCATTTTGTTATGTCTTCCAGTGTTAAAGGGCGCACCATGCAATTAGGTCAAATAAATTTGCTTGGTTTTAATATTGTTTATTTATTTATTTGCAAACAGAGAGACAGAGAATGGGTATAGGGTCTCTAGCCACTGTAAATGAACTCTAAACGCATGTGTCACTTTGTGCATCTCATTTTATGTGGGTACTAGGGAATTGAACTCAGGGGTTAGGCTTTGCAAGCAAATGCCTTAACCGCTGAGCCACCTCTCCAGCCCAATTTCTTGGTTTTCTATTCATCACCATTTCTCTTTCTAAATTACCATTCTCTTTATTTTCACCTCTTTAAAAAAAATTTTTTTTTACATTCTTGGACTGGAGAAATGGCTCAGCATTTAAGGTGCTTGCCTGCAAAGCCAAAGGACCCAGGTTTGATTCCCCAGGACCCACATAAGCCAGATGCACAAGGTGGTGCATGTACCTGGAGTTCATTTGCAGTGACTGGAGTCCCTGGCACACTCATTCTCTCTCTCTATGTGCCCCTCTAGCTCTCTCTCTCTGTCCAATAAATAAACATTTTTTAAAAGTTTTCACTCATTCATCTTACATTAAAATGCTTTGTGGTTTTATACTATTAGTTTAATGTAAAAGACATATATCAAAACTTTCTGGGCCCTGGGAAGATGGCTCACCTGTTAAAGGTACTTGGTTGCAAAGCTTGCCTACCCAGGCTTCAATTTCCAAGCCACCCACTTAAAGCCAGAAACAAAAAGTGGTACAAGTGTCTGATGTTCCTTTGTAGTGGCAAACAGTCCCAATATGCCCACACATACACATATGTCTAAATAAATAAATTTCAAAATTTCTCTTGTCATGATATAAAGTCATTCAGTAAATATAATATATATTTAAAAGTAACAAACTCAGGCTGGAAAGATGGTTTAGTGGATAAGGTGCTTGCCTGTGAAGCCTAAGGACCCGTATTTGACTCTCCAGGTTCCATATAAGCACAAGGTGATGCACGCGTGCAAGGTCTCACATGTGCACAGGGGGTGCACATGGCTGGAGTTTGGTTGCAGTGGCTGGAGGCCCTGGCGTGCCCATTCTCCCAATCTCTCTCTCTTTCTCATAAAAAATGACAAAATTTAAAAAATATATATTTTATTTACTTTATTTATACTTATTTGAGAGTGAGCAAGAGAGAGAGAACGGGCATGTCAGGGCCTTCAGCCATTGCAAACAAACGCCAGATGCATGCGCCGCCTTGTGCATCTGGCTTATGGGGGCCCTGGGGAATCGAACCCGGGTTTTTTGGCTTTGCAGACAAGAGACTTAACTGCTAAGCCATCTCTCCAGCCCTACAAAAAAAATTTTTTTTTAAGCAACGAATTTTTTTGGTGTCTGTGTATAGCATGTGGTATGTGTTTGTGTCTGGTGTATGCATATGTGCAGATGTGCGTGCCCTATGCACACGTGTGCAAAGGCCAAAGGATGTCAGCTATTCTCTATTGTTCCTCTGCCTTATATAGCTAAATTCAAAGCTAGTTTTCAAATAATTTAACCATGTTTGTTTATAGAGCAGATATTCCCTTTTGGAAACTTCGTCCTCCTGAGTATCTTATGAAATTCCCTTCTCAGTTTTATTTTTCCAATGTCACAAAAAGGAACAGAACATTTTGTTTGCTATCTCAGTGTCCAGATTTCATATAGCGCCAGCAACGTTCATTAGGAAGCAGCAGAAAGCACGGGGCCCTCTGTGTGTGGGTGTATGATATATGCTGGAGTGCACATGCCACTGAGCACACGGGGAGGTCTGAGGACAACTTCGGGGGTCACTCCTCAGCTTCCACCTTGTCTGAGGCAGGCTCTCTCACTCACCGTTGTGTTCACCAGGCTGGCTGGCCTGTGAGCTTCTGTGACTCTCGCATCTCTGTCTTCCCTCTTGCCTTAGGAGGGCTGGGATGACAGGTGCTAATTACTGAACATGGCTCTTACGGATCCAAACTCTGTCCGTCGATGCTTGCTCAGCAAGCACTTTTGCCCACTGAGCCATCCCTTAATTATGGGAACTTATTTCTCAATGCCTATTAGTCCTGGATCCCACTGTATCCTGGACAGTGTTGTACAAGGTCTATTTCAAATATTGGAGGTTTTTAAGAACAGAATATATATAGCTATCCTTTAAAACTGGTAAAATGGGAGCTTGTGGGGAACCAGCCCTGGTTGTAAACCTTATGGTTCTCAATCTAATGTTTATTTTGTTAATTTTCTCCTCTCGCATCACTTAACACCCACCACAGTTCTTTTGGGTTGTGGGGCAGTCTCCCCCTTCTCCCTCACTGCTCTCCTTCTGAGAGGCCTGACCTTGGCCTACTTTTGTAAAGTCTTGTGCCTCCTGGGAGACAAGATATCCCTGCTCCTGTTAGCATAAATTATGATCCTTCACATAGGGATCATTTTTCCAGAGACTGACCCAGGAAAGAGATGTCAAAGGCAGAATTTCTCTAATGCTATTTGTCTGCTGTCTTTGGGTTTCCCTAGGGATTCTTTTTTTAAAATTTATTTTATTTTATTTATTTATTTATTTATTTAAGAGCACCAGACAGAGAGGAAGAGGCAGAGAGAGAGAGAGAGAGAATGGGCACACCAGGGCTTCCAGCCACTGCAAAAGAACTCCAGACGCATGCGCCCCCTTATGCATCTGGCTAACATGGGTCCTGGGGAATCGAGCCTTGAACTGGGGTCCTTAGGCTTCACAGGCAAGCGCTTAAGAGCTAAGCCATCTCTCCAGCCCTCCCTAGAGATTCTTTAAAGAGTCAAAGAAACAGCTGAGCAAAGACCCGATATTTAGGACATAGAAAAGAGAGAAAAATGCCACTCTAGCCTATCAAGATCTTTGCTTAAATTTACTTTTAGGCAAGGTATGGTGGCACATGCCAGGAACACCAGCACTTCAGAGGCTGAAGCAAGAGGATGACCTCAAGTTCTAAGCCAGCGTGGGCTACATAGCAAGACTTGCTTCCAAAAAACACTTTATTATATAATTTTTTTTTTTTGAGGCAGAGTATTACCTTATCCCAGGCTGACCTGGAACTTACTCGATAGACCAGGCTGGCCTCGAACTCATGGCAATCCTCCTACCTCCTGAGTTTGTCTGTTACAATTTTTTTCTTCAACTATAGTTACAGCATTGATATTTATTTCACAAGAATGTTTCTGAGTAATGGTAGGAACTCTTCCCAAATATATTAATTTTTTAAAATTTATTTGAGAGAGACAGAGAGAGAGGGAATAGTTGCACCACGGCCTCCAGCCACTGCAAATGAGCTCCAGATGCATGTGGCACCTTGTGCATCTGACTTATATGGGTCCTGGGGAATAAAACCTGGGTCCTTTGTAGACAAGTGCCCTAACTACTAAGCAATCTCTCCAGCCCATTTTCAATTTTTTTTGCTAAATTTTTATGAAATCAATTAAGTGAAAACCTTCCCACTGAAGGTTGATAGTTAAACCTTTATATGTATATAAGACCCTTGTTTTACTTGAATATGTAAGGTTCTGATATAATTTTTGAAAAGGATCTTAGACTAATAGCTATGCAGAGACTTGTAGGCTCTCATAGGCTACAAATTCAGGCCATGAAAATACCTTTTGTATTCCAAAATGAATTTCTTCCTTTTAATGATGATGTAACTCTCTTTTAAGGTAGGGTCTCGCTCCAGTCCAGGCCAACCTGGGATTCTGTATGTAGTCTCCAGGTGGCCTCAAACTCACAGCAATCCTCCTACTGCTGCCTCCCAGTGATGGGACTAAGGGCGTGCACCACCACACCCAGCCAGGTAAGATATTTTACAAGAGACAGAGGAGAGACAACACTGCACAGTAACTTACCCTACTGTGAATCTCCGCTGGAGATGTGAAACCCTTGAGCTGACCAAGCAGCCATGATTAGAATCTCCTCTCTTTTGGCTACTGTCAAAAGTACTAATGTCATGTTTCATCCAGTTTATAGGCTATGATTTACCACTGCTGGACAATGACTGGATTCACTACCATGAACATCTTTACAGAATACTTTTATTCTGCTGAATTTTTTCCATGTGATAAATTCCCATAAATGAGATTATTAAAACTCTTCCAAATGATAATTATGACAATTGTATAAAGTGAGATTTAGGATAAAACACTGCTTTAAAAAATAGAATGTGAATTTGTCTGA
This sequence comes from Dipus sagitta, assembly GCA_036346955.1. NCBI lineage: Eukaryota > Metazoa > Chordata > Mammalia > Rodentia > Dipodidae > Dipus > Dipus sagitta. The sequence goes on from CM070772.1 coordinate 30,579,873, forward strand.
AAAATAACAATAACTATGTTTGTGGTAAAGACTTGAAAGGACTATGCCAAAGTGAAAATTGTACCAATATAATGGGATTATGACTGGTTTCTTTTTTCTTTCAATGTTTATAAAATACTGTTAAATTTTGATGGAATTTTTAAAAAGACCACTGGCATTTCCTAAGTATAGGAGCATGTTAGTTTCTCATTGAATAAGCAATAACTTATTCTTTAAAGAGTCTATGAAAAAAATAGTCTTTCTTCAGAGCCTTCAGCTTTAATGACATAAACTGTACTCACATTGTTTGCTAGAGGTTTCATATTTGGGACAGTAACAAAAAGAAACCATCCTATTTGTAATGTATTCCTCTTTCTCCCAACTATGCCCAGCTGGGGATTTAATAACAACTGACTGGCAATTAGGCACATGGATAGTAATATTTTCATGTTTTAGTCCTCATTCATTCAGATTTTAATCTAATTCCAGAGGAAGGACAAACAATAAGAAGGAAATAACATTAAAATTGAAGTGGTCTTGCTTTGTATGTACAAGAGAATAAGATGTTTCCTTTATTTGTAAAATAAAGATGACTTACTATTGCTTCCAAGAGTCATTATATGTTATGTTACTCTTACTTCAATAATTAGGCAGCCTCTAGCATTCAATAAGAAGCTTTTACTTTAAATTAAAAAAAAAATCTACATAGGCTAAAGCAGTTTCTTAAATTGTGGATCACAACCCCATATGGATTGTATTACTGAAAGTGGGACTCACAAAAAATTTGGCACCAGTAAAAGGTCTGGACACACAATGACTAAAAAATTAATTCAAAATCAAATATGCAATGAATCTGAGGTATCTCTAGCAGCACTCACCCATGTTACATCACACAACTTCGTTCGCATTCACCTTGGTTCTGAACACACAGCATGCGCACTTTAGACTATGCAAGACGTCACACCACACAATACCAACAGACGTTACCAGAAATGCTCTGGCTCAGATTCTATATGCTATGGAATGCAGTGTTTGGACTGCACATATAAAGTTTTCTGCTCTTGTGTAAACATGATGGTTTAATTACAAAAAGCAAAAAAAAATTAATATTTTCCTACTATCATTCCTCAATATGTGAGCATCAAATTAGTTTATCTTTGGATTATGTTGTATTTTGATATTTAATTCCTAAACACTGTTGTTTGAGCAGCTGACTTAGGTTTTATTTAAAAAATTGTTGCATGAATTTTGGTTTGAGATTAGGATGGAATGTCCATCAATTTCTGCAATGGCCCTAAAAATACTTCTGCCCCTGTGACCTATGAAAGAGCTATGCAGCTTGTTTGGTGAGAAAAGCTATCAACAGTCTCAACCAGCAGCTAAGCTTTACAGGTGTCCAGCTAGGCCAAATGTACCAACTGGTGCAATGGTGGCATGTCTGTCATGGGGGAAACCAACTGCTCTGATCGGACTTGAGGCCTGTTCCATGGGCAGGAATTCCCCCAGGTGCTGACAACCTAATGAAAAGCCTAAGGCTTGGGCAGTCATAAGCCCTAAGGGGAAAACTACTACTGTTGTCTTGCTAAATGCATATATAATGCCCACTAAACTGCCCTCTAAATATGTTTATGCTTATGTTTATACCCATATTATTAATGCTAGTCTCACTTTTGGTTAGAGATGCTTCTCTTTTCAAATAGGGATGACCACTGAGGAGACTCAAAACTCACCAAAGTGTTCAGAAGAAGTGACAGTGGAGTGTTAATCACTAAGTGAGACATCCCTATCATGCCCTCCAAGGCTCAGGGTCCATCATAGAAGAGGTGACAGAAAGAATGTAACAGCAAAAGAAAGGAGAGGAGTACTTACAATACTGTCCTCCAGACACAAAATGGCCTTGAAATTCATGACTTTACAGTGGCTGACAATACCTACACAAGACCCACATAATAGAAGAAATGATGACATCAAAATAGAAGAGAGGGGCTGGAGAAATGGCTTAGTGATGAAGGCACATGCCTGCAAAGCCAAAGGACCAAGGTTCAATTCCCCACGACCCACATAAGCCAGATGCACAAGGTAGTACATGCATCTGGAGTTTGTTTGCAGTGGCTGGAGTCCCTGGCGTGCTCATATTCTCTCTCTCTCTCTCTCTCTCTCTCTCTCTCTCTCTCTCTCTCTCTCCTCTCTCTCTCTCTCTCTATCTATCTCTCTGCCTCTTTCTCTCTCTCAAATACATAAAAATATTTTTAAAAATTAAAAAAAAACAGAAAAGAGAGTATTTGGAAAGAAGTAAGGATTCAGCGGAGAAGGGATTTGAGAGGGGGAAAGAAAGGGTAGTGAGAGGGCACTATGGTCATGATATATTGTGTATATGTATGGTGAAAAAAGATTTATGGTGAATTCAAGAAGGCTGGTCCTGAGAAGAGCAGTGAAGGATTTATAGACCATCACTGGCAGAGTGTAAGCACTATGGAGAGGGTCCCAAAGCATCTACAAACCACTTCTCCATCTACTCATCCAGCCATTCCATGAACATCCAAATACATCAAATCTCCCTCATGCTTCCTCAGAAAGTGTAGCTGCACAATCAAATACACAATTCATTCCTCATGCACTTTTACAGACTTGTAAATAGCAAAGAATGGCAAGCCTGGGGGCAGAGGAACATAAATTATATTATAAAATTAGCAGGATATTTTTCTTAATGTCATCTTGTTTTAAATTTCTTTTTCAAAATTCATCCAAATGTGGAACATCAGCAGTAATGTGCACTAAACATGAAAATGCGTCAGGTGTTTTTCAAAAAGCATTTTCAATTTCTACTAACATGGGCAGCTAGTAGATGACATGTATATTTAGGAAAAATATAAAAACCTACTCTAGGAAAACCTAAAAATATTAATCCTTCTAGGAATCTCACTAGCTTGACTTTTCCAATATTTACAGAAAAAAAATCCAAATATACAGGTACTATTTTCATCTGGATGCTTCAAATTTTTTTATCAATTTTTTTTATTTCATATATTGGGGAGAAGGAGGAAGAAGAGAGAGAGAACGAATAGGCCACTAGGAATTCTGGTCACTACAAATGAATTTCAGATGCATGTGCACTTTGTCCATCTGGCTTTCTGTGGGTACTGGGGAAATGAACCCAGGCCAGAAGGCGTTGCAAGCATCTTTAACCACTGAGCCATCTGTCCACTCTGAATGCTTTAGTTTCCTAACTTAGGACTACTACTTCCTGCTCTGATTGACTTTCTTCATGTCATTCCCCTTCCAACTTTTGTCACAGTACCTCTTATATATTTAGTACAGTATCAATCAAACTCAGGGCACAAATAATTATATTTTTTTCTGGTTATATTCTTTTTCTGTTTTTTTTTTTTTTTTTTTTTTTTTTGGCAAAGAAAGAAAGAGAGGAGAGAGAGAGAAAGGATATACGACGGCCTCTTGCCACTGCCAACAAAGTTCTCTCTGGTTACATATTAAAAGACATTGGAATGCAGCCTTGCTTTCCTCCCACTCTCCCTCTGGGTTCTCCTTCTACCTTCCTCTGTATTCGCTCCCTGCTCTTCGCCAACACAATTACTGACTTGTGAAATATTACATAATTCAAGGGAATACAAAGATCAAGGGGATCCAAAACTAGATCAGAGCTGCTCAGAAGCCTTGAAAGAAGGGGCTGGAGAGATGGCTGAGTGGTTAAGGTGCTTGCCTGTAAAGCATAGGAACCTAGGTGCGATTCCCCAGTGCCCACATAAGCCAGATGCATAAGGTGGTACACGTGTCTGGAGTTAATTTGCAGTGGCTAGAGGCCCCGGCACACCCATTCTCTCTATCTGACGCTATATAATAAATAAAAATAAATATTTAAAAAGTCTCTGGGGCTGGGGAGATTGCTTAGTGGTTAGAGCACTTGCCTGCAAAGCCAAAGGACCCAAGTTCCAGTCTCCAGGACCCACATAGGCCAGATGCACAAAGTGGCACATATATCTGGAGTTCATTTGTTCTCTCTCTCTAATAAATAAATAAACAACATTTTTTAAAAGTCTCTAAAGAAGACACATCAAAAAGAAAAAAAAAAAAGCTGGGTGTGGTGGCACACACCTTTAATCCCAGAACTTGGGAGGCAGAGGTAGGAAGATTGCTATGAGTTTGAGGCCAGCCTGGAAAGTTCCAGGTCAGTACTGGACTAGAGTGGGACTCTACCCTTAAAATAAGGAGAAAGAGGAGAAGGAGAAGAAGAAAAAACAAGGGAACTCAATGGAATGGGGATGGGGGAGGGGACATAAGCACGTAACCCAATGGGAATATGACCAATTTGCAATAGGGCCCATATACTGAAGTTCTCAATAAAAAACTGAAATCACTAAAAGAAAAAAGCACAAATGGGCTGGAGAGATTGCTTAGTGGTTAGGGTGCTTGTCTGCAAAGTCAAAGGACCCAGGTTTGATTCCCCAGTACTCACACAAAGGCAGATGCACATGGTACTGCATGTGTCTGTTAATTTGCAGTAGCTGAAGGGCCTGGCATACCCTCCCTCTCTCTCTTTCTCAACAAAATAAGATAAAATATTTTTAAAAAACAAAAAAAACAGAACTAGGGCTGGAGAGATAGCTTAGCAGTTAAAGCTTTGCCTGCAAAGCCAAAGGACCTGGGTTCAATTCCCAAGGATACATGTAAGCCAGATGCACAAGGTGCCACATGCGTCTGGAGTTCATTTGCAGTGGCTACAGATAGCTGGTGTGCCCTATCTACCCGCTGCTTACCCGCCCTCTCTCTTTCTGTCAATAAATAAAAATTAAAAAGAAAACAGAAATAACTATCACATGCTAGAAAGGAAAGCATTAATCAATGAAGGTCCAAGAGACAGGTAAAGAAGAGGAGAGGAGATAAATGCAAACACCTCCTCCTTCCAGAGGCTGGAGACGGAGCCCTTGGCAGCAGCATGGCACATCTGGCACAAGGAACAGCAGACTGCAAATGGCACCATGGGACAGACTGACTGTTGGGCATCTTCAGTACAAATGACTGCAGAAATTAGACAACCAAGTAAATTGCATGTTGGTTCAGTTGACCACAGCATTGTGTGAAACACTGGGTTACTTTTAAGAGGCTAGCTCAATGATTTCTTTTGTTCTCTACTTACAAGACAGGTAGGATCTGATGATCTTACAAAAGTCTCAGAGACTTCAAATATAAGAGCTCAGATAGTCTTGCATTTGAATAATCTATATGGAAGGTAGCTAATGGGGCCACTAGAGAATGGCAGATCTTGTGATGTGTATATGGAGTCTTTGAGGATCCCAGGGAGTCACCTTTCCTTCCCACCTGACATAAGCATTGAGAAGTAATGAAGCAAAGCAGTGTCACATGGAGGACCAAAAATATTACCTTCATTATTGGGGAAAGTAGATTGGAGGAAAAAACTTAGCTAAATGAGCCTCGGAATTGTGCACCCTGACCCCTGACCCAAGCTGACCTAGGCTGAAACCAGCTTCCTTAGACACCCTGATGGGGGAACAGACACAAGTGGAACTCCCTGAGGAAGAAGAATAGGTGATAGTGCATTCCCATGTGTTTGCATTTCAGATTTACCCATCATGCAAATGACTGCCCTCGGGAAAAGCGAATAAAGAGTCGGAGCAAGGTCACAAGTCCCACTGAGTACAATCCCTCCACATGGAGTAGACATTGAAAATAGGGAGGGGGGAACTCTACATCTCCTTCTAGCAACAGCAACATAAACTCCAGCTCATTGACATGAAAGACTATGATTAAGATTCTCCCAAAATTTGAGTAGCAAGAGATTTGGAAATATGCTGAAACAGCCGAAGATGGTACAGCCATATTATGGCTAATTTCTTTTGATTCTCTTCCAGAATTTTTATATTCAAGCTCTACTCTAGCCTTCAGACAATGATAAACTAGGTTTATGTTAGCAAATAAATGGTGAGAGAGGAAGGAGGGGAAAGAGAAGATAGGTCAGTAAGGGAAGTTGGAAACAAAGAAAAAAAGGGAGGGAAATTAGTGCAGGGGGTGGAGGGGGTAATCACTATTAACATGTCTGAATAAATGTTCCCAGACTTTCCTATAAATCTCCATCCAGGATGGAAAAAAGTATCAATTTCAAAATCTGGAACCTTATGAGGCAAGAGAAATACACCTCTGTAGAACTTCACTACACTTTCAGCCACAACTCTTCTCTGCGTAAAACTTGTCCTTGTCAGAGGGAATGGAATTTGCAGTAGAGATTTGCAGAGAGATGCATACTGCAAGCTCAGTATCTTTAAATTTTTTTTAATTTATTTGAGAGAGGGAAAGAGGCAGAGAGAAAGTGAGAAAGAGAGGGAATGGGGACGCCAGGGCTTCCAGCCACTGCAAACGAACTCCAGATGCATGTGCCACCTTGTGCATCTGGCTTACGTGGGTACTGGGGAATCAAACCGAGGTCCTTTGGCTTTGTAGGCAAGTGCCTTAACCGCTAAGCAACCCAGCCCTAAGCTCAGTATCTTAAAGGGGAGACGAAAGCAGCACACAGAGTTGTGGTGATCATTATGGACTCATTGTATGGAGTTAATGACACAAGGTTTCCCCAGCGCCGACACTCGATGGGTGTCAAGGTCATTCACCTTGCAATAGACAAGAGGACAGGACTTGGAACAAGTGGAAGCAGAGACTAGGTAGTGAGGTTAGGGGAAAGGTGGAAATTGTCCCCACAAATAATAGGGTCTTTACCTAGAACTCACCTTGACTCAAATGAAGAATCAGGCTTAACTTTCATTTCTGAAAATAAATACCCAAATCCTACATTTGGGAGCCAGATTTCCATGAGAGGGAACTCATTTGTTCTACTAAAGACAGACTGAGAAATGGTGCCCAGTGCCCTTGGCAGAGTCTTGCTAGGCATCGGGGTGGGTAACACTGAGAACTCTCCACAGCAGTTACTGAACTGTGGCTGCTGCTGTTTTCACTAAGCCTTCTCTGAAGCAGCTGGGAAGTTTGTCCCATATGGGTCTCACAGCTGGAGGACGTGAGAAGGGTGAAAGTGGAAGGGAGCTAAGCTCAGACTTACATGTTGGTTGCCTGGCTTACACCATGTGCAAGGAGTCTGGATAGCCAGTGACCCTGTGAAAGATACGACCTGTGGTCTGAGCAGCTATCCTGTGAGTTCTAGGGAAAGAATGACACGGTCGCCCTTTAAAATTTCAGGTGGAGGATTTTCCATGTCACTGTGAGCCACTCACTTGGCTGTGAAGCTTTTACTGACTTCAGGCAAGTTCCGAGCAAGAATCAGTACACTACTGAAACGGGTTACCCGAGTCCTTCTCAGCTCCCAATGTCATTAAACTTGAGAAGAGTTGAAGAGGCAAGGTGTTGCAGCTTCATGTGACTTGCTAAAGTTAACAGATGTGAAGGAACTGTGTGTGTCACAGGTGTGAAGATACGTTCATAAGAGATTAACATTTGATGAGCTGGCTGGCTAAACACCCACTCTCACTCCTGTGCATGGGCATTGATGAAATCCGCTGATAGCTCAAACATGATGAAATAAAGACAGGTTCTCATTCATATATTCATACTCGTCTTGTCTCCCGTCTGTCTTCTCCCCACTCCCCAGATACCAGATTGCAAGGCTTCCACTAATTCACCCTCCCTCTATTGTATCCAGAGAGTGCACCATTAGTTTTCAGGTCATGAGACTCATAGTGCATTACATCACAGGCTTTCTTTCCTGGTTTTCTAGTTTGCAGACTGCAGATGGGGGGCATCTTGGCCTCCACAAACAAATGAACTGTTTCCCAAAATAAATTTCTAGGTAGGCATATACATGTACCCACACGTCTTCAGTCTGCCTCTCTGAAGTGTTCTATGACAAAAGGGCTCTAAGTGTGACATGATCAGCCAAAGAGCAGGGACTGACACATCTCTAGTCCTAAAACAAAGGGAACAACTCATTCTATATATTTGCACACGTGTGCATGCGTGCACACACGTACGCACACGTGTGCATGTGTATGACACACCAGGGATTCTTGCTTTACAAATGAACATCAGACACTTGTGACTTTTGTATCTGGCTTGCATGGATGGCTTGGGAAGCGAAGCTGGGCGAGCAGGCTGTGCAAGCAAGCCCCTTCAACCACTGAGCAATCTTCCCAGTCGGAACTCTTTTTAAACCCAGAATGGTTTTGGTCTGCTCTAAGCTTCCCAGGCAGGATTTTTTTTTAATTCACTCTAGGGCCCTTTCTTCCAAACAAACTGGTTCCAGAAAACTTACCAAATGGATTTATAAGGTTATAAAGCAAGACATTCAAATGCTACAAATATCAGATCTTGAAATAGTGCAGCTCTCAAAAGCCTTGATACCACATCTGGAGACTAGAGACCAATGAACAAAAATAAGCCTTAGGTTTTCAAGAGAAATAAACTATATTTTCAGGAAGAAGCAGTGGATTTGTCTCCTAGAATACAAAGGAAGACATCTTTGAACACTGTACCTGGGATCGTCTCATGTTTTTATCAAACCATTAGTTATGCTAACATCACAGGCACAGAATCATCCCAGTAAAAAGTTTATGTGGGAAAAGTCTGTAAGAGTATTTCATTGCTAACAGTGGCTTCTTCTGGGAAGGGAGATGGCATGAGGAGATGGTATTTCTTGCACTGGTGTATTTATAAGAGAGGGATGTCGATACTAGTGATGACTTCTGAAGCTAGAAATATCTTCAGTGGCAAGTGAGTTGCTCACAGTAACAAGTCGATTATTTTGGACTTGATCTCTCATGGTGTCAACTATGTATGAGATACATGGGAGGCTCTGACATTACACTACATAGATCCTGCCCTCAAGCAGAGTGATGAGGCATGAATATAATTACTGTGACACACAGTAGAAAGCGGTTTAATAAACATGCACAGATGAAGTGTTATGAGAACTGGAAAGATAATTACTTCCTTCTGAGGAGGATCAAGGGAGGCCGAACATGGTGCAAGAAATGGAAAAAATACTGGGGTGAAAGAGTACAAGGAGGGCCAGGGGTTGGGGAGAAGGAGGAAGATTTAAAAAAATCATGTAAGAAAATTCCTTAACAAAAACCTATTACATCATGTTAATTTTTAAAAGATGTAATAAATTTTAATTATGAAGTGCTTGAACAAACATACATACTGCATACTTCTTTTTATTCCTTTTATTTTATTTTTGGCTTTTTTTGTTTTTGTTTTTGCGGTTTTCACTATGTAGTCTCAGGGTGGCCTTGAACTCACAGCGATCCTCCTACCTCTGCCTCCCGAGTGCTGGTATTAAAGGTGTGTGCCACCACACCCAGCTTCTATTCCTTTTTTGAGACAGGGTCTCACTCTAGCCCAGGTTGACCTGGCACTCTCTTTATAGTCCAAGCTGGCCTTGAACTCATGGCAATCCTCCTACCTCAGGCCCCCAAGTACTGGGACTAAAGCTGTTTGCCACCACACTCAGCTATTTATTTTTAAAAATCTAGTTCTAGTGTCATTTCTGTAGTGAAAGGTTTCTTGATTCTTCAAGAATTCAACTGTTCTGATTCATATTTTAAATTTAATTTAATTAATTTAATTCTACATCAACATAATCCCCCCCCCCTTTTTTTGTTTGTAAATCTTCATCCATTAAACTCAAGAGCTAAAGGGCAGGCTGGGGAAATGGCTCAGTAACTAAAGGTGCTTTCTTGTAAGTCCTATCAGCCCATGTTTGATTCTCCAGCATCCACACAAAAGCCAAACACACTTTCAGCATCTATCAATTCCACCCATCCATTTTTGAATTTTGAGCTCTGTGGTATTGGGGAAGAACACAAAATTGAAGAGATATTCACCACCAAGGACACTAACATAAAATCAATAATCAAAGCAGTCTCAACAGTACACTGATAAAATACTTGGGCCGAGAGCCAAGAGGACTAAGGTAGTTTGAATATAAAATGTTGCCCTAGGCTCACTTGTGATTAATTTCTGGCTGCTGAAGCCTTGCTGGAGGAGGTATCATATTTTATGGTTTGTTTATATATTATATAACATAGCACATGCATATTTATAGTATAGTAGTTTACATCCCAGCCCCACTTGCCAGTGCTGGCCAGGCTTGTGCTTGCCACTCCCCCCAGCTGCTGTGACAAGATATGATGCTGCTACGTGTTCCTGCCGTGCTTTCCTCACCACGATGAACCTCGAGGCTGCAAGCTGGAATAAACCCTTTCCTCCCATCAGCTGCTTCTCGCCAGGTGCCCTTTCCTAGTAATAACAAGGTAACTGCTACAGAGAATTGGTGCCAGAAGTGGGACCATTGCTGCAATAAACCTGAACTGACCACCTGTTTGTTTGTTTGTTTTCTCTCTCTCTCAACTGGAGGAATATGGAAGGGTTTAGAAGTCTAGACTGGAGAAGACTTAACCAAAAATGCAGAGACATGTGGACTGCAGAGGCTCAGTTTACAAGGTTCCAGAGGGGAAAAGAAAGGACTGTATCACAAACTGGCCTAAAGGCAGTTCAAATTATGTGCTGGCTGTATCTGCCTGTCCCGAACTGTGGCAAAGCTAAATTTAAAGTACTGGTTTGGTGCCTGGTGGAGGAAAATACGAGCAAAAGGATATGAAAGATGTCAGAAAGTTTGGCCGAGGAGGAAATGTGAACTGGTTTTGGGTGCCAGAGGCTGCACTGACTTCAGCTGCAGTTGTTTAAGAGATGAGCACCATTGAGGATGGGCCAGGTACTCTGCACTGGGACAACAGGAGGGCTGATTCTTTGGGAAGGAGGCCTAAAGAAAGAACGAAAGAGTTTCCCGCTCCTCAACATTGTGCTTTATCCTCCCTGGATTAACTAATTTGGCAGTGCCACCCACCTGGTCCAGGTCATTGGATTGCAACACAGTTTGAAAATGACTGCTGAGGCTAGCTGATGGGGCAGACTCCACGTCCCTACATGGAGGCCAGGGGGCTGTGAAGACGAACCATGGGCTGCAATGGAGACCCCACTGTAAGAGATGTCAGTTCTGTGGGATAGCTGCTCCAATAAGCTGTTGGCTTGGGTGGATTCTGCCCAGGCTGCAAGCAGCACAGCCGGAAGGACAGAACTGCCCAAGTCTTTTGGAGCCAAGAGGATTTCAGACATGGAGCTACAGGATTTGATTTTTGCCCTGCTTATCTTGCACTGGTCCAGTATTTCCTTGTTTTGCATTCTTTTTGCAATGGGAATGCATACTCTGTGCTATTATATGTTAGAAGTATGAAACTTATGTTTTGATGTTACTGAGCTCACAGCTGGGAGACTGTCTTTAGTTTCAGATGAGACTTTAGACTTCTGAATGATGGTGGGATTGGTAAAGACTATGGGGACTTTTAAAGTTGGACAGAACGCATTTTGCATCATGTGATGGCCATGAATCTGTGCAGGGGCAGAATGAGGTGGTTTGTAAAATGTCCACCGCAGGCCTCATGTATCCGTGATTAAGCCTCAAACTTAATTTCTAGCTGGTGGAGTCTTTGGGAGTGGAGCCTTACAGGCGGAGGCGTGTCACTGGGGCAGGCCTTGGATTTCACAGTCCAGCTCTGGTTGCTAGTGCTAGGAAGCTCACTCTTGCTGCTTCATCCCAGCTGATGTGGCAGATGTGATACTGGTGAAACTTCCCTGGCGAGGATGTAAGCCAAATAAACACTTCCCTCCCAGAAGCTGTTTCTGGTTGGTGTTTTGTCTTAGTGGTGAGAAGCAAGTGCTATAAGGACCAAAATCAGAACAGGATAAAAGAAAAAAAAAAAGGATTCCCCCTAAGAAATGGTATTTAATTAAGCTCTTTCTAAAGGTAAAGTAAGAGGTAAAATACAAGATGGATTTTTTTTTTTGCACAAGAAAAATCATTATCCCTTCAAAAATTATAAATAAGTGCACTTGAAAATATTTACATGAGATGGGGCTGGAGAGATGGCTCAGCGGTTAAGGTGCTTGCAAAGCCTAGAAACCCGGGTCCTATTCCCTAGTTCCCACATAAAGCCAGACGCACAAGGTGGTGTATGCATCTGCAGTTTGTTTGCAGTGACTGGAGTCCCTGGTGCACTCTATCACTCTCTCTCTGTCTTTTTCTCTCTCATAATTTAAAAAAGAAAATATTTACATGACACAAATTATCATCATGGTAGAGGCTGAGGGGAGTTACCTACTTAAGCATGCCCTTTGAAGTAACAGAAGTCCTTAAAAATCAATCCACTGATAAGCCACGATCAGAGGAGAATGCTGCTGAAAGCATTTATCCTGAAATCAGAAATAGCCTGATGATGTCTTCATCACTCCCAAATCAGAACTCCACATCACTGACCTCCCTTTGACATTAGCCACCAGCAATAAAGTGACATCATAATCTACAGTAACTATGCAGCCCAGCCTCAGGGTCCTCCAGGCTTCTCTGGAGGGATCTGAACTTCCTCTCCACTTTAGCTAGAGGTTGAAATGCTTTAGTGCTTCCATGTTTAATTGTGTCCTTTAAAATAAAAAATAAATAAGTAAACCCTAATAGGAAATTTGGCTTTACTTCCACATGTGGCAGAGAAGAGAAACAACAGGCTAACATAATCCTAACCACCCTCTTTAGATACTATGACATCAAGCAAGAGTGTATTTCAACAAACATATGTGCTAAGACTAACAGGCAGCCAAGTCAGGAAACACACACACACACGTACTGATAGTGGCTGTCTTGGTGGAGACATGCATCTCATCAAATCCTCAAGTTTAGAATGGTGCCTCCTAACAGCAGAAAGAAGTGAGGCTTCAGGTAAGCAACTTGTCTCAACTTGTCTGGGAGTTGATACTAGGGGACCATGTACTCCCAAGCCCACCCTTTGTTACACAAAGATGTCTCTTCTCAACAATCCATAGGATCCTCCAGGATGGGGGATGGAAATTGTTAGGGGAAAAAAAAAAAAAAAACACCTGTATTTGTTGAGAAAATTCAACTGTATGAGAGAGTAACCCACTTCTGCTTGTTTTACAGAGCTGCTATCTGAACACAAGGTTCCTTTCTGTCACAACACTGCCAGTGCCTTGGCGATCTGACCCTGCAGAGCCATGTTGTTGGAAGCAGGCATTAAAACCAGAGGGGCCCTCATTCAGTGGTCATAAGGCAAGAACTCAAGAAACACTTTAGCAGGCTGGAGAGATGGCTCAGTGGATGGCATTCGCTGCACAAATCTGAGTCCCTAAGTTGGGATCCCTAGAACCCATGTCAAAAGCTGGATTCTACAGCAGACATCTGCAGTCCCGGCAGCTGACAAGATGAGAGCCAGAGACAGAAAACCTCTGGGGAAGTTTGCCGGCTAGTGGTGAACTCCGCTTCTAACAAGGTGGAAGGCATGGACCAACATCTGAGGCGGTCCTCTCAACACACATACTGACTTTCAGCTGATGTTTTATGATACCTGACACTGAGTAACAATCACTGTACTAGAGAGGTCTTGTAATGAAAATTCATCTCTGGTGTTCCAATAGGATTGGGACAACATACAGTTCAGATACCAATTCAAAGATCCTCATAAGTCAATCAAAAACTTTTTCTAATTTATGAAAAAGAAAGTCTCAAGATAAGTATAAAATTCATTTACAATATCTTTGATTAAATATTTTAAGTAGCTTACAAAAGTTCCCACATTTCAATGAACTCATGCTGTCTTTTTTCAGTGTTGTGTATTACTTAACAATTGGACTTAGGAAGTGATGCTTTGTGCTCATGCCATCAGTACCTGTTTTATCAGGATGAGTGATCATCAATGCTTGGTAGCAATTAAGAATCTTTAGGTCATCTCACCGAATTAGTAAGATGAGAATTACAATTTTCCAGTCCAAATCACATAGCTTGCACAGCCAAACCCAAACCACCATGCCACAATTCAGATGGATGAAAACCTAAATGTGGTAGAAAAGAGCGAGCACAGATGTTTTCACACACGGAAGGTATGCACATGTATTGTATCTGTGAGGAGTTTGCATATCCTAAAGGCAGTGGTTGTTCCTCGGATTTCATGTGAGTTTTGGGTAAGTTTCTATTTTTCTTGCTGAACTTCTCTGGTAAAGTCGAGAGAAACTAAGCTTCTTGTCTTGGAGAGTAAAGTGCTGATTTAATAAAAGTGAACACATACAAAAGGCATGGGAACATTATAAAAGGCTCCATGCAAGCATGAAGAGATAGAAAAACAACCTCTACAACCCAAATCATGATTCTGTCTCATCTAAAGCCTCAGGTATTTAGCGTAATACCCTATCCCTTGTATATTTAAGTACTGGGTTGGATTTTGTTTTTGTTTTTTTTTTTTTCACGCATGCATGCACGTGTGGTGTTCCTACATGTGTGGATGCACGTGTGGGCATGAGTGTACATGTGTGAGATTGCATGCAGAGGCAAGAAGTTGACATCAGTGTCATCCTCAATCATTCTCCACCTTATTTACTGGAGACAGGGTCTCTCACTGAACCAGACTCACAGTCTGTCTCCACCTCCCCAACACTGGGATTGCAGGCAGGCGCGGCACATGGGGCTGGGAAACCAAACTCAGGTCCTCAAGCTTGTGTGCCAAGTGCTGTACTGACTGAGTCATCTCCTCAGACCCTGGAAAGGGGGGGTCTTTAATTTTCATTACAAACAGGTGGACTTTTTTCTTTTTAGAAGCAGATAGCTCAACCTCTCAAGACAAAAGCAACAAAACCAAGTCTAGGCTGAAGGCACTAGACTATAGAGCATGGGCTTGGAGTGGAGCTCAGTGGTCGCAGTTGTGATGCCCTGCACTCAATGCAGGTACCAAAGAGAAAGAAAAGGGAAATCTGTAGAGCTAAAAATAAATGTTTTACTTCTTAATATTTAAACAATATGAAATGAGGGGTTTCTGTTTAATTTTTTCTTAATAATCTGAAGTGGTTTTGCACTTTAGGTCACACATGCCAAATAAAACACAAACCCCATAAGCAGGTCTGACCTATCATGACCACTTTTATTTGTTGCAAACAAGAAATGAATATTTTCAGCTGGGTGTGGTGGTGTACACCTTTAATCCCAGCACTCAGGCGGCAGAGGTAGGAAGATTGCTGTGAGTTCGAGGTCAGCCTGGGCTAGAACAAGACCCTACCTCAAAAAAAAAAAAAAGTTATTTTCAAAAAGTTGAGTCTTGGGGTTTTTTTTCTTTGCATTTGTTAAACTGCAATCTATTTGCTAACAAATAATTGTGGCAAGTTGAATGACGCTGCACACTCCAGCCTCATTCCAGCCACAGTTACTTTTATCTCAAATCTTGAAAAATCTGCAACACAAACAAGTCCATGAGGCCAACATGGTGATAACGTATATTGAATCAAACTGGCTTTCAAAACGATGCATAGCAGATTGACATTTCCACCTATACAATTTTATTAACAAAATATGTAACAGGATTTTTTCTATACTGGTAAGAACATCCCTAAAATAATGAATGGCACATTATCATGTAACACTTGAGTTTTATTAAGAATATCTTTAAAATAATAATGTGCTAATATGTCATGACTATTCGAATTAACTAACAGCAGTTAAAAACTATAAAACTCAATTATTTACTATATACCATAATCTGGAATCATTCAAATACAAAAACTTTTTATTGTTTTTTCTTTTTTAAAAATATTTTTATTTATTTGTGAGCAGAAAGTGAAGCAGGGAGAATGGGTGCAGTAGGGCTTCTTGCCAATGCATGCACCACTTTGTGCATCTGTCTTAACATGGGTACTGGAGAATTGGAACAGGACCAGCAAGTACATTTGACCACTGAGCCATCCCCCAGCCCCCCAAAATCTACTACTATTCTAAATTACTTCTTTCAAAATCAATTACTGTAGGGGCTAGAGAGATGGCTTAGCAGTTAAAGGCGCTTGCTTGCAAAACCTGATGTCCCGGGTTTAATTCACAGTACCCACGTAGAACCAGACACACAAAGTGACACATGCATTTGGAATTCGTTTGCAGTGGCAAGAGGGTCTGATGCAGCTATTTTCTCCTCTCTCTCTCTCTCTATTGTTCTCTCTCAAATAAATAAATATTTTTAATAAATCAATTACAAAGCCAGGCAAAGTGGCACACACCTTTAATCCCAACACTTGGGAGACAGAGTTAGGAGGATCGACATTTGAGACTACCCTGAGACTACATAGTGAGTTTCAGGTCAGCCTGGGCTAAAGCAACACTCTCTACCTCAAGAAAACAAATAAATAAATTACAATGCCTTCTTTGTAGGCCAGACACATGGTTAAGAATGGGACAGCTGGGCTGGATGGATGGCTTAACAGGTTAAGGCGCTTGCCTGCAGAGCCTAAGGACCCAGGTTCAATTCTCCAGGTCCCACGTAAGCCAGATGCACATGGTGGCGCATGCATCTTGAGTTCGTTTGAAGTGGCTAGAGTGGCTAGAGGCCCTAGAGCGCCCATTCTCTCTCATTCTCTCTCTCCCTCTCTCCCATCCCTTCTCTGTTTCTAATAAATAAATAAGTAAAAATAAATCTTAAAAAAAGAATGGGACAGCAATATCTGGTTCCTGCTCCTAACCCAGTTTCTCTCTCAAAGATAGTGAGTTAAAGTGCTCAGTGCTCAGTTTTCAGTAGAGTGTAGTTCAGTTGTAGTATTTAGGGTGGTCATATAACTTATCTTCAAAATTACACTTTGGATAAGGAGAGGCAACACTATTTAAGCTGAGAAAACAAAAACAGCCAAGGCTGATCTGGGTAAATTCAAGATATGTCACTTTAGGTACACAGAGTATCAGATTCACTGTTACTACTTTGTTGCTCTTTTAAGTAGTAAGTACCATTTGGAGGAAAAATATTAAGAAACCTGAATTTTTCTACAACTGGATATTCTGGACTATTTCCTGTTATGAGTGCGTTAACTGGAAAGGTTTGTTGGACAGGTCTAAAAATGAGGTTGTAGGTCCAATTCCCAGTTTATATTGCAGTACTGTAAAAAGAAAAGAAACAGAAAATACTTGTGATTATCACTTTAACAACTTAAATTTATGAACTACTTCAAAGACATTTCTAAACTGGGATATATCTTGACTTATAGGCTCAAAATAATAGGCTGAAGATAAGTGTTTTTGCTTTGAATCAGAGACTTTTAGTTTAATTTCATGTAAAAGGATTCATATTTCAACTTTTAATTTTTGCTCTATCCTAATATACTATAGGAAAACTTATTTTGCCATAAACGTCTATTGCATAACTATATAAACTGGATTATCCTTCATATAACTAGCTTATTCAAATGCAATTAAAAACTACTTAAGACACTTTTCAAAGCTGTTTGGACAACCTGATACGGGTTTTGATTTTGTATCTTTAAGGCAGGTTGCAAAGGTGCCTTCCCAAAAGCACAACAGCTGCTCAAGTTCATAGGGAATGAGAAGTATACAGGACTTGACCAATCTGCAACGGAAAGCTAAGTTTCTGAAAATACTATTTTTATGACCTGGTTGAATGATGAGATTCAAGGCTACTATTAAATTATAACAATTACAGAGGGTAAGATAATGAACACTTGAACCTTACAGATTTAGGAGAAAAATCCAAACAAAAAATGAAGCTGTTACACTGGCTCAGAAATGGCACATCCATATTCATAAACCAAATACAAATACTGTAAAAACTAAAATTTTAATAAATTGATGTTTGATAGCTGAGCGTCCTTGTCATCTCAAACCACCAAGTAGTAAAGATTAATTTCATTTAAAATTATTAAAAGAAAAAAGTAGAGGTCTATAGAAAATGAACAGGAAATATAAATTCAGTACAAGTTTCTATATGTTAGTACATTATCCAAATTAGGGAACTAAATTAAAAATATTCTGTTTTCTTTACCCCATGATATTGTTTTACTTCAAGGGGTTTAACACATGGACTTTAGACAACAGTAAAAATTCTATGAAGGGAAGCAAGTGAATTAGGAAAAAACAAAATATAGGAGGCTCAATTAGCAAACAAAACTGCATGTTTTATTTATAAAAGACAATGAAAAAATTATAAAATACAGAGAAATACAAAAGAGGTAATAAAACATAAATTTTATTTTTTTCAAAAGTGGAAAAATGGCCTTGAATAGTTAGATGTACCTTTTAGCAATACTCAGTGTCTAATGATTAATGTTTTATGTTCTATATAGCTATATTAAATGATTTTTAAGTTTAAGCAATAGAGTAATTTCATCATTTCTAATGCTGGCATTTAAAAGCAAACATAAACTAAAAAAAATAGATGATACATGAAGATTTGCAAAATATAGTAGCTTATGGATGTAAAAGCAGATTCCAGTTGGAGTGATGTCAACACACTCTTACCACATACACACCTCACACTTATCTTCCAGATACAGTTCCATAATGTGAAAGCAGGTATTTCAAACATCTCACTTCAGGTTGTGTCTTACAAATTAATTGTACAATCATAAAGCAAGGAGCTATTAACAGGACAAGATTTTATTTGCTAAGCTGAACACATTAAACATTTAAGAAAAATTATTACAGTGATATTGAAAGATACCTTTATTGGCTTTTTAAAAGACAAATGCAAATGAGAATATCTTATTTGAAAAAATTAATTTTTAAATTGCCTTAGATGAAATAAATATAGTATCTAATACAATCTCTTCCTGCAAGACTATCTTTAAGATCAATGATCATAAAAAAAAAAAAAAATCAAGCTTCTCATTTGAAAACTCTTAAAATCAGTAGCCCCTTAATTTTTTTTCTTATCAAGGACATTTGGTATACCTACATTGGCTTAAAGTTCATCCTAAATCATTCTATCTTTAACACTCAATGAATCTATATATATGCATTTAGTTTACTTAATTTAAAATTAAGGAACATATATCTAGACACAATTTCTAAGAAGACAATGTCAAAAGGAACTTATGCATGGTTATTTACAGAGCTTTCCTAAATAATATTACGCTCAAAAATCTGACAAATTCTTTCCCATAATCAGCACTGGTTTTAATAAACTTTATATATAACAAAGAATATTTCATGTATAGAATTACTAGATGAATCTAAGAGCCAAAAACTAAAGGATTTGACAAGATTAATAGTATAATTTTATTATACGAATGGTAGAGTCAGAAGCACTTACATGCTGGAAGACTGTTCACCACTCCACCCTTTCAACTCTATCAAACACTGATTAACCAAACATGACTGTACTTTACTGCTCCAATTTGACAGTTTCTTTCAAGTATATGCAAATGTGCAAAACAAATGAAATACTAATAATTAAGGACTTAACAGAAATGGCTTTTAAGGATAAACCACCCTGACACTTAATTTTGTAGCTCCACCTTTTACTAATTTTTCTTCCATTATTAGTAGTCTTCTATCCTAAAGTTGTCGATTTACAGATGATGTGGAAATTTCACATTGGTATAAGAAAGGAATGTTGGGTTGATGCAGTCTAGAGACAAAGAAAGAATTAGTCTTAAAATGTAGTAAGTTGCACTTATCTAAATCATAATAGAATAAAGCACATTTTATAGCTGTATGACATCCAGTACATAATGATTTTTTGATAGATTCCACAAACTAGTATGTATCAGAATCTGTTCTAAAATGTATAGCTGCAGCACGTGTTCCGGTTATAAGACACAGAGAAATCAAGCTGGAGACCAGCTGGATAACCCTTCCCTGCAGGCTAGCTTAGATAGTGTTGGCAGGTGCTGTGCAGGCTGCTGGGGAGAAACGTTGTAGCAGTCTTACCTAAGGGGAGCCTGGTGCTAAACCACTGACCAGCCAGGTAGGGTGTGACCACCGCCACGATAGTGATATGACTATAATGAGAGTAACTAACTGCTTTCTGATTTGATTTGAGGCCGCTCCATGAAAGAGAATTCATGCCTGGTACTGAAAACCTAGTCAAGTGCTGGGCATGGTGGCACATGCCTTTAATCCCAGCACTCAAGAAGCAAAGGTAGGGGGATTGCCATGAGTTCAAGGCCACCCTGAGACTACATAGTGAATTCCAGGTCAGCCTGGGCTAGAGCGAGACTCTACCTCAAAAAATTAAAACAAACACAAAAAGAAAACCTAGTCAAAAGGCTATAGTTAGGCCTTAGGAGGGAAGCTACTACTGTTGTTCGGCTGCATGGATAAATTGTGTCCTTCAAACCGCCCTGTAGGGCTAGGAAGAAGACTCAGCAGTTAAAGGCACTTGGCTACAAACTGCCCTGTAAATATTTATGTTCATGTCCATTGATTAGGGCTGTCCTCAGTTTTGATCAGAGAATCTTGTTTTGCAGGGCACAATGCTAAGAATATGCAACTCATCAGTGCCTTTCCAAAAACATGACATCTCAACCTCCAAGGTTCAAGGAACATTGAAGTGGGGGTTGGAAAAAATCTAGGAGCCAGAGGATGAGGATGAGTGCTACGAAAGGCTCTCGTCCAGATATGGCATAGCCAATATACTCAGGAACTCACAGACCTGCACAATCCTGGGCTCATCAAGTTTCCATCAGAGATGGCGAAGGAGCTCCTGAGGCTTTCCCCTTCCTGAGGAGCTGGTGGTGATTAATGTTCAGAGGGAGGAGACATGTTCTTCAGTGGTGTACTGACTGCTAAGTGGTGGTTAATGTTTAGGGGGAGGAGACACGTTCTTCAGTGGTGTACTGACTGGTAAGTGGTGGTTAATGTTTAGGGGGAGGAGACACGTTCTTCAGTGGTGTACTGACTGCTAAGTGGTGGTTAATGTTTAGGGGGAGGAGACACGTTCTTCAGTGGTGTACTGACTGGTAAGTGGTGGTTAATGTTTAGGGGGAGGAGACACGTTCTTCAGTGGTGTACTGACTGCTAAGTGGTGGTTAATGTTTAGGGGGAGGAGACACGTTCTTCAGTGGTGTACTGACTGCTAAGTGGTGGTTAATGTTTAGGGGGAGGAGACACGTTCTTCAGTGGTGTACTGACTGGTAAGTGGTGGTTAATGTTTAGGGGGAGGAGACACGTTCTTCAGTGGTGTACTGACTGGTAAGTGGTGGTTAATGTTTAGGGGGAGGAGACACATTCTTCAGTGGTGTACCGACTGGTAAGTGGTGGTTAATGTTTAGGGGGAGGAGGAGACATGTTCTTCAGTTGTGTACTGACCGGTAAGCTGCTCATGCTCCAGTAAATGCACCCCCCTCATGCTATGTGAGCAAGCTTAATTAAACTCAGGAGGTCACACAGAAAAGAAAACAACATGACGAGGAGTTCAATGAGTGAGGGAAGGGCACCCAAGAAGATAATGGGAGGCTCATATGGTCAAAATACATTATATACATGTATAAAATTATTCATAAAATGGTTTTTAAAAAGCTTCATTATGAGACCTTTGGCTATTTACTTACATTATACTTGCAACAGATAATCATACTCAGGTAACACCACTCAAATTAGCAAAAAATTCTGCCTTTTATCTTATGCTTAATACCGACACATTCTTTTTTTCATTATATTTTATTTATTTATTTGAGAGCGAGAGAGAATGGGCACACCAGGGCCTCCAGCCATTGCAAACAAACTCCGGATGCATGTGCCACCTTGTGCATCTGGCTTACGTGAGTCCTGGAGAGTCACGAGCTGGGCATATAGTTCAGTGGTAAAGCACTTGTCTAGTATGTACAAAGCATGAGGTTTGGTACCACAAAATGCATTGATTTATTTATTATTTAAAATTATTAGGCTAGGAAAATGGCTCAGTGGTTAAAGGTGCTTGCTTGTGAAAACCTACTGACTTGGGTTCAATTCCCAAGCCATCCACATAGGCCAGACACACACACACACACACACACACACAGGCACACACAAGGCATAGGCAGTGTCTGGTTTGCACTTGCAGCTGCAAGAGGCCCTGAAGTCCCACCACATACATGAAAATAAATACTTTTTAAAAATTAAAATTAGGGCTGGAGAGATGGCTCAGCAGTTAAGGCTCTTGTCTGCAAAGCCTACGGACCCAGGTTCAATTCCCCAGTACCCATATAAACCAAATGCACAAGGTGGTGCATGCTTCTGGAGTTTGTTTGCAATGAGTGGCTACAGGCCTTGGAATGCCTGTCCTATATGTATATAAAATAAAAATCAAAGTTAATAAAATTCAATTTTAAAAATCTAAGTTATGGTGCTGAGAAGAAGTGACGGAGGAGTGCTCAGCACTGAAACATGTCTAGCACACCTTCCAAGGCTCAGGGTCCATTGCAGAAGAGGTGGCGGAAAGAATTTAAGAGCCAAAGGAACGGTAGGACTCCTTACAATGTGCTCCTCCAGACACAGAATGGCCTGGATATCCATGGCCTCGCAGTACCTGACACTACCTACACAAGACCATCATAATAGGAGGAAAAGATCATGACATCAAAATAAAAGAGAGACTGATTGAGGGAGGAAGGGATATAATGAAGAGTGGAGTTTCAAAGGGGAAAGTGGGAGGCAGGAGGGAATTACCTTGGAGATTGTTTACAATTTTGGAAGTTGTCAATAAAAAATTAAACAAAACAAAATCTATGTTAAAGAGGTATGTGGCTTATTAAATTTCAAAAGGCAAGTGTCAGTATAAAATATATGGAATCTACTAACTGAGTAACAAACTGTAAGTATACATTAAATACTCAGAATGTATCTGGTAAATGTGAATACATAAAGCGAATAAACAAACCACGTACTAAAACATTTCTTACCTCTATAGTAAGTAGAAATATCTTACTCTATGAGCTGCTGCCATACTTTCAGACATGTTTCTGATTTTGAGATAATTAACAAATCCTCTGAGGAAAAGGAGCAGGCCTGAGAAGATTGAAATAACACACATACAGTATGTTCTTAGACATAAGGGAAGCGTGCTATGTTTAAGCTACATGATCATAAACATGGTCTTTGGCTCACGGAAGTAAATCTGCAAAATTTCATTTATCCTATCACATTTTTATACTATAATGGTAACTCTAACATGAGAAAATAAAAGAAAAATTTACTGACAAGCATATTCTTTCAATTTGTCAACCCTAAACATAACAAAATGAAAGCAAAGCAAATCTACTAAGAAAATCAAATCACATAAAAGTGTACATTTGTCACATTCCTTCTTTAAGCAACAAAGTTACTTCATGAGTTTAAAATGGATCCACTCACAGGAATCTTATTTTTATGAAAGTTATCAGTTATGGCAACTACTGAGCAAATCAAGACACATATTTTAAAGTACTGAGGGTAGAATACGTGTGTGTAGATGCAAACAACTGCCCAGGACAATTGGCCTGGCTGGCAACGTCAAGTGCTTCTCATCTGGGGAATCCGTCTGGAGGCCAATACCTTTTTAATTATGAGTTCTTATTTTCAAGTACTAACACTAATATATAATAAAAACTGAAGCAAGAAGAGACGAAAGCCTTGGAAAGCAGTTACTCTAGTGATTTCTTTGTGATCAGAAGTGGAGGTAGCTCTCTAAGCATTTTCCTTAGTAAAATAGTATTTTAAAATAATAACCATTTATATCACCGATGTTTTGAATAATTGAAAAAGCAATGCCTGTGAAATGTTTCAAAGTTTCAGATGAAAAATACTAGATAAGTATAAAAGCATTAGCATAACTCTTTGAAATATTTAAGCATGTAATTCTTAGGGAACCATTTATTAACTCAGGTAAATTTATAACCAGAAAATGGGGGCAGGTAGGGAACCAACAAAAACAGAAGACGTGTGTGCATGTGTGTGCACATAAACAACTTCCTTAACTAGGAAGAAAAGTGCTTATAAATTTAAAATTCAAAGTCCTAAGCGAATCTGCCCCCGCTACAAGTCAGGAACCGAAGCACTACAGAAGGAAGCATGTTTGAAACAGACTGCAGAGGAGAAATACAAGAAGTACACATGCCACACGACTAGGCAAGGGGTATACGTTATCTAACCCCACTCTCATCCGCTTTTCTCATCTACTCTTTCCATGTCTCTGTCTCTCTCTCTGATGTCCACTCTCATGTCCTTCCTGATGTTATCAAAGATAACAGTATTGTTGTCAACATATTACTGAAAAATTGCAACCAAAATGATTTGTAAGATCTCTTCTTTTTTCTATGAAGCTGCTATTTCTAAGACTTTCTTCTGTTTATTTTCTAAAGTCAGTCAGTTCGTTTCTAAAGCCCAATCACTCTGTGACTATTGTTGCTTAATACCACACAAAACATTTAGCATTGAGCTGAGTATGGGAGAACCATGTCCTTGCTCCTGACTAGATGCAAGCACTCTTCGAAGTAAAGGCTAGATTACAGCTCAGATTTGGAATGGGTAGTATTCTGTGCATTCTACTCTGCCTCACAGTTATATCATCTTGAAATTTCACCAGTCTCTTAACAACATACATTTAAACTCCTTAAAATGTTTAAATAATAAATTTCACAAATCTTTTTCACTTCTAGACAAAAAACTCAGTAGATCAAAGAATTCAGTAAGTCACAATATAATTAATAATATATAAAACTGTCTTTAACCCTTACATAAATCCAACCCAAGACATAACATTAGAATAATTTCACTATAACTTTTTATAGAATTTAGTGACCTGACCTAGCCACCAATAATTGTTTTCCAAAAATCCTAAAGATATACTAGCATAACTAAATAAAAACTTAAAGAGAAGACTGCCACCTACTGAAATGCTATTATTTTCTGGTGCAATTATTTTCAGTAGGATCAAAGTATATTTATAATGTCAACAAAGACATTTAAAACATGGATTGAAAGCATGTGATTTTAAGATTAACTTATCATATATAAATTTAAATTCATAAAATTCACTAGTAGTAATAAAAAGGCATACCGTATAAGAAGACAACTAAACAAGACTACTGTGATCATCAAGCATGAAACCTTTTCCTACTCCAGCTGATTAATGATTAATATAGGGTGCATTTCAAAAGCACAAAGAATGTTTCCATGGTCCAGAAATGAGAGAAGGGATTGAACACCCAAACTCACCTACTCTCAAATGTCCTAAGATTATTAAACAAAACTATGCATACAAATTCTCTAAGATCAATACTGAAGATAATTATGCTTTAATTATGTTGAAACCTTCGAAGTCTGTGGTATTCACTTATCATTCAATCACTGATTTTTTTTATGCTGACAGCCTCTGCATTTTAAATCTAAGAAAGCTGCAATGTTATAGAATAACTGAAAAGCTGAGATGTGTTTAAATAGAAGATGCTTATAGCAAAATACTTTTCACACAAATAGTAGCACAACATTTCCATCTTGTGATTTTAGGAAATACCAAAGATAAGCTAAAATTAGTTCAAATTAAATCATTAACAATAAACTTACCAAGTACAAGAAATATCCACCACAGCCAATACTGTCCATTGAAATATCCAGCAAAATAATCAGAAAACTATGGAGTGAACATAAATATATTAACCATATTATGTAACTAAATTTGAAAATTGCACTCAGTCACAGAATAATTTCCCAAGTGATCTGAGCACTTAAAAATAACACAAGAGAAAACAAAGGAAAAATACTTAAGGATATACATATATATGAGATAAAAATCTCTAATACAATAGCAGACTTATGTATTAAAATATTTCATACACAAATGTTTTAAACTGTTTGCATGAAACAAAAGTAAATGCTTAAACTCTATGTTAGAATCAAACATCTTCTTATTAAAGAACTCACACGTCAGGTCTTTTTTCATAATCTCTCCAAGCCACAACTATCATCCCAGACACACTGCAGCAACCCGCTGCTTTGGATATTAACACCAAAAGCCACATTAGTTTAATCTTATCAGATGGGGATGTTCTGGTGACCTCCAAAAAGAAGAGCTTTTGACCTTCTGTACACCCCCTACTGTTAATCACTGCTGAAAATAGTAGATGCATAAAGACCCCCAACTCATTAGCGCCATTTCATTTCCAAAGTAGATGCTGAGCATTCAGTTCCCAGCAGTGAGCTGAGAACAGCTAAATGAACCTTGAAGCAGCATTTCAACAGTTCCTGGTAGTGGCCATGGTAGTTTCCTATCTGTGATGTGGGAATACAGACAAGTGAGGGAAGGCAGGGTTTCATTCATCAGACACAGGTATCTCTCCCACTGGTAGGTTCTACACAACACACTTTATTCATTTTAACAAGTTTTTTTTTTTTAATCAATCTAGTTTTTATCAGTTGCTCTATTTTTTCCTATTCCTTCCCTCTTAGTTTAGCATCTAAAATGTCTCCAATTAATTATTTTTCATAAATTTTCATTTAACCTACTCTAAAGTGAAAAAGTTACATTTTCAATGACTTCTTACCACTGGTCTCAAAATTGAATCTAATTTACTTAAAAATTATTTATTAAATGCAGATTTGCACTTGAATCCAAAAGTAAAAAGTATTTCCAACTATTTGTTGATAATTTCCATAAAAACTTAAAAACCTATAGCTTTATTTATTGTATAATTGGCAATAATACAAACATTTACAAATTATACATAGTGTCACCATTTGAGAGGCATATAAACTAAGTATTGAAATGTGTTTGAAAAGCTCTTGAAGTTCTTTCTTTGGAATGATTTTCAGTTAATAAATCAGCTATAATATAAATTCTTAAAAGTTGTAGAAATTCCAGAGATTTAAAATTTCAAAGTACTTTGGAATGTATTAAGATACAAATTCTACATACACCCACACCTTGGAAAATGTACAATAAAATCAGACACGGTGGTGTATGCCTTTGATCCCAGCACTCCTACACTCAGGAGGCAAAGACAGAAGGAAGGATTATGAGTTTGAGGCCAGCCTGGGACTGCACAGTGAGTTCCAGGTCAGCCTGGGCTAGAGTGAAAACAAAAGTATGATAAGGGGAGAACTTGAAACTGGACTTACAAAAGAACTATACTACATCATTTTTAATCAAATGAGTAAGAATTCAAAATAAAAGGCTTCATATAGGTTTTAGAGGCTAAAAAAAAAAAGGTAAAGAACAAAAATCCATTTTTTGACTTTCTACATAATGACACCCAATAAGAACAACCAGAAAAATCAGTAACAGAATCATTCTTCACTAAACATATTTTCCATAACACTATTTTTTTATTCACTTCTAAGTGAAGAATATAACCAGCTTCACTTGAAATCAGAGAGGAACATTTACTACATAAAAAGGACAGAGATTTGAGCCATGTTGTGCATGCCTTCAATCCCAGCCCTTGGGATGCGGAGGAGAGAATCACTGTGAGTTCAAGGCCCGCCTGTGTTACTGAAGTGAATTTTAGGTCAGCTACTCTACTTTAACTTCTGCTATATGCTCCAAGCAATAAATTGTTGATGGGGATTGATTTGAGAGAAAGGTTTCTCTGAGCAGTCTGCCCTTTCCCTTTATTATGTAATCAGTATTTTAATCATGCTGCTGCTTTCTTTTTTGTTTCGAAGCCACAGTGGAATCTAAGATTTGTTAACACATCTTTAGCTCAGAATTCTGATATTATTTCTGCCTACAGCATCACCTCAACAGTAATCACATTTGTGGAATGGGTAGTTTTCAATCAACTTAATAATATCGATGCATTTAAGAGATGCTAACACATTAAGCCTGTGAGTCTACTGAAAACCTTAGGAAGACAGCTCTTGGAATTAGAAAGCAACATTTAGGTAAATATGATTTGCATACTTTATGTACTTTAGGAACTGTATAAGAGCATCTACAACTCCTGTGGATAACCTTTCAGAAGACTTATAATAACGAATATAGTCATTCTGTTTTTTTAATTTCTGAGGTAGGGTCTCACCCTAGCCCATGCTGACCTGGTCTCTGTAGTCCAAGCCTGGCCTTGAACTCACAGCAATCCTCCTACCGGTGCCTTGCGAGTGCTGGGACCAAAGGCATTAATTAAAATTAAAGCCATTTTTTATTATCGTCTTCAGCCTACCCTTAAAAAAAATTATAAAAAGAAGGCCACAGGGCTCAGGCGGGGTCATCTATGTCTAACAGTACTAATACATAAGCAATCTATATGGAAAACTATCTCAGGACAAGAAATGTTGTTGAGCCCGGAAAAAGAAAGACATTTCATTGTCTTCTTAAATGCTATTCTTTAAATGATTAGAAACAGTACAATGGAGCCCGGACTTGCTTTGAGCTCATAATCTTCCCACTACAGCCCACAGACCTACACTACCAAACTCAGTAACGATGGGATCTGACAGCCACTTCATAAGCCTTCACTTTAAAAAAAAATTATTGACAATTTCCACAAATATAGACAATATGTATACCATGATGGCCGTTATTTTTAAGTAAACGCAGTAAAGATGTGTTCTGAGTCACTTCACAGACCTTTACTTTTGAACTGTAATGGTTATAAAAAAGAGATAAGTTGTTTATTTTTTAAAACTTTAAAAAAAATTTTTGAGGCAAGGCCAAGAGACTGGCTTTTTTTTTTTTTTTTTAATGAGAGAGAGAGAATTGGCGTGCCAGGGCCTCCACCCACTGTAATTGAACTACAAACACATGTGCCTACTTGAGCCATTGCGACCTTGAGCATGTGTCACCTTGTACGTCTAGGGAGTCGAACATGGGTCCTTAGGCTTCACAGGCAAGAGCCTTAATCACTAGGCCATCTCTCCAGCCCTATTTTTAAAGCAGTTTAAATATCCATACCTTCTTATCTATTTTTAGACAAGCATTCTGCAAACTAAGTTACATCTCCAGCCCTTATCTATTTCTAAATGTCAGAGTTCTTGGTCAGACTTGGAACACTTTTAAACAAGTCCTTGGCAACTTCTAAGTTATTTTCGGTGATCTTGAGATCCCTTTGACCACACTTGATATCAAAAGGACATTTAAAAACCACCTCAGAAGACATTTATGTAAATAATAACTTACTAAGTAAAAGAAAGTTCTAGGCTTTTCTACGATTTTAGACACATTGTGCTACATCAGAATCGTATCAATGAACTGATGACCACATACATTGGTTTAGTAACTGTGAAAGATATATTACTTTCCATACTCAAAAAAATTCTGTAATGCAGCTTTTTATTAGCTTATCATGAAGAAACTAATGTTCATACTATTTAAATAATTTAAACTGGGCTTGAGGGATGGCTTAGCGGTTAAGGCGTTTGCCTGCAAAGTCAAAGGACCCAGGTTCAATTCCCCAGGACCCACGTTAGCCAGATGCACAATGGGGCACATGCAACTGCAGTTCGTCTGCAGTGGCTGGAGGCCCTGGTGTGCCCATTCATTGTCTCCCCCACCCCTTTCTCTGTCAAATAAATAAATAAATAAAAATAAAATGTTTAAATAATTTAAACTAATAACGTAGACATCAAAAAGATGAAATTCAAATTTAATATTTTCTGATTTCCTTTTTGTCTCTATATTAACAACCTTTCATATAAAACTTATAAGAAAGCCGGGCGTGGTGGCGCACGCCTTTAATCCCAGCACTCGGGAGGCAGAGGTAGGAGGATCGCTGTGAGTTCGAGGCCACCCTGAGACTCCATAGTGAATTCCAGGTCAGCCTGGACTAGAGTGAGACCCTACCTCGAAAAACAAAAAAAAAAAAAACTTATAAGACCTTCACACTGGATTACTATAATAGAAATATAAGTCCTGAATTAGATGAATTCATTTGTATAAACATTTATGAACTGCACAATGTGATTTTTTTCACTTCAAGATAAGAGCTCTATGTTGTGAAGACACCCACCCTAACGATAAGGATCCACTTGATCAATGAAAGGCCAAATCCACAGATGGCGCCATACCGTCCAGCAATGGTATTGGTGATGCAGAAGGATAAGCAAAACCCAAGCCAGTTGAAGATAAATGCCACTAAAAAGAAGAGACAGCATTAGCAACACTTCATTGCTCAGGTGAAGCAGCAGTTTCTTTGCTGGAACTCTACCAACTCAGCTGTCCTTATATACATACTACTGCAAATCAAGGGACTGGTAAACTCAGTTTCCTGTCAGTTTGGTCAGTGGAAATCAATTCTTTAAAGCTTATCACGAGTATGCAAAGTTACATTTTTATTCACGAATTCAAATTTTATTTTTTAATATGTACACAAATCAGTTTCTTTGACATTTCCATACATGTATATCATCGTATTAATTCATATTTGTCATCCCCATTACCCTTCCTTGTCCTCTCTACCCCTCCTTCTGGTCTCCTTCCTCCTCCAGATAGTCTCTGTTTTCGTGTCTCTTTCTCATATAAATATATACATACATACATAATTTCTCATACATATGTACATTACACATATATATCTATATACATTATATATATTTACGTAATATACATTATTATTTGTCTATATACTTAAATCTAGACTGTATGAGATAGAAAACATAAAGTGTTTTTTTCCTTCCTGCCATCCTCACTCTTGAAACTCACATTCGAAACTATGCATGTTTTGTTTGTTTTTTAGAAGCAAGTTTTACTCTAAGCCAAGTTGATCTGGAATTCACTCTGCAGCCCCAGGTTGGCCTCAAATGGTCTCCTAACTCAGCCTCCCAGGTGCGGAAATTATGGGTGTGAGCCATGATGTCCGGCCTGGAATTTAATTATATTTGAAACCATATAAAAACTAGACCATAATGTAGCTCCTGTGGAGTTTGACCCCCTAATGATAGTCAACAAAACTACCTTTTGTTCAAATGGAAACACAAACAATGATATGGAATACAAATACTTCCATAGGCTTCTTACAGTTAAAATTCTTAGCTATTTCTTCTCTGGATTTATTTATAATATGTATGTTATCTAAAGAGTATATTCCACAGCTTTACATGTACAGACCAAGTTTGTTTTCAATATGTGTGGAGATTATATCACCATTTGAGGAATTGTATCCTTTAACTTCTATATAAGGAGACTCTCAAAGGAATTCGTGGAATAAAGATGCTCAGTTAAATAATTACAGAAAAGCAAACTAAAACCACAATTAGATACAGCTACATACCTACAAGAATGTCTAAAGTTAAAACAAAAAAGTCCATAGCAATTGCTGATGAGAATCAAAAGATATGGGGCAGCAGTCACTTTGGAAGGTAGCCTGGCAACTTCTTACAAGGCAGAATTTACAGTTCAAAATATTCTTTTGATTCTTTTTAAGGTACAAGTACCTTAATGTTTCACTGAAGTCTAAAATAACAATAATCTGATAATTAATTATAACTGTAGCATACTGACATGAAAAATTCTCATGCACATGGTACAAATGGCTAAACCTTAGAAGAAAAGGTTTCTAATAGAGGCAAATAATATATTACATTTTAAAGTACACAGCCCATTGTTCCACTGGATCAGATCTTAATTTCTAGCACTGAAGAAACTGTCAAGCATACTCTAGTGCAATCTTTTTATAAAAAATCTTAAAAGAGAGATGAGATTCATTCAGGTTCGGCATATATGCGAGGAACTTTATAACAACAGATTAAAAGAAGCAAAAAACTGGGCTGGAGAGATGGCTCAGCGGTTAAGGTGCTTGCTTGCAATGCCTAACAACCCAGGTTTGATTCCCCAGTACCAATATAAGTCCAGATGCACAAAGTAGTACATGCATCTGGAGTTCATTTGCAGTAGCTAAAGGCTCTGGTGCACCCATTCATTTGCTCCTTCTCTCTCTCTGTCCTTGGAAATAAATAAATATTTTAAAAGAAAATAAGATGAAAAATTATCCAGAAAGATCATGACATCAAAATAAAAGAGAGACTGATTGAGATGGGGAGGGGATATAATGGAGAATGGAATTTCAAAGGGGAAAGTGGGGGGGAGGGAGGGGATTACCATGGGTTATTTTTATAATCATGGAAAATGTTAATAAAAATTGAGAAAAAAAATTATCCAGTACCACTTCATTTTCCTACTTTATATATTTTGAACAAGAATATGTAATTATTACCAAATTTAACTTTTTCAATTTTAATTTTATTTATTTTAAAGGAAAAAGACAGACGATAGGCATGCCAGGGCCTCTAGTCACCACAAACAAATTCCAAATACATATGCCACTTTGTACATCTGGCTTTATGTGAGTACTGAGAAATTGAACCCAGGTTGTAGATTTTGTAGGCAAATGCCTTAACCACGGAGCAATCTCTCCAGCCCATTACCAATGTAAGTATAAACTTCTGCTAGGGTTACATGAGGTAAAAGACTGAAACACAAGTAATAATAGAGAAGGCAAGAATTAAACTTATGAAAAGTTTTAAATAAAATATACTTATTAATGTTCACTTTTATCTGTACAAATACAACCTAAAATTATATAAACTATATTAAAGAATAAAAGAATATATTTTTGTTTGTTTGTCTTGATTTGTTTTGTTTGTTTTATTTGTTTTCAAGGTAGGGTTTTGCAGGCTGACCTGGAATTCACTATGTAGTCTCAGGGTGGCCTCGAACTCACAGCAATCCTAGTACCTCTGCCTCCCGAGTGCTGGGATTAAAGACATGCACCACCACGCCCAACTTATGTTTGTTTTTTTGTTTTGAAACAGGGTCTCACTCTAGCTCAGGTTGATCTGTAACTCATTCTGTAATCCACGTTGCCCTTGAACTCATGGCAATCTTCCTTCCTCAGCCTCCTGAGTGCTGGGATTAAAGTATATACCAAAATGCCTAGTTTACAAACACTGTTACTTTTCTTTTTTTCCTTTCTTTTCTTTTCTTTTAAGCAACAGTAGTTACCAGTTTAAGCACATAAAATATAGCAAGTTGCAATTTCAGAAACAGCCACTAGATGGCAGTAATTACAAATAAATCTATCAAAGCACACTCTAGGCCTAAAAACTACCAGAAAAACATAGGGAATAAATGGAAAAAATAATAATAATAATAATTTCACTCTTACAATTTGAAATATTTGAAAAGCTGAAAGTATTAAAAATAAGTTGTGGAATCATAGCTTGGTAAAATTAAGTAAAAGCAACACAATTTATATTGCATCTGGTTCTACATATGTATAATTAATGTTTAATATAAAATTATCTAGCATGTCTAAGTTTCTATGCATTTATAACATTTACATAGTGAAGTGTTTTAAAATCTAGAAGATAAAGATTAAAGAGGAAATATTGGGGTTAGTGAACAAAGAGATATAACTAAGCTGAGAGTTAAATAATTAGATGGTATCAAAGCAGTCAATTCATCATACAAATAGGATAATATATACACAATCTTTTCTAATAAAGAGTTCTTTAAAAACAACCATGTAAGGATATAAGGCTTAAGCTATCCTTTATGTGAACAAAATATTTGAGAGCTTAATATTAATAGAAAAGTTTAGCAAAAAATCTAAGTAAGAATTGGAGAGATGGCTCAGCTGTTAAGCTACTTGCCATCAAAGGCTAGCGACCCGGGTTTGATTCCCACATAAAGCCAAACTCACAAAATGGTGCATATATGTGGAGTTCATTTGCAGTGACTAGAGCCCTAGGGTACCCACTCTCTGTCTTTCTACCTGCCTCACTCTCTCTCTGATAAATAAATAAACAAACAAACAAACGAATAAATAAATAAATAAAATTTAAGCTGAAAAACTAAGTTTGCTGGGCATGGTAGTACACACCGTTAATCCCAGCACTCAGGAGGTTGAGGTAGGAGGATCACCACTGTAAGTTTGAGGCCAGCCTGAGACTACTACATAGTGAATTCCAGGCCAGCCTGGGCTAGAGAGAAACCCTACCTCAAATCCTCCCTACAAAAAGGGCTAGAGAGATAGCTTAGCAGTTAAAGGTGCTTGCCTGTGAAGCCAAGACCCATGTTCAACTGCCAGGTCCCACATAAACCAGATGCACAAGGTGACACAAGCACAAGGTCACGCATACGCACAAAGTGGCACAGGAGTCTGGAGTTCGGTTGCAGCGGCTGGAGGCCTCTCGTGTAAAAAAACAAACAAAAAAAAGTTTAAAAAACTCAACTAAGATTAAGATGAATGAATGAATAAATAAATAAATAAATAAAACCAAGATGAAAAGTGAGGTTCACTGGGCATGATGGCACATGCCTTTAGTCGCAGCACTTGGGAGGCCAAGGCAGGAGGATTGCTATATGAGACCAGCCTGGGCTTGAGCCAGACCCTACCCTGAAAAACCAAACTAATAATAATAAAGTAGTTCAAATATATAAAGTATGATTTTACCTTAAATAAGTAAATAATTTCTCAGTTTTATCATCAAAATAAACCTTACTGACAAAGTGGATTAAATCAGCATTCTATCCAAGAAGGTAAGAAAGCAGCATTTCTCTTAACAGAACCTGACTTAGCTGAAAAATGTTTATTATGCCTCTAGAGCAGAATGGAGCTTAAGGACTGCAATGCATACCTATCTAATAACAGTTTAAATTTTAGGATACATATCCATTAGTCTAGAACAATTTGCATTTTAAGGTAGACCCATGTAGTAGTATTTTCTTTTTTAACATCCTACTTTAAATATATACTTAACTAATATATTTTTTAAGATAGTATAGAAGGCCTGATGTGGTAGGGCTTGCCTTTGATGAGGAGGATGAAGTAGGAGGATAACTGAGTTCAAGACCAGCCTGGACTACAGAGTGAGTTTCATGTCAGTCTGGGCTACAATGAGACCCTGCTTCAAATTCCTTCACCCACCCCCCAAAATAAGATATAATGGAAAGTTCACTTACTGAAAAATGCCAACATAAACATGCCATCATTGCCCACTCTACGCTGGTCTGCATCACTGAAGTCATCTCTTGGTGGACACTCTTCCTCCTGAGTCTATAAAACATGCATCACACTATCTCATTAAAATGCCATTATTATCTTGAAGAACTTCAATAACATCTAATGTTCTCAACTTCTCATAAAGACAAAATGAAATAATGAGGACACTGGTGCTGAATACTGAAAACATGCTAGCAAATATTACTTTTTCATAGGTGACAATGAGTAACTTTAAAGGTAATTTAAAAATGAGTTGAATAACATCAAATTCAAGAACATTGTACAAAGACAGATGACACCATTACATTAATGTCAAATGGGAAAAGAGGAACTTTCAAAATCAGTGATGGTATATAAACTAGCACAACATTTGCTTGCCAATGGCAATATTTAACAAAATAAAAGGGCATGTACATACCCTCTAGTCAGGTCATTTGCTATATATACTATATATATTATAGTGTGTATATGCTATATATATATATACATATATATATTACATATATTAGATAGATATATATATACTATAATATATACACATATTTCCACTTACAAGAAATGAAGTATTGAAAACAATTATTGCAGTGATTGTGAAAAAGAGCAATAAGACATACACAATCTAATGCCCATCAAGAGTGAACTCTATAGGGAGATAAGTCTACACAGGTCCCTCATGTTTCTTCATATCTTCCACAAAGGAATATTATTTTTTAAATTTTGTTCTTATAAAAGGTTATAGTGTCAGAAACACTGTCTTATGCTCATAAAGTAGAGCGCTTGGAAGAAAGGGCAGTATCCATCAGAGCAAAGGTGCAGGCGTTCTTACTGACCCTTACCAACATGGGTGATCCTTCCTCCCACACTCCTCTCCCAATGACTTTGATTCACAGAAGGGTGCTACCTTAGGGAAACTGGAAGGAGAAGGCCATCACTGCCTCCGGTGAATTATAAAGTCTTTGTCTATGTACCAAGCAGCCTCCCGCTTTCTATTAGCCTCCAGGAAACTCATAAATGAATAATCAGTCTCCAAGCTAGGTAAAAACTCAGGAAGTTATAGATAGACTGGCAAAATAAACTACTGCTTAGCCTATACAACTCAAAAATCAGTGTAAAGTAACAAACAAAAAACATTTTAAGTATTTTATTACTTACTGAGAGAGAGAGAGAGAAAGAGGCAGATAGAGAAAGAATGGGTACAACAGGGCCTCCAGCCACTCCAGATGCATGCGCTACCTTGTGCATCTGGCTTACATGGATACTGGGAAATCAAACCAGGGTCCTTAGGCTTTACAGGCAAGCACCTAGCTGCTAAGCCATCTCTCTGAAAATATAATATAGCATATCATTTTTAAGGTTACATAAATTTCAACTGTAGAACTAGCTGAGCTTGCTGTCTAGATGCGCATTTATTGCTACAGTCTCTTGTGGAGAGGAACCTTTGTTTGTTTGTTTTTTGAGGTAGGGTCTCACTGCCCTAGAATTTACTATGGAGTCTCAGGGTGGTCTCGAACTCATAGGGATATGCCTATTTTTCCCTCACAAGTGCTGAGATTAAAGGCATGTGCCACCATGCCCAGCCTAAACTAAATTAAAAAAAAACTGTAATGGTGGTGCCTGCCTTGAGTCCAAGCATTTGGAAGCTAATGTAGAAGATTGCCATGGATTTGGGGCCAGCCTAGAACTACAGAGTGAGTTCTAGATCAACTTGAGTTAGAGACTCTTCCTTAAGAAGGAGAGAAAGCCGGGCATGGTGGCACACGCCTTTATAATCCCAGCACTCGGGAGGCAAAGGTAGGAGGATCGCCGTGAGTTTGAGGCCACCCTGAGACTACACAGTGAATTCCAGGTCAGCCTGAGCTAGAGTGAGACTCTACCTCAAAAAACCAAAAAGAAAAAAAAAGAAAGAAAGAGATAGGGCTAGAGAGATGGCTTAGCAGTTAAGGTGCTTCCTGTGAAGCCTAAGGATCCATGTTCCATTCTCCTGGTCCCACATAAGCCAGACCCACAAGGTGATGCAAATACACATGTGCACAAGATGATACACGCATCTGGAGTTCGACTGCAATGGCTGGAGGCCCTGGTGAGCCAATTCTCTCTCTTCTCTTTCTTTCTCATAAAGGTGTGTGCCACCACACCCAACAAGAGAGAGAGAGACAGGGAGGCAGGGAAGGAGAAAGAAGGAAGAGGAGAAAGAAAAAAAAGAAAGAGAAAGGGAAGGGGGGAGGGGAGGAGGGAGGGCGGGGATAGGAAGGAAGGATGGGGAAGGAGGGAGGGAAGAAGGAAAAGAATATCCAAAACATATTAAATGAAAATAGTTCATATAGTACAATACATTTTGAATATAAAAATACATTAACTAACCAATTAAAGCCTTTGCTCTTGGTGCCTGTACTTCAGTCACATGGAGACATACAATAAACCAAGACATGATGATGTTCTTTAGGTGATTACTGAAAGTGTAGATAAATGCTACACAGAAAGGGGAGGGAAGAGTGAGAGAGGAGAGAGAGAAGGAGGGTAAAAGGAGCAAAGCAAGAAGGAAGTTCAGAAGAAGCGCTACAGAGTCAACAGTCACAATGCTACAGTGGCCAAGCTATTTTATCAAAGAACATTAGAAGACAAAGACATATGATGAAGGTGACTGTTCTATTAACGCCAAGGGAAATACACATAAACATAAAATCATTAGCTCATTGAAATACAATGTCCACTAAATTTTAACAGCATAATAATTCCATTGAATTTCACTAGATAAATTTTTTTTTCTAAAAGAAGAATTTAAAATTTAAAAAAAAAAAACCTGAACTGGGCGTGGTGATGCATGCCTTTAATCCCAGCACTTAGGAGGCAGAGGTAGGAGGATTACCATGAATTCAAGGCCACCCTGAGACTACATGGTTAATTCCAGGTCAGCCTGGGCTACAGTGAGACCCTACCTCGAAAAAAAAAAAAAAGATGAAAAAAAATTTTTTAAATCCTGGCATTTGTGTCATAATTTTAAAGCCATAATATTTTATTTTATACATCTTAAAATTTGTTTTTTTTTTTACTTTAAAAAATTATTTAATTTATTTACAAGGAAAGGGAGACAGAGAGAATGAGAACCGGCAGGCACACCAGGACTTTTTGCCACTGCAAATGAACTCAAGATGCATGCGCCACTATGCGCATCTGACTTTTCAAGAGTACTGGAGAACTGAATCCAGGCCAACAGGCTTTGTAAACAAGCACCTTTAAACATTGAGCCATCATTGCAGAGCAGACTCATTTTTTTTTTTTTTTCGAGGTAGGGTCTCACTCTAGCTCAGGTTGACCTGGAATTCACTATGTAGTCTCAGGATGGCCTTGAACTCACAGCCATCCTCCTACCTCTGCCTCCCAAGTGCTGGGATTAAAGGTGTGCACCACCACGCCCAGCTTAGACTCATTTATATAATTTGAATTAGGCATGAGGTCTTACAAATGCTCATATATTTACACAACTTTGCAGAATGAGGGTATTGTGGGACAAGAGTAAAAAAAAATGATAAATTTATGGAATTTTCTACAACTGGAATTAGAATCTAGTGAAAACATAGGCCTTTTCTTTATGGACATGTTCTAATTCAAGGCAGGGAATCACACTGTTATAAAACAAGGCCCTAGAAATAATGTCAGTGATGGACTGGATTAGTAACACTCCAGAATTTCTCTCTCCAGCAGGGATAAAACCACCTATATACAGTTTTTAGAGCCCAGAAAGACTTAATGTTTCCTACTTCATATTATGAGTTCTACCCACAGGTTGATGGAGAGATGGCTTAGTGGTTAAGGCACTTGCCTGCGAAGCCTAAGGACCCATGTTCGACTCTCCAGATCACATGTGAGCCAGACACAGAAAGGTGAGGCAGTGCAAGGTCACACATGCCCATTAGGTGGTGCAATAGTCTAGAGTTGGATATCAGTGGCTGAGGCCCTGGCATGCCAATTCCCTCTCTACCCTATCACTCTCTCTAAAATAAATAAATAAATAAATAGGAGTTGTATCCTATCATACTGGAACAAAGGGCAGTAGATGTTCGAATGTCTATAATACAAAGACCTTTGCTACTACCAACATGTCTGGGAAGGCACCCCAGAAAGGGAGAGCATGTCTACATACTCCAAGCAAATGAGGATCCACACTGACAGGAAGACCATCCTTTACAGGATGGTTCTCCCTCACAAAATCAAAACTCCTTAATGGACTCATTCTATTACTTTCTTAAAATAGACTTACTTTCCCCTCTGAGAGGAAAAAAGATATGAAAAACGAATACAGGGTTTTCTATCTTTACCAACTTGCTATTAGGTATCTGTGTTCACCCCTGGGTATGCTGGAGGATGAGAGCAGAATAACTATGGAAAGAGAGGTAGCTGCTGACTGAAGCCCATGCTTGGAGCATACCCACTTCCCAAAGAATCTACTCTTTGGACTGTGGGTTCAAGGTAGCAAGAAGACAATGTCGTACAGGTAAGCACTTCTAACTCCCTTCACTCTCACCTAATTTTCGCTTTCCTGGGTGAGGTAATATTTTTGAGTCTTCCTTCTGAACCACATGGAATGAATCCAGGAATCTGAAATGACACTCCTAAAGTTTGAAGGAAACAGGTAAAATAACTATAGTCTTGCTCTTGTCACTGTAAGACGCAGTACCTCCTGCCTTTCACCCGGCTGCAGAAAAGCACGCGCATCTCAGCTCCAAGGCTGAGACTCTTCTCACCAGAGCAACGCCTAGCACACACTGCTCTCACTGCCTTCAGTACTGACACGAATGGAGAGGGGACAGACGGAATCCATGACTATTATTTCTTTTATTTCAAAATTCTAGGATGAAATAGATTAAAAAGGAAAAGCCTATAATCCCAACAACTAAGAGGCTGAGGCAGGAGAACTGCCATGAGTTTGAGCCTGCCTACATAATGAATCTTAGTCTGGGGTGAAGGAGACCCTATCTCAAAAAAAAAAAAAAAAAAAAGTTAGCTGAAAAAAAAATCATTTGACACCCTTATAACTTAGTTCTCTATGAATTTTACCCTATCTTAAGTTTTTCCATAGAGTTTTAAGTTTTTCCATAGAGTTACTAGACTGGTTATGCTCATTTAACATAAGTAGAAAAAATGACTTGTACCTGTTTTGATAGAAACTCTGTTAGGAGAATACCTAAGTACATAGACAGGTCAGTGGACATGAGGTCCAGATGGAAGAGAAGAACTATTAGGGTGGGAGAATCACAGTGACTTCAGTGAGGTTAAGAAACCAGCATGTGGTAAATCTATGAGTAAAAATAAGGTCTAAGATGACACAAACTGCGGTGAGGAACAAGTAAGAGCAACAGAAATGAGGAAGCCAAGCAATGAAGGACGGTGAATTTCATTAAAAGAGAGTCAGTTTCATTAAATCTGACAAACATAAGCAGAAAAAAAGTAACACACATACACACACTGTCCCTCTCTTCTTTTTTAAAATATTTTATTTAGTTATTTATTTATTTATTTGAGAGAGAAAGCATACACACACACATACAGATGTATATACAGATATACACATATATACATTTCTTCATATGTGTGTGTATGTGTGTGTGATACATACACACACACACGGAGAGAGAGAGAGAAAGAGAATGAGCACGCCAGAGCCTCTAGCCACTACAAACGAACTCAAGACACATGTGCCACCATATACATCTGGCTTACATGGGTCCTGGGGAATCAAACCAGGTAGGGTCCTTAGGTTTGCAGGCACACACCTTAACCACTAAGCCATTTCCCCATCCCTCCCTCCCTCCCTCTCTTGAATGCAGAGAACTATTTTTGCTAATATCAAGTGTACATAAATTCACAAAATAATACTTCTGCAAAGAAACAAGCTTGCTTACTCTCTGAGATGTTTCTGCTGCAGCAGCCGCCATTGCGGCAGCTTTGGCCTTCTCCGCTTCATCGTATGTCGGCAGCGAGGTAGCAACGCTGTAGGGAGGTGGCACAGGATAAAACTCACTGTAAACTTCAGTAGCTGAAGAAAAAGAATTTTTAAAGGATAACCTTTAAAAACAATATAATTTTATAGCCATGATTATACTCTAAAGCCCTAT
Organism: Dipus sagitta; assembly: GCA_036346955.1. NCBI lineage: Eukaryota > Metazoa > Chordata > Mammalia > Rodentia > Dipodidae > Dipus > Dipus sagitta. The sequence continues at coordinate 30,620,711 of CM070772.1, forward strand.
CTAATAAGCTAGAGTGAATATAAAATACTATCAAAACTAAATAACCTTATATATGTCCTATACTTATTATAAAGAGAAAAGACTGATAAGTACCATCTAAAGGTAGATATACTCAAGGTTTACTTAAGAATGAGTTGACGGTCCATTTCCTCACTCATAAAGTGAACACCACTACCTGCTATTGCAGGAAGGAGCAGAAGGAATGTATTTATGAGACACACAAGCTGTCATGCACTGCTGATGATCAGCAAGAAAAACAGTAACAACAATAGTTTCCATTAAACAGAAACCCCAAATCCTAGAATGACTCAAAGTCATGAGTTACAAGGAAAACAAAATAAGAATTAGGGGCTGAAAAAGAAAGAAAAAAAAAAGGGATCCAAGTGTGGTGGTACACACCTTTAATCCCAGCACTCAGGAGGCAGAGTAGGATGATCACTGTGAGTTGGAGGCCAGCCTGAGACTACACAGTGAATTCCAGGTGAGCCTGGGCTAGAGTGAGACCCTACCTTGGACCTTGAAAAAAAAAAAAAAAAGATTTAAAAAAAAAAAGGCTAGAGCTAGGCATGGTGGTGCACATCTTTAATCCCAGCACTTGGGAGGTAGGAGGATCATCATTGTGTTCGAGGCCACCCTGAGACTACATAGTGAATTCTAGGTCAGTCTGTGCTACAGTGAGACACTACCTCAAAAAAAATAAACAAACAAACAAACAAAAAGTCTCCCCTCCACAAGAGATTGCAGCAATAAATGCACATCTAGACAGCAGGCTCAGCTACTTTTACCATTGAAATTTATGTAATCTTAAAAATGATATGCTCTATTTCCAGATTACAGAAAATGGAATATTTCTCAATTGTTTTATGTTGCTTGATACAGAAACAAAGACAGCACAGATAGATTCTGTTGAATAAAATACTAACACTCCAAATCCAGAAGAGATGAGACCATGACATGGCAATTAATTCCCAAAGGTAAGGATGGAAAATCTATTAACAATTTATTTCGATACAACAAAAGTTGAAGAACAGCTGGGCATGGTGGCTCACACCTTTACTCCCAGCACTCAGGACAGAGGTAGGAGGATCAACCGGATTCGAAGGCAGCCTCAAACAATGCAGTGAATTCCAGGTCAGCCTGGGCTAGAGTGAGAGTCTACCTTGGGGAAAAAAAAAAAAAAAAAAAAGAAGAAGAAGAAGGGCTGGAGAGATGGCTTAGCGGTTACACGCTTGCCTGTGAAGCCTAAGGACCCCGGTTCAAGGCTCGATTCCCCAGGACCCACATTAGCCAGACGCAAAGGGGGCGCACGCGTCTGGAGTTCGTTTGCAGTGGCTGGAGGTCCTGGCACGCCCATTCTCTCTCCCTCCCTCCCTCCCTCCCTCCCTCTCTCTCTCTCTCTCTCTCTCTCTCTCTCTCTGCCTCTTTCTCTGTTGCTCTCAAATAAATGAATTAATAAACAAACAAAATTTTTTAAATATTTCAAAAAAAAAGAAGAAGGAGAAAAACTGTGTGTAAGTTTATGATTAAGTACAAAATGGTTTCTGGCCTACTGTTGTCATTTACTGAAATGGGAAGATTCCAGAGAGGAGACTTGATATAACAGGAGAAAGTACGTAGCTACAGTAGCTTCAAAAGCAGTAAGAGAGCTGAAGAGATTGGCTTAGCATTTAAGGAGCTTGCCTGCAAAGCCTAAGAACTCGTGTTTAAATCCCCAGGTCCCACATAGCCACATGCCCAGTGATGCAAGCACACAATATCACACATGTGCCACAAGAAGGCACACATGTCTAGAATTTGTTCATAGTGGCTGAAGGCCCTGGTGCATCCATTCTCTCTCTCTCTCTCCACTTCCCTCTTTTTCTCTCTCAAAAATAAAAATTAAAAAAAATCCAGTAAGACAAAAAGCCAAGTTCTTTGAAATTGGTCTCATCAACAACTGTATAGTGAGCTAAGAGGATTAATGGGCAAGAGAGGGGAAAAAGGGGAAGGTAAGGGTATAAGGAGAAATGAGCTCAATGAACAATGTATATTATGTTAAAGCATCCTTATACAGTGCCATGTACTATGAATATATACAATGAAATTTTTTTAGGTAGTAGAGATTGGTGTGACTTGGTGGTGCAGCTCTGAGAGACAAAAGACAAAAGCAGGAGGATTAGGAGTCTGGGACTCCCCTGGACAATGTAGCAAGTTCCAGGGCAGCTCAAGAACCTGTTACAAAAAAAAAAAAAAAAAAAAAAAGAACAATCTGAATAAGCAAAGAGAAACAAAGCCTATTATATACATGTGTGGAAATGTCAACATGAAACCTACCATGTTTTACAAGTAATATATGCTAACTTTTTTTTTAAGTAAAGACTAATTCTTTTTCTCCTAAAGGACTGAGCTCAGAGACACACACCTACCCTCTCAAAACCAAAATGACAGACTTTTGAGGCAATACCAGAGTGGGCGATGCAGCTTCCACCTAGCTTCTCTCAATGCTTGCACTTGGAACCCAGCCACCACGCAGGGAGAAGCAGATACACTCTACACTAGAGACCAAATGCAGATGCTCTGAGCAGTAGCTCAGTGGAAGTCCTAACTGAAGCCAGCATCTAACACTTCGCATGAGAAAAAGGGAGGATTCAGTCCCAGCTACCATCAAAGATCACATGAGACCCGGGACAGAACAAGATAGTTGAGCACACCCTACTCTAAAATGAATAATAAGAAATAACTGCTACTTTGCTCCATGAGCTTTGGGATCCTTTATAACCCTAATAGCTTTCTGTGACAATACTGGCAGCCACAACAAAGAGATCACTTTACACTCTTGAAGTTAATCTCTTCATTATTCAGATATATATAGCAAGAAAAGCATCTTCTTTTATTTTTGTGATTTGAATATTGAACCCAGAGCCTCCCACTGAGCTATAGTCGCAAACCAAAATTAAGTTTTTCAAATTTAGGATAGGAAATTAATTAGCACATAACATAGTCTGGAAACTTGAAAACAACTGAAGAAAATTTAGTACATAATAAAATTTAATAAAGAACAAACCAACTGCTAAATCTTAAAGTGAAAACAAGTAAGACAGAGAGAAATCGATATCAAAACTGCATGAAGTGGGGTTGGGGATTTAACTCAGTGGATGAGCACTTGCCTAGCAAGCACAAGGCCCTGGGTTTGGTCCTCAGCACCAGGGGGAAAAAAAAGCCTGGCGTGGTGGCACATGCCTTTAATCCCAGCACTTGGGAGGCAGAGGTAGGAGGACTGTCGTGAGTTCGAGGCCACCCTGAGACTACAGAGTGAATTCCAGGTCAGCCTGGGCTAGAATGAGGCCCTACCTTGAAAAGCCAAAAAAGAAGAAGAAGACGAAAAAAAAAGACAAAACTACATGAAGAAAGAAGGGAATACTGCTGGCCTGGTATGCACAAGGCACTACACCACCAAAACAAAACAAATGAACAGCACATGCGCACGCACACACACCCTCTGCGTGACACTGGATACTAAACAAGCATATAAATCAAATAAACATTATAAATAAATATGCATTTATTAATTTAACTAATGAGATCTCCTTGGAGATGACTTTCAAAAATTACATTAAAAAATCAACAAAAGGGCTGGAGAGATGGCTTGCCTGCAAAGCCAAAGGACCCAATTTCAAATTCCCCAGTACCCATGTAAATCAGATGCACAAGGAGCACATGTATCTGGAGTTCGTTGGCAGTGGCTAGAAGGCCTGGCGTGCCCGTTCTCTGTCTGTCTGTCTGTCTGTCTGTCTCTCTCTCTCTCTCTCTCTCTCTGCTTGCAAATAAATAAATTTAATTTAATTTAAAAAAAATGAACAAGAGCCAGACATGGTGGCATACAGCTTTAGGCCCAGCACTTAGGAGGCAATGGCAGCTGGACTTCTGTGCGTTTGAGGCCACCCTGAGACTACAGAGTGAATTCCAGGTCAGCCTGGGCTAGAGTAAAAGCCTCCCTCAAGAAAATGAACAAGAGGGCTGGAGAGATGCCACAGTGAGGACCTGAGACAGCTGAAGGCTGCCAAGCTCAACTGCCCCATGCCCACATAAAAAGGTAGGCCATGAACATCTGTTGCAGGGGAAAGAAACCAGAGAACCCTTGGTGCTCACTGACTGAAAACAGCACCTCTGGGTTGAGGAAGAGACCTCATCTCAAAGAACTGCACAATTCTTCAATTGAGACAGGGATGTGATGTTCTCCTCTGGCCTCCACAAGCATCTGTACAGTATGCACAACATCTGCACATACATGAGCATATAACACACATAATGTACCACATATGATTTACACACACTTATGTGGACAAAAAAAGTTCTCTAATGGATATGAGAATTTAGAGAAGTAATTTGGAATTTATTTAGATGTTATCAGGCAATAGTATACAAAATGACATAATCATATAAATCAACAGTATGTAAAACAACAGCATACAAATTATCATAATTATAAATTCAGTGTTGCTGAGAAATTACAAATTTTAGGGTACAGAAATACCTGAGATGTGAGTGGCTTGAACAGAGAAGAAGAGAAGATACACAGTAGTAAGTAGGAATGACTGCCTGATGTTCAAGATTTAGTACCATCTGTCTTAATATTGTCAATATAACAGGATCTAGAATCACCTAGGACACATAACCTGGTGAAGGAATCTAGATTCTAGATTGAGTTAACTGAAGTAGAAAGACCCACCTAAAATATGAGCAGCACCATTATATGGGCTAGAGTCTTCGAATGAAAAGGAAAAATGGAGCTGAACACCAGAAGTCACCTCTGCTTTCTTACTGTGGATGCAATGTGATCAGCCACTTACAGCTCCTGCCACCACGGCTTCCCTACATGATGGGCTAGACCCTCAAACTGCTCCAAAATAAACCTGCTCTTACTTCAGGTGCTGTGTCAGGCATTTTGTTGCAGCAGCAAGTCACTAATAAAATGTCAGTACTAAGAAATAGGGCCATTACTGCAATCAGCCTGACCACATGGTTCATAAATTTTTAGGACTAGTTTGAGGAGAAATATGGAAGAGTTTGCAGCTGTAGGCTAAGAAGTACCCAGCATGCTGTAAACAAAGCTCAATAGACCACTCTGGTGGAGTCTGGGAGAGTAGGACACCTAGAGGAATGAAAACTGAAAGACTAACTCCTGAGGTTTCAGAGGGGAACAGGGACTCTAGTGGGAACTGAGCTGGAGGCCATTCATGTGATACTCTAGCAAAGAATGTGGCTTCAGTGTACCCGCATTCTGAGAACTTGAGTGAGGCTGAATTCAAGCGCAATGGATTAATTGACTTGGCAGAGAAGTTTCAAGACAGGCCAGCATTTATATTGGAGCATGGCTATTGCTATTTACTCAGATCTACAGTGAAAGAAAACAGAAAGATATGAAAAATGTGAAGTTTAGTATATAAAAAAAATGAATGCTATCAAGTTTAAAGTTGCCAACAAAGTGGATGTAGAGAAAGCAACTTTAATTGTTAAAGAGATCAGCACCAAACCTCTGGCTCTGAACTGCACAACTGTACCCCGAGGGAGCAAGATCCTATTCTTCAAAGGCTCCAACTTGTGAAAGTGCAAATTCATTTGAAAATAGTGAGCCTGAACTGAGAATACAGATGAAGGGGTTCCTGCTCAAAACTGCCAAGGAAAGTTTCCCCAGGCTCAGCACACAGAGCCCTCTCTGCCACTGTGGTCCTAGTGGACCAGGCTGAATCTTTAGCTGGCAGGAAAATTAAACAATGTTATCGACCTGGTACTAGTTTTACAGACATGAAAGATGGAAGAACAAAGGAGTATTAGAGATGTGTGCCAAGGTTCCAAAAGGCTGTTGAGACCAGGTAAGGTGTGGCAGGGTCAGATTCCCTGAATGGAGGTCCTCAGGGGCTGCTGCATGAAGCTGGGAAGATGAAGCCTAAGCTGTAATGGGGACCCCAGTACACTAGGGATACTAGGAGCATAAGACATCCCCCTGGGAGAGTTTTATGCATGAAGTTTAGTCACCCCAACAGAAAGGCTGTCTGCTGCAGACTGTGGAGATGAAAATGCAGGAATACCTATTGCCTTTGAGCCAGAAGATTCCATCATAGATGCCAGACATGTTCCTGCAGTATTTGGTGTTTGCCTGGCTGCGTTTTGGTCTTGTTTTGATCTGACCTTTCCTAGCTATGCCCCCATTCCTCTCTTGGGAATGGGACTGTTTATTCTGTGCCATTGGATGTTGGAAGTATGTAACTTATTTTTATGTTATAGGAGCTAAGACTCAGTCTCAGAAGAGAATCTGTACTTACACTTTTGGACAGTGCTGCAACTGTTAAAGACTATGAGTGACTCTGAAGTTAGACTGAATGGATTTTGCCTTATGAGATGACCATGAACCAACAGGGATTAAGCTGTAGGCTATGGCTTAAAAGCATTATGTTGGGGTTTCAAGTTGACAAGGGGTGGACTTATGATGGTTAATATTCAATTTGACAGGATCTAGAATCACCAAGTAGACAAACCTCTGAGCATGTTTATGAATAAGATTCTAGGTTGATTGAGGTACAAAAACACATCCTAAAAGTGGCTGGTACCATCCTATGATGAGTTTCCTAGACTAAATAAAAAGGAGAAATAGAGTTGGGAGAACAGCAGCAGTCATCTCTCTCTGTTCCTAACCTTGTATCCAATGTGGGCAGCCACATCAAGCTCCAGCAGCCATGACTTCCCCACCATAATGTACTCTGTCCTCAACTGTGAACCAAAATGAGCTCCTCCTTCCTTAAGTTGCTTGCAGGTTTGTTGCAGCAGCAAGGGAAGTTAACTAACACATCATGAATGTGGTACAACACTATGGACACCTTTCACCTCTGGTCACACATACCCACCACATTCCTATCCATTCTCATCATTATTAGCCTTTCCATGACAACATTGTTGTAAGACAACATAAGCATATATACATTAAGATTTATGTATGTATGCATATTCATACATGTGTGTGCTTAAAAGTCCCTTAGCAGCTGGTCTTACAGGCTCACTCCTTTAATCCCAGCACATGGAAGCTGAAGTTAAAGGATTGCTATAAACTCAAACCAGTGGAACTACAAAGTAACTTCAGGTCAGCCTGGAATACAGTGAGATCCTGCCTAAAAAAAAAAAAAAAATCTGGGCATGGTGGCACAGCACACACCTTTAATCCCAGCACTCAGCACTTGGGAGGCAGAGGTAGGAGGACCACCATGAATTTGAGGCTGAGACTACATAGTGAATTCCAGGTCAGCTTGTGCTAGAGGAGACCCTATCTCGAAAAAAATAAAAATAGTCCACTAACAAGCTGGGCACAGTGACACATACCAACACTTCCAATACTTTGGAGGCTGAAGCAGAAGACTGTGAGTCTGAGGTCTACATAATGAGCTGCAGGTCAGCCTAGGCCACACGATGAGACATGGTCTCCAAAACAAAACAAAACAAAACAAAACAAAACAAAACATCCCACTGAAAGTCTGATAATTACACAAAATTATACTGTCAAAAAAAAAAAAAAGAAAAAGAACTAGTAAAGACACTGTTTGTCATTTCATACCTGAAGTTGTAGGGACTTCCACAGTAATGCTACTGTAAGGTGGAGGGGACGGGTCAGTTTCAGGTGCTGGTGCCGAAGGTGCCGCCTGCACCGTCCCTGGTGCTACACTGGAAGTAGACGGCTGCTCTCCAGCAGATGCCTCTGAGTTGTCCTCTTCATTATGAAGCTGAGGAAAAAAGGAAAAGGAAATACAATATAATCCTATTTATTTCTTTTAGCTTATGCAATTTTCAGGCAAAGAAGCTTCCTTTTCTTATTTATTTATTTACATGAAAGAGAGATGGGGGAAAGAGAACGAGAATAGGTATTCTAGAGCCACTTGCCACTGCAAACACTTTCCATATGCAAGTGCCACTTTGGGCATCTGTATTTACATTTTTACATGGTACTGGGGAATCGAACCGAGGCTATCAGACTTTGCAAGCAAGTGCTTTTAACCAATGAACCACCTCTCCAGCCCAGGAACACGTTTTTACATTTTTTAAATTTATTTAAGAGAGTGCGAGGGAGCATGGGCAAACCTGGGCCTCCTGCCACTGCAAACAAAGTCCAGATGCACCTGCCGCTTTGTGCATCTGGCTTTATGTGGGTAATGGGGAGTCGAACACAGGCCATCAGGCTTTGCAAGCAAGTGCCTTTAGCCACTGCACCATCTCTCCAGCCCCAGGATTATTTTTTGACTGAATAAAGTAAAGTAAAAGAAAACGTTAAAGAGCTTCAGTTATTAAGTTCAGAATTTTGATAGTTTCTTCAAAATAAACATGCAGAGCCGGGAGTGGTGGTGCATGCCTTTAATCCCAGCACTCGGGAGGCGGAGGTAGGAGGATCACCGTGAGTTTGAGGCCTCCCTGAGATCCAATAGTAAATTCCAGGTCAGCCTGAGCTAGACTGAGACCCTACCTCGAAAAACCAAAAATAAATAAATAAAATAAAATAAAATAAAATAAAATAAACATGCAGTTTAAAAGTGTCACAAGCTTCCAAAGAAAGTTTTACGATTCAAAATACATTTGCATTCATGTAAACCTAATGTGGGGACTAACTGTCTACCATGCATTATTACTAATGTATATGTCACAAATGAAAGCAAAGTCCTAAAAACAGTTTCAATACTACCTCTGTTACATTTGAATCAACTGGTAATGGATACTGAATTAATGAAATGGACTGATATTGTGTAAGCCTTATAGAAATACGCAATTGTCTTAAGTAGGTTTTCAAGTATAAAAAATAGTTCTTATTAAAGCTAAATAGGTCAATGAATAAGAAAATGGTAAGAATACTATAACAACCAATATATTGACAGCTTAGCAAGTAGGAATAATTACATTGAGGTCATTTAACTCCTTTAATCCTTACAACAAATCTATGAAATACAACATTATCTCCCAATGACTAAACCAAACAGAAACCAACCATGAGCATAAAATGACCTAAAGTAACTTGCCGAACATTACAACAACTGGGAAGGGTAAAGTTGGTTAAATCCAGCATTATGACTTCAGACCTATTACTTCATTTATAATACCCTTCGAAAGGATCTTTTTTCTTTTCTTTTCTTTTTTTTTTTTTTTTAAGCAGAGTCTCATTCTAATCCAGGAATTCACTCTGCATCCCAGGCTGGTCTCAAATTCATGGCAATTCTCCCATGTGCTGGGATTAAAGGAGTAAGCCTCCATGCCCAACTTAAAAGGATCATTCTTTTAGAAGTTGATAGGGACACATAGGCAAACTAGTATGAGGCAAGTCAAAAGCATCAATACCGTAGAAAGTGATTCATCAAGGAGGCACTATAATTGATCCTTAAATATTTGCACAAGAGGCCTTATTAGAATATTTTGAGAAACTTCTATACTAGTGCCTCAGTGTAAAAACTACAGATTTTAATATTATTCAATTTTCATATCTTAATTTACTCACTATTTTTAAGTTAGTCAGGAGCTGGGTAGATGACTCCATGGTTAAAGATGATTGCTTGCAAAACCTACCAGCTCAGGTTCAATTCCCCAGCAGCCCATATAGAACCAGATGGGCATTTGGCATTTGTTTGCACAGTAAGAGACCCTGTCCATACATACACACACACACAAATAAAAATTTTTAAGAAACCCAATCCACGAAGATTGATCATGAGCTAGTACACATATGTGGTGAAGGTTGTGACACAACAATACAAATCAACAAACATGGACTCTGGAATTTAGAAAAATCATGTGTAAATTCTCATTCTACCTTTTAGGAACTTTGGTCAACTTCCTTCTTTGTGCCTCAGCATTCACCTACAGGTTCTGAATGCAGTTAAGCCCTCACAGGTTATAAGCCATCTAGCATTAGAGCTATCACAGAGGGGCAGGATGGATGGCTTAGCAGTTAAAGGCACTTACTGGCAAAGTCTTCTGACCTGGGTTCGATTTCCCAGTATCCATGTAAGACCAGATGCACAAAGTAGCACATGTGTCTGGAGTTTGTTCATAGTGGCAGAGACCTGACACACCAATTCTCTCTCTCTCTCTCTCTCTCTCTCTCTGTCTCTCTATCAAATAAATAAATATAAAAAAGAACTATCACAAAGAAGACATTTATTTTTTAAAGTACTAGTACCCCACTCTGTCCTTTGTAATTCATAAGCTTTATTTTATGAACTCAAAACAGAAATTATGAGGCACTCTCATTACAATAAGTAGTCCCTAACTTGCCTCTGAAAGGCAATTTGCTACAAAGCTGTTTATACAATGCACACACTAGAAAAAGATTGATATAAGGTAGCAAATGTGTAACTTTTACACAACTATCATAAATGTAACTAAAATAATTTCTCAAGTTGTTAAGGTAATTAATTCTTCCCAACAATATCATAGCAGCAAAACTGACTAATAACATCATTGCAGAGAAGCTGAATTTTAAGCTGAAATAGTCATAACGTGAATCTGAATGCGCCTGACATTGATTTGCAGCACTTTTCCATGTCAGCCTCCAGCCTGGAAAATTTGTACTGTACCATGGAACACTGCTCATTCTGTCCCACAACAGGCTGCCTGCCTGGGAGAATTCCCCACAGTTAGTCAGACTTATGACACTGTTAGAGCAAAGATGTCAGATGAATGAGGTAAGGCAAAAGAAAACAGCTAAACAACAATGAAGGTGTCAAAAAGAGAAAATCACCTTTCCACACTGTAGTTACAATGAACTTTACTAAAGATAAAAACATGAGCATCAGCTCTTCTCTCTCCTCCAGTTCTATTCTTAGCTATTACACTCCTTATCACACCCAGCACAAGACACAGTGTACTTCCCACAATGACCAGCCTGTCAAAGTTTGCATAAGTAACTATAGTGAAAAGAATTAACTTCAAGCACTTTTACATATGGTTCCGGAATAAAGCCTTGGAACATATAAAATATGTCTTAATTTATTTCGACAACCTACCTAGCACCTATAATGTTATTTACAAGCTTATGATATGCAATGAAAATTTCTGTGCAGCAACAGTAAAACCCAATGACAGATAACAAGCTCTACCTACTGTAGCATACAGCTTCCAATGTACATTAAATGCAACATTATAATTTTGCATTTTTAAAAAGCAATGAAATTGGTTCTATAAATTAACCTGCTGTGCCTTTTAAGTAAACCCTTATGTAGGTTCAAATCAAATTACATATTTATTTAAACAAAGCCATTTTGAGTTTTCCACAACTTCACTGTCCAGTATTCTATTTTATTCCTAACAATCTATTCTATTCCTAACAATTACCTAAATAGCAGAAACAGGAACAGGGGAAGGGAAAGATTAACTTGTATACACTGCTAACCAGAACAAGTACTACCCAAATTTTAACTCAATAACTAATGTCCCACCTCTTTCTACCATAATACTCCCAAAACTAAGTAAATAAGATAAAAAAGTGGATAACCATATGTAGAAAAATGAAACTAGACCTTCTCATCTCATCATACACAAAAATCAAGTCCAAATGGATTAAAGACCTCAATATATGACCTGAAACTCTTCCCCTACTAGAATAAAAACAGGAGGCACTCTCCATGATATAGGAGTGGGAAAGGACTTCCTGAGCAAAACCCCAGTAGCCCAGGAAATTAAACTATCACTCAACTAATGATCTCATGAACTTAAAATGCTTTTGCACAAACACACCATAAGCAGAGCCAATAGATTACCCACTGAAAGGGAGAAAAATTTTGCCAGCAATACCACTGACAGAAAGCTAATGCCTAGAATCTACAAAGAACTCAAAAACCTAAACAATAAAAAAAAAAATCAGGGACTTCCGGCCAAGATGGCGACCGCCTAGCTGCGCTGCAAATCCCGGGGAAAGAAAGACAGACCAAATGGCTGATCCTTCACCAGGCCCTTACAGGGAACACCTGAACCACAAGACACTGGAGAGGGCAGGATCAAGACTAACCTTAATCTTCTACATCTTCCCTCCCTCACTTCCCCTCTCCCTCTCTCTCTCTCTCTCTCTCTTATCTCTAACTCTTGTATATTAGTTATCTTTTTTCCTCATTTTCTTAGTGGGCACTGACCTGTAACTCCCAGAACCAGCATGGGGCTATCATCCACAATGAGCTTTTGATCAGAGAGACCTACAAGGTTTCCTAAAAGACAGACAAATTTCTGTCAGAGTTCTTGATGACCCACCAAAGGCTACTGGTAAGACCCTACTGCTGAAGACACCTTATGTGATTGACATGCAAATTAGAATGGCATGGCTGGAAGTTGGAAGAGAGTCAGTCCCCAGACAGTCAGCGCGTCTAGTGCCAGAAGGTGCTACATGGGCGACTGGGGGAAAATGACCAATATCTGTCGAAGCAACGCATGGTCTAACCTACTTAGCAGCAAATAACTTATTGTGATGCCCACACAAGTGCAGTGGTGGCACACAGCCATGGTGGGGAACCAACTGCTCTCAATTTGGCTAACTGATCCCCTCACTGGTATGGGACCCATAGCTGGAGCTGGGAAACAAGTCAGAACCATATCCAAACATAAGCCCACTCTCCAATATCAAGCTACCATCAATTGTGGGCTACAAGAGGGCCTACACCTATTAAATTCTCTATAAAAAAAAAAAGTAAGGGTTATCTCATTTGTCCTGCTGCTAACGTACTATCCATTGGAGAATCTGCTTCTCTTTTTCAGAAAGATGTAGATCCTAAGGAGAGAGCCACCCCATCATACCTCAAAAGGGCCCCGGCTGCAACTAAGAAAAATTGGACAAACAAGCAAGGGTGCTGTTTTCCTGATGAACTGGATACCAGCACAAGGGGGAAGGAGATCAACACAGAGAAAAATCAACTCCTACCAAATCAGAGTCAGAGCCTCAGAGGCCCCCAACACCTCATCACTGAAGCAGACCAAAAATGAACCCAACATGGCTCAGGGAAATTTTGCAGAAGAGGGGGCGGAAAGAATGTCAGAGCCACATGTTGGGTCATGATATGCAGAGACATTTAGCTTACACATAACTGTGGGCTAACTCCACAATGCATAACCCATATACCTCAACAAGGAGGGGCCAAGGGGAGGGGGTAGGTCACGGATGAGCCTAATAATGGTACCAAACTGACTGTATTTGCTGAATACAAAACTAAAATAAAGAAAAAAAAATCAAAGAACCCACTCCAAAAATGGGGCAGGGAACTGAATAGGGAGTTTTCAGAGGAAGAAATACAAATGCCTTACACACGCTTAAGAAAATATTCAATGTCCCTAACCATCAGGGAAATGCAAATTAAAATAACTATGAGACTCCACATTACTCCACTAAGAATGGCAATCATTAAAAAAAATCAAACAAATGTTGGTGAGGATGTGGGGAAAGAGGAACCCTCATCCACAGTTGGTGGGAATGTAAACTTATACAAACACTATGCAATTCAATATGGAGATTCCTGAAAAGGATGAACATAGAGCTACCAACAGACCCAGTTATTCCCTTACTGGGCATCTATCCTAAATGCTGCACACTTCAACACAGAGGTATTTGCTCAATCATGTTTGTAGCTGTTCAATTCATTATAGTCAAGAACTGGAATCAACACAGATGGCCATCACTGAAGGAATGAATAACGAACTACTGGTACATTTACACAATGGAATTCTACTCAGCAGTTAGAAAAAAATAATACAATGAAATTTGTAGAAAGTTGGACAGACTTGGAACAGACCATACTCAGCAAACTCACACAATCACAGAAAGACAAACACTGCATGGTCTCACTTGTCTGTGGTTCCTAACCTGGACCTGCTCAAGTTGCTGACATACCTGATAGGCAACTCAAGGCCCAGACAAAAGGGATGGAAGGGTTTGGGGAGAGGGGAGATAAAGGGGAAAACAAATACAAAATTCAATCCAAAATGAGCTGATACCATAGAAACTTTCATCCTTGGAGATAGCCTAAAAGATATAACCCTCAAAAGGAGTAAGGGGGGAGTTCATGAAAAATAGGGCTCTAGTGAGAGGGGGGATGAAGCCTAAACTTAAAAGAAAAAATTTTTTTTCTCTCTCTGACCAGAAACTCCCAGTACCAAAGAAACTTGCTACCCACATTGAGCTGTTGATTACAGAGACCTAGGAGGTCCCCAAACAAAGACAGCTTTCTGTCAAAGCACTTGATTACCTGCCAGAGGCAAAAGCTAAGATCCTAATGCTCAAGACACCATAGTCAGCTGCTGTCACCGAGACCTGGCTAGAATTCAGAAGAAAGCCAGTCTCCAAACAGTTAGCCTGTCTAGTGCTGGAAAGCACTACATGAGCTACTGGGAGAAAATGGCCAACAACGGTCTGAGCAACCAAAGGTCTAAGCTACTTAGAAGCAAACACCCTGACAGGATGTTCATGTCAGTGCAATAGTGGCACACAGCCTCAGTGGGTAACTGATTGGCAATGAGATCCATCCAGTAGAAAGGAACCCATATCTGGAATTGGGAACCAGATCAAAATTCTATGGTGACAAAGATTATGTTCTCCAGTGTCAAGCTCTCACTAGTCTTTGGCTAAAGGGGGCAGGGGTCACATACATCAAATTCTCCCTAATTTAATTAATAAATAAATTAATAATGTTTATCCCATTCAAACTTTGCTGACCTCACTCTCCAATGGAGAATCTGTTCTTTTTCAGAAGGTAGTGAGACCTGAGGAGATAAACTATCCCTCGCGCTTCAGCCAAGCAACAGCTGAATCCACAGAGGAGGTGGGGAGATGAGCAAGAGTGCTGCTTCCATGGTGAGCCTGATAATCAGTGCCAGGGTGAAGGAGACAGATTCTGAGGATACTCAACACCTACCAAAGTAGAGACCCAGAGGCTCCTAAAAGCTCATCATTGAAGTAGACTTAAAATTCACCCACCGTGGCTCAGGGAATTTGACAGAAAAGGGGGTGGAAAGATTGTAAGAACCACAGGTTCAGACATCATGCCCAGAGACATTCCCTCCCCCAACAAAATAACTAAGTGCTGCTCCCGCAATGCATAAACCACAACCCCACAGGGAATACCTGCAACCCCACTAAGGAGGCTCCTCAAAGGAATGAGGGAAAGGATGAGGGAAAAGAGGTACCAACACATGATGTAGCCATATGAAACATCTTGTTAATAATAATAATAATAAATATTAAAAATAGAAAAAAAGAAAAATGAACAGAGTTGGAACAGATCATACTCAGCAAACTCACACAATCACAGAAAGACAAAGGCCACATGGTCTTACTTATCTGCAGTTCCTAACCTGGGCCAGCTTGAGTTGCTAACACACCTGACAGACAACAGGACCCAGACAATAGGGATGGAAGGGTTTAGGCGGAGGGGGAGGGGAGGGTGCGGGGGGGGGGGGGGACAAACACAAAACTAAATCCAAAATGAACTGGTACCACAGAAACCTTTATCCTTGGAGATAGACTAAAAGATGTAACCCTCAACAGGAGTAAGGGGGGAAGACCTGAAAACAAGGGCCCTGGAGAGAGGGTGGGATGAAGCCTGAGCTTAATTTTCCCCCCTCTGGCCTGTTACTCCCAGTTCCAGAGATTGGTTGCTACCTACAATGAGATGTTGATCAGAGACTTGTGTGGTCCCCAAAACAAGACAGGCTTCTGTCAAAGTACTTGACTACCCGCCTGAGGGAAAAGCTAAGACCCTGTTGCTGAAGATACCATATGCTGCAGACAAAGAACACTGAGAGACCTGGCTGGACTCTGGAAGAGAGGCAGTGCCCAGACAGTGAGCCTACAGCACAGCTTGGAGGGTTGGCCAGCTGCAGTATCAGACAAGGGTATGGGGAAGGCTGAGGTTCTTTCCCCATTTGTTTTCTCATATCATTTTTCTGATCTAAGTTTTTTAATTAATTGATTTATTTGAGAGAGGGAGGAAGAGAAAAAGAGACAGATATATTTGGAGAGAGAATGGGGTATGCCAGAGCCTCCAAGCTGCTGCAAACCAACTCCAGACTCATGTGCCACCTTGTGCATATGGCTTATATGGGTCCTGCGGATTCAAACCTGGTCTCTGGCTTTGCAAGCAAGTGCCTTAACCGCAAAGCCATCTCTCCAGCTCCTGATTTAAATTTACTATAGCAGGACTAGAGAGATGGCTTAGCGGTTAAGGTGCTTGCCTGTGAAGCCTAAAGAATCTTCATGTCCCACATAAGTGTGCAATGTCACATATGCACCCAAGGGGGTGCATGCCTCAGGAGTTGGACTGCGATGGCTGTAGGCTCTGGTGCTCCAATTCTCCTGCCTCCCCTCCCCCCACACACACACATTTAAAAAAAGGCCAGTACCCAGATATGGTAGCGCAAGCCTTTAATCCCAGCACTCGGGAGGCAGAGGTAGGATCGCCATGAGTTTGAGGCCACCCTGAGACTATGTAATGAATTCCAGGTCAGCCTGCGTCAGAGTGAGACCCTACCTAGAAAAACAAAAAATAAAAATAAAAATAAAAATAAAAATAAAAAGGCCAGTCTGTTCGGCTTGCCTCAAAAAAGATTTTTTTTAAACTATAGCAGAAAAACCATAATTTTGTTGGAAAAAAAAATTTAAGTTGTAAAAGGGATACTACAGAACCGATACATTTCTATACTACCAAATTATTACTTGTACCCAAAGGCAGAATTGGAAATGAGATCTAGTAATTATGATATAAATTTAATTCCCCCATATTCATGTAAAGCCAGATGCAACAAGTAGCACACACATCTGGAGTTTCTCTGCATCAGCTAGAGGCCCTGGTGTGCCCAGTCTCTCTCTCTGCCTTCTCTCTCTCTCTCTCTGTCTCTCTGCTTGTAAATAAATAAAATTTTTTATTCAATATAATATGACATGGCATCATTACAATAGCTCCATTAGATTTATGTACTTGAAAATAAAAAAGCCGGGCATGGTGGCACACACCTTAAATCCCAGCACTGGGGAGGCAGAGGTAGGATTTCTATCAGTTCAAGACCACCCTGAGATTACATAGTGAATTCCAGGTCAGTCTGAGCTGGAGTGAAACCCTACCACAAAAAAACAAAAAAGATAAAATAAAAATAAAAAATAATATAATCTGGAACTGTAGTGTAACTAAGCAGAAATATATTTAAGCAATGCAAATCAAAAATAGTACATATTTAAGAAAATGAAAGGGAAGGCATAATAGGGAAATGAAGTGATTACAGAATAGAAAATCATCTTTTTACTTCAAGATTAGGCTATTTTTCTGAGCTTCAGACTAGTATATCCCTTTACTAATCTGTCTTTCACAAAGACGTTAAAAAAATCCAGGTCTCTATGTTTAATTCCTTTTATCCTCTCTCTCACTGCCCAGCTAATTATACACATTTTCCCGGCCTCAGCCCAAAACATACATTCTAAAAACTTGAGATTCCTTTCATCCTCAAAGCCTAAAGAAGACGCTTAACCTCTCTCCGCTCTACTGCTTAACGGGCCTGCAGATTATCAGAGACCTCTTCTAGTTCTCCAGGAGAACAAATGCCTTTATGTTCAAGACTGTAGTTACAAGGTTGACGTTCTAGCCTATTTGATTCTCCATTCTATCACTTTTTCTTGCTCATGGTAGTATAAATTGTATTAGTAGACTGCCATGTGCTGTTTGAACATGTTAAATGCTGGCTGTGAGTTCAGAATCAAGCGTTCCTGCCTCTCAGATCCAAGCTGATTTAAACCATATATTCCCCCATGATTTCCTCCTCATTAAGCTGGGGAGATGGCTCAGTGGTTAAATGTGCTTGCTTGCAAAGCCTGCCAACTTGTGTCTGATTCCCCAGTATCCACATAATGCCAGATGCAAAGTGGCACATGAATCTGGAGTTCATTTGAAGAGGTCCTGACATGCCCATTCTCATCCTCATATTGTCTCTTTCCCTCTCTCTCAAATAAATAAATAAAAATATTAAAAAATTGGGAAATCAACTATTAAAAATGTTTCCTCCTTATGAAACAGAGTTGTCCCCTGGCTGAATGACAGAAAAGGGAGAATAAACAGCACAAGGGCAATATACAGCTATATCTTCTCTCTTGCCTTTGGTTACTTAAAAGACATGTATCTGTCGTGTCACTAAAGTTGTTATTCCTTGCTAAAATGCAGTTCTTAGATTTCTGTTCAAAGAATAGAATGAGTACAAACTTTTTAAAGAACAGAGGACAACTACAGGCTTGCCTAAAGTTTATACCACGTTAAAACAGGTAATCCTAATGTGTTACAAAATGTCATGTTATTCAGGTTATAAATTTATGTCACCATGCCTCATGACATGAAGGTTAAAATTCAGTTCATTAATGATAGTTTGTTCATGATAACAGTTATAAAAACTGTATTTGAAGTGTTGAATCAGGCTAGCTATGTTCTCTACCAAGCTTTAAACTACTGGGAAAATTGAGTCTAAGATCAAAGTTTAATCATTGGTTGCTGATGTTAATTTTATAAGACTATATTTAATGACCATATCTGAGAACACTCTAACATTAAAGGTAGTTAATTTACTATCTTCTGCATGCCAATTTTGCCAAATGATTATCACTGGGTCTGTCACTTAGGTTTTATAAAATAAGCAATCTGGTTTCAGTCATTGTGTCTTTTTGTTCTTAAAGAAACAAAGAAAATTCCATGTTCTAGTAACTCCTGTGTCTCCTTAAAACCACGTTGAAGTACCCCATGAGTTCTTGAGCTAAAATGAGCTGACTCCAAGTTATAACACTGGAACTTGTTACATACAAACTGCCAAATAGAAATTGAGATGGGAATGGTGGCGCATACCTTTAATCCCAGCACTTGGGAGGCAGAGGTAGGAGGATTACCATGACTTCAAGGCCACCCTAAGAGACAAACTGTTGGGTATCTTGTCTAAGCTTTGCTTTATCTATTTTAATATTCATGGGTAAAACATTAAATTGCTTTTAAAAATTGCTAAAAAGTGCCTCTAATGTACATCAGATTAATTGCTATAGAGAATATCAGAATAAGCAAAGAACACTACTTGTCTAGTTGTGTTTTTTCTTTCAAAGAAAATTTACCAAGAGTTGTATTTTGTCCAATTTAGACAAAAAGTGCTTTTTAAAACCAAGGTGTTTTAATCTATAAATGACCAGGTTCTGTTTTACTTCTATTAAAATATATGTAATCAAGCCGGGCATAGTGATGCATGCCTTTAATCCAAGCACTCGGGAGGCAGTGGTAGGAGGATCGCCGTGAGTTCAAGGCCACCCTGAGATTACCTAGTGAATTCCAGGTCAGCCTGGGCTAGAGTGAGACCCTACCTCGAAAAAAAAAATAAATATATATATATATATATAGTCTTAAGTTTTTATTTACGTGTCTGCCTCAGTTCTGATAATATTCCACTTCAGAATATAGCTTCACACTCAAACAATGGTCTTTATATGAGAGAAACGATCTTGAGCTTTACTGTTCCTAAAAACCAAAAGTTAAATTATCTCTGCTTCCAGCTTTCCCTAAAAGCTGGAGAGCTTATCTAAAAGGTATACAAATTAACCAAAACAAGGATTTCAAACACTTTATACTGCCTTGTTTTTCTGACACAATTTCTAGGGAGGGGAGGGGAGGGAAGGGGAGATATATAAACATAAAAGAATGCTTCTTACTACCTTTACAAGCCTATTAGAATGGCCCAAATCCAAAACAGTAATAAGAAATTCTGGTGAGAATATGAAACAAGAATTTTTATTTATTGCTGATGAGAATGCAAAATGGCACAGCTACTTTGGAAGATGGCTTGGTGGTTTCTTAAACATTAAAATACTCTTACCATATTTAGTAGCCACACTCTTTACTCAACAGAATTGAAAACTTGGGACTCACAAAAAAAACATGCACGTATGTTTACAGCAGTTGTAATCATAATTTTCCAAACTGAAGCAACCCAGATGTGTTTTATTGGTGATTGGATAAATAAACTAATAACTTCACTGTGGAATATTATTTGAACTAAAATGAGCTATACAGACATCAAAATACATAGAGGAAGTATGAATGCATATTTTGAAAGTGAAAGAAGCCAGCTTGACAAATTTACACAATATATGATCCAACTATATGACATTCTGGAAAACAAAATTGGAAAGAGTTAAAGAAAAAGAAAAAATAATCTTTCCTCTGTGGTGGTGGGGGGGGGGGTGAAGGGATGTATATGTGAAGCACAGGGGAGTTTTAGTGCCATGAAACTTCTCTGTATAGTACTGTGAGAATGGATTAGAGGTCACTGAACATGTACCAAAGGATAACGAACTGAATTAACATCAAAACTGAACTGTGAACTTTGCATGATAATGATGTACCACTGTTGGTTTATCAGTTATAACAGTATCATTGTAGTGGGGAATATTGATAATGGGATAGGCTTTGCATGGGGAAGGGAAGCGTTATATGGGAAGTCACCTTACCTTATGCTGAACTTTTGGTGTGAACCTAAATCTATAAAAAAGAGACTTAATTATTAAAAATATTTTATGGTGAATCAGTACTAGGGGTATATGATTGCTAACTTTGACAGAAAAACAGAGTGAATCATAGTGAATGTTTACAAGTTGTCTTCTGATAGTCTAAAGTTATTGAGCTTATGTGTTGAGGCTTCACCAACTTCTGAGTTTTACTTTTGCATATAACACTTTGATGAATCAACTTTTACCTGTTGTCTGTAGTGGTATCTTGGTACTTGCTGCTTTCTGCATAAGTGATCAATAACTGCATGTCTTAGCTACCTGTGCCACTGTATTTAGCTTTGCTTGAGGATTCTGTTCTTAATGTCTCAGTTTTAGGGCAGAATACAACTTTCCATGAAGGAAGTTGGTATGTTGGGCACAGTCTTTGCTGGTCATAGCTCTTGACTTTATGATCTCCTCTGTTCTCTATGCAGAATATTATACTTCAATACATACTTGCCATAAAGCACCATAGACATTATAAGATACAGGTATTAGGTATGAATGAGATTTATACCTATTTTTCTTTTCCCTCTCCCCCTTCTATTTTCTTTTCTTTACTTCTCTTTTATATGCAAAATGTGGATATTTGTACTAGCTGTCTACTACTGTGGTGAAGGATACAAAATACAAAATCCTAAGCTGGGCGTGGTGGCGCACACCTTTAATTCTAGCACTTAGGAGGCAGAGGTAGGAGGATCGTGAGTTTGAGGCCACCCTGAGACTACATAGTGAATTTCAGGTCAGCCTGGGCTAGAGTGAGACCCTGCCTTGAAAAACCAAAAAAAAAAAAAAAAATCCTTTCTTTTTGCTACAGAATTTTTGTGTATGTGTGTATTGTGAGATTTATTAAGTGAGCGTAGTTGGTAAGGTATTAAGCAGTGGAAGCTCTTACGAGTGCAGAGTCCACCACTTGCCAGGGGACCATAACTGGGGATATATTTGACCCCTCAGCCATCAGGGATGAGCCGCTTCTCAGCTACCATATCTTCAAATGCATCTGGATTGAACTTGGAGAAGCACTACTTCTTTGACAAGTGGATCTTCTGACATCCAGGAAACTTGAACTTGGCTCTGCACAGGGCCTGAATCACATGCTCTTTATTCTGAAACTTGGTGCAGATGACATGATGACCTGGCCAAAATGAACCTTGACCAGTGTGCCCTGAGGTTTCCCAAAAGCACTATATATATCTGTCTGGAGCCTAGATTGGGAATAACATGAGATCAGCAATATGGACGTCCACCAGAAGACTGTCTCCAAGGTCCCTTAGGGCTACCTGTACAAGCAACAGGTTACATACACTACCAAGGAGGCTGCTGTTTGCAGCCATTGCACACTGGGCCACCATGAGGAAAGGAACCCAGTCGGCTTAACTGGCTGCAGTAGAACTTATTTTTATCTAACTGTAGCTGTATACCTGTCATTGCTTCCTAAATGGCAGACACTGACATTTGGAAGCCCTAATTTGGCTCACCAAGAAATGGCACAACTCTGAAATCATAGAGCAACAATGAAAAACATAAACACAACTTACAGGACTTTAACAGGCACAGAAGGGATGCCCATATTTAAAGAAACTCCTGGGGGAAGAGAAGGAAAGAGAAAATAAAATTTTAAAAATATAAAGCTACAACATTAAAGAAAAGGGGGTTGGAGAGATGGCTTAGCAGTCAAGGCTCTTGCCTGCAAAGCCTAAGGACCCAGGATTGACTCTCCAGATCCCATGATAGCCAGACGCACAAAGGTGAGGCAAGTGCAAGGTCACACATGTCCACTAGGTGGCGGAAGCATCTGGAGTTTGATTGCAGTGGCTGAGACCCAGGCTCTATCTCATCTCTCCCTGTCTCTCTCAAAAAGAAAGAAAGAAAGAAAGAAAGAAAGAAAGAAAGAGAGAGAGAGAGAGAGGAAAATGTGAGGAGAAAAGTTAAATACAGAAAGAAGAAAGCCTCAAGAAGCTATTGTTGACTCTTACTCAGCATGGCAGTGGTCACTTACAGGCTAGCCCAAAGATTTACTGTTGCTTCCTGCGCCTATACTCAGGACAAAATATTTTTAAAAGGACAACAAATTAAAAAAAAAAAAAAAAAAAAAAAACGAGGCAGTCTATGAGGCTGGAGAGATGGCGTAGCAGTTAAAGCACTTTCCTGCAAGGCCTAACAACCTGGGTTTGATTCCCCAATACCCACATAAAGCCGGATGCATCCAGGCGCATGCGTCTGGTGTTCATTAGCAGTGGTTAGAGGCCCTGGTGTGCCCATTCTATTTGCCTCTTTCTCTCTCTCTCTGAAATAAATAAATTAATTAAATAATTTTTAAAACTAGGTAATCTAAATAGCATAGAAAATATTCTGGGATATAAAGCAAAGCCAAAGCTTCAAGAAGCAACCACACTAGCTACGTTTCCTTACTTCTCCTTATTCTTTTTACTGGGCAGAATTCAAGTTGTGTAAAAGAGACTTGAGCTGCTAAAACCCAAGCAGAATCTTTGAGATTCTTGACAGAGGTTAGTGAAATGGAGCTCCGAAAACCCAAAGTATGAGAGGGGGAGACCATTAACCCTCAAACTATGTACATGTAGGATGATTCAAAATAAGTTTAATAAAGATCTAAGCAACCAAGTTAAGATTTGAATCACTTCAAACATGCTATGAGACAATGCTTGCAACTCAAATCTCTATAGACTGACCACTACTAAAACAAAAATATTAATATCCAACAGGTCATCTAGAATAAAATCCAAAATTATTAAAAAAAAAATAGGAAAACATAAACCATTCTTCAATATAAAGGCAATCGCTATGTGCCAAACCCAAGGTGACTCACTCAGGGCACAGTCACCAAACACAAGACGTACAGTAGCTATCTAACTACATTGAGAAAGTAAAGCAAAACTGCCTTGGAATTAATGAAAACAGGAATTATCAAATAAATAAAAAATGTTCAAAAATGTGAAATGAATTCACTAGAAAGGATCAAATGGCATGATGAAGATAAACAACTGAAATTAACCATTTTTTTAAAAAGTCTGTGAAACAGAAGTAGCCATATGGACTTTAAATCCTTAAAATATAATTTTTAATATATTTTTTACTTTTATTTTACTTTATATTTATTTGCGGAGGGGAGAGAATGGGCGTGCCAGGTCCTCCAGCCACTGAAAACAAACTCCAGACGCATGTGGTACCTTGTGCATCTGGCTTTTATGGATATTGGGGAATCAAATCTGGGTCCTTAGGTTCTGTAGCCCAGTGCCTTAAACCATTGAGCCATCTCCCCAGCCTTAAAATGTCTCTTTTAAGTGAAATCTGAGGCTTGCAAGAAATGAGAAAATAAGAAAGGGAAAAAAAATGAAGAAATACACCTGCTTGCAAAATTTGCTGGCCCAGGTTCAATCCCCCAGTAACCACGTAAAGCCAACTACACAAAGTGGCACAGGCATCTTGAGTTTGTTAGCAGTGACAAGAGCCCCTGGCAGAATTCAAGCAAAATAAAACAATTTTGTGCCGGGCATGGTGGCCCATACCTTTAATCCCAGCATTTGGGAGGCAGAGGTAGGAGGATCACCATGAGTCAAGGTCATCCTGAGACTACATGGTGAGTTCCAGGTCAGCCTGAGCTAGAGCAAGACCCTACCTTGAAAAAACAAAAACGATTTTTTTTTTCTCATGAAGTCAAGCTAAAGAGAGTTGATTAGCAGATGACTGGCACTTTAATGCTAAAGGAGTTCTTTAGGCTAATAAAACTTGACAAAAGAAAAATTTGTATTCAAGAATGAACAACAGTCAGGCACGGTGGCTCACATTTGTAATCCAAATTCAAGAGGCCAAGACTAGAGGATCTGCAAGATGGAGGCCAGCCTGAGGTTGATAATAGGTTCAAGGCCAGACTAGGCCACATAGCAAAGCCCTATCTCAAAAACAAATCAAGAATTGGGGACATAGCTCAGTGGGTTTGTACGCTAGCATATGCCAGATGCTGAATTCCTCTATCACTACAAAAGAAAAAAGCCAAAAGGAATGGCCAATAGAAAATCTTTTTTTTTTTTTCCTTTTTATACTATAATTCGAAGGAAAAATGTGTTAAGAGTTTTCAATGTAGTACATATGACAACTGTAATACTAGGATAGCAGTGGGTACTGAGCCTAGTGGTACATACTTATAATCCCAGCACTCAGGAGTTTAAGGCAAGAGGATCACAAGTTTGAGACCCACCTGACCTAAACTAAGATGTTTTGAAATAAAATTAACAGAAAAAGTAGTTATTCAAGACAAAAATAGTAATGCAGACCCTCAATATTATCAATGTAAAAAAGGAAGGCAGACCATCTTTTTACAGCTGTTAAAAGGATAACAACATTGTGTACTTTATGCTTACAAACTAATGTCTCTTTCTATTTTATTTTTTTCCTGCTGAATTAGGATTGAACCCAGGGTCTTATACATGCTAGACAAACTCTACCATTGAGCTATACAGCTATAAACTAAGAATGATCTAAGAATGAGGGCTTGATAGCAGAGTACTTACCTAGCGTGCGCACAACCCTAAGTTTGATCGCTAGCAGTGAAAACAAAGATTTGTAGTATATGGTGCAGTGAACAGACCTATGTGTAACATAGCTTTACATCTTATATGAAGTGATGCATTAGTGTTAAATACATATTCCTAATCTGTCACTCACTTGTTGAAATCATAAAGCAGCCCCCCAAAAAATAAAAAGCTAAAACAGCAACAGAAAGGGACCGTAATTTTTTTTAACGGAAATGATAAAATAGATGGCAGAAAAAGGTGAAAGGAGGAACAAACAAAAAATCAGAGACTACAAATAGAAAACAAAATGGTAGACATAAAGCAACAACATTAATAATCACATCAAACGCAAACATTTCAAAGAAAGCTAGAGGCTGTTAAGAGGAAGGATTGTATACTTCAAGTAAGAGACTTACAGGATTTCCAAACAGGCTGAATGAAAGTAAGCAGAGATCTCATGCAACCAAAGAACACAAGAAGGCTGAAATGGCTATAATCATATTAAGAAAAGACTTAAAAGCAAAAAGCACTACCAGGATAAAATGGGGCACTAATACTGAGCTTAAAATACAACAGCAAGAAATTGAGACAATTAAAGGGCAACAACGCTACAATTATGCGATCAGATTTTAATCTTCTTTGCTTGGCAACTAGGACACCAGAAAGAAAAATCAATAAAAATATGGAAGATCAGAACATTATGAACCACCAAAACCCTAGCACTGCCAAAAGAAAAACAAAACAAAAAAAAACACAAACAAAAAAATAACAACGCTAATACTATGAGCCAACTTAATCTGGTATTCATAGAACGCTTTAGAGTATCTATTAAATGCACATAGTATGTAGCACCAAGATGAATATAGTAAGCACCAAAACTGACATAAGTTCAAAAGGAATGAAATCACTCAGTGCATTCCCATCCACAGAATGAAAATTTTTTTACGACATCTAGGAAAACCATGGGAGATAGATGAATTCCCAATAATGTGTAGTTCAAAAAAAAAATAATAAGGCAAATTTTTAAATATCTGATAAAAATACAACATATAAAATTTTATCGTACATAGTAAAAGCACTGTTCAAGGGGAATGTAAAGCTCTAAATGTTTATGTAGAAGAAAAGTCTAAAATCAAAACTCTATCATTAGAACCTATTTAAAAAGGTAATTAAATAATAAATGAACAAAGAAAATAGTAAGTAAAGAACTGAAAATAGTGAAATAGAATAGTAAAACAAAATTTTAACAAAGTCAATAGTGATGTTTTGAAATAAAATTAACAGAAAAACTAGTTATTCAGGACAAAAATAGCAATGCAGATCCTTAATATTATAAATGTACAAAAGGAAGACAGACCATAGATCTTTTTATAGCTGTTAAAAGGATAGCAACATTGTGCACTTTACGCTTACAAACTAATCTCTTATTTTATTTTTTTCCTGCTGAATTAGGATTAAACCCAGGGTCTCATACATGCCAGACAAACTCTATCTACCATTGAGCTATACAGTAACTTTTTTATCTCCCAGATAGCCTCTAAGAAACTATTAGAAAAGATACCCCATGAAAAGAGAAAGCTTGGAGTGTAAGAAATAGGAGACTCAAGGTAACTAAAGGGAAAGGTCTCATCATGACAGTTGTGCATCAGGCCTTGAGAAAAAAACACTGCAGATACAAACAGGAGGACAGAGTTCCAGGAAGAATGGCTTCAAAGAAAAACATAAAGGAGCTAATAATGCATGCAGAAAACACAGTGAAAAGCAAATTTTGGAAAATCACTGTGGTGGTTTGAATAGAATAGATGGCCCCCAATATATTCAGTTGTTTATTTGTTTGTAGTTTGCATCTTTAGCCACCTGGCTGGAGGCAGTGTCACTGGGTGGATCTTAAGGTGTGGTGGTGGGTTTCAGGTTTCAATCTAAAGATATGCAAAGTGTGCCTAGCTGGAGTTCCTGAAGTGTGTTCTGGCTTTTGACCTTTAGGCTTGTGCTTCTCTCTCTCTGCTTGGGCCTGTGAAGGCAGGCCAGCTTCTTCTGCCATTATGGAACTTCCCCTGGATATGTAAGTTTCAATAAATCCCTTCCTCCCTAACTGTGCCTGGTCTGAAAGTTCATCTCGGTGAACCTGAAGCTGTCTGCTACAATCACCAAAGTTTGTGCAAAGAATTAACAACAGATATGTAGAAAATTAAAATAAAAATAAGCAAATCTACATATTACCTTAAAAACTTTACAAAATATACCATACAGTATGTGACTCAATTACAAATCATTATTTTCACAATCATAAAACTTAAACACTAGTCACTGATTTAACCAAACCTTAAGTAGTTTGCATACATTTGAGCATCACAATAATTCTACCAGATACCTTGACTTAGTTCACAGATGAGGAACATTATGACACAGGGTAACTAGCCTAAAGTCACAAGGCTTCAGTCAGCAGCCAGGATTTAAACCAGAGGAGGAACTACACAGATCATCATCTGGGGAAAGAAAGCAGGATTTGGAAGAAAGCAAAGAAATACAAATTAGCAAAGTGCTGAAAATGCTATTGTTAAAAATAAAGTTGAATAAATAAAGCAGCCCATAGAGTTAAAGGTTGTTTCCTTTCTTTTTTAAATTATTTTTTATTTTTCTTTCTTTTTTTTCTGAGAGAGAGAGAATGGGCACACCAGGGCCTCCAGCTGCAGCAAACGAACTCCAGATGCATGTGCCCCTTTGTGCATCTGACTTACACGGATCCTGGGGAATCAAACCTGGGTCCTTTGGCTTTGTAGGCAACAGCCTTAACCAGTAAGCCATCTCTGCAGCCCCCAAAGGCTGTTTTCTTTTGAAGAGAAAAACTTCAAAGAGAAAAGGTGGGAAGAAAGATGGTTATTTCTCTTTCTTTGTTTGATGGGTTTATTGTCGTTGCTCTTGGTTTTTTGAGGTAAGGTCTCACTCTAGGCCAGGGTACCTGAAACTCACTTTGTAGTCTCAGACTAGCCTCGAACTCAGTGATCCCCCAACTTCTGCCTCTCAAGTGTGGGGATTAAAGGTATGCGCCACCATACCTAGGTCATCTCATTATTTTTTAAAATATATATATATATATACTGTTTGATTTTTGTTTGCTTGTTCATTTGTTTAATATGATTGCTATAGAAAACTTAACACAAGCTGAATCCGGCTCACTGAATGTTTCTAGATTGCAAGATGTATAGAATTAGCTGTGTTCACTTTGTTGTCAGACTCTTACACTATACTCTCCCTGTGGATGGGAATGCACTGAGTGATTTCATTCCTTTTGAATGTGAGTCAGTTTTGGTGCTTACTGTATTCATCATGATGGTACATACTATGTGCATTTAATAGATATTCTAAAGTTGTTGTGTATAAGCATTCTATGAATACCAGCTTAAGTTGGCTCATGAATAGAAAGGTAACTATAATGAAAATTCTGTTTATCAACATCTTTGACATATTTAATTCTGTCAATATAATTATAAGTAATAAATCTGTCCTCCAAGCTTTGTTGAACAACCTTGAACAGAAGCTCTTTCATACAAGCTTCTGTCAAGCAGGAAAGTTGAACACAATCAATGCACTCCTCTCCTTCCACAATGGCGAGAGACAATATTTAAATTTTATTTATTTACATTGGGGGGGGGGCACACCGTGGTCTCTTACCACTGCAAACAAATGCTAGATATACGCACCACTTTTGCATCAGGCTTCATGTGGATGCCGGGGAATTGGACTCCACTGGCAGGCTTTAGAAGCAAGTGCTTTGAACCACTGAGCCATCTCCCTAGCTCTGAGACAATCTGTATTGTTTTCATGGGTAGAACAAATAATCTATTATCATGGTTACAATCTTGCAAATGGTAAGGAATAGGGACTATGTGAAAACCACAAGAATTCATCTAAAAGAGTTATTAGCAATATTATAAAAGCGAACTGCATACCCTAATTATGAACATCAACAATATTAATACTATGTAGCTTGTAGTGTATTAGTTTTCAGTACAGAACTCTATAAAGCTATATACTTCATAACTACTACTATACATACACATATCCATGTATACACTGGGACCATTCAGAAAAGGCATTCAGGTATTTATCTTCATCTTCTGCTTGCTGGCCTTGGTTACTTGAGATAGGGAAGCCCTGATTGGCCTCAGCTTACATTCTCCCTGCTTCAGCTTCCTGAATGTTGAGATTTCAGGTGGGTCCTCCACAACCAGCTCATTTATTTCTTTCCTATTTATTTTGTCCCTATAATAAAGAGGTCCAGAGCAATGCAGTATACAGGAGATAAGCAAGAGTGGTCTAAATCCTACTTGCCAGGTAGTCTATCATCAAGTGCGGAAACACACTGCAACAGGTCTAAGTGCACAGGGTTAAAGCAAACACAGAACCTGGACAGAAAGTGAAGGAGTGTTTTCTGAAGAAAGTCACTTTCAAATGTAGACAGAAGTATAAAATAGGAATTAGTCCTGCAAAAGGAAAGAGAAAAGAAAGGTGTTTGTTCAAAAGTCAGAAGGCAAAAGACATCATGGTTCAGGGCAGTGATCAGGACAGAGGGTAAGAACGTTACACTTGAAAGAAAACGCAACTGACATGAGCAACCTAGTAACAAACTAAGCAGGGTGAGGTAAGCCTGATCATTTTGCTCTTCAAGATTACTGACAAATCTACAAGACTTTCAACATTTATTTCAAGACCCATGCCTTTTGGGGAAAACACAAAATGTCATCTTACATAGATGACAGGTCTCTCATGGAAAAGGGAACTACAAAACTGTCATTACTGTATTTCTTCATTCCAAAATCCAAAAGGCTCCAGAAGTTACCAAAGAGTTAACACCATCACATTAAAAGACTGTTTTATACATAAACTCTAGTTTATTTCCTTATACTCAAATAGACTAAGTAGCACAATTTCTTTATATGATGTTACGTATAACTGCAGAAACATCACAAACTAAAACACAGCACATTCCTGAACTCAAATTCTTAAGTTGTTCATGTTCAAACAAATCTTAAAAAATAAGCAAGTCAAAACCTTGAAATAATCTGATAGTTAATCTTAAACTATTACAGCATTTCCCAACTTGCACTTGGCAGGAATTTTACCCACACCTTAATTCTAGCTAAGTAATCAAACTTTAAAGGAAGCCATAACAGCCTAGCCTGAGAACACAGAGATGATGGTGACCTACAATCCTACAGAAGGTAGGCCAGCCTTAATTACAATGATCATATCGGTACACTTATATTTAATAATGTCATCAGAATATATTCCATAGTCATTTAAGAGCACATTAGCATTCTCTATATAGAATACTAACAGAATGCTAAA
Source organism: Dipus sagitta (assembly GCA_036346955.1). NCBI lineage: Eukaryota > Metazoa > Chordata > Mammalia > Rodentia > Dipodidae > Dipus > Dipus sagitta. Next base: position 30,651,128 of record CM070772.1, read on the forward strand.
ATAATGTATTGTCAACACACACAACAACAATATTTTAGAATGTGGATCAGATATTGTGGTGGTTTGATTCAAGTATCCCCATAAACTTAGGTATTCTGAATGCTATGTTCCCAGCTGATGGAGATTTGAGAATTAACGCCTCCTGGAGGCAGTGTATTGTTGGGGGCAGGCTTATGGGTGTTATAGCCAGCTCCCCCTTACTAGTGTTTGACACACTCTCCTGCTCCTGTTGTCCACCTGATGTTGGCCAGGAAGTAATGTCCACCCCCTGCTCATGTTGTCATTTTCCCTGCCATCACGGTGCTTCCCCCTCAAGCCTGTAAGCCAAAATAAACCTTTTTTTTTTTCCCACAAGCTGCTCTTGGTCAGGTGATTTCTGCCAGCAGAACCTGGCTGCAACAGATATTAAGTAAAAAATTAAAAAAACATAGTTGCTACGTAATCAATAAAAACAGGTGAGGAAAATCAGATCAATGCCCACAACTTCAGTTAATGAAAGCATTAAGGAGGGTCAAAACATTATGACTTTCATGTAATACTTACAGATCAACTGTAGGGAACACTATTCAGAGAAAGAGAGAAAGGGAAGGGGAGAAAGGAAGAGAATTTGAGAGAGCAGGAGGAAGAAGAGGACAGGGAGAGAAATTAAGCAATAGGTGTTAAACTAAATGAGAATGTAAAACACCTTTTTTTGTTGTTTTGTTGTTTTGGTTTTTCGAGGTAGGGTCTCACTCAGGCCCAGGCTGACCTGGAATTCACTATGTAGTCTCAGAGTGGCCTCAAACTCACAATGATCCTCCTACCTCTGCCTCATGAGTGTTGGGATTAAAGGCGTGCGCCACCATGCTCAGCTTAAAACACCACTTTAGAAATCCCAAATGGCACCAATGATAAAATAAATAAATAACACATGGTATAGTGTCTGTATTTATGGAAGCTGTCAATAAAAAGTTTTTTAAAAAATAAAAAGAATATCATGGTTTTGCATTTAAGGCACTTGCCTTCAAAGTCTAATAACCCAGGATGGATTCCCCAGTACCCACATAAAGCCAGATACACAGTGGCACATGCAGCTGGAGTTCATTTGCAATGGCTAAAGGACCTGTTGTGCCCATTCTCTCTGTCTCTCTTCTATGTCCCTCTGCTTGCAAATAAATAAATAAAAATATTTTTTAAAAAAAGCAGGCTGGAGAGATGGCTTAGCCAAAGGATCCAGGTTCAATTCTCCAGGACCCACATAAGCCAAATGCACAAGGTGACACATGTATCTGGAGTTTGTTTGCAGCAGCTGAAGGCCCTGGTGAGCCCAATCTGCCCTTCCCCCCATCTGCTTCTTTCTCCCTCAAATAAATAAATAAATAAATTTTTTGTTTTGTTTTTTGAGGTAGGGTCTCACTCTGGTCCAGGCTGACCTGGAATTAACTATGTAGTCTCAGGGTGGCCTCCAACTCATGGCGATCCTCCTACCTCTACCTCCCAAGTGCTGGGATTAAAGGCATGAACCACCAAGGCTGGCTAAATAAATTTTGTTTTGTTTTGTTTTCGAAGTAGGGTCTCCCTCTATCCCACGCTGACCTGGAATTCAGCATGTAGTCTCAGGGTGGCCTCGAACTCACGGCGATCTTCCTACCTCTGCCTCGAGTGCTGGGATTAAAGGCGTGCACCACCATGCCCGGCATAAAAAATATCTTTAAAAGAATAGGGATGGCTTAGCAGTCAAGGCCTTTGCCTGCAAAGCCAAAGGATCCTGGTTTGATTCCCAGGACCCACATAAGCCAAGATGCTCGAGGGGGCGCACGTGTCTGGAGTTCGTTTGTAGTGGCTGGAGGCCCTGGTGCACCCATTCTCTCTCTCTCTCTCTCTCTCTGCCTCTTTCCCTCTCTCACTTTATCAAATAAATAAATAAAAATAATATTTAAAAAGAATATCATAAGCATGGTCTTAAGCTAAAAATATGCAATCATTCATTCCTATGAAACATTGAATGGTTGCCATATACCAAGTATGGAAAGACATAGCAGTGGGAAAAATATTTCTCTGTCCTGTGTGTGATGTTTCCATCTGGAAGAAGAAAGGTAGGAAAGAGTTACACAAAATGTCTGGAGTAACAGATGACAATTCTGTGAATAAGAACAGGGTAATGAGGACAGGCAGAACATCAAAGAGCACATGGTGATTTTACAGAGTGGCCAACAATGGCCTCAGTTAGTTGACCATTCAGGCATAACTAGTCTACCAGACTTGAGAAACTTGTCTTCCCCATTCTCTCAGTTTTTTTTTTTTTTTTTAACTCTATTCTACGAATCCTTTATCTCCACCCAATTCTAGAGGCAGGCTTATACCTGATGACCAGATACAAGTAAGGGGCAAAAAGAACAATCTTGCTGCATCCCTAAGGATACAGAAACTAGAAAAATAAAACCTTCATTTCTCAGAAGCATCCTTCAGCAGACCAAATTTCAACCAGCCTACAAGAGTATACTGCTATATCACTGAGACGAGGGTTAGCAAACTGCAGCCAGAAGGCCAAATCATTGGGTTTGTAATAAAGCTTACTGAAACGCAGGCACATTCATTTTCCTATTTGGTACATATACTACTGCAGTATAAGCACAGCTTAGAGCAGCTATAACAGAAATCACATGACCTGCAAAGCCCAACATATTTACTATCTAGCCCTTTACAGAATGAGCTTTGAATTCTGGTCTACATCATTACTACCGTCATCTCAGTGAGACTGCTTTTACAGCCTTTTGTATAAGCACGTGTTCACTGCAGTAACCCCACTGTAAAAGGCCCTGGGATTGAGGGGATTTTATTTTTATTTTTTTTGGAGGGGGGGTTGTGGCAGGGTCTCCCTTGAGCCCAGGCTAACTTGAAACTACTCCGTAACCCAGGGTGGCCTCAAATTCATACCAGTCCTCCAACCTCAACCTCCAAGTGTTGGGATTCAAGGTGTGAGCCACCATGCCTGGCTATGGTGCTATTCTTCAGAGACTCGGTATATAACTGGCCTGGAGATTATGATCTTCCTGCCTCACCTTCTCCTATGCTAGGATTATAGGGTATACCACCCACCCAGCAGTGACTGGGGTTTAACACTCTGTGGTCACTGTCTCAAAATTCTTGATCTTCTCTTTGAATCTGGGTTTTATACGGTGACTCAGATGAAGCATGAATGACTTGCAATAGCAGCTCATAACCACCTATCTTCCCAGGAAGGGTTAGTAGTCAGCTGCACCCTTGTTTGACCTCCCATCTTCGCCCTGTAAGTAGGCACATGGCAGTAGCCATCTCTCTCTCAAGCTGACATCACCTTGACACAGTCAGCAAATTAGAGGAGCCAATTGACTGCTGATTCAGCTAAATCCCTTGGACCTTAGAGGTCTTTCTGTCACACACTGGGACAAATTACAGGGAGACCAATCCCCGTACCCTTCAGACCAGAGTCTCACATTTTCTTATGACCTTGGATCTTATTTGTGAATTGGGTAGCCAGACCTGACTGCTTTCAAGAAACAAAATTATGAAAAAAAATAAAAATTTAAAAATTTTAAAAAAGAAACAAAATTATGAACTGGAGAGCTAGAAATAGTAAAGTTCTTACCTAACATATGTGAGGCCCTTGGTTTAATCCCCAGCACCGCATAAACCAGGTGTGGTAGCATACACCTATAAGCCCAGCACTCAGGAAGCAAAGGCAAATGGATCAGAAGTTCAAGGTCATCCTTGGCAACACGGTGAGTTCCAGGCCAGCCTGGGCTACATGAGACCCTATCTCAAAAAATAACTAGAGCTGTAGAGATGGCTCAGTGGTTAAGGTGCTTGCCTGAAAAACTTAAGGACCCAGGTTCACTTCCCCAATACCCATGTAAAGCCAGATGCACAAAGTAGCTCATGCATCTGGAGTTCATTTGCAGGTGCTCCTTCCAAATAAATAAATATTTTTTTAATTCTTTAAAAATAGAAAAGTAGATAAGCTGCAGTCATAAATTAAGAGTTCTACTTTCCTATCAAACTCAGCACACAAGTTATTCTGTTTTGTCTCATCCATCCCCTTCATCTCACACAAGCCATACAGCTTTTTTTTTCCAATTTCTTAAAGCAAACCCAAGCCATGATCATACTTGTAATCGTCATTGAGTAGAACTAAATCTCATTCCAGTTAAGTCTCAGCCTGACTGTTAAACCTTTAGAGAGGATGGAGAGTCCAAGACTATACTAAGGAATCAAACTGACTGAGTCAAAGATAACCAGACCAGCATAAATATCCTTCCTCCATGTAAGTGCATCCCTCTCTCCCATTAAGAAATGTAGTTTAACCAAGCATGGTGGCTTATACCTATAATGCCAGCACTCAGGAGGCTAAGTCATGAGAACTGCCTCAAGTTCAAGGCCAGCATGAACTGAGTGAGATAAGGTGAAAGCTGATTCCCTCTTCTTTTGCATCTGGGCTGGTGTTCCAAAATTTTTGACAAAAAGGATATAGGAGAAATGGCATCCTGAACTTTTAGGCCCAGGGCTCAAGAAAAACGACCTCCTCCTCTACCTTTTATGCTGTGCAAAGCCATGGACATACTAAGAGAACACATGAAGACGACACAGGGAGTGCACCAAGAGAACTGGGACGTTGCCTGTCAACAATCCCAGCAGAGCTCCCACACTACAGCAAACATTAACTGCCAGCCAAGGAAGTGAGCCCTTTGGAACCTTTCAACCCAGGCAGTTGAGCACTATGCTAACCAGGCTATGGAATCCTGAAAGACAGTAACATGCTGATGTTCTAAGCATTTCCTTGAACAGCAACAAATATACTTAAAGAACCAAAGTCTAATACCAGCTCCAATCACACTGAGCCTTTAATTTCTTTGTATATGTGCTTTTCATTTGTAAAATAAAGACTATAACATCTAAGGTATTCTGAGGATTAAATGTGCCAATATGGGTAGAATATTTAGAAGCGTTCGCAGCAATTTTTTTTATATAATGCAAGTGATTATCACTATTATTTCTACTTCATTGAGAAAACATTTACTGTCCATATTCTGGAAATCAATTATGATCTGAAGTTATGCGTATTTGTTTTCCTCCTCTCCACCAGAGCAAGGGCCATGAGGACAAGTACCGCAGTGCTTTATTTACCAGCACCTAGAATAGAATGTGGCAGGTAGAGAGGTGCTAAAGCCGATTCAGCATCTGATTCAGCATTGCTAAAGTATACTGAAATAATTTATCCATGTGTATAGTCTGAAGGACTAGCAACTTGGGACCCCTCCCAGCTCAGGAGCTTTTCTGCTTTTCACTGTTCTCCCTATAAACACTGTCTAGCATGCCTGTCTACCATACCTATATTCAACATTCCTTGCAGGTCACAAGATAACAAACTTGAGAGCCACTGGCTTGCGGAGTTTTAGTAACTGTTGACTGTCCGGTCTTCTAAGCCCTAAGCCAAGCCTGACAAGAGCCGGGAGAGACTCCATTGATCTCAAAACCTGCAAAAGGAGACCAGACAATCGCAGTAAGGATTGCTTCATCTCTAGCCAGTTCTCCTAAGTCACAAAAAAAGGCAAAGATTAGTGAATTCCAGGTCAGCCTGGACTAGAGTGAAACCCTACCTCAAAAAAAAAAAAAAAACCGGGGGGGGGGGGGGGGGGAGAAACCAGGCAACTCAGCAACTCAGTGGTAACCCTCTCTCTTGAGGATCCCTCCCACTCTCCCGAGTCCTTGTCACTAACTCCTAAAAAAACCTAAAAAAGACTTTTGCTTTGCTCCAAGAAAAAAGAGAACGATAATTCAAATCAATGACGCATCTATAGTTATAGTTGTTATTACATGCACAGAAAGAGCAACAGAAGCCAGGCGTGGTGGTGCACGCCTTTAATCCCAGCACTCTGGGAGGCAGAGGTAGGAGAATTGCCATGAGTTCAAGGGCAGCCTGAGACATAGTGAATTCGAATTCCAGGTCAGCCTGGGCCAGAGCAAGACCCCACCTCGAAAACCAAAAAAAAAAAAAAAAAAAAAAAAAAAAAAAAAAAAAAAAACAGAGAAAGAGAGAGATAGCAATAGAAATTTTAATCTGTGGTCCATTTCAAAACAATTTACTCTGGCAACACAAATGAACATGATACTGGTCCTGAAGCCGTCTATAACTTGGCAAACAACACATCAGAGTACTGATGTACTACTTGCAAGTTGTACAGCTTAGAAAACTACACAAAAATCTGATCGGTGAATTTTCTCTACTACAGTTGTTTAAAAGTTTATTTGAAAGATGAAAATAAACATTTACTCAGAGAACCCCAAAGCTCCTTTAAGGAAAGTATCATTCATGCATACACATACGCACACATGGAAATAGCAAATAATATGTGAAATGGATTAAAGATAAACAAAAAGGCAAATGTAACAACCTGTAAACTGTAGACTCTACAATTTTGCAGAAACTATAAGGAGTTAACTGTATAATTCTTCCAACTTTTAAAAAATATTTTTATGGGCTGGAGAGATGGCTTAGGCACTTGCCTATAAAGCCAAAGGACCGAGGTTTGATTCCCCAGTACCCATGTAAGCCAGATGCACAAGGTGGCACAAGTGTCTGGATTTCATTGTACTGGCCCTGGTGTGCAGTTTCTCTCCCTCCCTCTCTCTCTCCCCTTCTTTCTCTGTCTCTCAAATAAATAAAATATATAAAATAAGCCACTAAGTCTGGGCATGGTGGTGCATGCCTTTAATCCCAGCATTCAGGAGACAGAGGCAGGAGGATTGCTTTGAATTTGAGGCCACCCTGAGACTACATAGTGAATTCCAGGTCTGCCTGGGCTAGAGTGAGACTTACCTTGAGAAATATAATAATAATAATAAGCCATTAAAAATATTTTTATTTATTTACAAAAGAGAGAGATGGCAAAAAAGAGAGAGAATGGGTACACCAGGGCCTCTTGGCACTGCATATGAAATCCGGACATATGGGGGGTACTGGAAAATCAAACCTGTGCCGGCACGCTTTGCAAGCAAGTGCCTTTAACTACTGAGCCATCTGTCCAGCCTCCAGCTTTTTGTATATTTGAAAGTATTAATACTAAATGTTATCAAGTGGTGGGGTAAGGATTTAGTAAGAAATCAATAAAGATTTTTAAGCAAATAAATAAAAATCAAATTTCTATTTAAAAAATATGACTCATAAACTGGGCATGGTAGCGCATACCTTTAATCCCAGCACTCGTGAGGCAGAGGTAGGAGGATCACCATCAGTTCAAGGCCAGCCCGAGACTCCATAGTGAATTCCAGATCAGCCTGGGCTACAGTGAGACCCTACCTCGAAAAACCAAAATTATATATACATATATATATATATATATATATATATATATATGACTCATGCCATCTAACAATAAACTGAAGGACAGTGACAGTGGTTTCTTTCATGACATAGAAAGCACCAACATTTGAAGGACAGTAGGTACAAAGAGTTCATACACAGAAGAAAAACCAGAGATGTCAAGAGGTAGAAAGCTTGTTAGTAAGGAGGAACTGGTAAGACTCCAGCTCAATAAGAACAGGCAGAAGAGTGACGGGACCAGACTCCCAACATTCTGCTCCAGCCACTGCGGATGAGTGCACCCCACCCCAGGCGAGCACGTGGGGCTCGGCATGGGCACAGCGAGTATACACACCACACACACAGAGATAAAATAAAATAAGGAAGGAGTTTTAAGGGCAAAGTTCAGGGTCCATATAATAAAGAACTTAAGCAAGACAAGAACTGAAAAGTATTAGATTATGCAACTAGGCAAGCTTGGTTATGTAAAAGATGTGGTAAGAGCATAAGCCAGGTAGGTATATTGATAATTCCAAAGAAATAAATGAAGGTCAGGAGAATCAGGAGGCTAAGAAGAGAAAGTGATAACTAGGGAATAACATAAAAGACTACAACATTTCGTTAAGATGGCAAATGAAAACAAATGTCTTCTCTGAAAATTCACCCATAACCACCAGGTTTAAGGCTCGGCCTAGGCCTGTAGTCATCGCTAAGCATTTTTGCTGACTATGCTGTCCTAGGCAGAGTTTCCATTTCCTGATGACTGAACTACCCTGATGTTCCATGTTATACAAAGAGTAAGGCAAACACAAGATCTGCCTTCCCAGGGAGAAATAACCTAGCAGGTTAAATGTTTTAAAAGCTAGCATTTGCTGCTTTAATAAAACCAAGTTCTACACCTTTGGCCCTGGGTTCCTGGGCTGTGATACAAACCCATTGCTTATGTACATCTGAACGCTCATTAACCTCTAGGACTTGGTAACAAGGAAAACCTACTCAAATATTCTGCTCTTCATGCTGCATAGTGAGCTATGAGTAATGCCATTTGTCTCTGACATGGGAGTCTCCTGTTTTCTGCCAGCAACCATGAAATATTAACAGACTAGCTCACTAGCTTGTAAACAGAGTCATGTGTCAGCCTCTATATTTTACATAGAGTATGTAATTCTTACAATAATCTTTATGAGGTGGCACTAGTTGAGGCCACTGAGGCTTTAAGATGTGAAGTAACTAAGCTGAGGTCTCAAGTACTGCAAAGACAGCAACCTAAATGTAAGCCCAGATGATGTTAAAACCTGTTTTGTTTTCACTTTTGAGTTGCTGGGGATGAAATCAGAGCTTTGCCCTCACACTTGCTGGGCAAGTGCTCAACCACGGAGCTGCATCCCAACCCCCGAGAGCCTGTCGTTACCATTAACTGTCAGGCTTCCTTACCCAGCTGATTTGTCAAGGGCAACGCTAATTCTTCAAATACTACAGCAAAGAACTCGGATCTCTACAGAATAAATACTTCAATCATGTTCCATAGAAAACTTACTTCATAGTGTTTACCAGGTAGCACATGTGCCAAGATAGAGAGAATAGCATGGCCCCTGAGCAAGAATGGAACGCAAATTCAGAAGCATTCCATATTTAAAAAAAAAAAAAAGAAAGAAAGAAAGAAAGCAACTTTCAAGCACCTGACATTCATCTGTACCAGCAAAACAGCAAGAAACTCTGCGCACCCCCACCCCATAAATAAATAATTAAATAAGAAAACAAAACCAAAAAAGGCAATCCCCAGGTTAGCTTAAGTATGAACATTAGTTAATGATAGTAATTTTGGTCTTAGGCACCACCAGTACGGAGCTGAATTTTAACTCTTAAAAATAATAAATTCACATTTCGTCCCTAGGTATGTCTGCCTACCTTCTTGACTTAATCATCTTTTAACACACAAAGCTGTTTATTAATCATTCCAGAGTTAACAAGCCATCCAAGCCAAAAGCAGCCAGAAAACAGTCATGTTCAAAGCTGGGTGTGGTCACAAACATCTTTAATCCCAGCACGCAGAAAGAGGCTGAGGTAGGAGGATCACCATGAATCCAAGGACAGCCTGGAGCTACAGAGTAAATTCCAGGCCAGCCTGGGCTACAGTAAGACCCTGCCTCAAAACACTAAATAAATAAATAAAGATAAAAACAACAACAAAAAACAGTCATGTTCATCATATAAACCAGAGCTGCAGATTGGTATCCAGCTAGAGTCTACTTGGAAGTTATATACAGTGTTTCTATGCCATGTACCTAGCTAGATATAATTATGAACCCATTCTCAACAAGACCAAGAGTTATTCTAGAAAGATGAAATTACTATGTAATTTCACAAATAAAAGAAATTAAAATACAACTTTAAACTGTACTAAAATTCTCTAATGCTCTCCTTACAAGGAAAACAAACTGGCAGCAGACCTACAGGGAGTATTATCTTTAGAATGTCTGATTTTTGCCCTCTGCTCTCATGGAATGCCTCCACCCATTCAAAGTCTATATAGGGACACAGCTTGAGTATGGAAGGGGAAAAAATTATCAAATGTGATACTGCCTGCTTATCTTGAAAGAAATTTTAGAGATTAACACTGAAAGAGCAAATTCCAACATTCTGTTTGGAGAGATTTTGAAAAACGGTCTCAACTAATTGTAGCTGTTGAAAGCAAAGAAAATATCATAATAAATTATTTTTAAGGAGCGACTACATGAGTTAAAGATGTTTTTGAATAGTGACATCTATTACATTGTGGTGGAACCCAATAAGCAGAAGTGTCCAAAGAATTCAAATCAGCTCATATCAGTGAAAAATAAACAGGGACAGGAAAGAAGAAAAATAAAATGAGTAACATTGATAACATTATTCAATATTTATCTTTGTGTTATACTGCTAACACAAAAAGAAATTTTTTTAAAAAAAAGTCCCCAAAATGTATAAATTGACAACTTGAAAAATACCTTCTATATACAGGCAACCATTTTTTTCTAAGCCATATGAAAATAGTGATAAATTTTCAGAAAAGTAATAATTTGAACCAAGTAACAGGATGTAAAACAGATGGTAACGGAAGTATCATAAACTTGTACCACATAGAAAAATGAAAAATTATATATATACACACATATATACATACATATGGATCAGCTCCTATCTTTCAAAATCCTTCATATTTGCCAAAATGCACAAAGTGCAAAGCTTGTTGAATCACAACACACATGCAAATAGGTATGTAAAGTGAAGTCTGATAGAGTGTCAAATTTTATAAACTAAAATAAACTGAACCATCAGAGTTCTAATCTCCCCCAGTAAATAGGTTAAACTAAACTATCTGAAAGTTTGTAAGTGAACATGTTACCTAGCTGCAACAAAACAGTCAACTATTGCTGCTTAAAAGATTTACAATTAGCATCTCCAATGACACCTCTATAATTAATATACAAAGGAAAAATATGGTAGGAAAAATTGGCAAAGAAAATACAGGACAAGCCGGGTGTGGTGGCGCACGCCTTTAATCCCAGCACTCAGGAGGCAGAAGTAGGAGGATCGCCATGAGTTTGAGGCCACCCTGAGACTATATGGTGAATTCCAGGTCAGCCTGAACTAGAGCGAAACCCTACCTTAAAAAACAAGCAACAAAAAAAAAAAAAAAAAGAAGGAAAATACAAGTCATGTTTCACTCATTTAAACATAGTTATAGAAGCTTATTTTATTAAGTGGTAAAGTCTTGTGTTGAATGAATTAAACTAGGACTGGAGAGACGGCTCAGTGGTTAAGGCGTGCCCACTTTGTCTCTGTCTCTTTCAAATAATAAATATTGTTAAATAAAAACATAAAAGTATTAAACTAATTTTTAAAATATCAATTTCTTTCAATATTTTATTTATTTATTTGAGGGGGGGAAGAGGCACATAGAAACAGAATGGGTACACCAGGGCCACTAGCCACTGCAAATGAACTCCAGATGCATGGACCACCTAGTGAATCTGCCTTACATGGGTGCTGGGGAATCAAACCTGGGTCATCAGGTTTCACAAGCAAAACCCTTAACCGCTAAGCCGTATCTGCAGCCCAAATATCAAAATTTTTACCTTACAAATCGTTTCACCTATTGCCAAAACACATACAAATGGGGAGTCTTCTTTTTTCTGACATCTGAATTTTAAAATTTTATTTTTGACAATGTCATACATGTATAATGTATTTTGATTATATTCACCCCCCCCCCATTATCTCTCTTATCCCCTCCCACTCCTCCTGAATAATCCCCTTCCTACTTTCGAGGTTTTATTTTTTTTCCTTGTGGCCCACTGAGTTACCATAAAGGTTGCCTGCCTGAGCCTGGGTGGGGGATTCTTCACTGGACGACGGGTTAACTTACCAGTGGCTACATCACTTCAGAAACACGGGCTACCATCCCCCAGCAACCATCACCCGGCCATAGCTCCTCTGGAAGGAGCCTGAGTCTCAGAGAGACCCAGCCCGTTCCACGAAGGAACCTTGACAGGCTCAATCTAGTGCAGGAAACCACTGCTGCCTGGGTGAGTTTAGCATTGCAAAGGCCCTGGGATCATTTTTAGTGCAAAAAAAAAACGTAACTGAAAAGGACAAAATCACAAGGTTAACTGGAACAGAGGCAACATCAATCAGCACTTCTCTACAACTGCACAAGTCTTAATGCTCATTTTTTTTTAATTAACCAAAGCTGCATCCCACTCACCCTACCTGGCTTGCACACCTCCCTCTACCCCCCCCCTCAAATTAACAAATAAAACTAAATTTTTTTAATGATGAAATGAAGATCATTTTGTGCTAACACCTTTCCTGACAGGTAATGTGGACTCAGCCCCATTTTCAGGCGACCGTGAACTGTCTCGGGAGTGAGCGAGTCAGGCGACACGGAAATGATGGAGTGACAAGTTTTTGGGTGACGTGCGCAGGGGGACGTGGTGCGACATGGTGGTGGTGGAGGGGGGGAACGAGGGAAGGACTGGGGGACCCCGGGGGGGGGGAAGGTGTGGAGTGGAGGTGAGGCCGAGTCCCACCGGGAAGGGCGAGGAGCCACCGTCAGCCCGCCGGCCCGTCGTCCCGCAAGCCCCCGCCCCCCGGGGCTGGTCCAGGGGTCCCCGCCATGGAAACTCACCACCTGGTAGCGGCCCGTGCCCAGCTGGTGGTGCTCCATCCTGCCCGCCTGGGGATCCGGCTTCCGAGGGGCTGCCGCCGCCCCGGGTTCCGCCGAGCCCCTTCCGCCGCCCCGGGTTCCGCCGCCGCCGCCGCCGCGCTCGTCCCGCGGCGCCGCTGCACTTCCTGTCGCTCGCCGGGCCTCGGCCGAGAGCTCCGCGTCGCTCGCCGCCGCTCGGCGCAGCTCCCCGGCGCCGCGCGCGCTACTGAGCATGCTCGGGGCGGGCGCGCATGCCCGCTGGCTCCTGCGGCTTGCCGTCGCCCGCCCGCCCGCCGGCCGGGTGCTGCGGGGGCTCGGGTGGGAGGTGACGGCGACGTCAGCCGAGTGTCGAGAGTGGGCGGTGGCAAGACGAACGGGAGAGATAATATAATAAGGAAAGAAATAAGCTGTCCTTGGTGTTTTGTTTGTTTTTCTTTTCTTTTTTTTTTTTTTTAACTCCCTCCGTGTGTGCGCAGGCTTGGCACCCGGGACCAGCGAGGGCACAGTCACCTCCCAGGCACGGATGTCAAGGGGAGAGGACGCATTCCTGGAGCACCTGAGGACAGACAGGTCTCCCAGGTACCAGGCACTTCCTCCTGTTGCCCTGCCTTGAATTTCGCAAGAATATCTTCAGTGCATGCTTAAAAACGCTCAAAGTCAGTAGTGAGGTCAAGAATTTTTTAGGAAAAAAAAAAAAAGATTATTTATAGAGCAGCTTTACATCCGCAGCAAAATTGAGAGGAAGGAACAAGATACCATAGCTGCATAGCCCACCCCCCTCCAGATAGATACCTTTGTCAACACTGATGAACTCACACTGACACACAGTTGTCACTTAAGAGTCCATAGATTGCATTATGGTTCCTTCTTGGTGTTTGACATTCTAGGAGTTCTGGCAAGTGTGTCATAAATATGCACACACACACACACGCGCGCGCACTCATGTTTTAATTACCCCTTCTTGGTGGAGATTTAAGAATCTATCACACTCTTCCACCATATTCCTATGTCTTGCAGAGAAAGAGAGCTCTAGAAATAGGAAATGGAAAGGATAGAAAAAAATGAGGGCTGGAGAGATGGCTTACCAGTTAAGGCACTTGCCTACAAAGCCAAAGGACCCAGGTTCCATTCCCCAGGAACCACATTAAGCCAGAAATACAAGGTGGCACATGCATCTGCAGTTCATTTGCAGTGGTGGGAGGTCCTGGCACACTCATTCTCTCTCCCTCTCCATCCTCCCCATCTCCCTCCCCCATCTCAAGTTAATAAATAAAATAAAAGTGAATTTAAATGATGAAATGAAGATTATTTTGTTAATATACAAGTTAGAAATTCCCAAAACTTGGTAACATCAAGGAATCACTTTCTGTAAAGCATATGACCTTCAGCTAGCCACACAACCTGCTATGTATGCATCTCTCACATAAGGTTCAAAGCAAGCAGAAAAGTATGTTGGAGCTGTAGAAGGTACATTTAAATTTTTTTATTTATTTATATTCACAAGCAGAGAAAGGAGAGAGAGAGAAAAAAAATGGGAACACCAGGGCCTCCTGCCACTGCAAATGAACTCCAGATACATGCACCACTTTGTGCATCTGGCTTATGTGGGTACTGGGGAATTGAGCCCAGGCTGTCAGGCTTTGCAAGTAAGCACCTTTAACTGCTGAGCCATCTGTCCAATCCAGAAGGTACATTTTAACCCAAACACCAGCTTTTTGGACCCTGAAAGTCGATCCCACATGATGTAGCTCAGCTTTCTTTTTTTATGACAGCCAAGCCATTTCTCCATAATTCATTTTACAGTGGAGACCGTGGAGGGGAGAAAAGAGGAACCTGGAGCCCCTCTCATTATGCTTTGGCTCATGAATGTACACAGCAGAGTCCTGGGATGAAGGAGGCCACTGGATGAGCCTGGCCAGCTGGTTTAAGTAGCAAGATATAATAAAGATGGAAACTTATTGCGAGATCATCAACTAAAGCATTTAAGCCTCCCTGATATTTTTTTTTTTCAAAGCATTCCTGAGCTCCCTGTTTGGGCCATCTTGAACTGTATAATAGTAGTAAACCATGCTAACAATAATAAAAATGGTGTCATCATACTTAGTTTTCTTTAAACTTGCTTTCATGAGTTCTAATATGATAGGCCAGATAATGCCTAAGCATTTCTGTTTGTATGATAAGAGCTCACTGTCACAATAGCACCCCAAATGGAATTACCTCTCAGTGATCAAAACAGTAGCCAGTGTTAGCAAAATAAAGTTAGATTCCTACATTACTTGTCATCTATAAATGTGATTCAGGATTAAATTATATATGTGCTTGTGTTTTCATTAACCACTTTTATGTTCACTTGTTTCTAAAAGAGAATGCGTGCCAGGTGTGGTGACACATGCCTTTAATCCCTGCACTCCAGAGGGAGGCAGAGGTAGGAGGATCACCATGAGTTTCAGGCCACCCTGAGACTACAGAGTGAATTCCAGGTCAGCCTAAGTTAGAGTGAGACTCTACCTCGTAAAACAAAAACAAAAGCAAAAACAAAAGAGAGAGAGAGAAAATTAATAGAGAGTACTTCTCAAAAAGACCTTTGAGGGTTGGGGAAATGGCTTAGTAGTTAAGGTTCTTGCCTGCAAAGCCTAAGGACCCGGGTTCGATGCCCCAGGACCCACATAAGCCAGATGCACAAGGGGGCACATGCGTCTGGAGTTCATTTGCAGTGGCTAGAGGCCCTGGTGTGCCCATTCTCTGTATCTGCTCTTTCTCTCTCTAAAATAAATAAAATATATTTTTTAAACCTTTGAAAATCAGAGACATGACCCAAAGCAGACATCCTGAATCCTGTTTGTATAGTGGATAATTTCAGTTTTACTCCCTTTCAAATTCTCTGCTAATCTAACAGAGCAAGTGACACAATTCAACTGGAAAACATTTTCAGTGAGGAGGTGTAAGAGGAAAAACAAAATAGAATAATAGTAATAGAACATAGCATGCTGCATTCTTAATCCAGGCACTGAGCATGTTATTTTAGCCTCACCACAACTCCATGATGTAGTCGTGATTGTAGTTCCCACTTAACAGAGGAAGAAACCAAGGCACAGAGAGGCTGAGGAACTTTGTCAATGCCAAGTCACCAGTAAGTGATGATGGACTCCAGATCCTCCACTGTATTAAGTGCCAGGCTATCTAATCCACCTTCCAAAGAAGAAGAGACCTTAGTTCTTTCCTTTTCCTGGCCATCGCTACTGTAAAACTCCGCAGAAGATAGAAAAGCATAATGAAGTTGGGTGTGGCCAGCATGTCTTTAATCCCAGCACTGGAAGCTGAGGTAGAAGAATTGCTGTAAGTTTGAGGCCAGCCTGGGAGTACAGAGTGAGTCACAAGTCAGCCTGGGCTAAAGTGAGACTTTACCTGGAAAAACAAAAAAGAAGATAGTAATACATCAAAAAGAGCCAATTTGACTTCTTTCAGTCCCACCTTCTTCATCTGTATAAAATAATGAAATTTTCCCAAAAGAGACATGTCGTCTCTTTTTAAAAAATATTTATTTATTTTACTTATTTTGAGAGACAGAGAGAGAATGGGTACATCAGGACCTCCAACCACTACTGCAAATGAACTCCAGTCGCATGCACCTCCTTGTGCATCTGGCTTCCAGGGGTACTGGAGAATCGAACCTGGGTACTTTGGCTTTGCAGGCAAACTCCTTAATGGCTGAGCCATCTCCAGCCCCTTGCAACCTCTTTTTTTCCATTTCAACCAAGCCAGTGTGACATATGATCATCACAAGGAGAAGGTGCTCACTTATCCCCCTGGAAGCAGCTCCTTGTACAGAAGTAGAAATAGCAATATTCTTTAGAAGTCTTAATATCAATCATTTTCAACCCATGATCTTATGGTGATGACGCATAGTTGCCTCTTTTAAAAGTATTGCCAGTGGTATGCACTTTAAGCTACCTCAAGTAGAACTGTAGAATTTCACTACACTTGACTGGTACTGCTTGCTCCAGTCTAATCAAATTTCATCCCCACCCACAACCACCCAAACGTTTACAAGTGCTGGCACTGCAGCACTGGGGTAGATAAGCTGCCCCACATTCTCTTTCACAAAAGCCCAGTCTGCACAGCTCTAAGGAATGCGGACAGCCAGCATCGTCCAGCTGTTGGCTTTGTCAGCTTTTACACGGGGTCATGAGTTTTTCGGGTGGCATCCAGCCATTCAATGAGCAAGGCAGTTGGATGAGGTTCCAGCTGTTCTTGCCTGACCGGTGGATCTCTTTAAGGGACAAACAGTGCTTGGGAGCTCCCTGTTGAACAGGTAGAGACTTTGTCAAATTGACATCATGTTCTGGCAGTTCTCCCTGCCCAAGCAATCCTTTTTTCCTTCAGACTTGTGACTCCTCAGTAAATCTTTTACATGATTAATTTTATATCAGAATCTGAATCCCGGAAAACCTGACATAGACAAGTACCAACATAGAAAGTGAGATAACATTATTAATATTATAAAATTGTGTAAGGTCTGGAGAGATGGCTTAGTGGTTAAGGCACTTGACTACAAAGCCTATGGACTCAGGTTTGATTCCCCAGTCCCCACGTAAGCCAGATGCACAAGGTGGCATATGTACTCGGAGTTCCTGTGCAATGATTAGAGGCCCTGGCATGCTCATTCTCTCTCTCTCTCTTTTTCTCTCTCTCCCTCTTTCTTTCTCTCAAATAAATTGCTAAAAAAAAAAAAAAAAAAAAAAAAACAACTTGGGCATGGTGGTGCACGTCTCTAAAGAAATTGTGTTGAAAAAACTACAACTATCATTTAATGTGGTTGGTGTTTTGAGTCCATATTACATAACCCTCAATACTCTACCTTAGCATTTTCTCCTATTGATATGTTTGTTATACCTTCACCCTTCACATTAAGAGTGGCTTTAATGTTGAGTAGTGTAACAAGTGAGGTCAAAGTGAAATCTGTGAGATTTACTTTCCCTTGGCACCCACCCAGAGGCAGAGCCATTCCCTCCAAGGGAAAAACTACTCTCTTGTTATCCACCATCATTTCTCCCAATCAGAAATGTTGAACCAGATATTTCTCTCTCTCTCTCTCTCTCTCTCTCTCTACATATATATATATATATATATATATATATATATATATATGTCTGTTAATTGAATCTGCCATCAGTTAAAGAGCAACTAGAGATTCCATTGCATACAGAGGACCATCTGCATAGGTTTGTATCACAAATTGGCAAGGGGTCCAAAGTTCCCTGACTGGTTATTTTTAGTTTGCTGTCATTTCCTCTGCAGAGTAGAATATATAAACACTCCTCAGAGTAGCTTCTGGTGCTTAGTGTGACACAGATCTTTTTTAAAATATTCATTTATTTGAGAGGGAGAGAAAGAGAGAGAGACAGAGAGAGAGGCGGATAGAGAATAGGAGCATCAGTGGCCTCCAGCCACTGCAAACAAACTCCAGACACATGCACAATCGTGTGCATTGGCTTTACACAGCTACTGGGGAATTGAACCTGGGTCCTTTGCCTTTTCCACAAGTGCCTTAACTGCTAAGCTATTTCTCCATTCCAGATCTTATTTTTTTAACTTATTATTGAAAGTTTCAATAAGTATAGACAATAAAACCATGATAATTCCCTCCCTCCCCTCCATTCTCCCCTCTCAAATCCACCCTCCATTGAATCCCCTCCCACTTCCAATTAGTCTCTGTTATTTTGATGCCTTCAGCTTTTTCCTATTATGAAGGGCCTGGGTAGGAAGTTCCAAGCACTGTGAGGTCATGGATATCAATGTGTGACCCAGATTTAATTGTAGGAATATCCATATGCCTTGTATATTTATCTACAGAATGACGGGAGGGAGTATAATTCTTTTCTGAAGATTTGTATCTATACCTAATTAAAATTCACTAATCATCATTGTCTGAACATTGAATTTTAAAATACATGTTGCTCAATAAAAGAAACTATTACTTTTCACTTTAACAAATGAAAATAAGCACATTTCTTGCTTCAAAGTTTTTCATTACTACCATGTATATTAATCCTTAAGGCATTTTGGAGAGTTGAGTCTTAATTTAGCTACACATTGTGTTCTTATTTAACTGGCTCTGGGATTCCTGTCATCTGTTCAGCTCTATAGTTGTAGAGAAGAAATGTAAAGTAAGTAAGCTGACGATGCGGCACACACTTCCTTACCCTCTCCTCACTTTCAGTACTTTGAAAGAATCTAAAGCTCAGATAGTTTTCCACCAGTCAGAATTCCACTAGAGAAACAGAAGCAGTAGAAGATACATATTAAGAATGTTAAGGGTTTAAGGGATGGTTTATCAGTTAAGGTGCTTGCCTGGAAAGCCAAAGGACCCAGGTTCGATTCCCCAGGACCCATGTAAGCCAGATGCACAAGGTGGCATGTGCATCTGGCATTTGTTTGCAGTGTCTGAAGGCTCTGGTATACCCATTCTCTCTGTCTCTGTCTCTCTGCCTCTCTGTCTCTCTCTGTCTCTGTCAATGTGTATGTTGTATCTGTCTGTCTCTCTCTCAAATAAATAAATTAAAATTAAATGAATAATTTTAAGAATGTTAATCTGACATGTGTGGTAGTGCATGCCTTTAGTTCTAGCACTCAGGAGGCAGAGGCAGGAGGATCACTGTGAGTTCAAGACCAACCTTGATTAGAGTGAGACCCTGCCTCAAACAAAGGAGAGAAAGAAAGAAGGAAGGAAGGAAGGTAGGAAAGAATGAAGGAAGGAAGGAAACAAGTAAATTGGCTGGGCACTCTTAATAAAATAAAAATGTATGTTAAAAAAAGGAAAAGAATATTTGTAAGAAGTTGGTTCAGGACTGGGGAGATGGCTCAGCAGTTAAACGCACCTGCTTGCAAAACCTGGGTTCAATTTCTCAGAACCAACATAAAGCCACAAAGTGGTGCGTGCATCTGAAGTTCATTACTAGTGGCAAGAGGCCCTGGCACACCCATATTCATTCTTTCTCTCCTTACAAATAAATAAAATATTTTTGAAAGTATTTAACAAAAGAAATTGGCTCATTCAATTTTAGACACTGGCCAAACAAATCCAAAGTCTAAAATTCTGCCACTCTAGCAGGAGCAGATGTTTCTGTCTCAGGCAGAAATTCTTCCTTGGGGAAGCCTTAGTTCTGCTTTTAAGTATGCTTAATGGATTATATCGTGCCCACCCAGATTATAGAAGATAATCTTCACCTAAAGGCAACTGATTTGGGACTTTAATCAAGCTGAAACTGCCATCACAACAATGCTGTGTTTACTGGTAATTAGGACTATACCTTAGTCACATGGAAACACTGGACTGACATCACAGGTTCATTTAAACACAACATAAAATGTTCTCGCTGAGTGTGGTGGTACACATTTTTAATCCCAGCACTCTGGAGGTAGAGGTAGGAGACTAGCTGAATTGCTGTGAGTTGGAGTCTCACCCTGAGACTACACAGTGAGTGTCATGTCAGGCTGGGCTAGAGTGAGACCCCACCTTGAAAAAACAACAAAAAAAAATTGTCTCTTTAGAATATAAATAAAGGATAAATGGAGGGGGGGGAGGAACCCGAGAAAGGATGGGAAATTAGCTTTTAGAAAGTTAGCTAATTGGGCTGGAGAGATGGCTTAGTGCTTAAGGCATTTGCCTGCAAAGCCAAAGGATCCCAGTTTGATTCTCCAGGACCCACATAAACCAGATGCACAAGGTGGCACATGCATCTGGAGTTTGTTTGCAGTGGCTGAAGGCCCTGGAGCATTCTCTCTCTCTCTCTCTCCTCTCTCTCTCTCTTACTCTCTCTCTCCCTGCCTCCTTATCTCTCTTATAGATAAATAAATAAAATATTTAAAAAGAAAGTTAGCTAATCTATAAAGATAATTTTCCTATATTTATCTCTTATCTTTATCTCTTTAGCTTCATATCATGTATATGTGTGTATAGTTATATTAGAAAGTATCATTAGGAAATTATTAGAAAAGGTTTGAACTCTGATTAGCAGTGTCAGACTTAATAATAATATTTATATTTAACATTTTTATTTTTCCCTTGTATGGTCATGGAAAACAAATGTGGGCAAATCAGTATTCATTTTTAAATTTGTAAAAATATTTTATTTTTTGCCGGGCATGGTGGCTCACACCTTTAATTCCAGCACTTGGGAGGCAGGGTTAGGAGGATTGCCATGAGTTTGAGACCACCCTGAGACTCCATAGTGAATTCCAGGTCAACCTGAGCTAGAGTGAGACCCTACCTCAAAAAAAAAAAAAAAAAATTATTTATTTGACAAAGAAAGAGGGAGAGAGAGAGAGAATGGGCACACCAGGGCCACCTGCCACTGCAAACAAACTCCAGACACGTGTGCCCTCTTGTGCATCTGGCTAATGTGGGTCCTGGGGAATCAAACCTGGGCCCTTTGGTTTTGCAGGCAAACGCCTTAACCGCTAAGCAATCCCTCCAGCCCTTAACTTTTTAAAAATTTACTTGCAAGTAGAGAGAGATTGAAGAGAGACAGAGAGAATGGGCACACCAGGGCCTCCAGCTGCTGCAAATGAACTCCAGATGCATGTGTCACTTTGTGCATCTGGCTTTACGTGGGTACTGGGGAATTGAACCCAGGTTGTTAGGCTTTGCAGGTAAGAGCCTTAATGACTGAGCCATCTCCAGTCCCTGAATAGTCATTTTGCCTCAGGGATTTCAAGCTTAAAATTGAGTAGCATGTAAGATATCAAAATGATGCTGCTTTACTTTGCATATGGGTAGCTGTCCTTTGGCCATTCTAAAGCAGAGATGTAATATGTCTCCTTGCATGCCAATCCCTGTCACCGTGGAAAAGCAGGACTTCCCTTGAGCATATTGCCTATTGTGACAGGTTGCCCTTGACTGACTAATATGTGATCTCTGTGTGAGAATATAATGGGGGGGGGGGCATAAAACACTAGGAGATAAAAGTGTCTCCTGCAAGTCAGATTGTGTGAGCATATTGATGAACACTGACCTTTCTCTTCCACAACAGAACTTGTGTCTCATAGTCTGATGTCAGTCCACTTACTATATCACACAACATCAATAAGAGATCACCAAATAAGAAGGCTGCCTGGTTTCCAAACTGAGGATAAAGGATGTTTGTTTTCAGGAAGGATAAAATGACTAGGATCGTCAGACCAAATGACTTTCCTGGTGCTGCCTTTCAGAACTAAGAAAAAGGAGGCTGAAGAGACGGCTCAGCAGTTAATGCACTTGTCTGCAAAGCCTAATGATCTGTGTTTGATTTCCCAAACCCATGTAAAGCCAGATGCACAGAGAGGCCCATGCATTTGGAGTCGTTTGCAGTGGCTAGAGACCCTGATGCACCCATTTACTCTCTCTCTCTCTCTCTCTCTGTCTTCTCTCTGTCTGCTGGAAAATAAATAAATAAAAATTTAAGAACAAGCTCAAACCCATTTCCTCAACTTAATGCATGAATAAGGAAGGAGCTAGTGGCCTGATAGAGCCAAAGGAAGGAAGAGTGACAAGAAGAAAGATGTTTTTATATCTGGCCATTACACACTGGAATAATAAAAATTTTACACCACATCCATTAAGGTCACTAATATGTTCTGTGAAACATATGTAACGCATATGCATGCACAGATACAGCATGTATAGTAGCAAATCAAACCTTCATCATTTCTAATGTCGCAGATGATTTGGATGACCACAAAACTTCCTTGGAACCCAGTTATCTAAAAAACACAGAAACCAACTTTTTTTTTTATAAAGCTATAAAACTATAGCATTTGTATATTCACCACAAAGGTTAAAGATCACTCAGACCAACAGGTTCATTTTAAATATTAAAAAAAAAAAAACTGGAGCCGGGCATGGGTGAGTGCGAGGCCACCCTGAGATTCCATAGTGAATTCCAGGTCAGCCTGGGCTAGAGTGAAACCCTACCTCGAAGAAAAAAAAAAAAAAAAACTGGGACGTAGAGATTGCTTAGCGGTTAATGTGCTTGCTTGCAAAGCCAAAGGACCCAGATGCACAAGGTGACGTATGCACCCGGAGTTTGTTTGCAGCAGCTGAAGGCCTTGGTGCGCCCATTCTTTCTATTTGCCACTTCCTCTCTCCTCTTCCCTCTCAAATAAATAAATACAAATAAAATAAAGGTAAAAATAAGGGCTGGAGAGATGGCTTAGTGGTTAAGGCATTTGCCTGCAAAGCCCCAGGATCCTGGTTCGATTCTCCAGCACCCACGTAAGCCAGAAGCACAGGGGGCACATGCGTCTGGAGTTCATTTGCAGTGGCTGAGGTTCTCTCCCACCTCTTTCTCTCTCTCAAATAAATAAATAAATAAAATATTTTAAAACTAATAAAGATAAAAAACTGACGCTCAGACTTGAAGTTATATCTGTGGAACAACCACCACTCCTCTTCCAGCTTTGCTCAATTGTGGTAACTCATTAAAAAAAATTTTTTAACCCAACTTACTTTTGGCTGTTTCCATCACTTCTAACTAAAAACAGCCTTCCAAAACATTATTACTATAATAAGCAAAAATATGTAGAGCTCCAACAATCACGAAATATGTCAAAATCTTTTTGGAAAAAATATGACAAAAATGTATTGCCACCAAAACAATGGTAAAATAGTTATGAAACCTCTCTGGGGTTTCTGCTTTGGAGCAAGTCAAATGCATACAATAAAACGTGTTCCCCACATACATAGTCTTTGTAAATGTAGTGGATAACTAACAGTTCTATGTGGTCAGAATTTTTAAACATCACACAATCCCAACTTCATACCTACATCTCCATCCATATAAAGTTGAGGGTGTAAGACAACTTAAATATACAGGGTAAATAAGATTCTTTCTTCCTTGGCACAGCCTCCTCTCTACATGGGATTTTGACATGACTGCTGAAACAATATAGCCCCTCTAAGCAATACAGTAGTCCTTTGTCATATATGACCCTTTAAGTACATGTTAAAGAGGGCTGGAGAGAATGGCTTAGCAGTTAAGGCACTAGTCAGGAAAGCCAAAAGACCCAGGCTCAGTTCCCTAGAACCCATGTAAGCCAGATATGCAAAGTGGTGCATGCATCTGGAGTTCATTTGCAGTGGATAGAGGTCCTGGTGCACCATTCTCTCTTTCTGTCTCCCTCCCTCTCTCATAAGTAAATAAAAAATAAAATGCTTTAAAACTAAAATGTGTATATTGAAAAAGAAAAGATGGCTGGAGAGATGGCTTAGTGGTTAAGCCACTTGCCTGCGATGCCTAAGGACCCAGGTTCAATTCCCCAGTACCCACGTAAGCCAGATGCACAAGGTGGTGCATGCATCTAGAGTTTGTTTATGGTGACTAGAGGCTCTGACATGTCCACTTTTTCTCTCTATCTGCCTCTTTCTGTCTCTTTCTCAAATAAATTAATATTACAAAAAAAAATGACATTGGGAATTTTTTTCCTTAGTTCGCTGAACACATTTCAAGTGGTCAGTTGTTATGTGTCTAGTGGCTACTATATTGGTCACTGTAGATTCAGGACACTTGCATCACAGAAAAGTCCACTGGACATTACTGTTTAAGAAAACATTTTCTTATTGCTCACCTTCACTTCCTGAATTAGAATAATTTTGTAATGACCTTGGTCTCAACTCTGCAATGTGGCCTCTGGATAAGTCACCTGCTAAACTGGTTTGCTCCTCTTTATTTTCTGAATAATTCCTTCCCTATCTGTCTTAAAGTTTCTTGTGAAGCTGAAATGAAAATGTAGCCATGCAAATATAAAGGACTATTATTCCTGGAGGCCCTTTTCATATCTTTAATCTTTCAGTGGCTGCCAGAAAAAAAAAAAAAAGGAGTGTTGAAATATTTGCACTTAAAATGTGGGATAAATATGGTAATCCTCATAGAACACTGTGGGGGTTTGAGTCATTTGCCTGCAAAGCCAAAGGACCCAGGTTCGATTCCCCAAGAACCTCATGAACTCATGTGTTTTGAGTGCTTGAACCTCAGCTGGTGGCATTTGGGAGGAGGAGCTTGCTGGAGGAAGTGTGCCACTGGGGGTGGACTCTGAAATTTATTAGCTCCCACTTTGCCAGTGCTAGTGAGTTCACTCTCCTACTGCTGTTTCCACCTGCTGTGGCAGAGGTGATGTCCAGCCTCTACTCATGCCATGCTGCCCCTGCCATCAGGAAGCTTCCCCTCAAGACCATAGGCCAAAATAAACAAGTTTCCTCCCAGCAGCTGGTTTTGGTCGAGTATTTTGTCCCAGCAGTGAGAAGGTAACTTCAACAAACACTGAAGCCAATTAGGTCTCCCAACTTGACTACATCATAATTCTTTGTCAGTCAAGTGACTGGGCTTATATTCTATATAACAACTCATCATAAAGTAACTAATAGACTTCAGGATGTGTAACTATAGAAAATACATCAGGGGCTGGAGGGATTGCTTAGCGGTTAAGGCATTTGCCTGCAAAGCCAAAGGACCCAGGTTCGATTCCCCAGGACCTACTTAGCCAGATGCACAAGGGGGTGCACACATCTGGAGTTCACTTAGAGTGGCTGGAGGTCCTGGTGTACACATTCTCACTCTCTCCCCTCTTTCTCTGTCAAATAAATAAAAATAAACTTAAAAAATATATATTTATTTGAGCCAGGCGTGGTGACGCACGCCTTTAATCCCAGCACTCGGGAGGCAGAGGTAGGAGGATCACCATGAGTTTGAGGCCACCCTGAGACTACATAGTGAATTCCAGGTCAGCCTGACTAGAGTGAAACCCTTCCTTGAAAAAAAAAAGAAAGAAAAGGAAAAGAAAAAATGAAAGAAAGAAAGAAAATAAAATATGTCAATTGTTGTTTATCCAGGAAGAAAACTATTACATATCATATTTACCAATTACAATTGTGGTAATAATAGCTAACAGTTATCAAATATTGCTGGCAATTCTGCTAAGTGTTCCATATATATTATCTCACTGTATTTTCACGATGAACATATGGAGCAAGTACTATTTTTAGCATTTCACATATCAAGAAACTTAAGAGTCTGAAAACATGTGCCAATGATAAAAATAAGAGAAGGGGGATTTGCCAGGTTATTTTGACCCTAACGACTTTTTAAGCCAATACAATTGTGTATGTGAAAGTACACAACTCCTAAGTATACACAACCTGAATAATCTCATACAACATGCAGCCTCAAAATAGAGTATTTCCAGAACACTGAATAACACCACCATGACTTATTGCTTATTATTCCCCTTGTACAAAGAAATAACATTATCTTAACTCGTAATACTATAACTTTTAAAATATTATTTGTATTTATTTATGAGAAGGGGGGAGAATAGGCACTGCAATATAAATAAATAAATAAATAGCCACTGCAAATGAACTCCAGATGCATGTGCCACCTTGTGCATCTAGCTTACATGGGTACTAGGGAATCAAACCTGAGTCCTCAGGCTTTGCAGGCAAGCACCTTAATGGCTAAGCCATGTCTCCAGCCCTATAACTTATTTTTTATTGGTTTGTTTGTTTGTTTTGTGAGGTAGGGTCTCACTCTAGCTCTGGCTGACCTGGAATTAACTATGTAGTCTTAGGATGGCCTTGAACTCTTAGCGATCCTCCTACCTCTGCCTCCCGAGTGCTGGGATTAAAGGCGTGTGCCACCATGCCCAGCCTTATTTTTGACTGTTTTTTTTTTAATCTTACATCCTTGGGCTCATGTTACATGCGCCCTTTTTCTTTTTCTTTTTCTTTTTCAATTTATTTTATTTTAGAGGCGGAGAGAGAGGGTGGGGGGAGAGAGAATGGGTGCACCAGGGCCTCCAGCCACTGCAAACGAACTCCAGATGCATGCGCCTCCTTGTGCATCTGGCTTACGTGGGTCCTGGGGAATTGAACCGGGGTCCTTTGGCTTTGCCTTAAGCCATCCCTGCAGCCCCCACGCCCTGGTTTTTTAATGTTATATTGTTGAGATGCACTCGTGCTGTTGAATATGGCCGTGGTTTGTTCAGTTTGTTGCTCTCTTCTATTTCATTTGTGAATATGCCATTTACTATTCATTTACTTCTATTTTGCTGCATGAATGTGGTTGTTGGACATCTGACTGTACTTAAGGCTTTAAATTAACTTCCTGGGGCTGCCACCACAAAGTATCACAAATTTAATTGCTTAAAAAACAGAAATTAGGGCAGATGTGGTGGGACACGCCTTTAATCCCAGCACTTGGGAGGCAGAGGTAGGAGGATTCCCGTAAATTCAAGGCCACCCTGAGGCTACATAGTGAGTTCCAGGTCAGCCTGAGCTAGAGCAAGACCCTACCTTGAAAAAAAATGCAGAAACTTGGGGGCTGGAGAGATGGCTCAGCAGTTGAAGGCACTTGCTTGCAAAGCCTAATGGCCCTGGTTTGATTCCCCAGTACCCATGTAAAGCCAGATGCACAAAGTGGCACATGTGCCTGGACTTCGTTTGCAATGGCAAGAGGCCCTGGTGTACCCATTCTCTCCAACCTTCCCTCTCTCTCTCTCCCCTTCTCCTTCTCTCTTACAAATAATAAATAAATAAAAATATTTTAAAATATATATATTTATTTATTTGCAAGCAGAGAGATACAAGAAAGACAGACAGAATAGGCACACCAGGGCCTCTAGCTACTATACACCAACTCCAGATGTATGTGCCACTTTTTGCATCTGGCTTTACATGGGTACTGGGGAATTGAACTTGGGTTGCTAGGCCTTGCCCTAACCACTGAGAAAACTTTCAAGCCAAATTAAAAGTATTAAAAAAAAAAAAAAACCGACATAGTCTCACAGTTCTATAGGTTAGAAGTTCAAGGTTAGAATATCAGAAGGTTTAGTTCCTTCAGACAGACATCTGTTTGATGGACCATAACAGTTTCTAGCGATTTGTTTGCAATCCTTCCTAAAGAATGTTTTGCTCAACCTCTGTTTTCATTGTTTCATGACATTTTCTGGGGTGGTGGTGGTAGTGTGTGTGTGTGTGTGTGTGTGTGTGTGTGTGTGCCAATATTTGTCCATTCTACAGCATCATCAGTTGTAGCAGATTAGGAGCCCATGGTACTGTCTGATTTCAGCTTAACTACTAATATTTGCAACAACCCTTGTTCCTAAAGATCAACTTCTCAGTCCAGCACTGCAACATGGGAATTTGAGGAGGGATTAAAAAAAAAAATCAAGCCATCAGAGATGTTAGGAACAATACTGCTAAAAAAATTACATGTTTTTGCAAAGTAGATGTACTCATTTTGATGAGTATATTATTAAAAGAAAGGGATATGTTGGATTATAAAGTGTGTGTGTGCATGTGCACTCAACTTTAGTAGATGCTGCCAAGCGATTTTCCAAAATGTTTATTTTTATTTTATTTTATTTTATTTTATTTTGGTTTTTCGAGGTAGGGTCTCACTCTAGCTCAGGCTGACCTGGAATTCACTATGTAGTCTCAGGGTGGCCTCGAACTCATGGGGATTCTCCTACCTCTGCCTCCCAAACGCTGGGATTAAAGGTGTGCGCCACCAAGCCCAGCCAAAAAAAAAAAATTTTTTTTTCTCTCCTCATCAGTGTATGTGGTGGTTTGAGTGTGAAATGTCTCCCATTGCCTCATGGGTTTTGAATACTTGTTCCCCGGCTGGTGGCAACTGGGAAAGTTGTGGAGTCTCTGGGAGGTGCTTGCTGGAGGAGGTGTGTCACTGGGGACGGACCTTCAGGTTGACTAGTCCAGCCACTGGGAGTTCAGACGGAGCTGCTGCTGTGACAAGACGAGATGCCGTCTTGGCCATTATGAAATTCCCCTCCAAACTGTAAACCAAATAACTCCTTTCCTTCCTGCTTCGGCTGTGGCGTTGTGTTCCAGCAATGAGGAGGTAACGGCTACAGGGTGTGAGAATTAAAACTGAGCCACAGCCTTACAGACAATTTTGTTGTTGTTTTGTTTTTCAAGGTAGGGTCTCACTCTAGCCTAGGCTGACCTGGAATTCACTATACAGTCTCAGGGTCGCCTTGAACTCATGGTGGTGGGATTAAAGGCGTGTGCCACCACACCTGGCTCTTTTTTTTTTTTTTAATTATATTTTTTGTTTTATTTTTATTTATTTATTTGAGAGCGACAGACAGAAAGAGGTAAAGAGAGAGAGAGAGAATGGGCGCGCCAGGGCCTCCAGCCACTGAAAACGAACTCCAGACACGTGCGTCCCCTTGTGCATCTGGCTAACGTGGGTCCTGGGGAATCGAGCCTCTAACCGGGGTCCTTAGGCTTCACAGGCAAGTGCTTAACCGCTAAGCCATCTCTCCAGCCCTCTTTTTTTTTTCCTTTTAACTTAAGCCATTCTTATGAGACTATTGTTGTAGCTCATGATTTTTCTTGGTAGTTAATAAAGTTGACCTCCCTTTTAGATGCTTCTGGAAGAATAAATAGGTGTGGAACCACGCATCAACAGATGATCTCTTTGAAGAGCTGTGTTGGCCGGGTGTGGTGGCTCACACCTATAATTTCAGCAGTGAGGCAGATAATCTTGAGTTCAAGGCTAGCCTGGTCTACATAGTGAGCTCAGGTCAGCCGGGACTACAGAGCATGACCCTGTCTCAAAAACTAACACGAGCCAGGTGTGGTGGCACCCGTCTTTAATCCCAGCACTCAGGAGGCAGAGGTAGGAGGATCGCTGTGAGGTCAAGGCCACCCTGAGACTACATAGTGAATTCCAGGTCAGCCTGGGCTAGGGTGAGACCCTTGAAAAACAAAAATAAAAAAACTAATTTCCCCTGCCATCATGGAGTTTCCCCTTGAGTCTGTAAGCCAAAGTGAACCCTTTCCTCCCACAGGCTGCTCTTGGTTGGGTGTTTTCTCACAGCATTGAGAAACTGACTGCAACACCTGCTCACTTCTAGTCTTTACCATTCTGGGGTGAGGTGGGCTTGCTTCTCCCATCCAGCTCTGACTGCAAATTGAATGTATCCATTCTCAGCACCTACCATGAGTCCTGCACAGAGCAATCCATATTTAATTTTTTTTTTTCTTTTTTCGACGTAGAGTCTCATTCTAACCCAGGCTGACCTGAAATTCACTATGTAGTATCAGGGTGGCCTTGAACTCACAGCAATCCTCCTACCTCTGCTTCATAGGTGCTGGGATTAAAGGCACACGCTACCCCACCTGGCTTCATGTTTAAATTTGTTGACTATAATTCATTAAAGTTCCCACTCTGTCACCATGTAGATAATATAAAATGTTATTTCACTTCTTAGGAATTTTCTTATCTAAACAAGGAAACATTTGAAGAAGTTAAAAATAGTATTATAGGGCTAGAGAGATAGCTTAGTAGTTAAGGCACTTGCAACAAAGCCAAAGGACACAGGTTTGATTCCCCTGTGCCCACGTAGAGCCAGATGCAGAAGGAAGCTCATGACTCTGAAGTTCATTTTCAGTGGTTGGAGGCTCTGGAATGCCCATTCTCTTGCTCTCAAATAAATAAATAAATAAAATATTTTAAAAATAATATTAGGTTCTACAAATGATGCTTAAGAAACGTCTAATAGGTCTTCATGAATTCTTCCCAGATTTTCTCAGACGTAAGCAGGGTCTTGAGCTGGAGAGATTGCTTAGTGGTTAAGGCACTTGCCTACAAAGCCAGAGGACCCAGGTTCAAAGCCAAAGGACCCAGGACTCACATAGGCCAGATGCACAAGGTGGCACATGCATCTGGGTTTTGTTTTCAGTGGTTGGAGGCCTAGGCAAGCCCATTTTCTCTCTCTCTCTCTCTGTCTCTTTCTCTCTCTCTCTCACACACACACAAATAAATAAAAATATTTTTTAAAACATAGGTCTGACTATTTAATTATCATCAGTAGAAGATATTCTACTGAGAACACATGTGTTCTTTCCTTTGAATATTACACTAATGATACAATGAACTCTTAAGAAATTGAAATTTCCCCAGAAACCTCAAGCTGTGAGAAAGAAAAGGTTGAAACTTGGTGTCAGAGTGGAAACTTGTCTCATCCAGAAAGAGATTCTACACAGTGTTAGCAACTGAACAGACCACCTTGCAGGAGACACAGGAGGCAAGACAATGAGGGGCAGGACCACACCTTTGACCAGGGTGCCTTGCTTACTACGCATACCTCTGGCCTTCTACTTAAACATGAACCTGATGTCAGGATCGCAAAGATTGACTCGGAGAGGTCTACTTTTTTACCATTCACCACTTAATTACTGCTCCAAATGTGGCCACATTGCATAAATCTTTTTCTGCTTTTTACTGTTAATTTGGCCTATTTTTTTCTTTTGGTTTTTCAAAGTAGGACCTCACTCGAGCCCAGGCTGACCTGGAATTCACTATGTAGTCTCAGGGTGGCCTCTAACTCATGGTAGTCCTCCTGAGTGGTAGGATTAAAGGCATATACTACCATGCCCAGCTAATTTAGCTCTTTTTAAAAAAATTATTTATTTGTAAATAGAGAGAGATAGAAGACAGACAGAGAGAATGAGTACACAAGGGCCTCTAATCAATACAAACGGACTCCAGATGCATGCACCACTTTGTGCATCTGGCCCTACATGGGTACTGGGGAATCAAACTTGGGTCATTAGGCTCTGCAGGCAAGTACTTTAGCTGCTGAGCCATCTCTCCAGCCAATGTTGTCTCTTTTAATGGGCATATTGAAGACAGGTGGCCAAACCTGGTTGGTGTGTGGGGGTGGGTGTAGCAGACAGCTTCAGGTTTGCTGAGATGAACTTCCAGACCAGGCACAGTTATGGAGGAAGGGATTTATTGAACCTTACAGATCCAGGGGAAGTTCCATAATGGCAGAAGAAGCTGGCCTGCCTTAACAGGACCAAGGAGAGAGAGTGAAGCACAAGCCAAAAAGCCAAAAGCCACACAGCACACTTCAGGAACTCCTACTAGGCACACTTTGCATATCTTTAGATTGAAATCTGAAACCCACCACCACACCTTAATATCCACCCAATGACATTGCCTCCAGCCAGGTGGCTAAAGTTGCAAACTACAAACAAATAAACAACTGAATATATTGGGGGCCATCTATTCTATTCAAACCACTACAGTGGGTAATTAGGGCTCTGACTTTAAGAACTCCAGTAACATCTTCTTTCCATTTTCATTTATTGTTGCAGATAGCTTCTTAAGGTCATCAGCCAAGGTTTCATTCTATAATGGACTAAACACAACTAAAGTTGTCGTAGATGACTTTTTTATTGTAATAAAATATAATTGATATGAAATTTGCCATGGCAACCATTTTAAGAGGGAAACTCACTGGCATTAAGTACGCATTGTTTGGTCACCACCATCACCATTCAGCTCTAGAACTTCTTTTAAATTTTTGCTTATTTGTACATGTTTGTGTGTGTGTGTACATGTGTGTATACAAGGGCCTTTACCTCTGTGCAAACAAACACCAGATGCTAGCACTGTATTTTGTGTCCAGCTTACGTGAGCAGCTTGGGAATTGAACCCAGGTGGGCCAGCTTTGCAAGCCAAGTGCCTGTAACCACTAAGCCATCTTCCCAAGCTTACCTCTAGAGGTTTCCATCATGGCAAACTAAAGCTGTGCTCTTGTTGAACACAAACTCTACTTTCTTGATTCTCCTAGTCCCTGAAAGCCACCTTTCTGCTTCCTATCTATATGATTTTGACAGATGAAGGTCTGTCATATAGATAAAATTATACAATAGTTATTCTCTTGCATTGGCTTATTTCAGAAACCATAACATTTTCAAAATTCATATTATAATTATTATAATTATATATTATATTAGATATATAAATATATTGATATTAATATATTAATTACTTAATATACTAATAATATATATTAAGTATATATTATAATTATATATATATAAGATTTTATTACATGTTTTTGAGGTAGGGTATCACTCTAGCCCAGGTTGGCCTGGAACTCACTCTGCAGTTCCAGGCTGGCCTTGAATTCACAGCGATCCTCCTACCTCTGCCTCCAGAGTGCTGGGATTAAAGGCATGCACCACCACACCCAGTTTCATTAATTTTGTTGGAGTACACGTCAGGATTGTTTATTTGGCTAGATAGTCTATTGTGCAATCCAAACTTACAGGCATTCATGGGTGGACATTGAGTTGTTTCTACCTGAGGTATTGTAATTTTCACAACTATTGCTCTTACTATTTAAAGTTGTTTTGTTTATTTACATGTCAGTTGACCCTGCATAAGTTGAATATTCTCTGTATCTTAATTTCATCATTAGAGATGGAAATGAAAAAATGCCTACTTCACTGGATATCTAGTATAGAGTCTGTTGCATGGTCACTGTCAACTGGCAGCTAAAACAATGCTTGTTAAGAGAGAGTTGGGGGGGCAGAGAGATGGCTTAGTGCTTAAGGTACTTGCCTGAAAAACCAAAGGACCCAGGTTTGATTCCCCAGAACCCACATAAAGCCAGATGTACAAGGTGGTATGTATGTCTGGAGTCTGTTTGCTGTCACTAGAGGCTCTCGTGCACCCATTTTCATTCTTCCTCTCTCTCCCCCTCTCAAATAAATAAATAAATAAATAATAAAGAGAGAGAGAGTTTGGGCAGGACAGAAGTACCGTGTAGTAGACAGCTTTACAATGCTGGAATGAACATCCAACAAACATGGTCTTATGGGAGGAAGGGATTGATTTCAAGCTTACCGATCCGGGGAAAGTTCCATAAATGGAGAAAGATGCTTGCTCCCTTCCACAGATCCAAAGAGGGAGAAACAACCAAATAGCCAGCAAACACCAAAGGGCAGCAAGCACGAACTAGCAGCAAGCCAGACCCCCAGAGCTCAAACCTCTCTGCACACCTTTGGGCTGGAATTCAGATCCACCCCCATTAACACCTTTGGGCCGATTCCCAGGATCCACCCCCAATGTTACCTCTTCCAGCCAAGCAACTGAAGACCCAAGTTACAAGCTTTAATAAAACACCTGAGTCTATGGGGGACGTACATTCAAACTACCACATACCCTGAGGAGGTCCATACTGTGCCCAGAGACCATTAATTATTAGTAGAAAAAATACCAGCCAAGCATGGTGGTCCACACCTTTAATCCCAGTACTTGGGAGGCAGAGATTGAAGGATCGCCATGAGTTTGATGCCACCCCATAGTGAGTTAGAGGTCAGCCTGGGCTAGAGCGAGACCCTACCTCAGAAAACCAAAAAAAAAAAAAAAAAAACCATCAGTTGCAGTGGTGAGATAACTTCCAGTGAGTTGTTGGCCATGGAAGTCCTTAATGCCCCCAAAACATTTCAGGCTATTGCCAAGGCTCTTGGATGCCCACCAGAGCTGGATAATAAGACCATATTGCAGAAGATTCTATATGCCTGAGCTGCAGGTCACTGAGAAATCAAGCTGGAGCTGAGCTGGAAGCTTCCTCTCTGCTGACTAGCTATTAGGATGCTGCAGAGACCTGTACAGCCTGTTGGGGAAGAAAAGTCATCACATCAACAATCTTTCCCAGCACTGGATCCTGCAAGCTCTATGTACCAACTGGCACAATGGTGGCATGTCTGTTATGGGGGAAACAAACTGCTTTCTGATTATTGGATTTGAGGCGCCATCCATAGGAAGGAATACATGCATGGAAGTGAAAACCTAATAAAAAATCCTATGGCTTGGGAGGATGTAAGTCATAGGGAAGAAACTATTACTTTTGCCTGTCTAAATGGATATATTATTCCCAAGAAACTGCCCTCTGAATATGTATGTTTGTGTGTGGTGGTTTGATTCAGGTGTCCCCCATAAATAGGTGTTCTGAATGCTAGGTTCCTAGCTGATGGAGATTTGGGAATTAATGCCTCCTGGAGGCAGTGTATTGTTGGGGGCAGGCTTATGGGTTTTGTAGCCAGCTCCCCTTTACTAGTGTTTGGAACACTCTCCTGTTCCTGTTGTCCACCTTATGTTGGCCAGGGGCTGATGTCCACCCTCTGCTCATGCTGTCATTTTCTCTGCCATCACAGAGCTTCACCTTGAGCCTGTAAACCAAAAATAAACCCTTTTTTTCCCCACAAACTGCTCTTGGTTGGGTGATTTCTGCCAGCAATGTGAACCTGACTGCAACATTGTGCCTCTATACTAATTCTACTGTCATTTTTTTTTCAAGGTAGGGTCTTGCTGTAGTCAAGGCTGACCTGGAATTCATTACTTAGTCTCAGGTTGATCTTGAACTCACAGCGATCCTCCTACCTCTGTCTCCCGAGTGCTGGGATTAACGGCATGCACCACCACCACCACACCAGCTTCTACTCTCACTTTTGGTCAGAGAAACTTCTCTTTCAGACGGTAGTGACCAACGGGGCAAATCAACACTCACCAAAGTGCTGAGAATTGATAGTGAAGTGTTCAGCACCAAATGAGACATCTCTGTCAAACCCTCCCAGGCTCCCAGGCCACTGTGGAAAGAAGCCAAAGGAAGGGGAGGAGGGCTTACAATACTGTTTTCCAGGCACAGTAGACTAGATATTCACGACCTCAAAGTGGCTGATGCTATCTACCTACACAAGTCTTGCATAATAGAAGGAAAAAAATGATGGCTTCAAAATAGAAAATAGACTAGTTGGAAAGAAGGGATTTATTGTGTAGGGGATTTTGGAAGGGGGTGGTGGAAATAAGGATAGTGAGAGGGAACTATGACCTTGTTTATATTTCTGGAAGTTGTCGACCAAAAAGTTAAAAAAAAATTCCTGTGGCAAGGCTTGGTGGTGCAAGCTTTAATCCCAGCACTTGGAAGACTGAGATGAAAGGATTGCCAGGAGTTTGAGGTAAGCTTGGGACTATAGAGTGAATTCATGGTCAACCTGGGTCTAGAATGAGACTACCTTGAAAAAATAAAATAACAACAACAACAAAAAAATCCTGTTAATAGCAGATTTTTCAAGCATTTGTTCATGGAGCTGGAAAATGGTTCGGCTGTTAAAGGAGCAAAGCTGACTATGGTACTTTGAATGGATGTCCCCCAATTGATTTAGGGTTTATTAAAAGCTTGTAATTTGGATCTCCAGCTGCCTGGCTGGAGGAGATGTCACTGTGGGTGGGTCCTAGGGTCCATCCCTAAGGTATGGGAATGGATCTGGAATTCCACTCTAAAGATATGCAAAGTGCTTGTGCTCTGCCTGGAGTTCCTGAAGAGGGCTTGCTTGTCTTTTCCGGGGTGGCTTTTTCTCTCTGCTTGAATCTGTGAAAAGAGGGGGAGGGGGAACTTCTGCCATTATGGAACTTCCCCTGGATCTGTAAGCTTCAAATAAATCCCTTCTTCCTCCCATAAACTGTGTCTGGTCTGGAGGTTCATTACGGTGACCTGAGGCTGTCTCCTACACTGGCCCAGGCCCAGGTTTGATTCCCCAGTACCCACCCAAATAAAGCCAGATGTACAAAGTGGTACATGCATCTGGAGTTAATTTGCAGAGGCAATAGGCCCTGGTATGCCCACTTACTCTCTCAAATAAATAAATAAAGATCGTTTTCTTTAAAAAAAAAAGTTTATTTGCAAGCAGAGAGAGAGTGAGTGTGAGTATGGGTGCGGCAGGGCCTCCAGCCACTGCCAATGGACTCCAGATGTATGTGCCACTTTGTGCATCTGACTTATTTGGGTCCTGGGGAATTGAACCCAGGTCACAGGCTTTGTAGACAAGTACCTTAATGATGAGCCATCTCTCCAACCCAAATAAATATATATATTTTTAAAGAATTTGTTTCATACACCTCAGAAGACACCCAGAGTAATGTATCCAATACGTCTCTTGCTTTGTGAAAAGTCATCTTAGGTCAAATATATATGACATAATTCAAAGTTATTTTTGGTTTCTGAACTATTAAAAATCATTGAAGGGAGACAGGGAAAATTTGTGAAACATGTACTTTTTCTTCCACCCACAATCTATTTGCCAATCTCAGAGAAGTTAAAATATCAATTCAAAAGTCTGTTTTTATGGAATGTTGATGCTCTGCCTCTTTGGAGAAAAATGTTTCTCTTTGTCTAGCAAATAGCACCATACCTTTAAGAAATATGGGCGTAATAAATAAAAACATTTTTGGGCAGTTGTGGTGGTACACGCCTTTAATCCCAGCACTTGGGAAGCAGAAATAGGAGTATCACTGTGAGTTGGAGATCACCCTGAGATTATATAGTGAATTCCACATCAGCCTGAGCTAGAGTGAGACCCCTCGAAAACAACAACAACAACAAAAAAAAAAAAAAAGTTTGGATTAACTTGAAACTAACCTAATTCTCAGGGTGAACATCTGGGAAAATAAATGGCCAAACTTTTCAGAATTTTGAATGAACTCTTAAGACAAACTAAATTTAAAATTCCTATAATATAAAATACTAATATGAGCCAAAAGAATTTTAAATATGCTTTATAGTACTAACAGCTAGAATTTATGATAAACATCATTTTTTAAAAAAATATTCATATTTATTTTATTTATCCATTTGGGGAGAGAAAGTGAGAGAGAGGCAGATAGGGAGAATATGCACATCAGGGCATCCAACCACTGCAAACGAACTTCAGACTCATGCACCCTATTGTGCATCTGGCTTACATGGGCACTGGGGAATTAAACATGGGTCTTTAGGCTTCACAGGCAAGTGCCTTAACTGCACACCTATCTCTCCAGCCTGGCAAGAAACATCTTTCTGATTTAAGACATTTTAAACTTGTTGGAAGTAGACTGGCCTGGGAAGATGGATCAGCAGTTAAAGACACTGCTGGCAAACCCTGTCAGTCTGGGGATGATTTCCCCAGTACCCACATAAAGCCAGATGCACCAAGTGCTATATGCATCTATAGTTGATCAAGAGGCCCTGGCATGCCTGCTCTCTCTCTATTTCCCTCACTCTCTCTCTGCTCAAAAATAAATAAATAATATATTTTAAAAAAAGAATAAGAGAGCAATATGTTTTATCTATTATTTACTAACCTCCAAATTCTTTTAGAAACAAACTACAAAATATTAATAAAAGCAATAATACTTTCATGTAGCTTTATTTATATTTATTATATATATATATATATATATATATATATAGAGAGAGAGAGAGAGAGAGAGAGTGAGAGTGAGAGAATGGGTATACCAGGGCCTCCTGCTACTGCAAATGAACTCCAGATGCATGTACCACTTTGTGCATCTGGCTTTATGTGGGTACTGGGGAATCAAACCCAGACTTTCAGGTTTTGCAAACAAGAGCCTTTTACTGCAGAGCCATCTCTCCAGCCCTCATATAACTTTAATCGCTAGGCCAAGTAAGTGTAAGGGGAGAAAAGCAAATTAAATCAAGCTATTCATCAGTATGGCTACTATAAAAATAAAACAAAGAGTGATAGCTAGGAGGTGGGAACATTCCCCGCAGTCTGCACCCCAGGGTGCTCTCTGCACCCAAGTTGCCCAGAGAGATCTCTCTGTAGGTTTGAGTCAAGATCTAAATCATCCTGATAATTCCAAGTTGGATTCTAAATGCTGCAAGAAAAAGATCAGAGTTTTCAGGAAAAAATGCTATAACCAACAGTACATATGGCAGGAGTGAGGTCAATGTTCTAGGAAGTTCTTCCAAAACAAGGGAAGTTGTCTGTGGAACATGTAACCACAATGGTGATGTGTAAACCCAAACTTTTGCCCTTAAATTCTTTGACTCTGGAAAAATCGGAGAAAATGCAGCAAGCAGCACAAGACACAATTCACCAACGGGAAATGGCAGAAAGACAAAATGGCAAATAACCCACTGACACCTTAGGGAACACCTACCTTACCTGTTCAAAACTAGAGAATGTTCTGTATGCAAAAAGATTTGGTAATAAAAATGGATATCCATATAATTTTAAAACAAAACAAAAATAACAAATGTTAGGATTTGGAGACATTGGATCACTTGTGTGTTACTGCTGGGATGAGAAAGCAGAACAGCTTGTTGTGGCAAACAGTATACAGCTTCTTGAAAATTAAAAATACAATGTTTGGACCAGTATGGTGGCGCACGCCTTTAATCCCAGCACTAGGGAGGCAGAGGTAGGAGGATCGCCATGAGTTCGAGGCCACCCTGAGACTTCATAGTGAATTCCAGGTCACCCTGGGCTCGAGTGAGAGACCCTACCTCGAAAAACCAAAAAATAAAAAAATAAAAATCAAATGTTCATATTATCAAATCCTGGGTATATCCCCAAAAGAAATGAAAGCAGAACCTACACCTATGTTCAAGACAGCATAATTCAAATATATTCCTACATATTGTGTACATATACATTTCATATATACAAATATTACACAGCCTGAAGGGAGGAAAATTCTGTCACATGCTACAACATGGATGAACACTGAGCGCAAGATGCTGAGTGAAATCAGTCACACATGAAAAGACAAATACTGCATGAATCCATTTACGTGAGGAAGAGTAGTCAAAGTCATAGAGACAGAGGGCCATGGCGGCTGCCAGGAGTGGCAGGGAGAGAAGGGGAAGGGAGTTATTATTCATTAGAATGGAGCTCTGACTTTGTAACATGTTCTGCTGAAGGATGGTTATGACAGTTGCACAATACGAATGTACTTACACCACTGAACTCTACACTTAGTATGGTAAATTGTATGTTACATGTCTTTTACCACAATAAAAAACTGGAGGGAAAAAAGTACTATTTGTAACAGAAAACAAGCCTTTTGTATAAAGGACAAGACAAAATAGGTTAATAAAGATTCAGTATAGTTGGCCAGGCATGGTGGCGCATGCCTTTAATCCCAGCACTCGGGAAGCAGAGGTAGGAGGATCGCAGTGACTTGGACTACATAGTGAATTCCAGGTGAGCCTGGGCTAGAGTGAGTTCCTACCTCAAAAAAAAAAAAAAAAATTTAGTACATTTGCTTGCAAATCCAGTGTGAATGCACAAGTAAATCCCAGCATATCTGGAAGAATAAGGTTTTCACATCTTTTTGTGTATGTGACAGAAAGCTGGAAAAAACTATGCTGCATGCAGCCCTATGGTAGGCAGAAGTCATCAGCAGTAAGAACAGTGGACACTGCAAGTCTTCCATTGAGCCAGTCAAGCCAAATGACCCCATGAGTGCAACAGTGGCATATGTTATGGGGGAAACCAAGCACTCTCTAATTGGACTGGAGGCTGGCTCCACAGGAGGGAATACATGCCTGGTACTGAAAACCTAGTCAAAAGCCTATGGTGAGGGAAGTCATGAGTCCTAGGGGTGTAACGCTTGATATTGTCTAGCTAAATGCATACATTATGCTCACCAAACTTCCCAGTAAGCACTTACCTTAATGTTCATACCCATATATTAATGCTACTCTCACCTTTGGTTAGAGAAGCATCTCTTTTCAGATGCTGGTGACCAATGGGATGACTCAGAAGGCACCATGGTGCTGAGAAGAAGTGACAGAGGAGTGCTCAGAACTGAAATATCTCTATCACACCTTCCAAGGCTCAGGGCCCCTTGCAGAAGAGGTGGTGGAAAGAATGGAAAAGCCAAACGAAGGGTAGGACTGCTTACAATGCACTCTTCCAGACACAAATTGACCTCAGTATCCAAGGCTTCACAGTGCCTAGTACTACCTGCACAAGACCATCATAATAGGAGGAAAAGATGATGACACCAAAATAAAAGAGACTGAGAGGGGGAGGGGATATGCTGGAGAGTGGATTTTTGAAGGGGAAAGTGGGGAGGAAAAGGAATTATCATGGTTTATTATCTATAATCTTGGAAGTTACCAATTTAAAAATGTTTAAAAAATCATCATGGGCTTAGTGGTTAAGGCATTTGCCTGCAAAGCCTAACAATCCAGGTTCAATTCCCCATTTCCCATTTTAAAAGCCAGATGTATAAAGTGGTGCATGCATCTGAAGTTCATCTGCAGCGGCTAGAGGCCTTGTTGTGCCATTCTCTCTGTTTCTCTTCTCTCTTTCTCTCTGCTTGAAAATAAATTAATGAAAATATTTTTTAAATGATCGTGAAAACATAAAACCGTTGTGGATAAATATCTGCTCCGATGGGAGGGAATATACTGACTCAGCCTGTTCACAGGTCAGAAGTACTCACAGAAGAAGGGAGGGACAATGGATTCGTGAAACTTTCAACCTACTTAGCACAGAAGTTCAGCAACAAGGATGAGTAGAGAAGACGTTCTATTACTTGGGGGACTGGGTAGATTTACTGTATGCATTGGAAGGAGAAAGATAAAGAAAGGAAAGGCCTTATGTGCCAAGGGTACCCAACAAAACCATAACAAGAAACAGCTCAATTCAGACTCGGTTTTCATGAAGTGTGTATATAAATCTGAGTTATATTTTAATTTTTTATAAATATGTTTATTCATTTCTCTCTCCCTTTCTGTCTCAAATAAAAATAAATAAATAAAATTTAAAAAATAAATGTCCAGGGTTGGAGAGATGGCTTGACTGTTAAGGCGCTTGCCTGTGAAGGCTAAGTACCCAGGTCCAATTCTCCAGGTCCCATGAAAGCCAGGGGTACAAGGTGGCACATGTGTTTGGAGTTCGTTTGTAGTGGCTAGAAGCCCTGGCACGCCCATCCTTGCTCTCTCTCTCTCTCACCCTCCCTTTCTGTCTGTCTCAAATAAAAATAAATAAATAAATATGTTTATCCATGTATGAGAGAGGAAGAATATAGGTGTGCTAGGATTTCCTGCCATTGCAAATGAACTCTAGACACATGCACCACTTTATGCATCTGGCTTTACATGGGTACTAGGGAATTGAACCCAGGCCTTCAGGCTTTGCAAGCAAGTGCCTGTAACTGCTGAGCCCTATCTCCAGTCCCACATTATATTTTATGTTTTAGTCTGCAGTCATTTGCAAAATGGACTTATGAACTCTGAAAATTTGTCCACTTTCCAAAAGAAATGAAACTTAAAATATTAGACTTGAAAGTGGCCTTTTGAGCAGGGTATGATGGCACACACCTTTAATCCCAGCACTTGGGAGGCGGAGGTAGGAGGATCACTGTGAGCTCAAGGCTACCCTGAGACTACATAGTGAATTCCAGGTCAGCTTGAGCTGAAGTGAGACCCTACCTCGAAAAACCAAGTAAAAAAAAAAATAGTGGACTTTTGAAATTTTAATTTACATTCTAATAC
This sequence comes from Dipus sagitta, assembly GCA_036346955.1. Classification (NCBI taxonomy): domain Eukaryota; kingdom Metazoa; phylum Chordata; class Mammalia; order Rodentia; family Dipodidae; genus Dipus; species Dipus sagitta. The sequence continues at coordinate 30,692,776 of CM070772.1, forward strand.
TTCTTCCCAGGATGTATAATATGTTGAATTTCAAATTTAAAAAAAATGTATTTATTTTACTTACATGTGTTGGGGGCAGGGCATGCCAGGGTCTCTTGCCACTGTGAACTGAATGTCAGACACATATGACACTTATCACATCTGGCTTTACGTGGATGGCTGAGGAATTGAACCTGGGCAGGCAGGACTTTGCAAGCAAGCACCTTTAACACTTAAGCCATCTCCACAATCCCCCAAAATATTTTTATTTTATTTTTTAATGTTTTATTTATTTATTTGAGCAAGGGGGATTGAGAGAAAGCATAGGCATGCCAGGGCCTTTGGAAACAAACTCCAGGGATGGTTGGGCCTGCTTTGCATCTGGCTTTACATTGTTTCTGGGGAATCAAACCCAGGCTGTCAGGACTGCACGCGCCTTTAAGTAGTGAGCCATCACTCCAGCCCCCTACAGTTTCCAATTCAATCATTCAGTGATTTAATCTAGACTTCTTTGAAGAGCCCCTACGCCATCTATTATTGAGCCTGTGGTATACAGAGAATGCCACAAAAATGAATCCAATTCCCTGCCTGCCTTAAGGAAATTGGGAGCAACGGCAAGGGCAGACAGGCACACTGCTAATTCCTGCATCTTAAGGATAAGGGGTGGGCTAAAAAGGTGGGCTAAAGCTGTACCACATGGAAGAGCTTCAAAGTGGCACAAATTAAACCTGGGAAACAAGCACGAACAGAGCCTGGAGGAATTACGTGTGCTTAAGCATTCTTGAGGGAAGAGTGATGAGTGATTTGGATATATGGTTAGGAGTGGCCACGCTAAGGAATTTGTATTTTATCCTGAAGGCAAGAGCTCAAAATAGAAATGTGACAAGACAAAATAAGAAATTTACGACAGTCGATTGGAGGGTCATGTGGCAGAGCCTTGAAGGAGGGCTTAAGTGCACAGGGCAACTAAAGAGACCCACTATGTTCCCCGCAGGACTCTCGTTTATGGGAACCAAAGCAAAAAAAGTGAACGGGTACTCAGAGACAGAGGCTGAGAGAGTAGAGAGACACTCAGGAAGGAAGTGGCTTAACTAGAACAGACCTACCCTGGATTTAGCATGTCTGGAAAGGGCCCTTGAAAGTAATCACTTAAATAAAACTTCGCAGGTAAAGCGAATAATTAGGCCAGGTGTGGTGGTCCACGCCTATGATCCCAGCACTCATGAGGTGGAGGCGGGAGGACTGGGGGAAGTTGAAGTCCAGTTTGGATTGTACAGTGAGAGCCTGTCTCAAAAAAAAGGGCTAGTGATAAGTCAGCTTTGGGGTGCCGACCCTTTATCAAAGAGATAGAATGTCAAAGAAAAGGGGAGAGAGAGTTGGGCGCCCTTGTGCATGCCTTTAATCCCAGCATTTGGGATGCAGAGGAAAGAGGATGGTGGTGAGTTCGAGACCACCCTAAGACTACATAGTAAATTCCAGGTCAGCCTGGGCTAGAGTGGAACCCTATCTCAAAAAAACCAAAAAATAAAATAAATAAATAAAAGAAAGGGAAAAAAGTGGGGGGGGGGACAGAGGTAAGAAGCTGTGTTCAGACTGGTACCAGTGGGTACAACTGGGTCCTTTTCTTCATGAAAGATTGCCAGGACACCCAGCTAAATTTTGAATGTCAAGTAATGGATAATTTTTATAATAAATATGTCCTTCGTAGTATTGGGGACATACTTAAATGCAGCATTTGGTTATTTAAAATTTTAAAACATTTTTCTTTATTTGCAAGCAGGGAGAATAGGAGAGAGACAGACAGAGAGAATGGGCGCGCCAGGGCCTCCAGCTGCTGCAAATGAACTCCAGATGCATGCTCCACCTTGTGCATCTGGCTTTCAGTGGGTATGTGAACTCGAACCAGGTCTTTAGACATTGCAGGCAAGGGCCTTAACCACTGAGCCATCTCTTCAACACCTCTATTTGAAATTTAAATGTAACTGACCACCATGCATTATGTCTGACATCTCTCCATGAGAACTTTTGCAAATCAGAAGTGAGGATTGTGACCTAATACTTTTTAAGTGCAGTTTGCAGTTTATGATGCAAAGCATCTTGCTGTATTTATACTTTTTTGTTTGTTTGTTTGTTTTGTTTCTCAAGGTAGGGTCTCGCTCTAGCTAAGACTGACCTGGAGTTCACTCTGTAGTCTCAGAGTGACCTCGAACACACAGTGATCTTCCTATCACTGCCTCCCGAGTACTGGGATTAAAGGTGTGCACCACCACGCCTGGATGTACTCATACTCTTACAAACATGACTGACGGCATAGCCAGAGACAGGACCATGAACACACACTCGTAACGTAGCAACAACGGATAACAAGATGACTTAGGTCATGGCTACGGCGTGGCTTGTCCCCCACCAGCTCCTGCCCAGTGCCCAGAGCATCCACCTCCACCTCCGACTGCGAAGTCAGTGTCTCCTGCCCCCCTCCCCCATGGTGGAGTCCGTCATGCCACGGACATTCTCATGTTCAGCGAGGCTTGAGTCTCACCAGGTGAATTATTCCCCTTCCAAAAAGAAAAACAAAAACCCTAAAATTTAAAGTTTCTTTTACATAAAAGGTAAGACTTGGGCTGGAGAGATGGCTTAGCGGTTAAGCGCTTGCCTGTGAAGCCTAAGGACCCCAGTTCGAGGCTCGATTCCCCAGGACCCACATTAGCCAGATGCACAAGGGGACGCATGCGTCTGGAGTTCGTTTCCAGTGGCTGGAAGCCCTGGTGCGCCCATTCTCTCTCCCCCCCCCCCCCCCCGCTCTCTCCCTCTTTCTGTCTGTCGCTCTCAAATAAATAAATAAAAATAAACAAAAAAATTTAAAGGTAAGACTTTACAAAGGTACATTCATCTTACTTTATGTCACATGACATTTTAGTCCTTAGAACATTCGTGTAGGAAAGGAAGGTCAATTAGAAGATGATAATTTTTTCTGGGTTAGTCATTAGTGATGCAACCTTAAAATGACTGACTCAAAGCAAGAGTTGATCTATATATATAGGCCAACTTGATTCCTTAAATACTAACTTGGAGATATCTTATGATCCATGAATTTGAAGAATGAAAAGGTATGTGTGTCTCAGTGTGGTGGCTCATGCCTTTAATCCCACAGCTTGGGAGGCAGAGGTAGGAGGATAGCCATGAGTTCGAGGCCATCCTGAGACTACCTAGTAAATTCCAGGTCATTTTGGGCTAGAGTGAGACCCTACCTTGACTAACAAAAACAAAAGGAAAAGAAAAAGAAAAAAGAAAAAAGAAAAAAGAAAAAAAAAGGTATGTGTACATATCTGTATATATTTTTATATTAAATAAAAAACACAAATGATTGACAACCTTACTTACTTACAGAACTCAAAAATCTTAGTTTGGGAATTGAAGAGATTGCTCAGTGGTTAAAGACACTTGCTTACAAAGCCTGCTGGCCCAGGTTCAGTTCTCCAGTACCCACAGAAAGCCAGCTGCACAAAGTGGCACATGCATCTGGAGTTTACTTGTAAGCAAGTGCCTTTAACTGCTGAGCGGTCTCTCCAGCACTCTTGAGTTCATTTGTACTGGCCAAGTAGGAAGTGGTCATATTGGGACTTGAACTCAGACAAGCTATCCTGAGAAACCTAGCTCTTAAGTTCTCAGATGTAGAAGGAATCATACTGCTAACTAAGAGGAAACAAGTGTTCAACAAGCAGGCATTCCTTTGTGAAAATGTTTTGGAGAATTTCATTATTGTGAACCTTGAATTTCCACAGAAGCTGACTTTGTAGAAATGAATTGAATACATTTCCCATCTTGGTAGCACCCAGGTTAGGGGAGAATAATGGTTGGGAAATTTTTCTTTTCTATTTCTGTCTTTTGTTGTTATTGTTGCTGTTTTGATTTTTTTTTTTTGAGACATGGTTTTCATAGCAACATACTCTGTCCTCAATTTTTATTTATTTCAAGCAGAGAGAGAGAGAGAGAGAGAGAGAGAGAGAAGAGAGACAGACAGAAAGAATGGGTGCTCCAGGGCCTCCAGCTACTGCAAAGTAACTCCACATGCACATGCTACTTTGTGGGCTCTGGGGAATCAAACTGAGGTCATTAGACTTTGCAGGCAAGTACCTTAGTACTAAACCATCTCTCCAGCCCCTGACAAGAACTTCCAACAAAAGATTTGCTTCTCTATTATTCAAGCTCCCCAATACCAGAAGATCCTGGTAAATTTAATTTGAGATTTAATTTTTGGCTGATTCCTAAGGTTCAGAAATAATATATTTCTTTATTGAGATGATAAACGCATTTCCTGTTTTATGCCTTAGGGGGCACCTAAATGCACACTATAACTGAAAATTGACAAAATTTTTTTTTTTTTTTGGTTTTTTGAGGTAGGGTCTCACTCTAGCCCAGGCTAACCTGGAATTCGCTACGGAGTCTCAGGGTGGCCTCGAACTCACGGCGATCCTCCTACCTCTGCCTCCCGAGTGCTGGGATTAAAGGCGTGCGCCACCACGCCCGGCTTAAAATTGACAAATTTTATTACACTGTGTGGTGGTTTGAATCAGGTGTCCCTCCTAAATTCATGTGTTCTGAATGCTTGCTCCACAGCTGGTGGCTACTTGAGAGGTGTAGCCTTGCTGGAGGAGGTATGTTTGGGGGGAACTTAGGGGTGCTATAGCCAGCTCCCTCTAGCCAGAACTTGGTTCACTCTCCTTCTGCTGTTGTCCACCTGCTGTGGCAGAGGTGATGTCCTCTACCATCTTTTCCTGCTCTACCATCTTTTCCTTGCCGTCATGAAGCTTGCCCTTAAGAATGCAAACCAGGGGCTGGAGAGATGGCTTAGCGGTTAAGCGCTTGCCTGTGAAGCCTAAGGACCCCGGTTCAAGGCTCGACTCCCCAGGACCCACGTTAGCCAGATGCACAAGGGGGCGCACGCGTCTGGAGTTCGTTTGCAGTGGCTGGAAGCCCTGGCGCGCCCATTCTCTCTCTCTCTCTCTCTTCCTCTTCCCCTCTCTGTCTGTCACTCTCAAATAAATAAATAAAAACAAAAACAAAAAAAAGAATGCAAGCCAGAATAAATCCTTTCCTGTGAACTGCTTTTGGTCAGGTGCTTTGTGCCAGCAATGCAATGTAACTGCAGCACACTGATTTCTCTCAGTTCCTTTCTTGATTATGACTCATTCTTGTGTAGTTCTCTCAGGGTTTTTCTTTCTTTTTGTTTTGTTTTGGTTTTGGTTTTTAGATTTATCCCAAACAACCAGCCATATACTCAGAAATCTTTGTACTGTTTCAGCTGTCAAACTGGCTTTAGAGTGGCATTTTCCTCCTCCACTTCCGAAATGATCTAACTGTACACATTTCCTTTATTATTACTTGTTAAACTTTTTTGACAATTTCCATAATTATAGAAAATGAACCATGATAATTTCCTCCCTTCCCCCACCTTCCCCTTCACAAATCTATTCTGTCATATCTCCTCCTCCTCTCAATCAGTCTGTCTTTTATTTTGATGTCATAATCTTTTCCTCCTATCATGAGGTTCTTGTGTAGGTAGTGTCAGGCACTGCAAGGTCAAGGATATCAAAACCAATTTCTGTCTGGTCAGTTGCATTGTAAGCAGTCCCACCCTTCCTTTGGCTCTTACATTCTTTCTGCCACCTCTTCTGCAATGGACCCTGAGCCTTAGCGGGTGTGATAGAGATGTTTCAGTGCTCAACACTGCTCCATCACGTCTTCTTAGCACCATGGTGCCTTTTGAGTCACTCCAGTGGTCACTGCCCTCTGAAAAGAGAAGCTTCTCTAACCAAAAGTGAGGGTAGCATTAATACATGGGTAAGAAAAGTGCTTATAGGTTGGTGAGCATAGTATATACATTTAGCCAGACAAGAGCAGGCGTTACATTCCTAATGCTCATGACCTCCCCCACCATAGGCTTTTGACTAGGTTTTCAGTACCAGGCATGTATTCCCTCCTGTGGAGCAGGCCTCCTGTCCAATTAGAGAGCAGCTAGTTTCGCCCCATAACAGACATGCCACTATTGCATCTGCTGGGTCATTTGGACTGGCTGGTCAAACTTAAGGCTTATACTGTCCACTATTGTTTATCACCACTGATGGCTTTTCTCTCCCACAGGGCTGCATGCAGCATAGCTTTTTCCAGCTTTCTGTCAGCTGGTCTACAGGGAGGAGATTTTCAGGTCAGCTCCAACCTGATTTTTCAGTGACCTTGCAGCCCACGCATGTGGAGTCTTCAGCAATAGGGTCTTACTATCTATTTCTGGTGGGAAACCAAGGGCCTTGGCAATGGTCTGTAATGTGTTGGGGGTATCAAGGACCTCCCTGGCCAACAACTCACTGGAAGGTATCTCATCTCTGACACTGAAAATTTTCTAGTAGCAATCTATGATTTCTGGCTGTGCCATTATCCAAATAAATAGGTTTTCATATGGCTTATTCATAACATCTTAATTTTTTTATTTTTATTTTTTGTATTTTGAGGTAGAGTCTCACTCTAGCCCAGGCTGACCTGGAATTCACTATGTAGTCTCAGGGTGGCCTTGAACTCACGACATTCTTCCTACCTCTGCCTCCTGAGTACTGGGATTAAACGTGTGCGCCACCACGCCTCTCCCACCCTTCCTTTACTCAGTCTCTACCCTGACCTCACTTATGCCATTAAATTTACTTTTACAACAGTTTAACATTTTATTTATTTATTTGGGAGGGAGAAAGAGAAAAAGAGAGAGAGAGAGAGGGGAGAGAGAGAGAATGGGCACACCAGAGCCTCCAGCCACTGCAAACGAATTCCAGATGTATGCACCACCTTGTGCATCAGGCTTTCTTGGGTACTAGGGAATCAAACCCTAGTCCTTAGGATTCGTAAGCAAGTGCCTTAAACCACTAAGCCATCTCTCCAGCTTCACACATTTCCTTTTTTATAAGTTCTAGAGCCATTTGTGTTAAGATACCTTCTCTTTGCTGGAATAAAAGCAATATTATATGGGAGGAAAGAGTTATCTTACAGTTTTGAGAGGAAGTTTTTTTTGTTGTTGTTGTTTTAGTTAGAGTCTCACTCTAGTCCAGGCTGACCTGGAACTCACTCTGTAGTCCCAGGTTAGTAAGCCTTGAACTCACAGCAATCTTCCTACCTCTGCCTCCCCAGTGCTGGGATTAAAGGTTTATACCACCACACCAGGCTGAGAGGAAGTTTTATCATGGTGGGGAAAGCATGACATGAGCAGAGGCTGGGCATCACATCTTGTCACTTATGCTATGGACAAGTAGCAGACAAATGAGGACCTCTGAATACCCAGTGGGCCAGACTAATAAACCTGGAGATCCGCCTGCAGCGACACACCTCCTCCAGCAAGGCACCACTTGCAAAGTCTCCACCAGCTGAGGATTCATGATAAGGCTTAATCACAAACACAGGAGGCCATGGGGGACATTTCACATTCAGCTGACCACACAACCAGACCCTCCCTCCAACTGGTCAAACACCATTATTATAATGGGGGGTGGATTTGCCTTAATGTGAAGAGCTGGGGCAACTGGAGTGTTGTTTAAAACTAACAAAGGAGGGCTGGAGGGATGGCTTAGCAGTTAAAGCGTTTGCCTGCTAAGCCAAAAGACCCAGGTTAGATTCCCCATGTTAGCCAGATGCACAAGGGGGTGCATGTGTCTGGAGTTCGTTTGCAGTGGCTAGAGGCCCTGCCATGCCCATTCTCAGTCTCTCTCTCTCTGTCTGTCTCTCTCCCTCTCTCTGTCTCTGTCTGTCTGTCTCTCTCCCTCTCTTTCTCTCTCCCTCCCTCTCTCTCTGTCTCAAATAAATAAAAATAAAATCTTAAAAAATATGAATCATTGATGATGGAGACATGTGGTATCAGAAAGTAGACCTGGGAGCAGGAGGGATGGCTTACCAGTTAAAGCATTGCTTGCAAAGCCAGGGAACCCAAGTTTGATTCCCCAAGACCCACATAAGCCAGACACACAAGGTCCCGATGTGGCACATGCCTCTGGGGTTTGTTTACAGTGGCTGAAGGCCCGGACGTGCCCATTCTCTCTCTCTCTCTCTCTCCTTCTTTTTCTCTGTCAAATAAATAAATAAATAAAAATAAAATATTAAAAAAAAAAAATACAACTAACAAGGGAGAGGCAGTCAGAACCTTCAAGAGAAGGCAGGAGACCATCGTGGGCTGCCAGGACAGACAGAGCCCTCAGCTTCTTACAGCGCCAGAACCACTTCCTGTCTGGTGGCCGCCTCCCTGCCCTGCCCTAAGCCAGGCCCTGTTGCTGCTGGCTGCTGATTTGCTTAGTAATTACACTCTCCACTCCCCCCCCACACGTCCCCCACACAGAGTTCTGGGGAATTGCCTCATTGCCTCAATTTTCAGCTCTGCCAGAGGTGGTTCATGACTCATCTTCTCTTTTCTTCTGTGACCTTTTAAAGGGGAAGTCATTACCTGCATTTATTTATTTATTTTTGTAATTTCTCTAGTAGGCTTTTAAAAATTTTACTCAGACACATGCTATAATTAGATTTAATCAATAAATTTGATTTTATGCCATTTATATAAAGTTATCTCTCTATTCTGTTTCCCAGCTAAAATATTTTCTTGCCGTTTGGAAAAAAAAAAAAAAGTGCAAGAGGATCTTATTTCCTATGAGGCAGTCAAGATTCCGTTTCCCAATAATGTTTTCAGTAATTGTCCAAAGCAAGGAATAGAGCTGCAATCCTAGAAGTCCTACTTAGGATCCGTTTATTCATAGCTTTTCATATAATACTCTTCCTGGAGTAAGTTTTGCCAATGCATGCAAAGTTGAAGCATCCAATCTGTATCATTCTGCACGAGCAATTTTAAAATAACCTCATGGGTTGGAGAGATGGCTCAGTGGTTAAAGGTACCTACTTGCAAAGCCTGCTGGCTCAGGTTCGATTTCCCAGTACTCATATAAAGCTAGATGCACAAAGTGGCACATGTGTCTGGAATGCCTTTGCAGCAGCAAGAGGACCTTGAATGCTCATTTTCTCTCTCTCTTTCATTCTCTCTCCCCTTGCAAATAAATACACAAAAAATATTTTCTTTTTCTTTTTTTTTTTGGTTTTACGAGGTAAGGTCTCACTTTAGTTCAGGCTGACCTGGAATTCACTATCGCCCGGCTTCATTTTTGGTTTTTTGAGGTAGGGTTTCACTAGCCCAGGCTGACCTGGAATTCACTGTGTAGTCTCAGGTTGGCCTCGAACTCACAGCGATCCTCCTACCTCTGCCTCCCGAGTGCTGGGATTAAAGGTATGCACCACCACACCTGGCCCATAAAAGTAGTTAAAATAATAAATAACCTCAATTCATAGTATATTTGTTTCTCTTTATTATATTGTTATAATTACCTATAATACAACATTTAGAATTAAAAAATCTTCTTAACTATTATTTTATAAGTTAGGATTATTGGTATGATTATTAACAATTGGAGAGCCCATATAGATGAATTATGGAAGAGATGTGGTTTGGGGTATGATTTAATTTGTATCCCTAACCCTGGAGTTAATTGGACTAGAGAACTATAAGTATTCCAGGGTTGGTAGAACATAAGGTGTGAAGGTGGGAATGGCAGGAGATGATATGGGGGAGACAGTACTAAACAGCTTAAGATTTTAAAAAAAAAATCATTTTAGCCGGGTGTGGTGGCACAAACCTTTAATTCCAGCACTCGGGAGGCAGAGGTAGGAGGATCATTGTGAGTTAGAGGCCACCCTGGGACTACACAGTGAATTCCAGGTCAACCTGGGCTAGAGTGAGACCCTACCTCGAACCTCTCCCCCCCAGCAAATAAATAAATGAATAAATAATCATTTTAGATATTGCAATAAGTATGGAGAGAAATGATGGGCATCATCTACTTTTAGGAATTGTAAAATCTAAGTAGGATGCAATGTCTCAATTTTGACAATGTTTATTTTCAAGAAGTTTGGAGTAAAAAAATATGGATCCTATGTGATGCAAAAGAATGGAAAATCCAGAAATATATTTTTCCTATAATTGAAATCACATCAAGACACACATTAATGCTGAGTTCACATACCTCTAGATACTAGAGTGAGCTTTTTGGTATCTCACAATTGAAACTTCATGGTTTGTATTACTTATAATACACACACAGAGTTGGTTCTCCACTTCTGTAAGTTTTGAGAATCACAAAGGACTCTGTGGTGGCTGGCTAGATGGGCTAGCCCTTAAATGTGCACAGGGTTGACAGGCAGCTCCCTGTTAAAGGCGCTGCTTGAAAGGTGTGCCTGCCACAGCCTCTGTTCCCCAGCACCCACACAAAGCCAGATGCACGTGTGATCCCAGCATGCCTAGGACAATGAAAAGCAAAGGAGAATTTGCTTATGGACCAGCTAGTGTGATGCTTTGCACTTTGTCGCAAAGGCATGAGATCCTGTTTCAAAGAAGGTGGAACACAGACACCTGAAGTTGTCTTCTGACCTCCACCCACATGCTGTAGAAGACACGCACGTGAGCGAATGTACACGCGCACACACACATAATTTTAATTTTTTTTAATTTGTTAAAAAATCCTAGTAGGAGAGGGACAAGAGAGGGTGGGTGGTGAACATGATTAAAGTATATCATATACATGCATTAAAATGTCATAATGAAACTCTATTATGTATAATTTATATATATGCTAATTAAAAACTTTTAAAAGGTCTGGAGAGATGGCTTAGCAGTTAAGGCACTTGCCTGCAAAGCTGAAGGACCTTAGTTTGATTCCCCAAGACCCACATAAGCCAGATGCACAAGGTGGCGCATGTGTCTGGAGTTCATTTCCAGTGGCTGGAAGGCCTGCTATGACCATTCTCTCTTTCTTGCTCTGCCTCTTTCCCTAATAATAAATAAATAAATAAATAAAAATATTTTTAAAAACTTTAAAAAAATAAGCTGGGCATGGTGAGCATGCCTTTAATCCCAGCACTTAGGAGGCAGAGGTAGGAGGATCACTGTGAGTTCAAGGCCAGCCTGGGAGTATAGAGTGAGTTCCAGGTCAGCCTGGACTAGAGCGAGACTCTACCTTGAAAAATATATAGAGATATGTTTGGGGGCTGGAGAGACTGCTCAGTTGTTAAGGTACTTGCCTGCAAAGCCTGATGACCAGGGTTTGATGCCCAGTACCCATGTAAAGCCAGATGCACAAAATGTCATGTGCGTCTGGAGTTTATTTGCAGCAGGTAGAGGCCCTGATACACCTATTCTCTCTCTGTATTCATCTCTCTTTTTCTCTCTGTCTCTGCTTATAAATAAATAAATAAAAATATTTTTAAAAGAATTTGAAAAGGCCGAAGAGATGGCTTAGAGGTTAAGGCACTTGCCTGTGAAGCCTAAGGACTGAGGTTGGATTCCCCAGTACCCATGTAAGCCCGAAGCACAAGATGACCCATGCATCTGGAGTTCATTTGCAGTGACTAGAGGCCCTGATGTGCCCATTCTTTCTCTCTTAAATGAATAAATAAATAAACAAGCAGTTTTAAAAGAACTTGTAAAAAATTTTTAAAAAAGGATGTCTGCATTGAAAATACACAAATTTTTTTTGTATAATTCCTTAAACAATATGAATAACAAGCAACTATTTGCAAAGCCTTTATATTGCTAGGTATTATAAGCAATCTAGAGATAAAGTATTCCAGAAGGTGTACATGTACATTATGTGCAAATATTATGGCATTTTATGAGACTTGAGCATATACTGACTTTGGTATGCACAAGGGGCCTGGAACCAATCCTCCACAGATATTGAGGGATGACTGAATGCGTACATCAAAATGAAAATCAGGACTTCCGGCCAAGATGGCGACCACCTAGCTGTGCTGCAAATCCCGGGGAAAGAAAGATAGATGTAGAACCTAAGGAGAGAGCCACCCCATCATACCTCAAAAGGGCCCCGGCTGAAACTAAGAAAAACTGGCAAAACAAGCAAGGGTGCTGTTTTCCTGATGAACCAGATACCAGCACAAGGGGGAAGGAGATCAACACAGAGAAAAATCAACTCCTACCAAATCAGAGAGCCAGAGCCTCAGAGGCCCCCAACACCTCATCACTGAAGCAGACCAAAAATGAACCCAACATGGCTCAGGGAAATTTTGCAGAAGAGGGGGCAGAAAGAATGTCAGAGCCACATGTTGGGTCATGATATGCAGAGACATTTATCTTACCCATAACTGTGGGCTAACTCCACAATGCATGACCCATATACCTCAACAAGGAGGGGCCAAGGGGAGGGGGTAGGTCACAGATGAGCCTAATAATGGTACCAAACTGACCATATTTGCTGAATACAAAACTAACTAATAAAGAAAAAAAGAAAAAAAAATGAAAATCACATACGAAGTGGCATGGTGGTGCATGCCTTTAATCCCAGCACTTGGAAGGCAGAGGTAGGAGGATAGCCGTGAGTTCGAGGCCACCCTGAGACTATATAGCAAGTTCCAAGTCAGCCTGGGCCAGAGTGAGACCCTACCTCAAAAAAAAAAAAAAAACCCAAAAAGAAAAAAAAATGAAAACCACATACAAAAGACTTGTGATCTTAGAAGTCTTGGGGAACTAATGTGCTAGGCAAATGCACCAATATTACTCTGAAAAAGTGTGCATGGGACAATATTCATTTCCTGAGGGCCTTTCTCTTCTACTTTCCTCCTTTCTTCCTTGTTCTGATATACTTGACAAAAGAAGAGAAGAATGAAAGAAGAGGAGACTCACTGGGCTGGAAAGAAGGCTTAGTGATTAAGGCACTTGCCTGCAAAGCCTGAGGACCCGGGTTCGATTCCCTACAACCCACGTAATCCAGATGCACACGGTGGTGCGTGCATATGGAGTTCATTTGCAGTGACTAGAGGCCCTGGTGCTCCCATTTTTTTCCTCTCTCTCTAATAAATAAATAAACTACAAAAAAATTAAAAAGGAGGCTCACACAGAGGAGGAGGAGGAAAATAAAATAAATAGCCCAGTATGTGATCAGCCCCAGGCAGGCCTACCATGCATCATGCAGACAGGCCCCTGTTGCACATTACCAGTGAATGCAGAGCCACTGTACATGGATAAAAACCCACTCTCTTAATGGACCAGGTATCAAGATGTTGTCCATGTACCCCCTTCCAAATTCATATGTTGACTCCTAATTGCCAAGGTAGTGATTAGGTCTAGGAGATGTGATTTGGCCACAAGATGCCTCATGGCTATGATTAAAGCCTTTATTTAAAAGAAAAAGTCTCACACACCTTTAATTCCAGCACTCAGGAGGCAGAGGTAGGAGGATTGCTGTGAGTTCAGGGCTAGCCTGATATTACATACTTAATTCCAGGGTAAGCCTGGGCTAGAGCGAGACCCTGCCTTGAAAAACAAACAAAATAAAGTCTCAAAGAGCTGCCTTGCTTTTTTTTATTTTTATTTATTTATTTGAGAGAGAGAGAATGGGTGCACCAGGGCCTCCATCCACTGCAAACGAACTCCAGATGCGTGTGCCCCCTTGTGCATCTGGCTAATGTGGGTCCTGGGGAATCGAGTCTCGAACCAGGGTCCTTAGGCTTCACAGGCAAGCGCTTAACCTCTAAGCCATCTCTCCAGCCCCTGCCTTCCTTTTTTGCCCAGCAAGTATCTTCAGGCATGACGATCTAAACAACATAATTTGCTCAAGATGGTTTCAAACACCATGTAAGTGAATTATCCTGGAGTTTCCAGAGGATATGTTTTAGTAAGAACAGAAACGATGGATCCAGATTGTGCAGTGCCTGAGCAGTTTGGGAAGAGGGCCCTAATTAAGAAGAAATAAAAACAGGTAAATTCAATCTTCTATGGTCTCTCTCAAGGTCTTGGGAATGGTCCATACAAAGGAGGGATCCTGAAGTTCAACTTAAAATATGTCTTGCTCCAATGGGAGACCTGCCCTGATGGAACAAGGTCTTAGCAGGGGCAATGACAAAACTATTGCCACCATACCTGTCTTGGTCCATTGGAGCTGTTTTAATAAGACAACATTTAAAAAACTATTTTTATTTATTATTATTTGAGAGAGAGAAAGGAAAAGGCAGATAGAGAATGGGCATGCCAGGACCTTCAACTGCTGCAAACAAACTGCAGATGTATGCACCGCCTCGTATATCTGGCTTACATGTGTTCTGGCGAATTGAACCTAGGTCCTTTGGCTTTGCAGACAAGCTCCTTCACTGCCACACAATCTCTCCAGCCCTAATAAGACATCTTAAGCTCTATTGTTTATTAACAATTGAAGTTTCTTCCTCTCTTGTGGAGGCTGGGAAATCTAAGATGCAGGTCCTAGCAGTTTTAGTACCTGGTAAGGGCTCACTTTCTGAGTCATACCCACCTTTTTGCTGGGGGCAGGAGAAGGGCAGCTCTCTGAGACCTCAGTTATTAAAGCATTAATCATCGTCCTGTGGGACTCATGGCCATACAACACCTCACAGGCCCTATCATCTGATACCATCACCTTGGTGATTAGGAGTCAACATAGGAATTTGGTGGGAGTAGGGGTGAGGGAATGCAAACATTTAGACATCACCCTGACACATGTCCTGGAGGAGTTGAGAAACCACATTCTCTGTTCATCTGAGCCACAGAATTTGAAGAAAAAAGAAAAAAAAAATCTGTGGAATAATTTTCTAAACTCCTCCAAAAGAGTTACATAACTCCTGCTGCTCTGGAGACATAAAGAGAAGTTAATTTATTGCAGACAGTGGGTGCCTGCCTTAGTGCAATAAGGTCTAATTCTCTCACGGAACTAGTTGAGAAAGGAGAAAGTCTATGTGAGTTTGTTACCTTATTACTGTCGGAAATGTATCATTGGAAATTATCAATAAAATGCGTAAGAATGATTGCCAGAGTCCTCATTGGTTTATTTTATTTATTTATTTGAGAGAGGCAGAAAGAGAGAGAGAGAGAGAGAAAGAGGGAGAGGGAGGGAGAGAGAACGGCTGCCCCAGGGCCTTAAGGCCACTGCAAACGAATTCTAGATGCATGTGCTACCTGGTGTATCTGGCTTACATGGGTACTGGGGAATCTAACCTGGTCCTTTGGCTTTGCCAACAAGGGCCTTAACCTCACCAACCCATGATTTTTCATATTCTTAAAAGTCAATTTTTTTGAGAAAATTCTTGCTATATAGTTCTGGTTGGCCTGGAACTCACTATATAGTTCCAGATGGCCTAGGATTGGTAACAACTCTGCCCCTATCTCCTAAATGCTGGGATTATAAGATTATGCCACCACATGGTGTCAAAGCCAATTTCTGTGAGACTAACTCATCACTGTAAGCTATGAATCCAGGAACAAGACCTACTTAGAGTGGATACATGCAGGCAGATAGGATCTTCTTATTAGGGTTAAAGTGGATGTTAGGGTTAAAAGGGCAAGTCTGGGACCACTGGGGAAGAAAAACAAGAGATCTCATAGCTGAGTACGAGATAGCAGAGCTGACCAGTTACGAGGAAGTCGGGACTCTGGGGAAAGCAACAAAGCCAGTCTTGGCAGGCTCTGGCCAGTCCCCATGGAAGCCCACCCCTGAGGAGCTCCGGCAAGGCCCTGTCGTCTTTCACACATTCTTGCTTCAATGTATTTAATGGCAACAGATGAGACTGTGGGTAGGAGAGGCTTCTAAGGAAGCCTCCACCTATTCCAGGAAGGGAGATCACCTCAGATCACCCCATAGACAAGGAGGTAGACAGCAAGTAACCAAGGAAACTGCAGTTACATCTCATTGGCTGTGTCTCCTGATGGTCCGAGTGCCCTTCTGTGGTTATGCATACTTGAAGCTGCAGTTAGCTTGTTCCATGTCAGGACCTAAGGCACCAGGGAACTCTCCCACACATGTGCACTAACAAAAGGCCTGCATGCTCAAAGGACCTGATGTCATTATAATATTACTGGCATTGCGGTCCTGTCATCCTGCCTCTTTTGTGGGCATCATGAGAGGAAACACCGTAAAAGGAAGATCCAGTCCACCATGATTTCAGATAAAAAGGGTCACCTTGCTTCATAAATATGCCACCCACCTCATAAATATTCATAAGAACTTTAAAAAATCTACAATGCAGAGCCTATTTTAGAAGGATTTGCAAAAAAAAAAAAAGGCAATTCTTACGATGAATCTGAGAGATGAATGCAACAGTTCAGGGTGGAAGGATCAGGGTGAGGAGAAAAAGAAATGTGAATGCACGTAGGGGCTGTGAGAGGTAGGTGTAGACCAGGAGCGAAATGAAGATTATTCAGAAGAGATAAGAAACCATCCCATAAATTTCCCAAGGATAACTCTTAATTTTTTTTAAATATTTTTTGATTTTTATTTATTAGAGTCAGAGAGAGAGGGAGAGAGAGCAAGAGTGAGAATGGGCGCACCAAGGCTTCCAGCCCCTGCAAACGAACTCCAGACAAGTGGCCCCCCTTGTGTATCTGGCTAATGTGGGTCCTGGGGAATCAAACCTGGGTCCTCTGGCTTTGCAGGCAAGTGCCTTAACTGCTAAGCCATCCCTCCAGCCCTTAATTGTTTTGTTGAAGAATGCTTCAAGGTCTTCTACTTCTTTTTCAAATTAACATGGGTTAACTTGGAAAACAAAAATCAGTACAACCTAAGGTCATTTCTCCAAATCCCACAGCAACCAGTCATTACTGGCAGGAGGAGAGTCTGAGTGTTTGCAGGTGAAAGGTGCAGAGGAGGGGAAGAGATAGACATTCACTGGCTAGAAGGGCTCCAATGAAAATGTAACATGACTCTAGGGACTAAATAGTGTCTACATAGTAGGATGTGTTAAGGCAAGATGATTGCAAAAAGAGAAAAAGTGTATTAAGTTTCAAGAATACTAGAAAAATAGTTACAGAAACAGAACAAAGAAAATGGTACCAAAAACATGGACCTCAAGGTCTGAAGGTTAAATACCAACCCCTCCCATAGACTCATGTACTGGAACATTTGGTCCCCAGCTAGTGGCATTGTGATGGCAGACATGGAATCTGTAGAAGGTAGAGACTCAGTAGAAGCAGTAGGCTACTAGGAGCGAGCCTTGTGGTTTATGTCCTGGCCCAGCTGCCTATGTTGTCTCTGCTTGGTGGTCCATTTAGATGTGAAGAGTCTCGGCCACATGCTTCTACTGCCACAAACACTTGCTATCCCCCCTTCCCCACCCAATGACATAGTATAAAGCAAGACAAACCCATCTTATCCTTAAGTTGGTTCGTGTCTGCTCTTTGGTCACAGAAAGGAGAAAAGTAACCAGTACCCAAAGGTACTAATATAGGAAAATCTAGGATAAGAGAGAGAAATGGGAGAAAATTAAGGAACTATTATCCTTAGACATTGGTTCTTAAAATGTGGTCCCTGGGCTGGAAAGATTGCTTAGTGGTTAAGGCATTTTCCTGTGAAGCCAAAGGACCCACGTTCAATTTCCCAGGACTCACATAAGCCCAATGCACAAGGGGCGCATGTGTCTGCAATTCCTTTGCAGTGGCTGGAGGTCCTGGTGTGCCCATTCTCTCTCTCTCACCTTGCAAATAAATAAATAAAATTTTTTTAAATGTGATTCCCCAGACAAGCACTACATACAAATTTGTTAGCAAAGCAAATTCCGTGGCCTTACCTACTGAATCACATGTTTTAGGGCTAAAAGCCAGTAATCTGTACTTTAAGAAGCTCCTATGGGAGCCTGGCGTGGTGGTGTACACCTTTAATCCCAGCACTCGGGAGGCAGAGGTAGGAGGATTGCTGTGAGTTGGAGGCCACCCTAAGACATCATAGTGAATTCCAGGTCAGCCTGGGCTAGAGTGACACCCTACCTTCAACAACCCCCCCAAAAAACAAAAGAAGCCCTATTGGTGATTCTGATGCACCCTAAAGTTACAGAAGCCCTTCTCCACAATATCAACTACAGCTGACAGCTGACCCTGGCAGGAATAGAGTCCATGGGCCTAGGGAGATGGCTCAGTGGTTAAAAGCACTTGCTTTCTTGCAAAGTTTGTCAGCCTGGGTTCAATTCCCCAGTACCCATATAGGACCATATGCACAAAAAGGAGCATGCATCTAAATAGAGTTCATTTGCAGTGACAAGAGATTCTGGTTTGCCAATATTCATATTCTTTCTCTCTCTCTCTATTCTCTCTCTCCTTAAAAGTAATGTTTTAATAAATAAAGAAATTCAGAGCTTAGTCTAGCTGTAAGGACCACTTTCTGTCTTATTTTTTAAAAAAAGCCAACCATAATCCGTACTGTTTAGATCTTAGAAATCAATTACAAATACTTTTGTTGAAAAAAAAAGCTTCTACAAAAAATACTGTCATTTTTTCCTTACCACTAAGAATTACCATGAGCTTTTTATAGCTCTCAAAAGAAAAGACCTTGAAAGAGAAAACTCAGTGAAGCTGCAGTGATTCATTTGTACCGAACAATAAAATGCATACCCATCATCCATTTTTCCCTCCAGAGATTAGATCATGATTTAAGGCAATTATTTACAACAGTGCTTTTCAAAGCCATACTACTCATCAAGAATTAAGCTTCCTGTTGTGTACTTCATGATAGAAAAGATCAGGCTCCACAGCACATCCCCTTCTCCTGGGGCTCAGGAGCTTACAAAACAGGAAGTACACTGTAAATTACAATGCAATTTGATTTAGGACTTTTTTTTTTCCTGTCCTAATATATTGAATGAGCAAAAGGCAATTTACTTGATAAAAAAAATATGTTTTCCTTCTCCCTGATATAGTCTGGATGCATTCTCTCCAAATGCACATTTTGAAATTTAGTGAACAATATATTGATAAAGAGGGTGTTGGGAAGGTGATTAATTTGTAAGCGCATTAGTAAATGCCCTTATAAAAAGATATGAGGGCTAGGTATGGTGGCACATGCCTTTAATCCCAGTACTCAGGAGGCAAAGATAGGAGGATTGCCATGAGTTTAAGGCCACCCTGAGACTACATAATGAATTCCAGGTCAGCCAGGGCTAGCGTAAGACCCCACTTTCCATCACAAGGGGACCTCAGTGGTCCCATCTTTGATGAAACGCTCCCCACTAAACACTCAGCCTCGCAGTGCCTGACACTACCTACACAAGACCATTATAATAGGAGGAAAAGATAATGACATCAAAATACAAACTGATTGAGAGGGGAAAGGGGTATGATGAAGAGTGGAGTTGCAAAGGGGAAAGTGTGGGGGGGAATTACCATAGGTTATTGTCTATAATTATGGAAGTTGTCAATTAAAAAAAGATATGAGGTCTAGGTGTGCTGGCCCATGCCTTTAATCCCAGCACTCGGGAGGCAGAGGTAGAAGGAGCACCATGAATTCAAGGCTACCCTGAGACTACATAGTGAATTCCAGGTCAGCCTGGGCTAAAGTAAGACCCCACCTTCCATCCCATGGGGACCTCAGTGGTCCCATCTATGAATAAATGCCCCCCCCCTAAATACTCAACCTAGTGACACCTTGATCTTGAGTTCCCCAATCTCCAGAACTGTGGGAAGTAAACTTCTATTATTAGTAAATTACTCAGTCTCGGACTTGTTATAGCTGCACAGATGGACTGACATAGATTTTATACATCAGGGTCCAAAAGGAAAGAGAAATATGCCATTTAGTTGAATAAGAAAACTTTAATGTGAAGAATATTTTGTAACTTTTTATTGAAAACCTGCATACATATAGACAATATGCCATGATCACAATCCCCTCCCACTGCCTTCCCTTACCCCCTCCCAAATCCCCACTCCACTGAATCCCTTGTTCGTTCCAACTAGTCTCTCTTCTATTTTGATGTCATTCTTTTCCCCCTCCTATGATGCAGATCTTGTGTAGGTAGCACCGGCCACTGTGAGGTCATGAATACCATGGCCACTCTGTGTCTGGAAGACAGCATTGCAAAGTACTCATCTTTTTGCTCTTACATGCTTTTTCCAGCATCTCTTCTCAATGGTTCCTGAGCCTTGGAGGGTGTTAGAGAGATGTCTCACTCAGTGCTGAACACTCCACTGTGCCTCCTTCTCAGCAGTTTGGTGAGTTTTGAGTCTCCCCAGTGCTCACCACCATCTTAAAAGAGAAGGTTCTCTAATCAAAAGTGAGTAGCATTAACATATGGGCATAAGCATAAGTATTTAGAGGGCAGTTTGTAGGCATAATATATGCATTTAGCCAGAAAACAGTAGTCTTTTCCCTCCTAGGGCTTATGACCTCCTCAAGCATATGCTTTTTATTTTTTATTTTCATTTATTTATTTATTTATTTAAGAGAGAGAGAAAGAGGCACAGAGAGAGAGTGAGAGAAGAAAAGAGAGAGAATGGGCATGCCAGGGCCTCCAGCCACTGCAAACGAACTCCAGATGCGTGCTCCCCCTTGTGCATCTGCCTTATGTGGATCCTGGAGAATCAAACTGGGATCCTTTGGCTTTGCAGGCAAGCATCTTAACCACTAAGCTATCTCTCCAGCCCCCACATGCATTTTACAAAACAAATTATTTATTTGCAAGCTAGGGAGACAGAAAGATTGGGCACACCAGGGTTTCCTGCTGCTGCAAATGAACTCCAGATGCATAAACTATTTTGTGCATCTAGCTTTATGTGGATACTGGGAAATCAAAGTTCGGTCATCAGCCTTTGCAAGCAAGTGTCTTAACTGTGCCTTAGCTTCTAAACCATCTCTCCAGCCCCAAGCCACAGGCTTTTAATTAGTTTTCTTTTCTTTTTTCTTTTTTTGTTTTTCCCAAGGTAGGATCTCCTTTTAGCCCAGGCTGACCTGAAATTTACTATGTAGTCTCAAGGTGGCCTCCAACTCATGATGATCTGTCTACCTCTGCCTCCCAAGTGATGGGATTAAAGGTGTGAACCACCATGCCTGACTTTTAAATTAGGTTTTCATACCAGGCATGAATTCCCTCCCATAGAGCTGGCCTCAAGTCCAATCAGTGTGCAACTGGGGTTTTGGGATTTTTGTTTGTTTGGTTGGTTTTTGGTACCACTTGTTAGTGTATTTGGCCTGGCTGGTCATCCATAAAGCTTGTAGGGTCCAATGCTGGAAAAGATTATTGATGACTTTCATCCCCCAACAGGCTTCATAAGTCTTTGCAGCATCCTGACAGTGAGTCAACAGGGAGGAGGCTTCCAACTCGGCTCCAGTGAAGAATTATTTGACAGCATAAAGTGGTCATCAATCTACATGAGGAAAGTCCAAAAGTACAAGGTGTAAAATAGCAGCTGCCTCCTTCAATCTATAGATAAAGGATAGAAAAAGGAAATGAGGGAGCTGGAGAGATAGCTTAGCGGTTAAGGCACTTGCCGGCAAAGCCAAAGGACCCAGGTTTGAATCTCTAGTACCCATATAAAGCCAGATGCACAAGGTGGCACATGCATCTGGTTTTTGTTTGCAGTGGCTAGAAGCCCTGGCGTGCCCATTCTCATTCTCCCTTTCCTCTTTCTCTTTCTCACAAAGAAAGAAAGAAAGAAAGAAAGGAAGGAAGAAAGAAAGAAAGAAAGAAAGAAACAAACAAACAAACAAACAAACAAACATAGAAAAAGGAAATAAGTACAATGGCTGATGCCCAAGGCCAGGCCAAAATTCTGACCTGTTCAGAGCAGACGGAGCAGAGCAGCTCACATAAACTGGTGGTGGGTGTGTCTGCCGTAGTCTGGGTTAACACCCGTCTGTGGAAGTGGTCATGCACAGGCAGGCCAGCGATGCTTAGAGTCATGACTGGCAGGGAGATGACATCCTCAGGGCATAGCCAGAGCACATGAGAGCTGGCTGCCAATGTCTTCTCAGCAATAGTATCTATGGAATGGAATGCGGAAAGTAAGGAACTCCTTGCTGCTTTTGCCTGGGTCACACCAGTGGCTCCTATTGAAAACATCCCACATCGCCCAGTGGACCTACTGAGTACCATTTACAGACTCCAAGAATATATCCCAAAGCTGTGCAAAGTGATGCATTTGGACATAATCAACTGATACAGTACAGCCCACCCAAAACACCTATCTACACGTATTTAGACTCCTACTCAGAAACAAAATAACTTAAGTTTCCATCCCAAGAGATTCAGTTACTTTTCCAATTGAGTTCTAATTCTATTTCCAAAATGATAAGACATACAATTGCAAGAGTTATTATAAATATTGTAATATAGCTTAATCATAGTCTTATTAAATATTGTTATCTAAAAGCCAAATTGTAAATTTAACCTTTAAAAACATATAAAATTAGGGGCTGGAGAGATGGCTTAGCGGTTAAGCTCTTGCCTGTGAAGCCTAAGGACCCCGGTTCAAGGCTCAACTCCCCAGGACCCACGTTAGCCAGATGCACAAGGGGCCGCACGCATCTGGAGTTCATTTGCAGTGGCTGGAAGCCCTGGCACGCCCATTCTCTCTCTCTCTATCTGACTCTTTCTCTCTCTGTCACTCTCAAATAAATAAATAAAAATGAACAAAAAAATTAAAAAAAAAGCATATAAAATTATAGCCAGGCTTGGTGACACACACCTTTTATCCCAGCACTCAGGAGGCAGAGGTAGAGGAAAGCCATGAGTTCAAGGCCAGCCTGGGCTACAGTGAAACCCTGCTTTGAAAAAAAAAATTATAAATGAGAGGCTGAGTAAATGCTTCAGTGGGTAAAAGTGGAAGCATGAGGGCATGGCAGGACCGGATTTTTCCCAACGTTTGATTCTCCAGCACCCACGTAAACAGCTGGGGGTGGTCACATGCCTGTAACGCCAGTCCTGTGGGAAGCAGAGAATGCAAATTGCTGGGGCTCACAAGTCAGCCAGTCTGGCCATCTCTAGGTTAAGTGAGAGACTCCTTCTGTTTTCCTTTTTTATTTTAGAGAGAGAAGGGGGCAGTGGGGGAGAGAGAATTGGTGTGCCAGGGTCTCAGCCACTGCACTCTAACTCCAGATGTTTTCACCACCTAGTGGGCATGTGTGACCTTGCGCTTGCCTCCTCTTTGTGCCTCTGGCTTACATGGGATCTGGAGAGTCGAAACTGGGTCCCTAGGCTTCACAGGCAAATGCCTTAACCATTAAGCTATCTCTTCAGCCCTAAAGACTCCTTCTTAATAAAACATTATAGTGAGTGATAGAGGAGTACACATCATTCTCCTCTAACCTCTGCACCTGTGTATATGGGACACATGCCCCTGTACATACATGTTCATGCTATACTATAGTGTGATACACACACCATGCCACACATAGTACATGTACTATACACATGCATACAAAAAACAAGAGAAGAAAATCACTAATATATGGAAATAAATGTATACACATAGCAAGCAAGTAGAAAATATGAAAAATCTAGTATAATCTTTGCTTCTGTAATCAGGCACAATGCTGTCAGGGAAATCTCTAAATAATTTTTTTCTGCTACCTCTTCCGTATTGTTCTCAGGAAAATAAGAGCTGGAGCGCTTCACAGGTAGATCTATATTCTTAATGATATTATGTTTTTCTTTCTTTCCTTTTTAACATTTATTTAGTTATTTGCAAGCAAAGAGAAAGAGACAGATAGAGTGAGTATGATCACATCAGGACCTCTTGGCCACTACAAATGAACTTCAAATGTGTATGCTACTTTTTGTGTGTCTGGCTTTACATGGCTACTGGGGAATCCTACCCAATGTGGCAGGCTTTACACAAGCAAGTGCCTTTAACAGCTGAGCCATCTCCCCAGCCCTCTTTCCTTTTTAAATATTTCTCTTGTTTTTGAGGAGTCATAGCAAAAGTTTTCATAAACTACAGAACATGGAATTACAAAGAGCCAGTGCAGAGAACTTCCTGAGTTCTAGACAGAGCACTTTTCATCCTCCACTTGGAGTAGCTCCCCTATTTCCCTGTGGTAATAGATATGCCAATTCACTGCTACTGATGATGTACCACCCAGGGGGAAGGCGTTTCTTGCTCTTGCTATTGATTTCAAGACCCTGAGCTTCAATGACTATGCGTCAACCTTATCGTTCATGTCAGTAGAACTGCTGTTTCAACTTCTACTGCAGCATTCCCTCCAGGGAAGCAAGACCTTGAACTCAGCAAAGCTTAACAGTTCTAAGACAGGAAGCAAAAACTGGGTGAATTACTAGGCCTGCAGTAGCCAGAAAAGCCACTCAAAAATCTGCTCTTTGCTTCTAACAATCAGATATTCTCTGGGGAAAAGTACCATATAACAGTCTCTTATTCAAAGTATGTTTTGTAAGACAGAACATCGTACGTTCAAATGCTCTGCAAAAAAAAAGGCATGAAAATTAGGTTTATTTATTTATCTGTATTATTTTTAATTCTTTTTTTTATTGACAACTTCTATACTTACAAATAAACCATGATAATTCCCTCCATTCCCCTACTTCCCCCCTCACAACTCTACTCTTCATCATATCCCCTCCCTCTGTCCAGTAGTCTCTCTCAATTTTGATGTCATCATCTTTTTCTCCTATTATGAGCGTCTTGTGAAGGTAGTGATAAGACTCTATGAGGTCAAGGATATCAAGACCAGTTTCTGTCTGGACAGTTACATTGTAAGCAGTCCTACCCTTCCTTTGGCTCTTACATTCTTTCCACTGGCTCTTCATAATCGACCCTGAGCCTTGGAGGATGTGATAGAGACGTTTCAGTGCCAAACACTCCTCCATCACTTCTTCTCAGTACTGTGGTGCTTCTGGGTCATCACAGTGGTCATCGCTATCTGGTGTAAGTAGGACATACATAATTATGTTTTCAGTAAGCTATGTACTATGCAACTAGGTCAGCTACTGGCCTTTTGTGTTCAGGAATTTTTGTAGAAGGGAGGCCTTAGATGTTTGTTTTAGTAGCAGATGATAACAACGGCTTAGATCTGAGGTAGACTGAGCTGCAGGACAACATTTGATAAGGTGGGTCATGCCATGCTTAGGCATCCTTTAGGGCTACATGAGGTGGAAGATGACTTGGATGACATAATGGATGGACATCCCTCCCCAAATATCTACAAGTCAGTGCTGCCCAGGTGAGTCATGTCTAGCATATTGATATGGAAGAATTTCCTTGTCCAACTAATTTAAGACCCTCTGATAAATAATATAACTCATTTTTTCACTTGTGTGTGTGTGTGTGTGTGTGTGTGGCGGGGCATAATAATACTAGGTCCTCACACATGCTAGGCAAGGTTCTTACCACTGGGCTAAATTCCCAGCCCTCATTATATGATGGTGAGTCTGTTCATGAAAACTACAGGCTACTTGGATTTAGAAGGGATAAAACTGAGTAAGCTGCTACAATGTTTAGAAAATTTAAATTTGAGACTCAATTTAGCAAGACAAAGTTCAATGTGGCATCAATACAAATACTAACAATTAACTACAAAGTTAGACAAATTTATAGTAAAGTTCTTAAAGAAAAACAAGAGGACAAGAACAATTAGGCAGACAATGCAAAAGGGAAAACTCCCAGAGGAATTAGCCCTACCAGGAGCTAAAACAGAGAACATATAAATCCTCTGTAATTAAAATTACACAAAGGGATGAGTCTGGAAAAGATTATACTAAGGGACGGAACCTAGGCTCAAGTCAAACACTGCTTGTTTTCTGTCATTTGTGGATCCTAGCTACAGATACTTAGATTTGTATGTGAGCTGGAATAAAAGTCAGTAGTAGAGACCAGAAAATTATAAAGGGATTATGAGGAAGGAAAGAGAGGGGAGGACTCAAGGGATGGGTACAGTAGATATGTGAGTAGAGGAGCCGAATACTGGGTGTGGGGGGGAATGTCTAAGGGGAGAGGATGGAGAAGAGGAGGGAGTGGGAGGAGAATTAATCAAAATTTAAGATTTATGCATAGCACATGCCTTGAATCCCAGAACTTTGGAGGCAGAGGTAGTAGGATCACCATGAGTTCGAGGGCACCCTGAGACTACAGAGTGAATTCAAGGTCAGCCTGGGCTATAGCTAGACCCTACCTTGAAAAACCAAACAACAACAACAACAACAAAAAGATTGCATAAATAATATGGAAACCTACTTCTTCACTAGCTAATAATATATATGCTGTAAAGGAGAGAGTTTGGGCAAAACTATCTCATGGAGGTGCATTATATTGTGCCCAGAAGCCATAGATTGTTACGAGATGAATTTCAGTGCAAGGGGTGGGATACCTTTGAGTGAGTTGTCATCCAGGGAGGCTCCCAATGCTCCAAAATATTACAGGCTATTGCCAAGGTTCTTGGCTATCCACCAGAACTAAATGGTCAAATCATATTGCTGAAGACTCCACATGCTTGGGCTGGAAGCTTCCTTCCTGTTGATTAGTTGTCAGGATGCTGAAAAGAGCTGGACAGCCTGTTGGGGGATAAAAGCCATCGACAGTGTTAACCAGCAGTGGACTCTGCAAGCTTTACAGCTGGCCAGCCAGGCCAAATTTACCAACTGATGCAATGGTGGCATGTCTGTTATAGGGGAAACTAACTGCTCTCTGACTGGACTTAAGGCCTACTCTGTGGGAGGGAATTCATGCCTGGTACTGAAAACCTAATCAAAAGCCTATGGCTGAGGAGGTCATAAACCCAAGGGGGAGTTAACTACTACTGTTGTCTGGCTAAATGCATAAATTATGCCCACAAACTGTCCTCTAAGTATTTACATTTATACCCATATGTTAATGCTACTCTCACTTTTGATTAGAGAAGCTTCTCTTTTAAGATGGTGGTGACTACTGGAGACAGTCAAAAGTCACCAAAGTGCTGAGAAGGAGGCACAGTAGAGTGTTCAGCACTGAGTGAGACACCTCTATCACACCCTCCAAGGCTCAGGAACCATTGAGGAAGAGATGCTGGGCAAGCATGTAAGAGCAAAAAGAAGGGGACAAGTACTTCACAATGCTGTCTTCCAGACACAAAGTGGCCATGGTATTCCTGACCTCACAGTGGCTGATGCTACCTACACAAGATCTGCATCATAGGAGGGGGAAAAAGGAAGGTGACATCCATATGGAAAAGCGACTAGTTGGCAAGAACAAGGGATTCAGTGGAGTGGGAATTTGGGAGGGGGCAAGGGAAGGCAGTAGGAGGGGATTATGATCATGGTATATTGCCTTTATTTATGGAAGTTGTCAATGAGAAGTTGAAAAGTACTTTAAAATAAGTAAA
Organism: Dipus sagitta; assembly: GCA_036346955.1. Taxonomy (NCBI): domain Eukaryota; kingdom Metazoa; phylum Chordata; class Mammalia; order Rodentia; family Dipodidae; genus Dipus; species Dipus sagitta. Next base: position 30,719,910 of record CM070772.1, read on the forward strand.
TAAATAAAATTATGTGATACTAGCACATAAGTGGACAAATAGGCCAGTGAAATCAGACAGCATGTGCAGAAGTAGATGGAAATATTTATAGAAATTTTGGAGATGATGAAAATGACATCTTAAAACATGGTATTAAATATTTGGTGGGTTTTTTGTTTTGTTTTGTTTTTTCAAGTGCTGGAATTGAAGACATGCAGCACCATTTGTTTTTAGTAAATAAGCTGAGACATCTAGGTAGCTATTTAGAAAGAGATAAACTTAGATTCATATCTTACACCATACACAAAAAATAATGTTCAACTGGACTAGGAACATTAGAAAGAAACTTGGTGAATTTTGTCCCTTAAACTTGGTATTAAAAGAGTGGGGCTAGAGAGATGGCTTAGGAGTTAAAGGTGCTTGCTTGAAAAACCTGATGACCTAGGTTTGATTCTCCAATACTCACATAAAACCAGATGTATAAAGTGGCACATGCATCTGGAGTTGGCTTGCAGTGGTAAGAGGACCTGGTGTGCTCATTCTCGCTCTCTCTGCAAATAAATAAATAAAAACATTAAAAAATTTAACATAAAAAAAAATGGTTTCTGCTGGGCATGGTGACTCACCCTTTAACCTCAGCACTTGGGAAGATGAGGTAGGAGGGTCACAGTGAGTTTGAAGCCAGCCTGGGATACAAAATAAGTTCCAGTCAGCCTGAGCTAGAGACCCTGCTTCAAAACAATTTTCTAATGAAGACTCAAATTCCAGATACAATAATAAAACAGACTACATAAAAACTAATTTTGGGGGTTAGGAGATGGCTTAGCAGTGAAGGCACTTGCCTGTGAAGCCTAAGGACCCAGGTTCAATTCCCCAGTACCCACGTAAGCCAGATGCACAAGGTGGCACATGCATCAAGTTCATTTGCAGTGGCTAGAGGCCCTGGTGTGCCCATTCCCTCTCTATCTGCCCCCTCTCTCTCTCTCTCTCAAATAAATAAAGCATTTTTTTTTAAAGAAGCCTAATTTTACCTGGGTGTGGTGGCTCATGCCTTTAATCCCAGCACTTGGGAGGCAGAGGAAGGAGGATCACCATGGGTTCGAGGCCACCCTGAGACTCCATAGTAAATTCTAGGTCAGCCTGGGCTAGAGTGAGAACCTACCTTGAAAAACCAAAAATCAAAAAAAAAGAAAGAAAGAAAAGAAAAGAAAAGAAAAAAAAAACCCTAATTTTTGTTTTGTTTTGTTTTTTGAGGTAGGGTCTCACTCTAGCCCAGGCTGACCTGGAATTTACTCTGTAGGCTCAGACTGGCCTCACACTCATAGTGATCCTCCTACCTCTGCCTCCCTCTGGAATTAAAGGCAAGTGCCACCACACCAGGCCATAAAAACTAAATTTTGACCACAGGTTGCCATCGCAGGACACAAAGACACCATGAGGGATCTGAAAGGAATGCCAGTCCTCTCTTGGCAAACTTTCATGGTGCTGGAAATTTCTATGGGGACTACTGTGTGATAATGATCACCAACAGCCTGAATAAGCAGAAGACCCTGCAAGCTACACAATCCACCAGCCAGACACGAAGTTCACACTTGTGCAATAGTGGCATACTGCCTTTGTGGGTAACCAACTGCCCTCTGATTGGACTTGAGGTCCACTCAGTGGGACAGCACTCATAACTGGTGCTCAGAACGAAGTCCATACCCAACAGTCAGGAAATCCACAATCCCCAGAGAAAAGCCCTGGACAAGTTGAGTGGGTATCCTCATTTAAATGTCTCTCAGCAGTTAAGGCACTTGCCTGCAAAGCCTAAGGACCAGAGTTTGATTCCCCAGTACCCACATAAAGTCAGGTGCAGAAAGTGGTACATCTGGAGTCCATTCACAGTGGCTAGAGACCCTGGCACACCCATTCTGTCTCTCTTCTGTCTCATACAAATAAAAAAACAAAATATCTCTCAAACTTCTATGCAGGAGTATTGCTCCCAGTGCTAGCCCAACATCCACATGCAGGAAAGTAGCAACAAACACAGTGGCGAACTGCAGCACATCATAAGGAAATACAGAGGCCAACAGAAGTCAACACTGAAACTAACCACTAACACTCACCAAGGCCAGGGATTGTTGCAGAAGAGGGGATGGGAAGACCCTGAGAGCATAGCCCATCCCCCAGAGACTACCCCACAGTGAACACCAAGGACCTTCCTGAGGAGGGCCCTCAGGGAAATGGGGCTGGGAATGAGGGGATATAAGAGCATATATAGAGAGAATAAATTTTGTCACGATTAAAAAACACATAATAGGGCTGGAAAGATGGCTCAGTGGTTTAGACACTTGCCTGCAAAGCCAAAAGGCCCAAGTTTGATTCCCCAGTACCCACATAAAGCCAGATGCACAGAATGAAGCATGTATCTACAATTCATTTGCAGTGGCAAGAGGCCCTGGTATACTCTCTCTGTGTCTCTCTCTTGCAAATAAATATTTAAAAACACTGTCAACAAAATCAAAGTATATTGACAGACTGGGAGAAATGTTGATGATGTATAAGGCAAAGGGATAATAAGCTCAAGATAAAACAAACTTTAAAATTAAAGCAATACTTATTGGGATAGTCATAATGTTAAATATTTATGTTGGAAAGGAAGAAAGGTCTCAAATCAATACTGTAATTTTCCTAGTTAGGACCAAGATAAAGAAAAGAAAAACAAGCCCAAAGCAGAAGAATGAAGGGAAATAATAAAGATGATAGTAGAAATAGGGGCTGGAGAGTGGCTCAGTGGTTAAAGGCACTTGCTTGCAAAGCCAAACTGCCAAGGTTTGATTCCCAAACACCCACATAAAGCCAGATGCACTAAGATTATAGCAGAAATGAATGACAATTTGAAAACAAGTAATAATGAAAGCTAATGAAACAAAATAAGTCTTTGGGGGAATGTTAAAATTGATGACCCGCAATAAGAAAAAGAAAAAGACGGCACACAGTATTAACATCAGAAATGAAAGAGAGAAGTTGGGTGTGGTGGATGGTACATGCCTGTAATCCCAATACTGAGGAGGCAGAAGCAGGAGGATCAGGAGTTCAAGGCCAGCCTCTCCTATATGAAACTGCCCTAAAACAACAACAACAACAAATACCAAACCTAAACAACAAAACCAAAATAAATGAAGCTAGGCATAGCACCCAGACCCCACAAGCTCATAAGGGATCATAAGGGAATATTAGGAACATCTCTATGCATCTGGCTTTATGTGGGTCCTGGGGAATAAGCACTGGACTTATTGAACCTAAATGGGCAGGCTTTGTACAAAAGCACCTTGAACCACTGAGCCATCTCACTAGGCCAGCATGTAAGTTTAATAATACTATATATGCAAGGTGAAAAAAATTCCTTGAAAACCACAAGCTACTTAAAGTCATTTAATTTGAAATAGATAACATGAATAGTCCTCTAATGGCTCAGGAAATTGAATTTATAGCTGAAAATCTTCTGGAAAAAAAAATCCAGGCACAGATCATTTCACTAGGGAATTCTACTAAACATGTTAAACTTTAATTCTATAAATCTCTTTTTTATTCTTATATTTATTTATTTATTTATGAGAGAGAGAGAGAATGGGCATGCCAGGGCCTCTACTCACTGTAAACGAACTCCAGATGCATGTCCTGCCATGTGTTTCTGGCTAACATGGGGTCTGGGGAATCGAACTTGGGTCATTAGACTTCTCAGGTAAGCCCCTTAACAGCTAAGCCTTATCTCCAGTCCCAACATCTTCTTCTTCTTCTTTTTTTTTTTTTTTAAGAGAGAGGGAGAGAATGAGAATGGGCACACCAGGGCCTCTGCAAATGAACTCCAGATGAATGCATCACTTTGTGCATATGGCTTTATGTGGGTAGTGGGGAGTCGAATCAGAGCCTGCAGGTGTTGCAAGCAAGTGCCTTTAACTGCTGAGCCACTTCCTCAGCCCCTATCCAATCTCTTGGAAACACAAAAATCCTCAACAAAATATGAGCAAATGAGATTCAACAAAAGAGAAATACAAGGTTGGCGTGGAGGTGCACGCCTTTAATTCCAGCACTCGGGAGGCAGGGGTAGGAGGAGCACCATGAGTTCAAGGCCACCTTGAGATTACAGAGTGAATTCCAGGTCAGCGTGGGCTGGAGTGAGACCCTACCTCAAAAAAACAAAACAAAAAAAAAAAAAAAAAAGAAAAAAAGAAAAATACACGACAACTGCTAAGCTATACCCCAGGAAGAGAGGATGGCTCAATATTTAAAATTAAATAACTGCAATTCACCATATTAACAACTTAAAGCAGAAAAATCTGATTACTATTGGTTGATGTAGGGGAAAAAATGGCAAAATTCAACAACTATTCATGATAAAAAAAAACTCAACAAGCCGGGCATGGTGGCGCACGCCTTTAATCCCAGCACTCAGGAGACAGAGGTAGGAGGATCGCCATGAGTTCAAGGCCATCCTGAGACAACATAGTGAATTCCAGGTCAGCCTGGGCTAGAGTGAGACCCTACCTCAAAAAACCAAAAAAAAAAAAAAAAAAAAAAAAAAAAAAAAAAAACCTCAACAATTTAGAATAGATAGGAACTTTCTCAACCTGGAAAAGGTTTCTAGAAAAAGCTGATAGCTAACCACTACTGTGAACAATCCCAATATCAGCACATTTCTATGTGCCTGTATGTATCATAGTAAGATATTCATATTTCATAAAATTGATAAGAAAAGTATCTATATTTTATAAAATTATACAAAGACCTCCTCTAATAGATGATGTTGGTCACATATTTACATACACAATGCATAAGCAATGTTTCTCTTCTGTCTATTTTCCCAAGATGTTAGATAATCTTAATTTTTTTGGTACAAAAGAATGCCCAATTTCCAAGGTACTATTGTTATAACTTATCTTTTCAATAGCTACAAAGCAAAAGTTTCTCATTTGAATGATACAGTTTTAACTTAGTTACAACAAAGAAAAGTAGCTTCATGAAAAATAGCACCAGGTTTTTCTTTACTTTTTTTTTTTTTTTCCATGTGTGCATGTGTGCATTGGAGGGGGGGAGGTGTGGTGTACACAGATGTGTATGCAGATGCACATGGCCAGAGGAGAACTTTGGGTGCTCTTCTCATCTGGTCTGTCAGCCAGCCCCAGCGAGTCTCTACTAGCTACTCCCTCCCGTCCATGTCCTGGGATTACTGGCATGTGTGGCCATGCTAGGTGTTGTTTTTGTTGTTGTTGTTTTGTTTTTGTTTTTTGAGATAGGGTCTTACTCTAGGCTGGGCTATCCTGGAAACCGCTCTGTCATCCCAGGCTGGTCTTGAACTCACAACGATCCTCCAACCTCTGCCTCCTCAGTTCTGGGATTAAAGGAGTGTGCCACCATAGCCATGCCCAGCTGTTTGTATTTCTAATAAGCATAAAGATGAATATGGAGATATATTTTCTTGTATCCTTTTATAATTTTATTTATTTGTTTATTTCTTGCACCAGCAGGGGGAGGGCACAGAAAGATGTCTTTCAGCTACAATGAATTACAGATGCATGAGCCATTTTGCATCTGACTCTTATGTGAGTATAGGGGAACTGACACAGGCCAGCAGGTTTTGCAAACAAGTGCCTTTAACCACTGAGCCATCTCCCAGTCCCTCTTTTTTTTTTTTTTTTTTTTTTTTTTTTGGTTTATTTTTGTTTTTTTTAAGGTAGGGTCTCACTCTAGCCCAGGCTGACCTGGAATTCACTATGTAGTCTCAGGTCTCAGGTTGGCCTCGAGCTCACGGTGATCCTCCTATCTCTGCCTCCTGAGTGCTGGAATTAAAGGCATGCGACACCACGCCCGGCCTTTTTGTATTCTTTATTAAAAAAGAAAAAATTGACTTTTTACTTCATATGCCCTAAAATAAATCTCACAATGTCTGCCTGGACTAGACTATGTAAAAGCCTGAGGGTTAATCCAAGAGAAGACATTAGTGGAAAATAATCTTTTTTTCCTTGAACTGGAATCTTTTAAAAATATTTTTATTTATTTACTTATTTCTAAGGAGAGGAGAGAAGAGCTGAGAGAGGAGACAGGGAGAGAGAGAGAGAGAGCAAAAATGGGCATGCTAGGGAACTGCAAATGTATGCACCACTTTGTGCATCTGGCTTTACATGGGTACTGGGGAATTGAAGCTGGGCATTAGGGTTCGCCGGCAAGCACCTTAACCACTAAGTAGAATCTTGCACTGGAATCGAGATATGCAAAAGCTACAGTTCTAAAGCTTATATGACATTTCCTTGGAGTCCCCAGTAATCTCCAAGTAGGTGCTCATTACCACGGCATTACCCACTGAAGATCACAACCCAAGGCCAAGGACTGCTGATGACCCTAGCTGAATGCAGAACTGGATCCCAGCTCCACGATGAATAGAGATCTGCATCCCAGCTCCAAGACAGCTGTCATTCTGCCTGTGATGGCCCTTGTATTTGTGATTGTCCTCAGGAGTAAGTTCAGAGAATGTCTCTGCAGTAAAAAGTTTTAAAACATTGGCAAAAAAAATAATTCTTTCTCTACTTTAAAAAAGTTGGGGCTATTAGTTAAAAGAAGAAATGCTAATTAATCAGAGTTTTGTGCATTGGTACAAGCTGTATAACGTGTCCCAACCCACTCATCTGCATTACTCCTCTCTATCCCTGAATAATTGAAACTTGGTCTCACATTTGAGCACTTACTGCATTGTCTTCTCATACATTCTTAATATGGTGTCACTATTAAGTTGATAATGCATCCCCTTTATATTAGAAATAAATAATTAACCCAAGGTGCTGAACTCTGGGAACAGGAACTGTCAGCCTTCTTTTCCTCCCTAAGTAACAGTTCATGACTCTTATCATGGGGGCCAGCGGTTAGGCTTAGCTAACCTTTGCTGAGCATAAAACATTTGGGGAAAGTTCCTTCTGGAAATGAATTAATCAGAATGCAACAAGGTCAAATTTCCACATTATTTGTAGTACTTACTAAGAAATATTCCAAACTTATGGTTATTAGTGAAAATTATGTGAAGCAGGGCTGGAGAGATGGCTCAGTGGTTAAAGGTGCTTGCTTAAAAGTCTGATGGCCTGGGTTCAATTCCCAGTACTCATATCAAGCCAGATGTACAAAATGACTCATGCATCTGGAGTTCATTTACAGGAACGAGAGAGGCCCTGGTGTATCCATTCCCTCCTTCTCTCTCTTTCCCTCTTTTCCTCTCTTTCTCCTTGCAAATGAATAAATAAAATGTTTTTTTGAAAAATTATGTGAAGCTTTTTCAGGTTGTGTTTATCTTATACAATCAATGTTACTTAGATTAAGGAGCTGGAGAGCTGGCTTAGTGGTTAAGGCACTTGTCTGCAAAGCCTAAGGACCCAGGTGCAATTTTCCAGTACCCATGTAAGCCAGATGCACAAGGTGGCATATGCATCTGGAATTTGTTTGCAGTGGCTTTAAGCCCTGACACGCTCATTCTCTCTCCCTCTCTCTCTCTCTCTCTCCCTCTTTCTCAAATAAATAAAAAAATATTTTAAAAAAATTATGTGAAGCTTTTTCAGGTTGTGTTAATCTTGCAAAATCAATACTACATAGATTAAGGGTCTGGAGAGAGTGCTTACTGGCTAAAGTGCTTGCCTACAAAGCCTAAGGACCCAGGTTCGATTCCCCAGTACCCAGGTAAGCCAGATGCACAAAGTGGTGCATGCATCTGGAATTCATTTGCAGTGGCTGGAGGCCCTGACACACACATGCGTTCTCTCTATCTCCCTCTTTCTCAAATAAATAAATAAATTTAATAAATTAAATTTAAAAAGAAATAGGAAAAGTAATCCTGGCGTGGTGGTACACAACTTTAATCCCAGCACTCGGGAGGCAGAGGTAGGACGATTGTCGTGAGTTTGAGGCCATCCTGAGACTACATAGTGAATTCCAGGTCAGCCTGGACTAGAGTGAGACCCTACCTTGAAAAAACAAAAAGAAAAAAAGAAAAGAAATAGGAAAAATCAGGATTTATTAAAAAACATTACATACATTAATTGCTTTTATTTATTTATTTGTTGGATCCAGGTGTGGTGGTACATGCCTTTCATACTAGCACTTAGAAGGCTATGGTAGGAGGATCACTATGAGTTGAAGGCCAGCTTGGGCTACAGAGTGAGTTCCATGTCAGCCTGGGAAAAAGTTAGATCCTGTTTCAAAAACACACATAATAGGGACACATGATGTATCCATACAAAACTTCAATTTTAAAAAAAGAAAAAAAAAACACATATTCGCTGTAAGTTTGAGACTAGCCTGATACTACATAGTGAATTCTGGGTCAGACTGGGCTAGAGCAAGACCCTACCTCAAAACCAAAATACACACACAAACACAAGGAAACAAAAACAAGCAGTAGAAGAATGCCTATGCTCATATTTATTCGGTTGGTTCACAAAAATTACTGAACACCAACTGATGAGACAGTCCTTGCTAAGTTCTAATATGCCTGACAAAGGGATTCTTACTGGAATGATTAGTTGAGTGAGCGCTCTCTGGGAGAGAGAGGGGAGTTTAGATAGCATATAATCTCTGGAAAGATGGTTCAGCAGTTTAAAGCACTTGCTTGCAAAGCCTGCCATCTTAGGTTCAATTCCCCAGCACTCATGTAAATAAAGCCAGACACAAAAAGAAGCACAAACATCTGGTGTTGGTTTGTAGTGGCAACAGACTCTGGCATGTGCCTACACAAAATGTGCAAATAAATATGTATCTTAAAAATATATATAAAGAGAAGCAAATCTTTTAAAAGAAAGAAAGAGCCGGGCGTGGTGGCACACGCCTTTAATCCCAGAATTTGGGAGGCAGAGGGAGGACAATTGCCATGAGTTTGAGGCCACCCTGAGACTACATAGTGAATTCCAGGTCAGCCTGGGCTAGAGTGAGACCCTACCTTGAAAAACAAAAACAAAAACAAAAACAAAAACAAACAAACAAAAAGAGGGCTAGAGAGATTGCTCAGTAGTAAAGGTGCTTTCCTGTGAAGTCTAATGACCTGGGTTCAATTTCCCAGTGCCCACATAAAGCCAGATGCACAAAATGCTGCATGGAGTTCGTTTGCAGTGTGATACTATGCCCTGGTACACTCATTCTCTGTCTGTCTCTCTCTCTCTCTGTATGTCTCTCTCTCTGTGTCTGTCTCTCTCTCTCTCTCTGCTTACAAATAAATAAATAATAATAAAAAGAAAGAGAGCTAGAAAGATGGCTTAGTGGTTAAGCTACTGGCCCGTGAAGCCAAAGGACCCAGGTTTGATTCCCCAGTACCCAGGTAAGCCAGATGCACAAGGTGGTGCATGCATCTGGAGTTTGTTTGCAGTGGCTAGAGGCCCTGGTGTACCCATTCTCTCTCTCCTTCCCTCTCTCTATCTGCCTCTTTCTCTCTCAAATAAATAAGTAAAGTATTTTTTAAAACAATCTTATTTTAAAAAGGAAAGATTATAGTCTCATGGGGATACTATATTTAGTCTTGTTCCATGAAAACTCTGGTTTAAGCTGGGCATGGTGGCGCATGCCTTTAATCCCAGCACTAGGGAAACAGAGGTAGGAGGATCGCCATGAGTTGGACACTACCATGAGACTACATAGTGAATTCCAGGTCAACCTGGGCTAGAATGAGACCCTACCTTGTAAAACAAAAAACAAACAAACAAAAAAAAAAAAATCCTCTGGTTTAAAGGAACTGTCAAACCACTCGTTGGATGGGAGCTGTAACTCTCAAAGGTGTAGCTGCTTCAGGCTTCTGTTGTGTTGAGAACAAGAGAGCAATTCTGAGATGTGAACACTTTTTCATCTTTGCTTTGGGGGAGATGGTTTTGCAGTAGGGTCTCCCTCTAACCCAGCTGACCTGGAACTCACTATGTAGTCTCAGGCTGGTCTTAAACTCACAGTGATCCTTCTGCCTTGGCCTCCCAAGTGGTGGGATTAAAGGTGTGGGCCATAATGCCTGGCACTTTTTGATGTTTTTAATATTTTATTTTTGTTTATTTATTTGAGAAAGAGTGTGAATATTGGCATGCCAAGACCTCAAGCCATTGGGAATGAATTCCAGACACATGTGCCACTTTGTGCATCTAGCTTTGCATGGGTGCAAGCAAGCACCTTTAATCAATGAACCATCTCTCCAGCCTGTGAGCTCTTTTTAAACAGCAAATGGCCCAAACACCTTGAGGGGTGGGAAAACAAGCCAAGTTAAAGGGACAGGACATCAACAGTGTCCAATGTCCCCTAGATGCCTGTGTTAGATACAGTCATAACTGACTCCAGTTTTAGAATACAGATCACATAAGAAATCACCGCTCATTTTCCACATAAGGCCCAATAATACAATGCTGGTAGCATCTAATTTGGCATAATTTGAACTAAACCACAGTTCTGACATCCCGTGTGCAACCTTTGTTATGTCCTAATTCCTATTTACTTCCAGATACATTTCCTTTGGTTAGCGTATAGGGAACAGAAACATTATTTATAACACCTTTTATTGTTTTCAGAGAAGAATCTGAAACTGAGATAAAAGAGCATTATAGTAGGAAAGAGTCAACTGCACAAGAGCAGTGGATGAATTTGTCTTGTGATGAGTCTAAGAAGAAATCAATGCCAAAATTTCAATGAGAATTCAAAAAGAACAAAGCCCCAATCTACACATAAGAAAGGAGAATAGGGAGATCAATTTCTTCCTATTTCAAGTGATGAGGCAGGAAAACCCCAGGCTGGAACAATGCCTAGAAATGAGAGAGCTCAAAGAAGTATCTCGTCACCAGTTTAAAAAACAAACACTGAGTCCATAGACCGCATTTCATAGGGAAGAATCGTGAAAGATATATAGTCAGAATTCTATGTTCAAGTGTTTAGAATGGACACAGACTATACCAGGAATTGCTCTTTCTTTTCTTCTTCAAATGTCCTAGTTTTCCAGGTATTTTTATGCTGTTTTAAGAATTTGGTAACCATGCCAAATAGCTAAAATGTTGAGAGTCATAGATAATTATTTAGTTATTTAGTTAGTTACTTATTTATTTGAGACAGAGAGTAAGAGAGAGAGACAATGGGCACACCAGGGTCTTCAGCCATTGCAAACGAACTCCAGAAACATGCGCCACCTTGCGCACCTGGCTTACATGGGTACTGGGGAATCAAACTGGGGTCTTTAAGCTTCACAGACAAGCACCTTAACTGCTAAGCCATCTCTCCAGCCCTGAGCATCATAGATTTTGTTTAGTTTAAGGAGCACGTAACTTGAAGGCCTTAGATGCACAGAGTTCACAGATGATAGAATTAAGAGGGTCCTCGAGCTTGAATGGGTGAAAAAAAAACCCATCATTATTGTCAGTAACATTTAACTGAAATTGAGGAAGTTCTTTAAGCATATTGACAAAAACCTCAGTCCGTTTGACTTTGCCACCCACAGAAATGATAGATATGTTTAAATCACAGTGAACTGCTGGGCATGGTAGCGCACATCTTTAATCCCAGCACTCGGGAGGGAGAGGTAGGAGGACTGCCATGAGTTTGAGGCCACCCTGAGACTACACAATGAATGCCAGGTCATCCTGGACTAAAGTGAGACCCTACCTCGAAAAACCAAAAAGAAAAAAAAAAATCACCGTGAACTTATTGCAGATGTCATAAAGTATTGATAGATACTAGGTTTGAGGCAGCTCCCACTACTTAGCGAGTCAGGGTCACAGACTCAATGGAACGTAGACATAGATTTGCCCGGAGAAGACCAGAAGGCGATTCTAATCTGGGAGCTAAAATCCAAAAAGCCCTGACTCATAACGATGGCTGCTGGACACTAGCTCTTTGTTCTCTTTATTACCTGATTCTTTCTCCTCCTTAGAACTTTTTGGCAGACTTTGATCCCTCTTTCTGAGTCTGGGCTCTTCTCCCTGGCCCACAAACCAACCAGAGTCCTCTACATATACTTAAGCTTAACTAGTAAGGTTCATCCTGACTTGATGCCTAATTTCCATATGGGCCAAGGATAGGCTCATCCTCAGTGAATAAGAAAGCCTCTCTCCAGAGTGCTCCAGTGGTCACCTGTTTTCTTAGGCCCTCTCTGCTACAAGGAGCTTTTAACTTTCGTTTCTCACTAGAACTTGGCCTGCTTGTCTTTCTTCTGTCTGCATCTGTCATTCTTCTTGATGGTGTAATGAACTCAACTCTGCCCCCGGGAAACTGCTAACAGTATTATTTATACTCATCGTTCCTTCAAAAATACTTTGTCTTATATCTCAGCCTTCTGTCCGCAGACAAGCTCATACTTGAGCTGCTCAACTAGACAGGAATGCTGGCACTCCAAGTGATGAAACTGCAAACAGAAATTTAACTCAAAGGCTGGAGGGAGGCTTTGCAGTTCAGGTGCTTGCTCGCAAAGCTTAATGGTCCCAGCTGGATTCCTCAGTAAAGCAGGATACACAAAGTGGCATATGCGTCTGGAGTTTATTTGCAGTGGTTAGAGGCCCTGGTATGCCAATTCTTGGTTTCTCTCTCTCCCTCTCTCCTTGAAAATTAAAAAAAAAGTGCCTGGCATGGTGGCACACACCTTTTATCCCAGCACTTGGGAGGCAGAGGTAGGAGGATTGCTGTGGGTTCAAGGCCAGCCTGAGACTACATAGTGAATTCCAGGTCAGCCTGGGCCAGAGTAAGACCCTACCTCGAAAACCAAAACAAACAAACAAACAACAAAAAAACCCCTCTAATTGGAGCTGGAGAGATGGCTCAGGGGTTAAGGTGCTTGCCTGCAAAGCCTAGCAACCCAGAAGTCCCACATAAGCCAGATGTACAAGGTGGCACATGCATCTGGAGTTAATTTGCAACAGCTGGAGGTCCTGGAGTGCCCATTCTCTCTTCTCTCTCTACCAGGCATAGTGGTATACACCTTTAATCCTAGCATTCAGGAGCCAGAGGTTAAGAGGATTACTGTGAGTTAGAGACTAGCCCGAGACTATATAGTGAATTCCAGGTCAGCCTGAGCTATAGCAAGATCCTACCTAAAAAAAAAAAAAAAAAAAAATTAACTCAAACAGATTTGAGAATTTTGGAATTTTCATCAGACTAAATGTTTGTGTTCTGCCCTTGCAAATTCTTTGGCTGGAATCCTAGCCCCTAAAGTGATAATATTAGAAGAGGCTTTGAAGAGGTGATTACATAGGGTTTATTGCACTGCCAAAGGGGACCATGATAGAAAAGAAAGTTAAGAAATCCTGGTAAGACCCTGTTCTGACAATACCACATGTGTTGCTTGCAGGACACTGAATAATGAACTTGGGGCTAAGTGGAAGACTCCTCCCTGCTGACAAGTGTAATGGCACTAGAAAGTGCTATGACACCTCTTGGGAGAGAAAAGTCACCGACAGTCACCCAAGGGTGGATCCTCCCGGGAGGATCATGACATTCACTGGTCTTTGTTTTCTTTCTTTCTTTTTTTTTTTGTTTTTTTTGATTTTTCATTTTGCAGAGGTAGGGTCTCACTCTAGCTCAGGCTGACCTGGAATTCACTATGTAGTCTCAGGGTGGCCTTGAACTCATGGCGATCCTCCTATCTCTGCCTCCAGAGTGCCTGAATTAAAGGCATGCACCACCATGCCCAGCTGTATTTGTTTTCTTGCTCAAATCATTCTATTATTTCCATAAAGTTATTTTCCCTCTACTAACACCTTTAACAATATACACTACCTCATATTTCATAAGACTCACCATTTCTCATATATGATTCCCATATATAATTTTAACATTGTTATCAAGTGGTGAGGTGACTAGTACCACAAGTCACTTTGAGGACATTTTCACTCCTTTACTAAAATCCCCTATGCCCATTACATCCTTAACTGTTAGGCACATTAAAATTGTACTCTACTTCTCTATACAACTATTGTAGTGTTTCTGAGGTTATATGAAATAGTCTCTGTGGTGGTTTGAATGTGAAGTGTCCCCCATAGCCTCATGCTTGTGAAAAGTCCATTGAAACTTGGCTTCATTTTCACCTTCACAGCTTCACACACTGGCCTCTTGGGGACTCTTCCTAGAGAACCCAACCCTTCCTCAAATTGCCCAGCCTCAGAAGCTCTCTGAACCTTTGAAACAATATGCCACGAACCCCTCAATCTCACATCTTTTATGCCTACAAAAACCTAGTATCTTGTGTAGAGCAGCAACATTCATTCTATTGTAAGGACAGAACATCTGACCAGAAGCAGTTCATGGGAGGAAGGGATTTATTGCAGGCCTACAGTTTTGAGGAAGAGTTTCATCACAACAGGGCAGGCAGCTGGGGCATCACATCTCCACACAAAGCAGGAAGAGAATCTGTTGTCCTTTTTTTTTTTTTTCTTTAGTATTTTATTTATTTATTTGCAAGGAGAGAGTATGAATGGGTTGCTAGGGCCTCTAGCCACTACAAATGAACTCAAATGCATGCTCCATTTTGTGTATCTGGCTTTAAATGAGTACTAGGGAATTGAACCCTGGGTTATTAGGCATTGTAGGCAAGTGCCTTAACTGCTGAGCTATCTCTCCAGCTCATGCTTTATCCTTTCTATGCAGCCCAGGATCCTAGCCCATAGAATGCAGATGCCCAGTTAGGGTGGGTCTCTGATTGCAATTGAGTGAGCCCCATGCACATAGTATGGCTAGATTAATCAATTCCAAGGGGGGCGGGCTATCTTCTCTAGCAAGGCTTCACCTCCCAAAGGCTCCATCAGCTAGGAACTAAGTAGGAAGCTTAATCATGAACATCTGAGGCTATGGGGAACATTTACATTCAAATCACCACACTGTGAACAATGCTACCAATTTCTGCTACCAGCCTGATGTGGAGCCTGGGACCCCTTGGACCAAAGCTATCGTGGTACCTGTGTGCTCTGGTTGCTGAATCTGTGAAAACACTTTCCTAGTCATACGTTTTTGAGTGAGGAACTCATTCTGTGGTTCTCCAGTCAGGCTCTTCTTTCAAAAGAATTTGTTTACATTTATCTCAGCATTCTGGTATTCAGTCTCCCACCAGAATGGACTATTACTCTCTCTCTCTACTTACAGTATTCTGGGTTAGAATTGTGTTGCCCAAAGTTCAAACTTTTCCACATTTCTCTTAAAAACCAATTCCAAAAGCCTATGAACAACATGGCAAGGTTTATCAACCACCCACCCCACCATTGGTACCAGCTTTCAATATTAGTTACTTTTCTCATTGCTGCGATAAAATATCTGACAAAGGGCTCGAGGGATGGCTTAGTGGTTAAGGCATTTGCCTAAAAAGCCAAAGGATGCAAGATCGATTCCCTAGGATCCACGTTAACCAGATGCACAAGCGGGTGCATGCATCTGGAGTCTGTCTGCAGTGGCTGGAGGCCCTGGTGTGCACTCTCTCTCTCTCTCTCTCTGTCTCTCCTCCTTCTCTGTCAAATAAATAAATAAAAATATAATATTTAAAAAATATATTTGACAGAAAGCAATTTAAAGAAGAAAGGGCTTATTTGGGCTTACAGTTCAAGAAGGTATAGTCCACCATGTTGGAAAGGAATGGCAATAGAAGCTCCAAGTGGCTGGACCCGTTGTATCTTCTGTCAGGAAGCAGAGAGCAATGAATGCTAGGGCTCAGCTCACTTTGCCCATTCTATACAGCCCAGGGTCCTAGCCCATGAAATATAGCTGCCCACAGTTTGGATGTGTCTCCTATCTTAGTGAACTTCTAGAAAATTCACTCACAGACATGTCCAGAGGTGCATTTCCATGGGGATTCTAAATCCTGTCAAGTTGACAACTGAGCTTAATCGTCACAAATGATAACACAATCTCAAAGAATTCTACCATAAAGTGTTAATTGATTATAAAGGCTAAGAGGAAAGTTAAAGTGGAGAGACATGACAAACACCATCTCAGCAAATGATCAAGGTTAATGTCATCAATTGTGGGGTAAATCAGTAGCACATGCTTCCAAATGCAGTGCACATCATGAGAAGGACATAGCATCACTCCTGTAATAGTCCCAAAGTTATACCCAAGTTGCCCATGAATCTCCTCAGGAGAAAACAAAAACCTTAATTTAAGCAACACTCCACAAAATAAGAATTGTCCTGTACTCTTAGAATTGAACTTTATGAAATAAAAAGAAAGTTGGGCCATGCCTTCCTGAACATTAAAAAAAAAAAAAAAGGACGGCTGGAGAGATTGCTTAGCAGTTAAGGCGTTTGAAAGGCCATGAGGAACCCATTCTCTCTCTCTCCCTCCCTCTTTCTCTCTCTGTCTCTCTCTCAAAACAAACAAACAAAAAACCAGAAAGAGGGCTGGAGAGATGGCTTGGCAGTTAAGGTGCTTGCCTGCAAAGCCAGGTTCAATTCTCCATTACCCATGTAAGCCAGACACACAAGATGGTGTCTAGAGTTCATTTGCAGTGGCTAGAGGCCCTGGCTTGCCCATTCTCTCTATATATGTCTATATGCCCTTCCCTCACCCGTCTTCCAGCTCATCACTTTATACTCATTTTTGGTTCACATTCTACCTTGATAGATTTCATCCACATTTTCCCCCCTATATATACATACTCATAAATATACATGCACAAAGTTGCACTAAAGGAAAAACTGGCATGTATTCTTAAGTGTACTCACTTAAACAAATAAATAAATAAAATAAATAAATAAAATAAATAAATAAAAATAAAATATTAGGGCTGGAGAGATGGCTTAGCGGTTAAGTGCTTGCCTGTGAAGCCTAAGGACCTCAGTTTGAGGCTAGATTCCCCAGGACCCATGTTAGCCAGATGCACAAGGGAGCACACACATCTGGAGTTCGTTTGCAGTGGCTGGAAGCCCTGGTGCGCCCATTCTCTCTCTCTCTCTGTCTCTCTCTCTGCCTCTTTCTCTCTCTATCTGTCACTCTCAAATAAATAAATAAAAATAAACAAAAAATAAAAAAATATTAAAAACCAGAAAGATATGGAAACTGAATGTAGTGCATGATCTTTAATTTGTTTGCCATTTTTGTCACTATTGGAGCAATAGGTGAAATCTGAATAAGGGCAGCATGCATAGTTCTATATTGATGTTTACTTTATCACTTGGGTAATTATGGTATGGTTATATAAGAAAATATCCTTGGTCCTAGAAAATGCAAGAAAAAAGGCATTATATCTACCACTTACTGTTAAAGAGTTTTACAAAATTGCATGTATGCACAAGTGTGTATGTGCTGTGTATACAGGAAATGGGAGAAAGAGAAATGAAGAATAAATGGGAGAGAGAAAGACTGAGTATAATACAAGTCAACACTCAGGAATTTGTGTGAGGGCGTCTGTGTGGAAGCTATTCTGGATTCTTTGTGCTGTTCTTGAAAGTTTAGGTATCATTCCTTCTGGCATTTCGAATACAATTTGTTTTTGTTGATCCTTGCCCTCCTCCTAGTCCCAATTCCCCTCTTCCCCAATACCCTCCCCCTGGTGTTGTGTCTCATGTGTTTTATTGCCCTTCCCTCACCCGTCTTCCAGCTCATCACTTTATACTCATTTTTGGTTCACATTCTACCTTGATAGATTTCATCCACATTTTCCCCCCTATATATACATACTCATAAATATACATGCACAAAGTTGCACTAAAGGAAAAACTGGCATGTATTCTTAAGTGTACTCACTTAAACATCAAACACTGAAAGTTCCCATACCCAAATTTACACTCCACTATTAGTTTTTTTAGCTGCTGGTATTTTTTTTTTCAATAGATCTTTTTAATTTCTGCTTTTGCTCTGCACCACGGCTTCACTTCAGAACTTGTGTTCTTCTCTTTTGTTTATTATTCCCTAGGGCAGATGATGTTGACTTTCAAACATATGGCCATTTTTGTTTTCTGCCAATCACCTACAAGAATGCAACACAATAGACAATCATGGCAATGAGCTAAAATAAGATATGGAAATGGGGAAAAGAATGACTCATATATTTTGGGGAGTCAGCAGCTTTGCTCGGCCACTGATTTAATTCATGACCTTGGGAAAAACCACGTCATTGTTTTGTGCCCTATTCTCTTCATAATCTTTTTCACAGAGCTTATATTACAGGGTGCTGAAAGGATTCGTTTATGGGTGTGCCTCTCTTTGAATCTCTATGATTTAGGTATTAAAAATGTGACCACAAGCAAGTGTCCCTATAAATAGTGCGCTGTGCAAATCCTCCTCTTGGTAACTTGGTTGTTGCTTTAGAACTATGAATGCTTTTGGTGAAGCTCAAGGTATTACCAGAACCTGCTTGTTTGCTTTCTTGTTGTGGACACGGTATCGTTAAATACTATTAAAGAAAACGGGAAATCATGAAAGAAAATTAGCAAATCTTCAGTATTTTTCCCATTTTAACTTTGCATTTCTAGACTAGAATGCTTTTTTTTTTTTTTCTGTCAAGTTTTTACCCTTTATACCAAGCATACTATCTTTATCTGCCTAGCATCTGTTCACCACTTTTTTCTGGCACCATCAAGTCAAGTTCCCTTTAGGAAACTGCCTCCCTCCACTGAATTCACATTTCGTTGGGCTGACTTGGGAGGACAGGGTCGTTGAACCAAACCTGGGTCCTTTGGCTTTGCAGGCAAGTGCCTTAACCACTAAGCTATTTCTCCAGCCCCCTCCAAATGATAAATCAATCAGACCAAAATTATGTATACTTGTAGCGAGATACCTGAAGTTTGAAGTTTGTTTATCTTCCTTCTTTCTTTCTCTACCCTTCCCTCCTTTTTTTTTTGGTTTTGTGAGGTAGGGTCTTCCTCTAGCCCAGGCTGACCCGGAATTCTCTATGTAGTCTCAGGGTAACCTCGAACTCATGGCTATCTTCCTACCTCTGCCTCTCAAGTGCTGGGATTAAAGACATGAGCCACCACGCCTGGCCACCCTTCCCTTTTGTTCTTAAGTTGATTTGGAGAGCGCTGACTAAATCATTTGGTGTATGTAACAGAAAACCAGTTGCTTATTTCATATTAATTTTCATCTTTATCCTGAGTAACATAATCTGAATTTTATTGAAAGTAGAGCGATCCTAGCTTAAAATGTGTACTTCTCACCCTTTTGCATACATAGGTATGTCCATGTCATTAGTACTAGTACTAGCCAAAGAAATAGAGGCTAAAGGCATAAGGTAGGATTTATTAAATGTTTTTTATTAATATTGGGCTTAGATAAGTTTATTTGCTCCTTGCCATTCTCTTGACAATTTTTAAATTTCTAGTTATTTAATCATTTTATTTATTTGAGAGAGAGAATGCCAGAGTCTCTTGCTACTGCAAACTCCAGACACACGAGCTAGTTTGTGCATCTGGCTCTATGTGGATACTGGGGAATCAAACCTGAGATGTCAGGCTTTGCAAGCAAGCACTTTTAATGGCTGAGCCATCTCCTCAGCCCCATCCTTGCTTGTAAAATGCTCCTTTAATTTTAATACCACTTCAAGGTAAATATACAACAAAATGTGTACCCATAAGACCGTCACTGAACACATTTATTAGCTGATTTCCACCTGCTGGGCATTGTAACAATATTTTGAACAGGTCAATTGTAGTGGAACTACAAAGTTTTGCTAATATGAGCTTGTTGATAGATATTTTCAAATGTTTTTTTTTTTTTGAGATTGGGTTTCATGTAGCCCAGCCTGGCCTTCAACTTGGTATGTAGCTAAGGATGACCTTGAGCTTCTGATCTTCTGCCTCTGTCTCCCCGGTGCTGAGACTGCAGGAGTGTACCACCACGCTGGACTTAGGTGGTGCTGGGGATCCTGAACGCTAGGCAAGCACTCCACGTCACCAGTGATAATCTCAGTCCTTTGCCTTCTCTCTATTTTTACTATCATACTCCATTTGTTGTTGTGTTTGAGGTAGGGTCTTGCTTTAGCCCAGGCTGACCTGGAATTCACTATGTAATACCAGGGTGGCCTTGAACTCACAGTGATCCTCCTACCTCTGCCTCCCAAGTGCTGGGATTAAAGGTGTGTGCCACCACGCCCTTGCTTCCTACTCCATTTTTGGCCATCAGCAGTCAATCTATTATTTCGGGTTTCCTGTGTCCAGTTTTGGTTCATTACACATAAATCTCTACACTGGCATCATAATATTCATCTTTTAAAAATATTTCATTTATTTATCTTTCAAGGAAAGAGGGAAAGAGAGAGAGAGAGAAAGAATGGGTATGTCAGAGCCTCTGGCTACTGTAAATCAACCCCAGACACAAGTGCCATCTTGTGCATCTGGTTTTACCTGGGTACTGGGGAATCAAACTTGGGTCATTACGTTTTGTGGGCAAGCATCTTAACTGTTGAGCCATCTCTCCAGCCCCGTAATATTAGTCTTTTAAAAAACATTTTATTGGAGACACACAGAGAGAGATAGAGAGGCAGACACAGATAGAATGTCTGCACCAGGGTTTCCTGCTCTAAACTATAAACAGACTCCAGACACATATGCCACTATGTGCATTTGGCTGTATGTGGGTACTGGGGAATTGAATCCTGGCCATCAGGCTTTGCAAGTAAGCACCTTTAGCTGCTCTGAACCATCTCTCTAGCCCAGTATTCATCTTTTATACACTCAGGATAACAACAAAAGCTACCTAAGTTAACTAGAAAGTAAGCAAAATCAGACAAAAACCTGAGAAGCAGTCAACCTTGAAGGAGGGAACAGCAACAGATGAGGAAAAGAGCTGGAAATCAATGACCTGATTTCTGTTTGTGGAGTTGGGCTTGGGACCATGGACTGGGTATGCTTTGCAAGCACTTCACTACATACCTGCAGCCTTCACACACATAGTGCAGAGAAACTAAATCGAAAAGGCAATACTGTATGATTTGCACTATATGACATTCTGGTAGGGCAAATTTATGGAGAAAAGTTAGTATCATTTCATGTATAAGAATAAAGTTTAGAATGTCATATTTGTCATATTTTTATCATATTTTACACTTGTAGCTAGTAAGTTTCTATTTAGTTTAATCTACCCTTCTAGAACTAATAATCTCAGTTAAGCCGGGCGTGGTGGCGCACGCCTTTAATCCCAGCACTCGGGAGGCAGAGGTAGGAGGATCGCTGTGAGTTCGAGGCCACCCTGACACTCCATAGTGAATTCCAGGTCAGCCTGGGCTAGAGTGAGACCCTACCTTGAAAAACCAAAAAAAAAAAAATAATAATAATAATA
Organism: Dipus sagitta; assembly: GCA_036346955.1. Classification (NCBI taxonomy): domain Eukaryota; kingdom Metazoa; phylum Chordata; class Mammalia; order Rodentia; family Dipodidae; genus Dipus; species Dipus sagitta. Next base: position 30,741,111 of record CM070772.1, read on the forward strand.
ATAATAATCTCAGTTAAAAAAAAAAAACTTGGGAGGGCTGGAGAGATGGCTTAGTGGTTAAGCACTTGCCTGTGAAGCCTAAGGACCCCGGTTCAAGGCTCAATTCCCCAGGACCCACGTAAACCAGATGCACAAGGGGGCACATGCATCTGGAGTTTGCAGTGGCTGGAGGCCCTGATTTGCCCATTCTCTCTCTTTCTCTCTCTCTCTACCTCTTTCTTTCTCTGTCTGTCTGTCAGCCTCAGATAAATAAACAAAAATTAAAAAAAAAAACAGGCTGGAGAGATGGCTTAGTGGTTAAGGCACTTGCCTGTAAAGCCTAAGAACCTAGGTTTGATTCCCTAGTACCCACTTAAAGCCAGATACCCAAGGTGGCACATGCATCTGGAGTTCCTTTGCAGTGGCTAAGAGGCCCTGGAGGGCCTATATTCTCTCTCTTTCTCTCTAATATATTAAAAAAAAATCTTTTTGAAGCAGGGTCTTATTCAAGCCCAGGCTGACCTGGAACCTATTCTGTAGTCCAGGCCAGCATCAAATTCACAGTGACATTCCTGTCTCAGCTCTCTGAGTGCTGGCATTAAAGGCATCCTCTACTGTGCCTGGCTCAAAAACAAAGTCTTTAAGTAAAGGCTATTGGAAAAATAAACTGATTTTTTTTTTTTCTTGAGGCAGGGTCTCTCGCTCTAGTCCAGGCTGGCCAAGAACTCATGGTGAGCCTCCTACCTCAGCCTCCTTAGTGCTGGTACTAAAAGCATGACCAACCATTCCTGGCTGGAAAATTAAATTAGAAGAAAGTAATTTTGGAGCTGGAGAGATGGCTTAGCAGTTATGCTTGCCTGTAAGCCTAAGGACCAAGATTCAACTCCCCAGTACCCATGTAAGCCAGATGCATAAGGTGACCCATGAGTCTGGAGTTCATTTGCAGTGGATAGAGGCCCTGACGCACCAATTCTCTCTCTCTCTCAAATAAACAAATAAATAAATAAAAATCTTTATTAAAAAGAAAGTAAATTTAAAACCACTTTTTTTTTTTTTTTTGGTTTTTCGAAGTAGGGTCTTACTGTAGCCCAGGCTGACCTGGAATTCACCATGTAGTCTCAGGGTGGCATCGAACTTACAGTGATCCTCCCACCTCTGCCTCCTGAGTGCTAGGATTATAGGCGTGCACCACCACACCCGGCTTAAAACCATTTTTAATAAAATAAGCATCACTGATATTCTTTTACTTATTTATTTTTAGTATGAAAGATTTAGGGGAGGGTAGAAGTAAGACAGAAAGAAAGCAGAAAAGTTCACAAGCTGAGAGAGGTTTCCCCCCTCCAGCTGGATGAGGACCTGAGAGAAAACCCAGGGAAATCCCTCAGATTCATATTGGAATGAAGTTTTGACTTTAACCATCTGTATGATATTCTTTTTTTTTTTTTTTTTTTCCGAGGTAGGGTCTCACTCTAGCTCAGGCTGACCTTGACCTGGAATTCACTATGTAGTCTCAGGGTAGCCTCGAACTCATGGTAATCCTCCTATTTGTCCCTCCTGAGTGCTGGGATTAAAGGCGTGTGCCACCACGCCCGGCTTGATATTCTTTTATTTACAAAAACACTTTGTTATATAACCAATGACATTATTTTTTGAGAATTCAGTAGCTTTTGAAAGAGAAAATTTTCTTTAGGAAGTTAAAAAACAAAAACTTATGAGCGCCCTCTACTGGTTCTATATTAGCATATCCAGGTGTATTTTCTTTTTACATGGAAAAAAACTGGCATATGGTTCATATGATTAATTCACCTTGCAACAATTTTAAGCATATTTCAAATAATTTTATAAATTGTTACAATATGCCACTTATATTGAAAGGTAAAATTATCATTTCAATATGTAAAAAATTTTATTCAGGGTATACCCAATTTGGTATTTCCCTAAATGTAGTATCACATTAGAGGGGTTTTAAAAAAATATTTTAGTTATTTGTTTTTAAGAAAGAGGGAGAAGGAGAGAGAATGGACACACCAGGGCCTCCAGCCACTGAAAATGAACTCCAGATATATGTGCCACCTTGTGCATCTGGCTTACATGGGTACTAGGGATCGAACCGGGGTTCTTAGGTATCACAGGCAAGCACCTAACTGCTAAGCCATCTCTCCAGCCCCCACATTAGAGTTTTGCAAGAAATTTTTTTATATGTATCATATTTTGTACAGTAGGATTTTAGCTTTTAAATTTATCATTACTTTTAAATTTTAGGAACTGTAATGTTAATATTTAATTGATTAAAAAATCATATGTATATGTTGGAACTAGGTCAAATATAAGGTATTTGAATGGTTAAGTAGTGCTTTATGTAACCGAGTCATATTGCTTTAGTTTGCAATGTCAGCATAATCAATTATATGTTTGGTTACCATGTACTTTTCAAAACCTAAATGTCTTTTTTTTCTTTCTATGACTTTTACTTTCATGTGCTAGAATATTGATTTGTAGTTAAGCAGTGAATATCTCACCTCTCTCTCTCTCTCTCTTTTCCGAGGTAGAGTCTCATGACCTGGAATTCATTACGTAGTCTCAGGCTGGCCTCAAACTCACAACAATTCTCCTCCCTCTGCCTCCCAGTGCTGGGATTAAAGGCGTGTGCCACCATGCCCACCTCTTCTTTTGTTTTTTATTTTTTATTTATTTATTTATTTATTTATTTATTTTTTGAAAGAGACAGAATTGGCGACCAGGGCCTCATCCACTGCACTCGAGCTCCAGATGCTTGAGTCACCTAGTGGGCATGTGCCACCTTGCGCTTGTCTCACCTTTGTGCATCTGGCTTACATGGGAATCTGGAGAGTCAAACATGGGCCCTTAGGCTTCGCAGGCAAGCACCCCAACTGCTAAGCCATCTCTCCAGCTCCCGGCTCTTTAAAAAGAGAAGATAAAAATGTGATGGCAACAGGTCACTGTATGTTTAATCTGTGGTGTTAAAGTTTCATGCACCAATCATAGAAAAGTAAACTAGCATAGGTGCTGAACTAAATGTTACATACCATTATCGTCTGATTCTTCTTCTTCCTTCAAGGATTTCGTAGCATATTTTTCTGTTTCACCCCTTATATCTTTTGCAACAATTTTATGTCTTCCTTTAGTTAGTTCACCAACCCAGCTGGATTCTAGTTCAAAGCTTTATCCTTTACTTTATCATGTACTGTGTAAATTATTTTTGCAACTTCTTTTACTACATCACGGCACATCATTTCTTTTATATACAGCTTTTTTTAAAAAAAATATATATATATTTTTTTAAAATTTATTTGTAAGCAGAGAGCAAGAGAGAGAATGGATACGCCAGGGCCTTTAGCCATTGCAAAGGAACCCCAGATACATGCACCACCTTCTACATTTGGCTTTTATGTGGGTACTGGGGAATCAAACATGGCTCCTTAGGCCTTGCAGGCAAGCACCTTAACCACTGAGCCATCTCTCCAGCCCTCTCTGAAGCTTTTCTATTTCTGTCTTTACAGCTTGCCTGGCTTCACCAATAGCATCCCTGATAACCATATGAAACACCTCATGGGTCATACAGAGCTGTGCTCCATCATTCACACTGTAAAACTCTAACATGAAACAGCAGCCAAAGGTCCAAGAGCACCGTAGCATGTATAAGCATGTATGTACGTGGCCACTCTGTCTACAAGATGTTTTAGTGTAATGTTATAGCCAAAGGTAGATCTGAGGTTGGAAGTGCTTCTCTTGCTGTGCCTGCTAACGAAATTGCTACTGCCCTTCCAACATGTCGATCAACATTAATATTTTATTTATTTGTTTGCATATTTATTTGAGAGAGAGAGAATGGGCACTCCAGGGCCTCTAGTTACTGTAAACAAACTCCAGACACATGTACTACCTTATGCATCTGGCTTACATGGATTCTGGGGAATCGAACCTGAGTTCTTAGGCTTCACAGGCAAGTGCCTTAACCAGTCAGCCATCTCTCCAATCCTCAATCAACATTAAAAAGTCATTTGTTGGGGCCTTCTTTGTAAAGTTTAGAAAGGATGAATTTTTCTACCCCAAAGACAACATCATCTTTCCATCTGATCCCAATAGCTGTACTACTATCTCCCACAGCATTCAGAGCATATTCAACTTGGAAAAAACTCTTCCATCAGGAGAGAATTGAGAGGCTGACAGGCCACACCCGGTACCATTGGAGCTCATGGTCTTTATCTACCCAGTCACTCAGGGACCCTTCCTTCTCTTTATCTATTATTGCGCTCTATCTAAAATTTTTAAAGAATGCTTTTTATATTTTTTATTTATTTGAGAGGGAGGGAGAGAGACAGATAAAGAATGGGCACACCAGGGCCTCTAGCCATTGCAAACGAACTCCAGACACATGTGCCACTTTATGCATCTAGTTTCACATGGGTACTGGGGAATCGAACCTGGGTCCTTTGGCTTTGCAGACAAGCACCTTAACCACTAAGCCATCTCTCCAGCCCAAAGAATGCTTTTTTAGTTAGTATTTTCTTCTGATTACTATTATTATTATGTGTGTGTGTGTGCGCATGCAGGCAAGAGGTCGATATTGGGCGTCTTCCTCGTGTGTAGTTCACTAATTCACTGACTGCTCACCAGTGCTGTGAGAGCAGCCAGTCAGCAAGCCTCAGGGACTCCCTGCCTCTGTATCCCCATGCTGGGGTCACAGATGAGATATCATCATAGTGGGATATTTAATTATGGAAGTTGGACAATATGGCAAAGTTCGACTTAGTTCCTTGTCTCATTGGTTGCTCATGTGTAAGAAAGTGTTACAGATGCAAACATTTGAGAAAAACCAACTAACACATTTTGTAAAAACCAGTGGACTTTATAATAAATATTTTATTATTATTTGCAAAGTTGGTGCTCTATGATTTTTATATCGGTTAAGCTTATATATACATATATCTGTAATATTTGTCTTCTAGAAAGCCAGTTATTAAACTTTAACTAGTACTATCCCCAAAGACAGGATAGGGAGGTGTATCCATTACTGTTCTCATTGCTGTGTGACATAATACCTGCCAAAAACAAGTTAAGGAAAGAAGGGATTATTTTGCCTCACACTCTTTTTTCATTTTTACTTCTTTTTTAACCTTTATAATTTTTATTTTTAGTTTATATAAATTATAACTGGTTATTCTCTTTTCTCCTCTTGCCCAGCTCCCATTACCCTGGAGGCCCTCCTCAGTGGGGTTGTGGTATTCACTGTGGGGTCATGAAGGCCTCAGTCAGGCTCTGTGAGATGACAGGGGACTGTGTATTCCTACCCACTGCAGCTCTTACAATCTTTCCACCCCCTCTTCCACAATGATCCCCAAGCCATGGCAGGTCTGTTGATAGTCTGATTTAGTGTTGAGTTCTCTGTAGCCTCTGGATTTCTATTTTGATAGGTTTTGATTGATCACCATGTTTGTCATCATCAACCTGGGGCTGGTTGTCATTTTAAAAATTCTTTTGGTTTATTTTTATTAATTTGAGAGTGACGGACAGAGAGAGAGAGAGAAAGAGGCAGATAGATAGAGAGAGAATGGGGACACCAGGGCCTCTAGCCACTGCAAACGAACTCCATATGCTTGTGCCACCTTGTGCATCTGGTTTACGTAGGTCCTGGGGAATCGAGCCTCAAACCGGGGTCCTTAGGCTTCACAGGCAAGTGCTTAACAGCTAAGCCATCTCTCCAGCCCTGGTTGTCATATTTTGCCTCATACTTTGATAGTACAGTCTATCAATCCACTGAACTGCCATGTGTGATGGTGCACACCTTTAATTCTAGCATTCGAGAGACTGAGATAAGAGGATTTGCCTTGGGTTTTTGGCAAGCCTGGGACTTCAGAGTGAGCTCCACATGAGCCTGGGCTAGAGTGAGACCATAACTCAAACAATCTGAGAGAAGAAAGAAAGAGAGAGAGAGAGAGAGAGAGAGAAAGAAGAAAGAAAGGAGGGAGGAAAGGCGGGAGGGAGGGAGGGAGAGGAGAAGAGACAGAGAAATGATTTCAGCAGGAGTATGAGCCAACTAGATATATCTGCAGTTATGATTGTGTGTGTGTATTAGAGACAGAGAGAAAGAGAGTGTTAAGAGACAGAAACACACACAGACAATGCTGGTGCTCCGCTCACTTCCTCCTTTTTTTTTTAGTCTATGACCCCAGTCCATGGGATGATGCTACCCACATTAAGGTTAGGTCTTCTCTACTCAGATAAATCTTTCTGGAAACACCTTCATAGGCATATCCAGAGATTGTACTTTCATGGTGAATCTAAATCCAGTCAAGAATTCTAAATCCAAGTCGGGTGTGGTAGTGCATGCCTTTAACCTGAACACTCGGGAGGCAGAGGTAGGAGGATTGCTGTGAGTTGGAGGCCACCCTGAGAATTCAGAGTGAATTGTAGGTAAGCCTGTGCTAGAGTGAGACCCTACCTCGAAAAAAAAAAAAAAAAAAAAAAAAAAAAGAATTCTTAACCCAATAAAAATAAAGATCATAGAAAGCAAGTTGTTAAGTGAGTTCAGGAAAAATATTGACCCCTTGGACTGCGAGCACTCTGGGAACAGCAGGTATAGGCAGAGGCTATCATTTATCTGCCTAAAAAATGCATTGATTCTCCAAAAGGAATGTAACTGTAGTGAAACCCTTCAGCAGGAACCTCATCATTGACAGAAAATCAACTTGACTCATAGAAGAGACTAGAGGTTGACACCTTGCCCCATAAACAATCACTTGTCCTATTATCTAAAGATACTGGTTACCTGAGTGACTTTGTACCTGCACAAGACACCCGTTACTCTCCACACACTGCTCTCCTTGACTTTCCACGTCTCGTGTGGCTGATGACTCAGCAGCCTCAGAATTTATTGTTTCTTTCTTTTTTTTATTCGAGGCAGGGTCTCACTTGGGTCCAGGTTGACCTGGAATTCACTCTGTAGTCTCAGGGTGGCTTCGAACTCACAACGATCCTCCTACCTCTGTCTCCCTTGTGCTGGGATTAAAGGCGTGCACCACCATGCCCGGCTAGAACTTACTGTTTCTGTAGCTCAGGATGCTGTTTAAACCTTAATCATCTCATTCTTTGTGGGACTCATTTGCATACATACACAATTAAATGTTTTCCTCTTGTTAATATGTCTAGTGTTAAACAAAGAACTTAGGAGGGGAGAGGGAAGCCAATATGCCATTATTTCCTTCTTTACACAGTTATTTATTTTTTTAGAAACAAGTTTGTATTTATTTACTCATGTTTTGTGTGTGTATTGTGTGCATATGCATGTGGGTGAATGTGTGTAGGAGTGTATACACATGTTTGAAGGCCAGAGGTTGACACTGGGTGCTGTCCTCAGTTACTCTCCATATTATTTTTATTTTTAAATTTATTTTATTTTATTTTATTTTCCCAAGGTAGGGTCTCACTCTAGCCCAGGCTGACCTGGAATTAACTATGTAGTCTCAGGGTGGCCTTGAACTCACAATCCTCCTACCTCTGCCTCACAAGTGCTGGGATTAAAGGTGTGTCACCATGCCCTGAATTTTTTTTTTTTAAGAAGTAATTTTTGGGCTGGAGAGATGGCTTAGCGGTTAAGCACTTGCCTGTGAAGCCTAAGGACCTTGATTCGAGGCTCGATTCCTCAGGACCCATGTTAGCCTAATGCACAAGGGGGCACATGCATCTGGCGTTCGTTTGCAGTGGCTGGAGGCCCTGGCACGCCCATTGTCTCTCTCTCTCTGCCTCTTTCTCTTTCTGTCACTCTCAAATAAATAAAAATAAACAAAAATAAATTTTAAAGTAATTTTTATTTTAAGAGATATTTTAAATTTGTGAGCAGAGCAGGGGAAGGGGCTTGCCAGGGCCTCTTACTACCATAAGCAATCACTAGATGCATGTGCCACTTTCTCCTCTGGTTTTATGTGGGTACTAGAAATTGAACTGGGGCTGGGAGGCTTTGCAAGCAAGCACCTTTAACTTCTGAGCCATCTCTCCAGGCCCATGTTTGCTGCTTTAAGCCACTAAATTTTGGAGTGATTGATTAGATGGCAATATATTACTAATACTAATACTAAAGTAAAGACTATTCTTTGCTTTTATAAATCTTCTTGGCCTCAGGGAGTCAGTATCTTAAGGCTGACATATGGTACATGTGCCAACTTTGTTGAAAGAAGAGTTTCTCTCCAAAGATTTTTTCAAACTAAAGTTTATTAAGTCAGGACTCAGGGGTTCACAGTCAATATTGCTATTCTCCACTTGCTTAATCTGCAGAAGAACAAGTTCTTGATTAACTCCCTGTGCCAGAGTCTCCAACACAGTTCAAAGTCTTACGTGTACTGATTTATTATTTTTTGGGGGGAGGGGTGCTGGGGATAGAGTCCAGGACCTTGTGCATGCTAGGCAAATGCTCTACCACTAAGCTTATCCCCACCCACGGTCTCACTTTCTCCTATTTTTCTTGACAAGGACTTGGCTCGACAGAAGGTGACAGATGCTTGAAGTTGTAAGAGAGAAGGAGTTATATATATGTTGCCATGTCTCAAGAGTCTCCTATATAAAAATATTTTTAAAGAAATATATTAATCTAGCCAGGCATGGAGGCACATGACTTTAATTGTAGCACTAGAGAGACAGGTAGTAGGATGGCCATGAGTTCAAGGCCACCCTGAGACTACATAGTGAATTCCAGGTCACCCTGGGCTAGAGGAAGACCCTACCTTGAAAAACAAACAAACAAAAAGATATTAATCTTTTTATTGCTAAAATAAACAATGTCAGTAAAAGTTGAACAGGATTTGAAAGCATATATTGTATGACAAAATGGCAGAAGAGCAAATCCCATGTAATATATAAACACATACACATGTGTGTGCAAATACACACACACATATATTTGCTTTTCAGTTTAAATATTTTTTGTGAACAAAGTATAAAGACTGCCCAACATTTCTTATACTAATGCTTTTGGACAATCAGTGAAATTTTAAAACATTGATCCCAAAGTTAATGCTTTCTGTTTTTTTTTTTTTTTTTTTACATATCTCATACCTACCAAATGAAAATGATCCTAATGTCCAAAGCACTTGACATTTGAATTCATCATTGGATGATTTTCTATGACTTGAGTATCACAGGAAAGGAGTAAACTTGGTTAGTGAAAATAATGAGTTTGCTTTGAAAAAGACTGATTTGAGATTCCTGGAAGATATACAAATCAGGCATTTAGTAGAAAATTAAGTTGGTTGAGGCAAACTTAGATAAAAGTTATAAGAAATATATAGGTACTTCACAATCATAATAACATACACAGATGAAATTATAGGATTATATGAGGTAGCCCAGGGATAATGTTTAGACAGAGAAAATGACCAGAAATGGAATTCCAGGATACATCATTTAATAAATAGGAATATGAAAGAGAAACTAATTGAGAGGGGAAGGGGGATATGATGGAGTGGAGATGCGAAGGAGAAAGTAAGTAAGGGGGGAGGGAATTATCATGGTTTATTGTCTATAATTATGGACCTTGTCAATAAAAATACAATAAATAGATAAGTAAATAGGAAATATTGTTTAAGTAGGGTGTTTAGAGAAATAGAGGGTGAGTTGGAGCATGGTTTCATTGAATACTGTGAGGAAAAATTGTTTTAAGAAAAATAGATATGAACATTGTTGTCAAATGTTACAGTCAAGCAAAAACAAGGGATTAAACCTGAATATTTTATTGAATCAATGTCATTGATATGTTAGTAACAAATACCCTCAGGTTAAAGTGTTCTGGTAAAGGGTGGAGACACTGGATATGTAATTCTAATTCATGTTGAATTGGAATGGTGGAAAAAGAGGAAGGACAGTACAAACACTGTTTGATTGTGAAGACAGAAGTAAGACCAGTAGGAAAGCAGCAGTAGCACCAGGTCCACGGCAAGCAGCAGGTCCATGGGGCCACAACTGCAAGGCTCGGCTTGAACCACAGGAAAAGCCAGGTGAGGGGATTTTCCACTCACACTGCAGCTCCTTGCAAACCCAGGAAACATGAAGGGTGGACCACAGAGACCAACAGAGGACCAGATCACGAGGTAGAGGATCACGTGGACCAGCAGGAGAACTAGAACCATCATCTACAGCCTCCCCTCCCCCACCGCAGGCGCAAGTGCCAGCAAGCACCAGAGACCTGGGAAAGGGAGATCATAGCACCCAGCACTGGCGACCAGAGCAGTGATCCAGTGACCCAACCGGTCTACTTGAACCCACAGCGCACCAAAGAGAGACCCACGCAGGAGCAAAGCATAACTGAGACCAAAATCATCCCAAAAGGTAACTGGTCAGTACCCACCAAATAAGCCTGGTATATAGGCTTGAACTTGAAGTGCTAATTGCACCTTCTATATCAGGATAAATTATATGTTAAATCTGATGGATGCTCAGATTTGCCATTCTTAAATAAGCTATATTTTGGGCTTATTTGTTGCTTCCTGATTTATAGTGGCTTTGTTTCCTCTTCTGTTGTTCATTAGGGAAGGGTCTCACTTGGTCACAAGCTGACTTGGAACCCTCAACAGACCAGAAATCTTAACCTCCTAGTTGACAGGATTAAGGGTGTGGGGAAACACACACCCTAAGGGACAAGTGACTTTGTTAGAGGATCTGGTTGTCATAATACCAACTCTTGCATAAATTCTCTGTGCTGTTTTGCATTGAATGTGTACATTGTTTAGTTAAATTTTAGAATCTGCCTGTATTTTGTTCCACTTAGCCTACTTGAATACTCTCATAGCAGGCAAACCCAACATCTAGGACAACTTTTGTAGATACTCTGGGAGTCTTAAGAGCCACACCTAGCTCCTTAAGCTCCTACCCTGAAGATATGTGACATCAAATTGATTGATACATCTAATAATACTGCAGCTAACTAGAAAATCCAAGCATTAAATTAATCCAAGATGCAAAAATATGTACATTATTAACATAAGAAACACCAAAAATCAAGACAATATAAATCCACCAAAAAGTATTAATGCATCAGAAATGACCTCCAGTGAGAATGAGTAACAGGAAATGCCTGAGAAAGATTTCAAAAGAATGATTATAAATGTGCCCAAAGGAGTCAAAGAGGAAATCAAAAGAATGAAAGAGGAAATCAAAGGAATCAAAGAAGACACAGGAAACCAAATTAATGAAACAAAGAGGTTAATACAAGACATAAATAAGGAAATAGAAATAATAAAGAAAAGCCAGTCAAAATTACTAACAATGAAGAACATAATCAATGAAATAAAAAACACTGTAGAAAATCTCACCAGTAGAATGGATGAAGGAGAGGACAGAATACCTAAACTAGAAGACCAGGTGGCAGATCTAGTACACTTCAACAAAGAGAAAGACAAACTAACAGGAAAGTATGAATGGGAATTTCAAGATATTCGGGACACTATCTCTTAATATTAACGGCATCAATGCCCCAACCAAAAGAAATAGATTTGCAGACTGGGTTAAACAGCAGGATCCTTCAATTTGTTGCCTCCAAGAAACTCACCTTTCGACAAAGGATGGACACTCTTAGGGTGAAAGGTTGGAAAACAGTATTTCAAGCAAATGGGCCTAGAAAACAAGCAGGGGTTGCTATCCTAAAATCTGACAAGGTAGACTTCAGTCCAACATTAGGTAGGAAAGATAAGGAAGGTCACTTTATATTGATTAAAGACACCCTCCAACAGGAGGACATTACAATCCTAAACATATATGCACCTAACATGGGGGCTCCCAACTTCATCAAACAAACGCTATTAGAACTAAGGTCACAGATAACACCAAACACAGTGGTAGTGGGTGACTTCAACACCTCACTCTCATCAATTGACAGGTTATCCTGGCAAAAAATAAACAGAGAGGCATCTGGATTAAATGAGGTCATAGAAGAAATGGACCTAACAGATATATACAGGACATTTCATCCAAATACTGCAGAATACACATTCTTTTCAGCAGCACATGGAACATTCTCTAAAATAGAGCGTATATTAGGACACAAAGCAAATCTTAACAAATACAGGAAAATTGAAATAATTCCTTGTATTCAATCTGACCACAATGGAATCAAACTACAAATCAATAGCAAGAAAAGCTATAGAGCATACACAAAATCATGGAAACTATAAACAATACACTACTAAATGATGAATGGGTCAATGAAGAAATCAAGAAGGAAATCAAAAAATTCATAGAGTCAAATGACAATGAGAACACAACATACCAAAACCTTTGGGACACAATGAAGGCAGTTCTAAGAGGGAAATTTATAGCTTTAAGTGCCTATATAAAGAAATTAGAAAGGTTCAAGTAAATGACCTAATGCTTCACCTTAAAGCCTTGGATAAAGAAGAACAAGGCAAAACAAAAATCAGATGGGAAGAAATAATAAAGATTAGGGAAGAAATTAATGAAATAGAAACCAAAAAAAAAAAAAAAAAAACCAATCCAAAGAATCAATGAAACAAAGAGTTGGTTCTTTGAAAGGATAAACAAGATTGATAAACCCTTAGCAAATCTGACCAAAAGAAAGAGAGAAGAGACACAAATTAATAAAATTAGAGATGAAAAGGGCAGCATCACAACAGATACCAGAGAAATTCAAAAAATCATAGGGACATACTAAAAACAACATATACTCCACTAAGTATGAAAATCTGAAAGAAATGAATGATTTCCTTGATTTATATGACCTACCTAAATTAAATCAAGATGAGATTAATCACTTAAATAAACCTATAACAAGTATGGAGATCTAAGCCGTTAACAAAAATCTCCCAACTAAAAAAGTCCAGGCCCAGATGGATTCACTGGCGAATTTTATCAGACCTTCAGGGAAGAACTAACACCATTGCTTCTTAAGCTTTTCCATGAAATAGAAAAAGAAGGAATTCTACCAAACTCCTTCTGCAAAGCCAGCATCAACCTGATACCAAAACCAGGCAAAGACAGAACAAAAAAAGAAAATAACATAACAATCTCCCCATGAACATAGATGCAAAAATTCTCAACAAAATATTGGCAAACAGAATACAAAAATATATCAGAAAGATCATTCACCCCAACCAAGTAGGCTTTATCCCAGAGATACAGGGATGATTCAACATATGCAAATAGATAAATGTAATACATTATATAAATGGACCGAAGGACAAAAATCACATGATCATCTCATTAGATGCAGAGAAAGTATTTGACAAAATCCAATATCCCTTCATGATAAAAGTCCTACAGAGACTGGGAATAGTAGGAACATAACTCAACATAATAAAAACTATCTATGACAAGCCTACAGCCAACATATTACTAAATGGGGAAAATCAAGAAATCAAGAACAAGACAAGGGTGTTCACTGTCCCCACTTTTATTTAATATAGTTCTGGAACTCTTAGACATAGAAATAAGGCAAGAGACACACATAAAAGAGATACAAATTAGAAAGGAAGAGATCAAGTTATCACTATTTGTAGATGACATGATTTGATGCATAAAGGACCCTAAAGACTCTACCAGCAAACTGTTAGAGCTGATAAACACCTACAGCCATGTAGCAGGATAAAAAATAAATACACAGAAATCAGCAGCTTTCCTATATGCTAACAACAAACACACAGAGGATGAAATCAGAGAATCACTTCCATTCACAACTGCATCAAAAAAAAAAAAAAAAAAGTACCTTGGAATAAACCTAACCAAGGAAGTGAAGGATCTCTACAATCAAAACTTTAAAACTCTTAAGACAGAAATTGCAGAAGATGCTAGGAAATGGAAAAACATCCCTTGTTCCTGGATCAGAAGAATCAATATTGCGAAAATGGCAACCTTACCAAAAGAAATCTATACATTTAATGCAATCCCCCTCAAAATTCCAATGGCATTCTTCATGGAAATAGAAAAAAACAATCCAAAAATTCATTTGGAATCACAAAATATCTCAAATATCTGAAATGATACTGAGCAACAAAAATAAAGCTGGTGGTATCACCATTCCTGATTTTAACCTATACTACAGAGCCATAGTAACAAAAACAGCATGGTATTGGCACAAAAGCAGACATGTAGATCAATGGAACAGAATAGAAGACCCAGATGTAAGTCTGGGTAGCTATAGCCACCTGATATTCAATAAAAATGCCAAAAATACTCATTGGAGAAAAGACAGCCTCTTCAGCAAATGGTGTTGGGAAAACTGGATATGTATCTGTAGAAGGATAAAAGTAGATCCTTCTCTCTCTCTCTCCATGCACAAGAATTAAATCCAAATGGATTAAAGACCTTAACATCAGACCTGAAACTCTTAAACTTCTAGAGGAAAAAGTAGGGGGAACCCTTTAACATATTGGTCTTGGCAAAGACGTTCTGAACATAACCCCAGTTGCTCAGGCAATAAAGCCACAGATTAACTGCTGGGACCTTGTGAAATTACAAAGATTTTGTGCAGCAAAGGACACTGTGAATAAAGCGAAGAGGCAACCTACAGAATGGGAAAAAAATCTTTGCCAGCTATGCATCTGATAGAGGATTAATATCTAGGATATACAAAGAACTCAGCAAATTAAATAATAAGAAATCAAACAAGCCAATTAAAAAATGGGCTATGGAACTAAATAGAGAGTTCTCAAAAGAAGAAATACAAATGGCGTATAAGCATCTAAAAAAATGTTGCACAACCCTAGTCATCAGGGAAATGTAGATTAAAACTACGTTGAGATTCCATCTCACTCCTATCAGATTGGCTACCATCATGAAAACAAATGACCATAAATGTTGGCGGGGGTGTGGAAAAAGAGGAACCCTTCTACACTGTTGGTGGGAATGCAATCTGGTCCAGCCATTGTGGAAATCAGTGTGGAGGTTCCTAAGACAGCTAAAAATTGATCTACCATATGACCCAGCTATAGCACTCCTAGGCATATATCCTAAGGACTCATATCATTTCCTTAGAAGTATGTGCTCAACCATGTTTATTGCTGCTCAATTCACAATATCTAGGAAATGGAACCAGCCTAGATGTCCCTCAACTGATGAATGGATAATGAAGATATGGCACATTTATACAATGGAGTTCTACTCAGTGGTAAAGAAAAATGAAGTTATGAAATTTGTAGGAAAATGGATGGATCTGGAAAGGATTATACTAAGTGAGGTAACCGAGGCCCAGAAAGCCAAGCGTCACATGTTCTCCCTCATATGTGGATCCTAGCTACAGATGACTGGGCTTCTGTGTGAGAAGGAAAAAACTCAGTAGCAGAGGCCAGTAAGGTAGAAAAGAGATAGAAAGGGAAGAGGAAGGAAGGGAGGAGGGTACTTAATAGGATTGTATTGTATATCTGTAAGTAGAAGAATAGATTAATGGGGGTGAAAAGGCCCAAAATGAGGTCTGGGGAAGAGATTGAGTAAAGGAATGGTGGAGGGACAGCTAATCAAAATCTAAGAGAATATAAATAAAACATATGTAATCCTACTTTTTTGGACAATGGAACATTCAGGAGCCATATATTGTTGCTAGAAAATTTTCAGTGCCAGGGATGGGATATCTTCCAGTGAGTTGTTGGCCAGGGAGATCCCTGATGCCCCCAAAACATTATAGGCCATTGCTGAGGCCCTTGGTTTCCCACCAGGAATAGATGGTAAGACCCTATTGCTGAAGACTCCATATACTTGGGGTGCAAGGCCACTGAGAAATCTTGCTGGAACTGAGCTGATAACCTCCTCCATGTAGACCAGCTGACAGAAAGCGGGAAGAAGCATGCAGTTCAATGGGAGCCTTATAATTGGCCAGCCAGGCCAAATGAACCAATGGGTGCAATAGTGGCATGTCTGTCATGGTGGAAACCAACTGCCCTCTAATTGGACTGGAGGCCCACTCCATGGGAAGGGAATACATCCCTGATACTGAAAACTTAAAACAGGGGTAGTCATGAGCCCTAGGGGCGTAACGTCTGCTGTTGTCTGGCCAAATGTATATACTATGCTTATCAAATTTCCCAGTAAACACTTCTGTTAATGTTCACACCCTTATATTAATGCTACTCTCACTTTTGGTTGAGAATCTTCTCTTTTCAGATGGCAGTGACCTTGGGACGACTCAGAAGGTATCACGGTGATAGAAAGAAATGACTGTAGTGCTCAGCACTGCAATATCTGTATCACACCTTCAAAGGCTCTGGGTCTAATGCGGAAGAGGTGGCGGAAAGAATGTAAGAGCCAAAGGAAGGGCAGGACTCCGTACAACATGCTCCCTCCAGACACAAAATGGCCTGGATATCCATGGCCTCACAGTGCCTGATACTACCTGCATAAAACCATCATAAGAGGAGGAAAAGATCAAGACATCAAAAGTAAAAGAGAGACTGATTGAGATGGGGAGGGAGTATGATGGAGACTGGAGTTTCAAAGGGGTAAGTAGGGGGAGGGAAGGTATTACCATGGGGTATTTTTTATAATCATGGAAGTTGTTAAAAACAAAAAAATTTTAAAAAATTAAAAAATGAGCTATGGAACTAAATAGACAGTTCTCAAAAGAAGAAATACGAATGACGTATAAGCATCTAAGGAAATGTTGTACAACCCTAGTCATCAGGGAAATGCAGATTAAAACTAAGCTGAGATTCCATCTCACTCCTGTCATATTGGCTACCATCATCAAAACAAATGACCATAAATGCTGGTGAAGATGTGGAAAAACAGGAACCCTTCTACACTGTTGGTGGGAATGCAATCTGGTTCAGCCATTGTGGAAATCAGTGTGGAGGTTCCTAAGACAGCTAAAAATACATCTGCCATATGACCCAGCTCCTAGGCGTAAATCCTAAGGCCTCATCTCATTACCTTAGAGATACTTGTTCAATCATGTTTATTGCTGCTCAATTCACAATAGCTCGGAAATGGAACTAGCCTAGATGTCCCTCAACTGATGAGTGGATAATGAAGATATGGCACATTTATACAATGGAGTTCTACTCAGCAGTAAAGAAAAATGAAGTTATGAAATTTGCAGGAAAATGGATGGATCTGGAAAGGATTATACTAAGTGAGGTAACCGAGGCCCAGAAAGCCAAGCATTGCATGTTCTCTCTCATATGTGGATCCTAGCTACAGATGATTGTACTTCTGTGTGAGTAGGAAGAAAATGCAGTACCAAAGGCCAGTAAGGTAGAAAAGAGATATAAAGTGAAGAGAAAGGAGGGAGGGGGGTACTTAATAGGATGGTATTTTATATATATGTAAGTAGAAGAACAGATTAATGGATGTGAAAAGGCCCAAGTGAGGTCAGGGGAAGAGACTGAATAAAGGAAAGGTGGAGGGAGGGCTAATCAAAATCTAAGAGGATATAAATAAATCATATAGAAACCTACTTTTTTGGACAATGGAACACTAAAGAGCTGTAGATTGTCACTAGAAAATTTTCAGTGCCAGGGATGGATACCTTCCAGTGAGTTGTTGGCCAGGGAGGTTTCTCATGCCCCCCAAACATCACAGGCCATTGCAAAGGCCCTTGGTTCCCCACCAGGAATAGATGGTAAGACTCTGTTGCTGAAGGCTCCACATACTTGGGCTGCAAGGCCACTGAGAAATCCTGCTGGAACTGAGCAGAAAGCTGGAAAAAGCCATTCTGCATGTAGTTCAATGGGAGAAAGAGAAATCACCAGTGAAGATACTCAACAGTGGAAACTGCAAGCCAGGTCAAATGAGCCAATGGGTGCAATAGTGGCATGTCTGTCATGGTGGAAACCAACTGCCCTCTAACTGGACTGGAGGCCTGCTCCATGGAAGGGAATACATCCCTGATACTGAAAACCTAAAACAGAGGTAGTCATGAGTCCTAGGGGTGAAATGTCTGCTGCTGTCTGGCTAAATGTATATATTATGCTCATCAAACTGTCCAGTAAGCACTTCTCTTAATGTTTATACCTATATATTAATGCTACTGTCACTTTTGGTGGACAACCTTCTCACTTTAGTTGGCAGTGACCTTGGGATGACTCAGAAGGCATCATGGTGCTGGGTAGAAGTGACAGGAGTGCTCAGCACTGCAATATCTCTACCACACCTTCCAAGGCTCAGGGTCCATTGTGGAAGAGGTGGGAGAGAATGTAAGAGCCAAAGGAAGGGTAGGACTCCTTCCAACGTGTTCCTCCAGACACAAAATGGCCTGGATATCCATTACCTCACAGTGCCTGACACTACCTACACAAGACCATCATAATTGGAGGAAAAGATCATGACATCAAAATAAAAGAGAGACTGATTGAGAGGATGGTATATGATGGAGAATGGAGTTTCAAAGGGGAAAGTAGGAGGAAGGAGGGCATTACCATGGGATATTGTTTATAATCATGAAAGTTGTTAATAAAAAAAATAATAAAAAGAATATGGGATGGAGAGATTGCTTAGTGGTTATGCACTTGCCTGTGAAGCCTAAGGACCCCCGTTCAAGGCTCGATTCCCTAGGACCCGCGTTAGCCAGATGCACAAGGGGGTGCAGGCATCTGGAGTTTGTTTGCAGTGGCTGGAGGCCCTGGTGTGCCCAATCTCTGTCTCTCTCTCTATCTGCTCTCTCTATCTGCCTCTTTTTCTCTCTGTCTGTCACTCTCAAATAAATAAATAAAAAATAAACAACAACAACAAAAAGAATAGTAGGTGATTGCCTACCTGCTGTTGGTAGGTTTGAAGAACTTAATTTTAAATGATAGACAGATATGCCTATCATTTTAAAAGGACAGACACCATGTATTCCCCCAGTTCACCGTCAACATCCCACATGGACCATTACAATATATTGTTGAAAAATATTATTTATTTGCAATGAGAAAGAGAAGAGGGAGGGAGGGAGAGAGAGAGAGAGAGAGAATGAGTGTGCCAGGGCCTCTAGCCATTGTGAACGAACTCCAGGTGCATGTACCACTTTGTGTATTTGGCTTTACATGGGTACTGGGGAATCAAACCCTGGTTGGTAGGCTTTACAGGAAAGTGCTTTAAAAAACAACTTTGTTTTTGTTCATTTTTTATTTATTTGAGAGCAACAGACAGAGAGAGAAAGGCAGAGACAGAGAGAGAGAGAAAGAGAGAGAGAGAAAGACAGAGAATGGGCGTGCCAGGGCCTCCAGCCACTGCAAACGAACTCCAGATGTGTGCGCCCCCTTGTGCATCTGGCTAATGTGGGTCCTGGGGAATGGAGCCTTGAACCAGTGTCCTTAGGCTTCACAGGCAAACGCTTAACTGCTAAGCCATTTCTCCAGCCCAGGAAAGTGCTTTAATTGCTGGGCCATTGCTCCAGCCCCCATGTATATGTATATGTACATAAATAGTTGTTGTTTTTTGAGGTAGGGTTTCGATCTAGTCCAGGCTGACCTGGAATTTACTATGTAGCCTCAGGGTGGCCTCGAACTCATGGTAACTCTCCTACCTCTGCCTTTCGAGTGCTGGGATTAAAGGCGTGCACCACCACAGCCAACTAAAGATTTATTTTTATTTATTTATTGGTGTGGCGGGGGGGGGGGAGAGTGTGAAAACGGGCATGCCAGGGTTCCTAGCCACTGCAGATGAACTCCAGACACCTGCACCACCATGTGCATCTGGCTTATGTGGGACCTGGAGAATTGAACCTGGGTCCTTAGGCTTTGCAGGCATGTGCCTTAACTGCTAAACCATCTCTCCAGCCCCCATTATGATACTTTGATAAATTATTCTCTCTTGGACCAGGCTTTACCACAACCCTTCCAACCTGTACTCCTCACTCTCCCTATCTCTACTCCAATTCTCACCAGCTCCATGCAGTCTCCTCTGCTACTCTACCTCCTCAGCTCTGTACACTCTCTATACAAATGCAATACAGCCTCCTCTTACCCATGTAAGCTGACTGCAAAATCACCTGGCAAGGAAGATCAGGGCAGGCACGGTGGTACCTCTTCCTGTTGGGGAATGCTCATCTACATGCAGTTGCTCAAATGCTGGAGAGTTTCCACCTTTCACAAAAGGGAGGGTGCTGGCCCCCATGTGGCCCCCAGTATGGGCTGGTTCTCTTGTGGATATATTCTCTGAACTGGACAAATACCAATGGTGTTTTCAGTAATTTTTTGACAGAAAGATCCCAAACATGCCAAAACAGGTTAGTGTAGAGTATACGACTTCAAATGTTACCCTTACCAAGTACAGTGACTGATGCCTATAATCCCAGCACTTGGGAGGCTGAGGTAGGAGGATTTCCATGAGTTCGAGACTAACCTGGGCTACAGAAATGAGTTCCAGGTCAGCCTGGACTACAGTAAGATCTTCCCTCAAAACACACACACAAAAATAATGTGCTATTAGTATATTGGGCTTTATATAATACCACATAAGGAGAGGAAAAGGTGATTACATTTTAGAAAAGCAATCAAATAAAAATATGTAAAACCAAATTCAAACTAAAACCAGTTGAGGGCTGAGGAGGTTGCTCAGTGGTTAAAGGTATATGTTTGCAAAGCCTGATGACCTGGGTTCAATTCTCCAGTATCCACATATGGCCAGATGCACAGAATGGAAAGTCTGGAGTTAGTTTGCAGTAAAAGCCCCTGTTGCTCTCTCTCTTTCTTCTCATAAAAAAAGTTGAAAGTTGAGGGGCTGGAGAGATGACTCAGTGGTTAATGTGCTTGTTTGTAAAGCCTGATGGCCTTAGTTCAATTCCCAGTACCTACGTAAAAGCCAGATACACATGAGTCTGGAGTTCATTTGCAGTGGCAGGAGGCCCTGGCATGCCCACACTTTCTCTCTTTCTCCCCTTGCAAATAAATAAGTAAAACTTTTATTAAAGTTAAAAATAATTTCATTAATATGTTTTGCCAGGTGTGGTGGGCACACGCCTTTAATCCCAGCACTCAGGAGGCAGAGGTAGGAGGATCGCCGCGAGTTCGAGACCACCCTGAGACTCCATAGTGAATTCCAGGTCAGCCTGGGCTAGAGTGAGACCCTACCTCGAAAAACCAAAAAAAAAAATAATAATTTCATTAATATGTTTTATATAACAAAACATATCCAAAATATAATTGTTTGTAATGTACAAGAATTCAGCCAGGGCCTGGAGGGATGGCTCAGCAATTAGAAATTCAGCCTGGTGTGGTGATGCACACCTTTAATCCCAGTACTTGGGAGGCAGAGGTAGGAGGATCACTGTGAGTTCCAGGTCAACCTTGGCTAGAGTGAGACCCTAACTGAAAAACAACAGAACAAAATTTAAATAATAAATTATTTATTTCTGAAGCTGTCCAGCTAATGTTTTAAAATTTATTTTTCATTTATATGAGAGAGAGGTACAGTGAGAGAGGCAAGAAAGAGAGTGAATATGGGCACTGAAGGACCTCCTGCTACTGCAAACAAACTCCAGACACATGTACCACTTTGTGCATCTGACTATGTGGTTACTGGTAAATCAAACCCAGGCTGTTATGCTCTTCAAGAAAGTGCCTTTAACTGCTGAACCATCTCCTCAGCCATTCTTTTTGTTGTTGTTGTTAAATTTTAAATTTATTTTATAATTAGCATACACAATAACAAGTTTCCTTATAGCATTTTCATACATATTTAGTTTTGGTTGACTGACACCTTTTACTTTTTGTGGTTATACTAAATATCTGATATCTATATATTTTACACTTAATGCATACTGAAATTCATAATAGCTAATGGCCACACTGTGCTGGTAGTTATGGTAATGGGTAGCGCAGCTTTCAGACCACATGCAGTGTCTCATGAGAGCATTTAATGATGCCTGATATCTGTTATTCTGATGCGATTGTTTTCCTTGGCTCGGGTTCTGGCCCTCAAAACAACAGGCTTGAATTTCAGAATCCGTACTTAGGTTCTACATTGTTACTTTTGCAGCAGACTGTCCTAAGGCTAATGGGAACCAAGAACAGCACGCAGAGGCAAACCTTCTTCGTAAGAATTTGTTTGCTGGAACCCCTGCAAGCAACTTCTTAGGGATCTTGAGTACGTCAGCACAGAAATATATTTTTTTTTCAAATTTTTTTATTAACAACTTCCATGATTATAAAAAATATCCAACGGTAATACCCTCCCTCTCCCCACTTTCCCCTTTGAATCTCCATTCTCCATCATATCTCCTCCCCCTCTCAATGAGTCTCTTATTTTGATGTCATGATCTTTTCCTCCTATTATGATGGTCTTGTGTAGGTAGTGTCAGTACTGTGAGGTCATGGATATCCAGGCCATTTTGTGTCTGGGGGGAGCACGTTGTAAGGAGTCCTACCCTTCCTTTGGCTCTTACATTCTTCCCGCCACCTTTTCTGCAATAGTCAGCATGGAAATATTAACTTGTCGTGGAATCCCAAGATGGAAGTTGGTGAATCTGCTTTCTTTTGGGGCTGTTTTGAGGTATTTATTCAGCCTGGAAATCTCTGTGCAGCTGAGGCTGGCCTCTTCCTCTTTCAGCTTGCTTCAGCCTCTCAAGGGGTAGGATTCCAGGCGTGAGCCACCATGCTAGGCTGAGCCATGTATGCTTAAAATAGATAATGCGGGGCCCTGGGGAGATTGCCCAGTGGTCAGAGGCACTTACTTACAAAGCCTGCCGGCCCAGGTTCAACTGCCCTGCCACACATGTAAAGCTGGATGCAAAAAAGTAGCACAAATGTCTGGAATTTGTTTGCAGCAAGAGATTCTGACATGCCCCCACACACGTACAAATACAAATAAATAAATAAGTATTAGAATTAGATAGTGGAATGTCTTTTGTAGTATGACAGATGAGTAAATGCCAGGATTTTCAATCCTCACTCAGAACTGCCAGACTTACCCAGGTCTCGAGTTTCCTTCTCCAGTGTTCATTCATGCAACAATCCTGAGAGCCTAGGATGTACTACAAACTTCTCCAGGCACGGGCAACAAAGCTCTCAGCAAGACTGGCA
The DNA here is from genome assembly GCA_036346955.1 of Dipus sagitta. NCBI lineage: Eukaryota > Metazoa > Chordata > Mammalia > Rodentia > Dipodidae > Dipus > Dipus sagitta. The sequence continues at coordinate 30,764,045 of CM070772.1, forward strand.
ATGCCACTGCTTTCATGTAATGTGGATTTTAGTCTTCAAAGACATCTTTTTGTTTTTGGCAACTCCTTGCCTTAATAAAATTTTAAGCATTTCTTATTACAGAAACTTTAAGCATATACAAAAGCTGAAAGAAATATAATTTTCCATCGTCCAGTTTCAACAATGGATTCATAGCCCATCTTGTTTCATTGATACTCTGCTGTCCCTTTCGCTCATTTTCAATGACTCTGGCAGCTCAGATATCACCTCATTTCACTGACAGATGATTTTTAATATTACATGTTCCCCTCTGGATACTGAGATTTACAGTTATCTTCACCACTGGTGGCAGTTTGCACAAGCGATTATGTATGCATGTATGCAATGATTATATAATATATGTATATATGCTGTATATCCTTCTATATTCTTGTTACTACCCACCATAAAGAATAGTTGCATAGGTATAAAGCAGGTAAGCCCTTACCTCAAAAAAAAAAATATTAAGCTCTCTTAGAAACAGGAGTGTGCTCATGTTTTTAATTCATCATGTTACACTTAAAACCTTCAATGGATTCTTACCATATTTATTTATTTATTTATTTTTGAGGTAGGATCTCACTCTAGTCCAGGACAACTTGGAATTCAGTATGTAGTCTCAGGCTCATCTTGAACTCACAGCGATTCTCCTACCTATGCCTCCCAAGTGCTGGGATTAAAGGTGTGTGTCACCACGCCAGGCTATTCTCACCATATTTTAAAGAAAACCTAGTCCAATTTTTTCTTTTTTCACCCAAGGCAGGGTTTCACTCTAGCCCAGGCTGACCTGGAATTCACTATGTAGTCTCGGGGTGGCCTTGAACTCACAGTGATCCTCCTGCCTCTGTCTCCAAGTGCTGGGATTAAAGGCATGCACCATCATGCCTGGCTCTAGTCCAAAAATTTTTTTTTTGTTTTGTTTTGTTTTGTTTTTTTTTTTCGAGGTAGGGTCTCACTGTAGCCCAGGCTGACCTGGAATTTACTACGGAGTCTCAGGGTGGCCTCGAACTCACGGCGATCCTCCTACCTCTGCCTCCCGAGTGCTGGGATTAAAGGCGTGCGCCACCACGCCCGGCTTTAGTCCAAAAATTTTAAATGACATCTCTAAATTCCTTTCTTCCACCCAACTAGAAATGCTCCCACTTCTTTGGCCTTTTTAAAGATGTTGGCTCTTCTTGTTCTCAGGAGCAGCCCATGAGCTATTATGTGAACCTGAAATGCTCCTGTCTGTACTTTGTTTCACATGGATAACTTCTGTTCATTCTTCACTTTCCCTCATTACTTAAGTATCATGTCCTTAGGGAAGCTCTCCTTTGAGTCCTGTCTACAAATGCTTCAATGATCTACATCTCCCTCTATTGTCTTTCATATTACCCATCATAATTATACACTATGTCTACATGATTATTTTCAAATATCTTTCTTCTCTAGTAAGCCATAAGCTCCACTGGGCAGATACTGTTTATTTTTGTTCACCATTGTGTTTTGAACAAGCATTGGAAATCGAGTAGACCTCCAGCAAACATCTGCTAACTGAATGGAATGGAGTCAGCAAAATACAAATGTTGAATATAGATGTTAAAGGGAGTACCTGATGAAACAAGGGGGATTAAGTTTAGAGGATTAGATGGAAGGTAAACTATGTGCATATTAAAGAATAAAATAAGCATGAAATAAATACCAAAGAGAGTCAAAGGCTTGTTAGAATGGTTATCTTAGGGGAAATCATATTCAGTTGAGGTTAAAAAGGGATGACTGATTTCACAGAAGGGATAGATGGATGTTCAGATTTTTATTTTTAAGGTGAGGTCTCACTCTAACCTAGGCTGACCTGGAACTCACTCTTTAGCCCCAGGCTGGCCTTGAACGCATGGCATTCCTCCTACCTCTGCCTCCCAAGTACTGGGATTAAAGACACATACCACCATGCCCTACTGATGTTTAGATTTTAATATTTAACTAGTTCTTTGAATTTATGAAAACAGAGTGAGGTGGCTGGAGAGATGGCTCAGCAGTTAAAGGCACTTGCAAACCCTGATAGTCTGGGTTTGATTCCCCAGTACCCATGTAAACCCAGAATACATCTGGCGTTCGTTTGCAAGTGGCAAGAGGCCCTGGTGTGCCCAATCTTATTTTCTCTCTCCCTGCTTGCAAATAAATAATAAAATACTAAGGCAACAGCGAATTGGGAACGATTCAATTTGTGTCATCCAGGAAGATGGTGATTGATACGGAGTTAGATGTGCATAAAGGTTCCTGGAGGGTAGTGCCTGTGAAAGGGGAGGAGGAAGCAGGACTGGCCAGGGGAGCCATTGGATTGTCAGTGTAGAGCTGACACAGCTTCTGTCATTCCACCCAGGAACAGGTCCTTACTCGATGCTGTGCTCAGTTTTTGGCTAGTGCTAGTCTGGGAGAAGAGTTGTGCTGGAAATAGTGAAACCTTGGCTTGAAAGCTGAGGTAAGCTTAAGATGAACAGCTGGAGGTCGTTGGCTAGCTACATGGACAGCTGGACAATAATCCTTTTGTGAAAATTCTTTCTTTATTTGAGAGGGAGTAAGAGATAAAGAGGCATGGGGGGGGGAAGGAGGGAGGGAGAGAACGGACACACCAGGGCCAGGGCCTCTAGCCACTGCAAACCAACTCCATACACATGTGCCACCTTGTACAATTGGCTTTATGTGGGTACTGAGGAATTGAACTCGGGTTTTTAGGCTTTGCAGGCAAGCACTTTAACTGCTAAGTCTTTTTTTTCCTTTTCTTTTTGTAATTAAGGTGGGGCAAGATTCCCCCAAAAGGGAAGCAAACTTGTTATAAGAGAAGCCAGCACTAGGGAATGGGGGGGAGGTGTCTTCCTCGGGCTCAGACACGTCACTTTTCTCCCAGATCCCCCCACCCCTCACCATAGTCACCTGTTATCCAACCTCCTCAAACCCCACAGCCAGCCCGAAGCACAAAGAATGCACAGGACACATACGGGAAAGAAGACAAGAGAAAAGCTTCCAGCTGCCGACATTTCTCTGGAAAAGGTGGAGGGGCTCACGCAGGGTTCCTGCATCACTTTTAAAGTCGAGCATCCATCATACCAAGGGGATTCTGGTCACATCTGTCTCCCCATCAACCCCCCCCCCCATCCTGCCCAGGGGTCCAGCTTGATGCTGTCTTGGCAACCTGCCCCCGCATCCTCCACCCCCATCCTGTCCTGCAGGCCCCTGCTCACCCTGGTGACCCGGAGCACCATGGCTCTTTCTTTTTTCCAGGCTGAGTTATTTTTATTTTTATTTTTCGAGGTAGGGTCTCACTCTATCCCAGGCTGACCTGGAATACACTATGTAGTCTCAGGGTGGCCTCGAACTCACAACAATCCTCCTACTTCTGCCTCCTAAATGCTGGGATTAAAGGTGTGCACCACCCTGGCTCCAGATTGAGCTTTTAAACAAGACTCTGAAAGCATCATTGTGAGGAACAGGATGATGTCCATCAATGAAGGGAGAGAACTAGAGAATGTAAGGAGGAGTTGAGCATACCCAATACTCCTGGGATCAGGCCACCAAAGGCAAAAAATAAATAAATAAATAAATAAATAAATAAATAAATAAATAAATAAAATAAAAAATTAAGAGGTACAGGCCTGGTGGAAGATGTATCGTTCTCTGGCCTGTCTGAAGTCTTTTCTCCTGCATATCTCCTTCAATAAATAGCTTTTGCTGTTTCACATGTTGTGTTGTCAGGAGACACAAAGGAATGAGCTTGAATCTCAGCTCTTAAAGAGCTCACATTTGGAGGTGAGAAAGATGAGAAAACTAAATAAAATATTTTAACTTCTCTTCTACAAGCCAGAAACCAAAGGGCAACTACTTTTGTCTAAGGCTAAGATGCCAGTGAGGAAATGGCATTTGAACGAGGAAAATTATTCTGAGCAAAAGGAACAGCACAGGGCCTTGAGAGACCAGAAGATGTTGAAGAACTGTGAAGTATTTAACAAATACTGAAGATTCCATACTGCATATGTTACTGAATAGAGAAAAGTAGTATATTATGGCTAGTTTAGTCTTCTCTGGGTAGTAGAAATTACTGCATTAGCTAAGTTTCTAAACCTTGCAAGGTAGGGCCATGTGACAAATCTTAGTAAATACATGAGGGCTGGGGATATGGCTCAGTTGGCAGAGTGCCTGCCTCGCACTCACAAAGCCCTGGCTTCAGTCGCTAGCACTGCATCAACAGGGAATAGTGGCACACTTCTGCAATCCCAGCACTGTAGAGGTGGAGGCAGCAGGAGCAGAAGTTCAAGGTCATCCTTTGCTACACACAGTTTGAGGACAATTTGGGCTATAAGAGAGCCGATTTCAAAAAGTTACAAAAGAGCCGGATGTAGTGGTGCATGCCTTTCATCCTAGCACTCAGGAGGCAGAGGTAGGAGGATTGCTGAGAGTCTGAGGCCAGCCTCGGACTACAGAGTCAGTGCCAGGTCAGCCTATGCTACAGTGAGACCCTACCTTGAGGCCCTCCCCCTAAAAGATAATAACAGTAATAAAAGATTGAAAAATAAACACATGAATTTGATGAGCTTTGTTTAGATATGTTATAGTGCCACTATTGATGAGTTCAATACTGATGAATCAACTATATTGAATAAAGTGTCTTTAAACAGAAACACACAAAACATGATCATTTATTAATTGGCAAAAATGCTGTGACTACATGCTCTCAGAACCTCCTGTATTACCTCCTAGGAGCAATGATTTCTTCTATACTGCTCATTCATTGGCTGTTTTACAGAACATAATTACCATCAGTAAGGAAAATTCAGTGTATGTCTTTTATATTTCTTTTTTAAAAATAACTTCCATAAATAAAAATCAAAATAAAATACCATGATCATAATTCCTTTTAACCGTACCCCCTTTCCCTTTCCAAATTCCCCCTCCACCCAATCACTTATTTTTTAAAAAAATATTTTATTTTTATTTATTACAGAGATAGAGGGAGTGAGAAAGAGAGAAAATGGGCACACCAGAGCCTCTAGCCCCTGCAAATGAACTCCAGACACATGTGCCACCTTGTGCATCTGGCTTATGCGGGTTCTGGGGAATTGAACCTGGATCTTTAGGCTTCATAGGCAAGTGGATTAATTCATAAGCCATCTCTTCAGCCCTCGTGAATCCCTTCTTTCTTAACTAGAGTAAGTTGTATAACAGAGGTTAAAAAAGCTGTTGCTGGGCTGGGGAGAGAGCTCCGAGATTAAAAGCACTTTCTTGAAAAGCCTAATGGTGCAAGTTTGATCCCCCAGTACCCACATAAAGCCAGATGTACAGAAATGGCACATGCATATGGAATTCACTTGCAGTAGCAGGAGGCCTGGTATGCCCATTCTTTCTCTGTCCTTGCAAATAAATAAAATATGTAATCTTTACAAAAAAACTGTTGCTGGGCTGGAGAGATAGCTCAGAGGTTAAAAGTGCTTGCTTGCAAAGTCCAAAGGCATGAGTTCAATTCCCTAGTACCCACATAAAGCCAGATGCACAAAGTGGCACATGTGTCTGGAGTTCATTTGCAGTGGTAGGAGGCCTGGTGTGCCCATTCTCTCTCTCTCTCTCTAATAAAGAAAGAAAGGATAAATAGATATTTTTAAAATATTGCTATCATTTAGGAAGAATAAGAGAAAACTTTAAACATCCTGGTAAAAGAAAAAAACACAAAAAATATCAGTAGTAGTGATATTAGTGAAGGATGGGCAACATTTGAAGAGTCAGAAGAAGACATATAGGCATTCTTTGTAGCAAATAACAAAAGCAAATAAATTTACCTGGAGGCTATTTGATAGAAGCCTTGGAAGGCTAGAGTAGAGGACAGAGCAGTTGGTGATGAAGTTGAAAATACTGGCACAGTGGCTGGGCAGCAAGGCTAGACAATAAAATATGACTTTAGGTTCTCTCAGCAATATAAAATTTGCAAACACATTTTATTATATATAATCTAAAATTTACCATTTTAAAACATTTACTTGTTTATTTATTTTCAAGCAGAGGGGGAGGGGAAGGTAGAGAGAGAGAATGGGCATGCCAGGGCCTCCAGCCTCTGCAAATAAATTCCAGACACACGCATCACTTTGTGATCTGGCTTTACGCGGGTACTGGGGAATCGAACCTGGGTCTTTTGGCTTTGCGGGCAAGCACCTTAACTGCTGAGCCATCTTCCCAGCCCCAAATTTACCATTTTTAATGTACAATGACATTAGACATAGTCAAATTATTTGACCATCAGTGCCATCAACTTCCAAAACATTTTTATAATCCTAAACTGAATCTCTACACCACAGAAAACAACTCCAAATTTTCCTCCCTGCCTGCTTCTCACCCTTCTCTCCTGGCAGTCACCACTCTACTTCCCGCATCTTCTGCTACCCCTAGACATCTCTGTAAGTGGAATTACACATATTTGTCCTTTCATGTCTCGCTTCAGTTGGTTAAATCACTTTAATCAACACCTTGAGTATTCATTAGCTTGAATATAAGTTACATGTGACTCTAGAGTGCTATTTTAGAACCAATGTCTAGTTATGTACTTGATAATCTTTCCACTTACTGCTGAAGGACACTTCACTCTAGTAAATTATAAATGCAGAGTTCATAGGAATAATTTAGTAGACCACTGTCTCTCATCAAGAACGTTTTTGTTGGGCTGGAGAGATGGCTCAGCTGTTAAAAGTCACTTACTTGCAAAGCCTTATAGCTCTGGTTCGAGTCCCCAGTACCCACATAAAGCCAGATGCACAAAGTGGCACATACCTTTGGGGTTTGTTTGCAGTGACAAGAGGCCCTGATGGAGCCATACTTTTTCTTTCAAACTCTCAAATAAAGGAAAAAAATTTTTTTTTTTTTTTTTTTGCAAGGAGAAAGAGAGAGAGAGAGAGAGAGAGAGAGAGAGAGAATATGAGAGTGAGTGTACCAGGGCCTCTTGACTCTGCAAATGGACTCTAGATGCATGTACCACTTTGTGCACATGGCTTTACTGGTTACTAGGGAAGTGAACCAGGGCTGTAAGGCTTTTGCAAGCAAGTGGCTTTAACTGCTGAGCCATCCTTCCAGGCTCTCACAACTTTCTTACTATTGTGTCTGTAGCTTGTGAACTACTTTCATTCCACTGTGGCTCATGGGCTTTACTCTTTGCTAGCTCCTCACCTAAAAGCATGTAATAGGCAGGAACCAAATTTGATGGACCACCCATGATAATTTGGGATTTTTTTTTTTAAGGTTAGGCATGTAGCTCAGTGTTTAAAGGACAAAGACTGCAGGCCTAGGTTTGATTCCCCAGTACCCACGTTAAGGCCAGATACACAATGTGGTACATGCAGCTCAGTTCATTTGCAGTGGCAAGAGGCCCTGATGGACACATACTCTCTCTCAAATAAATAACTTCCTTTTACTTATTGCAGGTGTGTATGTATTTATTGGTGCACCAGGGTCTCTTGCTGCTGCAAATAAATGTCCTCAAAGGGCCTTTACGTGGGTGGCAGAAGAATTGAACTCAGCCTTACATGCTTTGAATGCTAACCGCTGCTGAGCCATCTCCCCAGCTCCTGAAAGCTTTTTTTTTTTTTTCTTTAAAAAAATATTTCATTTATTTGAGAGAGAGAGAGAGACAGGAATGGAGGGAGAGAGGAAGAGGCAGATAGAGAATGAGCGTTGCCAGGACCTCCAGCCACTGCAAACGAACTCTAGACACGTGCACCACTTTGTGCAGCTGGCTTACATGGATGGGTACTGGGGAATCGAACCTGGGTCCTTACGCTTCTTTAAACACTAAGCCATCTCCCCAGCCCCTGAAAGCTTTTTTTTTTTTTTTTTTCTGACATGATAATTGACAGTTGACTATGCCGCAAACGAAGACCCTCTAATACATAACAAGACTATCTTTGGTTAGGGAAGGTTATCTCACCTTGGTTTTGGGGAAAAATTGTATATTACGACTCGGCCAAACAAGTCCAATTAATTTTGGACTGACAACCCCCACCCCACCCAATGCTCTGCAGGTCTGTGTCACTGAGTTGGATCAGACCAGGCTGCGTTTACTGTTTAGGTGGTCGTGACAGCACACACAGCATGTGGCATAGGTAGTACTGAGGCACACCAGGGAGCTACCCAGGGAGGACATCCGGTGGCCCTACCCGCAGGTTCGTCCCAGTTGAGCTTGGCATGGCCGGCCCTTAGAGGACAAACGGGGGAACTCGCACATTTTGAAGTCAGCGGCTTTCGCACAGTCCTCGCAAAATAAGAAAGCGACTGTCGTTAGCCCTTCGGAGAACCAAAGGAGCGTGGGCGGGCGGGGGGGGGTGGGAAACAGCACGGGGGGGGGGGGGAGGCGAGAGCATGCGCACGCAACGGAACCATGCAAAGCCCCAGTACGCTCTCGGCGGAACCTACGTCTCTTCCCAGCAGGCCTTGGGAGTCACCGCGAGACTTCCTCCATTCTCGCGAGATTTATCGGCAGCCATCTTCTTGGGGGTGCTGGGAGCAGGGAAGACCCCCCGAATCGTTCCCATTGAGCTGCCCTTCGCTTTTTAAAAAAAATTTCTTTTTTTTTTTCCTTACCTCTCGCTTTCTTGACTTTTGCTTCTGCCACGTTGCCAAACCAGGAGCAGGAGCAGTCCCGTAGGGGACAGCGTGGAAGCCCGGGTGTAAGCGCGTTCTGCGCTCTTCTTTCGGGAAGCTTCTCTGGGGAGCAGGGCACGGGGGAGGGCCCGGGCGAACCGTTGCCGTCTCAGCCTGGGCCCCGGGGTCTGGAGCCGGGGGTGGGGGGAGGCGTGGGGGAGAAGCCGCAGGCACCCCGTGGGCTCGCGGCCTACGGCGGCGGGCCCCGCCGAGCTGCTCCGCGGGTCGGGGCCTCGCAGGAACCCGCCACCGGCGGCGCGGCCCACGCGGGCGGCGGCGGCGGCGGCGGCGGAGGAGGAGGAGCAGGGGGCGGCCGCGACCCGGGCGGGGCGGAGGACAGCGACGGGCCTCGGGGCCGCGGTGGATGGTGTCTAAAATGATCATTGAAAACTTCGAGGCGCTCAAGTCCTGGCTCAGCAAGACCCTCGAGCCCATGTGAGTAAGCTCCCTGTCCGGGGGAGGGGGCGGCCTATAGTCTTGCAGGGCTGGCGGGTGCACTGAGTCGCTGAGCAGGTTCCCCAGAGTGCCCTTCACCCCCCGGGGGGCGGCCTCCACGTTCAGGCTCACGACACCCCGAGTGCTGGAGGTGAGCTTGGTTTGTGATCTGTGAACCGATGTCTTGTGCTTTTGTGTGTTCCCGTTAGGTCTAGACAACACCTCCCCCTCACCCCCATGCACCTGTGTTTTCCGAAGGCTTTTTCTTTCCCTTTAACGACTCCTAGGTCACCAACTGTTTTACTCTTTTTTTTTTTTTTTTTGGATTAGGGATTAACACAGTTCGGGTTTAAAATCTCAAGTTTCACGTAAATACAATCTCTGAAAAAAAGGCCACGTCTCCCATGTGCTGTCTGGCCTCATCTGCACCTCTCTTAACTGATGGAACATGTAACAGGTGCTGATGTGCCCAGCAATACTTCTTCCCCTGTCCCTTTTTTTTTTTTCTGCCTCCACGTTTGTTCACTTGGAGAGGAGGGGGGATTTAGTCGTCATCCATATGGAATATTTAGCAGTTTTGAACAGCATGCTTTAATTTGGGAATGAGCGTGCTGAAGCGTGCTACACTGGAACGTTTTAAGGAATGTTGTGTGGATTTATTTAATGCAAAATGCACTGTGGACAAAGTGCTTTATTAGACTCGGTTGATTAAAATACAATGGCTGATCATTCACTCCACTCACTCAGTGCATTTATTAAGCTCCTACTGTGTACTGTGGGACACATTGGGACCAGAGCTTTTACGTTTCCGAAGTTGACGAGGTACAGTAAATAAGACTTGGGAGATGTCATCAGTTACGACAGTTTAGTAGAGGATCCTGTGAAAGTGATTAGGTGGTGCAGCTACAATACCTTGGTGGTCAGTAACGATATCTGAGCAGGTGACGCTTGAAAGACTAAAGAGGAGAAGGAACCGCATGTGTGAGAGTCTGGGGGAAAGAATGCTGTTGGCTGATAAACGGCACATGTAAATCTTTGTAATAGCAATGATTGTGGTGTGTGGAAAAATGGGCTTGGTTATGAGAAAGAGGGAGGAATGAACCAGAAGTTGGCAAAGTAGGCTGGGGCCTAATCATATGGGACCTTTAGGCCATGGTCAGGATTTAGGATTTGACTTAAGATACAGTGGAAAAATATTAGGTTACTAAGTATTCCTACTTTATGGAGACTTAAGGGGGCAAGAATATTGAAGCGAAGGGGTCTATTTTGAAGGGTATTTTAGGCAGCGATGTGGAAAGTTTGTGTTAGATGAGAGTGGAGACAGAACCAAACATACTTTACAAGTAGATCTGATAGAACTTGGTGAAAAATTGGATGTGGGACATGAGGTGAAGAAAAATCAAGTATGGTGCTCAAGTTAGTCTAAGCAACTGGCTGGATGATAGAAGAAAAGGCTGGGGAGCATGTGGGTTGAGGGGAGAAGAGAGTGGTGGTTGGTTTTCAGTGAGTGTGCGGTGTTTGTTGTTTATCCAAGGGAATGTTAGATTTTGAAGTCTGGAACTCAGGCCAGGATTAGAGAAATCGAGAGTCCAGCTGTATTTGAAGCCATAGAATTACGGGAGATTTCCTGGGAAGAATTTAGAATGTAGAATAGAAAGAGGGTCCAAGATTGAGGCAAGAGGTCTGACAAAAGAGAGGGAGGGTTGTTATGATAGAGGTGCTTAGATTTGTAAGACATTGATGGTCTTAGAGCAGTTGACTGGAGTGCAGTGGAACAGATAGAAGTTATATTTCAGGGTCTGGAGGGGGTGGCTCAGTGTTAGTATGTGTGCTTAGCATGTACAAACCCTAGGTTACATCACTAGTAGCACCAAAAAACCAAAACCAAACAATAGCAAAAAAAGTTTTATTGTAGAGGATTGGAAAACTGTCGGAGCATAGCATAACAGTTGATTGGGAGGAGCCCAGACCATTCCAGTGGCTACCTTTGAAAGTGCCTCTGTCACTTACCTACCAGTTGTCTAATACAGAGTATGATACTTAACTCAGTGCCTGTGTTTGCTCATCTGAAAGTGGGCAAAATAGTGGAAGAGAGAGTGAGTGTGTGTATGTATGTATGATCATAGACTACTGCCTGGTATGTAATTAGCACTTGATCAGAATCAGGTGAACAGACAATTGGACAAATCTTTGCATTGAAATAGCTTTCATTTTCTTTTTAAAAAATTTTTTAAAAATATTTTTTTATTTTTCTTTATTTGAGAGAGAGAAACAGGCCGGGGGGGGGGGAGGGAGAGAGAATGGGCACGCCCGGGCCTCCAGTGGCTGTAAACAAACTCCAGATGCATGCGCCGCCTTGTGCATCTGGCTTACGTGGGTCCTGGGGAATTGAACCTTGGTCCTTTGGCTTTGCAGGCAAGAGCCTTAACCACTAAACCATTTCTCCAGCCCCTCATTTTCTTATGTAGTAATTTTTAAATAAAAAAGTTAAGTATCAAAGTAGCTTTATGGCAGTTTCCTTTTTTTTCCTAACCCATAACTCCTTTGGGTTAGTACTTTTAATTGCTATTTCATTTTACAAAACACATTTTGAAAGATATTTTTACTTACTTAGGATAGTATTTATTTATTTGAGAGTGTGTGTGTGGGGTTATGGGCATGCCAGGGCTTCCTATCACTGCAAATGAACTCCAGATGCATGCTCCATTTTGTGCATCCGGCTGTATTTGGGTACACTGGGGAATCAAACCTGGGCCATCAGGCTTTACAAGCAAGTATCTTTAACCACTGAGCCATGTCTCCAGCCCTGTATTATTTGCAAGGAGGGACACGCGTGAGAAAGAAAGATAGGAAGTATGTGCATGCCAGGGCCTCTTGGCACTGCAAACAGACCCCAGATGCGTGTGTCACTTTGGCCATCTGACTTTATGTGGTTGTTGGGGAATTGAACTTGGGCTGGCAAGCTTTGCAATGAAGTCCCTTCAACCAAACCACCAAGTCATCTTTACACAGCACATTGATCATATAGCCTCCTCAGCTGTCTTAGCAGTGCAGGCCTTACTGCAGACTCGCAACAGTAGTAGAATTGCAGTTGCTCTTTTCTCTCGTATCTTGTAAAATTCCTCTTGTTTGCATGTGTTCTCTCATCCCTTTAGTTGCATTTCAGGTGGATTCTAATAGGCCATTATTATTAAGAGCAGTGGTTTCGAATGTTGGTTTTGTGTAAAGGGATTTATTTTTCTTTCCTTTAACATTCTAATTAACTCTGCACGCCTGTTTGAGGAAGGAATATGTGAAGGACCAAGAATAAGATTTAACTTGAAATTCATTTAGATTTGTTTAGCTACTTGTGATAGTAAAATATCACATGGCTTTTGGATTTGCCTGAATTTTTAATATATTCAGCAAATTTAGGGAGTTTCATCAATTCTTTGCTCTTCAGTGTGTCAGATATTGGGGAAATAATATAAAACAAGACTAAAATGACTGCCTTCATTTGTCAGGGAAGACAGTTCCCTGCCTTCCCTCCCACCCCACAGGCAGGCTCTCATTCTAGCTCAGGCTGGGGAACTTGCTGTAGCCCCAGGTAGGTTTCAAACTCTTGGCCATCCTCTTGTCTCAGCTGGGACTAAAGGTATGCACCACCACATCTGGCAGGAACAGGTAATTAAAACTATGTTGTGAAGTCCAGAATGCTTTCAAATATATGTTTGAGATCAGGAAAGGTTTCCCTGGCATGGTAACATCCTCCCTCTGCTTGGGAGGGTGAAGAGCAGTTTTCTGTGTAAGCTTACTAGGTTTTGGAGAGGAGATTGTATGAAGAACCTGAAAATGAGAGGGGGGAAAAAGTGACTGGAGGAACTAAGAAATTGCAATGGTGAAGTGTAGAGTGATCGCTCCAGAGTGAGGAGCCAGATCACATGTGACTTTGAGTCATGTTAAGGATGTTGGGTGTATTAAAGCTTTTTACGGTAGCCAGGGAAGCCTTCAGAGTGATGGGGAATGGGGTAGGAGGGTTTGCCCTTTCAAGAAAGTCTGCACTTTTATTTGTTTATAAGTTCTATAGTTGTAGCAGGGTTGTTTCTTTTCTTTCTCTCTTTTTTTGTTTGTTTTTTGTTTTTTTTGAGGTAGGGTCTCGCTATAGCCCAGGCTGATCTGGAATTCACTATGTAGTCTTATGGTGGCCTCGAACTCATGGCGATCCTCCTACCTCTGCCTCCCCAGTGCTGGGATTAAATGTGTGCGCCACCATGCCTGGCTCTTTTTTTTTTCTTAAGTTACTGAAAGTGTAGGTATTAAGAGTCCCATCTTGAGATATGTGAGATGGTATTTGTTATTTTACCTTGTTTATCTGGCTTAAGTGGGTACTGGGGAATTAAACCTGGGTCCTCAGGCTTCCCAGGCAAGCACCTTAACCACTAAGCCATCTCTCCAGCCCTGGTATTTGTTATTTCAAACCTTTGCTTATGCAGACTTGATAACGATAATATAGAACCAGATACTAGTCTTTCCTTTAGTATATCTTTTTAGTAATAAGAAGTATTGAAAAACAGACTGTCTTGTAGTCATTTAACCTTTTCTTTTTGCTGTTTTTATTTCAAGGTAGAGATTCAACTTAGCCTAGGCTGATCTGAAACTCACTCTGTAGCCCAGACTGTCTCAAACTCAAGGTGATCCTCCTACCTCTGCCTTCTGAATGCTGTGATTAAAGGTGTACACCACCACACCTGACTCAATTAATTTTTTAAGTTATCTATAAAGTAAGCATACATGTATATACACACATATATACATATATATAAAATGTCCGTGCACTTTGTTTAACTTTTTCCCTAAATACTGTACCCTAAACCCCTTCCTGCTGTTGCTAGTCACTGTCCAAATAGTCTTTTCATCTGTTCTCTCACTTGTATTCCATTAACTAAACCCTCCTGGCAAGATCTCTTCCTCCCCCTGTTGTGGTCCCCCTACGTGCACACATACCCCATTTAAATCTAGATTATGCATATGAGAGAGAACATGGTATTTATTTTTCTGAGTCTGGCTTCTTTCTCTTAACATAATCTCCAGTACCATCTATTTTACTGCAGATGTCTTTTTAAAAAAATACTTAATTTGTGTGTGTGTGTAAGACATAGAAGAGAGAAAGAGGCAGATAGAGAGAGAGGGAGAATGGGCCTGTCAGTGCCTCTAGCCACTGCAGATTAACTCCAAATGTATGTGCCACCTTGTGCATCTGGCTTATGTGGGTCCTGGGGAATCAAATGTGGGTCCTTAGTCTTCACAGGCAGGCACCTTAACCAGTGAGCCATCTCTCTAAGCCCAGTTGTCTTAATTTTATACTTGTTTATAGCTATGTGTATGAATACCACTTTTAGAAATATTTATCTTTTTGTTTTGTGTTTTTCAAAGTAGGGTCTCACTCTAGCCCAGGCTGATGTGGAACTCACTCTGTAGTCCCAGGCTGGCCTTGAACTCACAGTAGTTTTCCAACCTCTGCTTCCTGAGGCTGGGATTAAAGGCATGCACTTCCATGCCTGGCTAAATATTTATTTGTGGTGTGTGTGTGCCAGAGGAGCTGTCTGTGCTCCACCTTCTTTGAGACTGGGTCTTTTGCCACTGCAAACAAGTCTGGCCCGTGAGCTTCAAATTTTCCAGGTTCTCTCTCCCATTGTTGCAGGCTTGCTGGGGTCACAGATTCATGTGCCATTTGGCTTTATGTGGTGATGAAAATTGAACCCTGGAGGCAGGCTTTGCAAGCAACTTCCTTTAACCACTGTGTCATCTCCCCACAACCTACCACATTAAAAAAAAAAATCTATTAATCTGCTGATGGACAGTAGGCTGATTCTGTGTCTTAGCCGTTGTGAATAGTACAGAAGTCAACATGGATGAATGTATGTCTCTGATGGCATGATGAGTTGAGGCCTTCAGGTATCCCAAGAGGGTGCAGTAATTGGGTTGTAGTCTTATGGTGGTTCTCTTGTTTCGAGGTCCTCCAAACTGACGTCTATAGTAGCTGGGCTAGTTTAAAATTTCCAACAGCAGTGAATAAAGGTCCCTCTTTCCCCACATCTTTGCCAACATTTGTTGTCGTTTGTTTCCTGATGGACAGCCATTCTGATTGGGGTGAGGTTGAATCTTAGAGCAGTTTTAGTTTGCGTTCCTTGGATGGTTAGGATATTTGTGGACCATATGTAATTCTTTTGAGACCTGTCTGTCGAGTTCATTAATCCAATATTACTTGGATAATTTTTTAAATTTTCATTTATTTATTTGAGAGAGAGAGAGAGACAGACAGACAGACAGACAGACAGCAAGAGCACTCCAAGGCCCCCAGCCACTGCAAATGAACTCTAGATGCATGTGCCACCAAGTGCATCTGGCTTACATGGTTTCTGGGGACTTGAACCTGGGTCCTTAGGCTTCATAGGCAAGTGCCTTAACTGCTAAGCCATTTCTCCAGCCTGGATAATTCTTTCTGCTAAATTTTTGTAAAAAGTTCCTTAGAGAGACAGAGACTGTGTGTGTGTGTAGGCCATAGTTTTTGGGACAGGCTTTCCCTGAACTGCAAGTCACCACTTCAGCTAGTTAGCTGGCCAGCAAGCCCTAGGGATCCTCCTGTGTCCACCTCCCCAAGGATGGGTTTCAGGTGTAGCTGCTGTGCTTAGCATGAGTGCTTATGTGAAGTGCTAGGGATTTGAACTCAGGTCCAGTGCTTGCATAGTGAGCACTTCCCTGACTGAGCCATCTCCCAAATCCCAGCATGCATATTCTTAGCTTCCTGCTGTTTTTTAAATTAGTTTATTTATTTATTTTTTGCAAATTTTTATGAGAGAGAGAATTGGCACTCCTGGCCTCCAGGCACTGCAGTTGAACTCCAGACGCGTGCACCACCTTCTGTGCATGTGCCACCTTGTGCCTTGTGTCACCTTGTGTACCTGGCTTACATGGGATCTGGAGAGTTGAACATGGGTCCTTAGGCTTTGCAGGCAAGCGCCTTAACCACTAAGCCATCTCTCCAGCCCAGTTTCCTACTGTTTTAACTGTTAGACTTTTGTAGGAACTGTTGAACATCTAAAAAGCATGTCAGTGCCTTACAGACTTTGAGAGATAACCTTCTTGTTGTTTGTGTAGTATTTTCTGCTTTGCTCTCATTTTGTTACTTAACAAGTATACCTTTCTTACTACATTACAGTTATTTTTAATCCTGACTTTACAGAAGAGTTCTTTTGGGTTTGCACAGTGATCCTTTGCTCCTGATCTGGTACTGCATCTTTTTTAAAAAAATTTTTTTGTCTGTTTTTATTTATTTATTTGAGAGCAACAGAGAATGAAAGAGGCAGATAGAGAGAATGGGCGTGCCACAACAGACATGTTTGTGTGTCATAGATTTCTCAAAATCGAATTAAAGACTTCCTTCCCTAGGATGTTGGATATACTTGCACATTTGCTTTGAATCTTGAATAGAATTCACAAGAGAACCTCTGTGTGCATTTGTTTTTCACATGAGTATGTTGAGATTTAACCATTCTGAAGCTTTACGTTCCTATATCTGCTTGGCTCTTTTCTCTGACTTTAAGCTGTCTTTCTGGGAGGGCAACATCAGATTCCCTATCCAGGCAAAATGTTATGTTTTAGTTTCTCTTCCATGCATGCAGTCTCTCCTGTTCAATTAATCATCACGTTGGTTCTGTCTCTTAACAGATTTTTTTTCTTGACAGTTTTTACTGACATTACTTAGTAGAGGGCTCACAGTCTTTATCTAAACCATTGCAGTTTATTTGCCAGTATGCCCAGTCCTTTCTTTCTTCTGGTTCTTTGGAAATGGATACCCAACCTTTTATGTCCCATTACTTGATCAAAATTTTCTGCATTCCTAGACAATAAAGTGCATTCTTTTAAGCCATCTTCAAACAATCTATTTCTGTCTTACTACTTTTTAAATGCATCTTAATTTCAACAAAGCTGAACTTTGTGACTCGGTTTTACATTGCTTGTATTGGCCCTTTCCTCACAATTTCTGTAGAAAGCATTCACAAGTGCTTGTATGTTATTGTGCCTTCATTGACTGTGAGCTAGGTTTTGTTAAAGATGACAGAATTGAATGTTTCGACAATTTATTACTGCACTATATCCATAGTAAGTGATGGTAGAGGATCCAAAACAAGACATTTGGATTCTAGAGCTTTCTACTTTATTATGCGATGCCTGACTGTTTTTAGCCCTGGCCATCTGGAATTTACAATGTAGTGTCAGGGTGGCCTCGAACTCCTCCTACATCTGCCTCCCAAGTGCTGGGATTAAATGTGTGCACCCCCATGCCTGGCTTCTGACTGTATCTTTTATACATTCATACCATTGTTTACATGAAGATGCATTTCTTCTAGAGTGTGTCTGATTTGTCTAAATGGAATCCTATACTCCTGCAGTTACTGGTTTACGTGCTTTATGACACAGTCATATGTAACCTACTGCTGAGTAGTGCTTTATCTTTCCTGTTGCAGTCTTCAACACTTGAAAGCAGACTTCGTCTCTCTTTATTTTTTTATTTATTTTTTATTTTTTTAGGTAGAGTTTTACTCTGTCCCAGGCTGACCTGGAATTCCCTATGTAGTCTCAGGGTGGCCTCCAACTCATGGCGATCCTCCTACCTCTGTCTCCAGAGTGCTGGGATTAAAGGTGTGCGTCACCACACCTGGCCTTTGTCTCTCTTTTTTTTAGGGGTTCACTGTCTTCCTTTTCTGTATGGCACCTAGTACAATGACACTTGGATATTAATTCTCCTTTTGTACTGAAAATCTAAGTCAAGGGAAGAGGCAGTTATTTGTCAAAAACTATAAAATCCACTCTATAATCCCTTGTCTTTGATTTCAGAAAAGCAAACATGAGTGGTCTGAGGATTGTCTTACCTTTGGTTCTCTTTCTCTTTATTTTATAGAAGTTCCTTTGTTTTGAGACAAGTTCTCACTATGTAGCATAACATGCTTGCCTTGAACTCACAGTTCTACCTCAGTCTCCCAAGTGCTAGGATTATAGGAACAAAAGGGAAAATGAAATATTCTTTTGTTTGTTATACAGACTAACTCAGGCTTGAGCAGTTTTTTTTGTTTCTCCTACTTTTCTCCAGTGAAGAGAATGAGTGACAGAAATGAGTAATGGTAAGCACTTCCTAACAGATTTATTACCCCCTTACTGCCTTATTTTTTCTTCTGCAGATTTAGTATGACCTGTTCTAGAACTGGATACAAACAAAAGTTTTCTCTATGTCTCTATATTGTATGCTTATTAATAGGAATTGTTTTCCAGAAGTCAGCCATGTTGCTATTGAGTTTTTTTTTTAAATTTTTTATTTATTTGAGGGAGAGAGAGAGAATGGGCATGCCAGGGCCTCTTGCTGCTACAAATGAACTCCAGATGCATGCATGCACCACTTTATACATCTGGCTTTATGTGAGTACTGGGGAATCAAGCCTGGGCACTAAGGCTTTTGCAAACAAGTTCCCCCACCCCTTTTTAAGTCAAGAAATGGATGTTGGTAAGCCAGGATGATGGGTCCTTGGTCCTTGGTCTGGGTCCTTGAAATCTAGTAGTTAAGGTAAACGCAATCTGTGATGCATATGATATTGTGGCCAGTAAATTTTCTAATTTTTCTTATCTCATTGTCTTATCTCTGAGCCATTTAAAAATTTTTAAATTTATTTTTATTTTTATTTTTTTGAGGTAGGGTCTTGCTCTAGCCCATGGTGGCCTGGAATCCACTCTGTTCTCAGGCTTGCCTCTAACTCATAGTGATCCTCCTACATCTGTCTCCTGAGTACTGTGTACTTCATGCCCACCATGCCTAGCCATTAAAAAAATTTTTTATTTATTTGAGAGAGTTAGACTTCTGTGTGTGTGTATATGGGTGTGCCAGGGCCTCTTGATATTGCTAGTGAACTCTAGATGCATGTATTACTTTGTGTGTTTGGCTTTATTTGGGTATTAGGGGATTGAACCCAGACAGGCAGGCATTGCAAGCAAGCACCTTTAACTGCTGAACCATCTCTCCAGCCCACAAACAGACACTTTTAAAAGAAGTGGCAGGAGATGTTCTACTCTGCTTTTGGGTTTTCCTGCAGCCTCCTGCATCTGGCTATCCTTGCACTCCCTGCTGTTGTAGCTGTACTCTCTCCACTTATTTATTTTCACTTATTGGTAGTTCAGAAATTAACATGAGGGTTAGAGAGATGGCTTAGTGGTTAAGGAGCTTGCCTGTGAAGCCTAAGGATCCAGGTTCAATTCCCCAGTGCCCATGTAAGCCAGATGTACAAGGTGGTACATGTGTTTGGAGTTGGTTGAAAAAAATAATTAACATGAATGATCATTTATGAAATCTTAAGTGGTCAGTTATTAAAAACATTTGGATTAAAAAAATCTCACAAACATTAGTATGCAATTCAGCACATTATTTAATTATTTCTTATAGCCATTTTAAATTTCGTATCATGCACTTTGAGACCTACCACTTAGGACATCTGGGAATATGAAAAGAAATTGTTAAGTGTGATTATAATAGTTCAGATCTAGGATTGGGGAGATTGCTTAGTTTTTAAGGTGGTTGCCTGTGAAGCCCAAGAACCCAAGTTTTATTTCCCAGATCCCCTGTAACCCAGATGCATATGGTGTTGCATGCACCTGGACTTAGTTTGCAATAGCTAGAGGCCCTGGTGTGCACATATTCAGTCTCTATTTCTTTATTTCTATAATAAAAAATAAAAAAAAGCTCATATCTGGATCTCGCAAAGGCCCATGTGTTAAAAGGGTTGGTTCCTAGAGTGGTGCTGTTGGGAGTTGGTGAAATTTTTTAAGAGATGAGGCCTATTAAAAGGTCTTGAAGTCAATGACTGTGTGCCTTTGAAGTGGATTTTGGAGGCCTAATCCTTGCCTCTTGTTCTCATCCCTACCATGCACCTGTGTTTCACATACATCCAGGATGGGCTAGAGCAAGACCCTACTTCAAAAAACTAAAAAATAAACAAATGGCTCTTAGAGATAAGACATTGAGATAAGAAAAATGAGACCATGGTGAGACCTTGTCTGAAAAAGAAATGCTGGGTCTGGAGAGAGGGCTTAGCAGTTAAAGGTGCTTGGTGGCCTGCGTTCAATTCCCCAGTACCATGTAAAGCCAGATGCACAGTGGCACATGCGTCTGAAGTTTATTTTGTAGCAAGAGGCCCTGGCATGCTTCTCATTCTTTTTCTCTCTCTCCTTTCATCCCTCCTCCCCTCCCTAACTGCTTGCAAATAAATAAAATATTTTAAAAACTGCTGGACTCACTGTATTGACTTTTAAAAATCTTGTAACAGATCTTTAAACTTGCTAGTATATTTTCATATTTGTCCTAGTTGGTTTAATGTGAATTGAGATTTTCTTTTTTAGAGTTTGTTGTATACTTACATGCCTTTTGTATATTGTTGGTAGTTAGACTTTCCCAATACCTTGGGATTGGTTCTGATGACATAGGCAGCCATAGTTACCTAGAATCCCCTTAGGAGAAACAGGCAAACACGCCAATAGTTGGATTTTTTTTTTTTTTTTTGACGAAAGGAATGATGTAAATGTATATATTGACTTTTAGTATACATACATCTAGGAAAGCAATGATTTTGTTTTAACATTAAGTAGAAATCATTTACTAGAAGGCGTGTTTACACCAGCTCTAAAGAGAATCAAGCCAATTTCTGAAAATAAGAAAAAAAAAACAAAAACCAAACAGCTGAGAGATTTGGTTATGCTGAAATTGTCAGCAGACTTAGCACCTGGTGTTAGACGAAGCTAGTATTGTTTGATGATGCATAAGCAGGCCATGCAAACTAGGAAAAAAGTCCATATTGTGTGTGTGGAATCTCAGGTGGTTTTATTCTCCTTTTGACAGTTTGTTCCTGAGAGGAAGAGGCTTTAGTGCTAATGAAAAGAAAAATGGCTGTGTGTGAGCTGTACATGGAATTTGAAATTTAACAGTGGTACAGATTTTTAGGTATGCAGTTTTGGAGAAATACCAAGATGTTTCTATTTAGTAAAACTTAGTTACTAATTTATCCTTCCCAAGTGTTTAAGATTTGTTCCCGAGTACTGAGAAAATAGGATTAAAAAATCACCCTCCCACAAGTATAGCCACATACTATATTTTGAAGATCATATTGCTAAAAGATATGAGCAATACGGATAGAGGAGGTCAGGTTTGATGATGGTGATGAAGCTTAGTATTTTATTCCTAGAAATGACTGACATTTAGATGATAGGATTCATCACCTCTATTTTAAAAATTGGAATCTTGGAGAAATAAAATGCTGACTCAGAATTATATAAGTTGTAGATAAAGTAGGAATAACACCAGGCAGAAGCCAAAAAAAAACTCCAGGTATTTTGGATTCAGTGCAGTGCTTATTCACAGTACCAGACTGCTTCAGAGAAAGGCCAACTATGATTTAGGACCAAGTATGCTAGAAAAGGGATAACATAATTTAAATATGGCCACCAGATTTTGACTAAAGCAAAGTCCTAAGGATGAGTACAGCTTATAACTATATTTTTGTCATTGCTTATAGTTTAGAAAATCCTCAACATTGGTGTTTGAATGCTATCCTATCAAGTTCTCAGGACAAGCAGAATGTAGCTAATTTCTTTGACGATATAGAACCAACCTTAACTCCCTCTAGTGTAGTTCCTGATAGTCTTTATTCCTCTCTGAAGTCTTATGAACTGAGCATCCACTTACTACATTTTTCTCAGCATTCTTATTTTCTAAGCTCCTACCAGAGTATCCCATTAAGCTCAGTTTGTAGTATTCCAGGCCTTTTGTAGGCCAAAGTTTCAAAGATCCATAAAGCCACAGCGGTAAGGCAGTGTGTGGAGGTTCACATTCCCTGGCAGAGCTCCTGAATGGGTTGTATATCCTGTGGCATGTAAATTGCAGTAGGCATCCCCAAATATGGGAGATTCTGGAAACAAGGGCATCTGCTGAGGAAAACAACAGATACCTGTGGAGCTGGTTGAGTATGTCACATATGTTATAAACTCGTTGAAGTCCAGGTGATACCATCATAAACCCTAGATGTCTTCCCCACTTTGAAGGACTATGGATCAGTAGTACAAATGGCCAGTAAGTATGAAAGAACATTCAACATCCCCAGTAACTACTAGAGAAATGCAAATCAGAACGACATAGAGATTCTATCTAACTCTAGTCAGAATATCATCAAGAAAACAAACAGCAAGAAATATTACTGAATATGGGGAGGAGGTGCAGAGAAGGAACCTTTATATACTCTGGGTGGGAATGTAAATCCTGCCACTGTGGAAATCACTGGAGATGCTTTGAAACCAACACTGGTATGTACTACCATATGATCATGCTATAGCACTCATAGGTGTACCTGAAGGAAGCACAGTGAACAACAAAGAGCACGCTCCCTACATGCTCCTGATATTCATGATAGTCAAGTTGTGGAATCAGGCTGTGTGCCTTTAAGTGGATGAATGAATAAAGAAAATTTGGTAATTTGGTCTTTAACACAATACTGTTAGATATAAAGAACAAAATTATTCTGGAATATGGATGGAACTGAAAGTCATATATTATGTGAAATAAGCCAGACTCAGAAAGATAATGATTAATGTTTTTCCCTCATTTTCAGAATCTATATTTAAAAACAAGGGCTGGAGAGATGGCTTAGCGGTTAAGGCATTTGCCTGCGAAGCCAAAGGGCCTACGTTCGATTCCCTAGGACCCACTCAAGCCAGATGCACAAGGTGGCACATGTGTCTGGAGTTTGTTTGCAGTGGCTAGAGGCTCTGGTGTGCCCATTTTCTCTCTCTCTGCCTACCCCCCTTGCAAATAAACAAACAAACAAAACAAAGCATAAAAGTAAAAGCAGACTACTTGGGAATAAATGGGGCAGTTGGAGTGTTGAGGGAGAACAAGAGAGGGCAATGGGAGTGAACATGATCAAAGTATGTATGTGAAAATGCTATAGATAAAATCCACAATTTTGTACAATTGATATACAATAAAATGTGGATTTTGTGATGTTTACTTAAATATGTTTGTAATTTTATTTTTTAGGATAAAGTAGGTATGTAATAATTCACCCCCCTTCCCCCGTTTCATTATAGCTCAGGTTGACCTGGAACTCACTCTATAGCCTTCATAGCCCACTCTGGCCTCAAACTCATGTAATCCTCGTACATCAGCTTTCTGAGTGCTGGGATTAAAGGGATGTGCCACAATTCCTGGCAAGTGTATAATAATTCTTAATGAATAACCTTTGTAAGTAAATTATCATAAGCAATCTATTTTGGCCTCATTAGAATTATAAACTGTAGTAATTTAAATTTCACAGTGAATGCATTATGTCTGTTGGCATATTTGGGTTTTTGAAAGAGTAATCCTAAGTACAGAATATATGTTTATGACTTCGATGCAAATTAGATATTTTTCATGAATATAAAATGAAGATTTGGTTGGAACAGAGTGCTTATATATCTGTGTTGTAAAGTTATTGAGCTAACATATTTAAATTTAAATTTTAATTCCTAGTATCTCCTCCAGTTCCTTTCTTTTAAGACCTTTGAAAATGGAAGCTTGAGTTAAATTCTGTCAGCTATGTTTCATTGAATTTCTGAAGTATCCAAGACGCTTCAGTAAAATAATTAAAAAAATACTATACTAGGGGGACTGGGGAAATGGCTTAGCAGTTAAGGCATTTGCCTGCGAAGCCTAAGGACCCTAGTTTGATTCCCCAGTACCCAGGTAAGCCAGATGCACAAGGGGGCACATGTGTCTGGAGTTTGTATGCGGTGGCTAGAGGCCCTGGCTTGCCCATTCTCTCTTTCTCTCTCATAAATAAATAAACAAATAAAATATTTTTAAAAATTACTATACTAGGATGTTATGCTTTCTTTACTATTTTGCTACTATTTTGAAAGTACTGTATTTAAGCTAAAGTTAAAATACATGATAATGGTAAGCATGTTAGAGGATTAATTGCAACCTTTGTTTCTAGGAGCAGTCTGATTAGTTATTAAACCATTAAGGAAATCTAGTTTTTTTCATGGATTTTTTTTTCTTGTGATGTTGGGACTTTTCCACTGCTTTTACTTTTCTAACTTAGTATGTATAGTTCCTTTAAAAGTGAGCATGAAGACCTTTCCAATTAAACGATTTCTAAAAACATTGCATTCTTTTAGTATATATATGTATACATATGTATATATGTACATGTATATGTATATATATGATATACACACACACACAATTTTTTTACTTTTATATTTTGGTTTTTCGAAGTAGTGTTTTACTCTAGTCTAGGCTGACCTGGAATTCACTCTGAATTCTCAGGGTGGCCTTGAACTCATGGTGATTCACCTCCTACCACTGCCTCCTGAGTGCTGGGATTAAAGGCATGTACCACCATGCCCAGCTTAAAATATATTTTTATTTATTGATTTACATGCACAGAGAGATGGAGAGGAGAGAGAGAGAAAGAATATGGGCGTGTCAGCGCCTCCTGCTGCTGTAAATGAATTCCATATGCATGTGCTATTGCATCTGGCTTTACATGGATACTGGGGAATCAAGCCCAGGTAGTTAGGCTTTACAGGCAATCTCTTCAGCCCCCAAATACCACTTTTTTTTTTTTTTTTTTTTCCGAGGTAGGGTCTCACTCTAGCTCAGGCTGACCTGGAATTCACTCTGTAGTCTCAGGGTGGCCTTGAATTTACTGTGATCCTCCTACCTCTGCCTCCCGAGTGCTGGGATTAAAGGCGTGTGCCACCACGCCCGGCACCACATTCTTACTTGTTGTATTCTTAGAGTATATTCTGGGATTGATGAAGTTTTCTTCTTACACTTTTCAGTAATTGTGTGAACGACTTTATAATGCTCTAGATAATTTGCCAAGAATTACTGAAGTTGTTAATTTGAAATCCTTAGTGAAGTAAAGGATTGGAAATTCCTATGTTCCATGCATGTTCACATTGTTATCTCACTGGCATCTTTTCTCTTTTTGTCAGCTAGTTTCACCTCTCAGACTGTTTGGTTTCCTTGGCCTGAGCTGTCATTTTTCTAAAGAGTCATGAAACATTCATGCACTGCATTCTGAACCCTGTCTAAATTCACATTTTTTTTCTGTTTATTTTAAAGATCATTTCAATAGAATCCTTCCCTGATGATTTTACTTAAGGTAGTACCTATAGTCATTAATCCCCCCCCCCATCTTCTTCCCTCTAATCCTCTCCATGCCTCATGCCTTTACCCTGGATTATTATTCTTCTGAGAACTTACCTACGTGATAATACAGTATGTGCGTGTATGTGTATACATACATGTATATATGCTCTATATCCCAGTGCAGATTCCCTAATGGCAAGGGCTTTTATTTAAAAAAATTATTATTTCTTTATTTATTTGAGAGAGAATGGGAATGCCAGGGCCTCTGGTTGCTGCTGAGGAACTTCAGATGCATGTGCCCCCTTGTGCATCTGGTTATGTGGATCCTGGGGTATTGAACATGGGTCCTTGGCTTTCCAGGCAAGTACTTTTACCACTAAGTCATCTCTCCAGCCAGGACTTTGTTTTTATTTCAAGTTTTGTCATCAGGATCTAGAAGTATGGGACAAAGTGAATGCATATCACATATTTAATAAAATATTTAATCATGAATGAATGCAAATTGGAAGTTAATCACCAAATCCAACCTATTTTTTTTTTTTTATGAAGAACTAAAAGGTCCCTGAGGGAAACAAGCTTCTCGTCTAGTGAGTTAAATTTGGGCATGTATTTTCTTCCTCTTCTAATAGTCATCTGGGCACTTACACCCAGAAGCCTTTTTTTTTTTTTTTGCAAGCAGAGAGAAATAGAGAGGAGATAGGCAGTGCGTGATAGTGTGCTAGGGCCTCTAGCCACTGCAAACAGATTTTGCATGCAACACTGTGCATCTATCTGCCTTTATGTAGATGCTGGGAACCCGGGTTGTTAGGCTTTGCAGGCAAATGCCTTAACCACTGAGCCATCTCTCCAGCCTCTAAGACCAGAAGCTAATATGCATAGACCTAAGAAAATATCTATCCATTCAGGCCTGGAACTCACTACATAGCCCAGACAAGCCTTGAACTCCTGGTGATACTCCTGCTTCATCCTCCCAAGTCCTAAAATTACAGGTGTGAGCTACCATGCCTGTGTAAGAAATTCTGGTTTTGATCTTCCTTGTTTTAGTAAAACTTTGTTTTCATAATGTTTGTTTCATTTATAGTGTAGGATAGTTTTCAAAATTACGATATACTTAACTATATTGATCAGTAATGGAAAAGAATATTGTGTTTCATGTATTTTCATACCATCAAACACAATAAAACCTATGAGGTATAAGTTGTATATATACATATACTTTTAATTTATTTTTTTATTGACAACTTCCATAATTGTAGACAATAACCTAAGGTAATTCCTCCCCTCCCCACTTTCCTCTTTGAAACTCCACTGTCCATGATACTCCTTTCCCCTCTCAATCAGTCTCTTTTATTTTGATGTCATGATTTTTTCCTTCTATTATGATGGTCTTTTATAGGTAGTGTTTGGCACTGTGAGGTCATTTTGTGTCTGGAGTAGTACATTGTAAGGAGTCCTACCCTTCCTTTGGCTCATACATTCTTTCTGCCACCTCTTCCACAATGGACCCTGAGCCATGGAAGGTGTGATTGAAATATTTCAGTGCTGAGCACTCTTGCCACTTCTTAGCACCATGGTGTCTTCTGAGTCATTCCAAGGTCACTACCATCTGGAAAGAAAAGGTATTCTAACCAAAAGTGAGAGTATCATTAGTATATGGGTATGAACATTAAGAGAAGTGCTTACTGGGCAGTTTGGTGAGCATAGTATATACATTTAGCCAGATAGCAGCAGATGTTATACCCCTATGGCTCATGACTACCCTTGTAGGTTTATTAAGGGTTGAATTCCCTTCCCTGGAATTGGCCTCCAGTCTAATTAAAGAGTGGTTGGTTTCCTCCATAACAGACATGCCACTAGTGCACCTGTTGGCTCATTTGGCCTGCCTGGCCAAATTAAAGACTTTCAGTGTTCATTGTTGAGTATCTCCACTGGTAATTTCTTTCTCTCCCATTGAACTGTGTGCAGCGTGGCTTTTTCCAGCTTTCTGTCAGCTGGTCTACATGGAGGAGGTTTTCAGCTCAGCTTCAACAGGATTTCTCAGTGACCTTGCAGCCCAAGTATGTGGAGTCTTCAGCAGTAGGGTCTTAGTAAGGTATATATTTGTTAAGTTTGCTTGTGAGGCATTTACTGTTTTGTTTTGTTTTGTTTTTTGAGTTAGGGTCTCACTCTAGCTCAGTCTGATCTGGAACTCACTCTTGTCCCAGGTTGGCTTCGAATTTACAGCCATCCTTCCTATCCCGAATGCTGGGATTAAAGGCATGTGCCACCACACACACCCTCTTTTTAATTTTTCATTTTTAGTTTTTGAAGGTAAGGTCATGGCTGCCCTTTTTCTTCTTCTTTAAAAAAATTTTAAAAAGATTTTATTTATTTATTAGAGACAGAGAGAAGGAGGGAGGGAGAGAGAATGGCATGGCACGCCAGGGCCTCTAGCCACTGCAAACAAACTCCAGACGCATGCGCCACCATGTGCATCTGTCTTACTTGGGACCTGTCGAATCGAACCCAGGTCCTTAGGCTTCATAGGCCTAACAACCAGGTTCTCTCTGACATTTAAGTTTTATAGACGGAGAAACCTTTGTAAGCTAGCTAATAATGTTATCCCTTCACCATCTTGCTCATTTTAAAGGATCTGTTTATATATTTAAGAAAAGTTGCCGGGCGTGGTGCCGCATGCCTTTAATCCCAGCACCTGGGAGGCAGAGGCAGGGGGATCACCAGGAGTTGGAGGCCACCCTGAGGCTACATAGTGAATTCCAGGTCTGCCTGAGATAGAGTGAGACCCTACCTTGAAAAACCAAAAAAAAAAAAAAAAAAGAGAGAGAGAGAGAGAAAAGTGGTACCTAGAATTGTTAGTAGTACTTGTTATTTGCATTGTTCCCCCCCCCCCGCCCCCCAGGTAGTGTCTCAGTGTAGCCCAGGCTGACCTGGAATTCACTATGTAGCCTCAGGGTGGCCTCGAATTCATGGCAATCCACTCTTCCTACCTCTGCTTAAAGGCGTGTACCACCACACCCAGCACTTGCATTGTTTATCCCTAGTCCTTTTCTATTTTATTTTTATGTTTGAAGTTTGAACCTACACTTTCATGTCATTTAACCTACTGTTGACTTAAATACTTGATTGTTTCCCTTCTACTTGCTTTTGACCAGTGCTATTGGGTAAGTCTTGTGTCTTCTTGTTTGTGTTTGTGTCCTGTTTCCTCTTCTGCCCCCAAAACAGTAGTTGGAGTTGAAGGACTGTGGTCAGAGTCATACTTTATTGGCAGTTACTTTTTTGGAGGCAGGGCAGCTATGAAATATTTATGGAACATAAAAGTGGACACAAATGTATGCTGGGAATGTGAACTAAGGTTCTCATGCTTGTATGCATGCACTTTACATACCTACTGAGTCATCTTCCCAGTCCCTGGAAGTTTTTTTTTTTTTTTTTTTTTTTTTAAGAGAGGGAGAGGGAGAGGAGAGGGAGGGTATGAGTGTTCTGAGGCCTCCTACCACTGCAGGTAAAGCCCAGATGCATGCACAACTTTGTGTGACTGGTTTTATGTGAGTACTGGGACCCGAACCCAGGATGTCAGGCTTTGCAAGGTAGTGCCTTTAAATGCTGAGCCATCTCTCTGGCCTTGCTGAAAGTTTGTTTAAGCAGCTCTCATATATCTTTAAAATGTTTTCCCCTTGTTTAAGTTACAACTCACTTCAAGTCTTGAAAAATGGAAATGATATAGGTGCAAAGGTGAATTATGTTTGTTGAGTAACAAATTACCCTGGAACTTACTAGCAGAGCAGAATGATCATGGGTTTTATGGGCTATTAGTTAGGGGACAGGTTAACTAGGTGTTTCTCATGTAAGTTAGGCTCTTGTTGCAGATTTGGTCTTGGATTTCTACTGGGACTGTAGAGTCTGCTTGCAGGCTTGCTTATGTGTAGCTACTGGCAGCCAATAGCTTGAGCCCTCATTTTGTGATCTCTTGGTGTTCTTAAGTTTGCTACAGTGTTCCTGGAGCATAGCAGCTGCTTTTTCTAGAAAAGTGGCAGGATAGAAAGCCAAGTGAATATTACCTTTTATTTTTATTTATATTTAAAATTTTTCAATAGGTTTTCTTAAATATTTTTATTTGAGTGTGGTGGGGATGCAAGTAAGTATATACCTGGGTCCTTTGTCCCTGTAAACAAACTCCAGATATATGTAACACTTTGTGCATCTGGCATTAATGTGGGTTCTGGGGAATTGAACCTGGGCCACAGGCATTGCAAGCAAGTGCTTTTAACCACTGAGCAGTGTCTCCCCAGGCCCTCACAATGCTGTTTACTTCCCAGCTCCATAAATAAGGCACACCATCACTTCTGTCATATTCTTTGTAAGCAGGTTACTAGACTTAGTTCATTTTCAAGGAGTATAGAATTTGGCTATAAATGAAAGCAGGGGTGAATAATTGGAGGCTGTACTTTAAATCACCACAGTGATACAGACTTATGTGTGATAAATTTTGTATTATTTTTGAATAGAATAATTCTGAACTATGACACTTCTCCAACTTAACCTGTTGTCTTTAAAAGAACACTCAAAATAATGATACTGAATTCAGCTGTAATCAGGTTTCTCCATAGTGATTCTACTCTGTTAGCAAAAGTGTAGTGACTTCAAGAAATGGTTTTTGAGGCTGGGGAGATGGCTCAGTAGTTTAAGGCCTCCCCCTTCCTGAAGCATGGTCTCACTCAAGCCCATGCTGACCTGGAACTCATTCTGTAGTCTCAAGCTGGCCTTGAGTGTGATCCTCCTGCCTCAATTGGAGCCAGACATGGTGACTCATGCCTTTAATCCCAGAACTCCAGAGAGGCAACAAAATTCTCTTGGCTGATTGATTCTAAGTTAGGATTTCACCAACCCAGTGAGTTAGAAGGATCATGGAAGGAAAGGTATAGGTGTAAGATTTTGACAATTGTAGAGATTTATGAAATGGTCTTTTTTGTTTTTTCGAGGTAGGGTCTCACTCTAGCCCAGGCTGACCTGGAATTCACCATGTAGTCTCAGGGTGATCTTGAACTCACAGTGATCCTCCTACCTCTGCCTCCCAAGTGCTGGGATTAAAGACATGCGCCACCCCTCCTGGCCTTGAAATGGTCTTTTGAAAATCAAACTGGAAAAGTGAGCTGGGGGAAACTGTCGTGGATATCACCTGAGCATATAAAGAGTTGAAGATGTGGAGGGCTTTTATAAAACATAATCTGGTTGGTGGCAGAATGGGAGTTAGTGGGTATAACAGTAGGTGTTTATAGAGATAAGTAACTTGGACATCTGGTTTCTGGGTACTTTATTTTAAGAGACAGTCTAATATAGTGGTTAATGTGGGTTTTGCAGTAGAGCATTTCATTTTAAATATTGGCACATTTACTCACTTGTCCTGGGTAGCCTTCTTGGCTTTTTTTTTTTTTTCTCTTTTTTTCTCCTGAGCTGAGTTTCTTTGTCCATAAAATGAGAGGTCTAATACTATGTAAAGCTAAAAGCCTACTTCATGGAACACTAGGTTCTGTAGCTAGTTAATTATTACTATTATTTGGCTTTTGTTTACTTTGAATTGTAAAGTGATCTTTAATTATTAAATAGGATACTTTTTGATTAGCATAAGAACAGTTACTTTGTTCTTTTGAATTGGAGGAACGTGATTTAGGCATCAAAAACATTCCTTTCCGACCTTGTTTCTCCTTTACTTGGACCTCACTATCACATCTCTAAACATGGCCTTCCTATTTTTCAGTCAGACTAGCTGACCAGTGAGCCCCAGCAAGTCTCCTGTGTTAGCCTCCCTCAGCACTGGGGTTACACATATGGATGTGTTTTACAGGAGTGCTGGGCATCAAACTCATCTCCTCATGCTTTTGAGTAGGCTACCTGCCCAGTCCCAGGTTGTTGTTTTTTTTTTCCACAGTAAATGGATTTTATTAATACAGTTGATATTACTATGTACATATCTGGCAAAGCTACATGTATCCAGAAACCAGGAACCCCCAAAAGACAGCAGCACCAAATGGCCAGTCCCAAAGGTACAGCTGACAAGCTCCTAGGGGCTCAGGTTGTCTTTTTTTTTTTTAATCATATATCTCTTTTGAGATAAGAATTTTGTGTTGTAATTCAAAAGGGTTTCATAATTCCACAGTCAGCTCATTTTTTTTCCCCAGTTCTAGTGTTTTTCTCTACTAGTTTCATGTTTCTCCAGTTTTGTATGTAACATGATATTGAGAATAAATTTTGGGTCCAAGTTTGTTTTTAAAAGATTGGATACAAGCTGGGCGTGGTGGCGCACGCCTTTAATCCCAGCACTCGGGAGGCAGAGGTAGGAGGATCGCCGAGAGTTCGAGGCCACCCTGAGACTTCATAGTGAATTCCAGGGCAGCCTGGACTAGAGTGAGACCCTACCTCGAAAAAAACAAAACAAAAAAATAAATAAATAAAAGAGTGGATACTACTTTTGAATGGTTGGTTGATTCTTTGTAGACTTGAATATATTATCATTATAAAATAAAAGTTCCTAATACATTTGGGTACACATCTATTTTTTAATGGTGTTTAATTTATGTTGTGTTTTTAAGAAAGTATGGCTACCTGTAGCGGGTAAGACATACTAACAGAAGGAAAACAACATATTTCCTTAAGGCCTTTCATGAGCCAAGTGTTTTACATGTCTTAACTCTGAACTATTTGTTACAACTTCTAAGTTTGTTTGTAACTTGAATTTCTACAATAGGTAGTTATTTATGGCTAAATTTTCTTCAGCGTTGCTTTTTTTTTCTTTCCTAGTTGTGATGCAGATCCATCAGCCCTAGCAAAATACGTTTTGGCTTTGGTAAAGAAAGACAAAAGTGAAAAGGAATTAAAAGCATTATGTATTGATCAGCTTGATGTATTTCTTCAGAAAGGTAAGATATTTGATTTTAGATATTGTTTATATTAATAAGTTATTTAAAATGACTTATCCACAGAATATTAAAGGAACTTAGCCTCTAGTTGTAATAAACAGGTTGCTACTAATTGTAATAAGATTATGTCCATAGCCTCCTCATTAATATCCTTGTGCTCATTTTCCTAGATGGATTAAAGATTAAGAAAATGGCATTGTTTGCTTATTTAAAGATAATACTATTTAGAGAACTTCTTGGTATCTTGTGTAGTTATATTGCTTTTCAACTTAAAAAAATACTTTATTTATTTATGGGGGTCTGGAGAGTGTACCACGTAGTGTATCTTTTTTTGTGTGGGTACTGGGGAATTGAACCTGGGTCCTTAGGCTTTGTAGGCAAGTGCCTTAACTGCTGAGCCACCTCTTTGGCCCTGCTTTTCAACATTTTTGTACTTCACCCACATCTAGATAATGATAATATTTTTGTTTATACATTGGGTGTGCTACATGGAGAAGAAGTCATGACTGACTGGAAGTAAAAGCTCTTGCCATTCTAGTCTTGAAAATTGAATGAATCATGAGTACCATGATACTATGTTTTATCTTAGTATAAGTTTTATATTTGTAAAAATCAAGGCATTACACACCTGTTGTGTAAAATAGGGTAATTAATGTCTAGTTGAATGTCTTTTAATCTGGCTTTTTTGTTTGTACTTTTAGAGACACAAATATTTGTGGAAAAACTTTTTGATGCTGTGAATACCAAGAGTTATCTACCTCCACCAGAGCAGCCATCATCAGGAAGCCTGAAGGTAGAATTTTTTCAGCACCAAGAAAAAGATATAAAAAAAGAGGAGGTAAGAATTTGTGCTCACCTTTATAGATTCTTGAAACATATACAGCGAATAGTTAGGCTAAGTTTTCTTTTTGGTTTCTTTTTTGTTGTGTGGTTTTTTTTGTTTTTTGAGGTTGGGTCTCACTCTAGTTCAGGGTGGCCTCGAGCTCATGGGATTAAAGCGTGCGCCACCACACCTGGCTTTTTTTGCATTTTTAAAGTGGTTTTTTGAAGTAGGGTCTCCCTCTAGCCCAGGATGACCTGGAATTCACTATGTAGTCTCAGGCTGTCCTCGAACTCACAGTCATCCTACCTCTGCCTCTGGAGTTGTAGGATTAAAGGTATGTGCCAGCAAGCCTGGCGAGGGTTTTTATTTGGGTTGAGTATCGTCTACCTAATGTAAGCAAATCCAGACTCGAGAGGAAAGCTGATATTAGTAGAAATCATACTGTTTTCACAAACAGTTCAAGCACAGTGAGCCATTCTTATTAGGAGACAGTGGGAACCCTCCAATTAGGAAAGTTTTCAGAAGGCAGCCATGAACCAGTCTTATAAATAGACCATTCTAACTTAGCTGACTTAGGTTTGCTTTTGCACAGTATCTCACATGCATGGAGTCTTATGGTTATGATTTATGAAAATAGTTAGAAAGACAGTACATTGGTATGCTTCTTTCCTTCACATAGTTAGCTGAGGAATACTTGTAAGGTAGCCAAACACCAGGACTTCACAAGGCAAGGAGAATGACTTCATACTTTGTTTTGGAAGTTTTTTTCATTTCATTTTATAATCATTTCTATATACATTAACTTGAGTGACATAATTCAGATCTTTACAATTTGATAAAAATCAAGATCACCAGATATTGTAATTCCAGAGAGAATAATTGCTGTCACTTAAACTATGATATTTCTGTTTTTACCTTGGCTTTAGTTTAAATAAGTCTTATTTTTGTGGCAGATTTTTGTTACATGCCCTTAGTTGGCTGGAACTCACTGTGTAGGCCAGGCTATTGTCAAACTCATGAGTGGTCTTTGCCTCTGCTTCCCCAGTGCTGGGATTAAAGCTATACATCACGTTCCCTGGATAAACTAGTCTTCATTAAAATTTTGCCTCTGTGAATCACTGTTCTGTGATACTGAAAACATTACTTTGCTGAATTTTAGTTTTACTCAGATATGAAATGGAAATCTTACAGAGTTGTATTAAGGAATAAGTAATATTTTCTATATAGCTTTTATATATATATACATGTGTATATATGTGTATAAATAGATAGAGAAAGCATTTGGCACATGAAAGGCTATCAGTAAATTCTGGCGTTTTCACTGTTGAGAGATTATTGTATAGTGGGAAATGTGGTTATTTGTTTGTAACCTTGAATTATTTTTGTCTTCTTTCTAATTCCCAGATTCTAAAAGTAGCACTGTTTATTATATGGTAACATAATGCATATTATGTAACAATTCTCAGATATATTTTTAATCTGTATCAGAATATTTACATATATTTTTTATGTGTGTTTATGTATTATTTGAGGGCAAGAGGCAGATAGAGAGGGAGAATGGGCACACTAGGGCCTTTAGCCACTGCAAACAAACTCCAGATGCATGTGCCATTTCTCCAGCCCATGTGTATATTTTTATATACATGCAGCATTCAGTTTTATTTGTAGGGGAAAATCAAAAATGTAGTTTTATGTTTTATGCTTCATAATTTCACAATATTATATTTCATAATAATAGTATAGGAGAGTAGTAGACACAATAGTAGTGGTCATTGTTCTTACCATTTTTTGGGGGGGTGTCTTTTTTTAAAAATGCCTGGTGCCTGGGAGGTATTTATTTATTTAGAGTCAGAATGGGTGCGCCAGTGCCTCCAGCCACTGCTCACAAACTCCAGATGCATGAGCCACTTTGTGCACCTGGCTTGTGTGGGTACTGGGGATCGAACCTGGATCCTTTGGCTTTGCAGGCAAGTGCCTTACCACTAAGCTGTTCTTCTAGCCCTGTTTTGGTCTGTTTGAAGCAGGGTTTCATTCTAGCCCAGGCTGGTCTTGAACTCATGGTATTCCTCCTATCTTACCATCCCTAGTGCTAGGACTAAAGGTGGTATGCTACCACACCTAGCATGGTCATTGCTCTTAATGTCTTATTTCATATTCTCGTTAAATAGAGATTTAAAGTGATTTAAAGTTTGCTCACTGATAGAAATTTAAGTTGGTTGCAGTTTTGCTTATATACAGTTTTCTAATTTTGCTACAGTGTCTTGTTCTGTTAACCAGGCCAGTTTCAAACTAGTAGGCTTCTATGTCAGCTTCCAGAATATCTGGACTACAGGCAACCAATACATTTATTTATTTAAAAAATATTTTTACCAAGTGTGGTGGTGCATGCTTTTTAAAAAAATCCCATCATTCTGGCCAGGCGTGGTGGTGCACGCCTTTAATCCCAGCACTTGAGAGACAGAGGTAGGAGGATCGCCATGAGTTCGAGGCCACTCTGAGACTACATAGTGAAGTCCAGGTCAGCCTGGGTAGAGTGAGACACTACCTTGGGGGGGGGGGGATTATTTATTTATTTATTTATTTATTTATTTTGTTTTTTCAAGGTAGGGTCTCACTATCCCAAGCTGATCTGGAAATCACTCTGTAGTCTCTGGGTAGTCTCAAACTCATGACAATCCTCCTAAGTACTGGGATTAAAGGCTTGTGCCACCACGCCTGGCTCCCAATATTTATGTGTGTGTTTGTAGGTGGGAGGTGCACATGTGCTATGCATGCACTGCTTTTCATATGGTTTTATGTGGTTGTTGGGGAATCAAATCCAGGATATTGGGCTTTGTAAGAATGCATGTTTAACCATTGAGCTATCTCCCCAGCCCATCCAACTTTAAATTTTAAGGCAGAATCTCACTGTAGCCCAAATTGACCTGGAACTTACTGTGTCGCCCTGGCTGCCCACCATACCTGGCCTCAATTACATTTTAATTCTTAAATAGTCTGAGTAAATTATGGGCTCTTGGTCTAAGAGGTGGTCTTCTTCTGGTGCAAGTTAATAGTAAAGTCTTAGTGTTACATCTATTGCTGCAGTAATACTTTATCATGGTTCTGGACCAGTTGTGGAAGATAGTCACACCTGAGGTTTCAGAACTATCAAAATGTCATGTGGCATTCTACATTTAAAATGCTGTAGCAGAGTCTTGGGAAGTGCCTTAGTGGTTAAGGTGTTTGGCTGCGAAGCCTAAGGATCCCAGTTCGATTTCCCAGGACCCACGTAAGCCAGATGCACAAGGGGGTGGGTGCATGCATCTGGAGTTTGTTTACAGTGGCTAGTGGCCCTGGCATGCCCATTCTCTCTTTCTCTATATCTGCCCCCCCTCTCTTAAATAAATAAATAAATAAATAAATAAATAAATAAATAAATGAAATAAAAAATAAAATTCTGTAGCAGTATTAAAGTTCCTAGTTCATCATGTAGTATGGAATATTGCCACCTGTCAACATAAGTTGCTCTCCAGAGGTAAGTAGAGAGGAGTAAGAGCACCAGAAGAGCTGAGTGTGGTTATGTACCTTTAAAACACCAGGACTTGTTAGGGGCTGAGGCAGAAGGATTGCACGTTTCAGAGATACCTGGACTATATGGCAAGAGTGAGTGTTAACAAAAAGTGCATCAGAGAAATTGTATTAGGATTCAGGTTTTTGTCTAGGTAGGCAGAGGGTTTTGAATGAATTGAAAAAGTAAAACACCTGATTTTAGGGCCTGGAGAGATAGCTTAGCAGTTAAGGCTCATGCCTGTAAAACCTAAGGATCCAGGTTCGATTCTCTAGGTCCCATGTAAGCACATGGTGGCACATGTGTCTGGAGTTTGTTTGCAGTGGCTAGAGGCTCTGGTATGCCCATTCTCACTCTGTCTTTCTCAAATAAATAAATAATAAAAATAAATCTTTAAAGAAAAGAAAGGAAGAGTAAATCATTAAAAGGTTGGCCTTGGGTATTTTCTGTAGATTTCCTTCATCAGAGAATCTATGTGTAATTTTGATATAAAATCTTAGGGTTTTTAATAACATGAATAATTTTGAACCAGGCACGGTGGCTCTTGTAGTCAGCTGTGCATTGCTGGCAGAAAACACCCAACGAAGAGCAGCTTGTGGGAAAATAAGGGTTTATTTTAGCTTATAGACTCGAGCACTGGAGGGGGAAGCTCAATGATGGCATGGGAAAATGATGGCATGAGCAGAGGGTGGACATCACACTGCGGCCAACATCAGATAGGCAACAGCAACAGTAGAGTGTGCCAAACACTGGCAAGAGGAAGCTGGTTCTATCACCTATCAGCCTTCCCCCAACCATACTGCCTCTAGGAGGCTTTAATTCCCAAATTGCCGTCAGCTGGGGACATGGTATTCAGAACACTTTTATGGGGGATACCTGAATCAAACCACCACAGTGGTACATGCCTTTAATCCCAGCATTTGGGGCGGAGAGGTAGAAGGACCATCATGAGTCCAAGGCCATCCTGAAATTTCAGTGAGTGCCAGGTTAGCCTGGGCTAGAGTGATATCTACCTTGACAACAAACAGACAGGTATATTAAGCTCTGACACCTTTACAAAAGTTATTGTCAATGTTGCCTGAATTTGTTTAACCTCTGTGTCCTTTCTTTCTAATCATATACTAATGTCCTGGGAAACAGAATTCAGAAAATGTAGAATGATGAAAGCAGTGTTTCCTATAACTGCTTTCTAGTGGCTATATAAAATAAATGGAGGCTTCATATAAGAAACAGTAATATCTAGCTGACATGATGCTTGGAGAAACGGAAGTATTTCACTAAATGTACTTTCTCAAATACTTTTTTTTTTTTCTGTAGTCTTTCGAGGTAGGGTCTCTCTCTAGCCCAGGTTAACCTGGAATTTACTCAGTAGTCTCAGTGTGGCCTTAAACTCATGGCGATCCTCCTACTTCTGCCTCCCAAATACTGGGATTAAAGGCATGCACCACCATGCCCGCCTCAAATACTCTTTTTTTTTTTTTAATATATTTACTTATTTATTTATTTGAGAGAGAGAGAATGGGTGCACAAGGTCCTCCAGCTACTATAAATAAACTCCAGACGCATGCACCACCTTGTGCATCTGGGTCCTAGAGAATCGAACTGGGGTCCCACCATTCCTGCCTCAAATACTCTTTTTTTGTTTTTTAAATATATTTTATTTACTTATTTATTTGAGAGAGAGAATGAGAATGAGAATAGGTGCACCAGGGCCTCCAGCCACTATAAATAAATTCCAGATGCTTGCACCACCTTGTGCATCTGGCTTACTTGGGTCCTAGAGAATCGAACTGGGGTCTTTGGCTTTGCAGGCAAGTGCCTTAGCCACTAAGCCATCTTCTTTAGCCCAAATACTCTTTTTTTTTTAATGACTTGGTTGGTTCTAATGTGTTCTCTTATATTCTTGATGTGAGACTAAATGTATGAAACTGAAATATGAATATAGATTTTGGAAAGAAGGAATTCTTCCTATTTTGTTAGAATGAAGACATTGACTCAGTCTTTTCTTGCCACTATTATCTAAAGTAAGGATTTGTGACTTTCGTTACTAATCACTTTCACTTTCAGTAGACTGCTATGGTTAAACACTTGAATTTAGTAGAGAAATTAATTTTGTTTGAATATTTCTAGATGATACTTTTGTATGTATGCTACGTAAATTTTAATATTAAGTCATTGAAATAGTATCATGGCAAGGAATAGCTTATTAAAATCATATGAATTTTTTTTTTAATACCAGATCACAAAGGAGGAAGAGCGAGAGAAGAAGTTTTCTAGAAGGCTAAATCACAGTCCTCCCCAATCAAGCTCCCGTTACAGAGAAAATAGGTGATTCATTGAACAATCCTCAGTGTCCTTTGTCCTTTCTGTGAATGTGCAAACTGGTTCTCTTTGTTTGTTTGTTTCTTCATGTCTTGCTCTCTTTAGCCCAGGCTGACCTGGAATTCACTATGTAGTCTCAGGGTGTCCCTGAACTCACTGGCAATCCTCCTACCTCTGCTTCCCAAGTACTGGGATTAAATGAGAGTGCGCCACCACACCTGGCCCAGCTGATGATTATCTTTTACATAAGGGCAAATAGTGTTTACTTTCTTGTCTGTTTATTTCTTTTTCTTTTCTTTTTTTTTTCAAGGTAGGGTCTCACTCTAGCTCAGACTGACCTGAAATTCACTGTGTGGTCTCAGGGTGGCCTTGAGCTCTTGCCAATCCACCTACCTCTGCTTCCCAAGTGCTAGGATTGAAGGTGTGCATCACCACACCTGGCTTTGTCTGCTTATTAAGACAGTTTTGCTATGTAGTGATGGCTGGTCTGTACTTATTATCATAGTCCAGGCTAACATCCAACTTAGATCAATCCTATTTCAGACTCTTGAGTGCTGGGATCATATTGTAAGCATGTGTGGTCTCATTCAACAGTGATTACTCTTTTATTGATCCAGGAAAGTTTAGGACTGTTGCAGTCAGCTTTACATTGCTGGGATGGACTTGCAGACCATACAGTTTATGGGAAGAAGAAGTGATTTATTGAACCTAACAGATCCAGGGGAAGTTCCACAATGGCATAAGAGGCTGGTCCCCTTTCACAGGTCTGTGCAGAGTGAAATACCACCACCAGCACAATAAGCAAGCACACTCCAGGAACCTGAGGCAGAGCTTAAACACTATGCATATCTTGAGACTAGAATTCCAGATCTACCTCCAAACATACTTTAGGATCCACCCACAGAGACATAAAGTTATAAGCATGAATGATACTCCTGAATCAATTTGGGGACATCCATTCAAACTACCACATTCTATCCCTGGCCCCCAATTGATTCATAACTGTCTCACATTGTAAATTGTACTTAGTCTAATGGCAGTGGTCCACATAGTCTTCACCAAGTTAATTCCAAGGTCCCAAATCTCATCCTGGAAAGTCAAAACAAGTTATAACTTTCAACATATAAAGGCACAGAGTAACATTTTCAGCTGCTATAAGGAATAACAAGGAGAGACTAGACCAATGCACACTTAATAACCATCAAACAAACAGCAAATATCTGCAGTTCCAGTCTATTATAACCAGGTACTGACAGTCTCTGGAATTCCCAATTCCTCTCTTCCAGCTGGGCTGAATAGCCAGGGAGTACTTCCATCTGAAGTCAGCAGTGCTCCGTGGTAGCCCTTGCACAGTCCTGGTATATCCAAAATATCTTTGGGTCTCCATGCAAACCACGGTCCCATCTCCCAATCTCTACCGGCCTATCATTGCTATGATACCCTTCTTATATATATGCTGCACCTCAGCAGCACCTCCTGAAACCATATGCACTTCATAACCCTCTATGCATTTTTTATGCTTCCAAAACTAATACCAGGTGTGCAGGACAGAGCCATGTTGTTAATTCAGAGACAAAATGGTGACTTTGAAGAGGAGGTTCCTTCCTTTCAAGAGTTTGCATTTCTGCTGTTCAGTCTTTCCACAGGCATCCTTTCCTTTGTTCATTGTAAAGTAGTTGGGCCATCTTCCTTCCACATGCTAATGTATTTGATAATAGCAGCTTCAGCAACCATTT
Organism: Dipus sagitta; assembly: GCA_036346955.1. Taxonomy (NCBI): domain Eukaryota; kingdom Metazoa; phylum Chordata; class Mammalia; order Rodentia; family Dipodidae; genus Dipus; species Dipus sagitta. The sequence goes on from CM070772.1 coordinate 30,804,702, forward strand.
GCAGTGTGGGTAATTTTAAACTTGCTTGAGTATTTTTCCAACTTTAAATCTTAAATTTCACAGTTCTATATCTTTAGCCAGGCACATCAGTCCATTATAAATTTAACCTTGCTCAAACTCTCTGGGCATGGGCAGCAGAATGCAGCCAGCTCTCTTATGCAGAAGCTCTGGTACAACAAAGTTCTCTGGTTTTTCCTTCCCCTTAGAAAGCTCATAAGCAGAGCCTTCAAATACAATTCTCTCTGTACTTAGCATTTTCAAATTTTCACCAGAATAGTCTATAAAACTTGGATTACCACTCTGGAAGGCATCTTCAGTTGCAAGTACCAAGTCCATGCCCATTCCTCTAAAACAAAGGTTTCAAAAGACTAAAATCCACATGGTCTGATTCATCCACAGCAACACCCCATTCCTGGTACCAGTTCTGCACAGTCAGCTTTATGTTGCTGGGATGAACAGACCAGACACAGTTTATAAGAGGAAGAAGGCATTTATTGAAGCTTACAGATCCAGGGGAAGTTCCATAATGGTAAAAGAAGCTGGTCCTCATTCACAGGTCCATGCAGGGAGAAATAACCACCACCAGCCTCATAAGCAAGCACATTCCAAGAACCCCACTCAGAGCTCAAGCACTCTGCATATCTTGGGCTGGAATTCCAGATCTGCCCCCAAACACACCATAGGGCTGGACCCTAGAATCTACCCTCAGTGACATCAAGTTACAAGCTTTAATGAAACTACTAAATCTATTGGTGGACATCCAGTCAAAGCACCACAAGGGCCTTTTGTGCCAAGAATATTAGCTGAGTTATATGTGATGGTGGTGTGATATAGAATACTACTTGAAGCTGGGCATGGTGGCACACATCTTTAATCCCAGCACTCGGGAGGCAGAGTTAGAATTACCATGAGTTAGCCTGGGCTAGTGTTAAGATCCTGCCTTGAAAAAAAAAATAAGAAACGAGTGTTAAGTAGAATACTGTTTGACATATATTAGTTATTATTTTTATTCCTAACTTCAGATTCCAGTGGAATCATGAGAGAGAACCTTTTTTGCCTGAAGTTTCTCTTTAGTATGATTTTTGCTACTATGTTCAAAAGTGTTTAGAGTATGATCCAAGTGATCCATAGTATATGTACATGATATGTGTAATATAAGATGTATAGATATGTTTATATACAAGTGCCTTAATTGTATAGATGATGTACAGGAGACTTAAGGATTGAAAATTTGAGGGAGGAAGGCAGAGAGAGGTAGGGAGCTTTTAATCCCATCGCTTGGGAGGCAGAGTTAGGAGAATCAAAACTTGAGTTTGAGACCAGTTTAGGACTACAAAGTGAATTCTAGGTCAGCCTGGGTTAGAGAGACCCTTTGTTGAAAAAAACAGAAAAGAATTGAGAGGAAGCTGGAGAGATGGTTCAGTGGTTAAAAGGTGCTTGCTTGCTAAACCTGATGGCCCATATTTGATTTCCTAGTACCAATGTAAAGCCAGATGCACAGAGTTTGTTTGAAGCGCAAGAGGCCCTGACACTGCCATACTTTCCCTTCATTCTTTCACTAATAAACATTTTAGGAAAAAAAAAAAATAGAGAGAGCTGGCAAGATGGCTTGGCACTTACAGGCGTTTGCTTGCAAAGCCTGACCTCAAGGTTTCAGTTCCCTCCCCAGCACCCATGTAAAGCAGATATTCAATGTGGTGTGTACATCTGGAGTTTGTTTGTAATGGCAAGAAGCCCTGGCACACCCATATTCTTTCCTTCCCTCTTAAATAATAATAGTTTTAAGAAATTAAGAGAAAAGTTTTCTTTTAAAAAACGTTTAAAATGAATAAGGTCAGGTTTTTTTTTTCAGTTGGTTTATATTAAAATGCTGATATATAACCATTGTATTGATAGTTTGTTTCCTATATTAAGGACTATTTACATAACAATGATCATATGTTTCTTTAGAAGTCGTGATGAGAGAAAAAAAGATGATCGTTCTCGCAAAAGAGATTATGATCGAAACCCTCCTCGAAGAGACTCCTACAGAGACCGGTACAATAGAAGAAGAGGACGAAGTCGCAGTTACAGCAGGAGTCGAAGTCGAAGTTGGAGTAAAGAGAGGCTTCGTGACAGGGATAGAGATAGAAGCAGGACTAGAAGCAGAAGCAGAACACGAAGCAGAGGTAAATAATCCATGTATATATATTTTGGTTAGTCTTATTTACTATGAAAATCTTCCATATTTAAGGGATTTTTAGAAATGTTTAACATTTTTCCAGTGCTGTCTTCATTTTTTTCTATTACGATGTAATCTGTGGTACAAATGAATATTTTTAAATTTCTTTCAAAAAGTGACAATCCACGTGAGTAAAAATGACCAGTAATTATCAATATATACTTAACAAGATGACTAAAATCAAAAAGACTTTTCATTATTAGTGAAGATACAGATTAAAGTGGCTCTTTGGAAAACATTTTGACAATATCTTAAATGTTAAGCCTGAAACTAGCAAATGATCATTCCATTTATACTTAACTAATAGAAATAAAAGTATATGTTCAAATCAAGATTGGTATACAAATGGTTGTGACAGCTTTGTAATAGGCCCAAACTAGAAACAACCCATGTGTGAATAAATACTTTGTGGTCTCTGCACACACATAACTTGCAAAAAAAGGAAAGAAATGATACCTGCAACAAAATGAATGAATCTCAAAATAATATTTTGAGTAAAAGTAACCAGGGGAAGCTGGGCGTGGTGACACATGCCTTTAATCCCAGCACTCGGGAGGAAGAGGTAGGATCGGTGTGTTTGAGGCCACCCTGAGAATACATAGTGAATTCCAGGTCAGCCTGAGCTAAAGTGACACTCTGCCTTGAAAAACAAAAACAAAACAAAACAAGTAACCAGGGGAAAGTACACATAATGTGAAATTTAAGACAACGTAAACCAGTCGTTAATGACATCAACTCAGTGGCTGGCTGAGATGAGAGTAAAGGAAGGGTGATTATAGATGGCAAAGATACTTGTAGGTCAGGCATGGTAGCCCACACCTTTAGTCCCAGCACTTGGGAGGTCGAGGTAGGATCACTGAGTTTGAGACCGTCCTGAGACTTCAAGAGAAGATATTTTTGGGAGTGATAAGTGTGCTCATGATTTTTATTGGTTCCATGGGCATATAAGTCACAAGTCACAGCTTATTACATTGTATAATTACATTCAGATTTTGTGGATCAAAACTATTATGTTTAAAAATTTATTTGAGGCTGGCTTGGTGGCACATGCCTTTAATCCCAGCCAGCACTTGGGAGGCAGAGATAGGAGGATTGCCATGAGTTTTGAGGCCAGCCTGGGCTAGAGTGAAACCCTACCTCAAAAAAAAACTATATATTTGATGTATTTGTAAGAGTTTATCTGTTTTACTATGTATAATTTCTCTGCTTATTATTATATTATTATTATATATAATTATATATTAATAATCTTACAGAATATATTAATGAAAGGGTGTTATTTATAATAAAACAACATCTTTGACTAAGACAAATTTACTCAAACTTAAAATTTTACTACTTAATACAGTTAAGGCCTTTGTGTAAGCCATATATTCAGTTATTCTTATAGTATTTCCTCCACTGTGGTCTTAATGAGTTATGCCTAGAATAAGTTATTTCCTTGTTGCTGGGGCAGGATGTTCCGTGTTGCAATCAGCTTCTCATTGCTAGACAAAACACCCACCCAGACACAGCTTATGGGAGGAAAGAGTTAATTTAGGCTTACAAGATCCAGGGGAAACACCATCAGTGGTGAAAGGAGCTGGCTCACTTCCATAGATCAAAGCAGAGACACCAACAGCCAGCATCACCAGCAAGCAGAACGGCCAGAGCTCAGCTGCTTTGAACACATCTTGTAGGGATTTTTTTGAAGATCTGCCCTAAACACCCCTTACGGCTGGACTCCAAGATCCACCCCTAAAGACACACTCCTCTTGCAGGGATCTGCCTGCTAGGGGCTTAAGTTGCAAGCTCAATTTTAATAAAACACCTGAGTGTCTGGGGCCATATGTTCAACCTTTCACATTCAAACTACCCCAGTCTACCAGAGCATCTTAGGGAAGGAGAGAGTTTATTCTGGCTTACAGTTCCAGCTGATAGAGTCCATCATGGTGGGGAAGTCCTGGTGGGTCTGAGTAGGAAGCCTGTGTCACATTGTCAAATCAGCAGAGTAGAGTGCAATGAATGCTGGTACTCCTCCAGTTCTCTTCTTGTCTATGGGCCAGTATCCCAGGCCATAAAGTGGTGGTTCTTACTTTAGTTAACCTAGTCAGGATAATCACTCACAGGTATGTCCAGATGCCAGCCTCATGGAAATGACAAAAGTGATTCTAGGTCCTGTTAAGTTGACAGTATAAACTTCGCAGGTCTCTGCCCAAAGTTTTTACCTAAATAACCTTATTATCTTTTCTGTTTCCTTATAACTTTATAAAAACTTGGTTTGTTTTTTGTTGATGTTTAATATGAACTTCTTTCTCCCTCTTCATTCAGCCATTCTTACTCTAATAGTGTTCATTAAAAATGGTATCTTTGGACAGATGTCATACTTGTATGTTTTGTTTTGTGAACTGCAAATGTGCATGCTTAGATTGTAATGAAGAAAATAAAAAAATCTTCATTCTATAAACAAAGCTCCATGAAAAACTAAGTGCTGCAGCTTTATATGTAGCTTTATAGTTTACGAAATAGCTTATCTTGGAAAATGTATTTACTGAGCAGCTTTGTTTTTTTAATTAATTTATTTTTTATTGACAACGTACATGATTGTAAACAATATTCCATGGTAATGCCCTCCCCCCCACCTTTTTTTGAAGCTCCATTTTCCATCATATCCCTTCCCCCTTTCAATCAGTCTTTCTTTTATTTTGATGTCATGCTCTTTTCTTCCTATTATGATGGTCTTGTGTAGGTAGTGTCAGGCACTGTGAGGTCATGGATATCCAGGCCATTTTGTGTCTGGAGCAGCATGTTGTAAGGAGTCCTACCCTTCCTTTGGCTCTTACATTCTTTCTGCCACCTCTTCCACAATGGACCCCTGAGCCTTGGATAAAGATACTGCAGTCCTTAGCATTCCTCTGTCACTTCTTCTCAGCACTGTGATGCCTTCTGAGTTATCCCAAGGTCACTGCCATCTGAAAAGAAAAGGTTCTCTACCAAAAGTGAGAGTAGCATTAATATATGGGTATGAACGTTAATAGAAGTGCTTACTGGGCAGTTTGATGAGCATAGTATATACATTTAGCCAGACAGCAGCAGACATTACACCCCTAGGGCTCATGAGTACCCCTGTTTTAGGTTTTCAGTATCAGGGATGTAGTCTCTCCCATGGAGCAGGCCTCCAGTCCAAGTAGAGGGCAGTTGGTTTCCACCATGACAGACGTGCCACTATTGCACCGTTGGCTCAGTTGGCCTGGCTGGCCAAATATAAGGATTGCAGTGACCACTGTTGAGTATCTTCACTGGTGATTTCTCTTTCTCCCATTGAACTGCATGCAGAATGGCTTCTTCCAGCTTTCTGTCAGCTGGTCTACATGGAGGAGGTTATCAGCTCAGTTCCAGCAGGATTTCTCAGTGGCCTTGGAGCCCAAGTATGTGTAGTCTTCAGCAATAGGGTCTTACCATCTATTCCTGGTGGGAAACCAAGGGCCTCGGCAATGGCCTCTAATGTTTTGGGAGTATCAGGGACCTCGCTGGCCAACAACTCACTGGAAGGTGTATCCCATCCCTGGCACTGAAAATTTTCTAGTAACTGTCTATGGCTCCTGCGTGTTCCATTGTCTAAAATAGTAGGTTTCCATATGATTTATTTTTATCCTCTTAGATTTTGACAAGCTCTCCCTCCACCTTTCGTTTATTCAGTCTCTTCTACTTACATATGTACAATGCCATCCTATTAAGTACCACCCTCTCTCCCTTTCTCTTCCTTTTATATCTCTTGTAGTTTATTGGCCTTTGCTACTAAGTTTTCTTCCTTTGAGTAGTTTTTTTTTTTTTTAATATTTATTTGAGGGAGAGAAAAAAAAAAGCAGATAGAAAGAAGGGGCCTCTAGCCACTGCAAACAAATTCCAGACACATGTGCTACCATGTGCATCTGGCTTATGTGGGGACAGGGGTATTGAACCTGGGTGCTTTGCAGGGAAGCTTCTTAACTGCTAAGCCATCTCTCCAGCCCCCCCCCCCCATCTAGTAGCTTTTAATAGAAGGGTACAATTATATAAAATTTGAACTGTTTTAAATGCTCAGCAAAATCAACACTTTTTTTTTAGATCTGGTACTTTTTTCAATAGAGTGTAGTTTTATAAGTTATTTCTGTTCTGTTGCAGAGAGGGATCTAGTCAAACCTAAATATGACCTGGATAGAACAGATCCATTAGAAAATAATTATACTCCCGTCTCCTCGGTACCTAATATTTCATCTGGCCACTATCCTGTACCTACTTTGAGTAGCACCATTACCGTAATTGCTCCTACTCATCATGGGAATAACACTACTGAAAGTTGGTCAGAATTTCATGAAGACCAGGTGGATCACAACTCTTATGTAAGGCCGCCAATGCCAAAGAAACGATGTAGAGATTATGATGGTAAGTCTTTCAAGTGTTTCATGCTGTATTGAAGTCATGTTCCTAGATGCCTAAATTTTGTTCATTTAGACTGGACAACTATTCAGAAAGACCTCTGATGATAGAACTGAGATACTACTGTGCTCATTAATTTAAAAACTATTTCCATGTGTTAATATATTGTTGAAGTTTATCAAATAAAAGTAAATACCTACTGAATTACTTTTCAGAAAGTCTGTTACTAAAGCAGGTTTAATAAAGTCATTCTTTAGTAATCAATGATTACTGGAATATAAGTAGGACCATAGGACCTATAAACTACCCATGTAGTATTTTTATATGAGAACTAGAGACTAAGAATTTACTATAAAAGGTTTACAAATAATACTAAAATCATAGTTGCAGTGTATCTTGTAGTTTTAAATAAGATTTAATAAAAGGATATATATGCCAGAAGTTATATGTAAATATTTGGATCACCTTTCTTGCAGGGTATCCTTACTTTAACATTCGTAATGATATATTTTAGATATATTGCCAGTTATTTACATTACTAGTAAGAAGATGGCTCTTGTGAAATTGTAAATTATATTTTGCCCAATACTGAAAAAACCCTTTTAAATATCTTTTGTAAACTCAGATAATTTATATTTTCAGTGCTTTTCACATTTCTTCCTAATTTTTTCCTCACAGAAAAGGGTTTTTGTATGAGAGGAGATATGTGCCCCTTTGATCATGGGAGTGACCCAGTAGTTGTAGAAGATGTGAATCTTCCTGGTATGCTGCCTTTCCCAGCACAGCCTCCTGTTGTTGAAGGACCACCTCCTCCTGGACTGCCCCCACCACCACCAATTCTCACACCCCCACCTGTGAACCTCAGACCCCCAGTGCCACCTCCAGGTCCCTTACCACCCAGTCTCCCACCTGTCACAGGTCAGTGGATACCTTTCCTGTATTTGTTATTTGCCTATATATAGTACTTCTTTTAAATGAAGTTAGTAGCTTGATGCTTGCTTCTTTAAAAAGTTTCTAAATGAAGTCCATAAATGCCTGAGAGAAGCCAAGTATACTTCATTTGGATTATACTCACTTGTTGTAGCCTTTAACAAACCTGTTTCTATGGTTTAGAAAGGCCTATGCATATATGTCATGGTAGTACTCCAGTTATCTATAATCCTTGTCAAGTAAGAGTTATTTTTCAGAGAATCTTGCCAGTAAAACAGTTGATGAAATCATTCTTTAGAAATCAGTGATTATTGGAATATAATAAGTAGGACCTCTGAAGTAAATACTACTCATGTAAGGTTAAGGCAATCTTGTTTTGTAATAGATTGAAAAGAATATTAATCACAGAAAGCTAACCTATAAGAACTTACTGCTCATAGAAAATATTCTAGCGTGATAAATACATTGTGTTTGGATATATAATAATTTATTTTATTTGTTTGCTTTCAGATGATATTTCTTATTCTTTGGTTTTGACAGGACCGCCTCCTCCACTTCCTCCTTTGCAGCCATCTGGCATGGATGCTCCCCCAAACTCTGCAACCAGTTCTGTTCCTACTGTAGTAACAACTGGCATTCATCATCAGCCTCCTCCGGCTCCACCCTCTCTTTTTACAGCAGGTGCAGTTTTGGCCCCCTCTATATTAATAATGTAATATAGTTGTAAAACAGCTTCAGAACAGGTATTAAAAATGTCTAGACAGGAGTAACTTGCTCTGTCAGGACCATTGTTCTCATTAAAATTAAACAATAGAGTGTGGGCTTGATTAATTAATATTAAATCCCTTAGGCTATATCCTTAACCTTTTTTATAAAACTGCTCTAGGATGTATAAAACATTTTAGATATTATTAATACTATTTTATGTGTTTTACCTTTTATAATATCAATTTAAAAAATTACCAAGTAGAGTTTTATAATTGTTTTTTAATTGCAGTTTTTGTATTACCAGATACATATGATACAGATGGCTACAATCCTGAAGCCCCAAGCATAACAAACACTTCCAGACCTATGTACAGACACAGAGTGCATGCACAGAGGCCTAATTTGATAGGACTAACATCAGGAGATATGGATTTGCCACCCAGAGGTACTATGATTATTCTTTTCTTATTTTCATGATGTGTCTAGTTTGGCGAGATAGCTTAATGGTAGAATGTTTACTTACCATGCATAAAGGTAATATGTACTTTCATATTTACCAAATTTCTCAGAAGTATGTTATTAGAGTGGTAACTTCTTGTATTTTGTTTCATTTGTACTCCCCCCTTCCTTTTTCTTTCTTTTCTCTCCCCTTCTAACCCCCCTTCCAATTCCTTCCTTTTCTTGCTTTTACTGGCAATTCCTACTCACCTTTCTTACCTTGATGCTTTGTAGTGGCATACGTATAATGCCACTGCAATATAACATTTCTATTTCACTGGCAGTCTGATTGATAGTTGTGATTAAGAGAAGAGAGGTCCACCCCCTTTCTTGGAAATCTTACCATGTAGCCATTGGAGTTTTGGTAGTTTTATCACTGCATTGTATAGGTACAACTTATATGAAGTATTTCTATTAAGATAAATGTCATACATAGAAATTTGAATGCCTTTTCTCATAGAATCCCTATTCTACGTAATGATTATTTTAATATTTTGTTTTTACTAATTTGCAAGGAGAAAGAGAAAGAATATGAATATGGGTGTGCCAGTGTTCCTTGCCCCTGGAAACAAATTCCAAATGCACACACCACTTTGTGCATCTGGCTTTAAGTAGGTACTAGGGAATCAAACCCAAGCCATCAGGATTTTAAGCAGGTTCCTTTAACCACTGAGTCATCTCTCCAGCCTTTTAATGATTATTTTTATACTGTTCTTTAGCTACATATGTAATTATGAGCTGGTTTAGGAATATATTCTACATTAATAACTTTGTTTTTAATGTACATCAAACAGCTAATTTAGTAATTCATTTAAGTTGAGGTTTGTTTTACTTCTATTTCTATATCTTTTTCCCCCTCATCTGTGTTCTTACTTATACCATTTTAGATTTCAAATTTTCTGTCTTGGATTGTGACAAACACATAAAATGTTTATATTATATATTTATTACACATTGCTAAGAGCCTGAAGATGGATATTATGTGAAAGTTTACTTTTATGCTTAATACTTTAAATCTTCCGTGCAAAGTGGCACATGCCTTTAATCCCAGCACTTGGGAAGCAGAGGTAGGAGGATCGCTGTGAGTCCAAGGCCACCCTGAGAGTACATAGTGAATTCCAGGTCAGCCTGGGCTAGAGCAAAACCCTACCTTGGGGAAAAAAAAAACCCAAAAATACTTTAAATTTTTTTGTGTGTGTACATGTATGCGTATGCTGTTGTTTTTGAAGATAGGGTCTTGCTCTAGCCCACGCTGACCTGGATTTCGCTATGTAGTCTCAGGCTGTCCTCAAGCTCGCAGTGGTCCCCCTGACTTGGATCTAGACAGGAGGAAAGGTGAAGTATTTTAAGTCAAGAAAACTAGTGCTGGGGTAATTTTAATTAGAAAAACAACATTGAAAGGCTATTGTAGGGAAACAGTACATGAAACTATGAGATGTATTTATTGATTGCATATCAAATGAAGCTTGCTTCTTTATTTTTAATAACTTTCTAGTAAATATTAATGAGAGAATAAGGATGCAGTGGTACATAGTGTGTTTAAATGAAAAGGATATTGAATGTGTCAGAGATTCTTCAAAAGGGCCGGTGAAGCAGGCTGGGGAGACAGGAGAGAGGCTCAAAGTGTTGCTGTAGAACTGGTTATATAAATGCCTTACCAGCCACAAGCACTACAGCATGTACTAGGAACTCTGAGCTGCTGTGAATAAAGGGGAAAGATAAAGTACATGCACCATAGAATAATACTCTTTTGAAACTCAACTTTTTTCTGTAACAGAGGAGGTAGGGGGGAGTTATGAGGCCAATTAAGGCATTTGAAGAATAGAGGCGATAGAGCCTGTCTAGAGTAATAAGAGTAGGAAGTGTAAAGTTTAAGAGAAAATGACAACACAGTTTACTGAAGGGGTGTGTGTCTTGGAAGGTGACTGTTGGAAAGGCTGGCATCAGACATCAGTTTCTGCTTGGATAATTAGCAAATGCTAATATTGGCTGGAAAGGAAATAAAAATAAATTAATTTTATAATTGTTTGTTACACCTAAAAGTCATCAAATTAAAAAGCATACAGAAGGAGATAAGATTTGGGATCTGAAGTCTATGAATGACAGGTGACTAGAAAATACAGATTTTTGGAATCTGGAATATATAGAACATGTGTATTCCTTGTACCCCACCCCTTTATAAGCATCATATTCCCAAGAATCACCGGGAAAGATGAAGTCATGACAGTAGACAAAAGAAAGCTGTTTTGTTTTCTATTAGGCACACATTTAATCCCAGCACTTATGATGCAGAGGTAGGAGGATCACTGTGAGTTTGAGGTCAGCCTGGGCTAGACTGAGACCCTACCTCGAATAATCCCTCCCCCCAAAGAGAAAACCCGTCTTGGGGAGATTGTGGAGTGAGGTGAAGAAGCCAGGTGAGGGGTAAGCACAGAGCTTACTGAGACCTTTAAGCCACATAGCCACAGACAGAAGAGCAGGGTCAGAGGTGGTAGGAAATCAAGAGAAGGTATACCTATGAAGGAGGGAGTGAATTGAATTGGCAGCAGTTCTCTGTGGTCAAATTAAGTACTTAGAAGTCAGCCGGGCGTGGTGGTGCACGCGTTTAATTCCAGTACTCGGGAGGCAAAGGTAGGAAGATTGCTGTGAGTTTGAGGCCACCCTGAGAATACAGAGTGAATTTCAGGTCAGCCTGGGCTAGAGCGAGACTGAGACCGAGACCCTGCCTGGCTGGGGGGGCGGGGGGAGGGGATGAGAAGTCTTCATAGGCAGAAGCAAGTCCAGTTAAGATAATAGACTGCACGAAAAGTAAGGCAAGGTTGTACCAAAGCTGCTTTAGGAGAATATATGTAAAATACTGGAAGTAACAACAGATTTTTTAACTTTAGCACAGCATTTCAGTCTTGACTATTTCTACTTGTGTTTTTACTTGTATATTCTTGTTTAAACAGTTCAGTTTATTTACAGCTTACCCTTTGTCAAATGTCACTATTGCTGTTTTACTTTGACCATATAGATTATACATTTGATTTTAAAACTATGAATTTAAAACCTCCATGTGATTTACTTGTATATTTATGTTTGGTTTGTTATGAGAGTGATGACAAACTGGAATGGCAATATCGAACTACCTTTAAAGAAGCAGTTTACAGAATTAATTTTAATTTGGTATGTGAGCATTATTGAGTCTTCTTAGCGTTAAGTATAAAATGAACTATATTAGAAATAAAACTTCCCTTAGATTACTGTATTTAAATATATATTTATATATGTATACTTGTAAAAAGCCTGAGCTTTTTCAATATGATTTGAAAGAAGTAGCTATGATAAACACAAAATACTGATATATATATATATATATATATATATACTTTTTGTTTTGTCTTAACACAGAAAAGCCTCCCAATAAAAGCAGTATGAGAATAGTAGTGGATTCAGAATCGAGGAAAAGAACCATTGGTTCTGGGGAACCTGGAGTTCCTACAAAGAAGACTTGGTTTGATAAGTAAGCTGGTGGGGAAAATTGAAGAATTTCATTGTGCATAATTTTTGAGGTTATTGCTATATTACTATGACTAAAGTATTTATTTTCAAAATAATCCTCAAAAATGTATATTATTTTAAAACTTTGTAAAGCCTACAAAGACATTTCCTTAGATAAGTGATATAGTAGTTGAGAAAACATTTTTTCCTCTTTCTACTTCCCTTCCCTCTAAAAGAAACCACCCAGTACTGAGGTGTTAGACATGTCACTGGGTACAAGCTGTGGGTGGGATAGTCCTAATCCTGGCCTCATGATGTGGGAGATCTAGGAAGAGACTTGAGCATGCAGGCAACTGTAGAAGCTGCAAAAAGGGCTTTTTGCAGGGGGAGGGAGATTAGAGATGACGGAGGTGCTGAGGGATGGGAATAAGATTATTGGGGAAGGTTTGGTGATGCCTTTATAAATTTTCACATATGAAGTGTGAATAAGACCACTATTTTAATAACTTTAATTTTAAAGTAGATAGTTTCTATTTTTAGTTCTGTGATTAAATTTGGAATTAAAAAAATAAATCTGGGATTTAAGGCAAAAGTGTAGGTCTCTGGGCTAGGTTTGTCCCTTTTTCAGGTGTCAAATGTATGGTATATTTTCACAGGCATTTATTACTAAGCTAGAAAGAGGTTGAGGTGTGGTCATCTTTGCAATCGAAAGTTAAAATTTTTTTTAAACATAGAGAGATTTTATTAGATTAAAAGAAAAAAGAGAGATTATGAAGAGCCCCTGCCTGTGAGAAGGTAGGAGGGGGTAAAGCCCATCTAGAGACTCAAATTTGGGTCATTTATAGGTTCGGAATGGGGGTTCAGCTAATCAGCCACAATGTCAGGCTTGGGTTTAAAAGTTTAAAAAAGATCTTTTTTTTTTTTTTTTAAACATTTTATTTACTTGGGAGAGCGAGAAAGAACAGATATAGACAATTGGTACACCAGGGCCTTCAGCGACTAAAGATGAACTCGAGATGCATGTGCCACCTTGTGTATCTGGCCTGCATGGGTCCTGAGGAATTGAACCTGGGTCCTTTCGCTTTGCAGGCAAGCACACCTTAACCGCTAAGCCATCTCTCCAGCTCCCTAAAAGTAAAATTCTTAGTTTAATCAAAGTTTTCAAATAGAATGCATTTCAGTAAGCCAGCCTGCAGAAATGAACCAAAAATTACAGTACCATTTGACTGAGGACAATAGTACCTTTCCAGCATAAAACACTAAATACCAGCAGGTCAGAAGTGGGGCAGTGGTGTGGATGTGATAGCACATCCTCTTCAGTTGGCCTCCCTGAAAGATCCCAACATGCTAGCTTGGCATCTTCATTGTAAGAAAACTTACATTTCCTTTAATGACTCGTTCTTCTAGTTTTGGGGAATTCTGTACTTAGGGACATCAGTTTTACATGTAATACTTAAGTTGGGTGTCAGGAATTATAAATGTATTGATCAACTTGATTTCTATTTACAGATCAAATTTTAATAGGACAAACAGCCCAGGTTTCCAGAAGAAGGTTCAGTTTGGAAATGAAAATACCAGACTTGAACTTAGAAAAGTTCCTCCAGAATTAAATAATATCAGTAAACTTAATGAACATTTTAGTCGATTTGGAACATTGGTTAACTTACAGGTAAGAGCCATGAAATGATTCTGTTGTCATTAGTATTTAGCTATTTACGAGAACTTAACTTCGTAAGACAAATTTTATGAAGAACAATGGTAAATTTAATAGTATTTTATGGTTGGGAAGTTGGCTATTGTAGTAGTGTATTATCTATTCAGTTATTACCTGAGACTGACTAAATAAGGAAAAGATCTCCCAGTTAGCTCCCAGTTTTGGAACCTGAAATTCAAGATCATCAGATGGTACTTTTGGTTTGGCCTCTGATGTTGGCATACTGGAGTCAGAGCAGTGGCAGGAAGAGAAGACATCTCAGTACAAGAAATCAGAGACTGTTCAAGGATCAGGCTGACTTTATTCACAACTTTATCTTGGGAGAAGATCTATCAGAGATCCAATAAAAACAGCTTCCTCCTATTAATCTCCCATTGGGCCCCACATTTTTAAAGTCATAAGTAGACATGAAGTGAAGCTACTTCACTCCAACATTTTTCTTTCCCCATCCAAAAGTAGGAATTTATTTTTTTTAAAGGAGAAGAATGAGTTTGTCCATACCAGGGCCTCCTGCTGCTGTAAACAAACTCCAGACACAGTTCCACTTTGTGCGTCTGGCTTTACATTGGTACTGGGAAATTGATTGTGGGCTATCAGGCTTTGCAGCAAGTACCTTTAACTGCTGAACCATGTCCCCAGCCCCAAAAGCAGGCTTTTTTTTTTTTAATTTTTTTTTTGTTTATTTATTTATTTGAGAGCGACAGAGAGAAGGAGGCAGAGAGAGAGAATGAGTGTGCCAGAGCTTCCAGCCTCTGTAAACGAACTCCAGATGCGTGCGCCCCCTTGTGCATCTGGCTAACGTGGGTCCTGGGGAATTGAGCCTCGAACCGGGGTCCTTAGGCTTCATAGGCAAGCGCTTAACCGCTAAGCCATCTCTCCAGCCCAAAAGCAGGCATTTTAATCGATAATATTTAGTGTAAAATGTTTACCTAATAGAAGTCATAAAATTACATTGGTATTTCAGTTTCTCAAGAAAAGTTTAGATTTATCTCTTCTGTGGTGGGCTATATTTATCAGACATTTTAGGGGCTGAACGACCATGAAAACTATAATTAAATATTTTTCTTTTTTAAAGAATATTTTATTTATTGAGAGAGAAATACATAAAGAGAATGGGCATGTCAAGCCCTTTAGATACTGCAAATGAACTCAAGATGCATGTGCCACCATGTGTATCTGGTTTACTTGGGTACTGGGTAATTGAACCTGGGTCCTTAGGCTTCGCAAGCAAGTGCCTTAAGCACTAAGCTATCTCTCCCAGCCCTAATTAAAAATTTTCTACAATACTTTTGAACATCCTTGAAGATGACAGTATAATTTATATTCGGCTTATATGTTAAACTTTGGCTTGGATGTTGGTTTTTACATTGGTACTGGCAAATTGAATGTGGGCTATCAGGCCTTGGATCAAGTACCTTTAACTGCTGACCCATGTCCCCAGCCCCAAAAGCAGGAATTTTGATCGATAATATTTATTGTTGAAAGAAAAAAACTGTGAGCTTTTTAATAGTATTATTTAATTTACATTTTTTGGTAGGTTGCAAGTATTGAAATAGTATGTTGGGATTTTTTTCCTTAGTTTGTACTTTTCAACAAATCGTTATGTTTTGATGTCAGATATAAGTGAAATGTTAAGTATCTCATCTATATTTTGGATACATTCTTGTTTTTTAAAAGCACTATTTTAAAAGTAATGGAGGGGGACAATGTGTGTTTGGGGGAGGGTAATAGAGAGGTATGAAGACTTTAAAGAAAATGTTTCTTTAGCATTTTCCTTATCCTATACCTGTATAAAATTACATTATTGTTACAGTTTACCATGTATTATTCTAGGTTCTTGTTACATAGTTCTATACATAAGCTCAGAAATACTCAATGTGCCAGTTACTCGAGTTATTTACTTAATCTTGAATATTTCTTAGTATCTCTCTTTTAAAAAATTGCTTATTTATTTATTTATGGGAGAGAAAGAGACAGAGAGAATGGACACATCAGGGCCTCTAGACACTACATGTGAATTCCAGACACATGTGCCCCCTTTTGCATCTGGCGTACATGGGTCCTGGGGAATCAAACCCGGGTCTTCAGGCTTTGTAGGCCAATGCTGTAACCGCTAAGCCATTTCCCCAGTCCCTTTCTTAATGGCAGTTCACCTTGTTCTGTCACATTTATATCTAGACATTTAAAAAATTCCCAGTATATTACTTTCCTCACATAATTAACTGCACTTATAAAATTAATTAAAAAGATGTTACAAAGCTGATTAACAAAGCTCTTATCTCCTTAATATTTGCATTTATGTAGGTGCCACTGATACCAAGAATTTCTGTTTATTATTCCTTTGGCTGTGTCTGCATACTGCTGCATTATACATACTTTTCAAATCTTTTAGAAACACCCTTTCAGATTCAGGTGTGGTGGCGCATGCCTTTAATCCCAGCCCTTGGCAAGCAGAGGTAGGAGGATCACCATGAGTAACAAGGCCACCCTGAGACTACATAGTGAATTCCAGGACAGCCTGGACTAGAGTAAAACCCTACCTTGGAAAACTAAAAAAAAAAAATAACCTCCACCCTTTCAGGAAACATTGGTGAAATTGATGTTTATGTTCTAGTAAATGTGTAATTATTAAAATGCTACATAAAATCATCTTTGTAACTGCTGTTTATTGAATATTTTATTCTATAGACTAGCTTTGATACTGTTATTGTTTCTACTTTCAGACTGTGCTATTCATCTTTGTTTTGTATTGCTGCATACTACCTGTACTTTATATGCCACACTTGGGAAAACGATGCTATTACTGACAGACTCTAGGAAGTTTGGAGTGACAAGTCTTAGTAGAAGCATGAGTCCACATAGTCCTTTTCCTCTGCTGCTGTTTTCTTAAAAGTTTTCTCATGCTTTTGAGACTATAGTAAAATTACAGACTTGGGATATTGTATACATGAGGTTTTCTATAATTTTTAGTAAAAGTAGTTTACTACCTTTCTCTAGACTATGTGGATTCTGACCATGTCACATGTTGACATAAAGGAATTATATTTCATGGTTGTATTAAGATTGGAATTGTAAAAAGGAATTACTCTGAATGCCTATGTATAACATTTGTATAATGAGCATGCTATATATGAAGAGGCTGTGTTCACATGATGGTCAGATCTTGGTTGTTCTCCTGGAATTGACATAGGCTTTGATGATAATTTACACATATAAGGATCTACAAAGATAGGGTCTTAACTTGAAAGATCCAATACATCTTGAAGAACTTCACTGTACACAGCTGCATATTCTTTTGGAAATTCACTGTTATCAATATGTTAAATCTTAGGTTGCCTACAATGGTGATCCTGAAGGTGCCCTCATACAATTTGCAACATACGAAGAAGCAAAGAAAGCAATATCAAGTACAGAAGCAGTATTAAACAATCGCTTTATTAAGGTTTATTGGCATAGAGAAGGAAGTACCCAGCAGTTACAAACTACTTCTTCAAAGGTAAGAGAGAAATATTTGTGAAATTAAGTGCTGCTTAGAGAGATCTTGATGTAGAAGGTTTTTTTTTTTAAAAAAAATATAATTTAATTTTTATTTATTTGAGAGAATGAGGCAGAGAGGGAGAGAAAGAATGGGTGTGCCAGGGCCTCCAGCCACTGCAAATGAACTCTAGACGAGTGCACTCCCTTGTGCATCCAGCTTACGTGGGTCCTGGAGAATTGAACTGGGATCCTTTGGCTTTGCAGGCAAACGCCTTTACTGCTAAACCATCTCTCCAGCCCAGGCTTTTATTTATTTATTTTGAGGTAGGGTCTCCCTGTAGTCCAGGCTGACCTGGAACTCATTCTGTAGTTACAGTTATTCTCCTACTGTTGCCTCCTTAGTACTGGGATTAAAGGCTTGCCCCACTACACCTTACCCCCCAGTTTTAAGAGCAAGCATTTGAGTCAGGGTCTGTGTTCAGATCCTGGCTTTACTACTGTTAACAGTAGAATTGAGAAAGTTACTTCTTCAAACAATTTCCCATTAGATTGTAAGGTTAATCAGTTTAGAGAAATATAAAATGGAATGTGTAAGACATCCCATTGGCAAATAATCTTTCATTATGTGGTAGTTATATATGCTCCTTAAATCCAGATTATGTTTTCATCTTAGAAATTCTTTTTACTTTCCCTCCCTTTTCACTTTCTCCCTGAGTTGTGTTTGTTTGGAGAAGTGTT
This sequence comes from Dipus sagitta, assembly GCA_036346955.1. Classification (NCBI taxonomy): domain Eukaryota; kingdom Metazoa; phylum Chordata; class Mammalia; order Rodentia; family Dipodidae; genus Dipus; species Dipus sagitta. The sequence continues at coordinate 30,822,869 of CM070772.1, forward strand.
TTATAGCAGTTTGTTTCTTGGATATTAAACAGAAGATAATGAAAGCTAGATTTTACTGTTCCTTAAGTAATTTATTTCTTGCAAAGAAAAATATATACAACTGAAGAAAGTTGAATAATAGTTGTTTGATTATAAACCGCATTTTAAATTTTCTTTACAAAATTGTTAATGTTACTTTTCATGCTCCTGATCTAACCTTGTTGAATTTTTTCCTTGCTCTGAGGTCATACAGCCATTAGTCCAGCAGCCCATTTTACCTGTTGTCAAGCAGTCAGTCAAAGAGCGGTTGGGTCCCGTCCCTTCAAGTACTGTTGAACCTGCAGAAGCGCAGAGTGCTACTTCAGACCTTCCTCAGGTAAGTGGAAGGCCTTATCATTGTGCCTGTCAAATAATCACTTCTCAGTTAATTAGGTTTTCTTGCTGTCTTGAATGCAGTGAATGCAGGTTTTTACACAGAAGTAAGACCTTCACCTATTTGGACCCCAGTGGTTAAGTTAATTGATTTTATTATAACATTTTCATTGTCTTAATGTTTTTGTAGTATTTGAAACTTAACTTGTTTTCTCTGGTTAGTACTTATGAGAAAGATGTATTTTACATTGTGGAGGAGATAGATTTTAGCACAACTGCCTGAAGAGTGAAGTTCAGTACATTAATAAATTTTATTTTTGCTATCACCTTCTTATGTAATTAGAATTCTTTTTTCATAGATAATTGTGCAGTAGAATGAACTGGAAACTTTTGGGAAGAGAAGGCTTAAAACAGCAGGTTAAGCATTCTCAACTTATGCTGTATTATTTCAAGTACTCATGCATCTTGCTCAGAACCTTGTATTTTTTATACTTGGCTGTAGGATTCTGTGCTCCACATGTCATTTCTTTCCCACTTGTTACTTGTTCCTATATGCTCAGCCTCTGAAATTTAGCTTTCCTTTTTCTCTTGTATTTGCTTTATAAAATAGAGTTAGGATGTAGTATCTGGTTCAGCTAATAAATAGATACCACCTTACTAATACTGTATTCGCTGTTTCTGAAGAGTAAGTTACTGAGATTCAATAAGAAGATATAGGATATAAATTGGTAAATTATTATTTTTTTTATTTGTGTGTGTGCGAGAGAGGGGGGGGGGCATGCCAGAGTCTCTAGCCACTGCAAATAAACTCCAGATGCATGTGCCACCTTATGCATCTGGCTTATGTGGGCCCTGGGGAATTGAACCTGGTTTGTTTGGCTTTGCAGGCAAGTGCCTTATCCACTAAGCCATCTTTCCAGCCCTAAATTATTATTTTTAAAAAAAACTCACATCCAAATAATTTCCAAATACAGTGTATTCAAATATAAAACAGCATACTTTACGAAAGAATGACAATTTTAAGCTTGAGAAGCAAGTATATATTTTAATCATGCAAATCTATTTTACAATCTATAGGGAATTTATGGTCTCATATTAGTGGAAAACATCTGCTTAAGGATTTACTTTACAACAAATTTTTATGATTAATACTGCATACTGCTTTTGGTTTTTCACACATATTCTTCCACCCCCTCTTTTTTTTCTCTCTCCTCCCTCTCCTTTTCTTTCCTCATTTATCTCCATCTCTTAAAAAAAAAGGCCAAAATTTCTGTGATTAGCATAAGTATACCCATCAATTCTGTATAAGAATCAGAATGTTCAAAATCCCAGCAGACGTAATACATGTTTGTGGGGAAACACTGAATATGTCCATTTTAATTTTTTTAGAATGTAACTAAGTTATCTGTGAAGGACAGGTTGGGTTTTGTATCAAAGCCATCTGTTTCAGCAACTGAAAAGGTAAGAATAGCATGATGTGTTTGTCTTGGCTTCATAAATGTTTTCAGGTGGCATCTCAATTTTTAATTTTTTCATAGCTCCAAACTCCTGCTTAATAGTATCTTTAGCTTTCTCCCCTGCCCTTTTGCTTTATATTTGCTGAAAAAGACAACATTAGCCTATTCCTTTAATTTTTTTTTGCATCAGCATTTAATACTTGCCTCTATTTCTATGTGCTCCATTCTTTTTTTTATTTTATATTTATTTTCTTTAGAGATACCATACATATTAGTTTGAAAACTTGCAGCCTGATAGAAAGGGCCACGAACTGGGAATTTTATCTGATTTTGATCCCTAGCTCCTCACTTACTAATTGCATGATGCTGGGCAGTGCTCTTAACCTTTCTGAATTTTTTTTTTTTTTTTTTGGTAGACTAGTGATGGTAGTACTTTTTTGCTGTATTGAAAAATATTCTGTAAATGGGAAGAATGATACAAATGCACGTTTTTGTCAATAATAGTTATCATGTAGTCTTACAGCATACCTAGTATTTTTTAAATGAGAATAAATACAGATTATGGTAATAGCATTTATGGATCTGTCTTCTGTGTCTATATGTTGTTTTCAGTTTAGATATGACTGCCTTGAGTTGTAGTGTTACTTTAGGTATGTGATAGCACAGAGAATTAGAATTGAATGACCTTGAGGACCAAATACGCAAAGGCCCAATATGGTTTATTGTTTGGTCTGTACATAGAGGTTTTGAGCCAGACTACAGTGTCTCCTGCTTCTGGTCCATGGCTCTTTACATTCTGAAGGTCACACAGAGCATGACTGAGATAACTGTCCTGTTACCACACCACCATTTGTTCTGTCACCTACTGTTCCCCTTATTGACTTGGTTAAACTTGGCTCTGTCTGGAAATGTTAATCTGAATCTCTTCTGTATATCACATAATTGCTTCTGGGCATCCCAGTGCCTAAAATGAAGTAGTCCTCCTACAGATGTTAGTTTTCACTCCCAGTCCTCACAGCTCTAAGTGAGTTTCTAAGCAGTATCAGTTCAGAGCCTTGAAGTTGTATACTCTATTTGTATAATTCACTCTTCCTCCTCTGTAACCTTCAGTTTCTTGGCTCTGGGTTCCTTATTTTAGCTGGTATCTTGACATTCCTCTCAATTTTATAGTATCTCCATCCTACTGTCAATTTTTTTAGTGTTAATTTATTACAGAAAATTTGAACTTCTTAGCTAATTACTTAGCTCAACTCAAAACACATGGACACTGTATGCTTTAGTCTTCTTTGTGCCAACTCCATGTTGCTTCTCCTACTCTCTCCCTGTCTCTCAGTCTCTTACTCTCCATGTCTGTCTCTCTGCCCCACCCCCTCTTTGTAGCACTTTTCCCAGATTTGCATTTACTTCTGCCAATGAGATATTAGTTATTTTGTAAGGAAGTGCTTGCCAGGGTCTTTTGCCACTTCAGACAAATTCTGGAAGTGTGCCTGTGTGTACCACTTTGTTTACCTGGCTTTACGTAGGTACTGGGGGATTGAACCTGACCTACACGCTTTGCAAGAAAGTACCTTTCTTTAGCCACTGAGCCAGCCTCCTCCCTAATTTTTGCATCCCCCTCCCTTTATTTTTGCTATTTAAAAATTTTTATTTTTATTTATTTACTTGAAAGAGAAAGACACACACACACACACGAATGGACACTCCAGGGCCTCCAGCCACTGCCCCCTTGTGCATCTGGCTTACGTGGGTCCTGGGGAATTGAACCTGGGTCCTTTTGCTTGATAGGCAAGCACCTTAACCACTAAGCCATTCTTCCATCCCTTTTTTGCTTTTATTTTGTTTGTTTGTTTTTTCAAGGGTAGGGTCTCAACTCTAGCTTAGGTTGACCTGGAATAATTCACTCTGTATTCTCAGGGTGGCCTCGAACTCACAGTGATCCTCCTACCTCTGCGTCCCGAGTGCGGGGATTAAAGGCATGTACCACCATGCCCAGCCCTGTGATGACCTGGAATTTAATCTGTAGCCCAGGCTGGTGGGGACGACATACCACATCAGGCTTTTTGTGTAGCTTTAGAAGAAAATGGGCACAAATTTAAAAGTGATATTTGCACTGAATTTGTGAGCAGTCACTAATGGCAATAGGCTATTTGTGTGTGTAGGGGGGATTACTAAATAAATGATATCTTGAGGACAGAACTTATTTATAAAAGTTTACTGTTTAGATAGCGGGGCGTGGAGGCATACACCTTTAGTCCTAGCACTTGGGAGGCAGAGGTAGGAGAATCACCGTGAGTTTGAGGCCACCCTGAGACTACCTAGTGAATTCCAGGTCAGCCTGGGCTAGAGGAAAACCCTACCTCGAAAAAATAGCAAATGAACAAAAAGTGTGCCTTTTGGGTATTTTCAACGAACCTATTTATAGAATAACATGCTTTTGATTATTCTTAATTGTTTCTGTTACCCTACCTCTTATGGGGTTTGGGTGCAGAAACCTTAGAGGACAAAGAGCCAGAGAATTCTTAAGAAGAATGGAAATTTTATTTTTAAGATGTAATTTTTTTTTTTAGCTGAAAGCATGGAAAAGTACAAAACTATTACTATTTAAAGCAAATAAACATGTAAGTGAAGTGTTTTCCTCCCTGCCTATAAACAGTACCTATGAAGCTCTCGAGTGATCATTCTTACTCCAGTTTATGTGAGAGGGTAGGAGAGACAAAACTAAAAGTCACTGTTGTTACTTAAGGTGTTGCAGTGGTTATGTATTATTGTAGCTGAGGAGATGTTATCATTGAGATGTCTTTGAATGCACTTGCTCAGGCAAGAGTAAATGAAGTAGGTGTATATTCCATCCTGGTTACTTTTTAGGATAAGTGTGCTAAATTCCTTCTCATTTTAAATGGCAAAGTATAATATTTAGTACAGTTTGTGATAGAGGATATTAATCTTTAGTTGTGTTTGTGTACAGTTTTAAATATATCTTTGTTTGTGTATGTTGATAAGTTAGTTTGAGTAATTGGAATTTTTTTAAAGGGAAATTATGTGGTGTAACTGAACTGCATGTCATATAGACCAGTTGGCTTTTCTGTGTCATTGCATTGTACTGAACAAGTTTCACTGTTTGCTTATTTATAAAATATAGTTGTTTGAATAACTCATTTTAAATTTGGATTTTTTTATTGTACAGTTTTATTAATTTAAATCCAAAGATTAGGAGAGTTTATATTTATTAATTGGCTATTTTTATTTAATGTAGCTATGTGTTGTAGTGCACACCTTTAATCCCAGCAGGCTGAGATAGTATCATTGTGAGTTTGAGGTCAGAGGCCAGTCTGGGCTAGTAAGAGATCCTTCAAAAAGAAAATAAAGATTTTTTTTTTTTGGTTTGTTGAGGTAGGGTCTCACTCTAGCCCAGGCTGGCCTGGAATTCACTATGTAGTTTCTAGTTCCTAGAACTAGTTCCTAGAACTCACATCGATCCTCCTACCTCCGCCTACTGAGTGCTGTGATTAAAGAAAGGCATGCATTACCATGCCTGGCTGAAAAGTTTTTTTCTTTTTAAAAATATTTATTTGCAAGCAGGGCGAGATGGAGAGGAGAGAGAGACAGATAACAAATGGGCGTGCCAGGACCTCTAGTCACTACAAAAGAACTCCAGATACACATGCCACTTTGTGCTTCTGGCTTTATGTCAGTACTAGGAAATTGAACCCAGTTCATTAGGCTTTGTAGGCAAGTGTCTTAACTGCTGAGCCAACTGTACAGCTTTTTTGTGTGTGTGTGTGCATATAGGGTATCTCACTGTAGTCCAGGCTGTCTTGGAACTCTCTGTCGTTCCAGGCTGGTCTTGAACTCATAAGTGATTCTCCTACCCTGCCTCCTGAGTGCTGGGATAATGTCATGTGCCACCATGCCTGGCAAGTTTTTATTTTTTAAAATATTGTATTTATTTATTTGAGAGAAAGAGGCAGATAGAAAAGGCACACTAGGGCCTCTAGCCACTGTGAGCAAACTCCAGACACATGTGCCACCTTGTACATCTGGCTTACTTTGGTCCTGGGGAGTTGAACAAGGGTCCTTAGGCTTCACAGGCGAGTACCTTAACCCGTATGCCATCTCTAGCCCCAAGGTTTTCATTTGATGTGCCATCTTCCTGCCTCTGTCCCATAAGTGCTTGAATTACAGTTGTGTGCCACGAGGCCAGGATGAGTTTTCATCTTGAAAACATGGAATTATCCAAATTCAAAGAGATTCAAATACCAGTATTTGTAACTACATATTTCATTATTTCTAAGGCACTTGTTTTCTAAGATATTTTTATATTTAGCGTCTTTGAAATTGGGCTGTGGTTTTACCACTGTGTTTTATTTTTTAACTTACTGCCTGTCCTTTGTATAATCACACATTGAGCACTTTGTGGTATGGTAAGGTAGCATGGAACAAATTTTCTCCAGTTACTGAGAATGGTCACTGAAGTTAGAATACAAACGAAATGTGTTATTTTGTATTTCAGTTAATCATTGCAGAAAATTAACTTGTCAAATTTTGGTACAGACCAAGTATTATTATTATTTACATTCTTAAAACATCCATTGCACTAGGATAATTACAATATTCTAAGTTCATTTTTCACTTAGATTCTAAGACATTTTTGTATTCTTTTTAAAAAATACTTTAAATTTGTTTATTTGAGGGGGTGTAGAGAGAGAGAATGGTTGTACCAGGTCCTTTAGCCATTGCAAACGAATTCCAGATGCATGTGCCACCTTGTTCATCTAGCTTACATGGGTCCTGGGGAGTTGAACCTGGATACTTAGGCTTTGCACCTGAACCACTAAGCTATCTATCTCTCCTGCCCTGTATTCTTTTGTTTTGTTTTTGTTTTTTCAAGTTAGTGTCTTACTCTAGTCCAGGCTTACCTAGACTATGTAGACCCAGGCTGGTCTTGAACTCACAGCGATCGTCCTTCTGCCTCCCTAGTGCTGGGATTAAAGGCATGCACCACCACATCTGTCGGACATTTGTTTTTAAATTTTTTTGTTTATTTCTATTTATTTATTTGAAAGTGACAGACAGAGAAAGAGGCAGATATAGAGAGAGAATGGGCACGCCAGGGCCTCCAGCCACTGCAAACGAACTCCAGACGCGTGCGCCCCCTTGTGCATCTGGCTAACGTGAGTCTTGGGGAATCGAGCCTCGAACCAGGGTCCTTAGGCTTCACAGGCAAGCACTTAACCGCTAAGCCATCTCTCCAGCCCCTGTCGGACATTTTTGTATTCTTAGTGGAGTTGTACATTTCCAAAGTTTGTTGTTCTCTAATCATAATGGAAGATTAGAAAATGATTTCAAGACCACTACTTCTCATGTGATAACACTGGGTGTTAATTCACATTTTGCTAGCTAAAAAGTAGGTCTATTTCTCTCACTGATATTCTTCCATATGTATGCTTTTTTTTTTTTTTTTTAAGGCATGGGCTGTTTTTGAGGCAGGCTTTTGTTTTGGAAAATTGATGGCTTTATGTTTCATATTCAGTTTTTTTTTTTTTTTTTGGCAGGCCCAACAGACTGGCCTTTTTTTTTTTTTATGAGAGAAAGAGAATTGGTGTTCGAGGACCTCCAGCCACTGTAATTGAACTCCATATTTGGCACATGTGTCACCTTGTGCATCTGGCTTACATGGATCTTGGGAGTCAAACATGGGTACATGGGTTCTTTGGCTTCTCAGAGAAGTACCTTAAACGCTAAGCCATCTCTCCAGGCCCATGTTTAGGTTTTATAAGAAATTTTTCTAAGAACTGGTAACTATATCTCATGAAGCTTAACATGTTTTGCTTTGAAGAAAATAAAAAGAACCTCTACACACTTCACTTATTTTTCACTTAAAATTTGTATAGAGAAGATTCCTTCCTCTGACCTGTAATCATTTCAATTCAGTTTAGTACAAAAGTGGTTATTGAATATTTACTATGTGCCTGGCATTGTGTAGGTACTGGAGATAGTAATGAATCAAGTGAAACATAATCTGCTCAAGGAGAGCCACTGCAAATGAACTCCAGACGTATGAGCCACCTGTGCATCTGGCTAACCTGGTTTCTGGGGAATTGAACCTGGGTCCTTTGACCTTGCAGACAAACGCCTTAACTACTAAGCCATACCTCCAGCCCTGGTTATTTTTCACTACATAGCTAATATTAGCTAAAAATAAATGATAATTTTACCTAATGGCTGAAGTAATTTTTCATATAAGCAACTGAGTGAATAGAAATGCTAATGCTTTGTGGCAATCTTGATTGGGTTATGTTGACTTTGAGCTTGGTTTACAAGGATAAGATCATGCAGGAGATACATTGCCAGCAAGGAATGTTGAATGATTTTTGCATATATCTCAGAGCTACAAAATATAAAAGTGATCCTGTTACATTGTTTGTATGAAAATCCAGTTTATTCCTGTGCTGTTCTTCTGTAATCTTTGCCTTGGTCAGTAGAGATCGTATTTAATGTATTCAGAAGCTAGTATGTGCTGAGTGATAGATACGTACAGTAATGACCCCCCCCCCCTTTTTTTTTTGGCTTTGCTTTGGTTCCACATTTTTCTCTTTGGCCTTGCTTTGTTTTTCTAATAGGTATATGGTAATTTGAAAAGTTTTTCATTTTAGTGTCTATTACTCATTCATACCATTTCTTTCAAATCATGAAATATGATTTAGTCATTTTAACTTTTGACAGGTGTGTTTTAAAGTTGAGTTTATAGATAAGAGTTTTGAAAAAAATGCATTTGTATTGGTAGGTGTTGTCTACATCTACTGGGCTAACGAAAACAGTATATAATCCAGCTGCTTTGAAGGCTGCACAAAAGTCTATACTTGCTTCCTCTCTTACACTTGATAATAATGAAGCACAGAAGAAAAAACAGGTGAGCACAGTCAAATTTGCATGTAGGAAAACTTATATATGTGTTTGTGGGGTTTCTAAGAAATGTATTTTATTGATTTGACAGAGAAAGTGAGTGGTCAGGCCAGGGCCTCTTGCCACAGCAAACGAACTCCAGATGCATGTGCCTACAACTTTCTGCATCTGGCTTTACATGGGTACTGGGAAATTGAACTTAGACAGCAGGATTTGTAAGCAAGCAATAACATATATTTTCTTTGAGTGGACTTTTTCCCTGGTTGATCCTTGAAACTTGAATACACATTAAAGTTTTACAGAGACAAACTTAGCATTATTTTATTTATACTATTAATATCCTAGTAATATTTTTGAATTTTGACTCTAGGAAGCCCTGAAACTTCAGCAGGATGTAAGGAAAAGGAAACAAGAAATCTTAGAGAAGCACATTGAAACACAGAAGGTAAAATATTAAGCTAAATCTGGCAAGATTTATTTACCAGCATTAGAATTTTTAGTGAATTTCTTCTTATATTATTTAGTCATAAGAAGTAGACTTTCTGTAGTTGGTACTGCTAAAAGTGACAGACTGAACCAGTGTTGAAATGGAACCCTTGTTGCACTATTGGTATATACCTTCTTCACTGGCTTGGGACACTATACCTCTGTTGTTCTGGAGGGTAGTCAAAGGCCACATCTGACTTAGCATGATTTGGACTGTGTAATTCTTTTTGTTAAATTAGGTTAAATTGATGAATTAAATTTATTTGTTTCTTTTTATCTTTTAATGTGTGTACTGAAACAATAAAATTATGTGTTTGGTGTTCCTTTTGGGCAGTATTGCTCTAATTTATGACATTTAATTAGGGTCAGTTCTTGATTATGTGTTGTAGTGAGGGTTAGTAGTAGAATATTTGAAACAATAGAAACTGCATTTCTGCTGGGCAAAAGTGCTCTTTGAGCACTTGGGGAGACTGAGGCATTTGATCTATTAAGTTTGAGGCCATCCTAAGCTACATAGTGAAACCTGTCTAAAAAGAAAAACAAACAAGAAAAAAACGCTCTTACATTTTGATCAAGTAAATGTATGCCTTTTGTAAATTTGCATATACTTTATAAAGAGAAATCACAATGAAAAATTGAGGCCATTTTAGCTCAAGAACGTGCAGTACTGTGTGTTTTCCATATTGTTTTACTTTGTCTTATTCTTGTCCATTCTGGAGATAATCACTCACAGACTAACCATCACAGTTCTCTTTGACAAAGTAATGATACCTTCTCTATTTCTAACATCCTGTTATATTAAAGGGGCCGTAAAACCTTTCCTGTGGTTCTTTCTCTTTTGCATACAGACTGTATTTGATATTAGAATATTTAAGAGACCTATATCAACAAATGGTTTAGGAAGTAAAATTTTGGGTATTATAGCAAATTGATAACTCTTCACAGGTAAATTTTTGATTTTTAGTTACATGCCTTGAACTTATGTTCTCAGAAAGCCAAACAGTAGTAAAATTCTTCTCAAAGTAAATTGTTTGGAAGAGTTGAATACAGCTAACATCAGGGACTCGAGAGATGGTTCAGTGGTTAAGGACGCTTGGCTTACAAACCTTGATGGCCTGGGTTTAGTACCCTAGTATCCATGTAAAGCCAGATACACAAAGTTGCACATGTATATGGAGTTCATTTACAGTGTCAAGAGGCCCTAGCACATCTGTTCTCTTGCTGTCTTTCTCTGTCTGTGCTTGCAAATAATGGAGATATTTTTGCAAGATCTAGTTAACATGACCAAACTTGATATTTTGCTTTTTTTATATATTTAGGAGTTGTTAGCCTTGTCAATGAATGTATAGACTAAAAGTAGTAATGTTGGTGTATTTGTTTGTTTGTTGTATTTGCTTTATTAGTCATGGTAGAAGTCTCTTAAGATATTTGTTTAAAAAATTGGCAGATGTTAATTTCAAAACTAGAAAAAAACAAAGCAATGAAGTCTGAAGATAAAGCCGAAATAATGAAAACCTTAGAGGTTTTGACAAAAAATATAACCAAGTTGAAAGATGAGGTCAAAGCTACTTCTCCTGGACGCTGCCTTCCAAAAAGTATAAAAACCAAGACTCAGGTATTTTAATTTGTCTTGTTACTCTTTTAACTACTTATTTAACATATTTAAGATTCAGTTTCACTTTCGTATTATGTCCTCTGTTCAAAGTCTGACCACTTACCTTCCTTTAAAGTTTTGGATGATTTTGGATGAGGATAAAGCGATATGAGTATTTGTGTAACCAAGCTATTTCAGCTATCTATTATAATTAGTTGGTTATATAAAAGGTTAATGGCATAAAGAAACAATTTATCATCACTACAGAACAAATTATTTGCAAAGAGGAAATGTCAAGTATATTAATCTAAAAATAAGTGACCAAGCCAGGCATGGCACTTGCCTTTAATCTCAGCGCTCAAAGGCTGAGGTAGGCAGTTTGTCCTGAATTTGAGGCCGGCGTGTTGCTACAGAGTGAGTTCCATGTCAGCCTGAGCTAGAGTGAGACCCTACCTCAACAAAAAAAATCTGAGCAAGACAATTTCAGATGGAACAAGTGAGGAAAGAACATCCAGATCATATTTCTACTTGATATGTGTATCAAGTCATCATATTGACGTAGTTTGTTACCATATGGTTTTGCCTTTTGCTATATTTTATTGACTATTTGCATAATGGTAATTCAGAAATGTAATCTATTCAAAATTTGCGATATTATTGCTTCCAACAATTGTAGAATTCATCTTTTATTTATATTCTTTACAAACTCAATATATTCCACTTAAAGTTAAGTCGTAACAATGATCTAGGTTTACTTTTTCCTAGTCAGATAAAGTTATGTCTATTTTTGTTTTCAGGTTATTTTTATTTGAGACAGGGGTGGGGGGAAAAGAATGAGAATGAATGGGCGTGCTAGGGCCTTTAGCCACTGCAAATGAACTCCAGACGCAGGCACTACCTTGTGCACCTGGCTTACATGGGACCCGGAGAATGAAACCTGGGTCCTTAGGCTTCACAGGCACACGCCTTAACCACTAAGCCATCTCTCCAGCCCAAAAGATTGATTTGGATTTTATTTGTTTATTTATTTATTTTGGTTTCTGAGGTACGGTCTTCTGTAGCCCAGACTGACCTGGCCTGTGCCACCATGCCCAGCTTGTTTCAGTTTTAGATCCCCTCTCCTTGCTCCAGTTCTTGCTGATGTAATTTTTTTTAAAGCAATTAATGTGGCTCAAAGTCAAATTATATAAAAAGATACACACAGAGGACCCTTTCCCCTGACACACTTACCCTACTTATGGATTACCATCATCATTAGAAATTGGTTCATTCTTCAAATCTGTCTATATATCTATATATTATATAAAATACCATAGATAGATATGTTTTATGTATATATGCACACACAAATATCTAGGTATAGTGCATTGCCTATAGAAAGATACACTGTATCTTGCTTGTTATGTTGCAAATTTTACCATATCCATAGAATTCATGTTGTTTGAAAATGTATTATAGGGTAATCAGTTGAAGTAATAATAATTTATGAAACTTCTGCAGTGTTGCTAACCAGAGATGGTTGATGGGTTGAACTAGAATAATATTTCTAGAAAAAAAATGTAGCTGAGTATGGTAACACATAATCTGTAATCTCAACATTTGGGAGGCCAAGCAGCCTTGACTAAAAATAAGCTCATATTTAAAAATGAAATATATGGATTAAATGAGAATGAATAAAAGATCCTTGTAAAAAATGTTTTGTATAAATGTATTATATCAATTGTTTTACCTGAAATCCTCTTTGTTGTTTTATAGATGCAGAAGGAATTACTTGACACAGAACTGGATTTATATAAGAAGATGCAGGCTGGTGAAGAAGTCACTGAACTTAGAAGAAAATACACAGAATTACAGTTGGAAGTATGTTAATGTCATAGCTACACAGTACACTTAAAAGAAGAGATGTGGTTGTGGTAAACATGAAAACGTGTATTCTTAGTTCTCCTCAGCAGTTATAGACTACCATGCATACGTAAAGATGTTGAGAAAGGAGAAGCGGTTAATATATTTTTCAGAAATACTATAAAAATTTTTTATTTAGTGAGAGTCAAGTGCTCCTACTTGTATACCTAGGTATCTCCATTTCCAGTGAATTTTATTCCCTCTCTTTCCCCCCCCCCCTCCTTTTTTTTTGTGATATATGTGTGGGGGCAAGGAGCATTGTCTTTCTCCTTGGGACCAAAGACTATTGAGGGCTTCTTAGATATTTGTATAGATACAGTCTTTGTATATACAGACACATTATATTAAATTGTTATAAACATCAGTCTTTAGTTGTAATTCTATATTGCAAAGCATGCTTACTTAAGTTTTGCCTATAGATGGTGCTGTAGATGTTTAAAAGAAAACAAGTGCTTTTTGCTTTTTTTTTTTTTTTTTAGGTAGGGTCTCACTTTAGTCCAGGCTGACCTGGAATTCACTATGCAGTCTCAGGGTGGCCTGGAACTCATGGCAATCCTCCATGTGCTGGGATTTAAGGCGTGCACCACCACGCCCAACAAGTTGCATGGTTTTTAAGAGATCTAGCAAAATTTCTTTTAGAAGAACTTGTACATCTTTCCTATTTAACACAAATGCTTAAAATTCGAATTATGTCATGAAATATGGAAAGATATATTAATTTTGTTTATTGTATGTTAATTTATTTTGCTTAGAGTACAGTACTTTTTTCAAAGTTGGTTGACATATAGTTTTATTTTTCCTTAAAATGCAGTAGAAATCTGTTGAATACTGACATGCAAGTATTAAAGACTTAACTTTTAGCAGCTACTGTACTTATCTTAAGATCCTGTCTTGTCTCTGAGGATGTGAAGCTATGGAATATTGTCTTAAACCTGCATACATTTGCTTTCTCTAAACATGATCTGGATATCTCTGTGTCCTCCTCCAAAGTATGGTTTCTTTTATGTTAATGTAAAAATTTTGTTTTCTTACTGGGGAGATGTTTCAGTGGTTAGCGGCACTGAGATGAACTCCTGAGCACCCATGTAATGCCAGGTGCAAAGGTGGCACAAATGTCTATAATGCATTTAGTAGCAGTGGCAAAACAACAAGGAAGACCACCTCAAAAATGAAGGCTGTGGGAAGAGAGGAGGAACATCCAAGTTTATGCTCTGACCTCCACATGTGCATAATGGCACATGCATGTATAGCCCATGTATGCAGGCGCACATATGCGTGTGCGCATGCACAGAAACCTAATAAAAAATAATGGGTTTTCTGTGTTTTGGGAAGTTCATGTCACTGCTGGTATGGAAAACAACATATTTTCAAAATTCTGGCATATACTTTTAGTTAAGTAAATAGTAGCATCATCAAACATTTTATTATACCATGTTTTGTTTCTTTGTTAGAGTATGGTATTTTCTGGTCTTTTATGATGGCTTACATTTGGTTTGCAGTCATACTGGTATATGCAACCATGTAGTATTTTCCAGAGTGTTCATTCATCACATTAATTCCAGTAGTTGATATTAGACATTTGTGAGTAAAGCTCTTAATACTAAATGCATCTAGAAAAGAATAGATTAAATATTTTTTGACTCTAGGATGTATTGGAAGCTTTTAATTTGAATTTTCAAGGTTACATCTTTATTGTTAAAACTTGCTCAAATTTAATTTTCAGGGAGCATTTTTGAGTCCTTTTACTAACCTTTGACCTACCTTTAAAGCTTAGTCATCCTGTTTTTTTATTTTTAGAAATTATATATACTATATTTTATATACTATATACCACATGATGTTTGGAAATATGTTTAATTATGGCATTTGGATATATGTTTAATTATGGCATTTATCAAAATTAAAATATCCATCACTTCATTTTTCCATATAAAAATGCAACATTTAATAATGTGTTCCTTGGGGGACCTGAGTTTGGTCTTCAGCACCAGGGGTGGGAAAGTATTTTCTTAGCTGGTTTTAGGTATACTGTCTCTCCCCCCCCCCCCCCCCCTTTTTCAAGGTAGGATCTCACTTTGGCCCAGGATGACCTGGAATTCACTTTGTAGTCTCAGGGTGGCCTTGAACTCATGATGCCTCCCAAGTGCTGGGAATAAGGGCGTGCGCCACCGTGCCCTGGCTTGTTTTCAGGTACACACTTTGAATAGATGTTCTTGTCATGGTGTATGACACATATCTAGAACTTATTACTGCTATCTAATGGAAGACTTGTGCCCTTTCACCAGTGTCTCCCCATTTTTTTGTGTGCTACCATAGCCTTTTATTACCATAATATTTTATGACTTTTTGGTTTTTGTTTTTCTGAGGTAGGGTCTCTAGCCCAGGTTGACCTGGAATCCACTATGTATTCTCAGGGTGGCTTTGAACTCCTGGCAATCCCCCTACCTCTGCCTCCCGAGTGCTGGGATTAAAGGCATGTGCCACCATACCCGACCTCTTTTTTTTTTCTTAAATTAAAGATTCTTTATATAAGTTAAATCATACAGTGGGTTTCTGTTTGTGTAGGGCTTATTTCACTTAGCATTGTTTGAATTTTTTATGATTAGATAATGTTAAGATTAGGTGAAATACTGATTTTCCAGTTGTACCTGGTGCTTGATATTTCCATTTGGGTGACTTCCAGTCCTCATCTACATGTTCTAATTGTACTCCAAGAGCCATGTGTACATAGTTAATACAGACCAGAAATAGTGCGTCTTAATGTCCACATCCAGTTAGTTACCATGTCTATATTTGTTACTCACAAATGTATTTTCTTAAACTGTTTATTGACAGCTTTCACAAATACACCGTGATCATAATCCCCTCCTACCACCACTATTTCTCCCTTCCAAGTCCCTCCATTGAATCCCTTCTTTCCAATTAGTTTCTTCTATTTTGATGCCATCTTTTCCCCCCCTCCTATTATGCAGGTCTTGTGTAGGTAGCATCAGCCACTATGATATTAAGGACATTTTGGGTCTGGAATACCGTATTAGAAACATTCCTCCCCGTCCTTCACATTCTTTTCATTCTTCTGCCACCACTTCTGCAGTGGTCCTGAGTCATGGGGAGGGTTTGATGGTCGAGATGTCTCACTTAGTGCTGAACACTCCACTGTCATGTCTTCTCAGCACATGGGTGAGTTTTGAGTTACCCTAGTGATCACTACCATCAGAAGAGAGAAGCTTGTGTAACCAAAAGTGAGAGTAGCATTAATATGTAGGCAGAAATATAAGTATGCAGAGAACAGTTTGGTGGGCATAATATATCCGTTTAGCCAGATAACACTAGATGCCCTTCTCTAGGGCTTGTGACCCCCCAAGCCATACCTTTTGATTAGGTGTTCAGCACCAGGTGTGTATTAGCTCCCATGGAGTGGGCCTCAAATCTAATCAAAGCAGTTGGTTCTCTCGCTCAATAGCACCCTATGCCACTAATATGCCAGTTGGTACATTTGGCCTGGCTGGCCAGCCATAAATCTTGCTGGTTTAACACTTGATGACTTTTCTCCCCCAGTAGGGTCCATAGGTCTTTCCAGCATCCTGGCAGCTAGTAACAGGGAAGAGGCTTCCAGCGTAGCTCTTGCTTTTCTTTTCAGTGACCTGCAGCCCGAGCATGTGGAGTCTTCAGCAGTAGGGTCTTATCATGTAGTTCTGGGGTCTGCAGGGGTCTTTCTGGCCAAGAACTCACTGGGAGGTATCCTCCTTCTGGCACTGAAATAAAGATCAGAACTCTTCCATTGCACTATTCAAATCTGGGGTCCACCACATAAAGTTTGTGTCATCTGTCGGAGTGTGACACTGGACTGGAGTGTTTAGTATTTCTAGTTACATGCTGAGGAAGTAAAGTTTATACAGATACTTCAATACCCTGAACTCCAAAACCAAACATTTTTGGTAAGCATTTCAGATAAAGTACTCAATGTGTAAATACTAAACTGTTTAATCTTTGTGCCCTAATCTCTTCTAGGCTGCAAAACGAGGGATTCTTTCATCTGGTCGAGGTAGAGGGATTCATTCAAGAGGTAGAGGTGCAACTCATGGCCGAGGCAGGGGGCGAGGGCGAGGGCGAGGTGTGCCTGGACATGCTGTGGTGGATCACCGACCCAGAGCATTGGAGATTTCTGCATTTACAGAGAGTGATCGAGAAGATCTCCTTCCTCATTTTGCGGTACTTTCTTACTAGTCAGCACAATAAATTACTGATAATCCTTTTTGGGGATAATAGAATTAAAGCAAAAAATATGAAAATGACACGATTAATTTCCGCATATTGATCTGAACAAAGGACTTTAACTATTTGTAAAATAAGAACATGGGGCCTTTTTGTTTACTAGAGGAAATTGTTATATTTCTATTTTTAAAAATTTTTTTTAAATATATTTATTTTATTTTGAGAGAGTGGCAGATCGAGAATGTGCACGCTAGGGTCTCCAGCCACTGCAAGTGAACTCTAGACACATGTGCCACCTTGTGCATCTGGCTTATTTGGGTACTTGGGAATTGAACCTGGGTCCCTAGGCTCTGCAGGCAAGTGCCTTAAACGCTAAGCCATCTCTCCAGCCCATTTGTACATTTCTTAAAAAAACCTAGTAGTCTTTCATATGTTGTGACATTACGTAGGTAAAAATCATTTCAGATAGGGCCTTCCTGAGCACCTTAGTTGAGTAATTTACTTCTAAGGAATAAAAACTCCCATGTTCCATGGGGCATCCACATTTTTAAAAATCAAAATGTAGTTTTGTTAATATTATACTCTTGGTCTAGCTGACCAGAACTGAAACAAGGAAAAAAATTTGATATATGATCTAAAAGTTGCCTAGTCAGGTCAGGTCAAAGGTACAATTTAAGAGTATCTGTCTAGTGGTATGAGGTTGGCCCATAAGAAAGGAAAAAAAGATTCTAGTTCCTGATAATCGAATCCTCTGAGATGAATTATATACCTGACCTTACTTTCCTTTCATCACACATGTTGTAGTTCTTAGTGTTATTGCAAAGTTTCAAGCATGATGGTAAAGTTTACCATCAGCCTTACAGTAATTACTCTGGGTATAGGAAGTAAACAGCCAGCTCTTTACCTTCAAGGCTTTAGATACTTTGGTTTAATACAAGTTAGTAAAAGTTAACTGAAAAGATAATTTATAGTAAACTTAGCATACTAAACTTACAGAAGTATCTTTTTACTCTGGCATGTGATCGAAAAAGAACAGAAGAGGAAAGTTCAATGTGGTAGTGACACTGTTTGGAATGATAAGTAAGCTTATACAAGGTGCATGGATAATTTCACCTTTGAAAATTTCAGATTTAAGGATCTGACAGTCATGTTCCAGATGTGTAGCAGTTAACAAAACAGATATTTTGTCAGACCATATGGAGGTTTTAAAAGAAGCGATTGATGTTTAAGCAGTAACCAAAATGATGAATATTTAAGGATGAGGAGTCTGGAAAGTCCTGAGCTTATGGATTTAAAGAGATAAAGAAAAGAGAGAGAACTAGAAAGGAGTTTGGAGATAATCTAGCTCAACTCTTCCCTGATACGCAAAACACTGCCACACCTCCCACAGAGGAAAAGAGACCCAAATAACTTCAGTGTCTTGCACGTAGTTTATACAACTAATCAGAAAACTAGTAATCAGTGTACTAAAATAATCCAAACAAATAGCATGAGTTTGTTAAAATTATATTTTGCCAAAACTAAGATGGTTTGAGTAATACTCAGAAACTCTAAATGCAAATTGTTTCATACACTTGGAGATTTGAGCTCCACTCAAAAGTTAGCAGTTGGGGGGCTGGAGAGATGGCTTAGCAGTTAAGTGCTTGTCTATGAAGCCTACGGACCCCGGTCCTAGGCTCGATTCCCCAGGACCCACGTTAGCCAGATGCACAAGGGGATGCATGCATCTGGAGTTCGTTTGCAGTGGGTGGAGGCCCTGTCATGCCCATTCTCCTCCCTCCCTCCCTTTCCCTCTTTCTCTGTCTGTAGCTCTCAAATAAATAAATAAAAGTTAAACAAAAAAATTAAATAAAAAGTTAGCAGTTGGGGCTGGAGGGATGGCTCAGTGGTTAAATGGTTAAGGTGCTTGCCTGCAAAGCCTAACTAGCCAGGTTTTGATTCTCCAGTATCCACTTAAAGCCAGATGTACTAAAGTGGTACATGTATCTGGAGTTTGTTTCCAGCTAGAGGCTGTAGCATTCCCATTTTTAATTCTCTTTTTCTTTCTTTTTCTGCTTGTAAATATATGTTAGCAGTGGTTATTTCACATTTGAAAATTATATCTTGTTAAGTAAGAATGCATACTCAAAAAAGTTAAGCTTCTCTTTCTGAATGTAATTTGAACATGTGACTTGAGAAAAAGTTTATTTTTTTTTTTTCAAGGCAGGGTCTCAACTCTAGCCCAGACTCACCTGGAACTCACTCTGTAGTCCAGGCTGGCCTTGAACTCGCAGCGATCCTCCTACCCTGGCCTCCAAGTGCTGAGATTAAAGGCATGCACCACTACACCTGTCAAAGTTTACATCATTAAGTGGGTTAATTGACTGTTAAAATCATGATTGGCAAAAATGCTTTCTTTAATTTGTCCGGTGAGACCTATAATAATAGTAATGAAAATTACAGCTAAGCTAAAACTTAAATAGTACTTGTGTTATGGCAGATATCATTGTGATTATCTTAAAAAATAATTTAGCACATTAGGAATCATTTGACTCACCCTATGTAATAGATTTATTTTATAGATGCCCATTTTATAGATGATGAAATGAAACTAGAGATTGAGTAACTTGTTCAGGTTTGTAAAGCTAAGAACTGAAAGCTAGGATTTTGATTGATTGTAGAGTCCATTCTCTGTACTATGCACAACAAAAATGTTCCCTTTGGTGTGGTATGTGTCTGCATGTATTTAATGAGATTATGTTTATAGTTTATTTTTGGGTTCAGTGTACACGGGACTAAAACTTTATATTGTAGAAAAACACTCTAGTACCTGGGTAATCTAAACTTCAACCAGACATAATTCATTATTCTAATATTCTAAAGATATTATTCTAAAGATTGTGTGGTAAATATTCTAAAGATTGTATGGTTTAGGGGAGTATAGAAGTAAGGAAGTCAGTTAAGAGTGGGAAATTTTTTTGTTTTTGTTTTTCGAGGTAGCGTCTCTCTCTAGTTCAGGC
The DNA here is from genome assembly GCA_036346955.1 of Dipus sagitta. NCBI lineage: Eukaryota > Metazoa > Chordata > Mammalia > Rodentia > Dipodidae > Dipus > Dipus sagitta. Next base: position 30,842,776 of record CM070772.1, read on the forward strand.
TGACCTGGAATTCACTTATGTAGTCTCAGGGTGGCCTCGAACTCACAGCAATCCTCCTACCACTGCCTCCCCAGTGCTGGGATCAAAGGCATGCTTTTGAACCAAAAGGCCTGAACCTTTACCATGATAATTCACTTAATTGCTTGGGAAAGTTACTTAAATTCTCTGAATCTTTCCCTCCCTTTATTGGAAATGATAGGCAAAATTTCATAGTTTGAGTGTTCATACTACTTAAGAATAGATTTAGCTTGTTGTGGGATTGGAATAATAAGAGGAAGGTCAGTATGAAAGCTGAGTTTTGTTCACTATTTATACATTTAAAGAATATGGGCTAGCTTAGTTGGTAAAGTAGTTGCCTTGCTAACATGAGGGTCAGAGTTTGACTCCCAAAGTAAGCTAGATGTGGTAAAGCTTGCTCATAATCCCAGTGCTGGGAATACAGAACTAGATGGATCCCTGGGGCTCTCTGGCCAGCTAGAAGCAAGTGAGAGATACTGTCTCAAAAGATAATGGGGGGAACCCACGGAAAGAAAAAGGTGGGCAGCACCTGAGGAAAGACATCTGAGGCTGTCCTCTGGCTGCCAGACACATGTGTATACGTGTGCACTCTGCTCCTCCCACCCCAACACAAACTGAAAAAATACTTAAGAGTAGAAGTTTCACTAATTCTGGAAAATATAGAATTGGAACTAGGATTAGAAGATAAGGCCATACTTGATAGTATCAATTACTGAAATGAATTAATCTATTCATTTCTCTTAGTATTATTGAATATTATCAATTAATTGATGCTCATTAGTATTTTAATGCTGTGGGGAGTTACAGATATTTCAAAATCCTTATTTGGAAGAAATATTTTTAAATTTACAGCAATATGGTGAAATCGAGGACTGTCAGATTGATGACTCTTCACTTCATGCAGTAATTACCTTCAAGACAAGAGCAGAAGCAGAAGCAGTAAGTATTGAAAATAATTTATGAGAACTTTAGATTTAAATGATTAATATTGCTTTTAAGATTTATTGTAAGTTAATTTTGTTTATTGAATAACATAAATCAATAGGTAGAATATTTGAAGTGTAATTTGTCTCCGCATAACATGGCCTAGTTCAGTTAGATAAACTGTAGATAGTATGATATTAGAATGTGTGTAAAGTCAAAAAGGTGAAGTTGAATATCAGATCATATTGTCTGAGCACACCAAGAATGTTTCTTACAGGGATAGAGCAGCCCCACTTTCTACTTTTTTTCCTGTCTGCTGAGATCAAAGCTGCATTAGCAGTATGATTGGTGATAGTTATGTTAAGTAGAAACAGGGGAAAAAAACAACACTGTTGCACAGCTTTTCTTTTTATTCCTCATGGGCTACTTCTAGTGACAGTAGTAGGCTGAATTCTAAAGCACCCCAGCTCAGTATACTTTCAATAGATTGCCACTAGAATACTCTTAGTACTGGTGTCTTAAACTGTATGTCTTGAATTGCCTTTTATTTTTGTTTTGAGACCAACCTAACAGACTAGACATTTTTTGTTTTTCCTAACGAGAGAAAGAGAATTGGTGCACCAGGGCCTCCAGCCAATGTAGTTGAACCCCAGATGTGTGCACCACTTTGTGCGCATGTGTGACCTGTGTGTGCTTCACCTTGTGTGTCTGGCTTATGTGGGATCTGGGGACTCAGACATGGGTCCTTCAGCTTCATAGGCAAGCACCTTAACCACTAAGCTATCTCTGTAGCCCTTGAATTGCCTTTCTAATGACATACCACAGGTCTTTTTACCTTGTCTTTCATTTGGATTTAAAAGCTGGAAGAAAAAAAAAATAGGAAAACAGGAGTGGAATGTGGGTTTGAGGTGGGTATTCTTTCTTAAGGAATTATAGAAAAGATAGTGTAACTATTCTTGCTATTATTTTAAGGGCAAATAGTTACTCAACAATCAAACTTAAGAAAGATGCTTTCCAGAAATTCTAAGTTTTCAGTCCAAAAATTTTTTTGAAAAACCTTATAACATGGATCTATCATCTTTGTAGTGAGTATTCTCTTGCTAATGAAGGAACACTAAGGGAGTTCCTTTTAGAAGTTTGATCAGTCTTACAAACATGTTAGAGGGTTAGAGGTGTTGGGGTGCAGGAGATTACTTCATAGAATAGGAATTTGTGATCCTAGAGTTTGATCCTTTAAAATACAGTGTTGGCTTGGGTGTGTGTGTGGGGGGGGGATGTCTTAATTTGCTGTGTAACAATGAGGACCTTGAGTATGATCCTTAGCACCAACATAAAAAGAAATGTGACCATGAATGCTTGTAACCTCAGTGCTGAGGGAGGTGGAGACAAAAGAAACACGGGGACTAGCTAGTTGACCAGTCAGACTGAAAAATGGCAGTGAGCTTCAATGAGAGTCTGTTTCAAGGAAATAAGGAAGAAAAGCAGTAGAGGAGGGCAGATGATATTCTCTGACCTCCACACAAATGTGTATCTGCACGCACACACACACACACACACACACACACGCACGCAGAATAGAACACTGAATAAGATTGTGAGTTACCAACCAGGTTGGGCTACAGAGCTAGAGATCCTGTTTAAAAAATAGTAGTAAGCTGGGTGTTGTGGTGCACGCCTTTAATCCAAGCACTCGGGATGCTGAGGTAGGAGGATTGCTGTGAGTTCAAGGCCACCCTGAGAATACAGAATGAATTAATTCCAGGTCAGTCTAGGTTAGAGTGAGACCTTACCTTGAAAAACAAGCATACAAACAAACAAACAATATATATATATATATATATATATATATATACACATACATACATACACACACACACACACACACACATATACATATATAGTAGTAATACACTGTGCATGGTGTCGCATACCTTTATTAATCCAGCACTCAGGAGGCTGTGGTAGGAGGAATGTTTTGAGTTTGAGGCCAACCTGAAACTACGTAGTGAATTTCAGGTCAGCCTGAGCTAGAGTGAGGGAAAAAAAAAAAAATCCCCCCCCCCATATGAATAACCACAAAATTATCCCTCCCCCAATTTATTGTAGATAATATCAATAGCATTTTTTCTTGGCTTTTTAGATTATATTTTTTAGCTGTATAAAAAAATAAGTTTTTCCTAGCACTTGGGAGGCAGAGGTAGGATCACCATGAGTTCGAGGCCACCCTGAGACTACATAGTGAATTTCAGATCAGCCTGAGCTAGAGTGAGACCCTACCTCAGAAAACAAGCAAAAAAAAAAAAAAAAATGAGTTTTATATGTCATATCTTGCATGAGACAATTGGAATTCCTTACAGTATATGATATATATTTTATTTATTTGCAAGTTCACAGAGAGATAGGCACATCAGGGCCTCTAGCCACTGCAAATGAACTCCAGATGTGTGCACCACTTTGTGCATCTGACTTTACATGGGTACTGGGGAACTGTACCTGGGTCATTGTGTTTTACCATGCCTTAACCACTGAGCGGTCTCCCCAGCCCCCTGATATATTTTTATATCATGATTGATTTTAGCTTCTTTCAAAAATGTTTTCTTTTAAATTGTAGTTGTATGACATTGTGATCGGGCCATGAACTAAAAATTCTGAGCTGCATTTGTTTTTATTTACTTATTTGCAAGCAGAGAGAGAGAGAGAGAGAAGAGAGAGACAGACAGACACAGAGTGGGTGCACCAGGGTCTGTAGCCACTGCAAACAAACTCGAGATGCATGTGTCCCTTGTGCATCTGGCTTACGTGGGTCTTTTGGCTAAGCCATCTCTCCAGCCCTGAGCTGCATTTTTTAATAGGCATGAAGTTTTAAAATTTATTATAAATTAATATGAACAGATCTAAAATTTATGCCTGGAACTTTAGCATCATAGTCAAATGTCAATGGACATGTAATTGTTTCCATGCTTCATAGTAATATTTTGTGACTAGGAGAGTTATTTGTATGTTGCTAAATCGATTTATTCATGCTACTTTAAAGATACTGTTTCTAAACAAACCACTTAATGTAGTGTGTATTTAGACTTTAACTGTTTCTAAAGTTCAAGTTTTATCACATTCAGTTATTAAAAGCTACATAAGAAATAACTGTACTTTTCAGGTTTGGGTTTCTTTCCCTTTGTGGTGTTTATATGCTGCATTACTTATGCATCATACATTTTATAGTAGTTGTGATCATTTGCTATAGGTTTCACAGGCAGGTGCTTAACCGCTAAGCCATCTACCCAGCCCAAATATCTTACTTATTTTTTTACCAGATAGAAAGGGACAGGTAGAGAGAATGGGCACACCAGTTTCTCTAGGCGCTGCACAGTCAGGTGTGCCCCCTTGTGCATCTGGCTTGTGTGCATCCTGGGGAATGGAACCCAGGTCCTTAGGCTTCAGAGGCAAATGCTGTAACCACTAAGCCATTCTCCCAGTTCCTAGTTTGATTTTTAAAAGTAAATAATCATGAAACAAAATTGCAAATTATAATTAAAGGCAAATATCCAAAAAACATATTTATTTGTTAGTTGAATTTAGCTATTTTAATGTAGATATTATACAAAATGAATTTTTTTCTTTTGAGATGATAAGTACTCTTCACTCAGATGTTCTTAATTGTTTTAGGCTGCTATTCACGGAGCTCGCTTTAAAGGGCAGGATTTAAAGCTGGCATGGAATAAACCAATGACTAGCCTTTCAGCTGTGGAGACAGAAGAGGTTGAACCTGATGAAGAGGAAGTATGTGTGTTTTTGACTTGTCTTTCCCTTGATTATTCCTAGTTCATATACAAAATGTGATTTTTACATAAACTTTTATTCCTGAGCCATATTCCAGACAGGGGATATCAGATATGTACAGACAGCTTGACATTTTTTGGATTAATGAGAAGAATTGTGGATTGCCAACCCAAGAGGAGTATATGCTATTTACTCGGCTTTCATTTACTCTTAGAAAATAAGTATCTGTTAGATTTTTAGCCACAAGTTGTAATATGTTAAGTTTTAGGGTATTCTATGCAATTGTTGTATGAACATTTCAGCTTTCTTTTTAATTCATGCTGTTTTAGTTCATTAGAATGAATGTTTGCTATATAGTAGATTCTGTAATAGGCACAATGAATAAGACACGGTCCCTATCATGAAGGAGCTTATATCTAGAAAGGAGGGTGGTGGCAGAAACATATGAACTAATTACAGTAATAAGCATACTGATGACTGAGGATTTGAACAACTTGCTGGGAAACTCTGAGGAAGGAGTGATTGTGTCTTTTCAGATGAGTCCTGAAAGATGTGTTGACAGTAGAACTGACCCTTGAGTGATAAAATAGCTTTCCATAACTTCATGCTGAAGCTGGAAATATAGTTCAGAAAGTCGTTTTAAGCAGAACCATAGACTCCACATAAGAGGAAGACTACATTTTTTACCGGGTAACAGCAGCTAGTCTGCTGATTGAAGGGTAGGATGGTGAGGTGAGAGAGCCCTTTCAAACCAGAAGAGTAAAAGGAAAGCAGTTCTTGTTTTGTTTTATCATGGCAAAAAGCTGTAGGAAAAAGTTGAAAAGTTAAGAAATCAAGGTAAGGTCAAGAGACTAAGTGATTTTGTTTTATCTTTGTTAGAGTCTCATGATGGCGTTTCATTTTGTTTACAGAGCATTTCAAGTCTGTTATACATATCCATAGTGAAATGCAAGAATAAAATGTATATTTGAAACTCATGTACATGATTTGTCATTTTATATTTTAGATTATACCTTTGTCCTTCCATGAGTTTGAATTGAATGGGGAGAAAAGCAGGAGAGCTCCTGGTATTAGGTATTTTGAAAGGTTTGGGAACGCAGTCTGAGAAGCTTTTATGAAGGGAATGTGGAAAAGCAAGGTGCTATAAAAGCAAATGTTTGGTAAAAACAACAAAGAAAATAAGCCAATAGAAAAAGAAAAAAAGTAAAATTATTGTATATAGAAATTGGCTAATTGAGTATTCAGAGAGGATAAGTAGAGAAAACTTTTTTAAATAAAGAAGCATTGAGCAGTATTTTAAAGGTACAGAGATGTGTCATAATTTGTTCATCAGGAGAAATGGCATTTATAATCTTAATTTGGTATTTCTTTCATGATTGCTTCATGCAAGCAATAAAAGGACTATAGGGAAATCATTGAATAGATGAAAGTTGCAGCTTGTTTTCTTGAATGTTCTAGCTGTAGAAATAACCCCTTTACTCGACTCTTGAGAAATAACGGTATTTAAAAGTGTTACTTTTCTTTTTCTTTCTTTTTTTTTTGGGTAAATTCCTAAATACATTTTAACCTAAAGTTTCAGGAAGAGTCTCTGGTGGATGACTCATTACTTCAAGATGATGACGAAGAGGAGGAGGACAATGAGTCTCGCTCTTGGAGAAGATGATCTGCCGGGTTACTGCTCTGCGTTTGCTAGGACTGCCTGTGTCATTAGTGTTACCTAATGTGCTTTTACACATTTGTAAAGACAGCTTTGGTAAAATACCATGAAGATGGATTTCACAGATAGATAAAAGACAACTACCTTCTGATCCTGTATTTTGAAAGATTGATGTTTGCATTTTATTTCAGTAAACAATTGCTAAAGACATGACAATAGAACACACGCAATGTTTTTATTATATACTTCTGAACATTACAGACTTCTTTGGGTTCTTTGTAAATTAATGAATAGATTTGAAAACTTATTTGTTATAACTTAGAGGATTTTGTTTTACTTCAAATAACGTATGAATTTGCATTTAAAATCTTAATGAATGAATGTTTTCAAAAATGAATAGTTAACATAGTACTCTAACTAAAAGTCTCCAAGTTATGTATTCATAATATTACATAGTAGTATGCTTAGGCTTTACTATGTATTAGCCCTTTGTTGGACTTGTGTATGTATTTTATCACATGGGTTTTAATGATAATGGTGTATGACTGCTTTACATTTGAGTCCTTTTGCATCTGGATGCTAAAAATAAAGTGGAATGGTCTTTTAAAAAGAAAAAAAGAAAAAAAAAACAATGACAAAAAAAGACCAAGACATGTTCCTTGATTTAAAAAAAAAAAGAAAAGAAAAGAAAAAGAAAAAAAAAGAAAAAAGAAAAATGAAACAGACCATTCCAAATGGTGATCTACCCTTTCCCCCCCAACTATCACAAAAGGAGCTATAATCACTAACTTAATAATAATGGTTACTGGTACCTTTACAATAATGTACAATCCAATGTTTAAAACTTATACCACTTCAGTTTGGTTTGATCCTATAAATTTTCAACAGATGTCTTAAAATATAAAAGCAGGCTGATTAGTTTGGAACCAGACTTCAAGTAGAGCTAACATTTGGTGAATAAGAAAACATCATATTACATTTTGGATGTATGAAAGAAAACTTGAAGATGTATGAATAAAGAAATGTACTATAGATACTGCTTTAGGAAAACACTGTTTGGTAAGTGTTCCAGTCTGATACTTTTAAGTGTGCATTTGCAGAACTTGTATGATAATCTTTGACAGTTGAACAGTTTTGTGATTTTGTTTAAGTGGATATCTCTGACAAGTAAATATGATCATTGAAAGTTGACCTAGCAGTTTCCAGGAAATAATTATATACTTCATAGAGTGAGAGAAAGGGTGAGAGATTACTACTTTAAAAGTTCTTGATTTTAGCTAGGCGTGGTGGCGCACGCCTTTTAATTCTAGCACTCAGGAGGCAGAGGTAGGAGGATTGCCATGAGTTCGAGGCCACCCTGAGACTCCACAGTGAATCCCAGGTTAGCCTGGGCTAGAGTGAGACCCTACCTCGAAAAAAAAAAAAAAAGTTCTTGATTTTGATTTCAAGTAGTTCTGCCAGTCAAAATCATAGTGATTTTTTTTTTTAAATCACATCTTTATAAAACATGTTCTTCCATACTGTGGTTAACACAATCCAAGACTTTAATTTCACCACTGCCACAGTCTTGCCAGTAGAATAATTTGGGAATGCTGTTTTTCTGGGGTTTTTCCTCCTGTCACTTAGGATTAAAATTATATGTTCTTGATGGCAGTAGTACCTTCTAGGAATGTTTGATTTAGAATCTCTATACATTTGTATTTAAATTTTCAAACTCGGGTTTTAAGATAATTGGGCAAAACATTACTTAGTTTTATGATGTACTTTTAATGTAGTCTCTTGTGTGTTGACTGTGTGCTATTCTGATTCATTAGGTAAGTTTGTTTTCTTTTCTTTTTAGTAGTCGTGAAAGATGCCATATTGGCAGAGGCTCACGTTTCTTCTCTTTACACCAAACAGGTATTATAAAGAAAGTAAATCTTTCAAAGGCCAATTAAATCTTCATGCTGATTTTTGGCTTTATAATTTGATGAGTGAACTTTAGCCTGTTATTTCAAAAATTATTGTACATTTCCCTGATAATGGAACTGAAATTACTTGCTCTGTTTAGTTCAGTCCCTAAATAGCTGGCAACTTCTATAGCCTATAATTTTCCAGTAACCTAGCACTTAAAATATATTAAGCTGTGTTTCTTTGAATGAATCAGAAGACCAAATGTGTTTTGATTTGGTCCCTCATGTGGGGATTATATGTTACCAGCATTCATATGATTTTAATTATAAATGTCACCATTAAGTTGCTATTAGATTTTTAAATATATGAGTATGTTTATAAGTCTTAGTACTCTGCTTATACTTTGAGAGTTCATTTTAGGCAGAAGGTACCTTTTTCAAAGAGGGGTTGATTCCCATTTTACTGATAAGAAAACAAGCTGATAGAAATGGAGTGACTTACTGCCAAGTCATAGCTAGTAAGGACTAGATTTGAATATAGGCAATGATATCATGCCAGTTTCACCAAAGCAAACAAAAACTGGATATTTTCTCCTCCTTCCTTAGTGATCATGGTGTTTACAGCAAATATGATAGTTCAACTTCTTGTACCTAGCATAGTTAAAGCACTTTGTTCATATCTCTGTTACAATATTTAAAGTAATATAATTTATTTTATGGTTTTTATGTCTGTCTTCCCCACTAGATTGCAAGCTCCTCTAGGAAGGGGACCATGTCTTATTCATCTTTTATCTCTAGTGCTTATAAAGCCTGGCTCATGTGGGCACTCAGATGCTTGGTGGATGGAATGAGTGAATGCTTATTTAAATTTATAATAATGAGGTTGACAGTTACCTCCCTTGTTAATTCTTATCAATTTTCCAAAAATATCTCTATTGAATGGTTTCCTTAGTCACTGGGACCATTATTTAAACAATTAGTACTAATCATAAGCTTCTGAATGAAAGGTTTACAAGTAGTGATGAAAGCAGGCGCCTATAATCCTAGAAATTTCTCCAACAATTAATAAGACATTCAGATATTGAAATATTTAATGATATCATTTTCAGGGATTATTGGGGTTTTATTAGAATGTTTGAATAGAAATACTGAGAACTTCCAGTCACTCTTAATATATTTCTTATGTCAAAGGTGACCCAGTATAGAGAACTGGACCAAGGGTTAAAGAAATTGAGCTTTTCTCTCCTCTGCAGCTATTTCTGTGGCCTTAGACAGGTCTCTTACTTTATCCAAGGTTGGTTGCTTGTCTAAAATGAAAAGGGTTGGATTAGGTGATCTTTAAGGTCTCTTCACTATCTGTAGTTTCCCTGGTCGTACATTAACATTTGGTTTAGAACAATTTGATATATTTAAACCAGTTCTCCCTATATGATGATTTTTTTTTTCAGTAGTGGAAACAACTGAGATTTGGCTATGATAATTCATATAATATTTTTTTTTCTTTGTTTTGTTTTTTGAGGTAGGGTCTCACTCTACCCCAAGTTGACCTGGAATTCACTATGGAGTCTCAGGGTGGCTTCGAACTCACGGTGATTCTCCTACCTCTGCCTCCTGAGTGATGGGTTAAAGGCATGCGCTACCACGCCTGGCTCATATAGTATTTGTTATATATATAGTGTTCCCAAATTTGCATGTGCCAGCACAAATTTTTGCGTTCAGCCCATAGAAATATAGGTTAACACCTGTATTTACCAGCCCTTCTCTTTCCCAATGATAACTTTCTTTTTTGCTTCTAAATTCAGTTTAAAAATAAACATATTCCCCTGTTATACGTCTGTTCTCCCACAAATATAGATTTAAATCCTCTTTACCATCTCTACTCTGTCCTTTTACAATATGCCGCTAAAAGAAGAAACATTTTTAATTCTACAGCTCGCTGACATGTTTGTTTTATTGTACACATTTGGCCAGTGCAGGTAGAGTTGGGAGTGGGAAAAGGATTAAAGGCGATATTAAGTAATTATATGAAAAAATTTAGGGAAATTACATATTCTGGTTAAAAATTGATTAGGATTACCTCAAGGGATGGTTGTTAATTTTATATATATATATATATATATATATATATATATATATATATATATATGCAGTCTTTCAAATGTTATTGAATAATTGTACCATTTTAAATATTAAGGAACTGATGCCCAAACACTTAACAAAACATGTTTCAGGAATGGAAGAATATTCCATAGGGTTTGCTTTACTGTAATATGGTCAAATGTAACAGTAGTTTACTATGAAGAAGAGACTTCACTATTTTAGGTGGTTGTAGCAAATATGGCTAAACTGAATTGAAGAAAATATGTTGTTATTAGAAGTGTTTTGGAGGGTCATTGTATTTTCCGATCTTACTTGAACACTATCTACTGGGTATAAGGGTTCAAAGCAAAGTTTGCTTGTTTGGTATATTAAAATATCAGTGGCCATTTTAGAATAGTATAAAAATTTTATCAGTCTGTTTTCTTTTTTTCACCCCTACAAGCAGACTAACTTTAGTTCTAGAGCTTACACATTTTAAGCTCCACTGCCCTATACAAATTTTTTAGCCTTTTAAAGAAAAAAAAAAAAAAAAAGTCTGGCCATGACTTTTGGACTACTGATTCATTGTTTGGTTTTTCTACCAGGACTTTTCTTCCTCAAAAAGTGGGAGTCAGTTAAAAATGGAAATTTAATGTAGAATTAAATCACCAGTGTAAAATAATTGTAAGGTAAAAAGAAAACATCTTTTTCCTACATATAAGGAACTTACTTTGGCTAATTCTTGAACTACAAAGGTATATATATCTGTAGGCTTTTAGGAAGGAGTGGCTTGACTTTTTTTCCTCTCTGATCATATATATATCAGATGAAACAATTTTTAAGTAGCTACCTAAAATCCATAGTGAAGAAAGAAATCTTTGAACATGACTTTCATGATTAGTAATTTCTAATGCAAACCTCAGGCTTGCGTAGATTAAAAAAAAAAAACCTAATTTAATAGTAACTTTCATTTTGTCAATATTTTGTGCTCATTAATATAACTAAAAGCATTTTTTATTTTACCTTTTTAAAAGTGTTTTTTATTTTTATTTATTTGAGAGAGGGAGAGAGAAAAAGAGGCAGAGAGAGAGGGACATGTGCATGAGCGCACGCAGGACCTCAGCCACTACAAACAAACTCCAGATACATGCACCACCTTGTTCATCTGGATTTTGAGGTTCCTGGGGAATCAAACCTGGGTTCTTTAGTTTTGTAGGCAAGCACCTTAACCACTAAGCCACCTCTCCAGCCTGTTTTACTTTTTTGTGTCAACTTTTTATATTTGTTTCTTCCTAAATCTTCTCCCTTCTGTTTTGTTTTATTCGTTCACTCATCTATTTGTCATCCACAGTGAGCCTTCCTTCACATGCCAGCCAGTGTCTTACTTTGATTTGTGTTTTTATTTTATTTTTATTGTTGCCCTTGGTGCTTAGTGTAGAATTTTATGTCATATAAGATGATAAAATCATTGTATGGAATTTAAGGAAATAACTTTGAAATCTTTGGTAACTGAAGCTAGTTGTTTTATTTTTTCATTTTTATCTGTAATGTCTTGAGGTTCGTTCATGATTTCTTACAATATCTTGGCCTACTCATATCTCATTGTAAAATACTACCTGATCAATTACTACATTTCCTAACCTAAAAATTTCAGTCACAGCCAATGCTGAAGTGCAGTGATCCTTACAGTTTAATGTTTTAAGAAATCATGATGAGGTGAAGTTTTAAGTCATTTGAGTCCAAAGCAGTGGTTTTTTTTGGTAATATATCTATAACTTCTATTTTTATTCTTCTTAAGTAGACTTTTATAATGTTTAGAAAATTTGGAAATCAGTTTATAGCATGAACCAGTTTTAGATTCATTTATTAATTTCGATCTTTTTTAATAAGTGTTCTCTTTTTCCAGCAGAGAGAGAACATCATTGCCTGAATTTAGCTTTGTGACACAAGAGCAAGACTTGTCCTGTCTGGAGACGACTGTTAATGATAATATCATCGTATCATTTTGTTTGCCCTTGACCAATTTGAATAGATGTTTATGTGTCCTATAATTACCATTTTATCTTTATATTTGTCTTTAAGAGTACATCTGAGTTCAGAAATGTGTATGGTTGTGTGCTCTATGTGACCTTATTTTTTGCTCCCTTATACTATAGCCATTTATCTTTCAATATACCTTAAGGAACAAGGCTTTTTGATTTCCTCATATGTGATATATTCAGTCTCAGCCAGACTAAGAATTGTGCTGAGAGATTTATAATGCCTTGATAGTGTGTTCATCAGAGTGAAGAAAATGAATTCAAAACTCAAACTCACTTTTGTGGTTTTAGGATTTATTTCTAGGATTAGGATAGCCACTTCAAATTATTTTGAGCATAATATAAAATATCTTTTTATACACTGTAATAGCTTGTCTATTTCTTATGTGTATACTTAATTGATGTGATTGCCAACACTACTTATCCAATTGATTTTAAGTTCTTAGCTCTTCAAAAATACAAGGAGAATAATTTTATTTCTTTTCAAATAATAAATGATGATCTATGGATTATAAAATTGAGTAATATCTATTAAACTAATTTATACAGATTTCATGTTTCTTTACTTGTAAACAAGACATCAAAGACAATCTTAAAAGCAAGAGGAAGTAGTTTTATTTGTCTGATGTTTTAAAGAGTATAGCTTTCAGCTGCTTTAAAAAAGTGTGTATGCATTATTTATAAGCAAATATGGCTTAGAATTACAAAGAATGCAATTGAATTTTACCCTAACTATTCATTTGCAATGTCCTCTTCGTAAAGGGGCCCATAAAAATAGTTTGCACAAAATTAATCTTGTGTATTCCTTCATAGATTCATAGATACATTTGAGAAGTTTGAAGTTAAACATGGTAATCACTCCTATTTAGATAAGTCCAAACTACACTGTGCCTGTTCACCTTTTTTTTTAAGTATCTTTCAGCTACACTTGTGCAAAACTGATATCCTGAAAACACTATTTCCCTGCATTGTGATTGTCTTCTTGAATAATAAAAAGAATATAAGAAGCACATCAGTCATAATGTAAATTACCAATTTTGATCCCCATGGTTGCACATGGCTTGGTTAAGGGAAAATCGCGTATTTGACAGGTCTTTTGATATAATCATTACCTAGAGCCTACAAGGCATTTTGTTGCTGTTCCCCCTCCTTCACTTTTCTTTTGATTTACTTTTGCAAACTAGCAGATAGCCACAGAGAATTCATAAACATTTTTTCGGATTAGCTTGGTACTTCCACTTTTCAAAGAAGGCTTCTCTGCCGCAACAGCAGTAGTGCTTTAGCTGCTGGCTTAGAACTCAAAGGACATTGTCTAAAAGAGTACCATATCTGCTGGTAACACTTTTGATTGGTTATAAGCGTAGACACATGCTAACACCTTCAACTTTATTTTGTCATCGTTTTCCCCTTTGCTATTAAAAAAACTAAAAGCAAAGCAAAACAAAGTTGTATGTACTCTTGGAATTGGAAATAAGATGACTTTCAGTTAGATCATTGCATTGTTTTGAAAATTGTTTGGAGAATCAGTTGATTAGTTACATGTTTAAATTCATATATATTGACTCAGTAAAGACCAGAATCTCACTTTTTATTTTCTTGAATCCCTGTGGGGCTGTGTGTACATAACTGTACAGAATCACTTTTGTGTAATTGAATGAAGGAGTTTACCTCTGCATGATTGCATTATGGAAGCCTTTGATATATCTTTATATTTTTCAATATACTTAGATTTTACACTATTTGTCGCTCTAGTCATGGTATATTTGTTTTTTAATAGAGTTTATAAATATTTATGGTCAAAATACAGATCAGCTAAATATTTTTGGTCTTGTTTACAAAATAAATGAAGTGATACAGGCCCCTCAAGTGTCTTAGGAAAAAGTCACTGGTGCTACAAAACCTGTCAATGTCATTTTGAATCTGTTGTCTAGACTTTATTATCACCTGTGATTTATTCTAATCTAGCAGCAGAATTATAAAAGTGGTCGGCGCTGATTGATTAAAGCACTCAACCCACTAGGAACACCTTGTAACTTAAGGAAATGATGAGGAAAGACTGCACACTGACTTGTGCCCAGCTTCCCAAAAAGGAAATACATAATTTTGATAAGAAAGTTATTTGACTAGAATTTTAAAATGATACATTCAGCATAACTTTTCTCATATTTGAACTGGAAAACCTTTCTAATTCCCAAATAATTATGTAGTCAAACTCTGCTTTAAGTTCCTACCTCTTCTTCACTTGGCTGAGGACAGAGTAATTCTTCACAGAACATTGGATGCATTATAAAGCAATGCTTTATTACATTGTACAACTTCACAGCGATGTGTACTTTTGTTCCCAGCACCTTAGTGAATGTTCTTAAGATACAGTTGTTATCAGCAAAACATTCATACATGTTTACTTTTGATTCCTAACATCCTAAAACTGTTTTGAGTGTGACAATACTTCAGAACATGCTGTCTGGCAAGATTTCCTTTTATTAATGGTTTATGTTAACTCAGTTTCTATGGACTGTTGAATCTGAAAACACCAAAGGAGTCTTTTCTTGTCTGAAGACTGGGTTGTTCCAGTGTTTAATTCCTGTGCCCATAATTATCCCATTTCATGAATGTGTGTTGGCATGGGGAGACAATTCCCTGCTCTTTGAGTGGAGCGAAAGTAATTGGTTAAGCTGTAGCAGCTTTATTGTTTATTTTTAAAAGTGGTAATAAAACTTGAACTGAAAAAAGGTAAAACTTGAACAAGAAAACTACTCTTGTATGCTTAGAATGTTTATAGTAATTACATGTTTATGTGGGGTTGTCAACATTTTTATTATTTATAGTTGAATTACGTTGTTTTGTTTGTTAAATATCCATAATGTTTATTATTTTTATATTTTGAAAATTTCTAAATAAAATAGTCTTAATAAAAACAGTTGTTAATGTTTTAAGCTTATCTTATGTCTTCCAACAATTATATTTACATGAGAGGTTTCAGGCATGCAGTTGAGAATTCTGAAATTGTTTGACAAAGAAGTGCTGTCCTCTCTTCCTCTCTTCCTCTATTCTCTGAGTTCTTTTAAGGTCAACTTTGGTTCCAGTAGGTTTACTATCTTAGTGCCTTCCCTCTCATATGCACAAGTCTTTACTTTTTTCTTTTAACATTGATAACTTTATTATATGACATTGCAGATTTTCTTTCTTCTCCTGCCCCATTCCACTGAGGGCCCTCCTCAGTGGGATGATGAATGCCCCAGTCATTCTCTGTAGGACAGGACAATACCTCAAGAGCACACCTTCCCACCCTGTGGCTCTTACATTCTTTTCTGCCGCTGCCTTCCCCAATATTCCCTAACTGCCATAAATTTTAAAATGAAATGCCCCTCCAAAGTCATTTAAAAGTTTCTGAAGTTCCCTTTGTAACTTTCATGATAATGATCTGAAAATGATCTTTTCTCAACTAGTCTGATTTGGTTTACCTGCATTCAGCATGTTCATTTCGTATTTTATTGGAAGACAGATATTGATGTAGTAGGATTTGGTATTTGTGAATCTCCAGTGTTTGGGTCTTTATTTTTAGCAAAGAATGAACAAAAATGAACTCAGGATTAATTATGAGTAATTGAGTTTAGGGGAGAAGTCATAGTCTGTGGGGTTTATTTAGGGGAAGTTGATACCTAGGAAAAAAGTCTGGAGCAGTTTCCTACACACACTGAAAATGACATACAAGCCCTTTCAAATAACAGACTGGAGAGGATTAGGAGATGGTGAAGGGCTCAAAGGTAAATCACATGTAATCAGATTGAGAAGGTAACCCAAAGCATGACACAGAAGCCAAGCAGAAAACTGCCACTTCAGCTAGCCAGACTGGGGAGGAGAGGCTCATGAGGTTGTTGACAGGGCAAAACGAGGAAGAGAGGGAGTGGTTCAGCCTCCTGTATATGGATCAGACATCCAATCAGGGTGGACCTCGTCAGACTCCGGTGTGTAAGTGAGACCTTACTGGGTTATGGAGCCAACCCAACAAGGGCTGAGCTGAGGAATCAAGAAGTCCTGCTGGGTGTGTCACTGGCAGCCCTCTTGGAGGAGGATCAGATGCAAGTTTAAGTTTTACCGGGACAGGCCGAATGTCCTCTTGTGGTCTTCTGCCCTTATCTGCCAGAAAGGAACTACTTTGCTTGTTTCTCTTTTAGTAGTGCATGCTTGTTGGTTTCATCGCAGCTCATTGGTAAACAGCTTAGTGGTAATTTGTCTCCTACTTGTGACATAGATTCTGTGTGTTGCAAGTACATTTTATCATAAAGGGCATGAGTCTTGATAATCTAGATGGAGAATTCTGGTTTTTAAAAATTTATTTGCAAGCAGAAAAAATTGGCAAGTCAGGACCTCCAGCCACTGTAAAATGAACTCCAGATGCATGCACCAACCTTGTGCATCTGGCTTTATGTGGGTCTTGGGGAGTTGAACCCCTGTCGTTTGGCTTTGCAGACAAGCACCTTAGCCACTGAGCCAACTTTTCCGCCCATAAGTTCTGGTTTTGAAAGAGGACAATTCTTAGAAATGATACACTTGCTAAACTTTATTTATTTGAGAGAATGAGGCAGAGGAAAAGAGAACGGGTGTGGCAGAGCCTCCAGCCACTGCAAATGAACTCTAGGTGCATGCACCACCTTGTGCATCTGACTTAAGTGGGTCCTGGGGAATTGGACCAAGGTCCTTTGGCTTTCCAGGCAAGCGCCAAATTATTTTTTTGATATTTTTTGTTCATTTTTATTTATTTGAGAGTGACACAGAGAGAGAGAGAGAATGGGGGCGCCGGGGCCTCCAGCCACTGCAAACGAACTCCAAACACATGCGCCCCCTTGTGCATCTGGCTAACGTGGGTCCTGGGGAATAGAGCCTCGAACTGCGGTCCTTAGCCTTCACAGGCAAGTGCTTAACCACTAAGCCATCTCTCCAGCCCAAAATTGTTATTTTTAATTGTAGTTAAAAACGTGCACAGTTACACGAATGTATAGCCTTGTGGAGTATTTTCAGATTGTATTGTTAGACTAACTGAAGAGTATTTCTTCCCAAAAAATATATGATTCTTTTAAAAGGACTGAGAAGATTGCTGAATGGTTAAAGATGCTTGATTGCAAAGCTACCCAAATAAGGAGGAAGCACAAAGTGGTGCAGATCAAATTCAGGGCCTTGCACATGTTAAGCAAGTACTCCTGAGTTGTGTATTCAATACCATAAAAAGCACTGTTTAAAAGCAATATTTGGAAGAAGATTAATTGCACGTCGTTAGTATTTTCTTAATTTAATTTTTCTTTTTTTCTTTATTAGTTTTGTATTCAGCAAATACAGTCAGTTTGGTACCATTATTAGGCTCATCCGTGACCTACCCCCTCCACTTGGCCCCTCCTTGTTGAGGTATATGGGTCATACATTGTGGAGTTAGCCCACAGTTATGTGTAAGATAAATGTCTGCATATCATGACCCAACATGTGGCTCTGTCGTTAGTATTTTTTTAAGCTATTTGATGACAGTGCTTTTAAGTAGAAGTGGGAACTTTTAGATAAATAGTATAGCACTGGTTTCAGTATTTGAGGGTTTGTATTGTGGCAGAGTTTTAGGTTCTCAATCTTTGGTTCACTTTTATGTTTAAAATGTATTAAAGCGTCATGTAATATATTTTGTATTCTGAAATTTGTGTTTTGAGGATTTTTAAAGTAATATTTATTAGAGAGAGAGAATGGGCACGCCAGGGCCTCCAGCCACTGCAAACAAACTCTAGACAACTGTGCCCCCTTGTGCATCTGCCTAATGTGGCTCCTTGGGAATCGAACCTGGGTCCTTTGGCTTTGTAGGCAAATGCCTTAACCGCTAAGCCATCCCTCCAGCCCAGGATTTTTTTTTTTTTTTTGAATACAGTATTACATGTAGCTTAGGCTGGCCTAGAACTTTTATTTAGTCGAAGATATGGAACTTCTGATCCTCCTGCCTTCACCACTGCAATTACAGGTGTCCATAATACTGAGGAGTCCAACCCAGCCTCCTTCCTGCTAACCAAGCACTCCACATTATGCAGCAGGTTTCTCTTCACAGGAGTTCCATGACTTTTTCAAATACTGAAGACAAATGTTCAATAATATTTAAAAGTTGACTACCAATTAACAGCTGAAATATTATATGATCACATCAAAGATATGCTTGTCAAAATTTGATATTTTCAAGCAAGCGTCTTCTAATTAAAATCTCATAAAAATGGGAATATTGGGTATGTTCCTCAATTTGGTAAAAAAAGCACCCATCCCCCACAAAAAAACTGCAACTAATATTCTATTTAGGTATAAATGAGTGAATCATTTCCCCTAAGATTGAAAACAAAGCAAGGGTGTCTGATCTCTCTACTATTTAGCACAGTCCAAAAGCTTTATGGCGAATAAGGCTAAAAAAATTATATAAAGTAGGAAAGAAATTTAAACTTCCTATTGCTTTCTCCATACAGTAGCCTAGATACAAAGTAAGAGTTTAGTAAGGTTCCAAAATAAAGCCTACATATAGCAATTGTCTGTTTATGTACTGAGTGGAACACATGGAAACAACAGTGGTGATTACAATCAACAAAACTAATGTACTTAGATGTAGATGCAATGCCCATGCATGACTTGTATACTCGGAAAAAAAAATCACAAAATCTAAATGGAGAAACAGTGCCAAAAGACCTCACATTCATGTTGAAGCCTAATTATACCTATCAAAACCCTCATAAAGTTTTCTTTATAGACAAAAGGCAATCCTCTCTGAAAAGCAAAAGTACCAGAAATACTAAATTTTTTTTTGGGGGGGGGGGAATAGGAAAAATCAGCATACCTAATTTCGAAACATTTATCATGACTGGTCTTGGAGGGGTAGAAGCCAAGATAATGGAAAAGAACACAGAACTGACAAATAAATGTGAGGTTCAAAAGTATTTGTAAAAAAGCCTTTCCTACAAATGATGCTTGGGAAATTGGATGTCATGAGCACAAATCAAAAATAAAAGTCTCAAACCTTATTCAACAATTAAAATGAGTCATAGTCTCACATTTAGGCCTATGAAACTTAGAGGAAAAAGAACACCTTTGGGATTTAGAGATAAGCAACAAGCTCTTAGAGACTTTATAAAATTGTGATAGTTTGGATCTCAATGTTTTTAAAACTTATTCCTGCTAAGGAATTGTTAAAGACCAGAAAGTTACAGTAGAACATATTTGCAAATGACATCTAATATATGTCAGAACAATAAATGAAGTCTATTAAGGTCAGCAACTCAAGTAGAACAGACAAACTCATC
Organism: Dipus sagitta; assembly: GCA_036346955.1. Lineage (NCBI taxonomy): Eukaryota > Metazoa > Chordata > Mammalia > Rodentia > Dipodidae > Dipus > Dipus sagitta. The sequence goes on from CM070772.1 coordinate 30,862,472, forward strand.
TAAATATATGTGGACCACAAATAAGCACGTGGAAAGATCTTAACTGACATTCAGGAAAAGGCAGCCCAAACCACAAGAAGATGTTGTGTACCATACCATCACAACTGCTAAAGGAAAAATAGTGACAATATCAAGTGAGACAGGGATGCTGAGAATCTCATTTGTACATTGTATGTGGAAAGGTAGTATTACAACATTCTGGAAACTGGTAAGTTCCCAAACAGCTCAACACACAAGTATCTGATGAACCAAAAATGCCCCAAACATTTGTATTCCTACAAATATCTACACAAATGTTCATCAGAGCTTTATTCAGGAAACTAAGGCACTGGAAATCACCCATGTATCTAGTGGGTCAGTGTTTAAAGTGTTTATCCTGCAGTAAAAAGAAGCAAATGATACCACAATGTAAAGCTCTAGAGATAATCTCTAAAAGTTATTCCATTTATGTAGTGTTCTTGCAGTGATAAAACTAAGGAAATGGTGAACAGAATAGTCCTTGCTAGGGGTTCTGGAGATGGGAGGGTAGTGGTGTGCCTGTAAAAGGACAACATGACAGCATCCTAATTTTGGTCTTCATTGCAAACTAGTACCATTGGGAGGAAGCTTGTTGAAGAATAGCTTATGGATTCTTTACTACTAACTGCATGTAAGTTTAAAATCACATCACAATAAATTTAGATTAAAAAGTACTCAAAAAGCCAGAACAACATTTTCAGTTATATCATGAAGATGAAGAATTTGGAGAAATGGATGAGTTTAAAGGAATTTAAGAAACAGAAAAGGAATAAATGCAGTTTGTAAACCTGAGGTCTTGGACATCACAAGCTCACTTCTCCCGTGATTGTGAATGAACTGGCCCCATGTGCATGTTATTGCTTATTTTTCTATCACCATTTAAAAAGATATTTATTTGCATGCAGAGAAAGAGAAGAGAGACAGAGAGAATGGGCACATTAGGGCCTCTAGCCATTGCAAATGAACGCCAGACACGTATGCCACTTTGTGCATCTGGCTTTATGTGGGTACTGGGGAATCAAACCCAGGTTGTTGTGGTTTGTAGGTAAGTGCCTTAACCGCTGAGCTAGCTCTCCAGCCCTATCACCATTTTGTGCTTAAAAGAGCTCATTAGTATGGTGAGAAATAGCAGAACTCATCCACCTGAGAAGGTGGGGATTGGGCGCGGGAGATGTTTCAATGGATAAAGTGCTTGCTGCATAAGCGTGGCTACTTGAGTTTGAATCCCCAGGACCTGTGTAAAGCTGGATGTTGTGGCAGACAGCTCTAATCCCAGTGTGCCTTCAGAGACATGGGAGGTGGAGACAGGAGAATCCCTCAGAAGCTTGGGGGCCAGCTAGCCTGGTGCACTCAGTAGTGAACAATGAGAAACCATGCCTCAAACAAGATGGAAGGTGAGCAGCAGCACCCGATATTGGCCCTGTGGCAGCCACATGCCAACACTCACGTGCTTGTGTACACACATATGCACACACAAAAGAAGTGATTAAAATGACTAATGGTTGCTTTGCTATAGCAGCCCATAACCCTAGGATGGTTAGAATCCTTCCAAACTCAGCAAAGCTGTACTTGTAAGTTAGAGACTGTGAAGAAAAGGAAGAGGATTTTATGGGAGTGCAAAGCACCAGGAAGGTGATCTAGGATCATGTGAAGAAAGGATTCCCATAGGATGTTCAGCTGATAGATGGCAACTGAGCAGTAGTTCTGGAGGAGAAGTCATTGCTGAAGGACAGTCTACACAAGTACAGGAGGGCGGGTATGGAACATTGGATGTACTGAAAGAAAGAAAGTCCCTGTGACTACAGTGCAGAAATTTAACCTACAGCTAAGGATGAGATCTGGAGTGTCAAGAGTAGAGTAAGGAACTCTTCACTTAATCTCGATAGCAGAGGCTGATTCTGCCAAGGAGGATTTAAAAGGGCAACTAAAGGGGGAGGGAGATAAAAGGGAGCTGTAGAGGCCAAAGGAAAATTGTCTTGAAAATTAGAGAATGATGACCCAGAAGATTTTGAGCTTTTTGTTTGTTTGTTTTTGAAATGGGATCTCACTATATTGTCTAGGCTGGCCTCAAACTCCTAAAGGAACTCCTACAGCCTAAAGGAAGTAGATAGTCTGAACTTCCCAAGTAGCTACTCCCCAAGTACAAGTAGTAGCAAGGAGCCATGCTTGTCTTTATTTTATTTGACAGAGAGAAAAAGTGGGGGGGAGGAATGCCAGGGCCTCCAGCCACTGCAAATGAACTCCAGAAACATGCATCACCTGGTTTATCTGGCTCATGTGGGTCCTAGTGAATTGAACCTGGGTTCTTTGGCTTTGCAGGCAGATGCCTTCATTGCTAAGCCATCTCTTCAGCCCTCCCCTTTTTCTGAGATGGTAGGTGTGTGTGTGTGTGTGTGTGTGTGTGTGTGTGTGTGTGTGTGTTTGTGTGCGTGTGAGTGTATGTGTGCATGTGTGTCCTATGGTGCAGATTGTGAAGGTTAGAGGATAGCTTTATGGTGTTCATTCTTTCCTTCTACCTTCTTTGAGACAAGGTTTCTCCTGTTGTTTTGCCACTGCCTGTACGAGAGTAGCTGTCCCAAGAGCTTCTGCTTTTGCCTGCCTCAGCCTCTCATTGCAGATACACATTGGGATCAGAGACACTTGGACCACTTTGCATTTGGCTTTATGTGGGCACCAGAGGTGGATTGGATTTGGGTTGGCAGTCTTGCAAGAAAACACCTTTAACCATGGAGCCAGCTCCCCAGCCTGGTTTGCTTGTTTTTAAATAATGAATATGAGAGCCAAAGAATGGTAAGGCTATGAAGACAGAAAACAGACAAATCTTCAGATCTTTTGTTTCTTGAAATGAAGATTTGCTATATTGCCCAGGCTATCTGTGGACTCTGAGGCTCAAGCAAACAATGTTTTGTGTCTGGACCTCCTGACAGGTGTGCACCAGTATACATGGTTTTGTGTGTGTTTGTGTGTCTAGAAGAAAGATAGGATAGCAGTTTGCTAAGCATGTGGGATAAAGGGAGACCTGTGATATAATCATGGTTGAATCTCTTCAGAAAGGAGTTCCAATGAGGATACAAAATGAGTGGTAATGATAATTTAGAAATCCCAGAAAAATAGAATAAGAAAAGATACGAGGCACAATTAGAGGGACTGGCCTTACACTGGAGTAGAGACATATCTTCTATTGTAACTGAAGCAAGAAGGGGAAAAATGTTTTCATTTTTAGGATTGGCAGTAGAATCCTGGTGAATCCCAACACTTACAAGGGCCAGAGAATGAAAAGCTACATATGAAGTAGATGAGTTCTTGAGATAATTAAGTTAAGTGGTGTCCCAAAAGCCAAGGAAAGAGTGAACTTTGTAAGTGGTCAAGGAAGATATCAACCATGATAAAGATGACAAGGGCTTTTGGGTCAGGCAATGTGTTCATCCACATAGGGCTTCACAGAAGACCCTGGCGAGAAGAGAAGACCCAAAGCAAGAGATTCAAAGTGCACAGCAAAGGAGCAGAACATTTAATCTGTGGCTCAAGATTGCTGGATAAAAAAAACAGTTGCTTTTTAAAATGGTGAATACCATATTATATGCTGAGGGCATTTCATGAGCCTAGGATATTGTGTGTGATAGGATGGATAGTGTGCATAAAGGAATTTGTTTACGATCGGTGAGTATGCCACTGTGCACTGTGGAAAGGGCTCAGAGAAAGGATATGAAAACACTGAGGAGTGTGCTAAGGTGTGATAGCCAAGGCTTCATCTTTCAAGGCTTGTCCCAGAATGGTGAGATTGTGTGTTGTTTGGGGTAATAAAAATCTTTCCAGAGCAAGAGATCATTTCTGCCAATGCCCCCAAATAGTTAGGTCTTAACATACACAACTGCAGTCCTAGCATTAGGTGACTGCAATATGCCCAACTTTCAGTTATCACAGTCCCTTAAATAATACCAGGTACCTTAACACCACTATTCAAAAATGGGTCATCCCCGGTTCAAGGCTCGACTCCCCAGGACCCATGTCAGCCAGATGCACAAGGGGGCGCACGCATCTGGAGTTAGTTTGCAGTGGCTGGAGGCCCTGGCGTGCCCATTCTCTCTCTCTCTCTCTCTCTATCTGCTGCTTTCTCTCTGTCATTCTCAAATAAATAAATTAAAAAAAAATGGGTTACCACAGTATATTAATTGGTTAATTGAATGAAAGATACAGCTCCAACTACTGACTCAAGTATGAAAGCTAACATGTATATAGGAGATACCTTATGATCTGTGAACAGTCATGTTACTTTTTTAAAAATTATTTTATTTATTTATTTATTTGAAAGTGACAGAGAGAGAAAAAGGCAGATAGAGAGAGAGAGAGAGAATGGGCGTGCCAGGGCCTCCAGCCACTGCAAAGGAACTCCAGATGCTTGGGCCCCCTTGTGCATCTGGCTAACGTGGGTCCTGGGGAATCAAGTCTCGAACCAGGGTCCTTAGGCTTCACAGGCAAGCGCTTAGCCACTAAGCCATCTCTCCAGCCCTAGTTATGTTTCTTGATTTAATCTGTCAGTGATCGGTTCCCTTGGCATCTCTTTTTAAATAATTTTTTAATTTAATTTATTTGGAGAGAGTGAGAGAGAGAAGAGAGGCAGAGAGATAATGGACACATCAGGGCCTCTAGCCAATGCAAACAAACTCCAGACGCATGCGTCCGTGCCCTTGTGCATCTGGCTTAGGTGGGTACTGGGGAATCGAACCTGGGTCATTTGGCTTTACAGGCAAGTGCCTTAACTGTTAAGCCATCCGTCCAGCCCCTTGGCATCTCTTTGTTACATACATATGTACAGCAGAACATGCAGTTGTGCTGTGCCCTTGTATCCTAATGATCAGATCATGTAACATCTTATCAAAAATACGAGTTACAACAGCTTAGAAGTGATACAGGGGCTGAGATTAGAAACACATCCAAAATAACAGTTGGCACTTGGACTTTCAAGGGGACCACATACACTGCTTCCTAAAAGTGATAAAGAATGTGAGAAGGATGTACACCCAAGCTAGAGCTGGGAGCATTTTTTCTTCTCTTCCCCACCTCTCACAGTCTTGCAATAGTTTCTTTTTTTTTTTTTTTTTCTGGGAAATACAGTTTTCAGACATCTAGTCCTTCCATCACGGAGGAAATGCTAGAAAGATTAGACTGAGCAAGTATTTGCCCAGGTTGCTCCCATCATTTCTCCCTGTTTACTAATACCTCACGCTGGTACCTCCCTGTCTGAAAAAGTACTTCTCCAGGGCCACTGCCGTAAGACTACAAAACCACGTAGTGACACAGACAGACACATGTAGCTCGAGTATCAACCAGAGATCAGGGACAATTCCTTTTTCTCAGTTCACAAAAATCAGACATTTTTCTCCCAAAGGTTATCATTGTTATTTTCTTAATATTTAATTTAATTTCTTTTTTAATTTTTTAATTTAATTTCATTTCCTGAGTTGGATAACCTTTGTTCAATTCCACTTCAGAGGGTTTTTTCTTATTTTCTTTTGTCTACTTTCAGGCTGTGGGGTTGCTTTTCTTTACTCTTTTTTCTCATTTGCCTTTCTATTTTTGGTAATGAGGTATCTTGGGTGTTGCGTCTTTGGGAGTATCTTTCAGTTTCTCTTCTCAAAGAAAAAGAGGTTAAGGAATCTGAGAGTTTATTTCAACGTTCTGTGTTTCTTTGCCATCCCCCTGTTGGCTCACTTTGAAGAAACAAGTCTATCCCTCTGGGGAATTTGAAGCCCATACTCTGAAAAAGAAAAGAGTAGCTTATGACTACTTCTTAAGACATCTCTTATTTCCTTTTACCCATAAGCATTTGTGTGTGGTAAAGATAGGCACCTACAGAATTTGAGTAGTCAAAAAAAATGCCACTAAGCTGTTCTAGGACTCCCCCCTTACTCCTCTTTGCACTAGTGGCAGTGCAATCTTAAAAAAAAAAAATATGGTTTGAATTCATACAGTGATAGTTACTTTGAAAAGAAAGAACCTGTTATCTCAATAGACAACTGACAAAAGTACAGATTGCCAGTCCTGCTTATTATCTTAATTTCTATACCTACTTTTTTAGCGATGTCTTTGATATGCTAAGAAGTTATAAGAAAGACTCTGTGGGCTGGGGAGATGGCTCAGCAATTAAAGGCACTTGCTTGCAAAGCCTGATGGTCCAGGTCAGTACCTCAAGTCAGATGCACAAAGTGTTGTATGAATCTGGAGTTTGTTTTCAGTGAGTGGCAAGAGGACCTGATCTGCACATTCACTCTTTCTCTCTCCTTGCAAGTAATTAAAACAGTTTTTAAAAAGAAAAATATTAACCAGTTGGAATAATTAGAGCTTATTTTTATTTGCTTTCTTTTGTATCTTACAATGTTTTCTTTGCTTTTTTGAGTAGAGTATGTATAATGTGGTATGTAACATGATGTGTGTTTGACAAATTAACATGCCCCATACACATGTGTGCAGAGGTCACAAGAGAATGTTGAGTGTTTTCCTATTTCACTCATCTGTGTGTTTCCTTGAGACAATCTCTCACTCAACCCAGAGCTGCCTTTTTTTTTTTTTTTTTTTTTTTTTTTTTTTTTTTTTTTTAGTCAGTGAGCCACAGCAGTTCTCCAGTGTCTACCTCTTTCCACAGGATTAGGGATACAGACCTATGTGGTCATATCCAACTTTTTATGTGAGTGCTGGGGAATCAAACTTGGACAGTCTCGGGCCTTCTTGAGACCCACGTGGCTTGAATGGCGAGCACTCTTACCTGCTAA